>JARCGZ010000003.1:10000000-14800000 GCA_029784005.1 Lenwebbia sp. NSW1173648
AACTCAGGAACACGTCGTACATAGGTAATCTGTGGGAAAACCAAGTCGATCTCGAGATATTCAACAATCTTTCCAGCATAGTGTGGCCACGAGTATCCAATACCCAGCTTTCTAAGCCCTCGATGCCCTCAATGGTTCTTAAATTTGGACAGGCTTCTAGATCTAGACGTTGTAGCTTACCCAACTTGGATAAATTGGGTAACTGTTCTATTAAATCACAATTGAAAATACGGAAGTACTGCAAAGATTCCAGTTCCGACAAACCTTGAATCTCAACTAGCATGTTCAAGCCCTCCAGTTCCAAGCGCTCCAGACTCTTCAAAAGTGACAGACCAGGTATTTTCTCAAGGGATTTACATCTACGTATGAACAGTTCCCTCAAATGTGTTAGGCCTGAATCGACAAATAGGTGTGATATTGCACAGTCAATTACATGCAGAACTGTCAATTTTGATAAGTTGGAAAAATGTGGCAGTGGACTAATACCCCTGAGTTTCAAGACCGACAAATGAAATGGAAGCTGATAGGACGGTTGCTCTCTCATTGAAGCTGCTTCAATTTTTGACTTATAATCCCGCCAAGTAGAGCGAGGTATATTTGTCGCATTGCTGAATCTTTGTAATTCCAGATGTTCCAAACCGGTGATGCTTGAGGGGTCAGGGACAAGAGAGAAGTCTAGAGCTTGAACCGCAAGGAATTTCAAACTTGATGGAAGAGCTGGCACTTGTTGAAGCTCAATCGAACCCACTTCAAGTTTTTGGAGATGGAGTCGACTTATCTCTGAAGGCAATCTAGAAACACTTGTAAATGCTAAGTTCAATGTCTTCAAATGACGTAGCTTCCCAATTTCCTCCAAGTTTTTATCTGTCAGATCCCATGATTTATGGGCATATAAACCTTCAAGCATCTCTAGTCCTCCAATAGTTTGAGGAATCTCCTTTATCTTCGTTCTACATAAACTCAACACCTTTAGTTTCTTTAAGTTTTCGATAGAATCGGGCAGTTCAACTATTCCTGAGTTTGATACATCCAACTCTACCAACATTTTTAACTCCCCAATTGAGCTAGGAAGTTCCTTTATCCCCACGCACTCGCGTAAAGTTAAGCATGTGAGATTCGCCGCCCCTCCAATTGAGTCTGGAAGTTTGCAGATTTTAGGGTGGTAGCTTAATCTAAGACTTGACAAAGATTTTAAATTGCCAAATCTCTCTGGAAGCTTCAAGGGTTGAAAATTTTGGGGCATGATGATCTGCTTCAAAGATGGTAGAGAACCGATTTCTTCAGGCAACTCCCCAAGACAACTACACCCTTGGATATTCAAAGTCTCTAGGAGTTGAAGCTTAGAAATGGAGGGGTGAATTGTGATTAAATTGGAACACCGAGCGAGCACCAACGTCTCCAAAGACGTGAAATTAGAGAAGTCGGGTGTCCTCCTCAACTTTGTGCAATCCGTTAAATCCAGAACTTTCAATTTTTTTGTCATCTGCAGAAAAGAAAACGTGGAATTAAAAAGAATGAAACACATCAATTATCTTACATTTTTTATATAAATAATTATTCTAATTTTCATTATTCAATATCACTGGTAAAAAAACGAACGGCTGTTTATAATCTACTAAAGCAAGCCTATGTAAATCGATTATTTCGTTAGTCTTTTACTGACTCACAAGCGTTAGTACTTGTAAAATCAAAATAGATCTAATAATCTCCTACAATTTTATAGTAAAAGAATAGCTTTTTTGTTCATCAGTTACAATCGTTAACCAATACTACTAGTAAAGTAGGTAAGCAATTCATAGTCTACAAGGGTATTTGAACATGATAAATCCATTATTATATTTGTTTGTTACTGAAAAATAAAACTTCATATTCCGTAAAGTCGAAGCGGTGGCTATAATCTACTAACCATTTACCATGGTAAATAGTAATTTGTTTGTAAGTTACAATAGTTAAATGACGCTATTAGTAAAGTACCTAAGCAAATTGTAATCCAATAATTAATGCACGGGATCACTTGTAATATTCAAAAATAATTTGTAATCTGCTAATAGGTTTGATGATGGTAAAAAATTGTTATTTTGTTGATAGTTTATTGAACTAAAAAGTTGCCAATCAGTTCTGACTTATCAAATATATTTCAAATTTACCACCCATCATCCAAATTTACGATGTGACAATATTTGGTCCAGGATCAAGTCTTAAAAGTAGGGGTGTCAAAACGAACTCAAAAACCGAATTGAAAATTTGTGCATTTCAGTTCGGCTCGGTTTTCGATTCCTGTAATTGAAAATTAACCACTCTTTTTCTCCAATTAAGTTAACCAAAACGCAAGAAAAATATTCAAAATTACATTTCTTCTTTATTTTTTCATTTTTTTCTTTCTTTTTATTTTTTTCTTTTTTTTCTTTTTTAGGGAAAAGGGCAGGCGGGGCCGTCGGCCCCTGGACATGGGCCGACAACCCCCACCGACCGTGGGCGAGGGGTCGCGGTCCCTCGCTGAGGCAGGCGAGGGCCCTAGCTTCACAGCCCTAAGCCAATGTCGGCTGCTCCGCCAAATTTGAACCAAAAAAGAAAAAAGAAAAGAAAGAAAAAGGTAAAATAAAAATAAAAATCCATAAGAAAAATCGAAAATCGAACCGAACCGAACCGAACTGAACTGGATTTTTGGTTCAAGTTCATATTCGGTTTAGTTCAAGTTTACACCCTAATGGTTTAGTTCGATTATGTTTCCTTGAAAAACTAAACTGAATTGAACCATTGACCACCCTACTTAAAAATGTTGTAGAAAAAGGAGATGTATAGTACAAGGTTGTACGGGAACACCAAAGTCTACTCTTCCCTTGTTAAAAAAAAGGTCTAGGAGAGACCCGTGGAATTTGATAAGGGCGTGTGGGATGGATGCACATACGCGAAAGAGGTAGCATTTGCTTTGATACCACATCAAAAAATCCAACCCAAAAGCTTTAACTGGCAGGTGGAGAGAGATCACATGAAAACAAAGCGTATATAAAATTCGTTGTCAAGCGATGTGCAACAATATTTGAATTATTAGCTATTAGAAAAGCAACTACGTCAAGCCATAAAGCATCCAAAGCCCAAACTCCGAAGTAGGTAAATCATGAACTCCTCAAACATATTAATCTGGGGCTCGATTACTAAAGCAGTCTGTAATGAATGGATGAAATATAGAAGAACAATCATTGGGATTACATGCTGCTGCCATGTGATTCTATAACTTCCTGTCCTTTCTTTTCAAATGTGCTTAGCTGAGTGTATTCGACTCTAGATGTTAGACTAGCAGAAAATGTTTTAGATCAGGGGAGCACGCCACATATGTGTATCGTGTATTGAATGATTCGTGAACATGGAAAGAAGGTGAATAGAGCAAGGCATATCGTACCTGTATTTGGCTCCACCCACCCCAGTCATCTTCGATATCGCTCCTTGAAAGGTCTAGCACCACCAAATTAGCAAAATGAAAACTCTCCGCATAAAATTCCTTATGCATAATTTCCCAAGAAAACCATCTTAGCTCCGAAAGAAGATTCTCAAAGTTACCAAAAAATTCAATGCCTTTCACTCGAAGGAACCTTAGATTTGGCAGAGCAGCTAATTCTTCAGATGCAATGTTGCAGCTACAACCGTCGAAGTTCAGGCTTAGTGCTACAACGTCTTCATTTCTCTGCATACACAAACTCAATGCTGAGCGTGAAATACGGTCTCTACAGAGCTAAAACAGAGAGGGCACATTAAGAACTATCAAAAACTTTCTCCAATGGTTGAGCATGTGACCTACGGTTTCCATAACTATGGCTTACTGTTTTTCCCAACAAGAAGTTGTTTCTTCCTATTCTACATGATCTAATTTTTTAGTTTCCATTTCTCACTGAAGATATCATCTATCCGGTTTCTGCTTTTTAGGAAATTTAACTAGTATATTAATTCAAAAACTTCATAGTTTACCTCTTGTCTCTCCAGTAGGTTCAGGGCTTTCTCACGAATCCACACTCTACAAAACTTGCGAGGATATTCTTCAATAACAATGCACCTCCCAAAGTCTCGAACTTGGTCGTGCATCCAAAACCTATTATCATCTCTAATTTTTATCAAGGACCTGTGAGAGAGAACCCGCATTGCAGTGTGAGGAGAGTAACCACAACTTTTCCACATGATGACCGGATATGTTTTGTCCTCATTGGGAAAAAAGCATGCTATATCCAGAAATACTTCTTTTTCCTTATGCTCTAATCGGTTATAACTTATCATTAATGTTTTCCGGACTTTGTCGAAAGGACCTTCCTTTAACTGCTCCAGCGTCTCGTCCCATACTTCTCTTTTATCCGAATGCTCCAAGTCATTGCCCACCTCAAAAAGATGAGACCCTATCACCACAACGGACAAAGGAAGCATGCCCACTATGCGAATAATTTCCATTGAAGAATCTTTATATTCTTTAACAGCCAAGTCATTTCCGAATGCATGCTTACAAAACAGACGAAGTGCTAGATCAAATCTCATTGGATGAACTTCATGAGCCAAAATTCCTTTGGATTGGTCTACTTGAGTCTTGAGGATGCTTTCTTCCCTAGTTGTGATAATGATTCTACTACCAGAACAAAACCAATCAGATTTTCCAGCTAGCATTTGGAGTTGTTCTTTATTGTCTAGATCATCAAGTACGATGAGCACTTTTTTATTGCTAAATACGCCTTTGATCCTTGTGATCCCGCCACCAACATCTTTAATTTGGTCAGTAATTCCTGAACTGACGAAACCTGATAAGAGCTTTTTCTGTAAGTTTAAAAGACCATCATGAGGTTGGGATGATGCTCGAACATCTTCAAGGAAACAACAGCCTTCAAAGTGAAAAGATAATTTGTTGAACATGACTTTGGCAAGAGTTGTTTTTCCAACACCACCCATGCCATGGATACCAACAAAACGCACACCATCAGAACCAACATCCAACAATTTCATTATGGTTTCCATCTGAGCATTATCTTCAACCAAATGTTCAGTCACAATCATGTGTCTTGTATTAAGCTTACGGCAAACCTCTTCGACAATCGATTCGATTTGTTCTCCTTGGCTGCAGCAAAGCATGAAACTTGGTTTCAGTCGAAGAAATCATAGACTACTGGGAACATAACTCAGCTTCTACAACAACTTAAACAAATGGAAATTAAGCATTATAATCAGTTGTACTGAAAATTTTATTTTGCGTACAGGTTGGGTTAGACATAGTTTTTTGGGGGTTTGAGAAAAAATCACCTTCACCCACACGTCAATTCCTTTTTTAGGTTTTCGAGCACAATTTTAGTCTCGATTCCATTGACATCTAATGTAATGCCACAGTGCTATAAGTTCTAAAATTTAGACACATACAGTTTCTTCCAAACAGATGTAGTTTGCAACTATTGACCATGTGTGAAAAGTGCAGGAAAAATCCCTTTGGCTATAAGATCCCTCCCCTTTACAGTTTACACGTGCTACCTCTACAAGACCCTTCTTCCGCCGCTTTAATTCATCAGGGCCAAACTTCTTCTCGCTTTGTTTTGAGCTTAACATTTTCGTTTCTGTATAAATCTTGAAATTTTGTGATTACCGTTGGGAGGTGAAAAATACACATTGTGACAGTATGATTAAGTCAAAAAATTTATTAAGTAAAAAAATATTATCAAGTAAAGAATTTGTCTCACTTGTCGGGTCATATTTGTTGTGCTTTAAAAAAATAAGCCATATTCTATTTTTATTGTTCTGATTCTCGGATGTTGGGTCTAACTTTCATTAAGTTTTAATGCAAATCTTAAATACATGACCCAACGCTCTATGTTCAGAAATTTGGATGGACAAACTTTAATCCAATGAAACGTAAATATTATGCTTAGTAATCCTAAGAGGTCGAGGAGATTTACCGTTTGCCTATAAGTTCCCGTCCAATTCTACCTCCAATCGTTTTAAGGGCACTTTCCCACCGCTCCAATTCATCGGAGCCATACTTCTCCTTGTGCTTGAGTATGGCATCTTTGTACAAATCTGTTTTGAGCTTCACATCATCAGCATTCACGTCATAGAAAATGGGGATGATCTCTTTCTTCCGATCTGATTCTACCATTTGGGCTACCTCACGGAGGCACCATGAACTGGAGGCGAAGTTTTGAGAAAAGATGGGTATGTAGATCCGAGACTCATTCACTGCCTTCAAGACTTCATCGATTTTTTCACCATCTTCAAGTTCTTCACTGTCAAGGAAAACGCGGATACCTGCACGTACCATGCTGCGGTAAAGGTGATCAGTGAAGTTTAGGCGCGTATCGCTTCCCCTGAAACTCAAAAACACATCGTACTCCTCCGAGCTCCTCTTCCTCTTCATTTTGATCGGTCGTCTCAGAACCCTGCCAATTACTATGGACTTCAACCTAATAAGACTCGGAAATAGGAGAACCATCAAACAAGCACAACCAATTGCATCAAACATTGATGTGTGCAAGTTTCTTTCTCGTGCCTCAACGTCTGTCAAGATAAGGATACATCTCAGCAATTATTCAAGTAGATTACGTACTTACAGTCTCCCTAGTGGACGGATTTCAGAGGGTGATTAAAGCGACGCCTTGATGGAGTTCAATTTGCGGGCGATCCTCTGCTCTGCATTCACCAACAAATCCCAAAACAACTGGCGTTTGGACCACGATGCGTAGAAACAGCAAACTGCTACAAAATTAAGCGAAAGAAAATCGACTATAGCTTGTCAAGGACAGGTGAAATTTTGGCTCTGCGATTGCTCTCGATATAAAGAAAACATCAAGAACGCCTGGAGGATGAAGGTGAACTTCTGTGAAAGAGAGGACCCAAAGAGATAGAGGAAACAAAGGAACGAAACAACAGGGGTAGGTGAAGTAATAAAATATGCAAACCCCCAAAGAAGTTAAGTAACTTATTCATTCTGTCTAGTGTCTATTATAGCAGACTAGTCTTGGCCAGACTTGGAGCATCTTTTTGCGGAAGAATAGCATCTTTGACTATTGGTTTTGCCATCGACAAGAATCGCTGCTGTCCAAGGTATTTCATAATGTCTGCTTCTGGACACTTGTGGTTGGAAGTTGGAACTATATGTGCATTTTCAAGCGGTAATACAACTGGCCTCCTCGGCCAGATAGAAAGAATCTGGACTTCCCAAAATCAGATCTAGGGGGTGGACAAATAGAAATAGAACTATAGGCCGTTTGAGTAAAAAACAGAGGAAAAATCGAAAGTGGGTTTGGTAATTACTATGGATTATCTAGTGTGTCTGTTTGGACATGTTCCATGCTTTTAGTTGAAAATATTAATGTGTGATAATCATCCCTAATAATGTCGTCGGGCATTGATTTTCTCGTAGGGCCCATTGACAATCACAACACATTAATTTCATGATAACTTCGTCTATCAAAATGGACGAGATAATAGGGGCGTCAAAAGCACCATAACCGGTCCTACCCGGCATGAACTGATCCCACCCGAAATTTTCAGGGTTTTTCGATTCGAGCCGAGTTATGAACAAATGATTTCGGGTAGTTGATGGTTCGGGTCGGATTTTGGGGGATTTTTTTCTTCCCTTCTCACCTGCATTTTCAAGAATTCTAAAAAAGCCCTATAATTAATCAAAAGCTAACATTTATTGATTCAATCCAAAAATTGATAATATATAATTCCTCCCTTCTCGTCGACTGCCACCACACCCACTTCCGATAAATGACTTAATTAAACTCAAGTGTGGACATAATTCATACATGTAGATACAAAAGCATTCAAATACAAATTTAAATGTTCTTCCGTTATTATCAATTTTCATGTGGTATATGAATTTTTCGACGCGTCTTCTGTAAGCTGTATCTGAGGATGCTCAAAGAAAAATCCTAACGTAGAAATTAAAAACAAATCAAATTGATTATTTTGATTTTATCTTGACAGTAGATGACAAGTATACTAAGAAAGCCAAAAGTATAAATGGTCTTAAGGGAAGGAAAAAACCAACCAGAAATAGGCCCGACTTGACCCGACCTGACGACTTAGGTATATGCGGGTTAGGTACTGGGTCGGGTTGGGTTACGTAGCTTGTTTCACTAAAATGACCTTGTTTCTCTTTTTGTTTCCAGGAACAAAAAAGTAATTTTTTTTTTTTTTACTTCTTATTTCTGTTCCAAATGTATTCCCTAGCCACTAATTTATTCTGGGGAATAGAAAATTTAACAGACCAGGATGGGCTCATTCGACTAATCAGTGATCCCAAGGAAACATTTCAGGGGATAGTGTCGACAATGGACACAAACAGATTTCTGTTCTTTTTTTATTTCGGGGCACATAAGAACAGAAAATCCAAGAAATAGGAATGTTACCAAAGCGCACCCTAAACCACCGATGTCTTACGATTAGTAGATTACGTTGCCTAGCATGACGAACTTTAGAGGGTGAATAAAGCGACCCCTCCATGGAGTACAATTTGGAAAAAATTGTCAAAAAAATCTTAAATCTATTGAACTTATATCAGTTCAATCATAAACCTTTCAATTGTGTCAATTTAGTTCTAAACATGTTCAAATTTTTTCAATTGAGTCCATGTGGCTAATTTAGGCTGAAAATTGCTGACGTAGATGCCATCAGTCCTACGTGGCATGACTGGCACTAATGTTGACATATTTATATATTCTTTTGGGCTTTTTCTTTTCTTTTCTTTACTCATTTTTTTTTGTTTGGGCTGAGGGCTGGCAAGGGTCGCCAGCCAACCCTTGTTGGCACTGGGCAATGGCGTCACAGCTCTCGCCTAGCCGGTGAGGGCATCACAGCCCTCGCTCAATACCCTTGCCGGTCACAATGAGGGTGTCATGGCCCTCTCCCAAGTCTGGCGAGGGCCGCACGCCCTCGCTGGATCTAGGCATCGCCGATGAGGGTAGTAATTCCCTTGCCTAGTGCCGACGAGGGCGTCCCGGCCCTCAGTCCAAAAAAAAATAAAGAGAAGAAAAAAATAAGAAAAATAAAAAATGTTGATGAATTATGAAAAAATGTCCATATTAGTGTTGGCCGTGTAACGTAGGACGAACAGTGTCCATGTCGGCGATTTTTAGACTAAATTAGCCACATTGACTCAATTGACAAAGCATGAAAAGATTTAAGATTAAACTAGTACAATTGAAATGTTTATAACTGAATTAACACAAGTACAACATGTTTATGACTTTTTTTGGTAATTTTCCGTCCAATTTGCAGCCGATCCTCTGAGCTGCATTCACCAACATTTGAATCATTGCGTGTAGAAAGGGCTAATTGTGAGATATAAAAGCACAAACTTCTTTGCTTTTGTGCCCAGAGCTTTTCCAATTCACCAAGTGATATCATAATCAGACGGTCAAGACTGTTGTCCGCATGTTATTAGACGTCCATATAAAAAAAGAGGCATAGTGGATACAGGGAAAAAAAAAGGCAAGTGAAAGATACTGAAATGAGCTTAATATGCTTTGAGTTGTAACTTTTAAGGTAGAACAATGAGTTTGAGAAATAAAGCTATTACGTGTTTTAATTGGAACAGCTAGTCTAATATGATAACAAGTCATAGATGCAAAGATTTTAGATCAACTCAAGCATCGACATGATTATGTGCGTGATGGGGTGAAGCACTCACAACTCACACAACTTGAGAAGAGAATGAGATGAAATAATCACAAGACTTGTCTTTACATAGACTTGTTACATACAAGTCTTGTTACATGACTCTTGATCTTACTCTTAAATGACTCATAAATATATCTAGCATTCCAAGGAGATAGTTTTTAAAAAAATAAAAAATATTAAATTAAATATAAAAATTATTAAATTAATATCTTAAGTTTGAGCTATTTACGAAACTCGACTCGATTGGCTTTTGGATTAAGGAGCTCACGATTATTGGCTCATACAGGATTGTTCAAAGGACTTGGACAGATGGTTGTTGACGCCTTTACACGAGAGAAAAAGGAAATAAGAGACTCTGCCGCTACAGGACAAAAGAAGGGGCACATTATATTCTATAATATCTTTTCTTGCCGGGTAAAATAGTCTTTGTAAAAGAGAAACAAATAGCAAGGGTTTCTTGCTTTTATTTTACACACATGCTGCAGCCGTACAAGGCACTTTGCAAAAAGCCGGACGCGAAGAAAAGATAAAGGGACGGCGAAGTGAGTCTCTCTTTAGCCGCGCACGAAGAAAAGAACGTGAAGGACGTTCTTGCCTGAGCCGTTTCGAGAGCAACCAAGAAGAGTATATATTTTCTCTATGAATTTTTTGAGTAAGTTCTTTATGAGAAATTGTGAGATATTACTCATGAATTTACTTTGAGCTTAATCTAGGTACGGGAAACACTCGAGTGCATGAGCGATTGTAATTCCGATTATAGTGGATTATATTGCTGGCTCTCCCCATGGACGTAGGTACCGACATTCGGACCGAACCACGTAAATATCAGATGTCCTTTATTGTTCCTCGTAATTTCTCTGATGATTTTGTATTAACATATTTGCAAAATCCGTTAGAGTTTCCGTGTTATATCTCAACAATTGGTATCAGAGCTTGGGATCAGATTTCTGGATTGTGATTTGGGGTTGTTGCTTGTCTGATTATTATCTGGATTATTTGTAGTTGCAATTATGTCTGGAGTGAAAGCAGAAATTGAGAAGTTTAACGGGAGGAACAACTTTGGATTATGGAGTCTCAAGATGGAGGCGTTATTGACAACTCAAGGTTTAGCAGAAGCACCGGAGGACAAGGCTAAGTTGCCCGAAACAATGAGAGATGCTGAAAAGGATGTGTTAATGAGGAAAGCTAGGAGTTTAATCCTATTGAATTTGTCGGATGAAGTGTTATTAGAGGTAGGCGAGGAAAAGGATACCGCAACGTTGTGGGCAAAATTTCAGGCGCTCTTTGTAATGAAGGGTTTGAACAATCGCTTGTACATGTTGAAGAGGATGTTTCAGTTTAGTTATACTGAAGGTACGTCTATCAGAACCCATCTAAATGAATTTAATAAACTCATGATGGATTTGAAGAACGTAGGTAAGACTCTAGACGATGAAGAACAGGACATGATGTTGTTGACCTCTTTGCCAGAGTCATGGGAGCACTTTACTGATTCATTACTGTAGGAGCGTACTACAATTACTTCGGAAGAGGTAAAGTCCGTCTTGTTTTCTAAGGAGTGGCAGAGAAAGTTACGAGATGACAGTCTAGCGCAGGATGTAGCGCGGGGACTAGTAATCCGAGATAGCGACGAACAAAGAGAGTTTGGAGGTAATAGATGAAAGAGCCGTTCTAAATTGAGGTCCAATGTTCGGAATCGTCAATGTTATCACTATAATAAGGTAGTGCACTACATGAGAGATTGTCCAAAGTGCAAGGGTAAAGGAGTTAAGGTGGAGTCTGCAGGCGATGGTAATATTGTTACCACAGTAAATAATAGTTCTAGTGATGTCGTTGTTGTCTCAACAGTCGCCACAAGTTCATCAGGTGATAATTGGGTGCTTGACTCTGGATGTTCTTATCATGTGACTTCTCATAGACACTGGTTTACTACCTATCAGTGCACGGAGGGTGGTAAGGTGTTCTTGGGAAACGGTGCTACTTGTGAAGTAGTAGGGATCGGAACAGCTTAGATTAAGATGCGCAATGGAGTGGTGCAAACGTTGACAGATGTGAGGCATGTACCAGAACTGAGAAAGAACCTTATCTCGTTGAGTGCTCTGACAGGTTCGGATACCGGATTTCCGCTAAAGGTGGAGTTTTGAAGGTCTCTCGAGGTGTGCTTACTGTGATGCAAGGGAAGATAGACTATGGGTTATATATCCTCTAGGGAAGGATAGTGATTGGCTCGTCTACTAGATTCTCTGATACTTTAGGTCTGGATATAACACAGTTATGGCATATGAGACTTGGACACATGAGTGAGAGGGAGATAATTGTTATGAGTCAGATGGGTCTACTGGGAGGTCATCGAATTGAGAAGCTGGACTTTTGTGATCACTGCGACATGGGTAGTTAGCGGAGCGTGAAGTTCAGTACGATAGTTCACCGGACCTCGAAAATTGTAGGTTGTGTACACTCAGACTTATGGGGACCTTCTCAAGTTCGGTCCAAGGGAGGTGCCATGTATGTTTTGTCTTTTGTTGATGCTATTTCAAGGAAAGTCTGGATTGTCTTCTTAAGCACAAGAGCGAGGTGCTTGATCGGTTCAAGTTATGGAAGGCGATGATCGAAAAGCAGATAGGAAGAAAGATCATGTGCTTGAGAACTGATAAAGGGTTAGAATTCTGTTATGATGAGCTTGGTTAGTTTTGCATATGGGAAGGTATGATGAGACACCGCACTGTTGCAGATACACCGCAGCTGGAAGGAGTTACAGAATTGATGAACAAAATTATATTGGAGAGAGCTCGCTCTTTACTCTTCAATGCTGGATTAGATGAAGATTTCTGGGTTGAAGCAGTTAATACTGCTTGTTGGTTAGTGAACAGATCACCATCACTAGAAATTGATTGAAAAACTCCTGAGGAAACGTGGTCAGGTAAGCCTGCTGATTACACCGAACTGAGAGTGTTTGGTTGCCCTGCTTATGCTCGTGTGAGTGATGGTGCAAGGAAGTGCATATTCCTAGGCTATGCTCATGGGGTGAAAGGATACATGCTGTGGTGCACTGAGAAAGATTCACCCGATTTTATGTTTAGTAGAGATGTTACCTTTGACGAATCTACTCTATTTCAAAAGACGAGCAAGGGATCAATTGTGAAGAAAGATCTGGACGGTGTTCAAAAACAGGTGGAACTTCAGATAGAGCCTAGAGATGTTCAGAGTGCAATAGATGTGACAGCGTCTGCAGAGTCACCAGATTCCATAGCAGTTGACAGTTGTTTCGAGGTCATAGATGATGAAGCTTCAACGTGGTTAACGGAGGTGGATGAGATAGAGCGACAGTCGTTTGCAGATATTAAAATAGATAATTTGGGTGCAGTAGAGACAGCTTCGGGTATGGAGATGCAGAGAGAGACCGCTGGAAGAAATTCTGTAAGTACCCTACTTGCTGCATATTATAAATTATCTAGTATGTCATAGTGTACTTGGATAGAGGTGGAGCAATTGTCCCATGCTTCACATGCTAGTACTGTTGGTTGTCTAAATTATGCCATGGATAGTATTAGGCTTGATCTATCACATGCAGTTAGGAAAATGTATATAATTAACCAGGTATACATTGTGATACTGTGAAGCGGATCCTCCTGGTTTTGTTAGGGACGACAGACGTTGGGTTATATTTTGGAGAATGTAGTTCAGAAGTGTGGCAGTAACTTGGTTTGTGAACCTAGGTCGTGCAAGAAACCTGAAAGATGGTCGATGGCTGAGCAGTTCTGCCTTTACTTTTGTTAGTTGTGCTATGAGTTGGAAACCGTAATTGGGAGACACTATGGTCTCGTTGACGACTAAGAATAGAAACATGGTAGCAACAGAAAAAGTTGAAGAGGCGGTGTGGTCAAATGACTTGGTTAGTGATGTTGACGTAGGACATTCGGTTGATGTAATGTTCGATAGAAGTCAGAAATGTTACTTGAGAATTAAGTTCATTGGTGACCGGAATTTTTGCGTCAGATATAATATGTTAGGAGAGGATGTGACTGAGAAGAAGTTTCTTACGGTGGAGAATCCTGTGGGCATGTGGACCGACTTCATTTCTCTATACAAGTTCAAGCTCTGCTTGAGCTTGATAGGCGTCTATAGAGAGTGAGCACCCACGGGAGCATTAGGAGAGCAGCATGGATTATGAGGCACTATGACTTGGCTTCAAATATCGAGCCAAAATGGAGATTATTAAATTAATGTCTTGAGTTTGAGCTATTTACGAAACTCGACTCGATTGGCTTTCGAATTAAGGAGCTCACGATTATTGGCTCATACAGGATTGTTCAAAGGACTTGGACAGATGGTTGTTGACGCCTTTACACGAGAGAAAAAGGAAATAAGAGACTCTGCCGCTACAGGACAAAAGAAGGGGCACATTATATTCTATAATATCTTTTCTTGCGGGTAAAATAGTCTTTGTAAAAGAGAAACAAATAGCAAGGGTTTCTTGCTTTTATTTTACACACATGCTGCAGCCGTACAAGGCACTTTGCAGAAAGGCCGGACGCGAAGGAAAGATAAAAGGGGCGGCAAAGTGAGTCTCTCTTTAGCCGCGCACGAAGAAAAGAAAGTGAAGGACGTTCTTGCTTGAGCCGAGAGCAACCAAGACTCAAGCAACCAAGACGTGTATTTATTTTCTTCGTGAGTTTTTTGAGTAAATTCTCTACGAGAGATTGTGAGATATTACTTGTGGATTTACTTTGAGCTTAATCTAAGTGCGAAAAACACTCAAGTGCATAAGTAAATATAACTCCGATTCTCCGATTATAGTGGATTATATTGCTGGCTCTCCCCGTAAACGTAAGTACCGACATTCGGACCAAACCACGTAAATATCTGGTGTCCTTTATTGTTCCTCGTAAATTCTCTAGTGATTTTGTAATGACATATTTACAAGATCCGTTAGCGTTTTCGCATTATATCTCAACAAAAACATGAACAGGCTATTGAAATCCACACTACATTAAAGACTGAATCAATTCGTGCAACCTCTTAGAAGTCGAACTTACATCAACAACCACGTAACTGATCAACATCCACAACTTTTCAACTGGATCGACAATATTTATGAATTTTGTTTAATTATTAACAATGCGTCAATGCATGGATTACCATATTTATTTCTCTACACTTCTTGGATAATTCTATCCCATATATTATTTGCGGCCACCATTTTTCTTTTGCTCTTTCTCAACGATCAAGCTATACAAATGATTTTCATCATCCGTGCACCTCGCATGGTCCGTAATGAGAAACTCGATTTAAAATTGGAGGAGCAACTACGACAGGAGGAAAGAAAGCTTGCATGAGATCAACCAAAGACCATGAGAAATACTTCCTTATTGAGGAATATACTCATTGGCTTTTCGATTGATTATTAATCCAATCTATGGACATCAGTAGCTTGTTGAACGTGTAACTAATTAATTTAATATTATATGTATGCGCATGTATGTATATGTATGATGGGATTTTATCCTAAACCGAATCAGAACAATCACAAAGAATAGAAAAGAATGACACACGAGTTTACCTAAGCTCACCCCAGAAAATAAGGCTACGTCCTGCAAAGGGATTTCACTATTTTAGGTTTTCACCACAATCACACGTTACAATAATCCCTATTACGAGTACAATATATAGGACTAAAAATGGGCCCAAAATCCAAGCCTATCCGAAACCCTTTGATCCCACAACAAATAGGCCAACTTAATTAGTTATGCAATTATTGATCAGGAAATGTAAACATCGGCAGCTAAGTCAAGTTGGAGTGCTGAGAAAGAAAGAATCCGGACTCCCCAAAATCAAGTCTCGAAGGATTGACCGTTCGAGTAAAATAAGAGCTACAAAAAATTGGGTTTGGTAATTACTATGAGTTATCTAGTGTGTTTGTTTAGAAATTTTCTATTTTTAGTTGCGGACTATGTGCTGATGATCATGCCTGTCAAGTCGTCAAGCAATAATTTTCTCTTTGGACGATGAATGGCGATTTCCCCCCGACATACTCTTATGTAGGGGTGTCAAAACTAAACCAAAAAATAAATTAAATCACCAACCAAACTGAACCGAACAAAAAATTTGTGCATTTTGGTTCAGTTCGGTTAATTGAAAAATAACCATTCATTTTTTTTTTTGGGTTCAATTCATTTCAGGTTGGTTCGGTTAACCGAACCAAATTGAAAATCTCTTTTCTACTTTTTTTATTTTTCCTTTTTTCTTTCTTTTCTTTCGCAGATGAAGGCGAGGGCGTTGCGAATCCCCGCGGCCTCGCCCAGGCCCTCACCGGCCACCGCGAGGGTGGGCAAGGGCTGCGAGGGCTAGCAACGCCCCATTTGCAAGGGGCTGCGACCCCTCACCTGCGGCCGGCTGGGGCTTCGCAGCCCTCGGTCAGGGCCCGGCGAAGGTCACCAGCCCTAAAGTTGCTGGCCCTCAGCCAATAAAAAACGAAAAAGAAAAGCAATCAAAATCAAAATCAAAATCAATAAAAGAAAATTCGAAAATTGAAATGAACCGGACCGAACATATTCAACTCAGGGTGAGATTTGGTTCGTTTCAAGCTTACCTTCTAATGGTTCAGTTCGGTTCAGTTAACTGAACCGAGTTGAACCATTGACAGCTCTACTGTTATGCATATGACTGTTTGGCCAATTGTATGATGTAGACCTCGTCACCTTTTGATCCCACTGAATAGATTTTCACCCATGATTTTCTTAACGAGTTTGTTGTCAAACGAATCATAATTAACACTATTTTTTTATTGTTGTTACTGCTCAATTAACAAAGGCAATTCTCTTCGATTTTTACCTTCATATATTGAAGCTTCATGACTTATTCGCATGGCATAAGATGATTTGGTTTTGTCCAAATATTCCCTAACATAGCTTATCATCTTGGGTGATTATACATAAGAGATGTTAGACCCTGATTATTTTGTGTAAATATTGTCAAAATATTTATAACATGATCCCACATTAATAATATCGACATTTAATTTTGGTTGTCGTAATATATCTCACATTAATTTTACGTAATTGAAGGGATTTATCGCGCACCGAATCAGAGCGATCACACAGAAATCAATGAAAAATTGGAAGACACACGAGATTACCCAAGTTCACCCCAGAATAGGGCTACGTCCTGCAAAGAGATTTCATTATATTTTCGGTTTTCAGCTTCTCAACACGTTACAATGATAAAAAAAACGAGAAAATATATATATGCCCCAAAACGGGCCCAAAACCTAAACCTATATGAAACCCCTTAATTCCATACCATACGGGCCAGCTTAAATAAAAGCCCAAACCCGTTGAGGTTTTGGGGGCGGTGCCCCCGAACCCCCGCCCGCTCACCGGCGAGCGGGACAGCCGTCCGCTGACCGGGCAGCGGAACCCCCGTCGGGAGGCGCTGCCCTCGAACCCCCGCCCGCTGACCGGGCAACGGGACACCTGTGTCGGGGGCGCTGCCCCCGAACCCCCGCATTCCGCGCGCAGGGGTCACATGTCGTTGGATAACACTTCAGTTTCCCTAAGCTCACGTGGGCGTACCCGATATGAGAAACAAGGGTCCCCGAAGTATTCGCCAACTCCAACAGTAATAACCGTCTCGCCCAATAACCGTCTTGATGGGAGATGGTTATCTATAGGGGCAGACGTTGGTATAAATGGATCGATCTACGCTAAGCCCCTCTGTTAGTTACGAATTATCTTATCACGTCGTTAGTTTCTCCTTTAAGTAACGTACCTACAGAACATACGTTAAGAGTTTTACAGAGAACAGTAAACACCCGCCATCAGTATCGGAGGGGGCAATTGGCTAGAAAGCATCCCATTGTCATCATCGTTCAACGCTACGCATTTGTAATCGTCGTCTTTATCAAAGGCTAGAGGTATGAAATCATTCTTTCATGTTTCCACGTTTCTTTCCCGATTTTCACGAATTTCATTCGTGAATTGTGGAATCAGGATTGTTGATTACTCTGATTTTAAGTCTATCATTTGGTATTACAGCGTTAGAACCTCCGCCTTGATGTTTACTATATGTTATGGATGAATTATTGATTTTTTAGTGAATATCGTGGGATTTTTTTTTTGGGTAAATCGCATTTGGGGCTTTTCTGGTCGAGAATAAAATCGCTAATTTTGACCAAATTCCAATGAACCGAGACACGGCTTTGGACCAGTAGGGTCGCATTGCCATGGGGAACAAAATCCCTATGGTATCTCGGCATTTGGTGTTCGCCAGAGGCGAATTTGGCAATGGTAGTTCACGGCAATTAGGGTTTTGTCCGACGGAATTTCGCTCGATTCTGGGCCATTTCTTCATTGTTTTCGTCGATTCTCGAACCTATGTGGTCACGCCGGCATGTTGTACAAAACACACCAATTATTTTGGTCCATGGTGGGTTGTCGGAGGAGAATCGAGCGGTGTTTATTGCGGTGGAAACAGCGAAAAATGGCGAGAACGCTACTATGCAAGATGGGAGTCTTCGCGTTGGGGAAGAAGGAATTGCCAGCCAGCAGAGGGCAATTGTGGGCAGATCCTTCTTTAAAACAAAAAGGAAAAACACAAGGGACACACTACTGTTCTTGCGCGCATAAGGAAAGGGGAGTCATGGGTGCGGCGGGAAATTCAAGTTTTGCCCCCCTCCCTTGGCGAATTTTCGTTTTTGCCCCTTCCCACGCCAAAATTCCTGTCATGCCCGCGCCTGCGGTGGGGATTTTACGGTTTTACACCTGGACGCTTTAATTACCCTTTTGCCCTTAATTGATCCAGAAATTTTCGATTTTTGCCCCAATTCAGTTTATTTACGATTTTACTCCTTCAGTTAATTTACAATTCAGTTCATGCCCACGTAAATTTGCTTTTTTTTTTTCCCTTATATGGAATATTATGTATATTTTGCATGAATTAAATGTTGAGTGATCTATATACTTAATTAATTGGAGATTAGCCACAACATCTCTACTTATATTAAAATTATATATCATGAGCCTTTGGATCACATATGGAAAGGACATTTATTTGTAATTAATTATATTAATATAATGAATTCCCACAGGAATTTTCATTATATTAATATAATCAATTAGGATGAAATATCACATTATTTTTCTTAATTTCCCCACAGGGATTAGGAAAATGAATATGAGATGATAGTTTCATCATGCAGTTAGTATGAATCTATTTGAATTAGAAACTTAGCCCACATGCAGCTTTTGATGTTATTTGATTCATATTATATAACATGTTTTGCATGGGTAAAATATGATTTAAGTGAATTAGCCTCAAATATTGTGAAGTAAGCATGTTTATTATGTTTGATATGCAGTTTTACAACCTGTAAATTTCTCTAAATTTAAGAACGATGTTCCCAGGCTGGATGATGAAAACTATAAAGTTGGAAGGAGTTTATCCTTCTTCAATTTGGGTGCATGGACATTGATTATGTTATAAGAAAAGACGAACCACCTGCTCATACTGATATGAGCACTGCAGCTGAGATAGCTCCTTATCAACAATGGGAGGGTCCAACCGCTTTAGTGCAATGTTCATAAGGACTAAAATTTCTCCTAGTATCCATGGTTCGGTTGCTCAGCATAGCAAATGCTAAGGCCTTGTTGGAAGCCATTGATGCGCAGTTTGCGTCTTCAGAAAAGGCTCATGCCATGACCCTAATTGTGAAGTTTTCATCTTTGAAGCTCACTAGTGTTAGAGGTGTGCGTGAGCACATTATGAAAATGAGGGACATTGTGGCTCAGCTCAAGAATCTTGAGGTTGAGATACCGAATTCTTTCTTGTATACTGCATTTTGAACTCTCTTCCATAACAGCATACACCTTTCAAGATCTCTTATAACACACATAAGGAGAAATGGCCAATTAGTGAACTCATGACCATGTGTGTTCAAAAGGAAGAAAGATTGCTTATGAAAGTGGGAGAGAGTGCTCATTTGGCAATACAAGGAAGGCAAAGGGGTAAGGCAAGTAAAAGGGAAATGGTAAAATACCCCCCCAAGCTGGCATTAAGAAGGAATCCAAATGTTTCTTCTGTGAAAAGAAGGGGCATATAAAGAAGGATTATGTCAGATTTAAGGACTGGCTCAAAAAGAAAGATAATCCAACCTCATTTATCTATTATGAATCCAATATGGCTTATGTGAGTCACAACACTTGGTGGATTGATTTGGATCTACAATCCACATTTCGAATTCCTTATAGGGTTTTCAAAACCATAGGAAGCCAGTAGGAAATGAACAATGCATCTATTTAGGAAACAAGATGCATTCACATGTGGAAGCTATTGGGACATGCATATTAGTTATCTATAGTGGCTTTATTTTGAATTTGAAAAGGACCTTTTATGTACCAAGTTTCTCTAGAAACTTGATTTCTGTTTCAAGATTGTTACCATTAGGTTATTCCTTTACTTTTCAGACTTGACCTTCAGTTTATCATACAAATCTGAAATTGTTGGGAATGGTACTTTGTTTGATGGTCTTTTTCGAAATAATTTATAGGACAATGCCCTTTATAATGCAATGCATGTTCATGATAATGCTGGTGATGCGTTGTGAATGAATATTCCTCTATGTTGGGGCACCGAAGATTGGGACATATCTCCATAGATTGAATTGAACAATTAGTAAATAATGGAGTACTCAGTACATTGGATTTTACTGATTGTGATACTTGCGTGGACTGCATAAAGAGAAAGCAGACTAACAAGTCAAAGAAAGGTACCAAGAGGAGTACGAAAATATTTGAAATCATACACACCGATATATGTTGTCCAGATATGAACTCGTATGGTCAGAAGTGCTTCATCACCTTCATAGATAATTACTCGCGATATATGTATCTATACTTACTTCATAATAAGCATGAAGCATTATATGCCTTTAACGTATTTAAGGCTGAAGTAGAGAAACAATGCGGTAAGCAAATTATTATCGTGAGATAAGATAGAGGTGGAGACTTTTATGGTAGATACATTGGAGATGGACATGGTGCGAAGTATGCTTAGCAACTCCAAACTTCCTAAGTCCTTGTGAACTGAAGCTCTTAAGACGGCAGTGTACATATTAAATCAAGTTTCGATCAAGGCTGTCCTAAGAACGCTTTTTTGAGTTCCGATCAAGGCTGTCCTCAAACATGTATGCGTTTGAGGATGCTCGTCTGAAGTGAGAGTCTACAATCCACTGGAAAAGAAGTTAGACCCAATGACCATATAAGTGGGTATTTCATTGTATATGCCGAAAAGTCCAAGGGATACAGATTTTATTATCCATCTCATACCACTAGGTTTGTGGAATCGAGAAATACGATGTTTCTTTAAAATGACTTGATTAGTGGGAGTGAAGGATTCCAAGACCTTGTTTATGAGAAAGATCATTCAGATGCTCGACCTTCCACTTCAAGTACCAGATTGGTTGCTATTCATAACGCCCCTCTAGTTTAAGCAGCTATTGAACAACCAATTATTAAAGCTCTACAACCTGCTGATGTTGATCTGGTAGATCCAATTGTTCAATAATTGCCAGAAACTGTTGAACAACCAGTTGAACAACATGCTCCTCCTCAAGAATATGTTGATACAACAGTAAGAAGATCTACTAGAATGAAGAAATCAACAATTCCTAGTGACTATATTGTGTATCTATAAGAATCTGACTATAATATTGGAGCTGAAAATGATCCTGGAACATTTTTACAAGCCATGACTTGTGATGCATTCAATTTGAGGTCTAATGCCATGAAGGAAGAGATGAGTTCTATGGCATCTAATGGAGTCTTGAATTTGGTTGAGCCGCCCTATGGTAAGAAGGCCATTGGTTGAAAATGAGTCTTCAAAACTAAGGACTCATTGGTCAACATTGAGAGGTATAAAGTTAGACTCGTTACCAAAGGATTCACTCAAAAGGAAGGAATCAATTACACTAAGACATTTTCTCCTGTATCTAAGAAAGATTCCCTTCGTATTATTTTGGCATTAGTTGCCCATTTTGACATGGAATTGCATCAAATGGATGTAAAAACGACATTCCTCAAGAGAGAACTAGAGGATGAGGTTTATATGAAACAACCAAAAGAATTCCTCTTAGTAATTGTGAACATTTGGTGTGCAAGCTTAAGAAATCCATATATGGCTGGAAATAAGCATCCCGCCAATGGTACTTAAGGTTTCATGAAGTTATCTCTTCATTCAATTTTGTAGAGTATAACATGGACCATTGTATATACTAGAAAGCCAGTGGAAGCAAATTTTGTTTTCTTGTTCTATATGTGGATGACATTTTACTGGCAACCAATGATAAGGGGTTGCTACATAATGTGAAATAATTTCTCTCTAAGCATTTTGACATGAAGGATATGGGTGAGGCATCTTATGTCATTGGCATTAAGATCCATAGGGATAGAGCTCGAGGCATTTTGTGACTGTCTCAAGAAACCTATATCAATAAAGTCTTAGAGAGATTTTGGATGAAAGATTGTTCCCTGAGTATATCACCCATTGAGAAGGGTGACAGGTTCAATTTGAACCAGTGCTCGAAGAACGATCTAGAAAGGGAAACAAATGAACAACATCCCATATGCTTCTGCTGTCAGAAGATTGTATGTTCAGGTTTGCACACAATCCGACATACCTTTTGCTATGGAAATTTGGGAAGATGTTAGAGTAATCTAGGTATGGACCACTGGAAAGCTGCATAGAAAGTGATGAGGTACCTGCAAGATACAAAAGGTCACATGCTTATGTATAGGCGGACTGACAGCTTTGAAGTATTTGGTTATTCGGATTTGGACTTGGTTGCATTGATTCTCGAAAATCAACATTTGGATACATTTTTATGTATGCTGACGGAGTCGTGTCATGGAGGAGAGCGAAGCAGACCATGATTGCTACTTCCACTATGGAGATTGAGTTTGTTTCCTGTTTTGAGGCCACCTCGCATGGTGTGTGGTTGAAGAGTTGCATTTCAGGGCTTATAATTGTGGATTCTATTTCTAGGCCATTAAGAATATTTTATGACAATTCAGCTGCTGTTTTAGGGTTAAAAACCACAAAAGTGGAAGTCAAATTAAGCATATCGATAATAAGTATTTAGCCATAAAGGAACGTGTTAAAGAATAGAAAGTGGTGATTGAACACGTTAGCACTAAATTGATGTTAATTGATCCTTGACTAAAGGCATGCCACTAATGTGTTACAAGGATTATGTGGTTAAGATGCGAATAGTTCCTGTCATGAGGATTTTCGTCTTATGGACGAATTTGTGAAACTCTTATTCAGTTGTGATGTTTTTCTCAATTAATGTGCACATTCAGTTATTATGAGAAAAACGGTCATTTTGACCTGGAATGAACTTAAGGTTTATTCATTAAGTAGACCTGGAATAAACATAGAGTTTATTCATTAAGTTATGTTGTCACATTTGGACTGATTTTGATAAGATAAGATGCATTGTGATACATGGAAGATAATACTCGCTCTAAGAGGACTTGTCTTCAGCATGAAGTTAATGTGTATTTGGTTCAATATTATGTTGATGAATGTTGGGATCATGTGGGAGAATGTTACAATATTTATAATATGATCCCACATTATAATACCCACATTTAATTTTCGTTAGCGTAATATATCGCACATTGATTTTTCGTGATAACCGTCTCGCCCAATAACTATCTGTTCGCTAGTTTTTGCAACAAAGAATATTTTTCACCGAATTTCAGTCTTCGGTTTTTATTAAGAGGGTTCTGTGGTTCAACTTTCGAAGAGAAATTTTAGCAAGAACACGAAGCAACACAGAGAGGTATGAAATGGATAGGAAATCAATGGATCGAATATGGATTTGAGATCAACAAAGGTTTAGGCTACATTACAATACTCCTACGAAAGTAGTAGAGGACTTGAAAGTAAGCTCTAGTTGCAGAAACTGTAAATGCTGGAAGGGAAAGTGCTGGGAAGTTAAAGTGCAGATAAAATTGAGTGTTTTTGGATGTCTGTTGATCTGTCTCTTGCTCTTCTCTTTTGAGTATTTGTATTCTTCAACTTTCCATAACCGTCTATCGGTTATTTTCTTGCTTTCAAATTTTGAATCTTAGCGCTTTCAATAACTCCCCATTTGCCCATGTTTTATCCGCCAAAACTTGATCTTCAACTGTCAACGTGGCTTCGAATTTGAACTTCTTCCAGTAACTGCTGTGAACTGTTCGCATTCACTATCCAGATTTCTTGCTCATAACTTCTTGCTGACGTGGCTAGTTTGGCCATCCGGTGGTTCCCTCCAACTTCGTATTCCTCTTATTGCTGACTTTTTACTATTTCGATATGTCCAGAATCTTATCGAATTTCAAAAATCAATGACCTTATTCTCTTACTTCCCGAATATCGGGTTTAGACTTCTGGCCATTTCGGCATGTTACAGATAACTTACCGAACTTCTCAGAGTAGTTTACTGCTTCCGATTTATCGATTTTCGGGATATAATGATACCGAAGTCAATTCGGTATCTCATTATTATTTGGTGTCAACAGATGCCCCCTTTTAAAAGAATTAAAAAGAATTTTAATTCTTTTAAATGACAAAGATGACAAGACACTTACTTTTTGCTTCCAGCGCCATTTTACCGCCTCGTTTCGCGCGCTTGCCTTTTCAGCTCCTTCTCGCATCAACTTAATATATATATCAGATGTCCCCACACAATCTGATCTCTCGCCTTCAGACGTGCTTTTTTCAAAACTCATCTTCTTCGCTGTTCTCGTGCTCTTTCGCCTCTTTGTTTTCTCGTGACCTCACTCTGTACCTGTCTAAACACCATAGCTCCCAAGGCTCAAGCTTCTTCCTTTCTCGCCTCCGACGCCCTAGAGCGGTATCATCAGTTCAGAGACTCTAAGAATTTCAACGACGATCGACATCTATTCTCGGTGCAGAACGATTACGAGGATTCTTTCATCCTTGGCCCTACCGTTTATAACCAATTTTTGATTCCTGCAAATCTCTCTGACTTCTTCCCTCGTCATCTAACCGAGGTACTTCCAATCCACCATTCTTCTATTTTGGCTTACAACTGGTACTCTCGTCCTTCTCGTCTTAGGGCTTTTTCTGATTTTGAGCCAAATTTTTACCGATAGTATCTCCGACTTCTTTCTTCCAAGGGTTCTCTTTGGGATAAGCTCCTGATTCATAATGCCCCGCGTCTTTGCTGTTTTGATTATCATTTGAACCATGGGCTAATCAGTGCTCTATCTTGCTTTTGGTCGTCTTCAACCAACTGCTTCTTTTTCCCTTTCTCCCCGATGTCGATAACTTTGCTCGATATCTATTGCCTCACTGGTCTTAGTCCTTTAGGAACAGACCCATCTACTCTGTCTTCAGATTCTTACCAAGGACTCAGTAAGTTATCTGATTCTGAATTGGCTTACGGGGCTTTTATCGGTAAGTATTTTAAGAAAGAAGGTGCAATAACCGACGAAGAACACACCACTTTCCTCCTATATTGGCTTTGTAAATTCCTTTTCTGTCACCCTATCGTGAGAGTTTCTAAAAACTTCGTTGCTACAGCTTCCGCCTTAGCTTCGGGAACTCAGCTAGCTTTAGGAAAAACCACTTTAGCCTTATTGTACTGAGGCTTAGCCCACTCTGCTTCCTCCATTGCTTTGGATGAAGTTGGTGGAGTCTATGGTGGTCCTCTTTGGATTCTCCAAGCCTGGGCAGCCTTTTATTTTCCCTCTTGGTTTTCCAAACACCGAGTTTCGCAGCCTCCTTCAGTTTTGATCCCGAATAATCCTGTCTGCGGAGCTTTAGGCCAAGAGCTAGTTCCTGTTTCAGAGGGACAATCATCCTATCTTCGGTTCTTTGTTTCCCAAATTTTTTCAATCAAAGGGAAACGACTCTCTTTTTCTCCTTTTTTCACTCCCCAATTTAGATCATCTCTTCCTTCTTTTCAGAAAAATAGGAGTGATTTTTGGCAAGTCATTCTAACCTCTGTCGACCTCCCTGTTAGGTTCTCAACAAAGGGTAGATTCGTTGCAGGTTTTGAAATCTACTCCCCCCAGTATTGTGCTAGACAATTTGGGTTGATTCAAGGGGTTCTTGTCCCGGCTCTCTATATCTTTTCCTTTTCTTCCATCAACAAGATATTCTATAAGCTGGGTGACAGCCAGAACTTCACTGAGTTGAACAAACTAATTCGGGACATATACCGATTGTTCCGTGTTACCGAGTTTGTTGTACATACCGATCGCTCTTCAAAAGACTTCAACTTTTGGTGGAAGAACTATCGGAGAACTGTATTCTCAAAGTAGTTGGACATGATTCTTTTGAAGATAAAGGATACGGCTACGCCTACACTTCCTAAAGCAACCGAAGGTGAAGACATACCTCCTGCTGAACTGATAAAGCCTGTTAAAGGTTGGTTTGCTCTCCTTCTTTCAATGTATGTCTTCATTCGGTATTTGGTTATGTCTAACTGTCTTCCTTCATAGCGGGTAGAAAGAGAAAAATCTTAGAACTGCCTGCTCTAGGAAAGGCGACGAAGAAGCCTGCAACAGAAAGAGCTATTGATCGATCTTCATCACCATCTCTTGAAAGCTCTTTACCAAGGAGGCCATCTCTCAATCCCGCACTTCGTACCATGATGAGGCCACATATACCAAAAGGTAACTTTCATACTCAAGCTTTGCTAATTATAAGCATACTTGTCAATATTGATCTTCTTTTTTTTTTTTAACTCAGGGAAGACTCTTAAGATTTACATATCAAAAGCAGCTTTGCTTACTTCCCCTTCTGTCAAGACTCTTCCTGTTGATACAACAACTCCTGACCCTACATTGGTGATTCCTGCTTCTTCAACAGAACTTCACACCGAATCAATACAAGTCAAGTCTTCGAGACTTGAGGAAAAGGAGAGACTTGAGGAAAAGGAAGTAGCTAAAGACCCATCTCCTCCTCTAATGGGGAAATCTCCTGCTTTTATCGGTAAGTCCTGTCTTCACCTTACTGATTAATGAATGCTCCTTACACTGTTGTTTTAATATTCATAGATGTATTTACAAGCACTGATGAGCCTTTGTCTGCATCAAAAAGAATTTTAATTCTCGATGGGGAATTTCTTGAAGCCCATCAACCAATATACCTCTGCCGCTTATGCAACCTTCAACTATTACTCTGCCTCCTCAGAAAGAATCTGTGGCAAGCTCATCTTCTTCCCAAGCTCCTCCTGTCGTAGCTGAAATAACGCTTTTATCTATTGAGGAGAAAGCTGAAGTGGAAAGTTTGCTGCTTGCCGATCTCTATAGCTCCTCCGCTGTTGAGCATCCTCCAGAATCCATAGACCCGGCATCATTTTCCGAAGTCACTAAGGATGTAGCCAAGGCTAATTGGATGGAACTCCTCAACTTATTAGAGTCTGGCTATAGGAAGTTGATCACCGATTCTGATAGAGAGAAACAAGCAAGAGCTCTTTTTCAGGAGGTGTGTTCTGGTAATCCTTCTTTTATGCTTTCCCTATACTTCCAAGACAAAAGTGATATTTTTGCCGTTGGTTTTGTGGATGCTGTGGATACCATTAGAATTAACACCGATCGTCTTCCATATCTTTTCTTTGGAGAATAACGAGGTCAAGCCATTCAAGATGAAATAACCCGCAAATGCGGAGATACTCGTTTGTTTTATGATAGTTATAGAGTTGAAGAGAGCAAACTTCATCGCTTAGCAGAGAGGATAGCAGAGCTTGAGGCAGAACTAAAGAAGGTAGAGGTCCAAATGGTGGAACAAGAAGAGAAAATGCGTCATCTTTGTCCATCGATCAGGCGAAATCTGGAGAGGTGTCGGGAGTTGAGGAAAGAATACGACTCTACATGTGGGTCAATCAAGACTTGCGAGAAGTAGAGGGCGGAGCTCATGGAACAGAATTTTAATTTAGAATTTGAACTCCGCTCTTTTGTAGATGAAGCCAAAACTCTGTTAAACAAATGGAAATGAAAGTCTTGTTTTCTCTGACTCAAATGTTCTTTTGCTCCACTTGCCGAATTCTAACATCTGCTCCTCTATAATCCTCAACGACTAACAAAGATCCTGATAATAAGGCTTCCCGATAATCCTCAACGACTAACAAAGATCCCAATAATAAGGCTTCCCGATATCATGCTTCGTTGATTATGACTGCTTAATATTCCCAATGTCACAGCTTCCTTAATGAAATCAACGAGATAATCGAATAACTAACCTTTTGCATACTTTCTCTTGCAAAAGAATTTTTTGGCGGCAATGTTGGTAACCGTCTTCCTCCACTTATGGGCCATGTTCTTTCACTTCTTCCAATTGTCCGAGAAAAGCTCTGGCATGTCACTACCCATGATCTGCTCTATATCCTTTATCTTTATAACTGCCCAAGCTGCACAATTCATTCTGTAAATTTGCAGTCTTGCTCGTAATGTCTTCACATGGTTCTTCATCCCAACTGCCTCTTTGGTCTCGATCACATAGACGTTGTAATGGCCAACATGAAGGTAAACTTTCTGTTAAATGTACCCTGATCCAAGCTTTGACAGCTATTCTTCATTTCTCTTAACATGGACAATTCTTTTATTCAATTATCCGCAGATGATCAATCCTTATGGAGACAACTACATGAACTGCTGTCTCAAGGACACTATACTTTATTATTGAGTCACAAACATAGGTTAGAAATTACCGAACTGACAAATATCTTCAGGTCCAAGGTATTCCTAACTGCAGACTCTGATTTCTTAGACTTAGTGTGAGAACTATGCTCCTTATTCCCTGCCAGCTTCAACGAATTTGAGCACAATGTGAAGGAAATTTGGCACCTTGAGCCTATCATTGTGGAAGCTGAGGCTCTTAAGCTCCAAATTGTGGAAGAATTTTCCTGATTGTGCGACTCCAAGGAAGCATATGCTCAAGTTCAGGACTCTTGCCTCCACGCCAGAGAAGATGTTGAGATGACACGTCGGCTTTTCAATTTCCTTTCCAATCATTACCGTGCGGAACGTAGGATAATTAAAGATGAAATTTCCCATGTTAGATCCATGGTCGAAGTCTCTTCAAATAGGTACGGACAATTGTTATAGGAAACTTGGGAGAAACTTGAAGCTGTCCGCTTCCATTCTTGTCGCACGGAATATCTCAAAGAGCAGCAATCTGAACTCCACTATGATCTTGCATTACATTCCAACATTGTAGCCCGGAACCTCAAACTTGTTAAAGATCTGAAGGCCTTTGTGATCAAGATCAGAATGTATTTTCGCTTCTAATGAATAAATCAATTTCCTTGTGTTTCCCATATTGATGGATAATATTTCTTTAAGAATTTCCCATTTATAGAGCGAGATAATTCTTTTCCATTGACATCCATCAATCTGTATGCATTTCCATTGAACATTTCGATAACTAGATATGGGCCTTCCCAATTTGATGACCACTTACCGAATTCCCTATCTTTGAGGTTGAACGGCAAAATTGCTTTCCATACTAAATCCCCGACGGCAAATTGCTTGATTCTAACATTCTTGTTAAAAGCTCTGGCTACTCTTCTCTTTTGTGCGACCAATTGATCCAAAGCAGCTGCCCGGACTTCGTCTAATTCATCCAAATTTATATGCATCCAATCTCTGTAATCTTCCGGCAACATTTCACTTTGTAATTGGACTCGTAATGATTGCACGGTTATCTCCATCGGTAAAATCGCCTCTTATCCATATGTCAGCATATATGGACTGACGCCTGTACTTGATCTTCGCGATGTTCAGTATGCCCACAACACTGCTGATAGCAGGTTATCCCATTCTCTTGGATTTTCTTCCAAATGCTTTTTAATCAATCCAATCACGACTTTATTAGTAGCTTCGGCTTGTCCGTTTGCTTGAGGATAATACGGTGTGGAATGCATCATCTTAATTCCTCTTGATTGAACAAATTCCACAACTTCGCTTCCAGTAAACACTGTTCCTTGATCCGTAGTGATTGACTCAGGTAAGCCAAATCGGTGAATTATATTTTCTTCAATAAATTTAATCACCGTCTTTTGACTAATGCTTTTGTATGGAATTGCTTCCACCCATTTCGTAAAGTAATTCGTAGCCAGCAGAATGAAACTATGCTTATGAGAAGAAGGTGGATAGATCTTACCTATTATGTCCATCGCCCATCCTCTAAATGGCCATGGCTTTATAATAAAATGAAGCTCTACAGCAGGTGCATGTTGCAAAGGTCCATGCTTTCGACATGAGATGCATGCTTTGGCATATTCAATGCAATTCTGCATCATTGTTGGCCAAAAATATCTGTACATTTTCAAAAGCCTTCTCATCTTAATTCCGGCTTGATGTGCTCCACATATACCTTCGTGTGCTTCTGCTATAACTAGATTCGCATTATCCTTATCAAGACATCGCGATAGTAACCCATCTGACGATTTTCGGTATAACTCTTCTCCTAATATTACGTATTTCTGAGCTTGTCTCCTTAGCTTTGGTCTCTTGAATCAGGGTTTTTCAAGTATTTCATGATTGGCTGTCTCCAATCCTTTTCTCGGACGACTTCACTGACTGCTATCGGTATTTCTTTTTGTTCAATAGAAGGTACCGATAATGTGATGATAGTTGCAATATCTGCCAACTCTTTTGATATTTTATAACCAGAAGCCACATGTGCTAACTCGTTGGCTTCGTAATTGGTCTCTCTTTTGACATGGACTATGTCATATTCTCTAAAATGTTCCAACTGCTTATTGGCTAAATAATAATAGCCAATTAAATTTTCATTCAAACATTGATATTCTCCTTTCAACTACTTCACCACTAGCTGTGAATCACCGAATATTTTGATGAACTGTGCTTCCAACTCAATCAGTATTCCTAAGCCAATAATCAATGCTTCATATTCGGCTTGATTGTTTGAGCACTCAAAATCTAACTTACAAACACACCTTGTAAGTTCTCCGGTGGGAGAAATTATTATCAAACCGGCTCCAGCCATACTCTTAGCGCATGATCCATCAAAATACATAGTCCATGGTACGACTTGGCTGAAATTCTATTCATTTTCTTCCATTTGTAGACATGGGTATTCGGTCAGAAAGTCAGCAACGGCCTGACCTTTGACTGATTTTATTGGTACGTATGCCAAATCAAATTCAGACAAGATAAATGCCCATTTGGCTATACGCCATTTTATAACAGGCCGTGACAACATATATTTTATTACGTCTGTCTTACCGAGTACGTGTACTGTAGCTGGCAACAAATAATGTCTTAACTTCATACAAGAAAAGTACAAAGATAAACATAATTTTTCGATTGCGGTATATCTTTTTTCAACATCAGTCAACATTCTACTCAAATAGTATACCACTTGTTCTTTTTCATTTTCATTCTCTTGTGCCAACATACTCCCGATAGTTGAATCGGTAGTAGATAAGTACAACCTTAGTGGCCTGCCTGCTTTTGGAGACATCAATATAGGAGGATTTGTTAGATACACCTTGACTGCATCAAACGCCTTTTGTTGTTTCTCTCCCCATATAAACTCATCCTGATTTTTAAAACGCAAGAGCTGTGTCATTGGTTCTATCTTCCCGGATAGATTGGCAATGAATCTTCTGAGAAAATTAATTTTCCCGAGTACCATCTGCAGTTGCTTCTTTGATGTAGGATGAGGGAGCTCTATAATAGCCTTTGCCTTATTCCTGTCAATCTCAATTCCCCTATGATTAACTAAGAATCCCAAGAAATTCCCTGCTCGCACTCCAAAGGCACATTTAGCTGGATTCATCTTCAATTTGTACTTCCTCATCCTAATAAAAGCTTGCTCAAGATAATTTAAATGCTCTTCCTGATTTGATTTAATCACCACATCATCAATATAAACTTCCAAGAATTTACCGATCATGTCATGAAAGATGAAATTCATTGCTCGCTGGTATGTAGCTCCTGCATTTTTCAATCCAAAAGACATGACTACCCATTGAAAAGTTCCGATAGCACCAATACATCTAAATGCTGTTTTCAGGACATCTTCTTTGGCAATAAATATCTGGTTATAACCCGAATGACCATCCATTAAGGATAACATCTCATTTCCCGAAGCTGAATCCACTAACATGTCTGCCATCGGTATTTGATACTCGTCTTTTGGAGTGGCATTATTGAGATACCGAAAATCAATATAGACTCTCAATTTTCCATTCTTCTTCTTCACAGGAACAATATTCGAAAGTCACTTTACATACCTAGCTATCTCAATGAATTTCACCTTCAGCAACCTTTCGATTTCTTCCTTGATTTTATCAACTACGTCTGGAGCAAACCTTCTTACTAACTGTTTATGTGGACGAAATCCTTTCTTGATAGGAAGGCGATGCTCTACAATATCTCTTGACAGACCAGGCATTTCATGGTAATCCCATGCCAAACAATCTTTGTACTCTTTGATCAAGTTGACTAAATCTTCCTTCATGCCCCCTTGCAAAAACGCACTCATATATACTGGACGAAAACACACAGGTTCTCCTATATCAACTTCTAACAATGGGTCTTGAGCTTCTGTTGACCTGTTGTCTTCCTTGATTGGCGACTTCTCCCATTCATCAATACAATCTGAAACTTCAACGCTTTGCCGGGTCATCTCCGCCAGGTATGCGAAATACCTTTCACAAACTTCTTGCAATAAGGGTTCGCTTTCCATAAAGAGTATGTAACTCCTCTAATGCCAAGCTAGATTTGGAGATCCATTCAGTTTTCATATCCCCAAAGTGGCAATAAGCATAGGATCGTGAATCTACCTTTGGTGTTCCGATAACATGATTTTTGTGTGAATAATCTTGATGCTCTTGACGAATAATGGTCCACCCTATTGAAGCAAGTCCCGAATTAGCCTCAATGTACTCTACTCCCTCACTGTTCCAAAATGCCAGAACTTGATGAAGAGTCGAAGGTACACATTGATTAGAGTGTATCCAATCTCTTCCAAGCAACAGATTGTACGAACCATCAGACTCTATTACGAAGAAAGTCGTCCTTGATGTCTTGGATCCTACGGTTAGGTCCAGCACCACTGCGCCTTTGACTTCGCTAACTTCTCCTAGGAAATCAGACAACTGAACATTCGACGGAATTATATCATCATCGTCTTTTCCCAACTTCTTGAAGTATTTGTAAGATATGAGATTCAAAGTAGCTCCCGCATCTACGAAGATTTTACCGACAGCTCGGCCATTGACTCTACCTAAAATAACTAAGATTTTTAATGCCTAGCTTTGTCTAATGATACCTTGCCAAACCTTATAACTTCTCCATCAGAGAATTCGAACTCTACCATTGCTATCTCCTTCTCCGAGATATGTTCGAGTTCTTCTTCTACCACCAAACAGACTCCATATTCCGCTAGAAGCTTAGCATGAACTATGTTGATCCTCATTGGCAAACGATTTTCTTTTGGCATTTTGGAGTGGCCTGCTCGACAACTCTTACCATCTTCTCGCGGCATCTCGAGATTTAGATTCTTTTGTTCTATTTTGACTTTATGCTTCGGGTTGAGAGCTACCTGGAATTGCCCAAAGTTAATTGTTTGGGAAACCTGTTGAACTTCTTTTCCCTTTTTCACCTCATTGTAAGAACTACTTCCCGAATCACATACAAAATTTTTCTCTAGCTTGACAGGTTCTTTATCATAAGGATTTCTTTTCCAAACCCAATTACCTTTCGCACTAAAAGGTCTGAATGGAGGAGTCTGTGATGGCATTCCTCTGCCTCGACGATTCTCGAAATCCCTCTGTCTGCTTTTCATTCGCTGAAAACGTCTTTTAACAGTTCGGTAAGATGCTTGCCCTGGCGGTTTAGCTACGGACCATTTTCCTTCAGGGGGATTGTGTGGAACCTTAATTGTCTTTTTCTTTTCAACTTCCTGGGAAATTGAGGGTGGTGGATCATCAAATTCATCTCCCCAACCAGTCGGTTCAACTGGCAATGACAGGGGTAAGTAATCATTCGTGTCTCCATAGTACACTACGTAGTCAAATTTCCCGCTAGGTTTTCCAAGCAATCCTACTTTGGGATCCACTTCTTTGTATCGCTGCCATAAACTTTTCTTCTTCTCAGGTTTTCGTGGGGTTTCCTTCTCCTTGTAAACTCGTGTTTTAACTTCTTGAGTTAGAGGAACTTGTCTTAGTGAATTGGGACAAAACTCCCGCCTCTCAGGCACTTGTGCTTACCGCCTTGATTGAGCTTCTTGGCTTTTTGATTGTGCCGAAACATTTTCAGTTACTACGATCTCTGACCTTATCTGTGGTCTACCTTCCCGACAGACAAATGATCCCGATCTGTATCTTCTCGTTGTTCCCCTCATGTATTGGAACTTGGGAACTCCCGATCCTGATGACTTAATTCTTGATGACAACGGGTGCACAGTTGTCTATTATCATATCTCGTAGACTCATGTACGTTAACCATACTGATCATCTTCGGGAAAGGATCCGTGTCTACTTCCATTGGAGTCTTGCCTTTGTCTTCAGCGAACTTAATCTTGCCTTGGCGAATTGCTTCCTGGATTGTCTTTCTAAAAATAATACAATTCACCGTATCATGAGTCTTAGAATGATGCCATTTGCAATACCTTTTATCCGTAGTTTCTTCCTTAGACGGGATTACCTGTCCTTCAGCCAATTTAATCATTCCATCTTTCAACAACAAGTCAAATATCTCATCCAACTTGTAGATATCAAAGGAATAATTATTCGTTTCCTTGGCTTTAAACTTGGACACATCCCTTACCGTTGCTGGTTTCAGAGCTGGGCACACATACGGTTTTTCAAGTACCATAGTTGCTATTGCTATCTCATTCTCTTCTTCAGCTAAGTCACCATATTTGGTACTTTCAGCAAATGCTATTGTCTACCGATTATCCTTTGTCGGCTTCTTATCCTTATCCTTCAGCAGATGTTCATACTTAGAAACCCGAGCATTTAACTAGAAGAGATCATCAAAAGCTTGTCCCTCAAATCTTTCCTTGAGATTGAATTTCAACCCATTGAACGCCAAATCAGTAAATTCTTTCTCGGTGAGAGAAGTCAGACACCGATTCTTGGATTTCTTGAAATGAGCAATAAATTGATCTACTGTCTCAGTGCCATACTAGTACATTCTGGCCAAGTCGGCTACTGTTACCTTTGGTACTGTTCGGTAAAACTGAGAATGAAACCGTCTCTCCATCTCAACCCATGTCTGAATAGAATTTGCTGGCAAATTTGTATACCAAGTAAAAGCTATCTTTGACAACGACAATGGGAATAGCCTTAGCCTTAAATATTCATTTGTTCCAGCCTCTCCATATTGTGCTAAAAAACGACCTACATGCTCCACAGTTGACTGATCTTCCTCACCTATGAATACAGCAAAATATGGCATTTTAAAACCCCTTGGATATGGGATGTTATCAACCCAATCAGGATGTGGCTTCCTGTACACAGGTCTTGGTGTCCCTCTCTTTGCTCCCAATTGTTGCATTACCAACTCTGCAACTCTATCTAGGTTCCATGGCTTTAAATTCTGTTGGCCCAACCAAGGATCCTGCCCCCTACGGTCAACCTGTTGAGGTCTGTTCATTCCTTGCTGATCCATATTGAAGTTAATGGGTGGTGGTGGCCTGTAGAGAGGATTTTCCACCACATGTGGGTATGGTTGAGCCGCAGGCGGTCTTATAGGATCAAAATTAGGCACATTCACTGGTGGATGTATATTTAATACTGGTGGTAGATTCGGGACCATGAGATTGATCACGTTAACATCAGTGGGGCCAGTTTGAGGGAAATTGTAACCACTCACACCATTCACTAGGTTTGCTGTTGTAGGATTCTCCGGCCTTGGTATAATTCTTATAGGAGGTTGCAGATTTGATCCTCCACTACCATTATATCCAACATTGGGATGTCCCGCCGCTATTGGAAATTGTATTATACTAGGGAGATTTGCATAAAAGGGAGGAACTTGAGAAGACGAACCAGGACGTGATATTACCTCATTTGTGCCATTGATCATCATAGGCTTTATCACATTCGTGACATGACGCACCATATGGTTGGTGAGCTCGTTCTGCTGCTCCTCAAACATTCTTCTCATCGTTGCTACCAAAGTGTTGTTAGGTGCCAACGCGTGGGTTTGTTCTTCGTTTAATTGCCGAGGAATATCAGCATTGTGATGGGGTACTTCTTCATTAGCAACCGAATGCTCAGATCGCGCTCCATCATCTGGGTTGTTGATATTACCAACTGGTACTCCTTTTGATTGACCTCTAGTTCTCACCATTTCTCCTAATCTTACCATACTAGTCCCACCGGGCATGCCAAAAAGATGTTCGCTCGTTTTTACAATAAGGAATATCTTTCACCGAAATTCAGTCTTCGATTTTTATTAAGAGGGTTCTATGGTTCAACTTTCGAAGGGAAATTTTAGCAAGAACACGAAGCAACACAGAGAGGTATGAAATGGATAGGAAATCAATGGATCGAACATGGATTTGAGATCAACAAAGGTTCAGGCTACATTACAATACTCCTACGAAAGCAGTAGAGGACTTGAAAGTAAGCTCTAGTTGCAGAAACTGTATATGCTGGAAGGGAAAGTGCAGGGAAGTTAAAGTGCAGATAAACTTGAGTGTTTTTGGATGTCTGTTGATCTGTCTCTTGCTCTTCTCTTTTGAGTATTTGTATTTTTCAGCTTTCCATAAGCGTCTGTCGGTTATTTTCTTGCTTTCAAACTTTGAATCTTGGCGCTTTCAATAACTCCCCATTTGCCCACGTTTTATCCGCCAAAACTTGATCTTCAACTGTCAACGTGGTTTCGAATTTGAACCTCTTCCAGTAACTGCTGTGAACTGTTTGCATTCACTGTCCGAATTTCTTGCTCATAACTTCTTGCTGACGTGGCTAGTTTGGCCATCCGGCGGTTCCCTTCAACTTCGTATTCCTCTTATTGCTGACTTTTTACTATTTCAGTATGTCCAGAATCTTACCGAATTTCGAAAATCAATGACCTTATTCTCTTACTTCCCGAATATCGGGTTTAGACTTCTGGCCATTTCGGTATGTTACAGACAACTTACCGAACTTCTCAGAGTAGTTTACTGCTTTCGATTATCGATTTTCGGGATATAATGATACCGAAGTCAATTCGGCATCTCATTATTATTTGGTGTCAACACTATCTTGATGGGAGACAGTTATCTATAGGGGCAGACGTCAGTTTAAATGGGTCGACTACACCAAGCCCCTCTGTTAGTTACGACATTATCTTATCACATCGTCAGTTTCTCCTTTAAGTAGTGTACCTACAGAATGTACGTTAAGAGTTTTTCAGAGAACATTAAACACATACCATCGGCATCAGAGGGGGCAATTGGCTAGAAAACATCCCATTTTCGTCGCCGTTCAACGTTACGCGTTTGTAATCATCCTCTTTATCAATGGCTGGAGGTATGTAATCGTTCTTTCACATTTTCGCATTTCGTTCCACACTTTCACGAGTTTCGTTCGTGAATTGAGGAATCGGGATTGTTAATTACTCTGATTTTAAGTCTATCAAATATTACAATGAAATTGCTTCTTGAACTTTTGAGACTACTATATATTAGATGGATGGTTGGGCATGAAATGTTTTGTGGTGCTTAATGACTTGGAACACCTAAATTCTTTGGGTGTATACCGATAAACTAATAAAAAGACTTCGCAGTCCACGCTATTTCTTGTGCATTAACCTAATCGGTGATTGGATATCGTCAAGTCGTTGTTAGTATGTCTTTGTCTCCTAGCAATTTTTGTTAGTTTTATGTATGGATCTCTGATGTAGCACTTGTCCGAGAGAGAAAACCAAAAACCAATGTTTATCGACAAGCCATATGAACACTTGGCTTTTTTGACGGTCCTTTGGAGTCAAGGTCGTACTTGTTAGGATTCGGTGTACAGCCACAATGAAAACGAAATAGAACGCAAAAGCGAGAAAAAAAAAAATCGAGACACAAGATTTAACCGGGTTCACCCTTAAACTAAGGCTACATTAAGTTAATGATTTCACTATAATTAGCACTTATATGTTACATCACTCAATTATAAGCAAAAGAGATAATATATAGCTTAAGAAATGCACTAAAACACGGAATTCCTCGTTCAAATAGATTAGATAGGAACATCGATACCCATGCATTTGATTTTAGAGGCTCAAGTTTAGGCCACCTAAGTATGAAAAGGACTAAGCTCGAACTTAGTAATACTTGATTTAAGAGGCTTATCTAAACATTACTAAACTTATTTATGCTGCGGTTGTCAAGACATCATATGTTGAACTTGATGATGCGAGAAACCTAACCTCACATGTGCATTTAGTCCCCTCACACATGCTTGTCAGGGACTCGTAACAGAATCTTTGATTTCTGTCTCTAAACATGGTGTAAGGGGTCGATAGCATCACTAACAATCGATTACAGGCACGATTGGTGATTTATTAAGGCATAGGAGAATTCTCATTTGATCCTGAAAACGGTGTACTTTAATTGACCAAACCCTTTTCTTTTTCCGAGCAATCTTTATTAGTAGCGCTTGTACGAGAGATAAAACGAAAAACCAATGTTTATCGACAAAGCACATGAACACTTGGCTTTTTTCACCGTCCTTTGTTGTCAGTTGCGTCTACGCAGTAACGCGCTATGATTGTTGAAGGGAATGCGGGGAACTTTACTCAGTCAAGGTCGGACTCCCGAAGCAAGTTCCTCCTCTCTCTTTTTTTTCTTTTTTTTTTTCCCACGTTTGACCACCTTTGGGATCTAATAATTGAGTTCAGACGATGTTTTTCTTTTCTCTTTCTTTTTCTTATTTTTTTTATTGGAAACGAGTTTTATAAGTAAAGCATATATATACCTAAAAAGTTCATGGAGCATTCCATGCCTCAACCATCCATGTTAAATGGTTCTTCAAAAGTTCAAGAACCAATTTCTTTGCCATATCTACACCTAGTAATCTGAATCTAACGTCTCTTATGATTAATCACCCAAGACGATAAACTATGCTAGCGAATATTCAAACAAAGCCAAATAATCGTGTGCCCTGCGAACACGTCATAAAGCTTCAATATGGGAAGGTGAAAATTGAAGTCAATTGCCTTAAATTAGTTAAGCTGTACTACTTTTGGGAAAATTGTGCTAATCAGGATTCGTTTGGCAACAACTTGTTAAGATAATCGAGGGTGAAAATTTAAGGGTCCTGCTAGCATGACAGTATGATAGTATAATAATGGAATACTAAGCATAAGGTCAGAGGTGAGTCCCGCCATGATTGCTAAATATTTTTTGTCATTCATAACACTTGCGGCTAAGATTGCACCGCTATACTATTACACTATCAGCTTATCAAATGCCAAAGTTAATTAGTGAGATCGTAGTTGACGAGGTCTTCGTCGCACAATTGACCAAGCAATCATATGCAAAAGAGTATACGTCGGGCGCAATCTTTATTCGTCATTCATGACATCAATTTCAAGGAAGATTATCCCGTCCATTTTTAAAGATCAAACTAATCATAAAGCTTATGTATTATGATTGTGAATATATTCTAAAAGAAAATTATTGCCTAACGACATTGATAGGCATGATCATCCGCCCAAACAAATACACTAGCTAACCCATAGTATTTACCAAACCCACTTTTGTTTTTTCCTCTTTTTTACTCGAACGGCCAATGGTTTTATCTGTTTTTGTCCACCTTCTAGATCCGCTTTGGAGAGCCCCCGATTCTTTCTTTCTCATTTCCTGGTCAACAAATCGCTCGACTATTTATATAAGAATATGCTTATGTGACAGTTTTTTATCTACGGTGAAATTTACAGCATATTGTCGGCTAAAAAAATAAATAATGAATAATTAAAAATTATTGTGGAGTCTATTATTTTAAGAATTTGTAGCCCACAACATGCTGTTATTCTCACAGTCACCCAATGACTGTTATGCTTGTAAAGTCCATTTATATGTTATGTGTTCAACAAGCTACCGATATTCATTTATTGAGCTAAAGGTCAATAAAAAAATCAGTAAGTATTCTCCTCGGTAAGGAAGTATTTCTCATTGTCTTTAGCTGATCTCCTGCAAGCTTTCTTTCCTCCTGTTGTAGTTGTTCCTCTAACTTTAGATTAAGTATTTCGTTAGAGACCATGTGACGTGAACGGATGATGAAAGTTCAGTTGTATAAGGAGAAATGGCGGCCGCATTTAATATCCGCAACATTGGTTATAAATTGCAGGAATCAAAGGTATCTTGGTATGGAAAAGGTATCTTGGTATGGAATGATACGTACCTTTGATATGGCCAGTGTAGGCTCATGTCAATGGAATGGTACAAGGGTTTCTTATGCAACCATCGGCCTCCCTTTTCGCTCAATGCTTACTCTCAATTGAGTAAAACTGCTAACGGCATTTTTGTTTAGGGTTTATATCACGAAAAATTCAAAACTGATACACTTATGATAAAATTCCTAAATTGGTACATTTGTGATAAATTTACCCTCCGTTAGTTTACGTTGAATTTTACTGTCAAACTGCTGAATTTGGTGACACATGGCAGTTGACGGGTATATCAATTTGAGATTTTTACCTTTCATTTGTCACAGGTGTACCAATTTGAAATTCTTCGTTGTATTAATCCAATTTAATGAAAATTAACGGATGGTAAATTTATCACATGTGTATTAGTTTGAGGTTTTTAATAGTAAAAATATGTATCGATTTGAGATTTTTTGTGATAATAATTTATTTGTTTAAGAAAAAAGGACTGAGACCTGAAAAGTGGAGGATTCTCTTTAAAAGAAAACAGCACCTAGCAAGTAGCAATTGGTCAAAAAGGCACTTTGACTAATCCGAACGCACCTCATTCAACGGTCAAAAAGAAAGTAGTTCATTTTTACATAAAAATTTAATGTGTAATGCCACCAATTCTTTACATTTAATACACGACAACACTTTGACTTAGGTCATACTTTGCAATCCCAGCAGCTGGCTTGCATATTTGAGTCGTCCAAGGTACTGTGTTAGATCCCTTGGAAATGCACATGCAAGTTCCAACGACAATTTTCCACAGCCAGACATTATAAAATACCTTGGGCCGCTAGACCACTTAGCTTCTTTGGTGCTTTTCTAGAAAGTGCACATAATTGACATTACAAAAGTGCACGCGTGATGCTTATATGCAAGCAATATATAGGCCCTGTTTGGTTCAGCATTTGGCTAAGGGACTTTGGAAAAAATGCAAATACGTTTGAGCTAAAGAGGTTTGGTGAAATGCAAATACTGTTTGGTAAACTGTAATTAAAAAGTGCATTTGAATGCAACTTTGGGGAAAATGCTGTTTGGTAAAATTTAAATCTGAAAAGTTCTTTGGTGTCCCAATTTAATATTTTTTAACTCTAATTTGTTTAAAATTAGGAAAAAAAACAATCACTAGCGGCCGGCGAGGGGCGGCGATAGGGGCGGCGGCGGTGGCCGGCGGGTGGTGAGGGGCGGCAGCCGGTGGTGGGGGGCGGCGGTGGCGACGGTGGGGGGCCGGCGGTAGTGGCGAGCGGCGACGGCAGTGGTCGGCAGTGACGGCTGTGGCCAGCAGGCGGGCGGTGGTGGGTGGCGGCGGCGGTGGGGGACGACGACGGTGGCCGGCGGGCGACGAGGGGCGGCGGTGGCCGGCGGTGGCGGGCGGCGGTGTGACGTCCCGGAATTTCAAGGCCTATTATGTGAATAATATTGGACTGTTAGAATTGAGTGACGTTTTTCGGACGCGGAATCGTTCAATCTGAAGGTTGTTAATCGTCGGTCGAAGCGTAGTTAATTGTAGTTCGATTAGATTAGTCGCGCCGTAATTATTCTTCGCCGTATTCCCTTGCGCCCGAGCCAACCCTGAACCAAATATTCTGAACCAGTCCTAAATCGTCAATTTACCGAAATACCCTCAGATATTATTCATATACGCCAGAAACAATTAATACCGAATGACCGTGGGCCCCACCTCTTAAATGCCAAAGTCAAATCACCTTTTTGACCCCTTGGATATTACCAAAATGCCATTTGACCAAGGAAAAGACCAAAATGCCCTCAAGACCATTTTCTCTCTTCCCTGTTCTCTCTCCTCTCTCTCTCTCTTCTTTCTCTCTCTCTTTCCACGCACGGCAGCCCCCTTTTTTTGGCTGCTCACGTCACAACTTCATCTTCTTCACCGTTCCATCATCTTCTTCGTCGTCGCCGTGGGCCGTGCCGCGCCTTACCGAGCCTCCCGCCGTCCCTGCCACTGCTGCCCAGCCCCTGTTTAGCTGCTGTCCGCCGCCCGTCGAGCCTCGCCGTCGTCCGTCGAGCTTCACCGGAGCCACCGAGGAGCCGTCGGACCTTGGCCAAAGCTCCGCCAAGCTTGCCGCCCGCTCGTTGAGCTCCGTTGTTGTCGTTTGTCCTCTGTCCAGCCGTTGTCCAGCCGCCGTTCGTCGTCGTCCGGGTGTCGTTTTGGAAAAACGACACCGTGGTTGCGTCCGGATCGACGAGGAGAGTTCGTAGGGACCACTGCCGGAATTTTTGTCGTCGCCGCCGCCTCCCTTCGCCGGTCGCCGCCGACCGTCACCGCCAGTTAATTAGTGAGTTAACCCATAATCCATGATTAGGCCGTTAATTGCACTTAGTAGGTTAATTAGTTAGTTACCGTAATTAATTAGATTAGTTACCGCAGTTAATAGATAGTTATCGTGGTTAGATAGTTATCGTGGTTAGATTAATTAATTACCATAGTAAAATTAAATAGTTACTATGGTAGATTAATTAACTGCTGTGGTTAGTTGAATTAACCGTGGTTAGGTGGAATAGTTACCATGGTTAATTGCATGTTGTGGTGCCTAGTTTGTGGCGTCCGATCGTGGATCGGACTGAGTGTTGATTGCGCATTAAATTGCTGAATGATCACACTAAGATCGAAATGTCATGTTAAATGGAAATTGAATATTCGCGTGACCAATTGTGATTTTGAGTGTGAAAATGGCCGTGGGCCAGGTTTGAGTGTGAAAATGGCCGTGTGCTAGGTTTGAGGGTGAAAACGGCCGTGGACCAGGTTTGAGCATGAAAATGGCCGTGGGCCAAGTTTGAGCATGAAATTGGCCGTGGGCCAGGTTTGAGCATCAAAATGAGATTTGGCTTGAGAGTCGGTTTTAAGCGCGAGGTCACGCAGTAGTTTCGCCGTGTCACTCTAACGTAACTAGGGGCACAGGCGATACCCTTGTTGGCATGGGTCGCTGCCTAATGAGTCTGTGTGCTGGCGACGTACCGTCCGGGATTCCACGGCTTATTGGTTGCCTGTCAGTCCGTGCCGGCGACGGACCGTCCGGATAACACGGCTGATGAGATGCCAGTCGCAACTTGTGTTGGTCCGTACTCCCTCCTGGAATTATTCATGGTGTGCTCGCCTTAGGGAATTTGAGGGAGCCATCGGATGCCGTCGCCGTTAACGTTGTGGGACGACGCCCGGTTAATCCAGAAGAGTACTAGCAGCGAGGCTGTACTTTGGCGAGAGTGGGGTATCTCTTGACCGGCTGACCGGAACGCGTTTGTTGCATAGTGCATGAGTATTGCTGAGTGTTCTGGCTGATTGGTTGATGCATTGTTTATTCCTTATCATGTCGTATCTGTCGCATGGCTCCAGGCGAGGTACGTTGCATGTGATTGTTGTTCTGGATGTTGGGTTTAGTCCGCTAGAATGGTTAGGCTGTGAATCAACGTCCTAATCGGACTTAGGCATTGACCCGCTGAGATTCATATCTCATGCGCTTGGCTGATCGCCTTTCAGGTCCTCGAGATGGCCACACGCCACATTAGGTTTGGTGTTCCGATCGAACTGACGACGGTACTTCATCGCCGTCACGTCGCTAATTCTGAGGACGTATGGGAACAGCATGTCACGACAGTCTGGGTAGACTAGGGGTTGCCACACTATGTGGCACACCTCTTTAAGGCCTGGTTCATGTGTCAGGCTGGTGTTCCCATAGGACCAATTCGGGGGTTTGATGTACCCCTAGGTGCGGGTCCAATCGTCCAGACTTGGGACGCAACGGAGGCTGAAATGCCGGACGGGGAGATCGTGGACCCAGATCTGAGTTCGGAGGAGGAGGATCCAGATTCGCCACCTGGTTATCAAGGTTGACCCGGTGTTGTTGGCCCAAGGGTTTTGTGCAGCTGTGGAGGAGCTGGTTTTTGGAGGCCGTCTTGTATAGCTGGTTGTGTATGCGTAGTGTATCGGTTGTAGTGAGTCCTGACCCGACCCGGTATCTTTTTGTGGGTCTAAGGGGATCGGTCCAAGAAGGACTTGTGTAAATTATGTTTGTATGGTGAACTAATCAAGCATATAAATAAAAAGGGTTTGTTGTTGTTTGTTGTCTTTCCTATTTGTCTATCCCTGTTGTTTGTTGTCCGGGATTGTTATTCGCTTCCACATGTGCTTAATTATAAGATAAAAAGAATTAGGTCGATGATCTGCCTGGGACATCATTCTTTGACCTGACGTTTGGAAGGGATGGTCGCGCGCCCGGGGTTCGGGGCGTGACATCCCCATTTTGGTATTAGAGCATGGTTTGTGGAGTTACAAGGTGTACTGGGTATGGGATAGTTAGTAGGAATTAAACCCTATGCTTGTGTTTGCTGTTTGATTGCTATATTGGTAGTAAACCTAAGTTCTCATTCCGTGTTACTTTGGGCGAGCAGGAGTCCTTACGGTCCTGCAGGATGAGCAACCGTAGCCGGAGAGTGCCCCGAGGTAGGGCAACTCAGGTGGATCCCGATATGGAGAGGGATCGTGTTTCGGGAGTACCCACGGAAAGGGTAGCTCCAGTTGCTCCTGAAGCGGTTGAGAACCGCGTTCCTGTAGCTCGCAGAGGCAGAGGAAGAGTCGCCCGAGGAAGACCTATAGTGGGTAGGGTGGATGAACCGGAAGTGCTTGGAGAAGGGGCAGTGCATGCAGATCCTAGAGTGGACGGGATCCTACAAGCGTTGGAAACCATGGGTAACCTGATGGGGCAGCAAATGAGGAACCAAGCTGCAGCTGCCATTCCACAGGATGGTCCGTTAGCTGAAGACGGGATCCGCAGACCGCGGACTCACAGATTGGTGGAACAGTTTATGAAGCTTAAGCCGCCGAGGTTTTCAGGAACTGGTGACCCAGAAGCTGCAACCTCGTGGATGGAGGATTTGGAGAAGGCTTTTGCCTTAGTTAGTTACCGTAATTAATTAGATTAGTTACTGCAGTTAATAGATAGTTACCGTGGTTAGATAGTTAACTGTGGTTAGATTAATTAGTTACCATAGTTAAATTAAATAGTTACTGTGATAGATTAATTAACTGCTGTGGTTAGTTGAATTAATCGTGGTTAGGTGGAATAGTTACCATAATTAATTGCATGTTGTGGTGCGTAGTTTGTGGCGTCCGATCGTGGATCGGACTGAGTGTTGATTGCGCATTAAATTGCTGAATGATCACACTAAGATCGAAATGCCATGTTAAATGGAAATTGAATATTCGCGTGACCAATTGTGATTTTGAGTGTGAAAATGGCCGTGGGCCAGGTTTGAGTGTGAAAATGGCCGAGGGCCATGTTTGAGCATGAAAATGGCCGTGGGCCAAGTTTGAGCATGAAATTGGCCGTGGGCTAGGTTTGAGCATCAAAATGAGATTTGGCTTGAGAGCCGGTTTTAAGCGCAAGGTCACACAGTAGTTTCACCGTGTCATCCTAACGTAACTAGGGGCACAGGCGATACCCTTGTTGGCATGGGTCGCCGCCTAATGAGTCTGTGTGCTGGCGACGTACCGTCCGGGATTCCACGGCTTATTGGTTGCCTGTCAGTCCGTGCCGGCGACGGACCGTCCGAATAACACGGCTGATGAGATACCGGTCGCAACTTGTGTTGGTCCGTAGTCCCTCCTGGAATTATTCCTGGTGTGCTCGCTTTAGGGAATTTGAGGGAGCCATCGGATGCCGTCGCCGTTAACTTTGTGGGACGACGCCCGATTAATCCGGAAGAGTACTAGCAGCGAGGCTGTGCTTTGGCGAGAGTGGGGTATCTCTTGGCCGGCTGACCGGAATGCGTTTGTTGCATAGTGCATGAGTATTGCTGAGTGTTCTGGCTGATTGATTGATGCATTGTTTATTCCTTATCATGTCGTATCTGTCGCATGGCTCTAGGCGAGGTACGTTGCATGTGATTGTTGTTCTGGATGTTGGGTTTAGTTCGCTAGAATGGTTAGGCTGTGAATCAACGTCCTAATCGGACTTAGGCATTGACCCGCTGAGATTCATATCTCATGCGCTTGGTTGATCGCCTTTCAAGTCCTCGGGATGGCCACACGCCACGTTAGGTTTGGTGTTCCGATCGAACTGACGACGGTACTTCATCGCCGTCACGTCGCTAATTCTGAGGACGTATGGGAATAGCATGTCACGACAGTCTAGGTTGACGAGGGATTGCCACACTATGTGGCACACCTCTTTAAGGCCTGGTTCATGTGTCAGGCTGGTGTTCCCATAGGACCAATTCGGGGGTTTGATGTACCCCTAGGTGCGGGTCCAATCGTCCAGACTTGGGACGCAACGGAGGCTGAAATGCCGGACGGGGAGATCGTGGACCCAGATCTGAGTTCGGAGGAGGAGGATCCAGATTCGCCACCTGGTTATCAAGGTTGACCCGGTGTTGTTGGCCCAAGGGTTTTGTGCAGCTGTGGAGGAGCTGGTTTTTGGAGGCCGTCTTGTATAGCTGGTTGTGTATGCGTAGTGTATCGGTTGTAGTGAGTCCTGACCCGACCCGGTATCTTTTTGTGGGTCTAAGGGGATCGGTCCAAGAAGGACTTGTGTAAATTATGTTTGTATGGTGAACTAATCAAGCATATAAATAAAAAGGGTTTGTTGTTGTTTGTTGTCTTTCCTATTTGTCTATCCCTGTTGTTTGTTGTCCGGGGTTGTTATTCGCTTCCGCATGTGCTTAATTATAAAATAAAAAGAATTAGGTCGATGATCTGCCTAGGACATCATTCTTTGACCTAACGTTTGGAAGGGATGGTCGCGCGCCCGGGGTTCGGGGCTTGACAGGCGGTGGGGGACTGCGGCGGCCGGCGGTGGGGGACGGTGGCGGCCTGCGGTGGGGGACGGTGGCGGCCTGCGGCCGGGCGATGGTCGGAGGGCAGGCGGCAGCCAGCGAGCGACGGCAGAAAGAAGGAGGAAGGAGGAGAAAAGAATAAAATAAAATAAAATAAAAAATTGAAGTTGCATTTCGGAAATGCTACTTTCCAAAGTACCTCTTGAGGTACTTTGGGCAAAGGGACTTTAGAGAGCATTTGAGATGCAATTGCATCTCCCCAATGTGAGTCAAAAAAATAACCAAACAGCATTTGCATTTGGCCAAGGGACTCTAGAGCCCCAATGCTCATTTGAAATGCTGAACCAAATAGGCCCATATACTTTTAATAGGTCTTACAAAATTTTCCCTATTATGAAGTAATACAATTATTAAATAAATGAAATGGATTTATTGACATAGTATGAAGAAATTGAACACTTTTATTTGGAAAGATAAAATAACTTCAGGATTCGAATATTTCACTATTAGAATTATCTGTAAGATAGGAAAGATTCAAATTGAATTACATGAAAGAGAAAATCGAAATATTACTTTAGGTCTTTGTTGATCGATACACTTCCAGCAATATCATGATAACGAATGTTTCATTTACAATTCTTAGCTGATTAAACAGAAAATCTACTTTTTCACCCTCTGTTCATAAACTAAAGTATTCTTTCAACTATTAAAAAATGATGTAACTAAATTTGCGTGTCAATATTTGTACAACGCGAAAGTCTCAGATCATAAGACTGAAAAAAAAAAAGGTCAATACTATGAAAAACCACAAACAGGTACACCTATGAAATTTATGCCAAACTTATATTTTGATCATCAAAAATCCCAAACTGGTATATCTGTGATAAATTTACCCTCCCTTAATTTCTATTAAATTTTACCGTCAAATTATTGATTTGAATGACACGTGACAATTCATGAGTGTAGCGGTTTGAGATTTTTACCCTCTGTTTGTCACAGGTGAACCAGTCTGAATTTTTTTGTAGTATTAACCAATTTAACGGAAATTAATTGAGGGTAAATTTGTCACAGGTGTACCAATTTAGGGTTTTTGGTTGTCAAAGCAATAGGTTTGGATAAATTTGTCACATGTGTACCGGTTTAAGGTTTTTAGTGGTCAAAAGGTTAGTTTGGGGTAAATTTAGCATATGTGTACCAATTTCAAGTTTTTGGTGAGAAAATCAAAATGTGGGTCGGAAAGCTTGAAAATATATTAAATAAATAGAAGTCAATCCGACAGACTAATTAGTTAACTGAAAAAATACCATTGTATATCCAACCACGTTACTTAACGTGAGTCTTTTGTTGCATATAAAAACCTAGCTTTTCTCTATCTTCCAGCTCTTGCACTCTTTTTTCGGCCAAGTCTCAATGAAAAGCATGTATAGGTCTGAAGAAGAAAAAAACAAACCATTTACCATTTTGGCACCATTTATTTTATGAAAAATAAGTGGTTTGAAATAGATTTTCTTAAAAAGATTGCTTATATCATTCGAAATAATTAGTCAATTGAATTTTTTTTCATTATCGATCACAATTTATGTCTAAATATATTCGTAAACGGAGAAAATATTTCTCTTTTATTTCTTTTTATTAGCAATATAAACGATATTTTGTAGAAAAACGTTTTTCAAATCATTCATTTTTCACAAAATAAACAAAGTCTTACTTATAAGTTAAAAAAAAAATGCATGTACTTTCAAATTTGAGACAACTCTAGAAAATATACCCATAGCATCATTGAAACATGGAATATTCTATTAAATTCCTCTCAAAATTTCAATTCCACACCCCCCCTCGGCCTAGCCAAGAGACGACGAGGTCCGGCCTCGCCATGGCTGCCCGAGCACGAGCTCGCCTAGCCATGGCGTGGTCGGCCTCGCCCAAATCTGGAGAGGTCGAGGCCGACCTCGCCATCCCTAGGCAAGGTCAACCTCGTGGTCATTGGCTTTGGCCTTTGGCTGGTCGTCGATCCGGTGTCCGACTAGAGAAAGACGGAGGAGAACAAAAAAACAGGAAAAAGAACAAAAAAAATATTAAAATATAATTAAAAATTATCCACGTCAGCGCCGGAGTCCACGCCAGCGCCGGAGTCCACATCAGCGCCGGTCGGCATCCATGTCAGCACCGATTAACCAAAGTTGGCCAGAAGGACTGAATTGATACAAATGCAAAAGGTTTAAGACTAAATTGACACGAAAAAATATTTAGGACTGAAGTGGCATAATTACAATAAGTTTAGGACTTTTTTGGTAAATTTTTCGGCATTAAAGAAAATAGGCCAATATCCTAAAAAAAACCTTCAACATTTGCCCCCACCACCCATTTTGTTTTTTGTTGTTGTTGGCGACATTTTTTCTTTGGTAATCTTCAACTGCCTGTTTTTTAATTGTATTAGTGTGGGACCACGTGCAGCGCACATGATCTTGTCGTACTGGGCTCTGAATTTGCCCGTGCCCGACATTGTTGACTCCTCTCAGTCTCTGTGCAACCTCCCTGTTCTGATCTTTGTCGACTTCGTTCGTTTCCCAGAAACTCGCCTTCAACCTCCCCCCGTTAGCTCTTTTTACAGTAGCGTATTAACCATTGAGAGGATCGGCCCGCCGATGGGATCCGATGGAAGTCAGGCTCTACTCACCTTCCTCGCTTTGGCTGTAGCAAGAGTGTAAGTGCTCTACTTCCACTTTGCTCCTGCACATGTTTGATACAATCCAGCCTGCCTGTTCAATTCACACTCCTTGTTTTACGTCTGGATCAGGTTACAAGTCTGCAATTTTTGCCTCACGAACTCGAGGAGAAGTCAGGACTCAGAGTCGACCTGGAGAACGGACGATGGGTCTGGAGAAGAGAAGGAGGCGTTGAGGAGGGACTTGGCGTCAACCTCGAGAACCGACCTTGAGTCTGGCGAAGAGTACGATGTGTTCCTGAGCTTCCGGGGACCGGACACCCGCAACGGATTCACCAATTGCCTATACCATCGCTTGAGAGATGCTGGAATCCGTGTTTTCATGGACAACGAAGAACTCCGAATCGGCAAAGGAATCGGAGGAGAGCTTTCGGAAGCACACGACAGGTCTCGAATCTACATACCTATCTTCTCTAAGGGTTACGCCGACAGTTCGTGGTGTCTCCGCGAGGTTGCGCACATGGTACGATGCACCTCAACATCAGATGGGAAGAAGGAGGTAATTCCCATCTTCTACGACGTGAAATCTGACGATGTTAAGCTCAGAACCAAATTGTATAGAAAAGCCATGTGCAAGCACAGGACGAAGTTTGGCTCCGATGAAGTGAAGAGGTGGGAAAATGCCCTTCTTGAGGTTGCACGTATAAAGGGATGGAATCTTAAAGGCAAAGGGTAAATTTTCTCAACTCTTAATGGTTAATACGCACAGTACATTCCATTGAGTGAAAGTTAGTCCCACAAAACTCTCAAGCATAAAGCATTTGGACACTTTTGTTAAAGATTTGCATAAAAAGTTAATGTAACTAGACCAAAACAACCTAGAACCCACAATAGTAAATAGAAAATGGCTAATCTTTTTGAAGCACAATAAATCCGGTCAAACACAACCCAGACAAGGCATTTTTCCAATTCGTGTCGGGTTAAGCCAATATGACCCGACGGGTAAGACCATCTTTTTACTTAATCAACTATTTTATTTAAACCGTATTACCACAATAAGTATACTTTAATTCATGTGATTTTCTGTATTTTTCACCTCCCATGGTAATCACAACTTTTGTTCAGTGACAAACTCGTTCGAAATTGTTGAATTAATAAGAGTATTGTCATGTTAATGTTATACCAAGACATGATTAGTATTTTTTTTTTTTTGTTAAAAGAGTGCATAATTAACATTACGTAAGTGCACATACGATGCATCTATGCAAAAAAGGGACGTACAAAATCTTTTAGTTATGAAATATTAGAAGGGTAATGTTAACTCAAAACCTATATCTACGGACAAGCGTCTCCATGAGAATAAGTTTGGCCCTAATGGATCGAAGCGGCGGAAGAAGGCTCTTGCAGAGGGGAATTTTCCTGCCCTTTTTCTTTGGAAGAAACTTTGTGTGTCCAAATTTTCAAACTTATATCAATGTGGCACTACATTAGAAGTTAATGGAATCCTGACTAAGATGTGCTCGAGAACCTACAAAAGGCGAAAAACTTTTCTCAAACCCGCAAAAAATTATGTCAAACCAACCTGCACCCGAAAATGTCCAGTCCAACTGATTATAATGCTTAATTTCCCTTTGTTTGAGTAATTGAAAGTTATTTACCCACATGTTCCCTGAGTCCTGTAGTCTATCATGTCTTTGACGGAAAAGAAATCTTCATGCTTTGCTGTAGCCAAGGAGAACAAATTGAAGCGATTGTTGAAGAGGTTTCTCGTAAACTTAATACAAGACACATGATTGTGACTGAACATTTGGTTGAAGATACTGCTCAAATGGAAGGCATAATGAAATTGTTGGATGTTGGCTCTGGTGGTGTACGTTATGTTGGTATCCATGGCATGGGTGGTGTTGGAAAAACAACTCTTGCCAAGGTCATGTTCAACAAACTATCTTTTCACTTTGAACGCTGTAGTTTCCTTCAAGATGTTCGAGCATCATCGCAATCTCATGGTGGCCTTATAGAATTGCAGAAAAAGCTCTTGTCTGATTTGGTCGGTCATGGGATTGCTAACCAAATTAAAGATGTTGATGGTGGGATCAAGATGATCAAAAAGGCATTAAGTACTAAAAAAGTACTCATTGTTCTTGATGATCTAGACAAGAAAGAGCAACTCGAAAAACTTGCCGGAAAATCTGATTGGTTTTGTTCTGGTAGTAGAATCATTATCACAACTAGGGACGAAAGCATCCTAATGACTCAAGTGGGTTCATCCAGTGAAAAGGTCCTCAACATACCCAAAGGAATTTTGCGTTATGAAGTTCATGAAATGAGATCCGATTTAGCACTTGATCTGTTTTATAAGCATGCATTCAGAAGTGACTTTGTTGTAGAAGAATATGAGGCTCTTTCAAGAGAAATTGTTTGTACAGTGGGCATGCTTCCTTTGGCCGTTGTGGTGATAGGGTCCAATCTTTTTGACTGGGGCAAAGATTTGGGGCATTTGGAGAAAATAGAAGTATGGGATGAGACGCTGAAGAAGTTAAAGGAAGGTCCTTTTGAGGATGTCCGAGATACATTAATGATAAGTTATGAACGATTAGAGGATAAGCACCAAGAAGTTTTTCTCGATATAGCGTGCTTTTTCATCAATGCCGACAGAACTTATCCGGTTATCATGTGGAAGGATTGTGGATACCTTCCTAGCATTGCAATGAGGGTTCTCTCTCAAAGGTCATTGATCAAAATTACAGATGATAATAGGTTTTGGATGCATGACCAAGTTCGAGACTTTGGAAGGAACATTGTGCTTCGAGTATATCCTCGCAAGTTTTGTAGGGCGTGGATTCGTGATGATGCCCTGAAACTACTGGAGGGAAAAAAGGTAAACAGGAACTGCGTGTGTTTGAAAATATTTGGTGCAAGAAATTCTTTGAATCTTTCTTTCCCATTTAAAACAGCAATTTAGTTAAAGTATGCATCCAATAGATAGTTTTGTTTAACATCGCTTTTGTCTTGCGGGGTTACATCTCTCAGTCAAACCTTCAGGTCAAAGGACTCAAAATTTGTAGAGAGAGCAAAAAGAGATTACCTGATAGTTGGCTTTATTTTCTAGGTTCCAGCATATGGAAAATAGCTCTTTTGTAATATTGGAAAATACAAAGAGCAGTTTCCAGGTAAAATGAAAAGAAAACTTGCTTTATCAAGAGCTTCAGACTAGAAAATCAGTTTATGTAGAAGAGGATGAAACAACTAGTTGATTCTGGAAAGCGTATGTGGCGAGCTCAAGCATTGGAGAAATTTTTTGACAGTGTTTCTGCGTCCTATCTGTTGTAGCTTTGTAATCTGTATGTTGCATGCTCAATTGAGTCTTTGATATGCAGAGAAGTGAAAATGTTGAAGCGCTAAGCCTGGCTTCCGATGGCTGCAGCCGCAGCATTGCATCTAAAGAACTAGCCGCTCTACCAAATCTGAGGTTCCTTCGAGTGAAAGGCATTGATTTTTTTGGTAACTTCGAGAATCTTCTTTCGGAGCTCAAATGGTTTTCTTGGGAAGTTACGCATAAGGAATTCTATGCGGAGAGTTTTCATTTTGCTAGTTTGGTCGTGCTGAACCTCTCAAAGAGCGATATCGAAGATGATTGGGGTGGGTGGAGCCAAATCCAGGTACGATATGCCTTGCCATCTATCTTTCTTGTATGGTTGATAGACTCGAAATATAGTTCCATATGTAACGTTTTTAAACCTTGGGAAGATTAAACTTCAAGGGCTATTTGCAAGCAGATTTCTATAAGTTCATTGCCGAAAACGGAAACTGGTTTGTGCATTGTAAATTTGACTGATAGATGGCAAATTTGAAACATGGTTGATAAGAAAGAACTGATTGGCAACAAATTAACAATGTTATCATCATCAAACCTCATACCAGATTACCAATTTTTATTGAATATTACATAGCGACCCCCTTCATTAATTAGTAGATTATGATTTGCGTAGATACTGTGTCGTTTAACTGTTGTAACTTACAAACGAAATACTATTTACCATGGTAAATGATTAGTAGATTATGGCCATGGCTTCGAGTTTACTGAGTACCAAGTTTTATTAACAGTACAAACATAATAAATGATTTATCAGTTTGAATACCCTTGTCGACTACGAAATGTGGTTCCTTTGAGAAGCGAGTGCGTTTTTCAACTGGTAGACTATGAATTGCTTACATATTCTACTAGTAGTATTGGTTAAGGATTGTAACTTATGAACGAAATCACTATTCTTTTACTGTAAAATTGTAGTAGATTATCAGATTTATTTTGATTTTACAAGTACTAACGCTTGTGATTCAGTCAAAGACTAACGAAATTATCGATTTACCAGGCTTGCCCTAGTAGATTATGAACAGTTTATCATTTTTTTTGCAAGTGAGCAGGTTTTATTATTTGTTGAGTATGAATTAAATGCTTATATACTTCACTAATAGTATCGGTTACCAGCGATATTTTACAAACAAACTAACTGTTTTATCACTATTAATCTCTAGTGGCTTATGAATTTCACTACGAACTTACACCACTAAAATTTATTTATGAGCAGTAAATTTATGAAAAAATGACAATAATTTTCAATTACATCAACAGTACGTGTTTACCATGAACGGAAGATTATTCCCTTTTTCCCCGCAGGAAGTGTTAGAATAACAATAATTATTTACCTAAAAAGTCTAGGATGATTGATGTGTTTCATTCTTTTCAATTCCGCGTATTCATTTTCTGCAGATGACAAAAAAATTAAAGGTTCTGGATTTAACGGATTGCACAAAGTTGAGGAGGACACCCGACTTCTCTAATTTCACGTCCTTGGAGATGTTAGTACTTGTTCGGTGTTCTAATTTAGTCACAATTCACCCCTCCATTTCCAAGCTTCAACTCTTAGAGACTTTGAATATCAAAGGGTGCAGTTCTCTTGGGGAGTTGCCTGAAGAAGTCTGTTCTCTACAATCATTGAAGGAGATCATCATGCCCCAAAATTTTCAGCCCTTGAAGCTTCCAGAGGGATTTGGCAATTTGAAATCATTGTCGAGTTTTACATTAAACAAGAACCCTAAAATTTGCCAACTTCCGGAATCAATTGGAGGGGCAGCAAATCTTACGCGCTTAACTTTACGTGGGTGCGTGGGGATAAAGGAACTTCCAAGCTCAATTGGGGAATTAAAAACATTGGTAGAGTTGGATGTATCATCGTCAGGCTTAGTTGAACTACCTGATTCTATCGGAAATTTAAAGAAGCTAAGGGTGTTGAGCTTATGTAGAACGAAGATAAAGGAGATTCCTCGTACTATTGGAGGACTGGAGATGCTTGAAGGTTTGTATGCCAACAAATCCTGGGATCTGACTGATAAAAACTTGGAGGAAATTGGGAAGCTACTCCATTTGAAGAAATTGAACTTAGCATTTACTAGTGTTTCTAGATTGCCTCCAGAGATAAGTCGTCTCCGTCTCCAAAAACTTGAAGTGGGTTCGATTGAGCTTCAACAAGTGCCGGCTCTTCCATCAAGTTTGAAATTCCTTGCGGTTCAAGCTATGGACTTCTCTCTTGTCCCTGACCCCTCAAGCATCACCGATTTAGAACATCTGGATTTGCATAGATTCAGCAGTTTGAGAATTAGATATCACTCTACTAGGCAGGACTATGACTCAAAACTTAAAGCAGCTTTGATGAGGGAGCAACCGGCCTATCAGCTTCCATCTCATTTGTCAGTCTTGAAACTCAAAAGTATTAGTCCACTGCCACATTTTTCCAACTTAATAAATTTGACAGTTCTGCATGTGATTGAATGTCCAATATCACACCTACCTGTCACTCCAGGTCTAATTCATTTGAGGGAACTGAACATAACAAGATGTGAATCCCTTGAGGAAATACCTGATCTGTCACTCTTGAGGAGTCTGGAGCGCTTGGAACTGAAGGGCTTGAAGAGGCTAGTTGAGATTCAAGGTTTGTCGGAATTGGAATCTTTGCAGTACCTCCTTCTTTCTAGTTGTGGTATAATTGGACAGTTACCGAATTTATCCAAGTTGGGTAAGCTACAGCATCTAGAGCTAGAAGCTTGTCCAAATTTAAGAGCCATTGAGGGCATCGAGGGCTTAGAAAGCTGGGCGTTGGATAGCCGTGGCCACACCATCTTGGAAAGATTGTTGAATATCTCGAGATCGACTTGGCTTTCCCACAGATTACCTATGTACGATCTGTTCCTGAGTTATAAGGGACAAGACACTCATCATAGCATTGTCGATTATCTTCACAATGGGATGTGGTTAGAGGGAATTCCTGTTTATAGTGATAACGATGACTTCACTTCCAATGAAGGGATTGGGGAAGAGATTCTACAAGCATTCGCTAACTCCAATATCTACATACCCGTCTTCTCTAGAAACTACGCCTCCAGTCATTGGTGTCTACGCAAACTTGGCCACATGGTAAAATGCACGTCAGAATCCAAGGGGAAAAGAATAATCCTCCCCATTTTCTACGATGTGGAGATTGATGATGTTAACCTCGAAACTGATTTATACAAAAGCGACCTAGACAGGCACCGGGCGAACTTCAATCACAACGAAGTGAAGTCATGGGAAGAGGCCCTAATTGAGGTCGCAGCAATGAGGGGTTTCGTCTTGAAAAATACCAGGTAATTCTGCTATTTCGCCACTAATTCATTAGGTAAATAAGCCATTCAATTGAACTTTCCCAACACAGAGAGTTTCAAAGTTACTGCAATGCAACCCTTCTGCATACAAATAGTTGTCCACTCAAGCAAATTAAATCCTATAGAATAAGAAGTAGGTCCTTCTAGTTTGTAAATATCCGGCGGATCTCTGTGTTCGAACAGAACAGAATTTCATACTGGTACAGCTGCACATTTTTTTTCTTTTTTTGTTTTCTGAGTTAAAGATCTTCAAGTTACTGTGGTTTGAGAAATCAAATCAACAATTAGATCGTCATTTTGGTAGCATTTAGATTTTTGGCTATCCGACTAAAATGAGCTGTCCTTCAATCGTGCATTGCTGCAGCTACGAAGAAGTACTTCAAATGGTTTTTGCAGAGATCTTTAGAGCAAGGAAATTGTTAGACGTTGACTCCTGAGGCCTTCTTTTGGTCGATTGTCAAAGAAAAGGTGAATGGATTTGCATACGAGTCAGACAGGTGAAGTCTCTGGTGAAATTTGAAGACTGTCCTGGTTGTTCGAGGATCTTGGTGGACGCTTACTATCGATTTGACAGTCACTGCGAGCTTCTTTAATCTGTCTTTATTTTGATGCATGATGCATCTACATCCGGTTTGTTCATGGTCTCGTGAATCTGGTTAATTTAGATTTTCTGGACGCATTCGACATTTCCCTTGACCAATATCCACCTGCTTCCATGTACTTTGTCATTCTTGCCACTTTGGCTTAAGAAATGCTGCTAGTTTTCAATCTCGAAGAACTTTTTGGTTCTCGAAGTTCATGATACTCGAAGGCATTAGTCCACTGCCATACTTTTAGAACTTAAAGAATTTGGCAAATCGGTGTGTCATTGGATGTCCGCGCGGAATAGGATTAGCTTGAATAGGCTAGTCGAGTTTCAAGCTTTCTCGGAAGCGGATTTTTCTTTTTTTCTTTTTTTTTTGTGGCTTTGTAAAAAAGAAAATTCTTGTTAATCTTTTTCAGGTGTGGTCCTTGCATGGCACCACGTCATTGCCATTTGTCCTAGAAGACGTTGATAATGCGATGCCGCCACGTAGGGTGGCATTCCTCAACTGAAAGGATATATGTGTGTTGATACCTAAATTTTGGCGTCCCATTTAACCATTCATTGCATAGAAAAATTAGGGTTGACCCTTGCCTCTACAAAAAAGTATTAGTCAAATTGCACATAGATATTAAGAGCATTTGCAGTAATGGTCAATTAATCTCATATAACTGCATTAGAGTAAATGGACTAAGGCAAGGGGCTTTTGAGCTTAATTAAATTAATTTACCTGAGCTCGCGTTGGCTAAACTTAAAAAAAAAAACGATCACTTAAGTGTCCATTTCGATATGCTTTGTTGAAAATTCGACATGGCATTTTTTTTAATCAATATTTGAAGCCAACATGGCTCGCCTGAGGTTCAGTCAACATTAAAAAAATATATAAATTTTTTAAAAAAATTATTAAAAAATAAAAAATACAAACGTAATTAGATTAAAAAATAAAAAATTTAGGCTCGCACTTTTTCCACTCCCCTTATGGTTTTAACACTCTTTTTTGTGTGTTTTAACCATTCTATCCTTTTGTGGCCCACCACTTTTGGTACAATTTTATATGGTTTTTTTTATTTGGTCCCTTGCGGGTCCCACTTTCCTCCTCTCATTCTTCTTCCTTTTCAGGCCTCGAAATCGCCTCTCTATTTCTCTCTAGCAGGCCATTTTCTCTCTATGCCTCCTACTCCTTCTAGAAACCTTGTCAGAAAGTAGAATCACACAATGTTGGTGTGCGTCTTGCGTGTTCGGTTTTGGCTCCAAAGCGAGAACGACATACAAGTCAGTGGCCGAGGAAATCAAGCCGTAGCAATTTCCTAAAAACAAAAAACCAGGTATTACGGCTTTCGAGGAGCTTGCCAAGAAGTCGTGGCTAGCTCGCGCATCTTCTTTGAAAACATACTTTCGAAACCACATCAATAGCCTCAAAAGCGAGCTGGATTAAGTAGCTTCCTTAAATCGGCTACCAAACGATGCCGTCACAACGATGTTGTAGGAGCGAGACGTATGTCAATAGCAATTTTTTTTTTTTAATGTTTATGAGGAATTACTTGCAACTAGAACCCACACTAGAGGAAGGTTTTTGTGTCAAACTCCACTCCTAACTCTTTCGGCACAACTTGGGTCACTTGCGATGTAGCTCCAAACCCTAGCTCAAGCTTTTGGGTGTCGAATAGCTTCGGCACTTTGACATTTTCCCCTAAAATAGGATAAAGGGAAGGGGAAAACGCAAACAATAACATGTCTTTGACTAATTTGCTCCCAAGTCATGAAGAGAGAGAACATAGAGACAAGAAGGTCATCGGTGAGCCCAATGCCGGTGCCGGCAAAAGTGTAGAGGAGGACGGGATTGGCATCACCTATAATAAACAGAGAACGTCTGTTTTTGGAAGGAGTGGGAGGCATAGAAGGGAATATCATGCAAGAGAGAGAATAGAGAGACGAGTGGGAGGCGTGGGAAGAAAGAAGAAGAAAAGGAGGAAAGTGGGACCCACGAAGAAAAAAAGAAGTAATGAAATAAAAGAGTTGACAAAAAAAAAAGAATCATATAAAATTGTACCATAAGTGGTGGGCCAAACAAAGGATATGATGGTTAAACCACACAAAAAAGGAGTGTCAAAATCATAAGGATAGTGAAAAAAGCGTGAGCCAAAATTTAAAGATAAGCCCTCACCGCCATCGCCCCACCATCGCCCACCATCACCGGCAACAACCAACGAGGGTGGGCGATGGCTAGCGAGGGTCGCTACAATTGAACATTTTCACATAGTCTAGGGACTAAATTGAACATGTACCAAAATTTCAGGGACCATATTGAACAAATTAAAATCGCATGGACTACATTGCACATTGAGCTAAAGTTTATGGATCACATTGAACAAATTTAAAGTTCAAGGATCACATTACACATTGAGCCAAATTTCAAGATCCATTTATGTTATTTATCAGTCATTTAAGAGAAATCATAAAATTTTGGTAGTGGGGTCAAATCTTGCTAAATGGAAAGAATCTTGTGGAGTTTCAATAACAGAAAAATGAAAGATAAGAAAAGAATCATGTGGAGAGTGGACGACATTTGCCATCTTTTTTATTTTGGGATATAGCGTGCTTTTCACTAACACCGACAAAACACATGCGGCTATCATGTAAGGACGATCGTTATCACTAACCTCACACTGCAATTAAAGATGATAATAGCTTTTGGATCCATGACCAAATTTGGTTATTCATAGGGTACACTGTTGTTGAAGAATAACCTCATAAGTTTGGTCGGCTGCGGCTTCGTGGGAAAGCCATGAAACTATTGGAGAGAAAAGAGGTAAATGAGAAATGTGTATGTTTGAAAATATTTGGTATAAGATATTCTTTGAATTTTCCTTTCCCATTGAAAGCAGCAAGTTTGACTTATCAAATTGGAGTTGGCGCTCCTGATTTTTTCTTTTAAACAAAAAAAAATGGCACTTAAGTGATCCGAAAAAAACTTTTGGCATTACAATATGCGCCGTATGAAATTTTTGACACTTCTAAATCTCTTCCCCTACAAAAAAAAAAAAAAAAAACCCCTCTCTCTCCCGCATGCGCACTTCTGTTGACTCACCAATTTCATAAGAAACAAAATGTCGACTAAATCATGGCTACCACTCCCCACTAACAATTGCCGTTAGTCCCCTCTTGCAAACCCTTCCCTCCATCTCAGATTCTTTCTGTAAGTTTTTGTAGCAAGTTAATACGAACATAGAAATGATAGAGAAAAGAGAATATGAATAGAGGTTTTACGTGGTTCGGTGGACCAAGAAAAAGTTCCTTGGAAGCCTACATCCATGGGAGAAAACTCCATATTTCTTATCTTCTTGGGGGAGATACATTCTCCTTAAATAAAGAAGAGTACATCATAATTGCTAAAGATAGCCTATGATTTTTATGGTAAATATAGATATTACATATTGGATCTTGATCCTCAATCTTATCATGATTTGGCAAGTATATCTTGCCAATCTCGTCGATATCGCCAATCTCACCAACACTCCCCCTCCAAGTTGGAGCGAAGATGTCTTCTGAGGTCAACTTGGCCAACAATTGTTGAAATACTCCTTTAGAAAGAGGTTTAGTAAACAAATCAGCAAGTTGTTCTTTGCTTCGAACATAAAGTGTTTCGATAGTTTTGTCCTGAACTTTCTCTCGAACAAAATGACAATCAACTTCTATGTGTTTTGTTCTTTCATGGAAGACTGGATTTGACGCAATGTGAGTTGCTGCTTGATTATCACAAAATAGCTTCATTGGACCACGAGATCCTTCAAGACCTAAGTCGCTTAATAACAAGCGAAGCCAGACCAATTCACATGTTGCTGACGCCATAGCTCTGTATTCTGCTTCAGCACTCGAACGAGCAACCACACTTTGCTTTTTGCTTTTCCACGTAACAAGATTACCTCCAACAAAAGTACAAAAACCAATGGTAGACCTCCTATTAGTGGGACTACCAGCCCAATCAGCATCAGCATATCCAACAACCTCCGTGTGACCATATTTCTTCATAAGAATGCCATGTCCTAGACAAGACTTCAAATATCTCAATATATGGTCAACAAGCTCTATGTGACCTTCGGTAGGAGCATGCATAAATTGGCTCACAAAACTAATGTCATATGAAATGTCTGGTTGAGTGATAGTCAAAGAAATTAGTCGACCAACTAATCTTTGAAACTGGCCAAAATCTTGGAGAGGAGTAGTATTTTTTTATCACTTTGTTCCCAAAATCCATAGGAGACTCTACAAGTCTGGCCCTCAATTTTCCTATTTCTTTTAACATATCCATTGCATATTTTCTCTGAGAAAGAAACAAGCCCTTACTGGAACTAGCAACTTCAATTCCAAGGAAGTATCGTAACCGACCCAAATCCTTGATGTCGAACTTCTCATGCAAATATTTTTTGAGAGATTTAATCTCTTGCAGATTATCACCAGTAATGACATTATCATCAACATATATTAACACTACCACAATTCCTTTAGAATTTTTCTTAACAAATAGAGAATGGTCGGACTCGCCCATTTTAAAGCCAAACATCACCCGGGCTGCACTCAACTTGCCGTACCATGCTCGAGGTGACTGCTTGAGACCATAGATTACCTTCTTGAGTTTGCAAACAACTCCTTGATCTTCTAAGGGGTGAACCGGAGGGAGGTCCATGTATACTTCTTCTTCAAGTTCTCCATGAAGGAACGCATGCTTAACGTCCATTTGAAATAGTGACCAACCACAATTGACAGCAACTGACATGAGAACTCTGACAGTATTCTTCTTTATTACAGGAGCAAACGTTTCTTTGTAGTCCACTCCGTATGTTTGGGTGTATCCCTTGGCGACTAATCTAGCCTTGTGCCTCTCGATTGAACCATCACTTTTGTACTTGATTTTGTAAATCCATCGATAGCCAACAAGACGTTTTCCAGTAGGTGATGGAATAATATCCCCAGTATGATTTTTGTCAAGGGCTTGTAGTTCCTCATCCATGGCCTTCCTCCACACAGCTGATTGTTGTGCTTCAAGAAAGTTTGCAGGCTCAATATTTGCATCTACAGCTGATAGGAAAGTACAAAACTCTGGAGAGATGAAATCTGTGACGTCTCGAAATTTCAAGACCTATTAAATGAATAATATTGGACTGTTGAAATTTAGTGACATTTATCGGACGCGGAATCATCAATCTAGAGGACGTTGGTCGTCGATTGAAGCGTAGTTAATTGTAGTTCGATTAGTTTAGTCGCACCGTAGATAATTCTCATCGAATTCCTTCGCGCCCGTGCCAACTCTGAACCAAATATCCTGAACCTGTCCTAAATCGTCAGATTACCGAAATACCCTAAGATATTATTCATATGTGTCAGACACAATTAATATCGAATGACCGTGGGCCCCACCTCTTAATGCCAAGTCAAATCTTGCTTTTTGACAATGGCTATTTACCAAATTGCCCTTGGACCTTGGAAATTATCATTTGCCCTTGAAGACTATTTTCTCTCTCTTCCCATTCTCTCTCCTCTCTTTCTCTTTCCTCTTGGACTCCACGGCAGCCCACTCCTCCCCTTGCATCTCACGCCAACTTCATCTTCTTCACTTCACCATCTTCATCATCTCATCTCATCCTCATCTTCTTCTTCAAGCCACCGCCGCCCGCTGCTAGCGCCACGCCGCCGTCCGCCGCGCCTAGCCCGCCGCCGCTCTGTCGCGCCTCGCCGAGCCTCCCGCAATCCTTACCGCCGCTGTCCAGCCTCTGTCCAAGCTCCGCCGTGCATCGTCGTCACTCATTCAGCCCCGCCGAAGCTTTAGCCGCCCCGCCGGACCTCTGCCGAAGCTCCGTCGAGCTTGTCGCCCTCTCGCCGTGTCCGTCGTCGTCATTTCACCGCGAGAACAGCTACTATCCAGCCGCTATTCGTCATCGTCCGGGTGTCACCTTCGAAAATCGACACCGTGGTTGCGTCCGGATCGTCGAGACGAGTCTGTAGGATCGTCGCCGGGAAATTTCGCCGCCGCCGCCGCCGCTCATTGCCAATTGCCGCCGACCGTCTCCTCCAGTGTCGAAGTGAGTTAACCCATAATCCCTGATTAGGCAGTTAATTGCACTTAATAGGTTAATTAGTTAGTTACCGTAATTAATTAGTTAGTTACCGCAGTTAATAGATAGTTACCGTGGTTAGATAGTTAACTGTGGTTAGATTAAATAGTTACTATGGTTAGTAAATAGTTATCGTGGTAGATTAATTAACTACTGTGGTTAGTTGGATTAATCGTGGTTAGGTGGAATAGTTACCATGATTAATTGCCTGTTATATTGTGCCCGATAATTTATTGTGTCTAATCGTGGATCGGACTGAGTGTTAATTGTGCTTAAATGCTGAATGATCACACTAATGTCGATATGCCATGTTAAATTGAAATTGATTATTCGCGTGACAAATTATTATTTTGAACATGAAAATGGCCGTGGGCCAGATTTGAGCATGATGTGAGTGTGATTGCATCAAAAATGAGATTTGGCTTTAGAGCCGGTGAGAAACGCGAGGTCACACGTGGTTTTAATTGTGTCACCCTAACGTAACTGGGGACACGAGCGATACCCTTGTTGGCGTGGGTCGCTGCCTAATAAGTCTGTGTGCCGGTGACGTACCGTCCGGGATTCCACAGCTTATTGGTTGCCTGTCAATCCGTGCCGGCGACGTACTGTCCGGATTACCACGGTTGATTAGATGCCGGTCGCAATTTGTGTTGGTCCGTAGTCCCTCTTGGACTGATTCCTGGTATGCTCGCTTTAGGGGTCTTGAGGGGGCTATCGGATGCCGTCGCCGTGAACGTTGTGGGACGACGCCCGGTTAATCCGAAAGAGTACTAGCAGTGAGGCTCTACTGTGGCGAGAGTGGGATATCTCTTGGCCGTGATGACCGGAACGCGCTTGTTGCATTGTGCATGATCTTTGGCTGAGTGTTCTAATTGAGTGACTGATTCTTGTTTATTTATTGGCATAATATATCTATCGTATGGCTCAAGACGAGGTACGTTGCATGTGGTTGTCTTTTGGATGTTGGGGTTGGTTCGCTAAAATTGTTAGACTGCTTGCGTGAATCAACGTCCTAATCGGACTTAGGCGTTGACCCGCTGAGATTCATATCTCATGTGCTTTGGCTGATCGCCTTTCAGGTCTTCGAGATGGCAGCACGCCACGTTAGGTTTGGCGTTCCTGTCGACCAAACCACGGTACTTCATTACCGTCATGTTGCCAATTCTGAGGAAGTGTGGGAACAGTACGTGACGACCGTCTGGGTCGATGAGGGGTTGCCACACTATGTGGCATACCTTTTCAAGGCCTGGTTCGTTCGTCAGGCTGGTGTTCTCATATGACCGATTCGGCGGTTTGATGTACCCTTGAGTGCTGGTCCAATCATCCAGACCTGGGACAGGATGGATTTTGATATGCCGGACGGGGAGGTCGAGGACCCAGATCTGAGTTCTGAGGAGGAGGACCCAGATTCGCCGCCCGGTTATCAAGGTTGACCTGGTGTTGTTAGCCCGGGGTGTGGAGGAGCTATTGAGGAGTTTTTGGAGGCCGTCTTGTAAATAGTCGGTAGTGTGGCAGTAGTGTATCGGCGATAGTGCGCCCTGACCTGACCCCAATATCTTTTTGTTGGTCTGAGGGATTGGTCCAAGATGGACTTGTGTATTATATGCTTTTCCTGCGAACTAATCGGGTTTATAAATAAAAGGTTGTTGTTGTTTATTGTATCTCCTATTTTTCTATTCCTGTTGTATGTTGTCTAGGGTTGTAATCGCTTCCGCATATGCTTAATTACAAGATAAAAGAAATGGGTTGATGATGTGCCTGGGATATCATCATTTGACTTGACGTTTGGAAGGGATGGTCGCGCGCCCGGGTTCGGGGTGTGACAAAATCATTGCAAACGTAAGCCTGAATCGGATAGGCCGTAGATGACTGATACGTGACAAAGTCGTGAAGACGAGTTGAGGGCTGAGATGCTGGGGTTGATCGACGAACCGGAGCTATTTCCTGGATAGGGTCGGGAACTAAAGCAGCTGTTCCTTGATTAGAAGTGTTTCTCCCATCTCTCTGGTTTTCATCAATCACCAAATCATTAGAAAAAATAGGTAAGGGAGAAAATTCCATATCAAATACACTGTAATCATAATTGCTAGTGTTGTCACCACCATTCTCCCCCTGAATTTGATCCCTGGAAGTACAATACATGTGAGTTTCATCAAACGTAACATCCCAAGAAATAAGCATTTTTTTGGTGGAGGGATCAAAGCATTTATAACCCTTTTTTTAACACAGCAATATCCCAAAAAAATGCATTTGTTTGCACGAGGATCTAATTTACTCCCCGATGAAGTGTGAACATAGCACACACTACCGAATACACGAAGATGAGAGAGATTAATTGAACAGCCAAGGAGCACTTCCATAGGAGATTTGTATTGCAGCACCTTACTAGGAAGACGATTGATCAAATAGCAACTTATTAAAACTACATCAGACCAAAAATGTTGAGATAGGTTTTCATGAAACAGAAGTGATAGTGTTACCTCAAGGAGATGACGATTTTTCCTCTTTGTAACCCCATTTTGTTGGGGAGTTTTAACACATGAAGTCTGGTGTACAATACCTAGACTTTTGAGAACGACTCAAAGGGATGATTGGTATATTCAGTCTCATTGTCAGTACGCAATATTTTAATCCGAGCACCATATTGCATATAGATCATTCAAGTAAATTCCTTGAAGACTGTCAATACTTCACTTTTAGAGGTAAGCAAATACAGCCAAGTAGTTCGAGATTTACCATCTATAAACGTAACAAAGTACTTAAAACCTTCTCGAGATTCAACCGGTGCATTACCCCAAACATCAGAATGAATCAACTCAAATAGTTTAGATGCATTATTCGTCCTTTGACAAAAAAAGCAATCTATGATGTTTAGCAAAATGACAAGTTTCACAAGAGCTTGAATCTAGAGAAAAAGTAGGATCAATGGACCGTAACACCCGATCTGATGGGTGCCCCATACGCCAATGCCATAGTTGAGATGTTAACCCTTTATCTTGGCTAGCAACCAAAATCGTACTCGAAAAATCAAGAGTATATAGGCCCTTTTCAAACCGACCTTCACCAATCTTCGTCCTTGTGGTTCTGTCTTGAAAGATAACCTTATCACGGGAAAAAGTAACATTGCAATTTAGATCTCTGGTAATTTTACTAAGCGATAACAAATTAGAAGATAATGATGGCACAAATAACACATTAGAAGAGATGGAAAATAAATCCAGTTTCTCAACCCCTTGAATATGGACTTTTCACCATTGGCAACCGTAATAGGAGAGTAAGAACCAGGAGGAACCTCACGTAGATGAGTTATCCAACGAGAACTACCGCACATGTGGTCAGTTACCCCTGAATCAATTATAAAGCTATTCATAGAGGATGCAGATAGGGCAAAGACATTACCAGAAGTTTGAACCATATTTCCCGAGTCAGAACTCAGTTGAAAAACACCGCCGGAGGACATTAGTTGCTTTAGTTGCAAGGATATTTGTTCTAGAGAGGTTTGAAGATCTGGAGTGGTAACGTGACTGGCAACTTTAGGATCCATAGTCTTATTTGTAGCATTGTCCTTACTGGGTCGCAAGTGAGGGTATAGCTCCCAACAACGATCATGAGTATACCCATCTTTGCTACAATGGGAACAATGAAACTTTGTACTATGGCCGCGACTTTTCCCTTTGGCGCCATTAAAACGAATGCCAGTACTAGCTTGGTTGACAACATTAGCTGCATTAGCCGAACTCTCTACCAGGTCTCCCCCTGATTTGGGTTTAATATTCATCACCCTTCGACCGGTTTCTTCTCGTTGAACAGTGGCACAGACATTAGTAAATGATGGTAGAGTAGCACTCATAAGAATATGTCTCTTAACATCTTCATATTCAGGTCGAATACTAGCAAGCAGCTGAAATATGCGATCTTGTTCTTCTCGCTAAGTGTACACATCGACAGATGGAACTAGAAGACGATACTATCGGAGTTCATCCCATTTCCGTTTCATATTGCCGAGATGTTCAGTAAAAGATTGCCAGAGGTTTGCTCAGTATGAGCAATCTCCTGTTGCAACTCAAAAATCCGAGAAGCATTATCTTGATGTCCATACATATCACGAAGAGAATCCCATAGGGCCTTTGCAGTATCAGAATATGCAAAAATCTCATAGATCTGGGGATCCATGGAGTTAAAAATCCATGACATTACAAGATTATCAGTAGCTTGCCACTCGGCATATTTAGAATCAGTGATAAGAGGCGGTTTGATCAAACCATTAACATACCCCAACTTTGATCTGCCTCCAAGAGCGATTGTGACCGCCCGAGACCAGGGGAGGTAATTGCGACCATTGAAAAGGATAGAGGTGAGTCGAGTGTTCATTTCATTCGAGCCAGAACGATCTAAATCGGTGTTGGCCATTGTGCAAAAATAGCAAAAATGGAAAAACTTATCTGATTAACAAGACAAGGTGCCACAGCCAAAGAAGCAGCAAGGAGTGTAGGAGCTTGATGTTGATCTTGTTTGCTCTGATACCATGTAGCAAGTTAATACGAACATAGAAATGATAGAGAAAAGAGAATATGAACAAAGGTTTACGTGGTTCGGTCGACCAAGAAAAAGTTCCTTGGAAGCCTACTTCCACGAGAGAAAACTCCATATTTCTTATCTTCTTGGGAGAGATACATTCTCCTTAAATAAAGAAGAGTACATCATAGTTGCTAAACATAGCCTATGATTTTTATGGTAAATACAGATATTACATATTGGATCTTGATCCTCCATCTTATCATGATTTGGCAAGTTTATTTTGCCAATCTCGCCGATATCGCCAATCTCGCCAACAGTTTTCAATTGAACTTTACCACCATAGAATTCTATGGTCATTGCAATGCAAACTTTTGCACAAAAGCACTCAAGTACACTCGAGTGTAGATTCTCACGCTGTGTTTGGAAAAGGTTTCCAGGTGGGTGTGAGGAAAGAATAGGCGAAGAAAAGATATTCTTTGTGTTGGTTGGAATCACTCTAATGGACTATGATTCTAGTGCTTGGTACATTGTTTGATAGATATAGAATGAAATTCGACTAGCTTGTTCATGTGTAAGATCTAGAAATTTATTGACCTTCCACTCTATTGTTACTCAAGCCTTTGTTTGGTTCACTGTCAAGTGAAAAAGAAATGTATTTCCATTCATCCATTCCACGAGACAAAATTCTGTAGAACTGCATTGATTTTCCAATTTTGAGGATCTAAAAATTTCGTTTTGGAATTAAAATGGATTATTCTAATGCTTGGCAAATTGTTTGAAAGACTAGAAGGAAATTAGACTAACTTGTTCATGTGTAGGAGCTAAAAAATCATTGAACTTCCACTCTCTATTGAGAGGTTAGTGAAGCTTGCACGTTTATCGTTAAGGGGGTGTTGGGAAATAGAGGAGCTTCTGAACTCTAGTGAAGGCTTAGTTAAAGCTTACACATCTGTGCTGTTTTGGTGCTTCCATACTCTGGTGAAATTAAAATTGTGGGTCGAGTTGGACTTAAAATGTTAAAGATGGTGGATCGACCTGATTCAATTGGCAATTTAAAGAAAGTAAAAGCAATTAGAATGGACTCTTTAGTTCTGAGAAAGTATTGTAACCAAACAAAGAAAGTCCCTAAATCCAGAACACTAATTCCTCTCTAACTCTAAGCTTTTCTTTACTCTTTCATTCTAAACATGAATACATATATGTGACCAAACCTCCATTAAACCACACAAGGTCCAAGCTTTCCCAAACTTCCGTTGTTCTTTCACTCTTTCTCACTGTACACCTCCAGGGATGCTTGCTCCTATTTAGCGAAATACATTTTCCTCATTTTCTGGCGTTTGGATCGCTTAAGAATATGAGTTAACAGAAAAGATTTTCCTATCAAAGCTTAAATTCAGGAAAATAATTTCCTCTTTAAAAAATCGAAAAAATATTTTCCAGGCTTGGAACCCCAACACTCGTTCTCGGGCTCTTGGCAACGAGGCCGGGTCCTCGGTGCCTAGGCTCGGGGTCCCTCGAGGCTAGGCCTAGACACTAGTGCCTATGCCAGGGACGCTAGGCCTAGTAAAATCGAGGCCGAGCCTCGGGTCATCGGCCCTCGTGCCCGGATCCATCAAGGCCAAAAAGTTTTATAAATAAATTTCAATTTTTAAAATTTTTTTCATTTCTTTCTTTTCATATTCTCTTTTCTTTATTTTTCTTTTCCTTCTTCCTCTGCCAATCTCTGGTCCTCGACGACGGCCGGCAGCCCGACAACCGACCATAGACGCGGGCGGCACCTGCGACTCAAGCCTCGCGTGAGGCCCATAAGACTCGAGCTTGCCTATGGCCGTCGCTGGCTGGTCACGGAGGATGAAGTAGGAAAAAGAAAAAGAAAGAAAATAAGAAAATAAAATTAAATAATTATTATTATTAAAAAATAATAAAGAATTTTGATTTTTTTATTACAAAAGTTGTCCACATTAGCGTCGGCCGTCTTACGTGAGATGGCCGACGTCCACGTCAGCAATTTTTGGCCAAACAACAAGAAATTATTTTCCAGTTCATTTTCAGTTCTCAGCCAAATACCGGAAAATATTGACATTTTCCTGAAAAATAACTTTCGGGAAAATATTTTCCAAAAATGTCACATGTTCCGCAAAACAAACAAAGCCTCTCAATTATCTTTTCCCATTCATTCATTCATTCCCAGCAAACAAGAACCTCTATTCCATTAACATGTTTCAATGGTTCTCTCAGTTATACAATTCAACTCATGGCAGATTTACTTGCATCATATATTGATCCACAGAGAGTAGAGGAAATAACAAAGTGAACCAGAGTGGAATACTTTGACCCAAGAAAAGAAAAAAACCCAGAGTCGAATACAATACGTGTAGAGGAAATGAGACTAAAACACTGCAAGCTTGATCTATGGAAATCGCATGGTTGAATAAGAAGAAATCCAAACTAAAATAAAGTTGCGATAACCAAGCACACATGCTACATGAACCGACAATCAATAGCAAAGAATGCCGCTGAACTGTCTCTCGACCAATCACATTTGTACCTTTCACAGATTTATCCGAGAGGCTTAATTGAACAAAAATCACGTATCTCCCGACCAACGCAAGCCATTTTGAAATATCGGTACTTCGTTTTCAATTTGTTCTCAATAATAGGACGATTCCATGTTTTTTTTTCATATCAGTAAACTGTAAACAATTCAAGTTTGAACAATCTCTGGCGTATGGGTGCGTCCAGAGAGCTAGGAGAGCACCTGAGAAGAGAGAGGAGAGCGAAAGAGAGAGAGAGAGAGAGAGAGAGAGAGCCGGGCTTCAAGGCTTTGTTTCCGTTCTCTCCTGGGTTTCCAACTTTGGGCTTCACTTATTAGTTCTATGGGCCGAATGAAGGAGTGAAGTCTGATGGGCCTGAGCTGCTCGGCTCAATTGAATTAATCCGAACTGCAAGGGCTAGGGCTTGGGTGATGGGCCCGATCTGCTAGGCTAAAAGAAGACACATGTTAGAAACCCAGTTGCACAAAAAACAAAATTAGAATATGATGGTAACATTTTGTAATAGTTTAGGGACTTGATTCTTTTATCCCAAGGAGACAAAAACAAAAAACAAAAAAGAGGACTTTTGATTGGCCATTATGGTCATCCAAGGATTTTTTAAGAATTTCCAAAACTTATTGAAAAGTCTTGGCACATTCAACTTTGTCCACTTGCTAATGCAGAACATTAGGTGGGAAATAGACAATTATATTTGATTTTAATGAGAACCAGCCAACTTTGTTTCTTCCTTGAAACCACACCAGAAAAAAATTTGAGTTTGATTGTCTCGATTTCTAGTCAGGAAAGGATTGGATAGGATAAGATACGAAATCCATGGATTTTGCTATATCTTATCCATTGTTTGGTGAATCGCAGTAATAAAGTCGGATATTTTCACATCATATCTTGTCCATTATTTTGTATGAACGGCATATGAGTGTAAATCAACCTAAAAATTTCACAAACAAATATGGTAAGAATCTCTCGCGATACTTTTGCCTACTTCAATTTTGTTTGCTTTTTCTTTTTATGGTTGTTTTTCCTTCTCTTTTTTCTCCTTCCATCATTCTCTAATAATTTTTTTTAAATAGTATACTAAACTAGTATCCCTAAAATACTAGAATACCTAAAATACGTAATAAATATGAATATAAGTACTATGTATATACATATATATTGAACTATATTATAAGATAGAAAGAAATTTGAATGAATAGATAAAAATAGGAATAAACAAAAACAAAATTGATCTTATTTTTGGTTATTTTACTTTTTATTAGAATTCAAATATTACTTCGAATATTATTTTTATTTCATTAATTCAATAAGTTTGTTATTTGATAAAAGCAACTTTTATATTATGGATATTAGAAGTCCTATCCACCTTTCTCCCACCTCTCCCATGGGATAATTTTATCCGGGCTATATCCCTCTTATATCCCACTTTATCCTATCTTGAGCAGGCATCAAGCACAGGATAAGATAAATATTACCCTATCCTGAATTTTGTCCTGATTACCAAACGCAGCCTTATTGTTTTGTGAAAGATTCTAACTTGACAATAATTGTGTGTCCCTTAGTATCAAGGGGATTTTCCTGCTATTTTAAAAAATATTACCAAGAAAATGGATGAGTTTGTGTGACTTTATGTGTTCTAGTCCAAGAAGGTGGTCGGTTCATTTCCAAGAAATGGAACGCCCCACCTCTGGGGTTGCGCATATCTTATCGAGCCAAAAAGGAAAAAAAAAAAAAACAGATTCGCAGCCACCATTGCCCATGAGGAGGAAGAAGAAGAATTAGGAATAAAATATGTGAGATGCATGTGTCATGGGCTGGTTGCGGAGGTCCGACGCGTGCTGCATTTTAGGCTTCCTTTGTATCGTCGGAGCGCCCAAGCTAAGCCTTTTCTTCATAATTCATCGTAGCGAGAGAAAGTTCTAGAGAGAGAGACTCTTGGACGAATGCTTTTGTATTTCTCTTGTGGATGATCAAATGAAGAGGAGGACACCTTTCTATATAGTAGAGGGTCTCGGATTACAACCGTTAATCTCTATTTTATCCTATAGCTAAGATTGCACTTTCCATCTACCTAACCACCGACATTAAATAGGAAACTTCCAGAACACAGGACAATTACAGTATCGCACACCCTTGGGAATATATTATAAGATAGTAGTAGAAAACCCTAAGCAAACCCTAGAGGACCAAGACACAACAAGCCTTGGGGTAGTTCTCGGCCAGATGATCTACCAGTTGGGGCACGAAAACCTCGGCTCGTGTCATTCTCCCCCACCCATTTGAGCGCCGTCCTCGGTGCTCTTCGCTCAGGGTTAATCTTTGCAGCAGTTGTGTTCTTTTGGCCACCCGCATCCTTCTCTTGGGTCGTCAGCTTCTTTTGTTGCTTCTTTCATCCACGAGACTGCTTCTTCTTCGGCTTCAGGACTTGATGTTTCTTCGGTGCTTCGACCACAGATGACTCAAGCTGCAACTCCTTTTTGGTTCGGCCGCTCCAATGTCTTCCATCTCCGGAAATAGCACATTTGGGTTTGTATGGGAAGCTCCCACTCTTCCTTTAGCTTCTCCAAAGGTCGGGACTTGTGCTTTGACTCGGTCAACGTCTCAACTCTTGGTTTGGGGTCCACAAGTCGGATTGTGGAGATGCTTTTGGACTCCTTTATCCCAGTGAGCATGGTCACCACGGATGGGCATTCAGGGTCGGTTATGATGATCGACTTAGTCCTCAGGTCAACCATCGCTTTAGCACTATCGAAAAAGTCCATACCCAGAATGAGATCATAATCGTCGAGCGGGATTACCTCAAAATAGAGTCTGTCCGTCCATCCGCCAAGTTGGATCTTGACGTCTCTAGCAACACCAATAGCTGGTTTGTCATTTGCGTTGACCGTCTTGTACCAATTCTCAAAGGGTTCTATGCAAAGTCCCAACCACTTCGCCGCTTCGCTCGAGATGAATAAGTTTGTTGCCCCCGTGTCAACCAAGGCATGGAGAGTTTTACCACAAACCTTGACTTCCACGAAGTATAGAGTCTTCGCACTCGAGGATTTCTTCGGTGGTGATTGACCCCTCACGGTGTTGAGTCTTTGTATCGCTCCGAGTCGCACTTCCCTTTGTTCTTCTTTTGGCTTCTCATCACCTTCCTTGGTGACGACGGAGTATAGAGTTTTCCCTTGGTTTTTCTATGGACACAACTGAGTCCAATGACTGCCTTTGTAAATCCCGCATGGCTGCGACGGAGGATGTTTTAACTTGTCCTCCTGGTTGATGTAGTTGTTTTGGGGTTGGTTTCCCCAATGTTGGTAGGGAGGTTTAGACGATCCTTCCCCCCAATTCTTTTGATGTTCACCATGGTGTTTTCTGCCATGGCTGGAATCGCCTTCTTCATCCTTGCGATCCATGTTTTGATCCGTCTTCCATCCGTTGCCCTTTGACTTGGACAAATCGATCTTGCTGAAGTCGATCAGCGATTCGGCCACGGAGATCGCCTTCGTGATGCTCTGAACGTCCCGTCACTTGAGTTCAATTTGCGCCCATTGCTTTAGTCCATCCAAGAACGCTCCGAGAGCCTCCTCCTCTCCAAGAGTGGGGATTTGGAGTTTGAGCTCAGTGAACTCCTTGACGTACTCCCGGATCGTGCCTTTTTACTCAAGGCGATGGAGTTTGCTTCGGGCTTCTTGTAGAGCAAACTCGGGATAGAACTGTTCCCGAAATTCTCTGACAAAATCATCCCACTTCTTTATGGGATCCGATGCGCCTTTCTTGGCTTCATCGCATATGGATCGCCACCACAGTATGGCGTTGTCAGAAAAAAAAAATAGAGTGGTGTTTAGTACCTTGGCCACTTCATCATGGATACTAACGGCTCCAAAGTAACGCTCCATGCTCCAGAGGAAGTTGTCCACCTCCATGGCGAATCGTTCGCCTTTGAATTCTTTTGGTTTGGGCACCTCTATCTTCGGCGCCGTTTGAACGGTGATTGCACCATTCGCGATGCTTGTTTTGCACAAGACCAGCTCGGTCTTGAGTTCTTGAATCTCCACCTTCAACGCTTCTATCTCGGCTTGGTGGGAGTTTTGTTTCTCTTGGACGTCCAGCTTCAAAGCTTCGATCGACGCTTCGAGAGCTTCGTCCTTCATTTACAGCGGGGACACGGCTCCATTGAGGATGATGGAGAAGTCTTCGCGAATCGACCTATCAACCTTGGTGATGCGCTCCTTCGCCTCGTCGAGTCCCTCGATGAGCTCCATCATAGTGGCTCGCATCTTTGAGAATTTTTCGTTGAGAGCGGACAACGCGTCCGATGATGCCTCTCTTCTTCTTGATTTTCCTCGGGCTTTCTCCTGCGGGGCTTTCTCGTGGGGGTTTCCTCCATCCACAGAAACTCTATCCACTTCAGAGTTTCGCATTACCTCAACCATCTTGATGCTCCTCGATCTCACGAACAGCTCGTCTCTACGTTGCTCTGATACCACTTGTCACGGGCCGGTTGCAGAGGTCCGACACGTGCGGCAACTTAGGCTTCCTTTGTAGCGCCGGAGTGCCCAAGCTAAGCCTTTTCTTCTTGATTCACCCGGATCGTCGTAGAGAGAGAAATTTCTAGAGAGAGAGAGAGAGACTCTTTGAGGAATGCTTTTGTATTTCTCTTATGGATGATCAAATGAAAAGAATGACACCTCTTTATCTAGTAGAAGGCCTCGGATTACAACCGTTGATCTCTATTTCATTCGATGGCTAAGATCACATCTCCCATCTATCTAACCACCGACATTAAATAGAAAATTTCCAGAACACAGGACAATTACAGTATCGCCCGCCCCAGAGAATATTCTAGAAGATAGTAGTAGAAAACCCTAGAGGACCAAGACATAGCAAGTCTTGGGGTAGTTCTCGGCCAGATGATCGACCAGTCGGGGCACGAAAACCTCGGCCCCGTGTCACATGCATAAGGGCTGCCTAAAAAGTTGTCAATTTGCCCATTTAAAATAAATAATTGTCGCGTTCATCGTCAATATAAATTTTTTCTTTAAATTTCCATCTTTGAATGGATAGTAGGTGAATGAATTCGGCTGGACAATTATCGCTAAATACACATGTCAAACATGTAACGATGAATGTACAAAAAATCTATTACATGGACATTGAAGATAATAAAAAGGAAGAATACCACCGAAAATCTTAACTATACTCACCATGACTATGATTGCTAATTATTTTTATGTCTCAAAAAATTCCAAATATGTACAAGTTTTGCAAAATATACCATTTGCCACAGTTTCATTCAAGATTGCCATTAAAAATTGTACGTGGTGGCTTACATGGACAACGGCATACAAACAAAATTGACGTGGATCAAACTTGGCTCTAGAGAAGCCAAAACGACACCATTTCAACTTTGTTTGTGTTAGAAAGTGTAACCCAAATGCTTAGACTTTCTAACATGGTATTAGAGTTAGTGTTATCCCTTTCGCGAATGTGCGTCCACCCTTCATTAGTCAAATTTCACGCGCCGCTCATAATCCGGCTTGCACGTGAGAGGGGGTGTTGAAGTTGTCCAACATCGCTTGATAACTGGTCATATATGCTCTTTATATTTATGTGGTCTCCCTTCACCTATCAGCTTAAGTTTTTTTGTTAGTCTTTTTAACAGTTTGGTCTTCTTGCTATTATATTAATCTTATTCTTCTTATTGTTGTACAAAATGAACGTTCGATTTGCTCGCAAAAATTCAAATGCCAACAACACATGTGATTTGAGAGCCTCAAGTTTAGGCATCTTAAGTATGAAATGGACTAAGCTCGAACTTGGTAATACTTGATTTGAGAGACTTCTCTGAACTTTACTAAACTTTTTTACATTGCAGTTGTCTGGACATCTCATGTTACACTTGATGATGTAAGAAATGTAGCCTAACCTATGCATTTAATCCCCTCATATGTTTGTCCGGGAGTTTATTTTCTCTCTCTAAATATTGTTTTAATAGCTCGATTACATCGCTAATCCATCGCTTACATGCACGATTGACGATTTATTAAGGCTTGCTTAGCTCTCGGATAATTCTCAATTATACCTGAAAACGGTTTATTATAATTAACCAAACCCTTTGCTTTCCTGGAAAATAAAACTCATTTCCAATTAAAAAAGAGAAAAAGATAACATGGGTCAAACTCAATTAGCAGATCCCGAGGATGGTTAAATGAGGAAAACAAATACGATTTATGATGTCATAAAAATAAAGCACACACTTCAATATCAGAAACTACTTTAAAAGAGGAGGGCCAGGTGTGAGTAACACTCATATCTTTGTGCTAAATGCGGCCCAAGAGCAAAAACCCTTAAAAGGCAATAAAACATGGAACTCCTAATTCAAATTGATTAGAATTCAATATTGATACAAACCAATGGCCCATACATTTGATATGAGAGGCTCATGTTTAGGCCGCCTAAGTATGGAATGGACTAAGCTCAGAACTTAGTAATACTTGATTTGAGAGGCTTCTCTAAGCTTTATTAAACTTTTTCATGCTACTGTTGTCAAGACATGGCATGTTGAACTTTGATGATGTGAAAAATCTAATCTAACCCGTGCATTTAATCCCCTAACGCATGTTTGTTAGGGACTCGAAACAGAATTTGTTCTTTTCTCTAAATATTGTGGTAATAGCTCGATTACATGCACGATTGGTGATTTATTAAGGATTGCTTAGAACTTGGAGAAATCTCATTGAACTTGAAAACGGTACTAATTTAAGTAGTAATAATTTAGGGAAAACTCGAGTAATGATGATTTGTTTGACAACAAACACGTTAAGATGATCAAGGGTGAAAATCTATTTACCGAGATTGAAAGTTCAGAAGATTGAGGAACGATTTTTTATTTTGATGGACACAGAATGTTGCAGAATTAAGGAAAATTTGTCAAAAAAGTCCTAAACCTTTCACACTTTTACCAATTCACTCCTAAACGTTTTCACCTTTTGCCGATTCAGTCCTATTGGCCGAAAATTGCTGACGTAGACGCCGGTCGTCCTACGTGGCATCGCCGACGCTGACGTGAACAAATTATAATAATTTTTTAAATAATGTTATTAAAAAAAATTCTGATTTAGGGTTTCTAGGGTTCAAGGCCGACGACCCCGGCCGGCAGGGGGTCCCTAGCCTTGCCCAGGGGTAAGCGGGGGTCGCCGGCCCCTGGGCGAGAGCTGGCGGGGGATAGCGGCCCTCGCCCAGGGTCCGGCGACCCCTGCCAACCCTAATCCAGCGAGGCCGCCTGCTTGAAGACAAAAATAGAAAAAAAAATCTATTTTTCTTATAAAATTATTAAAAAAATTTCATGTCAGTATCGGCTGTGCCACGTCAGCGATTTTCGGCCAATAGGACTGAATCGGCAAAATGTGAAAAGGTTTAGGACTGAATTGGCAAAAGTGTGAAAAGTTTAGGACTTTTTTGACAAATTTTCCCAAAATTAACTAAGTAATTATACACAAAAGAGTACGTCATGGGAAATTCTATTCATCATCCTTTATGTCAATTTCAAGAAATATAATCTCATCTATTTTTAATGATAAAGATATCACGAAAATAACGTACTATGAACGTGCATGGGTCCAAGAGAAAATTATTAACCAAACCCATTTTTGTTTGTTCCTCTTATTTTACTAAAAGCTTGGAAAGTCTCCAACAAACACATTAAATAACTCGTATTAATTACCAAAATACCGGATCCAACTTTGTTTTTTCCTCTTATTTTACTCAAAGAGAAAATGTTTCTAGATATCTATATTTGTCCACCTTCTAGATCAGATTTTGGAGAGTCCAGATTCTCTTCTCCGCCATCGAGCTTGACTTGAACCCGCTTATGTTTACATTCTGGTCAACAATTGCACAACTAATGATGTGCCCTATTAGGCTATTACTACTATTCTTTTCCCTCCCTCGTGGTTTGCAAAAGACATGGAAAACAGAACCAAAACTAGGGAAACTACGACCAATCCTTGGCAGGCGCATCTCATTCAACGGTCAACTAGTAACTTACCAGGAGAACAAAAACTTAAATGTTTACTGTAGAAATTTAACGGACAATTAATATTGTTCTCTTTTTACCAAGTATGTTTGCATCTTAACTACCCACTCTTGAGTCACGTTGTAGTATGATCTCGACAATCAAAGCAATTCATATTAAATTCAACGTACATATTTTGTAATTTCTTTTGGGTACAATAACGATTTTTTATTTATATAGGCCTTCCGGCTTCATACTAACCGTTAGGGGTCTTCAAGGATGCATGGCTGGCCACCAAGGACAAAAAGCTGGACAACAGGCACACTTTGCATCCTTATCCACATGGGAGACCAAATAGTACTGATCCAGGCTAAAGACAAAATCGTACTGATCCTAGTCGGAGACAATCCGTACATATCAGGTCAGGAGGACAGATAGTACAACTCCAATCTTTGTTAGAAGATCAAATAGTACAGATCCTCTCGCATGCAATGAATGATACTGCAAGTTACACTATTCATTCGTATTGTGCACAGTGTCAGCTATTAGCAGTCTTTCTGCAGTCTTTGTCTGTGGAATCTAGAGCGTCAAACGGCTCTATTCTGAACTATCAACAATTCTACTAGTCAACGAATATCACACAATTGTCATACCAACACTGTTACTCTAAACAAACGAGCATACGCACTATCACTAGTGCGCACACACATTATCACCAATGCTGCTTGCGAGTAACTTGGCTACAATTACCAGTGATGATATCGACCCAAAAACATGTTGAAATAGCCACAACGATCTTACCACCTTTCATCAGTACAAAAGATTTTCAAGAACACCATCTGGATTGGTCCTTCCAAGCTGCCATGATATACTCTCTTGGAACTTGTTCACTCAACTGTCACAACAAGGTTTCTCGTCTTTGCTGACGGTGTAGGATCATTGATGATGGTAACTAAATTCAGAACAGATACTTTTGACTTTGTCAGAACAACTAGTTTCCCAAACCAGTCTGTCTACTGCTGTCAGTGTCTGTCTCCTGTTAGAATTGCCATAACTGCTCTAACACATCTCTACTGCCCCTGATGCGAACTCCAAGCCTTGTAACAGCTATATTAACCTTGAAAAACTTTCTCATCAGGTGAGCAAATGGTCATCACCTTCCAGGGCTCGATATCTACACTGCTCCTTGCCCATACAATCTAGAGTGTAGATGATCAGTAGTTTGTTGATGCTACCCACCGACGAACTCGTGTGGAATGAATTTCGATCAATCATCCAATGATCCCTTTGGCTCCATCAGCTTCCAAAGACTTCAAAGGACATCAACACACCCGCTGACTCTTCGTCTTCACTGAATGGCTAAGTCAGCTTCCAAAGACCTTCAAGGACATCAGCATCACCGTAGATGCCTCGTCTTCACTAAACTCTCTAGACCAACGGTATTGCCACTGTCTTTCCACCTCATACGAAAAGAACAGCTCCAGCTAACAATCTGTTGTCCCGATGGCAATTCGCTCTTCTATCTTCTAGTCCTTCCAAGCATATCGGCAATCATGATTCTACCATGCTATTCATCTTTACAAGTGTGGTTTTTCCAAGCTTCAACGAACATTACTGTTCTAGGCTTGTTTACCTTCACCATGGTCCATCTAACTATTCACCTTATCTTGGTCCTTCTAAACCATCATGAACGTCCCTGTTCTTCTCGGCTTGCTCTCCCTCGATCAAGGTTCTTCCAGCTTGTTCACCTTTGTAGAGATCCTTCCATCTTGTAGCCATCTCCACGCTCGATGCCTTGTTCACCTCAGATATCTGTAGTGATCCTTCCATATCGATATAGCATTATCGATTGTGACAGAGCACTCAGCATCACACCAGATGCTGATTAAGACTCCATCTGCACTGCAGCTAGTGTATGTATCACCTGGTACTACTTGACCAACAAACACGTTAGTAGCCTTTGATTATCTTTGTCATCTTCAAAACATCATAGGGGATTTTCCCAACAATCTCCCCCTTTTTCATGATGACAAAACAATCTCTGAATATGCATATGTATAAACAAACAATAAAAATTTTTGAACTTGTGTGTGAAAAGTAAAACACATTTGCTTATCTTGCCAAATATCATAATTCAGTTCAGGGCATAATGAGCATATAATGCAATCTCCAATCAAGATATTCAATGAATATAAATAGGAGATGGCAAGTAGAAACATTATGAGCGAATGATAGGAATTAACAACAGCTCATGTTTCTTCACAAGTCACTTAGTCACATGAGTATCTAATAAGAAAGAATGCTCATCATGTGAACTAATACTCCTCCCAACACATATGCATATTTCATCAAACCTCTCCCCTTTTTTGTCATAATCAAAAAGGCACTAAGAAAGTATATGCAATTCAGCTCATCAAAGCTCTCCCCATATATGACATGCTCAGGCGAACAGAAAGGATGTACAATGATGCTTGTGTTCGGTAGATCAAACATCATGTACATCAACAAATGTAAATCAAGAATTGTATATGCGTACAATCATTGTAACTCTCCCCCTTATCGTCATAAAAATCATGATATTGCAAAGGGAACATAAAGATCTGCTCAAATGATATCAACAATTTGCACAAGCAGATATCACTATCTCCAGTCATGATGGCAATCAAGAAATGACTAAAACAGTATCTCCAAACATGATAATTATCAAGGAATCACTGAGATCATTAGCATTCAAGATAATGTAGAAGAGATTACAGATAATAGCATTGTATCATGGAATTCTAACCAAAGATAAACATTTAGAGAGAACATGTCGACAAATGACATAAACTTTTGTTAAGACTAGTGTTGCTCCCCCTGTCTAAATGCTATCGTTACAGTAGATACCATTATCAGCATTAATCATCATCATCCGCACAGATCATGAATACTCATCTTCATATTATCACTCCATGATCATCAATATCAACAAGAGATTTCATGAATGACAAAGAGTAAGAGGCATAGAAGAAGGACTAACCATACTTTATTGAAGTTAGCAAGTTCAACCGATGCATTCACCTTTTCTTCCATCCTCATAATGATAATCAAGATCTAGGCTATAATCAGCTCAAATATATCAAGATTTGCCCATACTTGATGTTCCTTCTCTTTATCTTCGAAAATGACGTTCACGTGCATTGACACCGATTGTTGGTAATACCAACTATTGATGAAGGCTTGATTTCCTTGATTCTGCGTGAAGATACGCATTCGTAGTAGATTCACCATCAGCTGTGTCTTTTAGCAAAATTAGCTCCACCTAAGAATGTGATCTTTTGGAGCTTTTTCTTTCATCTTCTTTCCTCTTTGAATCTTCCCTTGAGTTGTTCATTAAGCATTACTTTGCCATCATCGGCAATGATGCTGATCCCTGTTCTTCACCAGTGGCAGTGAAGCTTCCTTCATTGTTGCCTCTAAAGATTTCATAGGGATTTTCTCCAATAATATTCATCATAGAAACTGCTTCGGCTCATAGGTGAATAGGAACACCTCTCTTCCTCATCATGATCCTAGTGACTTCTCTTTAGCACTAAGACTTTTGTTGGTCGAATATATCAATATGCATCATCATCTTCAATGGTGATTCTGAAGCCTTTGTCACTATCTTCAGTGTTGATATCATTGTTGATATAATTGCTTTCAATGAAGCTTGTCTCGATTTTAATTTGCATAAGCTCAACAAACTTCTTGCACAAAAGATGTTAAATATATAACATTTCAAATCATATATCATGCCCTTGCTTTTGAATAAATGAGAGTAGTATCTATGAGCATTTTAAGCATTTCAAACCCGAAACTACTCAACCTTTCATGTGGAGCTTTTGAGGGCTTGCTCATGTCATTCAATGCATTTTGATATATCTCCAATAGCTTGTGATTTGAATACATATAGCAGAATATTCAGACCTTTGAAAGTAGCACATAATCTGGATTGCAGATTTGCAGATTTCGGTAGGAGCAATGCTACTGTCTGTGAAATATATTGCCATCTGCAATGCTGATACCAACATAATTTGCTGTTGGTTCTGTTCTTCAATATTCGTCAAAATTGTGTATGGATAGATAGATTTCGGTAGGAGCAATGCTACTGTCTGTGAAATATATACCTGCATTGACTTGTAGAGAACATGATAACATAGGCAAGATAGTGAGTATATCAAGAACATACATTTCTCATCCTCACCAACTTTGGTTGATGGTGCTATTAGCATATTTCATTCTTGCAACTTTCCATCTCAAACTTCCTTACCAATTCTCTAGCATATTTTTATTGGAATATGAAAGTGTCAACTTTGGCTCATCACCAATGAAGATATTCAGTTCTTCCATCATGCTTCATTTCGCTTTTCATGATGTTTGCAAATTCCTCACTGATTTTGAATAGATATCTTCGATGCAGATCTCATCAATGACAAATTCGTCTATTCCTTTGGACTTGATCTCGAATTTTAGTACCAAGGAGTTGATGAACTCTTTGAATGATAATCTGACCTTGACTCCTTTACCAGTATCTCCAAGGATTTGATCTTTAGGATGATTTGGTTTGTATCTCAAATACTTTGGTAATTGTGCAGATTTCGAACTTAGTGCTTAAGGTTGCTGATGTTGATTGAAATCATTAGTGGTACTGGCAATTGTACAGCTTCTTCATTATCATCTGCATTGCACCTTTCAACTGATCTACGAACCTAACAATTATTGATTCTTCCACTTCCTTTGAATCTGATTCTTATCAATCCTTACTTGAGGTGGAGACTTTTATGGTAGATACATTAAAGATGGACATGGTGCAAAGTATGCTTAGCAACTCCAAACTTATTAAGTCCTTGTGGACTGAAGCTCTTAAGACGGCAGTGTACATATTAAATCGAGTTCCGATCAAGGCTATCCTAAGGACGCCTTTTGAGTTATTCAAAGGTTGGAAATCAAGTTTGCGACATGTTTGCACTTGGGGATGCCCGTCTGAAGTGGGTATTTCGTTGGATATGCCGAAAAGTCCAAGGGATACATATTTTACAATTCATCTCATACCACTAGGTTTGTGGAATCGAGAAATGCGAAGTTTCTTGAAAATGACTTGATTAGTGGGAGCGATCGATTTCGGGATCTAGTTCCTGAGAAAGATCATTCAGATGCTCGACCTTCCACTTCATGTACCAGATTGGTTGTTATTCATAACGCTCCTCCAGTTCAAGCGCCTATTGAACAACCAATCATTGAAGCTCTACAACCTGCTGATATTGATCCGATAGATCCAATTGTTCAACAATTACTAGAAACTGTTGAACAACCGGTTGAACAACACACTCCTCCTCAAGAATATGTTGATACAACATTAAGAAGATCTACTAGAATGAAGAAATAAGCAATTCCTAGTGACTATATTGTGTATCTACAAGAATCTAACTAAAATATTGGAATTGAATTGATCATGAAACATTTTTACAAGCCATGACTTGTGATGCATCCAATTTGCGGCACAATGCCATGAAGGAAGAGATGAGTTCTATGGCATCTAACCGAGTCTTGAATTTGGTTGAGTTGCCTTGTGGTAAGAATGCAATTGGTTGTAAGTGGGTCTTCAAAACTAAGAACTCATTGGTCAACATTGAGAGATATAAAGTTAGACTCGTTGCCAAAGGATTCACTCAAAAAAAAGAAATCGATTACACGGAGACCTTTTCTCCTGTATCTAAGAAAGATTCTTTTCGTACTGTTTTAGCATGGAATTGCATCAAATGGATGTAAAAACGGTATTCCTCAATGGAGAACTAGAGGAGGAGGTTTATATGAAACAACTAGAAGGATTCCTCTTAGTAATGGTGAGCACTTGGTGTGCAAGCTTAAGAAATCCGTATATTGCTTGAAACAAGCATCCCACCAATGGTACTTAAGGTTTCATGAAGTTATCTCTTCATTCGATTTTGTAGAGTATATCATGGATCAATGTATATAACAAAAAGCCAAATTCCATAGAGAATATGGAAGCAAAATTTGATTTCTTGTTCTATAAGTGGATGACATTTTACTTGCAATCACTGATAAGGGGTTGCTACATGAGATGAAATAATTTCTCTCTAAGAGTTTTGACATGAAGGATATGGGTGAGGCATCTTATGTTATTGGCATTAAGATCCATAGGGATAGAACTCGAGGCATTTTGGGACTGTCTCAAGAAACCTATATCAATAAAGTCTTAGAGCGATTTTGGATGAAAGATTGTTCACCGAGTATAGCACCCATTGTGAAGGGTGACATATTCAAATTGAACCAGTGCCCGAAGAATGATTTAGAAAGGAAAACAAATGAACAACATCTCATATGCTTCTGCTGTCGGAAGCTTGATGTATGTTCAGGTTTGCACTCGACTTGACATACCTTTTGCTATGGAAATTTGGGAAGATATTAAAGCAATCTAGGTATGGACCACTGGAAAGCTGCATAGAAAGTGATGAGGTACCTGCAAGGTACAAAAGGTCACATGCTTATGTATGGGCGGACTAACGGCTTGGAAGTATTTGGTTATTCGGATTCGGACTTCGCTGGTTGCGTTGATTCTAGAAAATCAACATTTGGATACATTTTTATGTATGCTGGCGGAGCTGTCTCATGGAGGAGGGCGAAGCAAATCATGATTGCTACTTTTACTATGGAGGCTGAGTTCATTTCCTGTTTTGAGGCCACCTCGCATGGTGTGTAGTTGAAGAGTTTCATTTCAGGGCTTAGAATTGTGGATTCTATTTCTAGGCCGTTAAGAATATTTTGTGACAATTCAACAGCTTTTTTAGGGCTAAAAACCACAAAAGTGGTAGTCAAATTAAGCATATCGACATTAAGTATTTTACCATCTGCGTTAAAGAATAGAAAGTGGTCATTGAACACGTTAGCACTGAATTGATGTTAGTTGATCCTTAACTAAAAGCATGCCACTAATGTGTTCAAAGGATCATGTGGTTAAGATGGAAATAGTTCCTGTCATGAGGATTTTCGTCTTATGGACAAATTTGTGAAACTCTTATTCAGTTGTGATGTTTTTCTCAATTAAGGTGCACATTCAATTATTATGAGAAAAACGGTCATTTTGACCTGAAATAAACTTAAGATTTATTCATTAAGTAGACTTGGAATAAACATAGGGTTTATTCATTAAGTTATGTTGTCACATTTGGGCTGATTTGGAATAAACTTAATGCTCTAAGAGGACTTCTTGCCATGATTCATGTGTTTTGTCTTCAGCATGAAGTTAATGTGTGTTTGGTTCAATATTACGTTGATTGAAGGAAACGAATTCCCGTTCGAAATGAATAAACATGCGGAAAATCATACTGTAACTTGTCCAAGATTCACTAACTTGTATCACCGATCGGAGTACGATCACACGAGGGAAAGTACCCACTGTCCACAGATTAAGTGCCTCCGACAAACAGCCTTGCGAGAATCAGTCGTCCGAACAAGTGCGAGAGAAGAACGAGGGAGATCGTTCTTGAGAGCGTTTTTGGAGAGAGGCCAATCTTACGTTCAGACAAAACTGAGATTCTAAAATCTTCTTTTTTATGTTATCTATAATTCAAAAGAGATAACCTCTCTTTAGAAACTTCCGATAACCGCCTTCAGTAACCTCCCTCTGGTAACCGCCTTTTGGTAACTGCTCTTCGGTAACCGTCATTCGGTTTTAGCCCATTATGGGCGAATTAATTAATTCTAATCAATTAATTCCTACATCTCCCACTCGCACATTATGGGCTATACACAATACCCTTTTCTCTGCAAGTTTCATATCGGCAAATAATCCGTGCGACCAGCATACACTGAGAGCTCGTTGCCATACATCTGTTAGGAGTATATAGCAGCTCAAAATGAACATAATCAAGAGTAGATTTTCGTATGCTGTACCCTAGATCGATCGGTCACATTTATATCTCTCTCGATCTCTTTTACGGATGATTCGTTGTATTCACAATTATGATCATACAGAATAATCATAATTGACCGGTCTGTGAATACACAACTATCATGTGACTCAAAATCTAAATCGATCTTCCTCTTCCCTTAAACCTCTCAATCTCAGTTCAGCTCGCTTTTCTAGAAATGTCCCATTAGATCGAATCAATCTCATGACCATTGGTAACATCCTAAGATAGCAAACACTGAATAGAAACCTTGAGAATAAGTTAGAGTCGTGAGGGGACATATTTGAGGAACTTTTATCCTCAAGAGTCTCACACGGCTTGAAAGTTGAGATCAAAACTTTTGCCAGCTCTTATTGGTCGGCTCATGCATACGTAGTATGAAATACGTATTACGGTATTTTTTCTCCTTCCCCTTGGAGCGCATGTCTATCCATTTAATACCGTACAGATGATAGTTTAGACACACTCAATGTCTAACTTGAGGTCACGTAACTACTCTGCTCAAAAGTATCCATCAGAACTCACATATGGCAATAAAGACAGATAAAGTGAAACGTGTGGGTTATTTTTCACTTTTAGACATAATAAACATTATGACCTCATCTTAGCACTTTGTTAAGGCGACATTTATACTTTAAGCTTGAGCTCTCAATTATCACCTAGATAATGAGCTTAAAATTGTCTCATCTCTATTTATCACACTGTAAATAGAGGCGATTACCCGTGTGAGTGGGCTAATCTCTTATCTGTCCGACATACTTTCTCAACATAATACACTAAGCATTTATATGCATAAATATCAAATAAACTCATAGACATCAATAATGATAACAAATACCATTAACTGTGAACTTTGGGAAAAATACAAATATCCAGTACTTTAACTTCTACGCACTCCCTTTGTCAACACATGACCAGGTAAAACATCTTTAGGAATTGACTTCGTTAGAGGATCTGCTATCATTCTTTGCATAGATATGTACTGTACGTTCACATCTTTTCGTACAACCATGTCTTTTACAATATATATATATATATATATATATGTATATACTTCATGTCTATTTGTTTGGTCTTGCAATGGATCCTTAGTGTAAGCTATTGCTGCTTGGCTATCACAATTAACTAATAATTGAACCTGCAGCATCCTTAGCAACACCTCTTGATCCAAACATATCTTAAGCCAAACACTCTCTTGTACTGCTGCTAATAGTGCCACGAATTCAGCTTCTATCGTGGATAAGGCTATACACGTTTGCTTCTTACTACTCCATGATATGGCGCCATTGTTAAGTAAGAATGCAAAACCAGAGGTAAAATTTCTTACATCTAAACCTCTTCCTCAATCAATATTAGTATAACCTTCAAGGCGCATATCATTACCTTGATAACTTAGCGAATAATCGGCAGTACCCCTTCAGATACCTCAAAATTTTCTTTACGGCAATCTAATGTGCTTAACCTGTGCTGGATTGGTATCTACTAACCATTCCAATTGCATAACTACTATCAGGTCTTGTATACCTCATAGCGCACATTAAGCTTCCAACAGCTCTAAGACATGGAACGCTTCCCATTTGTTCATTTGCTTGTGGAGTCTCAGGACACATTAAGCGGCTCTGACCTTCACCTCTTGTAATAGGAGTATCAATGGGTTTACAATCTTGTATGCAAAATCATTCAAGGACTTTATCTATATAAGTCTCTTGTGAAAGAGATCATGATCTCTTTGAACGATATTTTGAAATCTTAATTCCAAAAATATATGCAGCTTCACCCATATCCTACATCTCAAGAATTGGCACAAAACCAGTTCTTAACTATATTGACAAATTCCATATAGCTTCCGGCAATTGATATATCATCAACATATAATGATAAGATCACAAATTGATCTTTGGATCTTTTGATATATACACAATGATCTTCATCAATCATTACAAAAACATATGCCACTATGACATTATGAAAAACATATATACCATTGTCTCGAAGACTGCTTAAGGCCATATATCGATCTTAAAAGTTGACATACCTTTTGTTCTTGGCCTTCTGTAACAAACCCAGCGGTTTGTTTCATATAATTTTCTTTCCTTTTTTTTTTTAATTCTCCATTGAGAATTGTAGTCTTTACATCCATTTGATGTAATTCAAGATCCATATTAGCCACTATTTCCAGAATAAGACGAATTGAAATAAATCTCACCATAGGAGAAAAAACTTTTTCATAATCAATTCCTTCTTGTTGAATATACCCTTTCACCACAAGGCGAGCCTTATATCTCTCAATCGAGCCATCAGCTTTACGCTTTATTTTGAGAACCCGCTTGTTCCCAATGGCTTTGCATCCGTTTAGAAGATCAACCAGTTCTCAAACTTGGTTTGATCTCATTGACTCCATCTCTTTTTCCATTGCTTGTATCCAATTTTTCTTATCGGGGCAAGTCGGAGCATCATTTACATTCCTTGGCTCATTCTCTTCTTGTGGAGCGACCATGAAAGCTTTACCTTCAATGTCTAAACGTCGACAAGTCGACGGAGAACGATTTTGCGACTTGTTCGCCAAATTTGAGATTATACACTTAGTACGTCAATCTCCATTACGCTCCCACTCGGATTAGATAACGACTACATCTTCACATCAAGTGGTTGCAATTGAGACTGATTCGAAATAAATTCCCCACTTCTCACATTGCTCCCACTTGAATGATATGCCTCAATAAAATCATTATCACTATCCAAGGTTTTAAACAGAGAATAGTCTTCACCTATCTCACCCTTTTTCTAAAATTCATTCACTAAGAATGTGACATCTCGTGATTCGAATTCAGTTACACTGTCTGCTTTCTTGCTCACCTATAAACACATACCCTTTCGAGTGCTCTCAGTATCTCATGAAGATACTCATTTTTGCCTCTAGGGCCTAATTTTCCGTACTTGTGGGAAGACTCGTGTGTATAAGTAGCACATTCTCAAGGTCTAAAACAACTCAAATCATATTTTCGACCTGTCCACAACTCATATGGAGTGAAGTTAACTGATTTAGAAGGCACACGGTTAAATATCTAGATAGCATTCAACAAATCTTCACCCCAAAAGGTGATAGGCAAATTAGCCTGTGCCATCATAGACTTAACCATTTTCATTGAGACATGTTTCTTCTTTCTACAACTCCATTCTATTGAGGAATCGCTGGAATAGTCAACTGTTTTCTCTATTCCCTTTTCATCACATAAACATCTGAACTGATCAGATAGATTTTCTCGACCTCGATCGGATCTTAATTTTTTTTTTTTAAATTGATTTTCTAAAACCTCAAAAAAAAATTTCAAAGCAACTCATGCCTCAGATTTATATAAAAAAATAAAAAAAAAAATAACACGTCCGAATCGAGTGTAATCATCAATAAATGTGATAAACAGCCCCATGCCTTACTCTCATATTCATTGAACCACATATGTCCGAATGGATCAACTGCAAAGGAAACTCAGCTCTTGTTCCTTTTCCAAATGGTTTTCTCATTGTTTTTCCGCCGGGCAATGCTCACAAATAGGCAAATCGACTTTTCCAATATTGCCCAATAAGCCCTCTTTAGCTTATCTAAACATTCGCTAGTGGCCCATATGACCCAGCTTAGCATGCCATAATTCACATCATTACAGAATATGTAAATAGGGAATAACTAACATTCACATTATTGTACTCAACAATCAACATAATGAAACCATCCAGAACCATATTTACTTGTTCCCAACGACAAGTTATCACTATCGTTATGAAAATTCAAACTGAAATTAAGTTTAACTAAAACTAACACGGAAACTTAATTCCGTCGAGTTTTTGGAGCATATAACACATTATGTAGGAACAGGGTGTGACCACCACGAATATTCAATTGGCAAGTGCCAATTCCTTTAACTTCCACTCAGGAATTGTTTCTCACATATATCTACTATGCTCCATGTGAAATTTTGTCAAAATTCCACGAAGGCATCTATGTCCTTTACTACATGGTCTGTGGCCCATGAGTCTACAGTCCACAAAGGATGAGATTCAGTTACAAAAACTGAATTAGAGACATAAGCAACACTCTAAAGTGTACAAAGAGTTTCTAACTTCTTTGACTCACCACAGTTGTGAGCAAAGTGACCCTTTTTGCCACAAATAAAACACTTCACTTACGAAATGTCATTTTTGAAAGGACACTTTCCTTTCCCATGTCGGTTAAACTTCAGTTTCTTTCTTGAAGAATTCGTTCCATTGCCCTTCCACTTCTTGAACCCACCTTGACGCTTACGCTTGGAGTTCGAAGCTCCATGTGAACTAGAACCAACATAACAAATATCAGTTATTGGTTTAGCCGCCAGAAGGCGATCCACCTCTGGTTCAAGACGGCGCAAAGCATCCTCAAAAGTCTTTACTTTTCATTGTGGACTAAGTGGATTTTTGATATGCACATAGCTATGAGGCAAAGAATGGATTACTGCTTGCATTTACTGCTCCTTAGTCAAAATGTGGCATGCATCTTACAATTCACTTATCATGTTTGACATACTTCTCAAAATGTTGTTTTATATTCTGCCCATGTGGCATCATATAAGTGTCAAACCTTATAGTGATCTATCTCAACTTGGTGACCAATGTCTAACCAAACTTAGTTTTTAATGCTTCCCACTTGACTTTGGAATTTTCATAAATGCCTGAACTCACACATAAAACCATTTTTCATGCTACTCAGCAACATAATGCGAGCAATAGAGTTCATCATTTTCCATGCAGCAAACGCCTCTGTATTCCTTCTATTTCGTGAGGTTATTCCACCTTCAGGTTCTTTCATAACTAGGCTTAGAGCTTTTAATGTTTCTTGCTTTTCTAGCACACACTGGATTTTCATATTCCAGATTTCATAATTCTTGCTGTTCAAAAAATATCTCCTTTGTCAAGCTCAGCTACGATATTATAAGAAGCTATAGCCATTGTATCTGAACACGAAGTTCTATAGACATGTATTCACGAATTATCAATGCCTTACATTTATGCATCTATTTTACACTAACTAATTATATTAATGAATAATTTCATATAAGGTCTTATATTCGAAAGTTCACTATGTTCCCAATCATCGTCTAAGAATCATCGCTTGAAATTATCATTAACATAATCATTTATGTAAAATTGAGTTCACTAAAGTTACTAAAACTTTCTAGAACTCCCCACTCAACCATATAATACCACTGAGGCATTATTAAACATTTCCTATAATCCATTCACAACTAAATATTTCATAAAATATTTACATATAATATGAATGGTAATAAAATAAAAGGGAAATATTTACAAGTGACAAGCCAATAAGAAATCAACAACATCAGATATAATAATGCTTCTCATAAATAGGGAATGACTCAATAAACTCGTCGGGAAACTTCTTGACCCTAGAAGGTGTCCCTATAATGGCTCTTGCGAAACCCTCGGGTTTATGCCAGAGAGAATTCTGTCTTCACCAGGGCGCATTCTGTCTGCGCCAGGACCCATTCATAGCAAGGGTCGATGTTTTCCTTACTCCAACCGTCATGAACTCTAACAGGAAACTGATTCCAAGTTTCTTATAGGAATAGGGGCCATTTTTGCATAAGTGATCATAGACCTCATGCCATTCCACAGGTATAGTACTTCTCAGGGCTTTGACTTTCTCAAAGTCTACCATGACATGACCCCTCCAAATGATTTCTTGTATCATTTCATTGACCCTTATGATGTGTGTTATCATGTCGACACCACCATCCCATTGGTAAACATCTAATTCACCAATCAGCCTTGTAAGTGTTAATTTTTCCTCTTGTGTCCTTGGGAGTACTGGAGTTCGCACCATATGTTCCATAGTTCTTGCAACGAATGCAGCACAATGAAAAGAGGGATTACATATAATCCATAATGCATAAATTGGTAAACAAAATATACCAACTTGTAGGAAATTTCAATACGAACACATCGGTATCAAAATCGCCTCATTTGGATACTCCACGCGCCCTCACGCGCCTCTAGAAGCCTCTGCGCGTGGGCTTCACGCGCCGCACGTGCTCACACGTGCTGGTCAACGGTCAGCGTTGACTGGTCAACCGTTGACCGTTGACCGGGTCAGATCGGGTCGGGTCACGGGTCGGGTCGGCTCTCGGGTCGGGTCGGGTCGAGTCTTGGGTCGATTGCCACGTCAGCACGTACGTCGCGACTAACCGTCGCACGTGCTGCGCACGTGGGCGCGTGAGTCCCACGCGCACCGCCATCCCTCGGCGCGTGTGGCGCGTGCGGCCGCCACCGATGGCCTCTGGAGGCGGTCGACCACTCTCCGGACTCGTATCGACGAGTACGTTCTGAATATGCAATCAATTTTCAGTTTTACCAAACAAATTTTTCGTAAAACGCCATAAAACGTACTAGTGTATTGCACAAAACAGGGCATATTGCGAAAACGTGAAACACAGTTCGCAAACATGTTAAAATTGGTGCAAAACCTAGTATAACGATCAGGAAAACAAGTAAACAGGCTCTGATACCAATGAAGGAAACGAATTCCCGTTTGAAACGAATAAACATGCGGAAAATCATACTGTAACTTGTCCAAGATTCACTAACTTGTATCACCGATCGGAGTACGATCACACGAGGGAAAGTACCCACTGTCCACAGATTAAGTGCCTCCGACAAACAACCTTGCGAGAATCAGTCGTCCGAACAAGTGCGAGAGAAGAACGAGGGAGATCGTTCTTGAGAGCGTTTTTGGAGAGAGGCCAATCTTACGTTCAGATAAAACTGAGATTCTAAAATCTTCTTTTTTATGTTATCTATAATTCAAAAGAGATAACCTCTCTTTAGAAACTTCCGATAACCGCCTTCAGTAACCTCCCTCTGGTAACCGCCTTTCGGTAACTGCTCTTCAGTAACCGTCATTCGGTTTTAGCCCATTATGGGCGAATTAATTAATTCTAATCAATTAATTCCAACATTGATGAATGTTGGGATCAAGTGGGAGAATGTTATAATATTTATAATATGATCCCACATTAATAATACTGACTTTTAATTTTGGTTCGCGTAATATATCGCACATTAATTTTACGTGATAACCGTCTCGCCCAATAACCATCTCGATGGGAGACAATTATCTATAGGGGAAACATCAGTTTAAATGGGTCAATCTACGCCAAGCCCCTATGTTAGTTACGACATTATCTTATCACGTCGTTAGTTTCTCTTTTAAGTAACGTACCTACAGAACATACGGTAAGAGTTTTACAGAGAATAGTAAACACATACCATCAGTATTGGAGGGGGCAATTGGCTAGAAAGCATCCCATTTTCATCGTCATTCAACACTATGCGTTTGTAATCGTCGTCTTTATCAATGGCTAGAGGTATGTAATCGTTCTTTCACATTTTCGCGTTTCGTTCTCGATTTTCACCAGTTTCGTTCGTGAATTGAGGAATCAGGATTGTTTATTACTTTGATTTTAAGTCTATCAAATATTACAAAGAATTTGGTTCTTGAACTTTTGAGAATACTATATAATAGATGGATGGTTGAGGCATGAAATGTTTTATGGTGCTTAATGACTTGGAACACCTAGAATTCTTTTGGTATATAAATCCTTACTGATAAACTAATAAAAAGACTTCGCAGTCCACGCTCTTTCTTGTGCATTAACCTCATCGGTGATTGGATATCGCCAAGTCGTTGTTAGTATGTCTTTGTCTCCTAGCAATTTTTGTTAGTTTATGTATGGATCACTGATGTAGCGCTTGTCCGAGAGATAAAACCAAAAACCAATGTTTATCGACAAGCCACATGAACACTTAGGCTTTTTTGACGGTCCTTTGGAGTCAAGGTCGTACTTGTTAGGATTTGATGTACAACCACAACGAAATAGAACGCAAAAACTCAAAAAAAAAAAAATCAAGACACAAGATTTAACTTGGTTCGCCCTTAAACTAGAGCTACATCAAGTTGATGATTCCACTATAATTAGCATTCATTGTTACATCACTCATTTATAAGCGAAAGAGATAATATACAACTTAAGAAAGGAACTAAAACATGGAATTCCTCATTCAAATAGTTTAGGTAGGAACATCGATAAAAACTAATGGCCCATGCATTTGACTTCGGAGGCTCAAGTTTACGCTACCTAAGTATGAAAAGGACCAAGCTCGAACTTAGTAATACTTGATTTAAGAGGCTTATCTAAACATTAATAAACTTATTTATGTTGCGGTTGTCAAGACATCATATGTTGAACGTGATGATGCGAGAAACCTAACCTCACATGTGCATTTACTCCCCTCACACATGCTTGTCGGGGAGTCGAAACAGAATCTTTGATTTCTGTCTCTAATCATGGCGTAAGAGGTCGATAGCATCACTAATCATCGATTACAGGCAGTATTGGTGATTTATCAAGGCCTGCTTAAGTCTCGGAGAATTCTCATTTGATCCTAAAAACGGTGTATTTTAATTTACCAAACCCCTTTCTTTTTCCTAGCAATCTTTATTAGGTTATGGCTGGATCTCTGATGTAGCGCTTGTACCAGAGATAAAACCAAAAACCAATGTTTATCGACAAACCATATGTACACTTGGCTTTTTTCACCGTCCTTTGTTGTCAGTTGCGTCTACGCAGTAACGCACTATGATTGTTGAAGGGAGTGCGGGGGACTTCACTCAGTCAAGGTCGGTCTCCCGAAGCAAGTTCCTCCTCTTTTCTTTTTCTTTTTTCCTCGTTTGACCACCCTTGGGATCTAATAATTGAGTTCAGCCGATGTTTTTCTTTTCTTTTTCTTTTTTTTATTGGAGACGAGTTTTATAAGGAAAGCATATATATACCTAAAAAGTTCATGGAGCATTCCATGCCTCAACCATCCATCTAATATATTGTACTTTCAAACGTTCAAGAACCAATTTCTTTGCCATATCTACACCTAGTAATCTAAATCTAACGTCTCTTATGATTTTAATCACCCAAGACGATAAACTATGCTAGCGAATATTTGGACAAAGCCAAATAATCGTGTGCCCTGGGAACAGGTCATAAAGCTTCAATATGGGAAGGTGAAAATCAAAGTCAATTGCCTTAAATTAGTTAAGCTGTAGTACTTTTTGGAAAATTGTGCTAATCAGGGTTCGTTTGGCAACAACTTGTTAAGATAATCAAAGGGTGAAAATTTAATTATTGAGATCGTAGTTGACGGTCTTCGTCGCACAATTGACCAAGCAATCATATGCAAAAGAGTATACATCGGGCGCGATCTTTATTCGTCATTCATGACATCAATTTCAAAAGAGATTATCTCGTCCATTTTAAAAGATCAAATTAATCACGAAACTAATGTATTATGATTGTGAATAGATCCTAAAAGAAAATTATTACCTGACGACGTTGATAGTAGTGGTGGCCACGGGCCGGTTTGGGCCCGAAACCGGCTCGGGTCAAACCCGGAACCGGCCCAGCCCATACGAGCCGGTTCCGGGTTACTTTTTTGTGAACCGGCCCGGCCATACAGGCCGGTTCCGGGTTACGTTTTTTGTGAACCGGCTCGAAAACGGCGATTCCGGGCTAGTTCCGAACCGCGTGGAGGAACCGCCGGTTCGGCCGATTCTGAACCTGCGGTTCCGAACCAGCGGTTCCTCTGGTTTGGAACCGGCTTATAGCCGTTGCCTTGCAACGGTCATTTGGTCAATTTTTTTATATTATTAAACAAATCTATCCTAAATTCTATAAATATCCATTTTCATCTTTCATTTTTTCTCACAAATTCTCTCAAATCTGTGACTCTGTCAATTTTCTGAATTCGCTTTCTGCTCAATTCTCTCAAAAAATAGCAAGTGGAAGCAGAGGTTGTGGTAGAGGAAAGAGCCCGATGGGGGAATCCAATCATCCTTATGATCCTCGTGATTTTGCATATTGTGGAGACGATGTTGATGATATCAACATTATTTCCAACGTCGAGCACGTCCCAACGCAAGAAAATATGCATCATCCTCCTACTAGTGTCGAAGAAATGTCAACAACAAAGGAGCTGGAACGGGAGGGTACATCCGACATATGGGAACACTTCACGAAGGAACATTTAGGCGGAAACAAGTATGAGGTAAAATGTAAATATTATGGGGCAACATACAAAATTACAGGTGAAGGCAGCTATGGAACATTTAAACGACATCTGAGGTCGAAACATCCAACGCAAGCAGGGATCGACACCAGCCAACAATAAATTTTCGGGTACGCCAATTCTAACGCTTCTCCTTTATTTCGTTACAATGAAAAAGTTTATAAAGAAGAATTAGCTAGATTTGCTGCCGTTGAACGTTTATCGTTTAATTTTAGTAAAAAAAGTTAGTTTTAATCATTTTATACAAACTGCATGTACTCCACAAGCAAAACATGTTTCGAGAAATGCGCTTAAACGCCAACTTTTTGATATTTATAAAAGAGAAAAATAAGATTTGAAAAATATTTTTATGAATTTTAATGGACGTGTGCATATAGGTAGCGACATTTGGAGTAATCCTTGGTAAACTCATTCTTATATGGGTATTACATGTCTTTGGATATGCTATGATTGGAACATTCAGAAAAGAGTTATTGCATTTCGAGTTTTTTATGATAGGCATACATCAATTAATATTTATAGAATAATTATGCAAGTTTTAGAAGAATATTTTTTTGTTAATAAAATTTTTCAGTTAGTTTTGATAATGCCGCGGTAAATACCGCTTCCATTCTCGAGTTAGAAAAGATTTGCAAACCCGCTTTTGGTGGACAATTTTTTCACGTTAAATGTGCTTGCCATATTTTAAATTTATGTTTACAAGATGATTTACAAACTCTTGATATTTTTCTCAACCCAATAAAGACAGCAATTCAATTTTTATGGAGACATCCTCAAATTATAAAAGAATGAGGAAAATTTTGTAAAGCAAATAGAAAAAGACCAAAAGGATTTCCAAAAGATGTTCCAACTCGTTGGAATTCTACGTACGAGTTGCTTAATCAATCTTTCGCATATAAAGATTTGTTATATACATTTATTTCGAATAATGTTTCTCAAATTAATTTATTCCTACAAGAGTGTGATATTTGCAAAAAAAAATTAGATATTTGAAAAGTTTTTAGTGATGCAACTTATACTTTATTCGGTGTTTATTATCCTACTACGCATTTATTTTTAATAGAGTGTGTTAATATTGCTGGTATTTTTGAAGAAAATGAAAAAGATGATCAATTAGGTCCGACTATTATGGCCATGCGAACGAAATGGCTGCATTATTATAACGAAATTCCTCTTATTTATTTGGTTGCTTGTGTTTTCGATCCATGTACCAATTTAGATGGTTTAGGTGATTATTTGAATACGTATTATGACTATTTACATTTGATTGAATTTATAGATATTAGAACTATACAAACAGTAGTTAAAAACGCAATAGTAGAAATGTATAATGAATTTTCTAATAAATATAATGTATGTGATAGTGGATCTTCCCAACCTAGTGACGTACAAAGCGGGGACCTAGGTAGAATTAGTAGAGGGTACAAAATGCTGATGAATAGGCAAAAAAGACGAAAGGGAGCAACATGAAATATTTTTGAAGTAGAGACCTATTTAACCACTTTTTTTTAGTTTAGTGAATCCGAAGGCGGCACAAATTTCAAAATTCTAGAGTGGTGGAAGATGTATTCAACCCAATTCCCAATTCTCGCTCTCATCGTAAGACAGGTTTTAGCAACTCCTTGTTCAACAGTTGCGGTTGAACAAGCATTTAGTGTTGAAGGCAACATTTTGGGAGACCGACGTTCAAGATTAGCTCCGGAATCGGTGGAGGCTCAAGCTTGTACCGATGATTGGACAAAGGCTCAACATCGACAACAAGAGATGGATCGCAACAATGAAGCCGAATTCTTCGATGATGGAGATACCATTGCTACGAGTACCGGTACCGAAATAGGCGAAACGGGTAGCGACGATTGACAATGAGGTAAGTATTGGATTATCAAAGGTAAAAGAACTACATGGACTTTGATTCTTCAATCCCAAGAAGATATGTGACGTTTAATAATAATTCATTAAGTTCAAGTCCATTCCTCTTCTTTCTCTTTTTTCCTCCAAATTTGATTACAATTTGTATTTGATAATTTATTATTTCATAATTTCATAATTTATTATTTAAAAATTAAATTTGAAAACCGGAACCGGAATCGGCCTGTTCCATTCCCGTTTTAAACAGGAACCGGAATCGACCGGTTCCATTCCCGTTTTGAATTGGAACCGGGCCTTAAACCAGTCCGGAACTGCCGATTCAAAACCAAAATCGGAACCGGCACTTAAGGTACTGGTTCCGGTTCATAGTGGCCACGAACCGGAACCGGCCGGTTCCGAACCGTGGCCACCACTAGTTGATAGGCATGATCATCCGCCCAAACAAATACACTCATAGTAATTACCAAACCCACTTTTGCTTTTTCCTCTTTTTTACTCGAACGGCCAATGGTTTTATCTGTTTTTGTCCACCTTCTAGATCCGCTTTGGAGAGCCCCGATTCTTTCTTTCTCGGCGCAAGGAAAATTATCAAAAAAATCCTAAAGCTATTATACTTTTACCAATTCAGTTCTAAATCTTTTAATTTTACCAATTCAGTCCTAAACCTTTTAATTTTGCCAATTCAGTCCTAAACCTTTTGCATTCGTACCAATTCAGTTCTAAACCTTTTGCATTTGTGCCAATTCAGTCCATCTGGCCAATTTTGGCCGGCGGACGCTGACGTGGATCCTACCGACACTGACGGAGCAATTTTTAATATTATTTTAATATTTTTTCATTTTTTTTATTTTACTGTTCATCTTCTTCCTCCTTTCCTTTTCTTTCTTTTTCTGTTTACTGTTCATCTTGGTATGCCTTCTTCGACTGACAGCTGCAGTCAAGAGACCACTGGCGCCGCCGCCTCTGAACGAAGCCGGCGCGGCGAGGCTGAGCCAACCCATGGCTGGGCGAGGCTCGGCCGAGCCAGATCTGGGCGAGGCCGACCTCGCCCAGCCAAGCGTCGTTCTTGTAGATCCTTCTTACTTAAGTTGCATTTTCCCTCTCGCTGAAACGTAGAACCGAAGCTGATTCGGCCATGTCGATCACTGCTGGACTCGTGATCCCCTGCGCAGGTGTGGATAGTTGCGGAACCTCACTCGCAGTTCATGTTTTAATCGTTGATTTTGTTTGGTTTGGGCTTGGGTTTCTTCTGGTCTAGCCCAGATCCGGTGATGGGTCTAAGCAAGATTGACTTCGTTCTTTGAACTTGCTTCGAAGATCACATTAAAAGTAAGTATTTATTTCTTCTGTTTTGCTCGTGGAAGAAGGCATAAGAAGATGAGCAGTAAAAAGAAAGAGAGAGGAAGGGACAGGAGGAAGAGATGAACAGTAAAATGAAAATAAAAAAATAAAAAATTTGAAAAATATAAAAATATTATTAAAAATTGCCTCGTTAGCGCCGGCCAAGTCCAAGTCAGCACCGGCTTGCCAAAATTGGCTGGACGGACTGAATTGGCACAAATGCAAAAGGTTTAGGACTGAATTGGCAAAATTAAAAGATTTAAAATTGAATTGACAAAAGTGCAATTGATTTAGGACTTTTTTGGCATTTTCCCTTCCAACTTGCCTTGGACCGCTGATGTTCACATTTCCTGGTCAACAAATCGCACGACTAGTTATATAGGAATATGCTTATGTGATAGTTTTTTTATCTACGGTGAGATTAACAGCATATTATGAGCTACAAAAAATAGATAATGAATAATTAAAAATTATTGTGTAGTCCGCTCTTTCAAGAATTTGTAACCCACAACATGTCGTTATTCTCGCAGTCACCCATTGATTATTATGCTAGTAAAGTCTATTTATATATTATGCGTTCAACAAGCTACTGATGTTCATTTATTAAGCTAGGGCAATCGAAAAATCAGTAAGTATTTTCCTCGGTGAGGAAGTATTTCTCATTGTCTTTAGCTGATCTCCTGCAAGCTCTCTTTCCTCCTGTTGTAGTTGTTCCTCTAAATTTAGACTGAGTACTTCGTTAGAGACCATGTGACGTGCACGGATGATGAAAGTTCAGTTGTATAGCGTGAAAGTTAAAAAAGAAAAAAGAGAAATGGCGGCCGCACATAGTATACGCAACATTGGTTATAAATTGCAGGAATTAAAGGTATCTTGGTATGGAATGTATACATACCTTTCGCTCAATGCTGTATTCTCAATGGAGTAAAACTCCTAACGGCATTTTTGTTTAGTGTTTATATCACGAAAAATCTAAAACTGGTACACATGTGACAAAATTCTCAAACTGGTATATCTGTGATAAATTTACCCTCCGTTAGTTTCCGTTAAATTTTATTGTCAAACTGCTGAATTTGGTGACACGTGATAGTCGACGGGTGTACCAGTTTGAGGTTTTCACCCTTCATTTGTCATAGGTGTACCAATTTGAAATTTTTTGTTGTATTAATCATATTTAACGAAAATAAACTGAGGGTAAATTTGTCACATGTGTATCAGTTTGAGGTTTTTAATAGTAAAAACGTGTATTAATTTGCGATTTTTCATGATATTAATTTTTTTTTTTTAAGGAAAAGGGACTGAGACCTGAAAAGTGGAGGATTCTCTTTAAAAGAAAACAGCACCTAACAAGTAGCAATTGGTCAAAAAGGTACTTTGACTAATCCGAACGCACCTCATTCAACGGTCAAAAAGAAAGTAGTTCATTTTTACATAAAAATTTAATGTGTCAAGCCACCAATTCTTTACATTTAATACACGACAACACATTGACTTAGGTCATACTTTGCAATCCCAGCACCTGGCTTGCTTATTTGAGCCGTCCAAGGTAAGGCAAAAGTGTTAGATCCCTTGGAAATGCACATGCAAGTTCCAACGACAATTTTCCACAGCCAGACATTATAAAATACCTTGGGCGGCTAGACCACTTAGCTTCTTTGGTGCTTTTCTAGAAAGTGTACATAATTGACGTTACAAAAGTGCACGCGTGATGCTTATATGCAAGCAATATATATACTTTTAATAGGTCTTACAAAATTTCCCTATTATGAAGTAATACAATTATTAAATAAATGAAATGGAATTATTGACATAGTATGAAGAAATTGAACACTTTTATGCGGAAAGATAAAATAATTTCAGGATTCGAATTTTTCACTATTAGAATTATTTGTAAGATAGGAAAGATTCAAATTGAATTACGCGAAAGATAAAATCGAAATGTTAATTTAGGTCTTTCTTGATCGATACACTTCCAGCAATATCATGATAACGAATGTTTCATTTACAATTCTTAGCTGATTAAACCCAAAATCTACTTTTTCACCCTCTCTTCATAAACTAAAGTATTCTTTCAACTATCAAAAAATGATGTAATTAAATTTGCATGTCAATATTTGTACAATGCGAAAGTCTCATATCGTAAGACTGAAAAAAAAGGTCAATATCACGAAAAACCTCAAACTGGTACACCTATGATAAATTTATCTCGAACTTATATTTTGAACACCAAAAATCCCAAACTGGTATACATGTGATAAATTTACCCTCCCTTAGTTTCTATTAAATTTTACAGTCAAATTATTGAGTTTGATGACACGTGACAGTTCACGAGTGTACCGGTTTGAAATTTTTACTCTCTGTTTATCACAGGTGAACCAGTCTGAAGTTTTTCGAAGTATTAACCAATTTAACAGAAATTTATTAAGGGTAAATTTGTCACAGGTGTACAAATTTAAGATTTTTGGTGGTCAAAAAAATAGTCTGGGGTAAGTTTGTCACATTGTTTAAGATTTTTGGTTGTCAAAAATTAATTTGGGTTAAATTTCTGATAGACTAATTAGTTAACTGAAAAAATACCATTGCATAGCCAACCATGTTACTTAACGTGATTCTTTTGTTGCATAGAAAAACCTAGCTTTTCTCTATCTTCCAGCTCTTGTACTCTTTTTTTGGCCAGGTCTCAATGAAAAGCATGAATAGGTCAGAAGAAAAAAAGAACAAACCATTTACCATTTTGGCTCCATTTATTTTGTGAAAAATAAGTAATTTGAAATATATTTTCTTAAAAAGATCGCTTATATCATTCGAAATAATTAGTCAATTAAAATATTTTTCATTATCGACCACACTTTATGTCTAAACATATTCGTGAACGGTGAAAATATTTCTCTATCATTTCTTTTTATTAGCAATAAAAATGATATTTTGTAGAAAAAACGTTTTTCAAATCATTCATTTTACGCAAAATAAACAAAGCCTTAGTTATAAGTTAAAAAAAAAATGCATATACTTTCAAATTTGAGACAACTCTAGAAAATATCCCCCTAGCATCGTTAAAACATGGAATATTCTATTAAATTCCTCTCAAAATTTCAATCCCCCCCTCCCTCGGGCCTAGCCCAACGATGGCGAGGTTCGGCCTCGCCATGGCTGGGCGAGCTCAACCGCCATGGTTGCCCGAGCACGAGCTTGCTCAGCCATGGCAGGGTTGGCCATGCCCAAATCTGGTGAGGTCGAGGCCAGACCTTGCCGTTGCTAAGCAAGGCCGACCTCACGGTCGTTGGCTTTGGCCTTTGGCTTGTCGCCGATCCAGTGTCCGGTCGGAGAAAGAAGGAGGAGAAAACAAAAGGAAAAAGAAAGAAAAAAGGAAAATATAAAAAATATATAAAATATAAAATATTAAAATATTATTAAAAATTATCCACGGTAGCGCTGGTCGTCATCCATGTCAGCGCCCGTCGGTCAAAGTTGGCCAGAAATACTAAATTGACACAAATGCAAAAGATTTAAGATTAAATTGACACAAAAAAAGATTTAGGACTAAAGTGACATAATTATAACTGGTTTAGGACTTTTTTGATAATTTTTTCGGCTAAAAAAAAAATCCAAGATTTTGTTGTTGTTAGTGACATTTTTTCTTTTTTAATCTTCAACTACCTGTTTATTAATTGTACTAGTGTGGGACCACGTGCACCGCGCATGATCTTGTCGTATTGGGCTCTAAATTTGCCCGTGCCCGACATTGTTGACTCCTCTCAGTCTCTGTGCAACCTCCCTGTTTTGATCTTTGTCGACTTCCTTCGTTTCCCAGAAACTCGCCTTCAACCTCCCCCCGTTAGCTCTTTTTACAGAAGCGTGGTTCTCTTCTTTAGGTGAGAATACAGCTGAGAGGATCGGCCCGCCGATGGGATCCGATGGAAGTCAGGCTCTACTCACCATCCTCGCTTTGGCTGTAGCAAGAGTGTAAGTGCTCTACTTCCACTTTGCTCCTCCACATGTTTGATACAATCCAGCCTGCTTGTTCAATTCACACTCCTTGTTTTACGTCTGGATCAGGTTACAAGTCTGCAATTTTTGCCTCACGAACTCGAGGAGAAGTCAGGACTCAGAGTCGACCTGGAGAACGGACGATGGGTCTGGAGAAGAGAAGGAGGCGTTGAGGAGGGACTTGGCGTCAACCTCGAGAACCGACCATGAGTCTGGCGAAGAGTACGATGTGTTCCTGAGCTTCCGGGGACCGGACACCCGCAACGGATTCACCAATTGCCTATACCATCGCTTGAGAGATGCTGGAATCCGTGTTTTCCTGGACAAAGAACTCCGAATCGGCAAAGAAATCGGAGGAGAGCTTTCGGAAGCACACGACAGGTCTCGAATCTACATACCTATCTTCTCTAAGGGTTACGCCGACAGTTCGTGGTGTCTCCGCGAGGTTGCGCACATGGTACGATGCACCTCAACATCAGATGGGAAGAAGGAGGTACTTCCCATCTTCTACGATGTGGATTCTGACGATGTTAAGCTCAAAACCAAGTTGTATAGAAAAGCCATGTGCAAGCACAGGACGGAGTTTGGCTCCGATGAAGTGAAGCGGTGGGAAAATGCCCTTCTTGAGGTTGCACTTATAAAGGGATGGAATCTTAAAGGCAAAGGGTAAATTTCCTCAACTCTTTATGGTTAATACGCACAGTACATTCCATTGAGTGAAAGTTAGTCCCACAAAATTCCCAAGCATAAAGCATTTGGACACTTTTGTTAAAGATTTGCATAAAAAATTGATGTAACTAGACCAAAACAACCTAGAACCCAAAATAGTAAATAGAAAATGGCTAATTTTTTTGAAGCACAACAAATCGGGTCAAACCCAACCCAGACAAGGCATTTTTCCAATTCGTGTCGGGTTAAGCCAATATGACCCGACAGGTAAGACCATCTTTTTACTTAATCAACTATTTTATTTAAACCGTATTACCACAATAAGTATACTTTAATTCATGCGATTTTCTGTATTTTTCACCTCCCATGGTAATCACAACTTTTGTTCAGTGACAAACTCGTTCGAAATTGTTGAATTAATAAGAGTATTGTAATGTTAATGTTATACCAAGACATGATTAGTATTTTTTTTGTTTTGTTAAAAGAGTGCATAATTAACATTACGTAAGTGCACATACGATGCATCTATGCAAAAAAGGGACGTACAAAATCTTTTAGTTATGAAATATTAGAAGGGTAATGTTAACTCAAAACCTATATCTACGGACAAGCGTCTCCATGAGAATAAGTTTGGCCCTAATGGATCGAAGCGGCGGAAGAAGGCTTTTGCAGAGGGGAATTTTCCTGCCCTTTTTCTTTGGAAGAAACTTTGTGTGTCCAAATTTTCAAACTTATATCAATGTGGCACTACATTAGAAGTTAATGGAATCCTGACTAAGATGTGCTCGAGAACCTACAAAAGGCGAAAAACTTTTCTCAAACCCGCAAAAAATTATGTCAAACCAACCTGCACCCGAAAATGTCCAGTCCAACTGATTATAATGCTTAATTTCCCTTTGTTTGAGTAATTGAAAGTTATTTACCCACATGTTCCCTGAGTCCTGTAGTCTATCATGTCTTTGACGGAAAAGAAATCTTCATGCTTTGCTGTAGCCAAGGAGAACAAATTGAAGCGATTGTTGAAGAGGTTTCTCGTAAACTTAATACAAGACACATGATTGTGACTGAACGTTTGGTTGAAGATACTGCTCAAATGGAAGGCATAATGAAATTGTTGGATGTTGGCTCTGGTGGTGTACGTTATGTTGGTATCCATGGCATGGGTGGTGTTGGAAAAACAACTCTTGCTAAAGTCATGTTCAACAAACTATCTTTTCACTTTGAACGCTGTAGTTTCCTTCAAGATGTTCGAGCATCATCGCAATCTCACGGTGGCCTTATAGAATTGCAGAAAAAGCTCTTGTCTGATTTGGTCGGTCATGGGATTGCTAACCAAATTAAAGATGTTGATGGTGGGATCAAGATGATCAAAAAGGCATTAAGTACTAAAAAAGTACTCATTGTTCTTGATGATCTAGACAAGAAAGAGCAACTCGAAAAACTTGCCGGAAAATCTGATTGGTTTTGTTCTGGTAGTAGAATCATTATCACAACTAGGGACCAAAGCATCCTAATGACTCAAGTGGGTTCATCCAGTGAAAAGGTCCTCAACATACCCAAAGGAATTTTACGTTATGAAGTTCATGAAATGAGATTCGATTTAGCACTTGATCTGTTTTATAAGCATGCATTCAGAAGTGACTTTGTTGTAGAAGAATATGATGCTCTTTCAAGAGAAATTGTTTGTACAGTGGGCATGCTTCCTTTGGCCGTTGTGGTGATAGGGTCCAATCTTTTTTACTGGGGCAAAGATTTGGGGCATTTGGAGAAAATAGAAGTATGGGATGACACGCTGAAGAAGTTAAAGGAAGGCCCTTTTGAGGATGTCCGAGATACATTAATGATAAGTTATGAACGATTAGAGGATAAGCACCAAGAAGTTTTTCTCGATATAGCATGCTTTTTCATCAATGCCGATAGAACTTATCCGGTTATCATGTGGAAGGATTGTGGATACCTTCCTAGCATTGCAATGAGGGTTCTCTCTCAAAGGTCGTTGATCAAAATTACACATGATAATAGGTTTTGGATGCATGACCAAGTTCGAGACTTTGGAAGGAACATTGTGCTTCGAGTATATCCTCGCAAGTTTTGTAGGGTGTGGATTCATGATGATGCCCTGAAACTACTGGAGGGAAAAAAGGTAAATAGCAACTGCATATGTTTGAAAATATTTGGTGCAATAAATTCTTTGAATCTTTCTTTTCCATTTAAAACAGCAATTTAGTTAAAGTGTGCATCCAATAGATAGTTTTGTTTGACATCGCTTTTGTCTTGCGGGGTTACATCTCTTTGTCAAACCTTCAGGTCAGAGGGCTCAAAATTTGTAGAGAGAGCAAAAAGAGATTGCCTGATAGTTGGCTTTATTTTCTAGGTTCCAGCATATGGAAAGTAGCTCTTTTGAAATATTGAAAAACACAAAGAGCAGTTTCCAGGTAAAATGAAAAGAAAACTTGCTTTATCAAGGGCTTCACACTAGAAAATCAGTTTATGTAGAAGAGGATGAAACAACTCCTTGTTAGGACAAGAGGGTACTATAGTTCTGGAAAGCGTATGTGGCGAGCTCAACCATTGGAGAAATTGTTTGACAGTGTTTCTGCGGCCTATCTGTTGTAGCTTTGTAATCTGTATGTTGCATGCCCAATTGTGTCCTTGTTATGCAGAGAAGTGAAAGTGTTGAAGCGCTAAGCCTGGCTTCCGATGGCTGCAGCCGCAGCATTGCATCTAAAGAATTAGCTGCTCTACCAAATCTGAGGTTCCTTCGAGTGAAAGGCATTGATTTTTTTGGTAACTTCGAGAATCTTCTTTCGGAGCTCAAATGGTTTTCTTGGGAAGTTACGCATAAGGAATTCTATGCGGAGAGTTTTCATTTTGCTAGTTTGGTCGTGCTGGACCTCTCAAAGAGCGATATCGAAGATGACTGGGGTGGGTGGAGCCAAATCCAGGTACGATTTACCTTGCCATCTATCTTTCTTGTATGGTTGATAGACTCGAAATATAGTTCCATATGGAACGTTTGTAAACCTTGGGAAGATTAAACTTCAAGGGCTATTTGCAAGCAGATTTCTATAAGTTCAGTGCCGAAAACAGAAACTTGTTTGTGCATTGTAAATTTGAATGATAGATGGCAAATTTCAAATATGGTTGATAAGAAAAAACTGATTGGCAACAAATTAACAATGTTATCATCATCAAACCTCATACCAGATTATGATTTGCGTAGATACTGTGTCGTTTAACTGTTGTAACTTACAAACGAAATACTATTTACCATGGTAAATGATTAGTAGATTTGGCAATGGCTTCGATTTTACTGAGTACCAAGTTTTATTTTTCAGTGCAAATATAATAATTGATTTATCAGTTTGAATACCCTTGGAGACTACGAAATGTCGTTCCTCTGAGAAGCGAGTGCGTTTTTCAACTGGTAGACTATGAATTGCTTGCATATTGTACTAGTAGTTTTGCTTAAGGATTGTAACTTATGAACGAAATAACTAAAATTGTAGTAGATTATCAGATTTATTTTGATTGTACAAGTACTAACGCTTGTGAGTCAGTCAAAAACTAGCGAAATGATCGATTATTAACAGTTTATCATTTTTTGCAAGTGAGCAGGTTTTACTATTTGTTGAGTATGAATTAAATGCTTATATAGTTCACTAATAGTATCGGTTACCAGCGTTATTTTACAAACAAACTAACTGTTTTATCACTATTAATCTCTAGTAGCTTATGAATTTCACTACTAACTTACACCACTAAAATTTATTCATGAGTAGTAAATTTATGAAAAAATGACAATAGTTTTCAATTACATTGACGGTACATGTTTACCATGAACGGAAGATTATCCCCCTTTTCCCCGAAGGAAGTGTTAGAATAACAATAATTATTTACCTAAAAAATCTAGGATGATTGGTGTGTTTCATTCTTTTCAATTCCGCATTTTCTTTTTTTGCAGATGACAAAAAAAATTAAAGGTTCTGGATTTAACGGATTGCTCAAAGTTGAGGAGGACACCCGACTTCTCTAATTTCACGTCTTTGGAGACGTTAGTACTTGTTCGGTGTTCCAATTTAGTCACAATTCACCCCTCCATTTCTAAGCTTCAACTCTTAGAGACTTTGAATATCAAAGGGTGTAGTTCTCTTGGGGAGTTGCCTGAAGAAGTCTGTTCTCTACAATCATTGAAGGAGATCATCATGCCCCAAAATTTTCAACCCTTGAAGCTTCCGGAGAGATTTGGCAATTTGAAATCTTTGTCGAGCTTTACATTAAACAAGAACCCTAAAATCTGCCGACTTCCGGACTCAATTGGCGAGGCGGCAAATCTTACTCGCTTAACTCTACGCGGGTGCGTGGGGATAAAGGAACTTCCAAGCTCAATTGGGGAGTTAAAAACGTTGGTAGAGTTGGATGTATCATCGTCAGGCATAGTTAAACTACCCAATTCTATCGGAAATTTAAAGAAGCTAAGGGTGTTGAGTTTATGTAGAACGAAGATAAAGGAGATTCCTCGTACTATTGGAGGACTGGAGATGCTTGAAGGTTTATATGCCAACAGATCCTGGGATTTGACAGCTAAAAACTTGGAGGAAATTGGGAAGCTACTCCATTTGAAGGAATTGAACTTAGCATTTACTAGTGTTTCTAGATTGCCTCCAGAGATAAGTCGTCTCCGTCTCCAAAAACTTGCAGTGGGTTCGATTGAGCTTCAACAAGTGCCGGCTCTTCTATCAAGTTTGAAATTCCTTGCGGTTCAAGCTATGGACTTCTCTCTTGTTCCTGACCCCTCAAGCATCACCGATTTAGAACATCTGGATTTACATAGATTCAGCAGTTTGAGAAGTAGATATCACTCTACTAGGCAGGACTATGACTCAAAACTTAAAGCAGCTTTGATGAGGGAGCAACCGGCCTATCAGCTTCCATCTCATTTGTCGGTCTTGAAACTCAAAAGTATTAGTCCACTGCCACATTTTTCCAACTTAATAAATTTGACAGTTCTGCATGTGATTGAATGTCCAATATCACACCTACCTATCACTCCAGGTCTAATTCATTTGAGGGAACTGAAAATAACAAGATGTGAATCCCTTGAGGAAATACCTGATCTGTCACTCTTGAGGAGTCTGGAGCGCTTGGAACTGAAGGGCTTGAAGAGGCTAGTTGAGATTCAAGGTTTGTCGGAATTGGAATCTTTGCAGTACCTCCTTCTTTCCTGTTGTGACATAATTGGACAGTTACCGAATTTATCCAAGTTGGGTAAGCTACAGCATCTAGAGCTAGAATCTTGTCCAAATTTAAGAGCCATTGAGGGCATCGAGGGCTTAGAAAGCTGGGCGTTGGATAGCCGTGGCCACACCATCCTGGAAAGATTGTTGAATATCTCGAGATCGACTTGGCTTTCCCACAGATTACCTATGTACGATCTGTTCCTGAGTTATAAGGGACCAGAGACTCATCATAGCATTGTCGATTATCTTCACAATGGAATGTGGTTAGAGGGAATTCCTGTTTATAGTGATAACGATGACTTCACTTCCAATGAAGGGATTGGGGAACAGATTCTACGAGCATTCGCTAACTCCAATATCTACATACCTGTCTTCTCTAGAAACTACGCTTCCAGTCATTGGTGTCTCCGCAAACTTGGCCACATGGTAAAGTACACGTCAGAATCAAAAGGGAAAAGAATAATCCTCCCCATTTTCTACGATGTGGAGATTGATGATGTTAAGCTAGAAACTGATTTATACAAAAGTGACCTAGACAGGCACCGGACGAACTTCGATCACAACGAAGTGAAATCATGGGAAGAGGCTCTAATTGAGGTCGCAGCAATGAGGGGTTTCGTCTTGAAAAATACCAGGTAATTCTTCTATTTCGCCACTAATTTCATTAGGTAAAATAAGTCATTCAATTGAACTTTCCCAACACAGAGTTTCAAAGTTACTGCAATGCAACCTTTTGCATACAAATGGTTGTCCACCCAAGCAAATTCAATCCTATAGAATAAGAAGTAGGTCCTTCTAGTTTGTAATATCCGGCGGATCTCTGTGTTTGAACAGAACAGAATTTCATACTGGTACAGCTGCACATTTTTTTCTTTTTTTGTTTTCTGATTTAAAGATCTTCAGGTTACAGTGGTTTGAGAAATCAAATCAACAATTAGATCGTCATTTTGGTAGCCTTTAAATTTTGGCTATCCGACTAAAATGAACCGTCCTTCAATTGTGCATTGCTGCAGCTACGAAGAAGTACTCCAATTGGTTTTTGCAGAGATCTTTAGAGCAAGGAAATTGTTAGACGTTGACTCCTGAGGACTTCTTTTGGTCGGTTGTCAAAGAACAGGCGAATGGATTTGCTATCAATGTAATCGGTTTACGATGCTAATGCATTATTTACAAGGTTAGCATATCTATATGAATGAGTATATCAGTGAACTCCAGACAGGTGAAGTCTGGTGAAATTGGGAGACTATCCTGGTTGTTCGAGGATCTTGGTGGACGCTTACTATCGAATTTGACAGTCACCGCGAGCTTCTTTAATCTGTCTTTATTTTGATGCATCTGCATCCGGTTTGTTCATGGTCTCATGAATAAATTTAGATTTTCTGGACGCATTTGACATTTCCCTTGACCAGTATCCACCAGCTTCCATGTACTTTGTCATTCTTGCCACTTTAGCTTAAGAAATACTGCTAGCTTTCAATCTTGAAGAACTTTTTGGTTCTCGAAGTTCATGAAACTCAAAGGCATTAGGCTGCTGCCATACTTATCGAACATAAAGAATTTGGCAAATCTGTGTCATTGGATGTCTTAGGCTGAATGTGTCGCGACCGGGATCGCCATAATCGGAATGAGAAACACAACATGATAGAAGAGAGGGGAATGGTGTGCACCTTGTTTAGAATCCGTTGAAGCTCAATGTGAAACGGTGACGAATCGAAAACCCAAGTTCTTTGCTTTATTCCCTCGCGGAGCGCTGGCCGAATGAGACAACCACCCAAGAACAAAAAGGTACGTTTTGAATTTCTGCATGAGATGGCTAGAGGAGGAACTTGAGCCTATTTGTAGAGTTTTCGGCCGGGCCTAACTTGGCCCACTATAAGCCAGCCCATATCAAACCGATTAAGAATCCTTAGCTTTTACCTTATTAGACCAATCCATAAAACGGTAAATATCAATTCGGTATGTCCCTTGCTTGCGAACTTATTTAGTAGGGCGTGGAGATCCCATTCCTCATGTTTACCCTTGTCCCCGGACTTCACTCTTTCAACACTTGTATACATTCTAAGTAGTCAGACATGTCTATGTCCCTTCAATTAATGTAAGCCTACATAGAAAAACTCTTACATACCTATCTCTAAAGAACTAATACATTTGAGGGAACTGAAAATAAGTAGGTTTGAATTTCTCGAGAAAATACCTGGTCGTGAATCTCAAAGAGTCTACCACACTTGAATCTCATTTCAGAATATATTTTAGATGTTCACGCGGAATAGGATTAGCTTGAATAGGCTAGTCGAGTTTCAAGCTTTGTCGGAAGTGGAATTTTTTTTTTGTGGCTTTTATAATTTTTTCTTTCTTGTTAATCTTTTTCAGATGTGGTCCTTGCGTGGTACCACATCATTGCCATTTGTCCTAGAAGTCGTTGATAATGCGATGCTAGCTGCCATGTAGGATGGCATTCCTCGACGGAAAGGAAATATCTGTGTTGACATCTAAATTTTGGCATCCCATTTAGCCATTCATTCCATAGAAAAATGAGGGTCGGCCCTTGCCTCTAAAAAAAAGTATTAGTCAAATTGTATATAGATATTAAGAGCATTTGCAGTAATGGTCAATTAATCTTATATAACTGCATTAGAGTTAATGGACTAAGGCAAGGGGCTTTTGAGATTAGTTAAATTAATCTGCCTAAGCCTGCGTTGGCTGAACTTTTTTTAAAAAAACGATTACTTAAGTGTCAACTTCGATCTGCTTGGCTGAAAAATTGACATGGCATTTTTTTTTTATCTGAAGCCGACGTGTCTCACCAGAGGTCTAGTCAGCAATAAAAAAAAATATTTTTTTAAAAAAATTATTAAATAAAAAAAATACAAACGTAATTAGATTAAAATTAAAAATTTAGGCTCTCACAGTCCCCTTATGGCTTAAACCCTCATTTTGTGTGTGTTTTGACCATTCTTTCCTTTTGTGGCCCACCACTTTGATACAATTTTATATGGTTCTTTTATTTTATTTGGTCCCTTGCGGGTCCCACTTTCCTCCTCTCCTTCTTCTTCCTTTTCAAGCCTCTAAATCGTCTCTCTATTTCGGGGTAAGAACACTACGAGTGCCATAACTTTTGTACGGTGCTCACTTGAGTGCCATAACTTTTTTTTCGCTCACTTGAATGCCACATCGGAGGAAAATCGTTCACTTGAATGCCACTTCTGGCAAATCCTCCAACGTGGACTTTTTATTATTATTATATATATTTTAATTACATGTGGGTTTTTTTTAAAATTTTTTAATATTTTCTGGCATTTTTATTTATTTATTTTGATATTTTGGTTTTTTAATTTTTGTGGCCTTTTTTCCCTTGGCCGGTGCTAGGGCCGACTCGCCCTGGGCTGGCGGGGCCGAGACAACCTTGGCCGACGTTCGTTGCGGCCTCGGTGGCCGCGGGCGAGGGCGCAAAGGCCCTCGCAGCCCCGCTAGCCACGGGCGAGGCGGCCCTCGCCTGGACCTGGCGATGGCAGTCGTGGCCTCGCCCGGGTCCACAGAGGCCGCGACGGCAGTCGCGAGGTCCAGGCGAGGGCCCCCTCGCCTGTGGCAGACAGGGCCGCGAGGGCCCTCGCCCAAATCTGGGGAGGGCTTTCACGCCCTCGCTCGGGGCCGTTGCGACGCCGTCGACCTAGGGCAAACCGACCCTAGCCCTTAGGCCGCCCGATGGTGGCCGGCGCCGGCGACCCTCCTACTTGTATTCTGCAGAGAGAGAGAGAGAGAGAGAGAGAGAGAGAGAGAGAGAGAGAGAGAGAGAGAGAGAGAGAGAGAGAGAGAGAGAGAGAGAGAGAGAGAGAGAGAGAGAGAGAGAGAGAGAGAGAGAGAGAGAGAGAGAGAGAGAGCGCTGGTCCTTGTCGCAAAAACCAAGAAAGAAAAAAAGAAGAAGAAAATTTGCAAAATAAAAAAAAATTATGAAAAATTCCATGTATACCTTAAAATATTTAAAAAAATTCGTTTCGTCGGTGTCACGTCAACTTTTTCGACTGCCACATCATCTTTTTCAGTTTCCACGTAAACGATTGTACTTAAGTGGTCGATTTTTAAAAGTTATGGCATTCAAGTGAGCGAAAAAAAAATTATGGTACTCAAGTGAGCACCATACAAAAGTTATGACACTTGCGGTGTACTTACCCCCTCTATTTCTCTCCAGCAGGCCATTCTCTTTCTACACCTTCTGCTCCTTCTTCTTCTAGAAACCTTGTCACAAAGTAGAATCACACATTGCCGATGTGCTTCTTGCCTGTTCGGTTTTGGCTCCCAAGCGAGAACGACATACAAGTCAATGGCCGAGGAAAGCAAGCGGTAGTAATTTTCTAAAAACAAAAAAACCAGGTATTACGGCTTCCGAGGAGCTTGCCAAGAAGTCATGGCTAGCTCGCGCATCTTCTTTGAAAACATACTTTTGAAACCACATCAATAGCCCCAAAAGCAAGCTGGATAAAGTAGCTTTCTCAAATCGCCTACCAAACGATGCCGTTATGACGGTGTTGTGGGAGCGAGACGTATGTCAATAACATTTTTTTTTTTTTATGTTTATGAGGAATTACTTGCAACTAGAACCCACACTAGAGGAAGGTTTTTGTGCCAAACTCCACTCCTAACTCTTTCGGCACAACTTGGGTCACTCGCAATGTAGCTCCGAACCCTAGCTCAAGCTTTTGGGTGTCGAATAGCTTCGCCACTTTGCCATTTTCCCCCAAAATAGGATAAAGGGAAGGGGCAAACGCAAACAATAACATGTCTTTGAATAATTTGCTCCCAAACCATGAAGAGAGAGAATAGAGAGACGGGGAGGTCACCGGTGAGCCCAATGCCGGTGCCGGCGAAAGTGTGGAGGAAGACGAGATTGGTATCATCTATAATAAATAGAGAACGTCTGTTTTTGGAAGAAGTGGGAGGCGTAGAAGGGAATATCATGCAAGAGAGAGAACAAAGAGCCGAGTGGGAGGCGTGGGAATGAAGAAGAAGAAGAAAAAAAAATGCGGAAAGTGGGACCCGCAAGGGAAAAAAGAATAAACGAAATAAAAGAGTTGACAAAAAAAAAGGAATCTTATAAAATGGTACCATAAGTGGTGGGCCAAAGAAAGAATATGACGGTTAAACCAGACAAAAAAGTAGTGTCAAAGCCATAAGAGGAGTAGAAAAAGCGCGAGCCAAAATTTAAAGATAAACCCTCTCTGCCATCGCTCCACCATTGCCGGCAACAGCCAGCGAGGGTGGGCAACGGCTAGCTAGGGTCACTACATTTGAACATTTTCACACAGTTTAGGGACTAAATTGAATATTTACCAAAACTTCAAGGATCACATTGAACAAATTAAAATCGCATGGACTATATTGTACATTGAGCTAAAGTTCATGGATCACGTTGAACAAATTTAAATTTCAAGGATCACATTACACATTCAGCCAAATTTCATTGATCATTTATGTTATTTACCCAATCATTTAAAGAAATCATAAGATTTTGGTAGTGGGGTCAAATTTTGCTAAATAGAAAGAATCTTGTGGAGTTTCAAGAACAGGAAAAAAAAAAAAAAAAGATAAGAAAAGAATCATGTGGAGAGTGGACGACATTTGCGATCTTTTGTATTTGGGATATAGCGTGCTTTTTCACTAACACCGACAGAACACATGCGGCTCTCATGTGGGACGATCGTGATTACTAAACTCACACTGCAATTAGAGATGATAATAGGTTCTGGACCCACGACCAAATTTGGGTATTCATAGGGTATACTGTTGTTGAAGAATAACCTCATAAGTTTGGTCGGCTGGGGATTCGTGGGAAAGCCCCGAAACTATTGGAGAGAAAAGAGGAAAATGAGAAATGTGTATGTTTGAAAATATTTGGTATAAGATATTCTTCGAATTTTCCTTTCCCATTGAAAGCAGCAAGTTTAACTTATCAAATTGAAGTTGGCACTTACTGATTTTTTTTTTTTTTTAACATAAAAAAATGGTACTTAAGTGATCCGAAAAAAAAAATTTGACATTAAAATGTGCGCCGTATGAAACTTTTGACACTTCTAGTGCTCTTCCCCCACAAAAAAAAAAACCCCCTCTCTCTCCACGCATGCGCACTTCTGTTGACTCACCAATTTCATAAGAAACAAAAATGTCGACTAAATCATGGCTACCACTCCCCACTAACAATTGCCATTAGTCCCCTCTTGCAAACCCTTCCCTCCATCTCAGATTCTTTCTGTAAGTTTTCGATTAAACTTCACCACCAAAGAATTCTATGGTCACTGCAATGCAAACTTTTGCACAAAAGCACTCAAGTACACTCGAGTGTAGATTCTCACGCTGTGTTTGGAACAGGTTTCTAGGTGGGTGTGAGGAAAGAACAGGCGAAGAAAATATATTCTTTTTGTTGGTTGGAATCACTCTAATGGACTATGATTCTAGTGCTTGGTACATTGTTTGATAGATTTAAAATGAAATTCGACTAGCGTGTTCATGTGTAAGATCTAGAAATTTATTGACCTTCCACTCTATTGTTACTCAAGCCTTTGTTTGGTTCACTGTCAAGGGAAAAACAAATGTATTTCCATTCATCCTTTCCACGTGACAAAATTCTGTAGAACTGCATTGATTTTCCAATTTTGAGGATCTAAAAATTTCGTTTTGGAATCAAAATGGATTATTCTAATGCTTGGCAAATCGTTTGAAAGACTAGAAGGAAATTAGACTAACTTGTTCATGTGTAGGATCTAAAAAATCATTGAACTTCCACTCTCTATTGAGAGGTTAGTGAAGCTTGCACGTTTATCGCTAAGGGGGTGTTGGGAAATAGAGGAGCTTCTGAACTCTAGTGAAGGGTTAGTTAAAGCTTACACATCTGTGCTGTTTTGGTGCTTCCATACTCTGGTGAAATTAAAATTGTGGGTTGAGTTGGACTTAAAATGTTAAAGATGGCGGATCGACCTGATTCAATTGGCAATTTAAAGAAACTAAAAGCAATTAGAATGGACTCTTTAGTTCTGGGAAAGTATTGCAACCAAACAATACATATATCTGACCAAACCTCCATTAAACCACACGAGGTCCAAGCTTTCCCAAACTTCCGTTGTTCTTTCACTCTTTCTCACTGTACACCTCCAGGGATGTTTGCTCCGTTTATTTAGCGAAAAACATTTTCTGGCATTTGGATTGTTCCGTTTATTTAGCGAAAAAAAATTTCCGGGATCGCTTAAGAATATGAGTCAACAAAAAAGATTTTCCTATCAAAGCTTAAATTCAGGAAAATAATTTCCTCTTTAAAAATCGAAAAATTATTTCCGGGCTTGGAACCCCAACACTCGATCTCTAGCTCTTGGCAGCGAGGCCGGGTCCTCGGCACCTAGGCCCGGGGTCCCTCAAGGCTGGGCCTAGACACTAGTGCTTGTGCCAAGGACGCTAGGCCTAGTAATATTGAAGCCGAGCCCCAAGTCATCGGCGCTCGTGCCCGGATCCATCGAGGCCAAAAAGTTCTATAAATAAATTTCAATTTTTAATTTCTTTTTTTTTCTTTTTTTTTCCTATTCTCTTTTCTTTCTTTTTCTTTTTCCTTCTTCCTCTGCCAATCGCTGGTCCTCGACGACGGCCGGCAGCCCGACAACCGGCCATAGACTCCGGCGGCACCTGCGACTCGAGCCTCGCGTGAGGCCGGTAAGATTCGAGCTTGCCTATGGCCGTCGCTGGCCGGTCACGGAGGATGAAGTAGGAAAAAGAAAAAGAAAGAAAATAAAAAAAACCAAATAATTATTATTATTGAAAAATAATAAATAAAGTTGATTTTTTTTATTACAAAAGTTATCCACGTTAGCACCGGCCGTCTTGCGTGAGACAGCCGAAGTCCACGTCAGCAATTTTTGACCAAACGACAAGAAATTATTTTTCAGTTCATTTTCAGTTCTCAGCCAAACACCGGAAAATATTGACATTTTCCTGGAAAATGACTTCCGAGAAAATATTTTCCAAAAACGTCACATGTTCCACAAAACAAACGGAGCCTCTCAATTATATTTTCCCATTCATTCATTCATTCCCAGCAAACAAGAACCTCTATTCCATTAACATGTTTCAATGGTTCTCTCAGTTATACAATTCAACTCATGGCAGATTTACTTACTTCATATATTGATCCACACAGAGTAGAGGAAATAACAAAGTGAACCGAGTCGAATACTTTGACCCAAGAAAAAAAAACCCCCAGAGTCGAATACAATACGTGTAGAGGAAATGAGACTAAAACAAAGCAAGCTTGATCTATGGAAATCGCATGGTTGAATAAGAAGTAATCCAAACAAAAATAAAGCTCCGATACCACGTGGATTATGAATACATATCAATCATTAACAATAACCAAGCACACATGCTACATGAACAGACAATCAATAGCAAAGAATGCTGCTAACTTACGAATTTCATCAAACACGTTTTAGCCGCTGAACTGTCTTTCGACCAATCACATTTGTACCTTTCACAGATTTATCCGAGAGGCTTAATTGAACAAAAATCACGTATCTCCCGACCAACGCAAGCCATTCTGAAATATCGATACTTCGTTTTCAATTTGTTCTCAATAATGGGACGATTCCAGGTTTTTTTTTCATATCAGTAAACTGTAACAATTCAAGTTTGAACAATCTCCGGCGTATGGGTGCGTCCAGAGAGCTAGGAGAGCACCTGAGAAGAGAGAGGAATTCCGTTTAGGGAGAGAGAGCCGGGCTTCAAGGCTTTGTATCCGTTCTCTCCTGGGTTTCCACCTTTGGGCTTCACTTTCTATGGGCCGAATGAAGGAGTGAAGTCTAATGGGCCTGAGCTGCTGGGCTCAATTGAATTAATCCGGATTGCAAGGGCTACGACTTGGGTGATGGGCCTGATCTGCTGGGCTAAAAGAATACACAAAATTAGAATATGATTGCAACATTTTGTAATAGTTTAGGAACTTGATTCTTTTATCCCAATGAGACAAAAAAAAAAAGCAAAAAAAAAAAAAGGACTTTTGATTGGCCATTATGGTCATCCAAGGAGTTTTTAAGAATTTCCAAAACCTATTGAAAATTCTTGGCACATTCAACTTTGTCCACTTGCTAATGCAGAACATTAGGTGGGAAATCGACAATCATATTTGATTTTAATGGGAGCCGGCCAACTTTGTTTCTTTCTTGAAACCACACCAGAAAAACTCTTAGGCTGCATTTGGTTGTCAGGATTTCTAGCCAGAATAAGACTAGATATGATAGGATATGAAATCCATGGATTTTGCTATATCTTATCCATTGTTTGGTGAATCGCAGTAATAAAATCGGATATTTTCACATCCTATCTTGTCCATTGTTTTGTATGAACGGCATATGAGTGTAAATAAACCTAAAAATTGCACAAACAAATATGGTAAGAATCTCTCACGATACTTTTGCCTACTTCATTTTTGTTTGCTTTTTTATAGTTGTTTTTCCTTCTCTTTTTCCTCCTTCAATCATTCTCTAATAATTTTTTTTAAAAAATAGTGTACTAGACTAGTATCCCTAAAATGCTAGAATACCTAAAATACTTAATAAATATGAATATAAGTACTATATATATATATACATATATATTGAAGTATATTATAAGATAGAAAGAAATTTGAATGTGTTCGCTTGTTTTTGCAACAAGAAATATCTTTCACCGAAATTTAGTCTTCGATTTTTATTAAGAGGGTTCTATGGTTCAATTTTCAAAGAGAAATTTTAGCAAGACCACGAAGCAACACAGAGAGGTATGAAATGGGTAGGAAATCAATGGATCGAATATGGATTTGAGATCAACAAAGGTTCAGGCTACGTTGCAATACTCCTATGAAAGCAGTAGAAGACTTGAAAGTAAGCTCAAGTTGCAGAAACTGTAAATGCTGGAAAGGAAAGTGCAGGGAAGTTAAAGTGCAGATAAACTTGAATGTTTTTGGATGTGTGTTGATCTGTCTCTTGTTCTTCTCTTTTGAGTATTTTTATTCTTCAGCATTCCATAACCGTCTGTCGGTTATTTTCTTGCTTTCAAACTTTGAATCTTGACGCTTTCAATAACTTCCCATTTGCCCAAGATTTATCCGCCAAAACTTGATCTTCAACTGTCAACATGGTTTTGAATTTGAATCTCTACCAGTAACTACCGTGAACTGTTCGCATTCACTATCCTGATTTCTTGCTTATAACTTCTTGCTAACGTGGCTAGTTTAGCTATCCTGCGGTTCTTTTCAACTTCGTATTCCTCTTACTGCTGACTTTTTACAGTTTCGGTATGTCCAGAATCTTGCCGAATTTCGAAAATCAATAACCTTATTCTCTTATTTCCCGAATATCGGGTTTAGACTTCTGGCCATTTCGGTATGTTACAGACAACTTACCGAACTTCACGGAATAGTTTACTATTCCCGATTTATCGATTTTCGGGATATGATGATATCGAAGTCAATTCGGTAACTCATTATTATTTGGTGTCAACAGAATGAATAGATAAAAATAGGAATAAACAAAAACAAAATTGATCTTATTTTTGGTTATTTTACTTTTTGTTAGAATTCAAATATTACTTCTAATATTATTTTTATTTCATTAATTTAAGAAGTTTGTTATTTGATAAAAGCAACTTTTATATTATGGATATTAGAAATCCTATCCACATTTATCACATCTCTCCCATGGGATAATTTTATCCGGGCTATATCCCTCTTGTATCCCACTTTATCCTATCTTGGAAAGGCACCGAACATAGGATATGATAAATATTACCCAATCCTGAATTTTATCATGACTACCAAACATAACCTTATTGTTTTGTGAAAGATTCTAACTTGACAATAACTATGTGTCCCTTAGTATCAAGGGGATTTTCTTGCTATTTAAAAAAAGAAAAATTTACCAAAAAAATGGTTGAGTTTGTGTGACTTTATGTGTTCTAGTCGAAGATGGTGGTCGGTTCATTTCGAAGAAATGGAACGCCCAACCAGTGGGGTTGCGCATATCTTATCGAGCCAAAAAGGAAAACAAAAACAAAAACTGAAAGATTCACGGCCACCATTGCACACGAGGAAGAAGAAGAAGAATTGGGAATAAAAAATGTAAGATGCATGCATAAGGGCTGCCTTAAAAAGTTGTCAATTTGCCCATTTAAAATAAATAATTGCCGTGTCCATCGTCAATATAAACTTTTTCTTTAAATTTCCATCTTTGAATGGATAGTAGGTGAATGAATTCGGCTGGACAATTATCTCTAAATACATATGTCAAACATGTAACGATGAATGTATAAAAAATCAATTACATGGACATTGAAGATAATAAAAAGGAAGAATACCACTGTAAACCTTAACTATACTCACCATGACTATGAATGCTAATTATTTTTATGTCTCAAAAAATTCCAAATATGTACAAGTTTTGCAAAATATACCATTTGCCACAGTTTCATTCAAGATTGCCATTAAAAATTGTACGTGGTGGCTTACGTGGACAACGACAGACAAACAAAACTGACGTGGATCAAACTTAGCTCTAGAAAAGCCAAAACGACACCATTTCAACTTTGTTTGTGTTAGAAAGTGTAACCCAAAGGCTTAGACTTTCTAACATGGTATTAGAGTCGGTGTTATCCCTTTTGAGAATGTGCGTCTACCCCTCATTAGTCAAATTCTAAGTGCTGTTCGTAATCCAGCTTGCACGTAAGACGGGGTGTTGAAGTTGTCATACATCGCTTGACAACGGGTCATATATGCTCTTTATATTCATGTGGTCTCCCTCCATCTATCAGCTTAAGCTTTTGGGTTGGTCTTTCTAGCAGTTTGGTCTTCTTACTATTATATTAATCTTATTCTTCATATTGTTGTACAAAAATGAGGTTCGATTTGCTGGCAAAAATTCAAATGTCAACACATGTGATTTGAGAGCCTCAAGTTTAGGCATCTTAAGTATGAAATGGACTAAGCTCGAACTTGGTAATACTTGATTTGAGAGACTTCTCTAATCTTTATTAAACTTTTTTTATATCGCAGTTGTTTGAACATCTCATGTTACACTTGATGATGTAAGAAATGTAGCCTAACCTGTGCATTTAATCCCCTCATATGTTTGTCAGGGAGTTTATTCTCTCTCTCTCTAAATATTATTTTAATAGCTCGATTACATCACTAATCCATCGCCTACATGCACGATTGACGATTTATTAAGGCTTGCTTAGCTCTGGGAGAATTCTCAAATAAACCTGAAAACGGTTCATTATAATTGACCAAACCCTTTGCTTTCCTGAAAAATAGAACTCATTTTCAATTAAAGGAGAAAAAGAAAACATGGGTCAAACTCAATTAGCAGATCCAGAGGATGGTTAAATGAAAACAAATACGATCTATGATGTCAGAAAAATAAAGCACACACATTTCAATATCAGAAACTGCTTAAAAAGAGGAGGGCCAGGTGTGAGTAACACTCATATCTTTGGGCTAAATGCGGCCCAAGAGCAAAAACCCCTGAAAAGGCACTAAAACATGGAACTCTTAATCCCAATTGATTAAAATTGAATATTAATACAAACCAATGGCCCATACATTTGATATGAGAGGCTCAAGTTTAGGCCGCCTAAGTATGGAATGGACTAAGCTCAGAACTTAGTAATACTTTATTTGAGAGGCTTCTCTAAGCTTTATTAACTTTTTTATACTATAGTTGTCAAGACATGGCATGTTGAACTTTGATGATGTGAAAAATCTAACCTAACTCATGCATTTAATCCCCTAACACATGTTTGTTAGGGACTCGAAACATAATTTGTTATTTTCTCTAAGTATTGTGTTCATAGATCGATTACATCACTTATCACTCGATTACATGCACGATTGGTGATTTATTAAGGATTGCTTAGATCTCGGAGAAGTATCATTGAACCTAAAAACGGTACTAATTTAAGCAGTAATAATTTATGAAAAACTCGAGTAATTATGATTTGTTTGACAACAAACACGTTAAGATGATCAAGGGTGAAAATCTGTTTACCGAGTTCGAAAGTTCACAAGATCGAGGAACGATTTTTTATTTTTATTTTGATGGACACGAAATATCGCAGAATTGATCAAGCAATTATATACAAAAGAGTATGTCATGGGAAATTCCATTCATCATCCATCATGTGAATTTCAAGAAATATAATCTCATCTATTTTGAAAAATAAAGATACCACGAAATTAATGTGCTATGAACATGCATGGGTCCAAAGAGAAAATTATTGCCTAGCAACTTATTAACCAGACCCGTTTTTGTTTGTTCCTCTTATATTAATAAGAGCTTGCAAAGTCTCCAACAAACACATTAAATAACTCGTATTAATTACCAAAATACCGGACCCAATTTTGTTTTTTGCTCATATTTTACTCAAACAGCCAATATTTGTATGTGTCTATATTTGTCCACCTTCTAGATCAGATTGACTTGAACCCGCTTGTGTTTACATTCTCGTCAACAATCGCACGACTAATGATGTGCCCTACTAGGCTATTACTATTATTCTTTTCCTCCCTCGTGGTTTGCAAAAGACAAGGAAAACAGAACCTAAACTGTTGGAACTACGACCAATCCTTGGCGGGCGTATCTCATTCAACGGTCAAATAGTAAATTACCAGGAGAACAAGAAATTAAATGTATACTGTAGAAATTTACCTTACAATTGATATTGTTCTTTTTTTACCAAGTATGTTCGCATCTTAACTACCCACGGTTGAGTCGCGTTGTTGTATGATCTCGACAATCAAAGCAATTCATATTAAATTTAACGTACATATTTTGTAATTTTTTTGGGTACAATATTTAATTTTTATTTTTAGAGACTGGGTAAATCCCCAAAAATATTTATGGTATCAGGATGAAAACTCATGCATATTTTTGGTATTTTACCTTGAGTATTTCAGGCATGCATACAATTTTAATTTTAGTGTAACCAGCCAATCTTTTTGATACATTGATTACATCGCAAATTTGACTTCTTGAAGATTGAAGTTAACTTTTTATTTTACTCAATATTGTTGAAAATGTGTCTTAAATGAACCCAAATGAAATTGTGTTCAAAATCCAATTTAAACAATAGGGAATATGTTAGTGCATTTGAGATGGTCAAAGAAGAAAAAATAACATGTGGTTTATGATTGACACCCGAAAAAGGCGAAGGTCCATTATTGCTTCCTTTATCTAATGCAAACAGGAGTTCTCTGTTTTTCTGTTGTAGTTACACTTTAGGGATTTAACCAATTAAATTCTTGTGAGTAGAATTTATTTATTCCTTCGTGAGATTGACAGATTATTTCGCTAGAAATTATGAGAACTAAACATTGTATGAGTTATTGATATTGTAATTGGGGGTTGAGAAATACTAACAGTGTTTGAGTGCTCGGCGTTGTTGTGATTTCCGTTGTGTCACTTGTTCTATAGTGGAGTTCTGTGCTGGTCTTCCTGTGAACGTAAGTCACACCGATCGAACCATGTAAATTCGAAGTTTGATTTATTTTCTTGGTTTGTGCATTTTATTCAATCGCATCACTTATTAAAAAAAAAAATCACCCTTTTTGTGTTAGTATTCTAGAACTGATAATGTAACAAGATGGTCTCCATTACGTGTATCTCTAGAAGCGATATTTCAATATTTCGACAAACGGAAGTGGTGGATCCCATATGAGTCCACATGATCAAATCGACGGTCCACGCCCATTTTATATCATCACGCGATTCACTCTATTATTCAGCTTCCAAGTTAGAGACATCGGAAGTACCAATCTCATTCGAGGAAGGTCGTTCGAATACGTGGCATATGTAACCAATGAATCTAGCATGGTCTCCGTGCTTGAAATGAATGGCGTGAATTAGTCGAAATGCTCATCCCATTGCTCGTTCTTTAAAAAGAAGAGAGCCCATCCCAGCTGAAGACTAGTAAATACAAAGAGAAAGAGAAAAGAGAAAAGAAAGATGGCCGCATCACGTCCAATAGCTCGAACATCAACCTCGGTGCGATGGTACTTTTTCTGGGAAATGTCCTGATCGGAGCTCAAGCTAGTGATGTCCACCACTACGACTTTCGTGGTAAGTAACAAAAGTGTACGCAGTTAATGTAGGTTTCCAGAACGTACGAAGCCAACGCTTTCAACTATTAAGCTTTTCGGTATTCTAGCCTCATATTAGAACAAGATTCTGCCCCTTTCAAGTGTGTGTCCACCTCGCATTAAATTCCACGTGCACTTCTAATCCAGCTTACACGTGAGAGGGGTATTGAAATATCCCACATCATGCTCTTTATATTCGTGTTCTCTTTCTCCATCTATAACCTTAAACTTTTGAGTAGGCATTTCTAACATGATATCAAAAGTAGGCTCTATCATTTTTACGTATGCGTTCAGTCCCGTTGTTAAATTTCACTTACCACTCCTAATTCTGCTTGCACGTACTTTGCTTGGGACTCCGTGTGACTGAACGTTGTCATTTCGTCACTTATTTCACCAAAGGGATAATCAGTGAGACAATCGAGTTATTTTCTTGCTTCTTCTACTTCTGTTTTTCTTTTTTCCCTTTTTTTTTTTTTTTGGGGTGTGGACCATCACTATGTTGGTAACATGTAGATACCACAATCTTTGAGATAGAGACAGCACGTACTTCCGCAATCAAGTACCTAGCAGCGATGTTTTAATTTCCCGCAGCTGAGAGAAACCAATGTCACGAGGAATTGCACTATCACGACAATTTTAGTGGTGAATGACAGTCTTCCTGGGTCAACCATTCGCGTTCGAAAAGGCGATGCTTTATAAACTAATATCATACCGTAAATACGATGCAAGCGGATAACATGTCATTTCACAATGCACTAGTATCACCTAGTATTTTATTCACACAACTAAATGTATATACGTGAGCATGCATCATGTTTATTACTTCATCTTTCGTCCCGACACTTCTAGGGCATCCCGACTCAGGGGCATTTCGACACACGGGGCATCGCAACTTCGCAGCATCTCGCAACATCCGCCCACGAGACATCCCGGCACACAAGGTATCACCACTCCGCGACATCCGGAAATACTCATCGGAGCATCTCGACACACGAGGCATCGCTACTCCGCGGCATCGTCGTCACCATTACGTGGACAACGGCATAATTTTATGGTATTAACCAAGCAAGAATGGTGCTCATGAAAATATTCAAGATCGACATCACAACATCATTTTCCCAATCCATCATCCAACATAAGTATTCTGATTCATGTATCACTTACCGCTTTTTCATGTCTCAAAGAATACTATGATGAATGCAAATTTCAGGAAAATTTCGAAATATTTTTATTTATTATTTTATTATATTATCATAATAATCAGAACCCATGATCAACAACACTAACATTACAATCGGTAACATCACATAGAATCAATACTTCATGTCATTTGGCAACTCTTTTCTCTCTTTTTTATATATTTTTATTATTTCGATATTATTATATTATAATCATATTCGGTCAATTCTAGAGTCGATCAGCCTTATTGACGTCGGCAACATTCACAATTGGCAACTCAATTTTCTGTCGAAATCTCTCTGTTTTTTTTTTAATATATAAAATATTATTTTATTGTTAATTGAAAATCCCTCAAACGGTAACAGTGTGACCTTCGGTCAACAGTATTGACCGTCGGTCAGCGACTGCTGACCGTCGGCCACACACAAAATCGGTCACCCTTTTTTTCTAAATAAAAAAATCTGTAACTTTCGCAAGGAACAATCGGTAACTCTCCCACTTTGCCCAACCATATTCAACATCAAAGCTAGTTTTCACTTCTTTTTCACTCTTTTTTATCTATTATAATAAGAATTCTTATACAAAACATCCAAACATTCATTTTTACTAAGAAACACAAATCAAAATATAACATCTCAGTGTACTAACTTTCACTTACCAACTTGATCCTTTTTCATTTGTACCATCCAGTACAGCTAAAACTAGCAATCAACAAACAACCAAGTCAAAGCACTAAGTAGATCATTTTAACTTAGCATTAGTTTTCACTTGCCTTGAAAATGACTTGAGTAAAAATCAAATGTCTCGTTTCCTTCAACAAAATAAATAAAACCACGAATCAACGGATATTTTAGTTGAAAGCGACAAAAACCCATTTATAGAAAGTTATGGGAATCAAGATATACCTCGTCCGAAATCAAACGACCAAGACAGAAACTTTAATAACAAAGCGTGGGACGTTTGCTCTTACTCACGGAATTGAAAGCGAAGAGTGGAGGAAAGTAAATGAACATGAATGAGTGCAATGAAGGGAGTGGGACCTCACTGTCTTTTTAAAGAGAGCTTCTCCACCCGTCGGCAAGTATGAAGGAAAGCAATTGATCCAACCATAGTTAAGACATTGATTGCCATGGGTTAAAACAATGATTGCATGGGATATGTGGTCCAATGAGATTGATTCAAGTGTCCCTAAGTTTATGGGTAAGGTGCATGTGGCTTCATTTTATTTGCTACAATATGAGATATTTGGGTGAAAGAAAGAAAGAGTGGTTCTCCATTGGCCAAGTAAGAAGTGAATCATTACATGCATTAAATGACTAAAACCAAAGTTCATGAAGTAAGCCATGACCTTATTACTAGAAAACTTCATTGGCAAGTCAAAGATTGAATGTTTCGTTGGTAAGCCAATGGAATGAATCATTAATTGCATTAAATGCACTTGAAGATGAAAGGCATGATATCAACAAGAGCATGGGAGTTAAATCCGTCGGTGAGTAATTAAGAGAGGCGGCATATTTATAAGAGAGGAAATAGCTTAATCAAATGGTTCCAAAGTCGATATTTGATCAATTACCCAAGATAACAAGTAAATTAGTACGTAAACGAGGAAATCAGTGTCCATTTTAAACATCGGTAATTCTAAAAAATGTTTTAAACTCATCAAAACGTTTCGTAAAACTTACCGAACGGGAGAAAATATTTAACTCAGTAAATTTATAACATATCACTGATAAATTGGGTCGCGTTACGTGCTTAACCGCCACTCTATAAAATTAAAAAAAAAACAATATGTGGTAATCCAATTCTAGTGAACATATTTCTAGAGACTTACGAACACAAAAATATGTTTCATATCTCCGCTGTTACCACGTAAATCACCCAACTAAAATTTTCACATACGACATTTATCGCCTACGAATTCCTACATAATATTAATTAATGCATGAATTTTCAAGATTTCACATTTATACATTCTTATATACATGTGACAACCTTCTACATGCTGGCTTAATCTTTTGGATTGAATATTTTTTTAACATAAAATTAAAATGAAAATTCCCGAGTTCAAATATTTCTAATAAGTATTTTAGATCGGATACTCTATAACATATCTAAATAAAATCTGACAAGATAATGTACACTATTTTAAAGAGAACTCTTAAATTTGGTGTCCAACCCCAAATTTACTAACATACTCCTAAGGTCTATGTGAGCCTTGCAACAACAAACAATTGAAAATGGTAATTCTATCTTTCTTTAGGGAAAAGTCATAAAAATCACAAACTTTGCTCACTGTGACACATTGTTGAACCCCAAACTTTTTTCTATGACATCAACAACTTCAAACTTGTACCTGTGTAACACATTTACCCTCTATTAAATTTCTGTTAGCAAAAGCTGCTAAAAATCTTATGTGGGTGTCTACATGGACGACGGAAAGAAAAAAAATGCTGACGTGGCAAAAATATGTTAACACATTGCATGTTTTTTCTTGTTTTATTTTTCCTTTTTCTTTAATTTCCTCATTCGTTTTCTTCCTTGGTTTGGCGACTATGAGGACAGTGGCTATGACAATAGTAAGGGTGGCGGTGGTGGAAAAGAAGAAGGAGGAAGGAAAAAAAGAAAAAGGAAAAAAATCTTGACGGAGGAGGGTAAATGTGTAGTGAGGGTCTAAGTTTACGATTTTTTGTGTTATAAAATAAAGTTTGGGGTAAATGTGTCATATTGATATAAGTCTAGGGTATTTTATGCCAATTTTTTTTTAAATTTTTTTTATCACATGGTTACAAGTTTAGGGTAAATTTATCATACGATATAAGTTTGAGGTTTTTTATGTCACAAATAAAATTTTTGGGTTAATATGTGACAGTGAACATAGTTTGTGATTTTTTGTGGTTTGTACTATTTTCTGTTAGGGTTAATACCACGAAATACCCCAAACTTGTACACTTGTGATAAATTTACTCTCAATTGGTTTTCATTAAATTTTACCATGAGATTGCTGAGTTACATGACATGTGGCAGTTAATGGGTGTACTAGTTTGGGGTTTTTACCCTCCATTTGTCACATGTGTACTAGTTTGGAATTTTTCGTGATATTAGCTCAATTGAACAGAAACTAACGGAGGGTAAATTTGTCACAGGTGTACCAGTTTGAATTTTTTGTGGTTAAGAAATTAGTTTAGTGTAAATCTATCACAAGAGTACTAATTTGGTGTTTTTTGTCATAAAAAAATAATTTGGGGTAACCAGTTCAGAGTTTTTCGTGATATTAACCATTTCTTTCGATGAACAGTTACTTTCATGAAATCACTCTTACATAGTACCTCTCGTACCCACTTATAACCACCCACTTTCTTATCACCAATAAAAACACACACAAAAACTCACTTTCCTTTTACGTATAAGCATCGACTACAGTCATGCGCGCTGCAACTGACTTGCCTCTGATTATAAGTAAATTAAACAAATTCACCTAAAATATTAAGAAAATATTTCTAAAATCCTAAAGATGAGAAAATAGGCTAAGTATCTTCGCCACGTCGCAAAGAGAGGCAACATAAAGGTGAAAATTAAGATGCTACAGAAAATATTAAACCTTAACCAAGGGCTCCTCTAGATCCTTGGTGAAAGTTAATGTTGACCTCACCAAAGAAGAGAGATTTCTATCCTACAGGGCCTCTGCAGCCTGTTTGTTTGATATATAGGGAAGGTAGGCTCCACAGATACGTTTCTTATTTTAAAGTGTCGGTGCCCGCATGCCCTGCACCCCCAATTGCCAAACAAATATTTTTCTTCTCTGTATGGCAAGGAATACCCTCAAAGTTGTACGTCCCAGAGTTCAGACGAAGCAATTTAGGGACTTACTTAGGTCCAAGCTAAGTATCTTCTCCAATTCGCAAAGAGAGGTAACATAAAGGTGAAAATTAAGATGCTACAGAAAAACACTAAGGTAGCAAGGCTCTGTTGGATTCATAGAAAATAAATATTATTGAAACTGAAAATACTTTTCATTGACGAATAATTTCAGCTGTAAAACTAAAATAATAAAAGACATGGATCTTTTACTCGCACGATCTACGTATTGTTTTTGGATGTCGGGGGAAAGAGCCTTTGCCCTTTGGCTAGACTCCTCTCCATTAAAATCTTCACCAAAAAAATATTGTATTCTATTGTTAGTAGTTAGGAAGTATGAACACTCAATTGGGGCTTCTGTGTTGGTGTCAGATTTGGTGTCGGATGTGCGTTTGACAGGCGATCGGCATGTGGTTAGCACTCCAGACACGCCTTCGACACACGTGTTCAGCATCCCGACAAGCCATTCTGACAAGCACGGTGTCAATTTTGAATATTTTCAATAAATTAGGGTCAATATAAATCTATCAAAAATATATATGCTTAAGTCATATACCCACCCCAAAATCAATATACCCAACCAGCCCCAAATAAACCTAATCGTGAATCCCTAACAGAAAAAGAGAAAAAGAACAAGAAGAAATTAACAAATGGTGGACTAATGTAGTTGAATATGTTAATTTGAAACGATGAATGATATTAACAATTGGTGGATTGATGTATTTAGGCTCTGTTAGTTTCGCAAAAAATAACTTTCAAGAAAACGTTTTCTGAATTTTCTAGAGTTTGGTTCATGGAGATAAATGATCAACGGAAAATGTTTTCCGGTCAACGGAAAACACCCAGCTAAAATTAGGGAAAATGATTTCCATTTTTTGAGAAAGGAAAATCATTTTCCCCTCTTTCTGTGCTTCCCTCCCTGACATTCTCACGTTCCCCTCGATTTCTTTCTCCCCGACCTTCTAAAATCTCTTCACTCCCACTCTCTCTCTCTCTCTCTCTCTCTCTCTCTCTCTCTCTCTCTCTCTCTCTCTCTCTCTTCGATCCCCTCCCAAACCCGCTTTCGATTCTTGGCAGTTCCTCCGCAACTAGTCGTTGTCGTCTCTCTCTCTCTCCCGCCCTAATTGAACGACTTGCAATTCCCAGTGTGGTTTGACTTGGCACCGTTCGATCGGGCCACAGAGCTCCATAACTTAGACAGTGACTTCGATCGCTGTTGGAGCGTAAGTTTTGGTTTGTTTTCTTTGCCGTTCGCCGTTGCTCGGAGAATCGTCTTCGTCGGAGATTGCTTGAAGGAGAAATGCGCAAGTTTGCCACTGACGATGATATCATTCGCGAGGCACATGTCAGAGCCTAAGTCACTAAAGAACTCGAAGAACTCTGGCACATCGGATGATGACTGGCGATGGTGGGTGGGGAAGTCACCGAGAGTCTTTGTTTCGGGTTCGTCGTGGGCCAATAGGTCGCGGAGAGAGAGCAGGCCTCCTCTGCTTCTTCTGGGTCGTCCGACGGAAGAAGTTGATGTTCTTCCATGGACTGGCAAGAGAGAGAGAGAGAGAGAGGGGGGAAGGCAAGACGGAAGGGAGAGGGGAAGTGATTATAAAGAATTTAGGGAAAATTTTAAATAAGGGCCCCAAGTGCCTTCATTTTTTTTAAATAAGGGCTTGAAGTTGACCTTATTTCAAATAAGGGCTTGAAATGGACATTGTTTCAGATAAGGGCCTAAAGTGGCCATATTAGTCTCAAAAAAGGGCCCGACTCACCGGTTGATAGGAGCATTTCGTCATTTTCTTTATTCTTTATTTTTACTTTTTCTATTTTTCAAAAATTTTTAAAAAAAACTAAAACTGTAAAAAAATAGAAGAAGAAAGGAGATACACGCAGGAGGGGGCTGCCCTCCCGCCTGTGGCCACCGCCCCAATACTGGCAGGACGACCGCGACGGGCCAGCGACCTCGTTAACTAGAGGTGAAGGCCGCGACTCTCTCCCAGATCTGGGTGAGGGTTGCCAACCCTGGGCGGCGACCCTCGCCCAGGTCCAACCGATGGCCTCAGCCCGCCCTCAAACCTGCGCAAGGGCTGGAGACCCTCGCCTAGATCTAGGAGAGGGTCACAGCCCTCTCCCAGCTCAGGCTGACCCTCGCCCAGATTCTGGAGAGGGTCGCAGCCCTCTTCCGGCTCAGGTGATGGGTAGCGGCGCAGCCCCCTCCCTCTTGTATCTCTTTTTCTTTTTCTTTTTCTTTTTTTATACTTTTACTTTTAAATTTTAATTTAATTTAACTAAAAATTAGGTTAAAATTATATTTGGACGAAAATTACCTTGATCGACCGGAATATTTGGTCGATCGGTTAGGCGGCGAGGTCAGGCCTTTATATGAAACCGGCATGGCCACTTTAGGCCCTTTTTTGAGACAAAGAGGGCACTTCAGGCCCTTAATTGAAACAAATATCACTTTAGGCCCTTATTTGAGAAAATCTGGACACTTGACGCCCTTATTTGAAATTTTCCCAAGAATTTATTATTTATGTTTCCAAACAAAACAAAATATTTTTCTTTTGATTTTCGGATTCAACCAAACACCGGAACATATGCTCATTTTCCTAGAAAATAATTTTCTGAAATTTTTTTTCTAGAAGCCTCACATTTTTTGTGAAAATATTTTTCTTTTAATTTTTTTAAGGATCGCATGCCCATAGTTATCTTTGAACGAAAGGATTTCATCTTGACACGATTGATCTCTCAACAAAATGATATTATCTTGTTCAAATAGAATATCTGCATATATGTGACAAGCAACTATTCTTAACCCAACTATTTCAAGCGTATGTACAATATCTAAAATTTCACATAAATCCTTGTCGCTGTAGACTTGGCATAGGATTTTTAATGTGAAAATACTTTCAAGCAGTAGTCATTGCCTGATTTAGTCTGATAGAAGTACTGTTTGTATCATGAATAGCGTAAAAATTCAAACTTACGACCTGTGTTTCGATAAGCACCTGAATATTCGATTCAGGTAGAGAGATTACATCAATACGAGACTTGAACGAAGAGAGATCAATTTGACGCCCTGTTTTGTTTTCGAAACAACACATGAATTTGACAAACAGGGAATAAGATAGACAAAAAAAAAACATATGATAGACGGAATGTCGGACATGAAGCTGTAATACAATGTCAAACACCTTGTTTTTCTCCGGAATTTAATTTAATTTGTTAAATTTTGGATCGTGATTATATATGTTACCTTATCACTAAAGAATGATTAATTATGAAGCTACGAACTTTCTAAAAGAAACGATAGAGAGAGGAAGACTATATCCTCTTCTTCGTGATCAGTGTAGGAGTCAATCCCTTTCGAGTTCTTTTTCTCCTACTCGAATTAAATATTTTTTTATCTTACAAAAGGCAAAATTAGATCAATGTGAGGAATGAATCGGACAAATACAAACACACTAAGTTGTTAATATGGATTATATATGGTACTTTATGAAAATGAAGTTAATATATGTCGAAAAGATCTTATGTAACTAATCACATCTAAATCATTTAATTATTCGAGTCACTAAGGTTAACTAATCGCATTATTAAAAATACGGCGAATTATGGTGTCACGCCCCGAACCCTGGGTGCGTGAACATCCCTTCCGAACGTCAGGTTAAAGGATGATGTCCCTGGCAGATTATCGACCCATTTCTTTTATCTTATAATTAAGCACATGCGGAAGCGATAACAACCCCAGACAAAAATCAACAGGGATAGAAAAGTAGGTAGTACGTCAAACAACAACAAACCCCTTTCATTTATAAGCTTGTCCATAAGAAAACATATATTACACTAGTCCATCTTGGATCGATCCCTTAGACCCACAAAAAGACATCGAGTCGGGTCAAGGCGCACTACTGCCGATACACTATTGCTACACTACCGACTATTTACAAGACGGTCTCCAAAAACTCCTCCACAGCTCCCCCACACCCCCAGGCTAACGGCACAGGGTCAACCCTAATAATCAGGCGGCGAATCTGGGTGCTCCTCCTCAGAACTCGGGTTTGGGTCCTCGACCTCCCCGTCCGGCATATCAAAATCCATCCTGTCCCAAGTCTGGACGACTGGACCCGCACTCGAGGGTACATCAAACCCCCGAATCGGTCCTATGAAAACACCAGCCTGATGAACGAACCAGGCCTTGAAAAGGTGTGCCACATAGTGTGGCAACCCCTCATCGACCCAGACGGTCGTCACGTGCTATTCCCACACGTACTCAGAATTGGCGACATGACGATAATGAAGTACCGTGGTTTGGTCGACTGGAACACCAAACCTAACGTGGCGCCCGGTCATCTCGAAGACCTGAAAGGCGATCAGCCAAAGCGCATGAGATATGAATCTCAGCGGGTCAACGCCTAAGTCCGATTAGGACGTTGATTCACGCAAGCAGTCTAACAATTCTAGCGAACCAACCACAACATCCAGAAGACAACCACATGCAACGTACCTCGTCTTGAGCCATACGACAGATATATCATGCTAATAAATAAACAACAATCAGTCAGTCAACCAGAACACTCAGCCAAAGATCATGCACAATGCAACAAGTGCGTTTTGGTCATCACAGCCAAGAGATATCTCACTCTCGCCATAGTACAACCTCGCTGCTAGTACTCTTCTAGATTAACCAGGCGTCGTCCCACAACGTTTACGACGACCGCATCCGATAGCCCCCTCAAGACCCCTAAGGCGAGCATACCAGGAATCATTCCAGGAGGGACTACGGACCAACACAAGTTGCGACCAGCATCTAATCAACCGTGGCAATCCGGACAATACGTCGCCGGCCCGGACTGACAGGCAACCAATAAGCCGTGGAATCCCGGACGGTACGTCGCTGGCACACAGACTTATTAGGCAGCGACCCATGCCAACAAGGGTATCGCCCGTGCCCCTAGTTACATGAGGGTGACACAATTAAAACCACGCGTGACCTCGTATTTCTCACCGGCTCTCAAGCCAAATCTCATTTTTGATGCAATCACATTCACATCATGCTCAAACCCGGCTCACGGCCATTTTCATGTTCAAAATCACAGTTTGTCACGCGAATAATCAATTTCAATTTAACATGGCATATCGATACTAGTGTGATCATTCAGCATTTAAGCACAATCAACACTCAGTCCGATCCACGATCAGACACCACAAATTATCGGGCACAATACAACAGGCAATTAACCATGGTAACTATTCCACCTAACCACGGTTAATCCAACTAACCACATCAGTTAATTAATCTACCACAATAACTATTCACTACCCATAGTAACTATTTAATCTAACCACAGTTAACTATCTATTAACTGTGGTAACTAACTAATTAATTACGGTAACTAACTAACTAACATAGTAAGTGCAATTAACTGCCTAATCAGGGATTAGGGGTTAACTCACTTCAACACAGGCGGCGACGATCGGTGGCGACCGGCGGCGGCTAACGAAGGCGGCGGCGGCGGTGAAATTTTCTGCGGCGGTCCCTACGAACTCGTCTCGACGATCCGGACGCAACCATGGTGTCGGTTTTCGAAGGCGACACCCGGACGAAGAACGAACGACGGGTGGCCTCGCGGCGAAACGATGACGACGGACACGGCGAACGGGGGGCAAGCTCGGCGGAGCTTTGGCGGAGGTCCGACAGGGCGGCTAGAGCTCTAGCGGGGCTGAACGAGCGACAGCAATGCACGGTGGAGCTTGGACAGCAGATGAACAGCAGCAGCTTGGACGGCGGGAGGCTCGGTGAGGCGCCGCCGTCCGCCGTGCGGGTGGCGGTGAGCAATCCGGCGGCGACGAAGATGAAGATGAGATGATGAAGATGATGAAGATAGAGATGGCAACGTGAAAATGGAGGGGGAAATAGGGTGCACGGCCAAATGGGAAGAGAGAGAAAAATTGATCTTTGAGGGCAAAATGGTAATTTCTAGGGTCCAAGGGCAATTTGGTAAATTCTAAGAGTAAAAAAGGTGGATTTGACTTGGCATTTAAGAGGTGGGGCCCACGGTCATTCGGTATTAATTATTTTTGGCATATATGAATAGTATCTGAGGGTATTTCGGTAATTTGACGATTTAGGACTGGTTCAGAATATTTGGTTCAAGGTTGGGCGCGGGCATGAAGGAATTCGGCGAGAATCAATTACGGCGCAGCTAAACTAATGGAACTATAATTAACTACGCTTCAATCGATGATCAACGTCCTCCAGATTGAACGATTCCGCGTCCGATAAATGTCACTAAATTCCAACAGTTCAATATTATTCATTTAATAGGTATTGAAATTTCGGGACGTCACAACTCTTCCCCCCTTGGGAAATTTCATCCCCGAAATTAAAATATTACACCACCTCAAAAAGAAAAGGGTACCTACTCTTCATTGACTCTTCACTTTCCCATGTCGCTCCCTCGGTTCCATGGTATTGCCAAACAACCTTCACCAATGGGATTGTCTTGTTTCGCAGAACCTGCTCCTTCCTGTCTTCGATCCTCACCGGACGTTTCACGTACGATACCTGCTCATCCACTTCAATCTCTTCAAAACTCAGGACGTGAGCTGGATCCGGTTCGTACTTGCTCAACATAGATACATGGAATACGTCATGTACCTGAGCAAGTCTCGGCGGCAACGCGAGACGATAAGCCAGATTTCCAATCCGCTCTAAGATCTCGAACGGCCGAACATATCTGGGGCTCAACTTTCCCTTCTTGCCGAAACGGGATGTCCCTCTCATAGGTGACACTTTTAGAAAGACATGATCACCGATTTGAAACTCCAACGGTCTGCGTCGTTTGTCGGCATAACTCTTCTAACGGCTCTGAGCTGTCTTTAGCCTCTCCTTGATGATTTTCACTGTGTCTAATAACTGTTACACTAACTCGGGACCGGTGATTTTCCTTTCACCAACTTCGTCCCAACAGACTGGTGTTCTACAAGGCCTGCCATACAACGCTTCGAATGGTACCATCTTAATACTTTGTTGAAAGCCGTTGTTGTAGGTGAATTCAACCAAATGAAGCTGCTCTTCCCAGTTGCCTTTGAAATCCAATATACATGCCCGCAACATGTCCTCAAGCGTCTGAATCGTCCTTTCAGATTGGCCATCTGTCTATGGATGATAAGTCGTACTAAATTGCAGCTTTGTTCCCAACGCAGTCTGCAAGCTTTTCCAAAAGGTAGAGGTGAATATGGGATCACGATCCGAAGTGATCGTCACTGGTACACCATACAAACGCACTATCAGGCGCACATACAAATCTGCCAACCTGTCTAGAGAAAAATCCTTTCGCACCGCAATGAAGTGCGCAGACTTCGTCAATCTGTCCACTATGACCCAAATTAAATCATTGCCTCTTTGGCTCCTCGGCAAACTTGTCACGAAATCCATCATGATGTGCTCTCACTTCCATTCCGGAATCTCAAGCGACTGTAACAAACCTCCAGGCTTACAATGTTGTGGTTTGACATGCTGGCACGTCAGACACTTCGCCACAGCTTGGCTATGTCAACCTTCATGCCACTCCACCAATAATACTGCCTCAGATTCTGGTACATCTTCGTACTATCCGGATGAACACTGTAGCTGCTACGATGTGCCTCCGACAAGATTTCTTCCCTAAGACTCTTATCAGCCGGCACACATAAACGTCCTCTGAACTTTAATATTCCATCCTCAGCTACTTGAAAATCTTCTTTCCTCTTCTCTGAGCCCTCTTGAAGGATTTTTTGAATGGCAGGATCCGTCGATTGCAATATCTTAATCCTCGCCTGCAGCTTCGGCTTGATCCTCAACGTAGCTATCAAATTCGACAGACGGCCTACCTCCAACTTAAACTCGGAGTCTCACACCTCCTCTAGAAGACGCCACTCTCGGACCATCAATTGGGCAATTGCAGACTTTCGACTCAGCGCATCAGCAACTTTGTTAGCCTTTCCCGAATGGTACAAGATCTCGCAGTCATAATCCTTAAGAAGTTCCATCCAACGGCGCTGCCTCATGTTCAACTCCTTCTGAGAGAACAGATACTTCAGGTTTTGATGATCGGTGTAAACTTGGAAACTTTCTCCTACTAGGTAGTGTTTCCAAATCTTAAGGGCAAACACGATCGCTGCTAACTCCAGATCGTGCATCGGGTAATTCAACTCGTGCGGTCTCAACTGACGAGAAGCGTATGCAACTACTCTCCCATGTTGCATAAGCACACAGCCTAGTCCCTTGAAGGAAGCATCGCTGTAAATCTCATAACCTCTAGGACTAGACGGTATTGTCAAAACAGGAGCCGTAGTTAGCTTTTGCTTAAGCTCTTGGAAACTACGCTCGCACTTGTCTGTCCACTCAAATCTCTCGTCCTTCTTCAACAGGCATGTCAATGGCAAGGCTATCGTGGAAAACCTTTCCACGAAGTTTTTATAATAGCTTGCTAAACCCAAGAAACTCTGAACTTCTATCACTGACGTTGGCCTCAGCCAATCCATGATCGCTTCAATCTTGGTTAGGTCGACAGATATTCCCTCTCCAAAAGTTATGTGACCAAGGAAGGCTACGCGAGCTAGCCAGAACTCACACTTGCTAAACTTAGCAAACATCTGGTGTTTTCGAAGAGTTTCTAACACTGTCCTCAAGTGTTGCTCATGTTCCTTAGAGCTCTTAGAGTACACCAAGATATCGTCAATAAACACTATGACGAATTTGTCCAAATACTCATTGAATACCCTGTTCATTAAGTCCATGAAAGCAGCTGGGGCATTTGTTAGACCAAACGGCATCACTATGAACTCATAGTGACCATAGCGCGTCCTAAAAGCCGTCTTCGGTACATCCTCCTTCTTGATCCTTAGCTGGTGGTATCCTGTCCTTAGGTCGATCTTGGAGAACACCGAAGCTCCTTGAAGTTGGTCAAACAGATCGTCAATCCTTGGCAACGGATACTTGTTCTTGATCGTCACCTGGTTGAGCTGACGGTAGTCGATGCACAGACGAAGTGATCCATCCTTCTTCCGCACAAACGAAACGGGCGCTCCCCATGGAGATGCACTTGGGCGGATATATCCTTTATCCAATAATTCCTGCATCTATACCTTCAGTTCCTTGAGCTCCGACAACGCCATCCGATACGGTGCCTTTGAGATTGGCTCCGTACTAGGGGCTAACTCAACCACGAACTCTATTTCCTTTTCAGGCGGTAATCCAGGCAACTCCTTAGGAAAGACGTTAGGGAACTCACTCACCACAGCAATATCCTCCAACCTTAACTCCTCAGCCAACACATCAACAACAAATGCCAAATAACCTTGGCAACCACCAACAACCGAGTCGCTTCCAGCGACGAAACTAAGGGGATTGAGGTTCCCCCTCGGTTTCCAACAAACTTGAAACTAACCCCATTCAATGGGTTAAACAGGATAGTCTTACCATGATAATCCAAAACAGCTCTTTGCTCAGTGAGCCAGTCCATACCAACAATTAAATCAAAGTCAAACATAGCTAGCACAACCAAATTTATCCTTCCCTCATGACCATCTACAACCAGCCTACAATCAGGACATCCTACTGCAGCCATAACATTATCCTTAAGCGGTGTAGATATCTTAACAATCGATCTCAAAGGTTCTGTACTCAGGCCAGCTAGCTTAACAAACTATGCAGCAATAAAGGAGTGGGAAGCTCCTGAATCAAACAATGCATAAGCTACTTGGTTATGCAAGAAGACCATACCTGAAATGATTGGTGAGTCTTTCGCCTCTTCCCGGGTGACAACATACACCCTTCTTTGTACTAGCGGTCGGTTTTGAAAGTTCCGCGGAACGTTCCCTCGCATCTGACCTCCCTGCTGCAACTGTCCTCCCATCTGTCTCTGAGGAAAATCTCTGACATGGTGGCCATGCCTGCCACAACCAAAATAAGCACATGACTTCCTTGGGCACGGGGCAGACCCATGCTTCTGTCGGTAAATCGGGCACACGATGTCGGGGCGGAACGTCAACTTCCCAATAAAGTTCCTCCTGTTAGGCGGGATGGGATTCTTATTACCCATCATTGGTCCTTTACCGAACCTTCGGTTATCCCTCATAGCAGGGGCGAACCGCGGTCCAGATGCGGTTGCCCTTTCAGCAACATCCCTTTCTACTAGCTGAGCTCTCTCATACAGCTCATTGTAGTCCCTCAGGTTGAACGGCACTAACACACTCTTGATCTCCGACTTCAACCCATCTCTGAACCTCCTCGCCCTATCCTTAGGGTTATCCACCATCCTCGGTGCGTACTTGGACAATTCGGCAAACTTTACCTGATATTAATCCACCGATGACTAATTCTGGCGAAGATGCATAAATTCATCCATCTTCTGCTCTCGAGCACAATCTAAGAAGTTCTTTCCATTGAAGGCTTCCGCGAAGGCACCCCACTCCGAGATCATACCCTCGGGAAACACACTTCTCTACGTGGCCTTCCACCACGAGCTAGCGTTACCCTACAGTTGGTAGACAGCCAGCGTTACCTTCTCTTCCTCAGAACATCCTAACAAGGCAAAGGCCTTTTCCAAATCCTCCATCCATGAGGTTGTAGCCTCTGGGTCATCAGTTCCCGAAAATCTCGGCTGTTTAAGCTTCATAAACTGCTCAACCAATCTGTGCGCATGTGGTCTGCGGATCCCATCTTCAGCTAACGGACCCTCCTGTGGAATGGCAGCTGCAGCTTGGTTCCTCATTTGCTGGCCCATCAGGTTACCCATGGTTTCCAAAGCTTGTAGGATCCCGTCCACTCTATGATCTGCATGCACTACCCCTTCTCTGGGCATTTCTGGTTCATCCACCCTACCCGCTCTAGGTCTCGCTTGGGCGACCTTTCCTCTGCCTCTGCGCGCTGCAGGAACGTGGTTCTCAATCGCTTCAGGAACAACTGGAGCTACCCTTTCCCTAGGTGCTCTCGAGATACGATCCCTTTCCATTTCGGGATCCACCTGAGTTGCCCTACCTCAGGGCACTCTCCGACTACGGCTGCTCATCCTGTAGGACCGTAAGGACTCCTGCTCGCCCAAAGCAACATGTAATGAGAACTCAGGTTTACTACTAAACAACAATCAAGCAGCAAACACAAGCACATGGTTTAAATCCTACTAACTATCCCAAACCCAGCGCACCTTGTCACTCCACAAACCATGCTCTGATACCCCAGATAGAAATCAATAGGGATAGAAAAGTAGGAAGTACGACAAACAACAACAAACCCCTTTCATTTATAAGCTTGATTAGTCCATAAGAAAACATATATTACACTAGTCCATCTTGGACCGATCCCTTAGACCCACAAAAAGATATCAATTCGGTTCAGGGTGCACTACTACCGATACACTACTGCTACTATCGACTATTTACAAGACGGTCTCCAAAAACTCCTCCACAGCTCCCTCACACCCCCGGGCTAACGACACCGGGTCAATCCTGATAACCAGGCGACGAATCTGGGTCCTCCTCCTCAGAACTCAGATCTGGGTCCTCGACCTCCCCGTCCGGCATATCAAAATCCATCCTGTCCCAAGTCTGGATGACTGGACCCGCACTCGAGGGTACATTAAACCCCCGAATCGGTCCTATGAGACACTAGCCTGACGAACGAACCAGGCCTTGAAAAGGTGTGCCACATAGTGTGGCAACCCCTCATCGACCCAGACGGTTGTCACGTGCTGTTCCCACACGTCCTCAGAATTGGCGACATGACGGTAATGAAGTACCGTAGTTTGGTCGACAGGAACGCTAAACCTAACGTGGCGCGCGGCCATCTCGAAGACCTGAAAGGTGATCAGCCAAAGCGCATGAGATATGAATCTCAGTGGGTCAACGCCTAAGTTCGATTAGGACGTTGATTCACGCAAGCAGTCTAACAATTCTAGTGAACCAACCCCAACATCTAGAAGACAACCACATGCAACGCACCTCGTCTTGAGCCATACGACAGATATATCATGCCAATAAATAAACAACAATCAGTCACTCAACCAGAACACTCAGCCAAAGATCATGCACAATGCAACAAGCGCGTTCCGGTCATCACGGCCAAGAGATATCCCACTCTTGCCACAGTACAGCCTCACTGCTAGTATTCTTCCGGATTAACCGGGCGTCGTCCCACAACGTTTACGGCGACGACATCCGATAGCCCCCTCAAAACCCCTAAGGCGAGCATACCAGGAATCATTCTAGGAGGGAGTACGGACCAACACAAGTTGCGACTGGCATCTAATCAACCATGGAAATCCGGACAGTACGTCGCTGGCATGGACTGACAGGCAACCAATAAGTCTTGGAATCCTGGATGGTACATCGCCGACACACAGACTTATTAGGCAGCGACCCATGCCAATAAGGGTATCGCCCGTGCCCCTAGTTACGTTAGGGTGACACAATTAAAACCACGCATGACCTCGCATTTCTCACCGGCTCTCAAGCCAAATCTCATTTTTGATGCAATCACATTCACATCATGCTCAAACCCCGCCCACGCCCATTTTCATGTTCCAAATCACAATTTGTCACTCGAATAATCAATTTCAATTTAACATGGCATATCGACACTAGTGTGATCATTCATTATTTAAGCGCAATCAACGCTCAGTCCGATCCACCATCAGACACCACAAATTATCGAGCACAATACAACAGGCAATTAACCATGGTAACTATTTCACCTAACCACGGTTAATCCAACTAACCACGGCAGTTAATTAATCTACCATGGTAACTATTCACTAACCATAGTAACTATTTAATCTAACAACAATTAACTATCTAACCACGGTAACTATCTATTAACTATGGTAACTAATTAATTAATTACGGTAACTAACTAATTAACCTAGTAAATGCAATTAACTGCCTAATCAGGGATTAGGAGTTAACTCACTTCGATACAGGCGGCGACGGCGGCGGCTTTCGGCGGTGGTGGCGGTGAAATTTCAGGCGGCGGTCCCTACGAACTCGTCTCGACGATCCGAACGCAACCACGGTGTTGGTTTTCAAAGGTGACACCCGGACGACGATGAACGGCGGCTAGCCTCGCGGCGAAACGACGACGACGGACACGGCGAACGAGCGGTAAGCTCGGCGGAGCTTCGGTGGAGGTCCGGCGGGGTGGCTAGAGCTCCGGCGGGGCTGAACGAGCGACGCCGATGCATGGCGGAGCTTGGACAGTGGCTAAACAACGGCGGCTTGGATGGCGGGAGGCTTGGCGAGGCGTGGGCTAGGCGTGGCGGACGGCAGAGCGGCGCGAATGGCGGGCGGCGATCCGGCAGCGACGAAGATGAAGATGACATAATGAAGATGATGAAGATGGGGATGGCAACATGAAAATGGAGGGGGAAATGGGGTGCACGGCCAAAAGGGAAGAGAGAGAAAAATTGGTCTTTGAGGGCAAAATGGTAATTTCCAAAGTCCAATGCAATTTGGTAAATTCCAAGGGTAAAAAATGTGGATTTGACTTGGTATTTAAGAGGTGGGGCCCACGGTCATTCGGTATTAATTGTTTCTAGCGTATATGAATAATATTTGAGGGTATTTCGGTAATCTGACGATTTAGGACTGGTTCAGAATATTTGGTTCAGGGTTGGGCGCGGGCGCGAAGGAATTCGGCAAGAATCAATTACGGCGCGGCTAAACTAATCGAACTACAATTAACTACGCTTCAATCGACGATCAACGTCCTTCAGATTGAACGATTCCGCGTCCGATAAATGTCACTAAATTCCAACAGTCCAATATTATTCATTTAATAGGCCTTGAAATTTCGGGACGTCACATATGGTCTCATGTAATTATATGGTGTATGATAAATAACTAGGAAATTTAAAGCAAATTTGTGGAAGTCTATTTAACTTATGTTCAACAAAAAGTAAAAAAAGGAAATTTGAAATACAAAGTTAATTGCAACAAAAAAAGAAAGAAAAAGAAATCCAAATCGATGAGGTAATCTTTCTTAATAGATAACAGAATATAGCAAATATATAGTCTCAACACTTTGGACAACTCTGGAATAAACCAAAAATAAAGATCTAAATAAAATCTAACAAGATAATCTATGCTGTTGAAAAAGGAACTTTTAAATTTGGTGTCCAACCCCAACTTGACAATAATACACTTAAGTTCTTACATCAGAAAAGTCACGATTGTAATTTTATCGATTCGACTGGGTAGTTTATTTTTATTTTTTTTTGAATTGTTATTATCGTTTCCTTTAACTATGACTAAATAAGAAAAATCATCTAAAACATTGAAAGCTATTTCTAAAATCATAAAGATAAGGAAATTATCATAATGTACCAATCGTACTAATCATCTCTTCACGTGGTAAAGAGAGGCAAAAAATGGAAAATAAGATGCTACCGAAGAAAACCGAGATTGCTTAGTTCTTGCATTGGATGTTCAATCTTTCTTGGTGCAATCTTAATCCTCTAATCACCAGAATCAAAGATTCCACAAATTATTTTGATTCATATTTTTTTCTTTTCCTTTTTCTTCAATTGAACTTGTAATTTTTTATTTACAGATACTTTTGTTACGCTTTCTTTTTTTTTTCTTTTTTTTTTCGGTCAAAGGCCACATATTAATTCAAGATACTTTGACACGATTTTATCGATTTCTAGCTTTATAGTAGGTTGCAATGTCAAGAAATTGAAAAATGTTAATGTCAAAATATTGCGAAAATCATATGAATTAGAGGACTTTATATTCTGTTAAAGAAAGTCGAAAAACTCAATTAAACTAACCATCCAAGTCAATGGTCAATATGGATTCATCCCTCGTTAAAAAAAAACTAAATGGATTAAAATTTCCTAGCTATAGGATTATATGATTCTTTATATACATGTGATCTCCATTTACCTGCCAAAATAACATACATTGCTTGATTATGCGGTTTATATGTCCTTTATCTACATGTAGTCTCCATCTGCCTATTAACTAAAATTTTTGGGTAGAATTTTCTAATAAGATGAATTACTTAAACGGAAAAAGAAAACCAAACTAATCTTATTTGCAGAGCAAGGATCCATCAATTTGTATTCAAATTTTTCTTTTTTTCATAACTAAAGTCCATCGTATTTATAATATCTGAATCTGCAATTAGTGGATATAGTTAAGCAAACAATTCTGTACATGGTTAGTTTGGGATATCTCTATCTGGTTTTAAAATTCCACTGGAATTCCAAACTCAAAGTCTCTTTTAGTTCCTTAAAAATTAAGTCACCCAATTCTATTAAGAAAAGTAATCATAATCCTACTCTAATTCCACGATGTTTATCCCTCTATAAACAACTTTATCCATTCGCTAAGCCTCCGACAACTTTTACATTAACGCTCTCAATATCTCTCCTGCCTGTTAGAGATCAAATTCACTAAGGAGTCGCCATTCTTCATCAGAAAATTCTCATGGCCATTCTCAGAAGAAAGCTGCCGTGGCTCGTTGAGAAGTTAGGAATCGGCAAGAAGTTAGCAAGAAGAGGATGCTTCGCAGTGTACATCGGTGAAGACAGAGAACGTCGCGAGATACCGGTGAAGTACTTGCATTCTATAATGTTGCAAGCCTTGCTGAATCAGTGCCGAGATCAGTCGGACAAGCGCATAGGGCTCTGCTTGGGTTGCTCGCCCGAATTGCTCAATTGGGTTCTTGAATTGGCCAAGGCCGAAGTAGGAGAGACCGACCATAATCTTGCGATCAAGGATGATGAGATCAAACATGCCGAGATGCGCCCGATTTGGTCGTTTAGTAATTTCCTGGTAATGGTATAGGACTGATCTTAGTTTTCCGTTGGATTAGATTCTAATGTACATGCGAAGACCTTGTTTTGTAATTTGAATGAATGAATGAAGTTTCTTCGCAGTATTGTCATTGAGGGGTCTATTTTTGTGAAGAATTGCTCGTAGAAACTAGTATAAGCAGCATTTTTCACAATCTTTTTTTGCCATGGAGATGTTCATCCTAGGTCAAATCCATCTAAAATGTGAGAGACTCCTCATGCGGCTCATGTTATTCGATTTTTTTTAGGCGATCGCATGCCGAGAGTGGTCTCTGAACAAAAGGGTTGCATATTGACAGGTCTCTGAACAAAATGACACTATCTTGTTCAAATAGATTATGTGCATATATGTGACATCAACTATTCTTAGCCCAACTATTTCAAGCGAGATACAGATACCTTAATTTTCATATAAATGTTGTCTCTATAGACTTGGTATAATCTTTTCAAGCAATAATTATTGGCTGATTTAATATAATAGAAGAATTGTCGAAGCACAGACACAATGTTTTTATCTAGAGTTTAATTTGTTAAAATTTGGATCGCGATTATATATGTTAGCTTATCGCTAAAGAATGATCAATTGTCCATAGTTTCCAAACTAGACCATTCAGACTGATAAATCATGTTGGGAAATTCATATATAGCTTGCCCATCTTTATCTGCTCCACTGGAATCCATGATTTCCCCCAAATAATCTGATTGGAGGACGAACTGTTTCTTTGGGACATTTCGCTAATAGAATTGGTAATTAACATAGTAATACAAAGGGTTTGATATCGCGAAAACTCACTGATACACTCGTAATATATTTATCTCAAATTAATTATTTGATGAGAGATAATTAAACTTTATTCAATTGCACGGCACACAACTAATGAGAAGAATTAGCGGAACTTAATTGTTTTAACAACATCCAAAATCGAGTTGCTCTAAAGCGTACTGCTTTAGAGGTAGATAAAATTTCCCCTTATTTTTTGAATTATACATGTGTATGCTATGTGACTTTCTGCACATTATGTGGGGTTACCTTGACTAATTCACACTAAAATACAACGTGCAGTCCATTATGTTGTTCTTTCTTGAGAACCCTAGGCTGACAAATCAACGAGGCCAAAGAAGTGCCAGACAAAGTCAAAAGGCATCGTTGCATCCAAAGAAATTCAGCACTATACACACAAAAATTAGAAGCGAATTATGAGACTAAAAAAGATGCTAAACACTTAGAAAGGGGGATAATTATCAAAATATCCTACATCTATTGTAGGTATGCTAATCAATCCTAAACATATCAATCCGGCCACTTGTTGACCATTTGCCAATGTGAATGGAAAATTATGATTCAAAAGATTCATCAGAATATTCAGAAGAAGATTCAGACGATTCAGAAGATTCATCAGAAGACACAGAACAAGATTTAGACAATTCAGAAGATTCATCGTCTAGAAGATTCAGAAGATTCATCAGAAGATTCAAAAGATTCATCAGAAGATTCAGACGATTCAGAAGAAGATTTAGAAGATTAATTAGAAGATTCATTAGTAGATTCATAAGAAGATTCAGACGATTCAGAAGAAGATTTAGAAGATTCATCAGAAGATTCAGACGATTCAGAAGAAGATTCAGAAGATTCAGAAGAAGATTCAGACGATTCAGAAGATTCATCGTCTAGAAGATTTATCAGAAGATTCAGGAGAAGATTCAGACGATTCAGAAGAAGATTTAGACGATTCAGAAGAAGATTCAAACGATTCAGAAGATCCATCAGAAGATTCAGACGATTCAGAAGAAGATTCAGAAGATTCAGAAGATTAAGATGATTAAGATGATTCATTAGAAGATTCAGACGATTCGGAAGAAGATTCAGAAGATTCAGACGATTCAGAAGAAGATTCAAAAGATTCATCGTCTAGATGATTCATCAGAAGATTCAGATGATTCAGCAGAAAATTTAGAAGATTCATCGTCTAGAATCTTCATCAGAAGATTCAGATGATTCAGAAGAAGATTCAGAAGATTCAGAACAAGATTCAGACGATTCAGAAGATGATTCAGATGATTCATCAGAAGATTCAAAAGATTCATCGTCTAGAAGATTCATAAGAAGATTCATCAGAACATTCTGACGATTCAGAAGAAGATTCAGACGATTCAGAAGAAGATTCATCAGAAGATTCTATTGTAACAAACGCGGAAAAAGAAACACAGAACACAATGATTTACCTGATTCGATCAAGGCGATCTAAGTCCATGGACAAGACAAAATAAGATTCCACTATGTTTAAAGAGTGTATTGATTACAACCCTAGCAACAGTATAAAAGAGCGTCAAAAAAAGATTTATCGGAAGAATCAGAAGAAGAAGATTCAGAAGATTCAGAAGAAGATTCAGAAGATTCATCCGAAGATTTAGAAGAAGATTCAGACGATTTAGAAGAAGATTCATCAGATGATTTAGAAGATTCAGATGATTTAGAAGAATATTCAGATGATTCATCAGAAGATTCAGACGATTCAGAAGAAGATTCATTAGAAGATTCTGTGGTAACAAATGCGGAAAAACAAACACAGAACATTAAGGTTTACCTGGTTCGATCAAGGTGATCTACGTCCACGGGCAAGGCAAAATAAGATCCCTCTATGTTTAAAGAGTGTACTGATTACAACCCTATCAACAGTATAAAATCAGCCTCCAAAAAAGGATTCATGAGAAGAATCAGATTCAGAAGATTCAGAAGATTCAGACGATTTAGAAGAAGAATCAGAAGATTCATCGTCTAGAAGATTCAGAAGATTCATCGTCTAGAAGATTCAGAAGATTCATCAGAAGATTCAGACGATTTAGAAGAAGATTCAGAAGAAGATTTAGACGATTCAGAAGAAGATTCATAAGATTCATCATCTAAAAGATTCATCAGAAGATTCAGAAGATTCATCAGAAGATTTAGAAGATTCAAAAGATGCAGAAGAAGATTCAGACAATTCAGAAGAAGATTCAGACGGTTCAGAAGAAGATTCAGAAGGTTCATCGTCTAGAAGATCTATCAGATGGTTCAAAAGAAGTTTCAGATGATTTCATCAGCAGATTCAGACATCAGAAGATTCAGACGACTCAGAAGAAGATTCAGAAGATTCATCGTCTAGAAGATTCAGAAGATTCATCGTCTAGAAGATTCATTAGAAGATTCAAAAGATTTAATCAGCAGATTCAGAAGAAGATTCAGATGATTCAGAAGAAGATTCAGATGATTCATTTGAAGATTCAGCAGAAGTTTCAGAAGAAGATTTAGAAGATTCAGAAGATTTATCAGAAGATTCTGTTGTAACAAACGCGGAAAAACAAACACAGAACACAAGGATTTACTTGGTTCGATCAAGGTGATCTACGTCCACGGGCGAGGCAAAATAAGATTTCACTATGTTTAAAGAGTGCACTGATTATAACCCTAGCGACAGTATAAAAAGAGCCCCCAAAAAAAGATTCATAAGAAGAATCAGAAGAAGAAGATTCGGAAGATTCATTAGAAGATTCAGACGATTCGGAAGAAGATTCATCAAAAGATTCAGATGATTCAGAAGAAGATTCAGAAGATTCAGAAGAAGATTTAGACGATTCAGAAGAAGATTCAGAAGATTCATCGTCTAGAAGATTAATCAGAAGATTGAGAAGATTCATCAGAAGATTCAGACGATTCAGAAGAAGATTCATAAAATTCATCAGAAGATTCAGATGATTCAGAAGATTCATCATCTAGAAGATTCAGAAGATTCATAAGAAGATTCAGACGATTCAGAAGAAGATTCAGACGATTCAGAAGAAGATTCAAACGATTCAGAAGATTCTTTTGTAACAAACGTGGAAAAATAAACTCAAAACACACGGATTTACATGGTTCGATCATGGTGATCTATGTCCACGGCCGAGGCAAAATAAGATTCCACTATGTTAAAGAGTGTTCTGATTGCAACCTTAGCAACAGTATAAAAAGAGGCCCCAAAAAAAGATTCATCAGAAGAATTAGAAGAAGAGGATTCAGAAGAAGATTCAGAAGACTCATCGTCTAGAAGGTTTATCCGAAGATTTATCAGAAGATTCATGAGAAGATTCAGATGATTCAGAAGAAGATTCAGAAAAAGATTCGGAAGATTTCATCAGCAGATTCAAAAGATGATTCAGATTATTCAGAAGAAGATTCAGATGATTCATCAGAAGATTCAGACGATTCAGAAGAAGATTTAGAAGATTCATCAAAAGATTTAGAAGAAGATTCAGAAGATTCATCAGAAGATTCTATTGTAACATACACGGAAAAACAAACACAAAACACAAGGATTTACCTTGTTCGATCAAGGTGATTTACGTCCACGGGCGAGGCAAATAAGATTCCACTATGTTTAAAGAGTGTATAGATTACAACCCTAGCAACAGTATAAAAAGAGCCCCCGAAAAAGATTCATCAAAGGAATCAGAAGCAGAAGATTCAAAAGATTCATGAGAAGATTCAAACGATTCAGAAGAAGATTCAGAAGATTCATCAAAAGATTCAGACGATTCAGAACATTCATCGTCTAGAAGATTTATCAGAAGATTCAGAAGATTTAGAAGAAGATTCAGAAGATTCATCGTCTAGAAGATTCATCAAAAGATTCAGAAGATTCAGAAGAAGATTCAGACGATTCATCAGAAGATTCAGAAGAAGATTCAGACGATTCAGAAGAAGATTTAGATGATTCATCAGAAGATTCAGTCATTTCAGAAGAAGATTTAGAAGATTCATAAGAAGATTCAGAAGATTCATCCGAAGATCCTGTTGTAACAAACGCGGTAAAACAAACACAGAACGCAAGGATTTACTTGGTTCGATCAAGGTGATCTACGTCCACGGGCGAGGCAAAACAAGTGTCCACTATGTTTAAAGAGTGTCCCTATTACAACCCTAGCAACAGAAGATTCATCAGAAGATTCCGATGTTTCATCAGAAGATTCCTCCTCAGCTATTTCTAGTACAATAGGAACGATGAGAACATGTGAAGTTTGTCTAAACGAATCATAGTGTATAGTTCGCCTACCTCTATGCAAATTCCTCCTCCTCCTGACCACGACGCAGATGCAGCAGCACAGCAATGCTATGCCGCATACTGCTGACACGCTGCTTGCAATCCATATCACTTTGTTTCCTTTATCTGTCAAATATAATATACTTCGCGATTAGGATAATTAACAGGAGTCGAGGAATTATTGAACTCATACTCTTAATGGTACTTACCCTTTGTAGTATGAGTAAGTTCGGCTGTGGGCGGAGATGCTTGAAACCCAGATTCTGAATGGCTGAATGCAGAAGAATTTTAGCCACAGATGTTTGCACAAGAAAACGGGAAGAGAATTGGTCTCCTAGATTTTGATTGTTCTATGAACATGATCTGGGGCTTTGCAAGTTTCTTTTGTCACTTCTTCTTGATAAATTTTGATTGTCATATGAATATTGATAATCTCATAAATTTTTAGGCGTAGGAATTGAAAATTATATACTTTATTTATTTACTGACTTCAACAAAATGTTAACATACATGTATAGATATAGATCTACATATACGTCTCTAATGGATATACCTTTTTTCATCCAGTTATTAATATTAACTAGTCCTTCAAAATTACTCGTAGTCAATCCTGTTTGGGAGGATTTTCAACTATTACAAATAGTAATCTTAAGTTTGGAAATGAACAAAGTATAGCCATAAAATTCAAAATATGTGTGAGGGGTTTTGATATCGTAACGTATTATCACAGTACCTGAATGTATCGAATGCAATTTGTTGAAATTACAACTAAAAGGGAAGAAGAAGAAATGGAACAACTGACGCCAAGTAAAACAGAGTAGCTGGGAAAAACAGAGTAGTTGGGAGTTCTTTTCTGTTAGTGTAGTTTTACTCCTCGGTTACTTCAGTTTCTTCTATTGCAGTTCTTGATGAGCTATCAAACCAGAATTGTTGTATTTTTTGAGATCTAAACTTGTACTATAAATACTGCAAGTTACACGAGAGATGTTAAGCTCTCAGATGAAGAAAGATTAGGTGAAAATTCTGCAATATGATAATTCATTCCCTACTGTTTACGTCTCCTTCTCTTTCATCTATATCTCAAACTTTCTCATGGTATCAGAGCCATCTCTGAGAGCAATGCTGTGAAATCTGGTCTCTTTCTCTGAAGAACAAAGCAATGGCAGCAAGAACATCGAGATATCCTTTTCCTATTCATGTTAACATTGCTAACTTTGTTACAATCAAACTTGCTGAAGACAATTTTCTTCTCTGGCAAGCTCATTTTTACAGATTCCTTCGCAGTCAAGAGCTATTTGGCTTTATCAATGGAGAAATTCCACCACCTCCTCAGACGATACAACTTGAAGTTGACGGGAGAGAGACAGAAGTAGTAAATCTCGATTACACTGATTGGATGAAAACTGATCAACTGGTGTCTTCATGGATCAGTGGTGCAGTTTCTGAGAATATCCTGGGGCTAATCATTAGCCTGGAAACATCCTATGACGTATGGCAGACTTTGCTGAATCGATTCACGCAAAAATCTGTAGCTAGGGAGTTTGAGTTGAGGGGGAAACTTCAGGCATGTCAAAAACGAAATAGACAACTATCTGATTATCTTAGGGAGTTCAAATTGATTTGCGATCAGTTAAATGCAATAGGAAAACCTGTGGATGAAATAACTAGAGTTTTTGGCGTCTTGGAAGGACTGGGATCAGAGTATGAAAACTTCAAAACAACCATGTATTGTTTAAAACCTCAACCTGATTATGATGAGGTGATATCACAGCTAGAAAGATTTGAAACAAGACTGCAGAAGTACTCCTCAAGTCAGTTTAATCCTAATTTGGCATATTACGGAGAAAGAAATGTAGAGATTGAACCAAAGATAGTAACTAGCAGAAAATTTAATCAGCATAATCTGGCTTTTGTGGGACAGAGAGGTGGTTTTAGGGGAGGTCGTAACAATGGCAGAGGTCATTCCTTCAACAATCGAGGTCGTGGTTATGGTTTTCAAGGAAGAAGTCAGAATTATAGACCATTTAGTCTGAACCGGGATCAGGAGGTTCAACGTTTTAAACCACAGATTAACACCTATAGTGCAGGCCCTGGTTTTCGACCTCATGCTGATTCTTCACAGAGGTTTCAGAAGACTACATCTTATCCCCCTCAAAACTCAACAACCTTTAAGAACTTACAGATGGAAAAAGTGACAGATGGAGTTCGCATAGCCTGTCAAATCTGCAAACGACCAGGGCATGATGCACTTCGATGTTGGTATAGGTTCGACAACTCTTATCAAGACGAAGCTATTCCTCAAGCTTTAGCAGCAATGCATCTTGAGGATCATACAGGCAGTGACTGGTATCCTGACACAGGAGCCACAGCCCACATTACTGCCAATCCTGTCTTACATGCTCGAACTAAACATATTGAAATTGATTTTCATTTCGTCAGGGAAAAGGTCTCCTTGGGATCCTTACGGGTCCAGTATGTTCCTAGTCATCAGCAGATTGTTGACATTTTTACCAAGGCTTTGTCGCGGCTCGATCACTGTACTCTCAGAACCAAACTGGGATTGGGGTTCAAACCCGTACCCAGTTTGCGGGGGGATGTTGAAATTACAACTAAAAGGGAAGAAGAAGAAATGGAACAACTGACGCCAAGTAAAACAGAGTAGCTGGGGAAAACAGAGTAGTTGGGAGTTCTTTTCTGTTAGTGTAGTTTTACTCCTCGGTTACTTCAGTTTCTTCTGTTGCAGTTCTTGATGAGCTGTCAAACCAGAATTGTTGTATTTTTTTGAGATCTAAACTTGTACTATAAATACTGCAAGTTACACGAGAGATGTTAAGCTCTCAGATGAAGAAAGATTAGATGAAAATTCTGCAAGATGATGAATTCATTCCCTGCTGTTTACGTCTCCTTCTCTTTCATCTATATCTCAAACTTTCTCACAATTGATCTGTTTCCTCTTCTCCTCTCATCAAATATTCTTTTACTTCTTGAAGAATCTGCAATATAGCCTCTTCGATCAGAGAATCGACAAAGGTTTTTTTATTCGAAATATACATCGAATTTTTATTTCCTTTTGTCAAAGCAATATTGGTTTGCATAAATGTTACACGTACGTAGTTTCTCTCCACCTAATACTGAAAGTTTTGATTGGACATTTAGATTTAAGTCTCATTCAAGATAACGAGGACTCTGACTTACTAATGAATAACCAATGCATTGAGTAAGGCAAAGAAAAAACAAATGCCTCCAGAAATATACAGTAAACGATAATCATCCAAAATTATCGCGAACTCCAACATTTGTAGTTGACGCCTTCCTCTCACTAGAACGGGATTAGTCATGGTTATGTCCAGTAAGAAATAAAAGTGATTAAAAAGATTGTGTAAGGGCACTTACCCACGATAATACGAGTAAGTTTGGCCTTGGGCGGAGAAGCTTGAAACTCAGATCCTGAATGGCTGAATGCAGGAGAGTTTTAGCCACGCGTGATTGCACAGGAGAATTTTGTACAATTGAAACCACAAGAGTGATATGAACATAATCTGTGGCTTTGAATAGTTTCTTTTGCCATTTCTTCCTGATAAATTTTGATAATCATGAAAATTATGATTCTATCTTATTAAACCGGTCTTATGCAGATCAATTTTGTAACACAGTCCTAAAATGTGAGAAGGTTCTGACTTCCATATGTATGTATCATCGTACCTGGGTGTATTGTTTTCAGTCTCACCGAGCGCTCTCAATTTTGGTTTGCTTCCTTCTCTCCCCCCTTCAAATCTTATTCTTGCTGTGCTTGGCGCTGTCGAAGACTTGAAACATCCGGCCTCTTCAATCACCGACATCGGAATTGTTATTCTCTTTTGTCGAAACATATAAGGTTTGTAATGAATCTCATATGTATGTAGTAACCCTACCCACTAGGCTACTACTATACTTTCAGTTCTACATTTAGACTCCATTTGTTTTGCGAAAAATGAGTAATTTCAAAAACATTCTCTTAAAAACGTCTGCTTATAAAAAACAATTGAACGAATAATATTTTTCATTGGATAATTATTCCAAACGATACAAGCGATTAGGGAAAACTATCAAAAAAGTCATAAACCTATTGCACTTTTGCCAATTCAATCATAAACCTTTTAAATTTGCCAATGCAGTCCTAAATCTTTTGTATTTGTGCCAATTCAATCCTAAACCTTTTTTTTTTGTGCCAATTCAGTCATAAACCTCTTGCATTTGTGCCAATTCAGTCCATCCGGCCAACTTTGACCGACCGGCGTTGATGGGCAATTTTTAATAATATTTTAATTTTTTTTATTTTTCTTTAATTTTTTCCCTTTTTTCTTCCTTTTCTTTCTTTTTCTAGTTCATCTTCTTTCTCGGATCTTCTTCTTCATTCATCTTCTTCCTTCGAACCTTTTCCTCTGTTCATCTTCTTCCTTTGGATTTTCTTCCTCCACCAAGGTCTCGCCCACCACTGGCGTTGCCGCCGCTGTCGTGGGCGAGCTGGCGCCACAATCGCTCGGCGATGTCAGCCTTGCCCAGTTATGGGGTGGCTCGACCTTGCCTAGCCATGGCGTCCCGTTGCCGTCGCCATCACTAGGCGAGCTCGGCCTTCGCCTTGCCATCACCCATCGGCCTCACCCGGTGACGGTCTTTTGGCGTCGGCGGTGGCCGATGACGGCCAAGGATGCAGGTCGACGGTGGTCTACGACGGCCAAGGATGGAGGTTAGCGATGATCCAAGCAAGCACAGGTGGGAGCTCGGGAAGACGTCGCAAGGAAGAAGAATAGTAAGTAAGAAAAAGATATGAAAAAATAAAAAAAATAAAAAATTGAAAAATATTAAAATATTATTAAAAATTGCTCCATCAATGCTGGTAAGGTCCACGTCAGCGCCGGCCGGCTAAAATTGGCGGGATAGACTAAATTGACACAAATACAAAAGGTTTAGAATTGAATTGACACAAATGTAAAAGGTTTAGGAATAAATTGGTAAAAATTTAGTAGGTTTAGGATTTTTTTTACAATTTTCCTCATGCGATTATTTTTAAGAAAATATTTTTGAAATCACTCATTTTTTACGAAACAATCGGAGCCTTGGATGTAAGTCTAGTGAGGATTCTGACTCACTGCTGAGAATTGCCTCTTCATTTAGCGTTGCTGAAACGTAAACCATGTTTAATAATTCGTTTAACTATATAGTTAACAGATCACGATGAATGACCGATGAATTGAATAAGGCATAGAAAAGACAAATGCATCCAGACAAATCGAAGAAAAAGGGAATAAAAAAACAACTCAAAATTATAATGAACCATTCGAAGTTGACGCCTTTCTCTTACTAGAGGTTGCATTTTCAGCACAATGTGCACAAACCCTGACCCCAACTCTTCCTCGTTCTATCTTTTCAAGCTTCGACATGCGACAATAGATTAGTTTTTGGGGGGTTAAACATGATTGGTTACATCCCTCTACTTTGTGTTTTATATATAATGGAAAATTGCCTGCCATTGACAATTTCGGTTTACTATATAACTCAGCCTTTTTGCTAAATCCATTTACTATGTTAAGAGCTAACACTGGAAATCATGGTGCAAATTCTAAAATTTGTCGATTTTGTGCACTTAAATCTTAAAACTTTTGATTAGTGCGTTTAAGTCTAAAAACTTTCAATTTCGTACACTTCAATCCTGCTGTCTAGTTCAGCAGTTTTAAGTGAATGGAAGCATATCTTTTTTTGTGTTATTTTTTTCCAATATTACGTGACTCTTGCACAAATAACGTGGTCTTCTGCGCCCCATCAAAAAATTTAACAAATTGAAATTGAAGAAAGAAAGCTAGATAATGACAAAAAAAAAATGAGGGTGGACCAGTGGGCCGTCCCCTTTGTCATCGGCAAGGGCCGATGGCGCTCATCTAACTACCGACGCCCTCGCCTAGTAATGGAGGCAGTGATGATGATGACGAGCCTCGCCACCACCAGGCTAGGGTAGCCGCTGCCACGAGCAAGGGCCTTGCCGACCATCCCCTTAAACCACCATCCTCGACCTCATGGGGTCTTTCTTCTTTTTATTTTTGCTTTTTCAGCTTATTTTTTAAATTTGTAGATTTGATTGTAATTTTCTTTTTATTGGTTTGTAATTATTTTCTTTGAATATTATAATATGAAGTTACAAAACGAGCTCCTTTTGGATTCAACTGTGAAAAATTTTACTAAAAAAAATCACGTAGGACTGAAAAATTGAAAAAGAAAGCCACACGTACATTTTTGTCTGCTTGAAACTAACTTATTCGACATAAGGACAAAAGTGGATGAAAAATACAAGTTTTACAATTTATATATGGGAAAGGAAAAATTAAACTGAAGTATACGAAGTTGATAATTTAATATTGTATTGTAATTATCTTAAACCAATACTAACCATATTGACGAGGAACAGTTGAGCTTGAATCCGGGAGACTCCTATTAGGTTGCGAAGGTGGAGGCGGGGGCGTGGACGACTCTTGCCGGCTCACCCCCACCCCCAACATAGGACGGCCGGTGTCCACATCAGCAATTCCTAGTCAAAATTGGTCTGATGGACTCAATTGATACCATTACAAAAAGATTTAAAACTAAATTGATCCAATTAAAAGCTTTATGACTAAATGAGTTCCAGGTTTATGACTTTTTTTGGTACTTTGCCCGTTTTAGGGTGTTTCTTTCACTATGGCTGGTTCTATTCACAACATTATCCCTACAACAAGTCTATCCAGTGCGTGAGAGAGAGAAGTACTCCCTGTCACAATATGATCTGCGACGATTACGTCGATCACGGACACGGGTATTTTTATGTGATCTTTGATCGGCTGGCCGTACCCTCGGCTGATGCCTTTTGGGAAAGAATCGGTCTGTCCCGTGCGCTCCTTCAGATTCGTCAAGGCTTGTGACGAATCCGCTATAATTTTCGAAAATCGGTAGCGCAAACTCCACCTGATCGTGTCCAATCTCCTCGCCAACGGAAGATGATGGTGGTGGTGGTGGTGGTGGTGATGATGATGATGAGACATTGAAAGGAAAAGGGAGACACACGTCATCATCCTCGTTTCCCGCTTTCACGACCATCTCGCGACCACAGTCCCGAAATGCGGATCTCGAATTGCTGTGATGTCCGGGGAAATAGCAGCTGCGATGCTGCTTGAAGTCGAAGATGTTCCCAGTACTAGCAGCATCAGGACTAGGAAATCTACCGATGCGAAGCTCCTTCGAAACACATGAGGTCGTCACGAGCAGATACAATATGGATGCAAATGCGAGCAGGACATCGACATGTGCTCCTGAGATCATCTCTTTCTTTCAAGTGATTTGTGAAGGCTGTCTTCAGTGATTTCTCTCCTTACAAGTACAAAGAGTGTGCATTTGTAAGATTGTTTGGGAAATTTGTGTTGGTGAGGCCTGCTTTGCATTCTTTCTTATCTTCATTACATCTTCACGTTGACGAGGTCGAGGAAACCACTTGAGAGGGATCGATGGCGAGTAATAGTTGGCCGTTGCTGTCACCAATGACGTACAGCCCAAGTCCGTGGAAATTTCCAACCATTGAGACTTGACTAGCATTTGGAAATCGTTCTCTTAACTAAAACTAGTTGTCGCTCGTAATTTCTGCGAAGTTCCTGTAAAAGTTATTTCTAATTTGGGTTTTATTAATTGTTATTTTAATTAATTATTGATCTAATAAAGGAAAGATATAAGGTTTCCTAATTCTAATTGATATGGGCTGGATAGTGTGGGTTGAGTTTGTTGAAGTAGTTGTCCCACATCGCTTGATAATGGGTCCTATATGCTCTTTATATTCGTGTGGTCTCCCTCCACCTATAAGCTTAAGCTTTTGGGTTGGATTTTCTAATATGCTCTTTCTGATGTGACTCGTTATCGGACTCTGGTTGGTAGTCTTGTGTATCTCACTATGCGTCCTGACATTGCTTATGCGGTCTACCCATTGCTTATGCGGTCTACCCATTGCTTATGCGGTCTACCCATTATGCTGCTGTTCTGCGAATTCTGCGCTACCTTAGTACTTTGACACGGTCTTTATTTTTACCGTCGTCTTCTCGTCTCGAATTCCGATGCCGACTGGGCTTCTGATGTAACTAATCGTCGGTCTGTCACAGGGTTCTGCATTTTCCTTGGCGATTCTCTCATTTCTTGGCGCGCTAAGAAACAGCAGATTGTCTCGCGCTCCTCTACTGAGTCTGAGTATCGCGCTATGGCTGACACTATTGTTGAGATTGTCTGGCTTCGTCGTTTGCTTGCTGACATGGGCGTTCCACTCCAGGATCCCACTCCTTTGTATTGTGACAACAAGAGTGCCATCCATATTAGGGCTAATCCTATTTTTCATGAGCGCACCAAGCATATTGAGATCGACTGCCATCTTACTCGTCATCATCTCCAGGCTCGAACCATCTCTCTTCCTTTTATTGGGACTGCGGATCAATTAGCTGATGGTTTTACGAAGGCTCTTACAGCGCCGCGTTTTCAGTATCTCATTTCCAAACTCTCGCTGTTTGATCCACCTTGAGTTTGAGGGGGTGTTAGAATATTTTATTGATTCTGTATATATTCTAGAATTATTGTTGTTTATTCTCTAGGATTGTTTCCTCATAGATTAGGCTTATTGTACCTATTTATTATGGCTTCGTGCCTCAATACAATATACAGCTCAATTTTCTAAATCCTTTTTCTTTTCTATCATGGTATCAGAGCCAGTGTTATCCCTTTCGCGATTGTGCCTCCATCCTCCATTAATCAAATTCCACGTGCCGCTTGTAATCCGGCTTGCACGTGAGCGGGGGTGTTGAAGTAGTTGTCCCACATCGCTTGATAATGGGTCCTATATACTCTTTATATTCGTGTGGTCTCCCTCCACCTATAAGCTTAAGCTTTTGGGTTGGATTTTCTAATAGAGTTAAACCTTATTTATAAATTTATAATGAGGGTATAGGTTAAAAACTCTATAAACAGAGCTCAAATCCCTCGTCTAAATCCTAATGCTCACATAACCTCACACAAAGAGTCGTCATCATCAGAAGCAATACGTGAGAGGCCGTCTCATTGAAACCAGTGTCTAAAGGGGTTCATAGAGGAGAAACTCTTGAGCATCGATTCATCGCAATTCCGCATCAAGAACGATGGATCCGAAACAATGTGCGTAAATTCCTCTACTCCGATATTGTGATTCGCATATCTAAACGTGACAATCTTAGGTCCTGCATAAGGATAATAAACATGAGTTTCATATTGATCTTGCGGGTATTAAAGTTCGCAGATTCGAGTTTTCTCATCAGTTAGATGGCCATTGTTGAAATTATTTTTGAATTTGAATCTGGGTTTCACGGTCCAACCTTAGCAGATTTTCAAAAATAGCATGCTTTGTCGTTTCTGCGACAACGTTTTGTTTGTTCCTTCGAAGACCATCAGGATTTGGATATTCTTCTGAGCTTTGCATTTGGGCAAAATCAAAATGATTTCGTCTGCTAAAATTGCGGGAAAAAGGGACACACTATAAAATATTGCTGATTAAATAAAACAATTAATGAATTAGACATAGATGAAGAAATTAACCCCAATCGAATTCGAGAAAATGGACAGAAATTCAACGAAGAGGAAGGAAGCTCCTCACAGATCAAAATCAACGGAACACGGACCTGAATGGATGTAGAGAGGAGATAAACTCGTAATGCTCATACCTAGTATGGAATGTTGTCTTTGGTATGTCCTCCTTCTTGATCCTTAACTGATGATAGCCCGTCCTCAGGTGTATCTTGGAGAACACTGCTGTCCCTTGCAGTTGATCGAACAAGTCATCGATCCTTGGCAGTGGATACTTGTTCTTGATGGTTAGCTGGTTCAACTGCCGATAATCAATGCACAACCACAATGACCCGTCTTTCTTCCTCACAAACAGCACTAAATGTAAATAGGTAAAACTACTTTCTGGAATTGCAACTCTCGAATTTTTCAATATTTTTCTATATTGACATAGTAATATTTTATTTTTATTTTTTCGATTTGTTATTTTAATTATTTGATTTGAATTTTTTTTCCTTCTTTCTCGGCCGGGGGCCAGCCATAGGCGAGGACGAGCTCGCCGTGACTCGCCAACCTTTGGCGAGGCCTTGAGCTCTGCGCTTGCCGGCCTCGCTAGAGGTTGGCGACTCAAAGCTCGCCGACCTTGGGCGAGCTCATCCTTGCTTGTGACCGGTCACTAGCTGTCGTCGTGGCCGGCCATCGACCGAGAAAGAAGGAAAAAAAATATAAAAAAAATATGTAAAAAATTCAAATAAAAATTGTCCTAGTTAAAGTCATGAAATTGAAATAATTTTTTAAATGAGATCCTAACACTGAAAAACGTTTTCGATCACATATCAACAAACACATGAAAAATAACCATTTTCCAAGAAAATGATTTCTTGAAAAGCATTTTTCTTTCAGGAAAACATTATCTTGATTTTCCGATGCTTGTTTCGCGGAAAATAAACTAGTCAAAGAAAACATTTTCCATCCATGGAAAAAATAAATTCAAAAGTGGAGAAGTGATTTCCCCTTTTCAAGAAGAAGAAAACATTTTCCTTCATCTTTACTCTCTCCACTCCTTCACATTCTTTTCTTCTTAATTAATTTTTAATTTTTATTTTGTTATTTTCTTTATTTTTCTTTTTATTCTTGATTTTTTTAAATAAAAAATATTTTTTTTATTTTTTATATTCTTTCTTCTTCGGCCGGTGCCCAGCCATGGGCCAAGAGGTCGAGCTCGAGCCTTGCCAGAGAACGGCGACACACGAGGCCTAGCCCAATTGGCGAGGCCCGAGGCTCCACCTCGCCAGCTACCGGCCGAAGAAAAAGGAATATGAAAAAGAAAAAAAAGGAGAAAAGAATTTTTTAAAAAAAAAAAACAGAAAAAGTAATTCAGAATTCAGAATTTTAAAAAGAAAAGATAAAATAAAAATAAATTATTAAAATGAGTTCACGGAGAAAAATCAAATTGAATTTTACATACCAAACGGCGAAAAATATTTTCTAATTCCTTTTTAGATTTTAGCTAAACACAGAAAAGTATCGTCATTTTCCTGGAAAATAACTTGTTGGAAATATTTTTGAAAAATACCACATTTTTTGCGAAATAAATGGAGACTTAATTTATTACTTTTTTCTAAGTGTTGCCAAATCAGCATCCCTTATGCAGAATGAAATTAAAAGTACGCCACGCTGAATTTCAGAATGCAAGTCAACATCGGCTTATGCAGAATAAGATTAAAAATATCCCACATCGGATTCCGGCATGCCAAGTCGGCAAATTTAGCTGTCAGCTCGCTAGAAAGAGTAAATACCACCCAACAAAGAACGCTCTTGATTGCATAAATCTTGCATAGTATTGTTGGCTAAATTAATCTCGGTCCATATCACTAATTCATAAAGGAAGATAAATCATTCTAACAAAAAAAAGTAGATAAATCATAAATGATAACTTAAATAAGTGAATCATGTTTGATGCCTAGAAAGAGCCTATCAAGTTATTTGTAAATCAATTTTGTAGGCTAGTCTTGACCTACATCCCAATACTATCAGTTACGAGAATATTATCAACGGTATCTAATTGAATAGTACATTTATCTAATTGTATGCTAGTTTTGACTTGCATACCAATACTATCGGTTGTTGGAATCAAGTAAAGATTTCGCATTACGTGCCATGAAAATGCACCAAATTTGCCAATTGACATTTATCAAATCACATTCATTTAATATCTAAAGTACACTTGTTACCACTTTGAATCATAGCATTCTCAAAAATTTGTTATTTCCCTAAATTAAGATGCAAAATGAAGGTAATTAAGCGCACAAAGTCATTAACCAAGCCTTCCCATGTACTAGTTACACTAATAGCATGAGTGGGGTGCTAATTTAGTTTAGTTTTATTGTTTCTTTCTTAGGTGGTGGAAGGAGTGAAGAAGATAACCAAGAATGGGGCTAAGTTTTTGGATGGGCAAGAGGAGGAGTTTGATTCCAAAATCTTGGCAACTGGGTACAAGAGCAATGTCACTAATTGGCTCAGATTTTATTTATTTATTTGTGAATAGTTACAAAGTTTTGTGCATGGGAAGGCTTGGTTCACGCATCTCATGTGCATCTTTTGTGTCATTTCAAATTCGTGCTTCTACATCTCCGAGAGTGTCACAATGTTCCTTTGATGTGTTCTTCTGCTCGTGCATCTTTTGTGCGACATCTTTCACATTCATTTAGTGTCTAAAGTATACTTGTTTACACACTTCGAATCATAGCATTCTCAAATCTTTGTTCTTTCCTTAAATTAAGATGCAAAATCAAGGTAATTAAGCGCACAAAGTCATTAACCAAGCCTTCCCATGTACTAGTTACACGAATAGCAGGAGTGGAGTGCTAATTTAGTTTAGTTTTATTGTTTCTTTCTTAGGTGGTGGAAGGAGTGACGAAGATAACCAAGAATGGGGCTAAGTTTTTGGATGGGCAAGAGGAGGAGTTTGATTCCATAATCTTGGCAACTGGGTACAAGAGCAATGTCACTAATTGGCTCAGATTTTATTTATTTATTTATTTGTTTGTGAATAGTTACAAAGTTTTGTGCATGGGAAGACTTGGTTCACGCATCTCATGTGCATCTTTTGTGTCATTTCAGATTTGTGCTTCTACATCTTCGAGAGTGTCACAATGTTCCTCTGATGGGTTCTTTTGCTCTTTCGTGCGATCCACATGCATCTTTCACATTCGTTTAGTGTCTAAAGTATACTTGTTAACACACTTCGAATCTTAGCATTCTCAAATCTTTGTTCTTTCCCTAAATTAAGATGCAAACTCAAGGTAATTAAGCGCACAAAGTCATTAACCAAGCCTTCCCATGTACTAGTTACACTAATAGCGGGAGTGGAGTGCTAATTTAGTTTAGTTTTATTGTTTCTTTCTTAGGTGGTGGAAGGAGTGAAGAAGATAACCAAGAATGGGGCTAAGTTTTTGGATGGGCAAGAGGAGGAGTTTGATTCCATAATCTTGGCAACTGGGTACAAGAGCAATGTCACTAATTGGCTCAGATTTTATTTATTTATTTGTTTGTTTGTGAATAGTTACAAAGTTTTGTGCATGGGAAGGCTTGGTTCACGCATCTCATGTGCATCTTTTGTGTCATTTCATATTCGTGCTTCTACATCTCTGAGAGTGTCACAATGTTCCTCTGATGGGTTCTTTTGCTCGTGCATCTTTCGTGCGATCCACATGCATCTTTCACATTTGTTTAGTGTCTAAAGTATACTTGTTAACACACTTCGAATCATAGCATTCTCAAATCTTTGTTCTTTCCTTAAATTAAGATGCAAACTCAAGGTAATTAAGCACACAAAGTCATTAACCAAGCCTTCCCATGTACTAGTTGCACTAATAGCATGAGTAGAGTGCTAATTCAGTTTAGGTTTGTTGTTTCTTTCTTAGGTGGTGGAAGGAGTGAAGAAGATAACCAAGAATGTGGCTAAGTTTTAGGATGGGCAAGAGGAGTTTGATTCCACAATCTTGGCAACTGGGTACAAGAGCAATGTCACTAGTTGGCTCAGATTTTATTTATTTGTTTATTGTTTGTGAATAGGTACAAAGTTTTGGGCATGGGAAGGCTTGGTTCATGCATCTCATGGGCATCTTTTGTGTCATTTCGGATTCGTGCTTCTACATCTCCAAGAGTGTCACAATATTCCTCTAATTGTTTCTTCTGTCTATGCATCTTTCGTGCGATCCACGTGCATCTTTCACGTTCATTTTGTGTGTATAATTATTATGTACGCCATATTATTAGTTATGCAATAAATGATATTTATGTGAAGATAATCACATGCTATGCAATTAAATTGAAACCATATTCATAATCTAATTATAAAAAAGTAGATAAAAACATTTTTATTAAATTGCAATATCTCGAATCTCGATAATCACTACAATATAGTACTTATTTTAATGTGATCCCACATTATGTGCTTAAATTTAACACAATCACGGATAATTATATATATGGAAATTTATATAGGGTATTAAACTTATGTATCACGATTGATGATTCAAATGATAATTAGAACAATACTCCTAACTTGAAGAACTCGATCCTCCAAATGGGACAATTCAGAATAAATGTTATGACGAAACGCAGAAGAACAAAGACAGAACACCAGGATTTTACGTGGTTCGATCGAGGCGATCTACGTCCAAAGGCGAGGCGAAACGAAATTCCACTATGATCAAAGAGAGTACAAGATCGCTAAAGCGCACGGCTCGCGACAATTACATAAAACGAGAAAACTCTCTCTATATCAAACATGAAAACCCGAACCCCTATCGGGCCAACCCTCCGACGTCGCGAACTAAACCTCTACTTTTTCTCTTCTTTTGGGCTGCACGAAATATATGTCGGACTGGATACATAAAATTCAAAGACATATTTAACAATAAATAATCCATAATGTCTCATCTTTCTTCCCGAGAACTTTGATCGTGTCCGATGGACAAGTTTCCTTTATGATAGCGCTAGTAACGGCAACACATCAAACCAAGGAACGCCTAAAGAAGCGGCTCATCTGATGCCGGGAGTGAAAGTGCTCGTCCAGCTGAGCTCGTCAGTTCTGTCGGCCCATGAAGTTCTATATTGTTCCCAGACAGCATGACAACAACGGAGGACATGGATGGTCGGTTCTCCACGTCTTCTTGCACACACAACAACCCAATGTGGATGCACTTCAGCACTTGATCTGCATCGTACGATTGTGTAAGCGAAGCGTCCATCAGTTCTAGCGCTCGGCCTTGAGACCACAGTTTCCATGCCTGTTGTATTGAAGCATCTTGTAAATATATGGGGGAAAGTATAGCTATGACTTGTTTGACAAGAAGGGGACTGAGAACATATTCGGTATTAGGGACATACCGACGCAAGCATCATCCGACCAGGTTTTGTCACATACCAGCGGCTATTCTTTGTTCCACTAATTATCTCTAGCACAAGAACCCCGAAGCTATAAACGTCCGACTTCATTGAAAAAATTCCTTCCATCGCGTACTTTGGAGCGATGTATCCACTGTTTCCACACATAAACACAAGGAAAGACATGGTAGAACTTGCCTGAGTAGTTTGACTGTAGTAGTGAAATATAAAATCATGAGTTTTGTAATGCTGAACGGTGATTAATGCAAAATCTATTTAGAGTTTATCAACATGGAAGAAGGACATAGTAGCAACATACTATGTTCCTGCAACCCTGTTGGTGTTTGCGTTGATTTGGTTATCTCCGAAAATCCTCGCCATCCCAAAGTCTGATATCTTTGGGTTCATGTCATCATCCAGCAAGATGTTGCTAGCCTTGAGGTCCCTGTGGATGATTTTGAGACGAGAATCCTCGTGTAGATACAGAAGTCCTCGAGCGACTCCATGGACGATCTTTAGGCGTGTCTCACAATCGAGTTGCCCACTCTTGCTTGAATCTATGAAAACAAGTAATCAAACCCCAAACTGAATGTCTCATTCTTTCCAAACATAAAGGAGCAGCTAAAGGTTTATAGGGGCAAACCAAAGAGGACCATGTCTAAGCCCTTGTTGGGCATGTACTCATATACTAGAACTTCTCAATTTTCTCTAAGTAGCATCCCAAGAGTGTCACAATGTTCCTGTGTTGTAGTTTAGCAATCAAGGCAACTTCATTCGCCAGTTCGACAATGCCTTGACCTGAAGTTTTTGACAGCCTCTTGACCGCTATTTCCTTTCCCCTGCCAATCTACCCTGCAGTGTTGGTGCCAATCGGCAAGTTTGTCGCAGGAATGTACTTGAACTGAATAAGAAAACCTTTTCCCATACTATTCATATCACAATGCGAGTATATCAGGGACCGCAAGAGGTGAACACGTGCATGGAGAATTATTCTTCTTGCAATAATTTTCACGGTTCTTTACAATTACCAGGACTAATTGGGAGCTTCAAGATATAGGCTTTCAGCACTTACCTTGTACACAGGACCAAATCCGCCTTGTCCAATTTTATTCTGGTCTGAAAAGCTATCTGTAGCCGCCTATATGGCGGCTAATCCCATCATCGGAATCTCCTGCAAGACAGATTCCTGCGAAAATACATTCTCGTGGTGCCTTCCCCTGATTTCTCCCAAGTTCAATGACTGAATCACATGTTCAGAAGAAGATTCAGAAGATTAAAACGATTCGGAAGAAGATTCAGATAATTCATTAGAAGATTCAGATGATTCAGAAGAAGATTCAGACGATTTGGAAGATTCATCAGAAGATTCTATTGTAACAAATGCAGAAAAATAAATACAGAACACAAGGATTTACTTGGTTCGATCAAGGTGATCTATGTCCACGGGCGAGGCAAAATACGATTCCACTATATTTAAAGAGTGTACTGATTACAACCCTAGCAACAATATAAAAATAGCCCCTAAAAAAAGATTCATTAGAAGAATCAGAAGAAGAAAATTCAGAAGATTCATCAAAAGATTCAGACGATTCAGAAGAAGATTCATAAGATTCCTCATCTAGAAGATTCATCAGAAGATTCAGAAGACTCATCAGATTCATCATCCAGAAGATTCAGAAGATGATTCAGACAATTCATCTGAAGATTCAGACGATTCAAAAGAAGATTCAGAAGATTCATCAGAAGATTCTGCTGTAACAAACGCGGAAAAACAAACACAGAACACAAGGATTTAACTGGTTCGATCAAAGTGATCTATGTCCACGGGCGAGGCAAAATAAGATTCCACTATGTTTAAAGAGTGTACGGATTACAACCCTAGCAACAGTATATAAAGAGCACCCAAAAAAAGATTCAACAGAAGATTCAGAAGAAGAAGATTTAGAAGATTCATCAAAAGATTCATTACAAGATTCAGACGATTCAGAAGATTGAGACGATTTAGAAGAAGATTCAGAAGATTCATCGTCTAGAAGATTCATCAGAAGATTTAGATGAAGATTCAAAAGATTCATCAAAAGATTCAGAGGAAGATTCAGACAATTTAGAAGAAGATTCAGAAGATTCGTTGTCTAGAAGATTCATCAGAAGATTCAGAAGATTCAAAAGAAGATTCAGAAGATTCAAAAGAAGATTCAGAAGATTCAGAAGAAGATTCTGACAATTCATCAGAAGATTCAGAGGAAGATTCAGAAGATTTAGACAATTCAGAAGAAGATTCATCAGAAGATTCAGTTCTAACAAACGTGGAAAAACAAACACAAAAGACAAGCATTTACTTGGTTCAATCCAGGTGATCTACGTCCACGGGCGAGGCAAAATAATATTCCACTATGCTTAAAGAGTGTACTGATTACAACCCTAGCAATACTATAAAAAGAGCCCCCCAAAAAAATTCATCAGAAGAATTAGAAGATTCAGAAGATTCAGAAGAAGATTCGAAAGATTCATCGTCTAGAAGATTCATCAGAAGATTCAGAAGATTTAGAAGATTCATAAGATTCATAAGAAGATTCAGAAGATTCATCGTCTAGAAGATTCATCAGAAGTTTTAGACGATTCACAAGATTCAAATGATTCATCAAAAGATTTATCAGAAGATTCAGACGATTCATCAGAAGATTCTGTCGTAAGAAATGTGGAAAAACAAACACAGAACACAAGGATTTACCTGGTTCGATTAAGGTGATCTACGACCACGGGCGAGGCAAAACAAGATTCCACTATGTTTAAAGAGTGTACTGAATACAACCCTAGCAACAGTTTAAAAAAAGCCCCCAAAAAAAGATTCATGAGAAGAATAAGAAGAAGAAGATTCAGACGATTCGAAGAAGATTCATTAGAAGATTCAGACGATTCAGAAGAAGATTCATCAGAAGATTCAGATGATTCAGGAGAAGATTCATCAGATTCATCGTCTAGAAGATTCAGAAGAAGATTCTAATGATTCATCAGAAGATTCAGAAGATTCATCAGAGGATTCAAAAGAAGATTCAAAAGATTCAGAAGAAGATTCAGACAATTCAGAAGAAGATTCAGATGATTCATCAAAAGATTCTTCAGACGATTCAGAAGATTCATCAGAAGATTCTATTCTAACAAACGTGGAAAAATAAACACAAAACACAAGGATTTACCTGGTTCGATCAAGGTGATCTACGTCCACGGGCGAGGTAAAACAAGATTCCACTATGTTTAAAGAGTGTACTGATTACAACCCTATCAAAAGTTTAAAAAGAGCCCCCACAAAAAGATTCATCAGAAGAATCAGAAGAAGAAGTTCGAAAGATTCAGAAGAAGATTCAGAAGATTCTTCAGAAGATTTAGACGATTCAGAAGAAGATTAAGAAGATTCAGAAGAAGATTTAGACGATTCAAAAGATTCAGAAGAAGATTCAGATGATTCAGAAGAAGATTAGGATGATTCATCAGAAGATTCATCAGAAGATTCTATTGTAACAAAGGCAGAAAAACAAACACAGAACACAAGGATTTACCTGGTTCGATCAAGGTGATCTACATCCACAGGCGAGGTAAAATAAGATTCCACTATGTTTAAAGAGTGTACTGATTACAATCCTAACAACAGTATAAAAAGAGCCCCCAAAAAAAGATTCATCAGAAGAATCAAAAGAAGAAGATTCCGAAGATTCAGACGATTCAGAAGAAGATTCAGAAGATTCAGACGACTCAGAAGAAGATTCATCGTCTAGAAGATTTAGAAGAAAATTTAGAATATTCATCCCAAGATCCATCAAAAGATTCAGAAGAAGATTCAAAAGATTCATCGTCTAGAAGATTCATCAGAAGATTCAGAAGATTCAGACGATCTAGAAGAAGATTCGGATGATTGATTAGAAGACTCATCAGAAGATTCAGAAGATTTATCAGAAGATTCTATTGTAACAAACGGGGAAAAACAAACACAGAACACAAGGATTTACCTGGTTCGATCAAGGTGATCTACGTCCACAGGTGAGGAAAATCGTGATTCCACTATGTTTAAAGAGTGTACTGATTACAACCCTAGCAACAGTATAAAAAGAGCCCCCAAAAAAAGATTTTTCAAAAGAATCAGAAGAAGAAGATTCAGAAGATTCATCAGAAGTGTCAGACGATTTAGAAGAAGATTCGGAAGATTCATCGTGTAGAAGATTCATCAGAAGATTCAGACTATTCAGAAGAAGATTCAGATGATTGATCAGAAGATTCTATTGTAACAAACGCGAAAAAATAAACACAGAACACAAGGATTTACCTGGTTCGATCAAGGTGATCTACGTCCACGGGTGTGACAAAACACGATTCCACTATGTTTAAAGAGTGTACTGATTATAACCCCAGCAGCAGTATAAAAAGTGTCACACCCCGAACCACTGGTGCGCGACCATCCCTTCCAAACGTCAGGTCAAAGGATGATATCCTAGGCACATCATCGACCAATTTCTTTTATCTTATAATTAAGCACATGCGGAAGCGATAACAACCCCAGACAACATACAACAGGGATAGACAAAAAGGAAATACAACAAACAACCTTTTATTTACATTCTGATCAGTCCATAAGAAATATATATATTACACAAGTCCTTCTTGGACTGATCCCTTGGACTCACAAAAAGATATCGGGTCGGGTCAGGGCGCACTATAGCCGATATACAACTGTTACACTACCGACTAAATACACGTTGGCCTCCAAAAACTTCTCCACAACTCCTCCAAACCCCCGGGCTAACGACACCGGGTCAACCCTGATAACCAGATGGTGAATCTGGGTCCTCCTCCTCAGAACTCGGATCTGGGTCCTCGACCTCCCCGTCCGGTATGTCATTATCCATCGTGTCCCAGGTCTGGACGATTGGACCCACACCCGGGGGTACATCAAACCTCCGAATCGATCCTATGAGAACATCAACCCGACGCACGAACCAGGCCTTAAAGAGGTGTGCCACATAGTGTGGCAACCCCTCGTCGACCAGACGGTGATCACATGCTGTTCCAACACGTCCTCAGAATTGGCGACATGACAGTAATGAAGTACCGTGGTTAGGTCGACAGGAACGCCAAACCTAACGTGGTGCGCGGCCATCTCGAAGACCTAAAAGGCGTTCAGCCAAAGCGCATGGGCTATGAATCTCAGCGGGTCAACGCCTAAGTCCGATTAAGACGTTGATTCACGCAAGCAGTCTAACAATTCTAGCGAACTAATCCCAACATCCAGAAGACAACCACATGCAACGTACCTTGTTTTAAGCCATACGACAGATATATCATACCAATAAATAAACAACAATCAGTCACTCAACCAGAATACTGAGCCAAAGATCATGCACAATGCAACAAACGTGTTCCGGTCATCACGGCCAAGAGATATCCCACTCTCGCCATAATGCAGCCTCACTGCTAGTATTCTTCCGAATTAACCAGGTGTCGTCCTACTACGTTACAGCGACGGCATCCGATAGCTCCCTCAAATTCCCTAAGGCGAGCAAACTAGGAATCATTCCATAAAGGACTACGGACCAACACAAGTTGCGACTGGCATCTCATCAGCCGTGGTATCCGGACTATAAGTCGCCGGCACGGACTGACAGGCAACTAATAAGCCATGGAATCTCAGGCACACAAACTTATTAGGCAGCGACCCATGCCAACAAGGGTATTGCTCGTGCCCCCAGTTATATTAGGGTGACACAATTAAAACCACGCGTGACCTCGCATTTTCCACCGGCTCTCAAGCCAAATCTCATTTTTTATGCAATCATACTCACATCATGCTCAAACCTAGCCCACGGCCATTTTCATGTTCAAATCACAATTTATCACACGAATAATCAATTTCAATTTAACATGGCATATCGACACTAGTGTGATCATTCAGCATTTAAGCGCAATCAACACTCAGTCCAATCCACGATCGGACACCACAAATCATCGGGCACAATACAACATGCAATTAACCATGGTAACTATTCCACCTAACCATGGTTAATCTAACTATCCACAGCAGTCAAATAATCTACCATGGTAACTATTCACTAACTATAGTAACTATTTAATCTAACCACTGTTAACTACCTAACCATGGTAACTATCTATTAACTGCGGTAACTAACTAATTAATTATGGTAGCTAACAAATTAACCTAATAAGTGCAATTAACTGCCTAATCAGGGATTAGGGGTTAACTCACTAATTAACTGGCGGCGACGGTCGGCGGCGATGAGTGGCGACGGCTGCGGCTTCTTGCTGCGGTGGCGGCGGTGGCTGCGAAATTTCCAGCGGCGGTCCTTACGAACTCGTCTCAACGATCCGGATGCAACCATTATGTCGGTTTTCCAAGGCGACACCCGGATGACGACGAACGGCGACTGTTCGCGCGGTCAAACAATGATGACGGACACGAAGAACGGGCGACAAGCTCGGCGGGGTTCGGCCAAGGTCCGGCGGCGTCTCGGTGGCTTCGGCGAAGCTTGGCGAGCGACGGCGAGGCACGGCTGAGCTCGGACAGCAGCTAGGCAGGGGTGGCAGCAGCGGCGGTAGGGGCTGGCGAGCTGCTGAGGCGGTCAACGGCTCGGTAGGGCGCGGTGGACGGCGGCGGCGCGAGCGGCGGGTGATGGTGGAACGGCGGGCAACTCGGCGACGACGAAGATGAGGTGATGAAGATGATGAAGGTGAAGTGTGCGTGAAAATGGAGGGGGAAGGGGCTGCCGTGGGTGAGGAGAGAGAGAAGGAAGAGAGAGAAAAATTTCTCATAGGGGTATTTTGGTAATTTTGGGTCAAAGGGCAATTTGGTAAATTCCCATGGTCAAAAAGCAAGATTAGTCTTGGCATTAATGAGGTGGGGCCCACGGTCATTCGGTATTAATTATTTCTGGCGTATATGAATAATATCTGAGGGTATTGCGGTAATTTGACGATTTAGGACTGGTTCAGAATATTTGGTTCAGGGTTGGCGCGGGCGTGGACGCGAATGAATTCGGTGAGAATTATCTACGGCGCGACTAATCTAATCGAACTACAATTAACTATGCTTCAATCGACGATCAACGTCCTCTAGATTGAACGATTCCGCGTCCGATAAATATCACTAAATTCCAACAGTCTAATATCATTCATTTAATATGCCTTGAAATTTCGGGACGTCACAACTCTTCCCCCCTTGGGAAATTTCGTCCCTGAAATTAAAATATTACACCACCTCAAAAAGAAAAGGATACCTACTCTTTATCGACTTTTCATTTTCCCACGTCGCTCCCTCGGTTCCATGGTGTTGCCAAACAACCTTCACCAACGGGATTGTCTTGTTTTGCAGAACCTGCTCTTTCCTGTCTTCGATCCTCACTGGACATTCCACGTACGATACCCGCTCATCCACTTCAATCTCTTCAAAGTTCAAGACGTGAGCTGGATCTGGTTCGTACTTCCTTAACATAGATACATGGAATACGTCATGTATCTGAGCAAGTCTCGGTGGCAACGCGAGACGATAGGCCAGATTTCCAATCCGCTCTAAGATCTCGAACGGCCTAACATACCTCGGGCTCAACTTTCCCTTCTTGCCGAAACGAGATGTCCCTCTCATAGGTGACACCTTCAGAAAGACATGATCACCGACTTGAAACTCCAACGACCTGCGCCGTTTGTCAGCATAACTCTTCTGACGACTCTAAGCTGTCCTTAGCTTCTCTCTGATGATTTTCACTGTGTCCAATGACTGTTGCACTAACTCGGGATCGGTGATTTTCCTTTCACCAACTTCGTCCCAACAGATTGGTGTTCGACAAGGCCTGCCATATAAAACTTTGAAAGGTGCCATCTTGATACTCTGCTGATAGCTGTTGTTGTAGGCAAATTCGACCAAATGAAGCTGTCCTTCCCAGTTGCCTGTGAAATCCAATACACATGCCCGCAACATATCCTTAAGAGTTTGAATTGTCCTTTCAGACTGGCCATCCGTCTGCGGATGATAAGCCGTACTAAATTGCAGCTTTGTTCCCAACGCAGTCTGTGAGCTTTTCCAAAAGGTAGACGTGAATCTAGGATCACGATCCGACGTGATCGTCACTGGTACACCATACAAACGCACTATTAGATGCACATACAAATCTGCCAACCTGTCCAAAGCGAAGTCCTTTCTCACTGGGATGAAATGTGCTGACTTCGTCAATCTGTCCACTATGACCCAAATTGAATCATTGCCCCTTTGGTTCCTTGGCAAACTTGTTACGAAATCTATCGTGACGTGTTCCCACTTCCATTCCGAAATCTCGAGCGGTTGTAACAACCCTCCAGGCTTACAATATTGTGCTTTGACCTGCTGGCACGTCAGACACTTCGCCACATGCTTGGCTATGTCCGTCTTCATGCCACTCCACCAGAAATACTACCTCAGATTCTAATATATCTTCGTACTACCCGGATGAACACTGTAGCTGCTACGATGTGCCTTCGACAATATTTCTTCCCTAAGACTCTTCAGCCAGCACACACAAACGTCCTCTGAATTTCAATATTCCATCCTCAGCTACCTGAAAATCTTCTTTCCTCTTCTCTGAGCCCTCTTGAAGGACTTTCTGAATGGAAGAATCCGTCGATTACAATATCTTAATCCTTGCTTGCACCTCCGGCTCGATCCTCAACGTAGCCATCAAACTCGACGGACGGACTACTTCCAATTTAAACTTGGAGTCTCGCACCTCCTCTAGAAGAAGCCACCCTCGGACCATCAACTGGGCAATCGCTGACTTTCGACTCAGCGCATCAGCAACTTTGTTAGCCTTTCCCGGATGGTACAAGATCTCGCAGTCATAATCCTTAAGAAGTTCCATCCAACGACGCTGCTTCATGTTCAACTCCTTCTGAGAGAACAGATACTTCAGACTTTGATGATCGGTGTAGACTTGAAACCTTTCTCCTACCAGGTAGTGTCTCCAAATCTTAAGGGCAAACACGATCGCTGCTAATTCCAGATCGTGTGTTGGGTAGTTCAACTCATGCAGTCTCAACTGACGAGAAGCGTATGCAACTACTCTCCCATGTTGCATAAGCACACAGCCTAGTCCCTTGAAGGATGCATCGCTGTACAATCTCATAACCTCTAGGACCAGACGGTATTGTCAAAACAAGAGCCGTAGTTAGCTTCTGCTTAAGCTCTTGGAAACTATGCTCGCACTTGTCTGTCCACTCAAATCTCTTGTCCTTCTTCAGCAGGCGTGTCAACGGCAAGGCTATTGCGGAGAACTTTTCTATGAAACGTCTATAGTAGCCTACTAAACCCAAGAAACTCCGAACTTTTATCACTGACGTCGATCTCGGCCAATCCATGACCGCTTCAATCTTGGTTGGGTCTACAGATATCCCTCTCCAGAAATTATGTGACCAAGGAAGGCTACTCGAGCTAGCCAGAACTCGTACTTGCTAAACTTAGCGAACAACTGGTGTCTCCGAAGAGTTTCTAACACTATCCTCAAGTGTTGCTCATGTTCCTCAGGGCTCTTAGAGTATACCAAGATATCGTCAATAAACACTATGACGAATTTGTCTAAATACTCACTGAATACCCTGTTCATCAAGTCCATGAAAGCGGCTGGGGCATTTGTTAAACCAAACGGCATCACTGTGAATTCATAATGACCATAGCACGTCCTAAAACCCGTCTTCGGTACATCGTCCCTCTTTATCCTTAGCTGGTGATATCCTGTCCTTAAGTCGATCTTGGAGAATACCGAAGCTCCTTGAAGTTGGTCAAACAAGTCATCAATCCTTGGTAACGGATACTTATTCTTGACTATCACCTGGTTGAGTTGACGGTAGTCGATACACAGACGAAGTGATCCATCCTTCTTCCTCACAAACAAGATAGGCGTTCCCCATGGAGATGCACTTGGCCGGATATATCCTTTATCCAACAACTACTGCATTTGTACCTTCGGTTCCTTGAGTTTCGATAACGCCATCCGATACGGTGCTTTTGAGATTGGCTCCGTACTAGGGCCTAACGCAACCACGAACTCTATTTCTCTTTCTGGAGGCAATCCATGCAACTCCTTCGAGAAAATATCAGGGAACTCCCTTACTACAGTAATATCTTCCATCCTTAACTCCCCAGCCAACACATCTACAACAGACGCCAAATAACCTTGGCAACCTCCATCCAACAACCGAGTCGCTTCCAGTGACGAAACTAAGGGGATTGAGGTTCCCCCTCGGTTTCCAACAAACTTGAAACTAACCCCATTCAATGGGTTAAACAGGATAGTCTTACCATGACAATCCAAAATAGCTCTTTGCTCAGTGAGCCAGTCTATACCAACAATCAAATCAAAATCAAACATAGCTAGCACAATCATATTTATCCTTCCCTCATGACCATCTACAACCAGCCTATAATCAGGACATCTTACTGCAGCCATAAAATTATCCTTAAGCAATGTAGATATCCTAACAGTCGATTTCAACAGTTCTGTACTCATGCCAACTAGTTTAATGAACTGAGTAGCAACAAAGGAGTGGGAAGCTCCTGAATCAAACAATGCATAAGCTACTTGGTTATGCAAAAAGATCGTACCTGAATCAGTTGGCGAGTCCTTCACCTCTTCCCGGGTGACAGCATACACCCTTCCTTGCACTGGCGGTCGGTTCTGGTGGTTTTGCGGAACATTCCCTTGCATATGACCTCCCTGCTGCAACTGTCCTCCTATCTGTCTCTGAGGACAATCTTTGATCTGGTGGCCATGCCTGCCACAACCAAAACAAGCACCTGACCTACTTGGGCACGGGCCAGGCCCATATTTTTGTCGGCAAATCGAGCACACAAAGTCGGGACGGAACGTCGACTTCCCAATAAAGTTCCTTCTGTTAGGTGGGATGAGATTCCTATTACCCATCATTGGCCCTTTACCGAACCTTCGGTTATCCCTCATAGCAGGAGCGAACCGCGGTCTAGATGCGGTTGCCTTTCAGCAACATCCCTTTCCACCAGCTGAGCTCTCTCATACAGCTCATTGTAGTCCCTCAGGTTGAACGGCACTAACACGCTCTTGATCTTCGGCTTCAACCCATCTTTGAACCTCCTCGCCCTATCCTCAGGGTTATTCACCATCCTCGGTGCATACTTGGATAGCTCGGCAAACTTTGCCTCATATTGGTCCACCGATGACTGATTCTGGCGAAGATGCAGGAACTCATCCATCTTCTGCTCTCGCGCACAATCTGAGAAGTACTTTCCATTGAAGGCTTTCACAAAGGCACCCCACTCCGGGATCATACCCTCGGGAAACACACTTCCCTACGTGGCCTTCCACCACGAACTAGCGTTACCCTGCAGTTGGTAGACAGCCAGCGTTACTTTCTCTTCCTCAAAACATCCTAACAAGGCAAAGGCCTTTTCCAAATCCTCCATCCATGAGGTTGCAGCCTCCGGGTCACCAGTTCCCGAAAACCTCGGTGGTTTAAGCTTCATAAACTGCTCTACCAATCTGTGCGCCTGCGGTCTGCGAATCCAGTCTCCAGTTAACGGACCCTCCTGTGGAATGGCAGCTGTAGCTTGGTTCCTCATTTGCTACCCCATTAGGTTTCCCATGGTTTCCAAGGCTTGTAGGATCCCGTCCACTCTAGGATCTGCATGCACTACCCCTTTTCCGGGCCTTTCTGGTTCATCCGCCCTACCCACTATGGGTCTAGCTCGAGCGGCCCTTCCTCTGCCTCTGCGTGCTGCAGGAACGCAGATCTCAACCGCTTCAGGAACAACTGGAGCTACCCTTTCCGTAGATACTCCCGGAACACGATCACTCTCCATTTCGGGATCCACCTGAGTTGCCCTACCTCGGGGCGCTCTCCGACTACGGCTGCTCATCCTGCAGGACCGTAAGAACTCCTGCTCGCCCAAAGCAACACGTAATGAGAACTCAGGTTTACTACTAAACAACAATCAAACAGCGAACACAAGCATAGGGTTTCAATCCTATTGACTATCCCAAACCCAGCGCACCATGTCACTCCACAAACCATGCTCTGATACCAAAACGGGGATGTCACACCCAAATCCCGGGCGCGGGACTATCCCTTCCAATTGTCAAGTCAAAGGATGATATCCCAGGCACATCATCGACCCATTTCTTTTATCTTATAATTAAGCACATGTGGAAGCGATAACAACCCCAGACAACATACAACAGGGATAGACAAAAAGGAAATACAACAAACAACCTTTTCTTTACATTCTGATCAGTTCATAAGAAAAACATATATTACACAAGTCCTTCTTGGACCGATCCCTTGGACCCACAAAAAGATATCGGGTCAGGTCAGGGCGTACTATAGCCGATACACTACGGCTACACTACCGACTAAATACACGATGGCCTCCAAAAAATTCTCCACAGCTCCTCAAAACCCCTAGGCTAACGACACCGGGTCAACCCTGATAACCAAGCGGTGAATCTGGGTCCTCTTCCTCAGAACTCGGATATGGGTCCTCGACCTCCCCGTCCGGCATGTCATCATCCATCGTGTCCCAAGTCTGAACGATTGGACCCGAACCCCGGGGGTACATCAAACCCCCGAATCGGTCCTATGAGAACATCAGCCTGAAGCACGAACCAGGCCTTAAAGATGTGTGCCACATAGTATGGCAACCCCTCGTCGACCCAGACGATCATCACATGCTGTTCCCACATGTCCTCAGAATTGGCGACATGAGGGTAATGAAGTACCGTGGTTAGGTCGACAGGAACACCAAACCTAACATAGCGCGCGGCCATCTCGAAAACCTGAAAGGCGTTCAGCCAAAGCGCATGAGATATGAATCTTAGCGGGTCAACGCCTAAGTCTGATTAGGACGTTGATTCACGCAAGCAGTCTAACAATTCTAGCGAACTAATCCCAACATCCAGAAGACAACCACATGCAACGTACCTCGTCTTGAGCCATACGACAAATATATCATACCAATAAATAAATAACAATCAGTCACTCAACCAGAATACTCAGCCAAAGATCATGCACAATGTAACAAACACGTTCCGGTCATCACGGCCAAGAGATATCCCACTCTCGCCACAGTATAGCCTCACTGCTAGTACTCTTCCAAATTAACCGAGCGTTGTCCTACTACGTTACAGCGACGGCATCCGATAGCTCCCTCAAATTCCATAAGGCGAGCACATCAAGAATCATTCCACAAAGGACTACGGACCAACACAAGTTGCGACCGGCATCTCATCAGCCGTGGAATCCGGACTATACCTCGCCGGTACGGACTGACAGGCAACTAATAAGCCGTGGAATCCCGGACGGTACGTTGCGGGCACACAAAATTATTAGGAAGCGACCCATGCCAACAAGGGTATCACCCGTGCCCCCAGTTACGTTAGGGTGACACAATTAAAACCACGCGTGACCTCGCATTTTCCACCGACTTTCAAGCCAAATCTCATTTTTGATGCAATCACACTCACATCATGCTCAAACCTGGCCCACGGCCATTTTCATGTTCAAATCACATTTTGTCACGCGAATAATCAATTTCAATTTAACATGGCATTTCGACACTAGTGTGATCATTTAGCATTTAAGAGCAATCAACACTCAGTCCGATGCACGATCGGACACCACATATCATCGGGCACAATACAACAGGCAATTAACCATGGTAATTATTCTACCTAACCATGATTAATCCAACTATCCACAGCAGTCAATTAATCTACCACGATAACTATTCACTAACTATAGTAACTATTTAATCTAACCATAGTTAACTATCTATTAACTGCGGTAACTAATTAATTAATTACGGTAACTAACTAATTAACCTAATAAGTGCAATTAACTATGTAATCAAGGATTAGGGGTTAACTCACTAATTAACTGGCGGCGACCGGCAATGAGCGGCGGCGGCGGCGGCGAAATTTCCGGCGGCCATCCTTACGAACTCGTCTCGACGATCCGGACGCAACCACGGTGTCGATTTTCTAAGGCGACACCCGGACGACGAAAAACGACGGCTGGACAACGGCTGCTCACGCGGTCAAACGACGACGACGGACACGGCGTATGGGTGGCAAGCTCGGCAGGGCTTCGGCCAAGGTCCGGCAGCGTCTTGGTAGCTCCGGCGAAGCTTGGCTAGTGACAGCCAGGCACGGCTGAGCTCGGACAGCAGTTGGACAGGGGCAGCAGCGGCGACAGGGGCTGGCGAGCTGCTGAGGTGGTCGGCGACTTGGCAAGGCGCGGTGGACGGCGGCGGCGGCGGAACGGCGGGCGGCTCGGAGACAACGAAGATGAGGTGATGAAGATGATGAAGGTGACGTGTGCGTGAAAATGGAGGGGGAAGGGGTTGCCGTGGGAGAGGAGAGAGAGAACGAAGAGAGAAAAATTGGTCTTAGGGGTATTTTGGTAATTTTGGGTCAAATGGTAATTTGGTAAATTCCCATGGTCCAAAAGGAAGATTAGACTTGGCATTAATGAGGTGGGGCTCACGGTCATTTGGTATTAATTGTTTCTTGCATACACGAATAATATCTGAAAGTATTTCGGTAATCTGACGATTTAGGACTAGTTCAGAATATTTTGTTAAGGGTGTGCGTGGGCGCGAAGGAATTCGGCCAGAATTATCTACGGCGCGACTAATCTAATCGAACTACAATTAACTACGCTTCAATAGACAATCAACGTCCTCTAGATTGAACTATTTCGCGTCCGATAAATGTCACTAAATTCCAACATTCAAATATCATTCATTTAATATGCCTTGAAATTTCGGGACGTCACAAAAAGAGCCCCCAAAAAAAGATTCATCAAAAGAATCAGAAGAAGAAGATTCAGAAGATTTAGAAGATTCATCAGAAGATTCAGACGATTCAGAAGAAGATTAAGAAGATTCATCAGAAGATTCAGACGAATCAGAATAAGATTCAAAATATTTATCGTCTAGAAAATTCATTAGAAGATTCAGACGATTCAAAAAAAGATTCAGTAGATTCAGTTCTAACAAACGTGGAAAAACAAACACAGAACACAAAAATTTACTTGGTTCGATCAAGGGGATCTATGTTCTCGGGCGAGGTAAAACAAGATTCCACTATGTTTAAAGAGTGTACTGATTCCTAGCAATAGTATAAAAAGAGCCCCTAAAAAAAGATTCATCAGAACAAGAAGATTCAGACGATTCAAGAGAAGATTCGGAAGATTCATCGTCTAAAAGATTCAGAAGATTCAGATGATTCAGAAAAAATTCAGACAATTCATCGTCTAGAAGATTCAGAAGAAGATTTAGACGATTCACAAGAAGATTTAGATGATTCATCAGAAGATTCTGTTGTAACAAACCCTGAAAAACAATCACAGAACACAAGGATTTACCTGGTTCGATCAAGGTGATCTACGTCCACGGGCAAGGCAAAACAAGATTTCACTATGTTTACAGAATGTATTGATTACAACATTAGCAACAGTAAATAAAGAGCCACCACAAAAATATTCATCAAAAGAATCAGATTCAAAAGATTCAGAAGAAGATTCAGATGATTCATCAGAAGATTTAGACGATTCATCAGAAGATTCGTCAAATTCATCAGAAGATTCAGATAATTAATCAGAAGATTCAGAAGAGTCATTAAAAGATTCTGTTGTAACAAACACTGAAAAATAAACACAGAACACAAGAATTTATCTGGTTAGATCAAGGTGAGCTACGTCCACGGGCGAGGCAAAATAAGATTCCACTTTATTTAAAGAGTGTACTGATTGCAATCCTAGCAACAACATAAAAATAGCCCCCCAAAAAAGATTCATCAGAAGAATCAGAAGAAGAAGATTCATAAGATTCATCACAAGATTCAGACGATTCGTCAGAAGATTTAGAAGAAGATTCAGACGATTTAGAAGATTCATCAGAAGATTCAGAAGATTCATCAAAATATTCAAAAGAAGATTCAGACGATTCAGAAAAAAATTCAGAACATTCATCGTCTTGAAGATTCATCAGAAGATTCATAAGATTTAGAAGAAGATTCGGATGATTGATCAGAAGATTCAGATGATTCAGAAGAAGATTCAGACGAAGATTCACAAGATTCATCAGAAGATTCTATTGTAACAAAAAAGGAAAAACAAACACAGAACACAAGGATTTACCTGGCTCGATCAAGGTGATCTACGTCCAGGGGCGAGACAAAATAAGATTCCCCTAGGTTTAAAAAGTGTAATGATTACAACCCTAGCAACAGTATAAAAAGAACCCCCAAAAAAACGATTCTTCAAAAGAATCAGATTCTGAAGATTCATCAGAAGATTCCGAAGATTCATCATCTAGAAGATTCATCCGAAGATTCATCATCTAGAAGATTCATCCGAAGATTCAAACGATTCAGAAGAAGATTCAGATGATTCTTCAGAAGATTTAGACGATTCAGCATAAGTTTCAGAAGATTCTGTTGTAACAAATGCGGAAGAACAAACACAGAACACAAAAATTTACCTGGTTCGATCAAGGTGATCTACGTCCACGGGTGAGGAAAAATAAGATTTCATTATGTTTAAAGAGTGTACTAATTACAACCCTAGCAACAGTATAAATAGAGCCCCCAAAAAAAGATTCATCAGAAGATTTAGACGATTCAAAAGAACATACAGAAGATTCAGAAGATTCAGACGATTCAAAAGATGATTCAAATGATTCAGAAGACGATTCAGATGATTCATCAGAAGATTCAGTCGATTCAGACGTTTCGGAAGAAGATTTAGAAGATTCATTAGAAGATTTAGAAGATTCAGATGACGATTCATACGATTCAGAAGGAGATTCGGATGATTGATCAGAAGATTCAGACGATTTAGAAGAAGATTCAGACGAAGATTTAGAAGATTCTATTGTAACGAAAATGGAAAAACAAACACAAAACACAAGGATTTACTTAGTTCGATTAAGGTGATCTACGTCCACGGGCGAGACAAAACAAGATTCCACTAGGTTTAAAGAGTGTACTGATTACAACCCTAGCAACAGTATAAAAAGAGCCCCCAAAAAAAGATTCACCAAAAGAATCAAAAGAAGAAGATTCAGAAGATTCATCCGAACATTCAAAAGAAGATTTAGAAGATTCATCAGACGATTCAGAAGAAGATTCAGAAGATTCATCGTCTTGAAGATTCATCAGAAGATTCATACAATTCAGAAGAAGATTCAGATGATTCTTCAGAAGAAGATTCATATGGTTCTTCAAAACATTCAGACGATTCAGAAGAAGATTCAAAAGATTCATCACAAGATTCTGTTGTAACAAATGCGGAAAAATAATCACAGAACACAAGGATTTACCTGGTTCGATCAAGGTGATCTACGTCCACGGACGAGGCAAAATAAGATTCCACTATGTTTAAAGTGTGTACTGATTACAACCCTAGCAACAATATAAGAAGAGCCCAAAAAAAAAGATTTTTCAGAAGAATCAGAAGAAGATTTAGAAGATTTAGACGATTCAGAACATTCATCAGAAGATTCAGAAGATTCATCGTCTAGAATGTTCAGAAGAAAATTCAGAAGACTCATCAGAAGATTTAGACGATTTAGAAGAAGATTCAGAAGATTCATTATCTAGAAGATTCATCATAAGATTCAAAAGAATATTCAGATGATTCATCATAAGATTCAGACGATTCAGAAGATTCAACAGAAGATTCAGACGATTCAAAAGAAGATTAAGAAGATTAAGAAGAAGATTCAGACGATTCAGAAGAACATTCAGATGATTGATTAGAAGATTCATCAGAAGATTCAGACGATTCAGAAGAAGATTCGAAAGATGACTCAGAAGATTCAGACGATTCAGAAGATTCATCGTCTAGAAGATTCATCAGAAGATTAAGAAGATTCATCAGCAATTCTGTTGTAACGAATGCGGATAAATAAACACAGAACACAAGGATTTACCTGATTCGATCAAGGTGATCTACGTCCACCGTCGAGGTAATACAAGATTCCACTATGTTTAAAGAGTGTACTGATTACAACCCTAGCAACAGTACAAAAAGAGCGCCCAAAAAAAGATTCATCAGAAGAAGAAGATTCAGACGATTCAAAGAACATTCAAAAGATTCATCGTCTAGAAGATTCATCAGAAGATTCAGATGATTCTGAAGATGATTCAGAACATTTTGTTCTAACAAATACGGAAAAACAAACACATGACACAAGGGTTTACTTGGTTTGATCTAGGTGATCTACATCCTCGGGTGAGGCAAAACAAGATTCTACTATGTTTAAAGAGTGTACTGATTACAACCCTAGCAAAAATACAAAAAGAGCCCCAAAAAAAAGATTCATCAGAAGAATCAAATGAAGAAGATTCAGAAGATTCAGACAATTCAGAAGATGTTTCAGAAGAAGATTCAGACGATTCTGAAGAAGATTCGGAAGATTCATCGTTTAGAAGATTCATAAGAAGATTCAGACGATTTAGAAGAAGATTCAAAAGATTCATCAGAAGATTCAAAAGAAGATTCAAACGATTCAGAAGATTCATCGTCTGGAAGATTCATCAAAAGATTAATCAAAAGATTCAGAAGAAGATTCATACGATTCACAAGAAGATTCAGATGATTCATCAGAAGATTTTATTGTAACAAACTACGAAAAACAAACACAGAACACAAGGATTTAGCTGGTTCGATCAAGGTGATCTACGTCCACGGGCGAGGCAAAACAGGATTCCACTATGTTTAAATAGTGTACGGATTACAACCCTAGCAATAGTTTAAAAAGAGCCCCCAAAAAAAGATTCAACAAAAGAATTAGCAGAAGAAGATTCAGATTATTCAGAAGAACATTTAGAAGATTCAGAAGAAGATTCAGAAGATTCATCGTCTAGAAGATTCATCAGAAGATTGAGAAGAAGATTCTGAAGATTCATCAGAAGATTCAGAAGATGATTCTGGCGACTTAGAAGAAGATTCAGATGATTCAGAAAAAGATTCAGAAGATTCATTGAAGGATTCATAAGTTGATTCAGAAGAAGATTCAAAAGATCCATTAGAAGATTTTGACAATTCAGAAGAAGATTTCGACTATTCAGAAGATTCATCAAAAGATTCTGTTTTAACAAACGTTGAAAAATAAATACAGAACACAAGGATTTACCTGGTACGATTACGGTGATCTACGGCCGCGGTTGAGGTAAAACAAGATTCCACTATATTTACATAGTGTACTGATTCCAACCATAGCAACAGTATAAAAAGAGCCCCCAAAAAAAGTTTCATCAGAAGAATTAGGAGAAGAAGATTCAGAAGATTCAGACGATTCAGAAGAAGATTCAGAAGATTCAACAGAAGATTCAAAAGATTCATTAGAAGATTCAGACGATTCAGAAGAAGATTTAGAAGATTCATCAGAAAATTCAGAAGATTCAATAGAAGATTCAGAACAAGATTCAGACGATTCAGAAGATTCATCAGAAAATTCATAAGAAGATTCAGATGATTCAAAAGAAGACTAAGATGATTCAACAGAAGAAGATTCAGACGATTCAAAAGAAGATTCTGATGATTCATCAGAAGATTCAGACGATTCAGAAGAGGATATGGAAGATTCATAAGAAGATTCTACTGTAACAAACACGGAAAAATAAACACAGAACACAATGATTTACTTGGTTCGATCAAGCTAATCTACATCCACGGGCGAGGTAAAAGAAGATTCCACTTTAAAGAGTGTACTAATTACAACCCTAGCAACGGTATTAAAAGAGCCCCAAAAAAAGATTCATCAGAAGATTCAGAAGATTCATCATCTAGAAGATTCCTCAAAAGATTCAGGTGATTCAGAAGATTCATCAGAAGATTCTGTTGTAACAAACACAGAACACAAGGATTTACAAAGTTTGATCAAGCAGATCTACGTCCATGGGAGAGCAAAAACAAGATACCACTATGTTTAAAGAGTGTACTGATTGCAACCCTAGCAATAGTATAAAAAGAGCCCCCAAAAAAGATTCATCAGAAGAATCATACGAAGAAGATTTAGACGATTTAGAAGAAGATTCGGAAGATTCATCAGTAGATTCAGACGATTCAGAAGAAGTTTCAGAAGATTCAAACGATTCAAAAGAAGATTCAGAAGATTCATCGTCTAGAAGATTTCGAAGATTCATCAGAAGATTTAGAAGAAGATTCAGAAGATTCAGACCATTTAAAAGAAGATTCGGAAGATTCATTAAAAGATTCATCATCTAGAAGATTCATTAGAAGATTCAAACGATTCAGAAGAAGATTTAGAACTTTCATCAGAAGATTCAAACGATTCAGAAGAAGATTCATCAGAAGATGCAGAAGAAGATTCAGATAATTCCTCAGAAGATTCATCCGAAGATTCTGTTGTAACAAATGCGGAAAAACGAACGCAAAACACAAGAATTACCTGGTTCAATCAAGGTGATCTACGTCCACGGGCGAGACAAAAGAAGATTCCACTATGTTTAAAGAGTGTACTAATTACAACCCTAGCAACTGTATAAAAAGATCCCCCAAAAAAAGATTCATCAAAAGAATCAAAAGAAGATGATTCAGAAGAATCATCAGAAGATACAGACGATTCAGAAGAAGATTTAGAAGATTCAGAAGAAGATTCAGATGATTCAACAAAAGATTCTGTTGTAATAAACACGGCAAAACAAATACAGAACACAAGAATTTACCTGGTTCGATCATGGTGATCTACGTCCATGGGCGAGGCAAAACAAGATTCCACTATGTTTAAAGAGTGTACTGATTACAAATCTAGCAACAGTATAAAAAGAGGCCCCAAAAAAAGATTCATTAGAAGAATCAGAAGAACAACATTCAGACAATTCAGATTCATCAGAAGAATCAGAAGAACATTCAGACGATTCAAAAGAAGATTCAGAAGATTCATCGTCTAGAAGATTCATCAGAAGATTCAGACGATACAGAAGAAGATTCAGAAGATTCATCAGAAGAATCATAAGAAGATTCAAAATAAGATTAAAAAGATTCAACAGACGATTCAGAAGAAGATTTAAATGATTCATCAGAAGATTCTGTTCTAACGATGTGGAAAAACAAACACAGAACACAAGGATTTACCTAGTTCGATCAAGGTGGTCTACGTCCACGGGGCGAGGCAAAATAAGATTCCACTATGTTTAAAGAGTGTACTGATTACAACCCTAGCAACAGTATAAAAAGTGTACCCAAATTAAGATTCATCAGAAGAATCAGAAGAAGAAGATTGAGATGATTAAGAAGAAGATTCAGACGATTCAGAAGATTAAGAAAAAGATTCAGAACATTCATCAGAAGATTCAAACGATTCAGAAGATTCATCAGAAGATTCTGTTGTAACAAACACAGAACACAAGGATTTACCTAGTTTGATCAAGGTGATCTACGTCCACGGGCGATGCAAAATACGATTCCACTATGTTTAAAGAGTGTACTGATTACAATCCTAGCAACAGTATAAAAAGAGCCCCGAAAAAAAGATTCATTAGAAGAATCAGAAGAAGAAGATTCAGAAGATTCAGACAATCCAGAAGAAGATTCACACGATTCAGAAGAAGATTCAAAAGATTTAGAAGACGATTCAGAAGATTCGGAAGGAGATTCAGAAGATTCGGAAGGAGATTCAGAAGAACATTCAGATGATTCAGAAGAAGATTGAGAACATTCATCATATAGAAGATTCATCAGAAGATTCAGAAGATTTAAACAATTCAGAAGAAGATTCAGATGATTCAGAAGATTTTGAAGACGATTTAGAAGAAGATTCAGAAGGAGATTCGGAAGAATATTCAGACGATTCAGAAAAAGATAGAGAATATTCATCGTCTAAAAGATTCATCAGAAGATTCAGAAGATTCAGACGAATTAGAAGATTCATCAGAAGATTCAGAACATTCATCAAAAGATTCAGAAGAACATTCAGACAATTCAGAAGAAGATTCAGAAGATTCATCAGAAGATTCAGACGATTTAGAAGAAGATTCAAATGATTGATTAGAAGATTCAGAAAAACATTCAGATGATTTAGAAGAAGATTCATAAGATTCAGAAGAAGATTGAGAAGATTCATCGTCTAGAAGATTCTTCAGAAGGTTTAGAAGAAGATTCAGACGATTCAAAGGAAGATTCAGATGATTGATTAGAAGATTCAGACGATTCAAAAGAAGATTGTGAAGATTCATTATCTAGAAGATTCATCAGAAGATTCCGACGATTCAGAAGATTCATCAAAAGATTCAGACAATTCAGAAGAAGAATCAAAAGATTCATCGGCTAGAAAATTCATTAGAAGATTTAGAAGATTCAGACGATTCAGAAGATTGATTAGAAGATTCATCAGAAGATTCTGTTGTAAGAAACGCGAAAAAACAAACATAGAACACAAGGATTTACCTGGTTCGATCAAGGTGATCTCCATCCACGGGCGAGGCACAACAAGATTCCACTATGTTTAAAGAACGTACTGATTACAACCCCAGCAACAGTTTATAAAGAGCCCCCAAAAAATGATTCATCAGAAGAATCAGAAGAAGTCAGAAAATTCAGAAGAAGATTCAGACGATTCAGAAGAAGATTTAGAAGAAGATTCAACAGAAGATTCAGAAGATTAATCAAAAGATTCAGACGATTCAGAAGAAGATTCAGAAGAAGATTCATATGATTTATCAGAAGTTCTAGACGATTCAGAAAAAGGTTCAGAAAATTCATCAGAAGATTCTTTTGTAACAAACGGGAAAAAATAAACACAGAACACAAGAATTTACCTAATTCGATCAAGGTGATCTACGTCCACGGGTGAGGTAAAACATGATTCCACTATGTTTAAAGAGCGTACTAATTACAACCTGAGCACCAGTATAAAAAGTGCCCCAAAAAAAATATTCATCAGAAGAATCAGAAGATGAAGATTCGGAAGATTCATAATAAGATTTACACGATTCAGAAGAAGATTCAATAGATTCACCGTCTAGAAGATTCATCAAAAGATTCAGAAGATTTAGAGGATTTAGATGATTGATCAGAAGATTCTGTTGTAACAAACTCGGAAAAACAAACATAGAAACACAAGGATTTACCTGGTTCGATCAAGGTGATCTACGTATACGGGCGAGACAGAATAAGATTCCACTATGTTTAAAGAGTGTACTGTGTCACGCCCCGCGTCCTACGAGCGCGCGACACCCCTTCGGCGATCGATAAGAGTTGCGACAACCCAGGACTAGTCGCCGACCCAGATCAAATCTTAAGATCTTAAAGCATGCGCTAGCGAAAGCGAACTCAACACCCAGACAATAAAATTCAAGAGGAGGATAAAGGAGAGAGAAGCAGGAAAACAGATCATCATATAAACATGCCAAGGTTCAAGATATAGACGCGGACAACACCAGGAGCAGCCATCTACTACAAAAGGGTACCATGGCCCACTAACCTATATCCACCACTAGGATATACCAAAAAGGCGTGGAACACTATCCTAGTCTTCAACCCTCGTCATCACCAGACAGTGGTTCCTCTTCAGGATCAGACTCCATAGGTTCCTCGGCACGCTCCGACTCCTCATGCTCAGGCTCATCAAGTTCGGGGGTCTGAAATATTTTAACTTACAACTATGAGAATAAATCTCAATAAGCTCACCCCTAAGGCAGCCCCCAAAATGCACATAAAACCACCCAATCTAAGTGCAGATCATCCCTAAACCCATCTAGGATTAACATCCTACACTAATCATGTTTCTAACCACCTAAATCATCATCCAAGAGCTCTAATATTCATCCCAAACACTTTTGAAATTTTGGATCTTCGATGAATAGTATTTTCCTTCGATGAATAGTACCCATCTTTGATGAATAGTGCTCGGCCTTCAATGAACAGTACACGGCCTTCAATGAACAGTATATGGCAGCCACTAAAACTCACTAAAAATCCACATCTAAGCTAATCCATGGTAACCTATCACCCTAATCAAGAGTTAGGGGTTTGCTTACCCAAAATCCAAGCTTGAAATCTCAAGATTCAACCCAAGATCAGCCCCCAAAGTGCACGGCAACAGCGGCGAACGGCGGTGCCACAGCGAGCCTGACGGCGGCGGTGCAAGGCTGAACGACGGCGGCGGCTTAGCGGGGCGGCGGCGGCTTGGCGGGACCGGCGAAGGCGTGTGGTCGACCGGCGGTGGCGTGAGGTTGCTGATCGGCTGCGCAAGGAGGAAGAGAGGATGAGGGAGTGTTCAACCAAGGGAGATTCAAGGGAGGAGAGAGGATTCCAAGAGCTTCATCCAATCCTTCCTTAAGCCTTGAGTGGGGGTGGGTGAGGTTAGTTGGGATTTTGGATTGCTTTTGGATAGGATAGGGTGAGATGAAGAGGTGAGTGGGAGTTGGTGGTGGGGTTTCATGAGGTGACTAAAGTGGGGTGGTTGATGGGGTTTCCAAGAGTATAACATCCCATCAATGCATTGGCTCTTGCAAAAGAATACCGCGAAGCACAAACTGACAATTTGCAACTTTAGGACAGGCCGGGAATTTTAGTTCGGACGATCGGTACAGCTGGCCAATGAACACTGAACCCCAATGAGGCGACGTCCAATTATTAGCGGTGATGTCCTTGAAAATTCGGCACCCGAACCCGGAATCCAATTCGCGGTCTACACCAGTTGATTGCGACTTTAAAATATCTCAAACTGACGGGCGGCTTTTAGGAGTTACGCATATCGACCCGTGATAGGTCCACGTACTTAAATTCCTAGTTAGCCTTTCCCTCACGGTCAGTCATCTCGAGAGTGATCAATTCCGAGTGAGATAATTCTAGAGCGCAATAATAAGTTATCCATTCATTATATAAAATCCCGAAAATGGGTCGAATTTTAGAATGTCACAACTCTTCCCCCCTTACAAAAATTTCGTCCTCGAAATTTACAACAAAACAAACTATCCAAATAAATGGGGGTGCTGACGCCTCATTTCTTCTTCGCTTTCCCAGGTGGCTCCTTCGGTCCTATGATGCTCCCAAATTACCTTCACCAGCTGGACTGTCTTGTTCCTCAAAACCTGCTCTCTTCTGTCCTCTATCCGAACTGGCCTCTCCACATATGAAACTCTGTCATCCATTTCGATGACTTCATGATCGAGTATATGAGTCGAGTCAAGCTTGTACTTCCTCAGCATCGACACGTGAAACACGTTGTGAACCTGCGACAAGCTCGGCGGCAAGGCGAGACGGTAGGCTAAGGTCCCGATTCGCTCTAAAATCTCGAATGGACCTACGTACCTTGGACTTAATTTCCCTTTCTTTCCAAATCGAGACAATCCTCGCATCGGTGAAACCTTAAGGAAGACGTGATCTCCCTCATGAAATTCCAAAGATCTACGCCGCTTGTCTGCATAACTCTTTTGGCGACTCTGCGCAGTCCTTAGTCTGTCTCTGATAACCTTTACTGCCTCAACTGACTGCTGAACCAATTCTGGACCCGTTATACCCCGTTCACCAACCTCATCCCAACACACTGGAGTTCTGCAAGGTCTGCCATACAATGCCTCAAACGGTGTTATTCTGATACTCTGCTGGTAACTATTATTGTAGGCAAACTCAACCAGATGCAGCTGTTCTTCCCAACCCCCTTTGAAATCTATTACACATGCCCTCAACATGTCCTCGAGTGTCTATATTGTCCTCTCTGACTGTCCATCTGTCTGCGGGTGATAAGCTGTACTGAACTGCAGTTTCGTTCCCAAAGCGGTCTGCAAGCTCTTCCAAAAGTTTGATGTGAACCTAGGGTCACGGTCCGAAGTGACAGTCACTGGTACTCCATGTAGTCGCACGATCTACCGCACATACAACTCTGCCAACTTATCCAAATCAAGATCCTTTCGTATGGCAATGAAGTGTGCAAACTTAGTCAATCTGTCTACCACGACCCAAATGGAATCATTGCCCCTCTGACTCCTTGGCAAACTTGTCAAGAAGTCCATCGTGATATGCTCCCATTTCCACTCGGGAATTTCCAACGGTTGAAGCAATCCACCAGGTTTACAATGTTGTGCCTTTACTTGTCGGCAGGTCAAACACTTAGCCACATGCTTGGCCACGTCTGCTTTCATTCCATTCCACCAGTAATGCTGACGCAGATTCTGATACATCTTCGTACTGCCCGGATGAATACTGTAGTTGCTTCGATGGGCTTCTGACAAAATCTCCTCCTTTAGTTCCTCGTCATTGGGCACACACAGACGTCCACGGAACTTTAAGATCTCATCCTCGGATACTTGAAAGTCGGGTTTCCTCTTAGTTACGTCCATACTCAGGATCTTCTGAATATCAGGGTCCGTAGATTGTAAAGCCTTAATCCTTGCCTAAATCTCCGGTTCTATCCTCAAAGTAGCTAACAAACTCGTGAGGTGACCTACCTCGAACTTAAACTCTGAATCTCTTATTCCTTCGAGTAAAGTCCACTCCTTAACCATCATATACGCTACACTCGATTTTCGACTTAGTGCATCCGCGACTTTATTAGCCTTCCCAGGGTGGTATAAGATGTCGCAGTCGTAGTCCTTCAGCAATTCCATCCAACGACGTTGTCTCATGTTCAGCTCTTGTTGGGAAAATAGGTACTTCAAACTCTGGTGGTACGTGTAGATTTGAAACCTTTCTCCAATCAAATAGTGTCTCCAAATCTTTAATGCAAAGACAATCGCTGCAAGCTCTAAGTCATTCGTCGGGTAGTTCTGTTCATGAGGCCTCAATTGTCGCGATGCGTATGCAATAACCCTGCCATGCTGCATTAGAACGCATCCTAATCCCTTTAGCGACGCATCACTATAGATCTCAAACCCTCTAGGACCAGATGGTATCGTTAATACTGGTGCGGTCGTTAGCTTATGCTTAAGCTCTTGAAAACTCCCTTCGCACCTATCTATCCATTCAAACCTCGTTTCCTTCTTCAATAACCGCGTCATCGGAGTAGCTATCGACGAGAATCCTTCCACAAACCGTCGGTAATACCCTGCCAGACCTAGAAAACTGCGAACCTCTGTAACTGATGTCGGTCTCGGCCAATTCGCAACTGCTTCAATCTTTGTTGGATCCACTGAGATTCCATCTCCAGAGATTATATGACCAAGAAACGCTACTCGATTGAGCCAGAACTCGCACTTACTAAACTTGGCGTAGAGTGCGTGTTCTCTTAGGGTCTGTAGAACTATACTTAGATGTTCTTCATGTTCTGCAAGGCTCTTTGAGTACACCAGGATGTCGTCGATGAATACTATAACGAACTGATCTAAAAAATCCTTGAATACTCGATTCATCATATCCATGAAGGCAGCTGGGGCATTAGTCAGTCCAAAAGGCATGACGGTGAATTCGTAATGTCCATACCTAGTACGAAATGCCGTCTTTGGTATGTCCTCCTTCTTGATCCTTAGCTGATGATAGCCCGTCCTCAGGTCTATCTTAGAGAACACTGCTGCCCCTTGCAGTTGATCGAACAAGTCGTCGATCCTTGGCAGTGGATACTTATTCTTGACGGTCACCTGATTCAGTTGCCGATAGTCAATGCACAAACGCAATGACCCGTCCTTTTTCTTCACAAACAGCACTGGCGCTCCCCACGGTGACGCACTAGGGCGGATGAATCCCTTGTCCAGCAGCTCTTGCATTTGAACCTTCAGCTCTTTCAACTCTGACAAGGCCATCCTGTATGGCGCTCTAGAGATTGGCTCTGTCCCTGGGGCCAACTCGATTACAAACTCCACTCCTCTTTCTGGTGGTAATCTCGGCAATTCTTGAGGAAAGACATCGGGAAAATTGCGCACCACAGCTATGTCTTCTAGCCTTGATTCCATGATCGTCGAATCCACAACAGACGCTAGAAATCCTTGACACCTTTCATCTAGCAGCTTAGTCACCTCAAGTGACGAAATCCAAGGGATCGAGGTTCCTCCTCGGCTTCCCACAAATTCATATCTAGGATGACTAATCGGATTAAATTGGATCACCCTGCTACCACAGTCCATCACAGCCATTTGTTTCCCTAACCAATCCATTCCTACTATCACATCAAAATCATGCATAGTCAAAACTGCCAAGTCTATCCATTCATCTCTACCGCTAATGTTTAACTTACAGTTCGAGCATCCTAACGAAATCAACACTTTATCCTTTAGGGGTGTGGTAACATGCAGCATTACTCCTAACGGTTTCGATTCAATACCAGCCAAATTCACAAACTGAGCAGACACAAAGGAGTGCGACGCTCCCGGATCAAACAAGGCATAAGCAGCATGATCACATAAAGAGACGGTACCTGTGATCACGCCTGGAGCATCTTCCGCCTCCTGACGTGCCATTGCAAAACTCTTCCTTGTGCCGGCGGCCTATTCTGGTTGTTCTGCGGCGTGGCTCCAGTCTGAGGTCCAATCGGAGGTTGCTGAGGTTGGAATCTTGGTCCTGCAGCCTGATTCGGACAATTCCTTATCTGATGATCATGCCCGCCACACTTGAAGCAAGCTCCCATCCTACCGGGGCAAGGGCCATTCCCGTGCCTCCTTCCGCAAGATCGATACACCATGCCAGATTGGTACGCCGGCTTCCCAAAATTCTTTCTGATTGGAGGGACAAAACGTCTATTTCCTTCTGCCGATCTCTTCCCAAAGTGCCGGTTGTCCCTATTAGGCGCATACCGCAATCCAATTGCGATAGCCCTCTCGTTCATATCTCGCTCCACCATCTGAGCTCTCTCATAAAGTTCATTGTAATCCCTCAGATTTAGGAGTATCTGCTGACTGCACAGTTCTGGCTTCAGTCCATCTCGAAACCTCCTCGCTCTGTCTAACGGGTTCTCGACCATCCTAGGTGCGAACTTAGACAGCCTAGCAAACTCTGCTTCATACTGGTCGACTGACATCTGATTCTGATGGAGTCGCAGGAATTCTGTCATCTTCCTCTCTTGTGCCGTCTCAGAGAAGTACTTTCCATTGAATGTCTCCACAAAGGCGGTCCAGGTTGGAACCGTACCCATGGGGAAAACCCTTCCTTTGGTAGCCTCCCACCAGTCATTGGCATTGCCTTGAAGCTGGTACACTGCCAGCGTAACCTTTTCCTCCTCAGTGCACCCCAGCAGTGCAAACGCCTTCCCCAATTCCTCAATCCAACTAGAGGCAGCCTCAGGATCACCCTTCCCGTCAAACTTAGACGGCCTCAGCTTCAGAAATTGTTCCACCAGTTGATGCATTTGACGATTCCCCTGAGCATCTCCTTGGTTACCATTGAGTCTATTTGCAGCAGCGACAACAGCTTCAGCAGCTTGGGCAACCGTGGCAGCTCGTTCTTGAGCCTGCCTCCCCATAATATTCCCTATCTCTTCTAAGGCTCTCATGACCCCTTCCATTCTAGGGTCTTCCACCTCAGGTCTTGCTCGAGAGCTAGACGCTCCACCAGATCCTCTACCCCATCTGCTCATCTTCACAAGGTTCTGACACGCCTAACCTGCTATAATTCCGCCATGGAATTAGAGACCTAAACCCTCTACTCAAGCTTAGCAGCTCTAAGCAACAGCTCACAACATCCACAACAACAACAACAACAACAACCACAATGCAAGCAGCCACAAGAGCACAAACAACATAGATCTTGCTCTTACCTCAAGTCCTGCCGCACCTGCAACTTAGCAAAATCACTATGTACTACTCAACCAACCAAACAGAAGTTAACACAGCAACATAGAATACTCAGGCTACACCAAAGCAAGTCTACCAATCACAAGCACAAACTCACACCACATGCGTAACGCGCTAAACTCTAGCGAACCACTAAGGTCTCTCTACCTACTATCCTCAAAACCATCACTCCTTATCACTCAAAGGCTCAACCAACTTGGATCGAGCTGACCTTGCTCTGATACCAATTCAACGGGGATGTCACGCCCCGCGTCCTACGAGCGCGCGACACCCCTTCGACCGTCGATAAGAGTTGCGACAACCTAGGACTAGTCGCCGACCCAGATCAAATCTTAAAATCTTAAAGCATGCGCTAGCGAAAGCGAACTCAACACCCAGACAATAAAATTCAAGAGGAGGATAAAGGAGAGAGAAGCAGGAAAACAGATCATCATATAAACATGCCAAGGTTCAAGATACAGACGCGGACAACACCAGGAGCAGCCATCTACTACAAAAGGGTACCATGGCCCACTAACCTATATCCACCACTAGGATATACCAAAAAGGCGTGGAACACTATCCTAGTCTTCAACCCTCGTCATCACCAGACAGTGGTTCCTCTTCAGGATCAGACTCCATAGGTTCCTCGGCACGCTCCGACTCCTCAGGCTCAGGCTCCTCAGGTCCGGGGGTCTGAAATATTTTAACTTACAACTATGAGAATAAATCTCAATAAGCTCACCCCTAAGGCAGCCCCCAAAATGCACATAAAACCACCCAATCTAAGTGCAGATCATCCCTAAACCCATCTAGGATTAACATCCTACACTAATCATGTTTCTAACCACCTAAATCATCATCCAAGAGCTCTAATATTCATCCCAAACACTTTTGAAATTTTGGATCTTCGATGAATAGTATTTTCCTTCGATGAATAGTACCCATCTTCGATGAATAGTGCTCGGCCTTCAATGAACAGTACACGGCCTTCAATGAACAGTATATGGCAGCCACTAAAACTCACTAAAAATCCACATCTAAGCTAATCCATGGTAACCTATCACCCTAATCAAGAGTTAGGGGTTTGCTTACCCAAAATCCAAGCTTGAAATCTCAAGATTCAACCCAAGATCAGCCCCCAAAGTGCACGGCAACAGTGGCTAACGGCGGTGCCATGGCGAGCCGGACAGGCGGCGGTGTAAGGCTGAACTGCGGCGGCGGCTTGGCGGGACCGGCGAAGGCGTGAGGTCGAACGGCGATGGCGTAAGGTTGCTGGTCGGCGGCGCAAGGAGGAAGAGAGGATGAGGGAGTGTTCAACCAAGGGAGGAGAGAGGATTCCAAGAGCTTCATCCAATCCTTCCTTAAGCCTTGAGGGGGGTGGGTGAGGTTAGTTGGGATTTTGGATTGCTTTTGGATAGGATAGGGTGAGATGAAGAGGTGAGTGGGAGTTGGTGGTGGGGTTTCATAAGGTGACTAAAGTGGGGTGGTTGATGGGGTTTCCAAGAGTACAACATCCCACCAATGCATTGGCTCTTGCAAAAGAATACCGCGAAGCACAAGCTGACAATCTACAACTTTAGGACAGGCCGGGAATTTTAGTTCGGACGATCGGTACGGTTGGCCAATGAACACTGAACCCCAATGAGGCGACGTCCAATTATTAGCGGTGATGTCCTTGAAAATTCGGCACCCGAACCCGGAAGATTCTGTTGTAATAAACGCGAAAGCACAAACACAGAACGCAAGGATTTACCTAGTTCGATCAAAGTGATCTACATCCACGGGCGAGGCAAAATAAGATTCAACTATGTTTAACGAGTGTACAGATTACAACCCTAGCAACAGTATAAAAAGAGCCCCCAAAAAAGATTCATCAGAAGAATCAGAAGAAGAAGATTCAGACAGTTCAGAAGAAGATTCAGAAGATTCATTGTCTAGAAGATTCAAACGATTCAGAAGATTCAGAAGATTCATCAAAAGATTCAGAAGAAGATTCAAACAATTCAAAAGAAGTTTCAGAAGATTCATTGGCTAGAAGATTCATCAGAAGATTCAGACGATTCAGAAGAAGACTCAAATGATTGATTAGAAGATTCATCAGAAGATTCATACGATTCGAAAGAAGATTCAGAAGATTCATAAGAAGATTCTGTTGTAACAAACGTGGAAAAATAAACACAGAACACAAGGATTTACCCGATTCGATCAAGGTGATCTACGTCCACGGGCGAGGAAAAACAAGAATCCATTATGTTGAAAGAACGTATTGATTACAACCATTGCAACAGTATATAAAGAGCCCCCAAAAAAAGATTCATCAGAAGAATCAGAAGAACAACATTCAGAAGATTCAGACGATTTAGAAGAAGATTCAGAAGATTCAAAAGAAGAGTCATCAGAAGATTCAGAAGATTCATCGTCTAGAAGATTCATCTAAAGAATCAGAACAAGATTCAGAAGATTCAAAAGAAGATTCATACGATTCTTCTGATGATTTATTAGAAGATTCAGAAGTTTCATTAGAAGATTCTGTTGTAACAAACGCGGAAAAATAAACACAGAACACAAGAATTTACCAGGTTCGATCAAGGTGATCTACGTCCACGGGCGAGGCAAAACATGGTTCCACGATGTTTCAAGAGTGTACTAATTACAACCCTAGCAACAGTATAAAAAGAGCCAAAAAAAAAAGATTCATCAGAAGAATCAGAAGAAGAAGATTCAGAATATTCATCAGAAGATTCAGACGATTGAAAAGAAGAATCAGAAGATTCAGAAAATGATTCATCAGAAGATTCAGAAAAATATTCATCAGAAGATTCAGATGATTCAGAAGATTAATCAAAAGATTTAGAAGAAAATTCAAACTATTCAGAAGATTCATCAGATTCATCAGAAGGGTCAGAAGAAGATTCAGATGATTCAGAAGAAGATTCAGAAGATTCATCATCTAGAAGATTCATCAGAAGATTCAGAATATTCATTAGAAGATTTAGAAGATTCAGAAGAATAGTCAAGCGACTTAGAAGAAGATTCAAAAGATTCATCCTCTAGAAGATTCAAAAGAAGATTCAGACGATTCATCAGAAGATTCAAATGATTCAGAAGAAGATTAAGAAGATTCAGACGATTCAGATGAAGATTTAGAAGATTCAGAAGAAGATTCAAAACACTCATCAGAAGATTCATAAGAAGATTCAAACGATTCAGAAGAAGATTCAGAAGATTCATCAGAAGACTCAGAAGATTCATCAGAAGATTCAGAAGCATCAGAATAAGATTTAGAAGATTCAAAAGAAAATTCAAAAGATTCAGACGATTCAGAAGAAGATTCAGAAGATTCAGACAATTCAAATGATTCATCAGAAGATTCAGACGATTCAGAAGAAGATTCAGAAGAAGATCCAGACGATTCATCTGAAGATTCAGAAGATTCACCGTCTAGAAGATTCAACAGAAGATTCAGAATATTCATCAAAAGATTCAGACGATTCAGAAGAACGAGATTCAGTAGATTCACCGTCTAGAAGATTCATCAGAAGAATCAGAAGATTCAGACGATTCAGAAGAAGATGTAGAAGATTCATCAGACGATTCAGAAGAAGATTCAAAAGATTCATTAGAAGATTCAGACGATTCAGATGATTCATCATAAGATTCGGATCATTCAGAAGAAGATTCGGACGATTCAAAAGAAGATTTAGAAGATTCACCGTCTAGAAGATTCATCTGAAGATTCAGACGATTCAAATGATACATCAGAAGATTCAGACGACTCAGAAGAAGATTTAGAAGATTCAGAAGAAGATTCTAAAGATTCATCAGAAGATTCAAACGATTGAGAAGAAGATTCATTAGAAGATTCAAAAGATTCATCAGAAGATTCATAAGAAGATTCAGGAGATTCAGAAGATTCACCGTCTAGAAGATTCCGAAGAAGATTCAGACGATTCAGATAATTCATCCGAAGATTCAGACGATTCAGAAGAAGATTCATCGTCTCGAAGATTCAAAAGATTCAGATGAATCAGCAGAAGATTTAGAAGATTCAGAAGAAAATTCAAAAGATTCATAAGAAGATTCATACGATTTAGAAGAAGATTAAGAAGATTAAGAAGATTCAGAAGAACATTTAGATGATTTAGATGATTCATCAGAAGATTCAGACGATTCAGAAGAAGACTCAGAAGAAGATTCAGACGATTCAGAAGAAGATTCAGAAGAATCACCATCTGGAAGATTCAGAAGATTCGGAATATTCATGAAAAGATTCAGACGATTAAGAAGAAGAAGATTCAGAAGATTCACCGTCTAGAAGATTCATCGGAAGATTCAGAAGATTCATAAGAAGATTCAGACGATTCAGAAGAAGATTCAAACGATTCAGACGATTCATCATAAGATTCAGACGATTCAGAAGAAGATTTAGAAGATTCAGAAGAAGATTCAGACAATTCAGATGATACATCAAAAGATTTATCAGAAGATTCAGAAGACTCGGAAGAAGATTCAGAAGATTCAGACGATTGAGAAGTAGATTCAGAAGATTCATTAGAAGATTCAAAAGATTCATAAGAAGATTCAGACGATTCAGAAGAAGATTCAGAAGATTCACCATTTAGAAGATTCCGAAGAAGATTCAGACGATTCAGATGATTCATCAGAAGATTCAGATGACTCGGAAGAAGATTTAGAAGATTCAGAAGAAGAATCAAAAGATTCATCAGAAGATTCATAAGAAGATTCAGACGATTTAGAAGAAGATTCAAAAGATTCATCGTCTAGAAGATTCATCAGAAGATTTAGACGATTCAGATGATTCATCAAAAGATTCAGACGATTTAGAGGATTCATTAGAAGATTCATAAGAAGATTCAAACGATTCAGAAGACGATTCAGAAGATTCATCGTCTAGAAGATTCAGAAGAAGATTCAGACGATTCAGATGATTCATCAGAAGATTCAGACGATTCAGATGATTCATCAGAAGATTCAGATGATTCATCGTCTAGAAGATTCAGAAGATTCATCGTCTAGAAGATTCATCAGAAGATTCAGACGATTCAGAAGAAGATTCAGATGATTCCTCAGAAGAGTCAGACGATTCGGAAGAAGATTCAGAAGATTCATCAGAAGATACAGAAGAACATTCAAACAATTTAGAAGAAGATTCAGATGATTCATCAGAAGATTCTGTTGTAACAAACGCGGAAAAATAAACACAGAACGCAAGGATTTACTTGGATCGATCAAGGTGATATACGTCCACGGGCGAGTCAAAATAAGATTCCACTATGATTAAAGAGTGTACTGATTACAACCCTAGCAACAGTATAAAAAGAGCCCCCAAAAAATGATTCATCAGAAGAATCAGAAGAAGAAGATTCAGACAATTCAGAATAAGATTCAGAAGATTTAGACGTTTCAGAAGAAGAGTCAAACGAAGATTTAGAAGAAGATTTAGAAGATTCATCGTCTAGAAGATTCATCAGAAGATTCAGACGATTTAGAAAAAGAATCAGAAGATTCATCAAAAGATTCTGAAGACTCATTAGAAGATTCAAAAGATTCATCAGAAGATTCAAAAGAAGATTCAGGCAATTCAGAAGAAGATTCAGAAGATTCACCGTCTAGAAGATTCCGAAGAAGATTCATACGATTCTGATGATTCATCAGAAGATTCAGAGGACTCAGAAGAAGATTTAGAAGATTCGGACGATTCAGAAGAAGATTTCGAAGATTCAGAAGAAGATTCATCAGAAGATTCAGACGATTTAGAAGAAGATTCAGAAGATTCATCGTCTAGAATATTCATCAGCAGATTCAGACGATTCAAATGATTCATCAAAAGATTCAGACGATTTAGAAGATTCAGAAGAAGATTCAAAAGATTCATCAGAAGATTCATAAGAAGATTCAAACGATTCAGAAGACGATTCAGAAGATTCAGAAGACGATTCAGAAGATTCATCGTCCAGAAGATTCATCAGAACATTCAGACGATTCAGATGATTCATCAGAACATTCAGATGATTCATCGTCTACAACATTCAGAAGAAGATTCAGAACTAGATTCAGAATAAGATTCATACGATTCAGAAGAAGAATCAGAAGATTCATCGTCTAGAAGATTCAGATGATTCATCAGAAGAGTCAGACGATTCGGAAGAAGATTCAAAAGATTCAGAAGAAGATTCAAAAGATTCAAAAGAACATTTAAATGATTCAGAAGAAGATTCAGATGATTCATTAGAAGATTCAGACGATTCAGAAGATTCATCAGAAGATTCTGTTGTAATAAATGCGGAAAAATAAGCACAGAACGTAAGGATTTACATGCATCGATCAAGGTGATATACGTTTACGGGCGAGTCAAAATAAGATTCCACTATGATTAATGAGTGTACTGATTACTACCCTAGAAACAGTATAAAAAGAGCCCCCAAAAAATGATTCATCAGAAGAATCAAAAGACGAAGATTCATCAGAAGATTCAGACGTTTCAGAAGAAGAATCAGAAGATTCATCAGAAGAGTTAGAAGAAGATTCAGAAGATTCATTAGAAAATTCTGAAGAAGATTCATCGTCTTGAAGATTCATCGGAAGATTCAGAAGATTCAGACGATTTAGAAGACGATTCATCATAAGACTCATCGGAAGATTCTGTTGTAACAAACACGAAAAAATAAACGCATAACACAAGGATTTACCTGGTTCGATTAAGGTGATCTACGTCCACAGGCGAGGAAAAATAAGCTTCCACTATGCTTAAAGAGTGTAATGATTACAACCCTACCAACAATATAAAAATAGCCCACAAAAAAAGATTCATCCGAAGAATCAGTAGAAGAAGATTCAGAAGATTTAGACGATTCAGAAGAAGATTCAGATGTTTCATCAGAAGATCCAGACGATTCAGAAGAAGATTCAAAAGATTCATCGTCTAGAAGATTCATCAGATGATTCAAACGATTAAGAAGAAGATTCAGAAGATTCAGAAGATGTAGAAAAAGATTCAGACGATGCAGAAGAAGATTCAGAAGTTTCATCGTCTAGAAGATTCAGAAGAAGCTTCAAAAGATTCAGAAGAAGATTCAGATGATTCATCAGAAGATTCAGTCAATTCAGAAGAAGATTCATCAGAAGATTCTGTTGTAACAAACGAGAAAAAATAAATACGAACACAAGGATTTACCTGGTTCGATCAAGGTGATCTACGTCCATAGACGAGGCAAACAAGACTCCACTATATGTAAAGAGTGTACTGATTATAACCCTAGCAACAGTATAAAAAGTGCCCCCAAAAAAATATTTATCATAAGAATCAGAAGAAGAAGATTCAGAAGATTCATCGTCTAGAAGATTCATCAGAAAATTCAGACGAATCAGAAGAAGATTTAGAAGATTCAGAAGATTCATCGTCTCGAAGATTCATCTGAAGATTCAGACGATTCAAAAGAAGATTCAAATGATTCATCTGAAGATTCAGAGAATTCAGAGGAAGATTCATCTGAAGATTCTGTTGTAACAAACGCGGAAATATAAACACAGAACACAAGGATTTACATGGTTCGATCAAGATGATCTACGTCCACGGGCGAGGCAAAAAAAGATTTCATTATGTTTAAAGAGTGTACTGATTACAACCCTAGCAACAGAATAAAATGAGCCCCCAAAAAAACATTCATCAGAAGAATCATAAGAAGAAGATTCGGAATATTCATCAGATGATTCAGACTATTCAGAAGAAGATTCAAAAGAGTCATCATCTAGAAGATTCATCAGAAGATTTAGAAGATTCTGAAGAAGATTTAGACGATTCTGAAGAAAATTCAGAAGAAGATTAAGAAGATTCAGACGATTCAGAAGAAGATTCAGAAGATTCAGAAAAAGATTCAAACGATTGGAAGAAGATGCAGAAGATTGATCATCTAGAAGATTCAGAAGATTCAGACGATTCATTAGAAGATTCAGATGATTCATCAGAAGATTCAGACGAGTCAAAAGTACATTCATCAGAAGATTCTATTGTAACAAATGCGGAAAAACAAACACAGAAATGAAGGATTTACCTGGTTTGATCAAAGTGATCTAGGTCCACGAGCGAGGAAAAATAAGATTCCACTATGTTTAAAGAGTGTACTAAATACAACCTTGCAATAGTATAAAAAGAGCCCCCAAAAAAGATTTATCATAAGAATCAGAAGACGAAGGTTCAGAAGATTCCTCAGAAGATTCATCAGAAGAGTCAGAGGAAGATTCAGACGATTCAGAAGAGATTCAAAAGAAGATTCAGACGATTCAGAAGAAGATTCAAACGATTCTGAAGAAGATTCAGATGATTCAGAAGATTCAAATGATTCAGAGGAAGATTCATAAGATTCATCAGAAGATTCAAATGATTCAGAGGAAGATTCAGAAGATTCATCAGAATATTCAAATGATTCATCATCTAGAAGATTCATAAGATTCAGAAGAAGATTCAGGCGATTCAGAAGAAGATTCAGAAGATTCATCATCTATAAGATTCATCAGAAGATTCAGATGATTCAGAAGAAGATTCAGGTGATTCATCAGAAGATTCTGTTGTCACAAACGCGGAAAAACAAACACAAAACACAAGGGTTTACCTGGTTTGGTCAAGGTGATCTACGTCCACGGACGAGGCAAAACAAGATTCGACTATCTTTAAAGAGTGTACTGATTAAAACCCTAGCAACAGCATAAAAAGAGCCCCCAAAAAAAGATTCATCAAAAGAATCAGAAGAAGAAGATACATAAGATACAGACGATTCAGAAAAAGATTCAGAAGATTCATCATAGGATTCAGACGATTTAGAAGAAGATTCAGAAGATTCGTCAGAAGATTCAGAATAAGATTCAGACGATTCATAAGAAGATTCATAAAAAGATTTAGACGATTCAGAAGAAGAATCAAATGATTCATCAGAAGATTCAGACGATTCAAAAAAAGATTCATCGGTTTCTGTTGTAACAAACGCAAAAAAACAAACACAACGCAAGTATTTACCTGGTTCAATCAAGGTAATCTACGTCCACGGGCGAGGCAAAATAAGATTCCAATATGTTTAAAGACTATATTGATGACAGTCCTAGCAACAGTATAAAAAGAGCCAAAAAAAAGATTCATCAAAAGAATAAGAAGAAGAAGATTCAAAAGATTCAGAAAAAGAATCAGAAGATTCATCGTCTAGAATATTCCTCAGAAGATTCAGAAGACTCATCAGAAGATTGAGACGATTCAGAAGATTCATCAGCGAATTCTGTTGTAACAAACGCGAAAAAACATACATAGAACACAAGGATTTTCCTGGTTCGATCAAGGTGATCTACGTCCACGGGTGAGGCAAAACAAGATTACACTATGTTTAAAGAGTGTACTGATTACAACCCATGCAACAGTATAAAAAGAGCCCCCAAAAAAAGATTTATCATAAGAATCAGAAGAAGAAGATTCAAAAGATTCAAAAGATTCATCGGAAGAGTCAAAGGAAGATTCAGAAGATTCAGAAGTGATTTAGAAGAAGATTCAGACAATTCAGAAGAAGATTCAGATGATTCATCAGAAGATTCAAACAATTCAGAGGAAGATTCAGAAGATTCATTAGAAGAGTCGAAAGAAGATTCAGATGATTCAGAAGAAGATTCAAACGATTCAGATGATTCATCATAAGATTCAGAAGATTCATCAGATGATTCTGTTGTAACAAAGGTGGAAAAATAAACACAAAACACAAGGATTTACGTGGTTTGATTAAGGTGATCTCCGTCCATGGATGAGGCAAAACAAGATTAGACTATGTTTAAAGAGTGTACTGATTACAACCCTAGCAACAGTATAAAAAGAGCCTCCAAACAAAGATTCAGCAGAAGAATCACAAGAAGAAGATACAGAAGATACAGACGATTTAGAAGAAGATTCAGAAGATTCATCAGAGGATTCAGACGATTCAGAAGAAGATTCAGAAGATTCGTCAGAAAATTCAGAAGAAGATTTAGACGATTCATAAGAACATTCATAAAAAGATTTAGACGATTTAGAAGAAGAATCATATGATTCATTAGAAGATTCAGACGATTCGAAAGAACATTCATGAGAATCTGTTGTAACAAACGCGAAAAACAAACACACACAAGTATTTACCTGGTTCGATCAAGGTGATCTATGTCCACGGGCGAGGCAAAATAAGATTCCACTATGTTTAAAGAGTGTACTGATGATAATCCTAGCAATAGTATAAAAAGAGCCCCAAAAAAAAGATTCATCAGAAGAATCAGAAGAAGAAGATTTAGAAGATGCATCAGAAGATTCAAAAGAAGATTCAGAAGATTCAAAAAACGATTCAATCGATTCAGAAAAAGAATTGGAAGATTTACCGTCTAGAAGGTTCCTCAGAAGATTCAGAAGACTCATCAGAAGATTTAGACGATTCAGAAGAAGTTTCAGAAGATTCATCAGCGAATTCTATTGTAACAAATGCAAAAAAAGATACACAGAACACAAGGATTTACCTGGTTCGATCAATGTGATCTACGTCCACGGGTGAGGGAAAACAAGATTACACTATGTTTAAAGAGTGTACTGATTACAACCCAAGCAACAGTATAAAAAGAGCCCCCAAAAAAAGATTTATCATAAGAATCAGAAGAAGAAGATTCAGAAGATTCATCAGAAGAGTCCGAAGAAGATTCAGACGATTCAGAAGAAGATCCAGAAGATTCATCATCTAGAAGATTCAGAAGATTCATCAAAAGATTCAGAAGATTCAAAAGATTCAGAAGATTCAGACGATTCAGAAGAAGACTCCGAAGATTCAGACGATTCAGAAGATTCATTAGAAGATTCAGAAGATTCATCAGTAGATTCACACGATTCAAAAGAAGATACAGATGATTCATGAGACGATTCATAAGATTCATCAGAAAATTCAGAAGATTCAAAAGATTCATCGTCTAGAAGATTCAGAAGAAGATTTAGATGATTCAGAAGAACATTCATTAGAAGATTCTATTGTAACAAACGCGGAAAAATAAATATAGAACACAAGGATTTACCTGGATAGATCAAGGTGATCTACGTCCACGGGCGAGGCAAAACAAGATTCCACTATATTTACAGAGTGTACTGATTATAACCCTAACAATAGTATAAAAAGAGCCCCCAAAAAAATATTTATCATAAGAATCAGAAGAAGATGATTCAGAAGATTCATCAAAAGATTCAGACGATTCAGAAGAAAATTCAGAAGATTCACAAGAAGATTCAAAAGATTCATCATCTCGAAGATTCATCAGAAGATTCAGAAGATTCAGATGATTCATCAGAAGATTTTGTAGTAACAAATGCGAAAAAATAAACACAAAACACAAGGATTTACCTTGTACGATCTAGGTTATCTACGTCCACGGGCGAGGCAAAAAAAGATTCAACTATGTTTAAAGAGTGACTGATTACAACCCTAGCAATAGAATAAAACGAGCTCCCAAAAAAAGATTCATGTGAAGAATCACAAGAAGAAGATTCAAAATATTCATTAGAAGATTCAGATGATTCAGAAGATTCAGAAGAAGATTCAGAGGATTCAGAAGAAGATTCAGACGATTTAGAAGAAGATTCAGAAGATTCATCGTCTAGAAGATTCAGAAGATTCGGAAGAAGATTTAAACGATTCAGAAGAAGATTCAGAAGATTCAGACGATTCCGAAGAAGATTCAGAAGATTCAGAAGAAGATTTAGAGGAAGATTCAGACGATTCAGAAGATTCTTCATGTAGAAGATTGAGAAGAAGATTCAGAAGATTCAGACGATTCAGAAGTGGATTCATCAAAAGATTCTATTGTAACAAACGCGGAAAAATAAACACAGAATACAAGGATTTACCTGGTTAGATCAAGGTGATCTACGTCCACAAGCGAGGAAAAATAATATTCTACTATGTTTAAAGAGTGTACTGATTACAACCCTAGCAATAGCATAAAAAGAGCCCCCAAAAAAAGATTTATCATAAGAATCCGAAGTTGATGATTAAGAAGATTCATCAGAAGATTCAGACGATTCAAAAGAAGATACAGATGATTTAGAAGATTCATCAAAAGAGTCAGATGAAGATTCAAAAGATTCATCATCTAGAATACTCATCAAAAGATTCAGAAGAAGATTCAGACCATTCAGAAGAAGAGTCAGATGATTCAGAAGATTCAAACGATTCATCAGAAGATTCAGAAGATTCATCAGAAGATTCATCAAAAGAGTCAGAAGAAAATTCAGACGATTCAGAAGAAGATTCAGACGATTCATCATCTAGAAGATTCATCAGAAGATTCAGAAGATTCATCATCTAGAAGATTGATCAGAAGAATTCGAACATTCAGAAGATTCATCGAAAGATTCATTTGAAGATTCTGTTGTAACAAACGCGGAAAAACAGACACTGAACACAAGGATTTGCCTGGTTCGATCAAGGAGATTTACGTCCACAGGCGAGGCAAAATAAGATTCTACTATGTATAAAGAGTGTATATAGATTACAACCCTAGCAACAGTATAAAAAGAGGCCCAAAAAAAGATTCATCAGAAGCAGAAGATTCAGAAGACTCAGACGATTCAGAAGAAGATTCAGAAGATTCAGACGGTTTAGAAGAAGATTCAGAAGATTCATTAGGAGATTCAGAAGATTCAGACGATTCAAAAGAAGATTCAGAAGATTCATTGTCTAAAAGATTTAGAAGAAGATTCAGAAGATTCATCAGAATATTTAGAAGAAGATTCAGAAGATTCCAAAGAAGATTCATCAGAAGATTCTGTTGTAACAAACGCGAAAAAACAAACACAAAACACAAGGATTTACCCGGTTCGATCAAGGTGATCTACATCCATGGGCGAGGCAACACAAGATTCCACTTTGTTTAAAGAGTATACTGATTTCAACCCTAGCAGCATTATGAAAAGAGCCCAAAAAAAAAAAAGATTCATCAGAAGAATCAGAAGAAGATTCGGAAGATTCGTTAGAAGATTCACACGATTCAGAAGAACATTCAGAAGATTCAGACGATTCAGAAGAAGATTCATCAGAAGATTCAAAAGAAGATTCAGAAGATTCATCGTCTAAAAGATTCATAAGAAGATTCAGACGAAGATTCAGACGGTTCAGAAGAAGATTCAGACGATTCAGAAGATTCATCAGAAGATTGAGAAGAAGATTCAGGAGAAGATTCTGACGCTTTAGAAGAAGATTCAGAAGATTCATCATCTAGAAGATTCATCAGAAGATTCAGATGATTGAGAAGAAGATTCAGAAGATTCGGACGATTCATCGTCTAGAAGATTCATAAGATTCATAAGCAGATTCAGAACAAGATTCAAACGATTCAGGAGAAGATTCAGATGATTCATCAGAAGATTCAGACGATTCTTAAAAAGATTCAAAAGATTCAAAAGATTCATCAGAAGATTCATCAGAAAATTCTGTTGTAACATACACGAAAAAATAAACACAGAACACAAAGATTTACCTGGTTCGATCAAGGTGATCTACGTTCATGATCGAGGCAAAACAAGATTCCACTATGTTTAAAGAGTGTACTGATTACAACCCTAGCAACAGAATAAAAAGATCCCCCAAAAAAATATTCATTAGAAGAATCAGAAGAAGAAGATTCAGAAATTCATCCGATGATTCAGACGATTCAGAAGAATATTCGGAAGATTCTTTAGAAGATTGAGACGATTCAGAAGAAGATTCAGAAGATTGAGAAGAAAATTCAGACGATTCAGAAGTAGATTAAGAAGATTCATCATCTAGAAGATTCATCAGAAGATTTAGAAGATTCAAACGATTCAGAAGATTCAGACGATTCAGAAGAAGATTTAGAAGATTCATCGTCTAGAAGATTCATCAGAAGATTAAGAAAATTCAGAAAAAGATTCGGATGATTCATCAGAAGATTTAGACGATTCAAAAGAAGATTCAGAAGATTCATCAAATGATTCTGTAGTAACAAACGCGAAAAAACAAACACAGAATACAAGGATTTACCTGGTTCGATCAAGGTGATCTATGTCTACGGGCGAGCCAAAATAAGATTTCACTATTTTTAAAGAGTGTACTGATTACAACCCTAGCAACAGTATAAAAAGAGCCCTCAAAAAAAGATTCATCAGAAAAATAAGAAGAAGAAGATTCATCAGAAGATTTAGACGATTCAGAAGAAGATTCAGAAGATTTATCAGAAGATTCAGACGATTCAGAAGATTCTTCAGAAGAGTCAGAGGAAGATTCAGACGATTCAGAAGAAGATTAGGAAGATTCATCAGAAGATTCAGAGGAGATTCAGAAGAAGATTCATCATATTCAGAAGAACATTCAGACGATTCGGAAGAAGATTCAGAAGACTCATCAGAAGATTCAAACGATTCAGAGGAAGATTCAGAAGATTCATCAGAAGAGTCAGAAGAAGATTCAGACGATTTAGAAGATTCATCATCTAGAAGATTCAGAAGAAGATTCAGGCTATTCAGAAGAAGATTCAGAAGATTCATCATCTAGAAGATTCAGAAGATGATTCAGGCTATTCAGAAGAAGATTCAAAAGATTCATCATCTAGAAGATTCAGAAGAAGATTCAGACGATTCAGAAGACGATTCAGATGATTCATCCGAAGATTCAGAAGATTCTGTTGTAACAAACGTGGAAAAACAAACACAAAACACAAGGATTTTCCTGGTTTGATCAAGGTGATCTACGTCGACGGACTAGGCAAAACAAGATTCAACTATGTTTAAAGAGTGTACTGATTACAACCCTAGCAACAGTATAAAAAGAGCCCCCAAAAAAAGATTCATCAGAAAAATCCGAAGAAGAAGATACAGAAGATACAGACGATTCAGAAGAAGATTCAGAAGATTCATCAGAGGATTCAGAGGATTCAGAAGAAGATTCAGATGATTCGTCAGAATATCCAAAAGATTCGTCAGAAGATTCAGAGAATTCATTAGAAGATTCATAAAAAGATTTAGACGATTCAGAAGAAGAATCATATGATTCTTCAGAAGATTCAGACGATTCAAAAGAAGATTCATCAGATTCTGTTGTAACAAACACGAAAAAAAAAACACAATACAAGTATTTACCTAGTTTGATCAAGGTGATCTACGTCCACCGGCGAGGCAAGATCAGATTCCACTATGTTTAAAGAGTGTACTGATGACAATCCTAGCAATAGTATAAAAAGAGCCCCCAAAAAAAGATTCATCAGAAGAATCAGAAGAAGAAGATTCAGAAGATTCAGAAGAAGATTCAAAACATTCAGAAGATGATTCAAACGATTCAGAAAAAGAATCAGAATATTCATCTTCTAGAAGATTCCTCAGAAGATTCAGAAGACTCATCAGAAGATTTAGACGATTCAGAAGATTCATCAGCGAATTCTGTTGTAACAAACTTGAAAAAACACACACAGAACATAAGGATTTACCTGGTTCGATCAAGGTGATCTACGTCCACGGGTGAGGCAAAACAAAATTACACTATGTTTAAAGAGTGTACTAATTTCAATTCAAGCAACAGTATAAAAAGAGCCCCCAAAAAGAGATTGATCATAAGAATCAGAAGAAGAAGATTCAGAAGATTCAGACGATTCCGAAGAAGATTTAGAAGATTCATCAGCAGGTTCAGAAGATTCATCAGAAGAGTCTGAAGAAGATTCAGAAGATTCATCGTCTAGAAGATTCAGACGATTCAGAAGATTCAGATTATTCAGAAGAAGATTCAGAAGATTCAGACGATTCAGAAGATTCATCAGAAGATTCAGATGATTCAGAAGATTCATCATCTAGAAGATTCAGACGAAGAGTCAGACGATTCAGAAGAAGATTTAGACAATTCATCAGAAGATTCAGACGATTGAGAAGAAGATTCATCAGAAGATTCTGTTCTAACAAACGCAGAAAAATAAATACAGAACACAATGATTTACCTGGTTCCATCAAGGTGATCTACGTGCACGGGCGAGGCAAAACAAAATTCCACCATAATTAAAGAGTGTACTGATTACAACCCTAGCAACAATACAAAAAGAGCCCCCAAAAAAATATTTATCATAAGAATTAGAAGAAGATGATTCAGAAGATTCATCAAAAGATTCAGACGATTCAAAAGAAGATTCAGACGATACAGAAGAAGATTCAGAAGAAGATTCAGAATATTCATCATATCGAAGATTCATCAGAAGATTCAGACGATTCAAAAGAAGATTCAGATGATTGATCAGAAGATTCAGTGAAAGATTCATCAGAAGATTCCGTAGTAACTAACGCGAAAAAAAAAACACAAAACATAAGGATTTACCAGGTTCGATCAAGGTGATCTACGTACACGGGCGAGGCAAAAAAATATTCCACTATGTTTAAAGAGTGTACTGATTACAACCCTAGCAACAGAATAAAACGAGCCCCAAAAAAAAAATTCATCAAAAGAATTAGAAGAAGAAGATTCGGAATATTCATCAGAAGATTCAGACGATTCAGAAGAAGATTCAGACGATTCAGAAGATTCAGAAGAAGATTCAGAGGATTCAGAAGAAGATTAAGAAGATTCAGAAGAAGATTCAGAAGATTCAGACGATTCAGAAGAAGATTCAGAAGATTCATCGTCTAGAGGATTCATCAGAAGATTTAGAAGATTCAGAAGAAGATTTAGACAATTCAAAAGAAGATTCAGAAGATTCAGAAGAAGATTCAGACGATTCAGAAGAAGATTCAGAATATTCATCATCTAGAAGATTGAGGAGAAGATTCAGAAGATTCAGACGATGCAGAAGAAGATTCAGATGATTCATAAGAAGATTCAGAAGTGGATTCATCAGAAGATTCTATTGTAACAAACGTGCGAAAATAAACACAGAATACAAGGATTTACCTGGTTCGATCAAGGTGATCTACGTCCACGGGCGACAAAAAATAAGATTCTACTATGTTTAAAGAGTGTACTGATTACAACCCTCGCAATAATATAAAAAGGGCCCCCAAAAAAAGATTTATCATAAGAATCAGAAGAAGAAGATTTAGAAGATTCATCAGAAGATTTAGACGATTCAGAAGAAGATTCAGAAGATTTAGAAGATTCATCAAAAGTGTCAGAAGAAGATTAAGAAGATTCATCAGAATATTCAGATGATTCAGAAGATTCAGAGGAAGATTCAGAAGATTCAGAAGATTCAAACGATTCAGAAGAAGGTTCAGAAGATTCATCATTTAGAAGATTCATCAGAAGATTTAGAAGAAGATTCATCAAAAGATTCAGATGATTCAGAAGATTCATCAGAATATTCAAACGATTCAGAGGAAGATTCATCAGAAGATTCAGAAGATTCATCAGAAGAGTCAGAAGAAGATTCAGAAGATTCATCATTTAGAAGATTCTTCAAAAAATTCAGAAGATTCATTATCTAAAAGATTCATGAAAAGATTCAGAATATTCGTCAGAAGATTCAATTGAAGATTCTGTTGTAACAAATGCGGAAAAATAAACACAGAATACAAGGATTTACCTGGTTCGATCAAGGTGATTTACGTCCGCGGGCAAGGCAAAGCAAGATTCCACTTTGTATAAAGAGTGTATGCATTACAACCCGAGCAACAGTATAAAAAGAGCCCCCAAAAAAATATTCATCAGAAGAATCAGAAGCAGAAGATTTAGAAGACTCAGACGATTCAGAAGAAGATTCAGAAGATTCAGTCAATTCAGAAGAAGATTCAGAAGGTTCATCAGGAGATTCAGAAGATTCAGAAGAAGATTCAGACGATTCAAAAGAAGATTCAGAAGATTCATCAGAATATTCAGAAGATTCATTGGAAGATTCAGAAGAGGATTCATCAGAAGATTCTGTTGTAACAAACGCGAAAAAACAAACACATAACATAAGGATTTACCTGGTTCGATCAAGGTGATCTACGTCCACAGGCGAGGCAAAACAAGATTCCACTATGTTTAAAGAGTGTACTGATTTCAACCCTGGCAGTAGTATAAAAAGAGCCCCCAAAAAAAGATTCATCAGAAGAATCAGAAGAAGAAGATTCCAAAGATTCATCAGAAGATTCAGACGATTCAGAAGAATATTCAGAAGATTCAGAAGAAGATTCCGACGATTCAGAAGAAGATTCATCGTCTAGAAGATTCATCAGAAGATTCAGATGATTCAGAAGAAGATTCAAAAGAAGATTCAGACGATTCAGAAGATTCATCGTCTAAAAGATTCATCAGAAGATTCAGCAGATTCAGAAGAAGATTCAGACGATTCAGAAGATTCATCAGAAGATTGAGAAGAAGATTCAAGAGAAGATTCAGACGATTCAGAAGATTCAGAAGATTCATCGTCTAGAAGATTCATCAGAGGATTCATCAGAAGATTCAGAAGATTCATCAGTTGATTCGAACGATTCATCGTCTAGAAGATTCATAAGAAGATTCAGAAGATTCATAAGCAGATTCAAAATAAGATTCAGACGATTCAGAAGAAGATTCAGATGATTCATCAGAAGATACAGATAATTTTGAAGAAAATTCAAAAGATTCATCAGAAGATTTAGACGATTCAGAAGAAGATTCAGAAGATTCATCAGAAGATTCTGTTGTAACATACACGAAAAAACAAACACAGAACACAAGGATTTACCTGGTTCGATGAAGGAGATCTACGTTCATGATCGAGGCAAAACAACATTCCACTATGTTTAAAGAGTGTACTGATTACAACCTTAGCAACAGAATAAAAAGATCCCCCAAAAAAATATTCATTAAAAGAATTAGAAGAAGAAGATTCAAAATATTCATTAGATAATTCAGACGATTCAGAAGAAGAACCAGAAGATTCATTAGAAGATTGAGACGATTCAGAAGAAGATTCAGAAGATTGAGAAGAAAATTCAGACGATTCAGAAGAAGATTAAGAAGATTCATCATCTAGGAGATTCATCAGAAGATTCAGACGATTCAAAAGAAGATTCAGAAGATTCTGTTGTAACAAACGCGAAAAAACAAACATAGAACACAAAGATTTACCTGGTTCGATCAAGGTGATCTACATCAACAGGCGAGGCAAAATAAGATTTCACTATGTTTAAAGAGTGTACTGATTACAACCCTAGCAACAGTATAATAAGAGCCTCTAAAAAAAGATTCATCAAAAGAATAAGAAGAAGAAGATTCAGAAGATTCATCAGAAGATTCAGACGATTCAGAAGAAGATTCGGAAGATTCAGACCATTCAGAAGATCAGAAGAAGATTCATCAGAATATTCAGAGGAAGAGTCAGACGATTCTGAAGAAGATTTAGAAGATTCATCGTCTAGTAGATTCATCAGAAGATTCAGAAGAAGATTCAGACGATTCAGAAGAAGATTCAGAAGATTCATCGTCTAGAAGATTCATCAGAAGTTTTAAACGATTTAGAAGAAGATTCTGATGATTCATCAGAAGATTCATTAGAAGATTCGGACGATTCAGAAAAAGATTCAAAATATTCATCAGAAGATTCTGTTGTAACAAACGCGAAAACACAAACACAGAACACAAGGATTTACCTGGTTCGATCAAGGTGATCTATGTCTACGGGCGAGGCAAAACAAGATTCCACTATGTTTAAAGAGTGTATTGATTACAACCCTAGCAATAGTAATAAAACAGCCCGCAAAAAAAGATTCATGAAAAGAAGATTCATCAGAAGATTCAGACGATTCAGAAGAAGATTCAAAAGATTCATCAGAAAATTTAGATGATTCAGAAGAAGATTCAGAAGATTCATCGTCTAGGAGATTCATAAAAAGATTCAGAAGATTCATCAGATGATTCAGAAGAAGATTCGGACGATTCAGAAGAAGATTCAAAAGATTCATCAAAAGATTCAGAAGATTTAGAAGAAGATTCAAGCGATTCAGAAGAAGATTCAGAAGATTCATCGTCTAGAAGACTCATCAGAAGATTCTGATGATTCAGAAGAAGATTCAGACGATTCAGAAGAAGATTCAAAAGATTTAGAAGAAGATTTAGACGATTCAGAATAAGATTCAGATGATTCATAAGAAGATTCAGGTGATTCAGAAGAAGATTCAGAAGATTCAGCAGATGATTCTGTTGTAACAAACGCGGAAAAATAAACGCAGAACACAAGGACTTACTTGGTTCGATCAAGGTGATCTACATCCACGGGCGAGGCAAAACAAGATTCCACTATATTTAAAGAGTGTACTGATTACAACCTAGCAACAGTATAAAAAGAGCCCCCAAAAATAGATTCTTCAGAAGAATCAGAAGCATAAGATTCATCAAAAGATTCAGACGATTCAGAAGAAGATTTAGAAGATTTAGAAGATACAGAAGAAGATTCAGACGATTCAGAAGATACATAAGAAGATTCAGACGATTCAGAAGAAGATTCAGATCATCGTCTAGAAGATTCAGAAGAAGATTCAGATGATTCAGAAGAAGATTCAGATGATTCATTAGAAGATTCATCAGAAGATTTAGACGATTCAAAAGAAGATTCATCAGATTCTGCTGTAACAAATGCGGAAAAACAAACACAGAACACAAGGATTTACCTGGTTCGATCAAGGTGATCTACGTCCACGAGCGAGACAAAATAAGATTTCACTATGTTTAAAGAGTGTACTAATTACAACTCTAGCAATAGTATAAAAAGAGCCCCCACAAAAATATTCATCAGAAGAATAAGAAGAAGAAGATTCAGAAGATTCAAACGATTCAGAAGAAGATTCAGAAGATTCGGACGATTTAGAAGAAGATTCAGATGATTCAGAAGAAGATTCAGACAATTTAGAAGAAGATTCAGAAGATTCATCGTCTAGAAGATTCAGAAGATTCATCAGAAGATTCACACGATTCATCAAAAGATTCCCATGAGTCACTTTATCGTCTTACACCTTCGTGACTACACTCACTCCAACAAGAAGTTGCGCAGAAATTTGTAAGTGAATGCCAGTAACTTCTTTCTGCCCAAGCTTCTGAGGAGGAGATAGTTCAAAAGTCTGGTCCGCTATAAAGTTCCGTGTGAAGTTAAGTTGCTTCATTACCATGAACCCCCGACACCGGCGGATTCTTATACTCATCGAAGCAAGCTTTAGAAAGCTTTTAAAACAATGGTATTCTGAAACAGAATAGTTTACCGCAAAGGTTCAGCTAACTTTCACCGGAAACAATCATCTGAAACTAATAGCTGGCCGATGCCGATAGCCATTTAGGAAAATGTCGCTCTCATTAACATTACCATGAAAATATTCAGTACTTGCAGTGCACTTGCCTAGTAAACAACAATTTTGATTAGAACCATATCAGAAGTTTCCGAGAAGTTTCCGAGATATAAAACAAGAGTGGATTGGAAGCTTCCTATTATGTCATCTGAAAAGTTAAACAACAATTAAACGAAAAATTCACAGAATTAGGTATGCTAACACACAAACCAAGAAATTTAAGTAGCATGCAATCATACTAGAAGATATCAATAATGTCACTTTCAACTTAGTCTAGACAAAGAGTGTAAGGTCTTTTAATTTGTTAAGCGGGTGTGCATCGTGACCAAACAGCCGTAAACTGATGGATGACTAGACATCAGAAGCTTGACCATTTCCACACCAAACCCCCAGCCTGTGGAAGCACTATGTTAGAGAATACCAGCAAGTGTATTCTCCAGAACATCGATACATGCAAAATAGAGCATGGCAGAAATTGCTGTAAGCCTCCTACTTGGCAAGCTCAAGGACTTTCTAGAGAATGGGGTCCTATTGAGAGGTGCTGAGGAAGAAGTTACTTTAGTGAAGAGACAACTGGAGTACATAAGGGCATTCCTGAGGATTGCAGATTCCCTGGAAGAGAGTGATGAGGAAGTCAAAGTTTGGGTGAAGCAGCTGAGAGAAATCGCATATGACACTGAAGACGCTCTTGATGGGTTCAAACTTCTCCGGGCGCATGATCATGGAGTTGGTTTTCCCGGTCTTCTCTCCAAGATGTCCTGCTGTATCAAGAACATGAAAGGCCGATACCGAATTGTTTCGGAGATGAAATCCATCAACTCCAGAATGAAAAATGTATATGATGGACACTGGAGAATCAGAGACAAGTTAAGTAAAGTCGAACGTCGCTATGGCTCTAGTAAGCCAGATGACACATGGCAGGACCAGCGAGGGAATGCCCTTCTTTTAGACAAAGCTGAGCTCGTGGGCATCGATGAACCGACAGAAAAGCTGGTTGGCTGGCTGATTGAGGGCGCTTCCACGCGGGAAGTGATCTCAGTCGTGGGGATGGGAGGACTGGGGAAAACTACATTAGTGAAGCAAGTTTACGAGGATCCAGAAGTAAAGAAACATTTCATGATACGTGCTTGGATAACTCTTTCTCAATCTCCAAATATAGAAGAGCTCCTCCAAGGTATGGTTCGACAAATTATGAGCGAGAACCAAGAACGAGTTCCTCCTCTAGAGGACAACATGGACAGACTATGCCAGAAGATGATTATCAAGGATCTGCTACAAAAAGCCAGGTACCTGATCGTTGTAGACGATGCGTGGAGCATAAATGAATGGGATGCTATCAAATATGCATTGCCTAACAACACCTGTGGCAGCCGAATAATCATCACATCCAGGAATTCTCACTTAGCAAGTACCTCATGCGGGGAATACAGGGGGATGGTTTACAAGATGGAGCCATTGCCAGCTGAACAGTCATGGAAGCTTTTCTGCACGAAGACATTTCAGGGGAACTCATGCCCTCCCCATCTAGAGGAGACCTGTAGGCTTATTATAAGAAAGTGCGAGGGGTTGCCACTTGCTATTGTGGCCATCAGTGGTGTTTTGGTTTCAAAAGACACGAGAAAAAAGGATGAGTGGGATCTTGTTCATCGCAGTCTACGTACTGAAATCGATTGCAACGACAAATTGAAAACCTTGAAAAAAGTCCTTTCACTTAGCTTCGATGACCTGCCATACTACTTGAAGTCCTGTTTCTTGCACTTGAGCGTATTTCCCAAGGGTTACCTCATTAACTGTGGGAGATTAATTCGATTATGGATTGCAGAAGGATTTGTAGACGAGAAAGAAGGCATGACGGCAGAAGAAGTAGCCCAGGACCACTTAAATGAGCTCCTGTACAGAAGCCTGATAGAGGTGGCTGTTAAAACAAGCGATGGAAGGATTGAGTATTGCCGTATCCATGATTTTCTGCTGGATATTATTACTTCAAAGTCGAGCCACCAAGGCTTTGCAGAAACAGCCATAGAAAAACATCATAAATGGCCGGATAAAGTTCGTCGCCTATCTGTACAGAACAGCCTGCAAGCTATGCAACATAAATTGTCTCGACTACGTTCTTTATACATGTTTGGGGTAGAGAGATCATCTGTGGATGCTGTTCTAGGTAGTGAAATGAGACTGCTCACTGTTCTGGACTTGGGAACTGCTTCTTTGACAAGGTTCCCAGCTCAAGTTGCTGAGTGGTGCTACCTGAGATATCTGAGTTTCAGGTACAGTAAGGTGAGAACTGTTCCAAATTCCATAGGGAAGCTTCAAAACCTAGAGACCCTAGACCTTAAACACACATATGTCACGGAATTGCCAGTTGTGATCTTGAAGCTCCAACGACTTCGCCATCTCCTCGTATATCGTTATCGAAACACACCCTACTCATGGTTTCAGTATGGCTTCAAGTCCCCAGAAGAAATAGGGGCTTTACAGTCCCTGCAAAAACTCTGCTACATAGAAGCAAGTGACGAGAAAAACAGCAGCTTAATGAGAGAGCTTGGAAAGTTGAAACAATTGAATAGGTTAGGCATCTTGAAGTTGAGAAAAGAAGATGGAAGAGAATTGTGCTCATCGATTGAAAACTTAACCAAGCTTCGATCATTATGTGTAACTTCAGTAAACGAAAATGAGATTATCAATCTACAGCCCCTCTCTTCTCCACCTCCGTTTCTCCAGAGAATCTACTTGACAGGACGTCTGGAGGCATTACCACATTGGATATCATCTCTCGATAGCCTAATGGTATTGAAGCTGAGATGTAGTCAGCTAAAGGATAATCCGCTGTTACCTCTCGGGAATTTGCCTAATCTTGTGCATCTCAAGTTGCTTCAGGCTTATGAAGGAACCAAGTTGCATTTCAAAGCCAACAACTTTATGAAACTACGGTTTCTGGTCCTTGGTCCTTTTGACAAACTCAAATGCGTGGAAGTGGAGAAGGGATCAATGCCTTGTCTTGAGCAGTTGAATATTGAGGGTTGTAAGCTACTGGAGAAGCTTCCATCAGGTATTGAGCACCTGGAAAAGCTGAAAGTGCTGAAGTTTATTGACATGCCTGATGAGTTAGTGAAGCAACTTATGCGAGATGGACAAGATGGTGATTACCTGAAAGTGGCACATGTTCCAGAAGTATATTATGGTTACCGGAAAAATGGGGGATGGGAAGTGGTGCTCACCAAGGCACTAGTATGAGGAGCGTTGAATTTCTCCATGCAATGAGAGGCTGAGCCTAGAATGCAGTATAATACTTCTCCCGAGGTATGAGTGATTGAATGATTGCAATTATGCAAAATACTTGTTATATGTGATAACAGTTTAAACGCATAGTCTAATGTTTCTATGGTTCTGTAAATGACATTTAGCAGCAGGTTCGCATTATTCTGCAACGTCCCTTTTCCTCAGAGAGGGGTCAAGGCCAAGGGGATGGTGTATATTCACTTTGAACTTCTTGGATTACATGCAGATTTAAGATGGAACTCTGCTATGCACTTTGTGTGATTACTTGAGTATTCCTTTTGCGGGCTTGGCCCAAATGAAACGTGTCAGGATAATGCAGTCTTACCTTATGAATCGCACCAGAAGACCTGTTGGGACTTGGGGTGTTGCAGTTAGAATCGCTTTCGTCCACCGAACAGTCTCAACATTGCTCTTCTTATGAACGGCATCCTCATTTGGCAAAGAAAAAGAAAGATACACACCTTAGGCTCCGTTTGTTTTGCGAAAAAAAATTTCATGGAAAACATTTTCTCCAATTTCTGGTGTTCGGGGGCGGAAAATACATTGTCAAAGAAAATGTTTTCCGGTCAATGGAAAATGTTAGTCTAAAACTGGGGAAAATAATTTCCATTTGTGAAAGGAAGGAAAACATTTTCCGATCCTTCTCGCTAGGGGTCGAGTCCACTGTCCTCTAGCCCTCGCACCTCGCCTTGCCCTCACACCTCGCATTGCCCTCGCATCGTCTCTTCGTTTTCCCTTCTTTCTCACGCGGCCTCTCCTCTTCTCTCCAGATCTGCTCCTTTTCCCCATCTTTCTCACGCAACCAACAGAGCCGCTCCTCTCCCCAGATAGCATCAGCCGGTGAACATTTGCTGCCTCGCGCTTCTCTCCAGAGTCCCTGTTCTGCAGAGCAGAGAAAATACTGTTATGATTTCTTATTGAAAAGCGTCTTCACAACCAGAAGATTTAATGCTCCTGCTATTAATTTGCTTGCTCCAGGTTTGAGATGTTTCTGATGCTAGCTTTCAGCTCTTGCAGCTATGGCTTTTCTGTAGTAGTCAGATGCAATTATAAGAACTTCTTAGGAAATGCCAAGTCTCATGTTTTCCTTGATTGCATAAAAAGGAGAGCAGGTCATTTTTGCATGATAAACCTGGTTTTTAACTCCTTAAACTATCGACAGAATGTTCAATTGATGTTCTTGGAACTTTCTGTTGAAAAATTGTTGGCTTTTTCAGGGTTGTAGCTACCATCATCTGCCTGCTCTTAATACCAGAGAATCCTATAGAGCGAACTTTGAATTTGACTCTACAATATTTCATGCTTGTTTTTGTAGTGTCTTAAATTATTTTTGCCACTTTGAAAGTGCCAATTCTCAAATTCTTCTTACTCAAAATTCAGCCCGTCAAGTGATCACCTCTATGCTTGAGACACTTAGTAAACATAATTAACAAGGAAATAGTCCATTTTGAAAGCATTGATTATGCATATCACAAAAGCAATTACTGTACTGAAAATTGTAGAATTCTCTTATTTAGGTTGCTTAACAAGTGTCTAGGAGGCTTTTGAAACAAAATCCTAACTATTGAAGGTGGGTTTACTAACCGCAAATGCTGAAAATCAATATCTTCAGTTCATTGAAGGAATATGTCATACTTCAATTAAGCGCTAAAAATAGAAAAATCATTACTTAACAAGATTAAGCTTGTTCGATAACCTTAATTAGTATTGACTTAAAAAAAAATTGTGGCTAGTAGAATCTTGCCAAATATATTGCTAAAACCTACTAATAATGATCATTGTCTTATGTTTTTCGAGAAATTGCTAATATTCAACTATTAGCTTTTGGTTGTCATCAAACAACCTCTTATTGTCATTTTCAATAGTTAATATTAACCACACTGAAATCAGTACTTAAGTTTCTATATTTCTAATAATCTTATATAGTATTGGCTAAAAAGATTCAATTGAGTCTAAAATTTAGTTAATATGTTTAATAAGGGTGGGGTAACTTAATTCATTCAACGGAAAAAGGAATCGATGGCGAGTAGATGGTTGCTAATTATATCGTTTAGCCTTCCAATAATGACTAGAGAGGACGGTGCACGCAGGGAAGCCTAGTCAACAGAAGAGCAGGCTCGTCAAAAGGGGTATCAAACAAGGAAACATATTCGAAATTCACCGCCGGGGTTGTATTTGAAAGAACGATAAAGTTCAAGGTCCAATTTGAAATAACCGGAAGAAGAGGGTGTACGGCTCAAACTGTAAGACAACCAAATCCTTGTCAAGCAAACTCGTCACATAGAATGTATCACAGCATATGGAGGTGCGTTGAAATCTGCGATTCTTGCCATCTATCTCCTAATGGTAAGTGCCTGATAAATAGGAAGGACCAATTAAAATGAAGTTGGTGTTGAGAGCTAGTGCTGTTGTTTAGTGATGCCTCCACAGTGATTCAAGTTGAGGATTTCGGATCCTAAGAAGTAAGTTATCCCCTTTAGATCAGAGGTTCTTGTTGAAAAGTCGAAGAACTGACTTTGACCAGTTCGGTTCTCGGTTTTTACAAAGAGATAGATATGTAGGGAGATGGGTCTTGAACCTGGAAAGGTTGTAAAACTCATCAATGCTTTAATCACTATGCCACATTATTCACATGAAATGATTTCCTGCAATAATAGTTATATTACCTAAAATTGGGTCTGGTTTCCGAGTTGATCATGGAATCAACCGGTTTGATTCCAGGCCAGTTCCTGAGGGAATCAGTTCGATTCTCGATTCCAAAATCCAAGAACCTGGTTCCGATAGGGGTATGTTCCTGGTTCTTGGTCTAGAACTTATTCTGAAACCTATCACCCCAAGGATAGAGCTCAATGGAGGAGCTTTTACCGCCCTCTAATTCCGAATCGCCCCTAGATGACACACTGCTGTGCTGACCACTTAAACTTATTCAGAAGGGTGCAATCAGTTTAATATTATAATGGTATCAGTTGCTTGTCTAGTCATGGTAGGTGAACTAGTGCCCACTTTCTCAGCAATACTGGACATTGCTAGTATCTCAGCAATAAGTCACTTGATCTTCTTTCGCCTTCATGACAACACTAACACCAACAAGAAGTTACAGAGAAATTACTTGATGAATACAAATTACTTCTTTTTCCCTGAGCTCCTGAGGAGGTTTCAGCTCATTAAGTCTTGTCCGTTTTGAAGCTCTGTATAAAGCCCCGACCGATCCTTTTACTAAACGAAGCAAGCTTCAGAAAGCTTTGACACTACGGTATTCTGGAACAGAATAGTTTGCCTGCAAATGTTCGGTAACCTTCACCGGAAAAAATAATCTGAAATCAATAGCCCGCCCATATGAAAATATATGCACCACTTGCAGCGAACTTGTGTAGTAACAGGGACCTTGACCATTCAGGAAAAAGTCACTCTCAGTAACATTAGTATAAAAATATATTCAGCACTTGCAGCGAAATTCCCTAGTAAAAGGAATCTTGACCATTCAGGAAAAGGTCACTCTCATTAACATTAGTATAAAAGCATATCAGCAATTGCAGTGAACTTGACGAGTAAACAAAAGTTTTGATTAGAACCATATCAGAAGTTTCCGAGTATAACATGAGTGAATTGGAAAATAATTAGCTTCTTTATCATTTCCTTTGAAAAGTTAAACGACAATCTAAATAAAAGTTTGACAGAGTTAGGTATATTAATACACAAAGCAAGCAAATTAGGTAGCACGCAATCATACAAAATCAATAATGGTTATTTTCAACTAAGTCAAGACAAAGTGTGACGTCCCGAATAATATTGGACTGTTGGAATTTAATAACATTTATCGAACGCGGAACCGTTCACTCTGGAGGACGTCAATCGTCGATTAACGCGTAGTTAATTGTAGTTCGATTAGATTAGTCACGCCGTAGATATTTCTCGCCGAATTCCTTCGTGCCAGCGCCAACCCTGAACCAAATATTCTGAACCAGTCCTAAATCGTCAGATTACCGAAATACCCTCAGATATTATTCATATACGCCAGAAACAATTACTACCGAATGACCGTAGGACCCACCTCATTAATGCCAAGTCAAATCTTGCTTTTTGACCTTTGGGAAATTACCAAATTGCCATTGGACCATGGAAATGACCATTTTACCCCCAAAAACCATTTTCTCTCTCTTCCCTCTTGAGTCCACGGCAGCCCACCCCTCCCCTTTCATCTCACGACCACCATCTCCATTTTCTCACCATCTTCATCTTCGTCGCCGCCGTGAACCACCGCCGTCCGCCGCTCGCGTTGCGCCGCCGTCCGCTGCACCTAGCTCGCCGCCGCTCGGCCGCGCCTTGCCGAGCCTCCCGCCGCCCAAGCCACCACTGTTCAGCTGCTATCCGAGCTCAGCCATACCTCGCCGTCGCTCGTCAAGCTTCGCCGGAGCCACCGAGATGCCGCCAGACCTTGGCCAAAGCCCCGCCGAGCTTGCCGCCCGCTCGCCGTGTCCGTCGTCATCGTTTGGCCTCATGACCAGCCGCCGTTCGTCGTCGTCCTGGTGTCGCCTTGGAAAACCGACACCGTGGTTGCGTCCGGATCGACGAGACGAGTCCGTGGGATCATCGCCGGGAAAATTTGTTGTCGCCGCCGCCGCCCATCGTCGATCGCCACCGACTGTCGCCGCCAATTAATTAGTGAGTTAACCCATAATCCCTGATTAGGCAGTTAATTTCACTTAATAGGTTAATTAGTTGGTTACCGTAATTAATTAGTTAGTTACCGCAGTTAATAGATAGTTACCGTGGTTAGATTAGATAGTTACCATAGTTAATTAATTAGTTACTGTGGAAGATTAATTAACTGTTGTGGTTAGTTGAATTAATCGTGGTTAGATGGAATAGTTACTGTCACGCCCCGACTTTCAGGCCCGCGACATCCCTACCAAATCGCAACGAGGTCACGAATGATAACGTCCCAGGCTCGTTATCGACCTAAACATAAAACGCATGCGGAACGTGCCTTCTCCTAAACAGCAAGATTAACGGGATAGTAAAGCAAGATAACACGGCAGACAATTCAGCAAAATACGATTCGATTCACAAATCAAAAGCAGAGGAGTTTTAACCCTACTGAGCTACAGTAAACACATACAACCCCATACTTCGGGGCGGCTCACTAGGACCTCAAAAGATTACGCGGTCGGGTAAGGTTAAGATCTCATCTGCTCCCAAAAATCTCACAACACCCTCATCTAAGCATCCACGGGCTCCGTCACTTCGGACCTGAAAATGGTTCCCACAACGGGGTGAGAATAAATCTCAGTGAATCAAGCCTAATCTCGATTAGGACAGTGATTCGCCCCAAACAACAAGCATATAAAACAACCAAACAACCACATATAACCACGATATAATAACCAGTCAAATGCAGGCTTATCAGCCATCAATCACACATGATGCAATACTCGACTCAACAGTCACATCTGACAACCACAGACAATGCATCACATCCACAGATATGCACAGGACACCACACAAGTCCATTTATTAATGATGATCCCACGCATTAAGCGTCAAAGTGACGAGGATCCACGCGATTAGCATGATCGACTCTCACAAACAATGCGATCCCGCACTCTTCCGGCAGGACCGGGTTACGTTCCTTTTCCCTTCGGCAACAGCTACTACGAGAGGTGTCTCCAGTGCATCCAGCACGGCACCCACAAGTAGGCATCCCTAAACGGGGCGTCGGTCCCTCACAAGCTGCGACCGGCATCCGATAATCCCTTAAAACCGTACACACCATACGGGGCATGAATTATCGTGCTTCTGGCAAGTCGTACAATTCCATAAAAATGGTGTGGTGTGTACCTTGGGTACAAGACGAACTTGCCATGAATAACCCATCATCATTCCGTTATATGACCATACGAGTCACACCCGACAATCAAACCATTTTATTCTCTTTGATTTAGGCCGGATGCTCACACAACGTGCTCAAAGACTCGGCCCACGGCCAATTTCATGATAAAATATGTCTTTAATATCGCACTCGGTCATATGCAAATGCAGGCTACTCACTATGCATTGCAATCATAAATGACAATCAACTCACAACAGAGCAGTCAATCAGTCAACCAGACATTTCAACGAGACGATCGGCTGAATAAAAGCCATTAAATAAACACGAGTAGATTACTCCAATTAGGCCACATAAAGGTTCAATTTCGTGCAATGGTCTTATATTAGCCAAATTAATTTAATAAATATCAATCGCCCGCTCGTCTCTAAAACGTCGCTCACTCGCGAACAAAATCTAGCAATCAATCAACCAGACTACCAATCAATTTCATCGACCAAAATTAGTCACAGAGAATCTAAATTTATCGACTAATTTAATCGATCGCGGCCATTTAACCTAAACCTAATTTCTAACTATACCGGCCCCGATCGTTCTACCTAAACACCCTATCAGACTAATTAAATAACACTAGACGTAATTAATGCCCTAATCGAGGTTTAGGGTCAACTCACTAAGTGAGTTAGCTCAGGCGGTCTCAACGGCGGCGCGGCGACGGCGACGGCGGCGGCGGCGGATTCCGGCGAAGCACTCGGTTCGCGGCTTCAAGGGCCAAGGCAAGGCCGGGGAAGGGTCAAGGGTTCACCAGGGGGCTGAGGGGGTCTGTCGGGACCGGCTGAGGGCGGCGGAGGGCGGCCGGAGGCAGCGGAACGGCGCGGCAACCGAACCGGCCGAAACAGGGGCAGCCGCGCGGCAGAACAGAGGAGGCGTTCCGAGGTCCAATCCGAGCTCCACAGGCCGCGATTGCTTTCGACAAGCTTCAGGGGTCAAGGGGGGAGTCCAAGGAGGTCGTCGGCGGCGGTGGGGGGCGGCGAAATCGCCGGATTTGGCTGGGCTTTCGCCAAACCCGAACCGGATCCAAAAACAGGGCACCGGCAGCTTCGGGGTGGCTCGCGGCGGCTCCGGTGGCTTTCCGGCGGTGCAGCTGGGTCCAAGGGATGCGCAAGGGGCTGGTGGACGTTGATGAAGTGGCAGGAGGCGGCGGTGGCGCCTCGGGCGGCCGAGGGACGGCCCGACAGCCTCGGGTGCAGGGGAGGCCGAAACAGAGCAGGGGGGTCGCCGGGCTTCCTGTGGCCTTTCCGGCGGCTGGCGACGGCGCCGGAGGGGTCGGTGGTGGCGGCAGGAGGTGGCTGGACGACTGGGTGGTGGTGGTGGCGCACAAAATCGAAGGAAGAAGGAGGATGGTGGCTGGAGGGAGGCTCGGCTGAAGTTGTCTGCTGGGGGGGGTGTCCTGTGCGTGCGTGAGGAAGAGAGAGAGAGACTTGAGCAGATAAGGGAGCAGAGAGAGAGTGACGTGAGAGAGATGGGTGGCCAATTAGAAGGGGGTTAGGTCAAATAAAATTTATTGGTTTTGACTTATGCACATAAATAGCTTCAAGGGTATTTTAGGTATCCGGATTTTCAACGGAGGGTAATTTGGTCTAGTCTCGGGTCAATTCGGGTCAGGGTAAGGTTCAGTCGCGAAAAGATCAATTTCTTGCGCGCGACGACTGAACGATCGAAATTGAAATCGATTCGATCATCGGTTCGGAATTTCCCAATTATCGTCACTTAATTCCTCAAAAATCCAATATTTCACAATAAACTAAAATTCAACCTTGAGAATTTTATTGAATTCCGAATTCTACAGACGCGAATTTCCAGGGTGTCACAACTCTCCCCACCTTAGGAAATTTCGTCCCCGAAATTAACTTACAACTGCAATCCTTCAAAAAGATCAGGATAACTGTTCCTCATAACTTCTTCATTTTCCCACGTGGCTCCTTCAGTCCCATGATGTTGCCATGTTACTTTGACTAGCGAAATCGTCTTGTTTCGGAGCACTTGCTCTCTTCTATCCACAATTTTAACCGGTCGTTCCACATAAGACGCTCGCTCGTCCAACTCAATCTCTTCGTAGCTTAGCACGTGAGCGGGGTCGGGTTCATATTTCCTCAACATCGAGACATGGAATACATTATGAACTTGAGCAAGCCTAGGCGGTAATGCAAGACGATATGCCAGATTCCCAATCCGTTCCAAGATCTCGAATGGTCCAACATATCTTGGACTCAATTTTCCCTTTTTACCAAAACGGGACGTTCCTCTCATGGGTGACACTTTTAGGAACACATGATCGCCCAGTTGAAATTCCAAAGGCCTACGCCTCTTATCTGCGTAGCTTTTCTGACGACTCTGAGCTGTTCTGAGCCTATCTCTGATAATCTTGACGGCTTCCATAGACTGCTGCACCAACTCAGGACCAGTAATCTTTCTCTCGCCCACTGCATCCCAACAAACTGGCGTCCGGCATGGTCTGCCATACAACGCTTCAAAAGGTGCCATCTTGATGCTCTGCTGGTAACTGTTGTTGTAGGCAAACTCGACTAAGTGTAATTGCTCCTCCCAACTACCCTTGAAATCCAGGACACAGGCTCTCAACATATCTTCGAGCGTCTGAATTGTCCTTTCAGACTGACCATCCGTCTGCGGATGATAAGCCGTGCTGAATTGCAGCTTCGTTCCCAGCGCAGTCTGCAGGCTTTTCCAAAATGTGGCAGTGAATTTTGGATCACGATCTGAAGTGATTGTCACTGGTACTCCATGCAGTCTCACGATGTGTCTCACATATAGTTCTGCATACCTGTCCAACGCAAAATCCTTTCTTACCGGAATGAAGTGCGCTGACTTCGTCAACCTATCGACCACAACCCAAATTGAATCATGGCCTCTTTGACTCCTTGGTAACCCCATCACGAAGTCCATCGTGATATGCTCCCACTTCCATTCTGGGATCTCTAAAGGCTGCAACAATCCTCCAGGTTTACAGTGTTGCGCCTTGACCTGTTGACAAGTCAAACACTTAGCCACATACTTGGCTATGTCAGCTTTCATACCATTCCACCAGTAGTGCTGTCTCAGATTCTGATACATCTTCGTACTACCCGGATGAATGCTGTAACTGCTACGGTGCGCTTCCAACAGAATCTCCTCTCTGAGACTATCATTGGCAGGCACACACAAACGTCCTCGAAACTTCAGTATCCCATCCTCTGCTACTTGAAAGTCAGCTCTTCGCTTGGTTGAGCTTTCTTGAATAATCTTCTGAATGGCGGGATCAGTTGATTGCAAGGCTTTTATCCTCACCTGCACTTCCGGTTCTATTCTCAATGTAGCTACTAGACTTGAGAGAGAACTTATCTCCAGCTTGAATTCTGAGTCTCTCACTTGTTCCAAAAGGTGCCATTCTTGGCCCAGTAATTGAGCAATCACTGATTTTCTACTCAGCGCATCTGCGACCTTGTTTGCCTTGCCCGGATGGTACAGAATCTCACAATCATAGTCCTTAAGCAGCTCCATCCATCGACGCTGCCTCATGTTCAACTCTTTCTGAGAAAACAGATACTTTAAACTCTGATGATCGGTATATACCTGAAAACTTTCCCCAATCAGATAATGCCTCCAAATCTTTAAAGCAAACACGACCGCGGCCAACTCCAGGTCATGTGTCGGATAGTTCAGCTCATGAGGTCTTAGTTGACGAGAAGCATACGCAACCACTCTTCCATGTTGCATCAGGACACAGCCTAAGCCTCTGAGTGAAGCGTCACTGTAGATCTCAAATCCTCCCGGGCCAGACGATATTGTCAAAACAGGGGCCGTAGTCAGCCTTTGCTTAAGCTCTTGAAAACTACGCTCACATTTGTCCGTCCATTCAAACTTCACGTCCTTCTTCAACAGCTTGGTCAAAGGCAAGGCTATAGCAGAAAACCTTTCCACGAAACGCCGATAATAGCCTGCCAAACCTAAGAAGCTTTTGATCTCAGTCACTGTCGTCGGTCTTGTCCAATCTATGACCGCTTCTATCTTCGACAGATCCACTGCAATCCCGTCACCAGAAACCACGTGGCCCAAAAATGCCACACGGGCTAACCAAAATTCGCACTTACTAAACTTGGCATACAATTGTTGCCTTCTGAGGGTTTCCAAAACTATCCTCAGATGGTGTTCATGATCCTCTAGACTCCTAGAGTACACCAGGATATCATCTATGAACACGATCACGAACTGATCCAAGAATTCCTTAAATACCCTATTCATCAAATCCATAAAAGCAGCAGGAGCATTCGTCAGACCAAACGGCATCACAGTGAACTCATAATGTCCATAACGCGTCCTGAATGCCGACTTCGGTATATCGTCCTTTCGAATTCTCAACTGATGGTATCCCGTTCGTAGATCAATCTTGGAGAATATCGATGCTCCCTGTAACTGGTCAAACAAATCATCTATCCTTGGCAAAGGATACTTATTCTTGATCGTCACTTGATTTAGCTGTCTGTAATCTATACACAATCTCATCGATCCATCCTTTTTCTTGACGAATAAGACAGGCGCTCCCCAAGGTGATGCACTAGGGCGGATGAACCCTTTATCCAATAACTCCTGCATTTGCACCTTGAGTTCCTTAAGTTCAGATTATGCCATCCTATACGGCGCCTTCGAGATCGGCTCCGTCCCAGGAGCTAATTCTATCACAAACTCTATTTCCCTTTCCGGTGGCAATCCAGGCAACTCTTGAGGAAAGACGTCTGGGAATTCACATACTATAGCAATATCCTCCAACTTAGTTTCCTCCACAGACGTATCAACAATAGACGCCAAATAGCCTTGGCAACCACTCTCCAACAGACGAGTCGCCACAAGCGACGAAATCAATTTAGTCGAGGTTCCACCTCGATTACCCACAAATTCAAAACTAACCCCGTCCGATGGGTTAAATTGAATAACTTTACGATAACAATCCACCGTGGCTCTCTGTTTTGTTAGCCAATCCATACCCACAATCAGATCAAAATCGTACATCTCCAGTACAATCAGATCTATCTTACTTTCATGACCACCTACTACCAGTTTACAACCAAGACAGCCTACAGCAACCACTACGCTATCTTTTAAAGGTGTAGAGACCTTGAAAGCAACATCTAATGGCACCAAACTCAATCCAGACAACTTAACAAACTGAACCGTAACAAACGAATGCGTAGCACCAGGGTCAAACAAAGCGTAAGCTATGCTGTTATGTAAAAGGACCGTACCTGTGACGGTCGGCGAATCCTTCGCCTCTTCTCGGGTGACAGCAAACACCCTTCCTTGCGCCGGGGGCCGATTCTGAAAATTCTGTGGCGCGGTTCCTCTCATCGGTCCTCCATACTGTGACTGTGGCGGTCTGCCTTGCTGTCTCTGCGGACAGTCCTTCACTTGGTGACCATACTGGCCACATCCATAGCAGGCCCCACTTTTAAACGGGCACGGACCAGGTACATGCCTTTGGTGGCACAGGCGGCACACCTCACTCTGGCGGAAGAAGGGCTTACTGATTGCTCCCCTACGATTGGGTGGAATGTGCTGTTTGCCGCCAAACATTGGCCTCTTCCCTTGTTTCCTATCAAACCTGTTCGAAGGCATGAACCGCGATCCAGATGCGGCGGTCCTCTCAGCCAAGTCCTGCTCAACGATCTGTGCCCTCTCATAAAGATCGTCATAATCTTTGAGATTGAATGGTGCTAGTACACTTTTGATCTCGGGCTTCAGCCCATCTCTAAACCTTCTAGCCCTGTCCACCGGGTCCTCAATCAATCTCGGTGCATACTTGGACAATTCAGCAAACTTCGCCTCATATTGGTCGACTGTCATCTGATTCTGGCGGAGGCGGAAGAACTCAGCCATCTTCTGCTCTCTGGCTGTATCTGAGAAATACTTGTTATTGAACGACCCCAAAAAGGCATTCCACTCCGGAACCGTACCTTCGGGAAATATCCTATCTCTGGTAGCTCTCCACCAGGTGCTGGCATTTCCTTCGAGTTGATACACAGCCAGGACAACCTTATCTTCATTCGAACACCTCAGCAGGTCGAACGCTTTCTCCAATCCCTCGATCCACTTAGTGGCAACTTCAGGATCTCCGTTCCCAGTGAACTTTGGTGGCTTCAGCTTGAGGAATTGCTCTACTAGCCTCTGAGTTCCATGCTCATTGACCACTACTACTCCAGCTGGAGGATTAACAGGTGGGGGCTCAGCAGCAGCAGCGGCAGCAGCATTTTGGTTCCTTACTTGCTGCCCCATCAAATTTCCAATTGTACCCAAAGCTTGCATAACCTCTGCCATGGCCGGCTCTTGTCTGGCAGGTTCAGCGGCAGGGGGTGCTCTTCCAACTCCATCGATCTCATCGATTGGCCTCGCAGGCCTCCTTCGAGGAGCACGGGGTGCTCTTCTACCACGTCCGCTCATTAACAGAGATGATGCGGAGTCCTGCTTACCCCAAAGCAAAACGTGGTCAGAAGGCGATCCCCAAAAGTTATCAAGCAACTAACAATCACATACATAACGATAAAAGTTGTACTAACTATCCCATATCCCATCGCTCCTTATTACTCCAGGCCAATGACCAGATGGATCAGGCTAACCATGCTCTGATACCACCTTGGGCGGGGATGTCACGCCCCGACTTTCAGGCCCGCGACATCCCTACCAAATCGCCACGAGGTCACGAATGATAACGTCCCAGGCTCGTTATCGACCTAAACATAAAACGCATGCGGAACGTGCCTTCTCCTAAACAGCAAGATTAACGGGATAGTAAAGCAAGATAACACGGCAGACAATTCAGCAAAATACGATTCGATTCACAAATCAAAAGCAGAGGAGTTTTAACCCTACTGAGCTATAGTAAACACATACAACCCCATACTTCGGGGCGGCTCACTAAGACCTCAAAAGATTACGCGGTCGGGTAAGGTTAAGATCTCATTTGCTCCCAAAAATCTCACAACACCCTCATCTAAGCATCCACGGGCTCCGTCACTTCGGACCTGAAAATGGTTCCCACAACGGGGTGAGAATAAATCTCAGTGAATCAAGCCTAATCTCGATTAGGACAGTGATTCGCCCCAAACAACAAGCATATAAAATAACCAAACAACCACATATAACCACGATATAATAACCAGTCAAATGCAGGCTTATCAGCCATCAATCACACATGATGCAATACTCGACTCAACAGTCACATCTGACAACCACAGACAATGCATCACATCCACAGATATGCACAGGACACCACACAAGTCCATTTATTAATGATGATCCCACGCATTAAGCGTCAAAGTGACGAGGATCCACGCGATTAGCATGATCGACTCTCACAAACAATGCGATCCCGCACTCTTCCGGCAGGACCGGGTTACGTTCCTTTTCCCTTCGGCAACAGCTACTACGAGAGGTGTCTCCAGTGCATCCAGCACGGCACCCACAAGTAGGCATCCCTAAACGGGGCGTCGGTCCCTCACAAGCTGCGACCGGCATCCGATAATCCCTTAAAACCGTACACACCATACGGGGCATGAATTATCGTGCTTCTGGCAAGTCGTACAATTCCATAAAAATGGTGTGGTGTGTACCTTGGGTACAAGACGAACTTGCCAGGAATAACCCATCATCATTCCGTTATATGACCATACGAGTCACACCCGACAATCAAACCATTTTATTCTCTTTGATTTAGGCCGGATGCTCACACAACGTGCTCAAAGACTCGGCCCACGGCCAATTTCATGATAAAATATGTCTTTAATATCGCACTCGGTCATATGCAAATGCAGGCTACTCACTATGCACTGCAATCATAAATGACAATCAACTCACAACAGAGCAGTCAATCAGTCAACCAGACATTTCAACGAGACGATCGGCTAAATAAAAGCCATTAAATAAACACGAGTAGATTACTCCAATTAGGCCACATAAAGGTTCAATTTCGTGCAATGGTCTTATATTAGCCAAATTAATTTAATAAATATCAATCGCCCGCTCGTCTCTAAAACGTCGCTCACTCGCGAACAAAATCTAGCAATCAATCAACCAGACTACCAATCAATTTCATCGACCAAAATTAGTCACAGAGAATCTAAATTTATCGACTAATTTAATCGATCGCGGCCATTTAACCTAAACCTAATTTCTAAGTATACCGGCCCCGATCGTTCTACCTAAACACCCTATCAGACTAATTAAATAACACTAGACGTAATTAATGCCCTAATCGAGGTTTAGGGTCAACTCACTAAGTGAGTTAGCTCGGGCGGTCTCAACGGCGGCGCGGCGACGGCGACGGCGGCGGCGGCGGATTCCGACGAAGCACTCGGTCGCGGCTTCAAGGGCCAAGGCAAGGCCGGGGAAGGGTCAAGAGTTCACCAGGGGGCTGAGGGGGTCTGTCGGGACCGGCTGAGGGCGGCGGAGGGCGGCCGGAGGCGGCGGAATGGCGCGGCAACCAAACCGGCCGAAACAGGGGCAGCCGCGCGGCAGAACAGGGGAGGCGTTCCGAGGTCCAATCCGAGCTCCACAGGCCGCGATTGCTTCCGACAAGCTTCAGGGGTCAAGGGGGGAGTCCAAGGAGGTCGTCGGCGGCGGTGGGGGGCGGCGAAATCGCCGGATTTGGCTGGGCTTTCGCCAAACCCGAACCGGATCCAAAAACAGGGCACCGGCGGCTTCGGGGTGGCTCGCGGCGGCTCCGGTGGCTTTCCGGCGGTGCAGCTGGGTCCGAGGGATGCGCAAGGGGCTGGTGGACGTTGATGAAGTGGCGGGAGGCGGCGGTGGCGCCTCGGGCGGCCGAGGGACGGCCCGACAGCCTCGGGTGCAGGGGAGGCCGAAACAGAGCAGGGGGGTCGCCGGGCTTCCTGTGGCCTTTCCGGCGGCTGGCGACGGCGCCGGAGGGGTCGGTGGTGGCGGCAGGAGGTGGCTGGACGACTGGGTGGTGGTGGTGGCGCACAAAATCGAAGGAAGAAGGAGGATGGTGGCTGGAGGGAGGCTCGGCTGAAGTTGTCTGCTGGGGGGGGTGTCCTGTGCGTGCGTGAGGAAGAGAGAGAGAGACTTGAGCAGATAAGGGAGCAGAGAGAGAGTGACGTGAGAGAGATGGGTGGCCAATTAGAAGGGGGTTAGGTCAAATAAAATTTATTGGTTTTGACTTATGCACATAAATAGCTTCAAGGGTATTTTAGGTATCCGGATTTTCAACGGAGGGTAATTTGGTCTAGTCTCGGGTCAATTCGGGTCAGGGTAAGGTTCAGTCGCGAAAAGATCAATTTCTTGCGCGCGACGACTGAACGATCGAAATTGAAATCGATTCGATCATCGGTTCGGAATTTCCCCATTATCGTCACTTAATTCCTCAAAAATCCAATATTTCACAATAAACTAAAATTCAACCTCGAGAATTTTATTGAATTCCGAATTCTACAGACGCGAATTTCCAGGGTGTCATAGTTACCATGGTTAATTGCCTATTATTTTATGCCGATAATTTGTGGTGTCTAATCGTGGATCGGACTGAGTGTTGATTGCGCTTAAATGCTGAATGATCACACTAGTGTCGATATGCCATGCTGAATTGAAATTAAATATTCGCATGACCAATTGTGATTTTGAGCATGACAATGGCCGTGGGCCAGGTTTGAGCATGATGTGAGTGTGATTGCATCAAAAATGATATTTGGCCTGAGAGCGGGTGGAAAATGCGAGGTCACGCATGGTTTTAATTGTGTCACCCTAACGTAACTAGGGGCACGAGCGATACCCTTGTTGGAATGGGTCGCTGCCTAATAAATCTGTGTGCCGACGACATACCGTCCGGGATTCCACTCCTTATTGGTTGCCTGTCAATCCGTGCTGGCGACGTATAGTCCGGATATTACGGTTGATGAGATGCCGGTCGCAACTTGTGTTGGTCTGTAGTCCTTTATGGAATGATTCCTAGTATGCTTGCCTTAGGGAATTTGAGGGAGCTATCGGATGCCATCGCTGTAACGTAGTAGGACGACGCCCGGTTAATCCGAAAGAGTACTAGCAGCGAGGCTGTACTGTGGCGAGAGTGGGGTATCTCTTGGCCGTGATGACCGGAACACGTGTGTTGCATAGTGCATGAGTATTGCTGTGTGTTCTCATAGGACCGATTCGGGGGTTTGATGTACACTCGGGTGCGGGTCCAATCGTCCAGACCGGGGACACGATGGATACTGACATGCCGGACGAAGAGGTCGAGGACCCAGATCCGAGTTCTGAGGAGGAGAACCCAGATTCGCCGCCTGGTTATCAGGGTTGACCTGGTGTCGTTGGCCCGGGGGTGTGGAGGACCTGTGGAGGAGTTTTTGGGAGGCCGTTTCGTATATTGTCGGTAGTGTAGCAGTAGTGTATCGACTATAGTGCGCCCTGACCCGACCCGATATCTTTTTGTGGGTCTAAGGGATCGGTCCAAGAAGGACTTGTGTAGTATCTGTTTTTCTTATGGACTAATCAAGTATATCAATAACATGGGTTTGATTGTTGTTTGTTGTATCTCCTTTTTGTCTATCCTTGTTGTATGTTGTCTGGGGTGTTATCTGCTTTCGCTTGCGTAATCGAAAGATAAAAAGAAATGGGTCGATGATCTGCTTGGGACATCATCTTTTGACCTGACGTTTGGAAGGGATGGTCGCGCGCCCAGGGTTTGGGGTGTGACACAAAGGGTCTTAAGGTCTTTTAATTTGTTAAGTGGGTATGCATCTTGACCAAATAGCCATAAACTGATGGATGACTAGACATCAGAAGCTTGACCATTTCCACACCAAACCCCCAGCCTGAGGAAGCACCATGTGTAAGAGCTGCTTTTTTTTAAGGGACCGAGAGCTCGCAACGAAGAGAACAGAAAGGAAAAAAGGGGGAAAAGAAAGAAAGAAGAAGAAGAAATGGGAAGAAGCTCCACGGACACCTCACCAAGCCGATTAGCAAAGGTAGGTGCTCGCACCCCTCGTTCATCCTATTGGAGTTATTTTCGGAATTAGGACTTAAATTCGAAGTTTATTGAAATTCGAGCCGCAAAGTCTGATTTTTGAGTTGTTGAGCTTTGGGTTTTCTTGAAAATGGTAGGTTATGGCATTGCAAAGCGTTGGGTTTTGATGAGAGTCGTTTTGAAGTAACAGTTTGGTCAGAACGAGAAATTAAGGGCTTTGTGTGCGCTTTGCATAGCGAACGGCTTAAATAATCGCTTTGGGTGTTCAATTTGTTGATGCGTGGGAGTAGTTTTGTTAGCGTTTAGGTTTAGTTTAGTCGATTCGTCGTTGAGCTAGCATTTTACTTGATTTTAACGTTGTTACACACTTATTTGTTAGGATCGCAAGTTCGATGATTCGAGTAACATTTGTTGTTTGGTCGTAGGTGGCCCCAAGTGAGTGGTACTACCTTTTCTTTGAGTTTGTAAAACTCATTATCGAAAGTGACATAGATTATGTATAGCATGAGCTATGAAATTGCATTGTTGTTGCATAAAAAGTAGGATCGAGCATTTACTACTCATTGGTTATTTACGAATGTTTGAGAGTACGTGTTATGCAAGGTCTTGAGAAGAAATATATGTATGTGTTGTTTTGCAAACTGATTTATGAAAAGATTTCTGGATAATATGAGAAATGTTTTGAGAAAGGTATTTCTAGCGAATGAAATGTGTTGCGAAATGGTTATCTATTTCGGTTTATAATATGTGTTATGGTTATGAGATTTGTCACAAAGTTGATTAGCAAACCTAAAGTAAATAGCCTAGAGAGAAGAAGCATTACAGGAGAAAATGAGAGGACAAGAAGAGAGGAAGAAACAGACGTAAAAGCCAAAAAGCAACTCTCAGTTTCTGTGTTTACTTTACCCTACACCTATTGCAATATATTTATATAAATTGTACATGACCGTAATGCCCTCATGTATGTAGAAAGAAATAAAATAAAATCGACACACTCAAGTAACGTAAAACTTCTCCTCAAGGTGGAGCATATAGGTCACCCACGCCCAGCTTGGAACAACCAGCAACAAAAGCTGGACGAAACAATGTCTTATTGAACATATCAGCAAACTGATATCTAGAGGCAACGTAGGGAGTAGCAACCAACTTCCTTTCACAGCATCACCAACAAAGTGACAGTCAACTATTATATGCTTAATTTGCTCATGGAAAACAGGATTCCCAGCAATATAAATAGTTGTCTGATTATCACACATTATATCAATAGGTTGAGTAATAGAAAATCCAAGCTCATGGAGAAGGGATTTCAACCACAACAATTCAGTCGCAGTATGTGCCATGGCACGATATTCAACCTTCGCACTAGACCTGGCAATGGCAGTCTGTTTCTTGCTTCTCCAAGTAACCAAATTACCACCAAGAAAAGAGCAATACCCAATCGTAGACTGCCGATCACACACTAACCCAGCTCAATCAGCATCAGAATATCCAACCAAAGTGGAAGACCCGTTCGGTCTATAAAATAGTCCCTTACCAAGAGAGCCTTTAAGGTACCGAAGAATGCAACAAACAGCATGCCAATGAACCTTCTTGGGTGACTCCATGAACTGACTCACCACACCAACAGCAAAGGAAATGTCGAGAAGAGACGTGTAACAATAAGATAAATTAGTTTCCCAACTAAACGCCAATATTAATGCTTATCTTCAATTTCATCTCCATCATCAACTCCAAACTTCTTATTTGGATCCATAGAAGCATCTGCTGGCTTGGATGCTAGTATCCCAGTCTCAGACAAAAGATCAAGAACACAATTTCGCTGAGATAAATTAATACATTTCCTACTTCGTAAAACTTCAATACCCAAAAAATACCTAAGAACTCCCAAGTCTTTAATCTGAAACTACTGCTGAAGAAAAGATTTGACCTCAAAAATGCCAGTCAAATCACTGCCAGAGACAGTTATGTCATCCACATGTACAATAAGAATGACCACCCTTGACTCCTTCTTGCAAGCAAAAATAGAATGATCAGCATAACACTAGTGGAAACCACACATGGAAATCACTGAACTGAACTTCTTGAACCATGCTCTTGGAAACTATTTCATCCCATAAATGGCTTTATGCAGTCGGCATACCTTATTACGATTATCCCCCGAGCACCATACCCAGGACATTGCTCCATGTATACTTCCTCAGACAAATCACCATAAAGAAAAGCATTCTTCACATCCGGTTGATATAACGGCCAATCAAAATTCACTGCAACAAATATAATAACACGAACAAAATTGAGACGTGTCACAAGGGAATTGTCACACCCCGAACCCCGGGCGCAAGGATATCCCTTTCGAACGTCGGGTCAAAAGATGATATCCCAAGCACATCATCGACCCATTTCTTTTATACTTATGCACAGGCAGAAGCAACAACAACCCTAGACAAAATACAGCAAGGATAGAAAAGCAGGAGATACAACAACAACCACAAGAATAACAACACCAACAACAACCTTTTTATTTATACAAATGATTAGTCCACAAGAAAAACATTACTGAACAAGTCCATCTTGGACCGATCCCTTAGACCCACAAAAAGATACCGGGTCGGGTCGGGGAGCTATTGCCGATACACTACTGCTACACTACCGACTATCCACAAGGTGGCCTCCAAAAAACTCCTCCAGAACTCCTCCACACCCCGGGCTAACAACACCGGGTAAACCTTGATATCCAGGCGGCGAATCAAGGTCCTCCTCACCAGAACTCAGACTCGAGTCCTCGACCTCCCCATCCGGCATATTAAAATCCATCGTGTCCCACGTCTGAATGATTGGCCCCGCACCTGAGGGTACATCAAACCCCCGAATCGGTCCGATGAGAACACCAGCCTGACGAATGAACCAGGCCTTGAAAAGGTGTGCCACATAGTGTGGTAACCCCTCATCGACCCAGATGGTCGTCACGTGTTGTTCCCAAACGTCGTCAGAATTGGCGAAATGATTATAATGAAGTACCGTGGTTTGGACGACGGGAACGCCGAACCTAACGTGGCGCACAGCCATCACGAGGACCTGAAAGGTGATCAGCCAAAGCGCATGAGATATGAATCTCAGCGGGTCAACACATAAGTCCGATTAGGACGTTGATTCACGCAAGCAGTCTAACAATTCTAGCGAACTAATCCCAACATCCAAAAGACAACCACATGCAACGTACCTCGTCTTGAGCCATACGACAGATAAATCATGGCAATGAATAAACAACAAATCATTCACTCAACCAGAACACTCAGCCAAAGATCATGCACAATGTAATAAGCGCGTTCCGGTCTTCACGGCCAAGAGATACCCCACTCTCGCCACAATACAGCCTCACTGCTAGTACTCTTCCGGATTAACCAGGCGTCATCCTACTACGTTACACCGATGGCATCCGATAGCTCCCTCAAATTCCCTTAGGCGAGCATACCAAAAATAATTCCATGAGGGACTATGGACCAACACAAGTTGCGATCGGCATCTAATCAACCGTGGTAATCCGAACTATCAGTCGCCGGCATGGACTGACAGACAACCAATAAACTGTGGAATCCTGGACGGTACGTCGCCGGCACACAGACTTATTAAGCAGCAACCCATGCCAACAAGGGTATCGCTCGTGTCCCTAGTTATGTTAGGGTGACACAATCAAAGCCATTGCGTGACCCCACATTCATCATAGGCACTCATGCCGATTCTCATTCTCAATGCAATCACATTCACATCATGATCAAAACTCGACCTGCGGCCATTTTCATGTTCAAAACCACAATTGGTCACCCGAATATTCAATTCCAATTCAACATGGCATATCGACACTAGTGTGATCATTCAGCAATTAAGCCCAATCAACAATCAGTCCGATCCACGATCAGACACCAATAATTATCGGGCACAGCAAAATAGGCAACTAACCATGGTAACTATTCCACCTAACCATGATTAATCCAACAAGCCACAGCAATTAATTAATCTACCATGGTAGCTATTCACTAACCATAGTAACTATTTAATCTACCCATAGCTAACTATCTAACCATGGTAATTATCTAATTAACTGCGGTAACTATCTAATTAATTACGGTAACTAACTAATTAATCTACTAAGTGCAATTAACTGCCTAATCAGGGATTAGGGGTTTACTCACTTCAATAACTTGAGGCGACGGTCGGCGGCGACCGGCGATGGGTGGCGATGGTGGTGAAATTTCCCGGCGACGATCCCACGGACTAGTCTTGACGATCTGAACGCAACTGCGGTGACAGTTTGCGAAGGTGACACCCAGATGATGGCGAACCAGGGCTGGACAGCGGTTGGTCTTCCAGCGAAAAGACGACGATGGCTCGCGGTAGGCTGCGGCAAGCTCCGCGGAGCTTCGGTTGAGGTCCAGCGGTGGCTCCGGTGGGGCTAAACGGGGCTCGGTGAGGTGCGGCGGAGCTCGGACAGCAGCTAGACAGTGGCGGCTCGGGCGGCACGGGGTTCGGCGAGGCGCAGTGCACGGTGGCAGGGCTAGGGCGCGAGTGGCGAGTGGCGAGGGACGGCGGCGGCTCAGTGGCGGCTCACGGCGGGCGGTTGACGGCGACAAGGTGAAGAAGAAGATGGAGAAGATGGAGTGGTCGTGAGATGCAAGGGGGAGGGGTTGCCGTGAGTTCCAAGAGGGAGAGAGAGAAAAGAGAGAGAGAGAGAGAGAGAGAGAGAGAGAGAGAGAGAGAGAGAGAGAGAGAGAGAGAGAGAGAGAGAGGAGAGAGAAAGGGAAAAGAGAGAAAATGCTCTTAGGGGCATTTTGGTAATTTGCCATGGTCAAAAGTCAAAAAGTAAGATTTGACTAGGCATTTATGAGGTGGGCCCCACGGGTCAATCGGTATTAATTGTTTTTGGCGTATATGAATAATATTTGAGGGTGTTTTGGTAATCCGACAATTCAGGTTTGGTTCAAGATATTTGGTTCAGGGTCGGGTGCAGGGGCGAAGGAATTTGGCGAGAATTATTTACGGCGCGACTAAACTAATCGAACTACAATTATCGACGCTTCAGTCGTCGATAAACGTCGTTCAGATTGAACGATTCCGCGTCCGATAAATGTCACTCAATTTCAAGAATCCCAATATTATTCATTTAATATGCCTTGAAATTTCGGGACGTCACAACTCTTCCGCTCTTGGGAAATTTCGTCCCCGAAATTAAAATATTACACCACCTCAAAAAGAAAAGGGTACCGGCTCTTCATTGACTCTTCACTTTCCCACGTCGCTCCCTCGGTCCCATGGTGTTGCCAAACAATCTTCACCAACGGGATTGTCTTGTTTCGCAGAACCTGCTCTTTCCTGTCTTCGATCCTCACCAGACGTTCCACGTACGATACACGCTCATCCACTGCAATCTCTTCAAAACTCAGGATGTGAGCTAGATCTGGTTCATACTTCCTCAACATAGATACATGACATACGTCATGTACCTAAGCAAGTCTTGGTGGCAATGCGAGATGATAAGCCAGATTCCCAATCCGCTCTAAGATCTCGAACAGCCCACCATATCTCGGGCTCAACTTTCCCTTCTTGCCGAAACGAGATGTCCCTCTCATAGGTGACACCTTTAGAAAAACATGATCGCTAACCTGAAACTCCAACGGTCTGCGTCGCTTGTCGGCGTAACTCTTCTGACGGTTCTGAGCTGTCCTTAGCCACTCTCTGATGATTTTGACTGTATCCAATGACTATTGTACTAACTCGGAACCAGTGATTTTCCTTTCACCAACTTCGTCCCAACAGACTGGTGTTCTACAATGTCTGCCATACAACGCTTCGAAAGGTGCCATCTTAATACTATGCTGATAGCTGTTGTTGTAGGTGAATTCAACCAAATGAAGCTGCTCTTCCCAATTGCCTTTAAAATCCAATACACATGCCCACAACATGTCTTCAAACGTTTGAATCGTCCTTTCAGACAGGCCATCCGTCTGCAGATGATAAGCAGCACTAAACTGCAGCTTCGTTCCCAACGCAGTCTGCAAGCTTTTCCAAAAGGTAGACGTGAATCTGGGATCACGATCCGACGTGATCGTCACTGGCACACCATGCAAACGCACTATCAGGCACACATACAAATCTGCCAACCTGTCTAGAGAAAAATCCTTTTCGCACAGCAATGAAGTGCGCAGACTTCGTCAATCTGTCCACTATGATCCAAATTGAATCGTTGCCCCTTTGGCTCCTCGGCAAACCAGTCACGAAATCCATCATGACGTTCTCCCACTTCCATTCCGAAATCTCAAGTGGCTGTAACAACCCTCCAGGCTTACATTATTGCGCTTTGACCTACTGACATGTCAGACATTTTGCCACATGCTTGGCTATGTCAACCTTCATGCCACTCCACCAAAAATACTGCCTCAGATTCTGATACATCTTTGTACTACCCGGATGAACACTGTAGCTGCTACGATGTGCCTCCGACAAGATTTCTTCCCTAAGACTCTCATCAGCCGGCACACACAAACGCCCTCTAAACTTCAATATTACATCCTTAGCTACCTGAAAATCCTCTTTCCTCTTCTCTGAGCCCTCTTGAAGGACTTTCAGAATGGTAGGATCCGTCGATTGCAATATCTTAATCCTTGCTTGCACCTCTGGCTCGATCCTCAACGTAGCCATTAAACTCGATAGACGGCCTACCTCCAACTTAAACTCAGAGTCTCACACCTCCTCTAGAAGACGCCACTCCCGGACCATCAACTGGACAATTGCCGACTTCCGACTTAGCGCATCGGCAACTTTGTTAGCCTTTTCCGGATGGTACAAGATCTCGTAGTCATAATCCTTAAGAAGTTCCATCCAACGGCGCTGCCTCATGTTTAGCTTCTTCTGAGAGAGCAGATACTTCAGACTTTGATGATCGGTGTAGACTTGAAACCTTTCTCCTACCAGGTAGTGTCTCCAAATCGTAAGGGCAAACACGATCGCTGCTAACTCTAGATCGTGCGTCGGATAATTCAACTTGTGCGATCTCAACTGACGAGAAGCGTATGCAACTACTCTCCCATGTTGCATAAGCACACAGCCTAGTCCCTTCAAGGATGCATCGTTGTAAATCTCATATCCTCCAAGACCATACGGTATTATCAAAACAGGAGCCATAGTTAGCTTCTACTTAAGTACTTGGAAACTACGCTCGCACTTATCTATCCACTCAAATTTCTCATCCTTCAACAGGCGTGTCAACGGCAAGGCTATCGCGAAGAACCCTTCCACGAAGCATCTATAGTAGCCTGCTAAACCCAAGAAACTTCGCACTTCTATCATTGACGTCGATCTCGGCTAATCCATGACCGCTTCAATCTTGGTTGGGTCTACTGATATTCCTTCTCCAGAAATTATGTGACCAAGGAAGGCTACGCGAGCTAGCCAGAACTCGCACTTGCTAAACTTAGCAAACAACTGGTATTTCCGAAGAGTTTCTAACACTGTCCTCAAGTGTTGCTCATGTTCCTCAGGGCTCTTAGAGTACACCAAGATATTATCAATAAACACTATGACGAATTTGTCCAAATACTCACTGAATACCCTGTTCATCAAGTCCATGAAAGCAGTTGGAGCATTTGTCAAACCAAACGGCATCACTGTGAACTCATAGTGACCATAGTGCTCCTAAAAGTCGTCTTCGGTACATCCTCCTTTTTTATCCTTAGCTGGTGGTATCCCGTCCTTAGGTCGATCTTGGAGAATACCGAAACTCCTTGAAGTTGGTCGAACAGATCGTCAATCCTTGGCAACAGATACTTGGTCTTGACTATCACCTGGTTGAGCTGACGGTAGTCGATGCACAGACGAAGTGATCCATCCTTCTTCCTCACAAACAAAACAGGCGCTCCCCACGGAGATGCACTTGGACGGATATATCCTTTATCCAACAATTTCTGCATCTGTACCTTCAGTTCCTTGAGCTCCGATAACGCCATTCAATACAGTGCCTTTGAGATTGGCTTCGTACCACGGGCTAACTCAACCACGAACTCTATTTTCCTTTCCGGCGGTAAGCCAGGAAACTCGTTAGGAAAGACGTCAGGGAACTCCCTTACTACCGCAATGTCCTCCAGCCTTAACTCCTCAGCCAACACATCAACAACAGATGCCAAATAACCTTGGCAACCATCATCCAACAACCGAGTCGCTTCCAGCGACGAAACTAAGGGGATTGAGGTTCCCCCCCCCCCCCCCCCCCCCCCGGTTCCCAACAAATTTGAAACTAACCCTATTCAATGGGTTAAACATGATAGTCTTACTATGACAATCCAAAATAGCTCTTTGCTCAGTGAGCCAGTCCATACCAACAATCAAATCGAAATCAAACATAGCTAGCACAATCAGATTTATCCTTCCCTCATGACCATCTACAACCAGCTTACAATCAGGATATCCTACTGCAGCCATAACATTATCCTTATGCGGTGTAGATATCCTAAATATTGAACTCAATGGTTCTGTACTTATGCCAGCTAGCTTAACGAACTGATCAACAACAAAGGAGTGGGAAGCTCTTGAATCAAACAATGCATAAGCTACTTGGTCATGCAGAAAGACCGTACCTGAAACGGTCGGCGAATCCCTCGCCTCTTCTAGGGTGACAGCATACTCCCTTCCTTGTACTGGCGGTCGGTTCTGAAAGGTCTGTGGAACATTCCCTTGCATTGGAACTCCCTGCTGCAACTACCCTCCCATCTGTCTTTGAGGACAATCTCTGACTTGGTGGCCATGCCTGCCACAACTAAAACAAGCACATGGCCTCCTTGGGCACGGGGCAGACCCATGCTTCTGCCTACAGAGCTGGTACACGCCATTGGGGAGATATGCCGACTTCCAGACTGTATTCCTTCTACTAGGCAGGATGCGATTCCTATTACCCATCATTGGTCCTTTACCGAACCTTCGGTTATCCCTCATAGCAGGAGTGAACCGCGGTCCAGATGCGGTTGCTCTTTCAGCAACATCCCGTTCCACCAGCTGAGCTCTCTCATACAGCTCATTGTAGTCTCTCAGGTTGAACGGCACTAACACGCTCTTGATCTCAGGCTTCAATCCATCTCTGAACCTCCTCGCCTTATCCTCAGGGCTGTCCACCATCCTCGGTGCATACATGGACAGTTCGGCAAACTTTGCCTCATATTGGTCCACCGATGACTGATTCTGGCGAAGATGTAGAAACATCCATCTTCTGCTCTCGTGCACATTCCGAGAAGTACTTTCCATTGAAGGCTTCCACGAAGGCACCCCACTCCGGAATCGCACCTTCGGGAAACACACTTCCTTGCGTGGCTTTCCACCATGAGCTAGCGTTATCCTGCAGTTGGTAAACAGCCAACGTTACTTTATCCTCCTCAAAACATCCTAACAAGGCGAAAGCCTTTTCCAAATCCTCAATCCATGAGGTTGCAGCCTCCAGGTCACCGGTCCCAGAAAACCTCGACGGTTTGAGCTTCAGAAATTGCTCTACTAATCTGTGAGCTTGCGATCTGCAGATCCCGTCTTCAGCTAACGGACCCTCCTGTGGAATGGCAACTGCAGCTTGGTTCCTCATTTGCTGCCCCATTAGGTTCCCCATGGTTTCCAAGGCTTGCAAGATACGGTCCACTAGGGGATCTGCATGCACTACCCTTTCTCTAGGCATTTCCGGTTCATCCACTTTACCCACTCTAGGTCTCGCTCGGGCGGCCCTTCCTTTGCGCGCTGCAGGAATGCGATTCTCAACCACCTCAGGAACAATTGGAGCTACCCTTTCCCTAGGTACTCCCGGGACACAATCCCTTTCCATTTCGGGATCCACCTGAGTTGCCCTACCTCGGGGCGCTCTCCGACTACGACTGCTCATTCTGCAGGACCGTAAAGACTCTTGCTCGCCCAAAGCAACACGTAATCAGAACTCAGGACAACAACTAGGAATAGATCAAACAACAAATACATGCATAGGGTTTCAGTCCTACTAACTATCTCAAACCCAACGCACCTTATTACTCCACAAACCATGCTTTGATACCAAAATAGGGATGTCACACCCGAACCCCGGAGGCGCGAACATCCCTTCCGAACGTCAGGTCAAAGGATGATATCCCAAGCACATCATCGACCCATTTCTTTCTATCTTATACTTATGCATAGGCGAAAGCAATAACAACCCTAGAGAAAATACAGTAGGGATAGAAAAATAGAAGATACAACAACAACCACAACAATAATAACAACAACAATAACAACAAACCCTTTTTATTTATACACATGATTAGTCCACAAGAAAAAAATTACTGAACAAGTCCATCTTGGACCGATCCCTTATACCCACAAAAAGATACCGGGTCGGGTAAGGGCGCTACTGTCGATACACTACTGCTACACTACCGACTATCCACAAGGCGGCCTCCAAAAAGCTCCTCCAGAACTCCTCCACACCCCGGGCTAACAACACCGGGTCAACCTTGATATCCAGGCGACGAATCAGGGTCCTCCTCACTGAACTCGAACTCGGGTCATCGACCTCCCTATCCGGCATATTAAAATCCATCGTGTCCCACGTCAGAACGACTGGCCCCGCACCCGAGGGTACATCCAACTCTCGAATCGGTCCGATGAGAACACCAGCCTGACGAAAGAACCAGGCCTTGAAAAGGTGTGCCACATAGTGTGGTAACCCCTCATCGACCCCGACGGTCGTCACGTGCTATTCCCAAACGTCGTCAGAATTGGCGACATGACGATAATGAAGTACCGTGGTTTGGTCGATAGGAACGCCGAACCTAACGTGGTGCACGGCCACCACGAGGACTTGAAAGGCGATCAGCCAAAGCACATGAGATATGAATCTCAGCGGGTCAACGCCTAAGTCCAATTAGGACGTTGATTCACGCAAGCAGTCTAACAATTCTAGCGAACTAATCCCAACATCCGAAAAATAACCACATGCAACGTACCTCGTCTTGAGCCACACGACAGATAAATCATTGCAATGAATGAACAACAAATCAGTCACTCAACCAGAACACTCAGCCAAAGATCATGAACAATGCAACAAGTGCGTTCCGGTCATCACGATCAAGAAATACCCCACTCTCGCCACAGTACAACCTCACTACTAGTACTCTTCCGGATTAACCAGGCGTCGTCCTACTATGTTACAGTGACGACATCCGATAACTCCCTCAAATTCCCTAAGGCGAGCATACTATGAATAATTCCATGAGGGACAACGGACCAACACAAGTTGCAACCGGCATCTAATCAACCATGGTAATCCGGACTATCCGTCGCTGGTACGGACTGATAGGCAACCAATAAACCGTGGAATCCCGGACGGTACGTTGCTGGCACAGAGACTTATTAAGCAGCGACCCATGCCAACAAGGGTATCGCTCATGTCCCCAGTTACGTTAGGGTGACACAATCAAAGCTAACGCGTGACCCCACATTCATCACAGGCACTCATGCCGATTCTCATTCTCAATGCAATCACATTCACATCATGATCAAAACCCGGCTGGCGGCCATTTTTATGTTCAAAATCACAATTGGTCACGCGAATATTCAATTCCAGTTCAACATGGCATATCGACACTAGTGTGATCATTCAGCAATTAAGCGCAATCAACACTCAGTCCGATCCACGATCAGACACCAATAACTATCGGGCACAGCAAAATAGGCAATTAACCATAGTAACTATTCCACCTAACCATGATTAATCCAACAAGCCACAGCAATTAATTAATCTACCACGGTAACTATTCACTAACCATAGTAACTATTTAATCTAACCATAGTTAACTATCTAATTAACTGCGGTAACTATCTAATTAATTACGGTAACTAACTAATTAAACTACTAAGTACAATTAACTGTCTAATCAGGGATTAGGGGTTAACTCACTTCGATAACTGACGGCAACGGTCGGCGGTGACCGGCGATGGGCGGTGGCGGCGGTGAAATTTCCCGGCAACGATCCCACGGACTCGTCTCGACAATCCGGACGCAACCGCGGTGACGGTTTGCGAAGGTGACACCCGGATAACGGCTTGCGAAGGTGACACCCGGATGATGGCGAACCAGGGCTGGACAACGGCTGGTCTCCCGGCGAAACGATGACAACGGCTCACAGTAGGCGGCGGCAAGCTCGGTAGAGCTTTTGCCGAGGTCCGGCGGTGCTGCGGTGGCTCCGGCGGGTTGAACGGGGCTCGGTGAGGTGCGGCGAAGCTCGGACAGCAGCTGGATAGCGGCTCGGGCGACACAGGGCTCGGCGAGGCGCAGTACACGGTGGCGAGGCTAGGGCACGAGTGGCGGGGGATGGTGGCAGCTGAGTGGCGGCTCACGGCGGGCGGTTGACGGCAGCAAGGTGAAGAAGAAGATGGTGAGAAGATGGAGAAGATGGAGTGGTCGTGAGATGCAAGTGGGAGGGGTTGCCGTGAGTTCCAAGAGGGAGAGAGAAAAGAGAGAGAGAGAGGGAAGAGAGAGAAAATGCTCTTAGGGGCATTTTGGTAATTTTCCATGGTCAAAAGTCAAATAGTAAGATTTGACTAGGCATTTATGTGTTGGGTCCCACGGGTCAATCGGTATTAATTTTTTCTGGCGTATATGAATAATATCTGAGGGTATTTTGGTAATCCGACAATTCAGGTCTCGTTCAGGATATTTGGTTTAGGGTCGGGCGCGAGCGCGAAGGAATTCGGCGAGAATTATTTACGACGCGACTAAACTAATCGAACTACAATTATCTACCCTTTAGTCGTCGATCAACGTCGTTCAGATTGAACGATTCCACGTCCGATAAATATCACTCAATTCCAAGAATCCTAATATTATTCATTTAATATGCCTTAAAATTTCGGGACATCACAGGAATACTTCTCAAAATAATCCACCTCATAAGTTTGAGTAAAACCTTTAGCAACAAGCTGGGCCTTATGACGCTCAACTAAGCCTCATGACCCTCAACTAAGCCATCCGAGTTGTACCTGATAGTGTATACCCACCGACACTTCACCACATCTTTCCCAAGAGGAAGATCGACCATAGACATGTCTGGCGGGACACCAGAGCTTCCATTTCTACATCCATAGCTCTCTTCCACTCAAGGTGAGACGAGACCTTAGTGGTAGAGGTAGGAATTGTGTGAGTATGTAATGATAGAGCAAAGTCATATAATGGGGAAGGTGTTGGGTGGTCTTGAGCCTCTCTCATCCCAAAAGCTAACTCAAAGGATAAGGCTTTCTCTCAAACTTAGAAACCAACCAGCAACCCCTTCCACAACCGATGTGGGATAACCCCAACAATCTCCCCCTCACACAACGAGCCCTAGGTAGGAGCCGCAACAACCCCTATCTCTTCCGTGTGATTGTTAGGTCCAGATTTATTGGTAACCTGGGCTTTGATACCACTGTTGGGTGATCTTAGACCTCTCTCATCCCAAAAGCTAGCTCAAAGGATGAGGCTTTTCCTCACACTTATAAACTGACTACCAACCCTTTCTACAACCGATGTGGGATAACTCCAACAGAAGGAAGATGTGAAAGAGACACATAACACTCGATAGGGTAAGCAAAAGAGGATTTTTATGTACAAGAAAGAGTACATTTGCGAAGGGCAACCGGAAGATCATATGGACCAAGAGACAAGGAAAGAGATTGGACAGAGGGCATAGAATAGCTAGAGACTAGTGGCTCGAAATCGAGGCTTTACCCCCAATCCCACGTTCAAAATATGAGCGTGTCTGAATTTCTTTTGCACCACACTCAATTTATCAATATGATTAGTGACCCAAGAAATTTGGGAACAACTTTGCAACATCCCATTGTGGTGCATCATAGTCACTAGTAAAGAAAAGCAAAAAACATGAAAACAGAGAACGAAAATGGTGAGAAAAGCAAACTCAAAATGATTTGTGATGTGCGAGCGAAGTACACACATCATGCACATAACACCATCAACACTCATTTCCTATGCATCCATACATGACCCCATCATCATCATCACCAGTTCTAGAAAGTCAATGTCCTAATAGTTACATACATGCGAGATTAGTCGATGTGTAGCACACGCAACTCCTGAGTCCGGATTATACTAGGACAACGAGAATGAGATAACCTATATTATCTAATATTAAACTTTGGTCCATTATATAATGTTATCTTTTAAACGTCTAATTCTTTTAATGTGATTTTTGAATTATTCCTAAACGTTGTTGAACCAAAAAAAAAGAACTATTGTTAATATTTAATCTAGTCCCCCAACTTTTCATCACATAGTGAAATTAGTCATTGGGTGAAATTCCCAAGTTTTCATAATCACACTATTTCCCAAAATTTTAGAATATTTTTTTTACTTCAATCCATTTCCTAAATCAACAAAAAAAAATGCTATCTTTTTATTACGTTTTTTTATCTTTGTAGATACATTTAAGTGTATTTTTTACTTATGATCTCTATAATACTAAAAACATAAACTCATTTATACTTATACAGGATTCTATTCCTTTTTATTTTGAAAATAAGTGTTTTCATAAATACATTTAACAACAATATTCATTATCTCTAGATCTAACTTACTTAGATTAATATGAATCTTGTTCCTAATTTTTAGGTAGACAAAAATTTGAAATTTTCGTATTTTGCATTTTCTTCACTGAATTTAGTTAAATCTGTAAATTACCAAGTTAAAATAGTATGAATATCAACCCAATACAGCTCTAATGAGGTTCTATTTTTACTGTTATGGAGATCATAAAATAAAATAGACTTATATGGAACTATCGTAATATCTATAAAGCCAAAAAAAAAAGGTAACAAGAAATAAATAAATTTCTTTTTTATCTAAGAAATGAATTGAAATGAAAAGATATTGTAAATTCGGGTTATGGCCTAATTGTGAAATCGTTTGATTTTCTAATGGAAAGTTGAGGTACAATAAATTGACAATTTACCGACTAAATTGAATATACAAAAACAGTTAAAGATCACATCAAACGAATTAAAAAATTAAAGACGATATTGCATATTGGACCAAAGTTTATGCACTATTTACATCATTATCTCAAGACAAAGAGGTTGTCATGCATTGCACGTGCATGCGCCCGATTATTAGTTTTATGCAATGTGTAAAGTTCGGCCAAAACAACGTCGTTTTTATGTTATTTAAGTCACGTGGATGCCATGTCAACACCGTTTGCTTTCCAGCATCCATGTAGCCAGATTTTCAACCGTTCTGATTGACAGAACTTTGACGAAAGATAAATGTGTCACACATGTATAAGTTTGGGAATTTTTGTATCACAAAAAAAAAGTTTATAGTAAATATGTCGCAGTGATCATAAGATTAGGATTTGTGGTGGCTTATACCTTTTTATCTGAATCGTCTGAATCTTCAAAAGAAGATTCTGTTGGCACTGGCATTGACCCACCATACTCCACAAACATTAATCTGACACAGCTACTGTATTGCTCATTAAAATAGAAGCAAGACTTTGCAAGTAATTCTGTCTCTACACTAAGTCTAATCACCTAAACAATCTCTGCTATGACATTCAACGAGGAAAAAGAATAGAAGAGGGATCCCTATGCAACTTCCCATCAGACAAATCCAGTTTCTTCGTCTTTTTTTTCACGCCAGAACCACCGCGTGGTCTAAACACAAAGGGTCAACGTCATAAAACCACCGTCACGGTCTAAACACAAAGCGTCGGGCGTCGATTTGGGTGGGAGGGAGAAAACACCATTGCCGTCAAAACCCAGGCGTCGGAAGTTTATCTTCTCCATCTCACTGGAGCTGATTTCATTGAAAACCTGTAATCAATGTAATGTACGTAGTGTAAGCCCATGGGATTGGAGAAATTGGAAGCAACCGTTAAAGAATCATATACACGACCCGTTGATGTCAACAAACACAACTTCCACCACCTGATTACCTAGCAAGAAATAGCTCAAACTACCATATTCTTTTATGACTACCGACTAAAGTTCGCTGCAGCCACTTCTAACATATTATTTTGTTTTTGCATTTTCCAGATGCACGGGTGTCTCTTGACTCAAAGTCAGAAGTTTGATTGTAGAGTGATTACTTCTAATGCATTGTAAAAATAAAGAGAAAGAAAAAGCATGCTAATGTAGGAGTGTCAATGCGTGCCTTTGGAGTTTACCTGGCAAAAGATAAACGAGTTAAAGATGGTGTTCAACAGGGTGAAATCAATGTACCTTCGGAATCATTCGGTTCATTCATCCTAGTATCCTGAAAAGAGTTTGATGATCCCTGTACAAAGGAAAAACAAATATATTTACCTTTCACCAATCAACATGCCTAGATAAATATGTCTAAAATAATCCCTCATCAACAAAAAGCAAGTCGTACCTGACTCAAGATGGTTCCATGAGATCTATTATGATACTCTAACATCTATCCAAGAGAAACCATTAACAATATATATTACAATAGTAACAAGAAGATGAAATAACACCCGGATCTAAAATGATATTCACAATAAGCACCTGACTAGTGAATGAGGAAAATCCATTCATAATCCCCGGCGGCATGATGTAGGGCGATTGCATCTACACAAAATAAGGACCCCATTAGCAGAATGTAACTAAATTAAGCTCTCCTTATGTCGATAGAGGCAATGTAGATAAGACATAAGTTAATACACCAAACAATTAATACCTGACTAGGGAATGGGCAAAACCCATTCATAATCCCCGGCAGCATAACGCATGGTGGTTGCACCTATATAAAAATTTGACCAAATTAGTAAAATGTAAATACAAATGAAGGACTAAGAGAGACACGCCTGATTATGAAAATTTAGATTTACTGTAGGACCACCGATGTTGCTAAGATAAAAGGCACTTCGAATCTGATCCGAATTACTCGAATAATTTGGGGAATGAGCTTCATCATGTGTTGCATGGACACCCAACTCTACATTACAAAATAATAAATATGTTAAATGGCATCATGTAGTATAAGCAAAAAATTTAACTAATCATATTAACTAGAAAAATATGTCACTCACCTCGACTTTCTATTTGCGTTGGAGGTGTTCCTTTTTTAGATTTTTTCTTTTTTTTCTCACTTAAGCTTTTAAGCCTTCCATAACTCATCCCTTTCCTTTCCTTCGAAGGGGGTCCAATATCAAAATCTCACACAAAGAGGCCGCATTATCACAATCATCAGTAGCATCATCATTCAAAACCACACTTGACTTGTAAGATAAAATTTCAGCCTTCGTTTTCTGCAAGTTCTTCCTTGTTATTCCCATGATATTTACATCTTCGGATCCCAAACTCATCACTTCAAAAGCTCCATGCATTAACGTGGAAAAACGATTGAATTTAGATGGACCCGGTGACATTTGATGAGATTCATCATTCACATTCCCTTGTTTAGCACCCTTTGTCCATCTTTTCAAAATATAGGAAGATGGAATACCCGTGCCAGATGTGTTCGCAATCAATACATGCAATGCATGGCGACACAACCACCCTTTTGATTCAAATAATCTGCATTCACAAGAAATTGAAAAGTCTGCAGCATTAAATCTGACAACATTTTCACATTGATTCCCCCACACACTTGAGAGTATATACATAAACCAATCCATCGAATGTAGTACTTAAAACCTGTACTGAGAGACTTTGCAAAAATTCTTCATTGAACCTTTTAAAAATGGTACGGGTATACAATGGAGCAACATGTGTCAAGATCCCATTATTAACATGCAATTTGGGCTTCCCACGAGAACTATAATCATCTTGACTTTCAATTTCTCTCATATGTTTCAACTGTTCTTCATAGTGGTGGACAAATTCTACAAGAGTCAATGTCTTCGTCGACATACATTGGAAGACATTATTGGTACTCTCACTCCTTTGACTTGATCGAATACCACATGTAAAAATATCACAACCAAAAGCCAAACTCCACTTATGTCTAAGCTCATATAATCTCCAAAGCCAACTGTTATTCCTAGTATCCCACTCCTTTTCCATTTCTCTCCAAGTAGATTCAAATTCATCCTCTGATCTACATCTATACATAAGCAATAAGAAATACTTATCCTTAAAATTGGGCTGATGGTAAAGATGTGGAATGTTTTGATTGGCACTTTTTCCGATGTGCCAAGTGCATAAATGGTGTTGTGTATTCGGGAACACCATTCTAATGGCTTTTGCCATGGCTAGGTCTTGATCTGTGAACATGGTTTTTGGAGCCTTATTTTTCATAGACTTCAAAAACACCTCAAATAACCAAATAAATGATTCAGCAATCTCATCCAACAAAAATGCATAGCCGAACAGAGTATTCTTCTAGTGGTGATTAACCCCAACAAAAGGTGCACATATCCAGTTATATTTGTTGGTACGATACGTAGTGTCAAACACCAACACATCACCGAAACAGTCATAATCAAATTTGGACAAGCTATCTCTCCAAAATAAGTTTGTTAATCTACCTCCTTGATCTACCTGTACAGCATAGAAAAACATTGGGTTTTGCATTTGCATGCAATGAAAATGATTCAAAAGACTTTGACAATCTCCCCCACTTATATCATTGGATCTATCTCTGTGCATAATTTTGAGAATCACGTAGGATGAACCCCAAGTTTTTGCTTCCTCCTACGTTGTTTGATAAGTACTTATATGTCCTAGTTCCTCCAATGCCTGCTTTAATCATATCAACTATCACACCCTTGTAAGGATCAGATATTATTCTTCCGCATCTAATTAATTGCTTCTGATCTTCCGATACAAATGCATGATTATGTTCGGAAACATACTCTATCACCTCACAAACACCATTATCAACCTTAAACTTGATATGAGCAAGACACCCAGATCTAACTTCACACCTCTCAAACTTCTTTTCTTGATCGGATGAGCTTACAGAATACCCCTCACAATTACACATAAAAGTTCGTCGGGTTATTTCTCATTTTCTATTTTTAACCATATTACCCTTCCTCACTCCAAATCCTTTGTCAACTGCATAGGCCACATACTTATGATATGCTTCAAGTTCACTTGAAAAAACCATCCCTAGTGCAAACTCAAAACCTTTTTCCAAATCACGCATTACATGTGCAAGATGGGAAGTTTCATGGTGCAACCAAATGGACAAAATGTAATTAACATAGTGCTTTTACAAGAAAAATAATATTTCATCCGTTATTTAAGAAAGCAAATTATGTTTGACATAGTATGAGTGAAAAATTACCTCTGATTTAGCCATCCAATAACTTTACACGTGCAAATTAATTGATGCGATGACTTTAAAAGAGATAATTCTGTAGTTCCCTCCTAATCAAATACAAAACAAACACTTTTAGAGCACAATCATGAGAAATCAGACGCAACATGAGAAAGACAAAAAAGTCAAAAAAGATCCCTCTTCAAGGTGGCACCCCCGTGGTTAAGCTGTCATGGAGTCCAATGACGGACCATGAAGAAAAATAATAACCAATAACAACCAAAGCAAATAAAACTAGCATGATAGTTTCGCAAGTGTCCTGATCACCACCGGATCCGAAACTTCCAATACATCAAAGCTCCAAATTCTACCATGAGGTAAGGGAGGTGTGAGAAGCACATTTGACCAGGGCAAGGTTTAGCTACTAGCACTCAGCGATGTTAATGCATAAGTAGCACAAAAAGGCTAATCAGTCTTACGGATTAGAAGTGTCACTCACCTCTATAACGAGTCCTAGACACATATCAACATTTTTCACACAAGCAAACAAATCAACATGAGGTGATAAGCGGCTGTGAAGTGGTGTGCAAGTACTTTTGTTGCCTGTGGGGCTTTGCCTCTTTATTAATTTAGCTTTCTCAACTGAAGCAATTCATTGCAAATTTTCTATCTCCCATAAGCAAAGCGGGTTCAGACTCCGCCCATCAGCCGCTGCAACGGTAAGCAAATAATCCAATTGATGATGGTTTTCAGTTTTAAGATACAAAAAGGATAAGAAATATAGTACTCATATAGACACTGGATTCGGTGCAGCTGCTTCTCCAGCCGAATCTCCATCAGAGACTCTAGAATCTCCAACTACAGTTTCATAAGCCGAACTTTATCAATTGAACGCCGCCCATTGAAACTTCTTCCAAACAGTCTCAACTCAGTGAAAGAGGGAAAAAAAAACCCTCAGATATCAATTCCCGTGACACTTGGGAATTCATTGTGCTACCTATAGATCTCAACGGGTCCTTAAAATCTCTCAACCTCCCATTTGAATGTGGTCGATATGGTTAGATGAGTCACCGAAGAAACAAGGTCCGATAAAAGAAAGAAACAATGTGAAGGTGAAGTGGCCTGCCAACGTTATAATAGAGCTGAATCTACCAAATCATAAGGACAGAAAGAGATTTTTAAAAAGATTTTGTCCAGTGCACGCCATGGTCTAAGTTTTGATTTGTTAAAAAGATTTTTAACAAATCGATATCCGGGCTCAAACTCGAGACAAAATTTAACAATTCTCCACCTTGGCTTGATGTTTGTAGCCAAGTCAATAGTGCTCATCATCCAAGCTAAGTCTCCCAATGCCCCCAAAGGGCGCTTTCTCTCTACAGATGCTAATAGTGCTCAAGCAAAGCTTGAGCTTCGCCAAAGGAACAGGCTTAGACATCATGTTCGCCGGGTTCTCTACTGTAGCAATCTTTTTCACAACAACCTTACCCTTCGCTAAGACATCTCCAATAAAATGGTACCTGATGTTGATATGCTTCGTCTGCTCGTGATAAATCAGATTATATGCCAAATATATCGCATCTTGGTTATCACTGTGTATATCAACACTTTTCTGTTCTAATCCAAAGTCCAAGAGCAAACCTTTTAACCATATCGCCTCCTTCGCTATAAAGGTAAGTGCCATGTACTCTGCCTCAGTCGACGACAAGGCCACGTGATCCTATAAGGATGCCTTCCAACTAACTGCACCACCTGCAAGCGTAAACATGTACCCTGCTAAAGACCCGCATTCATCCAAGTCACCTGCATGATCAAAATCCACATAACTTGTGGTCTCACATCCATTACTGTCCCTCTGGTACACTATACCAATATCTGTTGTCCCCTTCAAATATCTAAGGATCCATTTCATAGCTTCCCAATGAGTTTTACCAGGACACTTCATATAACGACTGACTACACTAACTGCCTGTGAATTATCAAGCCTAGTGCATACCATAGCATACATAATACTACCCACTACACTAGAATAAGGAACACGAGACATATGCTCCTCCTCCTCTTTAGTATGCGGAGATAACTTAACTAAAAGTTTAAAATGCTTCGCTAATGGTATACTCACAGACTTCGCTGGCTGTATATTAAAATGTGCAACAATCTTCTCAATATATTGCTTTTGAGACAGACGTAATACTCCTGCAGTCTTATCACGCAAAATCTCCATACCCAAAATTTTCTTTGCAGCACCTAAGTCTTTCATCTCAAATTCAGCACTCAACTGCCTTTTTAGCACATCAATATCAGATATATTCTTAGCTACTATCAACATATCATCCACATATAGCAGCAGATATATCATAGACCCGTCATCCAATCTCCTAAAGTAAACACAGTTATCCATCTGACTTTTCGAATAGTCCTGAATAGCAATCAAAACGCTTAAACCACTGCCAAGGAGACTGTTTCAGCCCACATAGCGATTTCTTTAACAAGCAAACATGATCTTCCTTACTCGGAATAGCAAATCCCTCTGGCTGCCTAATGTAAATTTGCTCCTCCAACTCACCGTGAAGAAACGTCGTTTTCACGTCAAGCTGCTCCAACTCGAGATCCTGTGCAGTAACTAAGGCAAGTAAAACACGAATAGAAGTATGCCTTACCACAGGAGAGAACACCTCATTGTAGTTGATGCCCTCCCTCTGTGTATACCCCTTCGCAACAAGTCTCGCCTTATATCTCGCTACCTCAATACCAAGAATGCCCTCTTTCCGTTTGTAGACCCATTTACTTCCGATAATCTTCTGGCTCTTGGGTACTTTAACTAGCTCCCATGTCTAATTTCGATGAAGTGATTCCATCTCTTCACTCATAGACCCTAGTCACTGCGACGACTCACTACTAGCCATCGCCTCAGTGTCACGCCCCGAGCCCCGGGCGCGCGACCATCCCTTCCAAACGTTAGGTCAAAGGATGATGTCCCAGGCAAATCATCGACCCATTTCTTTTATCTTATAATTAAGCACATGCGGAAGCGAATACTACCCCGGACAACGAACAACAGGGATAGACAAAATAGGAACTACCACAAACAACAACAACAAACCCTTTTCATTATTTGCTTGATTAGTTCACAATACACACATAATTTACACGAGTCCTCCTCGGACCGATCCCCTTAGACCCACAAAAAGATACTGGGTCGGGTCAGGGTGCACTATAGCCGATACACTACTGCTACACTACCAGATATACACAACACGGCCTCTCCTCCACAGCTGCACAAAACCCCCGGGCCAACGACACCGGGTCAACTTGGCGCGCGGCCATCTCGCAGACCTGAAAAGCGATCAGCCAAGCGCATGAGATATGAATCTCAGCGGGTCAACGCCTAAGTCCGATTAGGACGTTGATCACGACCTAACCATTCTATCGATCTAATCTCAACCTCAGAACAACAACCACATGCAACGTACCTCGCCTGGAGCCATACGACAGGTACAACATGATAATGAATAAACAATGCATCAACCAATCAGCCAGATCACTCAGCAATGATCATGCATTATGCAACAAACGCGTTCCGGTCAGCCGGCCAAGAGATACCCCACTCTCGCCAAAGCACAGCCTCGCTGCTAGTACTCTTCCGGATTAACCGGGCGTCGTCCTACTACGTTACAGCGACGGCATCCGATGGCTCCCTCAAGACCCCTAAGGCGAGCACACCAGGGATAATTCCAGGAGGGACTACGGACCAACACCAGTTGCGACCGGCATCTCATTAGCCGTGTTATTCGGACGGTCCGTCGCTGGGCACGGACTGACAGGCAACCAATAAGCCGTGGAATCCCAGACTGTACGTCGCCGGCACACAGACTTATCAGGCGGCGACCCATGCCAACAAGGGTATCGCCTGTGCCCCCAATTACGTTAGGGTGACACGGTGAAACAACTGCATGACCTCGCGCTTAAAACCGGCTCTCAAGCCAAATCTCATTTTTTATGCTCAAACCTGGCCCACGGCCAATTTCATGCTTAAACTTGGCCAACGGCCATTTTCACATTCAAAACTGGCCCACGGCCATTTTCACACTCAAGCCTGGCCCACGGCCATTTTCACACTCAAATTCACAATGGATCACGCGAATAATCAATTCCCATTTAATATGGCATTTCGACCCTAGTGTGATCATTCAGCAATTTAATGCGCAATCAACACTCAGTCCGATCCACGATCGGACGCCACAAACTAGGCACAACAACATGCAATTAACCATGGTAACTATTCCACCTAACCACGGTTAATTCAACTAACCATAGCAGTTAACTATTCTACCATGGTAACTATCTAATTTAACTATGGTAACTAATTAATCTAACCACAGTTAACTAACTAACCCAGGTAACTATCTATTAACTGCGGTAACTATTTAATCTAATTACAGTAACTAATTAATTAATCTAATTAGTGCAATTAACGGCCTAATCATGGATTAGGGGTTAACTCACTCCTAAATTGGCGGCGACGGTCGGCGGCGACTGGCGGCGAGCGGCGGCGGCGGCGGCGGCGGCAGCAAATTTTCCGGCGACGCTCCTACAGACTCTCCTCGTCGATCCGGACGCAACCACGGTGTCGGATTTCCAAAACGACAACCGGACGACGATGAACGGCGGCTGGACAGCGGCTGGAAAATGGCCAAACGACGGAAACGGAGCTCAACGAGCGGCCGGCAAGCTCGGCCGAGCTTCGGCCAAGGTCCGGCGGGTCCTAGGTGGCTCCGGTGAAGCTCGGCGGTCGACGGGCAACGGCTGAACAGGGGCGGCAGCGGCTCGGCTGGGGCGGCACGGCGACGGCGGTCCACGGCGACGACGAAGATGAAGATGGGATGAAGATGAAGACGGAATGTGAGCAGCAAAAAGGGAAAATGGGGCAACCGTGCGTGGAAAAGAAAGGGAAGAGAGAGAGAAGAGAGAGAAAATGGTCTTGAGGGGTATTTTGGACTTTTCCAAGGTCAAATGGCATTTTGGTAATTATCCCAAAGGTCAAAAAGGTGATAAGACTATGGCATTTATGAGGTGGGGCCCGCGGTCATTCGGTATTAATTGTTTCTGGCGTATATGAATAATATCTGAGGGTATTTCGGTAATCTGACGATTTTAGGACTGGTTCAGAATATTTGGTTCAGGGTCGACGCAAGCGCGAAGGAATACGGCGAAGACTAATTACGGCGCGACTAATCTAATCGAACTATAATTAATTCCGCATCCGACAAATGTCACTCAATTCCAACCGTCCAATAATATTCATTGAATAAGCCTTGAAATTCCGGGACGTCACACTCAGAGTAAGACGAAGACTCATCTGTTTCCACCTCATCACCTATAGTCAAAGCATAAGCAATATATGTATAAGCATAAAGTACCGGTGGTTTAATTTTCCTTCTCTGTCTATCTACGGCTATACTATGCTGCAGCTGTGCTAGTTGTTTAGTATCACCGACTTCAGGAACTACGGCCTCATCTGCAGTCTCAACCTTTGTTACCTCCGAGGTCTCCGAAGTCTCCACCTGAAGCTCCACCTCACTATTGACACCATGATTTGTCTGCTTTGCTAGTAGTGTCTCTGACTCCTCTGTCAAAGCATTGCAGTCTCGTCGAAGATTGCGTCTCTGCTGATTAGAAAATCGGGTGATCTGGGATCAATGCACCACAGCCGGTAGCCTTTCACCCCATGTGCATAACCTAGAAATATGTACTTCTTTGACCTCGGCTCAAGTTTACCATCACTCGCATGAGCATACGCAGGACATCCGAATACTCATAATCCAAAGTAATCAACAAGTTTTCCCGACTATACTTCCTCTAGAGTCTTCCACTCGATAGTAGATGATGGAGATCAATTAATCAGGTAACATGCCATATTCACTACTTCGGCCCAAAATTCCTTACCTATTTCAACATGCGAAATCATGCTTCGAGCTAGCTCAAGTAAAGTTCTGTTCTTCCGTTCTGCCACACCATTTTGCTGTGGTGTCCCTAGTACTGTGTGATGTCTCACAATTCATTCTCTCTCGCAGAACTCGGTAAAATCTTTTCCACAGAACTCCATACCGTTATCGATTCTCATGCACTTGATCTGTTTATCTGACTGCTTCTCAATCAATGCCTTAAATTTCTTGAACCGATCGAACACATCAAATTTGTGCTTCAGAAAGTATACTCATACCTTCCTAGAATAGTCATCGATAAAAGTCAGCATATATCGGGTACCTCCTTTCGAAGGAATCGGAGACGGGCCCCAGACGTCTAAATGAATATATTCAACCGGTTGCTTAGTCGAATGAATACGTGTAGTAAACTTAATCTGGCGCTGCTTCCGGAAGATACAGTTCTCACATAAGTCTAACTTACTTGTGTTCTGATCCTTTAACAACCCCTTATCACTCAGCATCGTCATACCTGCCTCACTCATGTGCCCCAAACACATATGCCATAACTGAGTTAAATCAGAATCTGACTCACCTGATGAAACTGCAGCAGCTCCTGTCACGGTCTCTCCTAGTAGATGATAGAGAGAACTCACTTTCTTCCCTTTCATCACTATCATGACACATCGAGAGATCTTCTCTACTCCACCTTCAGCGGTGTACTTACACCCGATATCATCGAGTGTCCCCAAAGAAATAAGATTTTTCTTGAGCTCCGGTACATGCCTCACGTTTGTCAATGTGCACACAACCATCGTGCATCTGAATCCTAACTGTTCCTATCCCCACAACCCTTCTGGCTGCGCTATTCCCCATCAGAACTCTACCACCATCTGCAGTCTGGTAAGTAGCAAACCAGTTCCTATGAGGCATCATATGAAAAGAACACCCCGAATCTAGCACCCATTTGTATCCTGACGAACCTGTAGTCACACGCAGAATAGCCTCTGCATCACTAGTGCTCTCCTCAGCAACGTTTGCTACACTACTTGTGGCTTTCTACTATCACCTCTGTTTCTCAACTTAGGACAATCTCTCCTGATGTGCCCCTCCTCGTGACACTCAAAGCACTTCACGCATCCCTTGGACTTTCTATGGCGTGATTTAGACTTGCTTTTACCTCTGCTGCTACTAGACCCCCGATATTGCTCTCTACCTTGAATCATCAGTCCCCAGGCTACATCCTGCGCCAGACTGTCATCTCGCAACTTTCTCTGCCACTCCTTAGAGAACAAAGCAGACTTTACCTCTTTCGAGGTAATCGTAGTACGCCCCTGTAACAGTGAATCAGTAAAGTGCTCCCATGACTCTGGTAAAGAAGCCAATAACATCATGCCCTGCTCTTCATCATCAAGTGTCTTACCGACATTCTTCAAATCCATAATAAGTTTATTAAATTCATCTAGGTGGGATTTGATAGATGTACCTTCAGTATATCTAAACTGAAACATCCTCTTCAACATGTACAAGCGATTGTTCAAACCTTTTGTTACATAGAGGGCTTGAAGTTTTGCCCACAACGATGAGGCATCTTTCTCCTCGACCACCTCTATTAACACCTCATTTGATAAATTCAATGGTATTATACTCTTTGCTTTCTCCAGTAACTCTACCTTATCAGCCTCTTTCATCGAAATCGGCAACTCATCTTTGCCATCCAATGCCCTGGTTAAACCTTGAGTTGTCAATAGTGCACGCATCTTAACATTCCACAACCCAAAGTTGTTCCTCCCGTTAAACTTATCAATTTCTGCTTTCCCTCCAAACATAATTGCAAACGTAGAATATCCAGATAATAATCAAACAAGCAACAGCCACAAATAACAATCCATAAATCTAATCCCAAGCACCGATACCAATTGTTGTAATATAACGCGGAAACTAACTAGGATCTTGCAAATTAAGTCAATGAAAAAAGTCCAGAAAAATAACGATGAATGATAAAGGACACCAGAGATTACGTGGTTCGGTCCGAATATCGGTACGTATATCCACGGGGAGAACCAACAAGAATAATTCACTATAATCGGAGAATCGGAGTTACAATTGCTCAATACGCTCGTGTTTTCTATACCTAGGTTATACCCAATTTCAAAGTGTTTACAAATAAAACAACTTAACTAGATATAAACAAACTCACGAAGCATGAAATCAATAGTGTTGAAGCACGTTCGCACTGCCAATAGAAAACGAGAACCCCAGACGTTGTCTTCCTTCTCGTTCACTATTCGTGCGATTATCGTCCTCTGTGCGGTCCCTTCGGCTTGTGCGGCACACTCTCTACACAGAAAAGAATAAAAGAATAAAAAATAGATATATGTGCAGCTTGGGGATATCCACTTGCACGGTCAAATCTTGACTAAAAGATTTGGACTTTCTTGACCAACTTCCCACGGACCAAAAAAAGCCACGTCACTGTACCCATAGCACATTGATATCCTTTCCAGAAAAATACTAATTCAAATAGGCAATATCAATTCTGAAGATGTTGTCCAGTGCACGCCATGGTTTAAGTTTTGATCTGTTAAAAAGATTTTTAACAAATCGATATCTGAGCTCAAACTTGAGATAAAATTTAACAAAACCATTTCTATTTAGAAACTGTTCCGGGAACGAAATTGTTACCAAGCAAGTCCTAGAGACCAACTCACGGAGGAAGTTAAAAATAGAGCGTTGAGAGTTAAGTGAGTTTGCAAATACAGATTGCAGTGTGAGATGTTGAGAAGCTGGAGAAGAGCTTCGTGTGAGATAGAGAATATGATCTGCAACCATCGACCTCCCTTTCCCATCAATGGCGTGTTTTCGATTGCATAGAACTCTGAAGGGCATTTTTCTTTGTTTTTCAAAAGAAACAATTGAGTTTCAGCTTTAAATCTATGGAACCAGTTCGGGGTTTTCAGAAGAGAATGACAACAGGAAAGTGGACGATCATCATTTAGGCAAACTTCTGGAGTTGCTAACAGGTCATTTCAATAGGAGTTCACAGGGTAGAAGGACACATCAAGTGATAATATTTGTGTACAGCGCTCAATTTGGTGCCAATTTTTTTTTTCAGATCACTTAAGTGCTGATTTTTTTGAAAAATGGTTATTTCAGTGCCAACTCCAGTGAGACTGGTCGAAAATCATACGTGTCAATTTTTTATTAATTAACTAATCCTACGTGGCTTGCCGGAGATCCAAGTCAGCTTCCAAAGCACAAACTGTGACGTCCCGAAATTTCAAGGCCTATTAAATGAATAATATTGGACTATTGGAATTTAGTGACATTTATCGGAAGCGGAATCGTTCAATCTGGATGACGTTGATCGTCGATTGAAGTATAATTAATTGCAGTTGATTCTCGCTGAATTCCTTCGCGCTCGTGCCAACCCTAAACCAAATATTCTAAACCAGTCCTAAATCGTCAGATTACCGAAATACCCTTAGATATTATTCATATACGCCAGAAAATAAGTAATACCGAATGACCGTGGCCCCACCTCTTAACTGCCAAGTCAAATCCACCTTTTTTACCATGGCTTATTACCAAATTGCCCTTGGACCTTGGAAATTACCAAAATACCCCCAAAGACCATTTTCTTTCTCTTCCCATTCTCTCTCCTCTCTCTCTCTTCTCACGGCAGCCCCTCCCCCTTTCATTTTCACGTGGACACCATCTTCTTCACTTCACCATCTTCACTTCATCTTCTTCTTCAAGCTACCGCCGCTCCACCGCCGCCCGCCGCTTGCGCCACCGCCGTCCACCGCGCCTTGCCGAGCCGCCGGTCGCCTCAGCTGCTCGTCAGCCCCTGCTGCCACGGCTGCAGCCTCTGTCCAGCTGCTGTCCAAGCATCACCGCGTCTCGCCGTCACTCGTTCAGCCCGCGGAAGCTCTAGCCGCCCCGCCGGACCTCCGCCGAAGCTCTGCCGAGCTTGTCGCCTGTTCGCCGAGACCGTCGTCGTCATTTAGCCACGAGAACAGCTGATGTCCAGCCTCCGTTCGTCGTCGTCCGGGTGTCGCCTTCGAAAACCGACACCGTGTTTGCGTTCGGATCGTCGAGACGAGTCCGTGGGACCGCCGCCACCGCCGCCGCTCATCGCCGGTCGCCGCCGACCGTCGCCGCCAGTTAATTAGTAAGTTAACCCCTAATCCATGATTAATCAGTTAATTGCACTTAATAGGTTAATTAGTTAGTTACCGTAATTAATTAGATAGTTACCGCAGTTAATAGATAGTTACCGTGGTTAGATAGTTAACTGTGGTTAGATTAAATAGTTACTATAGTTAGTGAATAGTTACTGTGATAGATATATTAACTACTGTGGTTAGTTGGATTAACCATGATTAGGTGAAATAGTTACCATGGTTAATTGCCTGTTTGTTGTGCCTGATTATTGGCGTCTAATCGTGGATCGGACTGAGTGTTGATTGCGCTTAAATGCTGAATGATCACACTAATGTCGAAATGCCATACTTAATAGGAATTAATTATTCGCGTGACCAATTGTGGTTTTGAACACGAAAATGGCCGTGGGCCAGGTTTGATCATGATGTGAGTGTGATTGCATTGAAAATGAGATTTGGCTTGAGAGCCGGTGTTAAATGTGAGGTCACGCATGGTTTTAATTGTGTCACCCTAACGTAACTAGGGATACGGGTGATACCCTTATTGGCATGAGTCGCTGCCTGATAAGTCTGTGTGCCGGCGACGTATCCTCCGGGATTCCATGGCTTATTGGTTGCCTGTCAGTCCGTGCCGGCGACGGATAGTCCGGATTACCATGGTTGATTAGATGCCGGTCGCAACTTGTGTTGGTCCGTAGTCCTTTTATGGAATGATTCCTGGTGTGCTCGCCTTAGGGAATTTGATGAAGCTATCGGATGCCGTCGCTGTAACGTAGTAGGACGACACCTGGTTAATCCGGAAGAGTACTAGCAGTGAGGCTATGCTACGACGAGAGTGGAGTATCTCTAGGCTGCTTATGACCGGAACGCGCTTGTTGCATATTGCATGATTTTGGCTGAATGTTCTGGTTGATTGACTGATTTATTGCATATTTCCCTGCCATGTTATATACGTCGTATGGCTCAAGGAGAAGTACGTTGCATGTGATTGTTCTTTGGGTGTTGGGTTAGTTCGGCAAATTTGTTAGACTGCTTGGGTGAATTAACGTCCTAATCGGACTTAGGCATTGATCCGCTAAGATTCATATCTCATGCGCTTTGGCTGATCGTCTTTCAGGGTTTCAAGATGGCCGCGCGCCACGTTAGGTTTGGCGTTCTTGTCGACCAAACCACGGTACTTCATTACCGTCACGTCGCCAATTCTGACGACGTTTGGGAACAGCACGTAATGATCGTCTGGGTCGATGAGGGGTTGCCACACTATGTGGCACACCTTTTCAAGGCCTAGTTCGTTCGTCAGGCTGGTGCTCTCATAGGACCGATTCGAGGGTTTGAGGTACTCTCGAGTGCGGGGCTAGTCGTTCAGACATGGGACAGGATGGATTTTGATATGCCGGACGGGGAGGTCGAGGACCCAGATCCGAGCTCTAGAGAGGAAAACCCTGATTTGCCGCCTGGATACCAAGGTTGACCCGGTGTCATTAGCCCGGAGTGTAAGTTGGTTCGCGGGGGAGCTTTTGGAGGCTGTTTTGTAAATAGTCGGTAATGTAGTAGTAGTGTATCGGCTATAGTACGCCCTGACCCGACATGGTATCTTTTTGTGGGTCTAAGTGATCGGTTCAAAGGTGGACTTGTGTATTATATGCTTTTCTTGCGAACTAATCAGGTTTTTAAATAAAAGGTTGTTGTTGTTTGTTGTATCTCCTATTTGTCTATCCATGTTGTATGTTATCTGGGGTTGTTATCGCTTCCACATGTGCTTAATTATAAGATAAAAGAAATGGGTCGATGATGGGCCTGGGATATCATCCTTGGACCTCACGTTTGGAAGGGATGGTCGCACGCCCAGGGTTTAGGGTGTGACATCCCCGTTTTGGTATCAGAGCATGGTTTGTGGAGTGACAAGGTGCATTGGGTTTGGGATAGTCAATAGGATTGAAACCATGTACTTGTGTTTGCTGTTTGATTATTATTTAGTAGTAAACCTGAGTTCTCATAACGTGTTGCTTTGGGCGAGCAGGAGTCCTTATGGTCCTGCAGGATGAGCAGCCATAGTCGGAGAGCACCCTGAGGTAGGGTAACTCAGGTGGATCTCGAAATGGAAAGGGATTGTGTCCCGAGAGTACCTAGAGGAAGGGTAGCTCCAGTTGTTCCTGAAGTGGTTGAGAATCGCGTTCCTGCAGTGCGCAGAGGCAGAGGAAGGGTCGCCCGAGCGAGACCCAGAGTGGGTAGGGTGGATGAATCGGAAATACCCAGAGAAGGGGTAGTTCATGCAGATCATAGAGTGGACGGGATCCTGCAAGCCTTGGAAACCATGGGGAACCTGATGGGGCAGCAAATGAGGAACCAAGCTGCAGCTGCCATTTCATAGGAGGGTCCGTTAGCTGAAGACAGGATCCGCAGACCACAAGCTCACAGATTGGTAGAGCAGTTTCTGAAGCTTAAACCGCCGAGATTTTCTGGAACTGGTGACCCAGAGGCTGCAACATCATGGATCAAAGATTTGGAAAAGGCATTTGCCTTGTTAGGACGTTCTGAGGAAGAGAAAGTAACGCTGGCTGTCTACCAACTGCAGGGTAACTCTAGCTCGTGGTGGAAGGCCACGCAAGGAAGTGTGTTTCCCAAGGGTGCGATCCCGGAGTGGGGTTGCCTTCGCGAAAGCCTTCAATGGAAAGTACTTCTTGGATTGTGCGCGAGAGTAGAAGATGGATGAATTTCTGCATCTTCGCCAGAATCAGTCATCGGTGAACCAATATGAGGCAAAGTTTGCCGAACTGTCCAAGTATGCACCGAGGATGGTGCATAACCCTGAGGATAGGGCGAGGAGGTTTGGAGATGGGTTGAAGCCGCATCTGGACCGCGGTTAGTGCCGTTCAACCTGAGGGACTACAATGAGCTGTATGAGAGAGCTTAGCTGGTAGAAAGGGATGTTACTGAAAGGGCAACCGCATCTGGACCGCGGTTCGCTCCTATTGTGAGGGATAACCGAAGGTTCGGTAAAGGACCAATGATGGGTAATATGTATCCCATTCCACCGAACAGAAAGAATGCTGTTGGGAAGTCGACGTTCCGCCCCGACATCGTGTACCCAATTTGTCGACAAAAGCATGGGTCTACCCCGTGCCCTAGGAGGTCAAGTGATTGTTTTGGTTGTGGCAGACATGGCCACCAAGTCAGAGATTGTCCTCAGAAACAGATGGGAGTATAGATGCAGCAAGGAGGTCAAATGCGAGAGAATGTTCCGCAGAACTATCAGAACCGACCGCCGGTGCAAGGAAGGGTGTATACTGTCACCCATGAAGAGGCGAAAGATTCGCCGACCGTTTCAGGTACGGTCTTATTGCATAACCAAGTAGCTTATGCATTGTTTGATTTAGGAGCTTCCCACTCCTTTATTGCTGCACAGTTCGTTAAACTAGCTGGCATGAGTACAGAACCATTGAGATCGATTGTTAGGATATCTACACCGCTTAAGGATAACGTTATGGCTGCAGTAGGATGTCCTGATTGTAGGCTGGTTGTAGATGGTCATGAGGGAATGATAAATCTGATTGTGCTAGCTATGTTTGATTTTAATATCATTGTTGGTATAGACTGGCTCACGGAGCAAAGAGCTGTTTTGGATTGTCATAGTAAGACTATCCTGTTTAACCAATTGAATGGGGTTACTTTCAAGTTTGTTGGGAACTGAGGGGGAACTTCAATCCCCTTAGTTTCGTCGCTGGAAGCGACTCGATTGTTGGATGGTGGTTGCCAAGGTTATTTGGCGTCTGTTGTAGATTTGTTGGCTGAGGAGTTAAGGCTGGAGGATATTGCTGTAGTAAGTGAGTTCCCTGACGTCTTTCCTAAAGAGTTACCTGGCTTACCGCCGGAAAGGGAAATAGAGTTCGTGGTTGAGTTAGCCCCTAGTACGGAGCCAATCTCAAAGGCACCATATCGGATGGCATTGTCAGAACTCAAGGAACTGAAGGTACAAATGCAGGAATTGTTGGATAAAGGATACATCCGTCCAAGTACATCTTCGTGGGGAGCGCCTGTTTTGTTTGTGAGGAAGAAGGATGGATCACTTCGTCTGTGCATCGACTACCGTTAGCTCAACTAGGTGATAGTCAAGAACAAGTATTTGTTGCCAAGGATTGACGATCTGTTTGACCAACTTCAAGGAGCTTCGGTATTCTCTAAGATCGACCTAAGGACGGGATACCACCAACTAAGGATCAAAAGGGAGGACATACCGAAGACGGCTTTTAGGACACGTTATGGTCACTATGAGTTCACAGTGATGCCGTTTGGTCTGACAAATGCTCCAGCTGCTTTCATGGACTTGATGAACATGGTATTTAGTGAGTATTTTGACAAATTTATCATAGTGTTTATTGACGATATTTTGGTGTACTCTAAGAGCCCTGAGGAAGATGAGCAACACTTGAGGACAATGTTAGAAACTCTTCGGAAACACTAGTTGTTTGCTAAGTTTAGCAAGTGCGAGTTCTGGCTAGTTCGCGTAGCCTTCCTTGGTCACATAATTTCTAGAGAAGGGATATCTGTAAACCCAACCAAGATTGAAGTAATCATGGATTGGCCAAGACCGACGTCAGTGACAGAAGTGCAGAGTTTCTTGGGTTTAGCAGGCTACTATAGACGCTTCGTGGAAAGGTTCTCCGCGATAGCCTTGCCGTTGACACAACTGTTGAAGAAGGACGATAAATTTGAGTGGACAGACAAGTGCGAGCGTAGTTTTCAAGAGCTTAAGCAGAAGCTAACTACGGCTCCTGTTTTGACAATACCGTCTGGTCCTAGAAGTTATGAGATATACAGCGATGCATCCTTCAAGGGACTAAGCTGTGTGCTTATGTAACATGGGAGAGTAGTTGCATACGCTTCTCGTCAGTTGAGACCGCATGAATTGAATTACCCGACACACGATCTGGAGTTAGCAGCGATCGTGATTGCTCTTAAGATTTGGAAACACTACTTGGTAGGAGAAAGGTTCCAAGTCTACACCGATCATCAAAGTTTGAAGTATCTGTTCTCTCAGAAGGAGCTGAACATGAGGCAGGGCCGTTGGATGAAACTTCTTAAGGATTATGACTGCGAGATCTTGTACCACCCGAAAAAGGTTAACAAAGTTACGGATGCACTAAGTCGGAAGTCAGTGATTGCCCAATTGATGGTCTGGGAGTGGCATCTTCTAGAGGAGGTGCGAGACTCCGAGTTTAAGTTGGAGGTAGGCCGTCTGTCGAGTTTGATGGTTACGTTGAGGATCGAGCTGGAGGTGCAAGCGAGGATTAAGATATTGCAATCGACGGATCCTGCCATTTAGAAAATGCTTCAAGAGGGCTTAGAGAAGAAGAAAGAAGATTTTCAGGTAGCTGAGGATGGAATATTGAAATTCAGAGGACGTTTGTGTGTGCCGGCTGATGAGAGTCTTAGGGAAGAAATCTTATCGGAGGCACATCGTAGCAATTACAGTGTTCATCCGGATAGCACGAAGATGTATTAGAATTTGAGATAGTATTTCTGGTGGAGTGGCATGAAGACGGACATAGCCAAGCATGTGGCGAAATGTCTAACGTGCCAGCAGGTCAAAGCACAGCATTGTAAGCCTGGAGGGTTATTACAGCCGCTTGAGATTTCGGAATGGAAGTGGGAACACATCACGATGGATTTCGTGACAAGTTTGCCAAGGAGCCAAAGGGGCAATGATTCAATTTGGGTCATAGTGGACAGATTGACGAAGTCTGCATACTTCATTGCTGTTCGAAACGATTTTTCTCTAGATAGGTTGGTAGATTTGTATGTGCGCCTGATTGTGTGTTTGCATGGAGTACTAGTGACGATCACGTCAGACCGTGATCCCAGGTTCACGTCTACCTTTTGAAAAAGCTTGCAGATTGCGTTGGGAACAAAGCTGCAATTTAGTACGGCTTATCATCTGCAGACGGATGGCCAGTCTGAAAGGGCGATTCAGATGCTTGAGGACATGTCATGGGCATGTGTATTGGATTTCAAAGGCAACTGGGAAGAGCAGCTTCATTTGGTCGAATTCGCCTACAACAACAACTATCAGCAGATTATCAAGATGACACCTTTCGAAGCGTTGTATGGCAGGCCTTGTAGAACACCTGTCCGCTGGGACAAAGTAGGTGAGAGGAAAATCACCCGTCCCGAGTTAGTGCAACAGTCATTGGATACAATTAAAATCATCAGAGAAAGACTGAGGACAGCTCAGAGCCGTCAGAAGAGTTATGCTGACAAACAACGCAGACCTTTGGAGTTTCAAGTCGGTGATCATGTCTTTCTGAAGGTGTCGCCTATTAGAGGGACATCTCATTTCGGCAAGAAGGGAAAGTTAAGCTCGACATATGTTGGGCCGTTCGAGATCTTAGAGCGGGTTGGAAATCTAGCTTATCTCTCGCGCTACCACTAAGACTTGCTCAGGTACATGACGTATTCCATGTAACTATGTTGAGAAAGTACGAGCCGGATCCAGCTCACATCTTGAGCTTTGAGGAGATTGAAGTGGATGAGCGTGTATCGTACGTGGAACGTTCGGTGAGAATCGAAGATCGGAAGCAGCAAGTTCTACGAAACAAGATAATCCCGTTGGTGAAGGTTGTTTGGCAACAACATGGAACCGAGGAGCGACGTGGGAAAGTGAAGAGTCGATGAAGAGTATGTACCCTTTTCTTTTTGAGAGGGTGTAATATTTTAATTTCGGGGACGAAATTTCCCAAGGGGGGAAGAGTTGTGACATCCCGAAATTTCAAGGCCCATTAAATGAATAATATTGGACTGTTGGAATTTAGTGACATTTATCGGACGCGGAATCGTTCAATCTGGATGACGTTGATCGTCGATTGAAGTGTAGTTAATTGTAGTTCGATTAGATTAGTCGCGCCGTAATTGATTCTCGCTGAATTCCTTTGCGCCTGTGCCAACCCTTAACCAAATATTATGAACCAATCCTAAATTGTCAGATTACTGAAATACCCTCAGATATTATTCATAGAGGCCAGAAAATAATTAATACCGAATGACGTTGACCCCACCTCTTAAATGCCAAGTCAAATCCACCTTTTTTGCCATGGCTTATTACCAAATTGCTCTTGGACTTTGAAAATTCCCAAAATACCCCCAAAGACCATTTTCTCTCTCTTCCCATTCTCTCTCCTCTCTCTCTCTCTCTCTCTCTTCTCACGGCAGCTCCTCCCCCTTTTCATTTTCACGTGGACACCATCTTCTTCACTTCATCTTCTTCTTCAAGCCACCGCCGCTCGCACCACTACCGTCCACCGCTCCTTGCCGAGCCGTCGATCGCCTCAGCCGCTAGCCAGCCCCTGCCGCCTCTGTCCAGCTGCTATCCAAGCATTATCCACCTCGTCGTCGCTCATTCAACCCCGCCGGAGCTCTAGCCGCCCCGCCGGACCTCCGCCGAAGCTCCGCCGAGCTTGCCACCCGTTCGCCGAGACCGTCGTCGTTGTTTGGCCGTGAGAACAGTTGCTGTCCAACCTCCGTTCGTCATCGTCCGAGTGTCACGTTCGAAAACCGACAACGTGGTTGCGTCCGGATCGTCGAGACAAGTCCGTGGGACCGCCGCCGCTCAACGCCAGGTCGCCACCGGCCATCGCCGCCAATTAATTAGTGAGTTAACCCCTAATCCCTGATTAGGTAGTTAATTGCACTTAATAGGTTAATTAGTTAGTTACCGTAATTAATTAGATAGTTACTGCAGTTAATAGATAGTTATCGTGGTTAGATAGTTAACTGTGGTTAGATTAAATAGTTACTATAGTTAGTGAATAGTTACTATGGTAGATTAATTAACTGTTATGGTTAGTTGGATTAACCATGGTTAGGTGGAATAGTTACCATGGTTAATTGCATATTTGTTGTGCCTGATTATTGGCGTCTAGTCGTGGATCGGACTGAGTGTTGATTGCGCTTAAATACTGAATGATCACACTAGTGTCGAAATGCCATGCTTAATGGAAATGAATTATTCGCATGACCAATTGTGATTTTGAACACGAAAATGGCCGTACGCCAAGTTTGATCATAATGTGAGCGTGATTGCATCGAAAATGAGATTTGGCTTGAGAGCCGGTGTTAAATGTGAGGTCACGCGTGGTTTTAATTGTGTTACCCTAACGTAATTGGGGACACGGGCAATACCCTTGTTGGCATGGGTCGCTGCCTGTTAAGTCTGTGTGCCGGCGACGTATCGTCCGGGATTCCACGGCTTATTGTGTTGGTCTGTAGTCCTTTATGGAATGATTCCTGGTGTGCTCGCCTTAGAAAATTTGAGGGAGCTATCGGATGCCGTTGCTGTAACGTAGTAGGACGACGCCCGGTTAATCTAGAAGAGTACTAGCAGTGAGGCTGTGCTACGGGGAGAGTGGAGTACTCTTGGCTGCTGATGCCCGGAACGCGCTTGTTGCATTGTGCATGATTTTGGGTGAATGTTCTGGTTGATTGACTGATTTATTACATATTTCCCTGCCATGTTATATACATCGTATGGCTCAAGGAGAGGTACATTGCATGTGATTGTTCTTTGGGTGTTGGGTTAGTTCGGCAGATTTGTTAGATTGCTTGGGTGAATCAACGTCCTAATCGGATTTAGGCGTTGACCCGCTGAGATTCATATCTCATGCACTTTGGCTGATCGCCTTTCAGGTCTTCGAGATGGCCACGCGCCACGTTAGTTTTGGGGTTCCTGTCGACCAAATCACGGTACTTCATTACCGTCACGTTGCCAATTCTGACGACGTTTGGGAACAGCACGTGACAACCATCTGGGTCGATGAGGGGTTGCCACACTATGTGGCACATCTTTTCAAGGCTTGGTTCGTTCGTCAGGCTAGTGCTCTCATAGGACAGATTTGAGGGTTTGAGGTACCCTCGGGTGTGGGGCCAGTCGTTCAGACATGGGACATGATGGATTTTGATATGCCGGACGGGGAGGTCGAGGACCCAGATCCGAGCTTTGGAGAGGAAGACCCTGATTTGCTGCCTGGATAGTAAGGTTGACCCGGTGTCATTAGCCCGGAGTGCAAGTTGGTTCGCGGGGGAGCTTTTGGAGGCCGTTTTGTAAATAGTCGGTAGTGTAGCAGTAATGTATCGGCTATAGTGCGCCCTAACCCGACCCGGTATCTTTTTGTGGGGCTAAGGGATCGGTCCAAAGGTGGACTTGTGTATTATATGCTTTTCCTGCGAACTAATCAGGTTTTTAAATAAAAGGTTGTTGTTGTTTGTTGTATCTCGTATTTATCTATCCCTGTTGTATGTTGTCTAGAGTTGTTATCGTTTTCGCATGTGCTTAATCATAAGATAAAACAAATGGATCAATGATGTGCCTAGGATATCATCCTTTGATCTGACATTTGGAATGGATGGTCACGCGACTAGGGTTCAAGGTGCGACACAAACGGAGTCATTTTGTCACACCCCAAATCCCGGGCACGCGACTATCTCTTCCAAACGACAGGTCAAATGATGATGTCTCAGGCAGATCATCGACCCATTTCTTTTTATCTTATAATTAAGCACATGCGGAAGAGAGTACAACCCCAGACAGCAAACAACATGGATAGGCAAATAGGAGATACAACAAACAACCTTTTATTTACATCCTGATTAGTCCGCAAGAAAAACAACATAGTACACAAGTCCTTCTTGGACCGATCCCTTAGACCCACATAAAGATATCGGGTCGAGTCAGGGTGCACTATAGCCGATACACTACTGCTACACTATCAACTAAAAACAAGACTGCCACCAAAACTCCTCCAGAGCTCCTCTGCACCCCCGGGCTAACGATACCGGGTCAATTCTAATAACCAGGCGGCGAATCTGGGTCCTCCTCCTCAGAAATTGGATATAGGTCCTCGACCTCCTCGTCCGGCATGTCAGTATCTATCGTGTCCCAAGTCCGGACAATTGGACCCGCACCCAGGAGTACATCAAACCCCCGAATCGGTCCTATGGCAACATTAACTTGACGCACAAACCAGGCCTTGAAGAGGTGTGCCACATAGTGTGGTAACCCCTCGTCGACCCAGACGGTAGTCACATGCTGTTCCCATACGTCCTCAGAATTGGCGACATGACGGTAATGCAGGACCATGGTTAGGTCGATGGGAACACCAAATCTAACGTGGCACGCGGCCATCTCGAGGACCTGAAAGGCGATCAGCCAAAGCGCATGAGATATGAATCTCAGCGGGTCAATGCCTAAATCCGATTAGGACGTTGATTCACCTAAGTAATCTAACAATTCTAGCGAACTAACCTCAACATCAGCAAGGCAACCACATGCAACGTATCTCGCCTTGAGCCATACGATAGATATATCATGGTAGGGAATAAACAATGAATCGGTCAATCAACCAGAACATTCAGTCAAAATCATAAATAATGCAACAAGCGCGTTCCGATCAGCACGGCCAAGAGATACTCCACTCTCGCCACAATACAGCCTCACTGCTAGTACTCTTTCGGATTAACCGGGCGTCGTCCTACTACGTTACAGTGACGGCATCCGATAGCTCTCTCAAATTTTCTAAGGCGAGCACACCAGGAATCATTCCATAAAGGACTACAGACCAACACAAGTTGCGACCGGCATCTCATCAGCCGTGTTATCTGGATTATCCGTCGCCGGCACGGACTGACAGGCAACCAATAAGCCGTGGAATCCTGGACGGTACGTCGCCGACACACAAACTTATCAGGCAGCGACCCATGCCAACATGGGTATCGCTTATGCCCCTAGTTATGTTAGGGTGGCATGGTGAAACTATCGTGTGACCTCGCATTCAACACCGGCTCTCAAGCCAAAACTCATTTTGATGCAATCACACTCACATCATGCTCAAACCTGGCCCACGGCCATTTTCATGATCAAAATCACAATTTGTCACGCGAATAATCAATTCCCATTTAACATGGCATTTTGACATTAGTGTGATCATTCATCATTTAAGCGCAATCAACACTCACTCAGATCCACGATCAGATGCCACAAATTAGGTACAACAACAGGCAATTAACCATGGTAACTATTCCACCTAACCACGGTTAATCCAACTAACCACAGCAGTTAATTAATCTACCATAATAACTACTCACTAACTATGGTAACTATTTAATCTAACCACAGTTAACTATCTAGCCACGATAACTATCTATTAATTGCGGTAACTATCTAATTAATTACGGTAACTAACTAATTAACCTATTAAGTGCAATTAACGGCCTAATTAGGGATTAGGGGTTAACTCGCTAATTAACTGGCAGCGACGGTCGGCGGCGACGGAGAAATTTTCGACAGCGGTCCCTACGGACTCGTCTCATCCATCCGAAAGCAACCATGGTGTTGGTTTTCCAAGGCGACACCCGGACAACGACGAATGGCTGCTAGGCAGCGGCTGGACAGCGGCCAAACGACGACGAACGGACACAACGGTCGGGCGGCAAGCTCGGCAGGGCGGCTAGAGCTCTGGCGGGGCTTAACAAGTGACGGCGAGGCGCGGCGGAGCTTGGACAGTAGCTGGACAGAGGCGGCTTGGACGGCGGGAGGCTCGGTTGGCGCGGGGGGTGACCGGCGGTCAACGGCGGCTCACGGTGGACGGCAGTGGCGCGACGGCAAGGTGAAGAAAAAGATGGAGTGTGCGTGGGAATGGAGGGGGAAGGGGCTGCTGTGCGTGAGAAGAGAAGGAAGAGAGAGAGAGGAGAGAGAAAATTTGGTCTTTGAGGGTAAAGGGTAATTTCCAAGGTCAAAGGGTATTTTGGCAAATTCCAAGGGTCAAAAAGGTGGATTTGACTTGGCATTAATGAGGCGGGTCCCACGGTCATTCGGTATTAATTTTTTCTGGCGTATATGAATAATATCTTAGGGTATTTCGGTAATCTGACGATTTAGGACTGGTTCAGGATATTTGGTTCAGGGTTGGCGCGGGCGCGAAGGAATTCGGAGAAACTAAATTACGGCGCAACTAATCTAATCGAGCTACAATTAACTACGCTTCAATCGACGATCAACGTCCTCCAGATTGAACGATTCCTGCGTCCGATAAATGTCACTAAATTCCAACAGTCCAATATTATTCATTTAATAGGCCTTGAAATTTCGGGACATCATAACTCTTCCCCCCTTGGGAAATTTCAACCCCGAAATTAAATTATTACACCACCTCAAAAATAAAAGGATACCTACTCTTCATTGACTCTTCACTTTCCCACGTCGCTCCCTCGGTTCCATGGTGTTGCCAAACAACCTTCACCAACGGGATTGTCTTGTTTCGCAGAACTTGCTCTTTCCAGTCTTCAATCCTCACCGGACGTTCCACATACAATACACGCTCATCCACTTCGATCTATTCAAAGCTCAAGACGTGAGCTGGATCTAGTTCGTACTTCCTCAACATAAATACATGGAATACATCATGTACCTGCGCAAGTCTCGGTGGCAACACGAGACGATAAGCCAGATTTCCAATCCTCTCTAAGATCTAGAACGGCCCAACATACCTCGAGCTTAACTTTCCCTTCTTGCCAAAACGAGATGTCCCTCTCATAGGTGACACCTTCAGAAAGACATAATCGCCGACTTGAAACTCCAACGATCTGCGTCGTTTGTCAGCATAACTCTTCTGACGGCTCTGAGCTGTCCTCAGTCTTTCTCTGATGATTTTCACTATATCCAATAATGTTGCACTAACTCGGGACCGGTGATTTTCCTCTCACCAACTTCGTCCCAACAGACTGGCGTTCTACAAGGCCTACCATACAACGCTTCAAAAGGCGCCATCTTGATACTCTGTTGATAGCTATTGTTGTAGGCGAATTCGACCAAATGAAGTTGTCCTTCCCAGTTGCCTTTGAAATCCAATACACATGCCCGCAACGTGTCCTCAAGCGTCTGAATTGTCCTTTCAAACTGGCCATCCGTCTGCCGATGATAAGCCGTACTAAATTGTAGCTTCGTTCCCAACGCAGTCTGCAAGCTTTTCCAAAAGGTAGACGTGAACCTGGGATCACAATCTGACGTGATTGTCACTGGTACACCATGTAGACATACAATCAGACGTACATACAAATCTGCCAACCTGTCCAAAGCAAAGTCCTTTCTCACTGGGTGAAATGTGCTGACTTCGCCCATCTGTCCACTATGACCCAAATTGAATCATTGCCCCTTTGGCTCCTCGGCAGACTTGTCACGAAATCCATCGTGATGTGCTCACACTTCCATTCCGGAATCTCAAGTGGCTGTAACAACCCTCCATGCTTACAATGTTGAGCTTTGACCTGCTGGCACGTTAGACATTTCGCTATATGCTTGGCTATGTCCGTCTTCATGCCACTCCACCAGAAATACTGCCTCAGATTCTGGTACATCTTCGTACTACCCGGATGGACACTGTAGCTGCTACGATGTGCTTCTGATAAGATTTCTTTCCTAAGACTCTCATCAGCTGGCACACACAAACGTCCTCTGAACTTCAATATTCCATCCTTAGCTACCTGAAAATCTTCTTTCCTCTTCTCTGAGCCCTCTTGAAGGATTTTCTAAATGGCAGGATCCGTCGATTGCAATATCTTAATCCTCGCTTGCACCTCCGGCTCAATACTCAACGTAGCCATCAAACTCGACAGACGGCTTACCTCCAACTTAAACTCGGAGTATCGCACCTCCTCCAAAAGACGCCACTTTCGGACCATCGACTGGGCAATCGCTGACTTTCGACTCAGCGCATCAGCAACTTTGTTAGCCTTTCCCGGATGGTACAAGATCTCGCAGTCATAATCCTTAAGAAGTTTCATCCAATGGCGCTGCCTCATGTTCAGCTCCTTTTGAGAGAACAGATACTTCAAACTTTGATGATCGGTGTAGACTTGGAACCTTTCTCCTACCAGGTAGTATCTCCAAATCTTCAGAGCAAACACGATCGCTGCTATCTCCAAATCATGCGTCGGGTAATTCAACTCGTGCGGTCTCAATTGACGAGAAGCATATGCAACTACTCTCCCATGTTGCATAAGCACACAGCCTAGTCCCTTGAAGGATGCATCGCTGTAAATCTCATAACCTCCAAGACCAGAAGGTATTGTCAAAACAGGAGCCGTAGTTAGCTTCTGCTTAAGCTCTTGGAAACTACGCTCGCACTTGTCTGTCCACTCAAATCTCTCATCCTTTTTCAACAGGCGTGTCAACAGTAAAGCTATTGCGGAGAACCTTTCCACGAAGCGTCTATAGTAGCCTGCTAAACCCAAGAAACTCAGCACTTCTGTCACTGACGTCGGTCTCGGCCAATCCATGACAGCTTCAATCTTGGTTAGGTCTACTGATATCCCTTTTCCAGAAATTATATGACCAAGGAAGGCTACGCGAGCTAGCCAGAACTCGTACTTGCTAAACTTAGCAAACAACTGGTGTTTCCGAAGAGTCTCTAACATTGTCCTCAAGTGTTGCTCATGTTCCTCAGGGCTCTTAGAGTACACCAAGATATCGTCAATAAACACTATGACGAATTTGTCCAAATACTCACTGAATACCCTGTTCATCAAGTCCATGAAAGCAGCTGGAGCATTTGTTAGACCAAACAGCATCATTGTGAATTCATAGTGACCATAGCGCGTCCTAAAAGCCGTCTTCGGTACATCCTCCTTTTTTTATCTTAGCTTGTGGTATCCAGTCCTTAGGTCGATCTTGGAGAATACCAAAGCTCCTTGAAGTTGGTCAAACAGATCGCCAATCCTTGGCAACGGATACTTGTTCTTGCTGTCACCTGGTTGAGCTGACGGTAGTCGATGCACAGACGAAGTGATCCATCCTTCTTCCTCACAAACAAAATAGGCGCTCCCCATGGAGATGCACTTGGACGGATATATCCTTTATCCAACAACTCCTGAATCTGTACCTTCAGTTCTTTGAATTTCGACAACACCATCCGATACGGTGCCTTTGAAATTGGCTCCGTACCAAGGGCTAACTCAACCACGAACTCTATTTCCCTTTCCGGGGGTAATCCAGGTAACTCCTTCGGAAAAACATCAGGGAACTCTCTTACTACAGCAATATCCTCCAGCCTTAACTCCTCAGTCAACACATCTACAACAGACGCCAAATAACCTTGGCAACCTCTATCCAACAACCGAGTCGCTTCCAGCGACGAAACTAAGGTGATCGAGGTTCCCCCTCGATTTCCAACAAACTTAAAACTAACCCCATTCAATGGGTTAAATAGGTTAGTCTTACTATGACAATCCAAAATAGCTCTTTGCTCAGTGAACCAGTCCATACCAACAATCAAATCGAAATCAAACATAGCTAGCACAATCAGATTTATCTTCCCTCATGACCATTTACAACCAGCCTATAATCAGGGCATCCTACTGCAGCCATAACATTATCCTTAAGTGGTGTAGATATCCTAACAGTTGATTTCAACAGGTCTGTTCTCATGCCAGCTAGCTTAAGAAACTGAGCAGCAACAAAGGAGTGGGAAGCTCCTGCATCAAACAATGCATAAGCTACTTGGTTATGCAATAAGACCGTACCTAAAACGGTCGGCGAGTTCTTCGCCTCTTCCCGGGTGACAACATACACCCTTCCTTGCACTGGTGGTCGGTTCTGAAAGTTCTACGAAATATTCCCTTTGCATCTAACCTCCCTGCTGCAACTGTCCTCCCATCTGTCTCTAAGGACAATCTCTGACTTAGTGGCCATGCTTGTCACAACCAAAACATGCACCTGACCTCCTTGGGCACGGGCTAGACCCATGCTTCTGTCGATAAATCGGGCATACAATGTCGGGGCGAAACGTCGACTTCCCAACAAAGTTCCGCCTGTTAAGCGGGATGGGATTCCCATTACCCATCATTGGTCCTTTACCGAACCTTCGGTTATCCCTCACCACAGGAGTGAACCGCAATTCAGATGCGGTTGCCCTCTCAGCAACATCCCTTTCTACCAGCTGAGCTTTCTCATACAGCTCATTGTAGTTCCTCAGGTTGAACGGCACTAACACGCTCTTGATCTCTGGCTTCAACCCATCTATGAACCTCCTCGCCCTATCCTCAGGATTCTCCACCATCCTCAGTGCATACTTGGACAGCTCGGCAAACTTTGCCTCATATTGATCCACCGATGACTGATTCTGACGAAGATGCAGGAACTCATCCATATTCTGCTCTCGCACACAATCCGAGAAGTACTTCCCATTGAAGGCTTCCGCGAAGGCACCCCACTCTGGGATTGCACCTCCAGGAAACACACTTCCTTGCGTGGCCTTCCACCACGAGCTAGCATTACCCTGCAGTTGGTAGATAGCCAGCGTTACCTTCTCTTCCTTCGAACATCCTAACAAGGCAAAGGTCTTCTCCAAATCGTCCATCCATGAGGTTGCAGCTTCCGGGTCACCAATTCTCGAAAACCTTGGCGTTTTAAGCTTCAGAAACTGCTCCACCAATCTGTGAGCTGTGGTCTGCGGATCTCGTCTCCAGCTAACGGACCCTCCTGTGGAATGGCAGCTGCAGCTTGGTTCCTCATTTGCTGCCCCATCAAGTTACCCATGGCTTCTAAGGCTTGCAGGATCCCGTCCACTCTAGGATCTGCATGAACTGTCCCTTCTCCGGGCATTTCCGGTTCATCCACCCTACCCACTCTGTATATTGCTCAGGCGGCCCTTCCTCTGCCTCCGCGCACTACAGGAACGCGATTCTCAACCGCTTCAGGAACAACTGGAGCTACCCTTTCCGTAGGTACTCCCGGGACACGATCCCTCTCCATTTCGGGATCCACCTGAGTTGCCCTACCTCGGGGCGCTCTCCGACTACGGCTGCTCATTCTACAGGACCGTAAGGACTCCTGCTCGTCCAAAGCAACACGTAATGAGAACTCAGGTTTACTACAAACAACAATCAAGAAGCAAACACAAGCATAGGGTTTCAATCCTATTGACTATCCCAAACCCAGCGCACATTATAACTCCACAAACCATGCTCTGATACCAAAATGGGGATGTCACACCCCAAACTCTAGGCGCGCGACCATCCCTTGCAAACGTCAGGTCAAAGGATGATGTCTTAGGCAGATCATCGAGCCATTTCTTTTTATCTTATAATTAAGCACATGCGGAAGCGAATACAACCCCAGACAACAAACAACAGGGATAGGCAAATATGAGATACAATAAACAACCTTTTTATTTACATCTTGATTAGTCCACAGGAAAAATAACATATTACACAAGTCCTTCTTGGACCGATCCCTTAGACCCACAAAAAGATATCGGGTCGGGTCAGGGCGCACTATAGCCGATACACTACTGCTACACTATCGACTATAAACAAGACTGCCACCAAAACTCCTCCAGAGCTCCTCTACACCCTCGGGCTAACAACACCGAGTCAACCCTGAAACCAGGCGGCGAATCTAGGTCCTCCTCCTCAGAACTCGGATCTGGGTCCTCGACCTCCCCATCCGGCATGTCAATATCCACCGTGTCCCAAGTTTGGATGATTGGACCTGCACCCAGGGGTACATCAAACCCCCGAATCGGTCCTATGGGAACACCAGCATGACGCACGAACCAGGCCTTGAAGAGGTGTGCCACATAGTGTGGTAACCCCTCGTCGACCCAAACGGTCATCACATGTTGTTTCCATACGTCGTCAAAATTGGCGACATGATGGTAATGCAGTACCGTGGTCAGGTCAATAGGAACACCAAATCTAACATGGCGCGCGGCTATCTCGAGAACCTGAAAGGCGATCAGCCAAAGCGCATGAGATATGAATCTCAGCGGGTCAATGCCTAAGTCCGATTAGGACGTTGATTCACCCAAGTAATCTAACAATTCTAGCGAACTAACCTCAATATCAGCAAGGCAACCACATGCAACATACCTCGCCTTGAGCCATACGACGGATATATCATAGTAGGGAATAAACAATCAATAGGTCAATCAACCAGAACATTTAGCCAAAATCATAAACAATGCAACAAGCGTGTTCCGGTCAGCACGGCCAAGAAATACTCCACTCTCACCACAGTACAGCCTCACTGCTAGTACTCTTCCGGATTAACCGAGGGTCGTCCTACTACGTTACAGCGATGGCATCAGATAGCTCCCTCAAATTCCCTAAGGCGAGCACATTAGGAATCATTCCATAAAGGACTACGGACCAACACAAGTTGCGACCGGCATCTCATCAGTCGTGTTATCCGGACTATCCGTCATCGGCACGGACTGACAGGCATCCAATAATGCCGTGGAATCTCGGACGGTATGTCGCCGGCACACAGACTTATCAGGCAGCAACCCATGCCAACATGGGTATCGCTTATGCCCCCAGTTACGTTAGGGTAGCATGGTGAAACTATCATGTGACCTCGCATTCAACACCGGCTCTCAAGCCAAAACTCATTTTGATGCAATCACACTCACATCATGCTCAAACCTGGCCCACGGCCATTTTCATGATCAAAATCATAATTTTCACGCGAATAATCAATTCCCATTTAACATGGCATTTCGACATTAGTGTGATCATTCAGCATTGAAGCGCAATCAACACTCAGTCCGATCCACGATCAGACGCCACAAATTAGGCACAACAACAGGCAATTAACCATGGTAACTATTCCACCTAACCACGGTTAATCCAACTAACCACATCAGTTAATTAATCTACCATAGTAACTATTCACTAACTATGGTAACTATTTAATCTAACCACAGTTAACTATCTAACCACGGTAACTATCTATTATCTACGGTAACTATCTAATTAATTACGGTAACTAACTAATTAACCTATTAAGTACAATTAACGGCCTAATCAGGGATTAGGTCTAACTCACCAATTAACTAGCGACGATGGGCGGCGGCGATTGCGGCGGTGGTCCCTACGGACTCGTCTTGTCGATCCGGACTCAACCACGGTGTCGGTTTTCCAAGGAGACACCCGGACGACGTCGAACGATGGCTGGGCAGCGGCTGGACAGCTGCCAAAAGAATGACGAATGGACACGGCGGACGGGTGGCAAGCTCGGCGGGGCTTCGGCCAAGGTTCGGCGGGGCGGCTAGAGCTTCGGAGGGGCTTAACAAACGACGGCGAGGCGCGGCGGAGCTTGGACAGTAGCTGGACAGAGGCGGCTTGGACGGCAGGAGGCTCGGTTGGCGCGGCAAGACGGCAGCGCGGCTAGGGCGCGAGCAGCGGGGGGTGGCCAACGGTCGACGGTGGCTCACGGTGGACGGTAGTGGCGCGGCGGCAAGGTGAAGAAGAAGATGGAGTGTGCGTGGGAATGGAGGGGGAAGGGGCTGTCGTGCATGAGAAGAGAAGGAAGAGAGAGAGAAGAGAGAGAAAATTTGGTCTTTGAGGGTAAAAAGGTAATTTCCAAGGTCAAAGGGTATTTTGGTAAATTCCAAGGGTAAAAAAGGTGGATTTGACTTGGCATTAATGAGGTGGGTCCCACAGTCATTCGGTATTAATTATTTCTCGCGTATATAAATAATATCTGAGGGTATTTCGATAATCTGACGATTTAGGACTGGTTCGGGATATTTGGTTTAGGGGTGGCTCGGGCGCGAAGGAATTCGGCGAAACTAAATTACAGGGCGACTAATCTAATCGTGCTGCAATTAACTACGCTTCAATCAACGATCAACGTCCTCCAGATTGAACGATTCCTATGTCCGATAAATGTCACTAAATTTCAACAGTCCAATATTATTCATTTAATATGCCTTGAAATTTCGGGACGTCACACATTTAGCCAATTTCGCGGAGTGACTTTTAGTGCCATAAGTTGTAAATGATGATCGTTTGAGTGCCAAGTTTTTCTATGAGTGATCACTTAAATGCTATAAGTTGTAAAATGTGATCACTTAAGTGCTATAAGTTTAAGACATCCCAGCCACATCGAACTCTTTGCACACGTGGAATTGATTTTTTATTTAAAAAATCCATCACTAAATTGTTTGAATAAAAATGCCATGTCACTAAATTTTTTAAATAAAAATGCCACGTATTTATTTTGGCTGGAATCTCTCGCCGTTGGCACTTAAGTGATCATTTTTTTTCCGATTTGGCACTTAAGTGAGTCGATAAAAAAATTTGGCACCAAAGTGAACGCCGTAGATAAATATTATCATTTGAGGTGTCCTCCTGCCAAATTCACCGTCATCTATAACAGACAACAACAATTGTGAAAGATGGCAACAACAATAGTGAAAGATGCTTTTCTTCCGCAAAAAGATGCTCCATGTCTAAGGGAAGACTAGTCATCTATACTAGACAGAATCAATAAGTTACTTAACTTCTTTGGTGGTTTGCATATTTTATTACCTAACCTACTGTTCTTCGTTCCTCTGTTTCATCTATATACACGGGTCCTTTCTTTCACAGAAACTTACCTTCATCCTCCCCGCCTTCTTGATGATTTCTTCATATCAAGAGCAATCGCAGAGCCAAAATTTTCATCTTTCCTTGATAAACGATAGCCGATCTTCTTTCGCTTAATCTTGTAGCTATAAGCTGTTTTCACGCACCGTGGTTCAAACGCCAGTTGTTTTGGGGTTTGTTGGTGAATGCAGAGCAGAGGATCGGCCGCAAATTGAACTCCATCAAGGCATCGCTTTATTCACCCTCGGAATTTCGTCCCCTAGGGAGCCTGTAAGTATGTAATCTACCTGAGATGTATCCTTATCTTGACAGACGTTGAGGCGCGAGAAAGAAACTTGCGCACATAAATCTTTGATGCAACTGGTTGTGCTTGTTTGATGGTATTCCTATTTCCGAGTCTCGTTAAGTTGAAATCCATAATTATTGGTAGGGTTCTAAGACGACTGACCAAAATGAAGAGGAAGAGGAGCTCGGAGGAGTACGATGTGTTTTTGAGTTTCAGGGGAAGCGACACGCGCCTCAACTTCACTAACCACCTTTACCGCAGCATGGTACGTGTAGGTATTCGCGTTTTCCTTGACAGTGAAGAACTTGACGGTGGTGAAGAAATCAGGGAAGTTTTCAAGGCAGTGAATGAGTCTCAGATCTACATACCTATCTTCTCTCAGAACTTTGCCTCAAGTTCATGGTGTCTCCGTGAGGTAGCCCGCATGGTAGAATGCACCTTAGAATCAGATCAAAAGAAGGAGATCATCCCCATTTTCTATGACGTGAAGGCTGATGATGTGAAGCTCAAAACTGATTTGTACAAGGACGCCATACTCGAGCACAAGAAGAAGTTTGACTCCGCTGAATTGGAGCGGTGGGAAAATGCCCTTAAAACGGTTGGAGGTAGAATTGGACGGGAACTTATTGGCAAACGGTAAATTCCTCGACCTCTTAAGGCTACTAAGCACAATATTTACATTTCACTGGATAAAAGTGTGTCCATCCAAATTTCCGAACATAAAGCATTGGGGCATGTATTTAAGATTTGCATTGCAATTTAATGAAAGCTAGACCAAACATCCGAGAATCCAGAATAGAAAATAAAATATGGCTGATTTTTTTAAAGCGCAACAAGCCAGTGTCAAACCCGACCCAGACAAGGCATTTTTCAATTCATGTCCCATTAACCCAATATGGCCCGAAAGGGAGACCAACTTTTTACTTGATCATATATTCTACTTAGTCACTTTTTTACTTAATCATACTATCAAAATATGTAAAATGGAAATCATGTAAATTGGAAAAACCCAAGGTAAATTTTCGAATCACAAAATTTCGCAGAATAAACATACTCAAGGTAAATTGTCGAGTCAATAGGAGTATTGAGATTTTAAGCCTATACCAAGACATGAATAGACTTTGTTCCAAAAAGAGTGCACAATAAACATTACAGAAGTACACGTGCGGTGCATGTATGCAGAAAATGGACGTTTAAAAGATTTTACTGATCTCCCTATAATGAAGTATTGAAACTACTAAGAAATTATTGACACAATACAGAAAAATTGAACATAATATGTGAAAGAGAATAATATTTCAAGATTTGTACGGACAGGAAAATGCTAAGCTCAAACCCGTTTGTACGGAAAACATATCCAAGCACAAGAAGAAGTTTGGCCCTGATGAATTAAAGCGGTAGAAGAAGGCTCTTGTAGATGTTGCACGTGTAAAGGGTTGAAGAAGCTTTTCCTTGCACTTTTTCAGATGGTCAATAGTTGCAAACTACGTCTGCCTGGAAGAAATTGTGCTCGAAAACCTACAAAAGGAAATGAGGTGTGGGTGAAGGGGATCTTTTTCTCAAATCCGCAAAAAGCTATGTCAAACCCAACTTGTACCTAAAATAAAATTTCCAGTACAATTGGTTATAATGCTTAATTTCCATTTGTGTAAGTTGTTGAAATAGCTGAGTTATGCATCCACATGTTCCCTAGAGTCCTGTAGTCTATCATTTCTTTGACTGAAACAAAAATTCTCATGCTTTGCTGCAGCCAAGGAGAACAAATCGAATCGATTGTTGAAGAGGTTTGCCGTAAGCTTACTACAAGACACGTGATTTTGACTGAACATTTGGTTGAAGATAATGCTCAGATAGAAGCCATGATGAAATTGTTGGATGTTAGCTCTAGTGGTGTCCGTTTTGTTGGTATACATGGCATGGGTGGTGTTGGAAAAACAACTCTTGCCAAAGTCATGTTCAACAAACTATCTTTTCACTTTGAACGTTGTAGTTTCCTCGAAGACGTTCGAGCATCATCGCAACCGCATGGTGGTCTTTTAAAATTGCAAAAAAAGCTCATATCAGATTTGGCCGGTGAGAGGATTGCTAACCAAATTAAAGATGTTGATGGTGGGATCAAGATGATCAAAAAAGCATTAAGTAATAAAGAAGTACTAGTTGTTCTTGATGATCTAGATAAGAAAGAGCAACTCGAAAAACTAGCCGGAAAATCTGATTGGTTTTGTCCCGGTAGTAGAATTATTATCACAACTAGGGACGAAAGCATTCTGATGACTCAAGTGGGCTCATCTAGTAAAGAGGTCCTCAACCAACCCGAAGGGATTTTGTGTTATGAAGTTCGTGGAATGAGATTTGATTTAGCACTTCTTCTGTTTTATAAGCATGCTTTCAGATGTGACTCTGCTGCAGAAGAATATGATGCTCTTTCAAGGGAAATTGTTTGTATAGTGGGCATGCTTCCTTTGGCCGTCGTGGTGATAGGGTCCAATCTTTTTGAGTGGGGCCAAGATTTGGGGCATTCGGATAAAAGAGAAGTATGGGATGACACACTGCAGAAGTTGAAGGAAGGTCCTTTTGAGGATGTCCGAGATACATTGATGATAAGTCATAAACGATTAGAGGATAAGCACCAAGAAGTATTTCTGGATAAAGCCTGCTTTTTCATCAATACCGACAGAACATATCCGGTTATCATGTGGAAGGATTGTGGATACTGTGACGTCCCGAAATTTCAAGGCTTATTATATGAATAATATTGGACGATTGGAATTGAGTGACATTCGTCGGACTAGGAATCATTCGATCTGAGGATCGTTAGTCGTCGATCGAAGCGTAGATAATTATAGTTCGATTAGATTAGTCGCGCCGTAATTAGTCTTCGCCGTATTCCTTCGCGCTTGCGTCGACCCTGAGCCAAATATTCCGAACCAGTCCTAAAATCGTCAGATTACCGAAATACCCTCAGATATTATTCATATACGCCAGAAACAATTAATACCGAATGACCGCGGGCCCCGCATCATTAAATTCCATGTCATATCACCTTTTTGACTTTTGGTTATTTACCAAAAATGCCATTTGACCCATGAAATTACCAAAATACCCCTCAAGACCATTTTCTCTCTCCTTTCTCTCTCTCTTCCCTTTCTCTCTCTTCTTTCCCTTCCATTTTCACGTTGGCAGCACCCCTTTCACGCCATCTTCATCCCATTTTCATCTCATCTTCATCTTCTTCACCTCGCCGTGGACCGCCGCCGCTCCGCCGTCGCCCGCCGAGCCGCCGGTCGCCGGTCGCACGCCCCGCCTAGCCCTCGCCGTTGCCGTGCCGCCCCAGCCGAGCCGCTGCCGCCCCTGTTCAGTCGATGCCCGTCGACCGCCGAGCCTCGCCGTCGTCCGCTAAGCTTCACCGGAGCAACCTAGGACCCGCTGGACCTTGGCCGAAGCTCCGCCGAGCTTGCCGGCCGCTCGTTGAGCTCCGTTTCCGTCGTTTGGCCGTTTTCCAGCCGCTGTCCAGCCGCCGTTCTTCGTCGTCCGGTTGTCGTTTTGAAAATCCGACACCGTGGTTGCGTCCGGATCGACGAGGAGAGTTCGTAGGAGCGTCGCCGGAAAATTGGCCGCCGCCGCCGCCGCCGCCGCCGCCGCCGCCGCCGCCGCCGCCGCCGCCGTCGCTGCCGCCGCCACCGCTCGCCGCCGGTCGCCGCCGACCGTCGCCGCCCGTTTAGGAGTGAGTTAACCCCTAATCCCTGATTAGGCCGTTAATTGCACTAATTAGATTATTTAATTAGTTACCGTAATTAGATTAATTAGTTACCGCAGTTAATAGATAGTTATCTGGGTTAGTTAGTTAACTGTGGTTAGATTAATTAGTTACTATAGTTAAATTAAATAGTAACTGTGGTAGATTAATTAACTGCTGTGGTTAGTTGAATTAACCGTGGTTAGGTGGAATAGTTACCATGGTTAATTGCATGTTGTTGTGCCTAGTTTGTGGCGTCTGATCGTGGATTGGACTGAGTGTTGATTGCGCATTAAATTGCTGAATGATCACACTAGGGTCGAAATGCTATATTAAATGGAAATTGAATATTCGCGTGATCGATTGTGAATTTGAGTGTGAAAATGGCCGTGAGCCAGATTTGAGTGTGAAAATGGCCGTGGGCCAGTTTTGAATGTAAAAATGGCCGTTGGCCGAGTTTGAGCATGAAAATGGCCGTTGGCCAAGTTTGAGCATAAATTGGCCGTTAGCCAGGTTTGAGCATCAAAAATGAGATTTGGCTTGAGAGCCGGTTTTGAGCGCGAGGTCATGCAGTTGTTTCACCGTGTCACCCTAACGTAACTGGGGGCACAGGCGATACCCTTGTTGGCATGGGTCGCCGCCTGATAAGTCTGTGTGCCGGCGACGTACAGTCCGGGATTCCACGGATTATTGGTTGCCTGTCAGTCCGTGCCCGGCGACGGACCATCCGGATAACACGGCTGATGAGATGCCGGTCGCAACAGTGTTGGTCCGTAGTCCCTCCTGGAATATCCCTGGTGTGCTCGCCTTAGGGGTCTTGAGGGAGCCATCGGATGCCGTCGCTGTAACGTAGTAGGACGACGCCCGGTTAATCCGGAAGAGTACTAGCAGCGAGGCTGTGCTTTGGCGAGAGTGGGGTATCTCTTGGCTAGCTGACCGGAACACGTTTGTTGCATAATGCATGACCATTGCTGAGTGTTCTGGCTGATTGGTTGATGCATTGTTTATTCATTATTAAATTGTACCTATCGCATGGCTCCAGGCGAGGTACGTTGCATGTGGTTGTTGTTCTGAGGTTGAGCTTAGATCGATAGAATGGTTAGGTCGTGATCAACGCCTAATCGGACTTAGGCGTTGACCCGCTGAGGTTCATATCTCATGCGCTTTGGCTGATCGCCTTTCAGGTTTTCGTGATGGCCGCGCGCCACGTTAGATTTGGCGTCCCGATCGAACTCACGACGGTACTTCATCGCCGTCGCGTCGCTAACTCTGAGGACATATGGGAACAACATGTCACGACAGTCTAGGTTGACGAGGGGTTGCCACACTATGTGGCCTACCTCTTTAAGGCCTGGTTCATGTGTCGGACTGGTGTTCCCATAGGACCGATTCGGGGGTTTGATGTACCCCTGGGTTCGGGTCCAATAGTCCAGACTTGGGACGCGACGGAGGCTGAGATGCCGGATGGGGAGATCGTGGACCCAGATCTGAGTTCGGAGGAGGAGGATCCAGATTCGCCGCCTGGTTACCAAGGTTGACCCGGTGTTGTTGGCCCGGGGGTTTTTGGAGAGGCTGCGGAGGAGCTTTGGAGGTTGTTTGTTTATAGCTGGTAGTGTGGTAGTTGTGTATCGGCTAGTACGCCCTGACACGATCCGGTATCTTTTTGTGGGTCTAAGGGGATCGGTCCGAGGAGGACTCGTGTAAATTATGTGTGTAATGTAAACTAATCAAGCAAGTAATGAAAAGGGTTTGTTGTTGTTGTTTGTTGTAGTTCCTATTCTTTCTATCCCTGTTGTTTGTTGTCCGGGGTGTTGTTCGCTTTCGCATGTGCTTAATTATAAGATAAAAGAAATGGGTCGATGATTTGCCTGGGACATCATCCTTTGACCAGACGTTTGGCAAGGATGGTTGCGCGCCCGGGGACTCGGGGCGTGACATCCCCGTTTTGGTATGAGAGCGTGATTTGTGGAGTAACAAGGTGCGCTGGGTTTGGGATAGTTAGTAGGAATTAAACCCTGTGCTTGTCTGTGCTGTTTGCTTGTTGTTTAGCAGTAGACCTGAGTTCTCATTACGTGTTGCTTTGGGCGAGCAGGAGTCCTTACGGTCCTGCAGAATGAGCAACCGTAGCCGGAGAGTGCCCCAAGGTAGGGCAACTCAGGTGGATCCCGATATGGAGAGGGATCGTGTCCCGGGAGTGCCCGCGGAAAGGGTAGCTCTAGTTGTTCCGGAAACGGTTGAGAACCGCGTTCCCGTTGCTCGCAGAGGCAGAGGAAGGGCCGCCCGAGCAAGACCCAGAGTGGGTAGAGTGGACGAACCAGAAGTGCCTAGAGAAGGGGCAGTGCTTGCAGATCCTAGAATGGACGGGATCCTGCAAGCGTTGGAAACCATGGGTAACCTGATGGGGCAGCAAATGAGGAACCAAGCTGCAGCTACCATTCCACAGGAGGGTCCGTTAGCTGAAGACGGGATCCGCAGGCAGCAAACTCACAGATTGGTGGAGCAGTTTATGAAGCTTCAGCCGCCGAGATTTTCGGGAACTAGTGACCCGGAAGCTGCCACCTCGTGGATGGAGGATTTGGAGAAGGCCTTTGCCTTGTTAGGATGTTCTGAGGAAGAAAAGGTAACGCTGGCTGTTTACCAACTGCAGGGTAATGCTAGCTCGTGGTGGAAGGCCACGCAAGGAAGTGTGTTTCCAGAGGGTGCGATCCCGGAGTGGGGTGCCTTCGCGGAAGCCTTCAACGGAAAGTACTTCTCGGATTGCGCGCGAGAGTAGAAGATGGACGAGTTTCTCCATCTTCGTCAGTATCAGTCGTCAGTGGACCAATATGAGGCAAAGTTTGCCGAGCTGTCCAAGTATGCACCGAGGATGGTAGAGAACCCTGAGGATAGGGCGAGGAGGTTTAGAAACGGGTTGAAGCCGGAGATCAAGAGTGTGTTGGTGCCGTTCAGCCTGAAGAACTACAATGAACTATATGAGAAAGCGCAGCTGGTGGAAAGGGACATTGCTGAAAGGGCAACCTCATCTAGATCGCGGTTCGCTCCTGTGGTGAGAGATAACCGAAGGTTCGGTAAAGGACCGATGATGGGTAATAGGAACCCCATCCCGCCTAACAAGAGGAACTTTGTTGGGAAGTCGACGTTCCGTCCCGACGTCGTGTGCTCGTTTTGCCGTCACAAGCATGGGCCTGGTCCATGCCTAAGGAGGTCGGGTACCTGCTTTGGTTATGGCAAGTATGGCCACCAAGTCAAAGATTGTCCTCAGAGACAGATGGGAGGACAGATGCAACAAGGAGGTCAGATGCGAGGGAACATTCCGCAGAACTTTCAGAACCGACCGCCAGTGCAAGGAAGGGTGTATGCTGTCACCCGGGAAGAGGCGAAGGACTCGCCGACCGTTTCAGGTACAGTCTTATTGCATAACCAAGTAGCTTATGCATTGTTTGATTCAGGAGCTTCCCACTCCTTTGTTGCTGCTCAGTTTGTTAAGCTAGCTGGCATGAGTACAGAACTGTTGAGATCAACTGTTAGGATATCTACATCGCTTAAGGATAATGTTGTGGCTGCAGTAGGATGTCCTGATTGTAGACTGGTTGTAGATGGTCATGAGGGAATGATAAATCTGATTGTGCTAGCTTTGTTTGATTTCGATTTGATTGTTGGTATGGACTGGCTCACTGAGCAGAGAGCTATTTTGGATTGTCATAGTAAGACTATCCTGTTTAACCCATTGAATGGGGTTAGTTTCAAGTTTGTTGGAAATCGAGGGGGAACCTTGATCCCCTTAGTTTCGTCGATGGAAGCGACTCGGTTGTTGGATGGAGGTTGCCAAGGTTATTTGGCGTCTGTGGTAGATGTGTTGGCTGAGGAGTTAAGGCTGGAGGATATTGCTGTTGTAAGGGAATTCCCTGATGTTTTTCCGAAGGAGTTGCCTGGATTGCCACCGGAAAGGGAGATAGAGTTCGTGGTTGAGTTAGCCCCTGGTACGGAGCCAATCTCAAAAGCACCGTATCAGATGGCGTTGTCGGAACTCAAGGAACTGAAGGTATAGATGCAGGAGTTGTTGGATAAAGGATATATCCGTCCAAGTGCATCTCCATGGGGAGCGCCAGTTTTGTTTGTGAGGAAGAAGGATGGATCGCTTCGTCTGTGCATCGACTACCGTCAGCTCAACCAGGTGACAGTCAAGAACAAGTATCCGTTGCCAAGGATTGATGATCTGTTTGACCATCTTCAAGGAGCTTTGGTGTTCTCCAAGATCGATCTACGGACGGGATACCATCAGCTAAGGATCAAGAGGGAGGATGTACCGAAGACAGCGTTTAGGACGCGCTATGGTCACTATGAATTCACAGTGATGCCGTTTGGTCTAACAAATGCTCCAGCTGCTTTCATGGACTTGATGAATAGGGTATTCAGTGAGTATTTGGACAAATTCGTCATAGTGTTCATTGACGATATTTTGGTATACTCTAAGAGCCCTGAGGATCATGAGCAACACTTGAGGACAGTGTTAGAGACTCTTCGGAAACACCAGTTGTTTGCTAAGTTTAGCAAGTGCGAGTTTTGGCTAGCTCGCGTAGCCTTCCTTGGTCACATAATTTCTGGAGAAGGAATATCAGTAGACCCAACCAAGATTGAAGCGGTCATGGATTGGCCGAGGCCGACGTCAGTGACAGAAGTTCGGAGCTTCTTGGGTTTAGCAGGCTACTACAGACGTTTCGTGGAAAGGTTCTCCGCAATAGCTTTGCCGTTGACACGTCTGCTGAAGAAGGACGAAAGATTCGAGTGGACAGACAAGTGTGAGCGTAGTTTCCAAGAGCTTAAGCAAAAGCTAACTACGGCTCCGGTTTTGACAATACCGTCTAGTCCTGGAGGATATGAGATTTACAGCGATGCTTCCTTCAAGGGACTAGGCTGTGTGCTTATGCAACATGGAAAGGTGGTTGCATATGCTTCTCGTCAGTTGAGACCGCACGAGTTGAATTACCCGACACACGATCTGGAGTTAGCAGCGATCGTGTTTGCCCTTAAGATCTGGAGACACTACTTGGTAGGAGAACGGTTCCAAGTCTACACCGATCATCAGAGTTTGAAGTATCTGTTCTCTCAGAAGGAGTTGAACATGAGGCAGTGCCGTTGGATGGAACTTCTTAAGGATTACGACTGCGAGATCTTGTACCATCCGGGAAAGGCTAATAAGGTTGCTGATGCGCTGAGTCGGAAGTCAACGATTGCCCAGTTGATGGTCCGGGAGTGGCGTCTTCTGGAGGAGGTGCGAGATTCAGAGTTTAAGTTGGAGGTAGGCCGTCTGTCGAGTTTGATGGCTACATTAAGGATCGAGCCGGAGGTGCAAGCGAGGATTAAGACATTGCAATCGACGGATCCTGCCATTCAAAAAGTCCTTCAAGAGGGATCAGAGAAGAGGAAAGAAGATTTTCAGGTAGCTGATGATGGGATATTAAAGTTCAGAGGACGTTTGTGTGTGCCGGCTGATGAGAGTCTTAGGGAAGAAATCTTGTCGGAGGCACATCGTAGCAGCTACAGTGTCCACCCTGGTAGTACGAAGATGTACCAGAATCTGAGGCAGTATTATTGGTGGAGTGGCATGAAGACAGACATAGCCAAGCATGTGGCGAAATGTCTGACATGCCAGCAGGTCAAAGCTCAGCATTGTAAGCCTGGAGGATTGTTACAGCCGCTTGAGATTCCAGAATGGAAGTGGGAACACATCACGATGGACTTCGTGACAAGTTTGCCGAGGAGCCAAAGGGGCAATGATTCAATTTGGGTCGTAGTGGACAGATTGACGAAGTCAGCACATTTCATCCCTGTGAGAAAAGACTTCGCTTTGGACAGGTTGGCAGATTTGTATGTACGTCTGATTGTACGTTTGCATGGTGTGCCAGTGACGATCACGTCGGACCGTGATCCCAGGTTCACGTCTACCTTTTGGAAAAGTTTGCAGACTGCGTTGGGAACAAAGCTGCAATTCAGTACGGCTTATCATCCGCAGACGGATGGCCAGTCTGAAAGGACAATTCAGACGCTTGAGGATATGTTGCGAGCATGTGTATTGGATTTCAAAGGTAACTGGGAAGGACAGCTTCATTTGGTTGAATTCGCCTACAACAATAGCTTTCAGCAGAGTATCAAGATGGCGCCTTTCGAAGCATTATATGGTAGGCCTTGTAGGACGCCAGTCTGTTGGGACGAGGTTGGTGAAAGGAAAATCACCGGTCCCGAGTTAGTACAGCAGTCATTGGACACAGTGAAAATCATCAGAGAAAGACTAAGAACAGCTCAGAGCCGTCAGAAGAGTTATGCAGAAAAAAGACGCAGACCATTGGAGTTTCAAGTCGGTGATCATGTCTTTCTAAAGGTGTCGCCTATGAGAGGGACATCTCGTTTCGGCAAGAAAGGAAAGTTAAGCCCGAGGTACGTTGGACCGTTCGAGATTTTGGAACGGACTGGAAATCTGGCTTATCGTCTCGCGTTGCCACCGAGACTTGCTCAGGTACATGACGTATTCCATGTATCTATGTTAAGGAAGTACGAGCCGGATCCAGCTCATGTCTTGAGTTTTGAAGAGATTGAAGTGGATGAAAGAGTATCGTACGTGGAACGTCCGGTGAGGATCGAAGACCTGAAGGAGCAGGTTCTGAGAAACAAGACAATTCTATTGGTGAAGGTTGTTTGGCAACACCATGGAACCGAGGGAGCGACGTGAGAAAGTGAAGAATCGATGAGGAGTAGGTTTCCATTTCTTTTTTAGGCGATGTAATGTTTTAATTTCGGGGACGAAATTTCCCCAAGGGGGGAAGAGTTGTGACGTCCCGAAATTTCAAGGCTTATTATATGAATAATATTGGACGATTGGAATTGAGTGACATTCGTCGGACGCGGAATCATTCGATCTGAGGATCGTTAGTCGTCGATCGAAGCGTAGATAATTATAGTTCGATTAGATTAGTCGCGCCGTAATTAGTCTTCGCCGTATTCCTTCGCGCTTGCGTCGACCCTGAGCCAAATATTCCGAACCAGTCCTAAAATCGTCAGATTACCGAAATACCCTCAGATATTATTCATATACGCCAGAAACAATTAATACCGAATGACCGCGGGCCCCGCATCATTAAATGCCATGTCATATCACCTTTTTGACTTTTGGTTATTTACCAAAAATGCCATTTGACCCATGAAATTACCAAAATACCCCTCAAGACCATTTTCTCTCTCCTTTCTCTCTCTCTTCCCTTTCTCTCTCTTCTTTCCCTTCCATTTTCACGTTGGCAGCACCCCTTTCACGCCATCTTCATCCCATTTTCATCTCATCTTCATCTTCTTCACCTCGCCGTGGACCGCCGCCGCTCCGCCGTCGCCCGCCGAGCCGCCGGTCGCCCGTCGCACGCCCCGCCTAGCCCTCGCCGTTGCCGTGCCGCCCCAGCCGAGCCGCTGCCGCCCCTGTTCAGCCGCTGCCCGTCGACCGCCGAGCCTCGCCGTCGTCCGCCAAGCTTCACCGGAGCAACCTAGGACCCGCTGGACCTTGGCCGAAGCTCCGCCGAGCTTGCCGGCCGCTCGTTGAGCTCCGTTTCCGTCGTTTGGCCGTTTTCCAGCCGCTGTCCAGCCGCCGTTCTTCGTCGTCCGGTTGTCGTTTTGGAAATCCGACACCGTGGTTGCGTCCGGATCGACGAGGAGAGTCCGTAGGAGCGTCGCCGGAAAATTGGCCGCCGCCGCCGCCGCCGCCGCCGTCGCTGCCGCCGCCGCCGCTCGCCGCCGGTCGCCGCCGACCGTCGCCGCCCGTTTAGGAGTGAGTTAACCCCTAATCCCTGATTAGGCCGTTAATTGCACTAATTAGATTATTTAATTAGTTACCGTAATTAGATTAATTAGTTACCGCAGTTAATAGATAGTTACCTGGGTTAGTTAGTTAACTGTGGTTAGATTAATTAGTTACTATAGTTAAATTAAATAGTAACTGTGGTAGATTAATTAACTGCTGTGGTTAGTTGAATTAACCGTGGTTAGGTGGAATAGTTACCATGGTTAATTGCATGTTGTTGTGCCTAGTTTGTGGCGTCCGATCGTGGATTGGACTGAGTGTTGATTGCGCATTAAATTGCTGAATGATCACACTAGGGTTGAAATGCTATATTAAATGGAAATTGAATATTCGCGTGATCGATTGTGAATTTGAGTGTGAAAATGGCCGTGGGCCAGATTTGAGTGTGAAAATGGCCGTGGGCCAGTTTTGAATGTAAAAATGGCCGTTGGCCGAGTTTGAGCATGAAAATGGCCGTTGGCCAAGTTTGAGCATAAATTGGCCGTTAGCCAGGTTTGAGCATCAAAAATGAGATTTGGCTTGAGAGCCGGTTTTGAGCGCGAGGTCATGCAGTTGTTTCACCGTGTCACCCTAACGTAACTGGGGGCACAGGCGATACCCTTGTTGGCATGGGTCGCCGCCTGATAAGTCTGTGTGCCGGCGACGTACAGTCCGGGATTCCACGGCTTATTGGTTGCCTGTCAGTCCGTGCCCGGCGACGAACCGTCCGGATAACACGGCTGATGAGATGCCGGTCGCAACAGTGTTGGTTCGTAGTCCCTCCTGGAATATCCCTGGTGTGCTCGCCTTAGGGGTCTTGAGGGAGCCATCGGATGCCGTCGCTGTAACGTAGTAGGACGACGCCCGGTTAATCCGGAAGAGTACTAGCAGCGAGGCTGTGCTTTGGCGAGAGTGGTGTATCTCTTGACCGGCTGATCGGAACGCGTTTGTTGCATAATGCATGACCATTGCTGAGTGTTCTGGCTGATTGGTTGATGCATTGTTTATTCATTATTAAATTGTACCTGTCGCATGGCTCCAGGCGAGGTACGTTGCATGTGGTTGTTGTTCTGAGGTTGAGCTTAGATCGATAGAATGGTTAGGTCGTGATCAACGTCATAATCAGACTTAGGCGTTGACCCGCTGAGATTCATATCTCATGCGCTTTGGCTGATCGCCTTTCAGGTTTTCGTGATGGCCGCGCGCCACGTTAGATTTGGCGTCCCGATCGAACTCACGACGGTACTTCATCGCCGTCACGTCGCTAACTTTGAGGACATATGGGAACAACATGTCACGACAGTCTGGGTTGACGAGGGGTTGCCACACTATGTGGCCCACCTCTTTAAGGCCTGGTTCATGTGTCGGACTGGTGTTCCCATAGGACCGATTTGGGGGTTTGATGTACCCCTGGGTGCGGGTCCAATAGTCCAGACTTGGGACGCGACGGAGGCTGAGATGCCGGATGGGGAGATCGTGGACCCAGATCTGAGTTCGGAGGAGGAGGATCCAGATTCGCCGCCTGGTTACCAAGGTTGACCCGGTGTTGTTGGCCCGGGGGTTTTTGGAGAGGCTGCGGAGGAGCTTTGGAGGTTGTTTGTGTATAGCTGGTAGTGTGGTAGTTGTGTTTCGGCTAGTACGCCCTGACCCGACCCGGTATCTTTTTGTGGGTCTAAGGGGATCGGTCCGAGGGGGACTCGTGTAAATTATGTGTGTAATGTAAACTAATCAAGCAAGTAATGAAAAGGGTTTGTTGTTGTTGTTTGTTGTAGTTCCTATTCTTTCTATCCCTGTTGTTTGTTGTCCGGGGTGTTGTTCGCTTCCGCATGTGCTTAATTATAAGATAAAAGAAATGGGTCGATGATTTGCCTGGGACATCATCCTTTGACCAGACGTTTGGCAGGGATGGTTGCGCGCCCGGGGACTCGGGGCGTGACAGATACTTTCCTAGCATTGCAATAAGGGTTCTCTCTCAAAGGTCCTTGATCAAAATTAGAGATGATAATAAGTTTTGGATGCATGATCAAGTTCGAGACTTTGGAAGGTACATTGTTCTTCGAGTATATACTCGCAAGTTTTGTAGGGTGTGGATTCGTGAGGATGCCCTGAAACTGCTGGAGGGAAAAAAGGTAAACGGGAACTGCATATGTTTAAAAATATTTGGGGCAAGAAATTCTTTGAACTTTTCTTTCACATTTAAAGCAGCAATTTGGTTAAAATATGCGGCGGTTACTTCTCTCTGTCAAACAGTCAGGTCAAAGGTCTCAAAATCTGAAGAGAGAGCCAAAAGAGATTGCCTGAAAGTTGGCTTTATTTCCTTGGTTCTAGTCTACAGAAAGTAGCTTTTTGAAATCTTGAAAAAACAAAGAACTGGTTACGTGTGATCCAGGTAAAATGAAAAAACTTGCTTTATCAAGAATTTTAACATTATTTTCAACTGATTTTTTTTTAGAATAAACTAAGAAGAACTTTGAATTAATATGCAAAGTATATTTCCCGAAAAGTAGAAACCCAAAATATGATACCTTCAGATTCGAAAATTAGTTTATGTAGAAGAGGAGGAAAAAACTACTTGTTGGCTCTTCATTCTGGGTCCTCTCCGTTGTAGCTCTGTAAATCATATGTTGCGTGCTCAATATTGAGTCTGTGATATGCAGAGAAATGAAGATGTTGAAGCGCTAAGCCTGACTTCCAATGGCTGCAGCTGCAGTGTTGCATCTGAAGAATTAGCTGCTCTACCAAATCTAAGGTTCCTTGGAGTGAAAGGCATTAATATTTTTGGCAACTTCAAGAATCTACTTTCGGAGCTACGATGGTTTTCATGGGAAATTACACATAATGAATTTTATGTGGAGAGCTTTCATTTTCCTAATTTGGTTGTGCTAGACCTTTCAAGGAGTGATATCGAAGATGACTGGGGTGGGTGGAGCCAAATCCAGGTACGATATGCCTTCTCTATTCACCTTCTTTCCGTGTTTATGTATCATTCAATGCATGGTACGCATATGGCGTGCTCCCCTGATCTAAAACATTTTGTGCTGGTCTAGCATCTAGAGTCAGAATACACTCAGCTAAACACATTTGAAAAGAAAGGAGAGGAAGCTATAGAATCACATGGCAGCAGCATATAATCCCAGTGATTGTTGCTCCATATTTCATCCATTCATTACAGACTGCTTGAGTAATCGAGCCACGGATAAATATGATCTGCGTAAAAATCCCCACTCCGTAGTATTATCCAGGCATTCATCATCGCCTTGGTTTGAGGAATTCAAGATTTTCCTACTTCAGAGTTTGGACTTTGGATGCTTTATGGCTTGCCGTAGTTGCTTTTCTAATAGCTAATAGTTGAAATATTGTCGCACATCCTTTGATGACGAGCTTTATATACGCTTTATATTCATGCGATCACCAGCAAAAATCATTGGCTGTGCGTCTCCTTGGTTTAGAGTTTGGACTTTGGCTGCTTTATGGCTTGTTGTAGTCCCATTTCTAATGGTTAATTGCTAAAATATTATCTCACATTGCTTGATGCTGAATTTTATATGCTCATTATATTCATGTTGTCTCTCTTCTGTGCGTCCACCCACACGTGCCGTGGTCAAATTTCACGGGATCACGATGTTACATAACATCATAAATTTATTTTTTGACGCTTTACAATTTTTTTTTTTTTTTGGAACTTAATTACGATTCTACATCATGAAGATGCACGAGCGAGAGAGATATATATAAGTGCCTCATCCTTGTATAGTTGATAGACTCGAGATATAGTTCCATGTGTAACGCTTTTAAACCATGGGAAGATTTAGACTTCAGGGGCTATTTCTTAATAAGTAAGAACTGATTGGCAACTTTTTAGTTCGATAAATTATCAACAAAATAACAATTTTACCATCACCAAACGTATTAGCAAATTACCAATTGTTTTTTAATATTACAAGTTATCCCTTTCATTAATTAGGAGATTACGATTTGCGTAGATACTTTACTAATAGTATCGTTTAGTTATTGTATCTTACAAACAAAGTACTATTTATCATTGTAAATGGTTACTAGGTTATGGCCATCACTACAATTTTATCAGGGATAAGTCCACTAGAAGTCGTAAAACTTGTAGCGAAAGAACAATTGAGTTCTAAAACTTTCAAAAAGTGTAATTAAGTACTAAAACTTGTCAAATTGGTGCAATCAAGTCTTTTTGTTAACTCCGTCCAATTTGACTAACGAACAATGTTGACTTGGTTAAAACTTGTCAAATTGGTGCAATCAAGTCTTTTTTATTATTATTTTCTCTCTCCTACATGGTTAAAATAACCTAGTTCTGATCGGGAAAAAGAGAGAGGAAAAAGTAGGCTAGGGCTTGCAGCTGCCGCCGCCTCCTGACCATGGTCTAGATGGGCCGACGATAGTGGGTGAATGGTCGACCGCCCAGGGCCGACTACCATTGCCAACTATAGGCGAGGGAAACTTGTGGCCCTCGGCCAGACTTGGGCGAGGGCTGGCGACCCTCGCCCAATTTGGGAGGGCCGCGACCCTCATCCAGGTGAGGGCCTACAGGTCGCCGGGCCCCTGCCATGTGCTGGCACTTCCCAGTGATGGTGGGGCAACGCCACAATGGTGAGGGTTGCTTGCTTTTTCACACTCTTTTTTTTTTTTAATTTTCCTTAATTGTTTATAAAACTTAAATAAATTTGTATTAAACAATCGAATTTGGAGCAAACAACGTTATTTTAGCTACGTCAGCACCACATACGAGAGAGAAAATAATAAAAAAGGCCGCATAAACATTTTTCGTTCGTTCAGTTGGATGGAGTTAACGGAAGTATTTGATTTTACCAATTTGATATGTTTTGGGACTTAAATGCACTTTTTGAAAATTTTAGGACTCAATTATACTTTTGTGACAAATTTTTATGACTTTCAGTGCACTTATCCCATTTCACCGAGTACGAAATTTTATTTTTCAGTAACATACAGATATAATAATAGATTTATCAGGTTGAAATACCCTTGCAGACTACGAACTAGCGTTCGCTTTGACAAGCGAGCACGTTTTTCAGCTGGTAGACTATGAATTGCTTACATACTTTACTAGTAGTATTGGTTAACTTTTGTAACTTATGAACGAATAAACTATTCTTTTACTCTAAAATCGTAGGAGTTTTTTAGTTTTATTTTGATTTTACAAGTACTAATGCTTGTGAGTCAGTAAAGACTAACGAAATAGTCGATTTACCAGGCTTGCCGTAGTAGATTATAAGCAGCCTTTCGTTTTTTACAATGGGCAACTTACGCTGTTTGCAAGTAAACGAGGGAGTATATTGAATTACAAAAATTAGAATGATTACTTATATAAAAAATCTAAGTTGATTGATTGTTTCAGTCTTTTAAATTCAACCATTTTCTGTTTCTGCAGATGACAAAAAAATTAAAAGTTCTGGAATTAACGGATTGCACAAAGTTGAGGAGAACACCCGATTTCTCTAATTTCACGTCTTTGGAGACATTAGTACTTACTCGGTGTTCCAACTTAATCACAATTGACCCCTCCATTTCTAAGCTTCAACTCCTAGAGACTTTGAATGTCAAAGGTTGTAGTTGTCTTGGGGAGTTGCCTGAAGAAGTCGGTTCCCTACAATCTTTGAAGCAGATCATCATGCCCGAAAATTTTCAACCCTTGAAGCTTCCGGAGAAATTTGGCAATTTGAAATGTTTGTCGAGTTTTAGATTAAACTACCACCCTAAAATCCGCAAACTTCCAGACTCAATCGGAGGAGCAGCAAATCTTACATCCTTAACGTTACGCGAGTGCGTGGGGATAAAGGAACTTCCAAACTCAATTGGGGAGTTAAAAATGTTGGAGGAGTTGGATGTAACAAACTCAGGCATAACTTAACTCCCCGAATCTATTGAAAGCTTAAAGAGACTAAAGGTGTTGAATATAAGTAGAACGAAGATAAAGGAATTTCCTCATACTATCGGAGGACTGGAGATGCTTGAAAGTTTACAAGCCTACAAATCCTGGAATCTGACGGATAAAAATTTGGAGGAAATTGGGAAGCTACTCCATTTGAAGAAATTGAACTTAGCATTTACTAGTGTTTCTAGATTGCCTCCAGAGATAAGTCGTCTCCGTATCCAAAAACTTGAAGTGGGTTCGATTGAGCTTCAAGAAGTGCCGGCTCCTCCATCGAGTTTGAAATTCCTTGCGGTTCAAGTTCTAGACTTCTCTCTTGTCCCTCACCCGTCAAGCATCACCGGTTTGGAACATCTGGAATTACAAAGATTCAGCAATTCGACAAATATACCTCGCTCTACTTGGCGGGACTATGAGTCAAAACTTGAAGCAGCTGTGGTGAGAGAGCAACCGTTCTATCAGCTTCCATCTCATTTGTCGACCTTGAAACTTAGGGGTATTAGTCCACTGCCACAATTTTCCAACTTACTAAATTTGACAGTTCTGCATGTAATTGACTGTGCAATATCACACGTACCTGTCAATCCAGGCCTAACGCATCTGAGGGAACTGTTCATATGTAGATGTAAATCCCTTGAGAAAATACCTGGTCTGTCCCTCTTGAGGAGTTTGGAGCGGTTGGAACTGGAGGGCTTGAGCAGGCTAGTTGAGATTCAAGGTTTGTCAGAACTGGAATCTTTGCAGCACCTCCGTATTTCCAGTTGTGATTTAATTGGACAGTTACCCAATTTATCCAAGTTGGGTAAGCTACAACATCTAGATTTAGAAGCTTGTCCAAATTTGAGACCCATTGAGGGTATCGAGGGCTTAGAAAGCTGGGTGTTGGATACTCGTGGCCACACTATCCTGGAAAGATTGTTGAATATATCGAGATCGACTTGGCTTTCCCACATATTACCTATGTACGACGTGTTCCTGAGTTCTAAGGGAGCAGACACTCATCAAAGCATTGTCAGTTATCTTCACGCTCGGATGTTACGCAATCGAATCTCTGTTTACAGTAATATCGATGACTTCAGGTCCAATGAAGGGATTGGGGAAAAGATTCTGCAAGCACTTGATAACTCCGATATCTACATACCCATCTTCTCTAGAAACTACTCTTCCAGTCATTGGTGTCTCCGTGAACTTGCCCGCATGGTAAAATGCACGTCAGAATCAAAGGGGAAAAGAAGAATCCTCCCCATTTTCTACGATGTGGAGATTGATGATGTTAAGCTCAAAACTGATTTATACAAAAGGATCTGGACAAGCACCAGAGGAACTTCGACCACAACGAAGTGAAGTCGTGGAAAGAGGGCCTAATTGAGGTTGCAGCAATGAGGGGTTTCGTCTTGAAAAATAACAGGTAATTCTGCTATTTCGCCACTAAATCACGAGGTAAATAAGTCATTCAATTGAACTGTCCCAACTCAGAGAGTTTCAAAGTTACTGCAGTGCAACCCTTTTGTTTACACATAATTGTGCACTCAATCAAATATAGTCCTATGGAATAAGAAATAGATCCTTCTAGTTAGTACTATCCGGAGGAACAGAACAGAAATGCATACTGGTACAGCCACACATATTTTGTTTTCTGTTGTTTTGTTGTCTGAGTTAAAGTTCTTCAGGCTACAGTGGTTTGAGAAATCAAATCAACAATTAGATGGTCATTTTGATATCCTTTTAATTTCTGTCTGTCCAACTAAAATGAGCTGTGCTTCCATTGTGCATTGCTGCAGCTACGAAGAAGTACCTGAATTGGTTCTTGCAGAGGTTTTTAAAGCAAGGAAATTGTTAGACGTGGACTCCTGAAGCCATCTTTTGGTCGGTTGTCAAAGAAAAGGCGAATGGAATTGCTATCAATGTAATGATAGTCTCCCCAGGTTCATTCTGTTTTTATTGTTCGGAGGATCTACATATCTTGTTGATATGTCTTGAATTAATTATGGGCTTGAGCCAACGTTAGGGTTTAATGGTGGTAATATAAATATAGCTCTTTCTCAAACTATAAAGGGTAGATGCATATTTGAGCCGCCTTTTGTAATCTTTGATTTTATAGTAGATTTCGCTTCTCCTCTCTCCGTGATTTTTCCCGCAATGATTTCCACGTAAATCTTTGTGTTCTTTTTTTCTTCTCAGTTTTAATTTCGTTTTAGTTTCCGCATTGTCATAAGAATCTAGTATCAAAGCCTTAGGGTTTTTCGATCTTCCGGTTATAGCTTCAAGTTCAACAACGAAATTTGATATTGAGAAGTTTGATGGGAGCGACAGTTTCAACCTATGGCAGGTTCGTATGTTAGTTGTTCTTACACACCAGGGTTTGAAGAAAACTCTATTTAGTAAAGGGAATAAGCCGGAAACCACGTCAGATGAAACGTGGGATGAATTGGATGCAAAAGCTTTGTCCACTATCCAGTTATGCCTCACGAATGAAGTTTTACAGGAGGTATTAGATTAGAAAACAGCTACAGGTTTATGGATGAAATTGGAGAGTATTTTTCTGACAAAATCTCTCACTAATCGATTGAGGCTCAAGCAACGACTCTTCACTTTTCGTATGGATGAAGGTGCTTTTCTTAAATCTCATATTTCTGAGTTCAATGCCATTATCTCTGAATTAAAAAGTATTGATGTTAAAATTGAAGATGATGATCAAGCTCTTTTGCTGTTTAGTTTCACTACCTCCCTCTTATAAGAATTTTAGAGAGACCATGATTATTAGTGGAGAAACTATTGATGTTGAAGATTTCAAGACTAGTCTGCTAAATAAACAGAAACTTGATACAAAATTGACTTTTGAAGGCAGTAATAATCATGGGGCTGGTTTAGTTGCTCATGGAAGGTCTGTTGAGAGAAGCAATAGTGGCAGGAACAGGTCAAAATCAAAGCACAGAGACTTGACTTGCAATTATTGTAAGTCTCAGGGGCATATTAAGATAAATTGTCTGAAACTGAAGGCAAAGCAGCAAAAAGAAAATAGCCAGAATCAACAAAATCAAAAGAATGTCAATCGTTACAATAATCACAACTACTAGAACAGACAGAATCAGGGAAAAGAAAATCCCGCTCAAGCTGGTGTTGCTAAAAAAGAAAATGAAGATTGGCTATTGGTTGCATATGATAAAGATAAATTTTGTGATAGTTGGATTCTTGATTCAGGCTGTTCGTACCACATGTGTCCTAATCGTGATTGGTTCTCTACGTACAACGAATATAATGATGGTGTTATTTTAATGGGCAATAATGCTAAATGCAAATCAGTTGGGATTTATGAGTCCAAGCCCAAACTACGAATGAAAATTTACGGGCTTAAATCGTAAAAGCCATCTGATGTCCAGGAGGCGCTACCCCCCTTGAGACCCCCGCCGGGGCGGCTCCCTCGGACCCCCGCCTAGTCAGTGTGGAGCGGGACCCACATGCTTTCCTGTCGTATGGAAATATGAACCACACCCCAACACAGCCAACAGGGGCCGCGAAGATAGCCAGCGATCGGCGAGGGCTCGCAAGCTCTCACCCAAAGGGCAGTGGCCAGCAGGCTGCTGTCCCTAACAAAAAAAAAAAGCAAAAAAAAGGACCCAAAAAGTCAAAGAAATTTTTAAAATATTATAATTTGCCACGTCAGCGAGGTCGGCCAAATGGACTGAATTGGCATAATTGTAAAATGTTTAAGACTCAATTGGCCAAAAAAAAAATTAGGAATGAATTGGCACAATTTACAATATGTTGAGGACTTTTTTGGTAATTCTTTCATTTCTCTTGTAATTGAGAGTTGTAATAAAAAGTTGGAAAATGTTAATTATAGTTAAATCATCTTCCAAATATAGCCCTAGTTTAAAAATGAATCAGGACAAACCCTATTTCTCAATTTCTCTTTCTCGCATTTACTCTTTATTTCGTTGTGTTTGTGCGTCTAATCCTAACAGAAAGTAATCGATAATTTAGTATTGATTTTGATGATCCTAATCTTTATCTTATTGAATTAGTCAATGTGCTTAGATTGGTACATCAACTTTCTTTAAACGTTGACAGTCCAACTAAACCAGCTATTCTAATTTTCCCAATCGACAGTCGTATGAGCTATGCTAACCCTCCATTACAGTTTGAAAGCTCCTTATCTCCAGGCACAACTGCAAAGACAATGTGAAAGCTTCACTTATCCTCCAATGAAGCATGGGAGTCACGGATATCGTCGTTCCTACATATATGCTCACCTTGTGAATAACGCATCAAAACATCTAGATCCTCTGAACAGTAGATATAGAATGCACTTGTACAGAATTTAATTACATAGGAAGCAAATTCACTCTTTTCTTTTCTTTGACAACAAATCAAAAGAAGGCTTCAGGAGTCCACATCTAACAATTTCCTTGCTCTCAAAACCTCTTCAACAACCTTCTCAACTAGTTCTCCAAACCTGCAATGATGCCCAGGCGAAGTGTTATAACGAAACGCAGAAAACAAAGACAGAACACCAGGATTTTACGTGGTTCGATCGAGGCGATCTACGTCCACGGGCGAGGCGAAACGAAATTCCACTATGAACAAAGAGAGTACAAGATCGCTAAAGCGCAGGGCTCACGACAATTACATAAAACGAAAAACTCTCTCTATCTCGAACATAAAAACCCTAGCCTAAGTAGATAAGGCCCAAAATTTTTTTCTCGGGGGCGTTGCCCCCGAACCCCCATAGAGATCTGCTCTAGCGCTAAAAAGATTTAGTTTCCGCTAAAAAGGTTTAGTTCGAAACGCCGGAGGGTTGAGCCAAACTAAACCTCTACTTTTTCTCTTCTTTTGGGCTGCACGAAATATATGTCAGACTGAATACATAAAATTCAAAGACATATTTAACACGAAGGACAAATTATTTTAGTCAGACGGGCAGAAAGTAAAAAGTTATCAAAATGACAATCTAATTGTTGATTTGATGTCTCAAACTACTCTAACCTGAAGATCTTTAACTCAGCACACAAAAGATCAGAAGAAAACGAAAAAGTAGTCGATAAAGATGTGCGACTGTACCGCCATGCAATTCTGTAAGAAATTAAGTTGCGCTAGAATTTAGGAACCAATGCGAACTAGCTACTCTTGGTGGTATGGAAGAAATTGGATCCAACTACCAAACTTGAGGCGATAATATGTCGCTGAACAACATCTAAAATTCAGGGATCTATCCGAAATGACATGTCAATTGCTGCAGAAAATAACTGGTATTAGATGTGGGTTCCAAAAAAAATCTTGAGAAACTAGGGCATCTTCTTATTAGCTATTTCTAGAGTGGAAGTGTTATATTAACATGTGATCAAAAGAGGTGTTCCTCTTTCTTTGAGCATTTTCTTCATCTCTAAATTTCAAGTAGGCACAAATCTTCCTTTAAAACAAAACATGATCTTACATTCGCAGGACAAAGATATCTCCACTTTTCAGATAACCCAAAAAGTGCACAAGTTATTACTTAAAAGACAAAGATGTCTGCCATTTCGTCCATACAAACTCATGCGTCATTTGACGTGGCTAATGGCATGGACGTGTAAATTAAACATGTCAACGAGGCAAATGTCAGCAAGGCGAAACAACGTATTTCTCGCTAATCAATAACGACGTCAGCTCGACCAAAAGAAAAATAACATCGCCATTTTTAGACTGAATCAATGACTCATCGGTTTCAACGAGGAGAGAGAGAGAAAATGAGCAGCCCTAAATTGAAAGAGTTAAGGTTCTCGAACCGAGTTCTTTTTGCCCCCAACAGAAAATTAATTAGTGTTTCAATTCGACTATGTTGCACGAACTTCATCAACTAGAATGGACGAACAATTTAACAGTAGGTTTTTATATCCCCAAAGTAGAAATCATATATATCTTTTGGGTCTTTCGGAAAGTAAGGATATTTTTGTCTCGTGGACAAAAATTCATGCATTTTTTTGGGGGGGGGGGGGTGGATTTGGCCTTCAAAATACGAGAACACCCACTCTTCGTCCTTAACTTAAAGATCAGTACTCCCAAGAATAAGAATCTGACTGCGTGTACGGCTATTTGGATGCAAATCAGTACTCCCAAGAATAAGAATCTGACTGAGTGTACGGCTATTTGGATGCAAAAGGCTGTATTGTAGTAATTGCAGTAATATTGAAGTTATTTATGGTATTTAAGTAAAGGGAAAATGACACAAACGGTCTTTGAACTTTGGTTCAATGCGTAATATCATCCATGAACTTTTAATTTATTCAATATGGTCCCTGCACTTTTGTCCCATGTGCAATGTCGTCCCTAAACTTTTAATGTGTCTAATGTGATTCCTAAACTTTAGTTCAATGTTCAATGTGATCCATGAACTTTAAGATATTCTTATATAGTCTGAGACTACATTGAACATTTACCAATAGTTCAAGGACCACCTTAAACAAATTGAAAGCCTAGAGACGATAATGCACAGTCGGCCAAAGGTCAAAGAGCATATTACACAAATTAAAAGTTCAAGGATGACATTGCACATTTAGCCAAATTTCAGGAACCATTTGTACTAATATCCTTGAGTCAATTGAATGACTCATATTGTCATGATTGAAGGAAATGGAAGCAGTTTACCTTTTATATTTCGTCACTTGGAATCCCTTGATATGTGCGACCTTTCTTAGAGCCTCTTCCCATGCCTTCACTTCATCGTGGTGGAAATTCTTCTGGTACTTGCCTAGGGCGCTTCTGTATAAATCGCTTTCAAGCTTAACACCATGAATATTGACGTCGTAGAAAATGGGGAGGATTCTTTTGTCGACCTTTGACTCTGACATGCATTCTACCATGTGGGAAAGTGCACGGAGATGCCACGGCCTGGAAGCGTAATTCGAACTGAAGATGGGTATGTAGATGGGAGAGGCGTCGATTGCTCGCTCAATCTGTTCATCAATTCCATCATCGAAACTCAATTCATGATCGTCTCTACAAACAGAAGTTCCACAATCAACCAGCCCATTGTAAAGGGCATCTGCAAAGCCATGACCAGTGTCTCGTTCCATAAAACTCAGGAACACATCGTACGAAGGTATTTTGGGGCAAAGCCAGGTCGTTCTTGAGATATCCAACAATCTTTCCAGGACAATATGACCCTGATCCAACTTCCAGCTTTCTAAGCCCTCGACTCCCTCAATTGCTCTTAAATTAGGACAATCTTCTAGCTCAACATGATGTAGCTTATTTAACTTCGATAAGTTGGGTAATCCTCCAATTAAACCACAACTGGAAAGATGGAGGTACTGCGATGATACCACTTCTGATAAACCTTGAATCTCAACTAGCCTATTCAACCTGTTCAAGACCAACCGCTGTAGCCGCTTCAAGAGTGACAGATCAGGTATTTCCTCAAGGAATTCACATCTACTTATTTTCAGTTCCGTAAAATGTATTAGGCCTTGAGAGACAGGTAGGCATGATATTCGAGATACAGCGACATGCAGAAGTGCCAAACTTCCTAAGTTGGAAAAATGTGGCAGTGAATTAATGCCCGTGAGTTTCAAGGCTGACAAATGAGATGGAAGCAGATGGGTCGGTTGCTCTCTTATCCAATCTGCTTCCATTTTTGGCAGATCGTAGCTCCCAGTTGAGCAAGGCAAAGCACTTAATGTATATAACTTGAGATAATCTAAATTGATGAGGTTTGAGAGGTTTATAAAAGATAAGTTACTGGCTTGAACTTTAAGGCATGTCAAATTTGATGGAAGACCTGTCACTTGTCGAAGCTTAGTCGAACCCAATTGAAGTTTTTTAAGATGAGAGAGACAACCTATCTCCTCGGGCAATCTACCAACATTAGTATACGATAAGTTCAGTATCCTCAAACGGAATAGCTTCCCAATTTCCTCCAAATTTTCTTCTGTCAGATTCCAGCATTTCTTGGTATGGATCTCTTCAAGCATCTCCATTCCTCCGATAGTATGAGGAAACATATTTACCTTCGTATAATCTATCCTCATCACCCTTAGTTTCTTTAGCTTTCCAATAGAATCGGGTAGTATGTATATTCCTGACTTTGATACATCCAACTCAAACAACATTTGTAACTCCCCAACGGAGCATGGAAGCTCCTCTATTCCCACACACCCACGTAAAGATAAGTGTGTAAGTTTCACCAACCCTCCAATAGACTTTGGAAGTTGGCTGATTTCAGGGTGCTCATCTAATGTAAAACTTGACAAAGATTTCAGATCCCCAAATCTCTCTGGAAGCTTCAAAAGTTTATAATTTTGGGGCATGACAATCTGCGTCAAAGAGTGTAGAGAACCAACTTCTTCCGGCAACTCCTCAAGAGAACTACACCCCTTGATATTCAAAGTTTTGAGGAGTTCAAGCTTACCAATGGAGCAGTCAATTGTGATCAACTTGGAATACCAAGCAAGTATTAACATCTCTAAAGACACGAAGTTAAAGAAGTTGGGTGCCCTTGTCAACTTTGTGCAACCTGTTAAATCCAGGACCTTCAGTTTTTTTGTCATCTGCTGAAAAGAATTGGAATTAGAAAAAATAAAACACACCAATCACCCTAGGATATATATCTGGAGGGAAAGTTAACCTAATTATCCTCATTTTATAATTCAATTAAATCTGACGGTAATTGCAAATAGCACAGCTTGATGAAGAAGAAAATGGTAAAAGGTTGAATCAGATCATGAGTGCAATTGCTGACTAGTTTGTTGAGTACGAGAAAGATGACGAAATAGGGGTCCAGAATGGGATAATTTTTCTTTTTTTCTTTTTAGGTCGAACAGAATGGGATTCGGAATGGGATAATTGAAGAAGAAATTTATCATCAAATGGGTTTACTCGGTCTAGATGACATGGAAGTCATATGATGAGACAGAAAGTTCGATAAAAATGATGTAATTCCATAGCTCCCGCTCCTTTTTTAACTGTATTTTGCTGGTTGCTGTCAATGCTAGATGTTACTCGTGCAAAATAATTTCTGTTCCTAGACTCACGTGAGATCAGGAGAGCATAAAATCGTGTATATAGAAAAAAAAGAATGGATTCTCTACCCATCCAGTGCTACTCTTAGTGCCTCGATAAATCCCAACCATAAGGTAAATAAGACATCTCGTACCTTCATTTGGCTCCACCCACCCCAATCATTTTCGATACCACTCCATGAAAGGTCCAGCACGACCAAACTAGCAAAGTGAAAATTCTCCGCGTAAAATCCCTCATGAAACTTCTCCCAAGAAAGCCACCTTAGGTTCGAAAGAAGATTTTGGAAGTCGTCAAAAAAATCCGAGCCTTTCACCCGAAGAAACCTCAGATTTGGTAGAGCAGTTAATTCTTCTGGTCCAAAGTTGCGACTACAGCCATAGGAAGTCAGGCTTAGTGCTTCTACATCTTCTTTTCTCTGCCAATGGAGACTCGAGATTAATTGAGTGCACAACACTTAACACTCTTATAGAGCTATATAGAATGGAAGCATATGAACACTGGTAAACAATTTCTCCAACAGGGAACCTACCATGGTGCACGCCTTTTCCCAGCAAGTATACTTTATACGTTTTCGTTCACACCACGAATGAAAATTTTCAGCTTCCATTTGAAGATATCTTATAAAGCATTTCCCATTTTCTTCTCTCTAATTACATTTGAAAGTAATTTAAAAGTTCTTCATACAGCTAGTTTCATCTGACTTTGCTCGGAGCTTTGTTGTTTCAGAATTTCACTTTTTTCTGTTCTACAGAATCTAGAAAACGAAGCTAACTATTAGGCAATATGTCTGGTCTCTCTCCACCAAATTGAGAGAGAGCTATCTCACTCGCAACACAAATGGGAAGTTAAACAAAGCTAACTATTAAATAAAAGAAAAAAATAAACGACAGTTTCTCCTTCCAAATGAATATCATGCGACATAATCTTCCATTTTACCTCTTTTCTCTCCAGTAGTTTTACAGCATCCTCATGAATCCACACCCTACTAAATTTTAGTGCATATTCTTCATGGATGATGTGCCTTCCCAGATCTCGAACTTGGTCGTGCATCCAAAACTTATTATCATCTCTAATTTTTATCAAGGACCGTAGGAGGACACCAATTGCACTGTGAGGAAGGTAATCACAGTCATGCCACATGATAACCAGATATGTGTGGTCCTCGTTGGTGAAAAAGCAAGCAATATCCAGAAATACTTCTTTTTGCTTATTCTCCAATCCCTCATAACTAATCATTAATGCATCCCAGACATCTTTAAAAGGACCTTTATCTAACTGCTTCAACGTGTCTTCCCATAGCTTTCTTTTATCAAAATGTTGCCCCAAGGCAATGCTCTGGCAACAAAGAGATGAACCTATCACCTCGACAGCCAAAGGAAGCAAGCTCACTCTATGGACAATTTTCTCCGCAAGATGATCATATCCTTCCACGGGAGAGTCTCTTCTGAATGCGTGCTTACAAAACAATTAAAGTGCTTGACCAAATATAAGCCAAAATTCCTTCCGCTTGATTTAGGACCTCTTTGCTGGATGATTCCATTTGAGTCATCAAGATATCTATGTTTCTAGTGGTGAAGATGATTCTACTGCCTGAACCAAACCAATCAGATTTTCCGGCTAGCTTCTCGAGTTGGGTTGTCTTGTCTAGATCATCAAGAACAATGAGGACTTTCTTAGTACTACATACTCTTTTGATCCAACACATCCCATCTCCAATGTCTTTAATTTGGTCAGCAACCATAGAACCAACAAAACTTGATATTAACTTTTTCTGCAAGTTTATAAGACCGTGTTGTGATGATGCTCGAACGTTGTTGAGGAAACTAACGCCGTCAAAGTGAGAAGATAATTTGTTGAACACAACCTTCGCCAGTATCGTTTTACCAAAGCCGCCCACTCCGTGAATACCAAGGAAACATACATCATCAGAGTCAACATCCAACTTCTCTATTATGGCTTTTATCTGACGATGATCTTCAACCAAATACTCAGGCACGTCCACATTTTTTGGCAGTAAGCTTAGACAATACCTCTTCAACAACCAACTCAATTAGTTCTCCATGACTGCAGCAAAGCAGAACTGCTGTTAAGGGTATAAATTTCATCCGGGTATGACGTTCTCTGAGTCTCTAGGGACCATGTGGTTAAATAAGTCAACCATTCCAGTTACTAATGATGGAAATTAAGCGTCATAATTAGTTGATTAAGTACATTGGAATTTCGTGCAATGTCACTCAATTGATGTATTGGAGATGCTTTAGACAATGCACGAGCCGATCTATGTGAAGCAGATATTCTCAATGGAATGGACGAGATTCACAAAACCTGAGAAGGTAATAGTTTTTCATAATGTTTGTTACTGCTAACTAGCATGCAATGCCATAAAATCCAAAATGCATGTATTACTGAGCTAGATATATGGGATAGGGTTGACATAGAGAAGTGCAACTATCGCGTTTCCTAACGACAAGCAAAAGGTTGAGGAAACTTACCCTTTCCTTTTGAGTTCCCATCCCTTTAGACGTGCAACCTTTACAAGAGCAGCCTCCCACCGCTTCAGTTCATCGGAGCCGAACTTCTTATTGTGCTTGGGTATGGCTCTTTTGTACAGCTTGGTACTGAGCTTGACGTCAGCAGGGTCCACGTCGTAGAAGATGGGGAGTATCTCTTTCTTCCCATCTGATTTCGAGGTGCCTTCCGCCATGTGCACAACCTCGCGGAGACACCACGAACTGGGGGCGAAGTTCCGGGAGAAGATGGGTATGTAGATTCTGGACTTGTCGAGCGCTTTCAAAAGCTCTCCGCCGATTTCCCTGCCGACTCGAAGCTCTTCGTTGTCTAGGAAGACATGGACTCCGGCGAGTCTCAATCTGCGGTAGAGGCAATCGGTGAAGCCATCGCGCGTGTCTGGTCCCCGGAAACTCAAGAACACCTCGTACTCTGTCGTGGGATCGTCCCTTCTCGAGGTTGGCTCCGAGTCCCTTCTCATCAACGCCTCGTAATCTTCTCCAGACGCGTCGTCCGTTCTCGAGGTTGACTCCCACTCCCTCCTCCTCTTCGATTTCGTGAGTTGCCTCAGAGCCCTGCCAAAAATTTACGTAGTTCTAACCAGAGCGAGACTTAAGAATAGGAATGTAAATCGAACAAGCAGGCTGAATTGCATCGTACATGTCCAGGAGCCGAGTTTCGTTGCTTGCCCGTTTATTGAGGACGACGATTGGAGCCTAACTTCTCAAGGTGAAGAGAAGGAGGGAAAAGTCAACGCGGGCAGGTTGAAGAAGGCGACTTTCTGGAAAAACGAAGGAAGTGGCTAAAAATCAGACCTTGAAGGTGGCACAGAGACAGAGCAGAGAGGATTCAACAATGGAGGGCATGGGCAAAATCCTCCTGTTGAAAAAATGATCACCTGCTTCGGCTGCACATGAGCCCAATCAGTAACGTACCTCTGACGTGGCAAGACCAGTAGCCCACGCCCCAGTCCATTCCGACGTGGAAATTCTTAAATCCGAAACTGCGGTCGGGAAAAATAAGGAGAAGGAAAAATAGCGGAAGCAGAAGAAGCTGCCAGTTCCTTCCACAACCTTCCTGTTGCCTCCTCCCCAAGCATCACCGAATCACCCCCCTCTTCTTCTTCTTCTTCTTCCCCTCCTCCTTCAAAAACTCTTCTTCTTCACTACCCAGTTCAGAACCTCTCGCGCTTCCTCAATGGCCACGAGGAGAACCACCTCAAAGCTCACTAAGACCGCCTTAGCCGCGATAAAGGCCGCCTCGGCGCCTCCAAAACGCTCCCCCGCCGGAGCAGCGTATACCCTCTCCCGCTCTCGATCGCTGTCCGGCTCCGCTTCCGGTTTGAGGAACTCCGTTAACTCGTTGACAGGCCCATTGCTTCGCGAAGCTAATGTTCTCGCTTCGGCGTCTGCCGGTGACGTCCAGGTCCGCGGCGTCATTGGCTTCAATTCCAGGGGCTTTGGCCCTTCCTCTCCGGCTTACTCAACCGCCGCGAGCGCGTCTCAGGTTGGAATTCGATCGAATTCATTATTTGGATGCGGTTATTTTGTGATATTATGGAAAGGTGTGATTTTTAAATGTTTGGTCGCTAGGTGTTGGCTTGATTCTAGGAGCCTAGGACTATTCCATTTAATTTGAGCTTTTTATGTTAGAGTTTGGAAAAGTGCTTGTTTTTGAAAATTGAGTTTAGAGCAATTTGTCCGTAGTCGTCTTCCGGTGTTGCTGAAGCTTTTGGGACTTAAGTTTGGTGCTGTTTGTGTTATGTTTGTGACAATTGTCGCCTCTAGGAACGATCTCCCAAGATGCTGCAGTTACAGAATAGATGACGAAATGAACTTTTCTCCTGTATCACGAAAGTGCATTACGTTTATCTGTATTCTCAATGAATGTTAAATTCAAAATATCTTTTGATGGTTCTTTATAGTATACGTTGGAGAATTATAAGCTGCAAATTCAAAATATCGTTGGACGGTTCTTTATGGTATACGTTGGAGAAGTACAACAAGCAAATTTACCAAAATTCAGCTTTCAATTTCCCCATCTTCCGTGACCATTTGTTTATGAAGGTCAGCCTAACACTTGAATAGCTATTAAATTTTCTAAGCACTGGAGGCGACGGTTCCTTGATTTTACAAGTTAACGCAGTTCCTTGAGTTAAAACTAAGTGTTTGATTTTCAGCATCCAAAGTCTAAAAAGCTGGTTGTTTAATTTTTTCTTGTTTTGGTGATGAATTTGTTTTTCTTTTGATTTCCTTCAAAGTTCAAGATATGGTGGACTGGAGTTTAGCGTGATAAACATTAAAAGGTTACTTACCAACCGAGTAAGTATCTCATATTGAAGAATTATGCCCTAATCCCGTTAAATTTACTGGATGTTTGTGTTTATTATAGCAGGATTGACCTGGCAATTTTTTCCTCATCATGCTGTAGTCGGAATTTGTGGAAGAGAGGTTGACCTGTTTCATTGATATGTTTTTCTAATAAATGTACCTGAAGTCCGGCTTTGTTTGCCTCAGACAAATCCATCAGAGTTCACTGAGATGGCCTGGGAGGGCATTGTTGGCGCTGTTGATGCAGCTCGAGGTTGCAAACAACAAGTGGTGGAAACTGAGCATCTAATGAAAGCTCTTTTGGAGCAAAAGGATGGTTTAGCCAGGAGAATTCTCACCAAAGCTGGTCTTGACAACACATCAGTTCTGCAGGCTGTGGACGACTTCATATCCCAACAACCAAAGGCGTGTATTCAGTTATATGTTTGTTTTTCAGTTAAATTTGGTCTTTCTCAAAAGGTTATTTGGGGTTTGGTAACAATCTGTGATCTTGCACCAGGTTGTGGGTGATACTAGTGGCCCTATAATGGGCTCACATCTTGCCTCCCTTTTGGACAATGCTCGGAAGTACAAGAAAGAAATGGGAGATGATTTTGTTTCTGTGGAGCATCTTTTACTAGCATTTCATTCTGATAAGAGGCTTGGGCAGCAATTATTTCAAAATCTCCAGCTCAGTGAGAAGGATTTGAGGGAGGCCATTCGAGCTGTACGTGGAAATCAAAGAGTAACAGATCAAAGTACGTCCTATTGTTATTCAACTACTGCAACAATTTTCTTTCTGAATCGCATGATACTTATGGAAGGCACTGGTCCTTATAAAACATTGCTTCCCTTGTTTTCTCAGAGGTTCCTGTAATTGTTAGGACTTGACCAGGCTAACCATTTTCGTGACATTGATTCCCCACAAGCAGGCTAGCCATTGTCTTCATAAAACTTCATTAATCAACGAACTAAGTCCATCTGGGTTGCTGTTTGGATGGGTTTCTGCTTTCCTGGTGGACTTCGGTTGTTCACTCTGTCAATTAGAAGTCCATAGGGACATTGAGAGTTTGCTTGTCAGTTGTGAGATGAGAGAGCAGTACTGCTGGCAGCTGCTATTGAACAATTCTTCATCCTGCAAAAAACCATCTGATTCGAGGGAATAATCATATTGAAACTTTTGATAATAGTCAACTATTAGAAAAAGATATGTTTTCAGAATCCCAAAAGTGTTCAGGACATCTGGTCAGGGAAGATGAAGATATTGACATGCTTAACTGAAGCTTCTAAAACTGTCTCAAATATTTCACTGTATTTCTCAGCTTTATCTTGGACCTTTCACAATTTTTCTCAGCTGGCTAAGTATTCCCTCTAATATGCATGTTGTAGCGCATGATTTGTTATTGTCCTGCCAAAGCATGAAGACCTTCCTTTGTTGAGTCCTGTTCTATTTCCTTTGTTTCTTTGACTACTAATGCATTGGTCATAAAATTTCTTTGGTCTCCTACAAACAGACCCGGAAGGGAAATATGAAGCACTCGAGAAATATGGCAATGACTTGACAGAAATGGCTCGGCGGGGCAAGCTTGATCCTGTTATCGGTCGTGACGATGAGATCCGGCGCTGCATTCAAATATTATGTAGGAGAACTAAGAATAATCCAGTAATTATTGGTGAGCCAGGTGTGGGGAAAACTGCAATTGCTGAAGGGTTGGTTCTCAGTTCAATCTTATTTTCTTAAGATTAGTATCTTAGTACCTGATGTGTTGTTTGACTTATTCTTCTCTTTTGCTTATAATGTCCGTGTGTTCCAGTGTAACATTGCTATTATTTAGTGTCATATGACTAGTTCAATGTTTTTAATTATTTAGTGTCATATGACTAGTTCAATGTTTTTAACCTTTTCTCAACTTTAGTTCTGTCTGAGTTATAGTTATTAGGATCAAATTACTCATGCAAATCATTTTTCTGATGGGCCAAAAACTGGCTTCCTTTATTTTATGATGTCATAATATAGGAGACTTTGTTAGTGAAGATGTAATTAACCTTCAAGCTGATAGTGTACCAGTGGTGTTACAGATATTCTCAAGTGAAACACTCTATTGGATCCTCCGAAGCAGAAGTGCTGATCTGGGCTCTAGGTTATTCTACATATATAAATCTAGAGCTAAACTAGTTGGAAAGAGTGCTGGTGGCACTCAGTCAGTGTGCTGATTCCGTCCTTTTAGCTAGCATGTAACTTTTGCTATGCACTAGAGAGTATTCAGAGAATAGCCATTGTTAAACTATGTACATGTTATTGTCATTTTGGAAGTGGCCATGTCTAGTGACATGGTTCCTAGTGTGAATGTTGTAACTTTATGGATTCTATAGTAATTTCTCTTGCGTAATTCTCACTCTTAACAGGTTGGCTCAACGTATTGTCCGTGGGGATGTACCGGAGCCACTATTGAACAGAAAGGTTGTAATTGTTGGCTGTCTGATCAAGATATGTTGGTTAGATCATAATGTAATTTTTCAGAGAGTTTTCTGCTAAAAGGATGTCCACTTTACCTTGATCTATACAGTTGATTTCCTTGGATATGGGAGCACTAGTTGCAGGCGCTAAGTTCCGTGGAGATTTTGAGGAACGACTGAAAGCTGTTTTGAAGGAAGTAACAGCTTCAAATGGGCAGATTATATTATTCATTGATGAGATTCACACTGTCGTAGGTGCAGGTGTGTATCCTTCTTGCTTTTCTTTCCTGGTTGCATCTCTATCATTGTTATCAGCGACAATGGAAAACATTTTTTGGACATGCATGAAAAAGTCATTAATTCCTATATCATGTAATTAAACTTTATAATCAGGAAAATTCTATAATAATCAACGTCCTTTCATCATTTCATTTTGCTTTTGTTTTTCATGTGATGGATTTATTCAGATTCGTATGTGCTGCTTTGCTTCTGTTTACTACCACTTGGTGAATGCAAATTGTGTTGAAAAGTACTCCTCGTGTTATGCATGTAGGAGCAACAAGCGGCGCAATGGATGCAGGGAACTTGTTGAAACCAATGTTAGGTCGCGGTGAGCTTCGTTGCATCGGTGCAACAACACTGAATGAGTATAGGAAGTACCTTGAGAAGGATGCTGCTCTAGAGCGTAGGTTTCAACAAGTGTTTTGTGGGCAGCCATCTGTTGAGGACACAATTTCCATTCTTCGAGGATTGCGTGAGCGGTATGAACTACACCATGGCGTTAAAATATCAGACAGTGCCCTTGTTTCAGCTGCTGTCCTTTCAGATCGTTACATTACTGAACGCTTTCTGCCTGACAAAGGTAATCAAGAATGTCACCAGTGTTGGATTGTATTTCTGTGCTTGTCACTCTAGCCATTTTCCACACTGAAAGAGCAACTAATTGATTACCCTCAATTGATGATGGCATATTCCAATTGAATTTTTAAATGATAATTACTGTTCCAGTTGCTGAAAATGACGCATCAAATCCCAAGGATGATGTGTAAAGACCGTGAACTGCACTATTTTCTTCTTTTGCTGGGACGCCTAACTATGAAATTTTTATTCATTGCAATTTCAAATATACAGTTGCTAGTAGTAGGGTATTTTCTGTGGGCTATTCTTTTTATTTATTTCCTGTGGTCTTCCTTTTTTGCTTAATTTTTTCAATCATTATCTAGGTACTCTCTTAGGAGCACGATGTTGTTATGCCACTGTTTTGGATAACTCCATCTGATATACTTTGAGATGTAATCATCGTGATACGACAGTCTAAATTTCTAATGAGAAGATATTAGAATTTATTCCAACTTCTTGTCTTGAATGCTTCTCTACTTTACCTCATTAAACACACATCTTTCCTGCTCCTTCTGTTGTCTAAATGTATGTTGTTATGGTGTTTCTCCTTCAGCCATTGATCTAGTTGATGAAGCCGCAGCAAAGCTGAAAATGGAGATTACATCCAAGCCTACTGAATTGGATGAGATAGACAGAGCTGTGCTTAAGTTGGAGATGGAGAAGTTATCTCTGAAAAATGACACAGATAAAGCATCTAAAGAAAGGTTGCATAAGTTGGAAAATGACTTAAATTCGCTTAAACAGAAGCAAAAAGAACTGACAGAGCAGTGGGAAAATGAAAAGGCTCTTATGACTAGGATTCGATCAATTAAAGAGGAGGTAACTCTTGTACCCATATAGAATTCTCTTTCGTAATTCTTCCTTTTGCATATTTTAACTTGATTTGACCATTCTCTCCATCTAACAGATTGATAGAGTTAACCTGGAGATGGAAGCTGCCGAGCGTGAGTACAACTTAAACCGTGCTGCTGAACTCAAATATGGAACACTCATGTCCCTTCAGCGCCAGTTAGAAGAGGCCGAAAAGAATCTTGCAGAATTCAGGAAATCAGGAAAATCTTTACTACGAGAAGAGGTCACTGATCTTGACATTGCTGAAATTGTCAGCAAATGGACTGGCATTCCCTTGTCGAACCTCCAACAATCAGAGAAGGAAAAGCTGGTAATGCTGGAGGAGGTTCTTCACAAGAGGGTGGTTGGTCAAGATATAGCAGTCAAATCAGTAGCTGATGCAATCCGACGTTCGAGGGCTGGATTATCTGATCCAAACCGACCAATAGCAAGTTTTATGTTTATGGGCCCTACTGGTGTTGGCAAAACTGAGCTTGCTAAGGCTTTAGCTGGATTTCTCTTCAACACAGAAAATGCTCTTGTTAGAATAGATATGAGTGAGTACATGGAGAAACATGCAGTTTCACGTTTGGTTGGTGCACCTCCTGGTTATGTGGGATATGAAGAAGGGGGGCAGCTGACTGAAGTGGTTCGCCGAAGACCTTATTCAGTTGTGCTCTTTGATGAGATTGAGAAGGCACATCATGACGTGTTCAACATTTTGTTACAGCTGTTGGATGATGGAAGAATAACTGATTCCCAGGGAAGGACCGTCAGTTTTACAAACTGTGTCGTGATAATGACTTCTAATATTGGTTCTCACTTTATACTTGAAACTCTCCGTAATACAACAGACAGTAAGGAAGTAGTTTACGACATTATGAAAAGACAAGTTGTTGAGTTGGCCAGACAAACATTCCGCCCGGAGTTTATGAATCGAATTGATGAGTACATCGTATTCCAGCCACTGGACTCCAAGGAAATTGGTAAAATTGTGAAGCTTCAGGTAACTAATCTTGAGCTCATTTTTATTTTCTCCTTGGAGGTGTTGCATTGCGTAAGATAGTTTAATCACAAAAAAGTCTCTACAGTTGGATTGCCATCATATTCTAGCTTCATTCTTGCATCAATGTTCTTTTCTCAGTGGGGATAAATTGAAAAGGCAGAACTAGCTTTTCTTTCCTAACCTTTTATCATGACTAACTTGGATGAGATGCTAACAAACAGTGGTGCAATTGCATAGGTTACCAACGCTTGCTCGCATAAAGCTTCTGTGCATTCTCTTACTGTAGTTTAAGTAACTTGAATTCTTATGGGTTACACGTTGATAACTATTGTTTTTGTGATGCAAAGGTCCAATATGTTGCAGAAGTGGAATCTTCATTTGTGGTAACTTTTATGATTTAGCAGTTTATGTTTGTGGGAAAAGGAACTATATTGCAATGCTTATTTAAATCTCCAAATGATCGCTTTTGTTAAGCAATATTGGTATTGTTTATATGTCAGCATGCCTAGAGCCCTTTAGTTCCTGAATTCCTGAATGTTTGCGAAGGATACACCTTTCTGAGTGACACATCCATCACAGTTCTCAGGTTCTGTGTCGAAATGCACTTAGCACATCCCAATGAGTAAATGTTCTGCGCCGTAATGCACGTATAAGTACCTAAATGCTACTTTATGAAGGGCGTATGAGTTTTGTAGCAAACATTTCGATGGTCCTTTTTCCACCTGATGCAGATGGACCGGTTGAAAGAACGGCTGAAACAGAAGAAGATTGAACTTCACTACACTGAGGAAGCCGTTGAACTTCTAGGGACATTGGGCTTCGATCCAAATTTTGGCGCCAGACCTGTGAAGAGGGTAATCCAACAGTTGGTTGAGAACGAAATCGCTATGGGTATCTTGAGAGGAGATTTCAAGGACGACGACTCAGTGATTGTTGATGCCACTACGTCACCTTCAGCCAAGGACCTTCCCCCGCAGAAAAGGTTGTGCATCAAGAGATTGGAGAGCAGCCCAATGGATGCGATGGTTGCGAATGATTGACATTAAATAACCCGTGTCTCGTGCTGCTTGTACGTGCGTCGCCCTGCATCGTGCTGGTAAGTGATAAGATTTTGGTTGTGACGATCTAGTGTTCAAGTTAGCTTCAAGTGTGCAATGAGTCAAGATGGCTGCAACCAAAGGCGGACCTCGAGCTGGTTTGTCCATAAGGTATCTGTACATAATGTCCCATGAAGCGCGAGTTTCACTCTGTTAATCGGCCCGTTTCGATGTCAGAGTTAATGTTTCTTTGAACTTTCAGTGAACTTTTTGGCTAACTGACATGAGCTTGGTGATTCCTTAGAGCAGAAGGTTTAGAGGGTGACTCTATGATTGTTGTTCCTTACACACGCAGCTTACTATCACTAGCTAGAGCATCTGAGAAACCTTTCGAACAACCATTGGATCCTGTTACTAAGCGGAATTCGCGTCAAACCGGAAACCGGTTGCTGTCAAATGTCCAAATCCATCGTTTGCACAGGACAGTAGCTGTCACTCTCCAAGGATCTGTTATTTGCCATATTCGCGGGAGCAATTGCATTATGATAATGGGACCATTCCCTGTCTTCTCATTCTCTGCGCTGTATATGAGGCGACGCTGCTAGAACCATTGCCATCTCTTTTAAGTATTCGGTCTCTCCATTGGTTAGGCAGTCATAAGCCTAGAACGAAACTGCTCCATGCATGCTCTTAAGCCGAACGGTTGTGTCCGCCTCGCAATTGCGCAACAAAACTTTCTCCGATGGATGGTATTGAGAATTTGGCCCTTTATGCCGGCGAGACCACCAAGTTCAGAAGAAGGCTCTAATTCTCTCCGAAACTACGTATAAGGGTTTGTTTAGCAACAATTTCTGATCCAAAAAAGTAATTTTGATTATAATCATATTTTATGATTATGTTCTTTGGATGATTTTTAAATAATCAGAACGTGTTTGGTAACTTCACAAATTTTCTGTTCTCGGGAATAACTAGGTGGCTAGAATTCTTTTTTTAAAATTTGTCATCTTTTTTTAAAAAATTTAACTTATTTAAAGTCTTTTTTTTAAAAAAAATTTAATCCCCCCCCCCCCACATTTTTACATTTTTTTATATTTTTGCATTTTTTAAATTTTTTAATTTTTTAATTCCCCACCCCGGCCGTTTAAATTTTTAACCTTTTTTTTTTTGTTAAATTTTGAAGCTTATTTTTAAATTTAATTTAAAAAATTAGTTGTTAGGCAATTTTCAAATCTAATTTTAATTATTTTTAAAGTTCAGAAGCCCACGTGGACTTAATCTTTTTAAAAGAACTAAGACTTTGTTCGTTCTTGTGATTCTTTTTTTCGTAATCCATTTTTTTTATTCTTGTTTTGCTCCAAATTTCCGAAAATAGAATCAGAATCATTTACGTTACCAAACATGTTTCTCATCCTTTTTGTTCCAAAAAACAGAATCAGAGAATCAGAATCGTTGCCAAGCAGGCCCTAAATGTATAGAACCTATCGCTCGTATAACTGCATTTGGGATTATTCAAGCTAAGAATGAGTGTTAGACTCGAACACCGTCAGCTGAGGAATTGGCATCCTTTATAATATCAACCCATGTGGATTGTGGATCGTGTCGGCATCGTCCCCTGTATATTTTAACCAATTTCTAGTTCACGATGGTGTCCCAACAAGGCAACGACAGAAATGTTACTGTACGTTCCTAGTACAGTTGTAGTCTTATTATACACATTCTTCCTGATGTTGGTGCTTGGGACGTGCCTTCACATCTCTGAGGTCCAAAAGCTCTTTTGGCTGATTATAATGAGTAGGGTCTAGCTCCTTTTTTGTTCTCTATAATGCCATGAATCATAGCAAAATTTGGAGGACGCCAAAACTCTCGTCCTTCCATGCGTTGTACGTGGGAAAGAATACGAATTCGTGATAATACCATTATAAAGTTCACATTGGTACGTTCATTGCACATTTACTTTAATTTAATTTTCGATTAAATAAAATTTCAAGAAAATTTCAAATAAGATCATGAAGCTGAGGTGCTTTTTTCAAAAGAGAGCCCAATGTAAATCTTGTCTCAAACAAAACCGGCTTGAATTGACAAATTCGATCTTAAACAAAGATCTAAAGTGGCAAACTTAGTCTCAAATAAGATAACGTCCAAAGCACCAACTAGCCAAATCTTAATATGCAGGGGCATATTAAGATTTCTCCCTTTTCTTTTGCCTTCTTCCTTCCGCAACTCGCCGCACATCCTTTTTTTTTCTCTGTTCTTTTCGCTAAAAACCTCACCACACTCGGGAGGGCTCCTCTCGATCTTGATGCTCAGCTTCTCCACCACACTGCTCATGCTCTCGGTCGATGCTTTGATGGGTGTTAATGCTACATATATGCACTTTGAGAGGTGACTCGGAGATTTTAGGTGTTCATTAATAGCCATTGTTGTTTTCTCATCCCATTGCTTAGGTAGCGTGTAAAATCAAGAAGAGATGAAAGCAACTTCAACTTGTCCCGTTGTGCTCTTCATCCCACAATTAGAAATTATCCAAGAGCCGACATCGAGGCCTCAGAAAAGCGTCGAGGCGGACTCTGTTCACTAAGACTCAAAAGTGGCCGCCCCGGCCGGCAGAATTCCGACGTTGAGGCCGAAGCTGCTGATCACCATCGTCTCAACAATGCACAGGGCTTCGTTGAGGTGGATGAGTCGACAAAAGCAAGTAATGAGCCTAATGAAGACGCTCTTGTGGGGAACCCGCAATCAAGGCTAGAGAGGGCGCAAAGATGCCGTACAGGGTAGAGAGGGAGGGTGAGGATGTTATGCTAACAGTCTGTTTTGGGCCACAAAAAATAAATAATAAATAATTTAAAAATTATTATGGAGTCCACTTTTTCAAGATTTTATGGCTCACAATCTATTATTATTCTCATAGTCACCCAAAGACTATTATGCTAGCAAAATCCTTGTTGAAAATACCTCTCGCCGTAGGAAGATTCGATTGATTTGTGAGCTTTTGCCCTTCTTTGAGATCAATTTGTCACTTTAAGCTCTTATTTGAAATATTCCCAAAAATTTCAAACCCGTACCTCCATGACACATCTAACCCAAATTAATAAATAAAAAATCAAAAAATCAAAATCAGTACCCCTGACGCAATATGTACCTCCGTTAGTATTCCGTCCATTATCCCGTAAAAGACATATGTGTCACGACTACAAGACGAATCTAACATAAAAAAAGACCAATCCGACGTGGAAAATTCACTTGCGTCAACATGTATGCATTTTATCAGATTGTAGATTCAGATCAGCCGAACCAATTTGGGATTTTTGTGATGAAAATTAGTTCAAGGTAAATATGTTTCGAGGTACCAGTTTGGGATATTTTGTGAGACGAAAATCAGTTTTGAATATATGTGTTGTGGGTACCACTTTGACGATTTCTTATAGTATTGGCCATACTAATTTTTTTTTCTTTTGGCATTTTTCTACCTAACTTAAATGGGGAATACAAAATCAGATCCCACGAGACGTGCCGCACTTTTCCATTTGGCCGAGAACGATAGACGACTCAAATGTTCATCATTCGAGCTGATCACAACAAAAACAATACAGAATCGAGTGCTTTCTCTCACTCCTCAGTTTAGTTCAGATCTGAAACACCAGCTGCCAAGCATACACGAACGCACGTGCCATGGGGGGCTACTACACAAAACACTTGACAAAGCAACAGAACCGAAGCTGGCCATCGAATTGAATTTGAGCTGGGTGATAAATGGTCCGATCTAAATAGACTCATTTAACTCGTTATGACCTATTTATTGCAATGCAAATCTAGTGACTCGTACCCGATCCGACCCATATCCAGCACATACCCAATCCAGCTCATATTACTAAATCACTTCCATGTTTAACCCACTCTATGAAAACTCATATTCAAACTGAGGCGAGAATGCGGAGTAAGTGAGCGCGAGATTGAGCGAGGGCAGGAGAGAAAACGAAGAGAGAGTCGCATATGTGAGTTGTGTCTAAGCAAGTGGTCAAACTCATTTATGATACATTTACGGCCTATTAAACACTCATGTCATGTATAAAATATAAGAGTTTTTCTATGTGGGCTTACATTAATTGAAATTGATATTTACCGTTTTACAGATTGGTCTAATAAGGTAAGATATAAGGATTCTTAACCGGTTTAATATAGGTTGGCTTAGTGTGGGCCAAGTTGAGCCCGACCCGTGATGAGAGGGCCCGCGCCGAAAACTCTAAATAAAAGCTCAAGTCCCCCCTCTAGCCCTTACTTTTAAGAAAAACAGAACATACCTTTTTGTTAGAAGGGTGGTTATCTCATCGGCCAGCGTTGACGAGAGAGAATAGAGGGGAAGCGCTCGAGTCTTGTGAATCGTTGTTGTTTTGCATCCATTCCAATGGATTCCAAACAAGGCATGTGCACTAATCCTTTTCCTCTATGGCATGTTGTGTTTCTAGTTCCGGTTATGGCGCTCCCGGGCGTGCCATATTCATGGCCTAACATTTGGTATTGAGCCGCCTAACCGAGAACCGAAACGTATTCTGTTCTGGCGTGTTTTCGATAGTTTCGTCTGATGAAAGTTGTTTCTGATTATATATTCAGACTCGTCTCGTCGATACGAGCATTTCGAGTGGTCGCATGCATCCAAGGGACACCGAAAACCGCCGCGTGCACCCACACGCGCCCCGGCGGAGGCGGCACGCGATGACCACCGGTGATCGTTCTGTTTTTAGCATGTTTTGGTACTTTTTGTTCGGTGAAATTTAGAAATAATCATATAGTCGAATAGGACTCGTCGAGACGATCACTTTTAGTGGTCACCCATCGCCGGATAGTGGCACACGTGCCTGATGGTGGCTAGGCGTGGAAGCCACATGCCTAGGGCGCGAACCAACGCATCGGTTGACTTTGGTCAACCGTCGCCCACTAACGTCAGCGAGCAGTTACCCGGGTCAACCCGTCGACCTGACCCAACCCGTTGACCGACCCAACCCGTTGACCATTGACCTAGCTCATTGATCGACCCGGTTCACATGCGAGCAAGTGCGTTGCACATGCCGTGCGTGCGCCTCAGCACCGAGGCTTGTGGCGGCGTGTCCGTGCTCCGATCGAAGCGTGGTCGATAACGTTGAGTTCATATGGTCTTGCTCTACATTGTGGTATATTCATATTACATGTTTAAGGCTTTTATGGATGGAAAAATGCATATAAAACCCTATGTACGTGTATTTTTTAGGGTATTTTGGGCATTTTTTCTTGTATTTCCATATGGTTTCGAAAATAAGAATGTGAGCTCGTGTTTTTATGACCACATACAGAATGTATAGAGCTAATTCATTGATATGTATCAATGAATGGAGCAATGTAATTGGCATCATATGTGATTTTAGGGACAAATTGCCCCTGTCATCAAGTCTAAAATTACATGTATATAATAAATGTGAGGCATAAGGTTTATATCCCTGGTATGAGAGATTTTCAAGGATTCAATTGGGTAGTGACCGCCAAAGTGGCATACTTGATTGGATTTGATAAATATCGATCTCATATTGTGGTGGGATGTCTCATGTTCTAATGCGTGGTCATACTCCCAAAGGATGTGATTGTGTATTGGTTCATGGAGGGATGCATGTACAATATGTGCCTGAGAATTATCTGATCCTAGTGGTTCATACACCCAAAGGTGGTGAGTTCACGAAGGTTGGAATATATTCTCATGGTCGTTATCATGTTAAGAGTATACAACTGCATATCATGTATTCATCTCAAAGGTGATTATATGATGATACATGTAACTCTCAGGATGTATACTTATTCGATCTCAAGTTACACATTATCTATTCATGGAGGGTTACAGGTATAGTATATGGTTGAGGAGTGATTAATTTTTAGTGGTTCATATACTCAAAGGTGGTGATTCACGTAGATTGGAATATATTCTCATGGTCGTTATCATGTTAAGAGTATACAACTGAATATCATGTATTTTGCCAAAAGGTGATTATATGATGATACATGTAACTCTCAGGATGTATACTTATTCGATCTCAAGTTACACATTATCTGTTCATGGAGGGTTACATGTATAGTATATGGTTGAGGAGTGATTAATTTTTAGTGGTTCATACACCCAAAGGTAGTGATTCACGTAGATTGGAATATGTTCTCATGGTCGATGTTATGTAGAGATTTTATGTATTCTGCCCAAAAGTGATTACATGATGATGCATGTAACCCTCAAGATATGTACTTATACGGTTTCGAGTTATATAGTGCTCACATGATGCTAATTATATACATTGCTTGTTTAAATTAGTTACCTTCTCTGTAATAGGCGACTCCATAAGGATTGAGGTTCCTACTAGTTCAATCATTACGAAATAGGTAAAGGATTTTCTGTTTTGGATGGAGCTGGTAGATGTTCATATTGCTCTTACTAAAGATTAGTTGGCTGATCTCATTAATATCATTTTGGAACCCTAGAAAGCGCATTTTGCTACTTGGGAAAATGGCAATCAGATTTGCTTGTTATCTATGAAGCGATCCATATATGAACACTTGAAAAGTATTTTGCCAGCTGACTGCACTGCTAGACAAATGATGAAAGTCTTGGAGATTAGGAACTGTGTCTTGTCTAATATCGAGATAAGAATACATATGCAAGGATTTTTCAGCATGAGTTTTGATGGTTCTGGTGATGTTAGAGATTACATCATAAAGATGGTAGACGGGCGGAGTAAGAGGTCTGAAAATCATACTCATAAAGGAAATCATGATGCTACTGGTCATGCTGACTGTTTGGGTCTTATGAAAATATCCTTTTAAGAAGGATGGTGATTGCTATATCGCTTATAAGAAGAAATGTCACATAAAGAAAGACTGCGACGAATTCAAAACTTAGTTATTCAAGTGTGAGCGTACAAGTAATGATTCTTTGGCATTGTTTTGTGAATCCAACCTATAAGAAGCTTCATTCAGTTTGTGGTGGCTAGATAGCGGTGCAACCAATCATGTTGCGTTCACTATATAGGGATTTATGAATCCGAGAAAGCCAAATCAGGATGAATCAGTGCTCACTATAGGAAAAAGCAATAAAGTTGACGTTGAGTTCATGTGAAATGTCATTTTAAATCCAGATTCTGGATTTAATTTTTTGATGTTAAGAAACACTTTCTATGTACCTTCATTTAGATAGAACTTAGTTTCCGTACTATGTCTGGACATTTGTGGTTACTCCTTTGAAATAAGTAACAATAGTATTTCTATGTTCTTTAATTCAAATAAGGTTGGGTGCTGCAATGTGTCCATTTGATTATACATATTGTGTTTAACTCCCAATGATATATACGTCGTTTATATAGCTGAAAATATTGTTTCCAAAGACCTTTACCTCAGGAACAATCTTATGCATTGTGACATAAATATCTTGATTACATTTCTAGGAAAAGAGTTGAAAGGATAATAAAGGTTAAAATCTGCATGCTTTTGATAGTGACCTGGAGATTTATGTAGATTATTGTAGGGATAAGATGACTAAGATAAGAAAGAAAACTGCAGTCTGATTCTGACATGTTGGAGGTCATTCACACTGATAACAATGTTATACGTCAACTTTGTGTGGAATTTTTTTTTTCATCACATTTATTGATGACTTTTTTCGATATGGTTATCTATACTTGATTATCGAAGAGTCTGACTCTTTTGACATGGTCAAGATTTTTCGGACTGAAGTCGAGAAACGGTTGGGAAAAGTCATAAAAGTTGTCAGATATGACTGAGGTGATAAGTATTTTTGTAGACATGGCAATGTTGGACAGCTTAAAGGGTCATTTGCCAAACACTTGGAGGATTTTGGGATAGTAAGCTTAGTTTATCATGCCTGAGAGTCATGATCAAAATGGTGTGGCCGAAAGGCTCAATTACACCCTTATGGATATGATGAGGAGTATGATTAGTAGAATTAGCTTACTTAGTTTTCGGTGGAATGTGGCTTTTAAAGTCATTCTTTATGTTCCAGACTGTGTTTCTATCAAAGATATTCCATAGACTCATTTTAAGTTATGGTCTGGATGTAAACCTAACTTGAATCATCTTAAGAATTGGGAATGTCCTACGGAAGTGAAGCAATATAATCCAACGTTAAGTAAGTTGGACTCCAGAGTCACTCGGTGTTACGTCGTATATTACCTAGATCATTTGAAAGGGGGCTTAAGTACACTACAAGTGGCAAAACTTGTGTACGACGCTCACTTTAGTGTCAAAACTTTCAAAACGATCACTTCAATGCCAAAACTTTCAAAACGATCACTTAAGTGTCAAATTTTTTAAAAAAACACTCACGTCAATGCCAACTTCGGTGAGTCACGTCAGCTCAAATATTAATAAAAAATAGGCCACGTCGGATTTTCGGCGAGCCACGTCAGCTCAAATCGAAGTTGGCACTCAAGTAATCGTTTTGAAAATTTTGGCACTAAAGTGAGAGCCATACACAAATTTTGGCACTTGTAATGTACTAAAAATTGTGGAATTATAGACAGCGAAGTTTCTAGAATTTGATATGGTCGAATAAGGTAGCTGCTCACAGACTATTGAGGATATCGCTGTGGTGGGGACTACTGTGTCGTCTTCTCTGCCTATACAAGATGATCGTGAAGCCTCCCACATCATAAATCGGACATGTTAGGGTTTAGGATCCTGTTGATAAGAAAGATCCTAATGAAGTTCTTCAAGCCCCACAGGTGCATGATGAGGTAGTAGTAACTCCACTTAGAAGATCTATCAGGCAGAGACATTCGGCCATACCACCATACTATATAGTCTATCTAGGAGAGCATGACTATGATATCGGCTTTGGTTGATACGGTGATTTATATAGATGTTGTTTCTTATCCTTAGTCAGATCTGTGGTTGGATGCGATAAAAGATGAGATGTAGTATATGAAACATAATGGTGTTTTTAGGAGCTTGTTGAATTGCTTGAAGGTCACAAGCTCATCGGCTGCAAATGGGTGGATGGGACTAAAATGGATTCCAAAGGAAGATTGAGAAGTTTAAAAGTCAGACTGGTAGCTAAGGGTTTCACTTAGAGAGAATGAAAGAATGTGAGGAACTTTCTTTCTAGTCTCATCTAAGGATTCTTTTAGAGTTATCATGACATTAGTAGCTCATTTTGATATGGAGTTACATCAAATGGATATTAAAATTGTCTTTCTAAATTGAGGCCTTGATAAGAAAGTCTATATGGCACAACCCAAAGGCTTTGCAGTTGATGATTCAGGTAAGCTTGTGTATAGACTGAAAAGTGTATTTATGATCTCAAGAAAGCTTCTAGACAATGGTATTTGAAGTTCCATAGTATTGACACTTCGGTTATGTCGAGAACAGAGTATATCAGTATATATACTGCAAGGTCAGTGGGAGGAATATTATCTTCCTAGTGCTTCATGTAAATAGTATCTTGCATGTGAGGAGTAATCATGGATTACTGCATGAGAAAAAGAGGATGCTGTCAAAGCATTTTAAAGAACCTTGATAAGGCGTCTTTTACCCTAGGCATTGAGATTCATTGGGATCGTTCTCGCCGTTATTGGGTTTTTCTTAGAGGACAATGTTGATTGTATTTTGGAAAGATTCAGTATGCAATACTGCTAGATAAGAATTGCTCCTATCATTAAGGGTGATAAACTGAATCTGTTACGGTGTCCTCATATGGATGTTAAGAAAGCCCAAATGAGGAATGTACCTTATCCTAGTGCACTTGGAAGCATCATGTATGCTCAAGTTTGCGCTAGACTAGACATTGCTTTTGCAACAGGACTTCTAGGCAGATATAAGTCAAATCCAGGATACGATCACTGGATTACCACCAAGAAGGTTTTAAGGTATTTAAAGACGACAAAGGACCATATGTTGATTTATAGACATGTTGAGGACTTGCAATTAGCAAGGTATTCGGATGCAGACTTTGCTAAGTATCAGGATAATAAGAAGATGGTCATCTTTATGTTAGCAGGAGGTGTAGTATCATGGAAAATGAGAAACAGAAATCTAGATTAACCACTACCATACAAGTGGAGTTTATAGCATGAGTTTTGACGGCTACTCAAGCTATATGGCTCAGAAACCTCATTAGGGAGTTGGTTGTATTTGGTTTTATGAATAGACCTATACAGTTATATTGTGACAATAGCTCTGTAGTGCTATCTATTAACAACAATAGAGGTCTCAAGAGGTCTATGCATCTGGCAGTCAAGTTTTTGACCATAAAGGAAACAGTTGATAATGGCGACATTAAAGTAGCATAATTTCACAGATGATATAGTTGCTGACCCACTAACAAAAGGTCTTCGTCCTCGTGTATTTGAACGATATGTCATAAGCATGGGCTAAGAAGCATCATGGGATGTTGTTATTCAGTGGGAGGTGTTTTGTTTTGCTCTAAAATTATTTACATCTGTGTTTGTTGCATTTAATAACAATGTTTGATATGTATCAACTCTTTTGCATGCAATAAAGTGTTTATGAATGAGTTGATGTTGAATACATATATCTGGTAAAAATCTCAAGGTATGTGTAAACCTTGAGTAAAGGCTAGGGGCATTTAGTTATTAGTCTTGAGTATATGTCTTATTACACATAAGTAAAGTTAACTATAAGGACAAGACATATGTAGTTGGAACCATAAAGATATTCTCTGGTGGCACATCAAGTTTCGTGACACATAAGGAGAGAGAATTTGACTGACAAAGCATATGACACATAATGAATCATTATTATGTGAGGTGTTGTCATTTGCCACACTACCATATTGAATACATATCAATAGAGTTAAAGGCATTCGTGATCATGGAAGGCTCTATGTCTGTTGATGCAGTTATCGCCGTGATTTGGTGTTTGGAGCTTTACGGGATCGGATTGATTGTTAAGAATATCTCTCGACCAGCATAAAGGTGCGCACATATAGTACAGTTTCAATTAATATAGCCCAAGTGAAAAAATATAAGAGTTTTTCTATGTGGGCTTACATTATTTGAAATTGATATTTACCATTTTACGGGTTAGTATAATAAGGTAAGATATAAGGATTCTTAATCGGTTTAATATTAGTTGGCTTAGTGTGGGCCAAGTTGGGCCCTACCCGTGATGAGAGGGTCTGCGCCGGAAATTCTACATAAAAGCTCAAGTCCCCCCTCTAGCCCTCACTTTTCAGAAAAACAGAACGTACCTCTTTGTTAGAATGGTGGTTGTCTCATCGGCCAGCGTTGACGGGAGGGAATAGAGGGGAAGCGCTCGAGTCTTGTGAATCGTCGTCGTTCCGCATCAATTCCGATGGATTCCAAACCAGGCATGTGCGCTAATCCTTTTCCTCTATGGCATGTTGTGTTTCTAGTTCCGGTTATGGCAATCTCGAGCGTGCCACATTCGTGGCCTAACATAAAACCCATTTAGAAACTCACTTATTGAATATAAGTTAACCAACTAATATAATAACTCAGATCATTATACATGGGTTAAAAAATAGGTTTACCCATTTTGACCGGCGTAGTGATCAGTGGCTCAACCGTGATTCCACGGAGAACCGAAGCCTAAAACAGTAAATAACACAGGGAACACGAATTCAGGAATCCATTAAAAGCCAAGCCCTTAGCTTCTCGGAGGAGCCTCCGCTCCATTGAAGTCAGAGAAGCAAATGCACCTGCACATGCGCGTCACTGCCATTCACTCCCCCCACCCCATCTTCCTCTGCTCCCTCCTCTACCGTAATTAACGTGCACCAGCCAATCAGGACAGGGCTGGCCCCACGTGGGTCCCACCGGAAAGTTCTACACTCTTTAAGCTGGACTGCACCAGATGATTGAAAAAGCAAAGGAAGGAAGGAAGGAATCCATCATCGCTCCATGCTTTGTCGTGCGCCGTACCCGCAGCAGAAAATTGCACCGCGCGAGCTTCCATGCACGAGAAGAGAAGTAAATACTCCACCACGAGAAGCTGCGCTTTTCAGAGGCATGTTGCCCTTTTGGGTTTTCCTTTTATTTTCTGCCTATTATTGTCATTCCAATCTTATATTAACCAGTACCCAAAAACACCGATTAAAAAAAATAGATATTCAATTTTAACGCGCTTTCATTTTTAAAACACAGAATATGTTATGATATAACGGCCTAATTCTCTAAAAAAATCTTCGATTTATGTCCAATTTCGAATTTGTCCAGAATTTTTTTTTCCTTTAAATAAAAATCTCAAACCTTCGCTCCAGTCCCAAATCCACCAATATCGGGACTGCTAAAAGGTTCGTTATCGGACTTCATCAGCACCCTCTTCGTGTGGAACAACAACAACCTCTTAATGTTGTTAATCTTGAAGAAACTAGTGACGGTTTTTGAACGCTTGGACAGATTAAGTACTACAATGAAAGTCGAGGAATTTTGTTTAAGACAAAAAAAAAAATTCAAAGAAGAATTTAGGGTTAGATCTAAAGTCTGATTTTTTTTTTGGGGGGGATCAGCCTAAATTCAAAATCTACAACATTTTCTTAGTTGATTGCTTAGTAAATGTCCGGACACTGGTTGACAATACATGTATTTATCTATGCTCTTTTTTTTTAGTTAGCCTTGTTAATTCCCCCTTTCCCAAATATGAATATGAATGGATAAATGTTACCTTCCATGTCAAGTGAAATCTCATGTATTTGAGTAAATAACTTTCTTACTTGGTTTTGTTCCCTAATAAAGATCCCAAAATTTCCTCATAGTTACTAGTTGTTTCGCTTATATTCAAGACTATTAGTGTGCTGTGACTCCCTGGACTTGAGGTTATGATTGAATTCGCAGCTTATATATGCTTGTTAATTAGCTATTTAAAGAAGGTGTTAGCTTGAATAGAAGTCTAATTTAGCTATTTCCACTCAAATATCATTTCTATAATATGAGTAGATTGATGGATAGAGATAACTCCATAAACCCCACGGAACTAAATAAGGACACGATAGATCACGAATCTCTCTATTTATTCATATACAATTTTTACGGGTTGTACAAGCACGCATGTGCTAAGTATATTAAAAGAATTCCACAAAGTTTGATTTGCTATTCTTTCGGAACGTATAGATATTTATCGAGATTATTTCAACCAATCATGGATGTTGAAAAATCGTTTAAAAAATATGTTATAAACTTATTGATCTCTGTATATTTTTTTTTTACGCGTGTTCACCGTCTAACCAGCTATCTCGCTCTTCCTGATGTTAGGAAGGGAAAATGAAAAATTCCGACCTATTGTATATACACTTATAGAATATGCTAGTTTTCAAGATGAAATGTGATTTCTCCTAGCAAAGAAAAAACAAAGACGAAAGTAGAATTTTCTCCTAAGAAAAGGAGGTAGGTGTGAGACTAGAGAGAGAAGGGGCTCGTTTGAAACGTTCTCAAAATGAGATAAATTCACAAAATTCCATACTTCAAATAAAAAACAAAATTTCGACAAAAAATAAAATAAAAAACAAAATCAATTTCATTATTAGAAAAATAATTCTTTCCCGTTAATATAAATCTTTAAAAGTCACTCACAAGTCGCACTCTCTCTCTCTCTCTCCTGTCTGCACGTTTGACACCTATAAAAAAACCACACACAAAACGAAGAAGACGAAGAAGAAGAAGCGGAAAAGTCTCTCTCTCTCCTCTCTTTCTCTCTCTATCTCGAGCAGTGAAGCGCAGTGAACGACTCCTCCAAGTTCCGAAATTTAATAAAGAAAACGACGAACCCATCTCCAGATGTGAAGCATGACGCGCATACATCCACGCTATACCCGTCCCTCCCTCCCTCTTCTCTGTGAAATGTAGCTCCCCGGGATCGCTTCCACCTCGCATAAGATGGCCAAAACCTGCCCACAGGGCAACGACATCGGCTCCCTCCTCCTCAACCGCGCCTCCACCGCCACCGCCGCCAGCCGCCCCTGGCCCTCGTTCTCCGCCTCCGCCCTCCGCCGCCGCCTCCTCGACGCCGTCCGCTGCGGCGGCGGCTCCTTCTCCCGCCGCCGCAAGCCCGCCGAGACCCCCCCGAGCCCGCCCAAGTCGGACCCCGACCCGCCGCAAAGAAGAACCCTAGCGACGTTCGTGTCCAAGTCGGAGAAGCTCAGCGACTTGCTCCAGCTGGCGGAGATCCACGAGAGGCAGGAGAGCGACGTGGAGACGAGGAAGAAGGTGGAGGCCTTGGAGAAGCTGAAGCGCGTGGTGAGAGATTTGCAGAATGCGGAGGGGGAGGAAGAGGTGGACTGCGAGGGGAAGAGGAGAGAGAGTGCTCGCAGTGTGAGGTTGCTTGCGAAGGAGGACTCGGCGGCGAGGACGACGCTCGCGATGCTAGGAGCGATTCCGCCATTGGTGGGAATGCTCGATTCTTCGGATCTCGAGTCGCGGATTGCTTCCCTCTACGCTGTGCTTAATCTGGGCATTGGCAATGATATGTGAGTTCTTGGGATTTTTGGAATGGGTTAGATCGTTCTTCTCTGATTTCTGCATTTGATCGGTTTCGGCACATAGTTCTGCCATTAAGAGGGAATTTAAAAGTCAGTCTTTTTCACCTCTTGCATGCATAACTGGATTTTTCATGACGAGCTTGCGTTCATCTTGTTCTTTTTGTTTTTCCTAAAGAATCTTTCTGCTTGCTTTTCTGCTTGTTTTTGGTGAAATTCTCAACTTGACGCTCTAGGTCGTGTTTTGTGTTGCAGATTTGAACTCTTTGTTCGAGCTCTGTTTCTAGTGTCGCCATCAAATATGTCTTCTTACCTTGACCAACCATGATGTTGTCTGTTATGTGCTTGTGAATTTGATAAATGTTCACATGCAGGTTCAGGCTCTCTGTTAAGCTCTATCTTCTATGGTGTCATCAATTTTCATCTGTAAAATGCGCATTTTTTTTATAATGACTTTAATTGTTCTGGAAGGTATTTTGACAAGTCGTTTTCCCTGTTCTCATGTGTCATCTTCATGTAGTTTCATTATTCCGCATTTGAGAGAATGTGTTATCTTGTTTTTATTGCTCACCCTATAGTTTCTGTCACTTTTCAAGCAACATCTGTTTTTCAGTGCATTTTGGATTTGTCCAGTTCCTGCTGGTTTGTGAATGTGAACTCATATATCTCATCTCTTTTCGACTCATTTGCAGGAACAAGGCAGCCATTGTTAAAGCAGGGGCTGTTCATAAGATGTTGAAGCTTATTGAATCTCCTGAAGAGACCATAGTCCCGTCAATCTCAGAAGCTATAGTGGCGAATTTTCTTGGCTTGAGTGCTTTAGATTCGAACAAACCCATCATCGGATCGTCAGGTGCAATCGCCTTTTTGGTGAATACCCTTATAGATGTAGACCACAAGAGTAGCCGTCAAGCAAAGCAAGACGCTCTCAGAGCTCTCTACAACCTTTCGATCTTCCCCTCCAATATCTGCATAATAATCGAAACTGATTTGGTCCCTTTTCTTGTGAATTCCTTGGGAGACATGGAAATCAGTGAACGGATATTATCTGCACTCAGCAATATCGTATCTACCCCAGAAGGCAGAAAGGCGATCAGCGGAGTTAAAGATGCATTCCCTATACTGGTTGACATATTAAACTGGACTGACTCGCCAGGTTGCCAAGAGAAAGCGTCGTACATTTTGATGGTGATGGCTCACAAAGCTTATGGTGATAGGCAGGCAATGATCGAGGCTGGAATTGTATCGGCATTGCTCGAATTGACGCTTCTTGGCAGTACATTGGCGCAGAAGAGAGCTTCGAGGATACTGGAGTGTTTGAGAGTGGGTAAAGGGAAGCAGATTTCAGAGAGCTATGGAGGCAGTAGCATGAGTGCAGCAGTATCTGCTCCTATATACGGGGCTTCATCAACTACACCGAGTGTTAATGGAGGCTCGAAGGAGTCTATGGAGGACGAAGACATGATGAGCGAGGAGAAGAAAGCGGTGAAGCAATTGGTTCAACAGAGTTTGCAGAGCAACATGAGGAGGATTGTTAAGAGAGCTAATTTGCCTCAAGATTTCGTCCCTTCGGATCATCTCAAGTCCCTCACCGCTAGTTCTACTTCAAAGAGCTTGCCATTTTGAGGACTGATGCTTCGAGAGGTTATTTAGAAGTTAGTCCAATTTACTTTGTCTTTATCATTGCCTAAATTTCCTACACTGTGAAAAAGCTGAGCTCACAGTGTGTCTTTGCTTTGCCTGCTTTCATTCCAGTCCAACAATCTTCTGAATCAATTCAATTGGTGTGAAGGGAAGAAGTGCCCAAAGTTTCAACCTTTTTCTTTCAGATCTACCTGGGTTTTTTTATATTTTATCTTCTTGGGCAAATCTGGCTTATACAGCCATCAACTAGGGTTGCTTCACGGTTAGTGGTATGAATGTAAATATAGGAAATTCGGGGGTACTTTTTTGTCCTTAAGGAACTAGGATCGCTACACCCAACAATCAAGGGGGAAGTCATTTTCAACAGTCTCATTGGGCTCTGTTTCTATTTTATATTCATTGGCTTCACTTGTGTTGGAAGGGGTGTCGGTCATTTTCTTCTGTCTGGAAATAGAGACTATTCACTGCTTTAAACCTTACATGGGAATCTATTCCTGTCGTTGCTTTTTTCAAATGTGGGTCTGAACTCTACAAAAGGTTTCATATGGAATCTAATTAGCACTTAACAGGGTGGAAGTAAGAATTTTTTTTGTGATCATCCAAGTGGACATGGACCGATCGTGCCCTCTTTTCTTGATTAATTTAACACAGACTCTTTATTAACTGCCCTGTGCCCAGCTAATGCATTGATTGACCTTGTCTTCTGATGAATTTTTCTTTTTACGGATTGCAGATCTGTAGGAAATGAATCACCGTTCTCGCTTTGGTTGCGGGAGGAGAAGAATCTGAGCTTGTTGATATTAAAAATAAACCAATGTTTGCTTCCCCTCAAGGTATATAAATATGTTCTTGGGAGTGGTTCTAATTAGGTCATAGTGATCATCTTGTTATTGTTGTTTAATGTAGGGGTTACCGGAATCTTTACTGTGTGATCTCGGTTTTGTGTATATATTTTTTGTTCTGCTGCTGCAACTTTCAGTGTAATCTGGGTAGCTTTTATATGTTTGTTTCCTTCAGATGTAGGCCCCCTGAGGGCTTCACCAACAATTCCACTTCACATTCACCTAACATTATGGTTTATAGATACATGCCTGCTGGCTCAAAACTCATCCATATTGGGGGCAGTATAATCGAGCGACTAACTACGAAGAAATCGACGATTAGTTTCTTTTAATCATAGCATGGAGTAGAGACGGGAAACTGTTGGGAAACATTAATGACCGAAACGAGAGTTCGTTGGCGCTCCCCGAGTCATGGGGCCTTGTTTGGGAAGGGGACTCCCACAAGGAGCCAGCATGATAGGATGTGTGTATATGAGCCAGTTGATATCTCTTTCATTCTTTGCTATTTAAAGTTGGTAGGTTCTGCTTTGTGGTGCATCCTGGTCCTCTTCAGGTTATTCTGGGACACTCTCCCATCTCTCTGTCCTTATGATTTGGTAGATTCAGCTCTATTATAACGTTGGCAGCCCCTTCACATTGTTTCTTTCTTTTATCGGACCTTGTTTCTTCGGCGACTCATCTAACCATATCGACCACATTCAAATGGGAGGTTGAGAGACTTTAAGGACCCGTTGAGATCTATAGGTAGTGCAATGAATTCCCAAGTGTCACGGGAATTGATATCTGATGCATATACACTGGAAGCTATTGGGCCAAAGGTTGGTCGTGTCATCAATAATTGAGTTTTCCTTTTTTTTGGTCTGTCCTACTCGAACTCTCCTCTTTACTCTGCCAACTTACAGATCGTAGGAGTTGAATATGAACTGCACACCTGAAACTAAACGTACCCACCCTACCCAGTTTTCTTACCACACCCGAAACATTTTTTAGAATGGCAAACGTTTATAGATGCCCAGTAAGAAGCATCCGTACTCTCCGAGCTTTAAGCATGTGCATGCAAAAGCATACATTCGCTCCTTCCACGTCAATCCGAGATCCAGAGCTTGCTTTAGAGGGCGGTCGATTGTTACCAAGAAAAGCCAACATGCTGGTTAAAAAGCCCATTTCTGTTCAGTAGACATGATTTCTGATGCTGGAAGCTCTTGGAGCCTTCCCATCTGTGCATATGTCCACAGGAAAGATCAAGAACAGACAGTCATGACTCATGAGAGAAGAGGCCATCTTTGAGCTGAGGAAGCTAAGCCAAGAAAATCCCATTGATTTCTGATAAAATGCAACGGAAAATCAAACGGCTGTCCTTGCATCAATCATACCGCAAGGGACCCTACACTTCAAGGCGCATGTGATTTTGTCAATCTCACCGACCGAGACCGTCCACTTTATGAGGTGGGGTCCTGCTTTTCTTCCTTAAGATTGAACGAGATTAGTGGTGCTATGGCCTCATATGCCGACAGGACTTGTCGAAAGGAAACCTCAGGAATGAATGCGTCCTCAGCACGAATTGAGCCGGAAACCTTTTTTCCATCATTGGCTCCTTTTTTTTTTAGCGTAGAGATCTAGCGCCTTAACCCACTTCAGGATTCCATTGTGAAATCCTAAATACTAGACGTACACAGTACACTACCCATTGTCTGCTGTCTTTCCTCCTGAAAAAGATGACTTCAAGGAGAAAAGGTATTAAATGATGGCTTCTGTGATGCCTGGACTCTATCAAGACTCGCCTCTGCAACAGACAAGGCCAATTCAATGTGCCTCAGAAAGAGCACAGAGAGAGGGACAACCTTTGTCATGATGTTGTAAACTCGCGTTAATCATGGACATTTGAAGAAAATAATTGTTGCATCTATTATTTAGTCAAAGTTGATTCGAATTATGAGGCCTGTTCTGGCCTGCCTATTCATGCTATACGCAAGCTCTCTTTCCGTTTCGCGACTCGGGACAAGACCTAGATGGCAACCTAACCTAGCACTCATAATTGAGAAAGGGAAAAAATTTCAAATAAAAGTCTGAAGTGAATATTATTTCAAATAAGGGTATGAAGTGTCTTCTTTGTTTCAAAAAAGGGCTTGACCAAGGGCATTTTTGTCATTTTTTTCTATTTTTTCTTTCTTTTCTCCCTTGTTTTTTTTTCCTAACATATTCGCCGGTGGCCGGTCTCATGGCCAGCCAGGCAAGGGCTCGCCTCGCCCAGACGAGGTTGTCCCTTGCGGCCGGCGAGGCCCCTGTGGAGTTCAGCTATTGAGGCCAAGCCGGGAAACTCTCAGTCTGATTCAATGGCGAAGACTGATGTAAGCAAATTGTCTAAGAGGAAGAGAAAAAGATGATTCTAAGTGGTGGTCGACGACATCAGGTTTAGCTAGTTTTTGCTGTGTACTTGCACATAGATTATGTTGATGCTCCTCGTCCAGATGCGTAAAGATTACAAGCGATGCGAATATTTTGCTTCCTTTTTTGCTGAGGAAGTGTGGAGGCTCTCCACTTCCAGAACCTGGGCCTCGCTTGCGCGAGGGCATGGCGAGGCCACCCTTGCAGCCGTCGAGGGCAGCCTCACCTCAATAGCCCTAGGCCAGTGGGCAAGGCAAGGCCGCTCATCCCTCGCCAGTGGCTGAAGGGAAAAAATAGAGGAAAAAGGAAAGAAAAAGTAAATGACGAAAAAATGCCCTTGGTCAAGTCCCTTTTTGAAACAAAGAGAGCACTTCATGCTCTTACTTGAAACAAGGTGTCCTTTAGGCTATTATTTGAGAAAATGAGGCACTTCATGCCTTTATTTAGAACTTTCTTCTTATAAATAGAACACCTCCCAGAGCCAGAACATAGCGCCAACCTTCCCCTAGAAAATATGATTTTCCTGGATCTACCGAGCCAGCACTTTCGGGTTATTTTGTGGGATAACCCTTCTTAGGGGCAGTCATAGATACGGCACTTTACACGCTTCTCCAGCTCTCGCAAGAATTTGTTGTGAGTCCTCCTCAGCGGGACTTCCCGAATGACCATACCGAGTAATTCTACTGCACTCCGTGCAGCTATTGTTGCTGATCCTATAGAGCCTACCCCAGGGGGCAAGCCGGATCGTAGGAAGTGGACTATACATTTTTGTGCTTTTATGAGAAGCTCTACAGCACCCATGATTCCGATAGCGCGCCATCATTCCATACCATCTATCTCCATTTTGTTTTAACTCTTTTTCACCTTTACTGTTTTGGAGCCGCCCCAATTATGCATTTATCATTGGCTTCACGACAATCACTTTACTAAACTGGAAACCGAAAAAACCAAAATTACAAAGGAAGATCTTTGATGAGGACTCGTGACCAATAGGTGTAACGAAAGAGACATAAATTTAAGTATTGACAGATGCTTTTGCGACGTTGTGGTCCTGTTCATCGAGAGCTGAAGGCTAAGGACAAGTCCATGATGGCAGCTGTGTCCAATTGTTTTTCCACGAATCCTGTTTCACTTTGTGAGCTCTTGCAACGAAGCTTCCTCTTAAATATGAAAGTGACCTTTGGACCTAAGCAACTTCTTCAACTACTTCATCTAAACTCCGGGACGAAAGGAAGAAAAATAATTTCTCTCAACTTAGAAAGTGACGATGGAGAAGGTAAATTTCATGTCAGCTCCGGCTGGCTACTGCTGGGTAAACTCGTATAGTAGCGACCTGTGCCCGGAACAACACCTGTGAGCTTTGTGAGCTTTTGCAACGAAACTTCCTCTTAAGTACGAAAGAGACCTGTGTTTCTTTTGGGGAGAGTGCCGAGTCACGTATCAAAAGCAACCTTCTAGCATGCATTTACCTCCTCCGCCGCAAGGCTCGTCTTTCCTAAGAAGGAAAGACGGATATCCCTCGAACTGCATTCGTTCATTCAGATTTTTTCGTTAGATAGAAAAAGATGGGATCTGGTAATAATGGGATTCGTAATATCTTTCATAGTGTTTGGAAAATGTCCCGATATAACGGGAATATTCTCTTTATCCTCTCCACTTTTGCGCTATTTGTCGTCAACCCGACTCTGCCGTTGCTTGTTGCCTTCCGCCTCCACTGTCAATCCGTTGATGACATCGCCTCACCTTGCCTTCCGTTGCCATCTCCTCACCTCTAAAGCTCACGAACACGTCATACATTGATTGATGAATCGAAACAGAAGACAGAGTGCATCTCAATTTTTCCTACTTCCATGAGGACAATACATAAGTAAGTGGGAGACTACGGAACATGTGGAAATTTTTTTTGTCTCGGGGGAAGTGTAAATGTAATGGAGAGAACGCTCAAAGTTGGGAATGACAAGGGACAATGAGTTAAAGCTTCGCCGTCGCACCAAATATGGGCGAAGGTGGAGACATTGATCGAGAAGGTTTGGCACGATCGGTTGGCCGGCAATGACAATCAGTTGGTCAGCGATCTTGATTGGCTGAGGTATAAGGCGACAACAACCGCACGGTGGTCGGTGGCAACTGTTGTGATGGTGCTCCTCGTGCGGCGGCCAGCGTACACCTTGGACATAAAAAATTTCTATTCATCGTTATCCCACCCCTCCACATAAGATTGATTTTTCAATCTGGATTATAACCCTCTTGATTGAGTTTTAGAGTCAATAAACATTTGATTAATTAGGCCGGAGTCGGTATGGATCTCGAATAACCTAAAAAAGGACTGCGAGAAAATCGATTTTCTTGTACCGCGGGAAGTGTCGAAACCCAAGTGATTACTAGCTTGTCGAAACCCAAGTGATTACTAGCTTGTCTTCGCCCACCTGCAACAGTGTTTCCAGACAACACTTCTTCTTCGTCCCATAATGAACAAAAAAGGTCCAACTAAGTTAATTAAAGGCTCGAAATGGCCCATGGCCTGCCGAAGCCCAACACAAACACAATGCACCATATCTTCCCTCCTATTTGCGTACAGAACGAAAATATGAGCCATGATAATTGAGCAACGAGGTTACATGCATTGACCAAAATCGACGATAGTGGAATTCAAGTATTAATCCCGAGATGTTCTTCATTTAAGGAGCTCAAGTCCACAATTGCTATTATGAAGGATGGCACCGGTGGGCGTAGGAGCACAAGTCTAAGCCCATCCACCTATTCCTAAGATGTCGACGCATTGCTAAAGTGAGAGTCCTACAATATGCGTCGGCATGATGGGAGTGCTCTATTTGCTCTCTGCAACTGGAAGATAAACGCCTTCTGCTGCCAACCAAATGTTGTCGGGCCGCTTTTCTCGGACACCACATACCTGCAGAAACAAACCCATGTTGCTCACAAATGGTTTTGTAGAAAAGAAAGCATCCCGTGAAAGTAAACTTTCAAACAGTTAATGTCCATCTCAAGCAAGCATGCACACAAGGAGGAATACATTTGTGAACAGGTGGTCATACAATACTCCTACTGAGACATGTTATATCCACCTACAAGCCAGGAAAGCAGCATAATTGAATCATTCTTCTATATTAAGTGTTTCTGTGTTGCATTTCATATGTTGTGAGATGTCTCAGTTTCCATCATGTAACGTGGAAGAAAACAAAATAAGGGGAAGTTATGCCGTTCCACTCTTACCTCCTGCTGTCCCCCAGCAATACGCTGGTATTTCTTGTCGTGACTGTGTAAATAGCCACTAGTATCCACATGTTGGAGTCGAATCCTCTGTTCTTGCTTCCAAGTTTTCCCAGTACCTTCAATCATAAGCCTGCAGAATATGTCCATCATTTCAAAATCCTAAGCACATGGAGATGAAAGGTCGTAGAAAAACTTTCCTTGGTCCTACCTCCAATAATCTCCAGTATCGGATTCAGTCTCTCCTCCAAAGCAACTGACCTACACCAACCAGAAAAATTCTCATTATAAGAAACCCCACGACTACCAGTTTCACTATCTCAGGGTACATCAATTAACTCCAGTGTCAGTTGTACATAAATGGAAAATTAAGCACAAACAGTGTCAATCTATTTCTCATCGACAAATATCAGCCAAAACATAACAACCAGTAAAAGGTGAGCAGGGAAAAAATGAAATTTAGCCTTATATAATTAAACCGCTGTTTGTCCAAATTATGGCCAAGGTTCAGACAGATCATGAATAACTTTGAGCAAAACTCTCGCTAACAAGACTACTTGCTTAATGAACTTTCCTCGAGATAGTTGTACTTATGTCCCTTAGACAAATCAAATACGACCTTAAAAGAATGGAACAGCACTTATCATCACACTAGAAGGACCACCACAAGGTCATTGACAGAAAATAGAACGGTATCCTCCACCTCTATATGCCCAAGCAAACAAGCACCTTCAAGCTAGTTCCCATGTCTACCATACGAGGCTCTAGCAAATTCTAGATTGTGAATAAGATTTGCAGGAGAAAACTTCACTTGAATAAGAACACGAGATAGAACAATGTCAGGAAAACATAGCAAGCTGCTCGTTTTAATTATTTTTTTTTTCAGGAGGAATGTAGACAGCTTCTTCAAGGGCCAAAATAAACACTAACCTCTAGGTTCCCTGTTATTGGAGATGCATGCAAGTGGCTATGCAACCACTTTCTAGTCCTCATGTGTTGCAACCTAATGATTGTCCCACTTTTGATTGGATCTCCTTGTTTAGCTGATGTACCTGGCTGAGGCCTAACAATCTGCATAAGGGATAGATCATGATATTACTCAAATTATGTGTACCGCAGAACAAATCAACTATCGAGCAAACAGAAAGATTGGTCTACCCAGTAGCTATTGGCATCATCAACACCAGAATACCCAGTCACAGACTGCTGCCCGCTGCCGGAACCGTAAGGTACATCATGGGAATGAAGCCGATATTTTGTCTTCTCGTGCATTAGCTTGAGGACTGACCCATATGTTATCTGCCAAAGATTTAGAATTAGCAAACACTATCTGAAACAAAGTTGATTCCACAAAAATTTGGATCCCCAATCAACCTCTTCCTATAGCCTAAATCGCCCATTTGAAACTAACAAAATAAGCATCGGAGTATCACTTACTTGCTTGTTCGTCTTCATTCATAGAATGGAAAAAAGAACGAGCAGCGTCCACGTGATTAAGATCAAAAACAGAAAAATCATTTCCACCACTGCAGACAGCTAGGACTACCCCATCAGGAAACTAACTAGATAAAGTTCAATGTATCCCCCTCTAACCTATGCTTGTTCCTCTACATTTCTCGAGCAATTTCCATCCTGTTGCATCTTGACAGGAAGCCAATAACATAGGAGTGAAAACGAATACTCATTCAAGCACAGTAGTCAAAGTCCTGTCAGCATGAACTATTTCACATTTCTCGAACATGTCAAGATCTAAACTTTCAGTTCCATTGAATCTCATCTCAGCAAGCAAACAATCCCCAGACACCAGAAACGAGAACAAACGTTCGGGAATTACCTCGACGCCTTCCGATGAAGCGGCGTAGGCAGGTGAAGGCGAGCCCTGATCGAAATCGAGCCCGAGGAAGAGGAACAGAGCGAGACCAAAGAACCCGATCGCCATCACGAACAGCAAGACGATGAACCAGTTCTGCTGCCAAAACGGGTAGTCTGATTTCGGCCTGGACTCTCTGTAGATGATCCTCGTAGGAGTCGGTGTGGCCGACGACGACGGAGCAGAAGAAGAAGAAGATTGGGGATTGGGTCTTCTGCGAGAGACTGTCGGAGCTCCTGAAGGAGCCACGGTTCGATCCAGAGCGAACGAGCCGAGGCGCGAGGCTCGATGATGATTTCGAGGGGAATTAGGTTTGGAGCGTTGATCGTGTGTGTTGGTGTGTGGGCTTCTGGGTTAATCTGCTCGGAGGATGCAGAGAGAGGAGAGAGGTCAGGAGGATTGAAGAGGACGATAGAGAAGGAGAGACTCAGAGAGGAGTAAGAGCTGAATGGTGACGTTGAGACAGCCAATGAGAGATGTACACGTGGAGGATGGATGACGTGGAGGACTGCCAGCGGAGGAAGTTATGTTGCTTCCTCGGATTCAAGTCTTTGGTCAAAATAAGGGAAAATTTCCAATTAAGCACCAAAAGTGTTTGATTTTCTCGAATAAGGACCTGAAGTGGTTCTTGTTTCAATAAGGATCTGAAGTGCTCTCTTTATTTCAAATAAGTGCCTGAAGTGATTATGCATGTTTCAAATAAGGGCCTCACCTCATCGGCCGATCATTGGGCATTTTTGTCAAAATACAATTTTAATTCAATTTTTAGTTAAATTAAATTAAAAATTAAAAATTTAAATTTAAATACAAAATAAGAAAGAAAAAAAAAAGGCGAAACACAAGCGGGAGGACGGCGGTTGCCATCGGGGTCGTCGGCGCCTCAGCGGGGGCCGGTGACCCTGCCGACTAGTGGCGAGGGCCTGTCGAGAGAGGGCGCGTGTTTTTTTTTTAAATTTTTAAAAAACTAAAAGAGGAATAAACAAAGAAAAAAATAAAAAATAAAGTAAATGACGAAAATGTCCCTAATCAACTGGTGAGATGCCTTTTTTTAGATTGATATGGCCACTTTATGCCCTTATTTGAAATAATATCCACTTCAAGCCCTTATTTGAAACAATAAGCGCACTTTAGGCCATTATTTGAGAAAATGAGAGGAGTTCATGCCCTTAATTGAAATTTTCCCTCAAAATAACGAGTCCTCTCCTCTATGATTTCCTAAGAAAATATTGGGCCCAATTGAATAATGGGTTGATACAATTGAAATTTCTAAACCGATATACACATCTCATATTCATTTCAAATTAACTTTGGTGCCACGAAAATCTCATGTCAATCTACTATATCATATTTACTCTATTATGTGACAAATCTACCTTCCATTAGATGCTGTGCAATATCCCTATAATATTAATTACGTGGAAACAACTTGCATTGTTGACCTATGACGTGGATATGACGTGGAAATCCAATATAAGTGGGTGTCCTAAATGATATATTTCGGTGAAGCCAAATCTGAAGAAAATGAATGTAATATTGGACGAAAACTAACGGAGGTAGATTTACTAGTTTGGATTTTTTAAGGTACAAAAATTAGTTTTGCATAATAAGATAGATACGAGCATACCAGTTTAAGGTTTTTTTTTTTTTTTTTCACACAAGAATTAATTTTGGACACATGCATAGTGATTTGAGAGTTTTTCATAATACGAAAAATAGTTTTGGATAGATATGGCACTACCATACAAGTTTGGAATTTTTTATTGTATTAATCTTTGAAATAGTCATATTAAGTACTTTTAATGACCTATTATGTATACACATTTAAACGACGGATTTAAATGTCCGCTCAATATGTTGATTAAGAAAGGATTATATAATTGATCGGACGAAGGAATATTAAATAAAGATATCCACAAATCTATGTTTTGTGGAATTCTATTAATCGTCGGAACCTTTTAAGTAATGCCGATAAAATTATTCTATTAAATGACATGATACTGTTAAGTGATCCGTATTCGATAACTAATAATACCATAATGCATCGTTTGGTGAATACATTCTTCAAATCGATCTTAACAAGTCCAGCTTTTTTTTCCCATCTTCCATCGGACGACTTACAACGAGGCTGTTTTTCTCTCTTTAGCGGGCTTCGTGCGGTGTTCCTTTCGCTCCTAATTCAGAAGAAAATCAGTGGTTACTCATTCGTAGTATCGATATAACATACGAAAACTTAGAAAGTTTTATGTAACGATTGAGATTTATGTTTTCGTGATTCGACGGTTACGAATAATAATAATAATAATAATTTTTTAAAATTTTTATTTTTATTTTGAGATGGTGAGATGGGTGTCGATGGACTCGGGACACAAGCTTGCCACATTAGCCTCCCATGACGAGAGCGTTGATTCGAATGGGCGGGTCTGAGCCCCCAAATTCAACTCCATTCCATAAATCCCCGCCAAGTCCGCACTCTTCTGGATTGGATTCGCTCTTTCAAAAGCCAAATCGAAAAAAACCTCCGAGAAAATCGAAAGACATGGATGGTGGACAGCCCCGACACATATAATTTGCAATTACACTCCTGCTTCATCGTCTCCCGTTTTCTCTTTTCCCTTTATAGCTTCGTCCACCTTAGTTAATACTGTTATTTGCCTCATTTCCCAGTCCCAAGTCCACCCTTTTTCCTCTCCCGAAGAACCCTAGTTCCTCTCCCCCTCTTCCCAGTGAGATTTCTACCCTCTTCCCCTCTTCTCCTCCTCCTTCCCATGCCGTGCTTGTGGGTTCGACGCGGGTGAGTGAGGCTCTGCCAGATCTGGGGATACGGAGTTTCGTCCGGGGGGTTCGCGGTGCGATGTCGGATAAGGAGCTCGAGGAGCAGCTCGTGAAGGCGGGGACTAAGCTCCTGGAGCCACCGTCTTCGGTTGATGAGCTCATGCCGCTTCTTGAGGCGAGTGAATTTGGTTTGTTTTCCTTCTTTTTTTTTTTCCGGGAAAAGTTTCGTGTTTTTGGTTGTCTGCGATGAGGGGCCTGTGAGGATTTTGTGGGGGTATCTCTTTTCCTATGTGGGTTTCGAGATTGGTTAGCGTACTTTGCATGCCTCTATCGTACGGTTAATTTCATGGCTCGTTAATCTGTCTCGGTCATGCTAAGTGGAAGTGGCATCCAGTTGTTTCGATCGTAAAATTGCTTCCTTGGGAGAGAGAGCTTCACAGCTCTCCAGCCGATTGAGTAGAGAGGATTTGATTTTTTTTGCGATTGGTGGTCCACCACTTGAGAATTTCCACGTAAAACCTGTGTATCTGCGTGCATTAAGAAAAAAGATCGGAGCTTGTGCATCAGAGCATGTATGTCTTAAGTGAAAGCTGCTGACTTATAGAAGCATTGGTTTAATGGGATTCAAATTTGTCTTAACTGCATTGGTTCTGCTGAATGGATATTGGTGCTTGCGAGATATAATCTGCATCAGAGTCATATGTTCAGTGAGGATTTCCTTTTAACGCTGATGTTTGAAGGCGCAAGATATGGAGGTTGATTCTGTATGAGATGACTTTGTACAGGAGGAGGGAACTGGGATATCCTTGGCCTGTCAATTGCATTTCTTTGCTTCTCAGGATATGTGTGTGGATGCTTGCTCACTTAATATTTATAATTTGCATCGTACGAAATTGAAGGTTGTGGACTTCTATCTTGGACCATCAATCATCTCTTTTCATTCAGTGTAGATAGAAACTGGGGAATAGTTAATCTTTAGTTCAGATCTGGAATGCAAAGATAGGCTTCATTGTATTGTTTAGGAAATGCTTGAGAATGCTGATTTTCTCTTGAACCAATACGTTGTTACGTGCGTGGCTAAGGTTTAGGGGTCATGATATTTGCTTAATGCAATATCCAATTGATACTTTGAGATTCAAAAATGATGGTACAAAAATTCATCAGGCGTTGGTTAAATCTGCATTGAAGTTGAAACTCCTGGGAAGCTGTTGAGTGTCACAAAATTACTAATATAATATAATATGAGCTGTCTTTATAGCTCACAGTCTGTGTTTATTACATTTTCGTTGGGTAGCTATTGTTACGAATTTCTTTGTTGGGATCAGCACGTTTTTCGTCAATCAAGTGATTTGTGCAATATGAGAATGCACACGTCTGTTCTGCTCTAATCATTGTCCGTAGTACAGATATATTTTCCTGTAGACTGCAAATGCATTATAACAGAACAGTTTAAACCAGTCAAGAAGTAATGGGTGTTGTGAGACACTGTAACAGTATATTACTTGTTGTGTTGAATTTAGTGGCATGTAGTCCTTAGAAATGCTTACTGCTTTGATAACATGAAAAGGAGCACGTGTTGTCTGTGACGTGTGAAGAGCCTGGCTTCGAGGACTTCGCCTGCTGCTTGAAGAAAAGAACCTAAGCTTGTGGATGTTGGAATCTTGAGTGGAGAGATGTTTCCACTTTAAATAAGAAGCGTTCTCCTTTAGGACTTAATGAATGCTTTCTTATCTAGAAATGGTGGTGCCTAACTAGTTTGTTGTTGGATGAACCAGAAAATAACACATCAAAAACAGAAGCCCATACTGCTTATTGTCGCAATATAGGAGTTGACTGCTTTATGATTGTATGTGAAGAAAATTGGGAAAAATTCAAAATCGGTTTCAAAGCATAATATTTCCCCTCAATACCAGTTTCTGTGACCAATTTTCACAGCCATTTATAGTCAAATTGAGTTTGAATGTTTGGATCTCCTGTATACCAATACTACAAATGCACCAAAATTGCTACTTATCAGTGCAGGGAGAGTATTATTGCTCAAGTAGAAATTCTCTAGCATAAGTATGGATATATTGGAGAGAGTTTAGGTCCAATGAAATCCTAAAGATATTTCCCTGTGATATTACATAATTCGTCTAGCATGTCGGGAACTAGCATTTTCAATGAAATTGATAACTGCATTATCAATGCTTTGAGATCTTGAACTTCCCAAGTATTTTCTCTATGAATATCTCTAATACTGTCGTTAACTTTGTCTGTCTCTTTAATGAATTTAGGAGCTTGAAAATTGTTTATCTAGAGTGGAACAATCGCCGACCCCATCTATGCTAGATGCTCTTTCTCCATCCCTGAAGGCATTAGTAGCTGATCAGCTTTTTAGGCATACTGATGCTGATGTTAGAGTTGCAACTGCCTCATGCATCAGTGAAATTACCCGAATTACTGCTCCTGAAGCTCCCTATGACGATGATCTAATGAAGGTGGCTTGAACCTATTGATTTTATGTTATGGGCTCCTTTAATCGTGAGTTCTAGTAGTACGATCTGTTATAGTTCCTATGTGTTTATGATGGTGTTTGCTTTTGCACAATGCTATTATGCAGGAAGTTTTTCAGTTGATTGTATCCTCTTTTGAGAAATTGTATGACAAGTCTAGCAGATCTTACACAAGGAGAGCCTCAATCCTTGAAACCGTTGCCAAAGTCAGATCGTGTGTCGTGATGTTGGACCTCGAATGTGATGCTTTGGTTGTCGAAATGTTCCAGCATCTTCTTAACTCAATAAGGTATAATCAATACTCAGTTGATCGTTCATCTTGACAAGGAATACTCATTTATTTTTCTTATTCATTGAAAAGTAACTCTTATAAGCTGGTTGTTGTTCTTCCCACCGGAGTTTTATCAGATACATATTATGTGTGTGTGTGTTTCTGTAAGATTCTTGTTGATATTGTGGACGTGCTTCTGCGGTGCAATATGTAGCTGCAGAGTGATATGGTGGGGTGGAAGCTCTTATTTTAAGATAATAACAATCCACTTCTAGACATACCATTTTGTGAACGACATTGAAAGAGTTGTATTGGTACTTGTTCTCCCTATTAGATAAGTGTGCGTGTGATTTTTTTCTTGGAAATTTAAGGTTTTGGGTAAGTTCGACAAAGGGGTTTTGTCCAATGAAAGCTTAGAAACAATAGTGGCAGCTCTTCGTATTTTTAAGCTTCCTTCTCCTTTCTCAATTGGAGTCATTCTTTTCATTTCTGTCTTATGAAGAAAGAAAAACAATGTGAATCCCCCTGTTTCTTCACTGTTAATTTTAAAAGACCTTTTAGTTGAACATAATGGTGGAGATTTGCGTTTTATATCTCATGATTTGACCATTTACATTGACAGTCACAATGTTTCTGACCTACCTCGAGATGTGCAACGGTTTTACTTTCTCTAGTTTCAATTAGTTTGGTCATTTTTTGGGGTCTCTCTTTGTGACTTTACGCATCTATCTGAGCATGTTTCTATTTGTAATGATTATTCCAAATGACTTGTTATTTATGTGAAAGTACTTGCAACTATGGAGTTCCTTTATCTTTGATTTTACTGACATTTTGAAGTTACATGCAATTTTCTTCTTCGTATGACGGTATGCATGTGTTTCCATGTAGTTTGCGTTAATGGTTTCTGATGGACAATTTCAGGGACTACCACCCGGAACATGTCTTCCAATCAATGGAAACAATAATGACCCTCATTATTGATGAAAGTGAAGATGTTTCTCCAGATCTGCTCTCGCCTGTCTTAGATAGCGTAAAGAGTGATAACAAGGTCAATTGTCCCTACTATAGAGAACACTATGCATGTAGTTTTTTCTCTTCATCTGATTCTGTATTTGTTTTTTCAGGAAGTTCTACCTATTGCTAGAAAATTGGGAGAGATGGTACTAAAGAACTGTGCATCCAAGCTGCAGCCTTACTTTTGCCAGGCATTGAAAGCCCTTGGAACTTCTATAGATGAGTACAGTAATGTGATCACTTCAATATATCAAGAGGCAAGTGCTGCAGTTGAAGAGAATAACAACCACACTGCAAGCAAACATAAGGTATGCCCCAGGTCACTCAAATGTCCTTTTATCTCTATTGTATATCAACTCTGAATCTAATTCATCGTATCTCGTTATTCTAGATGACTATTGCTTAGAGTACTTGTGCGTAAAGTATAAAGAGTGTATTCTCTATTCATTATGCCTGGCATAGGAGTTCCTGATTGATCGAACTTATTGTGTCTAAGTACGTACCATCTAGAGAAGAAATTTGTTTGCAGAGGAGCATTAGTGCAATTAGGACCCCATGGTTTTTCATTATTTTACAATAGCAGGTTGAAAAAGGCTATCCTGGCCATTCGTTAATATCCTAAGGCTGAGTTTGGTGGGTGGAATATTTGTCTAATCTGGTGTTTAATGGTGTCTGTGGACGGGATATATACAGGTATAATGATCGTACTAGAGGGGTGCAATAAACCTGGATAGGTTTACTGTCAGGAAAATCTTTTCAAAAACGACAACAACAAAAATAAGACTTTGCTGCTGTGTGTGTGGGCGTGCGCGAGAGAGAGAGAGAGAGAGAGAGAGAGAGAGAGAGAGAGAGAGAGAGAGAGAGAGAGAGAGAGAGAGAGAGAGATGAATGCCGTGAGAAGGTCGCCACCCTCTCTCTCTCTCTCTCTCTCTCTCTCTCTCTCTCTCTCCTTGGCAGCGTGCTGTGTGGGGACGAGGACCCCCTCTCGGAGGTCTATGTTCTCAGCAGACCATTGTGAAGTGGTCGCTGTCCTTGAGCCACCGCCCCTCGTGGTGCTCTCTCTCACTCTCTCACCTGTGTGTTTCTCTTTATCTGAGATCTCCCTTTTCGATTCTCCTCAGAGCACCTGGTGCCAGCCGTGGCATCTGATGATGTTGTCCACTGCGGTGGTTAGCTGTTCAAATGCAGTGAGCGCTGAAAGATCTCCCTCCCTCCCTCTCTCTCTCTCTAGAGATTTCTTGTTTTCAATTTCAACTTTTCTTTGATTCCATCGAATATTAGTTGGATATGATATGTCTTTATTCTGCTATCCACTCATTTCACCAACATTTATTGGATATACCAAACCCAAAGGATTTCTGGACGGCCAAACACTGCCTAAACCTCTTCCTCAACCTTGCCTTTAATGCCTCACTCTGTTTATTTCTTTTATGCATGAGTGCTTTACACATTTCTTTGTTATGTTATTGGGTGTCATTTTCTGTTGTTTCAGTATATCTGGCTAAAACTGCGACTGAAGATAATTTGAGTATTTTTTGAACCTGTACATGGTTAGGTGAATAAAGAAAAGGCTTCTCATCAAGTCGGTCTTGCTTCTGGAAGATCTCCAAAATCAGTGATCAGTAATGGTGCGACGCGAAAAGCAGGATTGGACTCTATCTCCAATAGAAAGCCGGAGGATGCTCATCACAGTAGTCCACCTAAAGTCACTAAAGCATCAAGCGATGACAACATAGTCAAGTTGAATAGTGCGAATGTAGCTAAGAAAGAAAGCAAGCTGGGAAAAAAGAAGAAGGGAAGAGGAAGGAAACCTGGTTCAAGTACAAAATCAAATGTAACTCCTGATGGTTCCCAAACAATTCCTGATTCGCCCCATGACAACTCACCTGCGGAATATTCGCCTTCAGAAAGTGAAAAGGAAACTGCTGCTAACCCTTCTTCACCAAAACCTGCTGGAGATGAATCCATGAGTGTTGCTTCCCCATCCCAAAATGGAGGTCAGCCTGATGAGAGTCGTCCCAGAAAAGGTGGACGGCGGAAGAAACAAGAATTAGCTAAGGAGGTCACAGGTCATGCTGCTGACATATCTAAAAATGAACGAACTAGTGATAAGGAAGTAAAACCACATTCAAACACAGGAAGAAATACTTCCCTGGGATCATCTGAGGATATTAAAACTGGAATTACCCTAAAAATATTGCGGAAGGGAAATGCTGCTATGAGTGATGTAGTGGAAAAATCACTAAAGAATTCTTCTAAGAAGGTTTCTGTGAGCACCAATATAGAGGATGGATCTTCCACAAAGCGTTCAGGGGATAAGAAAGGGGTTGCAAGAGGGAAAGTGGCCTCTGAAAAGGATTTAAGAAAATCCGCTGTAAGTGATGACAACAAACTTTTTTTCAACTAGAATATTCTCTGTTGTTTTTTTGTGCTTGGTATTCTCGATTTTAAAAATGGTGAAGGTTGGTTTGACATTGTGTAGGAAGCTGCTGCTTCACCAAAGTCAGCCATGAAAGCTGGCGGAGGTGATGAAAAATCCCATGAGACTCCTAAGGATGGTTCGAAGAGGAAGCACACTCCGGGAAAAGAGGTGTGTGGGTTCTCGTGTTTATTTTATTTTGATTTTCTTTGCATCTTCTTTAGACTTCTCATCATAAGTTTTTGATTTGGATGTTTGGAGATGTATTAATTACTTTTGGAGAATGTAATTCCTCACCCTAACCATTTTCACCCTTTGGTATCGATGTAACTGATTTTTCTTTTAGTTCTGTCGCGGTGCATTTAGAAAGAAATGCAGAGATGGAGATGGAGATGACGATGCATGCATCTTCTGTTTTTATGATTAAACTGTAGGACTGCAACTTAAAATTTTGGATGTAGTTATCATTTGCTGTAGTGCCTTCAGCATAATCCTTGGAACTAGCGTCTTACCTTTTAAAGTTAGATGTCTACTGGTTGATCATCAGGTATCTGATGCCAAAGAATATGGCGAGGACCTGGTTGGTGGCAAAATCAAAGTGTGGTGGCCTCAAGATCGAGCGTAAGACCAGATCTCTTAATTTATGCTTTCTCGAGAGAGACAAATAAATATATGAAAGTTATCTGCGTAGCTATGATTTGAGTAACAACACTTAATAGCTTTTTCTGATATTTATTTGGTGGAAATGTTTCAGATTCTATGAAGGTGTTGTGGATTCTTTTGACCCTGTTAGAAAGAGACATAAGGTAAGACATGAGAAGGATGTTGAGTTCTATCTTCTCTATTTTTTTTAAACGCACCTTGTGCCTGTTCACTTCTTTCACATATGAACAGAGTTTGTCTGCTTGAAATGTAACGGATTCCTTTTTATATACAGGTTTTATATACTGATGGTGATCAAGAGATATTAAATCTCAGAAAGCAAAAGTGGGAGTTCGTTGAAGGCAACTCTATATCGTATCAGGTGTGCAATTTGCCCGTTTGGTTAAATGTCATCATGGATCTCGTCATCTGGATTTGACATGATGGTTTTTGTGGACAGGGGCAAGAAGGCGATGGCAGAAGTCCTGATGCTTCTCCAGAATTGTATGTGTTTTTTGTTAGCACTTAATTGTCTTGAATCATTACTTTACAAGCCAAGCAAATTTATATGTTCTATAACATGCCTCATTTTCAATCTAAGAAAATCATTTATGTGCGTTTGGTCACATCTCTTCCTCTTATTTCCAATTCTCGACATCCAGTGAGGTCATCTCTAATTTCTCTTGTTTGTTTTGACTATTAGGACTAGGCCTCTGAAGAAGAGGGCAAAAATGAAGGAAGGGAAGACGGAATCTTCGGCGAAGAAGTGAGTATGTCTTTGTCTGAGCCCTTTCTGTCGTAATATTACTTCTAATGAATTTGGATTTATAATTGCCAGGGTTGATGCTTCCTCTAGCAAATCCAATACTGGTTCCGCAAAATTTGGCAAAAAGGCCAAGGGAGGTAGTAATTCTGATGGCAAGTTCGAGAAAGATGGTATTGGTAAATCTAAGGATCGCACCAGTGAAAATGGTTCTAAATCTGGCAGTGTTGCATTGAGTAAGACGACTAAGACTGGCAAACTCAAGGATGAAGACCCTAGCATGCCCCATGTTGCAACAAAGTCCGGGGAAGAATCCTCCGACACCACAAAATCTAAGAAAGGCTCAAAGTTTGCTTCTAAGGGCAGTGAACTCGATAGTAGTGGAAAGCCTGAGAAGATGAAGTCTAATGGATCTGACAAGATAAAGTCTGGTTTATTGAAGGTGAAAGAGAGAATCATGGACAATGACTCGGTGGATTCTGCAGAAACTGAAACTAACGAAGAGAAGTCGGTCCCATCAGTACCAGGAATTGGGTCAAAGTCCGGGAAAAAGCGACAAAGAGGTGCTTAATCCTTAGCAGCTGCCTCGGAATGTGTTAGTTTTTGAAGCTGTTCGTGCTCCTCTATCCTCGCTTCCTTCACTTAGTGTGTTAGTGGAGATGCAACATCTGCAATCTGTAGCCCAAAAGAAGAAAACCATTTTGTAGAGATTCGCCTTGATGTGGAATCCATGGTCCGCACCGTGGCATGGTTATATTTACTGATAGCGTTAGTCCATAGCGGTTGTTGGCGTTATTTAGTCTCCTATATTCTTAGTGTTTCATTGTAAAGATGTAGAAAATCAACACTTAGTTGTGCTAGGTTGCTTTGTCCAAATAGTTGCAGAATGTTGGCAATAGTTGTAAAGGATCAGAATGTTAATGTTAGGATATCTTCATGTTCAATCTGCCTGTCTTTCATGTAGTTTTTCTACCCATCTCTGCTGTTCTTTACATGGAAAGTGGTTGTGTAGTGACCAATTATTTCGATGACCAAGTTGAGTTATTTGATGTCACCTGTCTTACCTTTCGGTCATACAAAGCCAATGGGATGTAGCGCATCCGGTCGGCATACTTTTGCCATTACCTCTTGGTGGCCAACTAGGTGCCAAAATTATTCATGTCGGCTTTTCTGACGTTAGCTTCGAATGCGAACATTGCCACATTGTTGCTTGAAGTGTGCTCTGAATCTGTAGTGGCTAAACCACTGTCCATTTGGATTCTGAATAGTGTACCTGGCAATAATCTCCAGGTTTAAACCTCTAATCATTCCAATCTCGTTTCTTTTCCCTCCCATTTTTTTTCTTCAGCATAGCCAAGTTGTGGTTAAATTCTTGTTTCTGGACATGGGGCAAATCAGTTCGATGGTGCCTAGGCGTTCATCCTATGATTTGCAGGTGACTCACACCACTTTGTACTGTTGCTAGTCTATCAAAGACATGTTCTAACAAGAAAAAGCAAAAAAGAAGTCCATCAGAAAGCCCCTGTGGGAGTAGTTTGCATCTTTCGGCTTTCTTTTCCAACCGTTGAACTCAAAAAGCCCACAATCAAGGCCACTTTTCAGTGAGATATGGGGGCAAGAAGGCCATTGGAGTAGGGGACTAAGGGTGCGTTTGGATTGACTTTTGGGGAAAGCCTTTAGGGAAATGCAAAGGCCTTTAGATTAAAGAGATTTGGTGAAATGCAAAGACTGTTTGGTAAACTATAATTAAAAAATGCCTTGGAATGCGGCTTCGGGAAAATGCTTTTTGGTAAACATAAATTTGGAAATTTTTTTGATTGGCTGATGACCGAATATTTTAATATTTTATAAATTTTTTATGATTTTTTTTCCTTTTCTTTTCTTTTTTTTTCTTTTTTTTCTTCCCCAACCCCCTACCTCCAGCTGGTCCGACGACCGGCCAGAGGCGTCGCCGGCGAGGCCAAACCTCACCTCGCCAGGCCATGGCGAGGGTCGACCTCGCCGTCGCTACCTAGCTCGGCAATGGTGAGGGTCGACCTCGCAAGCCCAGATCTGGGCTTGCGAGGTCGACCCTAGCTCGGCCATGGCGGGGCGCGACCTCACCGAAGCCAGGCGAGGTAGCAGGGGGGAGGAGGGATCTGGGCTTGCGAGGTCGAGCCTCGCTAGGCCATGGCGGGGCTCGACCTCGCTGTCGTTGCCTAGCCCGGCGACGGCGAGGGTCGACCTTGCAAGCCCAGATCTGGGCTTGCGAGGTCGACCCTCGCTCGGCCATGGCGGGGCGCGACCTCGCCGTCGTCGGGCAAGGCAGCAGGGGGAAGGAGGGTGCGCGGAGGGCATGGAGGCGGCGCTTGAGGAGGCGGCGCTTGAGGCGGCGGCGCGTTGTCGCAGCGGTGGTGGTGATGCCCATATCTGAAGATGAGGAGATGACTAGGAGGCTCCAAAGCTCAAAGCTCGAGGCAGCCTTCAACCTGCCTTGGGCTTTTGGCCTTTTCAAGGCTTACTTTTGGCCAAGTATGTTTGCAAATTTTTTGCCAAACACCTAAAATATGGCCCAAGGGACTTGGGACACCCAAAGTCCCTTGGAAAAGCAGTTCCCAAACGCAGCCTAAGTCAAATCTTGCTTTGATAAAGGACAAAGAAAGTTGAGAAGAGTTGAACTATGAGATTGCCACCAGACCAATTCAAAAGTTTGAAGCTTTCAAATCAACCTTAGCACGATAAATGGTAGTTGATCTCAAAAGCGAAGCAACAGAAGTCTAGGATGATTTGATCGGCAAGTAGTTGTTGAAAGTAAGGCGAAATCAAGAGGAGGGCCCAAATCCGCCTTTCATACCCACCACCCAGCTCCGGTCCCTTTATCCAGTGTTACCGTTGGATGTGCGTCAAGTGAGAATGAACATCGGATAAAAAAGAAGTGGCGGGACAGATTCGACGCGACTCTTTCCGACCCTCTTTCCCGATCCGAAACTTCTTTATAAACCATCTGGATTTGGGTTGGCCAGGAACCCGGTAACCCAAGCTCATTGCCATTCCTTAGCGAAAAAAGAGTGATGTGGTGGGAATGTGATGAATATCAAGCGATGTCCATCCCAAGCTACGGGGGGACGCCTTAAGAGATGGGTAAAGGAACATGGGTAAGGTCTAATGGTGGCAATTTGTATTGGCAGACTGTGTTAGTGTGGTATCTAGCATGAGGGTATACTACAAAACATGTCAATACAAACACAGCATGATTAGTTAATCGCATCGATAACACGACCTGAAAATTAGCGGGTTGACATGACCCTCCCCGTCGACCTGTGTAACACGACTTAACATCAGGCTATTGGGTCAACGTGATTGCATAACACACCATGATACGAAATCAATTCGCTGACACGAACCCGACACGAAATATCCTCGGTTTCTCTTTAAAATCTATTTATGAATTGCAATAGTCCATCTACGGAAAATCATCAAACCAATTAAGCAACATGCTCATAGTGAAATACCAGCAAATTAAACTTTAACAGTAAATAACTCGAACAAAACTAGTCTTTTAGCTAATCGTGTTGAAATGGGTCATTTATCATCGTGTCGAAATAGGTCACTTATTATCGTCTCAACATTAACCCGTTAATTTAAATGGGTTATGCAAAGTCAATTCCGGGTCACCCTGATCGGACAACAATACTAACCGTGTCTTGCAGGTTAATATAAAATTAACCCGAACATGATTGACCTCAACCTAAATTCACTTATTTCGTGTCGAATCATGCTATCTTGTCATGTCAGAAATTGCTAACCCTAGTCAGGTCCCATCTTCCCACGGCAATCCCATATGTGTTGTCTATGGGCAAAACCATATCATGCATTAGTTCCATAACCGGGATTTCTCTCTCTTTTGTTTGGCTCTCCCTCACCTTTTTGGTCGATTAATGGAGCAACCATCGAAAAGTCAAAGAACAAGCAACTTGTACTGGGCCACATCCTTGACTCTTATCACTCTTATTCAATGAATGGTCTGGAAATGCCATTGTTAGAAGCATCACGAACCCAACCAAATCAATGTTCTTTTTTTCTTTCTTTCTTTTTTGGTATTCATGATTGAGATTCAATGAGATAAGCCACTTGGGACTGTAATACACTCTTGTCTTTTACTTTCCGGCGCCCAACATCAATGGTCCTCCAATTCTATAAAGGGATAATGACACAACTGATCCTTGAATTTTGGTTTACTGTACAATGTGATCCATCAACTTTTAAATTGTTCAATGTTAACCATGAATTTTAGTCTAATGTTCAATGTGGTCCCTAAATTTTTAATTTATTCAATGTGGTCCATGAACTATAAAAAAATGTTCGATGTAGTCCTTTTATTAATTTCAAATGAGGTACAACATTCAACATTTTCAAATGGCCCATGGACTAAATGGAACATGTATCAAACGATCAAGTATTATATTGGACAAATTAAAAGTTCAGAGACCACATTGAACAAACTAAAAGTTTATAGATCACATTACATATCGGACCAAAATTCATGAATTATTTGTGAAATCCCAAGTTTAAACGCATGAAAAGATAAATCAATGCATAATCAAATGAACTCCCCACTATTCAAACCCTACTTTAAGTGTGTTTTTTGTCACTTCCATTGATTGATGAGTGTTTAGTGGCTTTGGCCATATTATTCTACTCCTGAAACATCCACTTTGCCTCCCACTAAGGAGGTTTTCTTAGGACAGTGGTTAAGCTTTTGTCTGTTGTTAATTCGTCTTAAAAAGAGCTCTGGTAAACTAATTGGACACGCCCCTTTTAAATAAAATTCAGAATTTTTTTCCCCTTTGTATTATTTTCACATCATTTTCAGGGTCATTATCTTTTGTACTTAACCCAAGTCAAATGTTACTGCCAAAAGCGCAGAGCCCGTGTAACCTAAAAGAGAGGTGAGCATTAGACTTGAGAGATTTGACAGATAAAACCGATGGCGACGTCGCATTTGTCTTCTAGCAATTGCGTTCGGCGCCATCCGGGAAATCAATCTGGAATTTTGCAACTGTACACTTTTCGTCTACGAAGATATGGATTCGCACCAAAACATGTCATCTTACAAATTCTTATCTGATTAATGCTTTGTCGGCATGTCTTGCAAATTCTATCTTGTAGATATGATGTAATTACTATTGAGTGACTCCTGTAATCTTGGTCAACATAATCCTTTCAATTAATTTTGACCGAAAATTAACGCCATGACGTATGTACAATTTTTGCAATTTTTAAAAGATTTTATGAATTTTTTCTTTTATTTTCTTTCTATCTTTTCGCAAAGGAAAAAAATTCAGAAAACCTTCAAAAATTTGCAAAAATCATTAAAATCAGCAATTTTCGGTGAAAATTGACTGGAATGACTACATTGAAAAATCGTTAAAAGGTTTAGGACTACATTGATCAAATTGATAGGTTTAAGATTAAATAGATGGCTGCACAATAGATTTATGGCTTTTTTTTTTGACAAATTCTCTTATATTTGTAATGACATGCAATATGCTAAAGTATGCTTGGCAGAGAATTATAAAAATAGTCTTAAACCTATTGCAATGTGCCAATTCAGTCTTAAACCTTTTCTTTTTTTTGCCAATTGAGGGAAAAATTATATAAAAAAAAAAGGCCTTAAACTTATTGTAATTGTGCCAATTCAGTCCTAAATCTTTTTTTTTTTTGCCCATTGAGGGGAAAATGATCGAAAAAGTCATAAACCTATTAAAATTGTGTCAATTCAGTCCTAAACTTTTCTTTTTTTGCCAATTAAGCACTAAAAGTTTTGTATTTGTGCCAATTCAGTTAATCTAGTCAACTTTAGCCAACCGATGCTGACGTGGACTAAATAAAAATTTGAAAAAATAAGTAAAAATTTGAATAAAATATTAAGATATTATTTAAAAATTATCATGTCAGCACCGGCCGGCCAAAGTTGGCATAAATGCAAAAGTTTTAGGACTCAATTGAAAAAAAAAAGGGTTTAACACTGAATTGGCACAATTTCAATATATTTATGAATTTTTTGGTAATTTTCCCAATGCTTGAAGTATAAATACCTCATTTATTTAACATTTGAGTCGCACAATTTTTTATAATATTTTCTTAAGTTGTTCGTTATCATGATGATATGGAAGCTTTGTCACCATCATATAGAGTTCTTGTTTTATCCACATTGTACATCATCTTGGGAGTAGACTTTCCACCACAATGTTAGCACGCGCCTCGAGAGCAATGAAATTATATGATTAGTCATTATATTTGCAACTCCGCAATGCATTCACATAGAGTAAACCCTAAAAGAAAACCCTAAAAGTAGTCCAAATGCTTGAAGGAATGTATCATGGTCCATGTTCATTGTATCTTGGAGACGAATCGAGCTTGGTCTAGCTATATTGAGATGCTCCAATAATGCGTATCAAGAATATAACTTGACTTGACGTGATCGAGTGGTGATTCGTGCACCAAGTGAGAGACTCGGCTAAGAAGCATCCGGGCCTAGCTAATGGAGAGTTTATAAGGGTTTTCAAGTGCTATGAATTTGCTTTTCTTCTTTTGTTTCCATATGAAAGGATGCATCCACCATTCGTGCTTGGTTTAAGATGGATTACTTGGAATGATGGACCAAAACACAATTTTTTTTTGACCTAGGGTCGACCTAATCCGTGGTTGTTAGGGCTGCAATCGAGATTGGGTTCAGGTCGCGGCTGTCGTCAAGCGACCCTGGTCACCGTCGTCGCAATATTTCATGACAAAAACATACATATTCGTCTCCGTGCATACTGCATAGCCCAAAAAATAAGCCCAACGCGGCGAAAGATTAACCAAAGACGACAATTGGTGCCGATTTTTTTTTACCGAAGGCTACATACAAACAGACTGAGTTTTTGTCCCCTTAGCCAATTTATGGTGACAATACGAGTTTTGTCATCTTTTTACCAAACGGTAGTATTTTGTCGCCTCTAGTACCATAGGCGACAATTTTTTTTTATTGCCACCTTATATGTCGCCATCGTCGCCACCTTAGAAAAAATTTATAAAAAAATCATAAATTTATTGTAATTGTGTCAATTCAGTCATAAACCTTTTTTTTACTGATTCAGTCCTAAACCTTTTACAATTGTGCCAATTCAGTCCACCCGATCAATTTTGGTCTGCCGGCGACATAATATCTTAATTTTTTTTTGAATTTTCTAAAATTTTTTGTTTTTTTTTTTGTTTTTTTTTTCTTCTTTATTTTTTTCTTCCCTCTCCTTCCTCCAGCCGGCGAGGTCGACCTCGCCCCCATCGGCCACTAGCGAGGCTCGACCTCGCCCTCCCAAATCCTTGACAGTAACCCTCGACTCTAGCTTGAAATTAGGAAACCCTACTGTCGATGACGTTGACGTCCTCCTTGGGGAATAAATTGAGCTACCTGATCACCTTCTCGGCGTGGACAAGGAGGAAACTCGACTGCACAAGGCGGAGGTCACCCACGTTCGTCATGGAGGTGGACGGAGACGCGAGCAAAATGTCGAGGAACAGAGAAACGAGCCTCAGTCTCTCCATTTCCTTCATCGAACCGCGATTGGTCCCGTAGCGATGATGGGATTTCAGATCTGGACTGGTGAGGCGAGCTTCGTCGGCTAGAGGAAGAAGAAGAAGAGGGAAGAAAAGAAAAGAAAAAGAAAATAAAGGAATTCAAAAAAATATTAAAATACTATGCCGTCGGATGGAGTCCACGTCAGCGTTGGCCGGCCAACCGGATGGATTGAATTGGCATAATTATAAAATATTTAGGGCTGAATTAGCACAATTGCAATAAGTTTATGACTTTTTTGGTAATTTTATGTTAAAGGTGACGGGGCAAACACAAGAAACGGTTCGCGGCAAAATATGGACCTGATTTGTCACCCTAACCCATTTTTTGTATGGTGTTTTGAGATAGTATTCCACATTTATTGACAATGATTTATATATGCTCTTTATATTCATGTGATCTCCCTCTCTCTATTAACTTAAACTTTTGGGTTCAACATTTTAACATAGCATCAGAGCCAATGCTCTCCCTTTTACATATATGTGCCCATCCCCATTAGTCAAATCTCATGCAACGAATATCGCTTGATCCTAATTTTTGGGTTGGACTTTCTTAAACGGTGAATTAATACCGGAACGATTCAATCTGCTTTAGCACGAGAATGTAGCCCACGCTTGGAACGTCAAAAGGGGGCACTCAAGTTGATTGCATTCCCATTTCAAAAGAAGAAAGGAGGTCAAAAAGTGAATTTAGGGTTTTCGTAGACGTCAAATATTCTTGAAATGCGGGCAGTGGTTGGCCGTTAAGAAAAGCCAGCACTCAACTTGAGAATCATTATTTTCTTTGAAACGATGACTTTTTGTTTTTTGGAGAACACCAAGTCAGACTAGCTCTAGCTCTATAGCTTAGGCCTCTATGACAATGAGAGATCGAGGAAGAGGAGGACGACGTCATTAAAGTTGCCTTAGACATTCCATTTTACTATATTCTTGGCATTAAGGAGGAAGAACAAAAATAGTGGTTCCTGCTTGAAGGTGACATATTTTACACCCTACTGCGGCGCAATTAGCGGGGTTATACTATGAATAAACTGTTGATCTCGAGAGTTTTTTTTTAAAGAAAGACATTGCTTTTTCAAAGACTAACACATATTTTGTTAACAAGTGTCCGGTCGATACCCTTAGTCGATAAACATGGAAAGAATTGTCATTTTCAATACATAGTTCTTCTGTTTGGTGTATAATTAATGCTACGAAAAATCGAACATTTTCCGTCAAGCATATTGATGAAATTCCTAGAAACTCAACAAGGAAAAGGTATTTCACGTGTTATGTATGTTATTGATGTAGTGTGCTCAATCAAGCCGCGTTACTCGCATGATATCCATTGCATCCTACTACGTGAAGCTTTAATTTTAGAATCGCTACTTTTGATGATTTGTTCACATGTGCAAAGTTCACATGAAACGATTGCTCGCTGAAAGATCGTTACATAAAACATGGGTCCTCCTACGAAGGAGCGCCGTAATAGAACCTAGAACTAGTGGAGAACCTGTCCGATTTCAAGTTTCAAGGTATGCATGGTAGGTTTTAGGTTCCCAAAATGATGAACTTATTCTGGCGAGTATGTTGCAAATTCTAGGTAGGTGGAACCTATAGAGAATCTATTCGGTTTCAGGTTTCAATGTATGCATGGTAGGTCTCAGGTTTCAAAAATTGAGGAACATGTTCCGATGGGTGGATTTCAAGTTCTAGGTAAGTGGAACCTGTAACTAGATGTGTCAATATGGGTCTTTGACCCACTTTTTAACTCACTTTTATTCATTTGGGTCAAATATGGGTTCAACAAAGTTAAAAAATGGGTCAAATATGGGTTGAGGCCTATAAAGTCTATTCAAATATGGGTTTTAACTCAACCCATTTTCGACCCATTTTTGACCCGTGACTTATAACTTCGTAAGACCATTTTTATTCACTTGTAAACCGTCGTCCACCGCCCGCCGCTGCCTTCACTTGCCAGCCGCCGCCCGCCCGTCGCTGCCTCCGCTTGCCAGCCGCCGCCCGCCTGCCGGAATACCTAAGGGCGTCACGTCTCCTTTCACCATCACTTTCTTCGTCTCCATGTCGATGCTGAACGACGTCACTCCTGCGCATTAACCAGCCAGCTCCACCACATACGCCCATTAAAATCTGCGGACTTTCACTGACTGATGAAATGAGAAGAAGAGCTCTCGTTCTTTTTTCGTTTTGATGGCTCGGAAATTGGACCCGCAATCGGCAGCCGATAAGGCGGTGTCGATGATCGGGTTCGGGTACAACCTTGCGAACGACGTCCGGTTGAATTCCTGCAAATCGGGCCATTCGGGGTCGAGATTGATCGAGCTGGAGGCGAGAGAGGTCAGAGACCTCGTGGTCCCTGGTGGGGTGGTCGTCATCGACGTGCCCACCTGCATCAAGTGCGATAAGGGCGAGCGCACCACGTTTTGCTCCGACGTGTTCTCGTTTAATCAGGTGAATAAAAAATGGAGTCTTTGTTTTTCTTTTTCCTAATATTCCTCTTGACTTTGCTGGTGAAGTGATGAATTTTGAGTTTCGGTGAAGATTTACACTCGTCGAGTTCTTGAATTTTCACTAGTGGCGGTGGGTGGCGGGCGGACGCGAGGCGGCGGTAAGCAGTGGGCCACGGTGGCGGCGGTGGGCGGGCCACGGGGGCGACGGTGGGCGGTGGCGGGCCGCAGGCGGCGACGGTCGGCGAAACAGTTTTTACATTTATTAATTTTATGAAACAAATATTTCATGATTTGATTAAATATATTAATATTTAAACAATACGGGTTGGGTATGGGTCGGGTCGGGTATGGGCCATCAAATTTGTATTGTATAAAAATGGGTCAATATGAGTAGGATAATATTCGACCCGACCCAAACCCGACCCAACCTAACCCACCCGTTTGACACCTCTACCTGTAACCTGTAACAATTTGGTATATGTTTTTCTTGGTATATGTTTTCGCACGATCTTGCGGTATTCTGTGACTTCTGATGATGAATGTGCAATCTGAAACTACTAGTGTGAGCTTTCATTTCTGGAGATGCTTATGACTAAGACTTTTACTTTGTTAATATTTTATAATTTTTCATGTGTCTAAATATGAGTTGTGATCAATGGATTGTAGCAGCAAGTGATAGTCATTAAATGTGATGATTGACTTTAATCGTTCAATTAAGAATGCATGTGAAAATCTAGGTAGACTCTGGAACCTATGATATGTAGGTTCTAGATTCAAAGATATCTATAGTAGGTTTTAGGTTTCAAAAAATGAAGAACCTGTTTCGACGGGTAGGTTTCAAGTTTCGGGTGGAACATGTACGGAATCTGGAACTGCTCACATTTAATTTTTATAAATATTCCTAATTTGGAATAAATTCGATTTTCAAAGAACTAATTACGCAAAATAGAGAACAAATGATGTATTGAAAACTGTGTCGTCTTCTTAATCGGCTGCTTAACCAGTACCTCTGGCCCTCGTTAATAAACTTCATAAAATAAATTTAGTGGGATGGTGGATCACCCAACATTGTCGCAGGTGCACATAGGTGAGATCCATAGGTGCGCAACCCCGAAGTTTCTCGCGTGCAACTTCTTTGGTCTTGTCATGCTTCGTTATAGAATAATAATTTGGTCTCTGTCCTCTTTTGTTTTGCTCTTTACCTTCTTTTTTTGTTTTCCACATTAAACAATATCGATTCTCATCGAAGTTTGCCCTAATAATCATATTGGATTTCGTATAAGGATGACCAAAAAGGTAAATAAGTAAATTTTAACAAGAATCAGACAAAACATCAACTAATTCCTTAAAATATGAATTGCCTTTCACTGCAATGCGTGCCCAAAATCTATGGAGTACAAATTATTTAATCGGAAATAATAGATAAATAAAATAAAACAAAATAAAATTTGTGGTCCATGGCTTTTGTTGATTTTGGGGTCCTAAAATGGATGAACGAGGTCTTTTAAGGGCGTGGTCTCTACTCCCCAGGAGTCCCAACCTTCCCAGTCTGCTCATTCTCATTTATCAATTTGCACAGTGATTGAAGATATATTCATGTTATATATATTACCCATCTTCCAAAATTTAACCATATATATGTAGACAATCAAAATTAGTATATGAAAATCTCACGTGACGGTCGGATATACAGAATAATTCCATGTAGAAGTTGCTGAAGTTACATTATGAATGTCGGCATAAAAGCACACGCACATTTATTATAAAAAAATTGAAGACTAGAAAGTCTTTTTGGTCTATTTCTGCCTTTTCAAATTCCATCTTTTCTTGGAGGAAAAAATTGAAATTTCGAGGTGACACCCACATCACATAATAACTACTTTAACGAAGCATCACCCATGATGGAAAAGCTACTATTTTTTTTTTTTTTTTGTGATTTGATGATAGAATAGTCCATGGTGGTGCTCTCTCTATCTCATCCTGAAGTTGCTACTTTTGTATAGAATTCAAAATGGAATTTGATGAGTTGGTCAAGGTAGAGGCTGCTCTTTGTGACCCTTTGTGGCCAAATTCAGACATTCTTGGCATCTATGTTCCTTTTGACTTAAAAGGCAGTATTTTCATTGAGGGAAGTGCTTGGAATGCTCTCGAAGTTCCTTACAGCAGAAATGTTAATTAAGAGTGTTATTTACAAGTTTAACCCTTCATTGTATTGTAACTAAATCTCGTTAATGCAGAAATCATCTATAATACATAAACTAACATTGACTTTCGAATGCTTCATGCAGTTTCATTAATGCAAGCAAAAACCATCCTAGACTAATGTACCCAACCGAATTGAATTCTATCGTTATGTATTGTCTAAATACTAATAAACCCAACCAAATTATAAATATATGATAAGCATGTCTATTGTCTACTATGTTAGAAGTTCTTAGTGAATGGTTAAGAATCTTACCCTTTCTTAAAACATTATTTTGCCACTCTTCTCATGTACTATTCGCAGTGTACATTCACTACAAAACAGAACCCTTTTTGAGGAATCTCGTGGTTACTGTATTATTCCATTTTAATTAAATCAAAAGAAAACATAATAACAAATACATTTACCCAAATTTTTTTAACTGTACATTTACCCAATTTACATAGTAAAATAGGTTCTTATAGTTAATATCAAAGGAATACATTTACAATGAATGTAGTTAATAATTGGAACAATTCAAGTAATAAACTTATATACAATAAGGTATTTTAAGTTCTTTAATAATGATATTTTCACTATACACGTATGGAGAGAGAGAGAGAGAGAGAGAGAGAGAGAGAGAGAGAGAGAGAGAGAGAGAGAGAGAGGGATGGTTTAGAGAGTGAGAAAGTAGAGAAAGTAAGGGAATGTAACAATAGCTTATGGAGACAAAAGGAAAGTAATGGATATTGTCGAAGACCGGGGAAAGTGAGAAATAGAAAGATCAACTGAATTTTTTTTCAATTCGTTGAAGTGGCTTCTTTAACAAAAAGCATAGCAAGGAGTTTTATGGCCAAATTTACAAACATAGTAAGATAATTTAATGGATATATTAAAGAAGAGGTCAAATTGATAACTTATTTTAAGTGTACTTTTAAAATCGATGTCGTCTTATAAACTAATTTTAATTTAGTTATTACAAACATAAACAATTGAAACATTTTTTTTGGTCAAAAAACAATTGAAACATTGAATTATAACTTATTTGGTTTTGTTCACCTAAAAGGGAAGGAGGATTATGATTGCTGATCTGAACTTATGGAACAAAGTTTTGTTAGGCCGCACACTATGGAACCTCATCAATCATCCATCCTCTTCCCTTTGGAGCATTTGGGTTCACAACACAAAATGCAGAGGTACCCCAATTATGCAGCTCGACATTAGGGGTAGTATGGCTTGGAGTTGGCAATGTCTCCTCAAATTGCGACCTTTTCTAACCTCGGTTATATCTAGCTCACGGTACTATTGTCGAGATATATATGATGAACTCAGACATGGGGGACCGGTTATGGAGTGGTACAACCTAATTTGGAGCAGCGACCTTAACAAACATAATTTTATTAGCTGGCTAGTTTTGCAGAGATAGACTACCGACAGCAGAGATCATATCACGATGGATGACTTCAGTTGATATTCAGTGTAACTTCTGTAAGGCTAGTATAGAAGACAGAGCACATTTATTCTTCCGGTATGAATGGCACAGTATCCTTGCGCAACACGAGATCAGGCGTTCTTTAGGAGGATGAAATGAGGAATTTTCATGGATGATTAAGGCAACAAAGGGCAAAGATTTGGCGGCGAGACTCCTTAAGTTATCTTTCCTTGCAACCATATATTGTATTTGGATAGAGCGTAACCATAGGCGGTTTCAAAACAAGTCAACTGACATCCATATTATTTTGGCCAAGGCGCGTAAAAATAAAAGAAGTGGAGCTTCACTTTACCAAAAAAATTAGACCTTCCCAGACAAATGTAGTATTGGCTATTGCGTGGAGACTTTTTACCTCCATCTTTTTGAAATATTAGCTCTATTTGTAATACTGGAGGTTGCCCCCAAGTTGCCGAACTTCATTTGCTCTATAATACTTACATCTTCAACAAAAAGAAAAAAAATTATTTGATTTTAATGTATCTGATACTATATAATAGCAACGTGTTTCTTAATATTGTCTCGTCTTATTTTTTACTTTCAATATGCTTGATGTAAATCGTGAAACACAAGAAATATTAAACAAATAAATATCGAATTCTTTAATATAATATCTTTTTTCTTGAGGATAATAATTTTTTAATTAAGGTTCTATGTTTAATTGGAGTGGAAAACATTGATAGTTTTATCATAAACAATATTAGGGATATGATATTAAGTTGAATGTAATCCACAATTACAATCAATCCCATTAACAACTCCAAAAACATTAACATGTTCTAAGTTCGTTTCCAATGTATCTTTTCAGTGTACATGTGTCCAAAAAGAGAGTGATTTGGATAGAGAGTGGGGAAAGTGGAGTAATACATGCGTAATTGATGGAGAGAAAATGAAAGTTATGGAGATAGCGAGAGAGTGGAGAAACTGTGAAAATAGAAAGATTTCTACGATGTCCTTTAATTCATTAAGTGACTTTTTTTTTCCTAAAAAAAAAAAGAGAAAATTTCAAATAAGGGCTTAAAGTGAGACTGTTTTGTCAAAAGAGAGCTTTTAGTTGACATTTTTTAATTAAGGGTTTGAAATAACCACTTAGGCTCCGTTTGTTTCTCGAGAAATAACTTTCGAAAAAATATTTTTTGGATTTTCCGGCGTTTGGTTCGCGAAAAATAAGTTAGTCAAGAAAAACATTATCCACCCATGAAAAACAACTCTTTCAAAAGTGGGGAAAATATTTTCCTCCTTTTGAAGAGAGAAAAACATTTTTCTCATCTTTCCTTCCTCCTCTCTTTCACATTTACTTTTTTTTTAATTTCTTTTTACTTTCTTTTCATTATTTATTTTTAAAATTTTATTTTAATTTTTAATTTTTTTTCTTTCCCCTTCTTCTTCTCCCTCCTTCTTTGACCGGTCACTGGCCACGGCCATGGTTGGCCTGCGACCACCACAGGCGAGTGAGGCCAAGCCTCGCCCGAGGCTGGCGAGGCTCGACCGCCGGAATCTGGCAAGCTCGAGCCTCGCCGGCTGGTTGCGAAGGCTCAGTAGCCGGTCGCCATGGCCAATCGTTAGCTAAAGAAGAAAGGAAAAAGAAAAATAAATAAAAAGAAAGAGAAAAAAGACAAAAAAAATTATTAAAAACAAAAAAAATTATTAAAAGACGTATATCATTGAAAATTGATTTTCCTTACCAAACGGCGGAAAATATTTTCCAGTTCTTTTTCAGGTTTAAGGTAAACACCGAAAAATATCGTCATTTTCCTGGAAAACGACTTCCTAGAAACCTTTTTCCAGAAACCCACATTTTTCGTGAGATCCGAGCTCATTGGCCAGCCAAGGCTTTGCCGGCCGGCGAGCATGTGCATCTCATCTCCCATGCCACTTTTCAAGTCATGATCAGGGGCATTTTCGTCTGTGCCCATTTCTCTTTTTTGTTTTCTTTCTTCTTCTCCTTTTCAAAATATGAATGGCTTTGTACACTAGTTTGTAACGTGAAACTACACGTAAAAACAAATACTCATTAATTTAATGACGGATGTCCATTGGAATACGGCCAACTCACGTGAAACGCACGTGTTTCATCTACTAGTATATTTGAAATGGGGACAGGTATCACCTTTGGTCCCCGCACACTCCCGCCGCTGATGTTATGATACATGATGCCCTACCGAGGAGTAAAGAAGATCCCTTCTTCAAAGATTTACCTAAATAGTTTATTTTCTTCCTTTGGGGGTCCAGATCCCACGTTCAAGACGGCCTCGAAATCAACGCGATTACGACAATAACTTCGCAATTAATCAGGATTTGTCGTACTAATTCATTAATTTTCACTGAGTACGACGGTCCCTCGCCTCATACATGTTAATTAGACATTCATCGAAGTAGCATCTTCCATGTGACTCTGAAAGAATTCTCACCACAAGCGAGAAGACAAATACATTTTCTGGTGAGACAATTTGAAAAATGTCGATTTCCTCTTACGAGGAATAGGCATCATATCAAGGCGGCCGATTAATTTCCATTGAGTATGGCAGTCTCGCTTTTCATGTGCATTTATCAGATATTTTCCAAAATACAATATCCCACATGACTCCAAAAGATGTGACACGAATTATGTAGTAGGTAAAATTCCCACCCCAAGTGAGAATTCTCTCTATTGTCGAATAATTCCTTGGAGCTTCTCCCTATTGTTTTGAGCAAAATCATACAAGGTGATCCCTTTTCTGTCCCATATATCCCTTGGCTATGTTGACTGAAGGAGCGATTTCCTATGCTATCATCATAGGAAAAATCTTTGAATTGAACAATCTTTGTCAAATTTTTCCGCTTCAAAGCTGATCAACATATGATCTACTGCTACCTTGCCGATGTGATTTATGTCGACATCTTGAGTTTCACGCGTAAGGGCCGTCTTACGTGCAAAGGAAATTTATGTTATGAAATGTTGCTATATAGAGTGGGGACTCGTTGTTTAACATTTCAATCAGTTGTTCCGGAGAAAATATATATGTAAATAAATTAGTGAATTTTTTGGAAGCAGCAAGGCAAGGTGAGGCGATATCAGAGGAATTGAAGAATATTTAACAAGAAAAATTAGGAATATACGTGACTACTGTTGGGAGCGCAGATTCCTTTCTAGAGATATTCACCAAATACCGATACATATTACATATTGGGAGTGGGCCACCAATTAACCATCGGCTCTGATACCATTTGTTGGGAGCGTGCAGCAGGAGCTCGATACATTCACCCGGGGAGATCACCAAGAGGGAGCTCAAGTCCGAGCCCGTCAACATATCCAGTTAGGCTCACCTTCACTCAAAAGCTTAAGCCAATGAGTTATGAGCCAACTTGGATATATTAACTGCTCAACACCACATCAATTCTCCGATGTGGGACTTTTCTAACACAACTCATACGTGCATCCTAACAACTACTTGGTTGAAATGAAATGTTTACTGTGTTTTCTGCCCTAAAAATTGATTCTTCACATCGTATTTACAAATGCCACAACACCTCCACCAACATCCACCACTTCTGTCGGCAATGCCCTACCCTTAGTAACATTATCCCACTAGCAAGAAAAAAGGGCCACTTTCTTTTGAGGGCTTTTATAAAAGAAAAAGAAAAAGAAATAGAAAAATAGTGCTTTCTCTAGATTTATAATAATCCATTCAAATACTTATTTCGTCACAAATATAACGGAAAAAATACATTGTCAAAGGAAAATTCTTAGTGACTTCCTAGCATAAAGTACAATTAGCACTTGAATATAATGGGTCCTATTCCACTCTTCATTACCTTTATTAAAGCTCATTAGAAGATTCTCCGGATCTTCCTTAGTTTAACATATCATTATTTATTGTGACATCTTTTTAATTGATCGTATCTGACTGTAATTCATATTATAATATCATTTTTTACCTAAGACAACCATACTATAAAAGCCTCTAACTATCTCATGTAGTCTCCATTATAAAGTACAGAGAAACCACACAATTCTCTTTCGCATATTCTTATTAATCTTGGTAGCAGGGACTTCGCCAAAAAGTTTGATCAAACAAAGTTCATTGTAGCAATGGATCTATAGAATGTAATTGCCAAGATTAATTAAGGTGGTTTTACCAGAAGCAATTAGTGTATTGGCTGCTCCACTCGAAATGTAAAACTTATGAATAGTGAAATGTCGACATAATAACTTTGACAAAATCTACTGCTCGACAAATGTTGGATAGTGAAATGTAACTTAGGAGAAACCTAGCCGTTCTTACATGATCAAGAGTTTTTCATTGACAATTAGGGGTGAGCGGTTCCAGGTTCTCTACAGGTTTCACCTGGAACCTGGAACCTACTCGTCGGAACAGGTTTCTCATTTTTTGGAACCTGAAACCTACCCGTCATACCATGGAACTTGGAACCTACCCTGTCACAGGTTCTAGGGTCGGTTCCAGGGTACCTGGGAACCTGTCAATTTCTTTTCTTTTTTCATTTTTAGTTAAGAAAAATGAGAGTGAACGCTACAATCGCTAAGGGGAAGTAGAGATGAGCGGTTTCAGGTTCCGTACAGGTTACATTTAGAACATGAAACCAATCCGTTGGAATAGGTTCCTCATTTTTTGGAACCAAATCTAAAAATTTGTTTGGCTCCAGATTATACACTCATCATCGAATGCCATAGAATATTGTAGGATCGTGTGAAGACTTATACAAAAAAAACACAAAAAATTATTTTAGGATCCAGGGTCTAGGTTCTAGGTTCCAGGTTCTAGGTAGTGAAACTTTGAATCTACCCGTTGGAATAGGTTCCTCAATTTTTGGAATCTGGAACCTACCCTATATACCTTGGAACCTAGAACTAGATCGGTTCCCACAGGTTCCGGTTCCAAGTTCCCGGTTCTACCCTGGAACCATGCTTACCCCTATTGACAATGACAATGATATTCCTGGTGGACTAACAACTTTTTGCTCTTTTTCTTATTTTAATAAGAAGAAATATTACAATCCCATGAACAACTCATCGGTTTACAAGAAAAGTTACGGTGTAAGTGATGATGGTATTGATTGTGCCCTGCCCCACCATTCCGTAACAAAGGGTGGACTCGATTTCAAACTTAACATGACACAATCAAGTCTAAGTATAGAAACCCTAATACGCTCATCTATGTCTCTTTCTCTCTACACAAGAAATTATGTAAGATTTTCGATTTAAAGATACTGCTTTTGAGTCGAGAATACATAGAATCTCAATGTCGCCCCCATCTCTCCGATGGATGTTCATGTTATGCATAGAATTCTTGAAGACTAGGCGGATTTTTTATGGATCGAAGATGCGGTGGTGGAGGGAGATATTTGAATGCCAAAAGGGAGGAGGAGGAGAGGGCGCAGACAAAGAACAATGTAGCCACACCCACAAGACTTGTCTCCCCATATGGCGCACCCCCAATCAAATTCGCCCAATTCCCAACAAGACACAACCCCCCATACGGACGCCACTCACTCCTGCCCGGCCCCACCCGTTCCCATCCTACGGCTCGGAGCCCCTCTTCCCCGTCTCCGAACCGACGGCCTAGATCAGGCCCCCTCCCGGTCATGGCCCATGAAAGCTACACGTATCCCCCGTTCAATCTCCTCCACCAGTAAATCTCCGGTGCGCATCTTCTCTCTCTCTCTCTTCTGTAGAACAGATGGAACCCTTTGGCCTTTCATGTTCACTTTCTCGAGGAAGATAAAGAGGTTGTTGTCGTTGGAGCCTTGGACTGCGTCATCCATCGTCCACCCCAACCCGCCTTAAATACGCTCAGTCCACCATCAGAACCTCCTCACCACACCATCAAATCTAATCTAATCTAATCTCTCTCTCGCTCCATCTCTCTGTCTGTCTGTCTGCTGTAGTGGATATTTCTTTTTTCTTCTTTTGTGTTTTGCAGCTCCTCCTCCTCCCTGCTCCTTTTTCCCTTTTTCTGAATCTGGTTCGCGGAGATCGCTCGCCGACGGCACTGTTGGATTTGATCAGTGACGAGTCAGGGACACCCGTCACGTGTCGCCGACACCTGTACCGCTTTGCATGGAGGAAAGCTCCCGCCGTGTTTCTCTACTCACAGATATAGAGAGAGAGAGAGCGGAGAAGAAGAGAGGGTTTCTCTTCTTTTCTTTCTTGGTTTTTCTCTTTTTCAGCCATTTTCTCCTTCATTTTCCCCTTCTTCTGTGCATATGGGTTGGTGGGTTTCGCTTTTCTTGAGTGTTTGAACCCTAAAAGTTCGTCAAGTTTTCAATTTTTTTGGCTAAGGTAAAACAGCGGTACTGGATCTTGTTATGGTAACTTTCCTAAAATGGTGTGGTTTACAGTGTCCTCGGATCTGAATTGATGCGGGTGGTACTTGCTCATTTCATGTCTGTTTCCTTTTTTGGCAAGGTAAGTTTTTTCTGTCTTTTTTTTTTTCTGTCTGATGGGAATTTGTCATGGTCAGGGACATAGAAATTGACAGAAGAGAGTGAGCACACAGAGGGGATTGTATAGATGCCTATACCTTTGCTTTTGCGTGCTCACTTCTCTTCCTGTCAGCTTCCAGTCCCCGGAAAATTTGGCATTCTCTCTCTCTCTCTCTCTCCCGGATGTTCTTTTCCTTCTTGAATTTTCGGTTTTCTGTTGCTTCAAGTTATGTTTGTAATAGTAATTGTTGTAACCACACATTCAGCAACTAGCAGAAGAAGCGTGACTTTTTATGGCGACTGCAAGAAGGTACGCCTGATTACTGTGCGGATTTAGCGGCAAAACTTTGCTTGCTCTCTCACGCTCTCTCTAGCTTTGCTTAGCCTAGCCTTTTTAGTATGGTCCTCACTATAAAGACCTTTCTCTTTTCCTATTTTCAAGTTCTTTTTTTTTGCATGTTATGCGCATGCGATCTTGTGTTGTAGAAATGGTTCTGATTGGAGCTTGTTTTCACCTGGATCTGACCAAGATTTGCCATGGTTATGGTTATATTTTATGGGGTGGTCTTTGGTTCTGATTAATCTTGTCATGTTAGGGTTCCTTGTTCTACTGTTATATGTAAGATCTTCCTCTTTCTTGTGCTCTGGTAACCCAAAAAATAAAAATAAAAATAAAAAATGGGATATCTCCTAGTATGAAAATGTTGAGAGTGTATTGCTACTGTGTCTATCTTCTCCTTCGAGTCGCTTACAGATTGTGGCAGTTGTTCATCATGGAGATTAAAGGTTCAGACTCTTGAATCGCTAAGTATGCTGCGGGCAATGAACAGTCATGAAGCCGATGGTCTCGAGTGAGAGAGTTCATGGGAAGAGGATGAGAATTTTTTTCAGACGGATCGTATGCCACTGATTTCTGTAAGTTGGTTATCTTCCATTCCAGGTGAATTCTTAAATAACTTGTCATTTGATAGGTATATTTATTCAGGTCAAGCTCTTCAACGTTCAATATTTCAAAAATTCAAGACTGGAATTAGAAGTTTTGCTCTACATAACAATGAAAAAAAAGCGCACTTAAGTGATTGTAGTTCTCACTTTCCAAGCCGACTTATATCTCATTTCTTCCTAGTGCTCATGATGAACAATCTGAACTCCGGTATTGATTGGGGAATGCTTCGTTCCCTTTACTCCAACCGACTCTTATGTTCTGCATTTGGCTGGACATTCAGCTGCTTATTTATCTGTTAATTTTGCACGTCAATACTTTCACAATTTGTGTTCGACATATAGACAATGGCAATACAACATGCGATAGTACACAACAAAAATTTATTCGAAAAGGGAAGTTGAAATACCCATTTCCTTATTGTCGAAATTGTTTCAATTGCTCTCTAAGATTGAGTTATTTCTTGCACTCTTCTTTAAAGCAATCTTACAGAATCTCCTCATGAAATTTAAAGTTGATTTTGTGTGAATGTATCGTGATTTAAATAATTTCTTGGAGGATATCAATCATAAGGAGGAATTTGTCTCTATTAGAATTTCAGATTCTGTGCATTGGTATCTATTTCAAAATCTGCAATCATTTTCCTCTCTCAAAAGGTGGCACATACTATGGCCAGAAAAGGAAAAGGTGGTATATACCCTTGGGTATGCCAAATTACTACAAAATTTTCCTTAAATCACTAACCATTCTTTAAATGGTTTTCTTTTGCTCAATTTTGTGGAGATGATTGATTTAAATTACCTCCTACTTATCAAAGTCGTAGTTATACGTCTATGGAGGCCTTCCATTCTTAAATTGTTCTGTCATTCACTAGTTAGGAATTCTGCAACACTTGGCCTATATAATGCTATAAAGAGCGAAAATGGCGGAGAGATATTTGTTTGACCATTAGTGCTCGAAAGTATGGCCAAATTTGGTCAGGAAGTTAGAGTGCTGTGTTGTAGTGGTATTCAAATATGATTAAATTTTTAAGCTCAGTTATGTATTGTATGTTTTGTCTTGAAAATTATAGGTATGGACAATCTAGGGGAACTGGAACCTGTCTCAGGGAATATAGCATTAGGCCCTTGCTATTATTCATAGCTTGAAACATTAAGATGGTCTTCCATTTCTTTTAAGCTCAAGTTTTTCATAGTGTCTAAAACAATCTGATAAAGCTCATTATCAAGCCTTTTCTTTTTGTTTATCGTAAGCGGAATATAGGAAAGTTTTGGGATAAAATTCTGGTTGACATTGTTCTCATTAATGCAGTTCCCAAGGAAAATGATTCTACAATCACTAGTGATGACTGCGTAGAGTGCAACATTCGGAGAGTTTACTGTTAAATAATACAATACAAGATTAATTTGTGAACCTTTAATTGTATATGTATATATACATATATGTGTGAATGTCATCTTGAGACTATTATGAATCAATGTGTGTCATTCTACCTCTTCCAGTAAGGTGACTAATATTGTGTCACTTTGAACATATGTAATCACAGAAGGATTACCCATGTCGCCGTAGATAATAACCAGTCTTCTTTCTTACCAAGAAATTAAACCAATGCTATTGACTGGAGATATGCCCCTTTTACGGGTTTTGCAAGGAAATTGCTCCTTTAATATGCTAGCTTCTTTCAGTAAGAGATGTACATGATCCTGAAATGCCTAATCTCAACATAATTAAGGTAATGGCGAATGGATCTAGTTCAAGGGTTATTTCTTTGGGTGGTTATCAGAGTGTTACTTGACAAGATAGTTAGTAGTAGGGGCCATTAGAAATGTCCGAGGGCGTTCTAGACATTCTGTGAGTTGGTTACTTTTTTTTTATCTATTTGTTGTGTCACATTAGGGATAATAAGCAAATGTTTTGCTGCAAGCAATTTTTAGTAAAGTAGACAGTCTCTTGCATCTGAAAATTGTCTTACCCCTTGTTATGCCCATGCCAATTCTATTTGATGCTATAGACTATATCAAATCTATACCAATTGCACTTTGAGGTACTATCTTTGAAGGACAATGTACCTAATTATGCATCAAATTTGTATGGGAGCAGGAATTTGCTACTGAGCTTTCTTATTGCGATGCACCAAGTTATTTAAACTATCGTTGAGTGATAATCCAATTAAGAATAGAGGTATTAGGATATGGAAATATAATAATTGATATCTGATCTGGTGATGCAAAGTTTCAAGGTGAAATCTGATATATATTACCTGCTCCACAGAGATTAATGTGTATTTGATCTTCTCACCATTATAAGGCAGTGCCAGTTTGAGAATCAGCAATATATCTGATGTTTTAGAAGCTACGATTTTTTTTGGCTTTTTGTGTGTGTGTGTGTGTGTGAAGTAGGTTTTAGGGACAGGATCATGTTTTTGTGCTTACTATTGATGCGAACTTGTGATTTTACTGCATGTCTCCTGAACTCTAACCAGGGATGCGGCCATACAAACTTTTGTCACAGAATATGTTTGGTTTAAGAAATTCATGGCTAATGCCTTTGAGGAATGTGTGGTTTCTAGGTGCAGTATTACAGATTTTGTCTGTCCGGGTCTAATTAATGACTTCATTTCCTCTCTTGGTGTTGACTAGTTTTTTTGTTGACTGAATTGCTGCCTGGTTGGGGGTAGCAATAGACCAGTCAATTGCATTTGTGAGGAAATATTGAGAAGTAAGGTTATCACGACAAATTCCTTTATTTTGGTTAATTGCAGTATGGGGAACAAGAAGACTCTGGTAGCATTCACTTCTAATTTCTGCACGTACAAGAAATGATATTATTTACTTTACCTTGTTTGAGTTAACATGCTGATGGCATTTTCATTGATGTTGTGTAGGTGCATGTTGGTTAATCTATGTTGATCGAGAAGATCACACGATGCTAGGTCCACCTTTATGCTCCTGAATTAGGATGACTACCATTGGGGAGGTAGAATGTCCTCTCAATTCATCAGAGTAGTGTAGTAAGTAGTGTCATTATGGTCCAAAGCATCTTCATTTTTTAGTATCATCACGGGACAACAATTTTCAGGCAAAACGTATTTATCTGAAGTTTTCCCTCTACGTACGAAGCTTTTTCTCTAAGGAAATTTGTGTTCATTATTTCCATAATGGGTGAATGCGATTTCACAACATGGACGCTTGGTTAATGCGAAATGCATCCATACATTGTGCTTTCTAGATTATGAAATGTTGTTTTGTTTTATCTGCCATTTTGACTTACTTCCTACATGTCCACTGGTGTATAAAACCCTGTCTCTGTTCTTAGTCCTTTAATCTCTATGATATTGGTGCTGCAATGTCCACTGGCATGGTAGTTTAGCTGCACGACAACTCTTGGATTTATTGAGAACTTTTTAATGTCCTCTCTGACAGATCAACTTATGAGTGTTATATGGAGGTATTGCGACTTTGTTGAGATTGCAAATTTGTTCTTTTTGGCTGCTTAAGACTAGATAAAACTTGAAACCCTTATGCATACATGGTGTTTTTCAGTCACACGGAACCTAAAACTTCATATGAAAGGAAGAGTAAAAGACAGGATTTTATATTTTACTGGCCCCTTCTAACACGGATGATTTTCAGATGTTATCTGAAGCTCCTGATGAATAGAAAAACTGCTGTATGAACAGATTGACAGTAAGTACTTCCACCACTTTCTGGAGAATAATCCCATCTCTTGTCTCTTCCCTGGAACTTTGGGCAAGCTAAGTTTCTTTAAATGTATCCTTCAAGAAAAGACCTTTCTTTTACTCAGTTCCAGCTTTGATCAATTGAGTGTTTGGATAAAGGCCATAGACTTTTTCACTTCAGCTATTGTCTTTACATCTTTACGTGGTGCATATGTTTCGCTGATGTGGAGTGTAGAGCAGTATGTTTTTTCTGGTGAGGATCATGAGTGGGTTATAGATTCCTTGGGCATAGAGCATTGCATTTTGTTGGATAAGGTTATTTTCTCACTAATCCAGGGCCACAAAGCATGCATAGGGCAATTTATTTCACTCAAGACAATGACGGACGTGACAATTATACTTCATTGGAAAAGAACAAAAGTGTCCCAATGGCACTCCTGTTTCTCAAACAGACAAGAAGAGAATAGGGAAGACCCAAATAGTTCAAGAATTGATTCATGAGTACTGCCAAAATGATGATGATTTGGCTCATTGAGACCTCATAGGAGAGTCAATTCCCCATGGCAATGACAACTAAAATATCAATAACGACGAGACGAGAGGCAAAAACAGCAACCTTGAGTCTGAGGATTGAGGCAATGGCATTATGATTCTTGATGAAGCCTGGAATATGAGTTCCAAGAATCTGAGTTAAGTACCCCCTCTTCCACTTGATCCTTGGCTGATAAATCTAGCTCTCCTATCTCGTTTCTCACTAGCGAGCGTTTGAATATCTCATTTTGGTTACAGCACAATATCATCATATTTCGGCTTGGTTCTCTAATTGGATTTTCATAAGATGTCAACAATTTATATTGCTCGGCAAATTGACCCCCGATTAATCTGTATAGCTTTAGCAATTGCTTTGTGACAAGTTTTTTTGTTAGAGTGTGAGTGACCACATCTCCATTAAATTTACCTTATTTGTGCTGCTATATATTTTTTTAGAAATTTGGAGCTCTTATACTATGTTGAGAATTTAGACTTGGGCAGAAGCATGATTTTGATATGGGTGATAATTTTTGGTTTGGATGTGTGCAAGTGTATCTGTGTAGTATGTATTTGGTAGAGGATGGACAAAGGACAAGTTAGGTTAGTTCAAAGATATAGGTCATGGGATGAAGGGAAAATATAATTTCATTAGTTGAACAAAATAGTTTTACAAATATAGTTGATAGAGGAGTATTAGTGGAGGAGCTAAGGAGCTAAGGATGTGGTTTATGAGCTCACTCCTCTCACGTCTACATGAATGAGCCTAGCCCTTTTATAGGCAATCTCCACCGACATAGTTGAAGAGATATTTTAGGATACTTCTAGATACAAGCTTATGTGGACTCATTTTATACTACAAACTTCAACTGCTCCTTAAGTGACTTTTCTTTGTTTGTTTCTCACGTCCGCTAGAGTAGTCTAGATTGGACTAGGAATTTCTATGTCAGAAATTGGATCACGTATTCCAACAATTTCAAATTAGCTCTGATCCTACGTAAGAGCTCTTCTGTGAGCCATATGTTAAATTCATTTCTGTTTCTCATGCTTTTAGGGCAAGTCTGTTTTTCTCCGACCCTCTTGATAACAAAAGTTTTCAGTGTCTTTTTCCAACTAGTATAAAGGGCTCGTGCACATCCGCTCACACTCTTGACATTCATCTTTTTGAATTCACTCTTCTTCCAACCTATACAATTTGTCACTACATAATTCCACATTGCTCTCTTTAATCGAGTATGAGAGGCAAATCTCATGCTTAACTGAAACTGTATTACTTTATGGTCACAGTTAGGATCCTATCTAATAGGTTTAGGTCTTCTTTGCTCAAATACTTCCTCATCTCCGAAGGTAGGAGGACTGAGATCTTCAACTGCTTCCATGTCCTCATCAGTTTCATCCCCATTCATGTCAACTTTTACTGCATCAGTAGCTAATGCAGCATCCCTCGCTATCCTTAGCTCCTTTCTCATTGCCCTTGCTTGAAAGAAGTCTTCATCATCAGATAGAATTTGTTCATCATTGCTCCTGGTTAATGCATTTTGAGGTTCATATTTTGGATCATCATTTTCAATACCACTATAGTCAAGTTTCTCATCATCCTCTGTCGCATTCCCGGCATCACTCTCTCCCAGTAATTATTCTCATCACTGTCACCATCATCTATCTCACTACCTTCACCCTAGCTATATTGAAGCCCAGCCCCAGCTCCAGTCGCAACTTTAGCCCTAACTTCATCTTCTAACTCAACCCCAAGTCCATATTGATCTCCTCCTTTTAAACCCCAGCCTCAACTTCAACTTCATGCTAGCTAGCACCTCCATATTCAAGCCGAAGCCCCCAGCCCCTTCCCCAATTTCAGCCCTGCTTGCGTCTCCTAAGTTAACCCCAAGTGGATATTCATCTCCCACTTCAACCCCAACTTCATCTAGTGATTCAGCTGCAACCTCAAATTCATCTATTAATTTAACATCGACAGCATTTTTCAATTCCCCCCTTCAGCATAAATATCTAATGTACCCGTTCCTGATCCTAGACCCACCAATTGCAACACTAGATCATTGCTGGAAATCTGCATATCCCCATTCTTCAAGGTATTATCGGGAGTTTAATACCATAAATCTTGAACTTTATAGCCTACTTTAAGGATATAGAACACAAGTGTAATATATGACATTTCCAAGAGAGTGTTCAACAAGACCAGTATATATGACATTGTTGGGAAATGGCGTTCGATTTGGAACAAAATAGCAAAAGCACCTGTTTATACTCCGCCCTTTGTTCACGCAGATACAAGAGTCGATCAAATGAAATATATAACAAAACCCTTGTGTAAGTATAAAGATAAGATGTTAGTAGGCTGACTATTTTATTAGATGTTGAATAGGTTATCATTGTCGTGCTTCCCATAGAAAACCCCCAACACTTGGTCTGAGAGAACCCCAAAACGTCGACACTCTTGTCTCAAGAAATCAGTTGGATCGAAGCTTTAATTTTGGTCACGGATTTGGCAAGGAAGAGATGAGAGATATGTTGTTTGTTTTGAGCATACTTGAGAGAAGTGCATAACCACGTCAAATTTGTTTGCTATGACGATGTCCACGCGTGTTACCATGCCAGACTTTCAACGAAACTGTGACGTGAGGTACTTTTGGGTTACCGATACAAATTTGGACAATTGGAAAACTGAAAAAAAAGAAAAAGTTCAAAGTATTGGTATCTCGGGGAAAAATTTAGGTTTTTGGTTGGATTTTCACTTTTGCTTTACTAGGCATGTCCAAAATTCTGTAATCTTGTACAAGGATATATAAGGACTCATGCTTGAAGATTCTCGGTGGTGTGCTACATGTACGATTAACTTGGGATTGGTGGCACACATAATTTGTCTTCTTTTAGATGTTTTAGAGTTTTGGCTTGATATCCTCGATTTGAGGTTCGTTATGCATGATTAGAGATTACAATCAGCAGAATGCTAGTACAATTGTCAACCTTATGTGGGACATTAGTGTCAATTGGAGCAGAATTTTGGGTGGAAATTGATTGACTAGCATCCTATTTCTCATTCAGGATGTTGAATGCTCAAATATATGGGCTGGCTATTTGTTCAGCCTATATGGTTGTGCTAAATGCTGGTTGATGATGCGTATCCGTCTAGCGGTAGAAGATGGGAAGCAATGCTAGTTGTGTTTGGCAACGCAAGAGGGCATAAGAATTCGACCAATGAGACAAATAGAGGGACTAAAACTTATCTTCTTCTGTTACTAAGGATGGAAATCTTAATTTCCTCGGGTCATCTTATCCAAATTAGAGACATTCACAGGAGTTCATGAAGATCATCTTATATTCAGTGGAATAGATATGTGAAGGTATGCATGTTGAACTACGAGCTCTGCTAATGGTAATCGAATACTAATGGGCATGATGTAACTCATTTCCATGGACTTTTTACGGTGTAAATGTGAAGGCTAGTGATCACTACCATGACTTGCTTTCTCTTTTAACTTTTCGGCAATTACTGTGAATCACTGAACTTGGTTAGTGCTCTGAATGCATTGATGGTTGTTGGGGCTTTCAAAGGCATCAGCAAGGAATATCTAATATGTTACCTTATGATGAGCAGGTGCTGGTGTTCTTATATCTTTGTCGAGGACACATGACATTATAAAGGTCCTCGCAGTCGAAATCCAACTTTTACTTTGTCAGGAGTCGACCTTCAAAGTTCGTCAGGTAAGCCACTAAAGGGGACTTGAGAGGGCCTGCTGCTCAACAGAAGTTTGAAATTATGGTATGAATTGGCTCTGCTTCGTCATTCAGCTCGGCGGAAGGTCTTGCTAGGTTTTAGAAATAGTTCATCTGTATTTCTGCTGGATTATTGAGCATCCTTTGATGAAAACCATATATTTCTTTTGGTGCATGTCAACTTCACCTGTATTCCAGTATGTATATAGGAGGCAAAACTAATTAGACTGGTTTCAACACCACATAAAAGAGACGATGATAGGCTTCTGAACTGAGAAAATCATCTTGCATTCCAAGCAAGCAATGAGTCCATGAACTTTGGAGGTTATCTCTTTATCAGGAATAATGAAGAGTTATATGAGAACTTAGCTGGTGAGACTTAACATTTGGAGAACATATGGCAGTGTTTCGACTCCAGTGACTGCAGAAGTTGAGCTTTTAATTCTGCTCGGGTGAATCTGACATATATACATCAGCTATTGGATATTACTCCTACAGGGGATTCAATCTTTTTTCTTGTTACTGATAGTGATCTCCATAAAATGGACGAAATCCCCATTGTAATGGTACTCGGGAAACAAAGAGAAGATGGGTATCGAAGGATATTTAAGGCAATGCAACTATTGTATGTAAAAGTTAGTGGTTCGATAATTCGGTAATAGCATGGAACGCGAAGAACATTCCTAATCTGGAGTCTCTTGCTTTTGTTGTTCTATGTTGGAACCATATTTTTTCCTTTTCTTTATGTATCGCCTGTTTGTTGCTGCTTATTGCTGGAGCACAAGAGGATTCATTTTAGTTGGAGAGGCACACCAAACCAATGGCGAGTTGATCAAAGGCAGTCTTGTAAGATGTGCATATTCTTGGAGTCTTCTTTCGCACTACTCGCGAACACGGAGTTCTGGTGAAGTAACTGACGATTGGAGACGAGATTGGAGATGAGAACGGCGATGCTTCAGCGCAGAAATGGTGATTAATTAAATTCCAATGATCTTGCTGTAGTCAGATAATCGTCTGGTATAAGATGCCCTAGGTGGCCGAGGGGCTCTCCTTCTTAGAGTGAGGTTTAGGTCCTCACCCCATGGTAAGGAAGATTGAAATCTACAACAGGTGGTCAGCCGCTCACAAAAGAAAAAAGAGGCCTGGACAGCGCACAAAAACCATACAACGAAAGTAAATCGTCAATGGCCGATGTAAGATGTGGGAAATGTTCGGACTTATCAAGACTACTAATGCATTGAAGATGAAGATGGAGATTTAAATTACGTTCGGTCATTCTATACGTAATTTAATTGTCATCGCTAACCTCACCTCAATTCACTCGCAAAGGGCCTCACTTCCCTGTTTCGATTCTTGATAACGAGGGGCCAAGCTACAAATGGTGACTAAGGTTGTGCTGAGGACAAATTCCAATGACCTTGCTGTAGTTAATACGATGTTCAATCTGTCATCATCCAGTTAGTTCATGTGTTCTACTACAATACTTTTGGGGTTGTAATAAGAGAAAAAAGATAGTAATCGTTAACTTTCCTAGTTGAACGCCAGTTTATGCCTTCTTTTTGCCTTTAACGACCTTCTTCAGGCTAACAGTAGACAAGGAATTGAGTTAAGTTCGATGATATCCGAGAAAGGTTAGATTCAGTTGCCTCGCAATATGGAAATGTTGGGACAACTTCAGGGGAAGCGAATGGGACTTTCAGGTCCTAACTTTCAAAGACATGAATACATGTATAACATGGATTCTAGTTGCTGGTTTTCTAACAACAGATGTAGCTAGTCAAATTTGGCAATTGGGTCCTGCTTCGGAACAAGACGCGGTAGTTGGTTAGCGAAGCTGCAAGCCTCGGACAGTAACTAGCATTTAGTTTCCGGCGCTTGCATCTTCACAGATACGGCACTTCAAAACATGTTCAGGGTGTCTTAAGCTTCTGAATCTGCAACTCCTCCTAACTTTGACTCTAATGGTATCTTCCAGTGAATATGTCGCTTAAAGCTGTGAATCCCATGAGATGCATAAGTAACTGGAGACCTGGGTCAAAACCCTGGAAACTACATGCCTAAACTTTTACATTCCTACCCGGGATCATGGGAACATGGGCATTTACTAGTCGATCAACAGACAAGAGTCCCCCCTTACATATTCCTTTCTCGACCTCTCATCACTGCGTTTTCACTCCTCTGATCATCGGCAACGTTCGCATTCTTTGGCTGTGCCAACTACAGTGGAGATTGTGGCATCCAAACAGCAGTATCCCTTAAAACGTGTAGGACAAGAAGACAATCGTAGGGCCACTGGATTATAAAATTAGCCGCTTGGTTTTTCTCAGTAATCATTTGGGTGGACCATTGCGTAACTAGAAATTTGCATTCTTCATGTCACAATTTGTCTATCTACAACTAATTTTTCTTTGCCTACTACACACATCAAACATACAGTTGATGGTCCACAGAAGGACAGCATTGAAGTCCTTGGATTATGGCCAAAAAAGTCCTTCGATGACTCCAACTCCCAAACTACACAAGCGGACGTCAATTGATCGTTCGAAGCTCATGGGGTAAGGATAAAGTTAATAGCAAGCCTTGGGGAAGTTAGGCAAAGAGTGCTGATAAAGATCTGATGCGGCTTTCGGTTGGACCGCAACTCACACCTTTGACAGAGCCCCGGTGGCAAACAGTAAATTTCTACGAGAGAACTGGTCCAAGAATGTGGAACATAAGCAGATTGAGTAAGAGGCTAAAATATTTCAAGTTTTAAAACACGAAAATAGCCAATCGAGCAAATCCAAGCAAATTTACCTGCAATGTGTACACAGGAGTAGACTTGGTCGGCAAAGTTTTCAGCGATCTTAGTCTGCTTGTGTTTCCACTTCTGTGGATGCATGTTAATCAACTTCATCAATCAAATCCACAGAGTCTCTTGACAATAAATTGTGCATGTGTTTCCATATTTTCAAAGTTAAGCTGCAATTGAACTTAGAGTAATAGCCCAATTCGGGAGCCTCTACTTAGCATCTAATTTCTCTGATAGACATCAGACCATTTACTTTGGACCACAAATCTCATCCAGACTGTTCGGTGTCGATTCATGATATGTGTGGCTATCAGGAAAGCTGGCTCAAATGCATTAGTCCATTATTGATCCTCGATAACTTAGATTAGGGCCTTTAGTTGGTGTAATTACCCTTTCTAGAAAAAGTTGCTACAATAATTTTTAATATGTACTTCAAATCATAATGGACCAATCCCACGAAACAGACGCAAAACTTGCAGTCAATAAACTGAACTTACTTTTCTTCAGTTCTGGGAACTTTTGCGCTTGTAGTAACATCCCATAGTTTTACCGTGCAATCAGCAGAACCAGATGCAAGAAGAGTACCTTCACAGCTACATTTCATAACCCCGATGTTAAGCAGCAGCAACCTAATACAGAGGATTGCAAGATGCTAAATTTTCAAGATGTAAAATAAGCACCTGTAGGCAAGGGTCCAGACACAAGATGTGTGACCCATTAAAGGTGTAATGCATCGCCCACTCGAAAGGTCCCACATCATAATTGTGCCATCTTCATCTCCAGAAGCCATGTAATGACCTTCTGGTGACATAGCCAAAGACAAAATCATACTCCTATGGCCGATAAAAATGCGTATGCATTCTCCGCTTGCTACATCCCACAGTCGAACCGTTTTATCAGAAGAACCAGTGGCGATGTAGTTGCAGTTGGGATGCCATTGAACACACTGAAACAATAATTTGCATTATATAACATCTTTAAAAGCACCAATTACTCTGAGCATCTAAATGTTCCCAAAAGATATGCATGTCCAGAAACATGATCATGTCTCACCACCGTTAAACTTCACACAAATTTTCAATCTTAATAACGTACTTCACCTAACATTATCAAAATACCTCTTAGAGAGCATTCCTGATTTCCCCTATCTTAAGGACAGAAACACTGCACCTAGTCTGACACTGGGTGGAGATAAAAAGGCTATTTCTGTTTGTCATTCGTTACAGAAGCACGGAACAAGGATGAGCAACTACATAAAAAATGGATAAAGGGGCTTTTTATGGGGAATGACAATGACTTCTCTCCTAGACAATGCTAATCCATCAACTGACTATGCGTCTATCAGCTTAGATAATCTAATAGTTTAATAAACCCACTCGCAAAATGTAGGAGAGTGGGACCTGATTTTAAAGTGCAGCTATTTCATCCATGCTTAAAAAGTAACTAAACAGTATCAATGGATCCAAGGAAATTCTTGTTTTTATGTTGATTCATCTGATTTGTCGGTTGAACAGAATCGTGCTTATACGCGACTAAAAAAATGCCCAAATTTATGATGTCACACACCAGTTTGTACCAAAACCACTGCATGACCACAGTGACTACATTCAAATAAGTGAAATGTAATATCATAAAAGCTTACTCACATCAACATCAGACAAGTGTCCTGCCATTATCCTCAAGGGCTGAATTCTGTCCATAGACCATAGCCTTGCTGTTCTGTCATGTGAAGAGCTGGCAAAGTAATGCCCTGCTGGACTAAACTGAAACAGAAGAGGAGGACAGAAAAGAATCAGATCTACCTTGCTTTTTGACATGAGATAGAGCAAAAACGGTACACAGTAGCGTAATCTCTATCAGCGTGACATGGAACAAATTTCAGGAGCTAGCTTAAGGAATATGCGGAACCAAGATGCCTTGCCTGAACATCCCATACAGGGTAGTTGTGGCCCTTGTAACACACAATATTAGCATTCAGTTTTGTGCTCCATAACCGAACTGTGACGTCAAAAAATCACCAATTAGAAGTCTCTAAAAATTGGTAACCAGCAAAGGGCGGAATTGTAGAAAGCTGGACGCATATATGAGGATAGCATACTCGTGGAGTCAGCTGATGAGGTGAGAATAAAATCACCCAAAGGACTAAAAGTGGCAGAATGTATAGGGCCTGAATGACCCTGGAACAGGGTGTAAGATCTCCTCCCACCATTTGGCCCCACTATCTGTTCACCATTAGTGGTATCATTTTCACCCTGCAACATAGCTGATACCGGCGCTATTTAGTAACCTGACCATGTTGCCAGAGAACCAGAAAACTGAAAATGTTTACACCAACTTACAAGTACCAGACTGCTGCCCAAGCTTTGCCATGTCCCAAACCTATGGAAGCACAATTATATGCTAGTAAAATTAGGATGAGAAGTAACAGCTTGCTATCTTTAGCATTAAGGAATTACGAAGAACCTTCAACGATGAGTCTGAAAATCCACCAGCGACCAAAGACCCATCTTGGGATATTGATGAACAATTTAAGCTGAAACATTCAGCATAGTCAAACATGTGAGCGCACATGAAGCACAACGTACAGTACACTCTCAATTTGGTGGGACTAAGCTAACATAGCCATGCTCGTACCTATTATGTGTGTTGATAAATGTATAAAAGCTGACAGACGGCAGCGCCGAACTACTCAACTGCACCCGGTTTCTCAAGTCTTCAAGTATAGATTGCTCAACCTCTGTTGATCTGACGAATTGAATAGAATAATCAACACAAGCGGTAGGAAGGAAAATCAATATCAGGCAGACAACTTTGGTTTCAATCCCCAAGTTCCACTTGTTAGCTCATGTCCTCGAAAAAATGCATCATGTGAAATCCATAATGAATAAGTGCGAAGAACCATTATGTGATGCTATCTACAGGTTCTCCCCCATCACAATGCATATACTTAAATGGTAATCAATGAGAGGTACTATTTTCTCCCACAATTCGACGATGCTTGGTGTCTTGATGGAAACGGAAACCTTGACCAGCTCTCCAGTATGAGATTTTAATACATAAGCAATCCTTGCATTTCTTTCTCAAGCTCTCTTCTTCTTTCTATTTCTTGGTTTGCTTTTCTTCTTTGATTGACGAAGACCAACCCTACTTGCACCATCCATTTAAACCACTATGTAGCACAATAAATCTCTCAAATTAGACACCAAAGGAATCCAGTGACTTGATGTTAGACACATCAATCAAGCTACATAATGAGAAATGAAACTTAACAAGGGGCTTTGAAAAGTACATTACTGGCAAAGCAAGCTCTGGTTTGACTCGTGGCGCCACAGATACAACATTAGGCTCCGGACGCATATTTTTCCCAGCTGCACCTGCACCCTTGTCCTTTTTTGACTTTTTGACTGAAGTACTTTGCTTTCCCCCTTCTCCTGACCTTTTCTGAATCATAAAGGCACATTAGTACCAAGTACAAGAATAATTCAAGATTTTGCGGCTAACACTCAGCAACTAAATGTGTTCTTGTAGTTTGAAGGTTGAAATCAGATGAAATTTTCCACATATCCACACAAGCATGAAGTAAAAATAACAGAAGATGGATACCTTAATGTCATCCAAGTCTCCCTCTTTGGTTTCTCCGTCAGCCTTCTCAGATTCTAAAAGGGGGTTTCCAGCCTTCTCCAGGCGATCCTCCAAAGAATCTTCAAGCAACTACATTCAATGTACAATAACTGTAAAGGCTTTCTTCAGAGTAATTAAAGGACTTAATCCAATAAAAAAATAAAAATAACTTGTCTTATTAATTATATTTGTGATAATTTTATTGTTAAGAGTTGAAGACAGTTGACCAGATGTGACATCTGATGAATGACAAGCAAAATGATAAATTGCAGCCAATGCCAACCTCTGTTGATAATCAAAACAGATAAAGTTGAGTGATATTGCACAAAGACACCACATAAACAAAGTACAGCGACGGGCAAAAAACTCAAATGCATTATTAACTGACCCCCCACTGTATCTCTTTGTGACTTGCTTGATTAGCAGCATCCTCGATGGTAAACATCGTCTCTACTCCAACATCCTCAGAAATAGACATGGGCTGTCCGGGGGTAACTGCAAACATTTGGAACCAAAATGCACAAAAGAATAATTAAATTACATCTCGGAGAAAATATGAATGCTCAATTTGTTCAACAGTTTGGAGTTTACCTTGGAAGTTTATACGCTCGTTGATTATTCCAAGCATCGTCATAGATTGCGTCTTGTGAAGATATTGAAGTAGAAGCTCATAGGAGTACTGAGAAAACAGACGTAAGATGTATCAACTTCACTGATGAAACAACTACTTGGGGTTTTCTCTTTGCAAATAATTTGCACTTATAATGCATCAGTTGAGCAAAAGACCAAATAAATGTGTCACATCAAGAAGCATTTCAACTTGTCTTTACAGAATAGTATAGATGACAAATAAATATAAGCAATCCTAGGCCACTCTCAAATAAATTAAGCATTTAATTTTCCATGATAGAGGCCTTCAGGAAATACTCGGCCCATGACTTCCGCTTAGAAGAATAAAAGTATTGAGCTACCAATCTCAACCACAGATCTCCCAGCAACCGGAATCTTCTCAACTATATCCACCAAATCCATAAAAGTCTAAAGTAGGCTCCAAAATCAACTAATTAGTGTAACACCTACCATTTCTATGCTACAATTGATCTTGAAGATTCATAAGAAATCAACAGATCGAGCAATTTCTTCCATTTTGCACCTTGCAACTCTCACAATGAATTAATGGGGAGTATGGACAGTGAATTACCTGACATATCTTGATGTTAGCTTTTGTGTGCCTAAGAAAATGGGCAAATTCCATCTCCTATGAGAGATAAAGAGTACCTCTTAGTGACAAATAACACATAAAGACCGAACATGAGATGAGTTTTCGAAATCTGTAATAACCTCCAAATGAGATGGGGAAAGGACTCCTTCCAACTTCAGAAGGTCTGCGCAGTGCATCATCACATGGTCCTCGCGGAAGCTATTGAAAAAGGTTCGTGCTGGAGACATCAACAGTGGAATGTGAAATGCACGTGGATGATGAAACTAAAGAGGCAGACACGAAGCCTAACAATCCATTGCACAGCGGAAAAAAGAAGAACTATATATATATATATATATATATATATATATATATATAGAGAGAGAGAGAGAGAGAGAGAGAGAGGAAGAGAAGGAAGAGGAAGCGGACGAGGAGGAGGAGGAGGGAAAGCATGCCACTTTCAGCGTAAGAGCCAACAATGAGGAACAAAAAGAGAGAACCTACCTTCTTGAAGATGTCCTTGTGCAATCAAATCCATAAAACAATGAATAAATACTGGATAAAGAACACGCAGCAACTCATGCTGCACAATTTAACAACATATATTAACAAAAAGAAAAATAAGGGAAGCTTAAATAAAAGCTATCCAAAAAGATATGACCTTGTATAAATCAAGGGAGCTGTGCGCCCACGTCCTTAGTTTGCCATATCCATCATGGTATCGCACCGGACCGCTTTCAGACCTACTAAGACAAAAGCATCTATAATTAGTGGAAACTTGGAGAGTGTGGACTTATGAGGTGAAATGCCTCGCCTTTTATGATTCTACAAATTCTCGCTTCAACCATACACATATTCCATTTCACAGTTGTCAACTTTTAAGCAGTAAGAATAAGCAAAGGAAGCAGCTAACTACGAATCCTGATGCAGCCTTCATCGTGTCATCGTGAAAAATTAAGCATCCTCAGAAAAGGCAAACAGTCAAGTCAGTATCTTTCCAATAAGAACTATCATCGAGTAAGAACTTGTAGAGGGCGCTCTTGTGATCTTGCCTCAGCAATTGAGCAAGAAAACTAGGCATGTGATTATTAACACACACATAGTGCTGTGTATCTTGAATTCAATTTTTCCTTTTGTTTAGGTATTACTATGAGAAAGAGAGAAGTATAGATGAGCTTCACTAAAACAGGCATTCATAGTTGTTATTCTGATTCAACTTTTAGCCGCTTGTTCAATCTTTTTCAATCTGCACAAAGTTTAAAAATTTCTTCATCTTAGATACCTTAAACTTTAAGTTGTTCATCCACGGGTCCACTTTGGTCTTTCGCATGTTCATGCATTGTCATGACCCATCATATGATTATCTGCATAAATTGGCTCGTACCACTAATGGTAACTTCCTGGGCCCAAGAAAAATATGTTTTTCCCCCTTTTTAACAGAGTTCAAGTTCCTAAACAGTAATAGAACATTAAAAATACAGCTCAAATTGAATGGAAAAGAAAAAAGAAAACATCAGCAATCCATCCTATAATTGCATCGAACAAGCACCAGAAACAGATGCAATCCTCGCGGGGCACAACAAATTAGAGAGCAAAAACACAACAAAGGCGCTATTTTTTGTGCCTCCACACGTATACGCACATCCTACAATGACATAAAAGATAGAGGCTATCACAAAAACAAAAGGGCATTTACTCGGTGAAGGAGTGCACGAGCTTGGCAATCTCAGGGTCGGCGAGCGAATTTCTGTTGCGGTCGCTGGTCTTGCTCGGCGGTTGCTGGTGCTGGTGCTGCTGCTGCTGCTGTTGGAGCTCTTCTTGGAGAGCGAGCTCGGCTTGCTTGAAACCCCTCTTCTTCAGATAGGCCGTCACGAGCTTCTCTATGTCCTCCTCGTCCATTGCTTCCCACTTTCCAAGGGAGAACAACTGAAGAGAGAGGGCCGGATCTCTAGTGGCTGTCCGATACGCAGAAGCTTGTGCAGTTGCTAGTGTTTCCGGATGGAAAAAGCGAAACTTGCCACCAATGGAGGACGACGACGACCTGGGTTGCTCTGCTGAATGAAAGGCGATGATTATGAGCACGAAGCCGTTGGCTGCAAAACGGCAGCGTTTCGTGAGGGAAGCCCATCTGCCCAATCTAGCATGAAGCAGGCCCAATACGAACTTCAAAAATACAAAAGAGGTTAAGTCTGGGCCGGAACGCCAGCGTTTCATGAGGAATCCCATCGGCCCAATTTAGCAGAAGCAGGCCCAATAAGAACTTTTTTTCAAACACACATCCTCTTTTGTACTTTTGAAGTTCGTTATGTCTGGGCCGGAACGCCAGCGTTTCATGAGGAATCCCATCGGCCCAGTGTGTTTGGGCCGCATAACTTTTCCTCTTAAATTTTCCAGGTTTCAAGCCTAACAATTGAATAATTTGGTTAATACCATTCAAAATCATAAATCGATACCCATGGCACATTTACCTCAAATTAAATTTCGTCTCACAATAATTCACAAACTAGCACCCTCGCCCAAATCTACCCTCTGTAAGCATTTCGTTTAATATCAAGTCAATATTCACATGTGTTAACCCATGTAGAATTTTCATGTCGGATCTGTCATTTGTCACGTTAGATCCGTCTTGCACTTATATGCCACTTCTGGTGACACATATGCATGTTAAGGGGATATTGGACGAAATGCGAACGGATGGTGGATTTAGATCAATAGCATTAGTTTGGGATTTTTATGAAATGACAATCAGTTTTAGGGGGTAAATATTATCGTGAGTATACTAATTTGAAAATTTTAATTGTTAACCCTGAATGTTTCTTTGTGCATGTTATAGTTCCCCGTAGAATACACGGATATATAATAGGTTAGGAGTGTGTGTAAATGTTTTTGTTTCTTGTTCGACAAAAGATTTTCGAAAAGAACGGCACAAGCTATCCTAGAAACGAAGGCAAATCGTCCATCATTTGTCGATCACCTATCTCTACATGCGTCTCCACTCATTCATCTACTTTTCGAGAATAATGTCTCATGATTTTTGTAGGATTGTCAACGGGCCGGGTTGGTCGGGCCTCTATGAGACCTGACCTGACTCAAGCTAAACTACACCGACCTCGGCCTGGCTCGATATCCGAATTACATATGTCCCAAATCTTCGGATCGGGTCGGTTCCAATTTCCTCGACCTGCATCTAAGGACGCAAAGGGACAAAATCAAGCCTTCATCCACACCCAGGTTTCCTCGAGCAACAGTAGACACATACTTCGACCAAAAAAAACAAAAAACAAAAAACAGTAGACACATACAGAATCTGATCGATCAAAAAATGAGGGCAGAAGACGCGAAAATCTTGGTCTTCCAGCTCAGCCCCCGAACCAAAAACACAAGAGCTCGACAGCAACAAAAATCTTACCGATGAAATCAGGAACGCGAGCGAGAAAACCCTGTACGAGCTGCGGGGATTGGAGCCATGGGGGGAGGGGGAGATCGACGCCGACGAGGGCAGTTCGCCGGCGGGAGGGAGCACAGGCGAGTGGGTGTGAGGTTTGGGATGTTATGCTGCGAAGCTCGTTCAAAGCAGGCGAGAGACACCGAGAGACGAGCTCGTGAAAAAAAAAAAAAAAAAAGTTGGTTCGTGGTGTCCGAGCACGGAGAACGCTATGGCGAAGCTGAAGCCGTCCGATCTCTGCACGGTGGTGTCCGAGCACGACAAGATTGGCTGGTGGTCTCTAGGTTTGTGGAAGGAAGAGAGCAGCGTGGGAACTGGGAAGAGACGAAAAAGACCAAGGCTTTCTAATTTTCGGGTCTTTTTTTTTTCTTGGGCCGAGTAGGGTGACCCTTACGCGGAAGAAGACCGAGGCCCGGCCCTAAAATACACTTAATGTTTGGGCCGGGCCGTCGAGCTTTTATGACACCCCTAATTTGTGGGACCTAAACTGATATTTTCTTGTTAATCTCAACAACTGCGCAGTTCTTGATCCTTTCTTGATAGCTGGTATGGACGCAAAACTCCTCAGGCTGCCAACTATGGTTTTAATCAGCCATTCATGGCAAATCAAACACTGAACACTGGGAGGCCTTATGGTCAGAACCAAGCCAACGTAGAAAACCCATATGGTTATAACCCTGGTCAGATTCAATCTAACTTAAGAGGGCAACCAAATATTGTAGGGAGCTTTCCACAACCCAACACATAACCATATCAGAACATACCACAGCAGCCTGTCTTTGGGAATCAGCAGCCCCAAGCTCTTTTCTAGGGACAAAAACTTTTTTTCAGAATTATGGTCAAAATTGGATTCCTAAGAACCTTGTGATGGGTCAAGTACCTCAGCGTACAACTCCTGGTTCTATTTTATTATATAGGCTTAGCGAAAAGAATGTTCTTTGATACACCTAGGACATGGATTCTATATGAACCAATGGATCTTTTTAAAGGAAAGAACGAGGATGGCTGGCTTGCTTGTTTTGTGGGTTCGGTAGGACCACGTGTGGACATAATTCGGGGTTTTTTTTTTTTAAAAATAGGGTAAAAAAAAAATATTTACGAATTTAGGTGTTTTTAAAAGTTATTTACAATTTTAGGGCGTGTGTGGCTGTCAACCAGCTGCACGGCCATTTATTTATTTATTTTTTCCAGCAGAACATTTGCTTTTTACTTTTTTTTTTACTTTTTATATTTATAATTACGTTTATTTTTAACGATTTTTATATACAACTTTATAAATACAAATTTTTTATTTTTAAAGCATCTTTTTATAACGTAATTATTAATAATTAATTTAAAATTTATTAAGACATATAATTAATAAATAATTGAATATTTATGTAATTCATTTGTTTAGTATGTGAATAATGAATAGATATAGATAAAATAAAAATAAAAATGCATAAAATAAATTGGTAAGATACATGAAGATGAAATATCCAAATTAAAAGAAAGTGCAATAGTAGATAACAATCCATGAACTGAATTTTTTTTGGCAAATAAACAGTGTAATAATAGATTACAATCCATAACCCAAAAGTATCACTGATGATGATGTCGTCCTCCTATGTGGCCTCCTGTTCAGCAACCGGGTTGTCTCCGTCATTCGGCAGGTCTAGTGTTGTACCGAGGACGAGGACGAGATTCCAGATCATTAGGAAGTGTAGATGACGAGGGCATATCCTGTGATGGGAGAAACATGGCTGTGATGTCGTTACATCATCAAACTAGGAAAATAGTCCATGCTGAGACGGTAATATCCTACCGTAGAAGGACTTGGGTAAAAAGGAGAGAAATCAGACAACGGTCCATTGAAACTCTGAGAATCATCAAACGCTCCTCGAGTAGAGAAAATATTTTGAGCGGGAGTCTGGAACTGTCGATTGTCAAGGAAGGCAAAAGAGGATCCCTCATAAAATTGGCCGGCAAACTGGCTGAACCCTGGAGTGGAATCTGTCGTGCCACTGGGGACCGTAAACTGTGACTGTGTATGATAGGCCACGGGGTAGGGGATGGCATCATCAGCTGGATGAGCTCGAGTGGTCCTTTGGGTCGAGTGAACGGTCTCAGGTGGGTCATCCTTGTGCGGCCCAATGGATGCTATTGTAGGTGCTGGTTGGGTTGGCGGCATCAATGTAATCCGCCTCTCCTCATCGTATGCGAATAACATTGCCTTAATTATCCTCGATGTAGCCCGCATGTTCTCACGAGACAGAACAGAACTTAATTATAGGATTTGTTCCATGCATCACCCTGTTTATGAAATCAAAGTCAACAGAAGTTGTCAAATGCCAATAATGTATGTTAGGAAAAAAATAATTAATGAAGTAAATTAAAAAAATTTCACGAACCGCTGCACCCATTGCGCCTCTCTTGTAAGAAATCCATCTCCGTGTATGTCTACGGTACCACTCCATATATTCTGAATGATAGTGAAGTGGCTCCATTATAGGAATACCGGTGACAATATAGTTATGACGATCGTCCTATATATCAATCCATTGTCTGTGGAAATTGGCCCAATTCTTTCCAATTGCCTTAAATCAGTATCATGAAAGGCTTTTGGATCACGGGGAGGAGTGGGTATTGGCTGTTGCATACCAAACTGTCGAAGTACTCGATCTGGATAATGCCACTCAACGATGTGGAAACAGATGAGTGGGACACAAGCCCTCCAAATGTGTTGTCCCTATAAGCAGTAATCTGATAGAGTCTGAAGAATGGGATCGGTGTAGGGCTCCCAGGTAATCTGTTATCGTATCAAAACACATCAAATCAAACGAACAAATTACAAAAACAATTAATTAACAAACTAACATTTCATTGAACTTGTTGGTTGCTATCATTATCTATATCTGCGGATGTCATTCTATCAAATTGATAGCGCAAATGTGGCAAAGTATGTGTGGGGACCTCTATTATCTGTCGGGTTTGACTCCAGCTGCATAAAAAAGAGAGAGGAAGAGTTAAATATATTATAGGCACTGAAAAACATTTATGACTCAAGAACTGAAAAAGCAATAAATCACATACCGATTACCAAGAGGTGCATTTGGTAAAGGGTTACGGTTTCTGATGGATGGGGTGACACAACTGAAGCGATCTCACGCCCAAATCTGCAATACATGTACGGTACCGCTGATTTGGTGCACCTCTGGATTGGTCACATTGCATAGCTCCCTATACAATCACGCAAATGCTGCTGAACCCCTACTGTATGTAGTAGGATGCTCAAGGTCCGCCAGCAGTGGAAGAAAAATCAAACTAACTCTAACACCTGATTTGTCTGAAAAGATACATCCTCTTTCGCATATGTTTCCTTCTTTGTCTCATATGTTTCCACACTTTATCACATATGTTTCCTTTTTTATCTCAACACTGCGAAGCTGATGATTTCTTCTCAGTGAATACTCTTTCGCAGCCAACTGCACAACATCCCGTGATAGAAATAACATCCTAACATCAAATTCTTTCGATGGATCAAATAACATATTATGGCCCGGCTTAGCTCTTGTATCTACTTGCATCATATCAAAGTCAATCTCTGAATATGGCGGTGGATGTACCAACGGCAAAATAGGATTACCGCAATGGGTGTTGTAGTAAGCCTCCTCCATATTATTATCTCCATGACCCTTATCAACTATATAACTACCATCACCACCATCGCTTTAGTCATCACTATCGAGCCACCATCGCTTTAGTCATCACTATCGAGCCACAAGTCATCTTCTTCATCACTGTCATCATCATCATCATCATCATCATCATCATACTCCACGTACTGATTATCCAGACTAATATCATCTTCATCAACATTCGAACCTCCCCCAATTGAAGCATTTATCACTTGTTCATTTACTATTGCATAAAACTGTAAAAACCCCATAGAACCACATTGAAGTGCAAAGTCCAAGATTATCTTAACTGTAGCATCATTATCCACCTCCACAGTGTCATATCTAATACTCTCGGGTGTTACAACCGGTTGTCTATACATCAAACTACGAATAAACTGGTTCTCTGGTAGATTCAATACTCGCTCAATCGTAGCATGTAACTCATCAATGTGGATATTTTTCCAAACTCAAACATAGTAGATTGTCAACTTTCGTAATCATATCCATATTCATTTCGTACTATTCTACCTCCCCAGTACACAGTCGCAAAAGATCTAGACGACATTCTGCTAATTAAAGAATATATTAATCATCTTAACATTAAAAAAATTTCAACATATTAATAGCAACCTATAAATAACATAAAAATACAAAAACATTATATTTAGTTGATAACAACCTATAAATAAATTAATATTACCAAAACATTAACAACAAAATAAAAATATATTACTAACAACCTATAAATAACAAAAAATTACTTTAAAGAAAACTAACATTTCAACTAAATATACTCACTAAATCACATTAACATTATAACTATCAATATAACAAATGAAATAAATAACATAACAAAATAAATAAATAATAATAATATAACAAATGCAAATAAATGAACATGTACAAATAATAACCTTTACAAAAAAAACATGTATAAATAATAAAATAATAAAAAAATATCTATATCTAAGAAATTGAAAAAAAAATAACAATACCAAAATTTACCTCAAACTGTTGAGGGAGAGCACACACTGAGGAGCTCAAATCGATAGAGATAGCATCGAGTGAGGAGGCGATCGATTGCCGAGAGAGAGCACCGAGTGAGGAGGAGAGCAGTGTACGAGCGGAGGCGAGCAGCTCTGTGTTTATAAGCAAAGTCGTGTGCCTGTATATAGTTGCAAAAGAAATTAAAGAAATTACTCGACATTCTGCTAATTAAAGAAATTAAAAATTAAAAAATAATACCCTCAAATTCATACATATTCGTAACAAAATCTAATTTGTTTTAAATATATTAAAAATTTAAATTCAAATTTTAAAACTAAAATAAATCAAATTCAAATTTAAAAATTAGATAAAAATAAATTCCTTTAAAATACAAATTGGTGCCAAGTCTGGCTAAAATTGCCACGTGTTATTAATAAATAAATTTTTAATGTAAAATGACATTTAAAAAAAAATTAAGTCCACGTGGACTTCTACACTTTAAAATAAATTAAAATAAATCAAATTCAAATTTAAAAATTAGATAAAAATAAATTCGTTTAAATTACAAATTGTATTTAAAATAAAATTTAAAATAAGTTTTTTTTGGTCTAAACTAAAAAAATAAGTTTAAAATATAACAAAAAAACCTTAAAAAAAAAAAGTTACATGCGGCGAGGGTTACAACAAGCCCTCGTCGCCTGCAATCCTCTCCCCCCCCCCCCCTTTTTTTTGTAAAGCTTTTTGTAAGCTTATTTTTCAAATTATTTTTAATAAAAAATTCAAATTTAAGGCCGCGTCGGATTTCCAGCGGACCAAATCAGACTTGGCACTAAAACGATCTATCTCCGTACACAATTTTTTACATTAAAAGTGTCCTTTTCCCTCATAAAACTAGATAAAAAATTAACATTTCAACTAAATATACTAATTAAATCACATTAACATTATAACTATCAATATAACAAATGAAATAGATAACATAACAAAATAAATAAAAAATTAACAATATCAAAACTTACCTCAAACTGTTGAGGGAGAGCACGCACCGAGGAGCTCAAACGACTGAGGAGGCGACCGATTGCTGAGAGAGCGAATCGAGTGAGGTAAATTTAGAGAGAATACTGAGTGAGTGAGCAAAGCGAGCGGAGAGGCGAGGAGCCCTTTTTATCAAGAGAGCACTCACGCTTGCATAATTGCACGCTTGCAATTGTGCAGGCCCGCAGACCTTTTTTTTTTTTTTTTGGTCGAAGGCCTGCATTGTGCAGGCCTTGTGCGGCTAGGAGAGCCGCACATGCCCTAAAATTGCAAATAATTTTTAAAAACACCTAAATTCGTAAATATTTTTTTTTACCCTATTTTAAAAAAAAGCCCACATAATTCCTTCAAAGGAAAAGGGAGGGAAAAAGGAGCATGCTTGACTTCAAGGGATATTTTATCTATTTAAATGAACTTTATAGACATAATTGTCTCACGGGCAGAGAAGAGAAAAGTCCATCCTTGCCCAAATAGTGTAATATCTTGACCCGATCAAGACTTGGCGATGGCTCTTTTGCTGCCACAGTATGATAATATGTATTTCTTGACCCCATCAAGGACTTTGGGCGAGGGCTCCCCCACAAGCAAACGTGATGTGAACAGATGCGGCTCAAAAGTCAAGAAGATGGACGCACGATAAAAAAGAGGAAAATGGCAAAAATAGGTTAGGTTAAGATGGTGATGTAACGCCTTCTCCGTCACCACCAGCCGTGGTGCAATTTGATTCGGCTCATCGTTTTCAAACGGCGAACGATGAGCACGTGGTGACTCCGAACGTGACCGCGGAAAGATGGCTGGGAATTTCTTGTATTGACTTGGTGGAATTCATCAAGTCCTTAAAGTCGAATCGCCTTTAGTTCTGTCTAACCCCAGATCATTAGGCAGAGAGTCCCAACAGTCGGTCAATGATGATCCTTACTTGCTTCTGTTTTTTCTTCCGATCCAAGAGGAGATCATGGGCGAAAGGTGTGTTTGCACTGGTTGGCGATGAATGGAGATTCGGATTGAGGTGTCTTGATGTAGAAAGATAGCTGAATAAAGGGGATAACACATAACACCGAACTATTACATGATGGGTAGATTGTTGAGATACACATGTGTGTTACGTTAAAAAAGTATCACATCAAAAAATTAGTGTGGTGAGGAGTAGTTAATATATCCCAATTGACTTATAATTTATTGACTTAAGTTTTTAATGAAACTGAGTCCAACTAGATATGTTGACGGACTCGGACTTAAGCTCAGACTTGAACTAGGACTGTACCTCTTGGCGATTTTCCTAGATGAAGGCATCGACTTTCTCTCGTGCGCTCTCTACACTAGGTATGGGTTTAAATTCTTGACGATAAGAGTTGGCTGCCTATTGCAAAGAGAGGTTGGTCTATAGCAGCTGGCGTTTAAAGAAAAAATCAAGCAGTACATGGAGTGGTGGTGCTTGTCCCTGATTGGGATGATGGGGGCATTAGTGGCGTCGGATTGAAGTTATGAGTCCGTTTGTTTCACTAAAAATAAATAATTTAAAAAATATTTTTTAAAAAATAATCATTTATATCGCTTGAAATAGTCAGTCAATAAAAATAGTTTTCATTATCGATATTAATTTATGACGAATATTTTTTGTAGACTTATTTGTGCAAGTATGCTTGTTTTACTCCACCAAAAAGCATATTTTGCCAATCATTTTTAAAGTTAGACAGGTGACCTGTGGAAATGCAACATCGTGTTTCGCGAAATAGCACGACTCCGACAAAGTACGAGCAGTCGCGATCCAAAGGGAAGACAGATTCTCGTAGCTAAGAAGACGAGAAGGTTTTCTAGCAAAAAAAAAAAGGAGGACGAGAAGATTTGTGATGTCATGATGACGTCATCCGTGCTGATTTATGATCATGGACGTCCCATGATGTCGGATGACATGGGACCCGTGTTCCCAGGAGAGCTAGATCTACACTAGCTTTTGAACGGGGATGATGAGTTGGAATTGACGCGGGATAGTCGTACCTAACCAAAGTCGTTACCTAACGGTTATAAAAAAAAAAAAAGGCCTAATGCGCTAAAAAATCTCCAACTTTAGATGTTGTCCTGATTTTACCTTCCGACTCGTAAAAAAACCTCAATCTCTAAGTTCAGCCCAATTACCCTTAACAAAAAATTGTACCATAAAAAACCCTTAACTTTAGCTCATATACTAATCCTACCCTAATTTTTTGGTTCTATGAAAAATCCTCAACCTCAGGTCTTATTCCAATTTTTCCTTGAATCTCATAAAAAATATCAAACTTTTACTTGAGCTAGAAATCTATCCCCATTAACCCTCCGTCCTAAATTTCTCGCCGACAATCGAGAAATAAAAAACTCCCAAGCACGAGCTATTCGAGCGTCCCGAGCGCGAGTTCTCCAATCACGAGAGATGAATTCATGACTCAAGTAAAAGTTGGTGATTTCTTATAAGACGAAAAAAATTACAGTAAAATTTGAAACTGAACCTAAAGTTTCGATTTTTTTATGAGACAAAAAAAGTTTAGGGGAAAATTGAGACTGACTTAAAGTTGGGGGTTTTTTATGAGATAAAAAAAGTTTAGGATAGAATTGGGACTGCACCTAAAGTTAGATGTTTTTTAGTAACGGAAAAAAAAATAAGGAAAAGGTTATTAGGCCAAAAAAAAAAGAGAGGAAAAATTACATAAAGGCCTTTTTATTAGTATTTTTTTTTTCAATTTTATCACTTACAATTCTTTTCTTTTAAAATTACCCTTTTGTGTTCTTAAACAAAATCTCACGACTCGAAAGATTAATAGTACCAACATTTCGAAAAAAAGCCAATCGCTCACCGACTGCCTTCAAGCGCTATTCTCGTCACACGACGCCATCCCCCTCCCCTCCCCTCCCCTCCCCCTGCCTCTCTCTCCTCCATTTTCTTCTCTCTCTGTTCGGGTGTTTACCGCATGGGAGCTTGCAGATGCCAACATGACAACCTTGATTCGAGATCATGGTGGCCTTCCTTGGCCTTGACACGATAGAGAGAGAGGACCGATGATGGACGGCGAAGGGCCACGAGCAATGCTATGGCTACGGCTGAGCCAGGATTATGGAGAGTCGATATTGGATTTCATGGTGATTAGGCATAGAAAGTGACAATTTGGTAGATAAACTCACATGGCTATTCATTTTGAGATACAATCCGGCACCTAAATAAATAAATGAAAAAGTGAAGGTATTAGGATTCGACGCACAATCACAGCGAAGTAAAGCGTAAAACGAGAAAGAGAAATCGACACAAGGTTTTATGCCAGTTCACCCTTAAACTAGGGCTATATCCAGCAGAGGATTCCACTATAATTAGCACCTCGCACATCTCGTTACATCACTCAATTACAATTGAAAAAGAGTATGTATAGTAGTAGCTACTCATGGGCACAAGCCCAAACTACTAATGAAAAATTATGGACTCAAACTATAAAAGCCCTTTAGGGATCCACGTGCCTTCTTGTCGATGCAGAGTATAAACCAAACCCCAACAGAAGGTGCGAACTTTCGGCTCTGAAAATAGATGATGCAAAGTGATATTGGCCGAAAATTCAATATGCCTTTTAACATTTCCCAAAGAATAACGAAGCTGGAGTACTAGTTGGGCAAAACCAAATAACTATCAATGGGTTCGTCAAGTGATTAAGCACTTAGCGTGAATATATTCACGCATGTAGACGTGACGGTTTGTATACATCTCTAAGAATTAGCCAAGCCAAATGATTCGGAGGCTTTGTATATTACAAGCCGGCCCACTTGATTGAAGGCATAAATCTTATCCTCAATACAAAAAAGGTGGACTTTCTTGGTCAAGTCCTTTATTCATGGCTATCCTTTTTAGTTCTTCAATTTCCCAATTTTAGCAATTGACAATTCGTATGAACATGCGGAGAAATTATTACGACGTTGAGTCTATGAACTTCCTAACTCCCCCTTCTTCGTCAATTCTAACATCTCGAATAACATTGACATGTGCACACGCTTCGCACACTGTGATAAAACAGACAAGCCAACGACTCTCTAGTACGAGAAAGTTAAGAATGAAAACGATGTTCCTTTGTCTCATTTCTGGATATTTTCTTTAGTAGACGGCTCTTTCTTTTCCATTGTAGAGCTTTCTTGTTACTCCCAACATCCATAAGTTTCTTGATCCTTTCTCGAAAATTAATATATATTGACTCAGATCAATACTTACCGATGGCTCTTTTGTAAGCTGCGAGAACTGCACCCAAGATCTCCATAACTAGAATATATAACATAATATGGAGGAAATGGATTTGCGCACCTGATTTGAAATCCATCGTTCTTGAAGCGGAATAGCGACGATCCAAGACTCAAGTGCTTTTCCTCTATTGCCTTTTGTATCACCGTCTCAATGAGACTGCCCCTCACGAATCGCATTCTGTAACTGCTCTTTATGTGAAGTTATTTGTGCATCAGGATTAAAAGAAGTGCTTGAGCACTATTTATAAAGTTTTTAACTTCAGACCATCTCATCACAGGCCGAGCTTTACTCGGCTCACATAAGTCAGCCTCATATTAGACTAATTAAGAATTCTTATATCTTTATATCTGATCTTATTTGTGCACACGCTTCCACATGCCGTGATAAAACAGACAAGCAAATGACTCTATAGCACTGGAAAGTCAAGATGAAAAGGCTATTCCTTTGGTCTCATTTCTGGATATTTTCTTTCTTTCTTTCTTTTTCCATTGTAGGGTTTTCTTGTTACTCTTAACGTCCTCCGCAAGTTCCTTGATCCTTTCTTGGAAAATTAATATATATCTTGACTCAGATCAAGACTTGCCGATGGGTCGTTTGCACGTGGCTAGCCCCACAAGCAAACACGAGATGAGCTACGCTCGAAAGTCAAGGAAGATTCATGTGGGGCACGAGCCAGAAAATTGCAAAAGTAGAGTAGGTTAAGATGCTGATGCAGCAGCTGATGCGTCACCGTCGTGATGCATGCGGTTCAGCTAATTGCTGTCATGCCCTAATTTTCCACAGGAAGATGATTACGTGTGGAGACTCCACATGACCCGGACAAATGGCTGGGAAATTGTCGGATTGACTTCGTGGAAATTCATCAAGTCCTTCAGATCAAATCACCCTTAATTCCTGTCTAACCACAGATCATATGGCAGTATCCCTACAGTCGGTCATTGGTCAATTAGTTTCGTAATGGTCATCCTAACTTGCTTCTGTGTCTCTTTGCCCGTTGTAATAATCTGCCCCCAAAGTTGGGAAAAAAAAAAAAAAAAAAACTCACACACACAAAAAGTAGATGTCTTGTTTCACAATTGGTGATTTTTTTTTTTATTAACAGTTGTCTGGCACACTTACAACCTTTGAAAGAAAAACTCATAGCCACAATTTTGATTTGAGATTTAATTCAAAAACTAGAGTTAGCTACCTATCGCGACAGAGAGAGGAGTCTATTGTCAAAAGTAGATTGCTAGCAAAAGTGGCCGCCCTTTAAGTAATACCGTCAAATTTGCTTCGTGATCCAACGGCTTGTATGAATATAATGGCGGCGGAAAGGCATTTTCGAGCCATCCATTTGTACAAGTTTGGAATGTTAATGCGACGAAAAAGAAGTCTAGTGTACTTGTGTTTCCCGAGAAAAAATTTAAGGATTTTTCGTGAAATTAGCCCGCTTAATTTAAAAAAGCTATTGACGGGTGGTAATGAACAATCGTGTTCCGCCTTATGACACTACTTTGACAAGTGCGAGCAGTCATGATCCAAAGTGAGGAGAGGACATATTCTCATAGCTAAGAAGACGTAAAGATGCGTCACGTGATGACGTCATCCATGCTGACCAATCATGACGATGGAGGTCCCGGTCCCGGTCCCATGATGTCGCGTAACATGGACCCCCCAATCTCTTTTTTATTTTATCGACCCCCTAATTTCACGGTAACGTGGATAATGAGTTGGAAGTGACGTGGGATGGTCATACCTCATCAAAGAAACCAAAAGGAAAAAAAAATAAAAAAAATACATAAAAGCCTTTTTCATATTTTCCGATTTTAGCACTTTGCTTTCTTTACTTTTAGAATTACAATTTTGCATTCTTGAACAAAATATCCCTATTTACTTGGCTCCGTTTGTTTAACAAAAAATAAATAATTTGAATTATTTTTTTTTTTGAAAAAGTGATCGTTTGTATTGCTTGAAATAGTTAGTTAATAGACAATGTTTTCACTATCGATGGATAATGAAAATATGTTTCATTGACAAATTATTTAAAGCAATACAAGCGATTATTTTTAGGAAAATATGTTCAAAATCATTCATTTTTCGCGAAGTAAACGGAGCCTTAAAAAGATTAATTTACCCACCTCCTAATAATTCCAATCCCTCCGGCACCATTCCCATCACACGTCTAGCTCTGCCGCCGTCGCTACTGCTCTGCTTGTGTTGTTAAGGCGTTTGCTGGGTGTGAGCTTGGACGTATATGATGAGGTTGTTGTTGTCGTCGACGAACTTAGATCGAAGTCGCCATAGTTGTGACCTCTATCTGAGGATGTAGTCCACCATGGAAGACCTCTTGAATTGAGGTTGTCCCTGGCTTCCATGTCTTGATCTCAGATCGTGAGAGCTTGGCCGTCTCAATTTAGGTTTTTCGACGCCATGACGACCTTGATCTAAGATTGTTGTGGCCTTCCTCAGCCTTGGCGCGAGAAAGGGAGGGGGAAGGGTGACGGTGGACGACGAAGGGCGACGAGCAGTGCGGTAGCTAGGGCTGAGCTAGGATTTTGGAGGGTCAGTTTCGGAGTTCATGGTGGTTAGGCATAGAAAAGTGTATGGCAACGGCAATTTTGGGAAGAGAGTGGCAATTTAGTAGATGAACTCACATGATTCTTCATTTTGAAACATAATTCGGCGCCTTTGAACATGCAGTTTGGTTTTGAAAATGGAGGATGCAAAGTGATCTAGGTGAAAACTCTGTTTATAACATTATTAGACAAAAATAATGAACTTGGGGTACTTCTTGGGCGAAATGAAATAACTGTCAGTGGATTGATCAAGCGATTCAGCATTTTTAACTTGTACACAACCCGAAGAATGACCAAGCCAGATGATTTGGAGACTTCGTATTATAAATAAAAGGCGAAACGATTCAGCAATAACAACAAGTCTCAAGGCAACTAAATTGAAGGCCTAATACCCTAAAAACCTTCAACTTTAGCTCTTATCCCAATTCTACCCTAATTTTTTTTTTTATTTCATGAGAAATTCCCAACTTTAGGTCCAATTTCGATTTTACTCTAATTTTTTCGTCTCATAAAAGATCATCAGCTTTTATTTAAGTCCTAAATTTGCTTCCATTAACCCTCCCTCAAAATCGCTTTTAGGAATTTTGCGCTCGATTTTCGATCTCTCGTGCTTGGGAATGTTTCATCTCTCGCGGTCGGAGAGCTCGCGCTCGGGACATTCGAATAGCTCGTGGTTGGAGTTTTCCATTTGTTGGTTGTCAACGAGAAATTTTGGACGGAGAGTTAATGAGATCATATTTCTTACGCGAATAAAAATTTGTGGTTTTGTATGAGAATGTAAAAAAATTTAGGATAAAATTGGGACTGGACAGTAAAGTTGAAACAAGACCTAAAGTTATGAGTTTTTCATAAGACAAAAAAAAAATTAGAGTAGAATTGGGACATGAAGCAAAATTGAGGGTTTTTTACGAGACAAGAAGGCAGAAATTAGGACAAGATTTAAAGTTAAAGATTGCATACATCTTATCCTCAATAGAAAAGGTGGACTTTCTTGATCACATTGATCCTTATCCTTTAGGTCTTTTGAGTTTCACAAATTCAATCATCGATAATTCGAAAGAACATGCGCAGAAACTTATACGGTGATGAGTGCCTAAAGTTCTCCAACTGCTCCTCCTACAATTCTAACATCTCGATGACATTGACACGTGGACACGCTTCGCACACGCCGTGATCAGACAATACAAAATATGTACGACTCTATGGTACGGGGAAAGTTGAGATGAAACTACTGATCCTTTGTCTCGTTTCTGGATATTTTCTTCCCTTTCTTTTGTTGACCACCTATTGCGATTGTTTAAGAAACGACTTTTGTATCGTTTTCTGCATGAACGATGGCGCGTTAACTTTACAACATTAACATTAATTGATTAGCTATTTCAAGGATACGTCAAAAAAAAAAAAACCCTTTTCTTTTTAAAAGCAGTAACTTTAGCTCGGGTCATTCAAATTTGTCTCCGTCTCATTAAAAACATCAACTTTAGCTCGGATCCCACTTCTGACCCCATACATTTTTTTTTATTATAGAAAAGCACGGAATTCAAATTGATACCCAATTTTTATCCCGTCACATTTCCGTCCAGTAATGCCCGTTAAGGATACGATGTGTCATTCCATGTACTTTGGTGATTCATGCCGCCGATGGAATCTGAATAGTTGCGAACCAAGTAAGTGGAAAAATGTGAGCATTCAAGTTTGGATTTTGGCAACAAGAATTGAAGTGGACTGGAAAAATGATTTACCCAAGGTAAATGGAACGAGCGATTCGTCGCATTCGATCATCTTCGGACACCAAGATAAACCAAACCTTTCGCGATTAGCAACGTTCAAAAACAGGGAAAGCTCTCGGATTGTGTGTGGTCCTTCCATGTCCACACAAACGTGAGTCGCTAAGTATACGTGGAATGACACATCGCGTCTTTAACGGCATCATTTGACATACACTTCATAAGAGCCAGATTTGGGTACCGACTAAAAGTGTTTTTATTTTATTTTATTAGACGAAAACAAGTTTGGGATAAAAATTGATTTTTTTGAGCTAAAGTTGGTCTTTTTTTATGAAATAAAAAAAAAGGTTGGGTCAGAATTGGGATTGGTGTTAAAATTGATGCCTTTTGATCCGATGAAAAATAGTTTTGGCTAATTCTTTCCAAAATCATCAATAGCTCGAGCCTAGCTTATTCCAATTACAGAATTGGTTTGAATGAGTGTTCACATGAGGATGGATAAAACTGAATATAAGATATCTCTAATCAAATATATGTACGAGCAAAGGATAAGCATACTATAATCTCTTAAAGTCAAGGTCGAGGTCAGTCAACTTCAGAAATTTGCAAGAAATCCTCGGCTTGCCGACAGATTTGTTCTCATTCCCACGGATACCTCCTTGCCATGAAGGTCTCAATCCACGATCCCAAGTCTCGACTTAACTCGATTTATTATATGCAACCACACACTAGCCGCTTCCCCACGGTGCCCTTATGTCCGGAATTTTTAAACATGTACATATTACCTGCATATATTATGATAACTCAGGCACGATCGTAATTGGCCGGCTATCTGAAGGGGAACTAGCACAACAACCAGCCGCCATAGCCCCTCACTTAAATTTGAGTTCCCCCAGGTCATAGGAATTGAACCCATAACCATCAATTCCTGAGCCGAAAGTATGGGGATGCCCCTCACTTGGATCGATTATGTTTTCGTGTTCTTAGATTCATGAATTTCCACTGGAATAATTATTGCCGTCGTGGCTTCTCAAACCAACCGCTTGAGCAAATGGTATGAAGGAGCGGTTTATCATGCTTTCAATGAAGAAGTGGCAAATTCAAAATGCAGGTTGCATTTCGAGCATCATTCCGATGGAGTTGTGGAGTCCGATAGAGAAAATATGAAAACTCAAAGCTTTTACTGCTGATGGCATGTATGTAATTTTCATGTTAAAGTAGAGAACAGAGCTCTTTACTGCTGCTAATGGCATACATGTAATTTTCATCATAAACTATGTATGTTCTAGACTCCTGCTATATATTGGGGTAATATCTTTCGTAGTTGTACCCTTGAAACTTGAAACCCTAAAGCTTGTAACTCCGATACTGTTATTAATTGTGAAGAGATGGCCTAGTGCGGTACTCTGATTTATCCCGTTTTGATTTTAAAAGGGTTTTCCACGTAAAAGTTCACTTGTCTTCTTCTCTAAGTTTTTCTCTTCAAAGATTCGTGTCCCTAACACTTTCCCCATATTTTGTTGTTACAAGGATATGCAAACCAAGAGTTTAAGCTGTTATGCTATGTGGTGGAGATGATATGTACATGAGTTTCCATTGAAATTCCATGTATAAGCAATGGATATATGAGAGTTTTGATACCTCCCTAAAACTTCTAAATCGAATAATTGACGATCGAGGTGAGATTGTTGAAGGGGAATAAGATCAGATAAGGATCCACACACGCGATGTGACATTAGTACATTAGTGTCAACTTGAATGGTAGGATATAAAATTGAACGGACGTCCTAATACGAAGTTGGGGGATGTTTATCAAAACACTTCACTTGTTGTGTGGGGATTATAAAGTTCGGCTTGCACAAGTTAACTGAAAATGCTTCATTAAAAGAGAAGAAGAAATCATATCGAGAATCAAACATGTTATAGTCGTCAAGATTAACGGGCGCTAACGTTGATTATTTTTTACAAATTTCTTGTACGATGATTATTTCCCTTTCTTTTTTTCCTTTCATTTTGGCCTGTGAGGGCTTGCAAGTGACAGCGTGAAAGCCCTCGCCAGATCTAGGCGAGGGCCACCTCTCCCGCATTGTGGCCTCGCCGGCCAAAATGAAAGGAAATAAATGAAAGAAAAAGCAATAAAAGCAATAATAGAAAATTTAAAGAAAAGAAGAATTTTTTTAAATATAAATTTAAAATATTTTTTAAAAATGTCCACGTCAGCCTCAACCGTGCCTTGTAGGATGGCTGACGCCCACGTTAGTATTTTTTATCTAGAATTAGTCGGATGAACTGAATTGGCAAAATATAAAAAGGTTTAGGACTAAATATGCACAATTGAAAGGTTATGACTGAATTGACACAATTGCAATATGGCAAGATAAATAGTCTCAATTCTCTTGTATTTGAAAGGAATACAAATGAAGATCTTGAGATAATTTAGGAAGCAACACATTATCTTAGAGAAACACTCAGCATATTTCCGACAAGTTGATAATTGGGAAAATTTCTCCTCCCTTCATGTGATCGGTGGAGAAGGAAGAGCAAGACCATCGCTTATTCTTCATCAATCTTTCTTTATGCCTCCGTCGTATTTTATTGGGTCAAGGCCTATTGAGGGGAGAAGAACAGTATCAGTGTCAAAAGTTGTGTACGACGCTCACTTTAGTGTCAAAATTTTTCGCCAGATCGCTCAAGTGCCAAATTGGAGACAAAATGATCACTTTAGTGCCTCTGGCGAGAAAATCTGGCCAAAATTAATATGTGGCATTTTGAATTACATTTTCAATATTAAGTGGTATTATTTTAAAAAATTTAAGTTCACGTGGACTTCTAAACTTAAAAAAAAAATTAAAAATAAAATTAGACTTAAAAAAAGGAAAAATAACAAAAAATATTAAAATATAAATTTTATTTAAAATAAATTGAAAAATTAGCTTAAAAAAAGAGGATGCAGAACCAGGAGGCAAGGGTTTTTTTTTTTAATCTTTTTTTTTTGTTAAGTTTGTAAGCTTATTTTTTTAATTTATTTTAAATAAAAAAGTAGTATTTTTAATTTTAATATTTTTTTTTTCAAATTTTAGCCTTTTTTTTATTTTTAGCTCTTTTATTTTTTTAACTAATTAAGTTTGTTTTTTTTATTTTTTAAATATTTTTTTAAATTTTTAGCCTTTTTTTTATTGCTGACTGGACCTCCAGCGAGCTACGTCTGCTTCAAATATTAATAAAAAAAATACCACGTCGGATTTCCGGCCATTCATGTCCGAGTTGGCACTCAAATGATCGTTTTTTTGAAAAAAAAAATTAGCATTTAAGTGATCCGAATAAAGCTTTTGGCACCAAAGTGAGTTTCGTATATAACTTTTGGCACTTATATTATTCTTCTCCCACCTATTGAGACAATAGATAGTTGAGCAGGTGGATAACATTAGTTAAGAGAGATTTTTAACCATAGAAACATCAACCGTTTAATCGGCTTTTCACTCTTCCGCCACTTCTTACTTGCTGCACTCTGTCTAAGATTTCATGAAATAGCGAAAATCAGAATCTTAATCCTAACCCATTTGACCAAGAGCAATTAAACAATATATACATCGGTGATTATTACCCCCTTTAGGCACACACAAAAAAACGAAATTATCCAGTAAATAAGATTGTTTTGATACGCAACCGCGTTGCAGTGAATTGTCTTGAGTTTTTCAAGTTTGAACCATTCAGCTTTGATTGCACCACGGGAATCAAAACGAGTGAAACTGTTAGCACTTTGAAGAGTCTCTACGTAAATGTTTCCAAATGTCAAGTGGCATTTCGTGGTGGGAAAGAGAATGGAAAAACTGAATAACAAGTCTAAGAAAGTTCTGAAATTGAAAGGTGGAATAGTTATGTTTAAATTTATTCTGGCCTAGCTAATTGCCCCAAGTCATAGATTTCCTGTTCCTCAAGACATGAATTAAGGGTAAGTACGACTGGCGCGGTTACGTGTAATAGATCACAACTTCTAGAATAGCAGTATGGTACAATGCTAATTAAGGGTATGTTTGTTTCAGGGAAAACTAAAGGAAAATACTTTCCATGGATGATTTCCCCTTTTCATATTAGGGAATTTATTTTCCTAATTTCAAGCATGTATAGCTTGTTTGACCGTAAATACTTTTTCGTTAACAAATTATCTTCAACAAACCAAAATCGTGAAATTCGCGAAAAATTCTCTCACTCAAACAAACACATCCTAAGGCGGGAGGCATTACGCATCTAAGGTGTTAAACACAATCCGAACATGGTAAATGTCGTCTTTGTGAACCATGATGAAATTCATCTTATTTTACATTGATTAACCGATGCAACAACTCGTCTCCGATTTTTCTTTTAAGATCATTATTATGAAACAAAAAGGAAAAGGAAAATGAAGTAGTAGATGTGAACATGTAGCGCACCAAACCCAAAGGGAGAGAGCATAAAAGCTAATTAATATTTAAGCGCCATTTCTCGGACATTCTTAACTATAGTCAATTCATTTCGACAAAAACTAGGATAAACTCTGCCGCCTGACAAGCACACAAGGACTGCTTTCCAGGGTTGGACGCATGCACATCAGTTAAAGATTCGTCCATGTTCATCAAATTTATAAAACTATATAAACCAGTTGCGTCTTATTATTGTAAAAATTCTAAGCTGTAATCCTTATCGTTTCGCGTATATTAATGAAGTTCGAGAGCTTGTTCCCAGCTGAAGAAGCAAGGAAGGTTACAAAAACTTGGTAGCCGAGATTCAATGAAGTCAACTAAAATAAACAAAACGTCTGCTCGTCTGGGCTCTAATTTCTTATTGGGCTGCCGGAAATTGACGTGGCAATGAAATTCTGATCTCGTCCCTTCAATTTTTTTTTAATATATAATGACACAAATGGTCCCTCAACTTTAACACAATGTGTAGTGTGATCCCTGAACTTTAATTTATTCAATATGATCTCAGAACTTTAACCAACGTGGTCCTTGAACTTTTATTTCATTCGATGTGATCCCTGGACTTTCGGTACATGTTCAACTTAGTCCATGAACTACATGAAAATGTTCAATGTTATCCTTCCATTAATTCAAGTTCAGGGACAAAATTGAACATTTTCATATAATCCGAGGACTAAATTGAACATACATCAAAAGTCCAGGGACCACATTGAATAAATTAAAAGTTCATAGACCACTTGCACATTGAGCTACAGTTCATTGAACACATTGAATAAATTAAAAGTTCAAGAGTAACATTGCACGTTGGGCCAAAGTTCATAGACCATTTATCTCATTATTCATTTTTCTTTTTCCCTTGGCTTTTTGTCATATAAAATATCTGCCGCCATGAGTGGAGCTTGGTATGACGAAGAAGCATGACGTCATAGTGTGAGATGGCTTCTTTTAATCACATGATGCTTCGAGGCAACTTACTTTGTCAAATCAAACTTCGACCGTCTTTAATCTTCTGCTGCCACTTGGTGCAAGTCCTATTTATATGCACCATTCATCGGTTGCATTCCCATTCATTTAGTCATTTTGACAATCAAACTTCTTGGTCCTTGTTCTCTCTTTAGCAAAAGCCCTCTCCATGGACACAAGAAGGGTGGACACTTCTCTTGACCTCAGGATCAATTCTTTCCAGAACTGCAACAGCAATGGCATGGTGAGTGCAGCTCCATGCAAGGACTAGATTGCATGCTTCCCCTCTTCTCTGTTTCCGGGGCCGGAGTTGCTAAGTTTACGATGGTTTTCTTTGATGCGTGTATTAGGACTTGCGCAAAGACAGAGGCGGAGTTGCAGAACAATCTCGAGAAGTCGGAACACTCCAACGAGATGTAATTTCTTTTTCGTGCATATATATGCTTCTTATGTCGTCGGCAGACTCGGCGCAATGAATATTTCTACTTGAACTAGACTTCTTTTCTGGGTCTACCTTTGAAATTAGCTTCTGCTAGTTAGTGCTTATGATGGGGTTATATCATATTTATGGACAGGTTGGTGTATCCGCGGAAGAGTTCACAAGGATGAGCTCCGAGAACAAGAAGTTGACAGAAACACTAAATGTCGTCTTGCACGATTACAACGCCTTGCAAAGCCAGCTGATCAGTTTGGCGAAGGAAATTTCCGCGAACGAAGTCGTGGAATCGAGGAAGAGAAAGTTTGAGGACTATATAGACCTGGAAGTGTGGAGGAGGCCAACTGAGAGCGTGAAATCAAGAACCTCTGTAGCTTACTTCCAAGTCGACGCAGCCGACACTAGCCTCGTGAGTTTCCGAAAATTCACAACCTTAAGCGAAAAATTCGCAGTACCCTTTTAATTGATTGAGCGCTAAGCATGACCATCTTCTTTGGCTTTGGATCTGCAGGTAGTGAAGGATGGATACCAATGGAGAAAGTATGGTCAGAAAGTCACCAGAGACAATCCCTCCCCAAGGGCTTACTTCAAGTGCTCTTTCGCTCCAAGTTGCCCTGTTAAAAAGAAGGTAGCTACATGGAATTTAAAGGGTTGATCTATTGACAGTTATGACAGTTTGAGCTCCACAGAGACACACAGAATAGTTGTACACATGAAAACAAATTGTTATTACCTAAAACAAGAGACTTTAATGCAGTGAAACCTCTTCATAACTGTGGTCATGAGATAAATCATCTGTAATAAACGCGAAAATTTGATCGATAGATATTATAGAAAGAGCGCATAAAATTCGGTTGAGTTTTTTCAGACCGAAAGCGCATATAGTCGAACGTCCGGAACTCATCTTTAGGATACTGGAGGTGCCATCGCAAACTAACCGGCAAATTTCTTGCTTAATAATTTGAGTTTCACCACATGGCATGGCCGAAAAAATCAATCCAGTACAGAGCTTGATCTTGCATTCATGTTAATGCTCACAGGTGCAAAGGAGCGTCGATGATCCATCTCTCTTGGTTGCTACCTATGAAGGCGATCACAACCATCGATGCCCTTCTCCAGGTGCGAAACCCGCCCCCACTTCACCTCCGATCTCACCATCATCTGTGAAGCCATCCAACCGCAACGCCCTTCTCGATTTGGTCCAACGCGGGTTTTTTAACCTGGCCAAGAAACCTAAGCAAGAAACCGATGTAGGGATGACACCCCCACAGTTCCTGGTCCAGGAAATGGTGTCGTCCCTGACGAGAGATCCCAATTTCACAGCTTCGCTCGCCGAAGCCATTTCGGGGGCGATGCTCGACCGGTCTCGCACGCCGAGTTGGTGAACGCCGGGAGCACGATGGAATTAGGTCGAGTGTCTCAAGATGTGTTTATTTGGGTTGCTTGTTTGATCAGAAGAGTGGAGAATTCGCAAAATCAGAGCATAGTCAAAAGCGATGCAGAGAACAGGTTTAGAGACTTTTCCCAGACCGTGACTATATTCTATGTATGTTTGGACCAAGTATGTGCTTTTGGGGCATGAACCCCATCAAGGTTTAGTACGTCTGGAACTCTAAAATAAGAACATGTAATTATAGAACATTATGTATGCGATGTGCCGTGTGAAAAAGTAACAGCAAATTGGTGATTTATATATAACTTTGCTGCGTAGTGTAGGGGTTGGCATGAATAAGACGGACCGACCGAATCGAGAACAGCTCGAACCAACTGGTTCGGTCCATTTCCCGATTCTGGGGGGAAACTAGACCGTCCGGACCAAATCAGTTATTTTCCTTTTATTTCTTTTAAATGTAAACTTAATAATTCGCCGGTTATTTTTTTTATTTCGTACATGTAAATCTAATTTTAATTAATATATTAAAATTCAAGTCCGTGTTGCTCACCCCTATTAATAATTCGCCATTTTTATGGGATCACTCGGAAACCAATCCGGTTCGATTCTCAGTTTCTGGGTGGGATCGGACCAGATAAGGAATCAATCGCCCATGGCAGGGGTTTAATATATCAAAGGCAACTGCAAATCGCACATACTTGTCTTTCAGCCCACGCATGCTCATTGCTTACGGAAGCAGCCCAATTTAGTTGACTAAAAAGAAAGGGAGACCGGCCGCCGACAAAGTCAAGTCTTCTACACCATTGTGGTTTTGGTTTCGCAAGGGCCCATTAGTAGGCCATATTGCATGTTAAAAAGAAGAAATGTCTCTCGAGAATTTGTTACTTTCAAGTTTCGACATGGATGAAAGCCTCCCAACGATAACATAAAGTGGACTTTTGAAAAACAAGAGATACTCTTTTCTCCAAAAATGGACAAACGGAAGTTTAACTCCTAAAGAAACACTTCATGAAGCCTCCCAAAATTTTAAAAAAGATCAGGCCCTTTTACTATTGAGCTACCATGTGTGCTAGGCTCAATGAGCATCGCCCTCTCGTCAATTCGAAGATAACTCGTAAGTTCAGGGAGAAAAAGAGGACCGAGCATTTTGTACATTTTCATAAGGAATCGATCCTAATTCGATACAATCAATTTGGCTTGGTCGACTAGTTTGAATTAACATCGATTTGGTTCAATTCCTTACTGTTGAGAAATCGTCCAAATCAGATCTGGTCATCATACAATATTAGATTCCGTCTGCTACCGAGTTCAATTCTTAATTGCAGCAAAAGATCAGGTAGAGAGAGAGAGAGAGAGAGAGAGAGAGCCGATCCTTTCTAATTTCTTCTTGATGATTCCTAGCCCCATCTGAGGGGAGTTTCGTGCTTTGATTGATCAACTCATCCTTATTTTAAAATGTTGCTTTCAACAAAACTTTAATCAAAAGACTTTCTTCTCTGCGCGACGTACGGCCGCCATTTAACTTTAAGACCAACCACGTACCAAAAACAAAATCGAGAAACGTTCTTGCCATCTCATGTGTCCCATCTTTGGTGGGGGCTATTCTTTTGTTTTGTTGTCGCCTAGGAAAGTTCTACCCCCCATCACCTGACCTGACCAGAGTATATTTTGGTCCTGTTAGGGGATATTATTTTATGCTCTTGAGTCTTGAACCGTCTAATCTCTATTCTTTCTCTCGTGTTTTGTTTGTCTTAGCTTCAAACTCCTCGTGGTATTTACATCATTTGTGGTTTGGTACTAATCAGCCAAATTAAGAAAGTGCTATGGCATGATTCAAAGTCCTTGGCAATAGTGGAGGGTGTATGTATATTGACTTCTACTAGAACACAAATGGTCGACATATAGTCAAAAATGGGTAGATAATCTGATTTATAAATGGATTTGAATCTCCGAGGTAATTGGTCTAGCGTTAAATGGGCCATTCATTTTTCACAAAATCACGAGCTTGATTTACGTCATGGTAAAAATTACCAAAAGAAGTTTTGGGTATACTGCACTTGTGCCAATTCAGTTCGCAACATTTCAATCTGGCAATTTAGTGAACCTTTTGATGATATACTAATGTAGTCTTGTCGGTTAATTTTGACCAAAAACCATTGACGTGGAAGGCTAATATGGCACGGCTGACTTTGACGTGGATAATTTATATATATTTTTATAAATAATTTACTTTTTTTGTTCTCTTTTTTATTTTATTTTTTATTTTTATTTATTTTTTCCCTTTTTTTCTTCTACGCCCAGCAAGGGTCGCCAACCCTCACCTACAGAAAAAATAAATAAATAAAAATTATAAATAATTCAGAAAATCTTAAAAATATTATAAAATTATTAAAAAAAATGTCCATGTCAGTACCAGCTATCCTACGTGGCTCTGCCAGTGTCTAAGTCAACGGTTTCTAGTAAAAAATGATCAAAAGGACTTCATTGGCAAATCGTTAAAATGCATATGACTAAATTGGCCAAATTGAAAGGTTTTAAGACTGAATTGGCACAAATGCAATATGTTTAAAAAATTTTGGTAATTTTTCCTACATCATGGTTGAACCTCTTAACCGTTTTACGAAAAATCAATGATTTGATAATATTTTCTAAAAAAGGATTAGCTGTATCATTTATGGAAGGGATAATAACACAAATGGTCCCTGAACTTTGACCCAATGTGCAATGTAGTCCCTGAACTTTTAATTTGACCAATATGGCCCTTGAACTTTAACCCAATGTGCAATGTAGTCTCTAGACTTTTAATTTGACCAATATAGTCTCTGAACTCTTGGAACATGTTCAACTTAGTTCTTGAACCGTATGAAGATGCTCAATGTAGTCCTTCCATTTATTCAAGTTTAGGGACTAAATTGAACATGTTCTAAAAGTTCAGGGACTATACTAGTCAAGTTAAAAGTTCTGGGACCACATTGCACATTGACTTAAAGTTCAGGGATCATATTGGTCAAATTAAAAGTTCATTGACTACATTGCGCATTGGGTCAAAGTTCAGGGACTATTTGTGTCATTTTGCCTTTATGAAAATTGGTCAATGCAAAAAATATTTTAGTTATCTATGATAATCTATATTTAAATATTTTCGTCAATGATGCAAATATTTTTTATAATTACCTCTGTAAGTATGCGAGAGATCATTTGTAAGAGCATATTTTCGGGAAAATTACCAAAGAAGTCTTAAACCTATTGCAGATGTGTCAATTTAATCATAAACCTTTTTTTTGCCGATTCAGTCCTAAACCTTTTGCAACTGTGCCAATTTAATCCATCCGACCGTTTGGGGAGACGCACACTTGCACGCTCAGTTCGGCGAACCCATGTGTGGAGACTTCTTATACACACGAGAAGACTCCTAGCTGAGCAAGAACCCAAAAGAAAAGCAAGAGAAAACCAAGAAAACAAGAGGGAACAAGAGAGAGAGAGACTGATAAAAAAGAAGTCGCAGAAAAAGGTGAGGAACTCAATGGCTCGCGTGCGTGCGTGCGTGGTCTAGAGAGAGGGTAAGCGCGGCTTCTTTATAAGCGCGCACAAAGGGGTCTCCTTGTCTCAGAGGAAGAAGAGGAAGAAGAGGGAGGGAGCGAATAAGACGACCCATCTGTCATAAATGAGACTCAATCTCGCTTTCAAAAAAATAAAAAAATTCCAAAAAATAGTAAAATATTCTATCACCGGCCGGCCAAAATTTGCCTGATGGACTGAATTGGCACAGTTGCAAAAGGTTTAGGACGAAATCAACAAAAAAAAAATTAGGACTGAATTGGCACAATTACAATAGATTTAGGACTTTTTTGGTAATTTTTTTCCATATTTTTCAAATTGTGATTTTCCGTGAAACATACCTTTGGCATGCATTTCCGTCATTTCATTTGGTAAAATCATTAGAAACCTGCTGCTAATTAAGCTGCGATCTCAGAATTTAGTCGTTCTCCTTTTTTTTTTTTTAGTATAGCAACAAATAATTCTGAAAATTGGGTGAAATCTCTTGAGGAGATCCCGTCAAGTCCATGTTCACTCGTGCCGTTGTATCATACATTTATTGACCTTACAGGTATTACAATATAATACCTCAATAAACAACAATGGAAACTGAGTTTTGTGATTAATTTGGAGGGATAATGATAATGCTACCTGACCTTCTCAAATCCCACGTCGAATGGGATATGCCTGTCGAGTGATATATAAATTATCACCCATCCTAAAATGTTTATCACTTTGTATGGTTACTCATAATATTTCTTTTGAGGATATAACCTACACGAGATAGGCCAGGTCGTTAGATTTGTATTGAGCAGTTTCTCTCCACTAGATGTGTGGTTCGTGGACGAACTAATTCAATTCCCAATTCGACAATGGCAGAGAGTGGCGAGAGGGTTTGGACAAAGACGCTGTTCTCGGTAGGGTTTTAGGATGGTAGGGAGGGTAAAAATGGACAGAACCATCCACTTAATCAGGGGAGAATCACTGGGCGATACGGGCACGCCAGTTCTTTAACTGACGAGTTTGTCACAATTCCAAGTCCAAATACTGGATGAGAGAGGCCTTCCTAAGTGATATCATAAGTTAACATCGACCCCCACATAGTCAACACGTTGTGTAATCAAGCATGGCATTACATACTTGATGATTTACTTGCCATCAAGAGCTATGGAGCTAACTTAACTTTCAACTACGTGAAACAAACTCTAGAAAACAGGTGGAGCATGATCCATTAAATGGTAATTTACTTCTAAATCTGAAGGATGAATGTGTATAGTGGCAGACAGGAGTGATTATAGACTTATGATTATCCCAAACTAAGGCTCCGTTCCTAAAAAATGAGGTATTTTTGGAAAATGTTTTTCAGAAAGTCGTATTCCAAGAAAATGACAATGAACCCTAAAAATGACTTGGAAAATATTTTCCGCCGTTCGGTATGAAAAATCGGATTTGATTTTCCTTCATACACTCTTTTTAATAAATTTCATTTTCATTTTCATTTTTTTTTTCGCTTTTCTTTTTCTTTCTTTTTCTCCTCTTCTTCGACCTATGACCAGCAGGAGAAAGAAAGAAAGAAAATTCAAAAAGGAAAAGAAATGAAGAAAAGAAATATAAAAAATAATTAAAAAGAAAAGAAATGTAAAGGAGTGGGGGGAAAATATTTTTCACTTTTCAAAAAGACGAAATCAATTTTCCCACTTTTGAATTTATATTTTCCACGGGTATAAAATATTTTCCTTGACTCATTTATTTTTCACGAATGAAATGTCGAAAAATCCGGAAAATATTTTTCTAAAAATTGCTTTCCTAAGTAAACGCGAGTCAACTGGAAATGGGATCCTCAAGACGACTCACGTTTGTCGGCATCTGATTCGTTTCATGACTCATTTATTTTTCACGAACCAAATGTCGAAAAATCCGAAAAATATTTTTCTAAAAATTGCTTTCCTAAGTAAACGCGAGTCAACTAGAAATAGGATCCTCAAGACGACTCACGTTTGTCGGCATCTGATTCGTTTCATGAACAGAATCATCCTTGGTGGACCACTTTCCCCTGAGTCAACAGTCACCAAAGACCCTCTTGAATGCCCATTTTTCTAGTCGCCTAGCGCATGCGCAAGAGCTTTCGGAATTCACGTGTTGGACTCCCACAAGGAGAAGTTGATTTTAGTCCCTATTACAGGACAGGACCCCACCTGAACCTTGGAAAAGATATCCACTCAGACAATAAAAAGAAACAAAGAACAACAAGATAGCCATGAACACAGTTGCTGAGTGCGGAAAGAATGGACACAAAGCCCATTTTTTGGTTTCTAGCTCTCTTCTTTCCTTTTCGATCTAAATGTAATTGGATGACTAAAGCTGGACAATTTCAATATTTCCTATCCCCCAAAAAAAGATTGTCTTTTTCCCGTGTGCTGTGCTGGGAGATTTCTAGAAGAATTGGTCAATATAAACAACTACCGGTCAAAAGAGTTGTTAATCATTTAACCGATAACTTGTTGATAACTTACCGGAAATTTTTGTGAAATTATTGACTCTATTTTGCGGCCTATAAGTTATCGATTTTTCTTTTCTATTTTCACTGATTTTTATGTGCCTTTCTTATCAACGCCTTGAATTTACCGACCTTTATTTGAGTTACTTATCGGCTTGATTTCCGATTAAATCACCTACTACTTTTGGATTATTTTGGATTACCCCCCCCCCCCCCCCCCCCCCCCCCCCCCCCCCCCCCCCCCCCCCCCCCCTCATTTGACCAAAGAGATAATTGTAGCTAAAAGATCAGGACCGGTAACAGGTCAATCCTGAAGTAGCGCAAAGAATCAAGAGGCAATTAGAGATTCTTGAGTACGTAGACACATGTCTTTGAAGATTTTGTTAACACTTCAAACAAGAATCATCCAACATCAATCAAGGAGTCCATTAGGTTTTGAAGGCGATCATTTGGATGAGATCTTTCTTAGGTCTTGAACTTCCAATTTGGATTACACTAGGTTTTCCTTCCTCAATATTAGTCTTAGAGAATATAAGCTTTCCAGTCAAGCTTGTAAGCTTTTCTACTTTCTTTACGCACCTTGTTGATTTTCTTTGAGAAGTTCATTGTTGAATTCCAACCAACAAGCAAGGAAGACATCCAAGAACGTAAGTCGTCTATTCTTTTTTTTAATAAAACCCCTTGCAATTTCCTTACTTCCTTCTAATTATTTGTCTAGACATTATTCTAGAATTTCAAATCTTACAGGAGAATTACCCAAAAAAGTCATAAACATATTGCATTTGTGCCAATTCAGTCATAAACCTTTCAATTGGAGCGAGTGATTATCAACTTTTCTCTGACTAACTCACCAAATACTATTGCAGTTACAAACTCCTTTTTGAGTAAGTTACCAATGCTTATTTCGTTTTTATAAATAACCATTTCCCTTCATTCCGTCAAAAAAGCTTCTTTTATGGTTTGCTAACTTATTAACCTTTCTTACCATCGGCTTATATTTACTAACTATCATAAGAGATTATCAACCTTTATTTTTGTGACTTGCAAACTTCTTCAATTAAATTATCAACTAGTTTTGTGTCACAAACTCTAATTTGAGTTGCTTATTAATAAGTTTGTAAAAGATAAAAAAAAGTTGGCAAATTGAAAAAAAATCAAATAAATGTCAGTATGTAATTTTAAAGAGTGTTGGTAACCCAATATCGCGTGTAATTTAATGGGAGAAAAATTGTTAAGTCATGCTAATTTAGGGTGTAGTCTCTTAAAACAGTTAGTAAATATAATTTATTGCTAGCCGAGACAAATAAAAACCGACAACTCATTAGAAAAGTTGGTAAATTGAAAAGAAAATTAGATGTTGGTAAGTAACTCTAACGAAAGTTGACAAATAAAGCTAACTGATAATTTATCCCACAAATACTGGCAAATCTCTCCTAGTTGGTGTTAGTAATATATCAGATTTATCAAATTGGTAAATTTTGCAAATAAAAGTTGGTAAGCACAAACTATAAAAGAAAGGTGGTTATTTTATAAAAGTGTCTTAAGCTACAAACAGGTTACCTGAAAAAACAGTCACATGTCATTTACCAACAGTATTTTGACATTCCACTATTATTGAAATCTGTCGGCACCCAAAAAAGATCCTTATCTTTGGACACGGAACAATAAAATTCTGCATCATTATAACATAAGAAGAAAAAGAAAATACTACTGAAATGAGAACCTCCAAATTTAGCATGGTAGCTCATTCAGCCATCCAACTGCTCAGTACATTAATCTTCTTGTTAGACGGCTCTAATTGATTCACAAGTACAAACCACATACTAATCTGAATACATCCAAGAATCACCCGATTCACTCTTTAATAGTAGGCTCCACGTAGAATGTCGAGTTGCTTGTCCTATGATCACATCTATACAATGAGGAAATTTCCAAGAAAGTCTTAAACCTTTTGATCGTTTACTAATGTAGGCCATCCGATCAACTTTAGCAAAAAATCGATAACATGAACGCTGACCACAGGTGAGAGCCGACCTCGCCGGACCTCAACAAGGCAAGGCTGAGCGCCGTTGAGGGTCCCCTTCGCCAGATCTGGCCAGGCCAACCCTCACCCAGGCGAAGCCCAGCAAGGTTGCCTCAGCTTGGGCGAGGTCGGCCTAGCCAAATCTAGCAAGGGGGTGCTCGCCCTCTCCCAAGCGAGACCAACCCTTGCCTGGCTTAAATAAAAGGGAAGAACGAAGAAAGAAAGAAAAAATTCAATAACACTATTATTATTGGTAAAAACTGTCTATGTCAGCGTCGACTGTGCCACGTATGACGGCCAACATCCACGTTAGGAATATCTGGCCGAATGGACTACATTAATAAATTGTTAAAAAGTTTAGGACTCAATTTGCCAAATTGAAAGATTTAGAATCGAATTGGCACAAATACAATAGATTTAGGACTTTCTTGGCAATTTTCCCAGTGTACAATACATGTCTAATCCTTTTGCAAATTGCAATTGAATGGGTTTTAATCAAAATGATTCTGGATTAGGCAATCTAAGTACCTACCCACTTGCCAACCTAGTACATAATAAGCTCCACTTTTACACTTGGAACAGTCCAAGCGACCAATAGATACGGTCAAATGTTGATGGCAAACCCCTCAAGCACGTCAGACCCAAAGCTTAAGAAAGTGGACTAAAACTTCTCCTCGTAAAACATGACGGCGGACCGAGGAAAGTGAGACGAACATGGGGAACGCCAAGTTACGTGATCGGTGTTTACTTAATTCACGGTACGTGCGTTCGTCCTGATCCTAGGATTCTCTCTACCACTATGGATTATTTTCTTCTGGTATCTATTTTAATTATTCTTTTTTTTTTCCAAAAAAGCATGGATTTGATTTTCAACGTCTTCCTACACAACAGGGCAAGATCAGACAAAGCAGCCGCCTTCTAGGGTTTGCTCCTTCCTTGTGATATGGTCTGATAACTGCTCACTTAGACGAGTCTTCGTCCAGCAGAGGCATTAAAGAAACATAGACTCACCATATCTGAATCTTCAAATATTTTATAGGCGAAACCTTATCCATTCATTTCTAAGCTTCATCGTTTTCTTCGACGATATATAGGTATCGTAGTCGGTCTCTCTCGTACTCATTGCCAACTGAGTTGAAGTGTTTTCGATCCTCTTAGCTCATGTTTTCAGTCATGGATGGTCCTGCTCCTCATGAGAAGGGAACGGTTAGTATGGCTCTGTTTCTGTGGATCTTCGTTGCCCATGTCGGTTGCAGAAATCTTATCGACCAGGCGAGATACAACGCCGTGTCCATTATTAGACACGTTTCTTGATCTTGTTAAAACCCTTTTGCTGAGAATTTCTTCTTCTGTGTGGCATTACTTCTCATCAAACCTACGTTGTCGAAAGGGTTGATTCGTCGAGTGGTCATCCTTTTGCAAATTTCGACATTTGATCTTAGAAACCATATGAATTCAAAGACCGATCAAGTGATTTTTCGGAGAGACGAAGAGAAATTATATATTGTTTGAACTATCTCGTCAAATGTAGAATGCAGCATTTCATGTTGAAAACTTCGTATCTTAAATAGGAAATGTCTTCATATACGTTTGGTCAGGTGAAAATGTTTCAAGATGAATTGGAACGATTGAGGAAGGAGAACGAAACTCTCAAAGTCATGGTTGAAGTCATTGGGAGCAAATGCAAGATCCTCGAAACCCATCTCCAGGAAAGCCATTGTCCTCCATGTCATCACGACTGCAACAAGAGAGCGAGGGTCGAAGAATTTCCCTTCACTAAATCGTCTAAAATCTTTGTCAAAGTCGACGAGGAGGACAAGAGCTTGGTAAGTCTCTCGCGGCGAAACCATTTGGCCATTTCTTTGATTATACAGTTTAGCAAACCTACGGTAGCTGGTTTCGTAAGTTCAAATATTGAGGAGGGTCATCTCGTTGTGTTCTCTTATTGCTTAGGTTGTGAGAGATGGATATCAATGGAGAAAATATGGACAGAAGGTCACGAAGGATAATCCGTCGCCTCGAGCTTATTACCGGTGCTCCATGGCTCCAGGGTGCCCTGTCAAGAAGAAGGTATAATTCATGTTCACTTGATAACTTCGTCTCTAAAACTGTTAATTAATCAGATCTCTTCTCCTTAGGACACTCATTTCTTAGCCATGGTGCAAAAATAGATAGGATTCACACTCTTTCCTGATGATACCTAATTACTTGTTATTTCTAAGATTAACATGTGATCGACTGAGTTTATCAGAAGACTTAGCTCCCTCGTACTTTCATGGGAATGTTCTAAAGAAAACTTCATCTCAAACTCATGCATCCCCAAGAAAGTAATTCCTGCACATTGGATTCCTACCAGAATAAGGATAATATTTGCACGGACCATGATCTCGGGCGATTCTTGATGGATTTATATAGGTGCAAAGGAGCGTGGAAGACAGGACTCTTGTCGTCGCGACCTACGAAGGACTACACAACCATGGGACCGTCGATGCCGTCAACCGCGATCACCTTCCCTTACGCTCGGATCCCACACCAAAAGGTCAGCGAGTGAATCCCGATTTTACGCTAATGCCCCCAATGCGGCCAAGCTCCATACAACAGCCGATCACTCTCGATCTCACTCTCTCCGGAAGCAGTTTTCCTCAGAACCCCAAGCCCTCTTATTTAAACAAGAATCTCAGCTTTGGCAACAGAAGCAGCGATTGCGGCAAGATCGAAGAGTATGCGGCTTCTTTAGTTAGAGACCCCAAGTTCACCGAAGCTCTAGCTCTTACGGTTGCCCGTACGCTAAACAACTGAGTTGGATGATGTGTTGATTCAGACAAATTCATTAGAAGCATCATTGTTGTTCTTGTTTGTAGAATTTACTAGAGTAAGTTTGAGGACATTTGCTTTGTCAAGTAGCTGTGATTTCTATTCAAGTTATGGTGGATCAAATAGTTCAGGCATTGCTGTTCTGCAGTTACTCCTTACAGTTGACAACATATGGATTTTTTTAATTACTCCTAGTCCTTTCCCTTCTTGTCATGAGTAATGTTTGGTAATCTTGTATGGACAAAAGCTAGAAACTGTCAGTCATTCTAGGTACATCAAGCAATAAATTCTGTATGCTTATGAACTTTATGTTATCCATTGATCGATGTTGTTTCCCCAGCAAGTGAAGGAACCACTTCTCTCTGCATATTATAGGGCCAATCTGACCCTACCCTGAACCTCAGACTTTAGCCTATATTTATATTTATATCCATTTCCATTGAACAATGATCGCATATCGTTGAACCACAGAAAATGATAATTCAAAAGTATGATCTAATAATGGCATACTGTGAACTTTTCGAAATTTCAAAAATTTAAAGCCACTTCTTTAAGGGAAAAATCCACCAAAAAAGCTAAGTTACGCCCACTGGGATATATTTACCCCAAACTTATATCAGTGTGACACATTTGCCCAAACATTTTAATTGCGACACCAAAAATCCCAAATTTGTACTTGTGTGACATATTTATCTCAAAATTTGGGGTAAATATGTCACATGCTTGCAAGTTTGTGGTTTTTGGAGTCACAAAAAAATAATTAGGGGTAAATGTGTCACATGGATATAAGTTTGGGATTTTTGGTGTTACAAAAAAAAAAGCTAGTAGTAAATGTATTACACAAACAGGTATAAGTTTGAGGTTTTTCATGTCATAAAAAAAGTTTGAGACAAAAGTGTCACAGTGCGCAAAGTTTAAGGTCTTTGATGGCTTTTTTCCTTTCTTTAAATAACTGAAATCATATCACATTTTCTTTTGTAATTTTATTTGCTTGGTTTTTTGTATCTAGTTACGTGATACTGCTATGTGTGCACTCTAAACCATTGATCAAATTATAACTCAATTACTAGATTGCAGACGCATATGTCACACTATCCAATTGAAAAAAATTACGGTCACGAGTGAACATATTAACAACTAATGAACCTTATCCTTTCAAGAGATGCTTCTAAAACATCGTGTCTGGCAAAAGAATTTGTGATCTATAAACAAACCTAAACACCGTGTGATTTTAACGGATTGACCTCAGTTATCGAGTTAAAGCAGGCAAGAAGAACAGACAACATGCTTTGATTCATGTCCTTTTTAGTTAAAATCTTGAATATAGCTTCTTAAACCATTCTTGAACTAGGCCAAGCTTGAGCTCTAATGGAACCAAGTTATATTCGAGCAAGCACATCCTTTGAATTCAATTAAAGACTACAAACATCATTCGAGGATGAGTTGGACATTGCCATAGTGAATTTAAAAAGATGGCATTTCAATTTCAAAATTCAATCTTTTTTCTTTCTCTCTATTTTGTCTCCATCATATGATGTCACAGACGAAATCAAATAACACATGCATACCCCACAATCACGAGAATAATAATAACCATTAAAGCACAAAAATATTTCCCCCACAATTTATCATTAATTATTCATGAATGTTCCTATCAGAAGCTTCCCTTTTTGTCTTTTTGTCCAGTTTTTATGGCCTTCATTTTTTATTTGTTTGGCAACCATGAATGCCAGCAACAATCCCCAAGACAGATTCGAGGATTCCAATGATAATAATTCTTGGGTAGCGTTAAAAATCTCACCTTTACTTTCAAAAAAAGGGAAAAAAAAAATAGAGAAAACCATTCCCTCCCTTTTTCGCTCTTTCCCTTGCCATTTGAAAGAAAGTGACTGCGCAACTTCTTCTCTGTCACCGTTCCCATTTATGGTGCTGCATTAAATTTTTTGCTCTGCATTCTCTGATTTTTTATGACCCATATGGAGCAAGTTCTTGAAGGGTTTGCCTCCGCCAAGGGGCACAAATACTGTGGTCGCCGAATGCGAATCGTCGATTTTCTACTTCTCGAGGAAGAAGAAGAAGAAGAAGAGGAGGACGAGAAAGAGAGTGGAGTGGACGCCGAATTCGAGATGAGCAGTCTCCGGCGGCAGGATGAAGTGGTGTCTTGTGGGTTCGAGTGTCCGTCGCCGCGTCGGGCGATTTCGAGGTGGTTCAGACGGCGCAAGGAGAAGAAGGGTGTGGTGGGGCAGACTCGAGAGGAAGAAGAGAGGGAACTTGGCGACGGGCTGGGGAGTTTGAGCGTTTCGGGGATAAGGACGAAGGTTGAGGATGGTTCGTCGCACACGGTCAACGGGAAGGATGAGTCAGGTGATGATCGATTACTATTTCAAGTTCTGAGCTTTTCGTTGTGAAAACGTTGTTCTCAATTGTAAATTTCCTAAGTGTGGACGATCTGTCAGATGTTTGATTGTTTGCAAGTGTCTTATGTTATGTATGGTTTGTGGGAAATGGGATGGTATCAGAATTGGATATGGCCAAATTATACCTGTTTAATTTGGAAAATTTTTGACTTGTCCAGGTTGACTCCGCATTCATCCTTTGGAAGTGTTGTAGAATTTAGGCCAAATCTGAAAAAAGAAGAAGATCTTTTTATGAACATTTAACTGGTGGGAAACCAAAACCCTGTTTTTGATGCAGATGGTTCAGGAAAAACGAAATCAATAGTATTAATGTGATAACAGCGTGAGGTCATGAACGATATTGCAGGGTTCCCAGTCTATTTTGTCACACTGGTTAAGTGATAATTCAAAACCTCGTGATGTACAATGGGAGCTTCTTATTAGAGGTTGTCTCGGGATTCTGATTATAAATCTTAAATCGTGGAAAGCGCATACTTCAGTCCTTTCGTGCTGCTGGTTGAACCAATAAAAGTTAAACAATTGAGCCAACTGAATTTGTTTTGCCGGTGATATCTGAAGATTATATCCGCTGTTTATTGTTTTTCCAACTAAGCCCAAACGGGGAAGGTAGGATGTGAAGGTTAAAGAGGTTTCGGGGCTAGAAGCTATATGCTGAAGTTGACTGGGTGTATCCGAATTAATTTCTCCTATTACTCTTTATAGAGTGTATCAGCCATGCTCTTATGGACAAAAACTGGCTACCCATGTAGGGATATATCCTCTTTCAGCAATTTGATTCATCATACTGGTTAGGGATGTACATGTTAGTGCAACTGGAATAACATGCCTATTTACATCAGACACCCCAGTTGAGATATAATAAGTTATTAGTAACATCTTTACGCTCCCATGAAAATATTCTCTGCTTTCGTCTCTATTACATGAAGGATTCACTAAATGAGTGATTGTTGCTTGCATGCTCCTCTATCCAGGACAACATAGGAAAGAGAATATGTTCAACCTGGGAGCTGCAGGGAGTCTATTATATCTGATTGCTGCGAGTAAGAATGAACTCAACAAAATGGAGGATTTGCGGAAAGAAATGGAACTTCTTCTACAGAATGTCAAAGAAAAAGTACGGAGGAAAGATTCTTCTCGAGACCCATCTGAGTCGACGGAGAGTGTTACCTCTTGTTTGACTGATATAAAGGAAGTCTTGAGGTGCGGCAGCCACCTTTCGGAGAAATCCCATAGAACACCATCTCATTTGCTAGAACAACATAGACATATGCAGTCGAATCAGTCCAGTGGATGTGAGTGTAAACAAGAACCTGTGGAGGGGATTGAAGAACTGGAAGCAGAATTAGAAGCCGAGTTAGAACGCTTGCAGCTTCAGTTGGATGCTGAAACTTCTTCCATGCAATCATATCAGGAAGTGATAAAGGTAAGTTTCTCTGTCTTCTGATTTTCTGTGTGATTCCCGGATGTAGGGGGCTCTCTGAGGAACACTAGGTTTCCTTGATGCTTGTCTGTCTATGCATGGAATTGGTTGCAGAATTTTGTGTATTCTCACTGTCAAAACTATGATAGTGTTGCAGTTGTTTTGGATGTCTTGGAAATGTAAACCACCCTCAATTGAAGTTTCCTTCACTTGTTCTGTGGAAGGCAGGCATAAGAGCAATCATCTAGATCAATTCCATTCGTGCATGCATTAGTGTTTAACATATGCTGCAGCAGTCTCAACATCTGAAGGTTTTGAACGGAGAAAGTTTCTGAGCTTTAGTTATTCTAATTCTGCATGTTTCACAGTTTGTCCCTTTAATTGGTCAGATTGAACATCACGTGGTAGTCAGATTTTTACTTCATTTGCGTTCCTGATATTTCATTTCCGCACCATTGTTACCTACTCCTTTGTTGAAGCCTTTTAATGCTTAGCGCAGAAAGCATGGAGAACTTTCTTCACCACAAGTTCTCTTTTATTTGTGTTTATTATGCAAAACGATTTTGCTCTTTATCAGAGTGAAGAGAACCAGTTATAGGCATCGGCTTTTCTGTCACATTTTGGTTTGGTTTGGTTTGGTTCTGCTAATTATATATACATGACCGAACTCCTGTCCTGTTTCCAACCCCTTGTCAATCCACATACTCAGTGTCTCTTGGTGCTATTGTGAAAGGGAAAGAGAGGAGGAAAATAAGTGCATCTTCCTGGCTATCATGTGCAGGGCATAGTGTTTTCCACAAAAAAATGTTGGTTAATTTTATGGTCATTCTTTGTGGTAACACTCAATTTTGTGAGCAAAAATGTTCTTTTGTGTGCCCATAGAAGGGTGGGAATGGAAACTGCTGAAGGATTTTGAAACAAATGTAAATTTTTGCATTGTTTGCTCTCCAACTTTCCACTTTCTTGCTGACTTCTCATTTCTGTGAAACTTGATTGCTTTCTCTGTCACTGGACATGAAGGAGGAACTCCAGAATCCACAGAGTTCAGTACTCTGGTCGCTTACGCCTTTTCATTATTCCGAAAAAAGTTCTCTCAGATGCATATGTTGCTGTTATAGTTGAACCTTCAGTTCAAGGCCATTGACGCTGAACAATCGTCTCCAGTTCTCTCTTGTTTCATTCATTATGTTTGTGCCTTTGAAGGAGTACATTCTTTTCTCATTTGGCTGTCAAAACAAAAGTCATGCAAGGATCTGCTCGAAGTGTGACCCCTTTTTGGGATAAATTTTAGCTACCTGCACTTAGTTTGGTTGATGATTATCTCTTCATCTGAATGTTAGAGCTTATGATCTATAAACTCGGTTTAGCAGACTGCATCCAAGGAGTCTGCTTCAGGAAGTGGCTGTAGCACGAGTTTTGGGGAAGTAATGAACCTCGAAGACGAAGCGACTGAAGTTCAGAGCGGAGTTCCCCCTATTGAACTCGAGAGGAGGTTGCATGAACTGCTGGAAACAAGACAGCAAGAACGAATCAAAGAGCTCGAAGCATCTTTAGAGCGTTTGGAGCACAAGCTATCTGAGAAAAAGAGAGAGGTCTCATGGTGGAAAGACACTGCCCTTCTTCTGTCACAGCATGTGTCTGAGCCTTCTCATGGTGGTCTAACCAACAATGGAACTTTGATATGTTGAACTCACCAACTGTGAAATTGATTTGAATGGTGTGCAGCTTTTCTTATCCTTTCTGAGACAGATAAAGGGGCAGATACAGGAATGCTATAATGAGTTATATAGCTTGAATTTACTCGCTCAGATACTTATATATTCATCTAAAGTTTTATTTTATTTACAGATAAGTTAAAGATATTTTATCTAGATTTTTTTAACTTAAACTTAATAAGAATGGAGTTTCATGATTACAAATCAATAAACCAACACGAATTAATTAATGCGAGGCACGAGGTTGAATTGTGTCAAGTTTTGAGGTAAAGTGAATTGTCATGTGACGAACATTATATAAACATTCTCCCAATTGTCGATATATGTATTTTGTCGGTATGTATCGATATTTTTACATGTTATTTATATGTGTGTTTGCACCGTTGTCACTTATGATGTTGATAATGTTGTAACTTATTTTATTTCTATAAATGTGTTGGACCTATGTATGTGCATAACTACTTTTTTTGTAAAGTTCCACATTTAAAAAAGGCTTGCACTTTTTCCACTCTCCTTATGGCTTTGACACTCTTTTTTTGTGTGTTTTGACCATTCTATCCTTTACGTGGCCCATTACTTTTGGTATAAGTTTATATGGTTCTTTTTTTTTTTTTTTTTGGTCAACTCCTTTATTTTGTTTCTTCTTTTTTCCCCTTGCAAGTCCCACTTTCGTCCTCCTCCTCCTTCCTTTTCACGCCAATTGCGGAATCACAACTCCAGGGTTTTTTAACAAGAGCATCTATTCGTCAAGACGACGTATTATCGCAGTGTACATTCTCAATGGCACTCTTGTTTGATTCACGCAATGACCAGAGAGGCGTTCAGAAGGTCATCTTGCCACTTCGTAGAGCTAAATGTTATCACACGGTAGCTAGTTGCGATACAATAGCCTAGGTTCAGATTGAAAACAATAGTGTCAACCAAACAAAAGACCAAGACCAAGACCAAGTCACTTAAAATAGTTGTGATGGCATTCCTCAACATCAAATTGAAGGAAACAGAGCAAGCTGAGTCCTCGAAACAAACAAGGAAGTGCGCCTCTCTCAAGCGATTCAGAGTATTGATATGTGCTCGTCAAAGTTCATTGCATGACCAAATCATCAAGTGCACGCACACGCAAGTCACCCGCACACCTCGTGTCGAAACCACATCAATTGCCTCAAAAGTGAGCCGGGATCAAGTAGCTTCCTCAAATCGGCTATGCCGTTGCGACGATGTTGTAGGAGCAAGACGTATGTCAATAACAAATTTTTTTTTTTATGTTTCCGAGGAATTACTTGTAACTTGAACCCACACTGTAGGAAGGTTTTTGTGCCAAACTCTACTCCTAACTCTTTCGGCACAACTTGGGCCACTTGCGATGTAGCTCCAAACCCTAACTCAAGCTTTCAGGTGTCGAATAGCTTCACCGGCGAAAGTGTGGAGGAGGACGAGATTGACATCATAGATAATACATAGAGAACATCGGGGTTTTTGGAGGAGTGGGAGGCGTAGAGAGGGAATGTCGTGCAAGACGGATAACTGAGAGACAAGTGGGAGGCGTGGGAAGGAAGAAGAAGAAGAAAAGAGGGATTCGCAAGGGAAAAAAAAAAGAAACGAAATAAAAGAGTTGACAAAAAAAAAGGAATCTTATAAAATTGTACCATAAATGGTGGGCCACACAAAGAATAGGATGGTCAAAACACACACAAAAAAGAGTGTCAAAATCATAAGTGGAGTGGAAAAAGCGCGAGCCTTAAAAAATTGGAAAATGCTTAAAGTTAAACGTAGCAACATGAAAGTTTATACGGTTAGAATTTAGGAAGAGTGCATACATGATAGAAACATTAGAAAAGTTAAGTTTTATACATATCACCATCTTGTTCGGTTTGTTTTTATCTAGTATATGGATATCTTTATCCTGTGCTATATTCTTTAGAAAAAAGGTTAGCTCAATTTGTTTAATGACTAAGTTAAAACTCAGAACTATTTTTATTATCCTTATTTGATGATGAATGGTTGTCAAAAGTAAGAGTAAACACATGAATAAAAACACAATAGATCACTCATTTCCAAAAATTTATTAAATTGAATATAATATTAAGTTAATAGGAAATAAAACAAGCCATATTTAAGATGTCTATAACTGACAAATTTTGTTATTGTTTAAATTGAGTGATTTCTTTGTTTATTTCAATAATTTAACGTACTAAACTAGAATAAATCAATAAGTTACCAATTGATTTATTTTTATAATACCATATGCTTTTTTCCAACTGAAAAATGACATTAATGGTCCCCGAACTTTGGTTCAATCTCTGAAATTTCAATTTGTTCAATGTAATCCTTGAACTTTGGCTTATTGTGCAATGTCACTCCTAAATTTTTAATTTATTTAATGTGGTTCATGAACTATTGGTAAATGTTCAAAATAATCCATGGACAATATGAAAATGACACAAACGGAAAGACTACACCGAACCTTTACCAATAGTTCAGGGACTAAATTGATCAAATTAAAGTCCAAGGATGATGTTGCGCATTGTGCCAAATTTCAGGGAAATCGGGATAACATTGAATAAATTAAAATTCCAAGGATAACAATTTTAATTTATTTAATGTGGTCCATGAATTATTGGTAAATGTTCAAAATAATCCATGGACAATATGAAAATGACACAAATGGAAAGACTACACTGAACCTTTACCAATAGTTCATGGACTAAATTGATCAAATTAAAAGTCCAAGGATGATGTTGCACATTGTGCCAAATTTTAGGGAAATCGGGATAACATTGATTAAATTAAAATTCCAAGAACAACATTGCACATTTGACGAAAATTTAGTAACTATTTGACCTATTATGCCCTTTTCAATTCTAATTTGTCTTTATATGAATCTCTATGAATCATAATGCGACCTGTTTAAAATTATTATTAGTTCTTAAGTCTTTTTACTCTATGTTTTCTGCAAAGTCCATGAAAATGGATTTAAGAACTACTCAACTCTGAAACAACCAAAAATCCATGTTATGAATATACATCTTTTATTCATTGACTATTTAATTTTATTGTAACCTTAAAATGAAAAAAAAACACAATTTGTTATATTTTAAATAGTCTATGATTTTTTAAATTTCTGTGATTTTTTTTCAAATTAACTGAATTTATTTATTCAGTATAATGTTTCTATATTACATTGAATGAAATCGCTTGAACAAATTAAGCCATTACATTGTTGATAGTTTACCGACTAGACAACCTATATCTTTAGCTTTTGTTATTTGAATTCTTAATTTGAAGAGACTCCTGTATACACTGAATAAAATTACTTAGTTCAAATTAGTTAAATTCTAGAGTTTCTCAAATCCTCAATCTCTGCTGATCTGTAAACCAATTTTATTTAAAATTTATCTTGCTTTAATATATTTTCTTGTAGGAAATATTCTTCGTTTAGATTAAGAGAGATTTAATAGCAAAAGAGGTATATACGTGCGCTCGCACATACATACTATTTTTGGCTTTTCAGCTATTGAACTCGTTGCGAGTTTATGTTAAGCGAATTTGACATTAGCAAGAAAGGCTACATATACTGTAATATATGTATGTTTTATATGACACACATATGATATTTTATCTTTTCATTATTCAATTTACTCAGTATTTTGATTAAGTAAAATGTTTTGTATGGAGAAGATTAACCAAAACGTTTGGATGGCAAGTTAGAAAATCCACAAAAAAATCGTTGCGAGTAAGTAGTAATTCTCTCGAGAAGTAGAGGGCTTTGGTTAATCAAATCCGACCGCAGGCGAGAGAGGTCAAGCCTCGACTGAAGCCGACGAGCTCGAGGTCAGCCTTTTGACTATATAAGGAGGCGAGGGCGAGGGCGAGGGCGAGCGCGGAGTAGGAAGCAGCCTCATCACTTGATTCTGTCGTACCACTTCATATCATCTCCAATCGTGGAACGGGCCCCTTTTCACATTGCACCACCCGTGACCTCTCTCTCTCTGTCGAGCTGTATCAGTAGGGGACGAACAAAAAGAATCACTCTCACCCAACGTTAAAAAAATTATAAAAATCATTTCTTTTGCTCTCTCTCTCAAAAGCTTTCACAAAAAAAAAAAAAAAACTGGCTTTTCCTAATTGCTGGTGCAGATCGTACCCTCTCCGATTTCCAAGGAATCTCCCTCTTTTTTTTTTTTTGTTGGGTATAGTTGTATCATATCATATTCCACTGTACAAAGTCACGTTATGTATGCTATGTGCAGATTGCAAAACTCTGCTCCCTCCACACGCGTCCCCACCCACTCCTTCCGAAGGTAGCGATTCGAACCCCTCACATCCATCTTTCCAAATAAAAAGAGTGGCCACTGGGGCAATCCCCCAATGATTATCTCCCCCTTCTTTTCACTCGCTCACCTTTCTCCTCCTCTTAATCATTGGGAAGTTGGTTAACCCACCTCAAAACATGGCATCGAAGTCGAGTACTTATATTGAACCAACTCGATGAAATCAGGATAGACGGTTAAATACTCAAATAAGGATTTGAAGTGAACTTTAATTTAAATAAAGACCCGAAGTGCTCCCAATATTTCAAAGAAAGACCTGATCAATGGCATTTTTGTCATTTGATTTTTTTTCGTCCTTTTTCCTTTTCTTTTTTCCTTTTTTTTCCTTCATTCTTGCCGGTGTCCGGTCTTGGGCGAGACCACTCTCGAGGTTGGCAAGGGCCTCACCTGGGTGAGGGTCGGCCTCGCCTGAGACCAGCCATGAGGGCTGCCCTCACTTGGGCGAGCCCAACGAGGGCAGCCTCCGCTTGTCCAGGCGAGGGTCGCCCTCGGCTAGCTTGGGTGAGGCCGGCCCTCCCCTGTGGCCGGCGAGGGCGGCCTTGCCTAGCGTTTGCCAATGGCCGGCCATCGCTCAAGATCGGCCACAAGCAAGAAGGAAGGGGAAAAAAAAAGGGAAAAAAAATGAAAATGCCTTTGATCAAGTCATTTTTTGAAATAATGAGAATATTTCATGTCTTTATTTGAAGCAATGTCAATTTTAGACTCTTACTTAAGAAAATTGTGACACTTTGAGACCCTTCTTTCGATTTAAGTACCGTCTTTTTGTTGAAATGTGAGTTCCACTACAAAATCAAATATGTTTCTAATTTAATTAGTTCTTGTGGAGCCAATTTTTTTTTTTTCAATTTTTTCTTTCGTCCTTATCCCCCTCGCGTCTATCAACCACTGCCACCTCTCTTTTCCTGTCCTCCTGACCCGACGTCCCTCTTTCTCTTCGCTCACTAATCACGCCCACTCGCTCGTGGCGCACACAACCACACGCGCGACTTACCCAAATATTCTACTTGCTTGCAGATTGGGTCCGAGAAAAGTCGATGAAAAAGATCCATGGCGACTTTTATCGACCCGTGATACTATGAATCGGGTCGGACATGACCCTGCAAAAAGAGAGCAGAAATTATCGCCAACCTTACTTTTATTGAAAATTAGTTGGTGGAGAATATGCTTTCCGACTAGGGGCATATTCTAATGAAAGAAAAAACAGAAAAAAGGAAAAATTCTGATTGGCCGGTGGGGTCTCCCAAGCCCAAGGAGTCTTTGAAAATTTCCAAATTAGTTAAAAAGTCGTGGGACACCTTCAGCTAGTGAGAACGTTAGGTGGTGGGAAATGGACGGATAGCATTTGCATTTGCCTTTAAAGTGAGCCGCCCCACGTTTTAAGGCATCCGTGTACTCATTTGCATCGTTCATATCCAAAACTTCTCGGTTCGTTTCTTAGCTTTATAGCCCACGCCACACCAACCTTTTTTCTCTTTCGGAGAGACAGAGTGAGAGAGATCTGTATCGTAATTAGCTTCCTAGCTATGGCATACTCAGAGGCCGGATCAAGTAGTGATGCTGCAAGAGCAACAGGAGGCGATTATCAAGTTTTCCTGAGTTTCAGAGGTCCCGACACTCGTCGTGGATTCACAGACTTCCTCTACCACGGCTTGCTAGACGCCGGAGTCCGCGTATTCAGGGACGACGAGGAACTCCGCGCCGGCGAAGTAATTGGTGGGAACGTTCTACGTGCTGTCGACGACTCCTTTCTCTACATACCCATCTTCTCTCGTAGTTATGCTTCCAGTGCTTGGTGCCTCCGTGAACTTGCCCACATAGTAGAGAACGTGTCCAAGTCAGAGGGTAAAAAAAGTATCCTTCCCGTTTTTTATGATGTTGAACCTTACGATGTTAGACTTAGAACTCCAGTCTATGGCGATGCTCTACGGAAACATGAAGAGAAGTTTCCCGACCAAGTCGAGGCGTGGAGAGAGGCTCTTCACGCGGTGGGTAAATTGATTGGATGGAGCTGCAAATCGCACCCAAGGTAAAACTCTTTAAAGATCCCTGACCTTGTCCTTCTTGTTTTGTTTTAGCGGATACAACGTTGCCCTAGCAATAACAACACATACTTTGCCTGTCAATTGATAAAATTTAAACCTAACATAACGTGAAGAAACACCAACTATGCATTATTATAGCATGTGGACGCACATTAGCTTCTCCAATGTAAATGAGCTGTTTTTGCACAACTTTTTACAGATGGCAATCTCTTATGCTTTTGAGTTATTCATGTGCCCAACATACCGCTTGCGTCTCTTGGATTTTTAACCATCAGGGCCTTTCCATTTTGTTTTTATATGACAAGGAAGTCCACGTTAAATAGGTCAATTCCAGAACTAGGACTTATCTTACTAACTCAGGGGGACCAGTTAAGGTGCAAACCAAAACCCAGATAGGTGGCTCGACCGTTGGAATGTTTATACTTGATGGTGTGGAAAGTCAAACCTGTGTTCCACCAAGTTACTCCATGGGAGTCGGGTCTCTTGATTTTCACTTATGATTTTGACTATCTCACGTGTTATGCACGGATACGAAATTAATCTAGTCAACTAATGAAATCACTTTTGTACATGGCAGCGAAGCAACTTTAGTCAAATTGGTTGTTGAAAAGGTATTGGAGAAGCTGGAGACAAAACAAAAAGAATTGCCTCGACATTTAGTTGGACTTGATGTTCAGATAAAAGAATTGATGGAGTTTATGGAATGCCACAATTGTGATGTGCGGCTCATTGCAATTTACGGAATGGGTGGCATTGGTAAAACAACTGTTGCCAAGGTCGTGTTTAATAAACTGTCTTCCTACTTTGGAAAGTGTTGTAGCTTCCTTGAGGACGTTCGAGAAAGCTCGTTGACCAAGGAGGGCATAGTCCAGCTGCAGAAGAAATTACTATCTGACATTGTTGGTCTTGGATTTGCAGAAAAAGTCGAGCATAGTGAACAAGGAGTGAGGAGGATTAGAGAAACACTCCGCACTAAGAGAGTCCTTGTGGTTCTGGATGATGTTGCTGAAAAACAACACATTGAGAATCTAATAGGAGATTATTCATTACATCCAGGATCTCGCATAATCATTACAACGAGAGACAAAACTATTCTGCAATACGAAGGATTTAATGGTGACATTCTAGGGTATGAGATACCAAAGATGGATGATGCTCTTGCGCTGCAGCTTTTCTGTCGGCATGCCTTTGATAGAGACTTTCCTCCCAATGATTATAAGAAACTTTCAAGTGAAATTGTCTCAACTACGGGACAACTTCCTTTGGCTATTGAAGTGACAGGTTCAATACTCAAGGGGAAAGACAAAGCATATTGGGAAAAGAAGCTGGTCAGGTTAAGGAATGTACCTGAGAAAGAGATTCTAAAGAAGTTGCTAATTAGCTATGACGGCCTAGACGAAAATGAGAAACAAATTTTTCTTGATATAGCATGCTTCTTTTTCAATGAGAAGAAGACTGATGCAATTTACATGTGGGACAGCTGTCGACTTGATCCGATAATAGCAATTAAAGGCCTTACCGAGAAGTGCTTGATAAAGGAATTGGACAATGGTAAGTTTTGGATGCATGATCAATTAATAGCACTGGGAAGGCAAATTGTCCATCAAGAGAGTCTAGGTGACCTCGGAAAGCAGAGTAGGTTGTGGATTACAGAAGAGGCCCTCGAAATCATAAGAACCAAAGAGGTAAGTAAGCGACATCTCATTTTCAAATAGAAATTTATACCCTTGGATTAAGGATTACTTTTTTGTTTAGGATCTTTATCACTTTTTTCCTACCCATCCGAGTTGTGTAAAACATAGCAATTGGAACTTGACAAACTGCTTCACATCATTGTAAAATTTCGCTTGCAGAGGAATGCGAAGGTTCAAGCGCTTGAGATAGATGGACCGGATGACTCCATAGAGATCACAAATGAGGAATTGGAAATGTTACCATATCTAAGACTCCTCAAATTAGGCAATGGAACTTTTGCTGGGGACTTTGTAAAGTATCATTCACAGTTGAGATGGATTTCTTGGCGTTCTCCTCATCAGTATTTTAGGGCAGACAATCTGCATTTGGGTCGTCTTGTTGTTTTTAAACTTGACAAGAATGGTTTCACGGATGATTCAAAAGCATGGGACTTGATCAAGGTAAATTACATGTTTTAATTCTAGTCTAATAGTCAAAATGTGTACTATGCAATAAATCTTACACTTGACATGCCATCCATTTTTACAGAGGGCACGGAATTTGAAAGTTCTATCTCTTACCGAGTGTGATGGCATAACGACAATCCCAAACTTCTCTAAATGCTTGTATTTAGAGAGGTTGACTCTTGCCCGTTGCAACAAGCTAAAGAGAATTGAAAGATTCATTGAAGACCTACCATCGTTGATTGAGTTAGAAATTGAAGGGTGCATGAATCTTGCGTATTTGCCTGAAGAAGTGGGGGCACTAGTGAAGCTTGAGCGCTTCTCATTGAGAGGTTGTCATGGGTTGACAGAACTTCCAAGCTCACTTGGGTATTTACGCTCATTGATAGAGTTAGACTTATCACATACGGGCATTGCCGAACTTCCAAACTCCATCCAAGGATTAGTGAAACTTGAGTCTCTTATTCTGGAAGACACGAGGATAAGGGAACTTCCCAACTTCATTGAAAAACTAAAATCATTACGCGTACTACGTTTATCGATAAACGGATGTTCTTCTCCGGAGCATGTTTGGCACTTACCTAGTGGCATTAGCAAGTTGGGAAATCTTGAAGAGCTAGATCTCTCTGGGCGCGCTGAAATGAAAGGAGAAATTCCGGTTGGAATTGGAGAATTGTCATCTTTAAAAGTCCTAAACTTAAGAGATTGTCATGGGATTCAAGAGTTGCCGGAGCTTCCCACAAGTTTGGCCTCTCTACTTCTTCAATCTAACTCATTGCTCTCAGTCCCTAATCTGTCGAACCTTACTAATTTGGTTGAATTGCTACTAAGTGATGACTCTTGTAATACAGGCAAGTCAAACCTATTATCAGGATGCGACTTAAGGGGGATTGAGAGGTTATCTAGACTGAAAAAGTTAGATTTAAATCTGCTGAATGTCCCTGCACCTCCAGAGTTGGCTTCTCTTTATCATCTAGAAGTGCTTACTTTGTGTCGCCTAGACCTAAATCCCCTCGTGCAGCTTCCGTCCTCCCATTGGAGTTTGGGAAATTTGTCTACTTTAGAGTTCTATCAGTGTGAAGTGGAAGACTTTCCACTTGATAGTCTTCCAAGACTGGAGAAATTAACTGTTGTTGGTTGTAAACGACTTGTGAGATTATCCATTCCTTTGGAATTAAGGAAGCTTTGCCAGGCGTGGGTGTCACATTGTCGAAAGCTAGTTGAGATACAAGTTGAGGGTGTTTCGAAATCATTGGAATCCTTGAGGGTTTCTGGGTGTGAATCTCTGAGAAGAATATGTGGGTTATCTTACTTGAAGAACTTGGAGGAATTGGTAATCCAGCGGTGCAATGTGCTTACTAATGTTGAGGGCCTTCACGAGCTAGAGTCTCTGAAATCCTTGGTTGTCAAAGAGTGCACGTCATTGAGATGGTTGATTGATGCATCTAGCACAAATATACCAGATGATTGCCTTGTCGAAATATTGGGGTGTGGGGACTTCGTCAAACAAGGCATGACATCTTTGAAGCGATACAGAGAGGAGATTCTTCTGGATACATCAAACAAGGTGCGACATCAGCTTCGTCAATATACAGTAGATGTACATGAATGCATGGGTTTGGAAATTGATTGGTTCTAACTTCAATTTGATGGTATAATTCAGTAAAACTGCACAAATTGTAAAAAGTTAAATATTGTTACGAGTTTGACCAAAAAAATAAAATAACTATTGTTATGTAATTTACATGGACGAAAATATATCTTTTAATCCAATGACGAGAACTTATCAGAGATGATCTTTAAATAATTTCAAATACATTAGTGTTCCTTTCGACATATTCTTTTTTATTTGTAATTTTGTCTTGTATAAATTAAATAAATACACAAATAAAACTTTTATCATTGTAATTTTTTAATTTTTTTCATTGTTGAGTAATTGAGTGTTGGATATAATGTAATACGAATATTTGTTTGTTTTGATGTCATAAGTTTTAGCAATAATTGTCCTCTTGAACTTTAGCACTGTTGCACAATAACCCGTAAACTTTCAAAAGTTATAAATCATCCCCGCTTTCGCCCAGAAGAAACCAATCGGAAAAGCTCAGTACCTGTAAACGAGAGTGTGGTACCGGAAGATACATGTATTTGGAATTCACTGAGAATATTTAAGTATTGCTTTCAATGAGTCCAAGATCACTATCACTGAAAATTGAACGTAGTTCGTTCAACTTGGAATTAGCAACTAAGACAATGTGAGGAAAGATGACGCAGAAGGAACAAAAGAAAATTGCATGTATTTGAAGATAAAATGAACTTAATATCGATCATTGCCTAGTTGGAGTATAAAAATAGTTTACCATCCAAATTTTTAAGATGTTAGTCCGATTTTCCTAATGCTCATTTGCTGTTGGGAGCCTGTTTACACTTCAGAGATTAGAACATAATTAGTCGTGAATTGCATATCAATATTTCTTGAAAGTCAAAATATCTGGTCAGTAAATAAGCAGATCCAACTTCCAACATACTAATGTGACATAATTAGATTGAAATACTAGCTAAGTTTCCTTATTAATATTGTGTCGGAGTAGACATTGAATTATGTATCAAAGAATGCTAGAACAAGTGTCTGCATATTTTTGCATCACCTAGAAAAATTTGATGACAAATGAATGTCTTGTATCTACGTGTGGAACTGAAGCGATGTTATAAGGGAGAGACTGATCGGGCGGGTTTGTTCTGTTTATCTTGCAGTTTATGAAGAAAATAAAAGATGAAGCTAGAGAGCAAGCAGCGGACATGGAAACCTCAGATAAGTACTATGCAATTGCAGCTGTTCAAAGTGTAGTTGGACTTGATAATTGGGTAAAAGAAATCACCGACTTACTGGAAATGGAAGTCAATGATGAGGTGCGCATTATTGGAATCTGTGGAACTGATGGAATTGGCAAGACGACTCTCGCCAATGCTGTGTACACCCGCATCACTTCTTGTTTCGACAGTTGTAGCTTTCTCGCAGAGGTGGAAGAAACCACACAAAATCCTAGTGGTATTCAGTTTTTGCAAGCTAAGTTGATACGTGATATCCTTGAACGAGATGGTGAAGATCCTCCTTTTGATGAAAGAATAGAAGATTTCCTGGATATATTTCGCGAAATGAAAGTTTTAATAGTTGTCGATGACGTGGAAGAGCAATCCCATCTTCATGCTATTGTAGGACGCCAGCTTGATTGGTTTGGTCCAGGTAGTCGAATAATTGTGACTTCCAACAATGACGAAATTCTCGGAAAGTGTCATCACGAGGAGGCTCGTACCTACATGGTTGGTAAGTTGGATGATGATCAAGCCTTTGAACTTCTCTGCGAGCATGCATTCGGGATGCAATCTCCAATACCTGGTTATGATGGACACGCAAACCGCATTGTCAATACTACAGAGAAACTTCCATTAGCAATTGAAGTTATTGGTTCATTTTTGCGGGGTAAATCAATACGAGAATGGGAAAAGATGGAAGAGTTAATAAGAGAATCTATGAGGAGTTCTCAAAAGACTACGGCTGGCTTTGAACAGATGCTGGATATATGTTACAAAGGATTAGATAAACAGCAAAAAGACATATTTCTGGACATAGCATGTTTTATCTCTGGCGTGGATGCCCGAATCGCTTCACATATGTGGCCCAGTTCTTGTCGTCCATCTTCTGGTTGCGTTCTGATGCCCCTGGCAAAAATTGGAGAAAACAATGAGTTGCACATGCACAAATCGCCGAGATACCTTGGCAAAAGAATTTTAAAGCAAGAGGAATCTCAAGATCCAAGTACAAGAAGATTTTGCACACAGGACATGGTTCTAAAGGCAATGAACTGGGAGACGGTAAGACCTTTTGGTTTTCTTTTTCTCCATATTTTCTCGAGGAATCATATTATGTGCCCTTTAGCATGTAGGGCAAGGGAATATCCTTTCTTTCCGGATGGGTATTTGGATTTACAGGCAGCTTCTGATGATTATGTTACTTTGTCAAATGTAGGGAATGGGAAACGTTGAAGCTCTCTGCTTTGACTTCACAGCTGGAGATTTTCAGAGCATGCCAAAAATAAGGTTTCTCAAGTTGGATAATGCCAGAGTTTCCGGAAATTTTGCAGGTGCATTTGCAAGTTTAAGGTGGCTCTGTTGGCAAAGGTGTCCTCCGGAATTTGATGCAGAAAATCTTGTGTTAAGAGAGTTGGCCATTCTCGAGCTCCCTTGGAGCAAAATCACGGAAGAATGGGGAGGTTGGAGTAAAATCAAGGTGGTTTGGTATTCGTTTGGTTGTTCTACATTTGCTTTCTTGAATTAAAATTATCTGCGAATTGACCATGCGTGGGTATTCTGTTTCGACTTTACAGATGGAGAAATTGGAAGTGTTGAATCTTACCGGGTGTTCCGACTTACTGTTCACTCCCGACTTCTCCGGTTACAAGAATTTGGAAATCCTGATTCTCGAAGGCTGTTCTCGTTTGGTGAAGCTGGATCCTTCGATTGGCCATTTGAAACGTCTAGTCTCCCTGAATTTGAAGTTCTGCTCCCAATTGAACGGATTGCCCGCGGAACTGGGTGGCGCGACAGCTCTGAAAGAGCTTTTTGTTGATGGGACTTCTGTACGGGAGATCCCCATCTCCATAGGCAATTTGAAGCAACTCGAAATTCTCAGTGGCTTCAAGTGCTTCCCATTGACTCACCTGCCCAGATCAATTAGTTTCCTGACTGCTCTCTCCGAACTCTCCTTACATGGTGCCAAAATTACCGAGCTCCCAAGCTCACTGGGGCAGCTGCTTAAGCTAAGACGCTTGTCAGTGAGGGATTGCCGTTATTTGGAGGAACTTCCATATTCTATCGGTAACATGGTGTTGTTGGAGGAGTTGGATGTATCGTCGACTAGTATCTCTAAATTCACCGATTCAATTAGAAATCTAAAAAGCTTGAAAGTGCTAAGAATGGATTCTTCTTTCATTCGAGCATTTCCTGGGGAGGTTGGGAATCTAACCAACCTTGAAGAGCTCCATGCTTCCTGGTGTCTGAGTTTGAAGGGGGCCATTCCCAGTAATATCGAGGGACTACGTAATCTGAGATCATTGACGCTGGGGCATTCCAGTATATCTAGCCTACCCCCTGAAATCTCCACCATCCCTAGTCTTCACACCCTGGATTTAATTCAGTGCAATGAACTTGAAGAGTTGCCGAAGCTTCCCCCTTCTCTGATTCATCTGCGTGTGAGTTCTACAAGGATGAAAGCGATACCCCATCTCGAAGATTTAAAGGAATTGGAGGAGCTGTGCCTAAGTGATGGGCACCCGAAGGAACGCGGACCACCCTCATCAAAACAGCGGATGCCAGAATCCAACGTGATTGACGAACAATCTTTCGCGATATCGTTTCCCAAACTGAGGAAACTAGAACTGTCTCTTTCGCAAGTTATGAAGCTCAAGTTTGGGCCAGCAGATATTCCTCCGCCCAAAAGGCTCAAAACGCTTACCCTTGCTGGTTCGAGCCATAAAGAAGTATCGGAGCTTCCCAAGACGTTGTCCGTGTTCAAGCTCTACGACTCTGCGATAGAAGAGATTGAAGGGCTTGAAGGGCTCGAAGCCCTGAGGAGGCTAGATATATCAAACTGCAGAATACGAAATCTCGATGGGATTGGCCAGTTAACCTCAATGAGAAGTTTGATTCTGTCCGATTGTGATGACCTCGATAGTCTACCTGATCTTTCAAACTTGAAGTCGCTGAAAGTTTTAGAGATCAGACGATGCAAAATGATCCGTCAAATTGATGGCCTGGAAAAGTTACCATCTTCGGAAAAGCTGAATATCAGCGAATGTCCGGCGTTGACGCATGTAATGGCACGTTCTACGGGTTATCTGATGCTGGATGAGGGTGATAAATCAGTAAGAGGGTCACTACTGTGGGGTAAGATTCCCTCATTCCCCCCTATTTATCGGTGTGCGTGTGCATGTGTGCATGTATACGAAGAAGATTTCAAGGTAAACAGCTTTTTTTATGACATTTCAGGAACTTCTGGCTATGTAGCACCGACGCGTCTGCGTCGTACACTCCTCCAAAGGCAGAGGCAGACACTCCTCCAAAGGCGGACACTTGGGTACACGCTTGAACTTCCGACACGACTTCTCCAAAGGAAGACACTCCTCCAAAGGCGGACACTTGGGTACACGCTTGAACTTCCGACATTACTTCTCCAAAGGCAGACACTCCTCCAAAGGCGGACACTTGGGCACAAGCTTGAACTTCCGTTCGACGCGTGTCCAGACGCTTATCCCCGACACGCCATCATCCGATACGGACAGAATAGGACTCACGGAGTTCGTCGCGCACTGTTCTTTGATCCATGGTCCATGGACTCGTTCAGATAAGTATACTGGTCCATGTACTGAGCCGCCACTTTATAGATGCTATCCCTCTCTTCCTCTAACTTAATGGCCAATGTGGGACACGGAAGTAAAGGAAAACAAAAGGCTGCTTTGAGGGAGGCTTAGAAGAAGAAGAAGTACTTGCCCCTTGATCTTCGTCCTAAGAGGACCAGAGCTATTCGGAGAAGGCTAACGAAATACCAGGTAGTGATTTACGCCATTTCTCACATGCTTAGTTGTGGCAGAAGTAGATGTTGAATCAAGCTTGCCATCCAGCCCTTTATCCACCTCCTTTATCCACGTCATAATCTTTTCCAACTTTGTATTGAGAAGAAGGCAGATTCCCTTTCTCTGGCTGAGGGGGAAGATGCGACGAGATGACTGAAGATGGAAAATGCTGAATGGAGGATGAAGCATAAGGAATTTCGAGAGATGAACTCAAATTGTGGGAACCATGAACAGATTTCACCCAAGCTTTCATTTTGTGTTTATGTTTCAGCACTAAAAATTGTCCATAAGAAGCCGAGGAGTTAGTAAAAGTAAAGTTAAGAGTCCCCCTTTTGTTCTAAATAAGCTAAGCCAAGTTCTTTCCTCCTTTCATCATCACTTCTCTCGATCTTCGAACATCCAGTTCTATCAAATGAAGTAACAGCATCATCATCCCTGACCAATTCTATATCATTAGCAACAGTTTTAAAGCTTTCAGTTTTAACTAGTGATGGCCACGAATCTGAACCGGTCCGGAACCGGCGGCTTCGGTTCGGAACCATGGGTAAACCGGAACCGGAACCTTAAGGAGCGGTTTCAGTTAAAAAAAAAAAGGGTAAAGGGAAATGAGCCGTTGCCTTGACGGGGCTCGACTCGCGGGGTTTCGGCTCGGGCGTGGGTGAGGGTCAGGTCGCGAGGGTGGCGAGATGGTCGGCGAGCGAGCGGCGCGGCGGGGTGGCGGTCTGGCGACAACAGCTCGCGGCTGGGTGGCGCTCGGCCGAGAGTGGTGGCGATTCGTGGAGCTCGGGGTCAAGAGAGGTGGAGGTCGGGGCTCGGGTCTCACGGGCGGACGGGCTGAGGTGGGTCTCGGGGAGCTCGGGGCTGACGGGGGTGAGCTGCGGCGGCTGGGGGGTGACGGGCTGGCCGAGCTAGCTCGGCGGAGGCGGGCTAGCTGGGCGGCAACGAGTGAAGGGAGCAGAGGAGCGGGAGGGGGCGTCGGGGTCGGGGATTCACAGCAGGAGGAGGGGACTGGGGAGAGAGCGTAGAAAACAGAGAGGAAAGAGAGGGAAGGAGAGGAGAGAGGAGATGGGGGGAAAAGGTGACGTGACCAGGGCAGGAGGGGCACGGCAGTAGAGGGAGAGAGAGAGGAAAGAGAGGGAAGGAGAGGAGAGAGAAGAGAGGGGGCACGGCAGCAGAGGGAGAGAGAGGGAGGGGTGACAAGACAAGACAAGGATTTTTTATTTCTTTAATTTCGATTTTCACGGTTCGAAATCGGCCCGAACCGGCCCGGTTTCGGTTTGGAACCGCCGGCCCGGTCAACGGGCCGGTTCCGATTTTGACCTGGGCCGGTTCCCGGCCCGTGGCCATGACTAGTTTTAGCCCTCGATGCAGGCTCCTCAACTGGGCCTTCAGTGTTGACACTCTTCTCCAAACCATGCTTAGGAGCATCCTCTGTTGCTTCTATGCTTAGCTCGTAATCATTTATATCCATACACTGTGCTGCAGGAAGGAGGCTTTCATCTATAGCATCGTTTGAAAACGTGAAGGGTCGTATCAAGCATGGACAATAGCATTTCGTTGTTTTTAGTGTAAATTCATTTTAGGGCTCTCTTTTAATATTTGTTTATTTGCGTAACCATAAAAAAGATAATTTTTCTTCATGTATATATAAAAATATACATTTAATATATAACGTGTCTCAACGTGTCGAAATTTTCTATTTTTTTAGAAATCACGTGTCGACGTGTCGTGTCGTGTCCCGTATCGTGTCGGTGCTACATGGGCTTCTGGTGATTAAAGAGAAGCGGTTGATGAGGCTACTACCGTTTATTCCATGGGTAAGCAAACGCATTATTTTTAGCGTTAAGTGAGGGTGGCTATTCCTTGGCCGTAATCGTGAGGAAGAGAAGGTGAAAACTAGAGTGTCAAAACTGAACTGAAAACTGAATAAAAAACTGAGCTAAATCGATTCGGTTCGGTTCAGTTTTTGGTTCAGATAATGAAGAAAACCAATTTCTTCTAACCAGTTCGGGTTTTTTTGGTTCAGTTTAGCGGTTAACCGAACCGAACTTTGTAGGCGGCTTCTTCGTTTCATCATTTGATATACTCTTTTCTTTTGTTTTTTAACTTTTTGGTGGTTGAGGGGCCGGCGAAGCCGCGAGCACTGGCTGAGGATCGGCGACCCCCGCCGGCCCATCGGTGAGCGGTCGTGAGCCCTCGTTGGCTGCGGACGAGGGGTCGCAGCCCCTTCGCAGACGAAGGCGAGGGCGTCGCGAGCCCTAGCAATGGCCGGCGAGGGCCGCCAGCCCTCGCCTCGCCAGATTTGGCCGTCGAGAGGCATGGCCAGATCGGGCGTCGATTAACCTGGCAGCAAGGGACATGGAGTCACTGTAATCGGGGCCGAGATTCAAGGGAACCAGTCAAAGACAGAAGTGAAGAAGACAATGTTGTCAGGGCAGGTGGTGTGCTAGAGGACGGAGAAGACGCCCGTGAAGGAGCCCTGGAGGTAGGTGGTGTTGAGGGTCATCGCGATGTGGATGGTGTCGTCGTCGGCGTCTCCTTGCTGTGGGTGTGTCGGCCACGTCGTTTTGGGGCACTCTCTGCCGTTACGGAACGCGGGGGCTTCTCGGAAATCCGAGAGGTCGGTGACGATGGCGGATGAAGCGGCAGAGATGAGGAACAGAGAGAAAAGGAGGTAATGGTGAGGTGGCGGAGGCATGGTGGTGGCCCTGGTGGGAGGAATCGAGAATGGGTCTGACGATGGAAGGAGGATGGGGGTATTATGGAAAATAAGTGAGTGAGGGTGTCCTTTTGTGGTTTCTTGGGGGATAAAAGGGTTACGTGCCGGGCTGGAAAAGTCGTCTTGATGACGATGATGCGCGCTTTCTCTCTCCCCATTTTTATTTTATAAATTGAAAACTGAACCGAACCGAACTGAACTGAATTTTTGGTTCGATTCGTATTCAATTTAGGACAGGATATGGTTCAGTTCAAGCTTACCTTTTAATGGTTCAGTTCAGTTTAACTTTTTAAAAATTGAATCGAACTGAACTATTAACACTCCTAGTGAAAACGATGGGCTCACTTCTCCCTCCATATATCGAGAGTGACAGGGTAATTAACAAGACGGGACTGGGAGGGAGATCGTCCTTCACTTTTCCTCCTGAATCTTCTACTCTTTCCATAGCTCCTATTTTTATCATTGGAACTTAGGTGCGGGGGAAACCCAGTAAGTTAGAAAGACGTCCATCTTGGTGCTTTTTTTCTTCTTCTTTTTATCTGGTAATTAGGCCTATTTTAGACATAGGTGTTTCTAAGGAAGGATAAAATTGTTTTAGAACATTCAAAAGAAAAATTAAAAAAGGGTCATTGGGAAACATTCTATTTTAACACGCATATCTGTTTATGTTTCGATGAAACCTCTACTTTGTCCTGCTTTCTCAAAACCTTCATTCCCATGAGATTGATACCGACTAACAGATAGGTTCTGTTACTTCTTACTTGAGGAGTTCTGGAGCCTCGTAAAGATATCAAGACATTCCAGTGCTGTCCAAGGGCGACCATCACTGAATTTGAGAATTGCAACTGTGTTTTGAGGTTCTTCCAGCCCCAATGTAGCACTAGAAGTAAACAATGGGAAAGAAATGAGGAAATGAGGAAATTTAGTGTGAAACCAACTTGAGTACTCTTTTCAGGCCATTTCATAAGTACCTAGACCATGGGTCTTGATTATCAGGCAAACAACTTGTTTTTTCTTGAGGTTGCTATGTCTTGTGGGTTGCTTATGTCTCAAGCTTGTCTTAGTTTAGTAGTTATAAGAGAACAAATGCATGGACTGTTGAAAGTGTTTTCTCCATGAACATTTTCAGGTTTATTATCTATGCGGTATTCAGGAGTTGCGGCCTAAATGCGGGGAACGTCTTCTGACATATTTTAAGTCTGATAAATATCTATGTTTTGTCATCTGGTATATTGAGTGTTAACAACTTAGCGTTACGAATGTTTCTAAATCGGTTATATGCCAATCAAATGCTTATCTATCTCATCTTTTTGGACGAAACACACGTGCCGACTAAATTTTTCTTTTATAACTTTTTGAAGTCAATGGTAACTTTTCTTTTGTTGATTTGCTAATCCACATTTCTAACCTTTTATGATACTCATTTATTATAAAGGGAATTGATTATATAACAGTTTTTGGGTCACTGTTATGTTAACAGTTTGTTTTGAGCACAAAAAAAAAATTAATTAAAAATTGATGTGGGTCCACTCTTTCAAGATATTGTGGCTCGCAATCTACTGTTATTCTCACTATCGCCCATAATATACTAGCAAAGTCCTTATTATAAATATGTGCTATTGATGTTTTGTGATGATGGAGTTTTAAATACTTAAATTTCAAGTATCATTAGGTATACTTTAATGGGAGAATTTTTTTTTTTATGGCTTATTCTAACAAATATAATACTAAAACTTCTTAAAGAATTTATTAAAAAATTCGGTAATACTAAGTTCAAAATTTATTCTCATCAATTATAAAGGGATAGGAATTATCTTCTTAAACTACAAAATGATAGAAACTACCTTTAATAAACCATTTACATGCATTTAAATAATTTGCAAGTTTAAAGTAACTGGGCGATAATTAAAGTAACTGGGCCATAATTTCAATTCTCGTGCTTTTTGATGTGCATTTTGTAGCTTTGAAAAATATTCAAAAGGCTATCTCGTTATGGTATCTCTAATTATGCATTAAATCATAAGAGCCATCACTGAATATAGTTATGCAACGCACCCGGAACCTTCACTATTTATGATTCCAACCGAGAAGACAAAAAAAGGAGAAATAACAATGAATTTCGTAGGTTTTGGGTAAAATGAAAATTTGGGACTTTTCTGGCCGAGGAGAAAACCGCCAATTCCGGCCAAATTCCGGCATGTCACGAACCGGTTTCGGACTAGCCTTGACATGGGGAACAAAAGCCCTACGGTAACTCCACTTTTGGTCGTTCGTCGGAGATGAATTTCGCGAAGGAAGTTCTCGGGTTTGGGTTTTGCACCTGAGCGGTTTTCGCTCGATTCCGGGCAAAATCCTTCACCGTTTTCGTTGATTCTTGGACCTATGTGGTCGCACCGGCATGTTGAACAAAACCATCAATTTTTTTGGTCAGACGTTGGTCGTCGGAGGAGAATCGAACGGTGTTCTTCACGGTGGAAACGGCGAAAAATTGCGAGAAACCTACTGTTCTTCGCGTTGACTAGCGCGCGTGCGAAGGAGAAAAAAAAACAGAAAAAGGCGACTGCTGCTTGGGCAGCCCACATGCCCCTCCGGGCCTCCCCCCATTTTCCATTAAAAATAAAAGGAAAAAGAAAAATATATATGTATATTATGGGGATGGGGGGTCTGCTGATTGGGAAACGTGGGGCACGCCCACGTGGGCTTTTGGGGCCTTAATTACTCCTTTGCCCCCGCACCGTCATTTTCCCATTCCGCCCTTGCCAGCGTGGTGATTTTACGGTTTTGCTCCTGATGCTTTAATTACCCCTTTTACTCCTGATTGCGTCATAAATATACGGTTTTAATCCCACTAAGTTAATTTACAATTTTACCCCTTCAGTTGATTTACAATTCAGTCCCGGGTAAATATATCGTTTTGCCCTTATATGCAAAATTAAGTATATTTTGAATGAAATTAAATGTCTAGTGATCTATAAATATTTTAAACAATTAACGATTAGCCACATCATATTTAATTATATCAAATTATATATTAAGAGCCCTAGATAACATATAGTAAAAGATATTTACTTGCAATTAATTATATTAATACCGTGAATTTTCATTATATTAATATGATTAATTAGGTTGAAATATCATATTATTTTTCTTAATTTCCCCACAAGGATTAGGAAAAGGAATATAATCTGATAGTTTCATCATACATTCATTGTGGATCTATTTAAATTAGAAATTTAGCTCACATGCAGTTTTTGATGTTATTTGATCCATATTATGTGATATGTTTTGCATTGGTAAAACACGATTTAAGTGAATTTGTCTCAAATATTGTGACGAAAGCATGTTTATTTTGTTTATTATACAGTTTTACCACCTATGAATATCTCTGCTATTAATGTTCCCGAGCTGAATGGTGACAACTATAAGGTTTGGAAGGAATTAATTCTCCTTCAATTAGGGTGCATGGACATTGATTATGCTATTCGGAAAGATGAACCACCTACTTCTACTGAAAGTAGCACTCCAGCTGAAGTTACTCTTTGTGAACAGTGGGAGCGGTCCAACCGCCTTAGTGAAATGTTCATAAGGACTAAACTTTCTTCTAGTATTCGTGATTCAGTCGCTCAGCTAGCGGCTATTGATGCGCAATTTGCGTCTTCGAAAAAGGTCCATGCCATGACCCTGATCATGAAGTTTTCATCGTTGAGGCTCACTAGTGTTAGAGGTGTGCGTGAGCACATTATGAAAATAAAGGACATTGTGTCTCAGCTCAAGAACCTTGAGGTTGATATACTTGAATCCTTCCTTGCATACTATATTCTGAACTCTCTTCCACAACAATATACACATTTCAAGATCTCTTATAACACACATAAGGAGAAATGGTCAATTAATGAACTCATGATCATGTGTGTTTAGATGGAAACTTAATTCGAAAGAAATAGCGAAAATTATCTCTTCAATTTAAAGGATTTGAAACTTTAATTTAAATGCACTTCAGAAAATTAGAATTTTTTTAAAAAAAATCGTTGCCGGTTCATCTTTTAACTTCATCTCACAAAATCTCATAAAATTCAAAAGCAAAATCTAGCAAGATATGATTTCTTAAAAATCACGTCTCATCATTTTTAGAAAGATGGGATTTTCTAGAAATCCTATCTAGTGGATTGCATTCAATGAATAAAATCTTTTTGAATCCATCTTAGCTTTTAAAAAATGTAGACATAAGGTAAAAAGATTTTCGTAAAATTTTTTGGAATTAATGCAAGTTAAATCTGAAAAATTTAAGGTAATTGAACCAATTCACTCTCATTTTCATTTAATTTTTTAATTTCGAAAATCACTCAAAAATACAAAAAAAAAATTCATAAAAAGAAAACCCAAAAAAATGCACCATTGAACTCCAAATCAGAATTCATCAAAATTGCCAAATTGGACATTTTTTCATGAAATTGGTAGCGAAAGGGAATTAATTTAAAAATGAATGTAACCAAGTCCCAAACTTAAAATCTCTAGTTCGTAAAAATAATTTAGTTCTCCCAATAATTTACTTAGGTTTCTAATCGATCTACCAAAAAATGATTAGTGGCGGCTCCAAAAATTAAAAGTTTTTGCATAATAATCACTTGAATCTTAAGTTGCGAATTGGTAGAGCTTGAGAGAGCTTGAACTAGGTTAGTTAATCTAATTAATTAACTTGGTAATCCATTAATTTAAGATTGGAAAACCCGATTTTTAGGTCGCGACAACTTGGCACTCAAACGATCACAATTTACAACTTATGACACCAAAAGTCACTCCGCGAAATTGGTTAAACGACGTCGTTTGTGCTTTGGAAACTGACTAGGATCTCTGGCGAGCCACGTAGGATTAGTTAATTAATAAAAAAAATTGCCACGTATGATTTCTGGCCAGACTCACCTGAGTTGGCACTGAAATAACCGTTTTTTTTAAAAATTGGCACCAAAGTGAGCGCCGTACACAAATATTATCACTTGAGGTGTCATTCTGCCGATCATTTTGTTTTAAATACTTAACGTCAGAAGGCACTTTCTGGGAAGTTCATGGAGTATGCCATGATTCATGATTGCCAAACTTTTATTTTTTTCTATGAAACTTGGTTGACATAGGGATAAGGACCTGTTAATATGCTTAGATTAGTAAACAACGGAACTTCATTTATATATGAATGGATCGACTTGGGAGGACTGCCAATCAGTTCATTGCATCCTCTGTATCAATTCCAACCCCTGAAAAATCGTTTTCGTCTCATTTTATAATATTTTTTTTCTCGAATGTGAAATCACGTGGGACAGAAAGGAGCGGGTTGCCCACAAGTCAACGGGTCTTGGTCACGAACAAAAGGTAACTCAAGTAAACGCCGTACACAAGTTATGACACTCACGGTGTACTTATCCCAACTCTATACTACGTGATTGATGAGGTTGGGTGGGGAATTTAGTAAAAATGTGATTGACAATAACCTAATAATGATATTATTCGTGAAAATAATTCATTATTGATCCTTTATATTGACACAATCATAACAATCCAAAGAATTTTTTTAACAAAAAAGCCATTGACCACCCAAATGATACTTTCGTAAGGGAATTTTTTTTTAACTTATAGTAAAAATTTAAACTTTCTTGTCATTTTTCAACTTTATTATAATGTGGGTCACCAAAAGCATTATTAGTAAGAAAGTCATTGATTACCTAACGTGTTTTCATGTACTGTTTCTTTGCTTTTCCTTTACTTTTTCGCTCCATCCAGGAACTCGAAGCGCGGAATTGGAGAAGGCCAAGACCAAATATTAGCGAGTGCTCTTCTTTCTCTAGTGGTTGTAGAAGCCGGAAAGATCTGGTGTGGTTTTAATAATTAAAGTGAAGACCCTCGTTTTATGTTTTATACTTTTTTTCTTCTATCTTCGTAATTTTGCTCGTATCAGATAGTGAGTCATGATTTTCAGTATATATCAAAGAAATTCATATGTGATACTTAAAAGAAAACGCGAGCAATCGAAATTTGATTATATCATTCAGTTGATGAAGGTCGATGAGAAGGTAATTACCTTTGAAGATTTTTCCAAAATACAAATTATATGGAGATGACATGATTCATGATTGACAACCACTGAAAAGTCATCTTAGTGTCAGATTTTTCAAAAGAGCTTTTTTTTGCAAGGACTTGTCATAATGTGAAATCAATCACGTGGGACAGGAGGGAGGACACGACAATTTTCCCTCACGTTGCCCAAGCGCGGAGTGGGTGCCGACAAGTCAACGGTCTTGGTCACGAACAAAATGTAACATATATTGTAGTCTAATGTCTGTAGACCTCTAGAGAGAGAGAGCGAGCGAGCGAGCGAATTGGTGGGCGGCGTTTCTCATATTTTCTCCGAGTCATGCCTCCTGCAGTGGTGGCCGCTGGAATGAAGAGGAAGAACCCGGTTCGTTTTCTCTGCATCTTTGGCATCTGTATTGTTGTTTCTTTTACATGGAATATGGTGGAATCGATCCTCTGCTTTGTCCTTTTTTTTTTTCTCTCTCTCTCTCTCTCTCTCGCCAGAAGCATAAGACTTGGTCTGATACCCTATGTTTACTATGTGAAGCAATTTAGTTTCCTTGATTCGACAGGAATCACCTTCAACCTCTTCGTGGTCGTCTAAAATCAATCGAGAAGTATTCTTGAGCTTTAGAGGTGCAGAGACTCGCAAAGGGTTCACGGATCACCTTTACAGCAAATTGGTAGATGCAGGGATCGAGGTCTTCAGAGACGATGAAAAGCTCTGTACCGGAGAAGCGATCAAGCCGCAGCTCGTAGAAGCGATCAAGGGGTCGAAGATCTCGATAGCCGTCCTCTCCAAAGATTATGCTTCCAGCAAAAGTTGCCTCATGGAGGTTGTACAAATGTGGGAGTGCAGAGAATCTAATGGACATACTGTTATCCCCATTTTCTATGATGTTACTCCATACGATGTAAAACGCCAGGCTGGGGATTTTGGAAGGTCCTTCGATCAACATGTGAAAAACGGAGTCAACGCAGATACCATCCAAAAATGGAAGGAGGTTTTTCGAAAGATCGGGGGATCAAGCGGATTTCACCGGGAGAACATACATGGAGGGTAATTCTTTTCCTTCTGGTTTATATTTTCTTTCATAGTAAGTGGATGGGAAAAAAAAAAAAAAAGATATAGGATGACGAGAAAATGAACCTGAACCTTTTTGCAAAAATATCATATGTTCTTTAACTCTGCTGTCGTCCCTGCGCTTCATCACTTGCGTTTGCAGGCATGAGGCCCAGCTCGTAAAAGAAGTTGTTACACGTGTCTGGCAGGAGTTGAAGAAGGATGACCAAGTTGTCACCGACAAACTGGTTGGAATCGATCTTCATGTTCAAGAGATGATGGCAAAGCTTGGTGTTGTCTACAGCCAGGGACAAGCGACGAAAGTATGCGGGGAAGACGTGCGAGTCGTCGGAATATGCGGCCTGCGGGGTGTCGGGAAGACGACACTCGCCAAGGTTGTCTACAACGAGATGCATAAGTTGTTTGATGGATGTAGCTTCCTCGAAGGTATAAATTCGGAAGGAGTAAAGGGTTCCCAAGAAATGTTGATTGCTGACCTTCAAAAAGGAAAGCGTGCACCACTTAGATCTTCTGGCGATGGTATCAAAAAGATATCAAGCCTCTTTAGTAGAATGAAGGTTCTCATTGTGCTTGACGATGTGCGTGAAGACGAACAGATTAAAGCATTAGTCGGGGAGCTCGCTTGGTTTGGTTCAGGAAGCAGGATCATTGTGACCACCGACAACAGACACGTTTTCAACGGCTTCAACGACGAAGCAGCTCGCCGATCAGTTAAAGAACACAAGGTCGAACCGATGACACATCACCACGCTCTTCAACTCTTTCGTAAGCATGCTTTCCAAGGGAGTGCTCCCCAAAATGTCTCTGAGTATGATTCCCTGTCCATAGACATCGTCAATTCTATTAGAGGGCTGCCATTGGCTATTGCGCTCGTGGCTTCAAACTTATGCAACAATAGGGAGGATATACGGATGTGGAGAAGTACCTTGAAATTCTTGAAAAAACACCAAGGAGATAAAGAAGCTGCCTTTATGGTCAGTTACAGGGATCTAGATGAACACACAAAGCAGATATTCCTCGACATAGCGTGTTTTTTTATCGGAAAGGATGAGAGGATTCCCTTTTACATGTGGGACGCTTGCGATTACTATCCTCCTATTGGAATAAAACATCTGCGTGACAGGTATTTGTTGGAAATTGGAGAAAACAATGAATTAAGAATGCACAATCTGTTAAGAGACTTTGGCAGGAAACTTGTCCAGGATAAACATCCTCGTGAGCGCTGCAGGTTTTGGAATCACAGTGATGCAATTTCCATTCCAAGGGATGGTGAGGTAAGTTTTCCAAAGCCTCTAGCGGTTTACGAAAGCGTTTAGATTAACATAAACTTACTTTTCTTTATTCAATCTCGTGGTGAAAAGAAAGGGATTTGTTCGTTAACACTGATTTTGTAATTTTGATTTGTCTCGTTTCATTGAAAGGATCAAGAGAAATTAGCGTTTTTTCAACTTACTCATACGTTAGAGTTTTTTCAACTTACTCATACGTTTTTCCCCAACCGAGACTTGGCAGGGTACCGAAAGTGTCCAAGGCATTGGTCTCACAGTTGAAGAGGGTTCCTCCGTCTGTTTTACATGTGAAGAATTTTGCAATATGTCGAATTTGAGGTACCTCAGACTGGACCGGGCTGAAATCCAGGGAAATACTGAGAATCTTCCTCCAAAATTGAGGTGGCTTGATTGGCGAGAGTGCCATTCGATTCCTGAGCTATGTAATATGCATTTGAAGGAGTTAGTCATTCTCGATCTGTCTGGGAGTCCGGTCACCAAGTTTTCAAGATTCTGGGAACAAATCATGGAGGTATGGCCAATATTTGACTTGCTAAATCTCGTGTTAAGATGACAGATAACGAGCGTATTAAAGTTTGATATCTTCTTTTGCGCATACATTGCAGAAGGTGAAAGAATTGAAAGTCCTGAACCTACAAGGATGTAAAAAGCTACATGTATCGTTTAACTTTCCAGCTCCCATCAAATTGGAGATTTTGGTACTGGAAGATTGTACTCAGTTATTTCGAATCGGGCCATTCATCCGTGATCTGAAGAACTTGAGTTCCTTAAACTTGAGAAACTGCAGCCGAGTCACGGAGTTGCCCCAAGAACTGTACCGCATGGAATCTTTGACAGAACTTCTGATTGATGGAACTGGCATCCGAGGAATTCATTGCCAGGAAGGGTCTTTGGAAAATCTTGAAGTACTTAGTGCTCGTAACTGTAAACGCTTGCAAGATATATCCACAATTGGCCGCCTAAGGAAACTCTCGAGCCTTGATTTGGAAGGTGCTGATATTGATGGGTTTCCACGTGCTTTTGAATTTCCTCACAGACTCAAGAGACTTTCTTTAAGGGGTTGTCAGAAGTTGGTTGAACTTCCAACTTCCATCGGGAAGCTGGATCTGCTGGAGGAAATGGACCTTTCACTTACTAAAATCACAGAATTGCCAGAGTCAGTCGAGAATTTGAGGAATTTGAAGACGCTGAAGATGGCGCACACTTTCCTCCGACAATTCCCTAGATATATTGTGAACTTAAAGAACCTGGAGGAGATAGATTTCTCTTTCTGCATAAATTTGGAGGGCAACATTCATTGCTTTATTTCAGGACTATCCTCTTTGAGGATTTTGAGATTATCGTCATCCAATGTGGCTGTGCTGCCTAGGAGCATTCGCCGTCTTTCTCGCCGCCTCCAAGCTCTCGACATAGTTAAATGCAACCAACTTCACGCACTGCCGAGGTTGCCCTCTAGTTTACTCAGTCTCCGCTGGGGATCCAGAAACATGACAGTCCCCGACTTGTCGTATCTGACAAATCTAAAAGAGCTATGCTTGAATGATGATGAGCAGGCAGAAGCGGGGTCATCGAATCAGACCCTGAGTATCAGGTGGATCACGGGATTACCAAGTCTAGAGACCTTGGAATTGTCCCTTCCAAAAGTCACCAATCTCCCTGGGAATTTTAGTGACCTCACTCAGCTCCGGGAACTCACTTTATCCTACATGGACCTCACACAACTTCCCTCATCATCAAGCTTATGGACTCTGCGTCTCAAACACTGCAAGATTCAAGAGCCAACATTTTCTGGTCTGAAATATCTGTCAGAACTAGAACTAGAAGACTGCGATTTAGCAAAGATTGATGGTCTTGAAGACTTAACGCTTTTGGAAGTCCTGAAAATTTCTCATTGCAACGGTATAACAAACCTTAATGGGCTCAAAGGATCACGCCGTCTCAGGAAGGTGGAAGGTATCTTTTCTGCTCGTCCCAGTTTACCGATATTCTCCCATCCTGTTGAATTGGACATATGCGTTCCGAATTCTTCTCCGTCGGTGGCTTAGTAGTCTCTGTCCTGTATGAACTACTGTTGCACTTTCGGGTCTTCGACAGGACATCTCCTTTTAGTCTGAGAAACTGGAGAGAGACCTCTCTAAGGTACATGCTCCTATTCTGTTTACAATCCTTTTTAACCTAAGCAAAAGTTGGATGTTATCGTTACCAAGAATTCTTTATGTGTATATTGCATTGGATCTGTGCAGGGCGACAAAATACCCCAGGCAAAGTCTTCGCGTCTGGCGATCGGTAGTGGCATCAACAATCTCGCACCAAAACCATTGCCGAAGGTAACGGCGACACTCGAATTGCTGCTTATTCTGTTGGTGTTCTATTAGTACTGTTTTTCATAAAAGCTGCGGCTCACCAAGACTCCATTTACTGTTTTTTTTTGTAGCTTGAAAGCTGTCCACTGCCACGCAGCTGTTTGATTCGGATGAGAAGGAGAAAACGAAGGAGACAGAAAAGATCCAGCATCCATGGGGCAACATCGCAAGGACTCGGCAATCGTGATCCCATCACAAGCCTGTGCTTTCGTCAGCTCTGCTGGTGAAAATCCGTCCTCAACACCGCCTTCAACGTTGCCTTTCTTCATTCGAGTTAATCAAGACGTCGGTTCCAGACTCTCCAGGAGTTGATGATAGGATGGGGATCTAATTAGAAGTAATTGCAATAGAGTGCGCTCGTGATTGCGAAATTGAATAGGATGATTGCAATTTTGTGAATTGATCTGCTGCTTGGAGTAAGGAACGTTTTGTCCATCCTTCTCTTCTCTTCTCCTCTTCTTATTCGGTTCGCTTCCCTCGAATCTTTGGATAGAAATCCCGGTTCATGGTGATGGCTCAACTCGTCTAATCGGAAGTTAGATATGTTGAAACATTACATATGTTGGCTAATAACAAAATGCAAAATGATTGAAAAAGATTTAAAATACTATTAGAATGATAAAAGAAAAGTTAGAGGTACCTACTTAATAAACATTAACTCATACATTAATTCTATAAGAAAAAAAAGTGTAATTTTTTCACTTATCTAACATTGATGTAAACATTAACTGCGGATTATAGGTTTTGCTCGTATCCGCTCATCTGAAGGTAATTTAGGTCATGTTCTGTCCCGTTACAGTGACGACATGGTAAAGAGGAATATTATTTAAGTCTCCTCATGTTTCATTCTCTTTTTTGCCATGTAACAAAACAGCCCAGTGAACCCACCTTGGAGACACTTTTTTCACTTGTCCAAGGTTCAAATTTTGACTTGTCCGGGTTGACTCCCTCCTTAATCCTGTTGTTGTGTTGTAGAATTTAGGCCAAATCTTGAAACTGGTGGGAAACCAAAGCCCTGTTTTTGCATGTATTTGTGATGTAGATGGTTCAGGAAAAACGAAACTAATGGTATTAATGCGATAACAGCTTGAGGTCATGAACGATATTGCAGGGTTCCCAGCCCAAAACCTCATGGATGTACAAATGGAAGCTTCTTATTAGAGGTTGTCTTGCGATCCTGATCATACATCTTTATTCGTGGAAAGGGTTCTAGACTTGGCGCCATACTTCAGTCCATTCATGCAGCTAGTTGAACCAATATAAGTTAAAGCAGAATGAGGAATGGCGGTGTGGACAATTGAGCCAACTGAATTTGTTTTGCTGGTGATAGCTGAAGATTATATCGGCTGTGTATAGTTTATCCAACTAAGAGGTTTCGAGGCTAGAAGCTAGTATCCGACATCAACACCATTTACTCTTTATAAAGTGTACCAGCCAGCAATTTGATTCACCATTCTAGCTAGGGATGTGCATGTTAGTGGAACTGGAATAACATGCCTATTCACATCAAACACCCCCGTTGCGACATAATAAGTGATAAGTAACATCTTTACGCTCCCATGAAAACTGCTTTCGTCGCTGTTAAATGAAGGATTCTTTAAATGAGTGATTGTTGCTTGCACGTCCAGGACAATATAGGAAAGAGAATATGTTCAACCTCGGAGCTGCAGGGAGTCTTTTATATCTGATTGCTGCGAGTAAGAATGAACTCAACAAAATGGAGGATGTGCAGAAAGAAATGGAACTTCTTCTACAGAATGTCAAAGAAAAAGTACGGAGGAAAGATTCTTCTCGAGACCCATCTGAGTCGACGGAGAGTGTTGCCTCTTGTTTGACTGATATAAAGGAAGTCGAGAGCTGCGGCAGCCACCTTTCGGAGCAATCCCATAGAACGCCATCTCTTTTGCTAGAACAACGTAGACATATGCAGTCGAATCAGTCCAGTGGATGTGAGTCTAGACAAGAACCTGTGGAGGGGATTGAAGAACTGGAAGCAGAAATAGAAGCTGAGTTAGAGCGCTTGCAGCTTCAGTTGGATGCTGAAACTTCTTCCAAGCAATCATATCAGGAAATGATAAAGGTAAGGTTCTATGTCTTCTGATTCTCTGTGTGATTCCCGGATGTTGGGGGCTCTCTGAGGAAAACTACTTTCCTTGATGCTATTCTCACTATCAATGATAGTGTTTCAGTTGTTTTGGATGTCTTGGAAATGTAAACCAACCTCACTTGAAGTTTCCTTCACTTGTTCCGTGGAAGGCTAGCATAAGAGCAATCATTTAGATTGTGCATGCATTTGATGTTTACATATGCTGCAGCAGAGTCTCAACATCTGAAGGTTTTAAACGGAGAAATGTCTCTGAGCTTTAGTTTATGCTAATTCTGCATGTTTCACAGTTTGTCCCTTTATTTGGTCAGATTGAACTCCACATGGTAGTCAGATTTTTACTTAATTTGTATTCCTGATTTTTCATTTTGCGCCGTTGCTACCTACTCATCTGTTCAAGCCTTTTAGTGCTTAGCACAGAAAGCATGGAGAACTTTCTTCATCACAAGTTCTCTTTTATTTGTGCTTATTATGCAAAACGATTTTGCTCTTTATCAGAGTGAAGAGAACCAGTTATAGGCATCGGCTTTTCTGTCACATTTTGGTTTGGTTTGGTTTGGTTCTGCTAATTATGTAGACATGACCGAACTCCTGTCCTGTTTCCAACCTCCTTGTCAATCCACATACTCAGTGTCTCTTGGTGCTATTGTGAAAGGGAAAGAGAGGAGGAAAATAAATGTATCTTCCTGGCTATTATGTGCAGGGCTTAGTGTTTAAATCTTATTCTGTGTGCCCGTAGAAGGGTGGGAACGGAAACTGCCAAAGGATTTTGAAACAAATGTAAATCTATGCATGGTTTGCTCTCTGATTTTCCACTTTCTTGCTGTCTTCTTATTTCTGTGAAACTTGATTGCTTTCTCTGTCCCTGGACATGGAGGAGGAACTCCAGAATCTCCAGAGTTCAGTGCTCTGCTCGCTTATGCCTTTTCATGAGTTCGAAAAAAGTTTTCTCAGATGCATATGTTGCTGTTATAGTTGAACCTTCAGTTCAAGGCCATTGACACTGAACAATCGTCTCCAGTTCTCTCTTGTTCCATTCATTATGTTTGTGCCTTTGAAGGAGTACATTCTTTTCTCATTCGGCTGTCGAAACAAAAGTCATGCAAGGATCTGCTCGAACTGTGACCCCTTTTTGGGATAGATTTTAGCTACCTGCACTTGTTTGAGTTTGGTTGATGATTATCTCTTCATCTGACTGTTCGAGCTTATGATCTATAGACTCGGTTTAGCTGATTGCACCCAAGGAGTCTGCTTCAGGAAGCGGTCGTAGCACGAGTTTCGGGGAAGTAATGAACCCCGAAGACGAAGCGACTGAAGTTCAGGGCGGAGTTCCCCCTATCGCTCAAATACTTTCACATTCATCTAAAGTTTTAATTTGAGAAGAGACTCCCATGTGCATGTGACTGATTTACCAGTTGGTAGTTTTGGTAAACACATTTGTGTCAAAATAGTTTGTTACATGTGTAATATTTAGGATTATTCTCCATTTGGACATGCAAAGAGCAAGTTTACTAAAGTACACATACAACAGAAAGAAGATTTTGAATATTATTAGATTTTCGACAAATTTGATTCTATTTTCGTTTTAGAGTGTATGGATTTCAGTGTCGTGTTCTCTAAACTCGAAACTATCTGTCCAAATCCATTATTTATATTAATTTTTGGCGTGTAAGATTGAAAGCACGATCTGTCAAACAATAAAACTCATGGAATTGTCTCGTATCTCATCTTTTTAGATCAACTTCAAGTTCAAGTTATGCCTGCACTTCTTTGTTAAAGGGATATGCTTTACATGACAAAAGCTATATACTTAGAATATGCTGATTTCAAAAGAGGGATGGAAGACTAAATGAACTATTCTTATGTATGTTTGAAATTTGGCTGAATTAAATAATCTATACCATTTACTTCAATCTTCTTAAAATATTTTTAGATGAATTAATGAACTATAACATTGAATTATCAATACTTAATTTTCAAGAATAGATTCAGTTGATTACCCATATTTTATTCACAGATATGTTTAAAGATATTTTATCTAGATTTTTTTTAAACTTAAACTTAATAAGAATGGATTTCCATGATTACAAATCAATAAACCAACACCAATTAATGACTGTGAGGCACGTGGCAAAATTGTGTCGAGTATTGAGGTAAAGTGAATTGCCATGTGGCATTATATAAACATTTTCCCGATTGTCGATGTAAGTATTTTGTGATATGTATCAATACTTTTACATGTTATTTATATATGTGTTAGCATATAATTGTTGTCACTTATGATGTTGATAATGTTGTAACTTCTTTTATTTCTACAAATGTGTTGGACCTATATATATGCATAAATACTGTTTTTTTTTTGTAAAGTTCCACATATAAAAAATTGGAAAATGCTTAAAGTTAAACGTAGCAACATGGAAGTTTATACAATTAGAATTTAGAAAGAGTGCATACATGATAGAAACATTAGAAAAGTTGAGTTTTATACATATCACAAAGGTCAGCTCAGTTTTTTTAACAACTATGATACATGGATGTCAAAAGTAAGAGTAAACACATGAATAAAATCACAATAGATCGCTCATTTCCAATAATATATTAAACTGAATATAATATTAAATTGATAGAAAATAAAACAAGCCATATTTAAGATATCTACTATGACATCCTGAAATTTTCTATATTAGAAATAAATATGAAACAGAAGAATTTCTCTTGACTTGTTCTTTAAGACACCTAGAAGCTTTTAGAGGAATCTATCTCGTAGCTTCTCGAAAAAGCCATCCAGTACTTCTCGAGGAAGCTATTCCAAAGCTTGTTCAAGGAAGCTATTACATGACTTATTTAAGAAGTTTTTCAGGAAATTTCATATTAGAAAACAGGACATAGTAATATTTTTTGAATTAATATATAAGTCAATGCCAAGTCAATTAAAAACATATAAGTCAACAGCAAGTCAATTTGCTAACGGATAAAAATGATGTCGCTTTCATGTAATCAATGAAAGGATAATAATAATGTCACTTTCAAGTATTTAATGATAGGATAAGATCAATGTCGATTTCAAGAAATTAATAATATGATAAGATGCTAGATAGATAGCCAGGTTTATCGTGTAGTTTACAATTTATGAGATGCTGAAGTTAATTCGCTAAGCGAGAAGAAAAGGTTTAAAGTTGCAACTGCAAGACTCTTGCTGAGTTGCTGCAGAAAATGTATACAATATATCTAGCTGTCTGCATTTTCCTTGTATCCTGCTGCCCCCTGAACTGAACCTTGTTTGCATTCTTACTGATTTATCTCAGTGCCAGCTAGCACACTTGCTTCTTCCTCTGGAGTCCATCCGCAACAGCCTAGAGAGAAGAAACGTATCGCTAGTGGTCCTGCAATCGATCAGCAATCCGAACAGCACTTGCATAAGTGCAGATACCTGATGAAAAATCCAGTTCGCCCCATGAATATCTGATACAACTCTCATCCTTTTTGAGTCACGAGCGAATCACCCTTGAGCACTAAGGTATATTCTCAGCTAACATTAGGCCTGAGCTTTATCTACTGCTCGGCAAAGACAAATCTTGCGTTTATTTTCGGCAATGGCGGTGCTGATGAAGTACGGAATGTATAGATAGGTTGTTAACATGTTGCATTGTCTCGGTCTTGGAAAGTAAGTTAATGCTTTGTATATAGAAAACTTATCCTAGGAAGCTCTCCACAAGGTTGATGTGATTGTGCAGGATGATCGGAACATGCAAGTCCGCGTAGCTATTTTACTTGCGTTTTTTAGCTTGAATTCGCGATCTATTTCATAGTGTATCTAGGCGAAGGTATGATTATATGCCGGATGCTTTCGAGTGGCGCTTTTAGTCATTTATTACACCTTCTCACCCTAAAATCAATTCACGGCATCTACTATGTAGATCTATATGTACATCTCAAATTCTCTTTACGGCCGCCTTTTTGTTCCTTTTAGTAGACGAGCTCGTTATAAGGCGAGGACGTCCAAATTGTTTACCTTGAACTGGCAATTTGCTACTTCTAGTACACATGCTCGTGCTCTAGTCTGGCGCACCGACATCAAGTTATTGAAAACTTGTCCTCAATGAATTCGTTTTCCCATGACAACAAAATTGAGGATGAATCTTTTTCGGCCATCAAGTTATTGTAAACTACACGATAAACCTCCCGCACGCCCTATTTCACTAATTGAGGATGAATCTTTTTCTTTCCCGTCCTCAGAAAGTAATCCGGTATTTTATATGTGAGAGTTTAGATGTAGCCTTTTAGGGTCATGCTAAGGACCGTGTGAGACACCTTCAGCAAATGAGAACGTTAGGTAGGCGGCAGCGGCGTCCTCTCGAATTACAGGGCGGTCACACGCTTGAAGAAGACGACAGTTTACCTTTTTGGACTCTTTTCTTTTCTACATCTTCTCTTTTCCTTCCCCTCACGTTCTCTCTAATCTCTTCTTATGGCCGTGTCTGGACTCTCTCGTGTATATGTGGGCGGAGACTAGAGAGGAAGACCACCTCGTGCAAGTCCCCAGAGCAGGAAGCAAAGAGGCTCCCTTTATTTTATTTTATTTTTTTTTGTCAGAAATAAGAATCTTTATTTATCATTCAGAGTTCGAAAAAGCCAACCTCAGGAGGGGACATCAACACAAAGCAAATCCCAAAGAATTTGGGGATTAAATAACCAAAAGACAGAGAGGGAGTCTAAGCGGGCGCCCTTTGCTAGCTAGTCGGCAACTTGATTCGCTGGTCTATCACAATGGGCTAGAGAGATGTTTTTGAAAAACCTGAGCTGGGAATGTTTGCAGATCGTACCCTCTCCGATTTCCAGGAATCTCTCTTCCCCACCCCTTCTTTTCCCCTGCTCACCTTTCTCCTCCTCTTAATCATTGGGAAATTGGTTAACCCACCTCAAAACATGGCATCAAGTTGGGTACTTATATCGAACCAACTCAATAAAATCAGAACGGCTGAACACTCAATCTCGATAGTACGTACAGTTGTAGCTCAGAAAAGGTTGTGTTGTATTGCTCTATCTCTGAACTCGCAGCTTTGTTGGAGGTGTGATTTAACAAAAAGGCACGAGGGTCACGGTCAGTAAAAAAGCTGACCCCATAGCTTTGTTGTGAGGGAACTTTTGCACTTCTAGTGAAAAAGTTGAATTTTCTTTTTATTTTTCAACTTTACAAGAATGTGGATCAATTTATAGATCTAGTACATTATTTCAAAGGAAAATTTCAAATAAAGATCCGAAATGTCATCATTTTCTCCAATAAAGACCTAAAATGCCTTCATTATTTCAAAAAAGAGCCTAACCAAGGGCATTTTCGTCATTTAATTTTTTTTCTTTTTTCTTTTTAATTTTATTTTTTCCTCTTTTTCCATTCCTTCTCGTCGGTGGCCGGTCTTAGGCAATGGACGACCACCGATGAGGACTGCACGAGGGTAAGATAGGCCACGAGGGCAGCCCTCTCTCAAATCTGGCGAGGGTAGGCCTCGCCTTGGGCGAGCCTAGTGAGAGCAAGTGAGGGTGGCCCTCGGCTAGCTCGGGTGAAGCTGGCCTCGCCAGTGGCCATCCATCGCCTGAGATTAGCCACTGACGAGAAGGAACGGAAAAAAAAGAAATGAGAAAAAAGAAAAAAAAAAGGAAAAGAAAATGACGAAAATACCTTTGGTTTGGTCAAATTATTCTTTGAAACAATGTCAACTTTAGGCTCTTGTTTGAAAAAAATAATTATGACACTTCACTCGCTTCTTTCTATGTAAGTATGTCTCTTTATTGAAATGTGAGTTCCACCGCAGAATAAAATATGTTTTTAAATTAATTAGTTCTTGTGGAACCACATTTTTTTTCTTTTTAATTTCTCTTTCATCCTTGTCCCCTCGCGTCTATCACCCACTGCCACTTCTCTTTTCCTGTCCTCCATGACCCGACGTCTCTCTCTCTCTCTCTTCGCTCACTACTCACTCGCCACACACGCGCGACTTACCCAAATATTCTACTCGCTTGTAGATTGGGTCCAAGAGAAGTCGATGAAAAGGATCCATGGCGACTACATCGACCCGTGAAGCTATGAATCGGGTCGGACAGTGACCCTGCACATCCGTCCTGCAAAAAGAGAGTAGGAATCATCGCCAACCTTAGTTTCATTGAAAATTAGTTGGTGGAGAATATGCTTACCGACTAGGGGCATATTCTAAAGAAAGAAAGAAAAAGAAAAAAACACTTCTGATTGGCCTGTGGGGTCCCCCAAGAAAATTTTCAAAATAGTTAAAAAGTCGTGGGACACCTTCACCGGTGTCCACTTGCTAACGAGAACGTTAGGTTTGGAAATGGACGAGAAAAGGACACTTTTAGTGCTAAAAGTTGTGTACAGAGATCACTTTGGTACTAAAAGTTTCAATCGAATCACTTTGGTGCCAAGTCGGAGACAAAAGTATCACTTTGATGCCACCGGCGAAAAATTTCGACCATTCTTAATACGTGGCATTTTTAATTAATTTTTGGATTTTAATTGGCATTTTTTTCAAAAAAATGAACTCCACATTGGTTACAAGTGGACTTTAAAATTCAGAAAAAAATTTAAAAATAAAATGAGATTTTTAAAAAATAAAAATTAACAGAAAATTTTAAAATAAAAACTTTATTTAAAATACATTGAAATAATCTAAAAAAATTAGCAAAAACAAAAAAACAAAAAAACAAAAAAAAGCAGGCGGCGAGGGTTGCTGTAACCCTCGCCGCCGCCGCCCCACCATCACCGGCAATGGCCGGCGAGGGTGGGGCATGGCTAGCGGGGGTCGCCGAGCCCCGGCCAGGGGCGGCGACCCCCCGCCGGCCGCAGGCGAGAGCCTAGCGGTCTTTGCCCAGATCTGGGTGAGGCTGGAGACCCTCGCCCAGGTCTGGTCGAGGGCCACCACTAGCGGCCGACCCCCGCTAGTAGCGGCCCTTGGCCAGACCTGGGCGAGGGCCGGCGACCCTCGCCCACGCCTGCGGCCGGCGGGGGTCGCCTGCCCCTAGCCGGGGCTCGGCGACCCCCGCTGGCCATGCCCCACCCTCGTCGGCCATTGCTGGCGATGGTGGGGCGGCGGCGGCGAGGGTTACAGCAAGCCCTCGCCCACGATCTGCAATCTCTTTTTTTTTTTTTTAAATTTTTAGCTTTTTTTTTTCAGCTTATTTGTCAAATTATTTTTAAAAAATTCAAATTTAAAAAAAATGCCACGGTGGACCTCTGGCGAGCCATGTCAGCATCATATATTAATAAAAAAGTGACGCGTCAGATTTTCGACGGAGCAAATCGGACTTGACAAAAAAGTGATCGTTTTTAAAAAACTTGGCACTAAAGTGATCTGATTGAAACTTTTGGCACCAAAGTGATCTCCGTACACAACTTTTGGCACTAAAAGTGTCCTTTTCCCGAAATGGACAGATAAATTTGACTTTAAAGTGAGCCGGCCAAGTTTGAAGGCATATGTACTCATTTGCCTCGTTCATATCTGAAACTTCTCTGCTCATTTCTTAGCTTATAGCCCACGCCACACTCACCTTATCTTCTCTTTCGGTGAGGGAGGGAGAGATCTGGATCGTAATAAGCGTCCTAGCCATGGCATACTCAAAGCCCGAATCGAGTAGTGATGTCACACCCCGACCCTCAGGCACACGATAACTCTTCCAAACGTCAGGTCAAAAGGATAACATCCCAAGCATGTCATCGATCCATTCTTTTTATGTTTCAATTAAACGCATGCAGACCCCAGACAGTAATATAAAAAGGAATAGACAGCAGGAGATATAACAAACCACAACAGTACAACCATTTTTATTTATATTCAGTTAGCCCAAGGGAAAACGAACCGATCTACAAGCCCATCTTCAGGGCCGTTTTCTATGACTAACAAAAAGAAACCAGGTCAGGTCTAGGGGCTAACTACTACCACAAAAAAGAAACCTCCACCTCTACGCACGCTCACTGGCCGTCACCACCAGGCCAGCCGTGGTACTCCGACGGAGTCTCTAGATCTTCCTCGTCAGGGTTAGGATTAGGGTCCATTATCTCCCCGTCCGGTGTATCAAATCCAGCAGGTCCCATGTGTTGGATCTAGCAATATCACCTAGAGGGGGGTGAATAGGTGATTTAAAATAATTTTGACTAGAAAATGCGGAATTAAAAGAATCAAGTCAAAATAGAATCTGAATCTGAATATGTGCAGTTTATGATTCTGAACATGAGTATGCAGATTCTGAATATAAACACCAGCATGCAATATTCTATCAAACACAATGATAAGAGTTTAGAGATAGAGAATATTGCACACGACGATTATAGTGGTTCGGCTTAGATCAAGCCTACGTCCACTCTCCCACGCCGACAGCCGATAGGCTGGATTCCACTAGATGAATCAATGGAGGTTTACAACAAGTGATGATACTCTCTTTGATAGATCACACTATCCTCTCTCAATCACTCTTACAAAGCCTCTCAAAGATTATAACGTTAAGCTCACAGAGACAAGTATGAATCTGAATAACTCTAGCACTTTGAAATTGATGATTCTAATCTCACACCGTAATAGCACCATGGATCTCCTTTTATACTCCTTTACCCCCAAACTAGCCGTTGGACAGGTCTTCAAAGGATCGCTCTTCAATCTCTGATTGGACGCCATCAATCTTGATTGAACGAGACTGTATCTAGGGAGATTTGGTGACCGTTGGTGTTGAATCTGAACCCCTCAGATTCAGTCGCCCATACAACTCAATCTTCGGTTTCCATAAGTGGAGTTCTTCAAATATGGAAGCTTTCTTGTCCCATGGAAGGTAATTTCCAATGAAGGATATTCTATCAATCATGTTATAGAATAATCCTGTCAATCAAAGATTACAAACTTCCATAAATACCTCAGCAACATATGTCAGGCGTGGGTCTTCAGAATCTGGAATTAATACATCTCGCAGCTTCTGAACAGTCTTCAGAACCAGACTTCAGAAGCAGTCTCTTGAATCTGAATATATCGCTGCTTCTGAATAAGTCACAATTTCTGAATCACTGCTTCTGAATAAGTCACAGCTTCTGAACAGAGATACACTGAGTTTGATGTTGATAGAAACCTTGTTGATGCTCGCATATAAGTCTTCGCGAGATTAAGTCTTCAGAGGCAACACGAACCTCCTTCTGAAGTTTTCAGAGGCAACACGAACCTCCTTCTGAAGTCTTCACGAACCTCCTTCTGAATACAAGACTTCAACTTTCTCAGAAGCACATACGCGACGACTACTCCTTGAGTCTGAACATCCAACTAAGGTCAATATAAACTTTTCTTCTCAGATGCAATATCCAGAACTTCAGATGCATAATTCAGATGCAGTATCTTGAGCTCCATCTTCTGGTTCCTCCAAGCATATTGGCAATTGTGGTTCTACCTCACTGTTCACCTATCCAAGGTCCTTCCAAGCTTTACCAAACTTCCCGTTCTAGGCTTGTTCACCTCTACTTAGGTACCTTAAGCTTGTAGACACCTCTACGCCCAATGCCTTGGTCACCATTGATAGATAACTCATAACCTTCAAATATTCTGTTAATACACCATCTGCATAATGGCTTGTGATTCTTTCACCTGGTTCTACTCAACCAATAAACACATTAGTAGCCTTTGATTATTTTGTCATCTTCAAAACATAATGGGGGATTTTCCCTAACACCATGCTCAGACGATTGGGATCGAACACGGGGGTCCTTCAAACCCTCGGATCGGCCCATAGAGATTATCGCCGTGACGCATGAACCAGGCTTTGAAGAGATGAGCCACTTCATCAACCCGGATAGTCGTCACGTGCTGCTCCCAAACTCTATCCGAACCTGGACTCGGACAACGAATGATATGAGAGGACTGGTCGGTAGGCACCCCAAACCTCACATGACACTCCGTCATACTATGGACCTATAAAACGGTTAACGACGACAAATGAGATATAAATCTCAATGAGTCAACGCCTAAGTCCGATTAAGACGTCGATTCACCTAGGCGGCCTAAATAAGCAACATAAAGCGATGGCAGATCAATAGCGTGCGATGCACGCCACGCCCTAGCTACCAAACAAGGGCACGGTCCAACGGCCAATAGACAACCACATGCAACTCACCTTGCCTTGGCCCACACAACAGATATCTCATGGCAGTAAATCATAAACAGGTCAAGACACAACTAGAACACTCGGCAACCACTCAAGCACTATGCAACATGCGTGTTCTAGTTATTAAAGAAAGAGATACTCCACTCTCGCCACAGTACAGCCCAACCGCTAGTACTCTTCTCGCAAGACCGAGCGTCGTCCCACTCCATTCCGGCGACTACAACCGATAGCCTTCTAGGCCCCCGAGACGAACATACTAGGCTTTCCTGTAAGGAACTTCGGTCCATCACAAGCTGCAACCGGCATCCGACCAGTCGTGTAATTCCGGCCTTGCCGGCACGAACTGTCGTGCAACCAATATGCCGTGTGCATCAGAACTCTCGCCGGTACGGACATATTAGGCGACGGACCCAAGCCAACAAAGGTACTGCCCACGTCTCCAGTTACGTTAGGGTGACGCTAAACCATTGTGTGACCACACAAACACACCAAGCAATCAAGCCAATTCTTACTTCGCATTAGCCCAATGCAGTCGCATTCATGAGTATGTTCAAAACTCGGCTAATAACCATTTTCATGCTCAAAGAACACAATTGCTCACACAAATATTCATTTCCAATTAAACAGGATATCCTGCCCTAAGTGATAATCCAGCAGATCCAAACAATCAAACACTCCAGTCAATCAATAATTAATCGATCAGTAGTTAAAGACAGTTAATTATTAACAGGCAATTATCTCGGCCATGACTATTTATCGCCACAATAGTTAATTAACCGATCTATCCTAACCACAATAAGTCGTCAACTAACTGCGGTAATTATCCACTAACCATGGTAACTAACAATTAACCACAATAACTAATTAATTAATTACAGTAACAATCTAATCAACCACGGTAACTATCTTAATCTAAGACTAAGTGTAATTAACGGCCTAATTAAAGATTAAGGTTTAACTCACAACGACAGTGGCGGCGGTGAACGGCAGCGACAGGTCTACGGACTCGGCTCGAGGTCGCGAACGAGGCTACGACGACGGTGGACGACGACGACACTCGGACAGTGACGAACCACCACAAACAGCGGCGGACAGCAGTTGAGCGACCGGGCGACAGCTGAGCTCGGTGGGGCTTCGGGAGTGTGACGGCAGGGGTGACGGTGACTGTGGCTCGTGGGATAATGAACGGCGAGCGGCTACGAAGGGGGAGGGCGGATGGAGGTGGGTGGCTCCCGGTGAGGGGGATGGTGACGCATGGCAAGAGGCACGGCGGGGCGACGACGGTGCGGGCGGAGCGGCGCGGCGACGAGGTAGACGGCGGTGGAGCTTGAAGGAGAGGCGGCAATAGAGGCTAGAGGAGGAAGATGGTGTTCTAAAAATGGGAAAAAGGGGAGTGAAGGGGAGAGGGGTGGTCGGCCATGGGTAGGGGAGAGAGAGAGAGATTAAGGGGCAATTTGGCAAAAAGCCAAAAGTCAAAAGGTGAAAAGCAAGATTTGACTTTGAGGTGATGTGCAATAAATGCGGCGGGGCCTATGGTCAAGTCAGTATTTATGACATCGGACTTATATGAATAATATCAGAGGGCGTCTCGGTCATTTGGTTAATTTAGGTCTGGTTGGTCATTTAGCTCAGACGACTGAAGGCATTTCGTTTAGGGTTAGGCTCGAGCGCAAAGGAATTCGACGCTAAATTCTACGGCGCGGCAAAACTAAACAAACTCTATTGAACTATGCTTCGAGGGCTACTCATAGCCTTTCAGAACAAACAATTCCGCGTCCGATCATTGTCACTCAAATTCCAAAAATCCAATATTATTCATTTTACAAGCCTTGGAATTTCAGGACGTCACAACTCTTTCCTCCTTAGGGAATTTCGTCCCCGAAATTTAAACATTATACAACATCAAACAAAAAAGGGTACTAAATCTTCATTGCCTCCTCGCTTTCCCACGTTGCACCTTCTGTCCCATGGTGTTGCCAAACCACTTTAACCAAAGGAATCGTCTTATTCCGTCGCACTTGCTCTTTCCTGTCTTCGATCCTCACAAGGCGTTCCACGTACGACACACGTTCATCCACTTCAATTTCCTCAAAACTCAACACGTGGGCTGGATCAAGCTCATACTTCCTCAACATCCATACATGAAATACGTCATGTACCTAAGCAACTCTCGGTGGCAATGCAAGATGATAAGCCATATTCCCAATCCGTTCCAGAATCTCGAACCGTCCAACGTACCTCGGGCTTAACTTTCCCTTCTTGCCAAAATGAGATGTCCCTCTCATAGGCGGCACCTTCAGGAAGACGTGATCACAAACTTGGAATTTCAATGGTCTACGCCGCTTGTCGGCGTAACTCTTCTGACGGCTCTAGGCTGTCCTAAGTCTCTCCCTGATGATTTGATAGCGTCCAATGACCGTTGCACCAACTCCGGACCAGTAATCTTCCTTTCGCCAACCTCGTCCCAACAAACTGGAGTTCTGCAAGCTCTACCATACAGCGCTTCGAAAGGTGCCATCTTAATACTCTGCTGATAACTGTTGTTATAGGCGAACTCGACCAAATGAAGCTGATCCTCTCAACTACCCTTGAAATCCAATACACAGGCTCGCAACATATCCTCAAGCGTCTGAATCGTCTTTTCTGATTGGCTATTAGTCTGAGGGTGATAAGCCATGCTGAATTACAACTTCGTTCCTAAAGCAATCTGCAAACTCTTCCAAAAGGTAGAGGTGAATTTGGGATCACGATCTGACGTGACCGTTACTGGCACTCCATGAAGACGCACTATCTAACGCACATACAGATCCGCCAACCTATCCAAAGTGAAGTCCTTTCGCACGGCGATGAAGTGAGTAGACTTCGTCAATCTATCCACCACAACCCAAATCGAATCATTGCCTCTCTAACTCCTTGGCAAACCTGTCACGAAATCCATCGTGATATGCTCCCACTTCCATTCCGGAATCTCAAGCGGCTGTAACAATCCTTCAGGTTTACAATGCTGCGCCTTGACTTAATGGCACATCAGATACTTTGCCACATGCTTGGCTATGTCAGCCTTCATACCACTCTACCAGAAGTACTGTCTCAAATTTTGATACATCTTCGTGCTACCCGGATGAATACTGTAACTGCTACGATGTGCCTCCGACAAGACTTCCTCCCTAAGACCTTCATCAATAGGCACACATAAACGTCCTCGAAACTTTAGTATTCCATCCTCGGCTATATGAAAGTCGTCCTTCCTCTTCTCTGAGTCCTCTTGAAGGATTTTCTGAATAGCAGGATCCGTCGACTGCAGGGCCTTAACCCTTGCCAGCACCTTCGGCTCAATCCTCAAGGCAACCATCAGACTTGACAGACGGCCTACCTCCAATTTAAACTCTGAATCTCGCACTTCCTCTAGGAGAAACCATTCCTGGACCATCAACTGGGCAACCGCTGATTTCTGACTCAGAGCATCGGTAACCTTATTAGCTTTACCCGGATGATACAAAATCTCGCAATCATAATCCTTGAGAAGTTCCATCCAACGGCTCTATCTCATGTTCAACTCCTTCTGAGAGAACAGATACCTAAGACTCTGGTGTTCGGTGTAGACTTGGAACTTTTCTCCGACCAGGTAATGCCTCCAAATCTTGAGAGCAAAAACGATCGCTGCCAACTCCAAATCATGCGTCAGGTAGTTCAACTCATGCAATCTCAACTGATGAAACACGTACACAACCACTCTCCCATGTTGCATAAGAACACAACCTAATCCCTTGAAAGACGCATCGCTATAGATCTCATAATCTTTGGAACCAGACGGTATCGTCAAAACAGGAGCCGTAATTAGCTTGTGCTTGAGCTCTTGGAAACTATGCTCACACTTATCCGTTCACTCAAATCTCTCGTCCTTTTTCAACAAACATGTCAACGGCATAGCTATTGTAAAGAATTTTTCAACGAAACGTCTATAATAGCCCACTAAACCTAAAAAACTTCGAACCTCTGTCACTGTCGTCAACTTCGGCCAATCCATGACCGCTTCAATCTTGGCGGGGTCCATAGATATCTCTTCTCCGAAAATCACGTGACCAAGGAAGGCTACGCGAGCTAACCAGAACTCGCACTTGCTAAACTTAGCAAACAACTGATGTTCCCGAAGAGTCCCCAAAACTGTTCTCAGATGCTGCTCATGATCCTCAAAACTCCTCGAGTAAACCAAGATATCGTCTATAAATACTATGACGAATCTATCCAAATACTCCTTGAACACTCGATTCATTAAATCCATGAAAGCAGTTGGGGCATAGTCAGACCAAACGGCATCACAGTAAAGTCGTAATGACCATAGTATGTCCTAAATGCCGTCTTCGGTACATCCTCCTTCTTGATTCTCAACTAGTGGTATCCCGTCCGTAGGTCGATCTTGGAAAATACCGAAACTCCTTGAAGTTGGTCAAACAAATCGTCTATCCTTGGCAACGGATACTTGTTCTTGACTGTCACCTGGTTGAGATGACGGTAGTTGATGCACAGACGAAGCGATCCATCATTCTTCCTCATGAACAACACATGCGCTCCCCACGGAGACGCATTAGGACGAATAAATCCTTTGTCCAGCAACTCCTGCATCTGCACTTTCAGCTCCTTAAGCTCCGACAACGCCATCCGATATGATGCCTTTGAGATTGGCTTCGTACCAGGGGATAGCTCAACTACAAATTCTATTTCCCTCTCAGAAGGCAATTCAGGCAATTCCTTCGGAAAGGCATCTGGAAATTCGCCTACTACGGCAATATCCTCCATCCTCGACTCCTCAGCCAACACATCAACAACAGACGCCAAATAACCTTGGCAACTACAATCCAACAACCGAGTCCCTTCTAGCGACGAAACTAAGGGGATCGAGACTCCCCCTCGATTCCCAACAAACTCAAAACTAACCCCATTCCGCGGGTTAAACAGAATGGTCTTACGATGGCAATCCATCACAGCCCTTTGCTCAATGAGCTAATCCATACCAACAATCAAATCAAAATCAAACATGGCTAGAACAATCAAGTCTATCCTTCCCTTGACTATCCACAACCAGCTTACTACCAGGGCAACCTACTGCTGACATTACACTATCCTTTTGCGGTGTAGAAATCCTATAGACTGTTCCCAACGGTTCCGTACCCAACTCAGCTAGCTTAACAAATCGCTCAGTAACAAATAAATGGGACGCCCGAATCAAATAGGGCATAAGCTACTTAATTATGCAAGAAGACTGTACCTGTAATAGTCGACGAATCCCTAACCTCTTCTCGGGTGACAGCATATACCCTTCCTTGCACTGGCGGACGGTTGGGCGGAACGTTCCCTCGCATCTAACCTCCCTGCTGCATTGGCATCTGCCTTCCTAACTATCTCTGCGGGTAGTCTCTAACCTGGCGGCCATGCTGACACGCAAAACAAGCACCGGACCTTCCGGGACACGGAGCTGATCCATGCCTCTGTTTACAAAGCTGGCACATACCATTGGGGCGATACATCGACTTCCCAATAGCATTCCTCCAGTTGGGCCGGATGGAAAACCTATTTCCCACCATCGGCCCTTTGCCGAACCTGCGGTTATCCCTTATCGCATCAAAGAACCGCGATTCAGAGGTGGCTGCTCTCTCAGACATGTCCCTCTTAACCAGCTGGGCTCTCTCGTACAGTTCATTGTAATCCTTCAAGTTCAGGGGTACCATCAAGCCCTTGATCTCTAGCTTCAACCCGTCTCGAAACCTCCTTGCCTTATCCATAGGGTCTACAACCATCCTAGGTGTGTACTTGGATAACTCGGCAAATTTTGCCTCGTACTGATCTACGAACGATTGATTCTGGCGGAGGTGCAGGAACTCGGTCATCTTCTGCTCTCGCGCGCAGTCTGAGAAGTACTTCCCATTGAAGGTTTCCACAAAGGCATCCCACACCGGGACCGCACCCTCGGGGAAAGCCCTTTCTTGTGTGGCCTTCCACCACGAGCTAGCGTTACCCTACAGTTAGTACACAGCCAGCGTCACTTTCTCCTCCTCAGAACACCTCAGCAAGGCAAAGACCATCTCCAATTCTTCGATCCACGAGGTTGCAGCCTCTGGGTCACCTGCTCCAGTAAACTTCGGCGGCTTGAGTTTCAAGAACTGCTCCACCAGCTTATGCGTCTGTAGCCTACCGATCCCATTCTCAGCTAACGGGTCCTCTTGCGGGGCGGCAGCAGCAGCTTGGTTCCTTACTTGCAGCCCCATCAGATCCCCAAGAGTTTTCAACGCCCGAAGTATCCCGTTCATCCTGGGATCTTCCTGAGCTGCCCTTTCTCCGGGCACTCCCGAGTCACGTACTCCATCCACTCTAGGGCCTGCCTGAGCTACCCTTCCTCTTGGCCTACCTCTCGAATTATGGCCGCTCATTCCGCAGGACCTTAAGGACTCATGCTCGCCCAAAGGCAACACGTAATGAGAACTCAGGACTACAACCTAAAAAGAATCAGACAGTAGACACAAGCACAGGGTTTTAATCCTACTAATTATCTCAAACCCAGCGCACCTTATCACTCCAGGCCATGACCACATGGTTCAGGCCGACCTTGCTCTGATACCAAAAATGAGGATGTCACACCCCGACCCTCAAGCACGCGACAACCCTTCCAGATGTCGGGTCAAAAGGATAACATCCCAAGCATATCATCGACCCATTCTTTTTATCTTTCAATTAAACGCATGCGAAAAAAATATAGAACCCCCAGACAGTAATATAAACAGGGATAGACAGCATGAGATATAACAAACCACAACAACACAACCATTTTTATTTATATTCAGTTAGCCTAAGGGGAAACGAACTGATCTACAAGCCCATCTTCAGGGCCGTTTCCTATGACCAACTAAAAGATACTAGGTCAGGTCTAGGGGCTAACTACTACCACCAAAATGCTACCACCAAAAAGAAACCTCCACCTCTACGCACGCTCACTGGCCGTCACCACTAGGCCAGCCTTGGTACTCCGGCGGAGTCTCTAGATCTTCCTCGTCAGGGTTAGGATTAGGGTCCACTATCTCCCCGTCCGGTGTATCAAAATCCAGCGAATCCCATGGTTGGACGATCGGGATCGAACACGCGGGTCGTTCAAACCCCCTGATCGGCCCATAGAGATCATCGCCGTGACGCATGAATCAGGGCTTGAAGAGATGAGCCACTAAGTGAGCTATCCCTTCATCGATCCAAACAGTCGTCACGTGCTGCTCCCAAACCTGATCCGAACCTGCACCCGGACGGAGAATGATATGAGAGGACTGGTCGGTAGGCACCTCGAACCTCACATGACGCTCCGTCATACTATGGACCTGTAAAACTGTTAACGACAACAAATGAGATATAAATCTCAATGAGTCAACGCCTAAGTCCGACTAGAATGTCCATTCACCCAGGCGACCTCAAGCAACATAAAGAGATGGCAGATCAATAGCGTACGATGCACGCCACGCTCTAGCTACCAAACAGGGGCACGGTCCAACGGCCAATAGATAACCACATGCAACTCACCTTGCCTTGGCCCACACAACAGATATCTCATGGCAGTAAGTCATAAACAGGTCAAGACACACAACTAGAACACTCGGCAACCACTCAGGGACTATGCAACATGCGTGTTCTAGTTATTAACGCAAGAGATACTCCACTCTCGCCACAGTACAGCCCAACCGCTAGTACTCTTACGGCAGAACCAAGCGTCGTCCCACTCCGTTCTGGCGACGGCAACCGATAGCCTTCTCAGGACCCCCGAACAGACATACCAGGCTTTCCTGTAAGGAACTTCGGTCCATCACAAGCTGCGACCGGCATCCGACCAGTCATGTGATTTTGGCCTCGCCTGCACGAACTGTCGTGCAACCAATATGCCGTGTGCATCCGAACTCCTGTCGGCACGGACATATTAGGTGACAGACCCAAGCCAACAAGGGTACCGTCCACATCCCCAGTTATGTTAGGGTGACGTTAAACCATCGTGTGACCACACAAACACACTAGGCAATCAAGTCAATTCTTACTTCGCATTAGCCCAATGCAGTCACATTCATGAGTATGTTCAAAACTCGGCTAACATCCATTTTCATGCTCAAAGAACACAATTGCTCACACGACTATTCATTTCCAATTAAACAGGATATTTTGTCCTAAGTGATAATCCAGCAGATCCAAATAATCAAACACTCCAGTCAATCAATAATTAACCGATCAGTAGTTAAAGACAGTTAATTATTAACAGGCAATTATCTCGACTCTGACTATTTATCGCCACAACAGTTAATTAACCGATCTATCCTAACCACAGTAAGTCGTCAACTAATGACAGCAATTATCCACTAACCATGGTAACTATCTAACTAACCATGGTAATTAACAATTAACCACAGCAACTAATTAATTAACCATAGTAATTAATTAATTAACTACATCTAATCAACCACGGTAACTATCTTAATCTAAGACTATGTGTAATTAACGGCATAATCAAAGATTAGGGGTTAACTCACAACGACGGTGGCGACGGCGGTCGGCGGCGACGGGTCTACGGACTCGGCTCGAGGTCGCAAACGCGGCTACGACGATGGCGGAGGACGACGACACTCGGACAGTGACGAACCACCACGAACAGCGGCGGACAGCAACTCGGCGACCGAGCGGCAGTTGAGCTCTGCGGGGCTTCGGGCGTGCGACGGCAGGGGTGACGGCGACGGTGGCTCGTGGGATAACGAACGGCGAGTGGCGACGAAGGGGGAGGGCGGACGAAGGTGGGTGACGCGTGGTGAGGGGGACGGCGACGCACGGCGAGAGGCACGGCGGCGCGACGATGGCGAGGGAGGAGCGGCGCGGCGACGAGGTGGACGACGGTGGAGCTTGAAGGAGGGGCGACAATGGAGGTTAGAGGAGGAAGATGGTGTTCTAAAAATGGGAAAAAGGGGAGTGAAGGGGAGAGGGGTGGCCGGCCATGGGTAGGGGAGAGAGAGAGAGATTGATGGGCAATTTGGTAAAAAGCCAAAAGTCAAATGGTGAAAAGCAAGATTTGACTTTGAGGTGATGTGCAATAAATGCGGCGGGGCCCACAGTCAAGTCAGTATTTATGACATCTGACTTATATGAATAATATCCGAGGGCATTTCGGTCATTTGGCTAATTTAGGTCTGGTTTGTCATTTGACTCAGACGACTGAAGGCATTTCATTCAGGGTTAGGCTCGGGCGCGAAGGAATTCGACGCTAAATTCTACGGCGCGGCAAAACTAAACGAACTCTATTGAACTGCGCTTCGAGGGCTACTCATAGCCTTTCAGAACAAACAATTCCATGTCCGATCATTGTCACTCAAATTCCAAAATTCCAAAATTATTTATTTTACAAGCCTTGAAATTTCAGGACGTCACAAGTGATGCTGCAAGACTTTCCTCACAATGATTATAAGAATCTTTCAAGTGAAATTGTCTCAACTACGGGACAACTTCCTTTGGCTATTGAAGTGACAAGTTCAGTACTTAAGGGGAAAGACAAAGCATATTGGGAAAAGAAGTTGGTCAGGTTAAGGAATGTACCTAAGAAAGAGATTCTAGAGAAGTTGCGAATTAGCTATGATGGCCTAGACGAAAATGAGAAACAAATTTTTCTTGATATAGCATGCTTCTTTTTCAATGAGAAGCAGACTGATGCAATTTACATGTGGGACAGTTGTCGACTTGATCCGATAATAGCAATTAAAGTCCTTACCGAGAAGTGCTTGATAAAGGAATTGGACAATGGTAAGTTCTGGATGCATGATCAATTAATAGCAGTGGGAAGGCAAATTGTCCATCGAGAGAGTCTAGGTGACCTCGGAAAGCAGAGTAGGTTGTGGATTGCAAAAGAGGCCCTCGAAATCATAAGAACCAAAGAGGTAAGTAAGCGACGTCTCATTTTCAAATAGAAGTTTATACCCTTGGATTTAGGATTACTTTTTTGTTTAGGATCTTTATCACTTTTTTCCTACCCATTCGAGGTGTAAAACATAGCAATTGGAAGTTAACAAACTGCTTCACAACATTGTAAAATTTCGCTTGCAGAGGAATGCGAAGGTTCTAGCACTTGAGATAGATGGACCGGATGACTCCATAGAGATCACAAATGAGGAATTGGAAATGTTACCATGTCTAAGACTCCTCAAATTAGGCAATGGAACTTTTGCTGCGGACTTTGTAAAGTATCATTCACGGTTGAGATGGATTTCTTGGCGTTCTCCTCATCAGGATTTTAGGGTAGACAATCTGCATTTGGGTCGTCTTGTTGTTTTTAAACTTGACAAGAATGGTTTCACGGATGATTCAAAAGTGTGGGACTTGATCAAGGTAAATTACATGTCTTAATTCTAGTCTAATAGTCAAAATGTGTACTATGCAATAAATCTTACACTTGACTGCCATCCATTTTTACAGGGGGCACGAAATTTGAAAGTTCTATCTCTTACTGAGTGTGACGGCATAACGAAAATCCTCAACTTCTCTAAATGCTTGTATTTAGAGAGGTTGACTCTTGCACGTTGCAACAAGCTAGAGAGAATTGACAGATTCATTGAAGACCTACCATCAATGATTGCGTTAGAAATTGAAGGGTGCATGAATCTTGCATATTTGCCTGAAGAAGTGGGGGCACTAGTGAAGCTTGAGTGCTTCTCATTGAGAGGTTGTCATGGGTTGACAGAACTTCCAAGCTCACTTGAGTATTTACACTCATTGATAGAGTTCGACTTATCACATGCGGGCATTGCCGAACTTCCAAACTCCATCCAAGGATTAGTGAAACTTGAGTCTCTTATTCTGGAAGACACGAGGATAAGGGAACTTCCCAACTTCATTGAAAAACTAAAATCATTACGCGTACTACGTTTATCAATAAATGGATGTTCTTCTCCGGAGCATGTTTGGCACTTACCTAGTGGCATTAGCAAGTTGGAAAATCTTGAAGAGCTAGATCTCTCTGGGCGGGCTGAAATGAAAGGAGAAATTCCGGTTGGAATTGGAGAATTGTCATCTTTAAAAGTCCTAAATTTAAGAGATTGTCATGGGATTCAAGAGTTGTCGGAGCTTCCCACAAGTTTGACCTCTCTACTTCTTCAATCTAACTCATTGCTGTCGGTCCCTAATCTGTCGAACCTTACTAATTTGGTTGAATTGCTGTTAAGTGATGACTCTCCTAATACAGGCAAGTCAAACCTATTATCAGGATGCGACTTAAGGGGGATTGGGAGTTTATCTAGACTGAAAATTTTAGATTTAAATATGCTGAATGTCCCTGCACCTCCAGAGTTGGCTTCTCTTTCTCATCTAGAAGTGCTTACTTTGTGTCACCTAGACCTAGAACCTCTTGTGCAGCTTCCGTCCTACCTCTGGAGTTTGGGAAATTTGTCGACTTTAGAGTTCTATCAGTGTGAAGTGGAAGACTTTCCGCTTGATAGTCTTCCACGACTGGAGAAATTAACTGTTGACGGTTGTAAACGACTTGCGAGGTTATCCATTCCTTTGGAATTAGGGAAGCTACGCCAGGCGTGGGTGTCACATTGTCGAAAGCTAGTTGAGATACAAGTTGTGGGTCATTCGAAATCATTGGGATCCTTGAGGGTTTCTGGGTGTGAATCTCTGAGAAGAATATGCCGGTTATCTTACTTGAAGAACTTGGAGGAATTGGTAATCCGGCGGTGCAATGTGCTTACTAATGTTGGGGGTCTTCACGAGCTAGAGTCTCTGAAATCCTTGGTTGTCATAGAGTGCACGTCATTGAGATGGTTGATTGATGCATCTAGCACAAATATACCAGATGATTGTCTTGTCGAAATATTGGGGTGTGGGGACTTCGTCAAACAAGGCATGACATCTTTGAAGCGATACAGAGAGGAGATTCTTCTGGATACATCAAAGAAGGTGCGACATCAACTTCGTTAATATACAGCAGATGTACGTGAATGCATGGGTTTGGAAATTGATTGGTCCTAACTTCAATTTGATGGTATAATTCAGTAGGATTACACAAATTGTAAAAAGTTAACTATTGTTATGAGTTTGACAAAAAAAAAACGATGTACATGAAATTTACATGGACGAAAATATATCTTTTAATCCAATGATGAGAACTTATCAGAGATGATCTTTAAATAATTTCAAATACATTAGTGTTCCTTTCGACATATTCTTTTTTATTTGTAATTTTGTCTTGTATAAATTAAATAAATGCGCAAATAAAAGTTTTATCATTGTAATTTTTTAATTTATTTCATTGTTATGTAATTGAGTGTGTTGGATATAATGTAATACGATATTTGTTTGTTTTGACGTCATAAGTTTTAGCAATAATTGTCCTCTTGAACTTTAGCACTGTCGCGCAATAACCCGTAACTTCCAAAAGTTATAAATCACCCCCGCTTTCGCCCAGAAGAAACCAATCGGAAAAGCTCAGTACCTGTAAACGAGAGTGTGGTACCAGAAGATACATGTATTTGGAATTCACTGAGAATATTTAAGCATTGGTTTCAATGAGTCCAAGATCACCATCACCGAAAATTGAACGGAGTTCGCTCTACTTGGAATTAGCAACTAGACAATGCGAGGAAAGAAGATGCAGAAGGAACAAAAGAAAATTGCATGTATTTGAAGATAAAATGAACTCAATATCGATCATTGCCTAGTTGGAGTATAAAAATAGTCTACCATCTGAATTTTTAAGATGTTAGTCCAATTTCCCTAATGCTCATTTGCTGTTGGGAGCCTGTTTACACTTCAGAGATTAGAACATAATTAATCGTGAATTGCATATCAATATTTCTTGAAAGTCAAAATATCTGGTCAGTAAATAAGCAGATCCAACTTCCAACACACTAATGTGACCCAATTAGATTAAAATACTAGCTAAGTTTCCTTATTAATATTGTGTCGGAGTAGACATTGAATCATGTATCAAAGAATGCTAGAACAAGTGTCTGCATATTTTTGCATCAACTAGAAATATTTGATGACAAATGAATATCTTGTATCTACGTGTGGAACTGAAGCGACTTTATAAGGGAGAGACTGATCGGGCGGGTTTGTTCTGTTTATCTTGCAAAATATGGGGAAAATAGAAGATGAAGCTGGACCGCCACCAGCAGACATGGAAACCTCATATAGGAATTATGCAATTGCAGCTGTTCAGAATGTAGTTGGAACTGATGATCGCCCAAAACAATTCACCGACTTACTGGAGATGGAAGTCGATGATGAGGTGAGCATTCTTGAAATCTTTGGAACAAACGGAATTGGCAAGACGACTCTCGCCAAGGCTGTATACGACTGCATCTCTTGTTGTTTCGACAGTCGTAGCTTTCTCGCAGAGGTCGACAAAACCGCACAAGGTCTTCGTGGTATTCAGATTTTGCAAACTAGGCTGGTACATGATATCCTCGAACGAGATCGTGAAGACCCTTCTTTTGATGAAAGAAAAGGAGATTTCCTGGACATATTTCGCGAAAGGAAAGTTCTAATAGTTGTCGACGACGTGGAAGAGAAATCCCATCTTCGTGATATTGTCGGAGACTAGCTTCATCGGTTTGGTCCAGGTAGTCGAATAATTTTGACTTCTCAAAATGAGGAAATTCTCAAGGAGTATGATCCCGTGAAGGCTCGTACCTACCCGGTTAGTGCGTTGGAGGATGGTCAAGCTTTTGAACTTGTCTGCAAGCATGCATTCAGGATGCAATCTTCCATACCTGATTATGATGGACTTGCAAACCGCATTGTCAATGCTGCAGAGAAATTAATCGGGGCGAGCAAAAAAATCATAATCCACCTAAATCGGACCGGACCGTATCCAACCGGTTGATTTTAGATAGAATCGACAGGTACCGCTCCGGTTCCCAATTCAAATTTTCTAGAACCGACGGGTATCAGTTCGGTTCGCAATTTCGGGTGGGAACCATCCAACCGAACCAGTCACTTTATATAATACAAATGTATATTCTTTTAATTGAGGTCATCTCCCTCAAAGGTCCAGAGTCCAGACCCATCCGTAAAAATAAAAAAAAAAAGAGTCCAGACCCAACTTATTTTCACGTGTGATATGTGTTGTGCACTATGAATGCATTTGAAAACCTGCGTTAATTAGTTGATCAACTGCTATTGCATTTCCCACGATAGTCGACTCCATTGCTGACAATAATACTGCTGCCTGCAAAGACATTGTCCTTAAGTTTTCCATGTCATAAGAATACTGAACGCAAACGTCGGGAATGCACTGCCAAAGTCCCAAGTTGAGTCATTCTCTTTCAATCGCTAGGGATTGGTTCTATTTTCTTTTTTAATTGATGTTGGTGTTCGGTAGGACTGTAATCGGGATTCAACCGGGAACCGGACCGAACTGGTTGTTCGGTTCTCAGGTGGATTTATGAAATGAGTGGGTGGTTCACGGTTCGTATTTTACGAAATCGATCTCTAGCGAGCGATTTTCGATTGTAAAACGAAAATCACCCATTCTGAAATCAATCACCCCTAGAAACTACCATTAGCCGTTGAAGTCGTCGGTTCATTTTTGCTGGGTAAATCAATCCAAGAATGGGCAAAGATGGAGGAGTCAATGAAAGCACGCGCGACGTTAAAGTAAAAGATAGAATTAGGTCAAAAGTTAAAGTCGGTGATTTTTGAAGATATTAGGCCTCTTTTTCGTCTTTTCTTCCATCCTTATCCTCTGCGCGTCTATCACCCACTGCCTACTCTCTCTCCCTTGTCTTGTCACTTCACTCGGTACTCACGCGCCGCACACTCACACGAGCGGACCACACACACCCACGAGCGTGTTAGCGCGTGCTACACAAATGTTGTACTCGCTTGCAGATTGGGTCCAAGAAAAGTCATTGAAAGGGATCCATGAGGATTGACGACTAGATCTACGAGTTTTCAAGTGCTGTATCCTTTTTCAACCGAAAAAAAAAAAGTACCGTATAATTATGTTTTAGTATTTTGATAGATGGTAAAAATCTTATTTATTTATTTATTTTTACATACGATATAAATAAATAATTTTTAAAAAAATTTGTTTAAATTATTTTTCCTTTCGCTAAACAAACGGAACTTACTATATCATGGACCGCCACCGTGTTTATTAAAAAAGGTCATTTGACTACCTCATCCATTTTTATGGACCCTCTCTTTTGTGTTTTTTTCTTTCGCCTCTCCCCTCCACGGGTGTCTATCTAGATTGTTAAAAGAAGTCTATGATTACCTAAGCGTTATTATAATGTCGTTCACCTAACGCGTTCGTTAAAAAGCCATTGATTACCTATAACCTGTTTTCGTGTGCCGTCTCTGTGGTTGTTTCTTATCTTTCTCCCCGTATCATCGGTCGAGGGAGGTCTATTCCGCTCTTCGCGAGTGCTCATCTTCCTTTTGGGGACTAGTAGGAGCCGGGAAGGGTGGAATTGGAGAGATGTTCGACGATGGAGTCAGGGGCTGCCTACGACGTGTTCCTGAATTACAGAGTAAAAGACTCTCTCGAGCTCGTTGACCCCCTTTACCATGGCATGAGAGATGCCGGAATTCGCGTATTCAGAGATGATGATGAGCTCTCCAGTGGCGAGGAAATCGGCCCATCTCTGCTGCAAGCGATCCAAAACTCCAAGATTTACATACTCATTTTCTCTAAGAACTATGCTTCCAGTTCATGGTGCCTTCGTGAGCTTGCCTACATGGTACGTCTTCGGTCGGAATCAGACGGGGAGAAGCGGATTCTGCCTATTTTCTACGACGTGCAGCCTTCTGATGTCAAGCTCCGTACCAGTTTATACGACAAAGACCTCCTGAAGCTGGCCGACGAGTTTGGTTCCGTTGATCTGGGGCAGTGGCGGAATGCTCTGATTGAGGCGGCCCAAACAAAGGGATACGTATGGGACAGAAACCCTAAGAGGTAAAGGTCCTAATTTCACCTTAGCATTGGCAACATCAATCGGTTTTCCGATCTTATCACGTGGGCGCAGTTCGATTCGCGAAAAAATAGGTGTTTTCGAAAAATATTCTCCAACAATGAAAATGGCAATTTTTTTTTTTGGGCTCAAACCTAAAAATGAACCAAAAAATATTTATTCTGTCTAATCTTTTTAATGATTTTTATTTTTTATTTTTATGTTTAATTTAAAAAATTAATTTTGTTCTCTTTTATTTTTTTCCGTTTATTTTTTAGCCGGTCGCGAGTCTCGGCAACGGCCGGCGACCGGCCATAGTCTCTCTCCCAAGGCCAGCGAGGCCGAGCTCACCTTGCCCGAGGCAGGCGAGCTTGACCTTGCTCTCCTTGGGAGAGCGGCTGTGGCCGGAGCCGACGACCCATAGAGAGAGAAAAAAGAAAAGAAGAAATAAAAATATTACAACATTAAAATATTAAAATGTCAGAATATAAAAAATTTCAGAATTGATTTTTAAAATAATTAAAAAGAAAAGTAACGTGAAGGAGTGGAGAGAAGAAATACGATGTAAAATGTTTTTCTCTTCTCATAAAAAAAGATTATTTTTTCTCACTTTTGAATGTGTTTCTTTTCAAAATATTTTCTTTGATTCATTTATTTTCCGTGAAATGAACGGAGCCATAATTATATAGTAACCTTTCCCTTGGAATTCTTCTTCGCCCTCATGGCTATAGTTGCAAGAAAGATGGACTATTGTTCAAAAAAATTTCATTAGATACTGCGGGGAATCGGTAGATCTGTTTATGATTCAGTATCTGAAGGTTTAGCTGACATACTTCTATGGACTAGATATCAGTTATGTGTCTACGTAACTACTTTATCATTTGAAATGAGTGATTAAACAATTAGTGAGAGGCTCTTCAGACTTGTGAGAAAAGTTTCTTTACCTTGAGAAATTTTCAATTGGATAACATCATTATAGCACAAATTATAGAATAGACTTCTTAACACTTTGGACGGCACAAATTGTAGGCTTTTCCGACACGAGGGTGGCAGGTCATGGTGTGACTTCTTTGTGAAATTTGGGACAGCAATTTGAGTTTTGTAATGAGTAAATTGAGGTACTCAGAGAATCTACTGAGCGAGTTGTTCGTTGACCCACATTTTATCGAAAGAGAAAGTCTCTTGCGTTGCAGCGTAGGAATGATGCTTAATGACCATAATCCAACTTTTATGGTAGCATTTAGTGTTATTTATTGCATGACGCGATAAACTCCTTTTTAGCATTTAAATTAGATGAAATGCTTTGTTTCCTTGTCTGATGATTTGATGTAATACGGATTCAGATGTTAATAGGATGTTTTTTAGATATCCAAACTAGTTGTTGGGTAAGAGTATTGTTTTAGCGAGCTAGTTGGGGTTTGTTTGCTCGGAGCTGGTAGGATTTGTATCTACTTCTTTTTTTCTTTTCTAACCGTAATTGTTTGCCTATGTGGCAGCCTTGGGAGACTAGTCAACTTGGTTGTCGAAGAGGTTTTACACAGGCTGAAGCGAAGTCAACCTACAATTTTACCCGAACATTTAGTCGGAATGGGCGTTCGAGTCTCAGATGTGATTAATCAGTTGGATGTTGATGGCGATGGTGTGCATTTCCTTGGAATCTGGGGGATGGGTGGAAGCGGTAAAACAGTTCTTGCCAAGTCTGTCTTCAACCAGCTACAGTCTCGCTTTGAAGGCTGTAGTTTCGTCGGAGACATTCGGGAACACTCACATCGTGCCGGCGGCTTAGTGACTTGTCAAGAGAAGTTATTATCCGATATAATACGAAGTAAACTTCCATCATTGAACTCCACTGACGAAGGGAGAATGTTCATCAGACAAAGACTAGCAAATAAGAAGGTTCTCCTTGTTCTGGATGACATAGAGCATAGGGAACAACTTGAAGCACTAGCAGGGGGTAGGGATTGGTTTGGTTGTGGAAGCAGGATTATTATCACAACTAGGAATAGCCGTGTTTTGCATCCGGCATATGACATTTCAACTTATGAGATGGGCATCTTAAATGAAGAAGAAGCATTTAATCTTTTCAACATGCATGCTTTTGGAAGAGGCTTCCCTCCAGAGGATTGGTATGCACTATCAAGAGAAGCAGTTTCCATCCTTGGAGGGCTTCCATTGGCTCTTGTGGTCACCGGATCGTCGCTTTTTAACCAAAGTAAAGCAGTTTGGCAAGCTGCTTTGAAGAAAATGAAAGTGATGCCTGACCGTCATATTCAACATAGTTTAATGATCAGTTTCGATGCATTGGACTTTGCACAAAAGCAAATTTTTCTGGATATTGCCTGCTTTTTCATTAACAAGAATGTTACTGATGCCATATATATGTGGGATGAGTGTGGTTTCTTTCCAAGACAGGGAATTGATGAACTTGTTGCTATGTCTCTAATAAAGATTGCTGATGACCACACAATACTGATGCATAATCAGCTTAAAGACCTGGGAAGGGAAATTGTCCGCCAGGAGAACATTAGACATCCGGGAGGGCGAAGTAGGGTGTGGCATCATGAGGAAGCCCTTGACTTAATCATACGAACAAGCAAGGTATCGTAAGAGAACATACTGCAACTTTGTTTAGCATAAAAACTCTACACGCACACACCTGCGCGTGAGTCCATTTGGTACAACTAAGCTGTTTAATTATCAACTGTGGTGTGAAGTGTGTTTAGCATGCATGTTTTAGAGTAACGACACCTTGAAGCTGGTTGGAGAAGCTGTTAGGAGCTGTTATACTAATCGAGTGCCGTGCTATGAAGTGTTTGCCAAACACATTTCATAAGCTTAAGGTCCCCCTTTACGGTTGTAACTGCTGTAGGAAAAGATGTACCGATCACCCTCAAACCTTAATTTTTTTTCGTTTTCTTTTCACATGACGTGTAGTAATAAATGCCGACAAACTCCTACTTACTCATTGCTTGCTTGCTTCAATTTACAGAATCTTGAACATGTTGAAGCACTTAGTCTGGCTGGGAATCCTACTAGCTCCATCATTACAAACAAAGAATTTGCTCGGCTGCCGTACCTCAGGTTCCTTGAATTAGAGGGAGCTATCTTAGATGGAAACTTCAAGAATCTTCTGCAGAAATTAACATATCTCTCTTGGCGATTTTGTCCTGAAGAGTTCAGAGCCACCGGTTTGGACCTACAAAACTTAGTTGTTCTCAATCTTTCAGAAGGTCATATCACAGACAATTGGGGTGGATGGAGCCAAATCAAGGTATGCAAACTCAATCTTTTAGACTATTATTATTCAAATGAGACCTTCTTGTATGTCCTTCTTGACATTTAATTCCTTTTACAGGTGGCAACAAAGTTGAAAGTTCTGGATCTCACGGGTTGTCAAGGTATAACCAGAATGCCAGACTTATCTGGATTCTTAAGTTTGGAAAGGTTGATACTCTGTGACTGTTTGAGATTGGGTAAGATTGACTGCTCTATTGGGTACTTGAAGCGTTTGACTTATTTAAATCTGAAAGGATGTATTAGTCTTCAAGGTGATCTGGAAGGAATTGGAAGGCTGGTGAATCTAGAGTATTTGTGCTTAGAGGGATGTTCTAAGATAACAGAGGTTCCACTGGAAGATCTTAAATCATTGCTTGAATTGAACATATCAGACACAGGAATTCAAGTGTCTCCTGATTCCCGTGAAAAGTTGAAAAAATTGAAGGTGATAAGCAGCAAGAACGACAAATTATCATTACTTTCAGCGGAGGAGGTGCGTTTTCGTTTCATGTTTTTCGACGGCCTTTTGCTTTCACTTGGAGAATTTCTGGAGCGGATTTTGCTTTTAGCTTTTGGGTTTTACATAACTTTTTTTTCAGCTGAAATTAAAATTTTCAACTAATTGAACATCTCAATTTCTCACGAACATTAAGTACTAACGGTAAAATTTACAACCCCCCTTGTATCTTTCTAAGAGAAAAAGATAAAGACGATTTAGTTATTTCCATTTTCTTGTTTGAATTATTCTGGTTCAAGACCGTAAATAATGAAAAGATGATTTCAAACGTAATGCTAGGTATGCTATGACTGACTGGTCTATAAAATCGCTATATTAAGTCAGGAAAACAGAAAAATATATTTTGGTCCTTATATTATATGCGACTCTTCATTTTGCTCCATGTACCTGACCTTTTTCATCTTAATCTCTCATGAAGTGTATCTTTCTTCTCGTCAATTTCGTCCTCTAAGGTGCCATTTAGACTAGGGTGGTGTTCATTTCCAACAGGTTTTGCATCAGAAAGTCATCGAAGGGATGAATTTGAAAAAATATTGTTCGATCAGGGGCTAAAAGGATTGAAAGAAATGGGAGAATCACGAAATCACAAAAGGGAAAATTTATCTTTGCCCGAAAAGAGTCCTACTTTCTTCGCCTTAGCTGCATCTTTCACATCATTCCCCTACTCGTCTTTTATTCCTTCAAACATGGGTAACAATCACTCCCCCACATACCAATCAATTTTCATTCTTTCTCAAATTGACAACATTCTTAATTGAAAATTGATATTTAATACTTGTATGTGGAATTCAGTGAGAATATTTAAGTATTGCTTTCAATTAGTCCAAGATAACTATCACCGAAAATTGAAAGTAGATCGTTCGACTTGGAAACAAAAACAAAAGACAATGCGAGGAAAGATGATGCAGAAGGAACTAAAGAAAATTGCATGTATTTGAAGATAACATGAAGTTAGGTTCCGCTTGTTCTGTCAATTTTAAGCATTTCCAATTTCTTTCCCCTCTCCCCTCCATGGGTATCTATCTAGATTGTTAAAAGAAGTCTTTGATTACCTTAGCGTTATTATAAAGTCGTTCACCTAACGCGTTCATTTAAAAAGCCATAGATTACCTATAACCTGTTTTCGTGTGCCGTCTCTGTGGTTGTTTCTTATCTTTCTCCCCCGATCATCGGTCGAGGGAGGTCTATTCCGCTCTTCGCGAGTGCTCATCTTCCGTTTGGGGACTAGTAGGAGCCGGGAAGGGTGGAATTGGAGAGATCTTCGACGATGGAGTCAGGGGCTGCCTACGACGTGTTCCTGAATTACAGAGTAAAAGACTCTCTCGAGCTCGTTGACCCCCTTTACCATCGCATGATAGATGCCGGAATTCGCGTATTCAGAGATGATGATGAGCTCTCCAGTGGCGAGGCAATCGGCCCATCTCTGCTGCAAGCGATCCAAAACTCCAAGATTTACATACTCATTTTCTCGAAGAACTACGCTTCCAGTTCATGGTGCCTTCGTGAGCTTGCCTACATGGTACGTCTTCGGTCGGAATCAGACGGGGAGAAGCTGATTCTGCCTATTTTCTACGACGTGCAACCTTCTGATGTCAAGCTCCGTACCAGTTTATACGACAAAGACCTCCTGAAGCTGGCCGACGAGTTTGGTTCTGTTGATCTGGGCCAGTGGCGGAATGCTCTGATTGAGGCGGCCAAAACAATGGGATGCGAATGGGACGGGAACCTTAAGAGGTAAAGGTCCTAATTTCACCTTAGCATTGGCAACATCAATCGGCTTTCCGATCTTATCACGTGGGCGCAGTTTGATTCGCGCAAAAATGAGGTGTTTTCAGAAAATATTCTCCAACAATGAAGATGGAATTTTTTTTTTTTGGGCTCAAACCTGAATAAAAAAATATTTATTCTGTCTAATCTTTTTAATGATTTTTATTTTTTATTTTTATGTTTAATTTAAAAAATTAATTTTTTACTCTTCCATTTTTTATTTTTTTCCCTTTATTTTTTAGCTGGTCGTGAGTCTCGGCAACAGCCGGCGACAGGCCATAGTCTCTCTCCCAAGGCCAGCGAGGCCGAGCTCACCTTGCCCAAGGCAGGCGAGCTTGACCTCGCTCTCCTTGGGAGAGCAGTTGTGGCCGGGGCGGACGACCGATAGAGAAAGAAACAAGAAAAGAAGAAATAAAAATATTACAACATTAAAATATTAAAATTTCGGAATTGATTTTTAAAATAATTAAAAAGAAAAGTAACGTGAAGGAGTGGAGGGAGGGAGGGAAGGAGGAAAGATGGTGGAAAATGTTTTTCTCTTCTCGCAAAAAAAGAATTCATTTTTCTCATTTTTGAATGCGTTTCTTTCGAAAATATTTTCCTTGATTCATTTATTTTCCGTGAAATGAACGGAGTCGTAATTGTATAGTAACCTTTCCCTTGGAATTCTTCTTCGCCCTCATTGGCTATAGTTGCAAGAAAGATGGACTATTGTTAAAAAAAAATTCATTAGATACTATGGGGAATCGGTAGATCTGTTTATGATTCAGTATCTGAAGGTTTAGCTGACATACTTCTATGGACTAGATATCAGTTATGTGTCTACGTAACTACTTTATCATTTGAAATGAGTGATTAAACAATTAGTGAGAGGCTCTTCAGACTTGTGAGAAAAGTTTCTTTACCTTGAGAAATTTTCAATTGGATAACATCATTATAGCACAAATTATAGAATAGACTTCTTAACACTTTGGACGGCACAAATTGTAGGCTTTTCCGACACGAGGGTGGCAGGTCATGGAGTGACTTCTTTGTGAAATTTGGGACAGCAATTTGAGTTTTGTAATGAGTAAATTGAGGTACTCAGAATCTACTGAGCGAGTTGTTCGTTGACCCACATTTTATCGAAAGAGAAAGTCTCTTGCGTTGCAGCGTAGGAATGATGCTTAATGACCATAATCCAACTTTTATGGTAGCATTTAGTGTTATTTATTGCATGACGCGATAAACTCCTTTTGAGCATTTAAATTAGATGAAATGCTTTGTTTCCTTGTCTGATGATTTGATGTAATACGGATTCGGATGTTAATAGGATGTTTTTTAGATATCCAAAATAGTTGTTGGGTAAGAGTATTGTTTTAGCGAGCTAGTTGGGGTTTGTTTGCTCGGAGCTGGTAGGATTTGTATCTACTTCTTTTTTTCTTTTCTAACCGTAATTGTTTGCCTATGTGGCAGCCTTGGGAGACTAGTCAACTTGGTTGTCGAAGAGGTTTTACACAGGCTGAAGCGAAGTCAACCTACAATTTTACCCGAACATTTAGTCGGAATGGGCGTTCGAGTCTCAGATGTGATAAATCAGTTGGATGTTGATGGCGATGGTGTGCATTTCCTTGGAATCTGGGGGATGGGTGGAAGCGGTAAAACAGTTCTTGCCAAGGCTGTCTTCAACCAGCTACAGTCTCGCTTTGAAGGCTGTAGTTTCGTCGGGGACATTCGGGAACACTCACATCGTGCCGGCGGCTTAGTGACTTGTCAAGAGAAGTTATTATCCGATATAATACGAAGTAAACTTCCATCATTGAACTCCACTGACGAAGGGAGAATGTTCATCAGACAAAGACTAGCAAATAAGAAGGTTCTCCTTGTTCTGGATGACATAGAGCATAGGGAACAACTTGAAGCACTAGCAGGGGGTAGGGATTGGTTTGGTCGTGGAAGCAGGATTATTATCACAACTAGGAATAGCCGTGTTTTGCATCCGGCATATGACATTTCAACTTATGAGATGGGCATCTTAAATGAAGAAGAAGCATTTAATCTTTTCAACATGCATGCTTTTGGAAGAGGCTTCCCTCCAGAGGATTGGTACGCACTATCAAGAGAAGCAGTTTCCATCCTTGGAGGGCTTCCATTGGCTCTTGTGGTCACCGGATCGTCTCTTTTTAACAAAAGTAAAGCAGTTTGGCAAGATGCTTTGAAGAAAATGAAAGTGATGCCTGACCGTGATATTCAACATAGTTTAAAGATCAGTTTCGATGCATTGGACTTTTACCAAAAGCAAATTTTTCTTGATATTGCCTGCTTTTTCATTAACAAGAATGTTACTGATGCCATTTATATGTGGGGTGACTGTGGTTTCTTTCCAAGACGCGGAATTGATGAACTTGTTGCTATGTCTCTAATAAAGATTGCTGATGACCACACAATACTGATGCATAATCAGCTTAAAGACCTGGGAAGGGAAATTGTCCGCAAGGAGAACATTAGACATCCGGGAGGGCGAAGTAGGGTGTGGCATCATGATGAAGCCCTTGACTTAATCATACGAACAAGCAAGGTATCGTAAGAGAACATACTGCAACTTTGTTTAGCATAAAAACTCTACACGCACACACCTGCGCGTGAGTCCATTTGGTACAACTAAGCTGTTTAATTATCAACTGTGGTGTGAAGTGTGTTTGGCATGCATGTTTTAGAGTAACGACACCTTGAAGCTGGTTGGAGAAGCTGTTAGGAGCTGTTATACTAATCGAGTGCCGTGCTATGAAGTGTTTGCCAAACACATTTCATAAGCTTAAGGTCCCCCGTTACGGTTGTAACTGCTGTAGGAAAAGATGTACCGATCACCCTCAAACCTTAATTTTTTTTCGTTTTCTTTTCACATGACGTGTAGTAATAAATGCCGACAAACTCCTACTTACTCATTGCTTGCTTGCTTCAATTTACAGAATCTTGAACGTGTTGAAGCACTTAGTCTGGCTGGGAATCCTACTAGCTCCATCATTACAAACAAAGAATTTGCTCGGCTGCCAAACCTCAGGTTCCTTGAATTAGAGGGAGCTATCTTAGATGGAAACTTCGAGAATCTTCTGCAGGAATTAAGATATCTCTCTTGGCGATTTTGTCCGGAAGAGTTCAGAGCCACCGGTTTGGACTTACAAAACTTAGTTGTTCTCAATCTTTCAGAAGGTCATATCACAGACAATTGGGGTGGATGGAGCCAAATCAAGGTATGCAATCTCAATCTTTTAGACTATTATTATTCAAATGAGACCTTGTTGTATGTCCTTCTTGACATTTAATTCCTTTTACAGGTGGCAACAAAGTTGAAAGTTCTGGATCTCACGGGTTGTCAAGGTATAACCAGAATGCCAGACTTATCTGGATTCTTTAATTTGGAAAGGTTGATACTCTGTGGCTGTTTGAGATTGGGTAAGATTGACCGCTCTATTGGGTACTTGAAGCTTTTGACTTATTTAAATTTGAAAGGATGTATTAATCTCCAAGGCTTGCCGAAAGAAATTGGAGCGCTGGTGAGTCTAGATTATCTGTGCTTCGAGGGATGTTCTAAGATAACAGAGCTTCCAAGTGAAATGGGTTATCTTAAAGCATTGCGGGAATTGAACATATCAGACACAGGAATTCGAGTGTTACCTGATTCTCTTGGAAAGTTAATAAAATTGACGGTGATCAGGAGCGAGAAAGACAAATTATCTTTACTTTCAGCAGAGGAGCCTAAACGACCACGTGATGAATTGTCTGAAAAATTAGAGGGGGTAAATCCAATTAGAAAAGGGGGGCTTTCTTTTTTGACGGCCCTAAAGTTATCAGACAGTTCAGACAGTTGTATTCCCACAATACCAACCATGATCATTGAGCTAGTTAATCTCCTGACGCTGGACTTGGAGGATTGCAATAAGCTTCAACAGTTGCCAAAACTCCCCAAGAGTTTGGAACATCTTAAGCTGCCACTATACCTGCGGCCTGTTTTGAATATTCTGGATCTGATTAAGGAAGTTGATTTTCTTTTATTTGATGGCTCTGAGGATCTCTCATTCCATGCATCAAATCTGATGCTGACTTCCGTACAGTGGATTAAGAAGCTAAACAAACAGGGGAATCTGGAGTCTTGCCTTGCGGATATTCTCGCCGCATCAATTAAGTTGAGTTCCCTTAGTTGGCTGCATCAGCTTTCTCTATTGCGACAAGGCGTGCAGTCTCTCATCTGGCTTTCGTCATTTTTGTCAGTGCTGGCATTTGGAGATCTCTGCTCGACAAACATGTGGTCATACATTTCCAGCTTCAAAAACTCATCAAATTTATGGATTTATCAATATGAACACGAAGAAATTCAACTTTCCGAGCTCGAAGGATTGAGAAAATTGACTCTGGAAAATTGTGAACCTCTTCAGAGAGTTTCCAATCTTTCAATCTGGAAGAACTTAAAAGAATTGCGCCTCATTCGATGCCCAAAGTTGGTTGAGCTTCAGAATCTTGGTGGATTTGAATCCTTGGAAAAGTTACACGTCAAATTGTGCCAATCCATTGAAAGGTTAAGGGGTCTATCGAGCTTAAGAAAGCTGGATATTTTGATCATTGAAGAATGCGGTGCACTAAGAGATGTTGAGGGACTTGATGAATTGGACTCTTTGAGTTCCTTGAAAATGTGGAATTGCAGTATGCTGAAACATCTAACTGACGTGTCAAACTCAAAGATACCGGATGGATGTGAGGTAATAATTTGGAACTGCGGACCGCTGCGTAACTTTGGTCATGTTGGCCGTGCCCTCCCTTACAAGCATTATAGAGAGGCGGTTCTGGGAACTACAGACCGGGATTCCGGGTCGGATTTAGCGAAAAGGCCAGGGAAGATGTCTGATATAGACTTACAAGGATCAGTAAACTTGGAGGAGGTGCGTTTTCGTTTCATGTTTAGTCCAAGATAACTATCACCGAAAATTGAAAGTAGATCGTTCGACTTGGAAACAAAAACAAAAGAAAATGCTAGGAAAGATGATGCAGAAGGAACCAAAGAAAATTGCATGTATTTGAAGATAACACGAACTTAGGTTCCGCTTGTTCTGTCAAAAATGAATGATTTGAAAAAATCTTTTCCTAAAAATGATTAATTGTATCGCTTACAAAGATGAACAAACGAAAAATATTTTCATCGTTCACAAAAATGTTCAGATATTAATTGTTGTCGATAATGAAAATATAATTTATTGACTAATTATTTCTAGCGATCATTTTTAGGAAAATATTTTTCAAATCATTCATTTTCCGCGGAACAAACGGAGCCTTAATATCAATCATTGCATAGTCGAAGTCTAAAGATGGTATTCCGTCTGATTTTAAGATGTTAGTCCTATTCTTATAACGCTCATTTGTTGTTTGGAACTTATTTCCATTTTAGAGATATGAACATTATTAATTTAATTAGAGTGACCATTGCTGTGATGTGCATATCTAGTTATCTTGATAGTTGAAACAGTAAATAAGCAGATCCTTCGACCAAAAAACAAAAAGCAGATCCAACTTCCATGGTTATAATGTCACCAATTAGATTTAATTACCAGCTAAGTTTCCTTATTGAAATTGTATCAGATTAGATATTAGATTAAGTATAAGAATATTCTAGAATAAGTGTCTGCATATTTTTGCATCAATAAGAACAATTTGGTGACAAATGAATATCTTGTATCTACATGTAGACTGAAGTAATGTTATAAGAGAGAGACCGATCGGGTGATGTTTGTTCTTTTCTCCGTCTACCATAATACTTTGGTGAAGAAATTATGTTCTTCTTGCAGAGCACGGAGAAAATGAAAGATGAAGGTGGACAGCCACCTGTAGACATGGAAACCTCAGATAGGAATTATGCAATTGCAGCTGTTCAGAATGTAGTTGGAATTGATGGTCGTGTAAAACAAATCACCGACTTACTGGAAATGGAAGTCAATGATGAGGTGCGCATTCTTGGAATCTTTGGAACCAACGGAATTGGCAAGACGACTCTCGCCAAGGCTGTATACGACCGCATCTCTTCTTGTTTCGACGGTCGTAGCTTTCTCGCAGAGGTCGAAGAAACCACACAAGATCCTTGTGGTATTCAGGTTTTGCAAACTAGGCTGATACGTGATATCCTCGAACGAGATCGTGAAGATCCTTCTTTTGACGAAAGAATAGAAGATTTCCTGGACATATTTTGCGAAAGGAAAGTTCTAATAGTTGTCGATGACGTGGAAGAGCAATCCCATCTTCATGAAATTGTAGGAGACCAGCTTCATTGGTTTGGTCCAGGTAGTCGAATAATTGTGACTTCTGAAAATGAGGAAATTCTCAAAGAGTATGATCTCGAGAAGGCTCGTACCTACCCGGTTAGTGCGTTGGATGATGGTCAAGCTTTTGAACTTTTCTGCAAGCATGCATTCAGGATGCAATCTTCCATACCTGATGATGATGGACTCGCAAACCGTATTGTCAATGCTACGGGGAAACTACCATTAGCAGTTGAAGTCGTTGGTTCATTCTTGCGGGGTAAATCAATCCAAGAATGGGCAAAGATGGAGGAGTCAATGAAAGCACGTGCGACGAGTTCTCAAAAGGCCACGGTTGGCCTTGAAGAGATACTGGATATATGTTATGAAGGATTAAATGATCAGCAAAAAGATATATTTCTGGACATAGCTTGTTTTATCTCTGGTGTTGATGCCCGAATCGCTTCATGTATGTGGCCCAGTTCTTATCGTCCATCTTCTGGTTGCGTTCTGATGCCCCTGGCAAAAATTCGAGAAAACAACGAATTGCAGATGCACAGATTGCTAAGATGCCTTGGCAAAAGAGTTTGTAAGCAAGAGGAATCTCAAGATCCAAGTTCAAGAAGATTTTGCACACAGGATAGGGTTCTAAAGGCAATGAACAGGGAGACGGTAAGACCTTTTGGTTCAGTTTGTTATAGGCAAAACAAACACATCGACATATGGGCTACATTTTCTTTTTTGTGCACTTTAGCATGTAGGGCAAGGGAATATCCTTTTTTCCGGATGTGTATTTGGGTTTACAGCTTCTGATGATTATGTCACTTTGTCAAATGTAGGGAATGGGAAACGCTGAAGCTCTCTGCTTTGACTTCACAGCTGGAGATTTTCAGAGCATGCCAGACATAAGGTTTCTCAAGTTGGATAATGCCAAAGTCTCTGGAAATTTTGCAGGTGCCTTTGCAAGCTTAAGGTGGCTCTGTTGGCAAAGGTGTCCTCTGGAATTTGATGCTTTTAATTTTGAATTAAGAGAGTTGGTCATTCTTGATCTGTCTTGGAGCAAAGTGACGGAAGACTGGGGAGGTTGGAGAACAATCAAGGTGGTTTAGTAGTTGGTTGTTTCACATTTGCTTTCTTGAATTATATATCCGCGAGCTGACCGACCTTGTGTGTGTTTTCTGTTTTGGCTTTGCAGATGGAGAAATTGAAAGTCTTGAATCTTACCGGGTGTTCTGACTTACTGTTCACTCCCGACTTCTCTGGTTACAAGGATTTGGAAATCCTGATTCTTGAAGGCTGTTCTCGCTTGGTGAAGCTGGATCCTTCGATTGGCGATTTGAAATGTTTGGTCTCCCTGAATTTGAAGTTCTGCTCCCGGTTGAACGGGTTGCCAGTGGAAGTTGGTCGTGTGACAGCTCTGAAAGAGCTTCTTATCGACGGGACTTCTGTACGGGAGATCCCCATCTCCATAGGCAATTTGAACAAACTCGAAATTCTCAGTGGCTTCAAATGCTTTCCATTGACTCATCTGCCCAGTTCAATTAGTTTCCTGACTGCTCTCTCCGAGCTCTCATTAGATGGTGCCAAAGTTACTGAGCTCCCTAGCTCACTGGGGGAGCTGCTCAAACTAACACGCTTGTCGTTGAGGGATTGCCGTTATATGCGGGAACTTCCGGATTCTCTCGGCAAAATGGGGAGGTCATTAAAGGAGTTGGATATATCGGGGACTAGTATCGCTAAACTCCCCGATTCTGTAAGAAATCTGCAAAGCTTGAGAGTGCTGCGGCTGGATTCTTCCTTCATTCGTGCATTTCCCAGGGAGATTGGGAATCTAACCAAGCTCGAAGAGCTACATGCTTCCTGGTGTCGGAGTTTGAAGGGGGCTGTGCCTCGTGATATTAGGAGGCTACATCATCTGAGATCATTGACACTGGGGCATTCCGGTATTTCTAGCCTACCCTCTGAAATCTCTACCCTCTCTAGTCTTCACACCCTTGATTTAATTCAGTGCAATGAGATTGAAGTGTTGCCGCAGCTTCCCTCTTCTCTAATTTGTCTGCGCGTGAGTTCTAAAAGGATGAAAGCCATACCCCTTCTTAAAGATTTGAAGGTAGTGGAGGAGCTGTGCCTAAGTGATGAGGACCCGAAGGATCGCCGACCTCCCTCAGAACAGCGGATGCCAGAATCCGACGTGCAACATCCCTTGTGTAAATGGTTTTCAAGACTCTGGAACCTGGAGTGGCTCCAAACACAAAGGATTGACAAACAATGCTTCTTAATATCGTTTCCTAAACTGAGGAAACTAGAGTTGTCTCTTTCTCAAATTGTCAAGCTGAAGTTTGAGCCCGCAGATATTCCTCAGCTCAAAACGCTTACCCTTTCTGGTTTGAGCCTCAAAGAAGTGTCTGAGCTTCCGAAGACGTTGTCTGCGTTTGAGCTCTACCACTCTGCGATAGAAGAGATTGAAGGGCTTGAAAGGCTTGAAGCCCTGAGGAGGCTAGATATATCAAACTGCAACATACAAAATCTCAATGGGATTGGCCAGTTAACCTCACTGACAAGTTTGATTCTATCCGACTGTGATGACCTCAGTTTACCTGATCTTTCAAACTTGGAGTCGCTGAAAGTTTTGGAGATCAGACGATGCAAAATGATCCGTCAAATTGAAGGCATAGAAAAATTAACATCTTTGCAAAAGCTGAATATCAGTGAATGTCCGGCTGAGAACTCGGTGCAAGTACAGCATGCGTTGAAGCATGTAATGGCAAGTTCTACGGTTGAGTGATGCTGGATTCTCCTCAGTTTTAACTGATATCTGTACATGGCATCCACCCTGTTAAGGGTAGACGGGAGCGCAACCCGCAATGGAGAAACAGGAATAAGCGAAGAAGGCAAATTTATTGGAGTCAATTTCAAGCTTGACTCTATTGAAGTCCCTTTAAAGATAAGTCGAGGCCAAATCAACTGCCGTGAACAAAAAGCAGCCGCTCCAAGTGATCATGCATGGCAGCCCTCACCGGCCCCTGGCGAGGGTGGTCTCTTCGAAAAGGAAAGTTGTGCACCGGTTGATTTTCTCCTCAAATTTCAGGTGGTAAAATCTTTAAGGTACCGACAGAGTTCTCATTCTTTCCAATTAACAATGTCGCTCGTGTCGAAGGATGCAAAACATCCTCTTTTCCTCCAGATAAGCTTATGACAGCGTTGTCACCTAAATTTTTAGGTATAGATAATTCATGCATTTCATAAGAAAATTAGGGATCGAATTCAATCCCTAACCAAAAAAAAAACCACGATATTGCATAAGCTGGCTTATTGCACTCTGCATGGACTCGCATTTGTATATCTGATTTTTGTATGCCCCTCATCATTTAATATTTTAAAATTCGTCCAAACAATAACCAACCTCTAATCACCCATTTTACTTCTCATTTTCACATCATTAACCCTTTTAAATTTGTCCTCATATGTTGGTGATTATATAGGAAAATATTGGACAAGCAAATGAGACTTTTTTTTTTAGGTATACCGGATAGGAAAACAGTGGCTTCTTAAATTTGAACCGAATTAGTCAAGATGGGATCTCCTTGGCCGGCCATACACCTCTAAATCCAATAGCCTTCCTTTGGCGGTGAGCTAGAGGTTGGCTGAGAGCAAGAGAGAGTGAGTTGAGAAGGAGAAGGAAAACCGAGAGCGAGAAAGATGAGAGAGGTTCATCCAAGCTTGTTCATCTATTTTCTTCCATCATTCAAGGTAGGAGTCTTATTTTTTTGTTGCGTTGTAATTCATCTTTCATTCATCATATCTGTTGAGCGCGAAACGGTAGTTTAAAGCCGAGTATGTTGGTCTGCCTCATCCTATCCAGTGTTGCAAACTCAGTATCTCGGTCTATTGGTTTGATTAGCCCAGATATGAGGTTTGGCAATGTTATGTTTAATGTATAAATCATGTACTTGCATCTTGATGTTCTCATCGAAACCGGTGATTATGTTTGCTTACCCAAAACCGGTGATTTTGCCTTGAAGCTGTGTTCCCCCTTTGCCGGGAGCCTCATTGTGTCGCGTTAGGTTGATTTCTTTGTCGCATACTCATACTTATATTGATATGTGCTAATGTTGGTGAGGGGAACACATTCCCATTATCAACGCTGCGGATTACACGGAATAACGTGCCCATGGATATACTTGAATCACCGATCGGAAGTGGACGTAACACAAATGGAGCGTACCTTATGTTTCACAGATTAAGAGTTCTCAATGTAGTGCGGAGAGAGTTCTCGTCTCACGATTTCACGTTCGGGAGAGGAGTAGGATATTGTCTTCACGTTTTCTTCTCACTGTTCTTTCTCCTCTCTCTTGAAAAAACACCGTCGAAGAAGAAGTTATATAAAAGAACGTCTCACGTTTGAAAGTGATGATAACTGCCTAAGGCAGTTAATCTTATGGATAATGGACTAGGTTAGCCCTTATGGGCAGCCCACGGCTCACACGGCCCATTCATAAAACACAACGGTTGGAATTAGTGTTCGTTAATCTCCATTTTTCATTGAGCACTTTTGCACGAGACATTCAAGTCTAATCCTATGTGATTTATTTTGGTTGTTATGTGATGTGCCCTCATTCAGACCGGACCTTGGTCTGAATTGGGTGTGCTTGGCCTCCCTTGGATGTTATTTTGGGTCATTTATGCCTATGTGTTAGCGTGATGTGTATGTTAGGATTAATCGTTGTTGAATCTCCATCACGTTAATATGATTTGCATGATTTTTGGGCTTGGTTTACACACGGCACATGAAATGAGAACATGACGATGATCGGATCACTTCTCCTTCCATATAACGGGACTGGGAGATCGTCATTCCCTCGTCCTCCTTTCTTAAAACCTTCAGTCGCATGAGATTGATACCAACTAACAGATAGGTTTTGTTATATTGCAGTACGGCTTCTTACTCGAGGAGTTCTGGAGCCTCATAAAGATGTCATGACATTCCAATACTGTCCAAGGGTAACCATCACTGAATCTGTTGATTGCAACTGTGTTTTGAGGTTCTTCCAGTCCCAAAGGAGCACTAGAAGTTAAACAAGGGGAAAGAAATGAAGAAATTAGGAAATCTGGTGTGATACATAAGCAAACAATAACAAAAAAAAAATGAAATCAACTTGAGCACTCTTTATAGGCCATTTCATAAATACCCAGACCATAGTTGTGATTATTAGGCCAACAACTTGTTTGTCTTGAGTATGCTATGTGTTATAGGTGGTTTATGTGTCAAGCTTGTCTTAGTTCAGTCGTTTTAAGAGAACAAGTGCATAGACTGGTTGTGGCGTCCCAAGCCCGCCACCTGTTTACTAACTACACGCTCTGCTTTAATATGATATTATATATAATGCGTATTGGCGCATGCGGAAGACTATATTAAAAATAATCAGCGGCCATAGAAACCCAAGTGCAGGAACAAATGACAGGCACGCCTAAGGGGTATGGCCTTACACAGATTTCACTACTATTACTTATACCAAAATCAGTAACAACACACACATATATATATATATATCGCCACCTGTTTCCTAATCCATTATTTACAATATTCATTTAAGATGAACACATGTACACTGGGAGGATTTCAAAAGGAAAAGTCCTACTCCCGAGTACTACTCACTGACACCACTAGCGTACTCCAACGCCGCCGTCACGTCTACCACCATATCTACATCCACGACACAAATCAAAGAGTAGTTGCCGTGCCATCAACCCAAAAACATGCCTAGACAACCATCCTCTCACGTCAAGATCTATTGGCGATTTCTACCGCTACTAATCTGAAAGATATACGTAACCACAAGGGTGAGTAACAACTCAACAAGTAAAGTACCCAACTAGACGACTATACTATCTACCAATCATCGAATCATGCAACAACAAGTGAAGAAATCAGAACACAAACCCTACAAATAATCCAACTACTATGACATGTGACCACTACCAAATCATGACTAGCATTTGCATGAGCATGCGCATGATTCGTTAACTTACTAGACTCCAAACTTCTTACTATGCAATGCAGTTTCGCAGTCAAATGTTCCGCACACGAATAAGCATCTTGTCAATTACAGCAGGGAACGCATCCCTGAACAATCCCACCAAAGAAACGCATCCTTTGGTCACTTCCGGATACGCAACCTGGACTTTTGTGAAACGCATCCGCAGGCATCACTACTTAGAGGCATCCGATGAGTGCATCATCAGGCATCGACCAACGGCATCCTGCCTTCCTATCCAGCTCCCACGGGGCATCGTCAGAACGCATCCGACGGAATAATGTTACCAAACCAACTGAAGTAACGCCACGATACCAAATCAACTGAAATACTGTGTCCGATACCAGACCAACTGAAGTATCGATTTCCTTTCCATTTTCATGCACATTCACTTGTCCATTTTATCTTTTAATGCAAACCTGCTGACCTACGGCCCATGCATGAACGGACATCAATCATCATATCTAATGACATGTCACAAACAAGATGGACTCCACAATCAATGTTCCGTACATCCATGCCATGACCAATTAACCACCATCCATATTCACAGTCGTCCAATTTTACAGTTCTATGACCAATTCGGACCACTGAACTCACAATCAAGACAAGTAGACACTACGGCCCACCTATCCAATACTATAAGACCCCCAATGACTCTTCAGTATCAACATGCAAGACAAGGAATTTCAAGAGCAATCACCAAGGGCTCTCGGCCGAACCACCACAGGGACATCTACTTCAATTCACAACAATCATGAGACAGACAGGACGATCAACTCTCAAAAACCAATTACCCACGACTACTCAACACTATCTCGAGCAACAAACTCGACATGCATCACAATTTTCTCGGCCTGGCAAACACCAAAGCAACTCGGCACAATCAATTCAAAAATAGCGAGTTGCGCTCAAATCCGATGATCAGAACATAGCATAGTCGAAGAGTTGGAAACCCACTTGCCTTGGGTCCAAAGCACGAAGAAACCGAAGCCGTAGCCCTTCCTTCCTCCTCTTTGGTGTAGCGCGGCACCGAAAGCGACGAGAGCGAGCGAGCTAAAGGGAGGGCAAGGGCGAGAGCTCGAGAGGCGGCGTTCGAATGAGAGGACGAAGGGGCAAGCTCGTGAACTTCTTTGGCGATGATGAGCGGGGAACGTGCTTCACTAAGCTCGGGTGAAGAGGATGAAGCAACGAAGAAGAAACAAGAAGAAGAACATGAGGAAGCTATGGAGATGAACGAGCGAGAGAAAGATGGATGAGGGGCTTCGGTTCTTTCATCTAACAAGAAGAAGAGGAAAATGGAGAGAAGAAGAAGAAGAGAAAAGGTTATAGAGAGAGGGGGGCAATCGGTGGGGTAGTGGTGTGTTGTCAAGCAAGGGGGGAGGAGGTGCCACCATCGGACATGTGGCACCACTTGTCCACTCGACGCCACGTGTCCAATTTTCTGCCAATCGGATCCCAATTTCGTATATTTTTAGCTCTATTGAGCTCGAATTTCAACTATAGGATGTTCCCAAATTTTTCGACACTAAGCCTCAGTGTCATTGGCTAGCACGCACAATATTCATGCCACTACTAATTCTGAACCCGATGAGTACACTATTCCACTTGTAACTTAAGCCGGTGAAAATTCAGGTTGTTACACTAGTAAGTGTTTTCTCCATGATCAGGTCGTCTATTTTAGATTTATCAATGCTGTATTCAGGAGTTGTGGCCTAAATGGGGGAAACATCTTTTGACATATTTTAAGTCGGGTAATGTTTGCACCAAAAGTGATCAGATCATCGATATTGATAAGCATGTGACTAGAGAGTGTTAGCTCATAATCGACGACCGTGAAGTTCAAAATCAATGTTGGTATACATCGGTGAACATTACTGATCAATTGTTGATATTCGACAACGAATGGCTAACAATAGTCGACAAAGGTAGTAAGGGAAACGAATTAATAATTGTGACAACAAGAGGAAGTTGGATGCATGGAGGGCATCAAGAAGCCGTCATGGATTCCAACTCACTGGAAAACAAAGCAATGGGAGTCGTGGAACGACTAAAACACAATTTTAAGGGAGTAACCGTTTGAAGATAAGATCATGGCATCGTGAGAGTATGGACACAAGACTTTCGAATATGAAGGAAGATGGCGATAATTGCTCAGAAACGGTTATGGCGCAACGACTATAAATACCATCGTTCCTTAACTAGAGACCTCTCCCATAAACAATCAAATCTACTATTTTTCAGTAATCTTTACTTATCTACACTGTACTTTTAATTTCCAGACTCGCGTCTTGCATTTTTGCATTCTCAAGTTTGTCGTCAACTAAATTCCGACATAGTTTGTTTAAGTCCAATTCTATTGAAGTGGCTATATTTCCAATCTTCATCGTCAATTAAATTTCAGCACAGTTTCCGTTTGTACAGTTTTGGGTGAAGTGTTGTTTTTTATTTTCTTATCTACGTGATATTTTTTGTTTGGAGTCGCCCAAGAACCCCTCTCCTCTAATAAAACCATAAGAATATGGTGAAGATATTTTGTCGCAAGTTCATTTCCAGCGAAATAGTTTTTGGCACGCCTGGTGGCACTAGTGTGGTCGATTTGAGGAGATACGATGGTTAGAATAAGGAATCAACTTGACCCTGACAATGCTTGATCCTGACAATGCTGGCAGTAACAACTCATCAGGGCAGCCTGGTAATCACAGGACGGGAGGTTTCGAGTCATCGACTGCACAACCAATGGTAGAATGAGAGCAAGGTGGAGATGTCGATATCTCAAGACAACTCACCGATATGGCTACCATAAGGAGGATTCTTGACGAACATCAGAATGAAACGCGCAAGCACGTGATGAAATACATCATCGATGTGGTCAAGCCAATGATCGTCAATACCTTCCACGAGGAACATCAGGCCATTCAATCCAAATGCAGGCAAATTCTGCTAATCTTGCACTTGTTTGGTATGTTCACTCATCTACTGTTGCTCAAGTTACTTTTGGTATTGTAGGCCAAAGTTTGCCACCTCCACCACCGAATAGGATTTTACAAAGAGCTGAAACCGTTGGTGCGACCCAGACCTGTGGGGCAATGCCTGTCAATGTAAGCAATTTGCCTAATCCTACTCAAGCTAACTTAAGTGACAACAACAATGGTAACTTTGTGAATCAAAATGCTCAACAAAATATATCACTACCGAATGTGGAAGACATACAGTCGGTTGGCTCAGCACCTCCGATCCATAGTGGCCAGTAGCGATAATGCATTAGTTTAACATAGCACCTGCCCCATATAGGCCTAATGCTGTTATTGACAACCAAGAAAGACCACCGTTTCTGCGTATGCCACACCCCGAAACCAACAAGAGTGGGGGATGACACAGCCATCCTTCCAAACGAAGGACGCAACCTCAAACACAACCAAATAACTTGTTATCAAAATATATATCTCTAATTATACATATGATAAACCAGCGGGTTGGTTACAACATCGAAGTTTCTATTGTCCATAAAAAAGAATAAGTATAACACATAATTCAACCAACCCAGCAATTAACACCACCATGAATATAACTCCCTTAAATCATACCCAAAATTCTACTATCAAAAGTCCCTGTTGAATGTGTGTCGAATGTGCTGTCACCTTGCTCGCCGCTAACAGAGGAACCTGAAAAGCACTAAGACGAGAGGGATGAACAATCACAACCCAATGAGCAGTACATATCTTTTAAGCAGATGGAGCAACCAGTAAGCATGTATACAAAACAATACCAGAAACTCATACCTCAATCCCAAGATATAATATACATATTCATTTAAATATGAGTTATTTCATTTCAACAAAACTTTGAACTAGAAAAAATACTCATTTAATCGCCACCACAATTCAACCATCAATGATCAAGTCCATTGATAAATCCCATCAAATCACACGTCAATGATCCCTTCCATTAATCATCTTAAATTACACGTCAATGATCCATTTGTCGTGACCTGCTTTTCCTCCTCTCGAGGGTCAAGCAGGTTTAGAGGTATTGCCTATCTGTCTAGGCGCGGACTCTCGCAAGTCCTACCTCACGCGACGTTGAATTTCGTTTTCATGATTAGTAACCTAAATCATTACTAGGAGTCACCGTTAGCCTATTAAGATCGGCTAAAAACCAATGAGATATGGGAGTATCGTCTTGATACCTACGCAACCAGAGCATCTAGATTTGTGGACTTGATTATGTTAATTAGCTAATTAGCGCCTTTTCAGTACTTAATCAGTTAATGTTTCCTAAGGTGACCACAATTCTGCATATCGTTCAAAGCCTACAGGTATTTAACCAGTGCTAGATAATCATGCATAATATTTTTGTCATTTTCGTGCAATTACCTATATAATTCTTACCCTACCACCTAGGAAAGCAAAACAGGTAATTTATCGAAATACAGAGCTATAACTAAATACTCGAGTTTTTAAAGCAGCTTCATACCGACTGGAAAGTAAACATGCAAACCAATCAATATAGATTACAAATTCAAATATCGAACCCAAAACATGATCGGGTGTACAAAAATAAGATTGAATTGGACATAGATCGGTCGTCATCGCCAAACGAAAACCTAAAAATTACTAATTAGGCTAAACTACAATAAAAGTCATTTTTCAAAAAAAAATTCCAACTTTTTCACTTTTTTTGGATTTTTATTTTATTTTTTAAAACATTTTCGGACATTTTCTTTTTAATAAAAACGACAAAAGGGCGCCGTTTAGCCGCGAAGGAGAACGGTGCTAGTTGGTGTTCGAGCGGCTAACCCAGAATGACGTTGTTTTGGGGCGCTCGTACGCCAACCCAGAATGACATTGTTCTGCAGCATTCGTGGCCCGGTTCCGACCCGACTTCAATCCGGTGCTCGGCCAGGCTCCGGAACGACGTCATATCCATCTCGCAAATGAGGACCCCTACACGACGCCGTTTATGTTCCTTGCCCACAGTCTGAGCTTCGACCAATTCCGACTAGGACCCAACCCGCCTCGGCACTAGAAAAAGGGCACCGTTTTACTCCTCACTAGTGAGCCAGCTTTGGTCGGACGACCTGGTTCAGCGCCCAACCCAACCCGCCTTCGTTCAAACAGAAGGGTCTCGCGCGTAGGAGCTTCGCCGGATTGAAATCACACCACCGGAGCTTCGTCGGTTTCCGGCTAGCTTACTTGAACCCTCTATCCACCATGGCGACTCACCACGACTCTCGGAATACCTCCAATCACCAGTCCCAACTCACTCGAGGCCTTGAGAACCTTCCTTTTTCTCCAATCTTGAACGGTTGGGCTTCACCGGACGGCCGATCGCCCAAATTGAAGGCTCATATACACCAGCAAGCAAAGGAAACCAACATACAACCATAACAAGCAGCAATAGGCGCAAATGAAAGTGTATTTTCGACCAAACAACCACGGTGGGGGCTAAGATATTTCATCGAGCACTCGGCGGACATGCGAAGAAACAATGACCAGGACCATTCGACCACAAACCACAATAAAGACACTAGCAGGCTCCACGACCGAAAAATTAACTTACCAACTAAGGGGGAGCTCACCCGAACGAGGTACGAGGTGTTGGATCTAGCAATATCACCTAGAGGGGGGTGAATAGGTGATTCTGAACTCTCTTTTTTTTTGAATTAATGCGGAAATTAATGAAGGTTTCAGAACGTAAACTGAATATGATCAGTAAGAGGACGTGCAGATAAACTAATCACAGCAAGATGAGTTTAGGGAAAGAGAAATTGCACGCAATGATTATAGTGGTTCGGCTTTAGCAAGCCTACGTCCACTCTCCCACGATGACAGCCGATCGGCTGGATTCCACTATGAGTCGTTGAAAGATTACAGGCGTTGTCACTCCAATCGCTCTTACAAATGAACCTCTCAAGACAATGAATTTTAAGCTTACAAGAACAAGAGAATGTGTATCTGAACAACTCAGCACTATGAAATTTTAAGTTCGTGATCTCTCTTAAAAACAGTCACCATTGATCTTCTTTATACTCCTTCAACCTTGAACTAGCCGTTACCAAGGTCCTTCAAAGGATCGCTCCTCAATCTCTGATTGGACGTCATCAATCCTGATTGACGGAGACTGTATATGGGAAGATCCAGTGGCCGTTGAAAGAGAATCTGAACCCTTCAGATTCAGTCGCCCATACAACCAAATCTTCGGTTTCCATAAATAGAGTTCATCCAAATCTCCAAGATATCTTTTCCACGGAAGGTAATATCCAATCGAGGATATTCTCCTGATTTGATTGGAAAATAATCCTGTCAATCAAATCTTACAAACTTCCACAACAAGGCGCGGCCAAATCGGAAACCTGCCAAACGTGAGTCTTCAGAATCTAGTAGCAAGATATTGCAGAATCTGAACGTTGTTAAGAAGCAGTCTTCTAAACCAGAGAGACTCTCTGAATCTGAACAGATTGGAACAGTGACTCTAAGCTTCTGTAAGATCCTTGTTGACGTGTCACATAAATCTTCTAGAGATGAGTCTTCAGATGCAACATAGACCTCCTTCTGAAGTCTTCAGATGCAACATAGACCTCCTTCTGAAGTCTTCAGATGCAACACAGATTCCTTCTGAAGTCTTCAGAGGCAGCACAGACTTCCTTCTGAAGTCTACTGAGGCACCACGATTCTCCATCTGAATGTAGGACTTCGACTATCTCAGAAGCAAGTGTGCGACGACTACTCCTTGAGTCTGAATGCCAGTCATGGAACATTAAAAGCTTTTGTTCACATGCTCATGCCTGTAATAATAAATTATTTGTATTAACCAGATTCTTTTACAAGAAGGATAGTTTTGTCAGAATCAAAATATTCAGAGGGAAGGTTTTCTCAACGCGAGGAACCTCAGCCTGGCGATCCCTCTCGACAAAATAGAGTCGACAAAACCCGAGGGAAGAACCTACCTGATCGCGACTCAAATTGCAATGGACAGTGGCGGATCGATGGCAGCAAGCTGTGGGGACCTTTCCCTTTCACCGGCGCGATGGATTTCCCTTCCTTCCCAGCTAATTTCTTTCACGAACTCTCGATTCTCTCTCTCTCAGCCATGGCTTCCCCAGCAAGCTTGGTGTCTAATCTCTTTGTTTCTCTCCTCTCGACCGAGCCTATATAGGCCGAAAAATATCCCTGACATCTCTCGCACTTGCTCGCTTCTTCTATGGACGGGAAGCAGCCTCGTCGACACCTCGGTATTATAGATGTCAACAGTTTGGTTCGATTTTCCTAAAAAACGGAATCGAACCAAACCGATATGGTAAGCAACCGAACCGAATTGAATTGTTATCCTAACCGTATACGAATTGAATCAAAAATTCGGTTCGGTACCGTACGGTTCGGTTCGAATTTTTAGTTTTCCTCCTTCCTTTTATATTTGCATTGCATGAAGCCGACGACCACCCAGACGAGGAAAATCGAGCAACAACCAATAAAGAAGTACACAGATTCTGAGCCATAGAATACGCCTGCTTGTGCTCGCATACTTCAAATAGATAAATGGAGACGAGAATCAGATAAATACTTAGAGATTCAACAGAAGCCACCTGCAAAGAAATGAATTCAAAGTCAGCTCATGGCCCGGACGGCCACTCCCGAGCTGCTCCCTCCTCAACGCCCTGACCATCCTCTCCCAGTTGTCGTGAGCCCTAGCCATGGCTCCCGGGATGCAACGGAGAGGCAGAATTCACACGGGTGCTGCTGAGAAATGACGGTGATCGGGTTCGAATTCGAGCGGTCCATCCATCGACGGCGGAGAGTTTGGATCTGGAGGCGAGTTGGGAGCAGCGTAAAAGCGAAGTTTGAAATTTTAAAGATAAAGGTTTTAGCAGGGAGAGGAGATTAAATGTTAGAGTGAGAAGAAAACGTGAAGGTCGTGGGAAGATTAAATCTCGGGGAAATCTTATGTCGGTTAACTGAACCAAACCGAAGCAAAATAAACTGAACCGAAAGAAAAAATTGGTTATTTTTCCATTATCCGAATAAAAAACCGAACCAAACTGAAAATACATGAAATTTCGGTTTGGTTCGATTTCGGTTTCGGTTTGGTTTGATTTTCTGGTTCGATTCTAACACCCCTACTCGGCATGACTGATCCATTTCCTATTACGCGCGTGAAGAGAAGGAGAAGAAGACTAAGCGGACCAGGCCGAGCTTTCTCCATGGGCGACAGAGCTGGGCCTACATGTTCGCTGGCCCAGGCGGATTTAAAAGAAACGAAGCTGGGCTGCATTGTGCAGGCCCACTTCGCTTGCAGGAATAAGCGCGGCCCAGGTCGCTCGTGTGGATCCGGGTCGACCCGACTCCATTTTTATTTTTTTATTATTGTTATTTAAAAAAAAATCTAATTTCTAATTTCCTAAATTTGAAATAAATTAAAAAAACGGAAAATCCCAATTCTAACAGTTTCCTATTTTAATCCTTTAAAGGAAAATTAAATTAAATTTAAATGGGACCGAGAAAATTATGTGCTAATACACATCCATGCTCAATATCCAACTCAAGGATCTAGAATTGGCTCTCACGAAATTTACCTTATTGTGTAGCATTTAGTCCTTGATTATATCAATAGCACGAGGCCTTAGAAGTGGCTCCCGACTCGCGTCACCATGTAGCATTTAGCCCTCGTCCAACTCATATCAATAGTACAAAGCCCTAGAGGTGGCTCCCATGAGCATTGCGTTACCGTGTAGCACTTAGCTCTTAACCAACACATATCACAATTTCACAAACAAAAACAAAAGCCTTCCACAATCAATTCTTTTCACAAAACCAATCCCGAAAATCGCATCTTAAACCGGTTTCACAAACTAAATCAAATCACTTTTCAAAATCTAGCGACCCCAATGGATCCAAAACAGGGCATCGAGCCCTGTTTCGTGCCAATTTGCAACCTGACAAGATGTAGTCCTCGTCGACTCCTCTCATCGATCTGATGCGACCCTTGAAGAGTCCTCGACGATTATCCCAGCTGATTGCGCAGTCGCTCATCGCCAGTCGCCAGAGAATAAGCCCAAAACAGAAGCGTCCACTAGGTGCTCAACGATTGCTCTAGCGAGTTGCTGCCGTGCTGTAGCTGCCACGACATCCTTGTTGTCACTGGTCACTTCCAAGAGAGTTGAGGACCCCCGCTGCTGCTGTCGTCGCGCCCGTTGGTCTTGGAGTCGTTGCCGCCATTGCCGAAGCAAGACCCTTTAGCGACACTCATAGGACTCCTCGGTTCAGCGGCTTCGACGAACTCGAGAACCATTGAGTCTCGAGTTTGTCGAAGTCGCTGAACCGAGGAGTCTCGAGAGTGTTGCTAAAGGGTCTTGCCGCCGACGCAGACTCGTGTTGTCGCCGACACCCATGAGCTGTCAGCTGAGCTCATTATTGACAACTAAATTTTAAGTACCATTTTTAGTCATTAATTTCATCTTAAAATCAGGGATTAACCTTAGTCCCTACCAAAAATATTATACCATTTTCATATAGGATAGATTAATTTTAGCATCCATTACATTGCATTCGCATTTAAACGGACTGGCGGTGGAAACAGACTTGAATTAGCCATGCAGATTGGGCCCGCACTACATCCAAATTCAGCCATGCTGTGAAGAGTGACCGAAATTTGCTATTGAGGGGAAGGGCTTTATACATTTTAATTGAACTAATTTTAGCCCATAAGAGCCGAAATTAGTAAAAAGGCCTTGAAATTAAGCCTATTGTCTTGAAAGGCCAAATAATTAAACCTGTCGTCTGACCTAAAGTTTCACTATTTAAGCATTTCAATTCTTCGCTAATGAGGTGGGACTTCATTCACAATATTAACGGCCACAATAGGGCAGACATTTTCATTCTCAGAACACTAGAGAGACCCGAGAGATTGAGAGAGAGAGGGGTCGTGGCCAAGCTTCCACTCCACAACTGCGACTTGGCTTTTGCTCGCTGCTGTCCACCGCCGCGATTCCCTCTTGCTGGTTTATTGTCGCTTTTTGCAGTGTCTAATTCCCTCCACGACAAATCATGGAATACATAGCAGCGTCACAAAAGACACGAAGACAGGGGGTGACACGCCAAGAGTAATAAAAAGGTAAGAAGTGTTACTTTCTTTTTTTTGCAGGTTAAAGGAAAATTCCTAGTGATGGTCAAAGGAGTCTCAATGGTGGTTTGAGAAAACAATAGCAATTGAAGAGCTTTCGTGGGAGAGACATGCACGGGAGTTTTGCTTCGCTAGCCGATGTACTCGCGGCGAGTCTATCGTGAACCGCTAAGTCTATCACGAGCCTGGCATATCCTCGTCCACCGTGCACCACCGAGCATCTTGTGAGCAATTCGTAACACTTTCCGTGAACGAGTCAAACCGCGAACGAACAACAATCCGCACTTTGCGAGCAGCTAGTGATCTCCCAAGCGCGCTGGTTGTGAACTACCGCAAGTGTTGCTCTTATCGATGTTTCCACGAGCGCTTGTGTCACCGAGTCTTGTCGTAGCCGCTGCGAGCCCAGCCAAGCCCTCACACTGCCATATCCGTGAGTCCATCACGAGTCTACCGAGCGTCCGTCGAGATTCAAAATAGGAAAGTTAATCCACGATTAAGGTAAGAACCATATCTTAATTGATATGCTTGATTTTCTTTCCTATTTTTGAGTTAATATTACCTTGATACCTCAGGCATATTTTTAGATATTAGAAAACTAATCCAAATTAGGGATTATTTTTTCCTACGACAACATGTATATTCGGACTAATATCGACCATGAGATTTGTCACAATTGCGCGGGAATCGGGAAATCTAATCTACAACCACGTAAATATGATTCCTCGATTCAATTTGTCACCAGATTTGGATTAGAAAATATTTTAAAAAATCATTCATTATCCTAAATTGCATATTTGGTTGATTATTTCCTCATTTGAAAATCCCAAAAAATTTAGCAAGGTAAGATTTGTTAGAAATCTTATTTTAATAATTCAATCGCATTAGGCAAGATTAGATTTCTGAGAAACTTACCTCATAGGATAGACTTCATCTAGAAAGATATGATTTATTAGAAATCCTATTTAATAGATTAGGCGCATTTAATTTAATTTGCGTTTTAGATCAAGATTGCATCCTCATTTAGGTAATTCTATCTTAAAACATTTAGAATTAAGGTCAAAGATTTCCTAGATAATTTTAGGGTTTAATTCAAATTATTTCATGGACATTTAGGATAATCTTCATTTAGAGTAGTTTTAACTTTGTTAATTATTTCGAAATTCATCAGGAAAATACCAAAAATATCTCATGCCTATGCAAAATGGCCATGTCATTTGCCACGTCATTAATGACATGTCGCATTCGTATGTCATCTAGAATCATGTCTAGGTTCATTCATATAATTTGCATGTCTAGGTTAATTAATCTAGTTTGCATGATTAGATCATTTAGCCTAATGTTGTCAATTAGGTTAAATTCAATTCATTTTTTGCATGCCATTTAGATTAGATTAATTCAGTCGATTCGCATGTCATTAAATTAGAATTGCATGTCATTAGAAGTTATGTCATTTAAATAAGTGCCTTGCATGCCATTCCATGTCATTTAGTCTAAGATTGCAAATGCATAGCGTTTCATTTGCATTCTTCATTTAGATAAGTAAAAACTCCTAAAAGACATTGCATTATACTAAGCCTTGCGCTTTGGAGATAAGTGTTAGGGTTTAGGCAGCAGCGTCCAGATATGTTTTCTTTTTCGTATCCTTGCAGTTTGTTTAATGCTTTTATTATTGAGTGTTAAATAATGGTTGCATACCCGCATGATCACCTCTCATGTTAGGACTTTATATTAAGATTAATCCAAGTTACCTGCTCAAATGTTTTCATTAAAATGAAAAGGCATTGAAAAGGCATTAATAGAAATATTAGCGTAACCAAGTCCCCGACCTCATTAATCTCTAGTTCGCAGAAATAAAATATTCCTCCCACTACTTTATTTAAGTGTTTAATGAACCTACCGTAAATAGATTAGTGGCGACTCCAAATTGAAATCATTTGCATGTTAAAGATCAAACCCTAAGTTGTGATTTAGTATGAACTTGGGAGAGTCTAAGTTAAGTTATTTAGACAATTAGCTTAACAATCCATTAGCCTATGAAAAATTAGGACCCGCGAGCACCTTCATCGCCATCATTGCCGTCGGAGCCAAGAGGCCACCGGTGTTGTCCCCATCGCCTCTATTGCCGTGAGCCATACGGCGGTCCGTGAGTCTGTCGGTCCAAGATCCCAAGCTGATTCTTTTTTAGTTCAAATGTGGGAAGTCTATCTTCGAATTAGGTAATACTTCTTATCTTTATTGATTTGGAATATTTACTTGCCTATTTTTGCATAATGATATCTAACGATATATTTCAAATTCTAGGCAATAGAGATTAGGAAATCTTTCCTAATGCGCAAGCCACGTATAAATTGTTTAATTCTATCTATAAGGCATTAGATAAGATTATCAACTTAGTGGGAATGTTTAATTCGATAGTCGATCTATAAGGCCTTAGATCAATAATGGGGGTGAAATAAAAAGCGATATATTCAAGATGATTTATTTGCTTTCCATATTTGAACTGAACTGATTGGATTGCTATCTTTTTGCAATATTCATATGCATGTTAAAAATCTCTAAAAAACTATTGCATACAGATAATTGATGAATATAGATTAGATTATCTATTAATTAGATAATTTGCATGTTTAATTGATTTCTAGAATAAATTATATTAGATTTCATTCTAGGTTAGAATATGCTTGTTTAGGTAGATAATTATGTCTAAAATAGTCTATCTCTAATAGGTTAGGGTTTAGGCAAATTTAAACCCTAAAATGTATAAGATAACCATCATTTGGTCGTAGTTTAATTTAGAGTCATAATTGATTTCGAAAATCAAAACAAATGTCGCATTTTTCATGTCATTTAGAATTGCATGTTTAGGGTTAATTAATTCATCATGTAGATCGCATGTTATGATTAATTTAATTTAAATTACATGTCATTAGGGTAGTCATGTAGTTTAGTTTAATTTAATGCATCCTAATGATAGCCTGCATTTAATTATGTAATTGCTTTTCTAGAATAGAATCATGCATCACATATAGTTTAGATTTCATTTAAAAAAGTGAAAATAAAAAAGAGAGAAGAATTGCCTGACGCATGTTTCCTGCTTTAATTACCTTGAGTTTTTGGTGTTTATTTAATTGATTGCGCACCCGCATGATAACCTATGTTAGCGACTTAGGGTAAAATCAATCAAAATGTCTAATTAAACATTTTCATATAATGAAATGGTATTGAAAGGGTGTTAGAATAATCTAGCGTAACCAAGTCCCCGACTTCTTATCTCTGGTTCGTAAAAGTAATTTAGTTCTCCCGCTATTTTACTTAGTTGTCTAATCGGCCTACCGTAAACAGATTAGTGGTGTTTCCAAAAGTTAAATACATTGCATTAAGGCATAAACCCTAAGTTGCGATTTGGTATGGACTTGGGAGAGTCCAAACTAGGTTAATTAAATAATTAGTTTAGTAATCCATTAGCCTTGAAAAAATTAGGTCCGACAAAAGTGCAATTAAGTCCTAAAATGTATCAAATTTGTGCAATCAAATCCTTCTGTTAACTCCGTCCAACTTGACTAATAGAAAATGATTACATTATTTTTTTTTTAATATTTCCTCTTTCCTACATGGCAATGACGTGGCCAAAATTTCATCGTTTTGGTCTAAATCTGATTTCATACAATTTTTAATTTAATTTAAATTAAAAAATTAATTAAAAAAATAAAAAAAGTTGAAAATCATGCCACAGGATGCTCCTTTTTTTTTCTTTTTAATTTAGCTTATTTCCATTTAACTCAAATAACATTTATATAAAAAAATCAAATTTGGACCAAAATGAGTCTTATGTTTCATGTTTTAACCATGTTATTACTACTTAGGAAAGAGAAAATATTACAAAAACCCACATAGCAATTTCCGTTAACCAAGTCATTTTAGGACTTGATCGCACTTTTTGCATGTTTGAAGACTCAATTACACTTTCCTGACAAGTTTTAGGGCTACTAGTTCACATATCCTAATATTAACATGGAAAATTCAAAAAAAAAATACTTTAAAATTGCAAAAATATCCATGTCAGTACTGGCTGTACCACGTAGGATGGCGGGTGTCCACGTCAGTGGGTTCCGACCAATTTCGATAGGAAAGACTAAATTGGTAAGTTGTCAAAATATTAAGGAATGAATTGATCAAATTAAAAGATTTAGAACTGAAGATGTAAAATAATTGTGGCCCATATGATGTTATAATAATTATTTAATAATTATTTCATGTTATTATTAATTTATATTGATTATGAAAAGATGCGATTGAAAATGTGCGAATCTGATATGCTTTGATGGAAGGCACCTCTTGAAGAGGCATTTCTTGATAACGTTGTTTTTAAAAAGAAGTCTAGTCCTCTCTCAACCCCTACGAACAGACGTGACGACGTATGGTTGTCTTTTTCCATCAGAAACAACGTAAAGCATAGAGGGTTAAGGGAGAGAAATCAAGTCTTCATCGTCTCCGTTTTCTGACGCAACAATCAACGCTTGAAGGTTTTGCTATGGATAAAAGTATGTCTTCATTCCTCCTGGAACGTGAAAATCATGAAGATCGAAAATCTGTTAATGTCGAATTTCCGTATAAAATTATTACGTAAATCGCTAACAGTTGGTATTAGAGCTTGGTTTATGATCTCATGATTTTCCGATTAAGTACAAAGTTTCTATGTATGTGAGGAAGACTTGATGAATATAGTTCATGCTTATGGATGAATTTTCGTGGGGTCTTCAACGAATTACAAATTGGGCAATTTTCGGATCTTCAAAGAAAAAGCCGATTTCGACCAAATTACGGCCACCCATCACCCGAAATTCGTACAGTAGAGTGACACCGTCATGGGCGACAAAAGCCCTCAATCAATTAGGCATTATGGTGATCACTGAAGGCGAATTAAGTGGGGAAGTTTCGGTGGTTAGGGTTTATGTCCGATTGGTTTTGCTTGATCCCAGTCAAATTTTTTGGCCGTTTTCTCTGGTTCAAGTACCTGTGTGGTCGTGTGTATGAGGTTACCAAAACCCATATTTTGATTTGGTCTAACATGGGCTTTCAGAGGAGATAAAGTGATGAAAGTCATGGTGGAATCCGGCGACAGGACGGGTTGTTTGTGCAAAGAGGGTTGTTGTGCGAAGAAGAAGACAAGCGTGGGACCCATGCGCCTCATAGGCACATGGACTCGCGCACCTTTGCTGAGCAGAATGAACAGGCGTGTGTGGGGGGAAATTTTTTTATTACGATATTTATCTTTATTTAGCCCCTGCCCATGAATTTACGGTTTTGCCTCCTCGCCGCTCAAATTACGATTTTGCCCCTATTTTGTCTTTTTTTTGAAAAATTATAGTTTTGCCCTATTTTGTCCTTTTTGCGAAAAATTATAGTTTTTGCCCATGCTTTGTTTTCTTGCAACAAAAATTACTGTTTTGCCCGTGAAGCGTAATTATAGTTTTGCCCGTGAAGCCTAATTATAGTTTTTCCCTCCATTCAGTTAATTTACAGTTTTGTCCCTGGGCATAAATTTACCATTTCCCCCTTGAGCACATGAATTAAATGAAGCTTGAGAAATTAATGATTTGTTTAGTCACCAAAGTGGCCGAACCTAAAATTTCTCGAGTTCTTGAAATTCATAATGTTTTATTCGATTACCCATATTTATTGATGCTATGACATAAAATGATATGTTACATATCATAAATGATGTCATTGGTATATTGAAGTTTATTTATTATAAGAACTTCAAGATTAACCCAAAGGCTAATCAATTTCTTGTAATTTGAGAACGTAATGGTTGGTTATTAATAAGTCTTGTTAGATTTACTTGTATATCCAAAGAAAGAAAATAAATTTTAATGAGATTTATCTACAATTGCCAAATAAAAGTTGTTAGCATCATTATGGTTTAATGTATGTTTGTGTATCATAGGATCTCCCAAAGAAGAACTATGATATACATGTATTGTTTAATTTGAATCTGATTGTGTGATATTCTCAAAGCGTTAATGTATGAGTATTTTCTTGCATACTCGCAGTATTTGTATCTGTGTGTCTTCATTCGCATGCTTCGTCTGTTCCATTATTCAATGGAATGAATTTCTCTTATTGGAGTGAGCAAGTTCAGTTTCACTTAGGAGTTCTGGATTTTGATTTAGCACTTCAAGTTGAGAAACCAGCTACTATTACTAATGAAAGTAGCGACGATGAAATATCTTTCCATAAAGCTTGGGAAAGATCGAACAGACTAAGCTTAATGTTTATGCGAATGACAGTAGCGAACAATTTACGACCATTCTTCCCAAAACGGACAGTGCAAAGGAATTTATGAAATTTGTGGAAGAGCGCTGTCAAACAGCTGATAAGTCACTTGTTGGTACATTAATGAGTACTTTGACCACCATGAAATATGATGGTTCACGTACCATGCATGAACATGTGCTTGAGATGACAAAACATGGATGAGTACTTTTTAGTTCAGTTTATACTGAATTCCTTACCTCATGAACAATATGGGCCATTTCAGATGAACTACAACACCATAAAAGATAAGTGGAATGTAAATGAATTGGCCAGTATGCTTGTCAAGAGGAAACAAGGACAAAGAATCAAAAGGCTCATTCTGTTCATCTCTTAAGTCATCAAGAGCCTGAAAAGAATTCCAATGGAAAGGTGGGAAAGGTAGAAAGAGCAAGAAAAAAGGATTACACATCTTGAATGATTCTTCTAAGGCTTCTCAAATCCACAAGAAGGAGCACAACCTTATTAAGTGTCACTTTTGTAATAAAATTGGACACTTGAAGAAAGATTGTTTGAAGCGTAAAAGCTTGGTTCGAAAAGAAAGATAAGCATTGTGCTTTAGTATGTTTTGAATCAAACTTTATTGAAGTTCCTCATAATATTTGGTGGATTGATTTGGGTGCTACCACCCATGTTTCCGATACGATGCAGGGATTCCTTACAATCCAAGCCTTAAAGCCAAATGAGAACTATGTGTACAAGGGGAATAGAAACAAAGCTCCAGTTGAAGGCATTGGCACTTATCGTTTAGTCTTAGATACTGGGCATTAATTGGATTTACTTTGAACCCTTTATGTACCTACGTTCTCCTGTAATTTAGTTTCTTTGCCAAAATTTGATGTAACAGGTTTTTCTTTTAAGTTTGGTTGTGGATCTTTCAATTTGTTTAAGAATGAGAATCTTATTGGAACTGAAACCTTATGTGATGGTCTCTACAAGTTTAAACTTGATAATGCTTTCGTTGAGACCATAATGACCTTGCATCATAGTGTTGGCACTAAACGCAGTTTAGTGGATGAGAATTCTGCTTACTTGTGGCATAAATGTTTGGATCACATATCTAAAGAAAAGATGCAAAGATTAGTGAAGAATTAAATTATTCCGAATTTGGATTTTACTGACCTTAGAGTGTGTATTGATTGTATTAAAGGTAAACAAACAAAACACACTAAGAAAGGCGCCACAAGAAGCACAGAGCTTTTTGAAATTATACACACTGATTTATGTGGTCCTTTTGGTGTACCATCTTTTGGTGGAGAAAGTTATTTTATCACCTTCATTAATGATTTTTCACGTTATGGTTACGTTTATCTATTGCATGATAAATCTCAATCAGTGAATACACTTGAGGTATATATTAAAGAGGTTGAGAGCCAATTAGATCAAAAGGTGAAAATAGTAATGTCGGATAGAGGTGTGAATATTATGAAAAGTATAATGAATCAGGATAATGTCCGGGACCATTTGCTAAATTCCTTAAAAGACATGGTATTTGTGCTCAATACACAATGCTAGGTACACCACAACAAAATGGTGTAGCAGAACAGCGTAATCGTACTCTAATAAAAATGGTTAGGAGTACGATGAGTTATTCATCTTTACCCTTATCTTTGTGGATATATGCATTAAAGACTTATATGTACTTATTAAATAGGGTTCCTAGTAAGGCAACTCCAAAGACTCCATTTGAATTGTGGATGGGTAGGAAATCTAGTTTATGACACCTACATGTTTGGGGTTGTCCAGCAAAAGTATGTATTTACAATCCATATGAAAAGAAATTGGATTTTAGAACGACCAGTGGTTATTTCATTGGTTACGCACAAAAATCCAAGGGGTATAGGTTTTGCTGTCCTAATCATAGTATGAGAATTGTTAAATCTGGAAACACTAAGTTTATTGAGAATGACGACATCAGTGGGAGTGAAAGAATGCGTGACGCTTGCATTCAAGAAGTTAGGGTAGAGGTTTCTTTACTCAAAACTTCTAAAGTTGTTGTTCCTGATATTACTATTCAACCAAATAATAATCAAGAACGGCAAATAAATGATCAAACACTCCATAATGAACATGTAGACAATGAACCTACAGTAGTTGAGCCACTAGAAATAGCATTAAGAAGATCTCAATAGGACAGGAAGTTAGCTATTTCTAATGACTACGTGGTTTATCTACAAGAGTCAGAAATTGACTTAGGAATTGGTAATGATCCAGGTTCATTTTCACAGGCCATGGAATGTAGTGATTCTACAAAGTGGTTTGATGCCATGAAAAAAGAGTTGAAATCTATGGATTAGATCAAGTCTGGGATATTGTTGAATTGCCTAAAGGATGTAAAAAGATCGGGGTGTAAATGGGTCTTTAAGACCAAGCGCGACTCAAAAGGTGACATAGAACGATATAAGGCCCGACTTGTTGCTAACGGTTTTACTCAGAAAGAAAGCATTGATTATAAGGAGACTTTTTCACCAATCTCTAAGAAAAACTCACTTAGAATCATTTTGGCTTTGGTGACTCATTAAGATTTAGAGTTATACCAAATAAATGTGAAAACTGTCTTTCGTAATGGGAATTTAGAGGAAGAAGTTTATGTGGAGTAGTCTGAAGGCTTTTCAGTTAAAGGAAAGGAACACATGGTGTGTAAATTAAAGAAATCAATATATGGACTTAAACAAGCTTCCCGACAATGGTATCTTAAGTTCAATGATACCATAATCTCTTTTGGGTTTAAGGAAAACACCGTTGATCGGTGTATATATATGAAGGTCAATGGGAGCAAGTTTATCTTTCCAGTTCTGTATATTGATGACATTTTGCTTTCTGCTAATGATGTTGGTTTGTTACATGAAACCAAGAAATTTCTCTCTAAGAATTTTGAAATGAAATATATGGGTGAGGCAATGTACGTGATAGATCACAAGGATTGTTAGGGTTGTCTCAGAAAGCCTTTATTAATAAAATTCTAGAGAGATTCAATATGAACAAATGTTCAGCGAGAATAGTTCCAATTCAGAAAGGGGATAAATTTAGCCTTATGCAATGTCCGAAAAGTGAAATGGAACAAGAGCAAATGAAAAGTATTCCTTATGCATTTGTCGTTGGGAGCTTAATGTATGCTCAGACTTGCACTAGACCAGACATTAGTTTTACCGTCAGAATGCTGGGTAGGTATCAAAGTAATCCAGGATTGGATCACTGGAAAGCTGCAAAGAAAGTTCTCATATACTTGCAAGGAATGAAGGATTACATGCTCACTTATAAAAGATCCAATCATCTTGAGGTGATTGGATATCAGATTCAGACTTAGCCGGATGCACCGATACAAGAAAATCAACATTTGGTTATCTGTTCCTTTTGGCTGGAGGTGCAATTTCATGCAAAAGTGAGAAGCAGTTAGTCATTACTGCATCCACTATGGAGGTTGAGTTTGTGGCATGCTTTGAGGTCACTATTCATGGGTTATAGTTGCGGAACTTTATTTTAGGGCTTGTAATTGTCGACAATATTGCCAGGCCGCTAAAAATTTATTGTGATAATTTTGCATCAGTTTTCTTCTCTAAGAATGACAAGTATTCTAAGGGTGCTAAGCATATGGAAATCAAATACTGGTTCATCAAAGAAGAAATTCAGAAACAGAGAGTGTCAATTGAGCATATTAGCACCAAACTTATGATTGCAGATCTATTAACAAAAGGACTGTCGCCCAAAACATTTAATGAACATGTTGAAAGAATGGGCATTATTGGACGTCACTAATGATATTGTATTATGACTCTATTAAGTTTATGTATTTGACACTCTGAGCTCATTTATGTGTATTTCTGATATATCCTATTTTCTACTTAGTATACATGATGGAAATAGATGAATGTTTGACAAGATAGTTTCTAACAGAGACATTATAGTTGGACCATTGCTATATTCTTATTTTGAATCATGACAAGTAGAGAGCTATAGTTGTAGTACATATAAGGGACTGTGTCGATTAATGACACACGACCACTATGACTCGCATTAGTCTTCTTTAAAAGGAAGTCTAGTCCTCTCTCCAACCCTTACGAACAGACGTAATGACGTTATTAACATAATGGCGTACGGTTGTCCCTCTCCATCAGAAACAACGTAAAGCACAAAGGATTAAGGGAGAGAAATCAGGTCTTCATCGTCTCCGTTTTCTGACGCAACAATCAACGCTTGAAGGTTTTGCTATGGATAAAGGTATGTCTTCATCCCTCTCAGAACATGAAAATCATGAAGATCGAAGATCTGTTAGTATTGAATTTCCGCATAAAAGTATTACGTTAACCACTACCAGAAGAAGCATACGTACAAGAAGCCTTACTATTGTTTCGGCAATTATCCCCATTGAATTCCGTCCACATTTGATTGGATTGTTCGTGGTGGGGTGGTGAAGGGGGGAGATTGAGTAGATTATGAAAAGATGGGGAAACATCGTTCAAATCATCTATAATTAAGTTTGGGCTCAATTTGCAGATACCATAACTATGTAAAAACCTTTGTTGTGTCTTTATTGTAGAAAGCTGCATGTTAATGGTCAAGGAATGAAATTTTGTGTGCGTATTAGGTGCGTGGTACATATTTGATTATTTACACCGTCTAATGTAATTTGAACTCTATACTACATGATTGATGAGGTTAGGTGGGCCATTTAATAAAACTGCCATTGACAATAACCCAATAGTAATATTACTTGTGAAGATAGTTCATTATTCATCCTATATTTAAACAACCATAACAATCCAAAGAGTTGAAAAAGCCATTGATTACCTAAATGTTATTTTAGTGAGCGAATTTTTTACTTTCTGGTGAAAACTAAAATTTTCTTCTCATATTTTAACTTTATTATAATGTGGATCACCAAACTCGTTATTAAGAAAGTCATGGATTACCTAACGCTTTTTCATGTATTGTATCTTTTGTTTTTCCTTTACTTTCTTGCTCTACGAACTCGAAGTGTGGAATTGGAGAAAGACCAAATGTTTGCTAGTGCTCTTCTTTCTTTAGTGGTAGTAGGAGCCAGGAAGATCTAGTTTGGTTTTCATATTTAGGGATAAGTGAGTTGAAAGTCCTAAAATTTGTCACGAAAGTGCAAGTAAGTCCTAAAATATTCAAAAATGCAATCAAGTCCTAAAATTTATTAAATTAGTAAAATCAATTCATTCTGTTCATTGCATTTTTTTGAAAGTTTTAGTATTCGATTACATATTCATGACAAGTTTTAAGACTTGATTGTATTTTTTGAAAGTTTTAGGACTCGATTGCACATACGTGACAAATTTTAGAATTTCCAACATACTCATTCCTCGTATTTAAGTTGAAGATCCTCATTTTAATTTTTTTAATTTTTTCTTTCTAATTTTGCTTACATAAGGTTTTGGGCCATCATTTTCAGTATATATCAACGAAAAACCAAGTCGTTTTCTTTCACGTGGCATGGGTATATTGTTGAGTGGTCTTGGGCTTCTCTCACCCTAAAAGTTACCTCAAAGTGTTAGGCTTTCCCTCACCCTTGTAATTGTCATCAACCCCTTCCACAAAGCATGTGAGATAACCCCATTAATCTTCTCCCACACATCGGGCTTTGGCTGGGAGCAACAATAACATGTAACTCTCGTGTGATTGTTAGGTCAAGACTTGTTAGTAAACTAGATTCTAATATCAGTGTTGGGTGGTCTTGGATCTTTCTCACCCCAAAAGCAAACTCAAATGGTGAAACTTTCCCCCATACTTTTAAATTGACCTCCAACCCCTTCCACAACCAATGTCGGATAATCCCATCATAGGAAGAATTGATGAAAAAAAATTCCTAAACATATTACAATTGTGTCAATTTAGTCCTATTTTTTTTTTGTCAATTCAGTCTTAAACCTTTTGCATGATATTAATTCAATCCATCCGGTTAATTTTGGCTAGAAATAGCTATCGTGGATGTCGGCCGTTCTATGTGACGCAGCTAGCACGGACGTGGACCATTTTTAATAATATTTTAATACTTTTTCGAGTTTTCGTTTTTCTTCTTTCTCTTTCTATTTTTTCCTTGCCTTCCTTCTTCCTCCAGCCCCTGTCGGTCACTAGCAAGGAGGTGAAGGCCCAGATCTGGCAAAGCTCGATGTTGCCAAGGTTCGGCAACCAGCTGGAGGAAGAAGGAAGGGAAGAAAAAAAGAAGAGAAAAAAAATAAAAAAAATAAAAAAATAAAAGAATACATAAATAAATAAAACTAAAAAATATTATGAAATAAGTTAAAAATTGTCCATGTCAGTGTAGGTCGCACCACGTAAGACGGCCAGTATCCATGTCAGCGATTTACGATCAAAATTGGCACACACAAAAATCCCCCCCCCCCCCCCCCCCCCCCAAACAAACATATATAGCTCTTTTTGTGGCATGAAAGTACGTTATAATGTTTTTAACAGAACTTTAGTTTTGTTATCGACTTCCATTTGGACATGCTTTTACAATATTGTCATTGAGGAAATTTTATTTTATGCTAATTCCCTTATAATTGTTCAAAATTGTAGGTATCTTCAATCAAATCAAAGGTCTGCTAGGAATTTATTTATTTATTTGAGGAGCCAAAACGAATAACATAGTGGTTGGGGGAAGACAAAATGGCACTTCAACTACAATTCCTGTTATTTTTAATTCGTCTTTGACATTGAGAGACAATATATTCTTACTTGACGCTTTGTAGGTGTACACTGTTGAGAAAACATTCCTCTAAATATTTTGATTCTGACAAAACTATCATTCTTTAGAAAGAATCTGGTTAATACTTTGAAATATTATTGCAGGTATAACTGTGAATGAAAAAGCTTTTCCTGTTCCAAACTTGGTGTTCAGACTCAAAACGAAGTCATCACATATTTGCTTCTGAATAAGTTGAATCATATTACTCAGATAGAGTAGGTTATCACCTCTGAAGATCCAACTTCTAACTCTGGAGAAGGCTTACGTGAAACATCAACAAGGACTTTATCAAAGTTCATATTCACTGTTCTAGCCTGTTCAGATTCAAGAGATTCTTCTACTTCTGAAGACTGCTTCTGAATTATGTTCAGATTCCGTAATATACTCTTTCCAGATTCTGAAGACCCACATTGGTAGGTTTCCGTTTTAGCTGTAATTTTTATGGAAGTTTGTAATCTTTGATTGAAAGGATTATTTTGCAAATAGATCAGCAGAATATTCTTGATTGGAAATTGCCTTCCATGGGACAAGAAAACTTTCATATTTGAAGAACTCTACTTATGGAAACTGAAGATTTAGTTGTATGGGTGACTGAATCTGAAGAGTTCAGACTCTACTCCAACAGCTACCAAATCTCTTAAGTTACAGTATCTTCTAATCAAGATTGATGACGTCCAATTCATTGATTGAAGATCGATACCTTTGCAACGGCTAGTTCAAGATCGAAAGAGTATAAAAGGAGATCCATGATGACTATTGATGAGGGTGATCAGAATTTACAATTCCAAAGTACTTGAGTTATTCAGATTCATATCGTTGTTCTTGAGAGCGAAACACTTTATCTTTGATAGGCTCAGTAAGAGTGTAAAAATGTGATATCACTTGTAACATTACATTGATTCAGTAGAATTCAGCCAATCGACTATCAGCGTGGAAGAGTGGACATAGGCTTATCTAAGCCGAACCACTATACATCGTCGTGTGCAATTTCTCTCATCCCTAAACTCTTTATTTGTTGCATACGTTTTTTCAGAATCTCTTTCTGGAAGTAATTCAGATTCTGAATTTGTGATTCATTTGATTTATCTATGAATTCCGCGATTTAGATCAAATATTATTCAGAATCACCTATTCACTCCACTCTAGGTGATATTGCTAGTTACAACATACACTGTTATATTTCCTTGCACTTAGCTTTGCCCTTTATATCAACATCGGAACAAAATTTGTATCGGTATGTTATTGATCCAGATAGCAAGCTTCTCAGTGCCTTTTTCCTTCAGAGTCCTTGGCCTCGACTATTGATGAATTGATCGAGTAGTGATTGGTGTCTGCCCGAGAAGGTCGAGTGAAGAAGTAAAAGCATTGTGCAGTTGGTCCTATAATGCGAGCAAAGCTTTCGAAGGGAGCGTGGATAATGAAGTATGACATGTTCAAAGAGCGCGAGGACTTCATTGCGATCATGGTCACGATCTTAGCCTTCCATTATTTATTGGCAAATCTAAGAGAAATATACAAGTAAAATAACAGTTGTAAGCGAGACTAATACATAAAAGCGAGCATTCGTTGAATTTGTGCTATACTTTTAAGCGAGAAATATCAAGTATCATGGCTTGGGAGTCATAAAATTGTCACCACAGAAAAGTACCAAAGTTAAATGAGGACATGATAATTGAGGTACAAACCCTAACATTTTGCTTGGGAGAATTACCAAAAAAGTCCTAAACTTATTGTAATTGTGCCAATTTAGTGCTTAACATTTTGCATTTGCATCAATTCAGTCCATTCAGCCAATTTTACCTTACTGGGGCTGCTGTGAACTTTTTTTAATAATTTTTTGAATTTGTTTTAGTGTTTTCTTTTTTTTTTTCTTTTATTTTCTTTAGTTTTTCTTCTTCTTCTTTTTATAGACTTAGGGCCGGCGAGGGTCGCCGGTCGACCCTCTCCCAGATCTGGCGAGGGCCGCGACGCCCTTGCTAGATCTGGCCACGTGAGGGCACTACAGCCCTTGCCTAGTCTGAGCGAGGACCGCGATGGCCTCGCTCGATCTGGGCGGCAAGGGCGTCGCGGCCATCGCCCCTCCTAAGTCAGGAAAAAAAAAACTAAAGAAAATAAAAGAATATAAAAATATAAAAATATAAAAATTATTGAAATATTATTTAAAAAAAGTCCACTTCAGCGTCGAACGGGAAAAATTGGTCGGATGGACTGAATTGATACAAATGCTAAAGGTTAAGGATCGAATTGGCATAATTGTAATAGATTTAGGACGTTTTTGGTAATTTTCCCCATTTTGCTTACAAAAGATTTGGCAATATTTTATGCTTTTCATAGGGATTGCTTTAATGTAACACAATTAGTGATGTATCGGTTGTGTGTATTGAAAACCCAAACATAGAGATTGCTTCAAATTTGGTTAAAGTTTTTACCAATAGAAGTTGCACATTCTCTGGTTTGAAGTATTTTCTTCTAGCAACATTTATAATGGCAAAATCTACTAGGACTCGGACAGTGCAGATTCAAATATGCGTTCCAACTGGAGGACACAGATCGAGCTTAGCTCTATAGAACTCGAGAACTCCCCCGTTTTCCAAGGTGAGAAAGAAAAAATAAAAACATAAACGGATGACTTAGTCACGACTTCCGTAAATTTGTCTTTATCGGTGTTCGTCCAAGACCATCTAATTCAAATACCTAACACAATGATTCTTTCGGGGGTTTTTTTTTTTTTTTGCTTTCTCTCAAAGGTGGAAGACTTCTGCATCGCGGGGCAACCAAATACGAATTATTAAGGCTCGGCGACTCAGTTATTATTTGATTTTATGTATTAAACACCAAAATCAACTATAATTCGTGAGAAATCTAGCTACTGATTGCGACATGGCTCCCATGTGTCCTTTCATTCTTAGCATTTCTTTTATGTCACACGTTAATGTCTCCGTGGGAAGACTACGTACTCAAGTTGGTCGGGTTCACACTCGTATGAAGAAATAGATGCCATCTCCCCAAGTGAGGAGAGGACACAAAATTATGAAAGAGGGTGAAGGAAGATATGGCAATTTAGACGAGGCATGGAAATTAAGTGTTGCGTATATTAACGACACAAAGTATGTTAAATTTGTCGACAACCGCATTTGATTAAGCAAGCGAACTCATGAAGCTCGATGAGAACGCTATAACCTTTGAAGATTCCTCCAAATTTCAGATCAGACGGATTCGGATCATTTTGTTTGGCTTGAAAAATGATGGACAGAGACTTATTTCTAGAGTTTATTATGGATGTCATTATTTAGGTTTAAATACTATAACTTTAGAAGGCACTTTCTGGGATGTTCAAGGAATACGCCACGGTTCATGATTGAGATTTTTTTTTAATGAAACTTGGTGTTTTTTTTTTTTTGTGGTCAAAATAACATTTCCTTCCTTTCCTCGATCAAAATACAAGAGAGAAACATCTCAGTTCAAAGAACACACCTTCAAATCAAGGCAAATCCCAGACAACTTCAAAACAGAACAAACTCCAGATAATAAGAGAAATTATCAGAATAAGGGTATAGGTCACACGATCAAAGAGCACACCTATGAATTCTTCACACCAAAATGGGCGGCCGATCACCGAATCTATCTTCCGTAATGAGCACACACCAAGAACTCCATCGAATGCTACGGCTTTGCCTTTCAGTGGTGAGTGCCTGTTGGCAATCAAAAAAATATGTCCGTCAATATATGTGCTATGCACGAGAGAGATCAATAGATGTGCTATACATGTGAGAAGAAAATACCGAGGCACAGTATCAAGATACAAAGAGGTCATGCGCAGAGCACGTGAAGACTCCTAGAGGAATCAATCAAGGAGGAAACATTGGACGGGCTATTAATACCAGTATAAGTTGATGCCATGTGTCCAAGCCAGCTATACATGTTAAAAATGGACGAAACAACTATAAACACTGATACTGGTGAGAAGAAATCCCGCAAAAGATCCAAATGTTTTTCAAAGGGGCGCAAGAGAAGATGAATTTTGGTCTTTAAATACTTGACGAAAGAACAGTTATTGACAGTTAAGTTATCCGAGTGTTAAAACAGCATCATGAAAACGTGGTGAATGTGGGATTGAAAAAAATTAGGGCCGGCTGGGGAAAGAGTAATGAAACCTTGGTTGACATAGGATAAGAACCGCGTCAAATCACGCGGGACGGGGGAGAACCCGACAGTCCTCCCTCACGTGGCCCACGCGCGTAGCAGGTGCCCAGAAGTCACGGGTCTACGTCGCGACATATATTGTTGCCTCTGCGTGAGAAAGCGCGCAAAAGAAAGAGCGAGCGAGCGAGCGAGCGAGCGGATTCGTCTTAGTTTTCTCGAAATGGTTGGTTTTCCATTTGTTGCGGCTGGAAGGAATAGAAGAAACCCGGTTAGTTTTCTCTGCATCTTTGGGATTTGTATTATTGTTTTAGGTGGAGATGGCCCTCTACTTGTAGTTCGACAGGAATCATCTTCAACCATACAGTTTTTTTTTTTTTTCAGTCCTTTTTCTGTTTGGCCAGAAGCATAAGACTTGGTGTGAAACACTATGGATACTATGTGAAGCGGTTTGGTTTCCTTGATTTGACAGGAATCATCTTCAACCTCATCATCGTCACCTAGAATCAATTACGAAGTATTCTTGAGCTTTAGAGGTGCAGATACTCGCAAAGGATTCACGGATCACCTTTACAGCAAATTGGTAGATGCAGGGATCCAGGTCTTCAGAGACGATGAAGAGCTCTGTGCGGGAGAAGCGATCAAGCCGCAGCTCGTAGAAGCAATCAAGGGGTCGAAGATCTCGATAGCCGTCCTCTCCAAAGATTATGCTTCCAGCAAAAGTTGCCTCATGGAGGTTGTACAAATGTGGGAGTGCAGAGAATCTAATGGACAGACTATTCTCCCAATCTTCTATGATGTTTATCCCTGCGATGTAAAACGCCAGGCTGGGGATTTTGAAAATTCATTCGAGAAACATGTGAAAGAAAAAGTCAACGCAGATACCATCAAAAAATGGAAGGAGGTTTTTCGAGAGATCGGGAAATTAAGCGGATATGATCTGGAGAACAAATATGGGGGGTAATTCTTTTACTTCTGGTTTATATTTTCTTATGAAATTGATTGGCAATATAACAGGTTGAAGTTATGTATGCGTATTGAATGACCCGTGACTCGATCAAAGTGGCCATTTGAAAATGGATTGACTTATGACATAACTGCGAGTTAGACCAGCCGACCTGGTCCCCCAGGCACCACCCTCTGTTCGTTCCCCATGGCTAGAACTTTTGTTTTGCAGATGGCATGATATTAATGTCGAAATTGGTATGTGCATGAAAGGGTATTAGACCGTGCATTAAAACTTGCTTGCCATTTTAATTTAAGATTCCGCCTGCCCCTGTTGGTTGATCTAATTTTTTGTCGGCTCATTCCCCGACTTGATTTTTGTTGTCATCCCGTGCTTCATCACTTATGTTTGCAGGCATGAGGCCCAGCTCGTAAAAAACGTTGTTAGACGTGTCAAGCAGGTGTTGAAGAAGGATGACCGAGTCGTAACCGACAAACTAGTCGGAATTGATCGTCATGTTCAAGAGGTGATGAGAAATCTTGGTGTTGTCTACAGCGATGGTCAAGCGATCCAAGTATGTGGAGGAGACGTACGTGTCGTTGGAATATGCGGCATGCGGGGTGTCGGGAAGACTACACTTGCCGAGGTTGTCTTCAACAAGATGAGTATGTTGTTTGATGGATGTAGCTTCGTTGAAGGTATTAATTCGCAAGAAGTCGTGTATTCACAAGAAACTTTGATTTCTGAACTTCAAGGAGAAGAACGACGACCACTGGGATCTTCCGATGTTGGTATTAAAATTATATCAAGTCGATATACTAACATGAAGGTTCTCATTGTGCTTGATGACGTGCATAATTATAAACAAATCGAAGCATTAGCTGGCAAGGTTAGGTGGTTCGGTCAAGGAAGTAGAATTATCGTGACCACACCCAGAAAAAATATTCTAAAGGGTTTCGACTTTGGAGGAGAAGACAAAGATAGAGCAGCTGAAGAATACGTGGTTGAACCAATGGGAGATCAGGACGCTCTTCAACTCTTTCGTAAGCATGCTTTTCAAGGGGATGCTTCCCAAGATGTCTCTGAGTATGATTCCTTGTCCATAGACATCGTCAAAGTTCTTGGAGGGCTTCCTATGGCTATTGTGCTTCGGGCACAATATTTAAAGATCACGAATGATATAGAAATATGGAGACATACCCGGGATTCCTTAAACGATCATCCAGATGAGAGAGACGTATCAGATGCCCTAGAGGCCAGTTACAAAACTTTAGGTGAGGATACGAAGGAGATATTCCTCGACATAGCGTGCTTTTTTAGTGGAAAGGATAAGAGGATTCCCTCTTACATGTGGGGGGCTTGTGATTACCGTCCTCCTAATGGAATAGAGTTGCTTCGTGACTTGCATTTGTTGGAGGTTGGAGAAAATAATGAACTAAGAATGCATGCTCTGACACGAGACTTTGGCAGGAACATTGTCAAGAGGAAAGAGAGTATTGAGCGCTGCAGATTTTGGAATCACAGTGATGCACGTTCCATTCTAGGCGTTTGTGCAGTAAGTTTTCAAAGCCTGCAGAAATTTCTTTTACAGGGTTACGAAAGTGTTCAAATAAACTTTCCATTCCCATTTAACAGAAACTTACTTATTTTTTGTTTAATCCTGAAGGGAAAAGAATGGGATTTGTTCTTAACACGGTTTAGAACATGTGGTGGATAACCACTGATTTTGTAAATTTGATTTGTCTCATTTCGTTAAAAGGAGTTAGAGAAATTAAAGTTTTTCAACTTACTCATATGTTTTTCCCCAACCGATACTTGACAGCATCCTGAAAGAGTAAAATGCATCGGTCTTAGTGTAAAAGGCATCGGTCTCTCAGTTGAAGACGGTCGCACAGGCTGTTTTACATGTGAAGAATTTTGCAAAATGTTGACGTTGAGGTACCTCAGCCTGGACCGGGCTCAAATCCAGGGAAATACTGAGAATCTTCCTCCAAGTTTGAGGTGGCTTGCTTGGCGAGAGTGCCATTTGATTCCTGAGCTATGTAATATGCATTTGAAGGAGTTAGTCATTCTCGAGCTGTCTTGGAGTCCGGTCACCAGAGTTTCAAAATTCTGGGAACAAATCAGGGAGGTATGGCCAATATTTTCCTTTTAAATCTCGTGTTAAGACGATAGATACGAGCATATTAAAGTTTGATATCTTCTTTTGCACATACATTGCAGAAGGCAGAGAAATTGAAAGTCTTGAACCTACAAGGATGTGTTCAGTTACAGCCATCGTTGAACTTTCCAGCTCCCATCAATTTGGAGATGTTGATAATGGAAGATTGTACTCTATTATCTGAAATTAGGCCATTCATTAGGAATCTGAAGAAGTTGAGTTCCTTAAATTTGAGAAACTGCAGCCAAGTCACGAAGTTGCCCCAAGAACTGTACTGCATGGAATCTCTGAGGGAACTTGTGATTGATGGAACCGGCATCGAAGAAATTTATTGTGAGGGTGGGTTTTGGAAGAATCTCGAAACACTTAGTGCTCGCAACTGTAAACGTTTGCAACGGATATCCACAATTGGCCGCCTGAGGAATCTCTCAAGTCTCGCTCTGGATGGTGCTGATATTGGTGCGCTTCCAGATACTTTTGAATTTACTCAGACACTTAAGAGACTTTCATTGAGGAATTGCTGCAAGTTGGTTGAACTTCCACCTTCCATCGGGAAGCTGAAGGTGCTGGAGGTAATGGACCTTTCATACACTGGAATCGACAAAATGCCATCCTCTGTCAAGGAATTGACGGAATTGAAAACACTGAAGATAGCAGGCACACACCTAAAAGAAATTCCTAATGACGTTGTGAAGTTAGCCAAACTGGAGGAGATGGATTTCTCTTTCTGCATAAGTTTGGAGGGCAAAGTTCGCTGCGATATTTCGGGATTATCCTCTTTGAGAATTTTGAGATTGTCGTCATCCAATGTTGCCGGGCTGCCTCCGAGCATTTGCAGTCTCTCTCGCCTCCACACCCTAGACATACTTGACTGCAACCAACTTCAAGCACTACCAAGGTTGCCCAACAGTTTACTCAGTCTCCGCTGGGGGTCCAAAAACATGACAGTCCCCGACTTGTCGTACCTGACAAACCTAAGAGAGCTTCGCTTGACAGATGGTGAGCAGCCAAAACCGGGACTGCTCATGATGTTACTGAATCTAATTACCCCAAATATTGGGTGGATCACGAGATTACCAAGTCTAGAGACCTTGCAGTTGTCCCTTTCAAAGGTCACCAATCTCCCTCGGAATTTTAGTGTCCTTACTCAGCTCCGGGAACTCACTTTATCCTACATGAAGGAGCTAGACCTCACCCAACTTCCCTCGACCTCAAGCTTTTCAACTCTGTGTCTCAAACACTGCAAGATTCAAAAGCCCAAATTTTCTAGTCTGAAATATCTGTCAGAACTAGAACTAGAGGAGTGCGATTTAGCAGAGATTGATGGTCTTGAAGATTTAAAGCTTTTGGAAGTCCTGAAAGTTCTTCGATGCAATGGTATAACAAACCTTAATGGGCTCAAAGATTTATCACGTCTCAGGAAGGTGAAAGGTACCTTTTCTGCTCGTCCCAGTTTACCAGAATTCTCCAATCCTGTTGAATTGGACATATATCCTCCGGATTCTTCTCCGTCGGTGGCTTAATAGCCTTCCTCCTGTACGAACTACGTTGTACTTTCAAGTCTTCGACGGGACATCTCCTTTTAGTCTAAGAAACTGGAGAGCGACCTCTCTAAGGTACATGCTCCAGTTCTGTTTACAACTCTTTTTAACCGAAACAAAGTTGAATTTTATCGTTTCCGTGAATTCCTTATGTGTTTGTTGCATTGCATCTCTGCAGGGCTGCAAGATAGCGCAGGCAAATTCTTTTCGTCCGGCGATTGGTAGTTTCATCAACAATCTCGCACCAAACCATTGCTGAAGGTAATGCCGACACTCGAATTGCTTCATATTTTGTTGGTGTTCTACTTGTACTCGTTTTCACAAAAGGTGCGGTTCATTGTAGCCTGTAGGATGCATCCAAAAGCCGTCCACTGCCACGCAGCTGTTCGATTCCGGTGAGAAAGAGAAAACGAAGGGTACAGAAAAGATCAAGCATCGGTGGGGGCGACATTGCAAGGACTCAGCAATCGCGAGCCCATCACGGGCCTGTGCTTTCGTCGGCTCTACTGGTGAAATCCGTCCTCAACACCACCTTCAGCGATGCCTTTCTTCGTTCGAGTTAAATCAAAGTGGTCGGGTTCCTGAATCTCCAGGAGTTGATTATAGGATGGTTATCTAATTAGAAGTAATTTCAACAGAGTGCGCTCGTGATTGTGAAATTGAATAGGATGATTGCAAGTCTTTGAATTAATATGCCGCTTGACTTACGACCATCCTTCTCGAGTTTGGTGAAAGGGAGTCTTCTGGTCAAGACATGTCATCCAAAACTAGTGGTGGCCACGGGCCGGTTTGGGTTCAGAACCCGCCCGGGTCAAACCCGAAACCGGCTTATAGCCGTTGCCTTGCAACGGCCATTTGGCCAATTTAATTTTTATTTATTAAATAAATCTAGCATAAATTCTATAAATATTCCTTTTCATATATCATTTTTTCTCACAAATTCTCTCAAATCTGTGGCTCTATCAATTTTATGAATTCGTTTTCTGCTCAATTCTCTCAAAAAAATAGCAAGTGAAAGCAGAGGTAGTGGCAGAGGAAAGAGCCCGACCTCGATGGGAGAATTCGATCATCCTCATGATGCTCGTGATTTTGCATATTGGGGAGACGATGCTGATGATATCAACATTATTCTCAACGTCGAGCACGTCCCAACGCAAGAAAATCTGCATCCTCCTCCTACTAGTGTCGAAGAAATGTCAACAACAAAAGAGCTGTAACGGGAGGGTACATCCGACATATGGGAACACTTCACGAAAGAACATTTAGGCGGAAATAAGTATGAGGTAAAATGTAAATATTATGGGGCAACATACAAATTTACAGGTGGATGCGGCTCTGGAACATTTAAATGGCATCTGAGGTCGAAACATCCAACGCAAGCAGGGATCGACACTAGCCAACAACAAATTTTCGAGTACGCCAATTCTAACGCTTCTCCTTTATTTCGTTACAATAAAAAAGTTTATAGAGAAGAATTAGCTAGATTTGCTGCCGTTGAACGTTTATCGTTTAATTTTGGTGAAAAAGTTGGTTTTAATCATTTTATACAAACTGCATGTACTCTACAAGCAAATCATGTTTCGAGAAATACGCTTAAACGCCAACTTTTTGATATTTATAAAAGAGATAAAGAAGATTGGAAAAAGTTTTTTGTGAATTTCAATGGACGTGTGCATATAGGTAGCGACATTTGGAGTGATCCTTGACAAACTCATTCTTATATGAGTATTACAAGTCATTGGATAGGCGACGATTGGAACATTCAAAAAAGAGTTATTGCATTTCGAGTTTTTGATGATAGGCATACGGCAATTAATATTTATAGAATAATTAAGCAAGTTTTAGAAGCATATTTTTTTGTTAATAAAATTTTTTCAATTAATTTTGATAATGCCGCGGCAAATCCCGCTTTCATTCCCGAGTTAGAAAAGATTTGCAAACTTGCTTTTGGTGGACAATTTTTTCACGTTAGATGTATTTGCCCTATTTTAAATTTATGTGTACAAGATGGTTTACAAACTCTTGATGTTTTTCTCAACCCAATAAAGGCAGTAAGTCAATTTTTATGGAGACATCCTCAAATTATGAAAGAATGGGGCAAATTTTGTAAAGCAAATAGAAGAAGACTAAAAAGTTTTCCAAGAGATGTTTCAACTCGTTGGAATTCTACGTACGAGTTGCTTAAACAATCTTTTGCATATAAAGATTTATTATGTATGTTTATTTAGAATAATATTTCTCAAATTAATTTATTCCTACAAGAGTGGGATATTTGCAAAAAAAAAATAGATCTTTTAAAAGTTTTTAATGATGCAACTTATACTTTATCCGGTGTTTATTATCCTACTACGCATTTATTTTTAATAGAGTGTGTTAATATTGATGGTATTTTTGAAGAAAATGAAAAAGATGATCAATTAGGCCCGACTATTATGGCAAAGCGAACGAAATGGCTGCATTATTATAGCAAAATTCCTCTTATTTATTTGGTTGCTTGTGTTTTTTATTCACGTACCAAATTAGATGGTTTAAGTGATGATTTGAATACGTATTATGATTGTTTACATTTGATTGAAGTTATAGATATTAGAACTATACAAACAGTAGTTAAAAACGCAATAGTAGAAATGTATAATGAATTTTCTAATAGATATAATATATGTGATAGTGGATCTTCCCAACCTAGTGATGTACAAAGCGGAGACCTAGGTAGAATTAGTAGATGGTACAAAATACTGATGAATAGGCAAAAAAGACAAAATAGAGCAATAGGAAATATTTCCCAAGTAAAAACCTATTTAACCACTTTTTTTGAGTTTAGTGAATCCGAAGGCGGCACAGATTTCAAAATTCTAGAGTGGTGGAAGAGGCATTCAACCCAATTCCCAATTCTCGCTCTCATCGCAAGACAGGTTTTAGCAACCCCTTGTTCAACAGTTGCGGTTGAACAAGCATTTAGCGCTGGAGGCAACATTTTGGACGATCGACGTTCAAAATTAGCTCCGGAATCGGTGGAGGCTCAAGTTTGTGTCGATGGTTGGACAAAGGCTCAACATCGACAACAAGAGATGGATCACAGTAATGAAGCCAAATTTTTCGATGATGGAGATTCCACCACCACAGGTACCGGTACCGGAACCGGCGAAACAGGTAGTGACGATTGACGATGATGTAAGTATGAGATTATCAAAGGTAAAAGAACTACATGGGCTTTGATTTTTCGATCCCAAAAAGATATGTAGACGCTTAATAATAATTCATTAAGTTCAAGCCCATTCCTCTTCCTTTTTTTTTCTCCCCAAATTTGATTACAATTTATAATTTGATTATAATTTGTATTTGATAATTTATTATTTCATAATTACATATTTTTTTATTTCATAATTAATTATTTAAAAATTAAATTTTAAAATCGAAACCGGAATAGGGACCGGCCGGTTCCATTTCGATTTTGAACCGGCCCGGAACTGCTGATTCAAAACCGGAACCGGAACCGGCCCTTAAGGTTCCGGTTCCGGTTCCGATTCATAGTGGCCACGATCCGGCCGATTCCGAACCGTGGCCACCACTATCCAAAACTTTTGTTCTCTATAACTTCCTTTCGCAATACTTATTACTTAAAACGACAAACTAATTGAAAAAAAAAAGTAACAAATATCAAAATAATAAATAAGTAAAAGGTGCCTAAGTAGGAACCCTTTTAATTAGATAAAATGTCCGATTATTCCACTTATGTCCCACTGATGTTATTAGTAACCAATTAGATATGTTGAAAGGTGCCTCTTCTTCCAAATCATCTATGGTGCCCCTGAATCACCCATATATCTTCACACTATTCACCATTTCCTCTCGGAAACCTTCTTAATGTGCTCGCCGTCTTCATCTAGCCACCTGAGATACTCAATCGGCTTTTTTCCTGAGTATTTCTGGAGTTGCTGGAGGTGCACCAATCCATCATCCCCAATCGCTGAATCTGCTTGAACTGGGTCGGTCAGCCGCTCATTCAAAAGAGCAAAGTAAGTTCTCTGATTAACCTCCGAAGCCCAAAGCTATGGAGGGTGGATGGAATCAAGACAGGTGTATGGCTGCCCTGTGCAGGAGATTAGGGCATCTTTGGCCTCGAAGGAAAATTGCGGTGCTAGATAATGTTGTGATTGAGAAGAGTTTAGAAGAAGGTGGACGTACCTTACTAGGTTGCCTCGAGGGACTTCCATCTGTGAACTTTCAAGCACTTCAGTCCACTATGAAAAAAGCCTTGAAGTCCGAGAATATCATTTGTAAACATCGAGAACTTGGCCTGTTCTCCTTCGAATTCTCGTCAGTGGAGGAGAAAAGCAAAATCATTTCTATGGGGCCACGGTTCTTTTCCAGCCATCTTCTAATCCTTAAAACTTTGGCAACCGAGCATTCTCCCACACTGTGTTGCCTTTGAGTCATGTGCGTTTTGGATCCATATCCCTGGGCTGCCAATAGGAGGAAGAAACAAGGAAGTGATAAGAAATATAGCTGAAAATGTTGGGGAAGTCTCTGAAGCGAGGACTGAAGCAAAGGGCTATGCATCCTTAACAGTGGGTAAGGCTAAAGTGATGTTAAAACTCTCTTCACCATTATTGTCGGGCATAATTTATAGTTTTAAAGGAAGAGAGCACTGGCTTGATTTTCACTTATGAAAGGCTTCCCCGTTTTTGTTACTCTGGTGGAAGGATAGGGCATTACGCTAAAAACTGTGTGGAAGTATCATATGATGAGGAAATTTTCTCTACGGATGATAATTTACTATATGGTTCATGGCTAAGAGCTGAAATGAACGCCTATAGCCCCTTCTGGAAGGCTTTTTATGACTTACCTGTGGAGGAGATGATGGAGGAGGAGGGTGTCCCAGAAACTCCGGCAAAAACTCTGGATACGCAGCTGTGTCTAGACTTAGGACCAGCAGTGGTCGTGAGTCAAGCACAAGCTCTCAAGCAGATATGGGCAAGAGGAAAATGTTAGAAAGAGTGGGTCTGACCTCGATGGAAACTCAGGTGTTAGAAGCAGCTGATTCCACAGGTATTGCCTATCCTCTCCTGATAGAGCTCCCTTCATTTCATTTCAGAACTCTGATGATTCCCTGAAAGAAAACCAAAGAAAGTTGAAAGTGAGAGAACGAAAGAAAACTAGAAGGTACAGTCCCTATGAGCTTCAGGAAACTCAAGTCCAGCTTCTAGACGAGGCAAAACTGCTGGATACCCTGGTTCTTGCAGCGGGGAAAGAAACTCAATGGGCTTTGGTGGCTAGCCCGAATAAACCACTGGGTTAAAAATGAGGCTTTTATGTTGGAATTGTCAAGGACTGGGCAATCCTTTGACGGTCCAAGCTTTACGATCCATCGTGGCTCACGAATGGCTCAACTTGGTTTTCTTAATGGAGACCAAGAATCAAGAAATGGTAGTTCATCGTGTTCGATACCGAAACTTCATCATTCTATAGTAGAGCCAAACCACACCCAATGCCTACTGGATTTACTACAAACTGATACTGGATTGCCAAATCTGGCCAGGCGAAGGCGCTACAGCCCTTGCCTAGTCTGAGCGTGAACCGCGACGGCCTCACTCAATCTGGGCAGCGAGGGCGTCGCGGCAGTCGCCCCTCCTAAGTCCAGAAAAAAAAAAAAAAAACTAAAGAAAAGAAAAGAATATAACAATATGAAAATATAAAAATTATAGAAATATTATTAAAAAAGTCTACTTCAGTGTAAAAGGCATCGGTCTCACAGTTGAAGAGGGTTGCACCGGCTATTTTACATGTGAAGAATTTTGCAAAATGTTGAGATTGAGGTGGCTTGCTTGGCGAAAGTGCCATTTGATTCCTGAGCTATGTAATATGCATTTGAAGGAGTTAGTCATTCTTGAGCTGTCTTGGAGTCCGGTCACCAGAGTTTCAAAATTCTGGGAACAAATCATGGAGGTATGGCCAATATTTTCTTTTTTAAATCTCGTGTTAAGACGATAGATACGAGCATATTAAAGTTTGATATCTTCTTTTGCACATACATTGCAGAAGGCAGAGAAATTGAAAGTCTTGAACCTACAAGGATGTGCTCAGTTACAGCCATCGTTGACCCTTTCAGCTCCCATCAATTTGGAGATGTTGATAATGGAAGATTGTACTCGGTTTTCTCAAATTAGGCCATTCATTAGGAATCTGAAGAAGTTGAGTTCCTTAAATTTGAGAAACTGCAGCCAAGTGACGAAGTTGCCCCAAGAACTGTACCGCATGGAATCTCTGAGGGAACTTGTGATTGATGGAACTGGCATCGAAGAAATTTATTGTGAGGGTGGGTTTTGGAAGAATCTTGAAACACTTAGTGCTCGCAACTGTAAACATTTGCAACGGATATCCACAATTGGCCGCCTGAGGAATCTCTCAAGTCTCGCTCTGGATGGTGCTGATATTGGTGCGCTTCCAGATACTTTTGAATTTACTCAGACACTTAAGAGACTTTCATTGAGGCATTGTTGCAAGTTGGTTGAACTTCCACCTTCCATCGGGAAGCTGAAGGTGCTGGAGGTAATGGACCTTTCATACACTGGAATCGACAAAATGCCATCCTCTGTCAAGGAATTGACGGAATTGAAAACACTGAAGATAGCAGGCACACACCTAAATGAAATTCCTAATGATGTTGTGAAGTTAGCCAAACTGGAGGAGATGGATTTCTCTTTCTGCATAAGTTTGGAGGGCAAAGTTCCCTGTGATATTTCAGGATTATCCTCTTTGACAAATTTTGAGATTGTCGTCATCCAATGTTGCCGGGCTGCCTCCGAGCATTTGCCGTCTCTCTCGCCTCCACACCCTAGACATACTTGACTGCAACCAATTTCAAGCACTGCCAAGGTTGCCCAACAGTTTACTCAGTCTCCGCTGGGGGTCCAAAAACATGACAGTCCCGGACTTGTCGTACCTGACAAACCTAAGAGAGCTTCTCTTGACAGATGGTGAGCAGCCAAAACCGGGACTGCTCATGATGTTACTGAATCTAATGACCCCAAATATTGGGTGGATCACGAGATTACCAAGTCTAGAGACCTTGCAGCTGTCCCTTTCAAAGGTCACCAATCTCCCTCGGAATTTTAGTGCCCTTACTCAGCTCCGGGAACTCACTTTATCCTACATGGAGGAGCTAGACCTCACCCAACTTCCCTCGACCTCAAGCTTGTCAACTCTGCGTCTCAAACACTGCAACATTCGAAAGCCCAAATTTCCTAGTCTGAAATATCTGTCAGAACTAGAACTAGAGGAGTGCGATTCAGCAGAGATTGATGGTCTTGAAGATTTAAAGCTTTTGGAAGTCCTGAAAGTTTTTCGGTGCAACGGTATAACAAACCTTAATGGGCTCAAAGATTTATCACGTCTCAGGAAGGTGAAAGGCACCTTTTCTGCTCGTCCCAGTTTACCAGAATTCTCCCATCCTGTTGAATTGGACATAATCACTCTGGATCCTTCTCCATCGGTGGCTTAATAGTTTCTGCCCTGTACGAACTACTGTTGTACTTTCGAGTCTTAGTCTGAGAAACTGGGGAGCGACCTCTCTAAGGTACATGCCCCCATTCTGTTTACAATCCTTTTAAAACCGAAACAGAAGTTGGATTTTATCGTTACCACGAATTCCTTATGTGTGTATTGCTTTGGATCTGTGCAGGGCCACAAAATACCCCAGGCAATTTCTTCGCGTCTGGCGATTGGTAGTGGCATTAACGATCTCACACCAAAACCATTGCCGAAGGTAACGCCGACACTCGAATTGCTGCATATTTTGTTGGTGTTCTATTTGTACTCATTTTCATAAAAGGTGCGGTTCACCAAGACACCATTTACTGTTCTTTTTTGTAGCCTGTAGGATGCATCCAAAAGCCGTCTGCTGCCACGCAGCTGTTCGATTCCGATCAGAAAGAGAAAACGAAGAAGAAAAATAAGATCCGACATCACGGGGCCTGTGCTTTCGTTGGCCCTGCTGGCGACATCCATCCTCAACACCACCTTCAGCGTTACCATTCCAAGTCGTCGGGTTCTTGAATCTCCAGGAGTTGATGAGAGGATGGTGATCCGAAATGGATATGACGGAGATCTAACGAAGAGGAATTACAAGAGAGTGCGCTCGTGACTGTGAAATTGAATGGGATGATGGCGATGTTGAGGGAGAGTAAAAGAGAGACAGAGAGAGAGAGAGAGAGAGAGGCATCTTTGAATTGATTTGTTGCATGGAAAAGGAAACGTTTCGTTTATGCTCTTCTCCTCCTCTTATTTGATTTGCTCCCCTCCCATGTTTTGATAGAAATCCCGGTTCATGGTGATGGCTCAACTCGTCCAGTCGGAAACGATGCTTGACTACATATAAATTTATGAATAACAAGGAAGTTTGGTAAAGACAGCTTTGTGGTTAAGGCGTATCATCCAAAACCCTGTTCTCTGTGACTTCCTTTGGCATTACTTAAAAAGAAAAAATTGGCACAAATGATTTTTGAATTTTGGCTAAACAAGTAATGTGATTCATGAACTTTTGATTTATTCAATATGACCCATTAAATTTAGCCAAATGTGTATTGTGGTTCCTCAACTTTTAATCTATTCAATGTGACCTCTGAACTATATGAAAATGTTCAGTATTATACAACTTGCATTAATAGGAAGACAACATTAAAAAAAATTATATAATTTAGGGAGTAAATTGAACATGTACCAAAAGTCTAGAGATCACCTTAAACAAATTAAAAGTTCAAGTGCCATATTGCACATTGAGCTAAAGTCAATGGACCGATTGTGTCAATATCCCTCTTGGATAAATTTAGTGAACGAATGGGAACAAAGTCTCAACGAGAATATTAGATAGCAATTATAATATTTCTCCAACTCTTCATGTCCAAAATAGTTATTTTCGACACAACTCTTCACTTTCGAAAATTGTCATGTTTGAAAAATTGCAACCATTGGATAAGTAGCACTGACACCGACACGCGACACATGACACGACACGACGCGACACATGACACGACACGACACGACACAACGCGTCAACACTTCATTCTCAAAAAATAGAAAATTCCGACACGTTGGGACACGTTATATGTAGATGATAAATTATCATGTATATATGAAAATAAAAGCAATGAGTTTCTTCTTCTTCTTCTATTACGATTCATGATTAGATTTTTTTTCGGCTGGCTGAATATATTAATTTTGGAGTGGCTGAGTTTATAACTTAAGTATATAAATTTCTATTAAATATATATTTTGACCCCTAATTTATTGAAAATGCTTAAAATTGACCCCGAGCATGTCGAAATGGAGTGTCGGGATGCTGGACTCGCATGTTACTGGCGTGTCTGGAACGCTGACCACGTGTTAGTTGCATGTCGAAGAGTGTCGGAGAGTGTCAGACACGACACGACATAGAAGCCCCCGGAGAGTGTCGGTGCTTCTTAGACCATTGGACATAATTAATTAATTAAAAGTTCAAAATTAAAATTAACAAAATAATTGCAACTCCTACGATAACAGTCACACTATTTCGTTAGGACTCAATAGTTGATTTATTATTATAATCTCAAAAAAATAATAAAATAATTATTGATTAGTGCCAATTATAAGAGCCAAAATCGCGCAATTATTTGCGCATGTGGGCATAGTGGGGTCTAGCCCACTTGCGCATTTCTCTATTTGAAGATTATAATAGCCTTCTAACTAATAAAGTGTTTCACATTTTCCCTTCCATTCTATGTGGGATGAAGTAAGTGCACTTTTTGTTTGTTTTGCAAACGAACTTCAACAATCCCTACTTAAAACTACAAACTAATTGATAAAAGGTTAAAAAAATATTAAAAAAGAAGAAGATAAAGGTGCCTACTAGAAAGTTAGAAACCCTTAATTTTTACATTAATTAGATAAAATGTCCGACTATTCCACTTATGTTACACTGATGTTCCTAAAAGAATTGATATATAAAGATGTTATTAGTAACCAATTAGATATGTTGAAAAGTATGTAATTAAACATATAAATGCCGACTAATAACAAAATGCAAACTGATGGAAAAAAGATTTTAAAACATTAATATTAGAATGATAAAAAAGAGAGTTAGAGGTACCTACTCAGTAAGTATTAACTCATACAGTAATTCTATAAAAGAGTTAAATTGACTCTTCAACTGCGATTTCTGTTATTCTAAGAAATTACATAATATCATTTGACACTTCCCATGTGTACAATATTATATTTCCTTGCACTTAGCTCTGTCCTTTATATTATCATTTGAATAGATTCGTATCCGTATGTTTTTTTATCCTGATAGCAAGTTTCTCATTGCCTTTGTCCTTTGGGATATAAAAAATTCAAAAGTGATTTTGTAAAGAAGAGCACATCAGAAATGGAATGGTTACATCCGAATAAATTATCTAATAGATTGATTTTTCATTTTTCTTTTCCTTCTATACTACCATGCACAAATTATCAAATCGATTGTCATGTGATTAGATATTACACTTTAATTTTCTTATCGTGTCCTTTATCCTTTTTCAAAATAGCAAGCTTTGGAAGATGAATCTTTTTTCTTACGTGTTAGGATTTTGCAAATGCAATAAAATACTATTATATTATGATTATTACATGAAAAGAAGAGGGCCAAACATGGAATGACGAAACTTTCACTAAGACGGAGGATTTTTTTTTCCTTTTTTTTTTTGAATTTAATAGCACATGAACTTTTAATTTCTGTCCAGTTCATTCCTTATTAATTCTCTATATTTGTTATTAAAGCTCCTCCTTCTCAAGGATGAAAAAATAATGGAAAAATCACGAGAATAAATGAGACCATTCTTTAAGGCAATCTTAGAGATAGCCAGCCAAACATGCCCAAAAGCATGAATGTGAGCGAATATTAAGGTTCCTCAACTCGTGAGAATTTGTTTTTACTAATGTTCGGAACAATGATATCAGAAAAGACAAGCGCATGCATCATGTGATATAAATTTATGGAGAAATTCCGAAATTACGAGTTGCACAAGCGCCGGTGGTTTGGCTGAAAATGCCCATCGCTGTGTCCCTACTCCCTGTTATGCTCCTTTAGCTGCACATAAAGCGTGCTTGTAGTAATACTTAGCCTCGCGGAGAAAATTGTTACTTTGCTAATGGGTGCTATAGTGATGTGAGCAATATAAAGGCATCAAAATGATTCAGAGACGGAAGAAAAAATTGAATTATTACCGTAGCATCGTTGAAGTACCGTAGAAAACATGTATCGTACTTCTGAATTAACTCACTCGAGAAATTATCTACTTTGACAGATCCCGCATTGAGCATGACTGTTTTGTGTTTTGATACATAAGTAAACACTTTCTTAATACCCAAAAAAATACCTCAACTTTAGCATATGTCACAATTATATCTAAAACTTTTTTTATCTCATTAAAAACCTCTAACTTTTACTTTTATCTCAATTCTACCGGCCTAATATAAAAAAAATCCTAACTTTAGCATCTATCTCAATTGTCGACATGTATAAAAAAAATATTGTGACATTGGATCGATCGGCCAAGACCTTTGGTCTCTACCCAGACACGTATTCAAAAATAAATTTCTCTCATAAAAAATCATTAGCTTTTACTTTTGTCCCAATTCTACCACCGTTAGTCTTCCGTCCATAATCACCGTCTAGGAAGCACCGACACTCTCTGGGGGCCTACGTGTCGTGTCGTGTCGTGTCTGACACTCTCCGACACATTCTGACATGCGACAAACACGTGGTCAATGCTCTAGACACGCTAGCAACACGCGAGTCTAGCATCTCGACATGCCATTTCGACACGCACGAGGCAAAATTTAAGCATTTTCAATAAATTATGGGTCAAAATGTAAATTTATCAAATATATATACTTAAGTCATATATCCAGGCACCCCAAAATTAATATACCCAGCCATAAAAAAAATAATCGTGAATATCTAAAAGAAGAAAAAGAAGAAACTTACCGCTGATATTTTTATATATGCATGATAATTTATCATGTTAATATACAACGTGTCCCAACGTTGTGGAATTCTCTATTTTTTTAGAAATGACGTGTCGACATATCGTGTCGTGTCGCATGTCGGTGTTGGTGCTACTTAAATCATCGTTAGTTAATCCTACGTGACTCGAATTTTCTCGTCAAACTTACTAATGAATGTTCGAAATTCGGAAACATCGGGTTTCAATGACGACAAGATTTGAGATCGTTCGTCTAAATAATTAGATCTCCACGTCTAGCCGTTCTTTAGGCTGTTGAGTACCGGGGAGAATCCAAAAGGCGCCGTCTTGAGTGGCTCTATATCTCACGGCAATGTGTAGAGGAAGTAGACAACAGAAGAGAAGTTTGGAGTTTTTTCATGTTAGCTTTGCTGAGGTGTAATTCATTAATGACATGAAAATACCACGTAAGATTAACTAACGGTGATTATGGAGTTTAGGACTGTTTGGGTCTGAATTGACATTCGTACAATAAGTTTAGGGCTGATTGGACAACTTAAAAAGTGAAAAAGCTAAAAAGAAAAAACAAAATAAGTGAAGTTTAGCTTTGAAAACCTACAAATTACTTTCGGAAGAACAATCACAAGGTTAAGATCAACTAGATAATTAGATTGACTTTTAATTTTCAACTTTGAAATAAAGTTTCATTAAACTATTTGATAAAAAAAATATGATGTATTCATGAGACGTTATAGTCGTCATAAATAAAAAGTTCAAATCTTCAGCTTTTGTAATTAAAAATATCATTCGACCAAAAAAAAAATAAAAATATCATAACTAAAATCAATAATATTTTCTAGACAAAGTGATAATAAGATGCAAGATAAGATGATATCCTTTTTGATGTCATTGAGCATTTGTATTGTAAAATTGACGAAAAATATGATACAAATTAATAGAGTTCTGTTGATTAGCTTGATGAAGAAAGAAATAATGAGTTAAAGACAAAGAGAGGGGGTATTTCGGTCAATTAACTGAAAAAGAGTGCCTTAATCAAAATGGAGGTGAAAATAGTGCTGCCCTTATAGAGCTTGCGTGAACTTATTAAAAAGCCCGTATTTCGGTATTTGTGGGCATTATTGTTTCTAGGGCGCAACATGGGGGGTGATCGGTTTGATGGTTGATCCAAGTTTCACATGAAACCTGGAATCTAACCGTCGAACCGGTCTTTCAATTTTTGGAACCTAGAGCCTACCATGTATACTCTGAAACTTGGAATCTACCTTGTCACGAGTTCCAAGGTCGATTTCAGGGTCTACTTAGGCTCCACATGTATTGCAATGAATCGTCACCTCTAATGAGCACAATTTATTGTTACAATTCACTGACATTTAGACATACGAAAAATGTGAAACATTAACAAGGTAAAAGTTTTTGTCATGGATATTGTCGAAAGGGAAACTCAGATTAGTGGTTTTAAATTATATACTCATCATCGAACACCATTAAATACCGCAATATCACGCAAAAACATAGAAAAAGAAAAATACAAATATTTATTTTAAGTTTCGGGTGAAACCCGTCAAAATTGATTTTCCAATTTTTGAAACTTGAAATCTACCCTTCATACTCTAAAATCTAAATCCTAGAACCATATTGATTCTCATCGGTCTGATTTTTCAATTTTCGATTTTGCCCTACAACTATTCTCACCTGCTAGAGATATGCTGGCGTCAAATGATGACAACTATTGACTTGCATAAAACGCAAGTTACCTGGATTCGAATACAATGTATCAAATAAATCATGACCGTTAATCTTATTGGTCCCACGGGTGGACCAAGTGAGCCCACCTGCCACCCACAAGATCAACGGTCGAGATTCAATTGGTCCAGGAAGAACTTCCCCCTCTCTCTTGCTGAACGGGCACTCTTTGTCCCGATGCGCAGCGACAGTCCCAAAGTAAACTCTTTCACCATACCCAATCCCGAGGAAACAATAATCTGACCAGACCCAACACCAGATTACTCATCTCTCTTTGATGATCGTCTGCTGCATCTGATCCGAAGCGAAGAACGAACTCACCAGTGATTTCAATGGGCTTCAAGTTCAACCTGAACGCACTGTGTCGTTCGACGACGACGTACGGCTCTTCCTTCGCATGGTGTTCATCTTGCCAGCCACCGCCGCTCGGCTACCACCGCACGCTCCGCGGCGTGTCCGCCATGTTCGCCGCCATGATGCTCGGTGGACTGTAAGTCACTCTCTTCTCTTCTCTTCTTTTCTCTTCCACCTCAAAGCTCACCAACACAAAGATGGCAAAGAAAAAAAATCCAGTCTTTAAAACTTCATTGCATTTTGCCAGGGCCTTGGGACTGCTCGCTCCGACCATGCTCGCGTTCGTCAAGTCAAAAGCGTCCAAAATCTTCCGCAGACCCACCATGACAGCCAAGAGAGAAGAGGAGACAAACAACCCCGAAGCCGCGACGAGCGGCGGCGACGCGCCGGCACCGTCCGGTGAGGAGTTCGAGGTGTTCCTGAGCTTCAGGGGGCCCGACACTCGCACCGGGTTCACCGATTGCCTGTACCACGACATGCTCGGCGCCGGAATCCGCGTCTACCGAGACGACGAGGAGCTCCGCGTCGGCAGGGGGATCGGCGGCGAGCTCATGCGGGCGCTCGACGTGTCCAAGATCTACGTGCCCATCTTCTCCAGGGACTACGCGTCGAGCTCGTGGTGCCTCCGCGAGGTAGCGCGCATGGTGGACTGCGCGGCAAGGTCGAAGGGGAATAAAGAGATCTTGCCGGTGTTCTACGACGCTTCGCCTTCGGATGTGAAGCTCAAGACTGGGCTGTACAGGAATGCCATGCCCAGGCACAGGAAGAAGTTCGGGGCTGAGGAAGTGAAGAGGTGGGAGGATGCTCTTGTGGAAGTTGCTGAATTGAAGGGATGGGACCTCAAAGCTAGAGGGTAGTTACTGAATTATCCAATTTTCTGTCCTTTTCTTAAATTTTCGTGCCATTCATACACAATCTGATTGTTTTATTAGAATGCACAATTTGAAGTCCTCAGTCATTGCCATTTTCTGCGGAAATAAGATTTCTCGGAGTTTCGACGGTTTGAACTGCGGGAAGAAGTTGGCAGTAATGGTACATTGTCTGGGGTCTTAGTTGAATGCAAGTGTAACATGTGTTGGGGGTAGTCATCGATGTATAGACTCATGAAATCTGGCAGACTCCATTTTAGTATTCAACAACCAACTTTCAAGATTAATGAGCTTGGATAATCTCTGTTCTGTTCCTGACTTTGATAGGCCTGTCATCAGTGGTAAGTGGTAACCGGTAGGAGTAAATTGACGAGTTGATTAACTCTCCGTTTTGGTCATGCTGGCTCATATACCAAACACATCGGGAAGTTCCATAAAAAAATTTGTCGTTTGGCCTGTCTAGAATGCAATTTCTAACTATAGTGTCCAGTTCAAACAGAGACCAAACAGAAAACATCAAGGGGTAAATCATAATAGACCATCATATCGAGAAGGCATTTGCAATAATTAATGTTTGCTAAACAAACATTTAAAAACGAGTCTAATTTTTCCACCTATCTAATAATGATATTGTTCCTAGAAATTAAAAATGGATACTTGTAATATATATGGCGGTTATCAGGAATTAGTTATATTTTTCTATATGGATTACAGAAAGAAGTTTAATTCTTCGACATGTATAACATTGGTGTTCTAAAAAATTAGAGTGGATTCAACTAGATGTGTGATTATATATCTCTAATCTATAATCTACAAACTTATCTCATATCTTTAGTAGTTATATTATACATGTGAGAGAGTTTTTTGGTCATAAAGTCATTAATACTGATTTTGTTTAAGAACCAATCAAATCTATGATTGGCGGTTTTTTTTTTTTAAATAAATGTTGTTGATTAGCATGTATAAATTGAGTATTGTTATGGTATAGATAAAAAAAAAAAATATGGACATTACGTTGCCTGAGTAAATCTACTTTAATCCACGGACGGTTTCTTCCATCGCGATTTTTGCAACAATTCCTTCCCCTCTAGGATGATTTTATAGGCATCTAATAATTTCCACGTATTATTACAAAAGCATAGAGGTCATGTTCTGAAGGTAATTAGAACGAGATCATGTACGAAGTTGGACTGGGTGTATCCGAATTAATTTCTCCTATTACTCTTTATAAAGTGTATCAGCCATGCTCTGCTCGTATTGATAAAAACTGGTTACCCATGTAGGGTTATATCCTCTTTCAGCAATTTGATTCACCATACTAGCTCACTCAAGCTAGGGATGTGCATGTTAGTGGAACTGGAATAACATGCCTATTCACATCAAACAACCCAGTTGAGACATAATAAATGACAAGTAACATCTTCCATACGCTCCCATGAAAATATTCTCTGCTTTCATCACTATTAAATGAAGAATTCACTAAATGAGTGATTGTTGCTTGCATGCTCCTCTATCCAGGACAACATAGGAAAGAGAATACGTTCAACCTGGGAGCTGCAGGGAGTCTATTATATCTGATTGCAGCGAGTAAGAATGAACTCAACAAAATGAAGGATTTGCGGAAAGAAATGGAACTTCTTCTACAGAATGTCAAAGAAAAAGTACGGAGGAAAGATTCTTCTCGAGACCCATCTGAGTCGACGGAGAGTGTTGCCTCTTGTTTGACTGATATAAAGGAAGTCTTGAGCTGCGGCAGCCACCTTTCGGAGCAATCCCATAGAACGCCATCTCTTTTGGTAGGACACCATAGACATATGCAGTCGAATCAGTCCAGTGGATGTGAGTCTAAACAAGAACCTGTGGAGGGGATTGAAGAACTGGAAGCACAATTAGAAGCTGACTTAGAGCGCTTGCAGCTTCAGTTGGATGCTGAAACTTCTTCCAAAGCAATCATATCAGGAGGTTCTATGGCTTCTGATTTTCTGTGTGATTCCCGGATGTAGGGGGCTCTCCGAGGAACACGAGGTTTCCTTGATGCTTGCCTATGTATGGTATTGGTTGCAGAATTTTGTGTATTCTCACTGTCGAAACAGTGATAGTGTTTCAATTGCAGTTTCCTTCACTTGTTCTGTGGAAGGCTGGCATAAGAGCAATCATTTAGATCAATTCCATTTGTGCATGCATTAGTGTTTAAAATATGCTGCAGCAGAGTCTCAACATCTGAAGGTTTTAAGCGGAGAAAAGTTTCTGAGCTTTAGTTTATTCTAATTGTGCATGTTTCGCAGTTTGTTCCTTTATTTGGTCAGATTGAACTCCACATGGCAGTCAGATTTTTACTTCATTTGCATTCCTGATTTTTCTTTTCTGCGCCGTTGTTACCTACTCATCTGTTCGAGCCTTTTAGTGCTTAGCACAGAAAGCATGGAGAACTTTCTTCACCACAAGTTCTCTTTTATTTGTATTTATTCTCTAGTCAAATGCAAAAAGGTTTTGCTCTTTATCAGAGTAAAGAGAACCAGTGTCTCTTGGTGCTATCGTGAAAGGGAAAGAGAGGAGGAAAATAAGTGTATCTTCCTGGCTATTATGTGCAGGGTTTAGTGTTTTCTACAAAGAATGTTGGTCAATTTTGTGGTCAAATAATTTTTTACATGTATAATATTTGGGATTGTTCTCCATTTGGACATGCAAAATGTGGCCGGAAAGTTTAACCATAAAATTTACTAAATAGACATATAATAGAAAGAAGAGTTTGAATATTATTAGCTTTTTGACCGATTTGATTCTATTTTCATTGTAGAGTGCGTGGATTTCTATGTCATATTCTCCAAACTTGAAATTATCTGTCCTCATTCATTATTTATATTCTATTTGACATGTAAGATTGAAAGCACGATCTGTCAAACAATAAAGCTCATGGATTTTTCTCTTATCTAATCTTTTCAAATCAACTTCAAGTTCAAGTTATGTACAAAACCATGTCATGCCCCTGCCAATCAATAAAGAATGGAGTGTTACCATAACAATCAATAAACCAATACTAATCAATGAATGTGAGACACGTGGCAAAATTGTGTCAAGTGTAAGGATATAGGTAAAGTGAATTGCCATTTGGCGAGCATTGTATAAACATTCTCCCAACTGTCATGTATAAGCACTTTTACATGTTATTTTTATCTGTGTTAGCGTATAACTATTGTCACTTATGATGTCGACAATGTTATAGCTTATGTTATTTCTACAAATGTGTTGGACCTATGTATGTGCACGAATACTTTTTACAATTACTTTTTAGAAAGAATGCATACACGATAGAAAGAAACATTAGAAAAGTTGTGTTTAAAACATATCAGCATCTTGTTCGGTTTGTTTTTATTTAGAATATGGACATCTTTATCAAGTGCTAGATTCTTTAGGAAAAAGATTATCTCAATTTTTTTAACGACTAATTTAAACTCGGAACTATTCCTATTATCTTTATCTGATGATAAATGGATGTCAAAAGTAAGAGTAAACACTTGAATGATAACACAATAAACCACTCATTTCCAAAACTATATGACATTGTATATAACATTAAATTAATAGGAAATAACTTGATGTACTACTAAACTATTAAAATGAATTCATGTTTAAGTTACTAATTGATTTATTTTTCTAATACCACGTGCCTTTTTCAATGGGAAAATAACACTAATGGTCCATGAATTTTGGTCGAATGCACAATGTTGCCCCTGAAATTTTAATTTGTTCATTGAAATTTGGTCGAATATGCATTGTCGTCCCTAAACTTTTCATTTGTTCAATATGGTCCTTGAACTATTGGTATATGTTTAATGTAGTCCCTAGATTATATGGAAATGACACAACGAAAGGACTACACTGAACCTTTACCAACAGTTCAGGGACTACATTACATAAATTAAAAATAAGACATTACACATTGAGCCAAAGTTCATGAACCATATTACACAAATTAAAGGTCTAGGGATGACATTGCAGATTGAACCAAAGTTTAGTGACTATTTGCACTTTTATCCCTTTTTTCAATTCTACTTTATATGAATTTTATGAATCATACTGCAACATGTTTTAAATTATTTGTAGTTCTTAAATCTTCTGACTCCGTGATTTCATTGTAAATTTTAGGTAAATGGATTTCGGAACTACGTAACTACGAAACAACAACAAAAATTCATGTTATGAACATACGACTTTTATTCATTGATTTTTAGCTTTTATTGTAACCTTAAAGTGACATTACACTTTTGTTGACACTAAATAATAATGAGTTATCGAATGGACTTCGGTATTATCATATCCCGATATTCGGGAAATAAGAAAATAAGGTCTACTCTGAGAAATTCGGTAAGTTGTTTGTAACATACCGAAATGGCCAGAAGTCTAAACTCAATATTCGGGAAATAGGAGAATAAGGTCATTGATTCTTGAAATTCGGTAAGATTCTGGACATACCGAAACTGTAAAAGGCCAGAAGTAAGAGGAATACGAAGTTGAAAGGAACTACAGGATGACCAAACCAGCCATATCAGCAAGAAGTTACGAGCAGGAAATCCGGATAGTGGATGCGAGCAGTTCACGGCGGTTACTAGAAGAAATTCAAATTTGAAGCCTCGTTGACAGTTGAAGATCAAGTTTTGGCGGATAAAACATGGGCAAATTGGAAGTTATTGAAGGCGCCAAGATTCAAAGTTTGAAAGCAAGAAATAACCGACAAACGGTTATAAGAAGCTGAAGAATATAAATACTCAAAAGAAAAGAGCAAAAAAGACAGATCAACACACATCCAAGAACATTCAAGTTTATTCGCACTTTAACTTCCATGTACCTTCATTTTCAGTAGTTACAGTTTCTGCAACTAGAGTTTATTTTTAAGTCTTCTACTACCTTCGTAGGAGTATTGTAATGTAGCCTGAACCCTTGTTGATCTCAAATCCATATTCGATCCACTGATTTCCTACCCATTTCATATCCCTCTGTGTTGTTTCGTGTTCTTGCTAAAATTTCTCTTCGAAAGTTGAATCACAGAACCCTTTTAATAAAAACCGAAAACTGAATTTCGGTGAAAGATATTCCTTGTTGCAAAAACGAGCGAACAACTTTATTAGAATGTGGATCACTTTATCGATCCAGTACATTATATCGATTCATCTCCCCCTCCTCCTTTGTCCCTGGACAAGGGAAATTTGGTCAGATCCGAGACTGAGCATCATGATTTCACCGATTGTAACAACTAGAATGGACACTTGGGTGTTTGAATGCTCTGATTCAACCATAGACTTACCTCCTATGGAATCGCTCGCAACTACGTTATGGTTCACATGCAAAGTTCTTTCATCTTTCAGCTTGGCAAATCGAATCCGAGCTCAATAGTCAATGCTGCTCTAGCACGGCACGAGAACTTCATGAGATGGAACCCGGGTATAGTGAATCATGTCAAAAGGCGGGTGGACTCACTTGAATGGATTCCGCCGGAAATTGGGTCTCTCACGCTTAATGTCGATCGATCCTGGCTCGAAGGACATTCGAAAGGGACGACTGCAGGAGTCTGCAGGGATTCGAATGGCGTGCTAGTTGCTGGATTTGCCAAATCTGTTTGTGCGTCTTCGGTACTTTGCGTTGAAGCCATAGCGATGAAAGAGGCGTTGCTGCTTTTGACCGAAAGAACTGATCTGTGGTCCTCTTCTCCTGCTTTGAGCGGGGAGCTTGTAACTGACATCTTATCGGTGGTCAAGCTTGTTGTGGGTATGGATCAAAGTCCATGGGCCGAGCGAATCACTGTGGAAGATATTTAGCCCAGCTCAAAGGTGTTAAAATTACTCATTGTTATCGGGAGGCCAATTAACTTGCGGATTGGTTTTTCAAAGACTATCGTATACAAAAATAAAAATAAATAAAATAAATAAAATCTCCCTTCTAACTGGTTGTGTAAATCTCCCAAACCCTTTGGGATATTTTATGCTCGGAAGCCCATCAGCTTTGTTCTTTTAGGGCGCGCATGGCAATATTTCTGCTCTAGAAATCAATTTCTGGCGAAAAGTTGATTTTTCTACTTTTGAAAAGAAGTAATTTTTTTTTACTTATTCAAGTGGCTCCAAAAATGCTTATGAAGCATAAAAATACTCTATAAGTAAAAATAAAGTTGCATAACTAAAATGGTTTCTGCTCCAAAAGTGTTGTTATGCGCGCATAGTGGTGTTTCTTGAATGGGTTGCTACTATACGAGTCTATCCGGCAGTAGCCAATCGAAGTTGATGTGGAGTCTATATTTCCCACTGTCATCTCTCTAAGTTGAGAGAAAATATTTTTCTTTCCTTCATTTCAAGAAATACCCTCGAATTTTTTACATCCTAAAATTGAGACGAAGCAATTTCAGAACATACTTAGTGTGGTCGTGAGCTATTTTAGCCTATTTGTTAGGAAATTTTATTATATAGATTTCTTCCTAGTATAGAATCCTTCCTATTGTATATCTCCTAATTAGGGTTGTCATATGTCCTATATATATGATAGGATTGAGCATTGTAAATGTACAGAAAAAATATTCATTGAATACAAAAAGAGAATCTCTTTCTACATGGTATCAGAGCCCTAGGGTTTGATCCTTGGAGTACTGTACGTCAATCATCGATTATGGCGGTCCCGCTCTTCTTTCTCTATTGCGCCGTCGGACGTGCATCTTACCCGATCTTCTTCATCGCAATTCAGTTTGTGAACCTGATCTCATGGCCGACGAACAGCCGATTGTTACAACTGACCAAGCGGATGCTAGTGCCTCTGCTACTGCCATTCTGGCAGACCTGACCGCTGCGATGAAGCAGCTCTTGACCCAGCAGGCCGCGCCGCCGCGTGTTGAACCTCCTGCTGCACCGATTGCTGTCGAGCTTGATGGCAAAAATTATGGCGTATGGTCCCAGGTTGTTGAGATGTATGTCTCGGGCAAAGACAAACTGGGCTATTTGAATGGTGGTTCTCCTGAGCCCCCTCCTATTGATCCGTTTTTTAGATAATGGAAGATCGATGATTCTACGGTGAAAGGTTGGCTTATCAATTCTATAGACCCAGCCTTGATACCAAACTTTATTCAGTTTCCTACTGCCAGAGCCGTATGGGATGCTGTGGCAACGACCTTTTTTTATGGATCTGACACCTCCCAAATCTATGATCTTAAGAGGCAAGTTTCTCGATTGAAGCAAGGTGGTGGACCCATCGAGAAATATTACAATGATCTTTAAGGGCTCTGGCGTGAGATTGATTTCCGACGTCCTAATCCTATGCAATGTCCGGCTGATATTCTGACGTACAATGCCATTATCCATGAAGATCGAGTTTATACTTTTTTGGATGGTCTCGATGACCGCCTGGATAATGTTCGTGCTGATGTTCTGAAGATGGATCCATTTCCCACTATTGAGCAAGCTTATGCCCGAGTCAGGCAAGAGGATATGCGCCAATCTGTCATGCTCTCCACTCCCGCCGAGGTCACCTCTGGTTCTGCCACGGTGTCACAGCGGGGCAAGGGTGATCCGCACCTCCAGATTTCGGGACCTCGTCGTAAACCTGGTATGCTAATTCAATCCGAGGGATGCTCTCACTGTGGGAATCCTAAACATACAGTAGCCTCTTGTTTTAAACTGCATGGTTATCCGGATTGGTGGGATGATTTTCAGACCAAGAAAAAGAAACCAGGCTCACAAAAGGGGCGGAATGGAGGACAAGCCTCCTTAGTGACTAGCGGCTTATCATTAATTCCCATAGAGCCTGAATCTGCTAATGCCGAATCTCTTGAAGGTAATTGTGGGTTTGTCTTTGCTAATGGACATGGCGATGGTCATCATGGGTGGATAATTGATTCTGGCGCTACTGATCATATGACTCCAGAATCTGGTGACCTTCTTACATCTACTACACCACGTCGAGATCATATCTATAATGCCAATGGACATAGCTTTCCTGTGACGGCTGCTGGGCGTGTGTCTGTCATGCCTTCTCTCTCTCTATCTCATACCTTACTTGTTCCTACATTGTCTAATCGTCTGTTATCAGTTGGACAGCTTACTAGTGAGTTGAACTGTGTTGTGCTTATGTACCCTAATTTTTGCCTGTTTCAGGACATTCTCACGAAGGAGATTATTGGGCGTGGTACTAAGAGAGAGGGGCTGTATTTCGTGGATGAAATTACTTCTGGACAGACCTATCATTCTCATGGACAGTTAGCTCAAGAGAAGGAACTTTGGTTATGGCACCGTCGGTTAGGTCACCCATCCTTTGGGTATTTACGGCATTTGTTTCCCAAGTTATTTCATGGTCTACCGAACTCTAGTTTTCAGTGTGATACATGTATTTTGGCAAAGAGCCATCGCACTTGTTTTCCTCCCAGTTTGAATATAAGTTCTACTCTTTTTTCCTTAATTCATTCTGATGTATGGGGTGCGTCTCCTATTACTACTGTATCTGGGTTTCGATGGTTTATCATCTTTGTTGACGATTGCACATGTATGACTTGGCTATATTTGATGAAACATAAGAATGAGGTTGAAGCTATCTTTCGGACTTTCCACCGTATGATTCAGACTTAGTTTGGGGCCAAACTTCAGGTTCTCAGGTCTGATAATGGTGGCGAATACTTAAGTAAACCTCTTGCGGCTTATTTTCAAGAACATGGTTTGATACATGAAACTTCTTGCCCTCAGACTCCTCAGCAGAATAGTGTTGCTGAGTGCAAGAATCGCCATCTTCTTGAAACCACTCGAGCACTGTTGGAGGGTAGCCATGTTCCCTATCGTTTTTGGGATTCTGCCGTAGTTGCAGCTGCTTATTTGTTGTATCGCATGCCTTCCCGCATTCTGAGCTATCGCACGCCAATGCAAGCACTTGCCGCCCATGTGTCTCTTCCTTCGGTTCTTACATTGCCCCCTAAGGTGTTTGGGTGTGTCGCTTATGTCCATCTTCACAAAAATCAGCGGACCAAACTTGACCCTTGTGTAGTCAAATGTGTGTTTCTTGGTTATGGCCCTTCTCAGAAAGGGTAACGGTGTTATGATCTTGCCGGGAAGCGCACGTATGTCACCATGGATGTAACATTTACCGAGACAGAGTCCTATTTTCCTTCCCCCCAGTGTCCTGTTCATGGGGAGACTAGTTGTAGAACCAGACATTGGTGGGAGGTTGGGATTGCAGGAGCGACGGATGGGTGCGCACGGCCACGTGATTCTGAGGCTGCTGAGGCTGAAGATTTTAAGCTACTGCCGCATGATTCTGAGGCTGCATGACCGTACAACACTGAATTACTGCATGGGTCCGAACAGGCATCAACAGATGCACAACTGCAACAGCCCTTCTTGTCTTTGCCCTCTTCGCCCTCTTCAGTACCACTCCAAACTCCTGAGAATGTACCTGAGGTAAGTACTTCTACTGTACTTGATTCTTTTGAAGATACTGATATGCTTACTGGTTATAAGCTACCCGACAGGCATAATAGGGGTAAACCACCGAATCGATATTCTCCAGATGCAGAGGACCGCCGGTCTCGATACCCTATTGCAGACTATGTGTCTGCCAAGTGGCTGTCCACACCACTACAAGCCTTCGTGTTCACGATTTCCTCAGTTCAAGTTCCAAACAGGGTTGAAGAAGCCATGAAGGATCCGAAATGGCTTCAAGCAATGGAGGCAGAGATGGAGGCGTTGGGAAAAAATCGAACCTGGAAACTTGTGGAACTACCAAAGGATAAAAAGCCGGTTGGATGTAGGTAGGTGTTCATAGTTAAACATAAGGCAGACGGCACTATTGAGAGGTATAAGGCGCGACTGGTAGCTAAATGGTATACACAGACTTATGGGGTGGATTATCAGGAAACATTCTCTCCAGTTGCGAAGTTAGACACTATAAGAGTGTTGTTATCTCTGGCTGCAAACTTGGACTGGCCTTTGCATCAATTTGATGTGAAGAATGCATTCCTTCATGGAGATTTAGAGGAGGAGATCTATATGGAGCTTCCACCTGGATACAAGTGCGTAGATAAGCCGAACATGGTTTGTAAGTTGGAAAGATCATTGTATGGGTTGAAGCAGTCCCCTCGTGCATGGTTTGGTCGCTTTAGCTCAGCTATGAAAAGGTATGGATACTCCCAAAGTAACTCAGATCATACTTTGTTCTTAAAAGGTACTCAAGGAAGAATGGCAGCTCTTATCATATATGTAGACGACATGATTATTACAGGCAATGATAGTGCAGAGATTATGAGACTGCAGGAATTATTATCTAAGGAGTTTGAGATGAAGAACTTGGGAGGTCTGAAATATTTCTTGGGAATCGAAGTTGCTAGGTCGAAGGAAGGGATTTACTTGTCTCAGCGGAAGTATGTTCTTGATCTTTTGACCGAAGTTGGCATGCTAGATTGCAAGCCTACAGACACTCCAATGGTACAAAACTATAAGCTTGGAGAGTACCCTGATCAGATGCCTACTAATAAAGAGAAATACCAAAGGTTAGTAGGTCGATTGATTTACTTATCACATACACGTCCTGATATTGCTCATGCAGTAAGTGTGGTAAGCCAGTTCATGCATGCACCTAGTGAAGATCATATGAGTGCTGTGTGGCGCATCATTCGATATTTGAAGTCAGCCCTACGAAAGGGGTTGCTATTTGCAAAGAATGGCCACCTTGAAATAGAAGGTTACATAGATGCAGATTGGGCTGGAAGTGTGACAGACAGGAGGTCTACATCAGGGTATTTTACATTTGTGGGAGGCAACCTTGTTACGTGGAGAAGTAAGAAACAAAAGTTTGTAGCTCGGTTTAGTGCAGAAGCTGACTTCAGAGGTGTAGCAAAGGGGTTATGCGAACTTCTATGGCTTCGGAAGCTGCTAACTGAGCTCGGGTATCCACCAGGTTGGAAATCAAATTTTTTTGTGATAATAAAGCAGCCATAAACATTGCTCATAATCCAGTTCAGCATGATAGAACCAAACATGTGGAGATTGATAGACATTTCATCAAAGAGAATTTGGAGGCAAAAGTGATCTAGTTACCATTTGTCAAGTCTGAAGACCAGTTAGCTGATCTATTGACAAAGTCTCTGTCAAGTAGAGAATTTCATTGCTCACTTATCAAGTTGGGTATCAAAGACATCTTTGCACCTACTTGAGGGGGAGTGTGGTCGTGAGCTATTTTAGCCTATTTGTTAGGAAATTTTATTATATAGATTTCTTCCTAGTATAGAATCATTCCTATTGTATATTTTCTAATTAGGGTTGTCATATGTCCTATATATATGATAGGATTGAGCATTGTAAATGTACAGAAAAAATATTCATTGAATACAAAAGGAGAATCTCTTTCTACACTTAGGTCTAGAAATCGGGAACTCTATGACAAAAAAAAATTGTTCCTCTTTATTAAAATGTGAGTTCCGCTATGAAAAATCAAATATATCTTTAATGAGTTGATTCGTGTGGAGCCGCTCTCTTCTTTTTTCTTTCACCCTTATCCCCCTCGCGTCTATCGCCGACACTCTCTTTTCTTGTCCTCATTACCTGACCCCCCCTCTCTCTCTCTCTCTCTCACTTCAGCTCACTACCCACGCGCCACACACACTCACATGCGCGACTTACCCAAATGTTCTACTCGCTTGTAGATTCGGTCCAAGAAAAGTTGATGAAAAAGGATCCATGGCGAGTTTGGCGACTAGGATTAGCCCGTTTTTTGTACATTCTCTTTTCTTTTACTTTTAGTCCAAATTTAATTTTTTCTTCATGTTGATCACCTAACGCGTTTATAAAAAACGATTACCTAAAGCATTTCTAGTCAAAATTTAAAATTTCCTCATTGATTAAATGGAGGACAAATTTATCACATATGTATCGATTTGAAGTTTTCAGTGACAAAAAAAATTAGTTTGGGATAAAATTATCTCGTGTGGGTCAATTTAGAATTTTTGGTGTTCATAAAATAATTTGAGATAAATTTGTTAAATGTACCAGTTTGAAATTTTTTGTGATATTAACCCTGTTATTAATGGATTCGGACAATGACTCTGTGTCATGAATCAAAGAGAGTGCCACATCATCAATCCAAGGGGAGTTTATCGAAGCCATTAGATCGTAAAAGGACTCAATCTCTACCATCGGATTTGGGTGACAAGGATTGAGGGTCTCAACCGTCGGATGAGGCTAATCTCCACCATGGGATTAATGTGACGAGGATCACCATCCTCCACTATTAGATTAAGTGAATCTCCACCACCAAATCGATTAGACGAGGATTGATATCCTTTACTATTAGATCGTGTAGTAAATCAATGGTTGTAATAAGAGACCCTCTAGTATAAATAGAGGAGTACTCTCTTTCATTTGTATTCATCCACTTTATTTGAGCAATACAACTATTCTAGAGCTTCTCTCTCCAAACTTTCTCTCTACGATTCGGGTGATTTAAGCAGGCGATCCTCGTGAAAAAATTTGGTTTTTAAACTCTCCCCCATGATCAGTTTTAATGCATGAAATAGCGTAGCCTTTTTCATTCTGAACCTTTTTAGAGAAATTTGAAAAAAATGAGAAAGCATCGTTTATGTGCGCAAGAAATAAAATCCATGTAAATCTTGAATAATCATCAAATATAACAAGGTAGTATTTCTTACATCCAAGCCTTAGTGTTCTGTTAGGACCAAAGATATCTATGTGCAGCAGCTGCAGTGCATGTTCAGTTGAAACACGATTAATAGATTTAAAAGAACTTCTTACCTGTTTTCCAAGTGTGTAGGCTGAACAAAGTTCTGATTTCTCAAACTTTGTCTGTGGTAGACCTCGAACCAGCTTCTTGGAAGATAGCTTTGATATAAGCTTAATACTGATATGGCCTAACTTTCTATGCCATAGTTCAAATTCATCATTGATGGAAATAAGACACTTGATGTCTTTAGAATCAACATCTAGAAGGTAGATATTTCTATGTCAACGATCAGTGAATGTTTGTTTCTTGTCTTTGCTAACACCTGAACATTTCTTATTTTGAAAGTAAATTTGATAACCAGAATCACATATTTGACTTATAGAGATGAGATTATATTTCAATCCTCTGACCAAAGAAACATAATTAATCGCAAGGTTCCCAATCTTTACTATCCCCTAGCCAATAACTTTGCCTTTGTTCTTTCCACCAAATGACACACTTCTACCATTGTATTCTGATAGTTGAATAAATTTTTCTGGATCACCAGTCATGTGACTTGAACATCCACCGTGCAGAAACCATTTGTTCTTTTTTTTTCCTTAGTACTTGCAAGTAGAAAGTAACTCACTATTTCTTTGGTACCTAGATCTTTTTGGATCCATCTGAATTAGTCACAATTGATATCCTTCTATTAACAAGTCTCCATACCATCATGCAATTATTTCTAACATGATTTCTAGCACCACAGTTTACACAATGCATTGGATAAGAAGATTTTGTAAACTATTTATGGAAATGCCGTTGATAAGCAGATTTGGAAGGTTTATGCGAAATCCTGTCATTTGTATCCGAAAATTTATTTTTGAAATTATTTTCCTTTTTGAAACCAAAACCAGACTTGTTACCATACGGAACTTGTCTGGAAATAATATTTTCCAAGTTTTTTGAACTTTGAGAAAATCTCATTGAAATATTTTCAATCTCTATTTTCAAAGAATCGTTTTCTTTCAAAATCAAATTATGATTTTCCTTGATTTGATGAAATTCCCTTTGCAAAAATCAATCTTGTCTTTTTGAGAAACATTTTGTTGTTTCAAAAAGGAAACTTCTTTTTTCAAAACAGAAACCTTTTTGAGAACTTCTTTATAGTTCATATTCATAAACCTCATTTGGTATTTCGGAAGGACATACCTCTACGTCTGAATCTAAGTCTGATTTTGAATCTGATTTTTCCATGAGACATATGTTCGCATAGTCATCCTCACTATCTTCAGAATCACTCAGAGTCTCCGCCTTCAATGCTTTCTTGTATTTCCTGTGCTTGATGTTGTCTTTCTTCAAAAGCGGACAGTTGGGTTTGATGTGTCCTGCCTTCTTACAACGGAAACATATTACATCTTTGCTTTCCTGTTTGTCATTACTTAATTGTCTCTTATCATTATGTCTGAATGATTTCTTCCTTTTAAAGTTTCCACCTCTTCGAAACCATCTTTCTAAATTTCTTCATCATGAGTGCAAGCTCTTCATCGTCTTCATCTTCATCTTCTGAATCTGGCACTTCAAAATCAATTTCAGATTTTAAAGCAATAGACTTCTTACCTTTTTAAGCTCTTGTTTTGTTTCACACTCAGTGTCAGATGACTGCAAAGTACCGACGAACTCATCAATGGATAAAGGTTTGATTGTTTGACATTCCTGTATTGATGGCTTAATGTAATTTCATTCGTCTGTAAGTCCTCGAAGGATCTTTCTGACTTGCATTGGTTCAGCCATAGGAGCACCTTGCCTCGCAAGACCACTAGCTAGTATTTAAAACCTGTCAATCATTTCAGCAATTAACTCATCGGGCTTCATCTTGAAGGCTTCGTAATCACTTAGTCGAATGCTAAGATTGGTTTCTTTCACTCTGTCAGTTCCCTGATATGTGACATGAAGTCTGTCCCATATAGCTTTTGCTGATTCTTCTTATGCAACTCGATTATATAAGGGAATGGATAGTGCACAGAAAAGTGCATGTACAGCTTTGGAGTCGAGTCCTTGTCTTTTTGCTCTTTCAGCGTCTAACAGTGTTGCCGTAGCATTGATGTTATTATTTGTTTCATTTCCTATCGAAGGAGTTGCCGTGACAGCAGGAACTACTCCATTGACAACAACATCCCACATCAGATCATCTGATGCCTTGAAGAACCACTTCATTTTATTGCACCACATATTGTAATCCTTTCCGTCAAAGTATGGTGGTTTGTTGCCATAATGTGAGTCACTTGTTCTTGAGAAATTGTTGCTAGACATAGTAGATCGTTAACTCAGAAGTAAAACACTTCAATAGAATAAGCAACCAAGCTCTGATGCCAATTGTTGTATCTAGCAATATCACATAGAGAGAGGGTGAATAGGTGATTTTGAACGGTTTTGAAACTTAATGCGGAATTTAATAGTCCCAAAACACAAACTGAATAAGATCAGTAAAATGACGTGCAGATAAACTAAACACAACAAGAAGATTTTAGGGTAAGAGAGAATTTGCACGCAATGTTTATAGTGGTTCGGCTTAGTAAGCCTACGTCTACTCTCCCACGATGACAGCCGATTGGCTGGATTCCACTATGAATCAATGAAAGGTTATAAGATTTGTCACTTTTATCACTCTTACAAAGGAACCTCTCAAAGATATGAATTTTAAGTTCTCAAGAACAAGAGAATGTGAATCTGAACAACTCGGTATTTTGAAATTTTTTAAGTTCTTGATCTCTCAGCAACAGTCACCATTGATATCCTTTTATACTCATTCGATCTCGAACTAGCCGTTACCAAGGTCCTCAAAGGATCGCTCCTCAATCTTAGATTGGACGTCATCAATCTTGATTGATCGAGACTGTATATGGAAAGATTTAGTAACCGTTGGAGTAGAGTCTGAACCCTTCAAATTCAGTCACCCATACAACCAAATCTTCAGTTTTCATAAGTAGAATTAATCCAAATCTCCAAGGTATGTTGTCCGTGAAAGGTAATATCCAATCTAGGATATTCTCCTGATTTGATTGGAAAATAATCCTGTCAATCAAATCTTACAAACTTCCATAAAATTCGTGGCCAAACCGGAAACCTTCCAAACGTGGGTCTTCAGAATCTAGTAGTAAGATATTGCAGAATCTGAACGTAGTTCAGAAGTAGTCTTCAGAACTAGAAAAACTCTTCGAATCTGAACAAATTAGAACAGTGACTTTGAGCTTTTGTGAAGTCATTGCTGACGTGTCACATAAGTCTTCTAGAGATTAAGTTTTCAGATGTAACACAATCCTCCATCTGAAGTCTTCAAAGGCAACACATTTCTTCATCTGAATACTAGACTTCAACTTTCTTAGAAGTAAATACGCGACGACTACTCCTTGAGTCTGAATGCCAGTTTTGGAATATTATAAGCTTTTGCTCACATGCTCATTCTTGCAATAAAATATTATGGTTAATACCACGAAAAATCCCAAACTGGTACACTAGTGACAAATTTACTCCAAATTATTTTTTTGACCATGGAAAACCCCAAACTGGTACACTTGTGACAAATTTACCCTAAACTATTTTTTTGACCACGTAAAACCCCAAACTGGTACATCTGTAATAAAGGAAAATATCAATGATGTCTGTGACTTCAGACTTTATAAGTTTAATTACACAACTATGGCCCACAACAGTATATTCTTTGATGTTATTGTACATTATGAGGATGGTCATATGAGTCTTCCTGGATATGCTCAGAAGCTGAGATACGTGTATTCTTAAGGCATTTGACTCACGGAATTAGACTTCGACTTCGATCCTATGTCTAACCTATGTTTAGACTCGGACGCAAATCATCTTTATAACAGCTAGCGATCTGGCTTGGATTCTACACATTGGAAAGTATCAATTTCAGATAGTCTCGCTAATTAAATATTACAGCAAAACATCTTGATTGATTGGCAAAGACATCTCAAGTGTCTTATGCTACGAAGGTTTTGACGGAAATGCGATGGTATCGGAATTGGAGTCGTTTTTCATGACATGCATTCGTTAATTACAACGCTATGGCCAAATTATACCCGTTTCATTTTGAAAATTTTTCACTTGTACGGGTTGACTCCCCCCTTAATCCTGTTGATGTGTTGTAGAATTTAGGCCAAATCTTGAAAAAAAGAAAAGAAAAGGGATCTTTGTATGAATATTTTGTAACTGGTGGGAAACAAAGCCCTGTTTTTGCATGTATTTGTGATGTAGATGGTTCAGGAAAAACAAAATTAGTGGTATCAATGCGATAACAGCTTGAGGTCATGAACGATATTGCAGGATTCCCAGCCTACTTTGTAACACTGGTTCACTGATAATTCAAAACCTCAGGATGTACAATGGAAGCTTCTCATTAGAGGTTGTCTCGTGATTCTGATCATAAATCTTTACTTGTGGAAAGAGAATATGTTCAACCTGGGAGTTGCAGGGAGTCTTTTATATCTGACTGCGAGTAAGAATGAACTCAACAAAATGGCAGATATGCGGAAAGAAATGGAACTTCTTCTTCAGAATGTCAAAGAAAAAGTACGGAGGAAAGATTCTTCTCGTGAACCATATGAGTTGACGGAGAGTGTTTCCTCTTGTTTGACTGATATAAAGGAAGTCTTGAGCTGCGGCAGCCACCTTTTGGGAGCAATCCCATAGAACGCCATCTCTTTTGCTAGAACAACATAGGCATATGCAGTCGAATCAGTCCAGTGGATGTGAGTCTAGACAAGAACATGTGGAGGGGATTGAAGAACTGGAAACAGAATTAGAAGCCGAGTTAGAGCGCTTGCAGCTTCAGTTGGATGCTGAAACTTCTCCCAAGCAATCATATCAGGAAATGACAAAGGTAAGGTTCTCTGTCTTCTGATTTTCTGTGTGATTCCCAGATGTAGGGGGCTCTCTGAGGAACACTAGGTTTCCTTGATGCTTGTCTGTCTATGCATGGAATTGGTTGCAGAATTTTCTGCATGTTTCACAGTTTGTTCCTCTATTTGGTCAGATTGAACTCCACACGGCAGTCAGATTTTTACTTCATATGCATTCCTGACGTTTTCTTTTCTGCGCCATTGCTACCTACTCATCTCTTCGAGCCTTTTAGTGCTTAGCACAGAAAGCACGGAGAACTTTCTTCACCACAAGCTCTCTTTTATTTGTACTTATTCTCTAGTCAAATGCAAAAAGGTTTTGCTCTTTATCAGAGTAAAGAGAACCAGTTATAGGCATCAGCTTTTCTGTCTTATTTTCTGTTGGTTTTCTGCTAATTAAATATACATGACTGAACTCCTGTCCTGTTTCCAACCTCCTTGTCAATCTACATACTCAGTGTCTCTTGGTGCTATCGTGAAAGGGAAAGAGAGGAGGAAAATAAGTGTATCTTCCTGGCTATTATGTGCAAGGCTCAGTGTTTTCTACAAAGAATGTTAGTCAATTTTATGGTCATTCTATGTGGTAACACTCAATTTTTGTGAGCAAAAATGTTCTTCTGTGTGCCCCTAGAAGGGTGGGAACGGAAACTGCAAATTTATGCATTGTTTTCTCTCCGATTTTCCACTTTCTTGCTGTCTTCTCATTTCTGTGAAATATTATTGCTTTCTCTGTCCCTGGACATGAAGGAGGAACTCCAGAATCCGCAGAGTTCAGTACTCTGCTCGCTTACGCTTTTTCGTGAGTCCGAAAGGAGTTTACTCTCATGAATATGTTGCTGTTATAGTTGAACCTTCAGTTTAATGCCATTGACGGGGAACAATCGTCTCCAGTTCTCTCTTGTTTCTTTCATTATGTTTGTGCCTTTGAAGGAGTGCATTCTTTTTTAATTCGGCTGTCGAAACAAATGTCATGCGAGGATCTGCTGGAAGTCTGACAACGTTTTGGGATAAATTTAAGCTACCTGCACTTGTTTGAGTTTGGTTGATAATTATCTCTTCATCCGAATCTTAGAGCTTATGATCTATAAACTCAGTTTAGCAGACTGCACCCAAGGAGTCTGCTTCAGGAAGTGGCCGTAGCACGAGTTTCGCGGAAGTAATGAACCCCGAAGACGAAGCGACTGAAGTTCAGGGCGGAGTTCCCCCTATTGAACTCGAGAGGAGGTTGCATGAACTGCTGGAAACAAGACAGCAAGAACGAATCAAAGAGCTCGAAGCATCTTTAGAGCGTTTGGAGCACAAGCTATCTGAGAAAGAGAGAGAGGCCTCATGGTGGAAAGACACTGCCCTTCTTCTGTCACAGCATGTGTCTGAGCCTTCTCATGGTGGTCTAACCAACAATGGAACTTTGATATGTTGAACTCACCAACTGTGAAATTGATTTGAATGGTGTGCAGCTTTTCTTTTCCTTTTCTCATCCTTTCTGAGACGGATAAAGGGGCAGATACAGGAATGCTATAATGAGTTATATAGCTTGAATTTACTCGCTCAGATACTTTTATATTCATCTAAAGTTTTATTTTATTTACAGATATGTTAAAGATATTTTATCTAGATTTTTTTAACTTAAACTTAATAAGAATGGAGTTTCATGATTACAAATCAATAAACCAACACGAATTAATTAATGCGAGGCACGAGGCAAAATTGTGTCAAGTTTTGAGGTAAAGTGAATTGCCATGTGACGAATATTATATAAACATTCTCCCAATTGTCCATATATGTATTTTGTCGGTATGTATCGATATTTTTACATGTTATTTATGGGTGTTTGCACTGTTGTACTTATGATGTTGATAATGTTGTAACTTATTTTATTTCTATATATTTGTTGGACCTATGTATGTGCATAACTACTTTTTTGTAAAGTTCCACATTTAAAAAAGGCTCGCACTTTTTCCACTTCCCTTATGGCTTTGACACTCCTTCTGTGTGTGTTTTGACCATTTCATCTTTTACGTGACCCATCACTTTTGGTATAAGTTTATATGGTTCTTTTTTTTATTTGGTCAACTCCTTTATTTTGTTTCTTCTTTTTTCCCTTGCGGGTCCCACTTTCGCCCTCTTCCTTCTTCCTTTCCATGCCAATTGCGGAATCACAACTCTAGGGTTTTTTAACAAGAGCATCTATTTGTCAAGACGACGTATTATCGCAGCGTACATTCTCAATGGCACTCTTGTTCGATTCACGCAATGACCAGAGAGGGGTTGAGAAGGTCATCTTGCCACTTCCTAGAGCTAAATGTTATCATACGGTAGGTAGTTGCGATACAATAGCCTAGGTTCAGATTGAAGACAATAGTGTCAACCAAACAAAAGACCAAGACCAAGACCAAGTCACTTAAAATAGTTGTGATGGCGTTCCTCAACATCAAATTGAAGGAAACAGAGCAAGCTGAGTCCTCGAAACAAACAAGGAAGTGCGCCTCTCTCAAGCGATTCAGACTATTGTGCTTGTCAAAGTTCATTGCACGACCAAATCATTACGTGCACGCACACGCAAGTCGCCCGAACACCTTGAGTCGAAACCACATCAATTGCCTCAAAAGCGAGCCGGGATAAAGTAGCTTCCTCAAATCGACTATGCTGTCGCGATGGTGTTGTAAGAGCAAGACGTATGTTAATAACAATATTTTTTTTTTTTATGTTTTCGAGGAATTACTTGTAACTAGAACCCACACTAGAGGAAGGTTTTTGTGCCAAACTCTGCTCCTAACTCTTTCGGCACAACTTGGGCCACTTGCGATGTAGCTCCAAACCCTAGCTCAAGCTTTTGGGTGTCAAATAGCTTCACCGGCGAAAGTGGAGGAGGACGAGATTGACATCTTAGATAATACACAGAGAACGTCGGGGTTTTTGGAAGGAGTGGGAGGCGTAGAGAGGGAATGTCGTGCAAGACAGATAATAGAGTGACAAGTGGGAGGCATGGGAAGGAAGAAAAAGAAGAAAAGGAGGAAAGAGGGACCCACAAGGGAAACAAGAAGAAAAGAAATAAAAGAGTTGACAAAAAAAAAGAATCATATAAAATTGTACCATAAATGGTGGGCCACACAAAGGATAGGATGGTCAAAACACACATAAAAAAGATTGTCAAAGCCATAAGGAGAGTGGAAAAAGCTCCTTAAAAAATTGGAAAATGCTTAAAGTTAAACGTAGCAACATGAAAGTTTATACAGTTAGAATTTAGGAAGAGTGCATACATGATAGAAACATTAGAAAAGTTGAGTTTTATACATATCACCATCTTGTTCAGTTTGTTTTTACCTAGTATATGGATATCTTTATCCAGTGCTATATTCTTTAGAAAAAAGGTTAGCTCAATTTGTTTAATGACTAAGTTAAAACTCAGAACTATTTTTATTATCCTTATTTGATGATGAATGGTTGTCAAAAGTAAGAGTAAACACATGAATAAAAACACAATAGATCACTCATTTCCAAAAATTAAATTGAATATAATATTAAGTTAATAGGAAATAAAACAAGCCATATTTAAGATGTCTATAACTGACAAATTTTGTTATTGTTTAAATTGAGTGATTTCTTTGTTTATTTCAATATTTTAACGTACTAAACTAGAATAAATCAATAAGTTACCAATTGATTTATTTTTATAATACCATATGCTTTTTTCCAACTGAAAAATGACACTAATGGTCCCCGAACTTTGGTTCAATCTCTGAACTTTCAATTTGTTCAATGTAATCCTTGAACTTTAGCTTATTGTGCAATGTCAATCCTAAATTTTTAATTTATTTAATGTGGTCCATGAACTATTGGTAAATGTTCAAAATAATCCATGGACAATATGAAAATGGCACAAACGAAAAGACTACACTGAATCTTTACCAATAGTTCAGGGACTAAATTGATCAAATTAAAAGTCCAGGATGATGTTGCGCATTGTGCCAAAATTTAGGGAAATAGGGATAACATTGAATAAATTAAAATTCCAAGGATAACAAATGGAACAATGCCCAAAGAATGAATTGGAACACAAACATATGGAACAAATTCCTTATGCATCTATTGTTGGGAGCTTGATGTATGCTCAGACTTGTACCACGCCAAACATCAGTTTTGCTGTCAGAATGCTGGGCAGGTATCAAAGTAATCCAGGATTGGATCATTGAAGAGCTGCAAAAAAAGTATTAAGATACTTGCAAGGGACAAAATATCATATGCTCACTTTTAGGAGGTCGGATCATCTTGAGGTGATAGGATATTCAGATTCAGACTTTGTCGAGTGTGTGGATACCAGAAAATTCACATATGGATATTTGTTCCTTTTAGCTGGAGGAGCAATTTCATGAAAAAGTGCAAAGCAGTCTGTCATTGCTGCATCCACTATGGAAGCTGAGTTTGTGGCATGCTTTGAGTCCACTGTTCATAGATTATGGTTGCGGAACTTTATTTCAGGTCTTGGAATCGTCGACAGTATTGCCAAGCCGCTGAAAATTTATTGCGATAATGCTGTAGCAATCTTCTTCTCTAAAAAGGACAAGTATTTGAAGGGTGCTAAACAAATGGAATTGAAATACTTTGCCGTTAAAGAAGAAGTTCAGAAACAAAGAGTGTCAATTGAGCACATTGGCACCAATTTTATGGTTGTGGATCCGTTAACTAAAGGGTTGCCACCTAAGACATTTAGTGAACATGTCGAAAGAATTGGCATTATTGAAAACCATTTTTGACATTATGTTAAAGTTTTATGCTCTTTATGTACTTGACACTCCAATATCACTTATGTATTGTTTCTGATACACTTATGCATTTTGTCTCCTTATGTTGGTATATACATGAATGAATTATGTGAATATTAACAGGATTTGTTTCTGAAAAGAAACATTATTGTTGGACCATTATGTTATCTCTCATTATTGATTATGTTAAGTAAAGGACTGATACTGTGATACATGGAAGGGACTATGTCGAACTAATGACATACAACTGCCATGATCCTTATAAGTTCTTACTTAATGATGATTTGTGATTTGGGCAATTTGAGAAAGGATTTAGCTTATACTTTGCGCATTATGTTTTATTGTTAAACCTTGAAGTTAAATAATATCACATGGGCCAAGTGGGAGAATGTTGGATTTTATTGTGGCCCACGTGATTAATGGCCCATATGTGGTATAGGTTTAATAATTATTAGGTGCTAAATTCCTATTGGTCAATGGAGAGGTGTATTCTAATTACTGTACACCATGATGGGTGATGTGACTATAAAAGGCCCTATTAGAAATTGGTCCTCTCTCAACCCTAGAAAAAAAAAACGATAGTTTTCTCTCCATCAAGAACGTCAGAAAGTCAAAAGGGGTCAAGAGAGAGAAACCTATTTCTTTGAAAGATTTCTCATCTACAATTGATTTCTTCACAAGAAATCATCATGGATCAAGATATGCCTCTCGTCGATTATGATATTGTGAAAATCATCTTGTTCTAAGTTCCTTGGGTATGATGTTTATGCAAATATTAGGGTTTGATTTGCATATGATTGATTTGATTTTTACACATACATGATAGAAACATTAGAAAAGTCGAGTTTTATACGTATCAACATCTTGTTCAGTTTGTTTTTATCTAGTATATGGATATCGTTATCCCGTGCTATATTCTTTAGAGAAAAGGTTAGCTCAATTTGTTTAATGACTAAGTTAAAACTCAGAACTATTTTTATTATCCTTATTTGATGATGAATGGTTGTCACAAGTAAGAGTAAACACATGAATAAAAACACAACAGATCACTCATTTCCAAAAATATATTAAATTGAATATAATATTAAGTTAATAGGAAATAGAACAAGCCAGATTTAAGATGTCTATAACTGACAATTTTTGTTATTGTTTAAATTGAGTGATTTCTTTGTTTATTTCAATAATTTAACGTACTAAAATAAAATAAAATCAATAAGTTACCAATTGATTTATTTGTATAATACCATATGCTTTTTTCCCAACTCGAAAATGACACTAATGGTCCCCGAACTTTGGTTCAATCTCTAAACTTTCAATTTGTTCAATGTAGTCCTTGAACTTTGGCTTATTGTGCAATGTCATTCCTAAATTTTTAACTTTTTTAATGTGGTCCGTGAACTATTGGTAAATGTTCAAAATATTCCATGGACAATATGAAAAAGACATTGAATAAATGAAAATTCCAAGGATAACATTGATCAAATTAAAAGTCCAAGGATGATGTTGTGCATTGTGCCAAATTTTAGGGAAATAAGGATAATATTGAATAAATTAAAATTCCTAGGATAACATTGCACATTTGACGAAAATTCAGTAACTATTTGAGCTATTATCCCTTTTTCAATTCTACTTTGTCTTTATACGAATTTCTATGAATCATAATGCGACCTGTTTTAAATTATTATTAGTTCTTAAGTCGTTTCACTCTATGTTTTCTGCAAAGTCCATGAAAATGGATTTAAGAACTACTCAACTATGAAACAACAAAAAATCCATATTATGAATATACATCTTTTATTCATTGACTATTTACTTTTATTGTAACCTTAAAATGAAAAAAAAAACACAATTTGTTATATTTTAAATAGTCTATGATTTTTTAAATTTCTGTGACTTTTTTTTTTTTCAAATGAACTGAATTTATTTATTCAGAATAATGTTTCTATATTACATTGAATGAAATCGCTTGAACAAATTAAGCCATTACATTGTTGATAGTTTACCGACTAAACAACATATATCTTTAGCTTTTGTTAATTGAATTCTTAATTTGAAGAGACTCCTTTATACACTGAGTGACATTACTTAGTTCAAATCAGTTAAAATTCCAGAGTTTTTGAAATCCTTAATCTCTGCTGAACTGTAAACCAATTTTATTTGAAATTTATCTTGCTTTAATATATCTTCTTGTAGGAAATATTCTTCGTTTAGATTAAGAGAGATTTAATAGCAAAAGAGGTATATACGTGCGCTCGCACATACATACTATTTTTGGTTTTTCAGCTATTGAACTCGTTGCGAGTTTATGTTAAGCGAATTTGACATTAGCAAGAAAGGCTACATATACTGTAATATATGTATGTTTTATATGACACACATATGATATTTTATCTTTTCATTATTCAATTTACTCAGTATTTTGATTAAGTAAAATGTTTTGTATGGAGAAGATTAACCAAAACGTTTGGATGGCAAGTTAGAAAATCCACAAAAAAATCGTTGCGAGTAAGTAGTAATTCTCTCGAGAAGTAGAAGGCTTTGGTTAATCAAATCCGACCGCAGGCGAGAGAGGTCAAGCCTCGACTGAAGCCGACGAGCTCGAGGTCAGCCTTTTGACTATATAAGGAGGCGAGGGCGAGGGCGAGGGCGAGGGCGAGCGCGGAGTAGGAAGCAGCCTCATCACTTGATTCTGTCGTACCACTTCATATCATCTCCAATCGTGGAGCAGGCCCCTTTTCACATTGCACCACCCGTGATCTCTCTCTCTCTCGAGCTGTATCAATAGGGGACGAACAAAAAGAATCACTCTCACCCATCGTTAAAAAAATTATTCTATCTGTTGACACCTAAATTTTGATTATCCTTAAATCATTTGCATAAAAATTAGAACCAATCTTTAGTTCTAGCCAAAAATAATTAAATCATTTTTCATGTTTAATTCAATTTGCATTTCATTTGCATTGAATTGATAGCAGACCAGGATGAGTTTAAATTGACAGGCGACCGGACTAGAATTAGACTGAAAATTCGGCTAAGGTATTTCATGGGTGTGCCGAATTTTATAATGGGTCTTGGACCTAATTTTTAATTAAGATCAGCTCATCTTGCTCAATTAAAATTGAAAATGTTTTAATTAATTGATCCAATATCCAAATGAAACCTAATTTGAGCCTGGGATTGCGCGATTGAGCCCACAAAGAATTGAAATTTTCGGCTAGCCCATGAATTCCTTAGTGCCGAAAATTTCAAGTTATTTTAGAGGATTAGGACTCTTAATTTTCAGATTTTATGATCCTACGGTTATTATCCTATCTAGAGTTTCTAAACCGACGGCCTCGATTAAATCCTACTTGTTATTAACCCTGGTTCTATATATACTACATTATAATGAGGTTTAAAGAGGTTGGACATTCAAGACATTCAGGATTTACGTGAGGAAAAATTGAGAGTGAGAGAGAGACTTGGTCGAGAAACTCCTTCGTCCGCTGCTAGCAGCCCCACGCCGTTCCACCGTGCGCCGCCATCCTTGCCCTGTTTCGACCGGAGCTAGCCGCCGTGACTATCCTGACATCTTGATCTACCACTAGCCACTAACGGTGCGACAATTTGATACCCGGAGCCACCCGTCCAAGCCCTTGAAGCTCGTTGTCCCGTGGCTCGCGTTCCAGCTCGCCTAGTCTGCTGATCCGCGTTTGCAAGGTGCTGAGTTTCACCCCACGGATCAAGGTAAGCCTCGTATACTTACTAAGGTTGATTCAAGGTTGATTCAAGGTTGATTCAAGGTTGATTTGTGATGGTTTGCCTGCTGTTTTGACATATTTTCAATGCTGTTTTGCTGCTGTACACATGCTGTTTCTACACTATTTTTATGCTATTTTGTCCAAAAAGTTCAGTTTTTGCATGTTTCATGATCCTTAACTATACAGAATTTTGCGGGAGCGCTGAGGTAAGGTTCTGCCATGCTTATAATGCTGTTTTACACGAATTCAATGCTGTTTTGATGCTGGTTTTGGGCATGAGTTGCCAATGCCCTTAGAGAAAGTCATGAAAATTTCTGTGTATTGAAGCCCTAATTTGCTCATGATATTTTCGAAATTTTGGGGCATAATTACGCGATTTTCAGAATAATTAAAGATGATAGCTAAATCTAAATTAGGAAGATATCTTCCTAATAGGCAATTAAATTTTAAACTCGGATAATCTTTCCCATTGCCATTCAGGAATGATTCTCCGATTTAAATCGGGAAAGATTGTAAGCTTGATATATTTCCATTTAGATATGTTTCGTTATCTTTCGCAAAGCCGATTTTAGATTTGGTTATTTCTTTTTTTGAAAAAAAATGATAAAAACTGAGGCTGAATTTGTCTGATTGGCCATATTGAAATAAGTCGATTTGATTGATATTTCATGATTGGTTTGGATTTCTGCCTGATTAAGTTTCTTTAATAGACTTAAAATTCCTAAAATGTTTGGTAAGATATGATTTCCTAGAAAATCATGTCTAATTAAATCTTTAGGAAGATAAAGTTTCCTAGAAACTCTATCTCATCAAGTTCAATTTGGAATTGAAAGACAAGAGAATCAAATCAAGCTTACCTTCATCTGGCCGAAAATCACATAAAAAAAGGATAAAAAATCTCAAGCATATTCGGTATATCCCCAAGTACATTTCAAATGTTTTGTTCGCATATCCTGCACATCTTTCATATTTTTTTTCTTGGAGTATTACTAATCTTGCATTCCATCTTTTCAAAAAGTATCATTTGCATATCATGCATATCTTTTATCTCATGCATCTTTTATTGCTGAAAATATAAAAAAGATAAAATAAAAATTTTGCTCATTCATGATCTTGCATTATCTCATGTCATTCATATTTTCGAATACCATTTAGATCCTCATCCATTTGTTTTTCGAAAAATCATGCATATTATATCATAGCATTCGCATGTCTCATAATTTGCATGTCTATGTCGGATTGTATTTTGCCGTGTCATTTTGCATGTCATTAGTATCATGTTTAAGATATTCATGTTAGGTTAGTCCAATTGCATGACTAAATTGCTTGAATTAAGAGTTGCATGCTGTCTAGGGTAGATATAATTTTCGCATGTCATATATAGTCATGTTTAGTTTAACCAATTGCATGATTGTTTGCACGTTGCTTTGAATGTTGCATCGGTTTTATGTCATTTTGCATATTTAGCGTAGCCCTTGCATGTCACACATTGTATTCATCACAAATAAGTGAAAACATAAAAAAACACCTCGCTTGAACCTAAAGAAAATCAATCAAGCCTGAGTTACTGATTTAAGATTGCCATGGAATTAAGGTACTGAAAGGGCGTTGGTTTAAATCAACTAGTGTAATCAAGTCCCCGAGTTCGTAATCTCTGGTTCGTAGAAGTAAGGTGTTTCTCCCGATACCTCACTTAGGTTTTCTAATCCACCCACCAAGAAGTGATTAGAGGTGACTCAAAATATAAATCATTTGAACATGAATTAACCCTAAGTCGCGATTTGGTAGGGCTTGGGAGAGTCCGTATTAGGTTAGTTTCTAATTAGCTTGATAATTCATTAGCCTAAAATCTGAAATTTTTAGGTCGGGACACTATCTCAAAAGCTTTCACCCAAAAAAAAAAAAAAATGGCTTTTCCTAACTGCTGGTGCAGATCGTACCCTCTCCGATTTCCAGGAATCTCCCCCTTCTTTTCACTCGCTCACCTTTCTCCTCCTCTAAATCATTGGGAAATTGGTTAACCCACCTCAAAACATGGCATCGAAGTCCGGTACTTATATTGAACCAACTCGATGAAATCAGGATAGACGGTTAAAAACTCAAATAAGGATTTGAAGTGAACCTTAATTTAAATAAGGACCTGAAGTGCTCCCATTATTTCAAAAAAAGACCTGATCAATGGCGTTTTTGTCATTTGATTTTTTTTCCTTTTTCCTTTTTTTTTCCTTCATTCTCGCCGGTGGCCGGTCTCAGGCGAGACCGCTCTCGAGGTTGGCAAGGGCCTCACCTGGGCGAGGGTCGGCCTAACCTGAGATCTGCCATGAGGGCTACCCTCGCCCGGGCCAGCACGACGAGGGCAGCCTTCGCTAGCCCTGGCTAGGGTCGCCCTCGGCTAGCTTGGGGGAGGTCGGCCCTCCCCTATGGCCGGCGAGGGCCTCGCCCAGCTCTTGTCGGTGGCCGGTCATCGCTTGAGATCGGCCACAGGCAAGAAGGAAGGGAAAAAAAGGGAAAAAATAAAAAATGAAAATGCATTTGATCAAGTCATTTTTTGAAATAATAAGAATATGTCATGTCTTTATTTGAAATAATGTCAATTTTAGACTCTTACTTAAGAAAATTGTGCCACTTGAGTCCCTTCTTTCGATTTAAGTACGTCTTTTTATTGAAATGTGAGTTCCACTAAAAAATCAAATATGTTTTTAATTTAATTAATTCTTGTGGAGCCACTTTCTTTTTCTTTTCTTAAATTTTTCTTTCGTACTTATCCCCCTCGCGTCTATCACCCACTGCCACCTCTCTTTTCCTGTCCTCGTGACCCGACATCTCTCTCTTTCTCTTCGCTCACTAATCACGCGCACTTCGCTCGTGATGCACACAACCACACGCGCGACTTACCCAAATATTCTACTTGCTTGCAGATTGGGTCCAAGAAAAGTCGATGAAAAAGATCCATGGCGACTACATTGACCCGTGGTACGATGAATCGGGTCGGACAATGACCCTGCAAAAAGAGAGCAGAAATTATCGACAACCTTACTTTTGTCAAAATTAGTTGGTGGAGAATATGCTTTCCGACTAGGGGCATATTCTAAAGAAAGAAAAAAAGCAAAAAGACTTCTGATTGGCCTGTGGAGTCTTTGAAAATTTCCAAAATAGTTAAAAAAAAAATCGTGGGACACCTTCGGCTAATGAGAAGGTTTGGTGGGAAATGGAAAAATAATAACTGACTTTAAAGTGAGCCGCCCCAAGTTTTAAGGCATACTCATTTGCCTCCTTCATATCTAAAACTTCTCAGCTCGTTTCTCAGCTTTATAGCCCACGCCACACCAACCTTATTTTCTCTTTCGGTGAGGGAGAGATCTGGATCGTCACAAGCTTCCTAGCTATGGCATTCTCAGAGCCCGGATCGAGTAGTGATGCTGCACAAGCATCGAGAAGTGGGTATGAAGTGTTCCTGAGTTTCAGAGTTCCTGACACTCGTGTTGGATTCATAGATTTCCTCTATCACGGCTTGGTAGATGCTGGAGTCCGCGTATTCATGGACGACGAAGAACTCCGCGCCGGCGGAGTGATTGGTGGGAACCTTCAACGTGCTATCAACGGCTCCATAATCTACATACCCATCTTCTCTCCGCACTATGCTTGCAGTAAATGGTGCCTCCGTGAGCTCGCCCTCACAGTAGAAAACGTGTCTAAGTCAAAGGGCCAAAAAAGCATCCTTCCCATTTATTTTGACGTGAAACCGGAGGATGTTAAACTTAAGACTCCACTCTACAGCGATGCTTTACTGAAACACGAGACGAGGTTTCCCGATGAAGTCGAGGCGTGGAGAGCGGCCCTTGCAGAGGTAGGTAAAATCGAGGGATGGAACATGGATCAAAGGTAAAATTCTGTTAAAATCCTTAGCCTTTTTGTTTTGTTTCAGCGGATGCAACGTTACCCTGTCAATTTATTTCTTTTATTTCCTTTTTTTTTTTTGGATTAACTGGGATATATTAAAAACTACCTCCAATTGCTGCTCTCATTCAACTTTGCATCCTGTTGCTTTTAGCCAATTTTTCCTCTGCCCTGTCTCGTAAGGCTACGTAAGGCTACGAAATATTCAGTGGCACCCAGTTTTGTTTATCACTTGGGGTGATTACTAAAACCAACTTCAGATTTTGGATTCGTATCGGTTTCCACTTTCCATTAACGGGGAAAAGACGAAAAAAAGTAGGAGATGGCATCTGATGCCAACTTAATTATACTCCCATCTGAGTAGTGTTTGGCAAAACAAAAAAAAACAAAAAAAATACATAGGGCTTTTGGCTGCATAATTTTTATTCTTATTTTTTATTGAAAAAAATAAAAAAACCTTCACCCGCTGGCTGGTGAAGGGCTCAGGCGGTCGGCGAGCCAGATCTAGCGCCGGCGGCTATCGGCCGAGGTCGCCTGCGATCTCGGGCAATCCCCGTCGAGGGCCAGATCTGCCCTCGCAGGCCTTCGCTGAGCTCACCCAAGAAGGAAGATGAATAGTGATTCAGGGTTTTACTTTTTAAGATGAGTAAAATTGAATTTTTAGTAAGGTTTTGACAACAATATAGGTAACTGACCATTTTTTATTTATTAACGAGATATTCAGCATTCCGAAAATGCTAAAAGTCCAAAGCTGGCATTTGGCCAAATGCCCATTGAAAGGGCTTGCCAAACACCCCAAGAGCATCCTGAGTGAGAACACGTAAAGAGTAAAGAATGACGGACCGTCATCTCTGGGCCTCGCACTCTATAGAGCTTGCTGGAGCTGGGCCAGATGCGATGATTGTTGCCGACCTCTGATATGAGGAGGTGGGCCGGATGCCATGAATGTTGCCGACCTTTGATCTGAGATCGGCGATGGGGCGGAGGCCTCCTACTAGTGTGGTCTCCGCGCGCACAGAGGGGTGGGGGAGAGAGACATAGAGAAGGGACCAACTTACCGTTTGAGACTCTTGGATTTTTAACCAAAACATAGCCTTTACTCTCTTTTTTTTTTTTTTTTTTATCGACAAGGAAGTCCACCTTAAATTGGTAAATTCAAAGCTACCACTTATCTTAACATACTGCTATACTGTGGGCGCCGGGAAATAGCTACAGGCTTCAGGATTATATTTTTATTCACCCAGCTGCAGTGTTCAATGGATGATGTTGCATTGGTCTAAATTTCACGGGTTCATGATTCTCCTATTGCGAATGCTGAAATCTTTTCTAGGCTTAGCTATAAATGCCGGAATTTTGCTCATGCATAATATAATAGTAGCCACTTGGTAACTTTGGCCTTCGTGTGAACGAATACTATAGTGTTCAGAAATTTCTATAATCATAAATGAAACATATCAAGTGAAGTCTACTAAATTAGCCAATATTGATTATTCAATGAATTTAAATATCGTTCATGATGGGCTCTACAATCTTATCAAGTTAAGATTTTGACAATCCCACGTGTGATGCGTGGTTATGAAATTAATCTAGTCAACTAATGAAAGCCCTTTTGTACCCTTGCAGGCATGCAGCGATTATCAAATCTGTTGTTCGAGAGGTTTTGGTGAAGCTAAAGACAAAACGAATATCAGTGACTAAACATTTAATTGGACTTGATGATCAGATAAAAGACCTGACACAGTTATTAGATGTCAACCATCCTGGCGTGCGGCTCATTGGAATTTATGGAATGGGTGGCATCGGTAAAACAACTGTTGCCAAAGTCATATACAATCAACTATGTTCCGACTTTGGAAAGTATCGTATCTTCCTTGGGGACGTTCGTGAAAGGTCGTCGACTGAGGCTGGCATAGTCTCATTGCAGCAGACATTACTATCTAACATTGGCGATTTTGGATCTGTAGAAAAAATCAACGATATTGAAGAAGGAATGAGGTGGATTGGAGCAACACTCAGCAATAAGAAGGTCCTTCTGATTCTAGATGATGTTGATGAGAAAGTGCACATTAAGAATCTAATAGCAAATTCCAAATTACAGGGAGGATCTAGGATAATCATTACAACAAGAGACAGAGCTATTCTGCAAATTGAGGGATTTGAAGTTAAAATCTATTCGTATGAGATGCAAACAATGAATAGTGGTCATGCACTTCATCTTTTTTGTCGGTATGCCTTCCATGAAGGCTATCCTTCGGACGATTATCGTGAGCTGTCAAGGGAAATTGTCTCATGTACTGGAGGGCTTCCTTTGGCCATTGAAGTGACAGGTTCGTTCCTTAGAGGCAAAGACAGAGAATTTTGGCGAGAGACATTAGACAGGTTAAGGAAAGTACCGGAAGAAAATTTTTCAAAGAAGTTGCGCATTAGCTATGGCATCCTAGACGATAATCAGAAACAAATTTTTCTCGATATAGCATGCTTCTTTTTCAATGAGAATAAGACCGATGCAATTTACATGTGGGATAGTTGTCGGTTTTATCCCATAAGAGCAATTGAAGTCCTTACCGAGATGTGCTTGATAGAGGTATTGGACAATAGTAAGTTCTGGATGCACGATCAACTAAAAGCATTGGGAAGGCAAATTGTTCATGAAGAGAGTCCAGGGGACCTTGGAAAGCGGAGTAGGTTGTGGATTAAAGAAGAGGCCCTTGAAATCATAAGAACTGAAGAGGTAAGTAAGCAATATCTCATTTTCAAATAGAAGTCATATCCTGGGATTAAAGATTCCTTTTTTGTTTAGGACCTTTATCATTTTTTTCCCTTCCCATTCAAGTTGTGAAACGTAGTGGTTGGAAGTTGACAAACTTCTTCACATCATTGCAAACTTTCACTTGTAGAGAAAGGACAAGGTTCAAGCGCTTGAGATAGATGGACTGGATGACTCCATAGAGATTACAAATGAAGAGTTGGAAAGGTTACCAAATTTAAGATTCCTCAAATTAGGCAATGGAACTTTTGCTGGGGACTTTACACAGTATCGTTCACAATTGAAATGGATTTCTTGGTGTTCTCCCCATCGGGATTTTAGGGCAAACAATCTGTATTTGGATAATCTTGTTGTTTTTAAACTTGACAAGAGCGGCTTCATGGATGATTCAAAAGCATGGGACTTGATCAAGGTAAATTACATGTTTTAATTCTAGTCTAATAGTCAAAATGTGTACTATGCAATAAATCTTACACTTGACATGCCATCCATTTTTACAGAGGGCGCGGAATTTGAAAGTTCTATCTCTTACCGAGTGTAAAGGCATAACGACTATCCCAGACTTCTCTAAATGCTTGTGTTTAGAGAGGTTGACTCTTGCACGCTGCAATAGGCTAAAGGGAATTAAAAGTTTCATTGGAGATCTACGTTCATTAATTGAGTTAGAGATTGAAGGGTGCGAGGATCTTACAGATTTGCCTGAAGAAATTGGGGCACTAGTGAAGCTTAAGCACTTCTCATTGTCGGGATGTAGAAGGTTGAGAGAACTTCCAAGTTCAATTCAGAATTTGACATCATTGACGGAGTTAGACTTATCAGGTACGCGCATTGCCAAACTTCCAAACTCCATTAGAAACTTAAAATCCAAATACTTGTTTTCTGAAACTTGAGAATTTTTCTTTTGACAGACACGATAATAAGGGAACTTCCCAACTCCATTGGAAAGTTAAAATCATTACACATCTTGCGTTTTCCAGTAAAATCACCATTTGATTGGGGAAATCATGATCGACAAATACCTAGTGACATCACCATGTTGGAAAATCTTGAGGAGTTGGATCTCTCTGGGCGTGCTGAAATGAAAGGAGAAATTCCGATTGGAATTGGAAAGCTTTCATCTTTAAGAAGCCTAATTTTAAGAGATTGTCATGGGATTGAACCATTGCCCGAGCTTCCCACAAGTTTGACTTTTCTGCTTCTTCAATCTAAATCATTGCTCTCGGTTCCGAATCTGTCGAATCTTACTAATTTGGTTGAGCTGCAGCTAAGTGATGACTCTCGTGATACAGGAAAGTCAAACCTATCACCAGGATGTGACTTGAGGTGGATTGGGAGGTTATCTAGACTGAAAAAGTTACATATAAATCTGCTAAACGTCCCTGCACCTCCGGAGTTGGCTTCTCTTTCTCATTTGGAAGAGCTTATTTTGGGTCACCTAGACCTAGAAACCTTCCTGCAGCTTCCGTCTTCCCATTGGAGTTTGGGAAATTTGTCGACTTTAGAGTTGTATCAGTGTGAAGTGGGAGCCATTCCACTGGAAAGACTTCCACGACTGGAGAAATTAACTGTTGACGGTTGTAGACGGCTCGCGAGATTATATATTCCTTTGGAATTAAGGAACCTATGCCAGGCATGGGTGTCACATTGTCCGGAGCTAGTTGAGATACAGGTTGTGGGTCGTTCGAAATCATTGGAATCCTTGAGGGTTCGGGGGTGCGAATCTCTGACAAGAATAGGTGCGTTATCTTACTTGAACAACCTGGAGGAATTGGAAATCCAACAGTGCAATGCGCTTACCAATGTTGAGGGCCTTCGCAAGCTGGGGTCTTTGAAATCCTTTGTTGTCAAAGAGTGCACCTCATTGAGATGGCGGATTGATGCATCTTGCACAACTATATCAGATGATTACCCGGTCGAAATAGGGGACCGAGGGGACTTTATCAAACAAGGTGCTTCATCTTTGAAGCTTGGCGGAGAGGAGATTATTCTATATATATTAAACGAGATGCGACATCTACTTCCCCAATATACAGCAGAGGTACGTGAATGCATCGGCGCGAAAATTGATTGGTTCTAATTTTTATTTGATGCTATAACTCGGTAAAATTAAACAAATTGTAAAAAAAAAGTTAAATATTGTTCTGAAATTTACATGGACGGAAATGTATCTTTTAACCCAATGACGAGAATTTATCAGAGATGATCTTCAAATAATTTCAAGTACATTGATGTTCCTTACGACATATTCTTTTTAATTTGAAATGTTGTTTTGAATAAATTAAATAAATACACATGAAAATCTTATCGTTGTAATTTTTAAATTGATTTTGTTGCTATGTAATTGGGTGTTGGATATAATGTAATACCATATGTGTTTATTTCGATGTCATGAGTTTTTTGTAATAATCACCCTTTGAACTTTGGCACTATTGCGCAATAGCCCGGAACTTTCAAAAGTTATAGATTACGCCACACTTTCGTCCGACCCAAAAAACTTTGATTTATGTTGCATCCATTAGTTTTTCAGCATGCATAGCCATTAAGAAAAAACTGTGTTACACATTTATTTGTTGATTTTGCGATTTTAGCGCTACAGCAGATTGCATTACGGGAGATTCACGTCTTTTCATAATATATGACTATTGCAAAGTAAATTAATGCACATATTGCTTGAACAAATAGTCACTGAATTTATATTAGTACTTTAACTGAATAAATAATTACCATTGTAAGATAGTAGTACATGAATCCAAAAAGAATAGATTGATGTAGTTAAAGTAAAAATAAGATGGATGATTAAAGTTCACTACGGCCATGTTTCTTTCGCTGAAAATAAAATATTTGGAAAATATTTTCTTTAGATTAATCGCTTGTATTGCATAAAATAATTAGCCGCTAAAAAACTATTTTTATTATCGATAATAATTTTTGTCTAAATCTTTTTATGGGCGACAGAAAATACCTTTCATCCATTTTTTTTTGTACGTGATATAAGAGATTTTTCGAAGGAAACATTTGCCAAATTTTTCACTCTTTGAATATGGAATTAGAATAGCAAGACTCTTACCTTCTTCTTCTTCTTTTGTGGCTTATACTTGGTATATTAATTCAGGAAAACAGAAAAATACGGCTTGCTCCTCATATTATTTGCGACTCTTTGTTTTGGTCCATGTACCTTACTTTCTTCATCTTAATCTCTCAACAAGTATATCTTTTTTCCCTTAGATTTCGTCCTCTGATGACTTCCTTATGTAAATGTGCTCGATAAACAAACTGCAGGTGCCATGTAGGCTATGGTGTTGTTCATTTCCAGCAGGTTTTGCATCGGAAAGTCATGCGATTAGGGGCAAAAATGAGTGAAAGAAATGGGACCAAAATGAAATATCACGAAAAGACGAGGAGGAAAATTATATCTTTCGCCAAAAAGAATCCAACTTTTTTCACCCTAGCAGCATGTTTTACCTCATTCCCCTAGTCGTCTTTTATCCCTTCAAATATGGATGCCAATCGCTCGCCCACATGCCAATCTTTTTCAGTTCTTTCTGGATTGTTGATCTTTGTCGATTTGTGCTTGTCTCATGAAAAATATGTAAGTGCCAATGTAAACTGGCAACACATGAATTGAACAAGAAATTTGCAAAAATTTTGTACCGACTAGACAATATTCTCAATCGATAATTGACATTCAATTTACGGATATAAGTATCTTGCATGTTTTTGCATCAACGAGAAAAATTTGATGACAAATGACAAGTGAATATCTTGTATCTACGCGTGGAACTGAAGTAATGTTATAAGAAAGAGACTGATCGGATGATGTCTGTTCTTTTCTCTGTTTACGAAAATACTTTGGTGAAAGATTCTGTTTTTCTTGCAGAGCATGGAGGAATTGGAAGATGAATCTGGACAGCCACCAGTAGACGTGGAAACCTCAGATAGTAAGTATACCATTACACCTGTTCAGAGTGTAGTTGAAATTGATGATCGTGCGAAGCAAATGACCGACTTGATGGAGCTGGAAGTTGATGATGAGGTGCGCATTCTTGGAATCGCTGGCTAAGTTTCCTTATCAATATTGTGTCATAGTAGATATTGAATTATGGATCAGAGTATGCTAGAATAGTGTCTGTATTCTTTTGCATCAACGAGAAAAATTTGATGACAAATGAATATCGTGTATCTATCTGTGGACCTGAAGTGATGTTATAAGAGAGAGTGATAAGGTGATGTTTGTTCTTTTCTCCGTCTACCATAATACTTTGGTGAAGAAATTCTGTTTTTCTTGCAGAGCATGGAGAAAATGAAAGATGAAGCTGGACAGCGACCAGAAGACATGGAAACATCAGATAGGAATTATGCAATTGCAGCTGTTCGAAATATAGTTGGAATTGATGGTCGTGTAAAACAAATCACCAACTTACTGGAAATGGAAGTCAATGATGAGGTGCGCATTCTTGGAATCTTTGGAACCGACGGAATTGGCAAGACGACTCTCGCCAAGGCTGTATATGATCACATCTCTTCTTGTTTCGATGGTCGTAGCTTTCTCGCAGAGGTAAAAGAAACCACACAAGATCCTAGTGGTATTCAGGTTTTGCAAACTAGGCTGATACGTGATATCCTCGAACGAGATAGTGAAGATCCTTCTTTTGACGAAAGAATAGAAGATTTCCTGGACATATTTCGCGAAAGGAAAGTTCTATTAGTCGTCGATGACGTGGAAGAGAAATCCCATCTCCGTGCTCTTGTCGGAGACCAGCTTCATCGGTTTGGTCCAGGTAGTCGAATAATTGTGACTTCTCAAAATGAGGAAATTCTCAAAGAGTATGATCCCGAGAAGGCTCGTACCTACCCAGTTAGTCCGTTGGAGGATGGTCAAGCTTTTGAACTTTTCTGCAAGCATGCATTCAGGATGCAATCTTCCATACCTGATTATGATGGATTCGCAAACCGCATTGTCAATGCTACCGAGAAACTACCATTAGCAGTTGAAGTCGTCGGTTCTTTTTTGCGGGGCAAATCAATACAAGAATGGAAAAGGATGGAGAAGTCAATGAAAGAACGCACCAGGAGTTCTCGAAAGACTACGGTTGGCCCTGAAGAGATACTGCACATATGTTGCAAAGAATTAGATCAACAGCAAAAAGATATATTTCTGGACATAGCAGGCTTTATCTCTGGTGTGGATGCCCGAATCGCTTCATATATGTGGCCCAATTGTTATCTTCCGTCTTCTGGTTGCATTCTCATGCCCCTGGCAAAAACTGGAGAAAACAATGAGTTGCAGATGCACAGATTGCTGAGACGCCTTGGCAAAAGAATTTTTAAGCAAGACGAATCTCAAGATCCAAGATCAAGAATATTTTGCACACAGGATATGGTTCTAAAGGCAATGAACAGGGAGAAGGTAAAACCTTTTAGTTCAGTTTGTTTTCGGCAAACAAACATCTAGGCTACATGTTTCTTTTTTGTCATATATTCAGACGGAATAATATCATGTATGTACTCTTTAGCATGCAGGGCTAGGAAAGCATCATTTTTTCTGATGGGTATTTGGGTTTACAGTTTCTGATGATTATGTTACGGTCAAATGTAGGGAATGGAAAACGTCGAAGCTCTCTGCTTTGACTTCACAGCTGGAGATTTTCAGAGCATGCCAAAAATAAGGTATCTCAAGTTGGATAATGCCAGAGTTTCTGGAAATTTTGCAGGTGCATTTGCAAGTTTAAGGTGGCTCTGTTGGCAAAGGTGTCCTCCGGATTTTGATGCAGAAAATCTTGTGTTAAGAGAGTTGGCCATTCTTGAGCTCCCTCGGGGCAAAATCACGGAAGACTGGGGAGGTTGGAGAAAAATCAAGGTGGTTTAGTATTTGGTTGTTTTTATATTTGCTTCCTTGAATTATATATCTGCAAATTGACCGACCTTGTGTGTGTTTTCTGTTTTGGCTTTGCAGATGCCGAAATTGAAAGTCTTGAATCTTACCGGGTGTTCCGACTTACTCTTCACTGCCGACTTCTCTGGTTACAAAGATTTGGAAATCCTGATTCTTGAAGGCTGTTCTCGTTTGGTGAAGCTAGATCCTTCCATTGGCCATTTGAAACGTTTAGTCTCCCTGAATTTGAAGTTCTGCTCCCGATTGAACTGGTTGCCGGTGGAACTGGGTGGTATGACGGCTCTGAAAGAGCTTTTCATTGACGGGACGTGTGTACGGGAGATGCCCATCTCCATAGGCAATTTGAATCAACTTGAAACTCTCACCGGCTTCGAGTGCTTCTCATTGACTCACCTGCCCAGTTCAATTAGTTACCTGACTGCTCTCTCCGAACTCTCACTAGATGGTGCGAAAATTACCGAGCTTCCAACCTCACTGGGGGAGCTGCTTAATCTAAGACGCTTGTCATTGAGGGATTGCCGTTATTTGGAGGAACTTCCGGATTCTATCGGTAAAATGGGGAGCTCATTAGAGGAGTTGGATGTATCGGCGACTAATATCTCTGAACTACCCAGTTCGATAGGAAACCTGGAAAGCTTGAAAGTGCTGAGAATGGATTCTTCTTTTATTCGAGCATTTCCTGGGGAGATTGGGAATCTTACCAAGCTCGAAGAACTCCATGCTTCCTGGTGTCGGAGTCTCAAAGGGGCCATTCCCAGTGATATCGAGGGACTACGTAATCTGAGATCATTGACGCTGGGTCATTCCAGGATATCTAGCCTACCCCCTGAAATCTCCACCATCCCTGGTCTTCACACCCTGGATTTAGTTCAGTGCAATGAAATCGAGGAGTTGCTGAAGCTTCCCCCTTCTCTAATTCGTCTTCGTGTGATTTCTAAGAGGATGAAAGTGATACCCCTTCTTGAAGGTTTAAAGGAATTGGAGGAGCTGTGCCTAAGTGATGGGGACCCGAAAGCACGCCGACCACTCTCATCAAAACGGCCGATGCCAGAATCCAACGTGATTGACGAACAATCCTTCTCGATATCGTTTCCTAAACTGAGGAAACTAGAACTGTCTCTTTCGCGAGTTATCAAGCTCCAGTTTGGGCCGACAGATGATATTCCTCCGCTCAAAAGGCTCAAAACGCTTACCCATGCTGGATTGAGCCGTAAAGAAGTATCGGGGCTTACCAGGACGTTGTCCGTGTTCAAGCTCTACGACTCTGCGATAGAAGAGATTGAAGGGCTTGAAGGGCTTGAAGCCCTGAAGAGGCTAGATATATCAAACTGCAGAATCCGAAATCTCGATGGGGTTGGCCAGTTAACCTCACTGAGAAGTTTGATTCTATCCGACTGTGATTGCCTCAGTTCACTTGATCTTTCAAACTTGAAGTCGCTGAAAGTTTTAGAGATCAGACGATGCAAAATGATCCGTCAAATTGAAGGCCTAGAAAAATTGACATCTTTGGTAAAGCCGAATATCAGTGAATGTCCGGCGTTGAAGCATGTAACGGCACGTTCTGAGGTTATGTGATGCTGGACGAGGGTCACTTCTGTGGGGTAAGATCCCCTCATTCCCCTCTATTTATTGGTGTGTGCGTGCATGCATGCGAAGAAGATTTCTAGGTAACAGGTGTTTTTTGTGTGTGGACATTTCAGGAACTTCTGGTGATGAAAGAGAAGCGGTTGATGATGCTCCTATTTAATTTAGTGAGTGCATTTTTACCATTGGAACTTAGGTGCGAGAGAGACCCATTACGGTAGTGAAGGATATTGAATCCTTGATTCTATACAAATCAATGTGCGGAACATGTCCAAACCTAAAATTTGTATCACCGATCTAACGATATATTACACGAGGAACGTACCATGATAGCCACAGATTATGCATCGTCTTGCGTTCTCGAGAGTCCTTTGCTTCAATCACAGTTCAACAGGGAGAGCGTCTTTTCTTATTCTCTATGTTTTTCTATATGACAGAATGAAGGGGGGAATGGAGTTATGTACGTCTTCCAAAAGACGTCATTTCCTCACGTTTCAAAAAAACTACAGATAACTGCTGTAGTGAGTAGGGTTTGGTTGCCCGTATGGGCGGATCATCATAAGAACCAAGTACTCCAATATTTTTCACTCGCCCATGAAGGGCAACCCACTTGCTCACGAAGGACCAACAATTCCCAATCGCCCACAGAGGGCCAAACATAATTCTCTTCTTGCAAGGTTCATATCAACAAATAATTTGTGCGACCAGTATACTTGAGAGCCCGTTGTCATACATTCGTTGAGAGTATATAGCAGCTCAAAATTGGACATAATCAAAAATAGATTTTCGTATGCTGTACTCTAGATCGATCAGTCAGCATATCTCTTTCTTGATCTCTTTTAAGTATGATACATTATATTCACAATACACAAAATAATCATAACTGACTGATCTGTGAATACAAATCTATAATGTGACTCAAAACTTTAAATCGATCTTCCTCTTTCATTAGACCTCTCAATCTCATTTTAGCTCACTTTTTTAGAAATGTCCCATTAGATCGAATCAATCTCGTGACTATAGGCAACACTCTAAGATAGCGAACAATGAATAAAAATCTTGAGAATAATTAAGAGTTGTGGGGGCACCAAATGAGGAATTATTATCCTCGAGAGTTTTACACGGCTTAAAAAGTTGAGATCTAAACTTTTGTCTACTCTCGTTGGTCGACTCATGCATACGTAATATGAAATACGTATTACGGTATTCTCCCCTTCCCCATGGAGTGTATGTCTATCCATTTAATACCGTACAGATGATAGTTTAGACGCACTCAATGTCTAACTTGAGTTCACGTAACTACTCTGCTCAAAAGTATCCATCAAAACTCACATCTAGCAATAAAGACAGATAAAGTGAAATATGTGGGTTATTTCACTTTCGAACATAATAAATATTAAGTCTTCATCTTAACATTCTATTAAGGCGACATCTATATTTAAGCTCGAGCTCTCAATTATCACCTAGATAATGAGCTTAAAATTGTCTCATCTCTATCTATCACGTAGTAAATAGAGGCGATTACCCGTGTGAGTGGGCTAATATCTTATCTGTCCGACATACTTTCACAACATAAAGGACCAAGCTTTAATATCCATAAATATTACGAAAACTCATAAGCAATAATATCAAACTTCATTAACAGTGAACATTTAGGGAAAGTACAATATTTAGTATATTACATTCTACGCAGTCCTAGAGATTTTACATGACCATGGAAAATATCTTTAGGAATCGGCTTTGTCATCGGATCTACTAACATTCTTTGGGTAGATATATATTGTATGTTCACATCCTTTCGTGCAACTGTATCCTTAACATAGTTATACTTAATGTCTATGTGTTTGGTCTCACAATAGAACTTGGGGTCTTTGGTGTAAGCTATTGCTGCTTGACTATCACAATACACTAATACTGGATTTGCAGCATCATCAACAACACCTAAATGATCCAAAAATCTCATAAGCCAGACACCCTCCTGCGCTATGGCTGACAAAGCCACGAACTCAGCTTCCATGGTAGATATGGCTATACACTTTTGCTTCTTATTGCTCAATGATATGACGCCATTATTCAGTAAGAACCCATTTCCAGAGGTAGATTTTCTCTCATCTAAATTTCCTCCCCAATCAGCATCAGTATAACCCTCAAGGTGCAGATCACTTCCTTGATAACTCAGCGCATAATCAGCAGTAACTTTCAGATATCTCAGGATTCTCTTGACAGCAGCCCAATGTGCTTAATCTGGATTGGATTGGTATCTACTCACCATTCTAACTGCATAACAAATATCAGGTCTTATGCACATCATAGCGTACATTAAGCTTCCAACGGCACTCGCAGAATGAACACTTTTCATTCGTTCTTGCTCTTGTAGAGTCTTAGGACACATTCTGCTGCTCAAACATTCACCTTTTGCAATAGAAGTATCAATGGGTTTACAGCCTTGCATACGGAATCGTTCAAGGACTTTATTTATGTATGTCTCTTACGAAAGAGATAATAACCTTTTCGAACGATCTCATGAAATCTTAACTCCAAGAATGTATGTAGCTTCACCCATATCTTTCATTTCAAAGTTAGAAGATAGTCAACTTTTGATTGTCTTGACAAACTCCATATTGCTTCCGGCAATCAGTATATCATCAACGTATAATGATAAGATCACAAAATGACCTTTGGATCTCTTGATATATACGCAATTATCTTCATTAATCATCTCAAAATCATATGCCACTATGGCATTAGGAAAGCGTACATACCATTGTCTTGAAGACTGCTTAATGCCATATATCGATCTCAAAAGTCGACATACCTTTTGTTCTTGGTCTTTAGTAACAATTCCAACGGGTTGTTCCATGTAGATTTCTTCTTCTAATTCTCCATTGAGAAAAGTAGTCTTTACATCCATCTGATGTAATTCAAGATCCAAGCTTGCCACTATTGCTGGAATAAGACGAATTGAGGTAAACCTTACCACAGGAGAAAAAGTATCTTTATAATCAATTCCTTACTATTGGTTATACCCCTTCGCCACAAAGCGAGCCTTATACGTCTCAATCGAGACATCAGCTTTACGCTTTATTTTGAGAACCCACTTGTTCCCAATGGCTCTGTGTCCTTTCGAAAGATCAACCAGATTCCAAACTTGGTTTGATCTTATCGACTCCATCTCTTCTTCCAGTGTTTTCATCCACTTTTCCTTATCATGGCAAGATAGAGCCTCGTTTGCATTCCTTGGTTCATTATCTTCTTGTGGAGAGACCATGAAAGCTTCCCCTTCAATCTCAAAGCGTCGACGGGGAATGCTTTTGCGACTTGTTCTTTGTGGAGAAGATTGTACCCTAGGTACTTCATTCTCCATTACGCTCCCACTCGGATCAGATAATGGCATTGTCTCATCAAGTGGTTGCAATTGAGACTGGTTCATACTTAATTCCCCACTTCTCACATTATTCCCACTTGGATCATTATATCCGACTGTCCCATTTTCTCGATCCAAAGTCTCAAATATGGAATAGTCTTTACCTATTTCGCCCTTTCTCGAAAAGCCATTCTCTAAAAATGTGACATCTCGAGATTCAAATTCAGTCACGCTTCTTCTTTCTTGCTCGCTTATGAACACATACCCTTTTGAGTGTTCTGAGTATCTTATGAAGATACTCTTTTTGCCTCTTGGACCTAATTTTCCATATCTATGAGAGGTCTTGTGAGTATATGCAGCACAACCCTATGGTTTAAGAAAACTCAAATTTGGTTTTCGACCTGTCCGTAACTCATATGGGGTGGAAGAAACTGACTTTGAAGGCACACGATTAAGTACATATACAGCAGTCAACAAAACATCACCCCAAAAGGTGATAGGCAAATTAGCCTGTGCCATTATAGACCTAACCATTTCCATTAGGGTTCTGTTTCTTCTCTCTGCAACACCATTTTGTTGCGGAATGTAAGGGATAGACAATTATCTTTCTATTCCCTTTTCATCACACAAATTTCTGAACTCATTAGATAAGTATTATCGACCTCGACCGGATCTCAATACTTTTATGTTTTTTTTCATCTAATTGATTTTTCACTAAGGTCATAAATTTCTTAAAGCAACTTAATGCTTCAAATTTATGAGAAATCAAATAGACGTATCTGAATTGAGTGTAAGCATATATGAAAGTGATAAAGTAAACAGCCCCATGCCTTGCTCTAACATTCATAGGACCATAGATGTCCGTATGGATTAATTGTAACGGAAATTCAGCTCTTGTTCATTTTCCAAATGGTTTTTGCGTTGTCTTTTCTGCTAGAAAATGCTCACAAGTAGGTAAATCAACTTTTTCAATATTGCCCATTAAGCCATCTATGGCTAACCTATTGATTCGTTGTTGGCCAATATGACCAAGTCTAGCATGCCATATATTCACATTATTATCACAAGAGTTGGAAGATGTAAATAGGGAATAACATACATTCATATTACTATTTTCAACATCCAGTACTATGAAACCATCAACAAAATAACCTGAACCATAGAAAGTTGTACCTAACAACAAATCCACGCCATTGTCATGAAAATTCATACAAAAACTAAGCTTGACTAAAACCAATACAAAAACAAGATTCCGACAAATCTTTAGAGCATACAGTACATCGTGCAGGAACAAAGTGCGACCACCGCGCATGATTAGTTAGCAAGTGCCAATTCCTTTAACTTCCACTCTAGAGTTGGTCCCCACATAGATCCACTTCGCTCCACGTGGAATTCGTCGAAACTCCACAAAAGTATTTTTGTCTTTGGCTACATGGTCTATGTCCCCTGAGTTTACAGTCTACAAAGGATGAGATTCAGTTAGAAATATAGAACTCGATACATAACTATCACTTTTAAGTGTACCAAAGGTTTCTTCCTTCTTCGGCTCGCCACAGTCGCGAGCGAAGTGACCATTCTTGCCACAATTATAACATTTCACCCTAGAAATGTTCTTCTTAAAAGGACGCTTCCCTTTTCCATGTTTATCTATTTCTTGCCAGATGGTTCCGCTTCTTTACCTTTCCACTTTCTGAACCCACCAGGATGCTTGCGCTTGGAGCCCGAAGCTCAATGTGAGCCAGAGCCAGCAAAATACACGTTAGTTTGTAGCTTAGTCGCCAGAAGGCAGTCCTCCTCCAGCTCAAGGTGGCGCATAGCATCCTCGAAGGTCTTGACATTCTCGTTATGGGTCAGGTTAACTTTCATATGCTCTCAACTATGGGGCAAAGAGCGGATCACTGCCTGCACTTGCTGCTCATCAGATAATGTGTGACCTACATCCTTCAGCTCATTGATCATGTTCGACATGCGCCTCATATGCTGCTTCATGTTATGCCCATGTGGCATCTTATATGTGTCGAACCTGATTGTAAGCTGCCTCAGCTTGGTGATCGTTGTCTACCCAAACCTAGTCTTTAATGCATCCCACATATCCTTGGCATTCTCATGCTGCCTGGACTCACACATGATATCATTATCCATATTGCTCAGCAACGTAATGCGAACAGTTGAGTTCTTCTTCTTCCAAGCAGCGAATGCATCCTTATCTCTTCTGTGCTGCGCAGTGGTTCCATCCTCTAGTTCTGTCATGACCAGGTTAAGAGCCTCTAGCTCTTCTAGCACATACTGGATTTTCATATTTCAGATCTCATAGTTTTCACCGTTCAACTTCTCGCCCTTATTGAGCTCAGCCACGATGTTCTTTGAAGCTACTGCTGTTATATCTGAATATGAGGTTATTTAGACATTTCGCACGAATTATTAATGCCTAATATTTATGGACATGTTTTACACTAACTAATTATACTAATGTACAATTTCACATAAGGACTTAGATTCGAAAGTTCACGAAGTTCCCAATCATCATCTAAGTATCCTCGTTTGAAATTATCATTAATATAACCATTTAGGTAAAATTGAGTTCATTAAAGTCACTAAAACTTTGTAGACCTCCCCACTCAACTATATAATACAACTAAAGCATTATATAACAAATACCATAATTCATTCATAAACAAATATTTCATATAAATATTCACATTACAACATTAGTGGAAAATATTTCACAGGATGACAAACTAACACTAAAACAACATCAGGATTGAAATATTCACAAACTTAGAAACTAAAGGAACTAAAAATAAAGCATCAACGTCCTCTCCAGTAACGTCACCTTATAATAGGAAATGACTCCACAAACTGGTTAAAGCTAGGAAAATTATTGAGTCTACAAGGCGTCCTTAAAAAAGCTCTCGGGGTACCATTCGCTCTACGCCACGACGCATTCTGCCTCCTCCAAGACCCATTCATAGCCAGAGTCAACATCCTTGCCATCCCCATGCTCATGTACTCAGCCAAAAATCTAATCCCAAAACTCTTATAAGAATGACGATTGACTTTGCATAAACGATCTATGATCCCATGCCACTCCATAGGAAGAGTGGTTCTCAACGCTATGACCCTTATGTCGTTTGGCATTACATGACCATTCCATATGACTTCCTGAATCATTTCGTTGATCGTCTTCATATGTGACATCATGTCAGCTTGACCTTCCCAGCGGTAAAGGGCTAAAGCATTCCTAAGCCTTAAGAGTTTTTCTCTTTGTTCATCACTTTTGACGGCTATAAGGGTTTGCATCATCCAAGGCATTTTTCCTACAACAAATGCGGAAAAAATGGGATTAATCATAATCCATGATGCATAAAATGGCAAAATCAACATACCATATTGTAGGAAATTTCGATATGAACACATCAGTATCAAAAACACCCCAATCGAACGTCATACGCCCCCGCACGAGCCTTGACAAGATTCAATTTTTTTTTGGTCAATGGTCGAAGTCAACAGTCAAAGTCAATGGGTCAACGATCAAAGTCAATGGGTCAACGTTAACCGAGTCGGGCCGTGGGCCGGGTCGGGTCAAGCCGGGCTGTCACGTGGTCTGCCACGTAGGTAGCCACATCATCGCCGCGTGGCGCCACGTCAGCAGCCACAATCTGCCGCGATTTCCCCACATGCCCCTCACGTGGGTGCGTGAGGCCTTCGCGTAGACACCGTCTCTAGCGCATGTGGCCTCCTCCGGTGGCCTCTGGCGGCGGTCGACCACTCCAAATGCTCATATGGTCGAGGCGGTCCCAATGGTATACTCAAAACTCATTTTCGTTGAACCAAATTTCACGAAAATGCGAAGTTTCGCCCCTGTCACGGAGGGACCTCGCCCCGCCACCGCGTGTGCGGTGCGTGCGGTGTCATCCGGTCTCCTCCGGCGACGGCCGACCACTCCCTAAACTCGTATAGTTGAGTAGTTTCTAACCATGTATTCCCATTTCATTTTTAATGAACCAATTTTCCGTAAAAAGTCATAAAATGTACTGTGTATATGTTTTCATACTGAAAAATGAAAAACAGAACAGTGACGTACATGGCCTAATCGAATCAAATAGCGTACATACTATATACGACCAGAAAATCAAGTTTTGCAGGCTCTGATACCAATGAAGGATACTAAATCCTTGATTCTATACAAATCAACGTGCTAAAACATGTCCAAAACTAAACTTGTATCACCGATCAAACGATACATTACGCGAGGAACGTACTGTGATAGCCACAGATTATATGTCGCCTTGCGTTCCCAAGAGTCTTTGCTTCAATCACAGTTCAACAGGGAGAGCGTCTTTTCTTATTCTCGGTGTTTTTCTAATTGGCTGAATGAAGGGGGGAAGGGAGTTACGTACGTCTTCCAAAAGACGTCATTTCCTCACGTTTAAAAAAAACATTGCATAGTTATCCGTAGGGCGTAGGGTTTGGTTGCCCTCATGGGCAGACCACCATAAGAACCATGTACCCCAACACGTAGAAAGACGTCCAACATGACATTTGCAGTCCTCCTTTCTCAAAATCTTCAATCCCATGCTATTGATACCGACTAACGGATAGGTTTTTGTTATATTGCAACAAGGCTTCTTACTTGAGGAGTCCTAGATGTAAGCCGTTAATAACCTTAGGCGGTAACCCTAGGAACACCATAGCTAGAAATAGAACGCTGTAAGGAGAAAAACAAGAGTTTGTGCACCTGTTTTGGAATCCATTGTCTTTTAAGCGGAATAACGATGATCCTAGCGTCAGATCTTGTCCTCTATACCCTTCGTATGACTTGGCCTGATGAGTCACCGCTCACTTCCTCTGAAAACCTTATGAGAGGTGAGTTCTGAATCCTTGGGGTTAGAGGAGGGATTAGAGCGCTATTTATAGAGTTTTCAGCTGGGCCCTCTCATCACGGCCGGGCCGAACTCGGCCCACACTATGCTAGGCCCATATAAGACTGAAAAAGAATCCTTATATCTTAACTTATTAGACCAACCCCGTAAACGGTAAATAATTCCGTAAAATGGTAATTACAATCTTAATTACTATAAGCCCATATTAGGAAAACCTTACATTCTCCCACTTGGGCGAATATTAATTGAAACTGTACTGTATATGCGCATCTCTATGCTGGTCTAGAGATTATTCTCAACAGTCAATCCGATCCCATAAAGTCTTAAATACCAAATCATGGCAGTAACTGCATCAGCTGACTTAGAGCCATCCATGGTCACGAGTGCTCTTAACTCTACTGATATGGATTCAATATGGTAGTGTGGCAAATGGATAACACCTCATAAAGAGATATACTATATGTGTTATCCTCTTTGTAAGTCACCATTCTCTCTGCTCATGTGTCACAAAACCTGATGTGTCACTAGAGAATATTCATATGGTTTCAATGAACCTACATATGTCTTATCTTTATAGTTAACTTCACTTTATGTGTAACAAGACATATTTATACGGCTAATAACCAAATGCCCATAGCCAATACTCAAGGTTTACACATACCTCAAGATTTTCATCAAATATATGAATTTTCACGAATACTTTAATACATATCAAAATGTTACAAAATGTAACAAACACAGATGTTTTCTTTATTAGAGCAAAACAAAATGGCTCCCACTAAACAACAACATCAAATGATGCCTCTAAGCCCATGCTAATGACATGTCGTTCAAATACGCAAGGGCAAAGACCTTTAGTCAGTGGGTCTGCAACCATATCATCTGTGGAAATATGCTCTACTGCAATGTCACCTTTTTGCATGAATTCCTTTATGGTAAAAAACTTGACCTCCATGTGCTTAGACCCCTTGAGACCTCTGTTGTTGTTAATAAATAACACTGCAGAGTTATTGTCACAGTATAACTGTATAGGCCTATCAACAAAATCAAATACGGTCAACTCCCTAATGAGGTTCCGGAGCCAAATAGCCTGAGTAGCAGCCGAAAAACATGCTATAAACTCCGCCTCCATGGTAGAGGATGATATCGATTTCTATTTCTCACATTTCCATGATACTACACCGCCTGCCAACATAAATATGTATCATGTTGTTGACTTCTTGTCATCCTGACAGCCAGCAAAATCTGAATCCGAGTATCCAATTAGCTGCATGTCCTAAACATGTTTGTAAGTCAGCATATAGTCTTTTGTCTTCTTTAAGTACCTTAAAACTTTCTTAGCAGCAACCCAGTGATCGTGTCTTGGATTTGATTGATATCTGCTAAGAAGTTCTGTTGCAAAAGCAATGTCTGGTCTAGTGCAAACTTGAACATACATGATACTTCCAAGTGCACTAGCATAAGGCACATTCTTCATTTGGGATTTCTCAACATCTAAACGAGGACACTGTGATAGATTCAGTTTATCACCCTTAACGACAGGAGCAATTCTTAGCTTGCAATGCTGCATACTGAATCTTTCTAAAATTTGATCAACATAGGCCCTCTGAGATAAACCCAATATACGGCGAGAACGATCCCTATGGATCTCCATGCCCAAGACAAAAGACGCCTCACCAAGGTCCTTCATGTCAAAGTTCTTTGACAACATCTGCTTTGTCTCATGCAGTAATTCAACATCACTGCTCGCTAGCAAGATGTCGTCTACATAAAGAATGAGAAAAATAAATTTCCTCCCACTGACCTTGCAGTATATACACTGATCCAATCTGTTCTCGACAAAACTGAATGAAGTGACAACATTATGAAACTTCAAATATCATTATCTAGAAGCTTGCTTGAGGTCATAAATAGACTTCTTCAATTTACACACAAGCTCACCTGAATCATCAGCTGCAAAACCTTCGGGTTGTACCATATAGACTTCCTCATCAAGGTCTCCATTCAGAAAGGCAGTTTTGGTTGTATCTAGCAATATCACCTAAAGGGGGGGTGAATAGGTGATTGTGAACACTTTTGATGTTAAATGCGGAAATTAATAGGTTCAGAACGTAAACTGAATAAGATCAATAAAAAGGACATGCAGACAAACTAAATGCAGCAAGAGAATTTTAAGGGAAGAGAATCTGCACGCAATGTTTATAGTGGTTCGGCTTTAGCAAGCATACGTCCACTCTCCCACGATGACAGCCAATCGGCTGGATTCCACTATGAGTCGATGAAAGGTTACAAGAGTTGACACTCTAATCACTCTTACAAAGGAACCTCTCAAGAATAAGAATTTTAAGCTCACAAGAACAAGAGAATGTGAATCTGAACAACTCAGTACTTTGGAATTTAAAGATCGTGAACTCTCTCCGTAACAGTCACCATTGATCTTCTTTTATACTCTTTCGACCTCGAACTAGCCGTTACCAAGGTCCTTCAAATGATCGCTCCTCAATCTCTGATTGGACGCTATCAATCTTGATTGACCGAGACTGTATATGGGAAGATCTAGTAGCCATTGGAGTAGAGTCTGAACCCTTCAGATTCAGTCGCCCAAATAACCAAATCTTCAGTTTCCATAAATAGAGTTCATCCTAATCTCCAAGATATCTTATTCATAGAAGGTAATATCCAATCGAGGATATTCTCCTGATTTAATTGGAAAATAATCCTGTCAATCAAATCTTACAGACTTCCATAAAAAGACGTGGCCAAATCGGAAACCTGCTAAACGCAGGTCTTCAGAATCTTGCAGAAAGATATTGCAGAATCTGAACGATGTTCAGAAGCAGTCTTCTGAACAAAAAGCCTCTCTGAATCTGAACAGATTAGAATAGTGACTCTGAGCTTCTATAAAGTCCTTTCTGACGTGTCATATAAATCTTCTCGAGATAAATCTTCAAAGGCAACACAAACCTCCATCTAAAGTCTTTAGAGGCAACACGAACCTCCTTCTGAAGTCTTTAGAGGCAACACGAACCTCCTTCTGAAGTCTTCAGAGGCAACACGAACCTCCTTCTGAAGTCTTCAGAGGCAGCACAACTCTCCATCTAAATACTAGACTTCAACTATCTAAGAAGCAAGTGCGTGATGACTACTCCTTAAGTCTGAACGCCAGTTTTGGAACATTATAAGCTTTTGTTCACATGCTCATCCCTACAATGAAAAGTTATTTGTATTAACCAATTCTCTCACAAGAAGGATAGTTTTGTCAGAATCAAAATATTCAGAAGGAAGATTTTCTCAACAATTTTAACATCCATCTAGTGTAACTCCATATCAAAATGAGCTACTAATGCTATGATCACTCTAAAAGAATCTTTAGAAGAGATTGGGGAAAAAGTTACTTTATAGTCTACTCCTTCTCTCTGAGTGAACCCTTTGGCTACCAATCTGGCTTTAAACTTTTCTATATTGCCTTTGGAGTCTCTTTTTATCTTGTACACCCATTTACAACCAATGGCCTTGTGCCCCTTAGGCAATTCATTAATCTCCCAAACACCATTATGCCTCATAGACTATATCTCATCTTTCATCGCATCCAACCATAAATCTGATTGAGGACAAGAAACAGCATCTGTATAAGTGATTGGATCAACCACACTGCCGATATTGTAGTCCTATTCTCCTAGATAGACTATATAGTCCGGTGGAATAGCTTATCCTTTCTCCCTGATAGACCTCCTAAGTGGAGCTACTACAGCTTGATCCTACACCTGTGGGGCTTGATTGACTTCATCAGGAACTATTTCAATAATAGGATCCTGAAGCCCAACAAGCTCGGTCTGTAGTATGGGAGGCTCCATAATAGTCTGTATTGGCAGAGAAAACGATATAATAGTTCCTACAGTACTGTTATCTTCAATAGTCTTTGAACAGCTACCTTTTTCGGCCACATCAAATTCCAGAAATTTTGCTGTCTGTGATTTCACAATTCTTGTGCCTCCATTAGGGTTATAAAACCGATATCCCTTCGAATGATCTGGATAAAATACGAAGAAGCACTGAGTAGTTCTTGAGTCCAACTTACTCAATGTTGGATCATATAACTTCACTTCTACAAGATAACCCCAAACTCTCAGATGGTTTAAGCTAGGTTTACGTCCAGTCCATAACTCAAAAGGAGTCAATGGAACAGCATTGCTGGGAACCCGATTCAAAACATAAAGGGTTGTTTTCAAAGCCTCACCCCATAGAAAAACAGGCAAGTTGGTTCTACTAATCATACTCCTCATCATATCCATAAAGGTGCGATTACGCCTTTCGGCTATACCATTCTGTTCAGGACTCTCAAGCATAGTAAACTGAGCTATTATCCCAGAATCCTCCAAGTATTTGGCAAATGGCCCTTTAAACTGTCGAACATCGCCATGTTTGACATAATACTCACCATCTCGGTCAGATCTGACAACCTTTATGACTTTCCCCAACTGTTTCTCGACTTCAGTCCGAAATATCTTGAACTTGTTAAGAGACTCAGACTTTTCTTTAATCAAGTACATATAACCATATCGGGAATAGTCATCAATAAATGTGATGAAATAAAAATTCCTACACAAGGTTGCAGTGTAGGGTTCACTGATATCAGTGTGAATGACCTCCAACAGGTCAGAACTACGGACTGCGGTTATCTTCTTTATTTTAGTCATCTTGCCTCTACAGCAGTCTATGCAAGTTTCCAGGTCACCTTTAAGAGTAAGCAGGATGTCGGCCTTTATCAGTCTTTCCACTCTTTCCCTATAAATGTGACCAAGTCGTTTATGCCACAATGCGTAAGACTGTTCCTTAGGTAGAGTTCTTTTGGAGATAATGTTTTCAGCTGTATAAGCGACGCATATATCATTGGGAGTTAAACACAATCTGTACAATTCATTAGACATATTGCAGCACCCAACCTAATTTGAATTAGACAATATGGAAACCACATTGTTCTTTATTTCAAAAGAGTAGCCACACATGTCCAAACATGATACGGAAACTAAGTTCCGCCTAAAGGAAGGTACATAGAAAGTGTTCCTTAACATCAAATTAAAACCAGATTCTAAAATCAAAATGACGTCTCCCACGAACTCAACGTCGACTTTATTGTTATCTCCAACTATGAGCTTTTATTCATCCTGATTTGGCTTCCTCTGGTTTATGAACCCCTTCAAGCTCACGTTTAGACAACCAATTCTTATATTTGGCGCAGTTCTTCTTCATGTGACCTCTCTTCTTACAAAAGAAGCAGCAGTCACTATCCTTCTTAAAGGATACTTTCTTGTGACCCGAATTATCAGGACCAATGGTCAGATGAGTTCCTCTATGAGTACGACGTTTAAATCCCTTACCTTTCTTAATGCTGGAACTGGAGGCAACCAAGGCAAAATGCCCTCCATCCTTTTTCAGCTTTTCTTCCTCTGCCACCACTTTGGCAATCAGATCATTCATAGACCAGGTCTCATCTTGTGTGTTGAAACTGGTCTTGATCATCCCAAATTCAAGGGGAATGGTGTTCAGGGCTTGATGTACCATAATGGTATCAGGAATTACAATACCAAGAACCTTAAGTTTTGTTTGCAAATCCAGCATTCTCATGATGTAATCCCTTACTCCTCCCATTCCCATATACTTCATGTTGAAGAGTTCCTGGACGAGTGTCCGAACCTCAGCATTGGATGATACTCAGTTTCTGGCCATTAAAGATTCCATCATCTCTTTCGCGGTGCAGTCAATTGGCAGGCTACTCTTTAAATGTTCTTGTAAGGATCGCTTCATAGACAACATGCAGATCTTATTGCTCTTTTCCCAGGCAGCAAAACGTGCCATCTCAGGTCCTGTACTGGTCTCAATGAGATCAGTAGGCTTATCTTCATAAAGAGTCACATGAACATCCGCCAACTCCATAGCCAACAAAAAATCCTCTTTCCATTTCTTAAAATTTGAACTAGTAAGAACCTCTATCGTAATGGAGTTGTCGTTCACAGAGGAGGTGACTGTTTTGATAAGTAATGTATATAATCAGCATCAGGTGAGTACTGTGTAATTTTAAAACTGTATAAGTACACAACTGGAGAGTTACATGCACCATCACACAATCACCTTTGGGCAGAATATATAACGTGCAGTTGTAGACTTTCCACATGACAGCGGTTATTAGAATATATTCCAACCTTTGTGAATCACCACCTTTGGGTGCATGAACCACTAGGGTTAGTCAATCCTTAACCATATGCTGTACATGTATCCCTCCATGAATCAATATACAATCTCCTCCTTTGGGAGTATGACCATGTATTAGAACAGGAGACATCCCTCACAGTGTGAGATCGATATTTCTCAAAACCAATCAAATGTGCCACTTTGGCGGTCACAACCCAATGGAATCTTTGAAACTCTCTCACACCAAGGATATAAATGCTTTATGTCTCACCTTTATCATATACATGTAATTTTAGACTTGAAGACATGGGCAGTTGTCTCTAAAATCACAAATGATGCTAATAACAATGCTTCATTCATTGGTGCATGATAAACCTTATACATGCATACACTTAATGATACTCTATACATCCTGTATGTGGTCATATACATGTGAGTTTGCCTTAGTATTTCCTAAACCATATGAAAATACAAGAAAAATGCCCATAATTACCCTTAAAAGTACACGTATATAAGGATTTTATGCATTTCAAAAACTTTATAAAATCCAAACATATAAAATAAATATACCATCATGTAGAGAGTCCTCATACGAGCACGACGGTACCAAGAACACTCCGAACGGAGCACGAACGCGCCCCCACGCGCCTCCTAAAGTGTCGACGCGTGGGATTCACGCGCCGCACGTGCTGGCGCCTCAGCCGGCCCAATGGCCGGTCCGATCGGTCCGGTCCAACCGCCAACTGGTCAAGCCGATCAAACCGGGTGGGTCAACTAGTTGACCCAATCAATCCGAGTCGGGTCGGCCTTGCCGATATAGCTGACGTCACCATGATGTCATCTGCCACGTGTTAAGACCGTAGCGCGCGGTATAGCTGCCTCTCGCGCGAAAGTGACACGTGTCACTCATTGACGCGTGCGCTGGGCCTCCTCAGCTTGAGCGTGCATCGCACGTGCCTGAGGCGGTGGCCAGAGCTGCGTGTGGGCGGGCGTGAGGCCGCATGCGGCCTACTACAGAGGTGCACCACCACTCAAAATGCTCGTATCGACGAGTACAACCCGAATATGTGATCAAAATCAATTTTCATCAGGTAAAAATTCCGTAAACGGGCAAAAACCGTATGCTCTAGATCTTGACTATGGAAAGCTTTGATACCACATGTAAGCCGCTAATAACCTTAGGCGGCAACCCTAGGAACACCATAGCTAGAAATAGAATGTTGTAAGGAGAAAAACAAGAGTTTGTGCACCTGTTTTGGAATCCATCGTCCTTTAAGCGGAATAACGATGATCCTAGCGTCAGATCTTCTCCTCTATACCCTCCGTATGACTTGGCCTGATGAGTCGCCGCTCACTTCTTCTGAAAACCTTATGAGAGGTGAGTTCTGAATCCATGGGGTTAGAGGAAGGACTTGAGCGCTATTTATAGAGTTTTCAGCTGGGCCCTCTTATCACGGGCCGGGCCGAACTCGGCCCACACTATGCCAGGCCCATATAAGACTGAATAAGAATCCTCATATCTCACCTTATTAGACCAACCCCGTAAACGGTAAATAATCCCGTAAAACGGTAATTACAATCTCACTTACTATAAGCCCATATTAGGAAAACCTTACACTGGAGCCTCATAAAGATACCAAGACATTCCACTGATGTCCAAGGGCGACCATCGGTCCATCTCTGAATCTGATGATTGCAACTATGTTTTGAGGTTCTTCCAGTCCCAAAGTAGCACTAGAAGTGGGCAAAGGGAAAGAAACGAAGAAATTAGGAAATCTAGCGTGCAACCAACTTGAGTACTCTTTTCAGGCCATTTCATGAGTACCTAGACCATGGTATTGGTCATCAGGCAAAGGACTTGTTTTTTCTTGTGGTTGCTATGTCTTGTGGGTTGCTTATGTCTCAAGCTTGTCTTAGTTCAGTAGTTATAAGAAAACAAGTGCATAGACTGTTAAAAGTGTTTTCTCCATGAACATGTCTTCTATGTTTTGCTGTGATCGTTTCTAATTTATTTGTTGAATATGGGGCTATCATATTATACAATTTGCTTGATCGATTTGTTAATATCATTTATTTATGACGTACGATAGAATACTTTGCTATAAATGCAACTTTTCAATCGTTGAAGACATCACATACTTATCATTATACTTTCATTTTTTATTTTTTTAAAATTGTAAGGAATCATGTAATAGAACTCTTTCCGCATATACTTTTTCCCTCCTGTTTGTAATGATGAGTACCATTAGTATATTGCTTATTTCTTAAGCATGGTATGTAATTTTCTTTTGTGATGATAAACAGCTTTTATTTGTATTTGTCAAATATGAGATTGATCTTGTTACATAATTATTTGTCAAATATAACAGTTTTTTATTTGCATTTCTGGGCACTTTGGGCCACCTTTTTTTCTTTGTCAGCAAGACCAAATTAAAAAGAGGGGATGGACAAATGTAAGGGGGAGTCTTACATTCGGTGGTCAAATAGAGAAGAAACAGAGGCCGGTGCGGGTGTGCAGGGAGTGCCATGAGAAGAGGGAAAAGTACGGCTGTCCACGGGTTGGGTATTATGACACCAAACCGACCCGAAACGTTGGGAATGTGTGTTCCAAATTGAAACCCGAATTGCGTATAATCTGAACGAAAACGCAGTTCGGTTCTGGTTCTCTCTTTTCTTTTCTTTTCTTTTGATAACCGATAACCTAAGTAACACCGACACGCGACACGTGATTTCTCAAAAAATAGAGAATTTCGGCAGGTAAAAACATGTTATATACGTATATTTTTATATACATGATAAATTATCAATATATATATAAATATCAGCGGCGAGGTTTTTTTTTTTGTTAGGGATTATTTTTTTTGGTTGGCTGAGTATATTAATATGAGGTGGTTGGGTATAAGACTTTAACATATATATATGATAAATTTATATTTTGACTCCTAATTTAGTGAAAATACTTAAAATTGACCTGTGTGTGTCGAAAAGGCGTGTGAGGATGCTAGACTAGCGTGTCGCTGACGTGTTTGGAGCGCTGACCACGTGTCGATCTCGTGTCGCTGGTGTGTCGGAGAGTCTCGGACATGACATGAAGGCCCCCGGTGCTTCCTAGCTGCTAACAATAGAGATAGTCCAACCCGTTTTTCTAGAATTAGTAGAAAGATGGCAATCTCAAGCAACATCAGTAGAAGATATGCTCAAAACCATCACCACCAACAATCGCAATCGCCACCCACAACATCATTGAAACACCATGAAGAAATCGTTGTCGCGAACCTTCGAGTCCTCCATCATCCCCGACACGAAGGCCCTCGGAGAGTGTCGATGATTCCTAACCGATAACAATAGAGGTTGTCCAACCCATTTTTCCAGAATCAGTAGAAAGATCGCAATCTCAAGCAACAATTGCAATAGCAATCAGTAGAAGTTATGCTCAAAATCATCACCACCAACAATCGCAATCTCCACCCACAACATCATTGAAACACCATGAAGAAATCGTTGTCGCAAACATGCCCCCCCCCCCACAAATCCGAGTTCAGTGACCCTCGACAACCCTCCTCTCGACAACTCCAAGGCCGTTATCGCCATCAACATGCAAACCCAGTACTCTCTACCCCATTCACCCCTTCCCAAAGTCTTGAAACTGCTGGAAAGCGTGAATCACAAGTTGTCAGCGTCGCCGTTCTAGGCAGTGGTAAACAACGCGGTGAAGGATGAAGATGTCCCACCGCCGGCGGTGGCGAAGGCCTGTGTGAGAGAAGGGAGGGAGGAGGGGCGATTGACTGTGATGTCAACGAGAGAGGGAGGAGATGGTGAAGACTCTTTCACGTTCATCGATTTTTGGATCAGAAACTCTCCGCTTGAGCACGCATACCATCACACTCATTCGCGGGTCCCCGACATTCAAGACCGGGTCTCCGGGGCCGGGACCCAAATCAATCAAGGCAGGGCCTGGATTCCTCGTGCCCAGTCCAAGACCACAAAGGCATCACTCAAGTCTCCGGTGCCCGTACCCAGATCCCCGTCCCCTAACGTCGAGCCAATCGAGGTCGAGGCTAGGACTCCAGTTCCCTATGCCCAAGGTCTATCAAGGCTAGCCCCAGGACCCCAGTGCCCATGCGTGAGTCCTTGAGGCCTGCACCTGAGTCCATCGAGCTGGGTAGCGAACCCCGATGGTCGGGTTTGAATCCCCCACGTGCAAGCCTCAGTCCAACTGGTCGAGGCCTGTGACATCGGTGCCCGTGATCAAGACTCTAGTGCCCGTGCTTGGGTGCTCGGTGCCCAAGCCCGATTCCACAGAGGCCATACCTCGATGGACCCAAGACCTTAGTGTCCTTGCCCCCAGGTCCCCGTGCCAAAGCCCGAGTACACATTAGCTGGGCCTAGGTCCATCAAGCCTGGCCCGTGGCATAGTGCAGGTGCTCGGATCCCACACGCTCAAGCCTAAGTCCATTGAGGCTGGTGTCCACCTCGATGCTCGTGCTTGGGTCCATCGAGGCCAGGCTCGGGACCCTAGTGCCCCTGCTTGGGTCTCGAGCGCTTGGGCATGGGTCCATCCAGGATAAGCCCGAGACCCCTAGGTTTGAGACCCTAATGCCAATGCTTGGATCTCCCATGCACGAGCTTGGGACCTTAGTTCCCGTACCTAGGTCCATCGAGGCCCACCGACCCTAGTGCTAGTGCTCGAGTCTCCGGCGCTCGAGCTTATGTCTGTCAATGTCGGGCCTAAATCCCCACAACCAGGGCTCTGTGGCCGGGCCTCAATAGATTTGAGCCCAATCGCCAAGGACCCGGGCCTGGTCGTCGGGACTTGGGCACGAGCATCGACATCCCCTGGCCAGCCTCGATGGACTAGGGTTCGAGCATCGGGGACCCGAGTCACCGGGGTCCCGCGCTCGGCCTTTGTAGATCGGCTCGGGTATTAGAGATCCGAGTGTTAAAATATGTCTCGAGTTTGAGCAATTTTGGGAATAAATAAATAAAGTCTGAATTTCTGCGATCAAGAGAATCCAAACAAAAACAGAAAGGATATATATGGACATCAATTTCGTGAACATTTGTCAGAGTCATTGGCTAAATTGGAAAGTTCACCTGGGACTTTGAATTTGAGTTGGGCCACGGGGAAAGAATATCAAGAAATAAAAGATACGAAAATCTTTTATTTGCAGAAGTAATTTTGCTTTTACGTGGGTCCTACTTACACATATAATAGCGAACAATATCGTGGCCGAAAAGAAGTCCTGAAGCGCCGTTCATAGAGTGCTTGAGAGGGTTTTCTCCGTTGTTTTGTTCGTGAAATTACATCAAGAATTCAAGTGTCGAAGCCGATTAAATCTTGTGGTAAGATTTGTGTTTAATTCCTTTATGAGATTGAGAGATTATTTCGTGAGTAATTACGGGGCTAAACACTGTGTGCGTTATTGGATGTAATTGGGGCTGAGAAACACTGAGAGTGTTTGAGTAACTCGAGTGTGGTTTGTAATCTCTGTTGCATCGCTTGATCTATAGTGAAATTCATTGCTGCTCTCCCCATGGACGTTGGTCTCTACGACCGAACCACATACATCTGGTGTCCGATTTATTTTCTTGTTCTGTCTATTTTATTGTTCAATCGTTTGTTCCGTGCAACAATTGGTATCAGAGCTAGGCTTGCTTGAGTTAAAACGAATCGATGACGACAGAAGAAGGTAAAGTGAAAATCAACAGATTTGAGGGGAAGGACTTTGGTTTCTGGAAGATGCAGATTGAAGACTATCTATATATATGAAGCTGCACTTGCCCCTGTCTGGGGAGAAGCCAGAGACGATGAAGCAAGCTGATTGGGAATTGCTGGATAGACGAGCGATGGGTGTTATTCGGCTGACGTTGGCTCGTAACGTCGTGTTTAATAATGTCAAAGAGAAGACCACTACGGATTTGATGAAAGCCCTGTCGGATATGTACGAGAAGCCCTCTGCGATCAACAAGGTCTATTTGATGCGACGTTTGTTTAATTTAAAGATGGGCGAAGGTACGCCAGTTACTAATCATATCAATGAATTCAATGTAATCGTCAGTCAATTGAGTTCTACATTGAATTCAGTTGATATTGACTTTGAAGATGAGGTATGTGCTTTGATTCTATTATCCTCATTGCCTGATAGTTGAAATACTACTGTTACTGCTGTTAGTAATTCCTCTGGATCAACAAGTTTAACGTTTGATGGGATTCACGATTTAATTCTGAGTGAGGACATCCGTCGAAGAGAATCTGGCCAATCTATATCTACTACTTTAGTAGGTGAAAATAGAGGAAGAACTGGTACTCGTGTTAGCAGAAGTAGTATGAACATGAATAGACGCAGTCAGTCTAGGACTGGTGGTACTGTTTGTTGGAACTGTGGCAAGATGGGGCATCTTAGAAGGGATTGCCTTAAGTTGAAGAATGAGAAAGGTAAGAGAACTAGAGTTGAATCCGTGGATGATGTTGCAGCTATAGCTGATAGTCATTCGGATAATGCTGATTTTGTCTTGTCTGTCACTGATGATTCATTGTTTGATGGATGGATTATGAATTCTAGTTGTTCTTTTCATGCTACACCAAACAGGAACTGGTTTATTACTTATCAATGCATGGATAGTAGTAAAATGCAGTTGGGGAATAAAGCTGAATGCGATGTTGTAGGTGTTGGCGATGTTAGGATCAGAATGCATGATGCTATTGTGAGGACATTGACTGGAGTGAGGCATGTTCCAGAGTTGAAGAAAAATTTGATTTCCTTGAGTGCCTTGAATTCAGCTAGGTGTCGGTATTCTTCAGAATGTGGAATTCTAAAAATTGTTCGAGGTGGTTTGGTAATAATGAGAGCAATCAAGCACAATGGCCTGTATGAGCTTCAAGGTGAGAAAGTGACGAAATTCGCTGCGGAGACGTCGAATGCATCTGTTCGAGAGTCTAAATTGTGACATATGCGTTTAGGGTACATTAGCGAGAGAAGCCTGAAGGTTCTAAGTGAAAGAAGCTTTTTATGTGATTATGTTGCTCACGAACTAAATGTATGCATGTGCTGTGATTTAGATCAACGGCGAAAAGTGCAGTTTAGTGCGATTGTCAAAGAAACCACGGAAATTGCAGAATTACTTCACTCAGATGTTCGCAGGTTGTTACGGTTTCCTTCAAGAAAGAGTGCCAGATTTATGCTAACAGTTGTTGATGACTACTCGAGGAGGACTTGGGTGTTTGTGCTTAGGCACAAGTTTGATGCGATTGTCAGGATCAGGCAGTTGAGAGCTTTGATCGAAAGGGAAACTGGTAAAAAGATCAAGCATGTGCGGACTGACAAAAGCATTGAGTTTTGCTTGGAGCTGTTAAATGAATTCTGCATAAATGAAGGCATAGTGAGACACCGTACTAGTGCCAATGAACCACAACATGTTGCAGAGTTGATGAGCAGAACATTACTAGAGACGGCCCATAAATTGCTCTCTAGTGCTGGTATGGCTAGGAGATTCCTAGCGAATGCGGGTAGTACGGCAAGCTACCTGGTGAATAGATCCCCATCGACTGCGATTGGATGTCGAACTCCCGAAGAAGTGTGGTCAGGTAACGTTGATGATTATTCTGTTCTTAGAATATTTGATTGCCCATGTTATGTTTGAGTTAGTGATGGTAAGCTCGATGGAAGGGCAAGAAAGTGCATGTTCTTAGGCTATGCACAAGGTGAACGTGGTTATCGGTTGTGGTGCTCAGAATTAAATTCACATGTTATCAGCACAGAAGTTACATTTGACGAGTCTCTAGTACTTCTGGCTAGGAGTGATTATAGTAGTGTTCATACGGATCTGGACGGTGTTCAGCTTGAGGTGGAGTTGCAACCGAAAACTCCTGAGGTAGCAGGTACTAGCGAAGTAATCAACGCAAATGGTGCTTATAGCAAGGTGGAGCCTAAAGAGCCAATAGTTGTTGTAGCTGCTGACATTGACAAGGTACGTATTCGATTTCCTGACAGATATGGATGCAACGGTGGTTTGCTTTATCTGTGGTTAAAGAGGTTCTGTCAAAAAGTCCTTGTGGAGAAGTTAAAGGTGCATGTGCAGTTGGTATTCTAATGAAGTCCTCGATTATGGCAAAGTTCAAGCGCTGCTTGAACTTGGAAGACGTCTATGACGGTTGAACCCATGGGGGCTGTGGGAGAGTAGTAGCGATGATGTTCGGATTCTAGTGAAGCGATTGTCATTTGGCTCAAACGTCGAGCCAAGGTGCAGATTGTTAAAATATGTCTCGAGTTTGAGCAAATTCAGGAATAAATAAATAAAGTCCAAATTTCTGCCATCAAGAGAATCCAAACAAAAATAGAAAGGATATATATGGACATCAATTTCGTGAACATTTGTCAGAGTCATTGGCTAAATTGGAAAGTCCACATGGGACTATGAATTTGAGTTGGATCACGGGGAAAGAATATCAAGAAATAAAAGATACGAAAATCTTTTATTTGCAGAAGTGATTTTGCTTTTACGTGAGTCCTACTTGCACATATAATAGCGAACAATATCGTGGCCGAAAAGAAGTCCTGAAGCGCCGTTCACAGAGTGCTTGAGAGGGTTTTCTCTGTTGTTTTGTTCGCGAAATTACATCAAGAATTCAAGTGTCGAAACCGATTAAATCTTGTGGTAAGATTTGTGTTTAATTCCTTTATGAGATTGAGAGATTATTTCGTGAAGAATTACGGGGCTAAACACTGTGTGCGTTATTGGATGTAATTGGGGCTGCGAAACACTGAGAGTGTTTGAGTAACTCGAGTGTGGTTATTAATCTCCGTTGTATCGCTTGATCTATAGTGGAATTCGTTGCTGCTCTCCCCGTGGACATTGGTCTCTATGACCGAACCACGTACATTTGGTGTTCGATTTATTTTCTTGTTTTGTCTATTTTATTGTTCGATCACTTGTTTCGCGCAACACTGAGCACGGGCACCAGGAAAATATTGTAATTTTCTTGAAAAATATTTTTCGAAAATGAAACGTTTTCCTTGAAACAAACGAACCATTGGTTAACGTTCACCTTTTTTAAAGCGATATAAATTATCGTTCTTGAGAAAATGAAGTTCAAATCATTCGCATGATGTTTAAATCATTTTTTTTTCCGCGAAACAAACGAAGTCTAAATCAAACTCTTTCCTTTTCGGATGATTTTGTGCGGTTTTAAACCCTTTACATCTTTTTTATTCGCAAAGGCAGCAGAACACAACCAACTCAGGCGCAGAAAAAATAAAGTCCAATGGGAGCAATACTGAAAATGGCAATCCACAAAGAAACACCGATATTGAGGTCAGAAGGTGATAACTGAAAGTACAAAAAAGAAAAAAATAAAAGTGGGAGGTTCAGCAATATACAGAGAGAAGATACGGGGGTGCAATGTGTTAATAAGTGGAGGTAGAATATGATAGATTCAGTGCATGTGTCAGAGAATGGACTTTTTTTTTTTTTTTGGTCACGTAGATAATCGTGTCTTCGACGAGCCAATGGATGAGTGTTTCTGACCAATCTCGTTCTCATTGTTTACTGTCGCTCTCTCTCTATATATATCTCTGGATCTCTTTAACTGGTTAGATTATTACTTGGAATTGCAGGGGTGACGATGGTAGTGATGCTTATGCTGGGAAACTGTTGGAGCGGATGGGATGAACAACAGAATCAGACTCTGAGGCGTGATTGCATTTTCTTTAAAGAATTATTTGCCCCACAACGTTGCTAATGATTATCGACAAAGATCCTCCAGGATACAACAGAGTCTCAAGCGAAAATATTATATAGCAATTCTAATATTTCTCCAACAACTCTCTAGGAAAACAATCAGAAAATAAGGTTGTATCTCTTTTGAAAAAAAAAACGAAAATCTGAAATTGAAGAAATGAGTTTTGAAAATGAACACAATAGTTGAATATATAATGAGAAAAGAACACATCTTTTCGTGTCCGAAAAGTAGTTAATTCTCATACAACTCTTCGTGTTCGAAAACAGTTTATTCAATTGTACCTTTTCATTGTCCGAAAAACAGTTTATTCGATCATACCTTTTCATTGTCCGAAAACAGTTTTTTTCAGAAAGATTGCACCTTTTCGAAGGTCTAAAACTATTAACTCGAACGGACGCAACTCTTCATGTCTGAAACTGTCAATTCTGAAGAGTTGCAACCATTAGACATAATTAATCAATTAAAATTCAAAATTAACATTAAAAAATAACCGCAACTCCTAAGTGAACAGTCGCACTGTTTCGCTAGGACATTACAGTTAATTTTATTAGATTTAATTTTGAAAATAAAAAAATAACAAAATGATTGTTGATTAGTGTCAATTATTACCCTGCGACCTCACAAGCGTACCAAGTGCTAAGTGTGCCTAATAATCACGCAATTACTCGCGCACCCGCATGCGGGTATAGTGAGATTTAGCTTACTTGCTCATTTCTTTATTTGAAAGACTATAGCAGCCTTCTAACTAATAAAGTGACTTGCACTCTTCCTTCCTTTCTACGTGGGATTGAAAAAAGGGCATATTTATTTGTTTTGCAAACAAACTTCAACAGAAACACGAAGGAAATCACCGACCACCACTTTGCTCATGTCTCGATTTTGGTGGAGATGAAAGTGGAGCCACCAAGGTCCAAGAGATCATTCGGCGCATGCCTTTTGATGATCTCTTTTGCTAGCGGGATCTGGGTGCTTTGGAGCTCGGAGGTCCTGTCCATTTTATTGTGAAAACAAAACCAAAATTCATATATTGGTCCATGAGAGTGAGATTTCTCGTATACAACCATATGAAGGCACGAGGGTCCTAATTCATAATTATAACAAACCCCCACATTAATGGATCAATTAAAAAAAATTACTCGAAGAATTCTAAGTCCCCCTGTGAAGGTACACTGCATCACGATAGATAGATTTCGCTTTGAACATTCTTTAGTGAAAGCCTATCGGACTTACTTAACTAGTCGATGGACTAAGCCTTGAATCGCCAGTTGTTAGTATAAGCCCTGAAAATAGACCTCACGAAAAGTATCTCCGATTCAGGATTGGTTCCCGATTGTGTTCATTCTTTCTCCCCTGAACCTCTCGGGATTCATGCGTGCTTTAGTAAATCTAGCCTTTAAAGATATTCTATAAAGTCGGCCAGCTCCACACATATAGGTGCATTCCTATCAAAGGTATCAGACCATACCTTACTAGGATGTTGTATTCCAAGCTATAAAAATCATTAAACGCATAGCGTACCCTTAAAACGTTGTAGGAAGCTTTGTTGCATCATTGAAATGGGAGACAGTGTTTACACTAGAGTTTCCAAAATTTGCATGTCCTGTTGAACCTAGATCATGGGATCTCCAATCACCAGGTTACATTTCCACCTAGGAACTTCTTTATTGAGTTAAGGCTTTTAACCCCATTCCCTTGGATGTGCAATTTACCTGCTCTCTTGACAAACCTTTTGTCAGCGGATCCACAATATTTTCCTTTGACTTTCCAAAGTCTAAAAGAAATTTTACCATTTGAGAGCAACTACCTTACCGTATTATGTCTACGATGAATATGTCTAGACTTACTGTTGTATATAATGTATTGTGCCCTTGCAATCGCTATTTAATTGCCATAGTAATACATACTGCAGGCACAGGTTTTAGCTACAACGGGACATCATATAAAAATTGTCAAAGTCATTCTACTTTTTCAGCAATTTTATCCAAAGCAATAAACTAGATTCCATCATGGAGCGCGATACTAGAGTTTGCTTTGAGGATTTTCACAATACTGCGTCACCTCCTAGCATGAACATATACCCGATAGTCGATATCGATTCATCAGAATTCGAAATCGTGTTGGCATCACTATAGCCCTCCAAAACGGCTGGATATCTTTCATATTGCATAATATGGTCTTTGGTTCTTTTCAAATGTCCTAACAATCTCAACAGAGCATTTCAATGCTCGTGACTAGGATTTCCTATATATCTGTTCAGTTTTCCTATTGAGTATGCTCTACTCTAGTACGGTTCATGATGTACATGATGCAGCCGATTACTTGAGAGTACTCCAGCTGCCTGATACTGTTTCCAATATTCTTTCTTATAGTTAGGTGTGAAAGAAAAGGATTATTAGTATCTTTAATGCTGAACCCTTTAAACCTCTCAATTACCTTTTCAATGTAATGAGATTGAATTAAACCTAAACATTTGATGTCGAGTATAACATCCACAACATCTAAGTCTTTCATCTTGAAATTCTTCTAGAGAACATTATTGGTGATTTTGATAACCTCAACGTCATCGTCAAGAATCAGCAAGTCATCAACATATGGACAAATAAGTACACATCCATTGACGTGGATTTAGTGTACACACATTTGTCACATTCATTGATTTTATACTCATTTTGGATCATCACACCGTCAAACTTCTCATGCAATTGTTTAGGAGCATATTTAAGTCCATACAATGATTTGACAAGTCTACACACTTTGTATTCTTGTCCTTTGACTTTGAGTCATTCATATTGTTTCATATAAATCTCCATGTTGAGATCACCAATCAAGAATGCAGTTTTCACATCCATCTTATTTATTTGCAAATCTATATAGCGAAGTTATAGCAATCAACATCTAACTGATATTATTTTTGTTATGGGTGAATAAGTAGCAAAGTAGTCTAGACCATCTTTTTGTCTAAACCCTTTGGCAACAAGACATGTTTTATACTTATCAATGGAGTCATTAGCTTTACACTTGTTTTTTTAATATTCATTTACATCCAATCGGTTTGTTTTCAAATGGAAGATCAACCAATTTCCTATTGAAGAAACATCTCGTAAAAGATTTTAATGATTTTCAAACTATCCTTTGTATAATATTTACCTTGTTTAGTGCAGATGTTTGTGATAATGTTTGTGAACTAAGTGATATCCGTGGAGCGATCCATCGGGTGATGATCACAATGTGTTCAGACTATTTTCATATAAACAGCACCAGAGAACTTAAAGATCGGCTATTGACGATATTTATGTTAAAGCCGTAAGGATCATGTCCTTGGTGATGTCCCTTCATTAACAGTGAGGATGTTTATTGATGTTATAGATTATAGACGTTATTGGGTGCATATGGGCAACGGAAAGATTAGGAAGATTCTCGGGAACAAGAAGCTAGCGTCTGTCAGAATTGGCAGAGCAGTCAGCGTGGAGCAGCAACTACAAGACCCATGTTGAGATAGCCTGCGAATATTCAGACCGTATGGGCAGTTCTATTCCTGGACAGCAGCATGAACTGATTTCTAACAGCTCATTGGTTCTCTGGGACATCTGCTGCGAGAATATTAAAGATGTCTATATGAGAGAGGATCTTGAAGGCCAATTGTTAGACACGAAAATATGCTGTATCCAAACATTTGCTCTGAGCTGAAATTCTTGTTGATTGTTTTCTATTCTACAAAGATCTTCTTGGTGTTAATCTTACCGCCTGTAATCTTGCTAAAGATCAAGTGTACGAGAGCTAGTGCAGTGACTTAATCCAAGGAATATGATCTATCATCTAAGGACTAGCACTTGCCATTTGTTATTTGTTGAGCAGATTACTAGTGCAATCCAACCCAACTTGTGGCTATTAGTCTAAAGAGTGGACGTAGGCTTTGTGAATAAGCCGATCCACTATATATTGTTGTGTGCTTGTGCCTCTCTTGATTTTTACTTATCATGACACACAATCTTCTCACGATTTTAGAAATATTCGCTGAATCAGATCTTTTATCATTACTTGATAATTTTCTCATAAACTGAAACAATTGGAAAATAACATATTCACCTCCCTCTATGTTACATTATTAGCTCAAACATTTCCAAATATGGTTACTTAAGATAAATTCAATCTCATTGTTAACAGCTTCTTTCCAGAAGGAGCATTTGGAGATGACATTGCCTCTTTAAACATTTGAGGCTCACCTTCTAACATGTATGCCATAAATCAGGTCTGAAAGATTTTTCAATCCGCGACCTCTTACTCCTTCGACGTTCGGCTTCTTCGGCCTCAACTTCATCATTCTCAATTTTTGATTATCTAAATCTCTTCTGAGAAGGTTCACCCTGATTTTTTTTTTCAGGATATATATCCTCAAAAAATTTAGTATCCTTTAATTCTAAGATAGTATTGGCATGGATTTTTGTATTTTCAGACTTGTAAACCTAAAATCTATATGCAATGCTATTTTGAGCATAACCGATGAATATGCAATCCACCGTTTTAGGTCACAACCGAGTTTGTTTAGGAGGAGGAATCACCACCTTGGCTAGGCAACCCCCACACTTTCAAGAAATTGTAGGATGATAACATTCCATTCTATAACTCATACGAAGACTTAGCTTTCTTCATGTGGGGTACTTTATTAAGAATATAGTTTGTAGTTAGAACTGCCTCCCCCAAAGTTTTGAGGTAAATCTGAACTTAAGAGCATGACGTTAGCCATCTCCTTTAGAATTTTATTTTTTCGTTTAGCAACCCCATTTTGTTACGGAGTATAAGGTGCAATTGTTTATAGAATTATCCTCAAAATAGACACAACTCTTTTAAATTGGTAGAACCGTATTCTCCTCCTCTATCAGACCTAAACACTTTGATTCTTCTATCAAGTTGGCTCTCGACCTCATTTTTATACTTGACAAATATGCTCATATTCCTCATCTTTGCTAGATAGCATATAAACAAAGTAAAATTGTGTCTAGTCATTCACAAAAGTTATGAAGTACTTCTTCCCACCTCTACTGTCTAAAATTTTAAATCACATAGAACACTATGGATTAGTTGTAGAAATTCACTCATCCTTTCAACGGTTTTGAAAGATTTCAGGGACAGTCTCTCCAGTTTTTTCATTTACCTTCTTCTTCCCCGTATCTACCTAAACACTTAAAGAAGTCCTTGATTACCTAAGTCTTACTGTAATGTGGATGACTCTAAATTGTTTATTAAAAAGGTCATTGATTGTCTAACGAGCTTTCATGGACCGTCTGGTTTTTTTTTTCTTTACCTTCTTCCCTCCATTGTATCTACCTTAATAATAAAAGACCTTGAATACTGATGTGTTATTAAAATGTAGAAGAATTGACGCGGTTATTAAAAAAGTCATTGATTACCCAATATGTTTTCATAGATTGTCACTTTTGTTTCTTCTTCTTCCCGTCGCATCTATCCAAAATCACTCTAGGGCTATGAATAAGTTTACATTAGAAGATTAACCATTAAGCTTGGATGGCAAGTGATGAAATCTTTTCACTGAGGGCCCAACAATGGTGTTTCGCTACTGGCCCGTCTCTTTCACCTTGACGATATGTCCCATCCGTAGAGTATGTATGTATACATACATACATACATACATACATACATACATACATTTATTGAAGGTTGGGTTTGGTCGTCGAGATTTCTAGACATGATAGGACTGAATATGATAGGATATAAAGTGCATGGATTTTGCTATATCCTATCAATTATTTGGTAGATCGCAATAATAAAGCCGGATATTTCCACATCCTATTTTGTTTATTTTTTTTTTTGTATGAACGACTATCAATGTAAATAAACCTAAAAGTCGCACAAACAAAAATGATAGGAATCTCTCATGATACTTGTGCCTACTTCATTTTTATTGCTTAATTTTTATTATTTTTCCTTTTCTTTTTTTATTATTTTATTTTTTAATTTCTTTTTTCCTATTCCATCATTCTCTAATAACATTTTACTAAATAGTAAACTATATAATATTCCTAAATTACTAAAATACCTAAAGTCTGTAATAAACATAAATTATATATAGAATTTATATTATAAGATAGAAAGAAATTCAAGTACATAAATAAAATTGGGAATAAATTATAATGAAATTATTATTTTTTTCATTTTTCATGTTTATATTAAAAATCAAATATTATTTATAGTCTAATACTATGTTAATTTTTATCAATTTACGAAAATTGTTATTCGAAAAAAATAACTTATGCATTAGGATTATTAAAAATCGTATCCACATTTATTTCACCTCCCCCATGGGATAATTTTATCTATGCTATATCCCTTTATATCCCACTTTATCCTATCCTGAACAGGCACCAAACACATGATAAGATAAATTATATCATATCCTAAATTTTATCTTGACTACCAAACGCAGCCTTAGTAGACTTGGAGTTGATCTCGAGGATTTAGCTCTCTTTTGTTGGGCGGTTTTACCCTCAAACTATTGAATTCGGTGTATCATAAGCATAGAATTTTGGTCAAAATTAGAAATCTGGGTGCAAATGAATCTCCACAAAACGAGCCCGGGGGGGGGGGGGGGGGGGGGTAAGTAGAAACTCTTAAAAAAAAGGGTTAACACCACCAAAAATCCCAAACTGGTACTCCTGTGATAAATTTACCCTCCGTTAGTTTTCGTTAAATTTTACCGTCAAATTACTAAGTTGGATGACACGTGGCAATTGTCAGGTGTATACGTTACCCTCTGTTTGTTACAAATGTATCAATTTGGGATTTTTTGTGGTATTAACTCAATTAACAGAAACTAACATATGGTAAATTTGTCACATGTGTACCAGTTTAGGATTTTTGTGGTAAAAAAAATAATTTAGGGTAAATTTGTCACAGTTATATCGGTTTATGGTTTTTAATGGTCAAAAAACTAGTTTGTGGTAAATTTGTCACAAGTGTACCAGTTTGAAATTTTTTGTGGTAAAAAAAATAGTTTAGAGTAAATTTGTTACAGGTGTACCAGTTTGGGGTTTTTCGTGGTATTAATAAATAAATAAAAAAAGGACCGTTCCCCGAAGACTTCTATGATTCCATAAAAGAAAAAATGTTTCATCTATATGTATGTTGGGCTCAATTTACCATAACTATGTAAAAACCTTTGTTACTTCTTTATTGTAGAAAACTGCATGTTAATGGTCAAGGAACGAAGTATTATATGTGAATTAGGTGTACGGTACATATTTGGTTTTGTACAAACCGTCAAATGTAACAAACATTAGATCATTTGATTGGATTTTGAACTCACTACATGATTGATGAGGTTAGGTGGGCAATTTAGTAAAAAATGCGATTGACAATAACCTAATAATATTATTATTCGTGAAACTAATTCATTATTCATCCTATATATTTAAATAATCATAACAATCTAAAGAATTTAACCCAAAAAAAAGAAAGCCATGGACCACCCCAACGATACTTTAGTGAGGGAATTTTTTAACTTCTAGTGAAAATTTAAACTTTCTTGTCATTTTCCTACTTTATTATAATGTGGGTCACCAAACGCATTATTAAGTAAGAAAGTCATTGATTACCTAACATGTTTCCATGTACTTTTTTTTTTTTTTGCTTTTTCTTTATTTTTTCGCTCCATCTAGGTAGTGGTGGCCATGGTTCGAAACCGACCAGTTCCGGTTCATGAACCAGTGATTCCGGTTCGTGGCCACCAGTGAACCAGAATCGGAACCTTTAAGGGCCGTTCCGGTTCCAGGCCGGTTCAAGGCCCGGTTCGAGTTCAAAATCGAAAAAGGAACCGGCCGGTTTCGATTCCAATTTTCAAATTTAATTTTTAAATAATGAATTATGAAATAAAAAAATAATAAATTATGAAATAATGAAATAATAAATTATCAAATACAAATTTTAATCAAATTTGGGGGGGAAGGGAGGGGGAAGCGGCTTGAACTTAATGAATTATCATTAAGTGCCTACATATCTTCTTGATGATAGAAGAATCAAAGCTCATGTAGTTCTTTTACCTTTAATAACCCCATACTTACCTCATCCTCAATCGTCGCTACCCGTTTCGCCGGTTCCGGTATAGGTATGCGTGGCGGTGGTATTTCCATTATCGAAGAATTCGGATTCATTACTGCTATCCATCTCTTGTTGTCGATGTTGAGCCTTTGTCCAATCATCGACACAAGTTTGAGCCTCCACTGAATCCGGAGCTAATCTTGAACGTCGCTCGTCCAAAATGTTGCCTCCAACGCTAAATGCTTGTTCAACGGCAACTGTTAAACAAGGGGTTGCTAAAACCTGTCTTGCGATGAGAGTGAGAATTGGGAATTGGGTTCAATGTCTCTTCCATCACTCTAGAATTTTGAAATCTATGCCGCATTCGGATTCACCAAACTCAAAAAAAGTGATTAAATAGGTCTCTATTTCGGAAATATTTCATATTGCTCCCTTTTGTCTTTTTTGCCTATTCATCAACATTTTGTACCCTCTACTAATTGTACCTAGGTTTCCGCTTTGTACGTCACTAGGTTGGGAAGATCCACTATCACCTAGATTATATCTATTAGAAACTTCATTATGCAATTCTACTATTGCGTTTTTAACGTCTGTTTGTATAGCTCTAATATCTACCATTTGAATCAAATGTAAACAGTCATAATACGTATTCAAATCATCACCTAAACCATCTAATTTGGTACATGGATCGAAAACACAAGCAACCAAATAAATAAAAGGAATTTTGGTATAATAATTCAGCCATTTCGTTCGCATTGCTATAATAGTCGGACCTAATTGATCATCCTTTTCATTTTCTTCAAAAATACCAACAATATTAACACACTCTATTAAAAATAAATGCGTAGTAAATAAACACCGGATAAAGTATAAGTTGCATCATTAAAAACTTTTAAAAGATCTAAAAAAAATTTACAAATATCTCACTCTTGTGAGTATAAATTAATTGGGGAAATATTATTCAAAATAAACGTACATAATAAATCTTTATATGCAAAAGATTGATTAAACAACTCGTACGTAGAATTCCAACGAGTTGGAACATCTCTTGAAAATCTTTTTGGTCTTCTTCTATTTGCTTTACAAAATCTGCCCCATTCTTTCATAATTTGGGGATGTCTCCATAAAAATTGAATTGCTGTCTTTATTGAGTTGAGAAAAACTTCAAGAGTTCGTAAACCATCTTGTACACATAAATTTAAAACATGGCAAGCACATCTAATGTGAAAAAATTATCCACCAAAAGAGGGTGTACAACTCTTTTCTAATTCGGGAATGGAAGCTGTATTTGCCGCGGCATTATCAAAATCAACTGAAAAAATTTTATTAACCAAAAAATATTCTTCTAAAACTTGCATAATTATTCTATAAATATTATTTTTCGTATGCCTATCATCAAAAACTCGAAATGTAATAACTCTTTTTTGAATATTCCAACCATCGCCTATTCAATGACATGTAATACCCATATAAGAATGAGTTTGCCAAGGATCACTCCAAATGTCGCTACATATATGCACACGTCCATTGAAATTCATAAAATAATATTTCAAAACTTCTTTTTCTCTTTTATAAATATCAAAAAGTTGGCGTTTAAGCGTATTTCTCGAAACGGATTTTGCTTGTGGAGTACATGCAGTTTGTATAAAATGATTAAAACCAACTTTTTCACCAAAATTAAACGATAAATGTTCAACGGCAGCAAATCTAGCTAATTCTTCTTTATAAACTTTTTCATTGTAATGAAATAAAGGAGAAGTGTTAGGATTGACGGACCCGAAAATTTGTTGTTGGCTGGTGTCGATCCCTGCTTGCGTTGGATGTTTCGACCTCAGATGCCGTTTAAATATTCCATAGCCGCCTCCACTAGTAAATTTGTATGTTGTCCCACAATATTTACATTTTATCTGATACTTGTTTGCGCCCAAATGTTCCTTCGTGAAGTGTTCCCATATATTAGATGTACCCTCCCATTCCAGCTCCTTTGTTGTTGACATTTCTTCGATACTGATAGGAGGAGGATGCAGACTTTCTTGTGTTAGGACGTGCTCGACGTGGGAATAATGTTGATATCATCAATATCGTCTCCTCAATATGCAAAATCACGAGGATCATGAGGATGATGATAATCGAATTCCCCTATCGGGCTCTTTTCTCGGCCACTACCTCTGCTTCCACTTGTCATTTTTTTGAGAGAATTGAGCGAAAAGCGGATTCAGAAAATTGTCAGAATCACAGAATTGAGCAGATTGAGACTTGAGAGAATTGAGACAATTTGAGAGAAATTGTGAGAAAAAATGAAAGATGAAAATGGATATTTATAATAGTTAGGATAGATTTAAGAAATTAATTTTTTATTTAAAAAAAAAAAGGGGGGGAGCAAGGGGGCAACGGTCAAAATTTTGACCGTTGCAAGTAGGGGCCAGTTCCGGTTCCTGCAGTTCGGAATTGCCAGGAACCGGCGGTTTTCCTGTTCGCGAAAAAAAGGAACCGGCGAGCCCGGTCAACGGGCAGGTTAAGGATTTGACAGGGTCGGTTCCGGGCCCAAATCAGCCCGTGGCCACCACTACATCTAGGAACTCGAACCATGGAATTGGAGAAGACCAAGGCCAAAGGTTAGCGAGTGCTCTTCTTTCTCTAGCAATAGTAAGATCCGGGAAGATCTGGTCTGGTTTTAACATTTAAAGTGAAGACCCTCGTTTTATATTTTATTCTTTTTTTCCTTCTATCTTGGTAATTTTGCTTATATCATATAGTGGGCCATCATTTTCAGGAGATCTCAAAGAAATTCACATGTGGTACTTAGAAGAAGAGCAATCGACATTTTGATTATGCCAGCCAATTCATGAAGCTCAATGAGGATTCTTCCAAAATACAAATTATATAAAATGTATCTAAATGATTTCGTTATTTAGGTTTCAAACACTTAACGTCAGAAAGCATCTTCTGGGAAGTTCATGGAATATGCCATGATTCTTGATTGACAATTTGTTTTTATGAAACTTGGTTGACATAGGATAAAGACCTGTTAATATCCTCATTCACATAGATTAGTAAACAACAAAACATCATTTACATACTGTGGCATTTCTGAATTAACTCACTCGAATTATTATCCACTTTAGCTGTCGTATATCGAGTTTTATGATTTTTGTCCTTTGGTGAACAAGCATGCACCTTCCCAGGAGATCGCTCTAGCCTAAACACTGCTTTTCAAGGCTAAGCATTGTCGTTATGTCTCTCCATGAGTTAATTCCAGTTTTCGTCTAAATATCTCAAGCACTTTTTTTCCATGTTCGATGTGCAGTTTGGTTCATTCCTACTCTTTTATCATATAAAAGCATGTCAAAAGCCGCTTCTTGCTTAGACTCTCTAGTTCCAGCTGCCGTATTCCGCTCTCGTTGGACCGAGTCCTTACCTATAGGGTGGATCCGATTGAATGGATCGACTTGGGAGGACTACCAATCCGTTCGTTGCATCGTCTTTATCAACTCCAACCACTGAAAAGTCGGCTTCGTCTCGATTTTTCGAAAGAGCTTTTTGTAGGGAGTTGTCATAATGTGAAATCACGTGGGACAAGAGGGAGGACACGACAATTTTCCCTCACGTTGCCCAAAGCGCGGAGCAGGGGGCCACAAGTCAACGGTCTTGGTCGTGCTCATCATAAAATCTAATCCATAGACCTCCTGTGCTGTGCCCTCTGCGATAGAAAGCGCGAGAGAGAGAGAGCGAGCGAATTTGTCCGTGGCGTTTCTGATCTTTCTCCGAGTTATTGCTTCTGCGGTTGTGGCTGCTGGAATGAAGAGGAAAAGAGCGGTTTGTCTTCTCTGCACCTTTCGGATTTTTGTATTATGTTTTACAACTTGTTTGACATGGAATAATGGTGGAATCGATCCTCTGCTTGTAGTTCAACCCTCTCCCAAATGCTAAGACGAGAACGATTGAACAAATGTATGCTCAAAATCACGAGGTCCTATCCAAAACTCCAAGCCAATTTGATGTTGTACGCTGGGTCTGTTATGAACTGTTTTGCTTTCCTTGAAATATTGTTTAAATTCCAGAAAATCGTGAAAAAAATTACGTGTGAATTCGCTGATCAACGCTTTGAGTATCACGGAAGTTCCGAAAATTATGGATCTAAAACCAGTAAAAAATGCATGAGTTGCAAGATTCAGTTGCTGTCGGCTTGCTGTTTTAGGTTCGGCTCCATCGGTTCTTCGTTTGTTTAGCCAGAAGCATAAGACTTGGTCTGAAACACTGTGTTTTACTTTAGTTTCCTTGATTGGACAGGAATCATCTTCAACCCCGTCGTCGTTGCTGTCTGAAATCAATCATGAAGTATTCTTAAATTTTAGAGGTGCAGATACTCGTGAAGAATTCACGGATATCCTACTTAGAGATCTGGAAAATGCGAGGATCGAGGTCTTTCAAGACGACAAAAGCCTCCGTGGTGGAGAAGAGATCGATCAGAGGCTAACAGATGCGATCAAGCGGTCGAGGATCTCAATAGCCATCTTCTCCAAAGATTATGCTTCCAGTAAAAGTTGCCTCATGGAGCTGGTACAAATGTGGGAGTGCAGTCAATCAGATGGACAGACTATTATCCCTATTTTCTATAATGTCACTCCCTACGAAGTGAAAAACCAGGCTGGGGCTTTTGCAAAGTCCTTCAAGAATCATCAGGCAAACAAAAAGGTCCACAAAAATGCTATCAAAAAATGGAAGGAGGTTCTTCAACGGGTCGGGGGATTAAGCGGATTTGAGCGGGAGAAGTTGGATTGGGGGTAATTCTTTTGCTTCTGGTTTCTTTTTCCTTTCCTAGAAAAAAAAAGGATTAGGATGGTGTGAAAATGAACCCCAACCTTTCTCTAAAAAACGATGTTTATATTCATATCGATGATGAGACATGGCTAGAGAGATCTTTGAGGTTAATATTTGTGAACTGGATTGATAATTTAATAGTTCGGAGTTCCAGATTCCTATCGAGTAACCGGTGACTCGATTAAAATGGCCAGTTGAAAATTGACTCGACTCATGACGTAACTGCGAGTTAGACCAGCCGACCTGATCCGCCACGCTCTGTTTGTTCCCCCTTGGCTAGAACTTTTGTTATGCAGATAGCATGTTATGTTATCAATGCCAAAATTGGTATGTGCATGGAAGGGAAATAGACCGTGTATTAGAACTTGCTCTCCATTTTAATTGAAGATTCCCCCCTCCCCTGTTGGTTGATTTAATTTTCCTCAGTTCACTCCCCACTTGAATCTTGTCTTCCCTTTAATAGTTTTGGTAACTCTGTTGTCATCCTCATGCTTCATTACTCGTGTTTGCAGGCGTGTGACCCCCCTCCTAGAAAGAGTTCTTAAACGTGTCAGGCAGCTGTTGAGGAAGGATGACCAACTCGTCACCAACAAACTGGTTGGAATCAATCTTCATGTTCAAGAGGTGATGAAAAAACTTGGTGTTGTCTCCAGCGATGGACAAGTGATTGGAGGAGACGTACGTGTCGTTGGAATATGCGGTATGCGGGGTGTCGGAAAGACTACACTTGCGAAGGTTGTCTTCAACAAGATTCATCTGTTGTTTCATGCATGTTGCTTCCTCGAAGGCATTAATTCGCAAGGAGTCGTGTCTTCACAAGAAACGTTGGTTGCTAAACTTCAAAGAGAAGAACGTCAATCACTGAGATCTTCAGATGATGGTATCAAAATAATATCAAGTCTATTTAGAAAAATGAAGGTTCTCATTGTGCTTGATGATGTGCATAATGATGAACAAATTAAAGGATTAGCAGGGAAGGTTAGGTGGTTCGGTCCAGGAAGTAGAATTATTGTGACCACACACAGAAAAAATGTTCTAAAGCGTTTCGACTTTAGAGCAGCAGAAGAAGATGAAGATAGAGCAGTTGAAGAAGACGAAGATAGAGCAGCTGAAGAATATGAAGTTAACCCAATGGGAGATCCGGATGCTCTTCACCTCTTTTATAAGCATGCTTTTCGAGGAGGGCCTCCCCCAGATGTCCCCGAGTACGTTTCCTTGTCCAGAGACATCGTCAAAGCTCTTGGAAGGCTTCCTATGGCCATTGTGCTTCGGGCAGAATATTTAAAGAAAATGAAGGATATAAAAATATGGAGGAATACCCGGGATTCCTTAAACGATCATCCAGATGAGAGAGACGTACCAGCTGCCTTAGAGGCCAGTTACAATACTTTAGGTGAGGATGCAAAGGAGATATTCCTCGACATAGCGTGCTTTTTTAGTGGAAAGGATGAGAGGATTCCCTCCTACATGTGGGGGGCTTGTGGTTACCGTCCTCCTAACGGAATAGAGTTGCTTCGCGACTTGCATTTGTTGGAAGATGGAGAAAATAATGAACTAAGAATGCATGCTCTGACACGAGACTTTGGCAGGGACATGGTCAAGAGGAAAGATAGTTTTAAGCGCTGCAGGTTTTGGACTCACAGTGATGCACGTTCCATTCTGAAAATTTGTACGGTAAGTTTTCAGAGCCTCTAGAGATTTCTTATAGAGGGCGTTCAAATAAACCTTCCATTCCCATTTAACAGAAACTTACTTCTCTTTATTGGAAAAGAAAGAGATTTGTTCTTAACACGGTTTAGAACATGTAGCAGATAACCATTGATTTTGTAAATTTGATTTGTCTCATTTCATTGAAAGGAGTTAGAGAAATTAAAGTTTTTCGACTTACTCATACGTTTTTCCCCAACGAGACTTGACAGGGTACTGAAATTGTACAAGGCATCGGTCTCAATGTAAGAGGCATCGGTCTCACAGTTGAAAAGGACTGTTTTACATGTGAACAATTTCGCAAAATGTTGAGTTTGAGGTACCTCAGACTGGACCGGGCTAAAATCGAGGGAAATACTGAGAATCTTCCTCCACATTTGAGGTGGCTTGATTGGCGAGAGTGTCATTCGATTCCTAAGCTTGATAATATGCAATTGGAGGAGTTGGTCATTCTCGATCTGTCTTGGAGTCCGGTCACCAAAGATTCAGAATTCTGGGGACAAATCAGGGAGGTATGGCCAATATTTACTTTTTTGAATCTCGTGTTAAGATGATAGATATGAGCGAGTAGAGTTTGATATCTTCTTTTGCACATACATTGCAGAAGGTGGAGAAACTGAAAGTCTTGAACCTACAAGGATGTGTTGAGTTACATCCATCGTTGGACTCTCCGGCTCCCATCAATTTGGAGATGTTGATACTGGAAGATTGTTATCGGTTAATTAAAATTAGGCCATTCATTAGTAATCTGATGAACTTGAGTTCCTTAAATTTGAGAAAGTGCAGGCTAGTAACGGAGTTGCCCCCAGAACTGTACAGCATGGAATCGTTGAGGGAACTACTGATTGATGAAACTGGCGTCGAACGAATTCATATCCAGGAAGGGTCTTTTAAGAATCTTGAAACACTTAGTGCTTGTGGCTGTAAAAAGTTGGAATATGTATCTGCAATTGGTCACCTAACGGAACTCAAAAGTCTTGCTCTGGATGGTGCTCCAATTGATTGGCATGAGGAAACCTATGAATTTCCTCAGAAACTTCAGAGACTTTCTTTAAGGGAATGTCGTATGTTCGATGAACTGCCGCAATCCATCGAGAACCTGAGGCTGCTGACGGAAATGGACCTTTCATACACCGGAATCACGGAAATGCCACCATCAGTCAAGCATTTGAGTAATTTGAAGATGCTGAAGCTGGAAGGCACTCACCTGGAAAAGTTTCCTGAAGATATTGTGAAGTTAGAGAAACTGGAAGAGATAGATTTCTCTCGCTGCAAAAGTATGAAGGGCCAAGATAGTTGTGATCTTTCAGAATTATCCTTTTTGAGAATTCTGAGATTAGCGTCATCCAATGTGGCTGGGCTGCCTCAGAGCATTTGCCATCTCTCTCGCCTCGAAACCCTGGACGTGAGTAAATGCAAACAACTTCAAGCACTACCAGAGTTGCCCTCCAGTTTACTCAGTCTCTGCTGGGGATCCAAAATCATGGCAGTCCCCAACTTGACAAATCTGAAAAATCTGAAAGAGCTCAGCTTGATTCATGATGAACGGCCAGAAGCGGGGTCATCGAATCAGACAAATATTGGGTGGATTGCGGAATTAACAAGTCTAGAGACCTTGGAATTGTCCCTTCCAAATGTCACCAATCTCCCCGGGAATTTGAGTGCCCTTACTCAGCTCCGGAAACTCACTTTATCCCACATGAAGGAGCTAGACCTCGCACAACTTCCCTTGTCCTCAAGCTTATGGACTCTGTGTCTCAAACACTGCAAGTTTCGAGAGCCAAAATTTTCTGGTCTGAATCTTCTGTCAGAGCTAGAACTCAAGGAATGCGATTTAGCAGAGATTGATGGTCTTAAAGATTTAACGCTTTTGGAAGTCTTGAAAGTTTTTGGATGCAACCGTATAACAAACCTCAATGGGCTCAAAGATTTACGACGTCTCAGGAAGGTGCAAGGTATCTTTTCTGCTCGACCCAGTCTACCAAAATTCTCCCATCCTGTTGAATTGGACATAATCCCGCGGGATCCTTCTCCGTCGGTGGCTTATTAGTCTCTGTCCTGTACGGACTACTGTTGTACTTTCGGGTCTTGGACAGGACATCTCCTTTTAGCCTGAGAAACTGGAGAGCGACCTCTCTAAGGTACATGCTCCACTTCTGCTTACAATCCTTTTTAGCCGAAACAAAGGTTGGATGTTATCGTTGCCACAAATTCCTTGTGGTGTATATTACATTGGATCTGGGCAGGGCCACAAAATACCCCAGGCAAATTCTTTGAGTCCGGCTATCGGTAGTGGCATCAACAATCTCACACCAAAACCATTGCCGAAGGTAAGGCCGACACTCGAATTGCTGCATATTTTGTTGGTGTTCTATTTGTACTGCTTTTATAAAGGTGCGGTTCAACAAGCCACCATTTACTGTTATTCGTAGCCAGTAGGATGCGTCCAAAAGCCGTCTACTGCCACGCAGCTGTTCGATTCCGATCAGAAAGAGTAAACGAAGAAGAAAAATAAGATCCGGCATCACGGGGGCCTGTGCTTTCGTTGGCCCTGCTGGCAACATCCATCCTCAACACCACCTTCAGCGTTACCATTCCAAGTCGTCGGGTTCTTGAATCTCCAGGAGTTGATGATAGGATGGTGATCCGAAATGGACATGACGGAGATCTAATGAGGAGGAATTACAAGAGAGTGCGCTCGTGACTGTGAAATTGAATGGGATGATTGCGATGTTGAGAGAGAGTGAGAGTGAGAGAGAGAGAGAGATTCATCTTTGAATTGATTTGTTGCATGGAAAAGGAAACGTTTCGTTTATGCTCTTCTCCTCCTCTTTTTTGATTTGCTTCCCTCCCATGTTTTGATCTATGTAGCACGGACACGCCTCTCGGGGAGATTTTCTCGTGTCGGACACCGACTCGTGTCCGACACCCGCCGGAGACGGCCGGACACGCGGTCAACGCTTGTCCGAGCTCCGAGGCGTCGAGCTCGCGAGTCCGTTCGCCTCTCCTCGACGCCTCGGTGGCCTTCGTTTCCGAGGGAAGAGGAGACGCCGCCTCGCATCAGAAGATCAGGCCCCTCGACGCCTCGTGGCTGCTGGCCTCGCTTGCCTTCGTTTACGAAGGAAGAGGAGAGGCTGCCTCGCATCAGAAGATCAGGCCCCTCGACGCCTCGTGGTAGCCGGCCTCGCTGGCCTCGCCTCAGGTCGCCTTCTTCAAAGGATAATGGGTGGTAGCTCATTAGGTGAAGATGGACAGCGAAGCTAGACGAAAATAGAGCTCATTCCATGGAAATTGAAAGCGAAAGAGAGAGAGAGAGAGAGAGAGAGAGAGAGAGAGAGACGAGAGAGGTTCGTCGATGGAGGAAACATTTGGGGTGCTGTGATGCGCAGACGAGAGAGAGAGAGGTGTTGTTTTCCCGAGAGATAGAGGGGGTGACGATAGCTTTACATTTCCCTAATTTATGACTGACTCGCCTTCTCCCCCTTTTCTTTTTCTTTTTTTTTTTCACTTCCTCTTAAAATATTATCGCTTGAAAAATAATAATTTATAATGTATAAATAAAAAATATTCATTTATTATACAGCGTGTCCCAACGTGTCAAAATTCTCTATTTTTTGAAAAAGCACCTGTCGGCGTATCATGTCGTGTCATGTCCCGTGTTGTGCTGGTGCTACATAGGTTTTGATAGAAATCCCGGTTCATGGTGATGGCTCAACTCGTCCAATCGGAAACGATGCTTGACTACATATAAATTTATGAATAACAAGGAAGTTTGGTAAAGGCAACTTTGTGGTTAAGGAGTATCGTCCAAAACTCTGTTCTTTGTAACTTCCTTTGGCAATACTTAAAAAGGAAAAATTAACACAAATGATTTTTGAATTTTGGCTAAATGTAATTGGTCCATGAACTTTTAATTTATTCAATATGACCTATTAACTTTATCCCAATGTGCATTGTGGTTCCTCAACTTTTAATCTATTCAATGTGACCTCTGAACTATATGAAAATGTTCGGTATTATACAACTTGCATTAATAGGAAGACAACATTAAAAAAAATTATATAATTTAGATAGTAAATTGAATATGTACTAAAAGTCTAGAGATCACCTTAAACAAATTAAAAGTTCAAATGCCACGTTACACATTGGGCTAAAGTCAATGGACCGATTGTGTCAATATCCTTGTTAGATAAATTTAGTGAACGAATGAAAACAAAGTCTCAACGAGAATATTAGATAGCAATTATTCTTTAGGAAACAATTGGAAACAAATGTTGTATTTCTCGTTTGGAAACAAACGAAAATTAGAAATAGAAGAAGAGAAGTGAATATTGAACAAATTTGCTTAATATATATTACAAAAATGAACACAACCTTTCACGCTCTTCCGAACAAAACACAATTTCTCGTGTCTGAAAATAACTGTAATTTGGACACAACTTTTCATGTCCAAAACAGTTATTTTCGACACAACTCTTCACGTCCGAAAATTGCCATGTTTGAAAATTTACAACCATTGGCTAAGTAGCACCAACACTGACACGCGACAAGTGACACGACACGACACGACACGACATGACACGACACGCCGACACTTCATTCTAAAAAATAGAGAATTCCGACACGTTGGGATACGTTGTATGTAGATGATAAATTATCATGTATATATGAAAATATAAGCAACGAGATTCTTCTTCTTCTTCTGTTAAGATTAATGATTAGGTTTTTTTCAGCTGGCTGGATATATTAATTTTGGAGTGGCTGAGTATATAACTTAAGTATATAAATTTCTGTTAAATATACATTTTGACCTATAATTTATTGAAAATGCTTAAAATTGACCCTGTGCGTGTCAAATGGCGTGTCGGGATGCTAAACGCGCATGTTACTGGCGTATCTGGAGCGGTGACCACGTGTAGGTTGCATGTCGAAGAGTGTCGGAGAGTGTTGGGCACGATACGACACGGAATCCCCCGGAGAGCGTCGGTGCTTCCTAGACCATTGGACATAATTAATTAATTAATTAAAAGTTTGAAATTAAAATTGACAAAAAAAAAATGCAACTCCTACGAGAACAGTCACATTATTTCGTTAAGACTCAATAGTTGTTTTATTATTATAATCTCAAAAAAATAATGATTAGTGCCAATTATAAGAGCCAAAATCACGCAATTATTTGCGCATGTGGGTATAGTGGGGTCTAGCCTACCTGCCCATTTCTCTATTTGAAAAACTATAATAGCCTTCTAACTAATAAAGTGTTTCACATTTTCCCCTCCATTCAATGTGGGATGAAGTAAATGCACTTTTTGTTTGTTTTGCAAACAAACTTCAACAATCTCACCCACCCATGGGTGGCTCAGTTGGTTACGGCGCACTTGAGATTGTGTGGTTAGGCGCACTGGTCCTAAGTTCGATTCCTCAGCTGAGCACCTGTGATTTAAGTGGGGGGTCATGGCGGTGGGTTGCTATGCTAGTCTCCCTCGAGGAATAGTCGAGGTGCGCGTAAGCTGGCCCGGACACCTCGGTTACCAAAAAAAAAAAAAAAACTTCAACAATCCCTACTTAAAACTACAAACTAATTGATAAAAGTTAAAAAAGAAATATTAAAATAATAATAAAAAGCTACAGGTGCCTACTAGAAAGTTAGAAACCCTTAATTTTTACATTAATTAGATAAAATGTCCGATTATTCCACTTATGTTACACTGATGTTCCTAAAAGAACTGATATATAAAGATGTTATTAGTAACCAATTAGATATGTTGAAAAGTATGTAATTAAACATATAAATGTCGACTAATAACAAAATGCAAACTGATTGAAAAAAGATTTTAAAACATTAATATTAGAAAGATAAAAAAGAGAGTTAGAGGTACCTACTTAGTAACTATTTAACTCATACAGTAATTCTATAAAAGAGTTAAAGTGGCTCTTCAACTGCGATTTCTGTTATTCTAAGAAATTACATAATATCATTTGACACTTCCCATGTGTACAATATTATATTTCCTTGCACTTAGCTCTGTCCTTTATATTATCATTTGAATAGATTCGTATCCGTATGTTTTTTAATCCTGATAGCAAGTTTCTCATTGCCTTTGTCCTTTGGGATATAAAAACTTCAAAAGTGATTTTGTAAAGAAGAGCACATCAGAAATGGAATGGTTACATCCGAATAAATTATCTAATAGATTGATTTTTCATTTTTCTTTTCCTTCTATACTACCATGCACAAATTATCAAATCGATTGTCATGTGATTAGATATTACACTTTAATTTTCTTATCGTGTCCTTTATCCTTTTTCAAAATAGCAAGCTTTGGAAGATGAATCTTTTTTCTTACGTGTTAGGATTTTGCAAATGCAATAAAATACTATTATATTATGATTATTACATGAAAAGAAGAGGGCCAAACATGGAATGACGAAACTTTCACTAAGACGGAGGTTTTTTTTTTTTCCTTTTTTTTTAAATTTAATAGCACATGAACCTTTAATTTCTGTCCAGTTCATTCCTTATTCATTCTCTATATTTGTTATTAAAGCTCCTCCTTCTCATGGATGAAAAAAAATGGAAAAATCACGAGAATAAATGAGACCATTCTTTGAGGTAATCTTAGAAATAGCCAGCCAAACATGCCCACAAACTTGAATGTGGGCGAATATTAAGGTTCCTCAACTCGTGAGAATTTGTTTTTACTAATGTTCGGAACAATGATATCAGAAAAGACAAGCGCATTCATCATGTGATATAAATTTATGAAAAAATTTCGAAATTACGAGTTGCACAGGCGCCGGTGGTTTGGCTGAAAATGCCCATCGCTGTGTCCCTACTCCCTGTTATGCTCCTTTAGCTGCACATAAAGCGTGCTTGTAGTAATACTTAGCCTCGCGGAGAAAATTGTTACTTTGCTAATGGGTGCTATAGTGATGTGAGCAATATAAAGGCATCAAAATGATTCAGAGACGGAAGAAAAAATTGAATTATTACCGTAGCATCGTTGAAGTACCGTAGAAAACATGTATCGTACTTCTGAATTAACTCACTCGAGAAATTATCTACTTTGACAGATCCCGCATTGAGCATGACTGTTTTGTGTTTTGATACATAAGTAAACACTTTCTTAATACCCAAAAAAATACCTCAACTTTAGCATATGTCACAATTATATCCAAAACCTTTTTATCTCTTAAAAAAACCTCTAACTTTTACTTTTGTCTCAATTCTACCGGCCAATATAAAAAAAAAATCCCAACTTTAGCATCTGTCTTAATTGTCGACATGTATAAAAAAAAAATTGTGACATTGGATCGATCGCTTAAGACCTTTGGTCTCTACCCAGACCCATATCCAAAAATAAATTTCTCTCATAAAAATCATCAATGTTTACTTTTATCCCAATTCTACCTTCGTCAGCCTTCCGTCCATAATCACCGTCTAGGAAGCACCGACACTCTATAGGGGCCTACGTGTCGTGTCGTGTCTGACACTCTCCGATACACTCTGACATGCGACAAACATGTGGTCAATGCTCTAGAAACGCCAGCGACAAGCAAGTCTAGTATCTCGACATGCCATTTCGATACACACGGGATAAATTTTAAGCATTTTCAATCAATTATTGGTCAAAATGTAAATTTATCAAATATATATATGTGAGTTATATATCCAGCCACCCCAAAATTAATATACACACCCATAAAAAAAAATCGTGAATCTCTTAAAGAAGAAAATTAAGAAACTTACCGCTCATATTTTTATATATACGTGATAATTTATCATGTTAATATACAACATATCCCAACGTGTCGGAATTCTCTATTTTTTTAGAAATAACGTGTCGGCATGTCGTGTCGCGTGTCGATGTCGTCGATGCTACTTAAATCACCGTTAGTTAATCCTACGTGGCTCGAATTTTCTCGTCAAACGTACTAATGAATGTTCGAAATTCGAAAACAGCAGGTTTCAAGGACGACAAGATTTGAGATCGTTCGTCTAAATAATTAGATCTCTACGTCTAGCCGTTCTTTAGGCTGTTGAGTACTGGGGAGAATCCAAAAGGCGCCATCTTGAGTGGCTCCATATCTCATGGCAATGTGTAGGGGAAGCAGGCAACAGAAGAGAAGTTAGGGGTTTTTTCATGTTAGCTTTGCTGAGGTGTAATTCATTAACGACATGAAAATACCACGTAGGATTAACTTACGGTGATTATGGAGTTTAGGACTGTTTGGGTCTGAATTGACATCCGTACAAAAAGTTTAGGGCTGATTGGACAACTTATTTTGTTTCTTTTTGGTCGGAAAACCACTTATTTAACATATAAGCATATAATTTTTATATAGTAAAGAGTACAATATAGTATTTTCAATTATTCATGAAATTAAAATTCAATCTAATTATCTAGCCAATCTTGATCAACAATGGAAAAGGAAAATTGATCCAAATATGGAAGCATGATCCAATGTTAAACATATTTTTATATTTAGATCACATCTGAATATACCAAAAGACAAGCACAAAAGGGAAAAAAAAATTAAACTTCTTGCTGTTCTACTTCTGCCATGAAGAAATTAATTAATATCAATTGTAGAATCAATCTCATAACACTGGATCAAAACTTTAAAATATACTTAAAACTTTTCTTTGAAATAATTTGAGGTGAGTTTGAAAGTGAATAAGGTGTAACTAGATTTTTAACCCCACTGGCAATTCATATTAAAAAGTGAAAAGCTAAAAATAAAAAACAAAATAAGTGAAGTTTAGCTTTGAAAACCTACAAATTACTTTCAGAAAAACAATCACAAGGTTAAGATCAACTAGATAATTAGATTGACTTTTAATTTTCAACTTTGAAATAAAGTTTCATTAAACTATTTGATAAAAAAAAATGATATTCATGAGATGTCATAGTCGTCATAAATAAAAATTTCAAATCTTCAGCTTTTGTAATTAAAAATATCATGATTAAAATCAATAATATTTTTCTAGACAAAGTGACAATAAGATGCATGATAAGATGATATCCTTTTTGATGTCATTGAGCCCTTGTATTGTAAAATTGACGAAAAATATGATACAAATTAATAGAGTTTTGTTGATTAGCTTGATGAAAAAAGAAATAATGAGTTAAAGACAGAGAGAGAGGGTATTTCGGTCAATTAACTGAAAAAAGAGTGTCTTAATCAAAATGGAGGTGGAAATAGTGCTGTCCTTATAGAGCTTGTGTGAACTTATTAAAAAGCGCGTATTTTGGTATTTGTGGGCATTATTGTTTCTAGGGCGCAACATTTGGGGTGATCGGTTTGAGGGTCGATCCAAGTTTCACATGAAACCTGGAACCTAACTGTAGAATCGATCCTCCAAGGTCGATTTCAGGGTCTACTTAGGTATCACATGTATTCTTAATTGAACGATCACAATGAATCATTACCTCTAATGAGCACCATTTATTGTTATAATTCACTGACCACAACTCATATTTAGACACACGAAGAATGTGAAACATTAACAAGGTAAAAGTTTTAGTCATGGATATTACCGAAAAGGAAACTCAGATTAGTGGTTCTAAATTACATACTCATTATCGAACACCATTTAATACCAAGACATAGAGCGAGAAAAACACAAATATTTATTGTAAGTTTCGAGTGGAACCTATCAAAATTGATTATTCAATTTTTGAAACCTGAAACCTACTCTGCGTACTCTAGAATTTATAACCTAAAATCATATGGATTCTCATCAGTCCGATTCTTCAATTTTTGATTTTACCCTAAAATTATGCTCATCTTTGCTAGATGTATCCTGGCGTCAAATGATGACAACTATTGACTTGCATAAAACGCAAGTTGCTTTTATTTCTTTAAAAATCCATTTGGCTTTCTAACCCTTTCCCTCTCTTTGAGAGATATTTGCCTGGGTTCGAATATAATGTATCAAATAAATCACAACCGTTAATCTTATTGGTCCCACGTGTGGACCAAGTGAGCCCACCTGCCACCCACAAGATCAACGGCCGAGATTCAATTGGTCCAGGAAGAACTTCCCCCTCTCTCGCGTTGAACGGGTACGCTTTGTCCCGATGCGTAGCGACAGTCCCAAAGTCAACTCTTTGATCATACCCAATCCCGAGGAAACAATAATCTGACCAGACCCAACACCAGATTACTCATCTCTCTTTGATGATCGTCTGCGGCATCTGATCCGAAGCGAAGAACGAACTCACCAGTGATTTCAATGGGGTTCAAGTTCAACCTGAACGCACTGTGTCTTTCCACGACGACGTACGGCTCTTCTTTCGCATGGTGTTCATCTTGCCAGCCACCGCCGCTCGGCTACCACCGCACGCCTCGCGGTGTGTCCGCCATGTTCGCCGCCATGATGCTCGGTGGACTGTAAGTCACTCTCTTCTCTTCTCTTCTTTTCTCTTCCACCTCAAATCTCACCAACACAAAGATGGCAAAGAAAAAAAATCCAGTCTTTAAAACTTCATTGCATTTTGTCAGGGCCTTGGGACTGCTCGCTCCGACCATGCTCGCGTTCGTCAAGTCAAAAGCGTCCAAATTCTTCCGCAGACCCACCACGACAGCCAAGAGAGAAGAGGAGACAAACAACCCCGAAGCCGCGACGAGCGGCGGCGACGCGCCGGCACCGGCCGGCGAGGAGTACGAGGTGTTCCTGAGCTTCAGGGGGCCCGACACTCGCGCCGGGTTCACCGATTGCCTCTACCACGCCATGCTCGGCGCCGGAATCCGCGTCTACCGAGACGACGAGGAGCTCCGCGTCGGCAGGGAGATCGGCGGCGAGCTCATGCGGGCGCTCGACGTGTCCAAGATCTACGTGCCCATCTTCTCCAGGGACTACGCGTCGAGCTCGTGGTGCCTCCGCGAGGTAGCGCGCATGGTGGACTGCGCGGCAAGGTCGAAGGGGAATAAAGAGATCTTGCCGGTGTTCTACGATGCTTCGCCTTCGGATGTGAAGCTCAAGACTGGGCTGTACAGGAATGCCATGCCCAAGCACAGGAAGAAGTTCGGGGCTGAGGAAGTGAAGAGGTGGGAGGATGCTCTTGTGGAAGTTGCTGAATTGAAGGGATGGGACCTCAAAGCTAGAGGGTATTTACTGAATTATCCAATTTTCTGTCCTTTTCTTAAATTTTCGTGTCATTCATACAATATCTGATTGTTTTATTAGAATGTACAATTTGAAGTCCTCAGTCATTGCCATTTTCTGCGGGAATAAGATTTCTCGGAGTTTCGACAGTTTGAACTGTGGGAAGAAGTTGGCAGTAACGGTACATTGTCTGGGGTCTCAGTTGAATGCAAGTATAACATGTGTTGGGGGTAGTCATCGATGTATAGACTCATGAAATCTGGCAGACTCCATTTTAGTATTCAACAACCAACTTTCAAGATTAATGAGCTTGGATAATCTCTGTTCTGTTCCGGACTTTGATAGGCCTGTCATCAAGTGGTAAGTGGTTACCGGTAGGAGTAAACTGACGAGTTGATTAACTCTCTGTTTTGGTCATGCTGGCTCATATACCAAACACATCTGGAAGTTCCATAAAAAAATTTGTCGTTTGGCTAGTCTAGAATGCAATTTCTAACTATAGTGTCCAGTTCAAACAGAGACCAAACAGAAAAAATCAAGGGGTAAATCATAATAGACCATCATATCGAGAAGGCATTTGCAATGAGATGAGATTGCACACCTCCTCCTCTGTCATACTTGTGGATTCCATAGATCTAGAACCTACAAATACTTGAGGCTGCGTACAAGTTCCAAGATATTCAGTACTTTTGCCTGTATGTTATGCCTTGTGTAAAATCTAATATCACATACGTACTCTGATGTTTTAAGGAGTGAAGCAACTAGGGGTTTCTGGGGAATGCTTTCTTTTAGCAAGCCTCTCCCTTTTCCTCGCGCCTCTTTTACCCTTCACTAGATGTTTTTCACTCTTTTTCTCCGTCTTCTTTTCATCAATTCTTCCTTTTAATTTTGCTTTCTGTTCTAGCTCAACTCAATCTTTTCACTTAAACTTTGAGGTCCAGTTATTTATTCTATCCAGCTCAATCTAGCTTGGAAATCATTCATGAAGCATGAAGAACTTTATGCTTAAGTTACATTTCCTATTGATAGTATAAAGAGAACTAAAAAAATAGAGAAAGCGTGAAGACAGATTCATATTGTTGGAAAAAAGGTATAAAACATTGGAACTCCGTCTAGTGTGTAGAACTTTACCTTAATGTGCATGTATCTTGAACTGACTCCTCGTTTGCAAATCACTTACGAGCATTTCTAAGTACTTTTGCTTCAACTTGAAAGACATGATAATGTCTCTGTTTACCGTCTTCTTTCAACTGAGGTAGTTCGTATGTGTAGCAGGCATGGGGAAGCTATTAAGTTGATCATCCGAGAGGTTTTGGTTAAGTTGAAGATAAAACATAAGTATGTGACGAATCAGTTGGTTGGAGTGGATGATCATGTAGAAGACATAATGAGGCTGTTGGATGTTGACTCTGAAGGTGTTCGTTTTGTTGGTATTCATGGGATGGGCGGTGTTGGAAAAACAACTCTTGCGAAGGTTGTCTTCAACCAGCTCTGTTCGTACTTCGATGATTGCTGCTTTCTTGGAGATGTTCGAGAATCATCTGAAAAAGGGGGCCTAGTAAATTTGCAGAAACAGTTATATTCTGACATTCTCGACTCTAGATTCGTCGACAACATTCATGACATTGATGATGGGATTAACCAGATCGGGACAAGATTTCGCAGCAAAAAGGTCCTCATCGTTTTGGATGATGTAAATAAAGAAGAACAACTAGAGAAGCTAGCAGGGGAACGAGATTGGTTTGGTTCAGGAAGTAGGATAATCATAACAACCAGGAATGAAATTACTTTAAGAGTCCTGGATGAGGTTTTGATATACGAATTAAAGGAACTGAATTTTGATCAAGCTCTTAAGCTTTTCTGTATACATGCTTTTAGAAAAGACTCTCCACCATATCAATATGATACTCCTGCATCAGAAATTGTTGTCACAACTGGAGGGCTTCCTTTGGCTCTTGAGGTCATAGGCTCATTTCTCTATCGCCAACCGCAAGAGATATGGAAAGAGACTGTGGAGAGGTTAGCAAGAATACCACATAAGGATGTTCGACAGCAGTTGATGATCAGTTATGAAGCATTAGAAGATGAGGAAAAGCAGATTTTTCTTGACATTGCATGCTTTTTCATCAACGACACGAAAAAAACGAATGCAATTTACATGTGGGAAGCTTGCAATTTTTTTCCTGAGACTGGGATTCAGGTTCTTACGCAAATGTCTTTGGTAAAGATCGTTGATGGTGATACAATATGGATGCATGATCAGCTCAAAGATCTTGGGAGGCAAATTGTTCAGAGGGAATGCTTGCATGATCCTGGAGAGCGTAGCAGGGTGTGGGTTTGCGAGGAAGCCCTCGACATTGTAAGAACAAAACAGGTAAAAGAAATTCACTGTTTTCATGAGTTGTTCACATTCCCACTTAGAAGCCTCTTGGTTCTTTTACGCCAATAGAGAATCTGAATATTTATTAAAATCATGCCTGTTCATTTGTGTTTTGACAGAGAAAGAAAAAAGTTCTGGCACTTATATTAGCTGGAAGTCAATTTCAACCACTATTAATTACACATGCCGAACTTAGTAGGTTACCCAACTTAAGGTTCCTTGAATTAGAGGATGGAACCTTTGCCGGAGACTTTGGGGATAATTTTTCGAAATTAAAATGGATCTCTTGGCATTCTCCTAGGCCACTAGATCTTGAGGTAACCAATCTATCTATAAAGAATTTGGTTGTCTTTGAGATCTTTTCGGGCAGCATCACAGATGACTGGAGTGGATGGAACCTAATCAAGGTATGATATGCATTTACTTTGATTTTGATTGGCATATAGTTTAAGATTTACCATTTTCTTCTCTTGATGGTCAATCATTTTTCGTAGATGGCAAAAAATTTGAAAGTTCTAAATGTCAGAGGTTGTGAAGGCATAACTAGAACACCGGACTTCTCTGGATGCTTGAGTCTAGAGAGGCTGAGTTTCTATAATTGCATAAACTTGATTGAGATCGACCGCTCCATCGGGAAGCTAAAGTGCCTGATTTACTTAAATCTTAAAGAGTGCATCTCTCTCAAGGATTTGCCCGAAGAAATTGGAAGGCTTACGAATCTGCAGCACTTTGCTTCCAGTGGATGTTTTCAGAAACTCCCAGATTCATTTGGGAAATTGACATCACTGAAGGAGTTGGATCTGTCTAACATACAAATTGAATGCCTTCCTGATTCTATTGGTGATAAGAAGTTTCTGTCTGTCCTTAATCTAAGGTACACACAAATTAGGAAACTTCCGGAGACTATTGGGGAGCTTGTGAGACTTGAGTCTCTTTCTCTCTTTGGGTGCTTGAAGTTGGAAAAGCTCCCGGGCTCAATTGGGAAGCTAGAGTCTTTGCAGGAGTTGAATATATCCAGTACCAAAGTTGTTGAGTTACCAGATTCGATTGGACATCTGAATAAATTAAAAGTGTTATCAATGGAACATACTCCAATAAGGAAATTGCCCAGTACAATTGGAATGTTAAAGAATCTGGAAGAGCTACATGCTAGTGGCTGTGAAGAATTAAGTGGTGAAATTCCGAGTGAAATTGGCGCATTGTCCTCTTTGAAAGTCCTCGAGCTATCTGATGCCCATATTTCTGGAGTGCCGATGACAATCAATCTTATTCCCCACCTTGAAAGACTGGACTTGACAGGTTGTAATGAGGTTCAAGAATTGCCAGAGCTTCCTAAAAGTCTGATCTATCTGCATTTTCAATCATCGGCTTTGCGGATAGTTCCGGATCTCTCAAACTTGACTAATCTGGTCGATTTGCTCTTATCTGATGGCTCTGAAGATGTGCTTCAAGCTTCATCGGAACTCTTGCCAAATTCTAGCTTAGGGTGGATTAGGAGGTTATCCAAACTGAAGAAGTTGGAATTGTCCCTTTCTAATTTCCCTGCACCACCGACTGATTTTGGCTCTCTTCCTCGTCTCAATGAGCTTATTTTATCTGGACTAGACCTGCAATCTATCACACAACTTCCACCTTCCTTATCGGAGCTGCGACTTGTTAATTTCAACTCAACAATATCTTGGTCAATCTTTTCTAACTTGAAAAACTTGTCAAAGTTACGACTTTCTCAATCTCAGCTTCAAGAAATTGAACTCAGTGGACTCGAACAACTGAGAGCATTGACAGTGAGTAAATGTGAACTCCTTGAGAGGTTATTCATCCCGGGAAGCTTAAAGAAGCTTAAAGAGTTGTGGGTATTAGACTGTCCGAAGCTAGTTGAGATTGAAGGTCTGGAGGCCCTGGAGTCCTTGGAAGAAATGCACGTACAGTATTGTGATTCCATCGAAAGGTTATACGGGCTATCAAACTCAAAGTTGCTGAAGCTTTTGAATATATCAGACTGCTATGAGCTCCATGCTGTTGAGGGCCTCAGCGGGTTAGAATCTTTGAATGCGTTACTTGTTCTTGAGTGCAGTTCACTGGAGAAACTAATTATTCCACCAAGCTTAGAGAAGCTAAAACAGTTGGAGGTGTCAGGATGCCCGAAGCTGATTGAGATTCCTGGTCTTGGTGCATTGGAATCATTGGAGACTTTAGCAATTGAAAAGTGTCGATCCATTAGCCACCTATGTGATTTATCGAACTTGCAGATGCTGAAGTCTTTGTTAATCGATGGATGCCACGAGCTACGAGCTATTGATGGGGTTGATGAGTTAGAATCGCTGCGTGAGTTCAATGTTTTCAATTGTCGGAAACTGGAAGCTCTGATGGATGTATCAAACACGAAGATACCCCACGAATGCCTGATAACAATTCGGAAGTGTCAGAAATTACACAGGCGCAGTTTTCCTAATGTTGAGGACCTTCCGTACAGGGATTACAAAGACATGATTATTGCGACAACAAACTCTCCGACGGGGTCACTCCCTTTAGAGACATCAGATGAGGTATGCACATTCTTCTTGCTAATTTCTCCCCCTGCAATCCAACTCCTCTATAATAACATAAGTAGTCTTGTCTTGACGACTATAAGGTCTGACTTGTTTATTTATCTTGTAGGGAGAGGTTGAAACAGACGATGAAGCGGAAGAATTGGAGGTGGATAGAGACAGCTCTGATGATAATAGCTCACCAATGATCATAGCTTCTCAACAGCTTGATACCGAGCTTTGTTCGTCCGCGAGTTCTCGGGATGAAGAGACTCCTGTTGTAAGCGATGTTGAATAAGGGAACCCAACTATGACCACAATCTTTCGTGATCGCACCGGGGAGCTTCACCTTTAGTTTCTTCCTACTCTGGAAAAAGAAGGAATTGAAGCACCTGAGATCCTAAACTTCTCCAAATTATTTACTTGGGTTTTTAGAACTTTTCTTTTTTGTGCAACTGTCTCCTTAATGTACATGTTTTTTGGTTCGAGTTGATCCTACCGTTAAAAATAGAAACGGAAGTGCTGGCCTGGACTGACTCATTGACTCCACATCAATGTTGACTCAACAAGTTGGTGGTTATGTGTTCGTTAGAGAGAAGTACAGAAAAGAAGGGGAGGCCGCACGAGGCGGTGGTGGTGTTACCCACTTGCCGGCGAGGGCCGCAGAACCCTTGTTGGCTATTGCCAGCGTCAGGCGACAGCTGGTATAGTTGGACAATATACTACTAGACTAGGTCGAGCAAATTCATTAATTAGATACCATTGAATGACCGCGAAAAAGGAAATGGATGACTACGGATTTGAATAAGAAATACTATCTGAAGGGGCTTTTCTCTCTCTCTCTCTCTCGTCGGAACTCGGTCCACCATCCCAACAACCGCATTAAGACGGTCGATACTGTCACCGATCCAATGGCAATTCGTATGGCTATGTAAAATACAAAATTTCCAATTCTAGCAGGAAAATTTGCTCTCCTCTCTCCAGTCGTTGTCGTCGTAAAATCTCAATTTCCGGTTATCTCGATTGGAGATGATTGGCATCAAGGTCATCATTGGGCCCAATGTCAACCATCAACAACTGTCACAACTACCCTAAACTAGGCCGCCTCCAAGTTCAAAATATGCAATTCAAAAGCCCATGGCCATGTTCACCTGAGCCTCCACTACGACACCATTTTCGTGTAAAAAGTACACAAATTTATTTATGTGCCGAAAGATATCCAACAGACGTACTTTGTTATGTTTGGCCTTTAGAATAATTTGATCACCCTGCGAATTCAATCACATTAATTACTTCGAGAAACACGACAAACAATATACAATAGGGTAACACCGTGAATTACGAGTCAAATTAGGGCGTGCATGGCAACATTTCTGCTCTAGAGATCAACTTCTGGTCAGAAGTTGATTTTTTTTCTTCTGCTTTTGAGCAGAAATTGATTTTTCTATTTTTGGAGAGAAGTAAATATTTTTTACTTCTTTAAGTGGCTCCAAAATTACTTCTGGAGAAAAAAAAAAGGCTCCAAAAGTAGAAAAATAAGTTGCGTAATCATCAAGCTTATTGTATATATAGGTTAAATTAATTTACGTTTTCGAGATCTGTCAAGCCTTGTTAAATATATTTAAGAGAGGTTCGGATTCTCATAGAGAGACATAGAGGTCAACATACATAACTACCATGTTAATTTATAAATATCACCAACGTCGTGCTCAAATTAATTTTATTGCGGAAAGAAGTTGGTAGGAATTGACTTTACATGGTTAAGAAAAATAGGTCTGTTGACACCCAATTTTGAAAAGCAGGTCGCGACAGGGCCTTTTTTGGTGATGATGCGAGGGCCCGTGAAAAGGCGAAAGGCGAAAGAAAAAAATTCGAGGGCAGAGAAATTCATACGAATCGGAGCCAATTCAATCATCGTATCGAACACGTCATGACTGGTTTCTTCATCTGCTCCACATGGACAAAAAAGTGATTCTCTGAACTATAGTCTCCTTTTGATGAGATTTTGCATGCTAACTCTTAACGTTCATACTATTGGTTATTTTCGGCGTGACCGAACCGGGAAGTTTCATACTTACCGGGATAGAATAAGGAAGAATAAAAAAGAAATTAAGAGAGGCTTTGTTCACGTCATTATCCAGTTATGAAGAATGAATTTGCAGAGGGAGTACACTAGGGGTGAGCGGTTCCAGGTTCCTTAAAGGTTCCACCTGGAACCTGGAACCTACCCGTCAGAACAGGTTCCTTAGTTTTTGGAACCTGGAACCTACCCGTCATACTATGGAACCTGGAACCTACCCTGTCACAGGTTCTAGGGTCGGTTCCAGGGTACCCGAGAACCTGCCAATTTCTTTTCATTTTTTTATTTTTAGTTAAGCAAAATGAGAGTAAACACTACAACCACTAAGGGAAAGCAGAGGTGAGCATTTTCAGGTTCCGTACAGGTTACATTTAGAACCTAAAACCAACCCGTTGGAACAGGTTTCTTATTTTTTGAAATATGGAACCTAAAAATTTGTTTGACTCCAGATTATACACTCATCATCGAACAGCATAGAACATTGTAGGATCGTGTGAAGACATATACCAAAAAAACACAAAAAATTATTTTAGAATCCAGGGTCCAAGTTCCAGGTTCCAGGTTCCAGGTTCCAGGTTCCAGATAGTGGAACCTGGAACCTACCCGTTGAAACAGGTTCTTCAATTTTTGGAATCTGGAACCTACCCTACATACCTTGGAACCTAGAACCGGACCGGTTCCCACAAGTTCCGGTTCCAGGTTCCCGGTTCTACCCTGGAACCATGCTCACCCCTAGAGTACACAGTAGTTGAACACAACTTCGTCTGCTTCTTCCGAAATTCAATACCCTTTTGTGTTCACGTCACATCGTGGGCCAACGCGCTCCACAGAGTCTTACTGAGCGTTTCTTCTCGGGTAGGTTTAACATTCATGAGCATTGAATTTCCAATGAGCTTGATCTGCTGCTGATCTGTCATCTGGTAGGGACTTCCCATTCAAGTTCAACCCCATTTGACAAGAGTCCATCTAGAAATCGAAATAAACCAAGGGCGTGGAGTAGTTGGACTCTGCAAAACTGATGCTTCTGTATGCATATGCGTGTACAACATAGATGCCATTAACAAGAAAGTTCCAAGTAAATGTTGGGGTAACGTACATACTCCTCGTGATGACATAAAAAATACGGGTCCTGCTCTCTGGACGTCAGAGAGCTTTTATAATTTGAGTACATTTATTAGTAGTTTGGGCTTGAGCCCATGTACAACTGCCGTTATATATACTCTTTTTCACTTGTAATTGAGTGATGTAACAGAGAATATGAGAGGTGCTAATTACAGTGAAATCACTGGCTTGATGTAGCTCTAGAGTGTCTCGATTTTCTCTTTCTCGCTTTTACTCTCTGTTTCGTTGTGGTTGTGCGCCGAATCATAACGGTAAACGTCCAGCTTATTTTAGGACTTTGAGCTCTTGGTCAATAATGTCGATCTCTGAACCATGTTCTTGCTGGAGATGGTGAAATGACATGGTGAAATTCAACATGCGTATAAAGAATGATTTTGCTTATTTCATTGGTCAAAACAGTGTCCTGTATTCTTTTGCTAGATATTTAGATGGTGGGTTGATTTTGTTGACTTTTTTTCTTTTCAATTTTGGAATGTGGGGTCTTGGTTTTTGATGGATGAAAAGAAAGTCAAGAAAAGATTGGGCATGGTGGATAATTTTTTAGTTTAGATAAAAGCTGGTTTGACCATGCTGCCTTTTGCCTTTGCCTTTGCCTTCACAACACTCGAGCTCTTGTTTTTGGGACACTGAAATCGACGTTGCTACTCAACAAAAGAGACTCCAATGATTACTCAAATTTAAACTAGACCTCGCATTATTCCTTATAATTTTAAAAATTTGTTCCTGTCTTTTTTTTGTTTTTGTTTTTTTTTGTAAGGGCCGGCAGCCTGCTGCTGGCCACCGATCGAGACCCATCAACCTCTGCTGGCCACTGGGTGAGGGCCTGCGAACGGCGAGCCCTTGCCAGCCGCGACGAGGGTCGCCAGCCGCGACGAGGGTCGCCACCCTCACCCAATGGTCATCAGCCTCCTGCCGGCCCTTACAAAAAAAAAAATTTAAAGGAAAAAATTTACTAAAAAAAAAATTAGAAAAAAAATATTAAAATACTTTTAAAAATTATCTATGTCAGCGCTGTTTTAGTCACGTCACCAATTTTAGGCCAAAATTGGTCGGATTGACTGAGTTGACAAAATTTGAAAACTTTGATGACTCAATTGATTAAAAAAAAAAAAGGAAGGTTTAAGACTGAATTAACACAATTACAATAAATTTAGACATGTTTGGTGCTTTTCCCCCACTCCTTTTTTTTTTTTTGGTCGATCCCCACTCCTTTGACATGGGCGTGTTTTCACTATAAAAGCCCATGTAACTACGGTTCCAACATGGATAATTGAATTAAAGCAAAATGATAAATCAATGTTCCCGATCATACCTCTTGACCTCTTCTTAATCTCGCCACCATGATACCATATATATATATATATATATATATATATATATCACAACTTCGTTTAATAGTTAAAACTTTTAAAGGGATTAATAATGATCACATAAAATCTTTCATAATGTAAGCGCAAAAGGGTAGGATAACTATTCTTTACGGGCTCCTATTTGCCTACTTACGAAAGAGAGTGCTATACTTAAATATTAAAATCACATATATTTCTACGTTTTATCTCGGTTCAGCCTACACAGGAGGATGAGGATGGGTGCTATATTTAATTATTAAAACATGCCTCTATATTTAAATTCTAAAAGCCAGGACTCATCTAACATCTTAAACTTTTAGTTTTTAGATCAGTTGATGATGATCCAACAAAATCTTTTGTTGTCGCCTAAAATTCAATATAAAGAATAAACCGTCTTAAATTTCGGATGATATTCGACAAATGTACTTCGTAATGTTTGGTGCGCCTACGATGCCATCGAAATTCAATCCCATCAATTACTTCGAAAAACTCGCCGAGTAGTATCGAATAGTGTAGCTCTCCCCTTTCCTGATGAACTGTTAACATTAAATTGAGCGGTGACAACATGAATTACGAGCTAAATTAGCTGTCATCTTTGTTATGTCAACTCTTTTATTTCCCCTTTAATTAATAAAACTTTAAGAATGGATTTTATTGAGAAAGAAGCAGCATTTTGGGAAGCACAAAACAATGCCTGATGAGTTCATAATACCTAAAAGCACGTGGGGATGGTGTGGGGAACCAAAGAAATAGGATCTCATTTCTAGTTAACCCTCTCGTTACTGAATTTTTTTTATTTATTTTTTGTCGAAAGAAACATGCCAATCATATATCATGATAATATTCAAGAGTTAAATCTTTCAAGTCTAGCAAATTCCAGATAACTGCTGGACAAAGCAAAAGACAGAAAGCAAATAATAAAGCACAGTCTAAAGCTAGAAGCGCACTTTTGTCGCTCTAGAACAAATCTACCACCGTAAAACTTCAGCGGCCGATCACCAAATTCAGTGATGAGCACACGCCGAGATCTCCCACTCCATTTGCAATGGCATGTGATGCGCGTCTAAGTTCAAATTCCTCATCACCATCGCCGTGCAGAGACACCAATATCAATATGTTGAAAGAACACAGATCAAATATCTGTAAGGAACTCCCAGATTTATATCTAGATCTAGTTCGGGAGTCATTAGTGAATTCACCGCCATCGCTCTGATTATTTTACGGACGCCTATCATTATGTGTTACGTTTAGAAACTTCCTGGCAGATGGACCATAGAGAAAACAATTATCAAGCTTATTGCATTAAAATTAGTTTATGTTTTCAAAATCTGTAAGGCCCGTTTAAATGTGTTTAAGAAAGGCTCGGATACCGGTGGAGATTAATCGCGACGAAATATTATTATGGAATAACATACTAGTATTATGGGACAAGACTGGTAGTTATGTATGTTGACCTTAAGTTGTATACAAGTGATAGAGGTCTAATAGGAATTATGACTTTAACTCATTCGTAAGATTCAAAATAAATTTTGATAAATTACTGAAATAGTTGGTACTTTGAAACAATCAAATAAAAATTAGTAAGTGGGCTCAAACAAGAATTGGTAATTTTTTCATAAGAGCTAGTAACTTTAACATGCAGATAGTATCCGCAAATAAATACCGTTAAATTATTAAGATGAGTGGTGATTTTGAAACAAGTAAATGAACTTGGATAACTCAATCATATAAGAGTTAGTAGAGCTAAAACTAGTTGATAACTTAATTGGCGAATAGTTGGTAAATCACTAAAATTGATATCTGTAATTTGCTACAAGAGCTAGTAACTTTAATGAGATTGCTGTAGTAGCAAACAAATATTGGTAAGTCTTGAAATCATTGCTAATTTTGATACAATCAATTAAAACTTGGTAAATAGACTCAAATCAGAGTTGGTAATTTTCTACAGAAGTTAGTAGCCTTAATATGTCGGTAAGTCAGGTGAGTAAATATTGCTAATTCATAATAATATGGATCAATCAGATAACTTGCGACACTTCCACAAAATCTCAGTACCTTACTAAGACATTACTAACTAAATCACCATTGATACTATCAGGAAACTGTTGGGAACATGTTACAGAAAGGGTGCGTTTTTTTTTTCTTCACGAAAAATGAATGATTTGGAAAATATTTTTTTTTAGAAATATCACTTACATAGCTTAGAAAAATTAATGAACGAAAAATGTTTCCTTCGTCCTTGAAAATGTTTAGACATATATTATTATCGATATTGAAAATATTATTCATTATATAATTATTTCAAGCGATACATGCGATACATGCGATCATCTTTAGGAAATTGTCTTCCAAATCATTTATTTTCCGTGAAACAAATAGAGCCTAAATACGTGAGTCAAAATTTAGTTACCAAAAGGTTTTCAAGTTTACCAATGCGTTTATGGAATTACTAGCATGAAAAAAAATGTTCCATAATTTCACAAACGGAAAGTTAGAAATCCCATGATACTGACTAGGTTAGGTGATAACTTGGCATGAACTTAACTAGCCTGTGATAATGTCTCTTTGTTTAGTCGCCGGAGCTTTGACTTCGGTGGTTTGCATATTTTACTTCCTAACCTCGTCTTGAGATTCGTTCCATTGTTTTCATCTATTACAGATATAATTATCGTCCAGATTAGTTACATATAAGAAGTATCTGACTCCTTCATGCATGCTCCACTTGGGTCGGGGGATAGCACAGTTGGTAGAGCTCCGCCCTTGCAATTGGGTTGTTGTGATTACGGGTTGGATGTCTAATTGCCAAGGCAGTAATGAATAACAGTTCTATACGTACATATTAATTTGGTCAATTCACATTTTATTGTTTCTCTATGAACTGAACAAATTTCATATACCCCTTTTCCACTAAATTTAGGAACCAAATCGGACGTTATTCCGGTTCATCTCCATTTTCGTGAAACTATTACCTGAAACTGATCCAATTGCCAGTCTTATAGGTCTAATGAAAATTTACCAAATACATCCATTTTCTGTTTCTTCTTACTTTTTGGCTAAAGTTAAGATCTCTTTTCCTTAAAAATGTGACTCTGCATTTTAATTAGTTAGTCGACCCCGGCATTACTTAAAAAAGAAGAAGGGTATTCCTTCCCAAGTCATTTAGATTATCTGATTCCGTCCCTTCAATCAAGAATATCACCTTCACATCGGTCCATCTTTAAAAGCATGATGTGGTATTTCTTTTTCACTCAAATCCTTTTTGGATTTTATGTTGCTGCATTATTTTAGCTAGTAGATTCAGGCATGACTAAAACAATTACATTGTCCAGTTTTATGAATATTATTCCCTTCATTCCATCAAGAGTATCTCCTTCATATCGGCTTATGCATTTTTAAGGCGTCCCAAGCTCGTCAAATTGATGAGCGACATAATTCCCTGAAATTTCCATGCATGTATCAACTGATTATAACGCATAATTTTACATATTTTAACCATATTTCTACGCTTTTCTTTCTTGCCTTCGACTGAAGCCTCTCCCTGCTTTGCTGCAGCCACGGTAGAACTAATTAATGTGGTTGTTGGAGTGGTTTCGTGGAAGCTTAGTGGCCACTGGCAAACATGTGGATGTGCATGTGCCTGAACATTTTGTTGAAGATCATTGTCAGGTAAAATCCATAATAGAATGGTTGGACGTTGACTCTAGCGGTGTACGTAAATTGGGTATCATGGAATGAGTGGTATCGGTAAAACAATACTTGCGAAGGTTGTGTTCAACAAATTATCTTCTCATTTTGATGGCGTTGGTTTCCTGGACGACGTTCGAGCGCGATCGTAAGATGCTTTTATAAACTTGCAGAAAAAGTTATTATCAAATTTCGTTGGTTCTATGGTTAGTGACCAAATTAAAGACATTGGAGGTGGGATGAAACGGATCAAAAGAGCATATAACCCTAAAAAAGTGCTCATTGTTCTTCATGATCTAGACAAGAAAGGGCAACTCGAAAAGCTAGCCAGAAAATCTAGGTGGTTTCGTTCTGGCAGCAGGATCATTATCACAAATTTAAGGGTTAATACCACGAAAAACTCTAAATTTATACATCTGTGATAAATTTACCCAAAATTATTTTTTGACCATGTACACCCGTGATAAATTTATCTTAAACTATTTTTTGACCACAATAAACTCCAAACTAGTACACATGTGACAAATTTACCCTCAAACTATTTTTTGACCACCAAAATTTTCAAACTAGTACACCTGTGGCAAATTTACCCCAAACTAAATTTTTTGAAGACCAAAAATCCTAAATTGGTACACATATGACAAATTTACCTTTCATTAGTTTCCGTTAAATCATGTTAATACCATGAAAAATCCTAAATTGATACATCTGTGACAAACAGAAGGAAAAAAAAATCCAAATTGGTACACCCGTCAATTGCCACGTGTCATCCAACTCAACAATATGATTGTAAAATTTAACGAAAAACTAACGGAGGATAAATTTGTCACAAGTGTATTAGTTTGGGGTAAATTTGTCACATGTTTACTAATTTGGGGTTATTTGTGGTCAAAAAAATAATTTGAAATAAATTTATCACATGTGTACCAGTTTGGGATTTTTGTGGTAAGAACCTCGAATTTAACTGCCTCATAGTTTATTGCATCATGCAATAAATAAGTAGGGTTCAGTACCCAAACATGACTTTGTGCCCTACGCCAAACCTCGCACCTCCCCTCCCCAGGGCGGTATCTACATGGTGGTATTTAGCTTGGAGCTAGAGTTTTGCCTAACCCGCTCTTGTTTCATTCCCATTTGTATTGATACTGCTGTCTGTGTCTGTCCTCCTCCCAGAGCTCAAACTCAACTTCACCACTCCGCGTCAACTCGCACGACTTCGGGGGACCAAATGCGGGTCTTTACGGGATTTGTTGATGACTACAGCTCTGAGCTCGATCGGCCGCAAATGGGACCGATTGCAGCCGTTGCTTTAATCACCACCATCTTGGCCTCGATGCTGTTTGGAAAGTAAGTACTCTCCGTTTGGCTTATTTTCCAACGCTTGTTTGCTGGGTTCCTGTTTTGAAGCCTCCATAAAGGCCTAAACTCGAGTTCATAATCATTGGCAGGGTCCTGAGACAACTGGCGAACATGAAGAAAAGCCAGAGGAGCTCCGAGGCAATCCCGAGCGCGGACGATGTGCCGCCGCTAGGACAAGAGTACGACGTGTTCCTGAGTTTCATGGAACGAGACACGTGCGGCGACTTCACCGATTACCTTTATCATAGATTGAGACTCCCTGGACTCCGTGTCTTCCTAGAAAGCGAAATCGATGGAGAGGTTTCGGAAGCACTTGACAAGTCTCGAATATACATACCAATTTTTTCCGAGAACTACGCTACCGATCCGTGGTGTCTCCATGACGTTGAGGACATGGTAGAATGCGCCTCAAATTCAGATGGGAAGAAGGAAATACTCCCCATCTTCTTCGACGTGGACCGCGACGACGTTAAGCTCGAAACCAGATTGTACAAAAAGGCCATACCCAAGCACAAGAACGAGTTCGACTCTAAAGAATTGAAGCGGTGGGAGGCTGCTCTTGTGAAGGTTGCGTGTATGGAAGGATGGGAGATTCAAGGGAAACGGTAATTTTCCTCAACACAATAGTTACACTTCTCTTTTGAAGAAACTTTATCTCTCCAAATTTTAATTCCAAATTTCAGGAATTAAAGCAATGCGACATTTTTTTTTTTCATTCGAAATTTATTTTGTTTTATCTCAGGATTCAACTCCTATATCAAAACAATCCTACGAGTTTAGCTCAATAATACAAGCACCTTGGATTTTATACCACTGCACAAAAAAATTATTACCTTCTCAAGTTTTGTGAATCTTACTCCGTCCATTCCATCAAGAATATCTCCTTTACATCGATTGGCTCATGCATTATCAGGAAACAAATTATACCGTTTTCTTTCATGTAATTTACGAAAGCAAAAATTTCCTGTTTTGCTGCAGCAAAGGAGAACAAATTGAATTGGTTGTTAAAGAGGTATTGCGCAAGCTTAATGCCAAAAACGTGGATGTGCCTGAATCTTTGGTTGAAGATCATCGTCAGACGGAAGCCCTGATAGAAATGTTGGATGTTGACTGTGATGGTGTCCGAGATGTATTAATGATAAGTTTCAATGGATTGGACGATAAGCAAAAGGAAGTATTTCTGGATATTGCTTGCTTTTTCACCAACAAGGACCAAACATATCCACTTATCATGTGGGACGCCTATGATTACTATCCTCACAGTGCAATTAGTGTCCTCCGCCAACGGTCCTTGATAAAAATTAGAGATAATAAGTTTTGGATGCATGACCAAGTTCGAGATCTGGGAAGACGCATCATTCTTGACGAATATCCTCATAAATTTAGTAGGGAATGGATTCATAAGGATGCTGTAGAACTACTGGGGAGTATAGAGGTAAGGTTTAAGAGTATGTCACGTAGTTTTTTTTATTTGTATGGACAAACTTCTTGAAGTTTTTATATTATTTCATAGTTAGCTTTGTTCAACTTGCCATTTGTCTTGTGAGTGAGATAGCTCTCTATCAAACATTTGGGTCAAAAGGTCTTGCAAATTGGTGGAGAGATACTAGACAGATTGCCTATGAAGATTGGAATTGATATGCAGATTGGAATATCTGAGACTACAAAAAAACTATGAAGATTGGAATTGATATGCTGATTTTTCTTGAAAAGTAGAAAAGAGGAAATGCAGAAATGATAGATAAGATATCTTTGAATGGAAGCTGAAAATTTTCGTCAATGGTGAGAAGGAAAACAAACAAATCTAGTTGCTAGGAAAAGGCGTGTGCCATGGTAGGTTCCCTGTTGGAGAAATTGTTTACCAGTGTTCGTATGCTCTGTAAGAGTGTGAAGTGTTGTTCTCTCATTTAATCTTGAGTCTCTGATGGCAGAGAAATGAAGATGTAGAAGCACTAAGCCTGACTTCCGATGGCCGCAGCCGCAACATTGCACTTGAAGAATTAGCTGCTCTACCAAATCTAAGGTTCCTTCGAGTGAGAGACGTTGATATTTTTCGCAACTTCAAGAATCTTCTTTCGAAGTTGAGATGGCTTTCTCGGCAATCGTGGAGAACGATTTTGCGTGCAAATAACTTTCGCTTTAGCAATTTGGTCATGCTTGACCTTTCATATAGCAACATTCGAGATGGCTGGGGTGGGTGGAGCCAAATGAAGGTATTATATGCTTTAGTCTATGTACTTCTTTTTGTCTTGCCTCATTCGCGATGATGGAAACAAGATATGTATTTTACTTCTTTGTATCATTATCTCATACGGTTGACATAATGGTTGCATGCACTCCCCACCTAATTTGAGTGTAAAATACACTCTCCATAAGTAACATTCAATATCTTTTTACATATGCCGAAGTAAAACACAATTGTTGTCTCACCTAAAAAATGCTTACGTGGTTTATAACTTTGATCTCGTAGTTCTCAAAGTTGCTTAGGCTTTGGAATTGGTGTTTTCGATTAGAAGTAAATGCCGTTTTTCATTTAGTTTTCTACTTCAACTTGTGTTTTTTTTTTTTTTTGGGGGTACAAATGAATAAATTGAAGGCTCTAGATTTAATAAGTTGCATGCGGTTAAAAAGGACACTTGGCTTCTCTAACTTTCATGCCTTTGGAGATTTTAATGCTTGCTCGGTGCGTCGACTTTGTGAAATTTTGTGGGACCACAGCTAATTATTTTAAAATCTTAAGCTATTAGATAAATGTGTGGTTTGATGTTTAAATATTCTATCATATCCATAGGCGTGGACATATTTAATCGGAGAGGCAAGTACTGTCAACTATCTTAAAAACTTAAGCTGTTAGATGAGTACGTGATTTAATATTTAATTATTCTAACAATATATACACCTAACATTCTTTTTGCAACAGATATGCTTCAAAAATCTTATACGTTGGTGACGTAGCCAAACACTTTCACTTGAGAATTATTTAAATAAAACAAACTTGAAGTAATGGGGCATCGTAACAATTGACAGCACGGGAACTCATGGTTTTTTTTAGGACTTTTAACAAGTCTAGGAAAAAAAACAACGAGCAGTGAAAATTAAACGTTGTACGGTCCAAGCTGACTGACGTATTCTCTTGTTTTTTTTTTTGTTCAGATGGCACCGGAGCTCAAAGTTCTTAATCTCACGAGTTGTCAGTTTTTAACAACTCCTGACTTGTCTGCTTTGGAAAGCTTGGAGATTTTGATTCTTGAAGATTGCAAGAATCTGGAAGAGATTCATCCTTCTATAAAGGACATCAAGACCCTTGTCTCCTTCAATGTCAGCAGATGTAGGAGATTGAAGGAGCTACCGGCTGGAATAGGTAGAATGGAAGAATTGAAGGAGCTTCTCTTACATCATACTGCAATAAAAGAGATTCCTATTTCGGGAGATTTTTTGATGAAGCTGGAGACTCTAAGTGCACAGGGTTGTAGTCAGCTTGCTCAACTTCCAGAATCCATGGGCTCCCTTGTGTCGTTAACTAAGCTGGACCTATCTTTCACGGGGATTGAAGAATTACCCGAATCCGTTGGTTCTTTGAAGAAGCTTGAGATTCTTGATGCCTCTAATTCTGCCTTGTTAGCCCACATACCCGACTCCATAGGCCATCTAGCATCTCTGTCTCTCCTTGACCTAAGTTGTTGTCCAAAACTCACTCAACTTCCGGACTCTATAGGCTCCCTAGTATCTCTACAGCGCTTATTATTACGGGAATGCTCCTCGTTGAGAGCGATCCCCAACTTGATCGGAAAGATGGAATCATTGGCTGAGCTAGATTTAAAATCTACAAAGATTGAGCAATTACCTGAAAGCATTGAACATCTGCAGAATTTGAGGATCTTGGACATTCGTGACACTAAAATAACCGTATTGCCAGGTGCCATTGAAATGTTGGCGAAACTCCAATTATGCGTGAAAAAAAGTCCTCGGGAGACTATGCCTCTCAAGATGTCTGCTCCTAGCATATTACTTCCAAGAGAGGTATCTATCCATCAAACTATGAATAATATACTACTTGTTAAATGTCATTTTTCTTTTTATGCAGTGATATCTGGTCAGTAAATAAGCAGATCCAACTCCCAAGATAATACTTTGGTGAAGATGTTTTGTTTTTCTTGCAGAGCATGGAGAAAACGAAAGATGAACCTGGACGAGCAGCAGACATGGAAACCTCAGATGGAGATTATGCAATTTCAGCTGTTCAGAATGTAGTTGGAATTGATGATCGTGTAAAACAAATCACTGACTTACTGGAGATGGAAGTCAATGATGAGGTGCGAATTCTTGGAATCTATGGAACTGATGGAATTGGCAAGACTACTCTCGCCAAGGCTGTATACAACCGGATCTCTTCTTGTTTTGACAGTTGTTGCTTTCTCGCCGAGGTCGAAGAAACCACACAAAATCCTCGTGGTATTCAGTTCTTGCGAACTAAGTTGAAACGCGATATCCTTGGACGAGATCGTGAAGATCCTTCTTTTGATGAAAGAATAAAATTTTTCCAGGATATATTTCGTGAGATGAAAGTTCTGATTGTTGTGGATGACGTGCGAGAGCAATCCCATCTTCATGCTATTGTAGGAGACCAGCTTCATTGGTTTGGTCCAGGTAGTCGAATAATTGTGACTTCTGAAAATGAGGAAATTCTCAAAGAGTACGAACACGAGAAAGCTTGTTCCTACATGGTAAGTGAGTTGGATGATGGTCAAGCTTTTGAACTTTTCTGCAAGCATGCATTCAGGATCCAATCTTCCAGGCCTGATTACTATGAACTCGCAAACTGCATTGTCAATGCTACAGAGAAACTACCATTAGCAGTTGAAGTTATCGGTTCGTTTCTGCGGGGTAAATCAATAGAAGAATGGGAAAAGATGGAGAAGTCAATGAAACTATTCACGATGAGTTCTGGAAAGGCTACGGTTGGCATTGAAGAGATATGGTACATATGTTACAGAGAGTTAGATCAACAGCAAAAAGATATAGTTCTGGACATAGCATGCTTTATCTCTGGTGTGGATGCCCGAATTGCTTCATATATGTGGCCCGATTCTCCTCGTCCGACTTCTAATTGCATTCGGGTGCCCCTGGCAAGAATTGGAGAAAACAATGAATTGCAGATGCACAGATTGCTAAGGTGCTTTGGCAAAAGAATTTTAAATCAAGTGGGATTTGGAGATCGAATTCCGAGAAAGTTATACACACAGGATATGGTTACAAAGGCAATAAGCAGGGAGAAGGTAAAACATTTTTTTTTTCTCCATATTTCTCCAGGAATTATATCATGTGTACTTATTTTAGCATGTAGGCCTAGGAAAGTATCCTTTTTTTTCTGATGGGTATTTGGGTTTACAGCTTCTGATGATTTTTTTACTTTGTCAAATGTAGGGAACCTTTGACTTCACAGCTGGAGATTTTCAGAGCATGCCAGACATGAAGTTTCTCAAATTGGATAATGCAAAAGTTTCCGGAAATTTTGCAGGTGCATTTGCAAATTTAAGGTGGCTCTGTTGGCAAAGGTGTCCTCCGGATTTTAGCGCAGAAAATCTTGTATTAAGAGAGTTGGTCATTCTTGATCTGTCCTGGAGCAAAGTCACGGAACACTGGGGAGGTTGGAGTAAAATCAAGGTGGTTTAGTATTTGGTTGTTCTATAATTGCTTTCTTGAATTATACATAGCTGCGAATTGACCATGTGTAGGATTTCTGTTTTGGCTTTGCAGATGGAGAAATTGAAAGTCTTGAATCTTACAGGTTGCTCTGACTTACGGATCACTCCCGACTTCTCGGATTACAAAAATTTGGAAATCCTGATTCTTGAACGATGTTCTCCTTTGGTGAAGCTACATCCTTCCCTTCGCCATTTGAAACGTTTAGTCTCCCTGAATTTGAAGTTCTGCTCCCAACTGAAAGGGTTGCCAGCGGAACTAGGTAGTCTGACAGCTCTGAAAGAGCTTCTTATTGACGGCACTTCGGCACGGGAGATCCCCATCTCCATAGGCAATTTGAAGCAACTCAAAATTCTCAGTGGCTTCAAGTGCTTCCCATTGAGTCACCTGCCCAATTCAATCAGTTTCCTGACGGCTCTCTCTGAACTCTCATTAGATGGTGCCAAAATTACTGAGCTCCCAAGCTCACTGGGGGAGCAGATTAACTTAAGACGCTTATCATTGAGGGATTGCCGTTATATGCAGGAACTTCCGGCTTCTATCGGCAAAATGGGGACATCATTGGAGGAGTTGGATGTATCGGCGACTAGTATCTGTGAACTCCCCGGTTCAATTAGAAATCTGCAGAAGTTGAGAGTGCTGAGAATGGATTATTCTTTCATAAGAGCATTTCCTGCGGAGATTGGGAATCTAACCAAGCTCGAAGAGCTACATGCTTCCTGGTGCCGGAGTTTGAAGGGGGCCATTCCCCGAGATATTAAGAGACTACAACGTCTGAGATCATTGACACTGGGGCATTCCAGTATTTCTAGCCTACCCTCTGAAATCTCTACCCTCTCTAGTCTTCAGACCCTTGATTTACTTCAGTGCAATGAAATCGAAGTGTTGCCGGAGCTTCCCCCTTCTCTAATTTGTCTGCGTGTGAGTTCTGAAAGGATGAAAGCCATACCCCTTCTTGAGGATTTGAAGGAGTTGGAGGAGCTGTGCCTAAGTGATGAGGACCCGAAGGAACGCCAACCTCCCTCAAAGCTACTGATGCCGGAATCCAAAGTGAAACAACTGTGTGTATGGTTTTCAAGACTCTGGAACCTAGAGTTGCTCCAAACACAGAGGACTGAATTACAATGCTTCTCAATATCGTTTCCTAAACTGAGGAAACTAGAATTGTCTCTTTCACGAATTATCGATCTGCAATTTGAGTTTGAGCCGACAGATATTCCTCCGCTCAAAACACTTGCCCTTTCCGGTTTGAGCCTTGACCGGATTGAAGAGCTTGAAGAGCTCAAAGCCCTGAAGAGGCTAGATATATCAAACTGCAACATACAAAATCTCGACGAGATTGAAGAAATGCTAATAAACTTGATTTCCAAGCTACATAATTTTTATGTCTTTTTTGTTAGGCATGTTTGTTAGGCATGTTATTAGGCATGTTTGTTAGGCATGTTGCCACATGTTGTAATCTTTAGACTTTGTGTTAGGCATGGTTGCATTTGTGTTGTAGTTTTTTGACCTTCTTTTGGTTTATTGAATGTTGTGTTCACAAGGGATTGTGTAAGCTATAAATACATGAGGGTTGTTCATGTATCCATAAGTGAGAAGCCATAGAACTCCTAGTGAGCTTCATATTGTATCCCATCCGAAGTTGATTCCAATAAGAATATTTTCTCCATCCATTTTGTGCCTCGTTTCGTATATCCGAGAGTCACCCTTCTTTGTTTTTTGGTTCCAACATTTGGTATCAGAGCTAGAAATGGCATCCACTAGTTCCGTTCAAATGCAGCTTCCAAAGCTGAACGGAAAGAATTTCAACAACTGGTCCGTCCAGATGAAGGTTCTTTTCAAATCGCAAGATTTGTGGAATCTGGTTGAAAATTGCTACAACGAAGTGGCCGATGCCGTAGCATTCGAGGCTTTAAGAAAGGAGGAGAAAGAATCTCTGGTGGAGTCCCGGAAGAAAGATCAGAAAGCATTATATGCGATTTTTCAAGCCGTGGAGGAAACGATATTTGAAAAAGTATCGTGTTCGGAGACCGCAAAAGCAGCGTGGGATATTCTACAAAAATCCTACAAAGGCGACGATCGTGTCCGGCGGGTGCGGCTACAAACACTTCGAGGTAATTTTGAGTCTTTACGCATGAATGACTCTGAACCAATCTCAGCATATTTTGATCGTGCTCAAACCATCGTTAACCAATTGAGGGTTAATGGTGAAGAACTCCATGATGTACGTGTCGTAGAAAAAATCTTGAGGTCTTTGACCGAAAGATTTGACTACGTCGTCGCCGCGATCGAGGAAGGGCAAGATGTGTCAACATTAACATTGGAGCGGTTGATGGGTTCATTGTGCTCACATGAGCAAAGAATGAATCAAAAGTCTATTGGTTCAGTTCCCGAGCAAGCATTGCAAAGTCGGGTCGCTCCATCAAATCGAGGAGGCTATCAAGGTGATCGAAGTCACGGAGGAGGCCGAGGTAGAGGTGGAAATCCAAATTTCACCGGAAAATTTAAAACACGTGACAAATCAAAAGTCAAGTGTTTTAAATGTAACAAATTCGGACATTACAAATCCGAATGCCATGCAAAGGCGACGTACGAGCAGGCGGAGCACGCACATGCCACCGATGCTGAAGAGTACATGGTACTAGCATGTACGAAGGATGACTCAAGTATCGTAGATACCAACACATGGTACCTAGATACTGGGTGCAGCAATCACATGACCGGCCGAAAAGAATTATTCTCGCATTTGGATGAAACGAGTCGTGGTGAAGTCAACTTTGGGAATAAATCAAAAATTCCCGTGATGGGCAAAGGTAACATTAATATCAAGTCAAAAGATGGTACTAATGTAGCTATTGCAGATGTTTACTTTGTGCCAGGACTTTTTTGGAATTTGCTAAGTGTTGGGCAACTTTCCGAAAAAGGCCACAAAGTTCACATTGAAAAGGGAGTTTGCACCATCAGAGGTGTCAACAACAAATTGATCACGACGGTACAGATGACGAAGAACCGGATGTTCCCCATGACTCTGCAGACAAAGAATCTCTTGAGTTTTCAAGCAATGATGAAAGACAACAACTGGCTGTGGCATCTTCGATTTGGGCATTTAAATTTTCGTGGACTAAAATTACTAGTCCAGAAAAAGATGGTGACCGGTATGCCTTTAATTGACAGTCCAGATCACTCATGCAAAGGATGTCTCGTTGGAAAACAACATCGAGAATCATTTCCAGTTGGGAAAGCCAAAAGAGCAAAGCAGCCTTTGGAGCTGGTACATACAGACATATGTGGTCCTGTTGAGGTTGAATCATTCGGACAAAAAAGGTACATGCTAATTTTTGTGGATGATTTTACCAGAAAAACTTGGGTATATTTCTTGAGAGAAAAATCCGAAGCTTTTGGCAAGTTCAAAGAATTTAAAGTCTATGTTGAAAAACATAGTGGCTTTAATCTAAAGATGTTGAGATCGGATAGAGGGGGAGAATTTACCTCAAATGAATTTGACAAATATTGTAAAATTCATGGAGTAAAACGTCAGTTGACTGCCAGCTATACCCCTCAACAAAATGGTATAGCAGAAAGAAAGAACAGGACAATCTTTGAAATGGCAAGAAGTATGTTGAAAGCAAAAAATTTGCCCAAGAAATTTTGGGCAGAAGCTGTTGCATGTGCTGTATTTGTACTAAACAGGTGTCCAACAAGGAGTGTTCTTGGAAGAACTCCAGAAGAGGCTTGGAGCGGCAACAAGCCAGATGTTTCGTTCCTACGAGTATTTGGGTGCGTGGCATATCCCCATATACCTGATGAACGGAGGAAGAAGCTGGATGACAAAAGCGAGAAGTGCATCTTCATTGGCTACAGTGATACAACTAAAGGTTATAAGCTATATAACCCAGTCACTGACAAGGTAATCATCAGCAGGGATGTCCAGTTTTTCGAAGATGAAGCCTGGGACTGGAACCAGAAGGGTGACCAAAAAAGCATTACCATCGAAGATGAACCACTGGTGGGTGAGACAGAAACACCTTCATCATCTTCAAATAGTGGTCCATCTTCACCAACAGCAGCTTCAGAACCACAACTACGTCGTTCACAACGACTGAGGGAGATGCCAGCAAAATTCAGGGATTATATGGTCACAAGATACGGTGACAGTGAGAGTAACGGAATCACTGATGAAACACTGGTAAACTTTTGTTTATTTGCTGAATGTGACCCTGTAACCTATGATGAAGCAGCTGTAGATGAGAAATGGATTCAAGCAATGGATGAAGAAATTCACTCCATTGAGAAGAATAACACATGGGAACTAACTTCTTTACCACCCGGTAAGAAACTCATTGGTGTCAAGTGGGTGTACAAGACGAAGTACAAACCCGATGGTCAGGTGGACCGTTACAAAGCCAGACTGGTTGTAAAAGGCTACAAGCAAAAGCCAGGTATTGATTATTTTGAAGTATTTGCACCAGTGGCCCGGATGGATTCCATTCGGATGATCTTAGCGCTTGCAGCTCAAAACCGTTGGAGGATTCATCAAATGGAATCGCTCAAACCAATTCGGACTCCCATAGTAGAACGGTTGGAGTTGAAGAAAGAAGAAACCGGTGAACTGGTAAATCCCACTTATTTCAAAAGTATCGTTGGTAGTTTGAGATATTTGGCCTCTACTAGACCAGATATTACATATGGAATGGGAATTATTAGCAGGTTCATGGAAAAACCATACCAATCACATTTGCAGGCAGCAAAAAGAATTTTACGGTATGTCAGTGAAACTCGTGATCATGGAATTCTATATTCTTGTACTGACAATTTTAGTCTAGTGGGTTACACAGACAGTGATTGGGCTGGCGATACCGAGACTCGAAAGAGTACTTCTGGATATGCTTTCTTTCTCGGATCGGGAATAATTTCTTGGTCCCCGAAAAAGCAACAAGTTGTTGCACTCTCGACAGCTGAGGCAGAATATATGGCGTTAGCTGCAGCAGCGTGTCAAGCGATATGGCTTCATAGGATGATGAGTGAATTGATGCATGAACAAGCAGGTCCTACCAAAATGATGTGTGACAATAAGTCGGCTATTGCATTAGCCAAGAATCCTGTATTTCATGGCAGGAGCAAGCACATCGATATCAAGTATCACTACATTCGTGAGCGAGTCAAAGATGGCGAGATTGAACTTGATTTCTGTAGGTCCGAAGACCAGATTGCAGATATCTTGACAAAACCATTGAAGGCGGATTCATTCGAAAAATTAAAGAAGATGCTTGGTATTGCTGATTATGGAAATCAATTTTAAGGGAGGCTGAAGAAATGCTAATAAACTTGATTTCCAAGCTACATAATTTTTATGTCTTTTTTGTTAGGCATGTTTGTTAGGCATGTTATTAGGCATGTTTGTTAGGCATGTTGCCACATGTTGTAATCTTTAGACTTTGTGTTAGGCATGGTTGCATTTGTGTTGTAGTTTTTTGACCTTCTTTTGGTTTATTGAATGTTGTGTTCACAAGGGATTGTGTAAGCTATAAATACATGAGGGTTGTTCATGTATCCATAAGTGAGAAGCCATAGAACTCCTAGTGAGCTTCATATTGTATCCCATCCGAAGTTGATTCCAATAAGAATATTTTCTCCATCCATTTTGTGCCTCGTTTCGTATATCCGAGAGTCACCCTTCTTTGTTTTTTGGTTCCAACAGAGATTGGTCAGTTAACCTCACTGAGAAGTTTGATTCTATCTGACTGTAATTACCTCAGTTTACCAGATCTTTCAAACTTGCAGTCGCTGAAAGTTTTAGAGATCAGACGATGCAAAAGGATCGATCAAATTGAAGGCCTAGAAAAATTAACAGCTTTGGAAAAGCTGAATATCAGTGAATGTCCGGCTGAGAAGTCGACGCAAGTAAAGAATGTAATGGCACGTTTGATGGTTACGTGATACTGGATGCTCCCCAATTTTAACTGACATCTGTGCATAGCGTCCGCACTGATAAGGGACTACACAGGAGCAGCCCCCAGAAAAACTTGATGGTGAAACAGGAAGAAGCGAAGAAGGAAATTTATTGGGGTCAATTTCAAGTTTTACGGACAAGCCGAGGCCAAATCAACCGCCATGAATGAAAAACAGCCCCTCCAGGTGATCATTACCGGTCTCTTCCAAAAGGAAAGATGTGCTCAGGTTGATCTTCTTTTCAAAGTTCAGCTTGCAAAATCTTTAAGGGCTCACGTATACGGTATATGCAACTTTCTGGCAGACTGGACACAAGAAAACTGGTCATTTTTTGTGTTTGGTCACAGCAGAAAGGAAGACCCGTTGGCTTCAGCAAAATCTGAGAGGCTACCGACGTACCGATAGAGTGCTCCTCTCTCTGGTCTGCATCAATTGCATAACCTGTCATGTGAGGTGATCTGGTGAGTTGTGCATGGCAGCCTGGCACCAATGGAGGGATCGCAGTTTCTCGGCTTGATGATCCATGCAAATCAACCCCTAGTGAAGCAACTTCTTCTTCCACGATTCATTCTCCAGGCCATGGAATCCTTGAAGTAAACCGATGCGTACGCGTTTGCAAGCCCTAAACCTTGGATCGAAGCGACAACTCAAAACCGATGTGAGTCGAAAATCAGTATGTGGGGGACTACTATTCGGTAAGGTTCTCTCGTTCCCCCTATCTATTGGTGCGCGCGTGCATGCATGCAAAGAAGATTTCAGGGTAACAGGTTCTGCTTACATTTTGGGAAATGAGAGATCGTCACACACTTCTCCTCCTGAATCTTCTCGTTGACCATCTCTTTCTCCACCCACCCCCAACCTGGACCAGTGCATTCAGAACATTATGAACTCTAAACCCCGTAAGTACGGAAGGAAAATTACTTACGGATTAGACTAGTCTTTTGGAGTTGTGTTGTCCAAACGACAAGTATTTGTGGTCTGCACGGGATGATTTGTAGCGTAAGCTCACTGAAGGATATATAGTACATTGTCCGTCATTTTTTATAGACAAACGAACTATAATTTGAGCGATTACTTCATGTATCAGCAGAGTTTTTAATGGGGTGTCATCCATTTCCACTTTTTTTTTTTCCGGTTTTTCTAATCGTCATCTACTCTTTCCATAGCTCCTATTTATTATAGTAGGTTCATTTCTATCATTGGAACTTAGGTGCGGGAGAAACCCACTAAGGTAGAAAGATGTCCATCTTGGTGGTGTCTGCTTTTTTCTAAGCAAGGATAAAATTGTTGTTAGAACTTTCAAAAGAAAAGAAAATAAAATAGGGCATGGAAAAACTTCTATTTTAACACTCTTTTCAGTTTATCCTCCTTTGTCAAATCTTCAGTCTCATGAGATTGATACCAACTAACAGATAGGTTTTGTTACATCGCAGCACGGCTTCTTACTTGAGGAGTTCTGGAGCCTCATGAAGAATCCTCAAGTTCCAGTCCTGTCCAAGGGTGACCATCATTGAAGCCACCTATTGCGACCGTGTTTTGAGGTTCTTCCAGTCCCAGAGTAGCACTAGAAGTAGCCAAGGGCAAATAAATGAAGAAGTTGCGAAATCTAGGGTGATACATAACTGAACAGCAATCCTAGATGCAACCAACTTGAGTACTCTTTTTCAGTCCATTTCATAAGTACCGATACCATAGTCGCGATTATTTGGCAAACAACTTGTTTTTCTTGAGGTTGCTATGTTTTATATCGGTTGTTATGCAGAACAAGTGCATATAGACTGTTGGAGTGTGTTCTCCATGACCATGTCTTCTATTTTCAGATTTATCCTTGCGGTATTCAGGAGTTGTGGGTTAAATGGGGGGAACATCTTTTTGACATATTTTTAAGTCTGGTAAACGCCTATGTCTGGTCATCTGGTGTGTTGTGTGTTCAAGACAGAATGAAATGAATCATCTCCCATTTTGCTCCTCTGCCTTCTTTTAATATTCAATTCCCGAGTGGCTTCGTCTGTTGTAAGCATTCAGTGGGTCAGTGTAAAGACTGTTTAAGAATAGCTAAGAGCCTGGTGGGGTAAATGCATTGACAAGGCAGAGAGAGAAGATTCAGTTGGTCCCTCTGGTGACATTTTGGCTGTTTCGGAGGGAAAGAAACAGAGGAATTGTATAATAGATTGTATCATTGGGGACTCTTGCGGATATTAATTTAAATTAGCAAGGTGGTCGTGGTTACTGCTCTATTTCTTGTTGGCCGAGTAACTTCTGTGAGCGAATTAATCCTGCATTTGACTATTTGCACCCAAAAACGACAAACTTTTCGTTATTATCGACAAGTGATAGACTTGGTCTATAAGAGCAAAGTTTGGTCATTTGTGAACAGAATTATTGACAACTTGAAAAATCAACAACTTGAAGAATCAACCTACCGACCGGTGGCCGAGTTGGTTTGAGTTCAGTTCCTTTCACGAGAGGTCCTGGGTTCAAAACTCCTCGACGCCGGTGTCTTAAGTGGGGGGTCGTGGTGGTAGGCTCCTGCGCTAGCCCCTCCCGAGGACTAGTCGTGCTCCACCGCTGTGTTGAGCGAAGCTCGCCGGCCGCGCGGAACCTCGGTCATCAAAAAAAAAAAAAAAAAACAACTTGAAGAATCAACGGCTTGAAGGAATCAACAAAAAATGGAGTTGACGATCTCGGATGCATCCGTCAAAGAAATAACCGTCAACGTAGTGGAATAAAGCAACCGTCAAAGTTGTGGAGTTGAGGAAATGGTCAAGTTAGTGGAGTCGAAGAAACCGTCGATAACTGTCAACATAGTGGAGTAAAAAAAAAACCGTCAACGTAGTGGAATAAAGAAATCGTCAACGTAGTGAAGTCGAGGAAACCGTCGATAACCGCCAGTGCAGTGGAGACCAAAAAACCGTCAGTGTAACCATTTGTAACCTCTGTTTACAACCTCTGTTTGTAATCACCTTTTGTAACCTCCATTGATAACCATCGATTGTAGGCTATAAATAGCCAATAGTACTCTTCGGAGACACCCTGAACAAATCAAACAAATTTATCTTTATCTTTACTTTCCTGCAATGCACTTTACTTTCATTAGTTGTAGCTTTCAGATTCGTGTCGTCGGTTAAATTCCGATGTGTCTCTCTATCCTGGATATTATATGTCATTGATTAAATTCCGGCATAGTATCTTCGTGTTCTCAAGTTTTGTTGTTGATTAAATTTTGGCATAGCTTGTTTTCACCTTGTTACGTCATCGAGTCTGTATCGACAGAGTATTGCCATCGATTAAATTCCGGCAAGGTTCCTATTCGTACAGTGTTGTCTTGTATAAAGCAAGTTGTTTCCTATACTCGTCCGGATATTTCCTATCCGGAATTGGCACAGTCGGTCTCCTATAATACCAAAGAACTATTTTCGGATAAAGATATTTCGTCGTCGGAAAAAATCCGGCGAAACATTGACCAGATGAATTATGAATGGTTGTATGATATCTCTTGATTTTGTTTGGACGTGAGTGAGTTTATCTAATCGCTGTTGTTGGCTTGTAGAAAGAAAAGAGGAAGACGTGGACATCATAACTAAACAGAAGATCATAAGTGTGGATGAAAGAGTTGAGTGGAATTGAGTGAGGAAACGAAGCAGAGAAAGAAACTCTTGGTGTCTTATCGCTTCTAATATCATTTTGATGTGTTGATTTCTTTGTATTGTATCATGTGTTAATTGGTTTATCGTAGTTTATATGATTTTGAATTAATACCGTTTCGCAAGTAACCATGCATGTGTCACTTAGCGGAATGTACCTAATAGCTTAAAATTTGATTAGACCATTTGAATCATGTTTTCGTTAATGAAGCAAATTTAGGTACTGTAAGCCTCTAATCAGACGATTAGCGTAAACAAATCTCTATTCCTAGGGTCTCTAGTTTGTGGAAAGTGACACGACCTCCCACATTTCACTTGGCCCCTAATCAGCCTAAAATAGGTTAGTGGCAACTACAAAACGAAAGAACGTGGCTAATCATAATGAACCGAGTCCACAAAATGTTGCGGATTAGTAGAGTTTGGGAGAACTTGCGTCGAGTGTTAGCACAATCTAATAAGAGGCTCTAGTTGCTCTCACTTGGCAAGTTATCGCCTTAACAGATGCTCGATCCACAAGTACGTGCGGGAGTTCTTGGAGCTCATGCTCGAGATCCGGGACAAGGCTGATGCCGAGGCCCTGTTCGCATTCATGGATGGGCTCAAACCGTGGACAAAGATACTGTCACGGGGCAGCATTCGAACCACGACCGTGCGGCGACTCGGGGATGTTTGAGTGATGTTTCACCCGAATCAAGCCTTGGCCCGAGGATCGTTCACACACACTCACAACTCACTCCATCGGTGGAGAGGACAAGAGGGAACCGAGAGAGAGAGAGATTTGGGGGCGAGAATGCTCTATTGCTTGATGTTTGATGTGTATCCCGGGAGGGTTGCGACAATGAAAGGTCATGATTTTTGCACAACATTCACTTTGGTGCTATAATTATTTAATGTATTATTTGAGTGATTGGAGCAATTGCCAATGTCAGAATAGTACGTACAATCCGTTCCAGTAGCAATAGTAAGGTTTGCCTAAGATAGAGTATGCTTACCCTATCACATCCACCGCAACTGAAAAATTGCCAACCGTTCTTTGACATGTTCTGAGTTCTGTTGCTGGGGTTTCCTCAGCCTATCAAGGCCTACAGTTCTTTGATAAACGGTCAATCTTCAAACGACACGTTCACCAGCATCTCCCAAGAGTCGATATCAGCACGATCCAAAGTTCCTTATTACTCGATATCAGAACGTGCAAGTAATTATCAGTCTGTTGATGCTGTCCACAGCTCAACTCTGAGAAATGACTTGTGATCATCATCCAATGATGTTCCTAAGTATGCCAGTTTTCAAAGACTTCGAGTTAATGAAAGATTGATCATGCTACCTCCAAGTCTCCATTAATACTCGACTTGTTCTCCTCCAAGTAAACCTGCACATCCATCCAGCCAAAAGAGACTAGGCGTCATCGCAATCTAACTTTATCAAATTAGTTGGTGGAGCATGTGATTACCAACTAGGAGCATCTTTATTGCTCGTTGGTTTTCTTTTCCACTATTTTGTTTTTTGTTATACAAAAGGCAAGTCAAGTCAAGTCGGGCTGGAAGTTCATTCTCTCCCCTCCTCTCTCTCTCTCTCTCTCTCTCTCTCTCTCTCTCTCTCTCTCTCTCTCTCTCTCTCTCCACCCTCCCCCAAACCCTAGCCCCCAACAACATTTCCTATTTCTTAAATTGTTTTGATCATCTTTTTACCTTTTTTTTGTTTTTCTCTCATTTGAAAGTTTTTTTCTTTCGATTGTGCCGCCAAAAACATTTCCTATTTAGTTTTTTTGGTCAAGTAAGGATATTTAGTTGATTCAGCATATATTTGAGGATTATGCATATATCTCCTTTAATTGTGCATATCTTTGATTGATTATATTTGATATTATATTTATCACCTTAGTTAGTCCTCTAATAAAGCCTATAAGTAGACTACATGTACTCTTTTCTATTAACATTGAAATATAGAGAAAATTCTTTGATTCACGTTTCCGCATTATTGCTTAAGTGCCCTTTATATTAACGTTTAAATAGATTTGTGTTGGTATTTTTTTTTATTATTATCCAAATAGCAAGTTTTCCTTTGTCCTTTAGAGTCCTTGTCCTATCGAATGATTGTGTTTGTCCCAGAAGGTCGAGGTAGAAGTAGAAGCATGGTGCAGTTGGTCTTGTCGTGTGAGCAATGAAGCATGAGATGTTCAAAGAGCAAGACGACTTCGTCGTGATCACGATTTTTGTTAGAATATGTATCGAGTTTGAGTCCGAAGAAAAAATAAAATTTAAATTGCGGCGATAAATAAATATTTATGGATGTTCACCGTGGAAGTCAAATTTCCTGTTTGGTAAAATGCAAGCGTCGATCAAGAACGGAAATTGTTCCGTGTTGCAATCAGTTATGTTATTTACATAGTGGGGTCCACAGGTGTGTTGGACTTTGACCATGAAAAAGAAAAGGAAAGGAAAGTCTAAATTAGGACGTGGATTGGGTTCACCGAATTAGAATTTTTCTGAACATGAAATCCTTATCCCATGTTGACTTTGACCAGTAATGCTGAGGTAGATTTTGGTACATCTTTGTACTATCGAGGTGGATGCTATAACTGTTGCGATGTGTTTCTAACAGGATATCATCCTTGAGTTCCTTATTGTCAGGTACGCACAGTCGCCCACGAAACTTCAACGTTCCATTTTCAGTCACATTAAAGTCCGGCTTTCTTTTATCTGCATCTTCTTGTAGAATCTTCTGAATCGCAGGATTCGTTGATTGCAATGTCTTAATCTTAGCCTGGACTTCTGGTACAATTCTTAGGGTAGCCAAAAAACTCGAGAGGTGACCTACCTCAAACTTGAACTATGAATCTCGTACTCCCTCGTGTAGAGTCCATTCCTTAATCATCACGTGCGCAATGGCAGACTTTTGACTAAGCACATCCGCTTCCTTGTTGGCCTTTCTCGGGTGATACAGGATGTCGCAATCGTAGTCCTTGAGAAGTTCCATCCATCGACGATGTCTCATGTTCAATTCTTTCTGAAAAAACAAGTATTTTAGACTTTGGCGGTCCGTAAAAATCTGAAACTTTTCCCCACACAAGTAGTGCTTCCAAATCTTCAGGGCAAAGATGATCGCTGCTAATTCCAATTCATGAGTCGGGTAGTTTAACTCATGAGGCCTTAGCTGTCGGAACGCGTAAGCAACCACTCTTCCATATTGCATGAGAACACATCCTAATCCTTTAAACGACGCATCAGTCAACACTGGAGCAGTGGTCAGCTTGTGCTTGAGCTCTTGAAAACTCTTCTCGCACTTAACCGTCCATTCAGACTTCACCTCTTTCTTCAGTAGACGCGTCAAAGGAGTAGCGATCGTAGAGAACCTTTCCACGAATCGCCTGTAATAGCCCGCTAAACCTAGAAAGCTCCGAACCTCAGTCACTATTGTCGGACTTGTCCAGTTCATGACTGCCTCGATATTGGCTAGGTCTACTGAGATTCCTTTTCCAGAGATCACATGACCAAGAAAAGCTACTCGATTGAGCCAGAACTCGCACTTACTAAACTTGGCATATAGTGCATGTTCTCTTAAGGTTAGTAAAACCATACTCAAATGTTGCTCGTGCTCCTCAGGGCTTTTCGAGTACACCAGAATGTCGTCGATGAACACTATGACGAACTGATCCAAGTACGCTTTGAACACTCGGTTCATTAAATCCATGAAAGCAGCTGGAGCATTTGTTAAACCAAATGGCATCACTGTAAACTCGTAGTGGCCGTATCGCGTAAGGAATGCCGTTTTGGGTATATCCTCATTTCTAATCCTCAACTGATGATAGCTCGTCCTTAGGTCTATCTTAGAAAATATTGAAGCCCCTTGCAGTTGATCGAACAAGTCGTCTATCCTTGGCAACAGATACTTGTTCTTAATGGTCACTTGGTTCAACTATCGATAGTCGATGCACAACCACAACGAACCTTCTTTCTTCCTCACGAATAACATAGGCGCTCCCCATGGTGATACACTAGGGCGAATGAATCCTTCATCCAACAACTTTTGCATCTACACCTTCAGTTCCTTTAATTCTGACAACGCCATTCTATAAGGCGCTCTAGAGATTGGCTCCGTCCTAGGGGCCAGCTCTATCACAAACTCAATCTCTCTTTCAGGTTGTAATCCCAGCAATTCCTTTCGGAAAGACATTTGGAAAGTTACGCACCACAGCTATGTCCTCTAGCCTTGGCTCCTCAGCCAACGAATTAACCACGGTCGCTAGATAACCTTGGCATCCTTCATCCAACAGTCTGGTTACTTCAAGCGACGAAATCAAAGGGATCGCGGTTCCTCCTTTGCTTCCCACAAACTCATAACTAGCACGATTCAATGGATTGAACTGATTACCTTACGGTAGCAATCCATTATAGCTCGTTGCTTGATGAGCCAATCCATTCCAATGATGACATCAAAGCCATACATTGCCAACACCGCTAAGTCAATCATTTCCTCTCTACCACCAACAACTATTTTACAGTCTAGACACCCTACCGAAACCATTACTTCATCCTTTAGTGGGGGTGGTAACCCAAAGAATCACTTCCAAAGATTTTGGATTAAGCCCCGCTAACTTAACAAACTGTTCAGATATAAAGGAATGCGAAGCTCCCAGATCAAATAATGTGTAAGCAGCATGATCACATAAAGAGACCGTACCTGTAACCATGCCCGGCGCATCCTTCGCTTCCTTCCTTGCCACAGCATACACCCTTTCTTGTGCCCGCGGCCAGTTCAAATTGTTCTGCGGAGCGTTCCCAGCTTATTGTCCCACTTGGGGCTGTTGAGGTGGCATTTCACGACGGGGACAATTCCTCAAAAAGTGGCTTTGCTGTCCACAATTAAAACAGGCTCCAGTCTTGCCTGGGCAAGGGCCATTCCCATGCCTTCTTCCACAGAATCGGCACGCGGCATTAGCGTCATATGCCAGTTTTCCAAAGCCACTCCTCCTATTGGGAGGGATGGGGTACTTTTCTCCAGTTATCGGTTTCTTCCCGAACCGACGATTATCTCGGTTAGGTACAAACCGCGATCCAGATGCGACTGCACACTCGGCAATATCCCTCTCAATCAGCTGAGCCCTCTCATAAAGCTCATCAAAATTTCTCAGATTCAAGGGCACCAGCTAGTTCTTGATTTCCGGCTTTAGTCCATCCCGGAATCTCCTTGCCCTTTCGATCGGGTCTTCAACCCATCTCGGTGCATACTGAGACAATTCGTCGAACTTTGCCTCATACTGATCAACCGACAGATGGTTTTGACGAAGCCGCTGAAACTCAGCCATTTTCTGCTCCCTTGCGCAGTCAGAGAAGTATTTTCCGTTAAAGGTTTCCACGAAGGCATTCCACACCGGAACCCTACCTTCGGGAAAGATTCTCCTTCAAGTGGCTTTCCACTAGGTGCTAGCGTTACCCATTGCTAACGTGACATTTTCTTCCTCAGAACACTTTAATAGTGCGAAACCTTTCTCCTGTTCTCTGACCTAGAGGGTGGCTACCTCCGGATCGCCTACGCCAAAGAACTTTGGCGGATTCAGCTTTAGAAACTGTTCGACCAGCTTGTGCACCGGTCGATCCCCATTCCTGTTCCCAGCCAACGAGACTTCAGCAGGTGCAGTGGCGGCAGCGGCAGCGGTAGCAGTAGCCGCAACAGCAGCAATAGCAGCTGCAATAGCAATAGCGGCTATTTGATTCTAAGCCTGTTGCCCAATCATATTCCCAATATTCTCCATGGCCCGGAGGACTCTTGCCATGTCGGGTTCCCTACTGCTCTCGTTTGCGCATTAGGCCGACTTCGAATTCCTCTTCTACGGTGACTCATCTCACAGGATTCTTACGAAACCTGTTAAATAATTCCATCAAGAAATTAGAGACCTATATCGCCAACTCAAGCTAACCGATCTTAAGCAGCGAATCACAGACGAACACCTTATATAAAATAAGATGTAATTCAATCACAAGCATGGTTTGTTTTTTCAAACGAACTATCCCAAAACTCATCGCTCTTTATCACTCCAGGTCACGACCAAACTTAGATCGATCTAACATTGCTCTGATACCACTTAAACAGGGATGTCACGCCCCACACCCATCGGCGCACAAACATCCCTTCTCGGTCGATAAGTTGTGACGTCCCAAGACTAGTCACCGACCCATTATTTTTATCCTTCAATTAAACGCATGTGGAAACGATACACTTCCCCAGACAAACATACAACAGGGATAGATGGAAAGGAAATCAACAACAGCATACAATAAGCACTCGTTTTATTTAATTACTGTTAACCCTAGGAGATTATAATATATACATGCCTATCACAAGGCCGCCCCCTAGCAGACGACTCGTACAAAAAGGGGTGGGGTGGTCAGGTTAACCTAACTTCACTACACAAAAAGGTAGCCCAAAAAGATAAGTATACAGCGCCTATCACCACGCCAGATCAAAACTGGGAGGAGGTTTCGAGTTGGACTCCACTTCATCCGGATTGGATTCCACGTCGCTCGGATCGGTGTCCGAATCAGTAACAGCTCCGTCTGGAGGGTCTAGATCCATAGGATTCCAAACATCTTCTCCAAGGCTACCAGTAGGGGGTCCGTCGAAACCCCTGATCGGACCGTGCAGGTTATCCCCTTCCTTAACGAACCAGGCCAAAAACTCGTGCAGCTGCCACATGTCTAACCCCTCATCAACCCAGACGGTCGACGAATGTTCTGATATCACCTATCAGGTCCCACCTGATACTCTAATACTATTGTACCCACCTCCATGGGCACACCAAAATGCATAAGCAAAGGTGGTCGATTCATGCTCGCGGGTCTGAACTATTTAAACAACAACAATGAAATAAATCTCAGCGAGCTAACGACCTAAGCCTCGATTAGGAGGTCAACTCAGCTCGGACGCACCTAATACATGGAATACAGTACGGTACACACCAACATGCCATCATACATTCATAGGCAACCTTACCTTGCCTTGGCACACGTCCTGCGCATTATAACTCGCCACATGCAATATAATGCAATAAATAAACAACACAATTAGAACGCCCGTCGACATTCTCATTCACAGAGCATTCAAGAACGTTCTAATTATCACGGCCACTCAGGCATGTCCGTCCTCCCACGGGGTCCTCCGGCTCAACCGGGCATTTATCTGTTCGATCAATTATGATCGATCGAGGGCACGCCCGTCTCTATACGGGGGTCTTCCGGCTCAACCGAGCATTTATCTTTTCGATCAATTATGGTTGATCGAGGGCACGTCTGTCTCAACATGGGGGTCTTCCGGCTCACCCAGGCAATTATCCATTTGATCAATTACGGCCGATCAAGGGCACGTCTGTCTTTCTACGGGGGTCATCCGGCTTATCAGGGACAGTTATCCATTCAATCAATTACGGCCGATCGAGGGCACGCCCGTCTCTCTACGGGGGTCATCCGGCTTATTCGGGCATTTCTCAAAAAATGTAACTCTCATGCCATAATGTAGTAATAAATTACACTTGACCACATATACATAAAATTGATATATAAACCTGACAACTCATGATTTACTATTTAGGTGTCCACAATGCTAGCATAAAACAATCATGATTTAGCATTAAAAACTACACAATAATATTAGTAAAATAAACCAATGGCTTATCACTTCAAATATCGATAGCTTATCACCTAAACCATGATAGCCTATCACTAACAACATCGATAGCTTATCGCATTCTTGATAATCCATCAAGTCCACTTATCACTTATCAAGATAGTTTATCAACTAATCTCTAATTAATTAGCACTAAGCACACTTAGCCTAATCTAATCACATCCTAAATCATGTTTAACATACTAATCAAGGGATTCGGGCGAAAACTCACCTGACGACGAATCCGAAGACACGGGCACGACGGCGACTGCGAGGGCTACGCGTGGCTTGCTTCAAAATCAACACGGGATGATGTTAGATGGTCGAACAGCAGCTGTACAAAATGAATGGGTTGGTCGGGGTCGACGAAGCTCGAATTGGTGGCGGAAAAAGCTTGAACGGGTCACGTACGGCCACGGAGGGGCACGACGGCGCTTCGGTTGGCCAAACAACGGCCAAAGGTGGGCTGTGGTGGCTGGAGGAGGGGCTGGTCGTAAAAAAAAAACAGAGAGAGGGAGAGAGGGATTGAGCGTGAGAAAGAGAGAGAGAGAAAGAAATCCAAGAAAAGATGAGATATTTCCTCTTGAAAACTTCATCCCCAAGCTTAAGATCACATCCACATTAATGCCTAGCCTCAAAAGTCTTCATCCGTAATGGTCTCTTGTCTCAAGTTCATAAATGCAAGGAGGGTAGTTTGGTAATTTCTCATCAAGGGGGTAAAATGGTAATTTCACAAAGTTTAGAAAAATGTACTATACTTGTGTACGGGCTAGTATTTTGTACGGGTTCGTATAAATCGAATTTGGGCTTGAAAGAATAAGGATTGGGCTTTAGAATGGCTTAATGGGGCTTAATGGGCTTTAGAATGGCTATTTGGGCTTTAGGGTTTGATTGGGCCTCATTGAGCCCATTTGGGCTTGCCCTAGGCCCACTTGGTCGAATCCTATTGGGCTTGAGGACCAATGGGCCCTCGCTCGACCCGACTTCCTCGCGGGCTTCAAATCTCGGCCCGTTAGTCCTTTTTCCGAAAGTCTCGAGCAAACCGATAAATAGACGACTCAATAAGGTGGCGTCCAATAACTTAGTCTTAAGATCCTCGAAGGTTCGATACCCAAATTCGGATTCTAATTCATGATCAAGATCGATCGATTGCAACTTTAGAATATCTCAAACTAACGGGCGGCTTTTAGGAGTTACGCGTATTCGACCCGTGGTTGATTCGACATCGATCCACGTCTAAGCTTTCTCGAACTATGGACAACCTCGGTTGTCATGTAATTACGAGGGATCAATCACTAGTTCCAATGTACACGATCATTGTGAATTGGTTTAGGATCGTTCGCAATCCATACAATGGTCAAGCGGAATCACCTGCGATCCGATTGCATATATTGACGAAACATTCTATAACCGTCCCTTGATCGGTCCATACTAGTTCACAATTGTCCCTCGTCAATCCTTATGGTCGAATTATCAATCCATAGTTGAGTTCTCAGGTCGTGCGTACTTAATTCCTTCATAACCTTTCCCCTTCGGTTAGTCTTTCATGAGTGATCAATTCAGAGCGAGAATTACTAACAGTGCATCGATTAAAATCATCGTTTCATTACATCCAAAATAGGGTCGAATTTGAGGATGTCACATCAAGTCTGGGAGAAATATACGAGTACAATAACAATCGACATCGTATGCCTTCGCTCTTTAAGATCATTTGTCACGATCATTTGTCACGATCTTAGCGTTCCATGATATTCACAAGTCTGGGAGAAATACACAAGTAAGATGGCAATCGTAGGTGAGACCAATACACAATCATGACAATTCAGTGAACTCCATGTTATACTAGAGAGCAAGAAAGAGGGTGGAGGAAGATGTGATAATTTAAGAGAGATATGGAATTTAAGATGGAACCGACATTGGGGCTCGTACTCAGAGAAAAGGAAATTCGTTTGTGGCACTTAGAAGAAGACGCAAGCAATTAGCATACGATTACGCAAGCCAATACACGAAGCTCGATAAGAAGGCAAAATTACCTTTGGACATTCTTCCATAAAAACAAATTAGATGGAAATGGATCATTTTGTTTTGCTTCGAAAATGATGGATATAGACTTACTTCTAGAGTATATGTACATGTAGGCCTAATTCCCTTAAAAGAAAAACCTCCAACTTTAGATCTAGTTTCAAATTTGTCCTGAACTTTTGTTTGTTTAAGAAAAAACCCTAAATTTTAGGTCCAATCCCAAATCGGCCAGGAATTTTTATTTTTTTCCTAGAAATTTTTTTTTTTTAACTTTAGGTCCAGTCTCACATCTAATCAGAACTTTTCTGTCTAAAAGAAAAATCACCAATTTTTACTCAATATTGAATTTGGCCCCATTAGCCCTCTGTAAAAAAAAAAATAGCCATGAGTCGTTCGTAATTTTCATATCCTAAAACGGTTACATTTTGAAGAATTTCAATAATTTTTACCGTGGTTGATTTGTTACCCACGTGAAAATGCCACGTTGGTCCGCTCCTATGCCACAATTTTTTCAAAGCTTTGGTAATAACCCGTATGATGTTAAATCACATGGGTCCGGGACTACCCCACCATTTTCCAGCACGTTGCCCAATCGCGTAGCGGGTGCCCAGAGTCAACGGTCTTGGTCGTGCATAAAATGCAAATATATGTTGTCGTCCAATGTCTTCGAGAGAGAGCGAGAGAGCGAGCGAGCGAGCGATGGCTTCGACGGCGATACTACTGGCTGTGGTGAATCGGTCTCTCGAAATGGCTTCGAATTGGTGCCAGGCGTTTATAATTTTTGTCAAAATGATTGGCTTTGCAGTTGTTGCAGCTAGAAAGATTAGCAGAAACCCGGTGAGTTTTCTCTGCATCTTTGGGATTTGTGTTATTTGTTTAGAAATTCTTGGACACGAATGCACGGTGAAATGGGTCCTCTGCCTGTACTTCGACACAACAAATGCACACTACGTTTATTATGTGTGAAGCGGTTTAGTTTCCTTGATTTGACAGGAATCGTCTTCAACCTCATCATCGTCGTCTAGAATCAATCATGAAGTATTCTTGAGCTTTAGAGGTGCAGATACTCGCAAAGGATTCACGGATCACCTTTACAGCAAATTGGGAGATGCAGGGATCCAGGTCTTTAAAGACGACCCCAATCTCCGTGGCGGGGAAGTGATCAAGCCGGAGCTGAAAGAAGCGATCAAGAGGTCGAAGATCTCAATAGCCGTCTTCTCAAAAGATTATGCTTCCAGTAGAAGTTGCCTCATGGAGGTGGTACAAATGTGGGAGTGCAGAGAAGTGAATGGACGGACTATTCTCCCAATCTTCTATGACATTAGTCCCGACGATGTAAAACGCCAGGCTGGGGATTTCGGAAAGTCCTTCGAGAAACATGAGCAGGACGGAGTCGACGCAGATACCATCCAAAAATGGAAGGAGGTTTTTCGAAAGATCGGGGGATTAAGCGGATTTCGCCGGGAGAACATAAATGGAGGGTAATTCTTTTACTTCTGGTTTCTGTTTTCTTTCCTAGATGAATGGAGGAAACAAAAAAGGGTAAAGGATGATCCGAAAATGAACCCGAACCTTTTCGCAAAAGCATTATATATAAGCATAGCGATGGTGATGCATGCGAGAGAGGTCTTTTTAGGTTATTCTTATGAAATGGATTGGCAATTTAACAGGTTGATGTTATGTATGTGTAGTGAATGACCCGTGACTCGATTAAAGTGGCCATTTGAAAATGGATTGACTTATGACATAACTGCGAGTTAGACCAGCCGACCTTGTCCCCCAGGCACCACCCTCTGTTCGTTCCCCATGGCTAGAACTTTTGTTTTGCAGATGGCATGATATCAATGTCGAAATTGGTATGTGCATGAAAGGGAATTAGACCGTGCGTCAAAACTTGCTTGCCATTTTAATTGAAGGTTCCCCCTGCCCCACGTTGGTTGATCTAATTTTCGTCGGTTCATTCCCCCACTTGATTTTTGTTGTCATCCCGTGCTTCATCACTGATGTTTGCAGGCATGAGGCCCAGCTTGTAAAAAATGTTGTTAGACGTGTCAAGCAGGTGTTGAAGAAGGATGACCAAGCCGTAACCGACAAACTAGTCGGAATTGATCGTCATGTTCAAGAGGTGATGAGAAAGCTTGGTGTTGTCTACAGCGATGGTCAAGCGATCCAAGTATGTGGAGGAGACACACATGTCGTTGGAATATGCGGCATGCGGGGTGTCGGGAAGACTACACTTTCCAAGGTTGTCTTCAACAAGATGAGTGTGTTGTTTGATGGATGTAGCTTCGTTAAAGGTATTAATTCGCAAGGAGTCGTGTCTTCACAAGAAACGTTGATTGCTGAACTTCAAAGAGAAGAACGACAACCACTAGGATCTTCCGATGGTGGTATTAAAATTATATCAAGTCGATATACTAACATGAAGGTTCTCATTGTGCTTGACGATGTGCATAATGATGAACAAATCAAAGGATTAGCTGAGAAGGTTAGGTGGTTCGGTCCAGGAAGTAGAATTATTGTGACCACACACAAAAAAAATGTTCTAAAGTGTTTCGACTTTGGAGAAGAAGACAGAGATAGAGCAGCTGAAGAATACGAAGTTAAACCAATGGGAGATGGGGATGCCTTTCAACTCTTTTGTAAGCATGCTTTTCGAAGGGGTCCTACTCCAGATGACCCCGAGTACGTTTCCTTGTCCAGAGACATGGTCAAAGCTCTTGGAGGGCTTCCTCTGGCTATTGTGCTTCGGGCAGAATATCTAAAGAAGAGGAATGATAAAAACATATGGATGAGTACCCGGGATTCCTTAAATGATGATCCGGAGGAGAGAAAAGTAGAAGCTGCCTTTAAGGCCAGTTACGAAATTTTAGGTGAGGATACAAAGGAGATATTCCTCGACATAGCGTGCTTTTTTAGTGGAAAGGATGAGAGGATTCCCTCTTACATGTGGGGGGCTTGTGGTTACCATCCCCCTAAAGGAATAGAGTTGCTTCGCGACTTGCATTTATTGGAAGATGGAGAAAATAATGAACTAAGAATGCACGCTCTGATACAAGAAATTGGCAGGGACATGGTCAAGGGGAAAGATAGTTTTGAGCGCTGCAGGTTTTGGAATCACAGCGAAGCACTCTCCATTCTAAGACATCCCCGGGTAAGTTTTTCAAAGCCTCTAGGAATTTCTTTTGAGAGGGTTACTTAAGCGTTCAGATAAACCTTCCATTCCCTTCAACAGAAACTTAAACCTTCCACTGATTTTGTTTACTCATACGGTTTTCCCCAATCGCGACTTGTCAGGGTACTGAAAGTGTCCAAGGCATTTGTCTCCCTTTTGAAGAGGGTTCCCACGACTGTTTTACATGTGAACAATTTCAACAAATGTCGAGTTTGCGGTACCTCAGACTAGATCAGGCCAACATTAGGGGAGACACTGAGAGTCTTCCTCCAAATTTGAGGTGGCTTGTTTGGCATGCGTGCGGCGTCACTGAGCTACGTATTATGCATTTGGAGAAGTTAGTCATTCTCGACCTGTCTTGGAGTCCGGTCACCAAGAATTCGCTACTCCAGGAACCAAGCATGGAGGTATGGCCAATATTTGCTTTTTGAATCTCGCATAAAGATGATGGATGTAAGCTGAGTAAAGTTCGATGTCTGTCTTTTTCGCATTGCAGATGTTGAAGGAATTGAAAGTCCTGAACCTAGAAGGATGTTTCCGATTATGTGCATCATTGGATTTTCCAGCTCCAGCCAACTTGGAGATATTGATACTGCAAGATTGTACTCTGATAACTCAAATTGAGCCATTCATCAGAAATCTGAATAAGCTGAGTTCCTTAAACTTGAAAGGCTGCGCCCGAGTCAAGAAGCTGCCCGAAGAACGGTGCTTCATGGAATCTCTGAGGGAACTTGTGATTGATGGAACTGGCATCCAAGGAATTCATTGCCAGAGTGGCTTTTTGAAGAATCTTGAAACACTTAGCGCTCGCGACTGTAAGCTTTTGCAAGATGTATCCGCGATCAGCCACCTGAGGAATCTCTCAAGTCTCGCTCTGGATGGTGCTGATGTTGATGGCCTTCCAGATAGTTTTGAATTTCCTCAGACACTTAAGAGACTTTCTTTAAGGGAATGTCGCAAGTTGGTTAAACTTCCACCGTCCATCGGGAAGCTGAAGGTGCTGGAGGTGATGGACCTTTCAGTCACCGGAATCAAAGAAATGCCATGGTCGGTCAAGCTCTTGAGAAATTTGAAGACGCTGAAGATGGAACGCACTTACCTACAAAAGTTTCCTCAGGATATTGTGAACTTAAAGAAACTGGAAGAGATAGATTTCTCTGGCTGCAGAAGTTTGGGGGGCCAAGTCCCTTGTGATATTTCAGGATTATCCTCTCTGAGAATTCTGAAATTATCGTTCTCCGATGTGGCCGGTCTGCCCCCGAGCATTTGCCGTCTCCCTCACTTCCAAATCCTTGACATACTTAAATGCGACCAACTTCACGCTCTACCAAAGTTGCCCTCCAGTTTACGCAGCCTCCGCTGGGGATCCACAAAAATGGCAGTCCCCAACTTGTCATACCTGACAAATCTAGAAGAGCTGCTCTTGATGGACGGTGAGCATCCAAAAGGCGGATGGCGCATGATGTTACCGAATCTAAAGACCCCAAACATCGGGTGGATCGCGAGATTACCAAGTCTAGAGACCTTGCAGTTGTCCCTTTCAAAGGTCGCCAATCTCCCTCGGAATTTTGATGCCCTGACTCAGCTCCGGGAACTCTCATTATCCCACATGAAGAAGCTAGACCTTACACAACTCCCCTTGACCTCGAGCTTGTCAACTCTGCGTCTCAAACACTGCAAGATTCGAAAGCCTGAATTTTCTAGGGTGAAGTATCTGTCGGAACTAGAACTAGACGACTGCAATTTAGCAGAGATAGGTGGCCTTGAAGATTTAAAGCTCTTGGAAGTCCTGAAAATTTCTCACTGCAGGAGGATAACAAACCTTAGTGGGCTCCAAGGAATGGGACGTCTCCGGAAGGTGCAAGTTCACTGTTCTCCTGTAGTCGTTCCACCAGAACCATCCAAATGTGTTGAAGTGGACAGATGCGATTCCGCTATGCGTCCGTATCTTGCATTCTTCTCGGCCAGTGGACGGATAGTCTCTGTCCTGCACGAACTACGATCGTACTTTCGAGCCTTCGGCAGGACATCTCCCTCAGAAGAAGCTGGAAGGCGCCGTCTCTAAGGTACATTGCTCGGATTCTGTTTAGAATTCTCTTTCAACCTGAACGAAACATACTTGGATTTTTCCTTTTCCATGAATTCCTTGAGTGTATATTGCATTGGATCTGCGCAGGGCCACAAAGGGTACCCGAGGCAAATTCTTCTCGTCCTGCTATTGCTAATGGCATCATGGACCTGATGCGGCATCCATGGGCAACGTTGCGGGGACTCCGCGGCCATGACCGATCACGGGCCTATACTTTCGTCAGCTCTGCTGGTGAGATTCGTCCTCAACAAGGCCTTCGGTTTTACTTTTTTATTCGTTTCGGTTGATCAAGTCATCGGGTTCCGAATCTCCAGGAGTTAGATTACAGGATGGTGATGCGAAATGGATGTGACGGAGATCTAATTACAAGGAAATTACAAGAGAGCGCGCTCGTGATTGTGAAGTTGAATAGGATGATTGCGATGTTGAGAGAGAGAGAGAGAGAGATGCGTCTTTGAATTGATCTGCTGCTTGGAAAAGGATACTGTTCATGCATCTTTGGATAGAAATCCTGGTTAACGGAATCGATGCTTGTATCCATCTATAAGTCCATAGATAATAAGAAATTCTTGTAGAATGGAGCTTTTATGATTGAACCACATCCTGGCAAAGCTCCATGCTCTTTAATTTCCCTTTATTTTGCTCTTTTATTTTTTTGTCAGAAAATGAAATATTTCATTCAACTAGGGAAAGATAGTCAGCCACGATAAGTGGGCTTCAGTACATAAAAGTTCTCAAAGGGCCGGGCTTTGAGAACGTCCGCAACATCGGTCACTTCGGCAACATCCCCATCATCTCCACCCTCTCCGCCCTCTGCCTCCCTCTCGCTCGGTGGTTCGCCTCCCGCCCCAACCCTCCCGTGGCCATCCTCTCCGACTTCTTCCTCGGTTGGATCCTCGACTTGGCCAAGCTTGGCGTCCACCGGTTCAGTTGGACCGCCCGGAAACCGAACCGGACCGGGAATCGATCCCTCTTAACACAAGATATAGACGCAAACCATAACTATGCTATATGCTTCGTTGAGGCCCAGACTACATGTGCGCTCTTTATCATTAGGAAGCCCAATAACGGAACTAGTAGCCCACAGGCAACGAGAAGGAGAAAGAGCCGAATCATTGTTGATTTTCTTGCTCGGTCTCCCATCGCATTTTTTCGGCCATCCATAAGATAGAAACATTGCCCTCTCATTGGCAGAGAGCACAATTAAACGATCCTGGTTATAAATGCTAGAGCAAAATTAACTTATTTATATTATGCATCACAAGCCTCTGTGTTTCGCTTCAGTATTACATGCATCTAGGAAAAACAATTAACCCTTGAAACAAATCGCGGAGCAGGATGCTAGCACATTGCTGTTGGCGAGTGTGATGAGCTGCAAGTGAGGAGGTCTAGGAGGCGGCGGAGAGTAGAAGTAGAACCATGCCAGGGGCAGGCGGCAGTACATGCTCATGAAAATGTGGAGGCGGGCTTGGAGTTCGACGGTGATGAAAGGTTGAGGGAATGCGGTGGTGACGATGCTGGTGGCGGAGGGGGCGGCACGGATATTGGGCCGGGCAAAGGTGTTGTGAGGTAAGGAGCATGAGAAAACTAAGGAAGAGCAGGAGATAAACTAAGGCTAAAGGGATCCTCGTGACATGTGGGTGACTAGTCCAACGACCGATAATTCTCTTAGGAGATGCTTTTTTTGCCTTTGGAGCTTTGGCAATAAATGAACCACATAAAGGGTATCAGATATTGGCCAGTTGTTTCGAGTAAAATGCTAGGTAAAATATAATTGCTATAGAGAAATATGAGACAAAAAAAAAATGATGTGGCAATCTTGAGATGCCCCACATCATAGAATAAAGGGGCCAATTGCCAAAAAAAAAAAAAAAAAAATCCTAAACCAATTGTAATTGTGTCAATTTAGTCTTAATTTTTTTTTTTGGCCAATTGAGTCCTAAACGTTTTGCAATTGTACTAATCCAGTCTACTTTGCCGGTCGGCGATGACGTGGACAATTTTTACTAATACTTTTTTTTATTTTTTTATGTTTTCCTTTTTTTTCTCTTTCTTTTTTTTCTTCCTACTCTTACTGTGGCCGGTGAGGGTCACCGAAGCTCGCCGGCCACTGGGCAAGGGCTTCGTGACCCTCGCCCGACCTCGTCGGCAGCCGTGATTGCCTCCCCTAGCCTAGGTGAGGCCAAGCAAGGGCTACGAAGCCCTCGCCAACGGCTAGCCAGCTCCAGCGACCCTCCCCGGCCATAGTAGAAGTAGGTAGAAAAAACAAAGAAAAAAAGGAAAAATAATATAAGAATATTATTAATTGTTCACGTCAGGGCCGGCGACGCCACGTTAGCTTCAGCTGAAAAAGTGGACGGAATTGGCAAAATTGTAAAAGGTTTATGACTCAATTGGCATTAAAAAAAAGTTTATGACTGAATTGGCACAATTGCAATAGGTTTAGGACTTTTTTGGTAATTTTTCCTAGTATAAAGTGTGAATGGAATGGATGGAAATCTGTTTAAACATCAAGAAAACTAAAGTAATTGGAAATAAAAGTGGGGGGAAGTGGAAATTAAATTGGAAAACCAGAGCCTTGGGCAAGAAAACTAAATGAGACTTGAAATCAATGTACTTGAAATATGGACAACACTGGAATTTTAATGAAGCTCAAAAGTTGGGGCCAAAATTGAAACGCAATATGAATCTATGCAGCATAGATTCTACATGATTGAGCATGTCCTCTCGCTTTTCTTAACCACTCGCACATCTCATCTAAATCTCCTCTGCCTGAATCTCTGCACGATGCGATCATAAATTTGCCTTAATTTAACTCATTTTTTTTGTTAACGCAGCTGATTGTGCATATTTAATAATCCTTTTTTCGTTCAAATCATTCAATTATGCCGTAGTCATCTTCTAACATTTCGGTTTTCCTAGTTCCGTCTTGTCCCCCTCTTAAGAATCACACAACCTATATCCACCTATATTCGCGGCGGCACCACGCCTGTCTTTTTTTCCCTCTAACGAAAGAAAATTTAATTCATTGCTTATTTTCAGCACTTTAAGTCATTTTATTTTAGGGTTAACACCATGAAAAACCCCAAACTGATACACTTGTGACAAATTTACCATAAAATATTTTTTTAACCACAAAAACCCCAAACTAGTACATTTGTGACAAATTTACCTCAAACTATTTTTTCGACCACCAAAAACCCTAAACTGGTATACATGTGACAAATTTACCCCAAACTGATACACTTGTGACAAATTTACCCTCCGTTAGTTTTCGTTAAATTTTACCGTCAAATTCCTGAGTTAGATGACACGTGACAGTCGACGGGTGTACCCATTTAGGATTTTTAACCTTTATATTGTCACAGGTGTATCAATTTGGGATTTTTCGGGATATTAAATCAATTAAACGGAAACTAACGGAGGGTAAATTTGTAAAAAAAAATGTACCAGTTTGGGGTAAATTTGTCACATGTGTACCAGTTTAGGATTTTTGGTGGTCAAAAAAATAGTTTGAGGTAAATTTGTCATAGATGTACCAGTTTGGGATTTTTTGTGGTTAAAAAAATAGTTTAGGGTAAATTTGTCACAAATGTACCAGTTTGGGGTTTTTCGTGGTCAAAAAAATAGTTTGGAGTAAATTTATCACAGGTGTACCAGTTTGGGGTTTTTCGTGGTATTAACCCTTTATTTTATTTATGAACCTGTGCACTTAAGTCTTTAAATTGCCCAAATCTCCATTTTGCAAAAGCCCATTTTCACTAAGTGTTTTTTTTTTTTTTAAATAGAAGAAGAAGTAGTAGTTTTCATCGTGCGACAAACTGCAATTGGGCCTTCTCGTGCAAAAGCATTAAAATTGCATTGGACCTCTGTGCGTTCAATTTGACGGAAGGCCCATTTTCTTAAAAACAATTTAAGATGTCTTTAAATTTCCCAAATTGCATTTTTGACCCTTACATGTTTTCCGTATGTGAGGTCCACAATTCATATCATTTAGTAGTCAAGACTGAAAATGCTTATCAGACCTTCTGTGATGATTTAAATAACTCCTTAAAAGTTGAACTATATGAAAAAAGTCCACTGTCTTCCAATAATTCCATTAAATTGGATGAAACAACTCCTTAATAGTTGCAATTACATACAATTTGTATATGCTATATAAATTGAACGACAAAATATCTTTTACCGAAAGTCGTTATTCGGCTCTTAATTGAGTAAACATGGGGGTCCCTGGGCCAACTCCAAATAGGAAACTGTCACAAGTAGAGAAACAACAACCAGCAGAATTTGAAGAGGAATGTATGAACGCAAACCGTGCCGGAATTTAATCGATGACGAAGTCTGGTAATACATACTCAATAATGTAACCGGATGTAAACATATGATGCCGGAATTTAATCGACGATGCGAATCTGAAAGCTACAACTACAAAAGATAAAGTGTGATTCTGAAAAGTAAAGATAATGGTTGACTAGCGGTATTTATACTGGTCTTATGGTAATTGTCTCCTGACGTTGCATTTTTTCATGTAGCCTCTATCGATTGCTCCCATGTTTCCATAAGTTTCGCACACACTTTGTTGAGTGGTTGTCTTTGCTACATATTAGCTGCTCCACGTTCTTTTTTCTCACGATAGCGGTTGTCTCATCATCTTATTTTCAAATTGTAACTGTGTTTCCTCCAACATGTGTGTCTTTGACCTTAGTTATCCCGTCGATTGCACGATCTCCACGTTGGCTGCCTTGATTTCTTGCTTTCAACCAGTAGCTGCTCCCTTCAATATTCGTCGTCAATGCTCATATTGGCAACTACCAGTTATTCATCGTCATATTTCGACAATTCTATTCAATTGAATATCGATACCAACTACGTATGTCAACCCTTATGCTCGTCGATAAGCTGGCATACATAGAACAAAACTCACATGTCACGCACGTGACCACCTATTCTTACGTGTCAAACATGGGATGCCACATTATTTTTTGAGTCAACAGTTAGTTAATTTTTGGCAATTTAAATTGTGGAGTTAGTCAATTTTCGACTTAGCCCTTTTGTAGACAGTTAATTCCTAAGTTACAAGGGGAAAAAAAAGGATTATAAATCAAGTTCTTAGAAGATTGCTATCTGGGATTAGAAAAAAGAAACAATAAATCGTGACGTTCTTTTGGAGGACACATGCTATAGGTATCGGACTATCGATATGCTGGTATATCTATAGATAGAGTCTAAATTAGATATATATCCTAAAGGTGGCCTCCTATGGTTAATTCCTAGTGGTTTCTATGCCTTTCTCCACCCTTTTGCTAAGCCAAATACAAAACGTGCCTTTTTGCTAGGCAAGCAAAAGGTTCTTATTAGTGTTAGAAAAATATTTTTGTTTTTCTATTTTTGGCTTCGATTAAAAAAAGTTACAAAGATCTAATTATATATCGTCACATTATTTAAGTTCGATAAAAAAAAATATGGACAATAAAATCCATCCAAAACAAGGTAACTTTTTCAATTTTGGACCACTTTCTTTGGATGTAAGCAAAGCACGAGTGATTTAAAGTGGGATTCTTGAGCCATGACTGAAGTTAAAAATGTCCATGGCAAAGACAAGAAAGGAATAACAACACAGATGGTTTTAGAATTTTAGTTTGATGTGTAATATAGTTCATGAACTTTTAATTTATTCAATATGATCGTTGAATTTTAATTTAACGTGTAATATGATCCATGAACTTTTAATTTATTTAACGTGATCCATAAATTTTTTAGACATTTTCAACTTAATCCCTAAATTATATGAACATGTTCAAAATTGTCTTTTCATTAATTCAAGTTCATGGATAATATTAAATATTTTTGTAAAATTTAAAGATTAAATTAAATATGTATGAAAAATTGAGAATTGTATTGAATATATTGAAAATTCAGGCATCGTGTTGGATCAAGCTATAATATAAAAATCATATCGAACGAATCAGCCGTGTTATTTTTCCGACAAGAAAGCGATAGAAGAATACTTTCGCTTGCTGTCTGGTAGCTTGAACGAAGAAGAGAATCCAACTGGTTTTAGCTTTCACTCGGTTTGTCAAGCTTGCTTCAGCTCCGAGCATAGGCAAGCGAACCGACCATGCTTTTGTTGGGTGAACAGAGAGAGAGAAGGCCGAATACTGATGTCTGTGACTGCTGACCAAGAACCTCCAATGGCGACCTCGGCGGCCGGAACGAGCAGCGACACCACCGCTCTAGGAGCCAGTTTCCAGGTGTTCCTGAGCTTCCGGGGGCCCGACACCCGCCACGGGTTCACCGACACCCTCTACCACGCCTTGGTCGACGCCGGGGTCCGCGTCTTCAGAGACGACGACGAGCTCCGCGTCGGCGAACCGATCGGCGGAGCGCTTCTGCAAGCGATCGACGACTCCAAGCTCTACATCCCCATCTTCTCCAGATCCTACGCCTCCAGCAAATGGTGCCTCCGCGAGCTCGCGCGGATCGTGGACAACACGTCTAGATCGAAGGGGAACAAGAAGATACTGCCCATTTTCTTCGACGTCGAACCCGACGACGTGAAGCTTAAGACCTCTCTGTACAGCGATGCTTTAGTGGAGCATCAGAAGAGATTTCCCGACGAAGTGAAGGCGTGGCGAGAGGCTCTTGCAGTGGTTGATGAAATTAAAGGATGGAGCTTGAAAAATTATCGAGGGTAAACTCTGCAGATCCTTTGACTCTCTTTGCGTCATCTGTGTAATGAAGAAATAGACTAATCTTCATGGGTTTGCAAATGGGATATCTAAAAGAATGAAATTTCGTTCTTTTCGTAACCCGTACTGTTAATTCAAACTGTCTGGTAAGAAACTTTGACATTTTGTGAATTTTCTCCCCGTTACTAGATAAGCCTGGTGAATTTGCTATTTGGTTTGATTCTGAGTCTTTTGTCCGGGGAGGTTGTGTTATGCGTTTATGAATGTATGTATAAGCCATCCTAATTTCGCAAGTTCAATGAAGGACACTGACCTGATAGACACCTGACTCGAGAACTACAGTTCTTCTCAGTTAACGAGGAATCGAGAAGTCTGGTCTTACACATTGGTTTTGCAATTCTGAAGTCGCGCAAGGTTGTGGAACTAGTTTTGGGGGGTTCTATAAGCTTGCTGATTTCTCTCCTACGTCTCACTTCCTTTATAAGTTTAGCAAGAATAATAAGTTCCATTTGGTTATAGCACCCCTGATACAATAATGTTAGTCCAAACAAGAGTCGATATAAATTTAGAGATGTTGACACCTAATTTTAGCGGGCAGGTCGCGACAAGAGACATATTTTAACCTGCACTCAGTGTATTTGGACTATTAATGACTGGTAACTAATGACAAGACCTCCCCTGGCCGATGAATTTTGAGGCAACTCAATTGAGAAATATTTATGAGGTCCGTGATGGCAGCGGAGGGCCCAGTCGAATAAATTTCGTATTCCTTTCTAGAGTTCTGATATGAAAGCTCTCTTTGTAATATACAGAGAGTGAGAATTTAGATGTATCGGTAGGTGAGGTATTGAGAGTTCTTCATGTACTCCAAATTTGACCAGTGAAGTCTATGCTCATTCACCGGTGGATGCAGGCCAATGGCCATACCACATAGGATATTGCATCAATTTCTCTCTCTGTCTATTTATGTTAATATACATTTGTCGCTTAATTAACAGTATCGTATTCCGAATTTTTCCTCAAATCCTCATCAAATACACTTGATGGTGTAATAGGATTGCATTGGGAAGGAGTTTTGCCATGTACATGTTTCGAGGTTACAAGAACTTGCATATATTATTCTTTCCTACTAAAAGAATGTGTTCTTGTTGACAGGCAAGGAGAGCTTACGAAGCTGGTTGTTGAGGAGGTGTTGGATAAGCTCAAGACTAAACACAGATCTGTGACTGAACATCTAATTGGAATGGATGACCGAGTAGCAGCCGTAAAAAAACTTTTGGACATCCACGCTGGTGGTGTACGGCTTGTTGGAATTCACGGGATGGGTGGTGTAGGTAAAACAACCCTTGCCAAAGTCACCTTCAATGAACTATGTTCTCAATTTGGAAACTGTGGAAGTTTCCTTAATGATATCCGAGAAGAGTCAAAAAAGGATGGGTTAGTCAAGTTGCAAGCCAAATTACTATCCGACGTTGTTAATTCTAGAGTTATAGGCAAAATTGATGACGTTGGTTATGGAATGAAGAGGATCGAAGATACACTTTGCAATAAGAAGGCACTGATTGTTCTTGATGACGTGGATAAGAGCGAACAAATCGAGAAAATGATTGGAAGTTCTTTATGTTCGGGAACTAGAATAATTATCACAACAAGGAATAGAAGTTTGCTGCAAATTAGGGGATTTAAGTATGAAATTCTACCTTATGAAATGCGGGAAATGAATTCTAAGGATGCGCTTCAGCTTTTCAGTCGGCATTCATTCTGTGGAGACTCGCCACCAGATGTTTACAACCACCTTTCAAAAGAAATTGTCCGTGTAACTAGAGGACTTCCTTTGGCTCTTGAAGTTATAGGCTCGTTACTTTATCGTAAAGAGGAAGTAATATGGATAGAGACATTGGACAAGCTAAGAAGCATACCAGAGGAGGAGGTCCAAAGGAAGTTGAAGATAAGCTTTGATGTCCTTGATGAGTTTCAGCAGCATATTTTTCTCGATATTGCATGCTTTTTTGTTAGTGAGGATGTAACCGATCCGATTTACATGTGGACCGACTGTAGATTTTTCCCGCAACGTGGGATAGAAGTCCTTATCAATATGTCCTTGATAAAGATATTAAAGAACAATAAGCTTTGGATGCATGATCAGTTAAGAGATCTTGGAAGGGAAATTATTCGTCAAGAAAGTCCGATAGACCCTGAGAAGCGCAGCAGGTTATGGATCAGAGAGGAGACACTCGACATCATAAGATCAAAAGAGGTAAGTGAGAAAAACTAGTAGTTTTTTAAATGAAAAATTATATTCCCTGTTATTAGAAGTTTACTTGTCCACTTAGTAGCTTTCTTTTCCCTGTTCCTTCTATTTAAGCTGTGAAACAGAATAGCTATTAGTCAGCAAAACTTCTTACATTTAAGTTCACTCATCCTAAGTCTTTATGGGCAGAGGAAGGGAAAGATTCAAGGACTTGATCTAAGTGGAAGGCATACTCAGATCTTACTTAGAAATGACGAGTTTGAAAGGTTTCCACATTTAAGGTTCCTTAAATTATGCAATGGAACCTTTGTTGGGGACTTTGCGAATTGCGGTACAAAGTTAAGATGGATGTCATGGGATTCTCCTCCTCCAGATTTTAGGGTGGCCAATATGTATCTACAGAACGTAGTTGTTCTTAAACTTTCTACCAATCACTTCAGTGATTCAGATGTATGGAGCCTAATCAAGGTATGGTGTATGTTTACTTCTGCTCTAATCGTCTCTTCCCAAAATCATTAGATGTACCATCATTCGGAAGCTTCATTTATTTTGGCAGATGGCCTGCAAATTGAAAGTTCTATCTCTTCAAGATTGTCCTAGCATAACAAGAACTCCAAACGTCTCTGGATGTTCTACTTTAGAGAGGTTGACTCTTCAGGAATGTGAAAATTTGAGGACAATTGACTGCTCCATTGGGATGTTAAAGTGCTTGATTGACTTGGATATTGACAGCTGTCCCTCTCTCGAAGAGTTGCCTGATGAAATTGGAGGGCTCGTGACTCTTAAGCGCTTCTCTTTAAAGCGCTGTTCAAAGGTGCGGAAACTCCCCGAGTCTATTGGTAAGCTAAGATGCCTAATAACTTTTGACCTTTATTGTACCCCGATTAATGAACTTCCAAATTCTGTTGGAGGGCTACCGAAACTTGAGTTTCTGTCCATGGCATCGACAAAGATAAAGGAACTCCCAAAATCTATTCTTAACTGGGCATTATTGCTTGAGTTGGATTTGTCATTTGCACAAATCATTGAATTACCCGAATCAATTGGAAATCTAAAAATGTTGAAAGTGATACGGGTGGGTTATAATCCGATAAAGAAGTTTCCTCATGCTCTTGGAACATTGAAGAATCTTGAAGAGCTACATGCCCCTGATTGTAAATTGGAAGGTGAAATCCCTGCCGAAATTGGAGAGTTGTCCATGTTGAGAATCTTAGTTTTGAGGTCTAACGAAAGAGTTGTTCTGCCGACGACTATTGTGACACCCTGGAAATTCGCGTCTGTAGAATTCGGAATTCAATAAAATTCTCGAGGTTGAATTTTAGTTTATTGTGAAATATTGGATTTTTGAGGAATTAAGTGACGATAATTGGGAAATTCCGAACCGATGATCGAATCGATTTCAATTTCGATCGTTCAGTCGTCGCGCGCAAGAAATTGATCTCTTCGCGACTGAACCTCACCCTGACCCGAATCGACCCGAGACTAGACTAAATTACCCTCCGTCGAAAATCCGGATACCCAAAATACCCTTGAACCTAATTATGTGCTTAAGTCAAAACCCATTAATTTTTTTTTTACCTAACCCTCTCCTAATTGGCCACCCATCCCTCTCTTATCTGCTCATCTCTCTCTCTCTCTCACGTGTCACTCTCTCTCTCTTCCTCACGCGCGCGCAGACCCCCCCCCCCAGCAGAGACCACCTCCGGCCGAGCCTCCCTCTAGCCACCATCTTCCTTCCTCCTCCGATTTTGTGCGCCACCACCACCACCCAGTCGACCAGCCACCACCTGCCGCCACCACCGACCCCTCCGGCGCCGTCGCCAGCCGCCGGAAAGGCCACAGGAAGCCCGGCGACCCCCCTGCTCTGTTTCGGCCTCCCCTGCACCCGAGGCTGTCGGGCCGTCCCTCGGCCGTCCGAGGCGCCACCGCCGCCTCCCGCCACTTCATCAGCGTCCACCAGCCCCTTGCGCATCCCTCGGACCCAGCTGCACCGCCGGAAAGCCACCGGAGCCGCCGTGAGCCACCCCGAAGCCGCCGGTGCCCTGTTTCTGGATCCGGTTCGGTTTTGCCGAAAGCCCAGCCAAATCCGGCGATTTCGCCGCCCCCCACCGCCACCGACGACCTCCTTGGACTCCCCCCTTGACCCCTGAAGCTTTTCGGAAGCAATCGCGGCCTGTGGAGCTCGGATTAAGCCGCGGACCGCCTCCCCTGTTCTGCCGCGCGGCTGCCCCTGTTTCGGCCGGTTCGGTTGCCGCGCCGTTCCGCCGCCTCCGGCCGCCCTCCGCCGCCCTCAGCCGGTCCCGACAGACCCCCTCAGCCCCCTGGTGAACCCTTGACCCTTCCCCGGCCTTGCCTTGGCCCTTGAAGCCGCGAACCGAGTGCTTCGCCGGAATCCGCCGCCGTCGCCGTCGCCGCGCCGCCGTTGAGACCGCCCGAGCTAACTCACTTAGTGAGTTGACCCTAAACCTTGATTAGGGCATTAATTACGTCTAGTGTTATTTAATTAGTCTGATAGGGTGTTTAGGTAGCACGATCGGGGCCGGTATAGTTAGAAATTGGGTTTAGGTTAAATGGCCGCGATCGATTAAATTAGTCGATAAATTTAGATTCTCGGTGATTAATTATAGTTGATAAAATTGATTGGTAGCCTGGTTGATTGATTGATAGATTTTGTTTGCGAGTGAGCGACGTTTTAGAGACGAGCGGGCGATTAATATTTATTAAATTAATTTGACTAATATAAGACCATTGCACGAAATTGAACCTTTATGCGGCCTAATTGGAGTAATTTACTCGTGTTTAATTAATGGCCTTTATTCAGCCGATCGTCTCGTTGAATGTCTGGTTGACTGATTGACTGCTCTGTTGTGAGTCGATTGTCATTTATGATTGCAGTGCATAGTGAGTAGCCTGCATTTGCATATGACCGAGTGCGATATTAAAGACATATTTTATCATGAAATTGGCCGTGGGCCGAGTCTTTGAGCACGTTGTGTGAGCATCCGGCCTAAATCAAAGAGAATAAAATGGTTTGATTGTCGGGTGTGAATCGTATGGTCATATAACGGAATGATGATGGGTTATTCCTGGCAAGTTCGTCTTGTACCCAAGGTACACACCACACCATTTTTATGAAATTGTACGACTTGCCAGAAGCACGATAATTCATGCCCCGTATGGTGTGTACGGTTTTAAGGGATTATCGGATGCCGGTCGCAGCTTGTGAGGGACCGACGCCCCGTTCAGGGATGCCTACTTGTGGGTGCCGTGCTGGATGCACTGGAGACACCTCTCGTAGTAGCCGTTGCCGAAGGGAAAAGGAACGTAGCCCGGTCCTGCCGGAAGAGTGCGGGATCGCATTGTTTGTGAGAGTCGATCATGCTAATCGCGTGGATCCTCGTCACTTTGACGCTTAATGCGTGGGATCATCATTAATAAATGGACTTGTGTGGTGTCCTGTGCATATCTGTGGATGTGATGCATTGTCTGTGATTGTCAGACGTGACTGTTGAGTCGAGTATTGCATCATGTGTGGTTGATGGCTGATAAGCCTGCATTTGACTGGTTATTATACTGTGGTTGTTTGGTTGTTTTATATGCTTGTTGTTTGGGGCGAATCACTGTCCTAATCGAGATTAGGCTTGATTCACTGAGATTTATTCTCACCCCGTTGTGGGAACCATTTTCAGGTCCGAAATGACGGAGCCCGTGGATGCTTAGATGAGGGTGTTGTGAGATTTTTTGGGAGCAGATGAGATCTTAACCTTACCCGACCGCGTAATCTTTTGAGGTCCTAGTGAGCCGCCCCGAAGTATGGGGTTGTATGTGTTTACTGTAGCTCAGTAGGGTTAAAACTCCTCTGCTTTTGATTTGTGAACATAATTGTATTTTGCTGAATTGTTTGTCGTGTTATCTTGCTTTACTATCCCGCTGATCTTGTTGTTTAGGAGAAAGCACGTTCCGCATGCGTTTTATGTTTAGGTCGATAACGAGCCTGGGACGTTATCATTCGTGACCTCGTGGTGATTTGGTAGGGATGTCGCGGGCCTGAAAGTTGGGGCGTGACATCCTCGCTCAAGGTGGTATTAGAGCATGGTTAGCCTGATCCATCTGGTCATTGGCCTGGAGTAATAAGGAGCGATGGGATATGGGATAGTTAGTATGGCTTTTATCGTTATGTATGTGATTGTTAGTTGTTTGGTAACTTTTGGGGATCGCCTTCTGACCACGTTTTGCTTTGGGGTAAGCAGGACTCCGCATCATCTCTGTTAATGAGCGGACGTGGTAGAAGAGCACCCCGTGCTCCTCGAAGGAGGCCTGTGAGGCCAATCGATGAGATCGATGGAGTTGGAAGAGCACCCCCTGCCGCTGAACCTGCCAGACAGGAGCCGACCATGGCAGAGGTTATGCAAGCTTTGGGTACAATTGGAAATTTGATGGGGCAGCAAGTAAGGAACCAAAATGCTGCTGCCGCCGCTGCTGCTGAGCCTCCACCTGTTAATCCTCCAGCTGGAGTAGTGGTCAATGAGCATGGAACTCAGAGGCTAGTGGAGCAATTCCTCAAGCTGAAGCCACCAAAGTTCACTGGGAACGGAGATCCTGAAGTTGCCACTAAGTGGATCGAGGGATTGGAGAAAGCGTTCGACCTGCTGAGGTGTTCGAATGAAGATAAGGTTGTCCTGGCTGTGTATCAACTCGAAGGAAATGCCAGCACCTGGTGGAGAGCTACCAGAGATAGGATATTTCCCGAAGGTACGGTTCCGGAGTGGAATGCCTTTTTGGGATCGTTCAATAACAAGTATTTCTCAGATACAGCCAGAGAGCAGAAGATGGCTGAGTTCTTTCGCCTCCATCAGAATCAGATGACAGTCGACCAATATGAGGCGAAGTTTGCTGAATTGTCGAAGTATGCACCGAGATTGATTGAGGACCCTGTGGACAGGGCTAGAAGGTTTAGAGATGGGCTGAAGCCCGAGATCAAAAGTGTACTAGCACCATTCAATCTCAAAGATTATGACGATCTTTATGAGAGGGCACAGATCGTTGAGCAGGACTTGGCTGAGAGGACCACCGCATCTGGATCGCGGTTCATGCCTTCGAACAGGTTTGATAGGAAGCAAGGGAAGAGGCCAATGTTTGGCGGCAAACAGCACATTCCACCCAATCGTAGGGGAGCAATCAGTAAGCCCTTCTTCCGTCAGAGTGAGGTGTGCCGCCTGTGCCACCAAAGGCATGTACCTGGTCCGTGCCCGTTTAAAAGTGGGGCCTGCTATGGATGTGGCCAGTATGGTCACCAAGTGAAGGATTGTCCGCAGAGACAGCAAGGCAGACCGCCACAGTCACAGTATGGAGGACCGATGAAAGGAACCGCGCCGCAGAATTTTCAGAATCGGCCCCCGGCGCAAGGAAGGGTGTTTGCTGTCACCCGAGAAGAGGCGAAGGATTCGCCGACCGTCACAGGTACGGTCCTTTTACATAACAGCATAGCTTACGCTTTGTTTGACCCTGGTGCTACGCATTCGTTTGTTACGACTCAGTTTGTTAAGTTGTCTGGATTGAGTTTGGTGCCATTAGATGTTGCTTTCAAGGTCTCTACACCTTTAAAGGATAGCGTAGTAGTTGCTGTAGGCTGTCCTGGTTGTAAGCTGGTAGTAGATGGCCATGAAAGTAAGATAGATCTGATTGTACTGGAGATGTACGATTTTGATCTGATTGTGGGTATGGATTGGCTAACAAAACAGAGAGCCACGGTGGATTGTTATCGTAAAGTTATTCAATTTAACCCGTCGGATGGGGTTAGTTTTGAGTTTGTGGGTAATCGAGGTGGAACCTCGACTAAATTGATTTCGTCGCTTGTGGCGACTCGTCTGTTGGAGAGTGGTTGCCAAAGCTATTTGGCGTCTGTTGTTGATACGTCTGTTGAGGAAACTAAGTTGGAGGATATTGCTATAGTATGTGAATTCCCAGACGTCTTTCCTCAAGAGTTGCCTGGATTGCCACCGGAAAGGGAAATAGAGTTTGTGATAGAATTAGCTCCTGGGACGGAGCCGATCTCGAAGGCGCCGTATAGGATGGCATTATCTGAACTTAAGGAACTCAAGGTGCAAATGCAGGAGTTATTGGATAAAGGGTTCATCCGCCCTAGTGCATCACCTTGGGGAGCGCCTGTCTTATTTGTCAAGAAAAAGGATGGATCGATGAGATTGTGTATAGATTACAGACAGCTAAATCAAGTGACGATCAAGAATAAGTATCCTTTGCCAAGGATAGATGATTTGTTTGACCAGTTACAGGGAGCATCGATATTCTCCAAGATTGATCTACGAACGGGATACCATCAGTTGAGAATTCGAAAGGAGGATATACCGAAGTCGGCATTCAGGACGCGTTATGGACATTATGAGTTCACTGTGATGCCGTTTGGTCTGACAAATGCTCCTGCTGCTTTTATGGATTTGATGAATAGAGTATTTAAGGAATTCTTGGATCAGTTCGTGATCGTGTTCATTGATGATATCCTGGTGTACTCTAGGAGTTCAGAGGATCATGAACACCATCTGAGGATAGTTTTGGAAACCCTCAGAAGGCAACAGTTGTATGCCAAGTTTAGTAAGTGTGAATTTTGGTTAGCCCGTGTGGCATTTTTAGGCCACGTGGTTTCTGGCGACGGGATTGCAGTGGATCCGTCGAAGATAGAAGCGGTCATAGATTGGCCGAGACCGATGACAGTGACTGAGATCAGAAGCTTCTTAGGTTTGGCGGGCTATTATCGGCGTTTCGTGGAAAGGTTTTCTGCTATAGCCTCGCCTTTGACCAAGCTGTTGAAGAAGGACGTGAAGTTTGAATGGACGGACAAATGTGAGCGTAGTTTTCAAGAGCTTAAGCAAAGGCTGACTACGGCCCCTGTTTTGACAATACCGTCTGGCCCGGGAGGATTTGAGATCTACAGTGACGCTTCACTCAGAGGCTTAGGCTGTGTCCTGATGCAACATGGAAGAGTGGTTGCGTATGCTTCTCGTCAACTAAGACCTCATGAGCTGAACTATCCGACACATGACCTGGAGTTGGCCGCGGTCGTGTTTGCTTTAAAGATTTGGAGGCATTATCTAATTGGGGAAAGTTTTCAGGTATATACCGATCATCAGAGTTTAAAGTATCTGTTTTCTCAGAAAGAGTTGAACATGAGGCAGCGTCGATGGATGGAGCTGCTTAAGGACTATGATTGTGAGATTCTGTACCATCCGGGCAAGGCAAACAAAGTCGCAGATGCGCTGAGTAGAAAATCAGTGATTGCTCAATTACTGGGCCAAGAATGGCACCTTTTGGAACAAGTGAGAGACTCAGAATTCAAGCTAGAGATAAGTTCTCTCTCAAGTCTAGTAGCTACATTGAGAATAGAACCGGAAGTGCAGGTGAGAATAAAAGCCTTGCAATCAACTGATCCCGCCATTCAGAAGATCATTCAAGAAAGCTCAACCAAGCGAAGAGCTGACTTTCAAGTAGCAGAGGATGGGATACTGAAGTTTCGAGGACGTTTGTGTGTGCCTGCAAATGATAGTCTCAGAGAGGAGATTTTGTTGGAAGCGCACCGTAGCAGTTACAGCATTCATCCGGGTAGTACGAAGATGTATCAGAATCTGAGACAGCACTACTGGTGGAATGGTATGAAAGCTGACATAGCCAAGTATGTGGCTAAGTGTTTGACTTGTCAACAGGTCAAGGCGCAACACTGTAAACCTGGAGGATTGTTGCAGCCTTTAGAGATCCCAGAATGGAAGTGGGAGCATATCACGATGGACTTCGTGATGGGGCTACCAAGGAGTCAAAGAGGCCATGATTCAATTTGGGTTGTGGTCGACAGGTTGACGAAGTCAGCGCACTTCATTCCGGTAAGAAAGGATTTTGCGTTGGACAGGTATGCAGAACTATATGTGAGACACATCGTGAGACTGCATGGAGTACCAGTGACAATCACTTCAGATCGTGATCCAAAATTCACTGCCACATTTTGGAAAAGCCTGCAGACTGCGTTGGGAACGAAGCTGCAATTTAGCACAGCTTATCATCCGCAGACGGATGGTCAGTCTGAAAGGACAATTCAGACACTCGAAGATATGTTGAGAGCCTGTGTCCTGGATTTCAAGGGTAGTTGGGAGGAGCAATTACACTTAGTCGAGTTTGCCTACAACAACAGTTACCAGCAGAGCATCAAGATGGCACCTTTTGAAGCGTTGTATGGCAGACCATGCCGGACGCCAGTTTGTTGGGATGCAGTGGGCGAGAGAAAGATTACTGGTCCTGAGTTGGTACAGCAGTCTATGGAAGCCGTCAAGATTATCAGAGATAGGCTCAGAACAGCTCAGAGTCGTCAGAAAAGCTACGCAGATAAGAGGCGTAGGCCTTTGGAATTTCAAGTGGGCGATCATGTGTTCTTAAAAGTGTCACCCATGAGAGGAACGTCCCGTTTTGGTAAAAAGGGAAAATTGAGTCCAAGATATGTTGGACCATTCGAGATCTTGGAACGGATTGGGAATCTGGCATATCGTCTTGCATTGCCGCCTAGGCTTGCTCAAGTTCATAATGTATTCCATGTCTCGATGTTGAGGAAATATGAACCCGACCCCGCTCACGTGCTAAGCTACGAAGAGATTGAGTTGGACGAGCGAGCGTCTTATGTGGAACGACCGGTTAAAATTGTGGATAGAAGAGAGCAAGTGCTCCGAAACAAGACGATTTCGCTAGTCAAAGTAACATGGCAACATCATGGGACTGAAGGAGCCACGTGGGAAAATGAAGAAGTTATGAGGAACAGTTATCCTGATCTTTTTGAAGGATTGCAGTTGTAAGTTAATTTCGGGGACGAAATTTCCTAAGGTGGGGAGAGTTGTGACACCCTGGAAATTCGCGTCTGTAGAATTCGGAATTCAATAAAATTCTCGAGGTTGAATTTTAGTTTATTGTGAAATATTGGATTTTTGAGGAATTAAGTGACGATAATTGGGAAATTCCGAACCGATGATCGAATCGATTTCAATTTCGATCGTTCAGTCGTCGCGCGCAAGAAATTGATCTCTTCGCGACTGAACCTCACCCTGACCCGAATCGACCCGAGACTAGACTAAATTACCCTCCGTCGAAAATCCGGATACCCAAAATACCCTTGAACCTAATTATGTGCTTAAGTCAAAACCCATTAATTTTTTTTTTACCTAACCCTCTCCTAATTGGCCACCCATCCCTCTCTTATCTGCTCATCTCTCTCTCTCTCTCACGTGTCACTCTCTCTCTCTTCCTCACGCGCGCGCAGACCCCCCCCCCCCAGCAGAGACCACCTCCGGCCGAGCCTCCCTCTAGCCACCATCTTCCTTCCTCCTCCGATTTTGTGCGCCACCACCACCACCCAGTCGACCAGCCACCACCTGCCGCCACCACCGACCCCTCCGGCGCCGTCGCCAGCCGCCGGAAAGGCCACAGGAAGCCCGGCGACCCCCCTGCTCTGTTTCGGCCTCCCCTGCACCCGAGGCTGTCGGGCCGTCCCTCGGCCGTCCGAGGCGCCACCGCCGCCTCCCGCCACTTCATCAGCGTCCACCAGCCCCTTGCGCATCCCTCGGACCCAGCTGCACCGCCGGAAAGCCACCGGAGCCGCCGTGAGCCACCCCGAAGCCGCCGGTGCCCTGTTTCTGGATCCGGTTCGGTTTTGCCGAAAGCCCAGCCAAATCCGGCGATTTCGCCGCCCCCCACCGCCACCGACGACCTCCTTGGACTCCCCCCTTGACCCCTGAAGCTTGTCGGAAGCAATCGCGGCCTGTGGAGCTCGGATTAAGCCGCGGACCGCCTCCCCTGTTCTGCCGCGCGGCTGCCCCTGTTTCGGCCGGTTCGGTTGCCGCGCCGTTCCGCCGCCTCCGGCCGCCCTCCGCCGCCCTCAGCCGGTCCCGACAGACCCCCTCAGCCCCCTGGTGAACCCTTGACCCTTCCCCGGCCTTGCCTTGGCCCTTGAAGCCGCGAACCGAGTGCTTCGCCGGAATCCGCCGCCGTCGCCGTCGCCGCGCCGCCGTTGAGACCGCCCGAGCTAACTCACTTAGTGAGTTGACCCTAAACCTTGATTAGGGCATTAATTACGTCTAGTGTTATTTAATTAGTCTGATAGGGTGTTTAGGTAGCACGATCGGGGCCGGTATAGTTAGAAATTGGGTTTAGGTTAAATGGCCGCGATCGATTAAATTAGTCGATAAATTTAGATTCTCGGTGATTAATTATAGTTGATAAAATTGATTGGTAGCCTGGTTGATTGATTGATAGATTTTGTTTGCGAGTGAGCGACGTTTTAGAGACGAGCGGGCGATTAATATTTATTAAATTAATTTGACTAATATAAGACCATTGCACGAAATTGAACCTTTATGCGGCCTAATTGGAGTAATTTACTCGTGTTTAATTAATGGCCTTTATTCAGCCGATCGTCTCGTTGAATGTCTGGTTGACTGATTGACTGCTCTGTTGTGAGTCGATTGTCATTTATGATTGCAGTGCATAGTGAGTAGCCTGCATTTGCATATGACCGAGTGCGATATTAAAGACATATTTTATCATGAAATTGGCCGTGGGCCGAGTCTTTGAGCACGTTGTGTGAGCATCCGGCCTAAATCAAAGAGAATAAAATGGTTTGATTGTCGGGTGTGAATCGTATGGTCATATAACGGAATGATGATGGGTTATTCCTGGCAAGTTCGTCTTGTACCCAAGGTACACACCACACCATTTTTATGGAATTGTACGACTTGCCAGAAGCACGATAATTCATGCCCCGTATGGTGTGTACGGTTTTAAGGGATTATCGGATGCCGGTCGCAGCTTGTGAGGGACCGACGCCCCGTTCAGGGATGCCTACTTGTGGGTGCCGTGCTGGATGCACTGGAGACACCTCTCGTAGTAGCCGTTGCCGAAGGGAAAAGGAACGTAGCCCGGTCCTGCCGGAAGAGTGCGGGATCGCATTGTTTGTGAGAGTCGATCATGCTAATCGCGTGGATCCTCGTCACTTTGACGCTTAATGCGTGGGATCATCATTAATAAATGGACTTGTGTGGTGTCCTGTGCATATCTGTGGATGTGATGCATTGTCTGTGATTGTCAGACGTGACTGTTGAGTCGAGTATTGCATCATGTGTGGTTGATGGCTGATAAGCCTGCATTTGACTGGTTATTATACTGTGGTTGTTTGGTTGTTTTATATGCTTGTTGTTTGGGGCGAATCACTGTCCTAATCGAGATTAGGCTTGATTCACTGAGATTTATTCTCACCCCGTTGTGGGAACCATTTTCAGGTCCGAAATGATGGAGCCCGTGGATGCTTAGATGAGGGTGTTGTGAGATTTTTTGGGAGCAGATGAGATCTTAACCTTACCCGACCGCGTAATCTTTTGAGGTCCTAGTGAGCCGCCCCGAAGTATGGGGTTGTATGTGTTTACTGTAGCTCAGTAGGGTTAAAACTCCTCTGCTTTTGATTTGTGAACAGAATTGTATTTTGCTGAATTGTTTGTCGTGTTATCTTGCTTTACTATCCCGCTGATCTTGTTGTTTAGGAGAAAGCACGTTCCGCATGCGTTTTATGTTTAGGTCGATAACGAGCCTGGGACGTTATCATTCGTGACCTCGTGGTGATTTGGTAGGGATGTCGCGGGCCTGAAAGTTGGGGCGTGACAACTATTGTCACTCTTCCTGTCTTGCAAATGCTGGACTTAAATACTTGCAGTCAGATTCAAGAATTGCCGGAGCTTCCCTCTAGTTTGACCTGTCTACTGCTGGAATCCCGTTCTCTGCAATTTGTCCCTGATCTCTCAAACCTTACTAACTTAGTTAGATTGGTCCTATCTGATGGATCTCTGGTTAGAGGCACAACAAGCTTGACACAAACTTGTGACATGCGATGGTTAGGGAGTTTATCCAAACTGAATGAATTGAACTTATGCCTGTTGAATATCCCCGCACCGCCTACAGAACTGGGCTCCCTTTCTTTTCTGGAAAAACTTACTATGTATGGACTAGACCTGCAATCCCTCACAGAGCTTCCATCATCTCTGTTGTACTTGCGAGTCCATAGTTTCAACTCAGCAGGGTTACCCATCTCCAAGTTGAAAAACTTGTCAACTTTCAGACTCTCACGATCAGAGCTGAAGGAAATTCAGCTCGATGGGCTCCATCAATTGGCAAGTTTGAGTGTCTTGGACTGTGAACTCCTGGAGAGGTTATCCTTTCCGTCAAACATAAATGCAATTTCTGTTATCGGTTGCCCAAAGTTAGTTGAGATTCATTTTCCAGGTGCTTTGGAATCGCTTGACAGATTGGGTATTGAGAGGTGCGAATCTTTTGAAAGGTTAAGTTGTCTGCTGGAGCAAGGATGTGATGAGCTGACATTTTGTGGGGGGAGATTGTCCCTTCTATCAAGCACCTTTAAGAAGCTCAAAGAATTCAGTGTTCTAGAGTGCCCAAAGCTAGTTGAGATTCAAGTTGTGGGCATTCTGGAATTATTGGATATATTTTCCGTGGATGGGTGTTTGGCTTTGGAAAGATTAGGTGGTTTATCCAACTTGAAGAACCTCAAGTCGTTAAGTTTGAGAGAGTGTGGTGCTCTTCGAGCTGTTGAGGGCCTCGATCAATTGGAGTGCTTGTGTCGATTGCTTGTTGGTGATTATGGATCATTGGAGAGGTGGATTGATGTATCGAGTGCGAAAATAACAGATGAGTGCGAGATGTTAATTTGGGATTGTAGGGGTTCATTAAGTGAGCTTTGTCCACGTAAAATTGAGTGCGTCTCATTCAATCGGTACAGAGAGAGGATTCTTCTTCGACCAAACCAGGTGCACCTTCTCTTCCTGGCTTATGTTTCTTCATTGCAAGTGCAACTCACGCACTGTTTGTAAGACACTACCTTTTTTGGGACAACACAGAGACATTACTTTACCATGACAATCTATTCACTCTCACCACACACAAAATACTTTACGTTTCATGAATGAGCATATTATGTGTACTACATAATTCATAGCCATACAAATCCGACTGTAAATAAACTGTTCTCAGTAAAAAATATAAGTACGAAGAAACTTCTTCTCTCCATGCATTTCTTTAGATAAAGACTCTGTTTTTACCTCTTTTTGGATGGTAGATATTTCTTAGAACATGTGATATTGCATCTTTATCATCTCAGAATATTAAATTTATCGTTTTAAAATGGACTTATTGATTCAAAGCAAGGTTAGCTAATCAATCTGCAGCTAGAATGCTTTCGCATCTGCCCTGCTTCTGACTTGCTTCTTGTTTGAAGGAAGGTCTAGTAGGCATGTTGAATCAACTTTGTAGTCCGTTGTTCTAACCATATGAACAAATTAGAAAGGGAAACCCACAATTCTGCTCATACAGAGGAAGAAGAAACTATATAGCTAACATAAAACCAGGGCAATCACCAGCGTCATTGCAGGGAAACTGCCCCACAAGTTTAACCCACCGACCCAAGGCGAAACTCTGGCCATCCAAATTGGATTAGAGAGGGAGAGTCTCCAGTTGACGACTTATTCTGCCACTCATTTGTCTGTGACCTTATTTGCATAGTGCTGAACTTAGAGAGAACATTTTGAGGAAGGTAGAATCCTTTTGAAACAACAGCTTATTCCTCCAATCGAGTAAGTGCTTGCTGACCAATCTGAACAGAAAGTTCAATTCAGAGTTGATAATATTTTTGCCGTCTCCTCTGTTGGGTTTAGTTAAAACCACTGGTCAGGGTTTGAAGCAAAGAAGTGCTGATAAACTAACTTGACATGGGGGCTTCTCACCGAAGGGCAATTCCTCAAGCATTGAAGTAAAGATTCAAGCTTGTTTTCGTGGAACTGATAATCTGAGGATGCTGAGAGTTTCTCACAAATTGTGCTACATTTGTTAGAAGCCTTTTTTACATGCAACCAGCCCCAAGATTTTTCCGACACTCTTAAGGACCTGGCCTTTGAAAGCAGGCATCTATCAGATGCCTTCTTTAAGGGTTTAAGTTTATGGACCCAAAGAAAGAAAATGTTTAGCTCTTAGAATATCTTAAAAGCATTTCTATGCTACATTAGCGTGAATGTGCTAACACCAATATTTTGTCTTTTCAGAGGAATTTAACGTCGGATCGTTTACCGAAATAAATCATTTAACAACTCATTATCTGGGTTGTGAATGTGAATATTCTCCAATGTTGATTATGCTTAGTTTCATGCAAAAACTTCACAACCCCATTTTTGCTTTATTTATGTCGGTAAATCCTTGGACTGTTATTTATTATTATAATGGTTTTGTTGCAGCGTCCATGGTATTATAGATTGCTTTGTGGTCTCTTATAGCTCTAGGAGATATCGTTATTGCTCCGAGGAGGAAGAGGAATTATGTCACCGATTCCATGCTCCATTGGTTTAAGTATCTCTTCCTTTCAATTGTGTGTAGTAGGTCCTGTAGTGTAGCCCTTCATAAGGAGCCCATGGAAGCTTCAATTTTGTTTCGCTTCTGTTTTCAATGTGCTCTAATATGTGTTCAAAGTACTGTAATTGTATGTTCACCCAAATATTGATGGAATACATTGGTAAATGGCTTGTCATACTTTACAGGTGCATTTTGCCATTATAGATACGGAAATTCGATCCACTGGTCATGGTTCTGTTCACAACTATTGTTTTCTGAATCTCATAAGCAGTTCCTTGACTTTTTTTTTCTCAGTTGAGTTTTCATTTGTCAAACGTCAAGCATTTGAAAGTATTATCATTAGAGTTGCTCAGCTTCTGGGCTTATTGTGATCAGATTAAAGGTTTAAGTTTCAACATGCTAGAGGTAATTTTGTCTCTTGCCATGTCTAATTCGTTGTTAAATGTTTTGATCCCAAGTCTATTGACTAGAAGGAAGAAGGCTAGGTACATACTGCACCTGTAAGGCTAATGCTTTGCACTCTCAATGAGATTAATGACTAGTTACTGAGTTTTCATTTCTTATGGTGGCAAAGAATATCAACTTCCTATTCAAATTACAAGCACAAGAATGATGGCACTTGACAGATGTAGAAGCGCAATAGTTAAGCAGGCGGGGGGCGTCTTCAGTTTTGTCAGTCTGTTCGCTTTCTCTTGAAATCTGATCTGCTACATATTTGACGTTGGTAGATTTGTTGCCTTTCCTTTCATCATCGATACTCGTGTATCGTGGAAGCTGCAGTTATCAACTAAAGAATCTGTCAACCTTACCAAAAAAAAAAAAAAAAAAACTAAAGAATCTGTCAGGTACTTAATATCTCTGTAGGAATGTAGCGTTACCTTTGAGTCAAATGGAGGTTCCAAACTAAGATTCATGCGGAGATTCTGGCAATGAATGTTCAGTTCAGTCTCAGCTGTTCAAGATCTTGTGATGGGAGATGACAAGGGAGCTCAAATTTGAACTCTTGAAATGCCTAGGTGGACTGAATTTCACTCAATGACTCCAACTCGTTGAGTTATGAGCCAACCAAATATGTGCAATTGGCCCAATTTATACCCAATGTGAAATTATTCATTGCTTTGACACCTCATGCATGTGTAGTAACGAAATCCACCTACAGAACCCAACATGAGATTCGCCTTCGGTTTCCTTCATTGTTAATTTGTCAAGAACATGACCCTCCCGTTGTAATTCAATTTGGCATGCTATAGAAGAGTAAAAGAATAATTGCAGACTCAATTGCTGCACTTCTGGTAGAACTAAAATGTTGAATTTAGTGGGCATCATCTTGAATCTAGTTTGTAGATGAGCAGATTCAATGATACGAATATATTTGATGACAACTAAATATTTTTTCTCGATGTCGAACAACCAGCTGAAAATATTTCTTTCTCATTTTTTGCCAAAAGGAGAATTTAGTTCGTTCTTGCAAAATCTATACTACTCAAGTTATATTTTAGGTTCTCCACATGTAAAGAAACTCATAAAAAGTTGACGACAACGGAGACAAAAGGACAAGGTCGCATGTGAAAGAAGCGAAGACTGAGAGACACTCCACATTGGATTCTTGAAATAAGTGAAGACTGGGAGACAGGCCTTGGCTTCTCCACATTGGATTCTTCGTTACCACCAATCGCGTTTCCTTCTTCCAAGGAGTCAATAGAATTTTCATAGACCTGCCCACTTCATTCAAAGCCATCGATTCTCTGTGTAAACCACTTTTCCTGAACACGAGCATAATTACTGATGAACACCTTGACCGGCTGGTATACTGCCAACGCCAGTCTTAAAATATCGAATACTGCTGAAAAACAGAAATGCTATAATCTTGATTAAGCAAACCAAACATTTTCGTTAATGAGGATAAGATTAATGCAATTTACATGTGGACTGACTGTCGGTTTTGCCCAGAAGGAGGAATCGATGTCCTTATTAGCATGTCCTTGATAAAGATATTGGGTAACAATAAATTTTGGATGCATGACCAATTAAGAGATCTTGGAAGGGAAATAGTTCGTAAAGAAAGTTTGACAGGCCCTAGAGAGCGTAGTAGGTTGTGGATAAGCGAAGAGATCCTCGAAATATTAACAACGAAAGAGGTAAAGTATGAACAATTACTAGTTTGCAATTAGAAAATTTTACATGGATTGCCTTTTCTATTCAGCGACGTATCTTTATATGTGATAAAAGAAACATAGCTGATAATTAATGGATGTTTACTACAATTCATTGGCAGAGTAAGAAGAGGGTTCAAGCATTTGATCTAGATGGAACGGTTTCTTCGAACTTGATCACAAATGAACACCTTGAAAGGTTTGGAAGTTTAAGGTTCCTAAAGTTATGTAACACAACCTTTGTTGGGGATTTCTCGGATTGCCTTTCAAAAATTAGAGGGTTTTCTTGGAATTCTCCTCCGCCAAGTTTCTGGGCAGTCAATAAGCATTCAAGAAATATAGTTGTTCTTGAATTTTCTGATAATCACTTTACAGATGATTCGGAGGTGTGGAGCTTAATCAAGGTATCTTCCCTTATGTGTTTATTACTTCTACTCTAATTTTTTTCCTTGTATATATGTCTGATTGTTTTTCCATCCGAAATGCAATTACCTTATGTAGATGGCAACCAAATTAAAGGTTCTAGCTCTCAAAAAGTGTTTCGGCATTACCAGAATTCTAGACTTCTCCAAGTGCTTGATGTTATAGAGGTTGACTCTTGAAAGATGTGACAATTTGACAGAAATGGACTGTTCAATTGGAAGACTGAAGTATCTGATTGACTTGAATATAAACGGCTGCTCGCGTCTTGAAGAGTTGCCTGAAGAAATTGGAAGGCTAGAGAAAGTAAAGCGCTTCTCTTTGACGTATTGCTATAGGGTGAGCAAACTTCCCGGCTCAATTGAGAAGTTAGCGTCTTTGACGGAGTTGTATCTATCAAATATGAGCGTCACAAGCTTGCCTGATTCAATCTGTAGACTCAAATGTTTGTCAACTCTCAATGTATCAAGAATGCCAACGACCGACCATATAAGAGTTGGGGAAGGGATTGAAGAGAACCCTGGAAATAGGACACGTTGTAGGTGTGCCAGGTCTAAGTGGGTTGTAAATGGGTCATAATATAACCCATTTATTTTGACCAGTTAATTTAGAACCCATTTATAGCTGACCTAATAAATTTAGATGACCGGTTTATAACTCATTTAAATGAATATGATTTTCTTTTTGTTCTATCCTATCATATTCTATTATACAAGCCACACTTTGTGCAAGCAATGAAACACTGCTCCCTCACTCACTCGTCCCCACCCCCAACCCCCTTAGAAGGTGGGGAATCGAACTCCCCACCTCCCCCTTCCCAAGTGAAAAGGGTGGCCACTCAGTTTTTGGTCCATTTTCACGGACCTATCCACAAAAGATATTAAATTTCTCGACAGAGTCTGGCAAGCATCTAATGGCAATTATAGAAAGAGTTTCATGGAGAAGGAAAACAAATTAGAGGAACTGACTTTGTGGCTTGTACTCACAGAAAAGGAGAGTACATAAATCCATTTTCGGTACTTAGAAGATGATGCGAGCAATCAGCATTTGATTACGCACGCCAATTCATGAAGCTCGATGCGATTACACGACTGAGGAGAACGAAGGTTGAGTAAGGAAGTGAAAGTGGCGATATAGGCTTATGAAGGGAATGCATCCCACAACATACGCAGCAAATTACGCAGAATTAACAAGCCCAAAATCATACTTGAATCACTGATCGTAGATGACTCCATCACACGAGGGACGTACCGTAATTTCCGCAGATTAAATGTTCAATGCGGCGAGAGAGTACGTCGTCTACCGATTTCGCATTCGGGACAGGAGCGGGAGTCGTCGTCGTTTCTCTGTCTTCTCTGTTCTCTGTGTCACTTGTAAACGTGACTTTTTCACGTTTTAAAACTGATAACTGCCTTTTGCGGTTATCCAATGTAGTCAAGGGGTGTGGTAGCTTACATGGGCCGACCACGGCACTTCCCGTACATCCCATAAAATCCAACATCTCCCACTCGCCCATGATGGGCTATCAATAACTCTCTCTTCTCTGCAAGGTTCATATCAACAATTAATCCGTGCGACCAGCATACTATGAGAGCTCATTGCCATACATCCGTTGGGAGTATATAGCAGCTCAAATTAGGCACAATACCTCAAAGTAGATCCAGTATGCAGTACCATAGATCAATCGGTCACATTTACATCATATCTCTCTTGATCTCTTTGAGTACTCGAATACATTGTATTCACAATCATGATTAAGCTCAAATAATCATAATTGGTCGACCTGTGAACACAAAGATAGAATGTGACATCAAAATAAATTGATCTTCCTTTTCCCTTAAACCTCTCAATTTCAGTTCAACTCGCTTTTCTAGAAATGTCCCATTAGATCGAATCAATCTCATGACCATTGGCAACACTCTAAGATAGCGAACACCGAATAGAAATCTTGAGAATAAGTAAGAGTCGTGAGGGGACAAATTTGAGGAACTTTTATCCTCAAGAGTCTCACACGGCTTGAAAGTTGAGATCAAAACTTTCGCCAACTCTTATTGGTCGTCTCATGCATACGTAGTATGAAATACGTATTATGATATTCTCTCATTTCCCATGGAGCGTATGTCTTTCCACTTAGTACTGTACAGATGATAGTTCAGATATACCCAATGTCTAATTTGAGTTCACAAATATACTTTGTTCAAAAGTATTTATCAGAACTCACGTATGACAATAAAGACAGATAAAGTGAATTTTGTGACCTATTTCACTTTCGAACATAATAAACATTATGACCTCATCTTAACACTTTGTTAAGGCGACATCTATACTTTAAACCCAAGCTCTCAATTATCACCTAGATAATGAGCTTAAAATTGTCTCATCTCTATTTATCACACAGTAAATAGAGGCAGTTACCCGTGTGAGTGGGCTAATCTCTTATCTGTTCGACATACCCTCTCAACATAATGCACCTAGCATTAATATGCATAAATGTCATACAAAACTCATAGGCATCAATAATGATAACAAATACCATTAACTGTGAACTTTGGAAAATATAAATATCCAGTACTCCAACTTCTACGCACTCCTAGAGATTTCAATGTAGGGAACTAATCCCTTTGTCAACACATGACCAAGGAAAACCCCTTCGTCATAGGATCTACTTTCATTCTTTGCGTAGATACGTAATGGACGTTCACATCTTTTCGTATGACCATGTCTTTCACAAAGTTATACTTCGTGTCTATATGTTTGGTCATACAGTGGATCCTTAGTGTAAGCTATCACTGCTTAACTATCACAATTAACCAATAATTGAACCGTCAGCATCCTTAGCAATACCTCATTGATCCAAACATCTCTTAAGCCAAACATCATCTTGTACTACTGCTGATAATGCCACAAATTCGGCTTCGATTGTGGATAAGGCTATATACGTTTGCTTCTTACTACTTCATGATATGGCGACATTGTTAAGTAAGAACGCAAATCGAGAGGTAGAATTTCTCACATCTAAACTTCCTCATCAGACAGCATGAGTATAGCCTTCAAGGTGCAGATCTCTACCTTGATAACTCAGCGAATAATCAGCAGTACCCATCAGATACCTCACGATTCTCTTGACGACAGAACAATGTGCTTGACTTGGATTGGATTGGTACCTACTTACCATTCCAACTGCATAATAAATATTAGGTCTTGTACACATCATAGCGCACATAAAGCTTCTAACAGCACTAGCATATGGAACACTTTTCATTTCTTCATTTGCTTGTGGAGTCTCAGGACACATTTTGCGGCTCAGACCTTCACCTCTTGCAATAGAAGTATCTTTAGGTTTACAGTCCTGCATACAAAGTCATTCAAAGACTTTATCTATATAAGTCTCTTGTGAAAGAGATCAGAATCTCTTTGAACGATCTTTTGAAATCTTAATTCCAAGAATATATGCTGCTTCATCCATATCTTTTGTCTCAAAATTGGAACATAACCAATTCTTGACTGTATTAACAAATTCCATATTGCTTTCGGCAATCAGGATATCATTAACATATAATGATAAGATCACAAATTGATCTTTGGATCTGTTGATATATACACAATGGTCTTTATCAATCGTTACAAAGTCATATGCCACTATGGCATTACGAAAAAGTATATACCATTGTCTTAAAGACTGCTTAAGGCCATAAATCGATCTCAAAAGTCGACATATTTTTTTTGTTCTTGGCCTTTTGTAACAAACCCAACGAGTTGTTTCATATAAATTTCTTCTTTTAATTCTCCATTGAGAATCGCAGTCTTTACATCCATTTGATGTAATTCAAGATCCATGCCAGAATAAGGTGAATTGAGGTAAATCTCACCACAGTAGAAAAAATCTCTTCATAATCAATTCCTTCTTGTTGATTACCCTTTCACCACAAGGCGAGCCTTATATCTCTCAATCGAGCCATCAGCTTTACGCTTTATTTTGAGAACCCATTTGTTCCCTATGGCTTTGCATCCGTTCGAAAGATCAACCAGTTCCCAAACTTGATTTTGATCTCATTGACTCCATCTCTTCTTCCATTGCTTGTATCCACTTTTTCTTATCAGGGCAAGTTAGAGCCTCATTTAAATTCCTTGACTCATTCTCTTCTTGTGAAGCGGCCATATGGACTAACCATGAAAGCTTCCCTTTCAATGTCAAAACATCGACGGGAAATACTTTTGCGACTTGTTCGCCGTATTGGAGATCGTACACTTAGTACATCATGTGTCATCTCCCACTTGGCGACTTGCTCGCCATATTGGAGATTGTACCCTTGGTACTTTATACTCCATTATGCTCCCACTCGGATTAGATAACGACGACATCTTCACATCAAGTGGTTGCAATTGAAACTGGTTCGAAACAAATTCCCAACTTCTCACATTGCTCCCACTTGGATGAGATGCCCTAGTAAAATCATTATCACTATCCAAGATTTTAAACAGAGAATAGTCTTCACCTATCTCTCCCTTTTTTCGGAAAATCATTCACTAAGAATGGAACATCTCGTGATTCAAATTCAGTTACACTCCCACTTTCTTTCTTACCTATAAATACACACCCATTCGAGTGCTCTTAGTATCTTATGAAGATACTCTGTTAGCCTCTAGGGTCCAATTTCTCATACTTGTAGGAGGGCTCGTGTGTATAGGCAGCACAATCTCAAGGTCTAAGAAAACTTACATATGATTTTCGACCTGTCCATGATTCATATGGGGTTGAAGTAACTAATTCAAAAGGCACACGGTTAAGTATCTAGACAGCAATCAACAAAGCATCACCCCAAAGGTGATAGGAAAATTAGCCTGTGCCATCGTAGACCTAACCATTTTCATTATGACCTGTTTCTTCTCCCTACAACTCCATTCTATTGAGGAGTCGTTGGAATACTCAACTGTCTTTCTATTCCTTTTCCATCACATAACTTTCTGAATTAAACAGATAGATTTTCTTCGACCTCGATCGGATCTTAATTTTTTTTAAAATTGATTTTCTAAAAGATCAAACAATTTCTCAAAGCAAATCATGCCTCAAATTTATGAGATATCAAAAATAACATGTCTGAATCGAGTGTAATCATCTATAAATGTGATGAAATAAACATCCCCATGCCTTGTTCTCACATTCATTGAACCACATATGTCCGAATGGATCAACTGCAAAGGAAACTCAACTCTTGTTCCTTTTTCCAAATGGTTTTCTCGTTGTTTTTTCGCCAGGCAATGCTCACAAATAGGCAAATCGACTTTTTCAATATTGCCCAATAAGCCCTCTTTGGCTTATCTAAACATTCGATATTGGCCAATATGACATAGCTTAGCATGCCATTTATTCACATCATTACAGAAGATGTAAATAGGGAATAACTAACATTCACACTATTGTACTCAACAATCAGCACAATAAAACCATCCAAAAAATATCCAGAACCACAATAAGTTGTTCCCAACGACAAGTCATCACCATCGTTATGAAAGTTCAAATTGAAATCAAGTTTAACCAATCCTAACACGAAAACTAAATTCTGTCGAGTTTTTGGAGCATATAACACATTATGTAGGAATAGGGTGCGACCACCGCGCATATTCAATTGGCAGGTGCCAATCCCTTTAACTTCAACTCAGGAATTGTTTCCCACATTTATCCACTTTGCTTCATGTGGAACTCGTTGAAATTCCACTGAGGCATTTCTGTCATTCGCTACATGGTCTGTGGCTCCTAAGTCTACAATCCACAAAAGAATGAGATTCAATTACGAAAACTGAACTGGAGACATGAGTAACACTCTCAAGTGCACAAAAGGTTTCTAACTTCTTTGGCTCACCATAATTATGAGCAAAGTGACCCTTATTGCCACAGTTAAAATACTTCACTTTTGAAATGTCATTTTTGAAAGGACACTTTTCTTTCCCATGTCGGTTAAACTTCGATTTCCATCTTGAAGAATTTGTTCCCTTGTCGTTCCACTTCTTGAAACCACCTTGACGCTTACGCTTGGAGCACGAAGCTCGATTTGAGCTAGAACCAACATAACAAATGTCGATTTCTGGTTTAGCCAGCAGAAGGCAGTCCACCTTTTGTTCAAGACGGCGTATAGCATCCTAAAAAAAGTCTTTGCTTTTCATTGTGGATCAAGTGAATTTTCATATGCACACAGCTATGAGGTAAAGAACAGATTACTGCTTGCATTTGCTACTCATCAGTCAAAATGTGGCCTACATCTTACAGTTCACTTATCATGTTTGACATACGCCTTAAATGTTGTTTTATATTTTGCCCATGAGGCATCATATAAACGTCAAACCTTATAGTGATTTGTTTCAATTTGGTGACTGATGTCAAACCAAACTTGGCTTTTAATGCTTCCCACATGACTTTAGCATTTTCAAAATCCTTGAACTCTCACATTATACCATTTTCCATGCTACTCAGCAATGTAATGTGTGCAGTAGAGTTCATCTTTGTCCATGCAGCAAATGCCTCTTTATCTTTTTCTATATGGTGTAGTAATTTCATCTTTAAGTTTTTCCACAATTAGGTTAAGAGCTTCTAGTGCTTCTTGCTCTTCTAGCACATACTGGATTCTCATATTCTAGTTTTCATAATTTTTGTCGTTCAAAATTCTCTCATTTGTCAAGCTCAGCTACGATATTCTAAGAAGCTATGGCCATTGTATCTGAACACGAAGTTCTATAGACATGTATTCACGAACTATTAATGCCTAATATTTATGCATCTATTTTATACTAACTAATTACATTAATGAATAATTTCACATAAGGTCTCAGATTCAAAAGCTCACTATGTTCCTAATCATCGTCTAAGAATCCTCGCTTGAAATTATCATTAACATAATCATTTATGTAAAATTGAGTTCATTAAAGTTACTAAAACTTTATAGAACTCCCCACTCGAATAAAGATCATAAATCATACAATGATCCCTATATCTTGTAATAATAACATGGCATGGCATGGCATGATTTGAACTAATACACAAATAATTCACGCATCAAATCATACTCTAATTTCATAATACAAGATATAAATAGCAAGTACTCTAAACTTTATATATGCTATCAGCAACCTTGCTCTACACAATTTGCATGTGATTATGTACATGTAATCCGTCCTCTATATTTAAAAAAATATAGGTAAAAATACAAAACGGCCCAAAATACGTGTATCATGGGTTTCATACGTATTTTCATAATTTTAAATACATCAAATGTGACGTCCCGAAATTTCGACATCTGCAAAATATATAAAATTGGATTTTTATGGTTTAACGGACAATTATTGGACTCGAATTTTATTTGATTTGAAGCGTCGGTCAGAGAGATCAACCAGTTTAGGCGCGCCGTAGAATTAGCCTTTCGCGCCGGAGCCTGGCCTTGACCGAACGCTCGTTGTGAGATATCCAAAATGTTCTCAGTCGTCAGTGCCAAATGACCAACCTGTCCTAAATGACCAATTACCGAATCGCCCCTAGATATTATTCACTACAAGACAAAATATTCAAAATATGAGTTGACCTTGATGGACCCCACCCCACTTAATTACCCATCCCTTCTCTCTCTCTCTCTCTCTCCTCTCCTTTTCTACCGTGGACAACCCCCCATTTCTTTCTTTTCTCTCTTCTCTTCTCTCTCTCCCTTTTTTTCTGCTGACGTGCCGCCGCCGACCCGGCCCTCCGTCGCCCGTGCAACCGTCGACCAGCCCCCAGCCGCCGTGGACAGCCACTACCGACCCGTACCGCCGACCTCAGCTCGTGAACAGTACTGACCGAGACCCGCCATGTCGCCGTGTTGTCGTTGTGTGCTTGTGTCGTCGCCGCCGTCCGCCACCGTTGTCGCCGGACCGATAGTTGTGAGTTAGCCCCTAACTCTCGGTTAGGTCGCTAATTGCGTTCGGGTTTAGTTTAATTAGTCTAATTAGGCGTTCAAGTAGATTAATTGTGGTCGATTTAGTTAGAGATCGGGCTTAGGTTAAATGACCGCAATTAAATAAATTAGACTGATTAGCTAGGTTGTCTGTGGCTAATTGGTGAGTAGACTGGATTGCTTGTTTGACTGTAATTGTTTGACAGCGAGCGAACGCTTGGTTAGAGCCGAAAGGGCGATGAATTGATTGACTGGTTGGTTGGTAAGTGGATGAGTCGCATGTGGTCAGTGTTAATGTTTGAGTGCGATATGTTAAATTATTGTCGACTGTTTGATGTGGTGATCAATGCCTGACTGTTCAATGCTCTGAATGGTTTGTGATTGACTGAATGAGGATTGGTCACCCGTATTTTAGATGCAAAGTCTAGTGGAGAATTCGTGCATCACATGACCACGTGTGGAGTTAAATTGCATATTTGAGCATGAAAATGGCCTTGGGCCAGGTTTTTGAGCACGATTCTGTGTGTGGGTGCATTGGACTAAATGCAAAGATATAAACTGGCTGGTTGCCTAGTGTGCTTGCGTGGTCATATGATGGAATGCCTGATATATTCGTGCCATGTCGATCGGAATCACACGACTTATCGGATGCGCGACGATCTGTGTTGCCAAGCTGGTCCGATGCCAGTCGCAGCTAGTGATGCACCGAAGCCCCTATAGGGATTCCTGGTAGTTCTGTGTCGTGTCGATCGGAACCACATGGTCTATCGGTTGCGGTCGCCGAAAGTAAGGGACGACGCTCGGTCATGCCAGAAGAGCACCAACTATCTAGTGTGCTGAGCACCAACTGTCTAGTGTACGAGGGCGAGTGGCCATTAATAACTAGAACACGCGTATTGCATTATGCATGAGAGACTGTGATGAGTGTTCTGGTTGCTTGCCTTGGTCTGTGTGGTTTGAATGCTTTGTGATACTACTGTATTGTGTGGGCCAAGGCGGGGTAAGTTTGCATGTGATTGATGGTTGATCTGCTATTGCTTTATTCTGCCTGTTTAGGTCGCTTGAGTGAATCAATGCCCTAGTCGGACTTAGGCGTTGACTCAGGAAGATATTTTATATCTCACCCGTTGTTGTTAACTGTTTTCATATCCTTAGCGCTGGAGGGCAAGGACGTGGAGGTAGACCATTGTTGGAGTAGGCTTTTGGGAGTAGTGTTGACCCTACCCTGACCTAGTATCTTTTTGTGGTTGTAGAGAGCAGTCCTGAGGTGGGCTTGTATAGGCTTCGCTTCATAGGGTTAATAGTGAAAGATAAATGAAAGAAATATTCTGCTGAGTTTGCTGATGTTGGTTGTTGTGACTTCCTGCTTTTCTATCCCTGCTGTTTTATTGTTGTCTGGGGAGGTAGAACGATCCACGTGCGCTTAATTATAAAGATAAATGAATGGGTCGATGACGTGCTTGGGACGTCGTCCTTTTGACCTAAGACATTTGATAGGGTTGTCGCGTGCCCGAGAGTCAGGGCGTGACATCAAACATGTCAAAAAAATATACCAAATTGAAGATAATTTCGAGACGAACACAACGGTACCTTGAACGTCCCCATCGGAGCTCGGACGCACCTCCACGCGCCGGTCAAAGCTTCGGCGCGTTTGGTCAACGAAGGTCAAAATGCAATTTTTAGAAAATATAGGGACCAAACTGAAATTTAATGAAAAATCAGGGACTAAATTGGAATTTTTAGAAAATTTAAGGACCAAATTGCAATTTTCAGAAAAATCAAGGACCAAATTGCAATTTACATGAAGTTTAGGGAGCAAATTGCAATTTTCAGAAAGCTCAGGGACCAATTTGAAATTTTCATAAAATTCATGGTCAACCGGGTTGGAATTTTGGGTCGCGGATCGGGCTGGGTTCTCTAGTCAGTTAGCGCCCGCTGACGTTAGCGTGACGTCATCTGCTGCCGTTAGCAGGCCACGGTCGCGACGATTCGTTTACGTCCCACGTGTTGAGCACGTGAGGCGCGTGAGGCCCACCCGCCGACGCCCCCTTCGGCGCGTGTCGTCGCGTGTGGTCTCCTCCGGCGGCAAACGACCTATCCAAATTCTCGTATTATCGAGACGAATCCAATGGTATATTCAAAATCCATTTTCATTGAGAAAAAAGCACGAGTATCGCCGCGGCTCGAATTCACCCTGTACTCGTGGTGGTGTGTGCGGGGCATGTAGGCTATCCCGGCGTCGGCTCGCGACGGGCGACCACTTAAAATCTTCATCTCTCCGAGCCCGTTCCATGGATGTGTTAAAAAATCGTTTTGGTTGGGAAGAACAGAATCGATTCCCAATGAACAGTGGCGACGAAAACTGGGTTTTATGCGTTAATACGATTACAAAACATCACTTGATTAGGAAACAAGAATCGATTGCTCTTATACCAATGAAGGGAACGCATCCCACAACATACGCAGCAGATTACGCGGAATTAACAAGCCCAAAACCATACTTGAATCACTGATTATAGACGACTACATCACACGAGGGACGTATCGTAATTTCCACAAATTAAATGTTCAATGCGGCGAGACAGTACGTCGTCTACCGATTTCGCATTCAGGACAGGAGTGGGAGTCGTCGTCGTTTCTCTGTCTTCTCTGTTCTATGTGTTCTCTCATCAACCAGGAACTGATAGAGGGGGGAAAGAAACGCCACTTGTAAACGTAACTTTTTCACGTTTTAAAACTGATAACTGCCTTTAGCAGTTATCCAATATAGTCAAGGGGTGTGGTAGCCTACATGGGCGGACCACGGTACTTTCCGTACACCCCATAAAATCCAACAGCTTAGAAAGAGACTACCGAATCCACATGAAAGCTTACAGTTGTGGTCAAGCGACAAAATTCTAGCTTCGCTGCCAAAATTCTACAAGTCAAAGAATAAAACTCTTCTAATTACCCAAACCAACGTCGCAAAATGTCTGGAGATGTTCCAGATTCCACTGCGAAATGAACCTGATAGAAGATACTTTGATTTGTGTTTCCTTGCTGACCCAAAAAGAGAAGAAGGTTTCTGGCAACGACAGTACCCTGTAAATATCCTCCATTCACGTAAATTAGTAACAACGGACCGTGATTTGTACATTGAGGATCCAATTGAACGGAACAACTTGGGAGGACTACCAATCAGTTTATTGCATCATCTTTATGAACTCCAACCACTGAAAAATTACCCCGTATAATGTCTAGTCACGTGGGACCCGGAGTACGCGACAATTTCCTCTCACGCGTTGCCCAACCGCGTAGCGGGTGCATAGAAGTGAACCGTCTTGGTCATGTATAAAGTAGGGGTGAGCATGGTTCCAGGGTAGAACCGAGAACCGGAGAACCGAACCTGTGGTTCCGGTTCGGTTCCAGGTTCTAGCAAATTAGGGTCCGGTTCCCGGTTCCGGATTTTGAAGAACCGCCGGTTCCGGTTCCGGTTCCCGGTTCTACCTTGGAACCGAACCGGAACCGGAACCGAAACCGAAACCTTATTTTTAAAAACCATAATTTCCTACTTTCTATTCTATTTTCTCACTCTTCCTCGACGCACACCCACGCCCGACGGTCTCCTCTCTCATTTTTCCAATCCTCACCCTTGCTCTCAATGCAGCAGCACGCCCACGCCCGCTCTGCTCCCTCCGCAGTCCTTCAACGACCACCCTTCCCTCACCGTCCATCGCCTCGTCGAACGGCCATCCCTCAACGACGCCCGACGGCCATCCCTCACTGTGTGTCGGACGGCCATCCCTCTCGAGGTATGCTGGTTGTCCGTCAATTCTTTCAGCCCCCTTCCTTTTCAGTTGTCCGTCTGAAATTCAAGGCATGTCGTGATTAGCAATCCTTGGTATTTTGTTAGCTAAATATTGGAAATTTATGCTCTGTGAGAGACATTCCACATGTCCTTAAATTGAAATTTTTCTGGCATTCCATTTTATAATTGAATTGGCCAACACACCTGGTGGGAACTTCGTTTTGATATTAGGCAGAAGATTAGGAAGTGAGACCTCCAGTTTTGTTGCTTCAATGTTCACGAGGGTTTACCACCAGTATAGGTTGACAACACTATACCCCCCTAGGATTGGGCGGCTATAGTGAGAGATCTGATGCAGTGGTACTACTATCTTCGACAAGCGAGTCAAGGCTTGCAAGCCCCCTGTGCCTTGCACCGCCTCAAAGATAGTGTCCATGAAAATCACCTTAATGTTTGTTTTGTTTTGTCACGTTCTTTTTATTTATGAAGCCCAGCAATTCCTTGAAACCCAGTGAGGCCTATAACTTAGGGCTTACTAATTGGTTTAAGCACATTCTGGATGAATAACATGAACTTGCATGACTAAAACAGGAGTTTAGTACCTCAAGCATTGAACAAGGCAGTAAAAGACTTTTACTAAAAGTTACATTATTGATTTTCATCTTTTTTTTTTTTTTTTTACCATGGAAATGCAAGAATACCATTTCAGATGTGTGTAGCAATTCGCATTTGTCATTATCTTTTGTGAATATGGGTGGACAGTCATGGTATGTTCTGGCTTAGTCCTCAGCTGTTTCCTGCCTTTGGCCAAAAAAGAAAAGAGAACCCTGCCTACCTTTTCCTCTACGAGCAGGTTCACCGGTTTGGTCAAAAAGGAAAAAGTGGGCCGATGAATTCATCACCGCTGCAATGTCCAGTTTTTCGTTCCTTGAACAGCTGACCATTCTGTAAGTAGGCTTGGGGAGGGAGGTGTCTGATATGGTATGATCTTTTAGTCCAAATAATGATTTTACCCGTTGCTATTGTGGAAGAGGGACATATGCTTTTATGTAAAAGCAAATTTTCATAAATCTTTTGTACCTCAGTTGCGGTTCCTTTGGTTCTCTCTTTCTTTCACATCCTTTCTATGGTGCAGTTATGATTCTAAACATTCATCTGCTTCAATGGAGGCATTTCAAGTCGAGCTTCTCTTCAAATGAACTTTGCTAATCCAAAACAATTCCAAACTCCAAGCTCTTCCAATTTTCTGCAGTTTGTGAATCCTTTCCCGAAGAAGGAATGCTGCGCATTCCAATTTTTCTGTAAAACTTACGTATTTATCCTATGCTAGCTTGTGTTGTGTTGCGATTTGTTGCCAATACTTGTTTATTGAATGGTTAGAAAAGACAACTTATCTGTGTATTCCTTCTTGCAGTTATGATTTCGCATTTGTTAGAGCTTCTTTGCTTGTGAAGGGCTGCTTTTGTATTGATAAAGTTTGTCTTGTAGATCCATCAGTAAGGATATGGTGCTATCTCTGCAGCTTTTTGGGTCAATCCCTTATGATGTAATCTAATTATATTTTATTTTTGTATGTGTGAAGTTGATGTATCAAGATAACATGTCAATGGAGGTGGAGGGACTTGAGCAGATGACTCCAGACACTGAATTGGGATTGTCGGACAATGAAGGTGAAGAAGAGCCATCCCCAACCATGGGTGCGAGTGCGACAAACAAGGTACTTGGTGCTCGTCTTCCACCTCGTGATAAGAAATATATGTCCGATTGTTGGGAACATTTTACTAAAATCATAGATGAGAAGACTGGAAAAGCAAATAACGTGAGGTGCATTCATTGTGGGGTTCAATTAAAGTATAATGTTTCTAACGGTACTTCTTCGATGAGGAAGCATTTGGTAACGTGCAAGAAGTTTCCTCGCAATGTAGATAAGAGGCAAAAATTCTTTGCACCACGTAATGTAAACGTAGATGGCAAGGCAGGGGGAGATCCTAGTACTGGTAATGTCTTATCGACTTGGACGTTTGATCAAGATCGTTCTAGGCAAAAGCTTGCTCAGTTCATCATCGTTGATGAGCAACCTTTTTCGTTGGTTGAGCGTGTTGCATTTCGTGAGTATATCAGTGAGTTACAACCTCTCTTCAAACATATATCGCGATTTACAGTGGCTAGAGATTGCATGAAGTTATATCTTGGTGAAAGAACTTGTTTGAAGACTTACTCTGGTAAGTGTGATTCTAGGATTGCACTCACGACTGATACATGGACTTCCATTCAAAACATGAATTATTTGTGTCTCACTGCACATTTTATCGATGAAAATTGGAAGTTGCATAAAAGAATCATTAATTTTGTGGTGATGCATAGTCACAGGGGTAGGAAAATTGGAAAAATGGTGGAGAAATGCATCTACGAGTGGGGAATAGAAAAAAAGGTGTCCACAATCACCGTAGATAATGCTAGTTCGAATGATGTTGCAATTGGTTATTTGAAGGATAAACTTTCACAAGAAGGGTCATTGATCTTAGGTGGTAAGGTCTTGCACATGAGGTGCACTGCTCATATATTAAACTTGATTGTGAAAGATGGCTTGACTAAGGTAGGTGGTTCTATTGAACGTGTCCGAAACGCCATTAAGTATGTGAGGAGCTCTCCCATGAGAGCCAAAACATTTCAATCTTGCATTGAGAGTGAAAGGATCACTTACAAGGGTTCGGTTTGTCTTGATGTTGCCACTACATGGAACTCCACTTACCTCATGTTAGACACTGCCATAAAGTTCAGAAAAGCCTTTGCACGGATGGAAGAAGAGGATTTGTCTTTCGTAGGTGAGCTTAGCCATGATCTTCTTGATGATGATGATTGGAAAAATGCCATTATTCTTTCCGATTTTCTAGAACAGTTCTATAAAGCCACTAAACTGATGTCGGGGAGTTCATATGTTACTTCAAATGATTATTTCGAGGGGATAGCTGCTTTGTACAAATATTTGAAAGACGCAGCGGATTCTTTGGATCCTAAGCTTGGACCTATGGGTATGAAAATGAAAGAGAAATTTGACAAATATTATGGGAGTTTAGATAAGGTGAATATGCTGGTGTTGATTGTTGTTGCGTTGGATCCTACAAAGAAGTTGAATTATGTGAGTTTCTGTTATCGACAAATTTATGATGATGAATCAAGAATCAATGAGATGTATGATAAGGTGAAGAACGCTTTGGAGCAGTTGTATAAATTTTATGAACAATCTTTTGCTTCAAGTAATCAAAAGTGTGGTAGCCAAAGTATGAGTGCTAGTAGTAGTGGTTCCAATTCCGTTGGCAATGAAGCTAGCAGCAAGTATGACATCCAAGCTTGGCGGAAAATCTATATGCTCTCGAAGAAAAAAGTGCACGATGGCAACAAATCTGAGCTTGATCGGTATCTTGAAGATAAAGATGAAGAGGCTCTTGATCTTGACCTTTTGATGTGGTGGAAGACTACTGGCGCAAAATATAAAATCCTATCTTTGATGGCTCGAGATGTTTTGTCTATTCCCGTAACTACCATTGCTTCAGAGTCGACTTTTAGTACATCGGGTCGTGTGCTTGATGGCTTTCGAAGTTCTTTGACTCCTAAAGTTGTGGAAGCTTTGCTTTGCACTCAAGATTGGTTAAGAGCCGTTCGTATGCCGATTAACATTGAAGAGTGCATTGAGAATGCAGAAAAGTTGGAGTTAGGTAAGTAATGTTTATATGTTTATATATTGTAATTCCTTTGTATATATTTTGAATGAACGTTCTACTTAATCTCTTCTTCTTTTCAGATATGGATTGTCTTAATGAGGATATTATCATCGGTAAATAGAGTTTACGGGTTGAAGTGGAATTAATATATGTGGTAAGGCTTTCTAATAGTTGTTTCAGTTTAGTTAACAGTAATTTTAATTTAAAACTAATATTAATTTGTTGTTTCATTTGGTTTCAGGTGGTTAGATTTCAAATCTCGTGTGATCGGAAGGGAGGCTCATGATAATCTTTTTGCATGTGGATTTTCAAGAAAGGCGAAGCTATTAGGGACAAACCTGTGAGTTTGAAGGACAAGGTGGATCAGTGTTTTAAGGAAGGGGGTTCCTCATATGAGACTCTTGACAGCGTAACTAGTTATTTATCATCATTGTTGGACTCTGCTTTTAGATGTTAAACTCCTACTAGGAATAGTCTTTCAAATCTTGCTCCCATTCCTTTTGTTTCTTGATTGTTAGCACTCTCATGCTAGTGAAATTTTGAATCTTGAAGATTATCTTTACCTTTAGTTTTCCATCAATTGATGTGCTGAATTGAAATTGTTAGCTTTCCCTTTGACAGATCTCTAGTATTTACAAGAGTCAATGGTCTCCTTTCCTACTTTATCCTTGCTGAGTTTTCTGTCCATGTAAGTGAAGAATGATCTCTAGGGGAAAGCACCTCAATTTAGTATCATGGAGAAAAAATTTATATGGTGTACTAGTGAGAAAGAGCATTGCAAAGGACAGGACAACGGCAATAAAAGCAATTGGTCTCTGTGGACAACTTCGGACCAAGAATGAGAGGAAGTATCTGTTGCTTACATCCGAGTTTGTAGCACGTTTTCTGTTTTTCGTGGCATGTGACCTTTCTTGGGATAACGTGGACCTAATAGTAAGACAAGAACTTTAAACAACAAACGTTATTGTCGAGTACGGCGGTATAAAATCATTTGGTCAAGTACGGCAGGTTCTCGGGTACCCTGGAACCGGACCCTGGAACCTGTGATAGGGTAGGTTCCAGGTTCCACGGTATGCAGGGTAGGTTCTAGGTTCCGAAAAATGAGGAGTCGCGAGCGAGGGCACGGAGGCGGCGGAGCACGGAGAGGCGGGCGGCGGAGGACAAGGACGAGGATGATGCGGCCTGGGAGAGGAGGAGGCGGACGCGGGAGGGGTCAACGGGCTGCTTCGGGGTGGGGATGCGCTCGACGCCGAAGTGGCGGTCATTGTTTTTTTTTTTTTTCCAATTTTAAACGAATTAAAATAAAAAAATCTAAATAGATCACGTTAAATGGCTTTCCAAATATATGTTGCCAAACAGCATTTTCTCAAACTTTCTTTTCAAGGCACTTTTTAATTACAGTTTACCAAATAGCTTTTGTATTTCACCAAATGCCTTTAGACTAAAGGCATTTGCATTTTTCCAGAAGCTTTCCCCAAAAGCCTTTCCAAACGCAACTATACATACACGAGAGCTAGAGTTGGGAACCCTGATCAGATAGTAAACATTCTGCGGAAGCACATCAACCATCAGCTCTTTCGATGGCTTCTTCTTCTACTTCGAATCTGAAAAGGTATTACCATGTGTTCCTGAGCTTCAGAGGCACGGACTTCCGTAACAATTTCCTCGGTCATCTTTATGCAGCTTTGGACCAGAAAGGAATAGACACTTTCATGGACAGCGAAGAGCTTAGGATAGGAGAGCAAATATCGCCGGCGCTTATGAAGGTGATCGAGGGATCGCGCGTAGCAATAATCGTTTTCTCCAAAAACTACGCTTCCTCGCCGTGGTGCTCGGAAGAGTTGGCCAGGATCATGGAGTGTAAGGAGCAAAGAGATCTCAAGGTCTTTCCCTTGTTTTACAAAGTGGAAGCCAGAGCAGTGAGAACACCGAGAGAGAGTTACAGAGAAGCTATGGCTAAGCATGAGTCAAATTCGGAAAGGATTCGGAGAAAGTGAAGAGATGGGAGAACGCTCTCTTCAACGCTGGTAGCTTGTCTGGGTGGAATTTCCATGAGGGGTAAGCATGTTATCCTTTTGACAAACGCTATAATATCTCTTTTAACTGGTGTCAATCTCATGCTTCGTTTTTATCTTGTTTTTTACCCTCCCCTTACTAGTTGCATGCATGAAATTAGAAGGGTGTGCGCTTACTGTGCGCATGTACCGTCCCCATCGGACGGACTGTCGGATCTGCGCCACAGTGCCCACCAGAGATCCAACCAAAAACTCATCTCTCGGCCTGCATAGACCTGCAGCCAAACCCCATGGCGCGTTCACGGTCGCCTCATTCCAGCCATCGTCTCGGGCCTTCGCCCACTAGCACTGTAGGGCCGATGGCCCGGCCTCGTCTGGCCGGATGCAAGGCCAATAGCCATTCCAGGCCAGTGGGTTGCCACTCTCATTCCCAATCACCTTGATGTTTCCTTCATTTAGTCTGACATAAACGTAGTCCTTACAACCAAGTACTATGTTCAAGTTGGAAAGGATTGCAGGGAACTAAAAATTAGGGAAACTAATCAGAGTGTGAAGAGGAGATGGCTGAACATTGGCAAAGGAGATTTCGAGCATGCCAAAAGGGTGAGTTGGTGAGCTGATTTGAGGAAACAAAAAGAAAAAAAAAAAGCGAGTCTGGCCGTGAACGAAGGGATAGAAGAAAGAAAAAGAATTGTTGGGGGCATTATCAGACTGGGCGAGAAAGAACACGGAGGAATGAATTAAAAAAATAAAAAATAAAAAGGAATCAGGAGGTAGAGGCTGGCGTTGAATGGAGGATGGAGGGAGAGAGATTGAATGGATGCATGTTAGAAAGTCCAACCCAAAAACATTAATATAAAGAGTATATAGGATCCGTTGTCAAGCGACGTGGAACAACTTCAACACCCCTCTCACGAAGAGTGGGTGGAGAGAGACCATATGATTATAAATAGCATATAAGACCCTATTGTCAAGCGATGTGAGACAACAACTTCAACACTTGAGGAGATCATTACCGAAGTAATTAGCAATTCAACAATTACCAAACTTTCTTACTACCAAGAATCATCATAAATCCATGTGACTCTTTGCAAGGCACTTGTCGCGACCCTCCCAGAGCGGCCCTCGCGTCCGGGGAGCGAGAGCAAGCTTAGAGATAATGTCGAGTTGGGATCAACAATCTTCATTCGGCGGGGGTTCTCCTAAACCCTTATCTCGAAGTCGGGTAAATAATATAACATGGCTTCTTATTAAGCCCCAGACAGCAGCCCCATGAGCTAAATTCACATCAAAATTCGATTTCTTTCCTAAGAGACTAGTCTATCTAAACCTAAACTCAGTTGAAAATTACCATTAAATTTCCTAAACTATATGTATACTAACTAAATAAATAAATAAAAGAGATAAATCTGATATTAAGAGCTAACTATCTAATCAAGAACTAATTTTCTAACCTTTCTTTTGATAACATTACTGACTACACCATTCTCTGCGTGAATTCCTGAAGAATGAACTTGGTAACTTTTCCTTTCTTTCTTTCATCTTTGATTCTTCTTTTCTTTTCAGAGCATCCCAACTCTAATTCCCCTCAAGCAAATCACTCAAGTTAATCACTTAATTCTCATTCCATTCTTATCCAGGGCCAAAACATTCATGCTATTGGTTTATACTGGGAAGCACCCCATTCCTAATCATTTTTCATGGTCTTCATCAACGAGTTATATACACTGAACATCTTACAGAGAAAGCAATGCCTCGAAGCATCATCAACAATTACCTCCGAGCACCCTGGGAATCACACAATCAGCTGTCAACACATGCATATAGTAAGAATGGTGTAGTCAGTACGAGAACACAGAGAGATAACAGAAGCGAAATGAGCATTCTCAACCTATTTGCACATATTTGCTCTTGCCAAAAATCCCAGATGTCAACATCTATCGTAACCCTAAATATTGATTTTAGAATCTAATTAGAGATGCTATAATTAATTTAATTACCCAAGAATAGAAATTGTCAAATAGGTCTTTTGATTGAAGACACGAAGCGGAAATACACTTGACAGTACACACAAAAGTCGAATAACCAAAACTTCAAGCTAGCAGGTTCTTTTAATTCGATTCTTGCTGTGTAGATAATGGGAAATTCTTGTCTTACATTGTGCAAAGTACCCGAGTCATTGTCTTTAGGCACACGCTCGCTGTAATTTCCCTTGCACAGACGTTGGCATAGTTTCACCCAAATGTATTATTTCTTTTCATCTCATTATTAGCTAATCTACTTATGAAATTTTCCTTATGACGTTAGAGGTCGAATTCCTGCCATTGCTTTGACATGCTAAAACACGTTTATCTTTAATTTGAGTTTTTCAGAGATGAAGCGAAGTTCATACAATGCATCGTAAGGGAACTATCAATTCATCTGGAGCGTACACCCTTACACGTCGCTAAGTATCCGGTCGGAATAGATTCCCGAGTTCAGCAACTGATATCATTGTCAGAAAAAGAGTCGCATGATGATGATGTTCTCATGATAGGTCTATGGGGACCTGGACGCAAACGCATAGGGAAGACGACGATTGCTAAAGCCATATATAATGGTATTGAGAAAGATTTTCAGGGTACCAGTTTTTTGGCACGAGTAAGAGAAACTTCGAACGAAAGCAATGGTCTAGTTGCTTTGCAAGAACAACTTCCATCAGAGATCTTATCTCATAGAAACTTGACCGTATATAGTGTGGACGGAGGAATTACTTTGATACGAGAAAGACTTTGTTGCAAGAAGGTTCTCCTAGTTCTTGATGATGTGGACCAGTTGGTTCAACTGAATGCGTTAGCTGGAGATGGCCATTGGTTTGGCCAAGGAAGTAGAATTATTGTTACATCAAGAGATAAACATTTGCTGACTTCTCTCTTACCAAAAAAAAAACATTTGCTGACTTCTCATGGTATAAATTGTGTTTATGAAGTTAAAACTTTATATGACGATGAAGCACAAGACCTTTTTGGTCGGCATGCCTTCCCAAATAGCAAGAAAATTGAGATAAGAAGGGATCTCACAGATAGAGCAGTGCATTACGCGAACGGCCTTCTGTTAGCCCTCCAAGTGTTCGGCTCATTCTTATGTGGAAGAAAGTAACCTGCATGGGAAAGTGCATTGCGCAACCTCTCCAAAAGTCCCGACTAGACTATCAATCGAGTTCTCAAGACAAGCTTCGATGGATTGGACAACAAGGTGAGGGAGATTTTCCTCGATATTGCTTGCTTCTTTAAGGGGAAAAGTATAGAATACATCAAGGAAGTCCTTGACAGCTGCGGTTTTGAATCAACTATAGAAATAGAAGTTCTCATCAAGCGGTCCTTGGTAACAAATGAGCATGGGACCCTGCAAATGCATGATTTAATTCAATTGATGGGTAAGGATATTGTTAATCAAGAATGCCCCGATGATCCTGGGAAGCGCAGTAGATTATGGCTTTTTGAAGATGTTTTGGACATTCTAAGTGAAGACACGGTAAATTTTATTTATGCCACTATTTCTACAGCTCAGTTTTTGTTTTACTCTAATTTGAACGGTTATGGAAGTTTTCTGTGACCACTGAACTTGCTTTCTTATGGATAGGGAACAAATGCAATAAAGGCCATAGTATTGGTCTTGCAACCAGAAGAGATAACTATTAGTAGTGGTGGCCACGGTTCGGAACCGGCCGGTTCCGATTCGTGGCCACTATGAACCGGAACCGGAACCTTAAGGGCCGCTTCCGGTTCCGGTTTTGAACCGGCGGTTCCGGGCCAATTCAAGGCCCGGTTCCGGTTCAAAATCGAATGGAATCGGCCGGTTCCATTTCGATTCCTGTTCCGGTTTTCAAATTTAATTTTTAAATAATTAATTATGAAATAAAAAATTATGAAATTATGAAATAAAAAATTATCAAATATAAATTGTAATCAAGTTGTAAATTATAATCAAATTTGGGGGGAAAAAAAGGGAAGAGGAAGGGGCTTGAATTTAATGAATTATCAGTAAGCGCCTACATTTCTTCTTGGGATCGAAGAATCAAAGCCTATGAAGTTCTTTTACCGTTGATAATCCCATACTTACCTCATCGTCAATCGTCGCTACCCGTTTCGCCGGTTCCGCTATCGGTAGTCATGGCCACGGGCCGATTTGGGCCCGGAACTGGCCCGGGTCAAAATCGAAACCGGCCCGTGGCATCCGGGCCCGGTTCCGATTTCTTCAAACAGTGATCCCGGCCCGGAATCGGCGGTTCGGGCCGGTTCGAAACCGTGAAATATCTTTTTTATAAAAAAAGAGAAAGACACGCATCCGACAAGTGTCCTATATCCGACACGCAGTCAACGCTCGGGGACTTGCTTAGACACGTGAGTCGGAGGAATTTTTACTAAAAATTTTAACTTAAACTACACTTTTACTTAGCCGAATAGCCAAGATGTGAACTTAGCCAAATGGCCAAGAAGTGAGCCTTCATATCTCATCCATAGCATTTTATAGAGCCACCCCACTTGTTATCCTCACTAAGCATCCAATGTAGGACTCCTTTCTTCAACTTGTGAGGAGTCAAGTCTCATATTTATAGAGCCATCCCACTTGTTATCCTCACTAGGAACTTGACTCCTCACAAATTGAAGAAAGGAGTCCCACATTGGATGCCTAGTGAGGATAACAAATGGGGTGGCTATATAAAATGCTATGGATGAGATATGAATGCTCACTTCTTGGCCATTTGGCTAAATTCACTTCTTGGCTATTCGACTAAGTAAAAGTGTAATTTTAGTTAAAAAATTTAGTAAAAAAGTCCTCCGACTCGCATGTCTAAGCACGTCCCCGAGCGTAACCGGAATTGGTTTTGAACCGGAACCGAACCTTGAACTTGCTCGGAACCGCCGATTCAAAATCGAAACCGGAACCACCCCTTAAGGGTCCGGTTCACCCATGGTTCCGAATCGGAACCGCCGGTTCGGGCCCTGTTCCGGGCCGGTTCGAAACCGTGGCCATCACTAGATACCGGTACCCGTGGCGGTGGTATCTCCATCATCGAAGAATTCGACTTCAATGCTGCGATCCATCTCTTTTTGTCGATGTTGAGCCTTTGTCCAATCATCGACACAAGCTTGAGCCTCCACCGATTCCGAAGCTAATCTTGAACGTCGGTTGTCCAAAATGCTGCCTCCAGCGCTAAATGCTTGTTCAACTGCAACTGTTGAACAATGGGTTGCTAAAACCTATCTTGCGATGAGAGCGACAATTGGGAATTGGGTTGAATGCCTCTTCCACCACTCTAGAATTTTTGAAATCTATGCGGCCTTCGGATTTACTAAGCTCAAAAAAGTGGTTAAATAGGTCTCTACTTCGGAAATATTTCATGTTGCTCCCGTTTGTCTTTTTTGCCTATTTATCGGCATTTTGTACCCTCTACTAATTCTACCTAGGTCCCCGCTTTAAACGTCACTAGGTTGGGAAGATCCACTATCACCTACATTATATCTATTAGAAAATTCATTATACATTTCTACTATTGCGTTTTTAACTACTGTTTGTATAGTCCTAATATATATAAATTTAATCAAATGTAAATAGTCATAATACGTATTTAAATCATCACCTAAACCATCTAATTTGGTACGTGTATTGAAAACACAAGCAACCAAATAAATAAGAGGAATTTCACTATAATAATACAGCCATTTCGTTCGCACTGCCATAATAGTCGGACCTAATTGATCATCTTTTTCATTTTCTTCAAAAATACAAGCAATATTAACACACTCTATTAAAAATAAATGCGTAGTAGGATAATAAATACCGAATAAAGTATAAGTTGCATCATTAAAAACTTTTAAAAGATCTAAAAAAAATTGCAAATATCCCACACTTGCGGGAATAAATTAATTTGACAAATATTATTCGAAATAAACGTACATAATAAATCTTTATATGCAAAAGATTGATTAAGCAACTCGTACGTAGAATTCCAATGAGTTGGAACATCTCTTGGAAATCATTTTGGTCTTCTTCTATTTGCTTTACAAAATTTTCCCCATTCTTTCATAATTTGAGGATGTTTCCATAAAAATTGAATTGCTGTCTTTATTGGGTTGAGAAAAATATCAAGAGTTTGTAAATCATCTTGTACACATAAATTTAAAACATGGCAAGCACATCTAACGTGAAAAAATTATCCACCAAAAGCGGGTTTGCAAATCTTTTCTAACTCGAGAATGGAAGCGGTATTTGCTGCGGCATTATCAAAATCAACTGAAAAAATTTTATTAACCAAAAAATATTCTTCTAAAACTTGCTTAATTATTCTATAAATATTAATTGCCGTATGCCTATCATCAAAAACTCAAAATGCAATAACTCTTTTTTGAATGTTCCAATCATCGCCTATCCAATGACATGTAATACCCATATAAGAATGAGTTTGCCAAGGATCACTCCAAATGTCGCTACCTATATGCACACGTCCGTTGAAATTCATAAAAAGGTTTTTCAAATCTTCTTTTTCTCTTTTATAAATACCAAAAAGTTGGCGTTTAAGCGTATTTCTCGAAATGGGTTTTTCTTGTGGAGTACATGCAGTCTGTATAAAATGATTAAAACCAACTTTTTCACCAAAATTAAACGATAAACATTCAACGGCAGCAAATCTAGCTAATTCTTCTTTATAAACTTTTTAATTGTAACGAAATAAAGGAGAAGCGTTAGAATTGGCGTACCCGAAAATTTATTGTTGGCTGGTGTCGATCCCTACTTGCGTTGGATGTTTTGACCTCAGATGCCGTTTAAATGTTCCATAGCCGCCTCCACCTGTAAATTTATATGTTGCCCCACAATATTTACATTTTACCTCATACTTGTTTCTGCCTAAATGTTCCTTCATGAAGTGTTCGCATGTGTCGGATGTACCCTCCCGTTCTAGCTCCTTTGTTGTTGACATTTCTTCGACACTGGTAGGAGGAGAATGCAGACTTTCTTGCATTGGGACATGCTCGACGTTGGGAATAATGTTGATATCATCAACATCGTCTCCCCAAAATGCAAAATCACGAGGATCATGAGGATGATCGAATTCCCCCATCGGGCCCATCGAGCTCTTTCCTCTGTCACTACCTCTGCTTCCACTTGCCATTTTTTGAGAGAATTGAGCAGAAAATGAATTCAGAAAATTGACAGAGTCACAGATTTGAGAGAATTTGTGAGAAAAAATGAAAGATGAAAATGGATATTTATAGAATTTAGGATAGATTTATTTAATAAAAAAATATTAAATTGGCCAAATGGCCGTTGCAAGGCAACGGTCAAAATGTTTGACCGTTGCCGGTTCGGCAACGGCTATAAGCCGGTTCCAAACCGGAGGAACCGCCGGTTCCTCGGCGGTTCCTCCAAGCTCTTCAGAACAGGCCCGGAACTGCCGGTTCCAGGCCGGTTCACAAAAATCGTAACCTGGAACCGGCCCATATGGGCTGGGCCGATTCAGGTTCGGAACTGGCCGGCCCGGTAAACGGGCCGGTTTCGGGCCCAAACCGGCCCTTATGGGCCGAGCCGGTTCAAGTTCGGAACCGGCGGGCCAGGTAAACAGGCCGGTTCCGGGCCCAAACCGGCCCATGGCCACCACTAACTATTAGCCCTCATGCTTTTACAAACATGAAAAGGTTGAGAATGATAATTTTGCTTGAAGTTTATATCTCTTCACAAGGTCCTATTCGTCTCCCTAACGAGCTAAGATAGCTTAAATGGCCCATTGCCCCGGATCTAGAATTTGGCTCTGGTCCAAAGAAACTTGTTGGAATTGATGTCCAGAAAAGTTGTATCAAACAACTTGGAGGCAAATTTACGGTAAGCCCTTGCGATGATTAGCTTTCCCTTTTATAGCTATAAGTATTTGCGGAGCTTAATGACAGCACTGGTTATATTTTTGCAGAATTTTAGAAAGTTAGAAGTTCATCAATTTTAGTGAATGTGAGTCCTTGGCTAGTGTTCCTGACCTTTCATTGGTTCCAAATTTGGAGAGCTTGAATCTTTATGGGTGCGAAAGCTTGGTGGAGGTTCACCAATCCGTTGGATATCTTGACAAGTTAAAAAATTTGTCTTTAGATTTGTGCTCTAATCTTAGTATCTTTCCCAACAAACTCAAGACAAAATCTCTTCAAACCCTTAATCTCTCTGGTTGCTCTAAACTTGAGAAGTTCCCTAATATTCTAGGAAAGATGGAACATCTAGTAAGACTTGATCCGCAAAGGACGGCTATTAAATAACTCCCGACATCAATTGAAAATCTTGTCTATGTGAAGGAGATGAGTTTAGAATATTCCGAAAACCTCGCATGGCTTCCGTCAAGCATTTATAAGTTGCACAATCTCGAGTCTCTAAGTCTTCAAGGCTGCTCGAATTTCGTCGTGTTTCCAAAGAACTTGGAGGATTCAACCGACCCTGATGGCCATTTAGGATTTCCAAATCTATACTAGCTAGAACTCAATGGCTGCAATCTACCAGAAGTAGACTTCCTTGAGAGCTCTTCCAGTTTTCCCAAATTGAAAACCCTATGTCTTTCAGAAAACAAGTTTACTCATCTACCAACATCCATCAACAAATTTCTTACCAAAAAAACTTCCATCAACAAATACCATGGTTTAGATTGGTTGGATGTGGAGAAATGCCAGCAACTACAAGAGATTCCTCTGCTTCCACCAAATATGCGTACCCTAAGAGCAAATGGTTGCAAATCCCTGCAAAAACCCCCAGACTTGTCGAGTCTCTCCTCCGACTACCTTAAAGTCGACTTATCTTCATGTTGTGAATTCTTCTGCAAGGGGGTCAAGATGGCTGATGTATCATTACTCGAGGTCAGACTCTCTCTCTCTCTCTCTCTCTCTCTCACACACACACACACACACACACACTCTAACTTTGAATGCTTTATATGCGTACCCTCTTTATGACAGGGACTCCCGAAGATGAATATTGTCGACATTCTCCTAATTGGAGAAGAAATGCCAGAATGGTTTCTCCACTGTGAAGGGGTTCCTATATCTTTCATGGTTCCCCAGGACTTGTATGACAAGTTCTTAGGACTAGCACTCTGTTTTGTTCTTGACCTGGAGGAAGGAAAAGTGGTCGATGATGCATGTGATATCCAAATATTTGTTAATGGCCAATTGGTATTTTGGAATTCGACAGGCTTGTATCCATCGGAATCTGATCATACGTGGCTTACGTATCTCTCGCGCCCTCGGCTCCGTGGGCTGGGTGGATTAGAGAAGCTTCTGGGAAACGATTGGAGCCATTTCCAAGTTTGCCTCTACTCAGGGGAAGGATGCTTACAAAAGTGTGGATTCCGTCTAATATGCGAGCAACAGGAGGATGATCTGAGGGTCGTGTTCCAACACCATCAGCCGATTGAAGAAAAAAAATTGGATGATGAAGGCAACTCAATAGACACAGTGGATGAATATAGTCCAAGCGAAACAGATGCAGAGGAAAGCAGATCAACTTTGACAAAGAAGAGAAGATTGTCTTAACTATGGGATCCACTCGCACCAACCTATTATGAGTGTTGGCTTGCGAAACATGCCTGTCGGATCGGTCACAACTTGCTGAGGAAGTGATTCTAGGAGAAGCGAACTGGGTGAGTTCGATTCCAATGCCTTCTGCTTTTTCCCTTTTTCGGTCTCTACTAGATATTTCCAAATGTCTGCACCTTCAATTGAAATTCAAAATCACTATCAAAAACCGGCTTTTCATCATGCTGCTGACAAGGTTGAGGAACTTTTCTTTTTCCCTCTCCTTCCTTTTGATTTGTGATGCAGAGCCCATTAATCCAAAATTATGTGGATTCTTGTTGAATGGCCATGGTCTTCCAAGTTGCTCTGTGAAATTTACCAGATAGACCTCTGTTACCTCTCTTAATCGAATTAATGATGCCAATGCTTCATACTCTAAAATTTTGAGAAAGTAAGTTTTGCTGAATCTAGGGAAGTGGTTGATCTAATTGTCTCAAAGATCAAAAGGTCTATACAGGGGAGATTAGTTAATGGCTCCGCTGTTGCTTGGCAGATTGCATCGGATGGGTACAAAGTCTTGTGTCATAATTGGTGGCTTCTTTGAACTGTAATGTTTTGAGCTTGCAGCAGGTTGCTCGCCGGTTTTTGTGCCATTAACAAAATTTATAGAGGGACGTCGATAACTAAATTTTTTGCCCCGAAGGACTCATTCGAGGGCTGATTTAGATGGATAAATCGTATGGTTCATGGAAATAGGGATTGTATTTAATGTTGCGCGAACAGGATCTGTCCTGGAGCGTAACAACAAGGCATTATATTAATATTGTCCGATATGAATCAGGTTTTTGCACATTTGCTTCAACTATATGTTTATTATTACAAAGTGCTTTTATTGTTTGCACACACTTATGCCTGGCCATATGGATTTGCATGTTTAGCAATAAATGTCGGAAAAGATTGCATGAACTTAGCATTTACTAAAAGAAAAAAGGTACTAATTTATGGGCGTTAGTTTAATGAAATGTAACCAAGTCCATGTATCCAATGCTCTGGCCTGCCGAGGTAAAGTGAGCTCTGACGCTTTCCTAGGCTCCTAAGGGCCTGTATGGCAACCATTCTGATTCTAAAAAGTGATTCTGATTAAAAATGACTTTTTCTGATTCTGTTCCCTAGATGATTTTTAGAGAATCAGAACGCGTTTGGTAACTGCATAGAATTTCTATTCCTAGAACAGAAACGCGTTTGGTAACTGCACGTAATTTTTAATCCCGGGAACAATTTCTCTTCTCAATTTTTGTCATTTAAGTCAAATAGTTACGTAGTTACTTTATGAAATTTCATCCTACATTTTGAATTAATCGAAGATTAATTCATATTGATTCTCTTTTATAACATATTGCATATTGATATGTAAAATTAAATATCAAGAATCATCACGAGTCATTTTCACCATTTATTGTGGGGTTTCATCCAACTCTTTTGAGCGAGCGGACAACCGACACGAGTGGCACCCTCATTTCTACAAGGAAAATGCATTGCACTGCCCTGCATTGGTGTGCGTTTTTTGTTCTAGGAAATCAAATCTCAATCTTAATTCATCCAAAACTTAAGAACGAGAGCTTGCTAAGTGTTCACACTGGTTATTTTTGTCTTTTTCCAAAATTTTCTAAAACTAGACTAAGTCTAAAGTACATAAATCTAGGCAAATCACAATCAATAAAATCAAGTGCACAATTAAGGATCATGGCATTGATAAATCGCATCATAAAATCCGAACGAAGCCCTAAGGGTTTAGAGAATGTGGTTCAGCTTTAATTTCAAATGTGTTTATGAGTTTCCTAGAAAAGAACAAAATCTATGAAATCTAGGGAATCTAGGTCCAAATTTATGAAAACGAGGTCAAACTAGCCTAATCTAAGCTTTTCTATTTTTAGGGATTTTCTGAAATTTTTCTGATTTTTTAGAATTTTTCCAATTTTTTTCGATTTTTTTTATTTTTATTATCTTATATATTTTTCTTTGAAAATGAGACCTTGTTCTGTTTTAGGTCAAGGGAAAAGTGACAAGAGACCTGAAAGAGAAAAGTAAGAGATGTGGTACTTCATTCTGTTTTGTGATTTTCAAAAGTGATTCGTTTTTCAGAACCAACTTTTTTTTTTTTCTTATTTTTGCTTCAAAATTGTTCCCGGGAACAGAATCAGAATCAGAATCGTTTAGGATGCGTATGGTAACCATTCTGTTCTAGAAAACTGATTCTGATTAAAATGACTTTTTCTGATTCTGTACCTGGATGAGTTTTAGAGAATTAGAACGCGTTTGATAACTGCCCAAAATTTCTGTTCCTAGAATAGAAACGCGTTTGATAATTGCACAAAATTTCTGTTTCGAAAAACTGTTTCTCTTCCTAATTTTTTTCATTTAAGTCAAATAATTATGTAGTTACTTTGTAAAATTTCATCCTAATTTGAAGACTAATTTCCAATGCACGCTAAAATAATTTAAAATACATTATTTTTTTTTAGCATGTCATAAATGAAACACAAATTTTAATACATGACGTTTGAAGTTCGATTGAAGCATGGGATAGTTCCCATATTAAGAACTCATTTTTTTCTTTAAATGTTGCTTTGTCCAAAATACATACAAACATAGCAGCTGAATAACCAAATTATCCACTAACAAAAAAAAAACACCAAATTATCCTCCTTTATACGAAGTACAAGTCCTTCACTATCATTTTGCAGCTTCTGTCCTAAATTCAAGTGGGTGTTTGGCTCCAGCTCCACATGCAGATGGTCACATTTTGTGACGCACGGCTACGAATATATATGTTATCATCTGCATGTTGGATGCCCTCATCTTCCGCGACATTTTTTTTTTGCAGAAGAGTGAAATCTAGGAAATTTAGGCCCAAATTTATGAAAATGAGGTCAAACTAGCCTAATCTAAGCTTCTTCTATTTTTAGGAATTTTCTAAAAAAAATTATGGTTTTTTTAAAATTTTCCAATTTTTTGGAATTTTTTATTTTTATTTTATTTTATTTTTATTAGGTTAAGAGAAAAGTGATGAGAGAACTGAAAGGGAAAAGTGAGAGATATGAGACTTCATTCTGTTTTGTGATTCTCAAAAGTGATTTTTTTTTTCCATAATCAACTTTTTTTTTGTTCTGGATTTTGCTCTAAAACTGATTCTGATTCTCTAAAACTGATTCTAGGAACAGAATCAAAATCGGAATTATTTGCGTTACCAAACATGATTCTTATTCTTTACTGTTCTGGGGAAGAGAATCAGAGAACGAAAATGGTTACCATACAGGCCCTAATTGGCCTGGTAAAAGGTTAGTGCAATTCTAGTCTCATTCAATCAAATTCTAAATGAAAATTCTAAATTGTTGTCCACAAGGCTTAGAAGAGTCCGCGCGAATTGTAAGTGCCACCTCGCGAGAGCACTATTTGCGCCAACCTGACAATCCATTAGCTCTCTCTAGTTTCATGTCGAGAGGGTAGCCACAAGGGAAAGAAAAAAAATGAAAGTAGATAGAATGGAATTTTACCATGGAACGGCATTATCACAAAGCCCCATTCCCTCCCAGTTAACATTAATTGGACACGTTACATAGTTTTTGCAGCGAAGTGTCTGACCATATCCGCGTTAATTCTCAAGTTTCAGCAGCAGTTTTAAGTTGCTCCCTGCTGAGGAGTACTCCATACTTTCATGGCTTCACATCGCTTGGACGACAAGTTACTAGGATTAACTTTCTGTTCCCAGTTCGGACCAGGAGGAGGAAAAGAGGTCGACCACCGGTCCAGATCCTACTGGACATCATTGGCAAGAAGGGGAGAGGGAGGGCTCTATCACCGCATACTTTCCGGTGATAGTGGTGATTGAGGACCGGGTATTGATGGTGAGGCCACATCTGTGATTAGGTGAGGACAGGCCAGTTAGCCGTGCTTAGTGGCTCCACTTTTTCTCAAAATTGGATCAAAGGTAAGCCATTTTCTTAGATTGGTAGGGAGGGGGTTGGATTAGGGCGAAGATATTGCAGGAAAATGACTTCCCGCTGTCGGGATTGTGCCTTTCTAATGGGTGGCGACAAATGGGTCAGGTCGCGTCCATCGATCATATAGTGTTTTGGACCAAATTGATCCATTTTCATTATTTTATCCCAATTGGCTCATATCCAACCCACTCCGATCAAACTATATCCAAATTTACTGAAATGAGCTTTACTTTAAATATAATACAGTAATTAAAATTAGATCTGAACGGTATTTATTCTCAGGCCCACTTAATTGGGTTTAATCTATTTGGGCGTTTGGGGTCAATAGTTTAATTGCACATTTATTCAAGTCCTAGTGCCTTTATTTTAGAAGATGAAAATGTCCACGCCATATTAGGAATTGGAACCCATAACATTATTTTTGATGGTCCAGTTTCATATACGATCTAAGAAATTGTAAACCCATTTAGATTGTTTCGTAATGTAGATCAATGTATTAGCGAGTGCAACAAAATACAAAATATTAAAGAAAAGATTAACTTTTTATGAAATGAGTGAAATTATTTAAAAAAATTGTGCAATTTCAGGCAAAACTGTTGGACACTCGAAATATATTATTTATACGTGAGGGATAAGAACACTACAAGTATCATGACTTTCAATGAAACTCTCTTGAATGCCATAACTTTTTTTTTTCAATCACTAGAGTGCCATAACTTTTTTCCGTTCACTTAAGTGCCATATAACATTTTAATCTATCACTTGAATGACATAACTTAACAAAAATGTTCACCACAAATGCCATGCTACGTCAGATTTTCAGCACTTGAGTAAACGTTCTTAAAAAAAATTGACATTTAAGTGATCAATTGAAAGTTATGACACTCAAATGAACGTTTTTTAGAAGTTATGAAACTCGTGGATTGTTGAGCAAGAACTGGCGGAGGTCTAGGTAGTAGTGGGCAACAAAGCAAGAGCATTAGAGGAGTTTAACCAAGCGATTGAAGACGATCAATGCAATGAACAGTTCTTCACGAAGTACTGAAAAAGATGATGACAGTGTAATTTTTTTTCTTGTTTTCGTTTTTTTTTTTTCGATATGGTGCTCGTGTGGCGCCACATTAGAGCCCCTTGTCCTCAAAAGTACCTTGTTGGATCCACTTCAGCTTTTTAACAGTGATTTTGGATGAAATTGCAATGGAGGGTAAATGTATCACAATGAGTATAGTTTAGAGTTTTTAGTGTCATAATTTTTTTTTAGGGTAAATGTGCCAAAGTGAGCATAATTAATATTTTTTATGGTTTATTTTTTATTTTACTGTATCACCAATGAGTTAATGATATTTGGGAGCTATGCTCGGAGTCTTTATTTCATTTAAATGACCATGGGTCACAGCATGAACAAGTCAAAGTCAAGAACTGCAAAAGAAAAAGAAAGAAATAAAAATAATTCGGAATATATTAGAATATCATTAAAAATTGTGGACGTCAGCGCCAGCCGGCCAGAGTTGACCGGAAGGATTGAATTGACACAACTGCAAAAGGTTTAGGACTGAATTGGCAAGAAAAAAGAAAGTTTAAGATTGAATTGACACAATTACAATTTTAGGACTGTTTTGTTAATTTTCCCGATAAATGAATGCAACATCGACTAGCGACGAGCAAGTATTTCAGAATCTATTACATCAACTAACCTCAATCAGGCCATCGGATCTTATTAGTCAGATCCACATTGAACCCATTAGTTTTTAGTGCCCAAATTCAGTTTAGCAGTAGTAATCCATGAGCCAGAGGATGCTAGAAAAACTCCATATAATGTTACCATGATGTTCGATCCAAGTATGTTCGTATCATGCATATCTATGTAGTGTTGATTATTGGCCATTAGAAATCATATGGAATCTTCTTCCCATGTGAAGGGGGTTGCGCTGCTGTGGTCCTTAATTTGGCCACTGACATTATGAGACACGGAACGAAACATGAAGTTGCTCAAATTACAGGGATTGGTTTACTTAGGTAATAATTTTACCAATAATGAAGAACACTTAGACGGGTTTAATCTAGGAAATTTTTTTAAAAAGGGCCCAAGTCCTCTCATTTTCTCAAATAAGGACCTGAAGTTGACATTGTTTCAAATGAGGCCCTGAAGTGCCCTCATTATGTCAAATAAGGGCCTGAAGTGGGCATTGTTTCAAATAAATGCATGAAGTGGCCATACCAATCTCAAAAAAAGGCATGACTCACTATTGATTAGGGGCATTTTCTTCATTTTCTTTATTATGTATTTTTCTTTATTCTGTTTTTCCAAAAAAAAAATTAAGAAAGAACACAAGCGGGAGGGGCTGCCCTCCCGCCTGTTTCTCCCCCTTTTTTTTTTACTTTTACTTTTTTTTATAATTTAGTTTAACTAAAAATTAGATTAAAATTGTATTTTGACTAAAATACCCTTGATCGGCCGGAATTTTTGGCCGACTGGCGAGGTCAGGCCATTATTTGAAACAGCTATGGCCACTTCAGGCCCTTATTTGAGACAAAGAAAGCACTTCAGGCCCTTATTTGAAACAATGACCACTTCATGCCTTTATTTGAGAAAATGAATGGACTTGGGACTCTTATTTGAAATTTTCCCTTTAATCTATTTTGGGGGGTTTGGGCGGAATAGTTTAACTGCACATTTATTCAAGACCTAGTCTATGAAGCACCGACACGCAAGGAGATCGCCGCCTCGGTGTCGGGCAAGTGTGGGACAGAGATGAGCTTCGTGTGTGCCGGAGCAGAGAGCGAACGAGCGGCGGAGGACAGGGGATGCGAGCGCCGGAGGAGAGACAAGGCAGCCAAAATCACGATCGTCGTTGTCGCGTCGTTGGCTTCTCGAGACAGAGAGGAGAGAGAGAGAGAGGTGAGGCGTGTGCGTTCAAAAAGTAGAGAGAGAGAGAGAGAGAGAGAGAGAGAGAGAGAAGGGGGGATAGATAGCGTGGGGAAGACGAGAGGAGCCTGGTAAGACGCAAGATGATGAGAGAGGACAGAGGAGAGAGAGAGGCGCAAGACGACAGAGGAGAGAGGAGAGAGAGCGTGGGGCATTCAGAGGTCTAGTCACATCGAGAGCATCCAATTCAAATGATTTAATTTTTCTTTTATTTTATTATATGTTTTTTTTTCCTAAGCCGGCTGCAGTTAATTTACGGAAGTATCATGGTAGAAAATTTCTTTTTTTATTGTAAGATCTCTTTTTATAAATTCTCTATTTTTACGAAAAATCATAGAAATAACAATTAATTATGTATCTATATATATAACGTGTCTTAACGTGTCAAAATTTTTTATCTTTTAGAAATGACGTGTCGACGTATCGTGTCGCGTGTAGCGTGTCGGTGTTACTTATAGTGATTATACATGGGGATAAGAATGTTACAACTGCCATAACTTTCGTACGACGCTCCCTTTGAGTGCCATAACTTTTTTTCTTCGATCACTTTAGTGGCATAATTTGTTTTTTTCATACACTTGAGTGCCAAATAGCATTTTAATCAATCACTTGAGTAACATAAATTTTTAAAAACGTTCACCACAAGTGCTATACTACGTCAAATTTTCGGCACTTGAGTGAACGTTTTAAACAAAATTTGCCACTTAAGTGATCGAATGAAATTTGTCGCACTCAAGTGAACGTTTACTAGAAGTTATGAAACTCGTGGATGGTTGGGCAAGCACCGACGGAGATCTAGGCAGCAATGGGCAAGCAAGAGACGCAGAAACGATGAACGCGATGAACAGTTCTTCACGAAGTACTGAATAGGGGTGTGCATGGTCCGGGCCGGTCTGGTTCCAGTATGGAACCGAGGACTGGACCGGTAGTCCCGGTCCCCAAATTTTCAGGATCGGGGATCGGAGGCCCGGTCTGGTCCCGATCCAGTTCTAGTGGGACCACTAACACCAGCTGCTTATAGAAATGTAGCCATTGGATCTAAACTAACAACTTCCAATATCAACCGTCCAACCTAATAAAACATACACTTGACAATCGTACAACTATTAATGAGTACTTATAATCCTAAATAATGAGAAAAGATTAAATTACGAAGAAAAACATTTAAAACAACTAAAACAGGATTATGCACCTGCATCATTCTCCTCGAGTGGGAAAGAATCAAGATCAAAGTGGGATTACACTTGTAATTCACTAAATTCAAGTGCGAACAAAATAATGGGTTTGCATAATATAGTCAAGACAAAACACAGACTGAGTCAAGATAAAACACGATCGAAGACTGCATATCGACAAAAGCCCACTTAACTACCGAAGAATTGAGAAGTCAAAAGTTTTAGCGAGCGCAGAGTAGAGCTGCGTTGCGTTGCGAAGACGAGACGTGAGCGTCAAGCGAGAGGAGAGGAGCGAGTGTCGAGCAAAAGGTTGAGAAATTAGGTTAACAAGTTTTTCAGAAATTTCTAATTTTTTTCTAATTGTGTGTGTGTATATATATATTCTGAGCGATCCGGTCCGGTCCCATGCACCATGGAACAGGGGACCGGACCGCCCCCCTCAAAGACAGGACGAACCCGGCCGGTCCAGTTCAGGCCGGTCTGATCCAGTTTGCTCACCCCTAGTACTGAAGAAGTCAATAAATAGTGCAACTGTTTTGTTTTTTTTTTTTTTGTTTTTCCGATATGGCGCTGCGTGCACCACATTAGAGCACTTGTCCTCAAAAGTGTCACGTTGGATCCACGTCATCTTTGTAAGGGTGAATTTGGATGGAATTGTAATGGATGGTAAATGTGTCATAATAAGTATAGTTTGGAGTTTTTAATGTTACAAAAAAAAAAGCTTGAGGTGAATGTGCCACAGTGAGCATAATTAACCTTTTTATTATTATTATTTTTTCTTTACTGTATCACCACTGAGTTGATGATATTTGGGAGCTAGTTCCGAGTCTTTATTTCCTTTAACCGACCATGGGTCACAGCATGAACAAGTCAAAGTCAAGCAATGCAACGCAAATGACACGCGTGACTCGAGAGCCTTCCCCTCTTTGTTCATTTGCTTCTAGGGGTCCACCTCATCCTTCACGCGTGATTCGAAGCAACACAGACACAGACATGCGATTAGATCGATCGAATCACGACAAGGTACGTATGGAGGAGATCGATCAAATCATTTAGTATTTTGACATTACATCCTTTAGCGTCCACACAGATGTGGAATAGATGCACAAATAATGGAGGAATGGGCCCACGTATACTCATTAGGTTTTGGGAAAAGTTGAAGTCCTCTGCTTACGAAATGATAAAAGATCACTTTGGTAGTCGGGATAAAATTCATGATATGATAAAATTTATCCTATCTTATATTTGGTGCTTGCTCAGAATAAGATAAAGTGAGATATAAAAAGGATATAGCATGAATAAAATTATCCCATGTAGGAGATGGGATAAAGATAGATAGGATTTTTAATTACCCTAATACATATGTTATTTTTTTTCGAATAACAATTTTCATAAATTGATAAAATTAACATAGTATTAGACTATAAATAATATTTTATTTTTAATATAAAAAATAAAAATAAAAAAATAAAAATGAAAAAATAAAAATAATTTCATTATTATTTATTCCCAATTTTATTATGTACTTGAATTTCTTTATATCTTATAATATAAATTCTATATATACTTTATGTTTATTACATACTTTAGGTATTTTAGTAATTTAGGAATATTAGTATAGTTTACTATTTAGTAAAATGTTATTAGAGAACGATGGAAGAGGAAAAAAGAAATTAAAAGAAAAGAAAAGGAAAAATAATAAAAATTAAGCAATAAAAATGAAGTAGGCACGAGTGTCATGAGAGATTCCTACCATTTTTATTTGTGCGACTTTTAGGTTTATTTACACTGATATGTCATTCATACCAAACAATAGATAAAATAGGATGTGAAAATATCTGGCTTTAATATTGTGAGTCACCAAACAATGAATAGGATATAGCAAAATCCATGGACTTCATATCTTATCATATCCAGTCATATCCTGTTTAGAAATCCCGACGATCAAACGCAACCTCAATGGATAAAGAATCCAAGGACGATAAAAAAAAAAGGGAAAAATGATATAAAAAAAATTCTTAAACTTATTGTAATTAACGTGGATAATTTTTAATAAATGAATGCAGCATTAACCAATGACGAGCAAGTATTTTAGATACTTATTACATCAACTAACGTCAAACCGGCCATCAGATCTTATGTGAAACACGCAGTGATGATGTGTGAATTATACCGTTTTTGATAATACTGTCAGAAAAGCATTTTCCTCTATATCTAAACCTATCGAGAAGATTAGCGCGCTAGAGATACTCAATTGGTATTCTAATAGCAACAAAACTCATCCCAACAAAATCACCACCATTCGGTCCATTCCAGCTGCACCGAAATTTCCAGGAACCAGGAAAAATCCAATTTTACCGGTGAAAGAGAGAAACATGAAAAGGAACAAAAAATAATTAAAGCAAAAGGGAAGTGAGATGGCATCCACCAAATGGCCCACGTGATTCCAGAAAGTCTTTTAAGTCCAAGAACAAATAAATACGTACATGAGAGCTGGAGTTGGGGAACCCCCATCAGATTGTAAAAATTCTGCGGAAGCACATCAACCATCAGCTCTTTCGATGGCTTCTTCTTCTTCTTCGAATCTGAAAAGGTATTACCATGTGTTCCTGAGCTTCAGAGGCACGGACGTCCGTAACAATTTCCTCGGTCATCTTTATGCGGCTTTGGACCAGAAAGGAATAGACACTTTCATGGACAGCGAAGAGCTTAGGATAGGAGATCAAATATCGTCGGCGCTTATGAAGGCGATCGAGGGATCGCGCGTCGCAATAATCGTTTTCTCCAAAAACTACGCTTCCTCGCCGTGGTGCTTGGAAGAGTTGGCCAGGATCATGGAGTGTAAGGAGCAAAGAGATCTCAAGGTCTTTCCCTTATTTTACAAAGTGGAACCCAGAGAAGTGAGAACACCAAGAGAGAGTTACAGAGAAGCTATGGCTAAGCATGAGTCAAAGTTCGGAAAGGATTCGGAGAAAGTGAAGAGATGGGAGAAGGCTCTCCTAGATGCCGGTAGCTTGTCTGGGTGGAATGTCCATGAGGGGTAAGCATGTTTTTCTCCTTTTGATGAACTGGTCTCATTCTCATGCTTTATTTTTATGTCGTATTTTATCCTACCCTTACTAGTTGCATGTACTGTCCCATCTCACGGACTGCCGGATCTATCCTAAAGTCATCGTCTCCGGCCTTGGCTTTCATCTCATTATTAGCTAATCTCCTTGTGAGATTTTCCTTATGACGTTAGAGGTTGAATTCCTGCCATGGCTATGACATGCTAAAACATATTTCTCTTTCTTTTGACTGCTTATCAGAGATGAAGCAGAGTTCATACAACGCATCGTAAAGGAATTATCAATTCATCTAGAGCGTACACCCTTACATGTCGCCAAGTATCCGGTCGGCATAGATTCCCGAGTTCAAGAGCTGATATCACTGTCACAAAAAGAGTCGGGTGATGATGACGTTCTCATGATAGGTCTATGGGGGCCTGGAGGCATAGGGAAGACAACAATTGCTAAAGCCCTATATAATTATATCGAGAAAGACTTTCAGGGTACCAGTTTTTTGGCGCGAGTAAGAGAAACTTCGAACCAAAACAATGGTTTAGTTACTTTGCAAGTTCAACTTCTATCCGAGATCTTACCTCATAGAAATTTTACGGTATATAGTGTTGACAGAGGAATTAGTTTGATACGGGAAAGACTTTGTTGCAAAAAAGTTCTCCTGGTTCTTGATGATGTCGACCAATTGAATCAACTGAATGCATTAGCTGGAGAAGGCCATTGGTTTGGCAAAGGAAGTAGAATTATTGTTACATCAAGAGATAAACATCTGCTAACTTCTCATGGCATAAATTGTGTGTATGAAGTTAAGACTTTAGATGACAATGAAGCACTAGACCTTTTTGGTCGGCATGCCTTTCCAAATAGCAAGAAAGTTGAAATAAGGAGGAATCTCATCGATGGAGCATTGCATTATGCTAAGGGCCTTCCGTTAGCCCTCGAAGTGTTGGGCTCATTCTTATGTGGAAGAGAGGAACCTGTATGGGAAAGTGCATTGCGTAAACTCTCCAAAGATCCTAATCAAACTGTCGATGGAGTTCTCAAGACAAGCTTTGATGGATTGGAGGATAATGAGAGGGAAATTTTCCTAGACATCGCTTGTTTCTTGAAGGGGAAAAGAATAGGAGACATCAAGAAAATTCTTGACAGTTGTGATTTTGAAACAACTAAAGGAATACAAATTCTCATGGAGAGGTCCTTGATAACAAATGAGAATGGGTACCTGCATGTGCATGATTTGGTTCAGTTGATGGGTAAGGATATTGTTAATCAGGAATGTCCCGGCGATCCTGGGAAACGCAGTAGATTATGGACTTTTGAACATGTTCTGGACATTCTATATGGAGATACGGTAAAATTTGTTTATGTCAATGTTGCTACATCTCAGTTTTTATATTACTCCAATTTGAATATTTCAACGGAAATTGTTTGTGACCATTGAATTTGCTCTGTTATGGATAGGGAACGAATGCAGTAAAAGCCATAGTATTGGACTCACCCCAAGCAGAAGAGATAACTATTAGTCCTCATGCTTTCACAAACATGAAAAGGTTGAGAATGCTCATTTTGTCTGAAGTGCATTTCTCTTCACAAGGTCCTGTGCGTCTCCCTAACGAGCTAAGATGGCTTGAATGGTCCAATGCGCCGGATCTAGAATTTGGCTCTGGTCCAAAGAAACTTGTTGGAATTGATGTCCAGGAAAGTTGTATCAAACAACTTGGAGTCAAATTTATGGTAGGCTCTTGCGATGATTAGCTTTCCCTTTTATAGCTATAAGTATTTGCGGAGCTTAATGACTGCATTGGTTATGTTTTTGCAGAATTTTAGAGAGCTGAAGTTCATTGATTTCTGGAGATGTGAGTCCCTGACTAGTGTTCCTGACCTTTCGTTGGTTACAAATCTGGAGAGCTTGAATATTAGTGATTGCAAAAGCTTGGTAGAAGTTCACCAATCCGTCGGATATCTTGACACGTTAACGTTTTTGTCGCTAAGATCGTGCTCTAATCTTAGTATCTTTCCCAACAAACTCAAGACAAAATCTATTCGAACCCTTGATCTCTCTGATTGCTCTAACCTTGAGAAGTTCCCCGATATTCCGGAAAAGATGGAACATCTAGAAGATCTTGATCTGCACGGGACGGCTATTAAAGAGCTCCCTACATCAATTGAAAATCTTATCTCGGTGAAGCGGATCAATTTAGAAAATTGCAAAAACCTCACAAGGCTTCCGTCTAGCATTTATAAGCTGCACAATCTCGAGTCTCTGACTCTTCTTGGCTGCTTGAATTTCGTTATGTTCCCAAAGAGCTTGGAGGATTCAACTGATCATGATGGCTATCTTGGATTCCAAAATCTAACCACGCTAAATCTTGGCTCCTGCAATTTATCAGAAGTAGAGTTCCTTGAGAGTTCTTCCAGTTTTCCCAAGTTGCAGTCCCTATGTCTTTCAGGAAACAAGTTTACTCATCTACCAACATGCTTCAACAAATACGAAGATTTAAAATGGTTGAATGTGGAGGAATGCCAGCAACTACAAGAGATTCCTCAGCTTCCATCAAATATGCGTACCCTAAGAGCAAATGGTTGCAAATCCCTGCAAAAACTCCCAGATTTGTGGAGTCTCTCCTCTGACTGCCTTGGAGTTGAGTTGTCTTTATGTTGGGAATTATTCTGCAAAGGGGTCAAGATGGCTGATCTGTTATCTCTCGAGGTCAAACTCTCTCTCTCTCTCTCTCTCTCTCTCTCTCTCTCTCTCTCTCTCACACACACACACACTAACTTTGAATGCTTGATATGGGTACCATCTTTATAACTCCCAGATATGTCTTCATGCTGGGAATTATTCCGCAAAGGGGTCAAGACAGCTACCTGAGTTTCCTTATTATTATTGTATCCAATTAGAGACTAGTATCCAATTAGAGACTAGATTACGTATCAGAGTATGCTAGAATAAACGTCTGCATTTTTGCTTCAATGAGAAAAATTTGATGACAAATGAAAATCTTGAATCTATCTGTGGAACTGAACTAATGTTATAAGAGAGACTGATCAGGTGATGTTTGTTCTTTTCTCCATCTACGATAATTCTTTGGTGAAGAAATTCTCTTTCTGTTGCAGAACATGGAGAAAATTAAAGATGAAGCTGGACAGCGACTAGAAGACTTCGAAACATCAGATAGGAATTATGCAATTGCAACAGATCAAAATATAGTTGGAGTTGATGGTCATGTAAAACAAATCACTGACTTACTGGAAATGGAAGTCAATGATGGGGTGCGCATTATTGGAATCTATGGAACTGATGGAATTGGCAAGACAACTCTTGCCAAGGCTGTATACGATCGCATCTCTTCTTGTTTCGACAGTTGTAGCTTTCTCGCAGAGGTCGAAGAAACCACACAAAATCCTCGTGGTATTCATATTCTGCAAACCAAGTTGATACGTGATATCCTTGAACGAGATCTTGAAGATCCTTCTTTTGATGAAAGAATAGAAGATTTCCTGGATATATTTTGTGAAATGAAAGTTCTAATAGTTGTTGATGACGTGGAAAAGCAATCCCATCTTCATGCTGTTGTGGGAGAGCAGCTTCACTGGTTTGGTCCTGGTAGTCGAATAATTGTGACTTCTCAAAATGAGGAAACTCTCAAAGAGTATGACACCGAGAAGGCTTGCACCTACATGGTCAGTAAGTTGGATGATGGTCAAGCTTTTAAACTTTTCTGCCAGCATGCATTCGGGAAGCAATCTTCCATACCTGGTTATGATGGACATGTTAGCTGCATTGTCAATGCTATAGAGAAACTACCATTAGCAATTGAGGTTATCGGTTCAACTTTGCGGGGTAAGTCAATAGAAGAGTGGAAAAACATGGTGGAGTTAATGAAAGAACTTACCATGAGTTCTCAAAAGAATACGGTTGACTGTAAAGAGATATTGGATATGTGTTGCAAAGCCTTAGATCCAAAACAAAAACATATATTTCTGGACATAGCATGCGGCATCTCTGGTGTGGATGCACGAATTGCTTCATATATGTGGCCCAAGTCTTATCTTCCGTCTTCTGATTGCATTCTGATGCCCCTGGCAAAAATTGGAGAAAACAATGAATTGCAGATGCACAGATTGCTGAGATGCCTTGGGAAAAGAATTTTTAAGGAAGAGGAATCTCAAGAGCCAACTTCAAGAAGATTTTGCACACAGGATATGGTTCTAAAGGCAATGAACAGGGAGAAGGTAAAAACTTTTGGTTCAGTTTGTTTTCGGCAACCAAACATCTTGGCTACATGTTTCTTTTTTGTCGTATTTTCTGTGGGAATAATATCATGTATGTACTCTTTAGCATGTTGGGCAAGGAAAGCATCCTTTTTTTTTTTTTTGGTTTTTTGGTTTACAGCTTCTGATGATTATGCTACTTATTTATATGTAGGGAACCCAAAACGTTGAAGCTCGTGATTCATGCATTTTAACAGCTGCAAATTTTGCGTGCATGCCAGCCATAAGTTTTCTCAAGTTGGATGATGCAAAAGTGTCCGGAAATTTTGCAGGTGCTTTTGCAAGTTTAAGGTGGCTCTGTTGGCAAAGGTGTCCTCTGGAATTTGATGCATTTAATTTTGTATTAAGAGAGTTGGTCATCCTTGATCTGTCTTGGAGCAAAGTCACGGAAGACTGGGGAGGTTGGAGTGAAATCAAGGTGGTTTAGTATTTGGTTCTTTTATATTTGTGTTCTTTAATTATATATCCATGAATTGACCATGTGTGTGTTTTCTGTTTTGGCTTTGCAGATGGGGAAATTGAAAGTCTTGAATCTCACAGGTTGTTCTGACTTACTGATCACTCCCAACTTCTCTGATTACAAAGATTTGGAAATCCTGATTCTGGAACAATGTTCTAGTTTGGTGCAGCTACATCCTTCAATTGGCCATTTAAAACGTTTAGTTTCCCTAAATTTGAAGTTCTGCTCCCAATTGAACTGGTTGCCAGTGGAACTAGGTTCTATGACAGCTCTGAAAGAGCTTTTTATTGACGGGACTTCCGTACGGGAGATCCCCATCTCCATAGGCAATTTGAAGCAACTCGAAATTCTCAGTGGCTTCAAGTGCTTCCCATTGACTCACCTGCCCAGTTCAATTAGTTACCTGCCCGCTCTCTCGAAACTCACAGTAGATGGTGCCAAAATTACTGAGCTCCCAAGCTCACTGGGGGAGCTGAGTAATCTAAGACGCTTGTCATTGAGGGATTGCCGTTATTTGGAGGAACTTCCAGATTCTATCGGTAAAATGGGGTTATTAGAGGAGTTGGATATATCGGCGACTAGTATCTCTGAACTCCCCGATTCAATAAGAAATCTGAAATGCTTGAAAGTGCTGAGAATGGATTCTTCTTTCATTCGAGCATTTCCTGGGAAGATTGGGAATCTAACCAATCTCGAAGAACTCCATGCTTCCTGGTGTCTGAGTTTGAAGGGGGCCATTCCCAGTAATATCGAGGGACTATGTAATCTGAGATCATTGAAGCTGAGGCATTCCAGTATATCTAGCCTACCCCCTGAAATCTCCACCATCCCTGGTCTTCACACCCTGGATTTAATTCAGTGCAATGAAATTGAAGAGTTGCCGAAGCTTCCCCCTTCTCTGATTCATCTGCGTGTGAGTTCTAAAAGGTTGAAAGTGATACCCCTTCTCGAAGATTTAAAGGAATTGGAGGAGCTGTGCCTAAGTGATGGGGACCCGAAAGCAGGCCGACCACCCTCAAAACGGCCCATGCCAGAATCCAATGTGATTGACGAACAGTCCTTCTCAATATCGTTTCCTAAACTGAGGAAACTAAAACTGTCTCTTTCGCAAGTTATCAAGCTGAAGTTTGAGCTGACAGATATTCCTCCGTTCAAAAGGCTCAAAATGCTTACCCTTCCTGGTTTGAGCCGTAAAGAAGTATCTGAGCTTCCCAAGTTGTTGTCAGTTCTCGAGCTCTATGACTCTGCGATAGAAGAGATTGAAGGGCTTGAACGGCTTGAAGCCCTGAAGAGGCTAGATATCTCGAACTGCAAAATACAAAATCTCCATGGGATTGGCCAGATAACCTCACTGAGAAGTTTGATTCTATCTGACTGTGATGACCTCAGTTCACCTGATCTTTCAAACTTGAAGTCGCTGAAGGTTTTAGAGATCAGACGATGCAAAATGATCCGGCAAATTGAAGGCCTAGAAAAATTAACATCTTTGGAAAAGCTGAATATCAGTGAATGTCCGGCTGAGAACTTGGTGCAAGTACAGCATCCGTTGAAGCATGTAATGGCACGTTCTACGGTTAAGTGATGCTGGATTCTCCTCAGTTTTAACTGATATCTGTGCATGCATTCGCCCTGTTAAGGGAACACAAGGGAGCAGCCCGCGGAAAAACTTAATGGAGAAACAGGGATAAGCCAAGAAGGCAAATTTATTGGAGTCAATTATAAGCTTGACTCCATTGAAGTTCCTTTAAAGACGAGTTGAGGCCAAATCAACCGCTGCAAACAAAAAGCAGCCGCTCAGGTAGGGGTGTCAGAACCGAACTAAAAACCGAATCGAACCGAACCGAACTGAAAAACTCATGCATTTCAGTTCGATTTTTGGTTCTACCAAAAAAATAACCATAATTTTTTTTGGTTTGGTTTAGTTTAGATCAGTTCGGTTCCAACTGGAAAAATAACCAAACTTAAAAAGTAACCATTCTCTCTCCTTCTCACTCGGAGGTCGCGTTACTCTCTTCTCATTTTCCGTCCGTCAGAAACCCTAAGTGGGAGAGCCATCTGTCTCAACTCACGCTCCTCAGTCAGAAATACCAAGGCGTCTCAACTCACTCGGAGTCGGAGGTCGCGTTTCTCTCTTCTTCTCACTTGTAGCTAAGGTTTCCGCGACTTCAGCCGAGTCGACTTTTCTCTTCTTCGCGAACCCAGCCAGCATCATACCTTGGTCATCTCGGCAGATACTTGCAGTCGAGGCATCCGAGGAGTTGTCTACCCACGATCCGTCAACATTCAGCTTCTAATACCGGCGGCTTCCACTCCTTTGGTAAGAAACTACCCCTCTTTACTGAGTTCATAGATGCTCGAGACTGAATCGCTAAGTTCCTGTTCATTACAAGGGCCTTGTCTACAATCGATTGTGGGTTAGGCTTGCGTACTTGAAATACCAAGAGATTGCGCACTTTCCGTACCAACCAGAGTATAGCCGCCATCAATTCACCCGAAGGTGCGTTGGTTCTTTCATTCGCTCCTTCTAGAAACCATTTCTCTACTCTGGTTATGTTCCATGGGGGATATGCTGATATTTAGTTTGGGGCAGACCAAATAGGCTTGGTCCACTCACACGGTACGAATTATTTTGCATGAAACCCCTTTAAAGCAGGGGCATGATATTTAAAACCTGTGATATTCTTAATGAAGGACCTACTTTGGAACAAGCACTCCCATTAGTACACAAATGAGGCTAATTAAAGTATGTGGATTTCATTGTGTCATCACATTTGTAAGGAGATGGAATTGGATCCCAATTTCAGTCTTTCACAAAGCTGAATTCGGGGATTGACACATTAAAAATGCTTGCTTTCGTTTCTCAGTTTCATTGTGAATTTTATGCAGATTTGTCGACTACGACCATGGAGCTGAACTCGATATTGATTTCTCTAGATGATTGACGAACTTGGAGGTTGGTACTTTTGCCATCTTGGCATTCTACTGTAAGCAAGACTTATTTTCGTGGGTAAACCATTTAAGTCCTTTCTATTGCTGGTTTACCATTAGTACTTTGGATTGTGCCATTCTTGGGTTGCGGCAGTGATTGAAGATTGCATCAAATATGACATGAGCATGAACTTACAGTGATGACTTGGAATGGGATTAATGCATTTTCCTGTCATACTTGTGCATGTATAGTGAAAGTGTTAGTGGCAGTCTTAACTTATACAGTGTTATATTTTGCAGGAACTTTTGGACACATACTGTATGAGAGCGACGACGAAGTAGCAGAAGGATTTAGTTACACATGCTGCAAAGTGAACCTGAGCACTTCATTTTCTTGCACTTGCTGCTGCTTTCTTCCACAGGATTATTGTTACTGATTAATCAATCTTGATGAAATCAGCACACATCTAATTTTGGGGTTTTCCATCATTATGACATTGTCATTGGCATTGCCATGTTGCAATCTGAGTTGGGCCAAGTGGGGGTGATATGGAAGGCTGATTTTGTCTGTGCCAAGGGCAGAAAGGAAATGGTTACATAAACAGAGCATGGGGCCAAGTGAATAGTGGAACGTAATTAAGTGTTTTTTTTCTTCTATGGGACAATGGGGACGAAGGCAGGGACCAGACAGTTTTGTTCTTTTGATTGTCTTCTTTTGTAAGGATTAAGAATTAATATTATCACATGTAGATTCTGTTTTTGCTTTTTATTTTTTCACTGGTGATACTGAGGAGTATTCTGGGACTTGGAGAAATCTGATTGGCATTCACATCCTGAAACATTATAATTCCAGTTCAAGCCACGCCCTTTATCATCAGGCGGTGCCTCTTTTGTTTTTCCCACAGGAGTGCTCATGTGTTATTATGTAACATGCACGAAGCAAGAGAAGTTGTCTGATGATGATGTTAAATCCGATGCAGGATGATAGTCCCAACAAGTTGCTGGGATATTCAAAATTTTCTTGCAAAATGATAGTTGGATTTTTTGGAAAGACTAGTCATATGAGGTGAAAAAAACATATTAATATTCAGCAATCAATTAATAACTCTGCATTGTTCACTTGGATTTTAATAGCAAATAGGTTGTGAAGGGATAGATATGGAGCAAGAGCAAAATTAAAAAACAAAAAAACAAAAAAATCAAAAAATCAAAAATTGAACCGAACCGAATTGAGTTTTTTAGTTCAGTTCGGTTCGGAATAAGTTTTGGTTCAATTCAATAATATTTCGTAATGGTTCAATTCAGTTTGGTTTTTCAAAAAACCGAACCGAACTGAGCCATTGACACCCCTAGCTCCAGGTGATCACACAGGTCTCTTCCAAAAGAAAAGTTGTGCACCGGTTGATTTTTTCCTTTAGCTGGCAAAATCTACGTTTAGTTGTCCAGATAAAAGTCAGGATAGTGTGTTTAGCTGTCATTGACTTGGATTATATACCGGATGTTCTTTCCTCTTGAGTAACCCTATACTTGAAGTTGAAGGCCTATCTATGTTTTGCTAAGTATTCGAAGGCAGTGTTAGGTGTGTTCCTTCATGAGAGTTAGATTGCATATTATCCATCGACGGATACTGCAGGCTCTCTATTCGCTTTTAGTTCCTGATATATCCTCAAATCTCTCTGCTCTCAATGTGTCTATATTGCATTTTCTTTTGATTGATAGCTTGTATAAATTTGACTTAAAGTTGTTGGATTCATGTTCATGCCTGTTGTCCATATCCATTCATTGTTTAAACAACAATCACCAAGGCTTGTCTCTCGTTACTAAGGCACCGATGGAGTTCTCATTTTTTATTTACCTATGGCTTTAGTTGATTGGACAAATTTTTTAGGGTGCGTTTGTTTCACGGAAAACTCCATAAAAATAAAAGTAATTTCCCGAAGATCATTTTCAAGGAAAACGGTTTGTTTTCCTTCGTTTGGTGGTATGTGAATGAAAACGTTTTCTAGTGTTTGTTTCTCATTTGGAAAATGATTTCAATCTCATGATTTTATCTTAAGCCAAAAAATAAATTTGAATTATTTAAATTATTTAAATTATTAACTTTTTTCTTTTTCTTTTTCTTTTTCTTTTTTTTTTCTACCTCGCCGGCTGGAGACTGGCGAGGCCATGCCTAGCCTTGCCGAGCGAGCTTGAGGCTGAGACTCGTCGGGTGAGCTCAAGCTTGCCAGATCTAGCGAGACTCGACCTCGCTTGAGACTTTTTGACATCTAAATTTTGATTTTTCCTTAATCATTATTTTGCATAAAAATCAGGAGTTAAATTTCAATTCCTACCAAAAATTAATTCAGCATTCATATTTAATTTTTGTCAATCATGCATTTTAATCGGACCAGTGACAAAGGTTCTGAAATTAAATTGATTGGGTTGAGCCCATAAGGACTTTGGAAATTCGGCCAAGCTCTATATTCCTAAATGATAGCCGAAATTGATGGCAAGTAAATCGCATGGACATTGGCAGATTATGTCATGATTCTCAAAGCTTCGTATATTGACTTTTGCCATGCGATAAAGGAAAGGGACGGTGACGAAAATTCCTGCAAGATGTGTATTTAATTTTTAAGGAAGTTTGGTTACATATCTGACAAGGTGGGGACGGTTTTCACACGTCCAAATCCAAAAGGATACGGAAGAGATAAAAAAAATATATATATATATCTTAAGCATTCAAATGGGAAAAGAAGATTTGATTTCTTTGAAAGCCCCCGGTGGTCTTTCCCTATAAAAAGGGACTTTCATTCACGGCATAAGAGAGCTTGGATTGAGATTCTAGTCTAACCCAAAAAAATAAATAAATAAATAAATCTGAGACTTCACGTTACAGGAAAAGAAGCAAGAGAGAGAACGTAAGAAAAGCAAGGGAGAGCCTTCGGGAAGCCATCCTGGACTCTCGCTACAGCCGCCATTGTACGGTCTCCTTCTGGCGACCTGTTCCTGCCCCGGACGCCGTCCCTGCTCGTGTTAATCCCTGGTCCTTCAGTTGTGCGGAACAGAACCTCAAGCTATTACCATCCCTCACTGAGATTACGCCAGTTCTTCTTCAATCGAGTCACGGTTGTCCTCGACGAGAAGCATCCCAGCCGATCCTGACCACAAGTCAACTCACAAGCTTGCCATCACCGTCCGTACGCGAGTCTCATCCGGGTTCAAACAGAAGACAAATCCGAAATTACTTTCAGATTAGGTAAAAATCTAATTCACTCAAGTTTTATTTCCTATTTTGAATTGATGTGGATATTGAGTGAATATGGGGGTGAATATTGGGTGATATTTCGGTTAGGGAGAACTTTGTCTATTGATATTGCAATACATGATAATTGCCTATTCGAATTTTTTTTTTAATATCTTGAGCATATTTTTAGACTAGAAAACTGTTTTGAATTAAAGGGGTGATTCCCTACTGACAACGTGCAGATTCGGATTAATCTCGACCCTGAAATTTGTCACGATGTCGCGCGGATCGAGATATTTAATCTTAACCACTAGATTTGATTCCTCGATCCAATCTGTCATCTATTTGCTAAGGATTCATACATTATCCTTAATTGATTTGATTTGTCACCCCAAATAAAGATGTCTAAAAGATTTAGCAGTTAAGGTTTCTTTCAAACCTTGTTTTTTCTAATCTTGAAGAAATCCTATCTCATCGATTTTGGGTAATAAATCAAATAAATTTTGAAATAAAATCTGTGAATCGTTGAAGATTGCGTCATTATCTGATTTAAAACATGCAAATAAAAGGGTAAATTTTTTTCTAAAAATTCTGGGATTTAACGAAAGTTAATTCCGAATCTTTTAAGATAATCTTTTAATTGACTCACGTCAGATCTTCATCAATTTTTTAAAAATTAAAAATTCAATAAAAAATACCAAAAAATATCTCATTCATATAGTTTGCATATAGTTTAGAATATTCCATGTATTCATGTGGATTGAGCATTTTATTTTATATGTACGTCATATAGGTTTAGTTGCATATTTCCCATATTACCGCGTCATTTGCTACGTCATATGTTGCGTCATTTGCCTTATCATATGCTATGTCACATTTGCATGTCACCTAAAATCATGTCTAGGTTAATTCGTATAGCCTGCATGTCTAGGTTTATTAATTTAGTTTACATGTCTGGTTCACTTAACCTAATGTCACATGTCATTTAGATTAAACTCATGTCATTTTTTCACATTGTGCGAACTAAAGTTATTGTCATTTTGCACGTTATTAACATTCAAAAATTTTAAAAAAATTCGTCATACATGTATGTCACATTAGAATAGTCATCACTTGTCTTGCATTCATGCCATATTAGAATAATCGTCATTTGTAATGTCATTAGAATAAATATAATGCATTCTTAGAATATAGTTACATTCATGCATTGCATTCATTAAATAAAAAAAAATCCAAAAAAACACTTTTGGAACTTTGAATTAGAATCCTCGAAAGTTGCCAATTCAGATAAATTTCATGAAATCGGTACCGAAAGGCCATTAATAGGAATATTAGTGTAACTAGGTCCCCGAACTTAAAATCTCTGGTTCGCAAAAGTAAAGTATTTCTCACAATACTTTATTTAGGTTGCTAATCAACCTACCTAAAATGATTAGTGGCGGCTCCAAAATTAAAAAATCATTTGCATATTAATTACTTGAACCAAAGTTATGATTTGGTAGAACTTGGGAGAGTCCGAGTTAGGTAAGTTGATTTAATTAACCTAATAATTTATTAACCTGAAATTTCTAAATTTAGGTCGTAACAAGACTGGCGAGGCTCGAGCTCACAAGTATCGCGATCTTCCCGAGGGTGAACCACCCAAAAGAGGGCTAATGGATTACTAAGCCAAAAGACTTAGCTTGGACTCTTCCAAACCCATAAAAATTCGCAACTTTCAGGTCAATTAACCTGCAAAGATCGATTTAATTAGGAGTTGCCACTAATCAATTTTTGGTGGGTCGATTAGACACCCAAGTAAAGTATGGAAGAATACTTATACGAACTAGAGATTAAATGGATTCGGAGACTTGATTACACTAACTAACTAACTAACTAGTGCCCTTTCGGTACCTAAACTTGATCATTTCCTAAAATGTCTAGGCAGTTTTTTTTATGAATTATGAGTCCTAAAGTTCTTATTTGCTAACGTGTCCATGCAAATATTTTTATTTATTTATAATGTCCTAACCATGCTAAAAAGCAAAAGAACAATCAATATATTGAAAGTGCATAATCAAGTAAAAATCGAAATAGAAATGAGCAAACAACAACCTCGCATTTGTCTCTAAGAACATTCAAGATTCTATTGTAAAGGAGCTTATTCAATTTTGAGTCTGATTTTTTGTCTAAAGATTTTCACATTTCTTATGCTAAACCTAAAATGTTCACTAAAATGCCTAAACTATGTGAATTCTAATCTAGGAAAATCTAAAACTAATTCTAAACTAGAATTAACAGAAAAAATCTAGCAAAGCTAATCAACATTGAATTTCTAATTTTTTTTGCTAATTTTTTGTTCCTTTTTTATAATTATTACTGGAAAATGATCCGGATCGGGCCAGTAGGCTCGACCCAATCTACAAGGGCCTGACCCAAACGCTGAAGGTCTGGGTTGGGTCCGGAATTCGGCCCCAATCCTTTCAATCCATATTTTCTATATGGTCTCTAAGCCCGTAGCATCTAACCCGGCCTTCAGCCCACAAACCTCCTCAGCCCGGCCCACTTTTTATTATGTTTTTGGGATATGTTCACTAAAAGTCCTAAAACTTGTCACGAAAATGCAATTGAGTCTTAAAACTTGCAAAAAGTGCAATCGAGTCCTAAAACTTGTTAAATTGGTGCAATCGAGTCATTCCGTTAACACCGTCAAATTATCTAACGGACAATGCTAATGTGTCATTTTAAATTATTTGTTTATTTTATGTGGCATTTTTTTTATCATTTTCTTTTCAATTCTCATTTAAATCAAATTAAAAAACTAAAAAAGACAACAGAAAAAAAAAGGAGGGCACAGCAAGGTAAGGCCGGGCCTCGCCGGAGGGGCCGGCAGAGGTCGCCGGCCCCAGCTAAGAGGCTCGCCCAGATCTGAGCGACGCCGGCCCTTCCCTGGGGCCTGCGACCCTCGCCAGGCACGGGCGAGGCTCGCCCAGACTTGGAATTTGTCGAAGATGAACTATTTTGGTTTTGCACGGAAGCAGGTGTTGTATTACCCTTCATCTGGGAACTCTGGTTAGACGATGACGACTCCATGAAGGAAACTACCTGCTTCTGATTATCAAGAAACAGTTGAAGGGCTATCGGGCAAGTTCACATCCAACACCCCCTCGAGTATTCGAACAACCTGCCCCATGAATGGCCTGTGAGTTTCCTCATCTTGGACACACCAGCAAGCAACTCTGCAAATCGTAGTTTGCTCTTTAGTTTTGGCATCTAGATCTGGGTACTGCTGGGGCCAGCACCCTCGCCCAAGACCGGCGACGGGGGGCGGCGGCGGCCGCGCCTCACCGGCAAGGCCCTGCTTTGCCTTGCCGTGCCGTGCCCTCCCTTTTTTTTTCTTTCTGTTTTAGCTTTTTAAATTTAACATTTTAGTCTTTTTTTAGTTGTCTAATTTGATTTAAATAATAATTAGAAAAAAATAATAATAAAATGCCATGTAGGATAAAGAAATTAATTTAAAAATGCCACGTCAGCATTTTCCGTTAGACAATTTGACGGTGTGAACGGAAGGACTCGATAGAATCAATTTGACAAGTTTTAGGACTCGATTGCACCTTTTGAAAGTTTTAGGACTTAATTGCATATTTGTGACAATTTTAGGACTTTTAATGAACATATCCCTATGTTTTTCATATTTTTCTAGTTTCTAATTTCCATTTTTTATTTTTCTATTATGTTTTTTATTTTATTTTTTGTATTTAGTACATTTTTTATATTTCTATTTTCTGTTCTCCTACTCCGAGCGTCTTCTTCGGTGAACCTGTCACCAACAATCTGCCGAAACTTCTTCCTTCCGACCATCGATCGTCAGCCGCCGTCAGCGCCTACAACCACCACCAACACACCTTCGCTGCCTGCCATCATGGCCGTTACCGGACTATCGTCGGCGACCAAAACGAGTTTCCGATCCTCGAGGCCATCACTGCCGGCCACCATTTTTTATTAACGAACACTCTCAAGCGTTCAACAGCAAACACAAGTATAAACCACACATATGCAGAGTAAGGTAAGGGAAATAGGGAGCTGACACAGAGGATCCGTAGCCGTAAACTTCACCAGTAAACAAAGTCCAGTCAATGCCTCTCTACCTCCTGGACGATCGGGGCCGGGAAACAGAGTCCAGTCGAAGCCTCTAACTCCTGAACAATCAGCGCCGGAAATCCAAACATAAATCGAAGAAAACTCGACGTCGGATGTGATTCTCATAATCCCTGGAATAATCGTGCATCAAACATGAATCTACACATGGATTCTATGGAATCCATTTCAGTACTTCACTCGGGCAATTTATCAAACATGTTGTGTGCACTGAGAACATAGGCTTCGGTTTTTTTATTCAATGCAATTTTCTAACCTAAACATGTTGTATGTCGCTCTAAAATCGACGGTACTCATTACAAATCAGCCACGTCTCATGTGATCGACTTATGAATTCAACGAGTAAACTCGGTGCTCTAGGAAAGCGAAAGCAGAGCAAAGTAGAAAGAGATTTGCCTGGTTCCGCGGTGAGCAAAGCGTCGCCGGACATCAGCCACGGCGGGAACGGAGTAGAAGACGCCGGAGATCCTTCGAACGGGATCAAACTGTTCTGGTTTTCCTTTTTCTCTCTGTGAAACTCTCTCCGTTTTTCCTCTCTGTGAAACCCTCTCCATTTTTCTGTGTGCTCCACCTTCAGCGAGCAAAATTTTCCAGAACCACTCAAAACTGATGTCCTCTGCTCTTATCCCTTCCAACAGATTCTGTTATGCAGTCTTCCAGAAGCTAAGAGCTTCACTCCGGTCCTCTGCCGGTGACTCATGCCCGCCGGTCACCCTTTCAGCTCACAGAAGCGCTTGTGACTTTCTCCTCTCTGTCCGCTTGACTGAGCGAGAAAGAAAGAAAGAAAGAAAGGCTTTCTTCACTTGGGCCGGGTTTGGAAATATGGATCACCAAATGAAGGCCGAAAAGAAAAAATCCAGCCCAAATGTAAAATAGCTTGCGCAGGCAACTTGATATTTTCATATTTCAATTTTTTTTTTCAATTTTTTGTGTTTTTATTATGGTCCTATTTATTTGCCCTTTTGTATTTTGTTTACTTTTACTTCTCCTTTCTTTTTTCTTATTTAGTGGCAAAATAAGGGTGTCAATAGCTGGCGAGGGCCCGCGCCTATGGCTGGTCACCGGTTGTCGCAGAGGCCCGGCGACTGGTGTGGGACAAAAATAATAAAATAAATAAAAGTAAATAAAATAAAAATATTGAAAATTTCGAGAGCAGCAATTCTGGAAAGTGTTTTAATCTCTTGATATTGTGGAATTCACTTTGCTGATTTTTTGCATGAATATTTTCGTTGACCGGAGAGTTTTTTCGGTTGACTTGTAATTTTCGGCGAACCAAACGGGTGAAAATTCTGAAAATGAATTCTCGGAAAACATTTGACAAATACAACCTTAGTTGGCATGTGTCTCCTCACTTCTAGATCAACTTTATGAATTCCCGTGCCAAAATCAACGCTGTCATAGGCTTATATGAAGGAAAAGGATGTTTCGCATCCTTTGATACGAATGACATCGTTAATTTTTACATTAATTTTTCATTACATGCTAGACATCTTTTCTGATCCTTTCAATTCGACTATAGCGTGGACACTTAAATTTTTGCTTATAGATTGTTCGTGCGTTTCATAAGAAAATTAGGGATCAAATTCATTTGGAATATAATTCCTACCCAAAAACATCGATATTGCATCAACTCGCACATTGCACTTTGCATGGACTTGCATCCGTATATCTCATTTTCGTGTGTCCCTCATCATTAATTTTAAAATCCGCCCAAATAATGGCCGCCCTCTAATCACCCATTTTGTTTCACATTTTCACATCATTAACCCTTTTAATTTGCCCTCGTATGTTGGTGATTAAATAGGAAAAGATTGGACAAGCAAATGAGGCTATTTTTAGGTAGGCCAGATAGGGAAACAATGGCACCTTAAATTAGAACCAAATCGTCAAGATCGAATCTCCTTGGCTGGCCATACACCTCTAAATCCAAGGGGCAATAGACTTCCTTTGAACCCCCTAAGCATGGTATAAACCTTTAGACAAAAGGCCTCCTCTTTTGAATGGACAATAATCCTAGTGTATGGCATAAACCAATGAAGAAATCCCCTCCCCCTTTGACCGGCCAATAACCCCATGCATAGTACAAACCATTTGACAAAAGATCTCACCATTTTGAGCCTCGATAAGGACCTTAGGAAAAGTACCAAAAAAATCATAAATATATTGTATTTGTACCAATTCAATCTTAAACCTTTCAATTGAACCAATTTAGTCATAAACATTTTGCATTGGTACAATTCAGTCCATCTGGCTAATTTTGGCTGAAAATAGCTAACTTGGACGTCGGCCGTCCTACGTGACGTGGCCGGCGCTGACATTGACATTATTTAATCATATTTTTTTTTTTAAAAAAAATTATCTTTTCTTCTTCTTCTTTTTTCACTTTGGCTTTGGCCAGCGAGAGTTGTCGGTCACTGGGCGAGGTCGCAAAGGCCCAGGGCGAGGGCCTTTGCGACCGCTGGCCCTGGGTGAGGCCCTCGCTACCATGGGCGAGGCGGCCCTAGCCAATGGCCTGTCGATGGCTTGCTGGCCCTTGCCATCGATTGGCGAGGGCTAGTTGGCCCTCGCCCAGTGGCCGGCGAGGGTTGCTGGCCAAAGCCAAAGTGAAAAAAAAAATATTATTTTTTTGAAAAAATATTTTTAGTGCCGACCACGCCACGTAGGACGGCTGTTGTCCACGTCAACGATTTTCAACCAAAATTGGCTGGATGGACTGAATTGGTACAAAGGCAAAAAAATTTAGGACTAAATTAGTCCAATTGAAAAGTTTGAGACTGAATTGATATCAATGCAATAGGTTTAGAACTTTTTTGGTACTTTTGCCTGAGGACCTCCATTACACCCAAAAACAGGTCCGAACCGTGAGCCTAAATAGGGGAGTATAAAAGAGAATTTTCTTCACTTCCTAGCCATTCAAGCCATGAGAGAGAGAGAGAGAGAGAGAGAGAGAGACAGAGAGAGAGCTTGAGAGCATCTCCCACGGCTCTCCGAAACCGTGAGAGTGAGTTTTGAGCTAGAGGTTGGCCGAAAGCAAGAGAGAGTGAGTTGAGAAGGAAACCGAGAGTGAGAAAGTTGAGAGAGGTCCATCCAAGCTTGTTCATCTAATTTCTTCCATCATTCAAGGTAGGAGTCTTATGTTTTTATTGTGTTATAGTTCATCTTTCATTCATCTGATCCATCGAGCGCGAAATTGTAGTTTAAAGCCGAGTAGGTCAGTCTGCCTCGCCCTATCGGGTGACGCAAACTCATTATCTCGATTTATCAGTTTGATTAGCCCGGATGTGAGGTTTGGTTTTGTCTTGTTTAATGTTATTAAATCATGTGCTTTCATCTTGATGTTCTCATCAAAACTGACCACTATGTTTGCTTACCCAAAACCAGCGATTTTGCCTTGAAGCCGTGTTCCCCCTTTGCGGTGAGCCTCATTGTGTCACATTAGGTTGATTTTCTCGTCGTTTATTGATGTTTATATTGATGTCTACTAATGTTATAATTAGTGTTCCTTCATCTCCATTTTGCACCGAGCACTTTTGCACGTGATGTTCAAGCCTATCCTATGTGATTTATTATGGGCGTTATGTGTGCCCTCATCCAGAGCGGACCTTGGTCTGTATAGGGTGTGCTTGGCCTCCCTTGGATGTTATTTTGGGTCGTTTATGCTTATGTGTTTGAGTAGACGGGGGAAGACGGGTTTAGAGGTGATGTCAAAGGTGGATCGACGGTCCTCGATTGGCTTGGATTCTTCCAAATCCTTACCTCGCTCAATGTGAAATATTCATTTTAGTTGATTAAACCTACAAGAATTTTATGTGAAGGAGTTGCCACTAGTTTGTTGGGGTCCGCTAAAAACTAAGTGAGGCACAAGAGAATGCCTTCTTACGCAACTAGAGATTCTAGACATGAAGACGAAATAACATTAGTTGTTTCAACTAATGTTCTTTCAATACCTAACTTGATTGAATTGTTTGTCTAAGTGTCCGCACCGCCTTTTTATCCATTTATGACTCTAGATGATCATGCCATGTTTTTATGGGTTCATTGTGGTCCTAATGTTTAGCCTAGCCATTAAACTACGGAAAGGCAATCAACGAAAGTAATGTAAAAGAATAAATGCCCATCAAGGAAATGATTAAAAACTAGAAGTTAAGAGCATGTATGGTAACCATTCTGATCTGAAAAAAGTGATTCTGATTAAAATGAATTTTTATGATTTTGATCATTGGATGAGTTTTAGAGAATCAGAACGCGTTTGATAACTGCATAAAATTTCTGTTCCTGGAACAGAAATGCGTTTGGTAACTGCACATAACTTCTGCTCCCGAGAACAATTTCTCTTCCCAATTTTTGTCATTTAAGTCAAATAATTACGTAGTTATTTTGTGAAATTTCATCATACATTTCGAATTAATCGAAGATTAATTCATATTGATTCTCTTATATAACATATTGCATATTGAAATTGTGACATCCTCAAATTCGACCCATTCGAGATGTAATGAATGACGATTTCAATCGATGCACTATTAGTAATTCTTGCTCTGAATTGATCACTCATGAGAAGTTAACTGATAGGGAAAGGCTATTAAGGAATCGTATACGCTCGACCTGAGAACTCATCCATAGATTGACAATTCGACCATAAGGATTGGTGAGGGACAGTTTTGAGCCATTATAGACCGATCTAGGAACAGTTATAGAATGTTTCGTCAATAGTATACAATCGGATCGCGGGTGATTCCACTTGACCATTGTATGGATTGCGAACGACTCTGAACCAATTTCTAATGATCGTGCCTACTGGAACTAGCGATTGACCCCTCGTAATTACATGACAACCGAGGTCGTCCATGGTTCGAGAATGCTTAAATGTGGTTTTGTGTCGAATCAACCACGGGTCGATCCGCGTAGTTCCTACGAGCCACCCGTTAGTTTGAGAAATGCTAAAGTCGCAGTCGATCAATTTTGAACACGAATTAGAATCCGAACTTGGGTATCGAATCTTCGAGGATTTTCTGAATAAGCTTTTGGACGTTGCCTCATTGAGCGATCTATTTATCGGTTTGCTCGAGACTCTCGAAAAAGGGTTATTGGATCGAGATTTGGAGCCCGCGAGGCAGTTGGGCCGGGCGAAGACCCATTGGGCCTCAAGCCCAATAGTGTTCGGCCATGTAAGGCCCATTGGGCATTCTAAAGCCCAATTTCTAACCTTCAAGCCCACTAAGCCATTCTAAAGCCCACAAAGCTTTTTAAAGCCCAATCCTTACTATTTTTAAGCCCAAATTCAATTTATTCGAGCCCGTACAAAATACTAGCCCATATACGCGTATAGTACTTTATACTATACTTTGTGAAATTACCGTTTTGCCTTTGATGAGAAATTACCAAACTACTCTCCTTGCATTTATGAACTTGAGACACGAAATCATGATGGATGGAGGCTTTAGAGGCCAAGGCATTAATGAGATTTGATCTTAAGCTTGGAGATGAGGTTTTCAAGAGGATAATATCTCACTTTCTTTTTTTTTGACTTCTCTCTTCTCTCTCTCTCTCACCTCACGCCCTCCGCCCTCTCTCTTGCTCCCTCACGGCCAGCCCCTCCTCCAACCACTACAGCCCACCTTTGGCCGTTGGTTGGCCAACAGAAGCACCACCAAGCGCCGTCGTGGCCTCCTGTAGCCGTACGCGACCCGTTCGAGCTTTTTCCGTGGCCGAACCGAGCCCCATCGTGCACAACCAGCCCCTTTGGTTCTGTTCAGCTGCTATTCGATCATCTAATGTCGTCCCATGTTGATTTTGAAGCAAGCCACGCATAGCCCTCACTGTCGCCGTCGCGCTCGTGTCTTCGGATTCGTCGTCGGGTGAGTTTTCGCCCTAATCCCTCAATTAGTCGGTTAAACTTGATTAGGATGTGATTAGATTAGAATAATTATGTTTAGTGCTAATTAAGTGAGGATTAGTTGATAAGCTATCATGTTTAGACGATAAGCTAACGTGGTTTGAACGATAGGCTATCATGGTTTGGACGATAAGCTATCGTGGTTTGAACAATAGGTTATCGAGGTTTGGACGATAAGCTATCATGGTTTGAAGTGATAAGCTATCACTATATAGGTGATAAGCTATCACTAATAGATGATAAGCTATCGCTATTTAGGCGATAAGCTATCGGTTTATTATATATTTAATATTTTCTTATTAAATAATTATTTTTTCGAAAATTAAATATTAATGCTTTATTAATATTTTCGGGTAGTCCTAATATTAATTCGTGTTATTTTATGCTCGAATTTATAATGTCGAAATTGAGAATTGCTGTATTAATTGAATTGTATAGCTACATAAATTGAATGGCTATTTTCGATAAATGAATTGTGCATGTGATTCAATTACTGCATTTTGAGCATGAGAGTTGCATTAGTGTGAGAGTTACCCGGATAAGCCGGAAGACCCCCGTAGAAAGACAGTTGTGCCCTCGATCGGCCGTAATTGATTGAAAGGATAATTGTCCGGATAAACTGGAAGACCCTCGTAGAAAGATGGGCGTGCCCTCGATCGGCCGTAATTGATCGAATGAGTAATACCTGGTTAAGCCAAAAGACCCCCGTACAGGAATGGGCGTGCCCTCGATTGACCGTAATTGATCGAATGAATAATGCCCGATTGAGCCGGAAGACCCCCGTGTAAGTATGGGCGTGCCCTCGATCAGTCGTAATTGATCGAATGAATGCCTGAGTGGCTGTAATGATTGAAAGACGTCTGAGTGCACTGAGTATGAGAAGCTAACGGGTGTTCAGTTTGTGACTTGTACATTTTGCATATCATGGTTTAAGACGTGTCGGCTGTGTGCCGAGGCAAGGTTCGGTTGCCTATAATTGTGTGATGGCATGCGTGTGAATACTGAACTGCACTGCATGAATTAGGTGCATCCGAGCTGAGTTAACCTCCTAATCGAGGCTTAGGTCGTTAGCTCGCTAAGAATTATTTCATTTGTTGTTGTTTAAATATTTCAGATCCCTAAGCATGAATCGACCACCCTTGCTTACCCGTTTTGGCATGCCCATGGATATGGGTACGATAGTAGTAGAGTATCCGATAGGACTGGAGAGGTGGTACCAAAAGTACTCAACAATCGTCTGGGTTGACGAGGGGTTTGCGCTGTGGCAACCGCATGAGTTTTTAGCCTGGTTTATTAAGGAAAGGGATGACTTGTTCGGTCCAATCAGAGGCTTCGACGGACCCTCTGCTAGTGGCCCTAGGGATGATGTCTGGTATCTTTTAGATATCCAACATCCGGACGGTGATGTTACGGATTCGGACACCAGTCCGAGTGACTCGGGATCTGATCCGGGTGGAGATGAGTTGGACCCTGAGACTCCGCCTGAGTACTACGGCTACCCTGGTGATCATGGCCTGCGAGCGAGCGTGGAAGCGGAGGTCCCTTTTTGGTTATAGCTTTTGGTTTTTGTAGTTAAGGCTTGGTGATGGGCACCGTATGCCTATCCTTTTGGGGTTGCCCTTTTTGTGTAGCGAAGTAGGTTAAACTGATCGCCCCCACCCCTTTTTGTATGTGTGGTCCGATAGGGAGCGTCCTTGTGATAGGCGTGTATAAATTGTAACCTCCCAGGGTTAACTATATATGTAATGTAAATGGTTCGTTTATTTTCTATCGAATAGTTTTTCCTTCTATCCCTTGCTACGTTTTTGAATGGGGAGTTTTGAGTACGTTTTCGCATGCATTTAATTGAAAGATAAAAATTAATGGGTCGGTGAGGAGTCCTAGGACGTCACAACGTATCGACCGAGAAGGGATGTTGGCGCGCCGATGGGTGCGGGGCATGACATCCCCATTTAGGTGGTATCAGAGTAAGGTCAGCTCGACCCAAGTTTGGTCGTGACCTGAAGTGATAAGGAGCGATGAGTTTTGGGATAGTTCGTTAGGAAAAACAAACCATGCTTGTGATTGAATTACATCTTATTTTATATAAGGTGTTCGTCTATGGTTCGCTGCTTAAGATTGTTAGCTTGATTTAGCGATATAGGTCTCTCATTCCTTGATGGAATTATGTAACAGGTTTAGTGAGAATCCTGTGAGACGAGTTACCGAGGAAGAAGAAATCGAGGCAGGCCTAATGCTTGGGCGAGAGCAGCAGAGGAAATCAACATGGCAAGAGTCCCGTGGGCCCTGGAGAATATTGGGAATATGATCGGACAACAGGCCCAGAATCAAGCCGCCACTGCCCCTGCTGCCGCCGCACCTGTTGATGTCCCGTTGGCTAGGAACGGGAATGGGGAACAACCAATGCATAAGCTGGTTGAGCAGTTTCTAAAGCTACATCCACCGAAGTTCACTGGCGCAGGCGATCCGAAGGCAGCAACCCTCTGGGTTAGGGAACTGGAGAAGGGTTTTGACTTATTGAGGTGTTCCGAGGAAGAGAATGTAACATTAGCGGTGTACCAGCTGCAGGGTAACGCTAGCACCTGGTGGGAAGCCACTCGAAGGAGAATCTTTCCCGAAGGTACGGTTCCGGTGTAGAATGCCTTCGTGGAAGCTTTTAATAGAAAGTACTTCTCTGACTGCGCAAGGGAGCAGAAAATGGCTGAGTTTCAACGGTTTTGTCAAAACCATCTGTTGGTTGATCAGTATGAGGCAAAGTTCGCCGAATTATCTCAGTATGCGCTGAGATGGGTTGAGGACCCGATCGAAAGGGCAAGGAGATTTCGGGATGGACTAAAGCCGAAAATCAGGAACCAGCTGGTGCCCTTGAATCTGAGAGATGTTGATGAGCTTTATGAGAGGGCTCAGCTGATTGAGAGGAATATTTTCGAGTGTGCAGCCGCATCTGGATCGCGGTTTGTACCTAACTGAGATAATCATCGATTCGGGAAGAGACTGATGACTGGAGGAAAGTACCCCATCCCTCCCAATACTAAAGAGTGGCGTTGGAAAATCGACATATGACTCTAATGCCGCGTGCCGATCCTGTGGAAGAAGGCATGGGAATGGCCCTTGCCCAGGCAAGACTGGAGCCTGTTTTAATTGTGGACAGCAAGGCCACTTTTCGAGGAATTGTCCCCGTCATGGAATGCCACCTCAACAGCCCCAAGTGGGACAACAAGCTGGGAATGCTCTGCAGAACAATTTGAATTGGCCGCAGGCACAAGGAAGGGTGTATGCTGTGGCAAGGAAGGAAGCGGAGGATGCACTGGGCGTGGTCACAGGTACAGTTTCTTTTTGTGTAGCGAAGTAGGTTAGCCCGATCACCCCCACCCCTTTTTGTATGTGTGATCCGATAGGGAGCGGCCTTGTGATAGGCATGCATATATTGTAATCTCCCAGGATTAACTATATATGTAATGTAAATGGTTCATTTGTTTTCTATCGAATAGTTTTTCCTTCTATCCCTTGCTACGTTTTTTGAATGAGGAGTTTTGAGTACGTTTCCGCATGCGTTTAATTGAAAGATAAAAATTAATGGGTCGATGACTAGTGCTGGGACGTCACAACTTATCCACCGAGAAGGGATGTTGGCGCGTCGATGGGTGCGAGGCCTGACAGAAATATAAAAATAAATATCAAGAATCATCATGAGTCATTTTCGCCATTTATTGTGGGGTTTCATCAAACTTTTTCGAGCGAGCGGACAACCGACATGAGCTACACTCTCGTTTCTGCAAGGAAAATGCACTGCACTGCCATGCATTGGTGTGCATTTTTGGTTCTAGGAAATCAAATCTCAATCTTAATTCATCCAAAACTTGAGAACGAGAGCTTACTAAGTGTTCACGCTGATTATTTTTGGCTTTTTCCAAAATTTTCTAAAACTAGACTAAGTCTAAAGTACATAAACCTAGAAAAATCACAACAAATAAAATCAAGTGCACAATCAAGGAATCATGGCATTGATAAATCACGTCATAAAATCCTATCGAAGCCCTAAGGGCTTAGAGAATGTGGTTTGGGTTTAATTTCAAAGGTGTTTATGAGTTTCCTCAAAAAGAATAAAATCTATGAAATCTGGGAAATTTAGGCCCAAATTTATGAAAATGAGGTTAAACTAACCTAATCTAAGCTTCTTCTATTTTTAGGGATTTTCCAATTTTTTTTTTGATTTTTTAGAATTTTTTCAATTTTGTTTTATTTTTTATTTTTGATTTTTTATTATTTTATTTTTACTATTTTATATATTTTTCTTTGAAAATGAGACCTCGTTCTATTTTAGGTTGAGGAAAAAATGACGAGAGAGCTGAAAAGAAAAAGTGAGAGATGTGGTATTTCATTCTGTTTTGTGATTCTCAAAAGTGATTCTTTTTCCAGAACTAACTTTTTTTTTGTTCTTGTTTTTGCTCCAAAACTGTTTCCGGGAACAGAATCAGAATCAGAATAATTTACGTTACCAAACAGGATTCTCATCTTTTTTTTGTTCCGGGAAACAGAATCAGAGAACCAGAATGGTTACCATACAGGCCCTAAGACACGAAAAGAAAACTCAATGCTATGTTGGGTAAAGAATATACATTACCATATTTTTTTTGCCCCGAGACATGGTCCCTCGTGAGCTTGACCCGATTCAAATTTGGCAAAGAATATGCAAAAGCCTTATTTGTAAGTTCCAATACATGATCCCTTGTGAGCTTGTTCATTTAAAAATTAGAATTAATTGTAATTCTAATCCTAAACTTAATGGAGAGGTGATCCTAGCTTAAACTAAGCTATTTAGGCTGCGTATGGTAACGCTCCAGAAACGCGTATGGTAAAAAAATATTCCCAAAGTGTTCTGGGAACTCTTTTGACAAATAGAAACACTTTTGGAGCGGAAACAAGAAACAAAAAAAACTTGCTTCTGTGTTCCCGGAACACTTTTTAGAAACACATTTGGAACATTTATTAGAAACAATTGGGATCACTTTTGTTCTTGAACGAGCAGCTCTTCCCTCCTCTCCTTCTGTGTTTCTCGACCAGCCGACGCGCCGCTCCTCCGGTGAGTTTCTGCCGGTTCCTCCTCTTCTTCTTCCTCTTCTCGACAATCAACTGACACCCGACACGGTGGGCTGGATCTCCTGGGCGGGCTCGCGTGAGTCGAACCATCGCCGGCTGAGCTTCGACCTCGACAGGTGATGGCGGGGGTCGACCTCGCGCGAGCCACGCCATCGCCGAGCGTGAGGCCGAGCCCCGCCCAGATCTGGGCAGGGTTCGTGCGAGCCGAACCCCACCATCGCCGACGATGGCGATGCAGTTACCAAACGCGTTTCTGTTCTTTTTTTGTTCTAGGAACAGAATTTTTTTGCAGTTACCAAACGCGTTTCTATTTCTAGAAATCATTGCCGGGAACAGAAACTGAATTTTTTTTTCTGTTCCAAAAGTTATTCCGGGAACAGAGACATTATCATACGCAGCTTTACTATCTTTTTTTATTTTTTCAAAGTGACATCTAGACAATCAGAATTGAGTCAAACTAATCATAATCCTAGAGTTACCTTACTAGGAACCTCGTCTATGTCTAATCCTAATCTAAGATTCAAAGCTTATTGTTGGAGTACATGGATTCTTATGGTGGTCCGCCCATGCGGGCAATCATACCCTACCCATTGCAGATAACTGCCTTGGCAGTCATCTGCAATGGGTAGGGTAAGCAGTTATTTGTTTTTGAAACATGAAGAAAATCACGTCTTTTGAAAAAGACGTAACTTCTCTCTTCCCTTCAGTCTGTTAGTTGTTCTACAGAACACCAAGAAACAGAGAAAATAATGACACTCCACTCCGCTCTCTAAACGCGCGATCGAAGCAAGGAAACTCTTGGAATTGCAAGGGTGACATCTAATCTGTGGCTATCACGGTACATTCTTCTCGTAATGTATCGTTTGATCGGTGATACAAGTTTAGGCTTGGACATATTTCCACACGTTTGATGTTTAGAACAGAGGATTTGGTATCCGACATTGGTATCAGAATTTTCAAAACTTGTTTTCCTGATCAAATATATATTGTTTGTTTCGAAAATTGCCATGAAACGAACCAGTGTTTGAACCTTTTCACATTTTCGGCATGCATGTTCTTCGTCAATACACTGGTCGTCTACTTTCGAAAATGAATGTTCTGTAAAAATGAAATCTGAACACATGGTTGGAATGTAATAGTCGAGACGAGTCTAGGGAGTGGTCGCCCGTCGCCGGAGGAGATCGGATGATGCCGCAAGCACCACACGCGCAGTGGTGGGGCGAGGCCCCTCTCGGACTGCGGCGAAACTTCGCATTTTTGTGACATTTGGTTTAATGAAAATGAGTTTTGAGTGTACCATTTGAACCGTCTCAGCCATATGAGCATTTTGAGGGGCGAAACATCGCAGGTGGACAATGGATGGAGCCGTACGCCCCAACACACGCTGAAGGTGCTCTCTGCGCGTGAGCCTCATGCATCCACATGCGTCGCACTTGCGTGGAGCCGTCTATAACCGTTGGCTGACGTTGCACTTGCGTGGTGATGATGTGGCTGCCTACGTGGCAGGCCACATCGCTACTGCCGTGGTAGTCCGGCCTGACCCGACCTGGTCCTTGACTCGATTCGGTCAACGTTGACCTGTTGACTTTGATAGTTGACCCAAAAAAAGAATTTTATCGGGGCTCGTGCAGGGGCGTATGACATCCGATTGGGGTGTTTTTGATACCGATGTGTTCGTATCGCAAATTACTATAATATGGTATATTTATTTTACCATTTTATGCATAATGGATTATGATTAATCCCATTTTTCCGCATTTGTTGTAGGAAAAATGCCTTGGATGATGCGAACCCCTATAGTCGTGAAAAGAGATGAACAAAGAGAAAGACTCTTAAGGCTTAGGAATGCTTTAGCCCTTTACTACTGGAATGGTCAAGCTGACATGGTGTCACATATAAAGATGGTCAACGAAATGATTTAGGAAGTCATATGGAATGGTCAAATAATGCCGAACAACATGAGGGTCATAGCGCTGAGAACCACTCTTCCTGTGGAGTGGCATGGGGTCATAGATCGTTTATGGGAAGCCGACCCCCGTTCTTATAAGAGTTTTGGGATTAGATTCCTGGCTGAGTATATGAGAAGGGGGATGGCAAGGACGTCGACCCTGGCTATGAATGGGTCTTGGCGGAGGCAGAATATGATGACCCAAAACCCCAAGTAGCTTATTATGGCCATTAAAAGATATTAACGAGATGACGAGGCTATGCTTGAAAGGTCCCGTTTGGGCCAAGTACGTGAGAATTGGATGACAAGACGAGGACGACGAGAGCACATAGACACGCGGGGGGCCACGTGTCAAGCACGCGGCCAATGAGAGAGGGACACATGGCAGCACGTGTCATGCATGCATGACATGTGGCTAGCCACGTGTCAGACATGCACCAAACGATGCCACGTGGCTGCTTCCATGCGTGCCACATGGCAGCTTGCATGCTGGCTACGTGGCAAGCATGCACGGTAGCGGTGACACGTGGTGGACACGTGTCACGCCCTGATTCGCCGGTCCGTCAGCTGCTTCCTCCTATAAATAGAACTCTGACGTCATTTGTTTCGTTATTCGATCATCAGAACCTCTCTGGAACACGCCTACGCCCTGCCTCTCTTTCACATGCCCAAGCTCTGTCGCTCGCGCCCGGGGTCCGTCGTCGGTCGTTGGAATATCCCATCCTCGTCCTCGTCATTTAGCCGTCCAAAATACTAAGGCGAGTGGATTTCTAACTTTTGCAGTTTGCATAGATTGACGTTTGAATTATACGTCGATGGTTGGTAACAACCCTGTTTTCATGAAAACCTATCAACATATTTCTTGAAATCTCATTGAATTAGATTGACGATAGAACGATACGTCAATGTTTGTTAATATGCTTGTTTTCATGGAAACCTGTTGAGTTCATATTCTTGAAATCTCGCCTATTATGCATGATTATTGAATACTTGAGATTTTTACTGGACGAGGTGTCAAGAAAGGTAAATCGCATGTCGTATGCATATCATGGCATCTCATGGTGTTACTATACCCCGAGGAGCCTGTAGGAGGCGGGATGCTTTCGATTCATTCGGAAATTGCGCCTGCGTTTCGTGCGAACTGGGATGATACCTTGAGGTGTTATGGAGGTCGAGATGCTTTCGACATGGGTCGAAAATTGCCCTTGTGCTTCGTGCGAACTGGGATGATAGCTCGTGGAGCCGGAGGGAAACGGGGTGCTTTCGATTGGTTCGTAAATTGCTCCCGCGCTTCGTGCGATCTAGAATGCCTCTTGGGGAAAGAGATACTGCATGAAAAGTTATAAGCGAGGACGGCTCTCGATGAGCCGGCGATTGCATTGTATATGAAATCATAATGAATAGAAAGAAATATATCATCCTGTATGCATCTAATTCTGAACTGTTGATAACGTGTATTCTGATTTCAATGCTTGCATGCTATTGGGTTAGACTTACATTCACGGAGCGTAAGCTCAGCCTCGTTGATTTGTGGTTTTCGGATAGAAATAATGCCACGGGTTAACTCTGCTGTTCCTACCCTTTGCTATGGAGTCCCTCGGGAGTGCATTGCCTCTTGGGAGGAGCACATTGATAAGGATCACCCTGAGATCCGATTTAAGAAGTTGATAAGCACGTTATCCATCGAGGTAGGCCTGGCTTCCGCCCTAGTCCTATACCGTTTCGTGGCCCTAAATATCATCGGAGACGACCACGAGCTCTTGGGTCCCCTTCCTATGAGTTCGAATGCCAGCAGTAGCGGTGCAGGGGATGGACGGGCTTCGTTTGAAGATGGTACGGTGGGGATGAGGTTTTCGGTGTTTGGCTGTACAGGGGTGTAGTTTTCTAAGGCCGACGAAAAATTTTGAGTGTGAATAGCTGCGTCACGGTCTATAGTAGTAGTTGTTTTATACTCCACGTCCCCAGAAAAAGTAAACCATCCTGGTATGTAAATATATGGTATGAAATAAAAGAAGAACATTGGAATCTGTATGTTGTCCACGTTTTTTATGATTGCATAATCCGATTAGTGGAACCCTATATGGCCATAACCCTCAATAGGCGTGTCTACCAAATTCATTGGTGATTGAAGTTCGTTGATATGCACTTGTATACTGTATGGCCGCTTAATCTATTCTGTTTATATATATACGCTTCCGCATGTACCATTGGTATAAGAAGAAAAGATAGAAAGTAAGTGAAAGCCTCCCCGAGGCTATGGCAAAAACTGGGGCGTCACACAGAATGCGTCCTGGCGTATAGCGAATGGTACCCCGAGAGCTTTTATAAGGGCCCCTTGTAGACTTAATGATTTTCCTAGTTTTGACGAGCTTGTGGAATCATTTCCTGTTATAAGATGACATTACTGGAGAGGAAATTGATGTCTTTGTTTTAGTTCCTTTTAGTTTCTAAGTTAGTGAAATATTTCCCATTGATATAGTAATGTGACTATTTATATGAAATATTTGTTTGTGAATGAATTATGGTATTTGTGATATAATACTTTAGTGGTATTATATAATTGAGTGGGGGAGTTCTAGAAAGTTTTTATTGACTTTAATGAACTCAATCTTTACCTAAATGGTCATATTCTTAATTCTATTTCTTATTCTTCTTATTCTATTTACTTATTCTATTTAATAATTAATAAATAAATAATTAATAAATACCTTTCTTATTTTTTCAAACCATAATAAAAATGGTTCTTCTTTAAATATTTCTAACTTCAAATTCTCTTTATTTTGATTCCTATCCATATAAGAAGTTTTATAAACTTGGCTATCTTTATAGAATGTCTCTTGAAAGTTGAATTCATCCCTTGTTTTTTCCTTTCCATTCACTCGGATCTCTTCCCTTTCATCGATTTTGTCCGGATCCTCCTTTTCTTCCGAAAAAAGGGAAGGAGAAGGATCTTCTTCGGTGGATCCCTCTTGTTCCTGTTTCGTCCCCTTCATTTCGAAAGTTGTTTCTATTTCTACATCTGTTTCTTCCTCGCTTTCCCCCATTTCTTCCGTTTCTGAGGTTTCTTTGAATTTTTTAGTAACAATGGGTGACGGTATTCTGCCTAAATAGTAAACATAGGTAATAAATAAGAGAATACTAAAGATTCGAGCCATAGAATTTCTCAATTCTGACACAAGGTACTTATTCGATCGAATAGAATTCTTTGCTGTATCCAGACTAATACCAATTCAACCCATTTCATGAAAAAAAATGTGACCAATTAACCAACCACCAAAACTACTTGTGAACTTAGTGAACTTTCGAATCTAATTCCTTATGTGAAATTGTACATTAGTATAATTAGTTAGTGTAAAATGTGTCCATAAATGTTAGGCATTGGCAACGGTTTTTTTCATGCAAAATGTCTAAATAACATCATATTCAGATACAATGGCAACGGTTTCAAAGAACATCGTGGCTAAGCTCAATAAGGGCGAGAAGTTGAACGGTGAAAATTATGAGATCTGGAATATGAAAATCCAGTGCGTGCTGGAAGAGCTAGAGGCACTGGAAACTCTTAACTTGGTCATGACAGAACTAGAGGATGGAACCACTGCGCAGCATAAAAGAGATAAGGATGCCTTCGCTGCTTGGAAGATGAAGAACTCCATTGCTCGCATTACGTTGCTGAGCAGTATGGATAATGATATCATGCGTGAGTTCAGGCAGCATGAGAATGCAAAGGATATGTGGGATGCATTAAAGATTAGGTTTGGGCAAACATCGATCACCAAACTGAGGCAGCTTACAATCAGGTTTGACACATATAAGATGCCACATGGGCATAATATGAAGCAACATCTAAGGCGCTTGTCGAATATGATCAGTGAGCTGAAGGATGCAGGTCACACATTTTCTGATGAGCATCAGGTGCAGGCAGTGATTCGCTCTTTGCCCCATAGTTAGGAGCACATGAAAGTTAACCTGACCCATAACGAGAATGTCGAGACCTTCGAGAATGCTATGCGCCACCTCGAGCTGGAGGAGGACCGTTTTCTGGCGGCTAAGCCACAAACTGACGTGTATTTTGCTGGCTTAGGCTCACATGGAGCTTCGGGCTCTAAGCGCAAGCATCCTGGCGGGTTCAAGAAGGGGAAAGGTAAAGGAGCGGAACCATCTGGAAAGAAACCAAAGTTTGACAAACATGGAAAAGGGAAGCGTCCTTTTAAGAAGAACATTTCAAGGGTGAAATGTTATAATTGTGGCAAGAAAGGTCACTTCGCTCGTGATTGTGGCGAGCTGAAGAAGGTAGAAACCCTTCGTACACTTAAAAGTGGCAGTTATGTATCGAGTTCTATATTTCTAACTGAATCTCATCCTTTGTAGACTATAAACTCAGGAGCCACAGACCATGTAGCCAAAGACAGAAGTACTTTTGTGGAGTTTCGACGAATTCCATGTGGAGCGAAGTGGATCTATGTGGGGAACAACTTTAGAGTGGAAGTTAAAGGAATTGGCACCTACCAACTAATCATGCGCGGTGGTCGCACTTTGTTCCTACACGATGTACTGCATGCTCCAGAGATTCGTCGGAATCTTGTTTCTGTATTGGTTTTAGTCAAGCTTGGTTTTTGTATGAATTTTCATGACAATGACGTGGATTTATTGTTAGGTACAACATGGTTCAAGTTATTTTGTGGATGGTTTTATTGTGTTGGATGTTGAAAACACTAATGTGAAGGTTTGTTAGTTCCTGTTTACATCTTCCCATTCTGGTGATAATGAAGTGCATGTGTGGCATGCTAGACTTGGTCATATTAGCCAACAACGTATGAATAGATTAGCCCAAGAGGGCTTATTGGGATATATTGAAAAAGTCGAATTGCCTACTTGTGAGCATTGTCTAGCAGAAAAGACAACGAGAAAATCATTTGGAAAAGGAACAAGAGCTGAATTTCCGTTGCAATTAATCCATACGGACATCTGTGGCCTTTGAATGTTAGAGCAAGGCATGGGGCTGTTTACTACATCACTTTCATAGATGATTACACTCGATTCGAATACGTCTATTTGATTTCTCATAAATCTAAAGCATTAAGTTACTTTAAGAAATGTATGACCTTAGTGGAAAATCAATTAGATAAGAAAATAAAAGTATTGAGATGCAATCGAGGTCGGGAATATTATCTGATGAGTTCCGAAATTTGTGTGATGAAAAGGGAATAGAAAGATAATTGCCTATCCCATACACTCCTCAGCACAATGGTGTTGTAGAGAGAAGAAACAGAACCCTAATGGAAATGGTTAGGTCTATGATGGCACAAGCTAATTTGCCTATCACCTTTTGGGGTGATGCTTTGTTAACTGCTGTTTATGTACTTAATCGTGTGCCTTCAAAGTCAGTTTCTTCCCACCCCATATGAGTTACAGATAGGTCGAAAATCAGATTTGAGTTTTCTTAGATCTTGGTGTTGTGCTGCCTATACTCACGAGACCTCTCATAGATATGAAAAATTAGGTCCAATAGGCAAAAGGAGTATCTTCATAAGATACTCAGAACACTCAAAAGGGTATGTGTTCATAGGCGGGCAAGAAAGTAGAAGTGTGACTGAATTTGAATCTCAAGATGTCACATTCTTAGAGAATGACTTTCCAAGAAAGGGCGAAATAGGTGAAGACTATTCCTTATTTGAGACCTTGGATTGAGATAATAAGATAGTCAGATATAATGATCCAAGTGGGAGCAATGTGAGAAGTGGGGAATTAAGTACGAACCAGTCTCAATTGCAACCATTTGATGAGACAATGCCGTTATCTGATCCAAGTGGGAGAGTAATGGAAAATGAAGTACCTAGGGTACAATCTTCTCCACGATGAACAAGTCGCAAAAGCATTCCTCGTCGACTTTTTGAGATTGAAGGGGAAGCTTTCATGGTCTCTTCACAAGAAGATGATGAGCCAAGAAATGTAAATTAGGCTCTATCTTGCCTTGATAAGGAAAAGTAGATGAAAGCAATGGAAGAAGAGATGGAGTCAATGAGATCAAACCAAGTTTTGGAACTGGTTGATCTTCCGAAAGGACACAGAACCATTGGGAACAAATGGGTTCTCAAAATAAAGCGTAAGACTGATGGCTCGATTGAGAGATATAAGGCTCGCCTTGTGGCGAAGGGGTATAACCAATAGGAAGGAATTGATTACGAAGATACTTTTTCTCCTGTAGTGAGGTTTACCTCAATTCGCCTTATCTTGGCAATAGTGGCAAGCTTGGATCTTGAATTACATCAGATGGATGTAAAAACTACTTTTCTCAATGGAGAATTAGAAGAAGAAATCTATAGGGAACAATCTCTTGGGTTTATTACTGAAGGCCAAGAACAAAAAGTATGTCGACTTTTGAGATCTATATATGGCCTCAAGTAGTCTTTAAGACAATGGTACATACGCTTTCATGATGCCATAGTGGCATATGATTTTGAGATGATTAATGAAGATAATTGTGTATATATCAAGAGATCCAAAGGTCATTTTGTGATCTTATCATTATACGTTGATGATATACTAATTGCCGGAAGCAATATGGAGTTTGTCAAGATAGTAAAAAATTGGCTATCTTCTAATTTTGAAATAAAAGATATGGGTGAAGCTACATACATTCTTGGAGTTAAGATTTCAAGAGATCTTTCGAAAGGTTGCTATCTCTTTCGCAAGAGACATACATAAATAAAGTCATTGAACGATTTCGTATGCAAGACTGTAAACCCATTGATACTCCTATTGCAAAAGGTGAAGGTTCGAACCACAGAATGTGTCCTAAGACTCCACAGAAGTAGGAACGAATGAAAAATGTTCCTTATACGAGTGCCGTTGGAACCTTAATGTACGCTATGATGTGTACAAGACCTGATATTTGTTATGCAGTTGGAATGGTGAGTAGATACCAATCCAATCCAGGTCAAGCACATTGGGCTGCTGTCAAGAGAATCTTGAGGTATCTGAAAGCTACTGCTAATTATGCGCTGAGTTATCAAGGAAGTGATCTGCACATTGATGGTTATACTGATGATGATTGGGGAGGAGATTTAGATGAGAGAAAATCTACCTCTGGAAATGTGTTTTTACTGAATAATGGCGCCATATCATGGAGCAGTAAGAAGTAGAAGTTTATAGCCTTATCTACCATGGAAGCCGAGTTCATGCAGGAGGGTGTCTGGCTTAGGAGATTTTTGGATCATTTAGGTGTTGCTGATGATGCTGCAAATCCAATATTAGTGTATTGTGATAGTCAAGCAGCAATAGCTTACACCAAGGATCCCAAGTTCCATTGTAAGACCAAGCACATAGACATTAAGTGTAACTATGTTAAGGATATAGTTGGACGAAAGGATGTGAACATACAGTATATATTTACGCATAGAATGTTAGCAGATCCAATGACGAAACCGATTCCTAGAGATGTTTTCCATAGTCATGTAAGATCTCTAGGACTGCTTAAAATGTAATATACTGAATATTGTAATTTCCCCGAATGATCACTGTTAATGAAGTTTGAGATTATTGCCTATGAGTTTTCGTAATATTTATGGATATTAAAGCTTGGTGCTTTATGTTGTAAAAGTATGTCGGACAGATAAGAGATTAGCCCACTCACATGGGTACTCGCCTCTATTTATTGCACGATGAATAGAGATGGGATAATTTTAAGTTCATTATCTAGGTGATAATTGAGAGCTCGAACTTAAAATATAAATGTCACCTTAACAGAATGTTAAGATGAGGACTTAATGTTTATTATGTCCGAAAGTGAAATATCCCACATATTTCACTTTATCTGTCTTTATTGCCAGATGTGAGTTCTGATGGACACTTTTAAGCAGAATAGTTACGTGAACTCAAGTTAGACTAAACTATCATCTGTATGGTATTAAATGGATAGACATATGCTCCACGGGGAAGGAGAGAATACCGTAATACGTATTTCATATTATGTATGCATGAGACGACCAAGAGAGTTGGCAAAAGTTTTGATCTCAACTTTTTAAGCCGTGTGAAAGTCTCGAGGATAAGAATTCCTCATTGGTGCCCTCATGACTCTTATTTATTCTCAAGATTTCTATTCAGTGTTCGATATCTTAAAGTGTTGCCTATGGTCATGAGATTGATTCGATCTAATGGGACATTTCTAGAAAAGCGAGCTGAACTGAGATTGAGAGGTCTAATGGAAGAGGAAGATCGATTTAGATTTTTGAGTCACATTATAGATTTGTATTCATAGACCTGTCAGTTATGATTATTTTGTGTGATCATAACTGTGAATATAACATATCATACTTAAAAGAGATCGAGAGAGAGATATGTACGTGACTAATCGATCTAGGGTACAGCATACGGAAATCTATTTTTGATTATGTCCAATTTTGAGCTGTCATATACTCCCAACGGATGTATGACAACGAGCTCTCAGAGTATGCTGGTCGCACGGATTATTTGTTGATATGAACCTTGCAAAGAAGAGAGAGTCATATTTAGTCCTTTGTGGGCGAGTGGGAGTTATTGGCTTTTCATGGGCAAGTGGGTGTTGTTAGCCCTTCATGGGCGAGTGTGAGATGTTGGAGTACATGGGTTCTTATGGTGGTCTGCCCATGCGGGCAATCACACCCTACCCATGGCAGATAACTACCAAGGCAGTTATTTGTTTTTGAAACATGAAGAAAATCACATCTTTTGAAAAAGACGTAGCTTCTCTCTTCCCTTCAGTCTGTCAGTTGTTTTACAGAACACCAAGAAACAGAGAAAAGAACAACACTCCACTCCGCTCTCCAAACACGCGATCGAAGCGAGGAAACTCTCGGAATTGCGAGGGCGACATCTAATCTGTAGCTATTACGGTACATTCTTCGCATAATGTATCGTTTGATCGATGATACAAGTTTAGGTTTGGACATGTTTCTGCACGTTTGATGTTTAGAATAGAGGATTTATTATCCGACACTTATGTCTATCACTAATCTTAGTGAAGACTAGTAAGAATCTTTGGCATCTTCCAATTGGCTCCAAGGTTTGGTCAACCAGCGTCTCTTTTACACATACATACGTGCATCCATCTCAAGGAAAGCTTTAGCATGCTCACACACAGTCAAGTATCAAAGATTCCTGGTTCTGATGGTGTTTCGAATATTGTGAACAAAGGTCCTGAAGATCCCGCGGATGCATTCTAGAAAAACCGAAAATCACGCCGCAAAGGTCGCGCGTAAATGTCTCCTAAGTATCCCCTTTTTCTCTGCTAGAGTTTCCTCCCCCTTCCCCCATTCCTTGAAGAAGCTGTCGCCAAGCTACCTTTGAGGGAGGGAGAGGGACCTTTCTCTCTCTCCCTCCCTCTCTCCTTCGTTTCCCTTCTAGTTTCCCTCTTTCCTCTCTGAAGCTTTCATTTTATGTGCTTGAATAAATTTTTGCGACTGATCTTGAGTGAACGTGGACATAAGTTCGGCCATCTGTCTAATCGACAGCTGCCAAGGAGGATGTTCGTGACGTGCATGACGCCTCAGAACGTCACACGCTACACGTGTCATTTGCAATTGTATCTTTTATTAATTAATAGCACACGAAAGCGTAATAAATTTTTCATGTCATCTCTGACACACATCGCGCGAATTTAATAAATACAAATGCATCTTTTTCATGGTACCACTAGTTTATCAAATATACATATCACTTATTGTATTTTACAAACATAGTCATCACATCATACAGCACACAAAAGTACACAGTCCTGGGAAGAGGATTAGGGTCGCCCATCATAATTATTCACTATGGATCGACAACCTCACTCATCGACAAGCTAACCAGGAGGACCATCGATACCCCTAGGTGGTCCAACAACTCCCCGTCGACCCAAACGATAGAACTGCACTTAGTATATACTATCACCGATTCGGGTACAAGCTCATCTTGGCATTCACATTCAAAGTACATAGAAACTCTAAGTGATCCATCCTACAAATCTAAAAAATCAGGGGCGAGCCGAAGCCCAGTAAATTAAATCTCTAAATCTAAGGTAGGAGATCAACTTACCACTCAACCTGGTACCGACAAACAATGCGAGTTTCGAGACAAGTACAAAATATCCATTTGTGACAAATGTAGAAATAGATGAGACACTATCTTTCCTATCAGGATATGCCGATGCAAATCATTAACAATATTACATTAGATTATTCACTCAAATGTAAGCGTATGGCACATTATTTCATGATGCGCAAATACCACATAGTAGCTCACCGATATACACAGGTGATTTCGTATTTGTCATTGGTTAGGACCATCTCGATTCATGAGGTATCGTCACCACCAACTCATGGGGGATGGAATTATACATACCCTTTGCCACGCCCCAGCCCATTCATCACGGATGTCCTCTACATTAGCAAGGATAGATACATTACTGTACATCTGGATGGTCATTTCTTAACATCATACCATAACTACAAAAGCCATGTAATATCATGGCTACGAGAGCTATGTTATCATAGGTTATCTTGTCATCTCAGCCTTGTAGAGAACCGTCGTATGCAGCAAAACATCTGGCTAACTCCAGAATCTCATCCACATACTCATATAAGGGAACAGGCCATGGCAAAGGTTTTAATCATATGGCATTATTCACATACATTTCATACCAACATAACAATTGTCACGTGCGACTCAATAATTTGTCATTTCTCACGCAATTAATGATAAATAAATAGTTGTTATATCTAGCAATAATCACCTAGAGAGGGGAGAATAGGTGATTCTGAACAATTTTAAAAATTAATGCGAAATTAAATAGAATCTGAATAAAGTACTGTAACAGATTCAGAATGATAGTGTGTCTAAACGCAGAAGAATAAGCTTAGGGTATGAGAAAATTGCACACAATTTATAGTGGCTTAGATAGGCCTACATCCACTCTTCCACGCTGATAGCCGATTGGCTGGATTCCACTTGAGGAATTGTTGAAAGGTTACAAGAGATAACACACTCTCACTCTTTTACAGAACCTTTCAAAGATACAATGTTTTCGCTCTAAGGACAAGTATATGAATCTGAATAACTCAAGCACTTTGAAATTGTAAGTTCTGATCAAACTTGCAATAGTCACCATGGATCCCTTTTATACTCCTTCGACCTTGAACAAGTCGTTGCAAAGGTCCTCCAAAGGATCGATCTTCAATCGCTGATTAGACGTCATCAATCTTGATTAGAAGATACTGTATCTTGAGAGATTTGGTAGTTGGAGTAGAGTCCGAATCCTTCAGATTCAGTCGCCCATATAACTAAATCTTCAGTTTCCATAAGCAGAGTTCTTCAAACATAGAAGTTTTCTTATCCCAGGAAAGGTAATTTCCAATCGAGGATATTCTGTCAATCTGTTTGTAGAATGAACATGTTAATCAAAGATTACAAACATTCATATATGTAACACAGCTTAAATGGAAACCTACCAACGCGAGTTTTCAAAATCTGGAAAGTGAATATTGCAGAATCTGAACATAATTTAGTAGCAGTCTTCAGAAATAGAAAAATCTCCTGAATCTGAACAGATGACAAGCAGTAAATATGAGCTTGCAAAGTCCTTGTTGATGTTTCACATAAGTCTTCTCCCAAGATAAAAGTTGAATCTTCAGAAGTAATGTTCCACTTCATCTGAATAACACAATTCAACTTAGTTCAAAAGCAAATATGTGACAACTTCTTCTTGAGTCTGAACACCGGGATTGAAACAGTGTAAACTTTTTCATTCACAGTTAAACCTGCAATAATGTATTTCAATGTATTAATTAGATTCTTTCTAAAGAAGGAAAGTTTTGTCAGAATCAAAATAATCAGAGGAAGGTTTTCTCAACAATCTCCCCCTTTTTGATGATGACAAAACTTCTTTAACAAAATATAGATTTTTGAAGAGTGTTTGAATAACAGTTTAGCACTAGAAAGATCTCAGGAAAATTATGAAAATTAATAATTAAGCATTGAGAATCTTTCAAAGAACAAATTTGAATCTGAATGGTATGAGAATCTAAATAAAATGCTTTAGAGATTGGAAGAATATCACTGTGTCATATGCATGTATCTTCAGTCTTTGATCCTGCATTAGAAAAGAGGTAACTTCTCCCCCTTTTTGTCATCAGCAGCAAATATATATAGATATAAAGATGTAACAACAAACCATATAGACTTTATTTAGAGAGCTTAACTATTAGGCCATAATAAGGCCGTGATAGGCTAGTCAAAAAATAAACCAACCAAGTCTGATTCAAGCAAAACAAGTCAAACACTAGAAAAAGAAAACTTCAAAAACAATTTTAAGTAGACGGTGGTGGATTTCAATTTGTAGTTGAAGACAGAACCCCATTTGGCTTAGCTCCATCTTCCCTTGGAAGTTCCTCATTCTGACTTTGTTGACACCTAAATTTTGATTTTCCTTAAACCATTTCATTTACATAAAAAATGAAAATTAATTTTAGTTCTCACCAAAAATAAATTAGTTTTCATGCATAGCATAATTAATTTGGTTTAGCATGCATTGCATTTTGCACATTGCATATTATCCGGACCGGTGGTGGATGGACTTAATTCAAGGTTTTGAACTTGATTGAATTATCTGAATTGAGCTTGTGCCGAATTTTTAAGAAATATGGGCTGTTAATTAAGTGTGATTAAGTCCTTCGGGGCTTAATTAAAAAGGTCTTGCAATACGGAGTCTATTTCATAAAAAGTCATAAGTTAGAGCGCCTAACTTGACCTAATGTTCCCTATATAAGCATACGTAAGTCATTCAATCAGAGGAGGCCAATTCAGACGTTGAATACACGGCATAATTGAGAGAAGCAGAGTGAGAGAACGTTTCGGTTCTTCATGGAGGTTCAGAGAAGCGGCGCCATGAAGGGAGTGGATCGACGTCGTCCAAGAAAAAGATCAACAAAAGACCCACGCGCAGATTACTTCCTTGTGGTTTTCACTCCTCATCAGCGACTCGTTGTTGGTTTGACGAGTATCCCATCGTCGGCCACCGAGAAGCACCACCATCGTGGCCTAGCACCTGTCGAGGAGCCTCAAACCATGATCCGACGAAACGGCTGATACATTGTCAAGCTGCGTAGCTTCGTCACCCACTGTGAATCCGTGATAAAATCAGCTGCAATGCCCGACGTCCCTATCGGACGTTATTCTTGACGAGTCCCGACTGAATTTCAATCCAATTGTGCCGTGTCAAGCTTATTCATCTGCCGCTCGAGTGTACCCACAAAAGCCTCCATGATCTAATTTTCACGAACCCTTGAGGTTGTTTGTGTCCTTTTGTGCAGATTTTTATTAAGCCAGCAAGTCCATTAATTTCCACTCACTCTGCCAAGCACAAAGGACACCACTTTGACGAAGGAAGGAGGTGAAAAGGACAAAAGTTCATTCTTTTCTTTAATTATTTATCATGTGCTTGAGTGCTATGGTTTGCAGGTTTCCTGATTAATACACATGGAAGCGTCGAGAATAGCCAAGTGGAAAGTTTGATTGCAGGAAACCCCTTACAATGCCAACCAGATTCGGTCAAAGGGTTTAGGGGGTTAGCAAAAGATAATTTTCTGGGATCATTCGGTGGATTCTCCTTGAGGACTTGCATTAATTTCTTACGCTATTGCACCCCACCATCGCTGTGATTAGTCGAAGCCGCCGAGACTCCCACCGTGCTGCCGTTCCGCCGAAGTATCGTGTCCTCTAACCGCGCGGCCAGCTCGTTAGCTCGTGTTCGAGGTGCTGTCCAATAGGTTCTCTAGCTCAAATCCGGCCTAAATCTCGCCCGACGAATCAAGGTAATGACCTTACATTCATTAAGGTTGATTTGTTGCTGATTCGTGATAAAAAGCATGCTGTTTTGATGTATTTTCAGTGATGCTTTCGTGCTGTTTCTGCACTGTTTATATGCTGTTTGGTCCGATTTAAGACTGTTTTTGCATGGTCATGATCATTAACATATGCAGATTTTTGCGGGAGCGCAATGATAAGTATTTTACGTGTGCTTGATGCTGTTTGGAGTCAATTACATGCTGTTTTGGCTGCTGTTTTGGGCGTGAATCATTGGGTTTTCTCAGAATATTCACAAATTTTTTTTGTGCAAATTAAACCCTAATTTTTAGCATGATTTTCGAAATTTTGGGGGCATAATTACATGATTTTCAGAATAATTAAAGATGATAGCTAAATCTAAATTAGAAAGATATCTTCCTAATAGGCAACGAAATTTTAAACTTGGATAATCTTTCCCGTTGCCATTCGGGAATGATTCTCCGGTTTAAATCGGGAAAGATAGCAAGCTTGATCTATTGCCATTTAGATCTGTTTCGTTATCTTTTGCAAAGCTGATTTTAGATTTGGTTATTTCTTTTTCGAAAAATTGAAGAAGCCTTTTTCGTGATTTGCTTTGATTGCTATCTTTGATTGACTGGAGATTACGATTATCTTGATTGATATTTTGTCTTGATTTAAATTCCATGATAAAATTCCTAAAAGATTTAGTAAATATACGGTTTCCTAGAAATCGCATCTAATTAAATTTTTAGGAAGATTCGGTTTCTTAGAAAACCTTATCTCATTGGAAAATTTGGGATAAAAATCAAGATAATAAAATCTTTCATGATCACCTCCAAGTGGGCGAAAATTCTAAAAAAATACAAAAAATCTGTTCACTTCTTTCATCATGTTTTGCATATCTCAAGTGCCATATTTCGCATATCACATTGCATATCTTTGCATATTTTTCGAGTATCATTCATCTCACATTCCCTTTTTTTTTTTTTAAAGTATCATTTGCATATCATGCATATCTTTTATCTCATGCATCTTTTATTGCCGAAAACATAAAAAGAGATAAAATAAAAATTCTGCTCATTCATGATCTTGCATTATCTCACGTCATTCATATTTTCGAATACCATTTAGATCCTCATCCATTTTTTCGAAAATCATGCATATTATATCATAGCATTTGCATGTCTCATAATTTGCATGTCTATGTCGGATTGTATTTTGCCGTGTCATTTTGCATGTCATTAGTATCATGTTTAAGATATTCATGTTAGGTTAGTCCAATTGCATGACTAAATTGCTTGAATTAAGAGTTGCATGCTGTCTAGGGTATATGTAATTTTCGCATGTCATTTATAGTCTTGCATGTTTAGTTTAACCAATTGCATGATTGGTTGCACGTTGCTTTGAATGTTGCATCAGTTTTATGTCATCTTGCATGTTTAGCGTAGCCCTTGCATGTCACGCATTGCATTCATCACAAATAAGTGAAAACATAAGAAACACATCACTTGAACTTAAAGAAAATCAATCAAGCCTGAGTTGCTGGTTTAAGATTGCCATGGAATTAAGGTACCAAAAGGGCGTTGGTTTAAATCAACTAGCGTAATCAAGTCCCCGAGTCCGTAATCTCTGGTAACTAGAAGTAAGGTGTTTCTCCCGATACCTTCCTTAGGTTTTCTAATCCACTTACCAAGAAGTGATTAAAGGCGACTCCAAATATAAATCATTTGAACATGACTTCAAACTTAAGTTGCGATTTAGTAGGGCTTGGGAGAGTCCGTACTAGGCTAGTCATGAATTGGCTTGGTAATCCATTAACCTAAAACCACTCTAAATGATGATTTTTAGGTCGCGACAGCTTGGCGACTCCGCTGGGGATTTGCTTTATTATTATTATTTTTTCTTTTTTTTAAAAAAAAAAATTAAGCCTTAATTGGATTACTTGAATTTTTTGAGAAAATTAGAAGCTTTAGAGGACTTAGGCCTAAAGAAAATTCCATGGATGTTTCTCTTTTGGCGATCTTGATTGAATCTCATTCTTAGGTGTTAAATGTTCTTGCAGATTGGAGTGATAAGGGGAGGGTGATTGCTAACCATTTCTCCTTACAGATTGAAGGGGAATGAATGAATGTCGTGGTTTATATTGAAGTGCTGGGTGATATACATTCTGATGCATGCCTTTATATGCCTTAGCACTACACAAAGCACGCACAACCCGCCATTGGACCCGAATGGCTAGGTTTAGGATGGTACTTGATTAGGGATACCTAGGCCATCGCTATTTGACCCTAGTCTCCCTTCTCAAGTCCCGAACTTTCTCAAATCGGTGCCAAGATTAACACCTTCGTCATTTTCCATTATGATGTGGGTCGTTACTTGGCTGAGCCGGACGTCTACGGGGGATCTTGATTTGATCACAAACCATAGTGATTTGGTCTGGATATCCCTGGGGCTCCACTTTTGACAAGCCATGCTAGATAGAAATCGAACTTCACGAACATTTCATATGCATGTCTATGTGGTTGGCATTATTCTGGGTTCTAAAGGAGGTATTCTCTTAAACCTTCTCTCTCATTTACTCACTTTTCGAGTCGGTCCATGACATTGTTAGGTGAGTCAAGTGTCTCAAGCTAAATAGGGTCATGTTTAGTTTGCGTTCTGCATTGCTGTTGTTCAGATATACTTTACTTCTTGGTATGAATTGTTTGATTTCCTTCTAAACATTTCTGGGTCCCGACTATTGAATGAAAAATGTTTGGAAGATCTTGACCTATCATGTGTAAAATTTTCAGATTGATCCATCATGTTTTCCATTTTCCACCGAATTGATAATGAAGGTAAAACAATCTGAGTTTTCAGGAAATTTCAGACCCCGGTTTTGTTTCACCGTTTTTCATTAGTAAAGGTGTATTTTTGAATGAATTCAAAAAATTAAAGTGGTAGAATGGGATTTGATATAGCAAGCTACAAATTTTCGGGCATCAATTCTCAATTTTGATGACCCATTTATCCCCTAAACAGAAACCGGGTGAACCAGTTTTCTGGACGAATTTTTCCTAAAGATGTATTAAACTGTACTGATATGGGCGTTTTCTGCAGGAAATTAAAACACAAAAGTTGTTCATCATCGTTTTGGATATCAGCTCGTAAAATTTTTCTCTGTTTCGATCACTTTTTAAATTAATACAAATTTTCTCGTAAAAGTCGACGAAACTGGAATTTGCCTGGATTAGTCCGTTGGTCGTCTTTGTTTCGTTTTAAGGTCTAGAGGGACGTCATGGGCCGGCTCACTATTCTCACTCGTTATACTCATCTCGATTGTTGCTTTTGAATTTAACATAGCATGGATCCTTCTCACTACGGTACTCAGTCTAGAAGGAATATGGCCGACTATTTTGAGATTGCGGCTCTTGTAGAAGAGAAGAGAAAAGTGGTCTACGCCTTCCATCATCCACAAAAAGGACAAAGAAAGAGTAAAAAGGAATAGCACGAGAAGATTCATCATCAGCACACATGGAGAACGGCTAAGGGTCATACGAAGAGCACGATTTCTTCGTGGTCTGGCGTCTTCCATCACTCGGTGATCCTTTGAAATTTCAGTCCAACTTTGTCCTGCCTATTCATTGCAATATCCAGCCGCTACTTCGGCGCACCCATCATCCGGATATGATCGAGGAGCCTGACGCTGTCATCCCTGCTCGAGCTCCTCGAGCAGGATCGCGTCCCTCCCCCTGTGATCTTGAGCAATTGCTGATTAGTTTCTACCGATCCTTAGTTTTCTTCTGCAGGTTGTTCTTTGGTCCGGTTTTAATTCACTTAGTAAAAGTGAGGAAGGAGTCGAAAGAGAACAAAACAAAAGGAGTTCTCTTTCTCTCCAGGCGGTGCCACTACAGGGCCTCATGGAACATCTATCACTGACAAAAGCAAGAGACTTGAAGGCGAAGTCTCCTCCACGGCCGGCCTGCTCTGTCCATGATCAGTGACCAAGAAACATCCCGCGCCTCCCTCACTGAATCAAGCAGCTTCGATGTGAAGTTCTTGTGGCTATTCGGTCACCACCAAGTCCATTGGGGCGTGGAATTCGTAAAGAGAGCCTACACTGATACACACTTGGAGATTTTCATTTTGGGACCACATACTAATAGATAGTTTTTCTCCCATAAGCCCTTTTACCCCCACTGAACTTTTATTGCTATTTTTTTTATCTACTGGAGATCTGCGACTTCCCCGTTCCTTTTGTTTTGGTTGCAGGTTCTCAATTGAATTTACTCAGGAATAGATCCCATCCTAAGCCGAGGGACCATGCGCAGCATCTTTCCTCAATTCCAGTCTACTAGCGGACTCCGGTGGAAATTCTTTAAAGAAAAAAGGAAATAAGACTACGAGCGAACACGGCTGAGGAAAATTGGCGAAATAGTGTTCATGCGGCAAGGATATATCACGTGGAATTGAAGAGAACGTGATTATGGCCTTGTGGTTCAATCAAGGACACTTGCGTGCAGCCCATGCTAATTCGCTCTCTATCACTCCAGACGAGCCCATTTGCTTTGTTTGAAAATTCTTTTTGCAGGTTACTCAAGGCCTTGATACCTTGCCAAAATCACAATCCCTCACCATAAGTGGTAGTGTCCCGTGAGCACCACTAGCCATCCTGATCCGTTGAGTTGAAATCGGGAATCGATATCCGCAATATTTCAAATTATGTTGTCGGTGTGCCTTGCCCAAGAATTGCCTTGAAACAGCCACGGTTTGCTCCCACGGTTTCCCCAAGAAGATACTATATATATTTTTGGGCCTTGCTTTAAACACGGCCCATTGGTTGACAATTCAGCTCTTGTTTCGGTCTGAAAGGATCATTACTATTCTTGCGTCTCCTTTAATTTTTTGCAGGTTAAAGTTATTGGTGTTTGTTTCTTGTTCCTGGTCGTGTTTCTCCACAAGGAAACCTTGATATTCTGTTTCGGATGAGCAGTCACACAAGCCATGTTGTGACCGAGACTTCCTTTCCTTGAAGTGCAGCCCCATTGGCCACCGCAAGAATCCTAGCCATGATCCGCGAGTCCATTGATCCTCGATTCAAGTTTGGGAAAAGCAAACTGCAAGATAAGATGTTTCAAAATTGATCCAGGGGCAGATTCTTAACTCTAATTATGCATTAGGCCCAATCAATCCTCGTACGGCCCCACACATGAATGTTGAGCCCCGAAGTGAGCTAGAATTCCTTGGCCGATCTCAGTTCATCGACCAATTGAAGTGGATCCATGCTTCGCCCTCGACCAATCCTTCGATCATGCTGTATCAGCCGACAAAAATTGGGCAAAACCAAGGCAGCCCGATCTCAAGAGGGAGTATCTCTACTTAGGTTTGATTGGTTCTGAAAATGACATTTTGTTTTTCTTCTTGCAGGGTCAACCGAATAAAAGGGTTGTTTGCCAAAGCCCGGAATCAAATTCTAAACATTGGTCATATCTGGGGGGAATTGTAGATTTTTGCAAAGCTACAATCATCTGACATGATCCATTTTGACGAAAAAATGGGGCAAATCGACAGCGAACCCTAACTTTGAAAAAGGGAGTATGTTTTTCTGTCTCATGTTATTTTCAAGGTGATACTTCCTTTTTGTAGGGGCATGCGACTAACCATGACGGTCATCACCATTGAACAAGGACAACTAGAGTGTCTCAAGTCCTCACTCGACTCGGTCATGCGTGTTTCCCTTCCTCTGGGGCAAATATAGGAATGAGCTAGTCTTTAGTTCGAGGAGTAGACCCCCTGACTTGATCCACTCACATGTTCTAGGGCAACTCAATTTCTCCCGTTCCTAAGAATTCTTTTTCGTACTTGCACTGTCTGATCCTTAAGCAGAAGCATAAGATTTTCATGAAATATGATTGATGCTTGAAAATGCTCACATATTGCATGATTTATTCATGACTATTCTTCATGTTTAATTTACCAACTCTGAATAGGGAGCATGAATTGCATATGATGCATCGAATGTACAAAATGGGGTATGACAGGATGACGAAAGGCAAGCCATTTCCACACACTTGCTGCATTTTTAATCCCCGGTGAGTTGAGCAGTAGCTAGATTTCGCATTCTCAAGGTGAAAGGTTTTCTCGCAAAAGGTACGATAGCCGAAGTGACGGAGGCATTCATTTCTCCATCCCAAACAGTACAGGTGTCCATTGATTAACCCATTGAGCGGCGGTTTCATTTCTTTACCCCTGTCAAGAACCACCCTCTATCGGGGTCCAGACGAGGTAATTCCGGCAAAACATGAGGTAAATGGTTAGAAATTCTCTTGCTCAGACTAACATCAATCTTCGAGTTTTGCTTTGCATTATACTCGAACTTTAATTCAAGTATCTTAGGATGACGAAGAGCATTCATTTCTCTATCCCATATACTGTACCTTTTGCATAACCCACTTGAGCCTGCAAATTCATTTCTTAAACCATTGTTGGTGATCATTGCTCATTCCAAAGCGAAGACGGTGCCATCCCCAAGGAGCAAAATTGAAGAGAATCGGGTCAACAGAGAATTCCTGAATGAACTCATCTCATGTGCTAGATTTTTCATGTAATGTCTGATATAATTTTTGTAAATTGTCTTGTTATTGTAATTCCTAAAAAAAAAAGGGGAATTCAAAATCATGGGATTGTCGAAAAAAAAGAAAAAGAGAAGCAAGTGCAGCCTAAAAGAAAAGGGCCCGCTCCCGAAAACAAAAACAAAAAACAAAAAAAAAGAGGCGTAAAAAAAAGAGAGAGAAAAATCGAGACGTTGAGACAAAAAGAAAGAAAACGGGAGTTGGGAGTAAAAAAAGCAAAGGTTGATCCTACATAAAATCCCGGGCGGAAAAAAAAATGCCTATCAAAAGCAAGGTCAATGCCCATTCAATCCTTGTTCATTTGTAAAGTACTTCTGAACATTAAATGTATATATTTGCATGCTCTTTCTTGTAAATCCTCAAAGGGTTCGATATGTAAAGGAAAATTTCTAGAGAAGCCGGATTGCGAAATGCAATTTCCAGCGAGAGTTCATACCATTCTCAAGAAATGATGGTATCCTTTGAAGACTATTCCAGAAAGGTCGAGATCGGTGACAAGATAGCTACGATCACCAACATCAAACCCTTCTCATATATTTTCTGAGCCAAAACGAACCTTTTCGTTTCTCAGTCCCCAAACCTAACCTACATTACAACCCTTCAAAGTCTCTTCTGATTAGGGCACTTGAGTTAACGTAGAGTTAAATGATTTTAAGCATCGTTCGAAGAAGTTCGAGCAAGATTATTTCTCTCTCATTTTTGCAGGGTTCTTGACTTGTAAACTCGGAGCAGATAATAAAGTCTTCTTTTTCAATAGCCTTGACTCGACAGAGAGTTCTCTTTGGTAAACCTTTGGCCTAGCCTCATTACGGTCCTAATCAAGACCTCCAAATTGGCTCGGTTGTACCAATTACGAGATTACTCGGACCCTTATCGAATGCGCAGATGGTAAGGTTGAGTGATTTCTCTTGAATCCTACAGTCAGGATAAACAGCTTTTCTCGAGAGTGAGAGAAAGCCCTTTCGGACTGAAGTTCCCCATTCAGATTACATTCAAGGTATCCACGATGTGATAACCTCCCTGAATAGAATTGGTAATGCAAACTTGATGCATGAACCGCACTATGAATCATACACATTTTTGCTCCCAATCATTAGTAATACAAATTCAGCTGAGAAGTTTTGCATGAACACATTGACGAATTCTAGCATGCTTGCACATGTTACCTCTAACACTGTCTGACAAGTAATACATTCTTGATGTTCGAGTTGCCTTCCAAGGTCTCGAAATTCATCCAAGGATTGTTGAATGAACAAGCCCTGCTGACGAGTGCCCACCAGGCAATCTCCCAAATCCTCAGGTAAGTATATATCCAACATGAATCTTTCAAGAGAATGAATACTGATGATTGTCAAGGTATTCGAATCCATTGCGGCATATTCGATCATTCAGGTATCCACCTTCTTCAGTGAAGCGTGATTTTTGTGAAATACATGTCGCATTAGCATTGGTTTTGTCTATATGCATGATTATACTTCAAGTGAATAAGCAAGTATGATGTAGTCAGCCTAGTTGTGCCTTGATCATTCGTTTGGAAAATCCAAGTAAGTTTTCTGAACCCTTTTCAAATTGACAGCTTTATTGACTTTAGTTGCCATTTTGACCTCTCGCGTTCGCATTGATGAGATTCAAGCAACACATCCTTTTTGTATTCATCGATTCAATTCGGTAATACATCCCTCATATTTGTACTATTTAGCCTTGATAGTATCGATTCATGATGTATGATCTTTACCGTTGTCAAATCGCAATGTATACGCTCTTGCAATCTTGATCCTTTACCAAATCATAATGACACGCTCTTATGATTTTGGTCTCATTTTACCAAATCACAATGTATACGCTCTTGTGATCTTGGTCCCTTTTACCAAATCGTGATGTATACGCTCTCATGATCTTGGTTCTTTACCTAATCATAATGATATGCTCTTATGGTTTTGGTATCTTTATCAAATCGCAATGATGCGCTCTTGCGATCTTGATCCCCTTGCCAAATTATGATGATGCGCTCTCATGATCTTGGTTCTTTACCTAATCATAATGATACGCTCTTATGGTTTTGGTATCTTTTGTCAAATTGCAATGATACGCTCTTGTGATCTTGGTCCCTTTTACCAAATCGTGATGTGTACGCTCTCATGATCTTGGTTCTTTACCAAATCATAATGATACGCTCTTGCGATCTTGGTCCTTCTTCCGATTCGCAATGTATACGCTCTTGTGATCTTGAAAGAACACTTTCAACATATCTTGCGCTATCTTACATCAGAAAAAAATTTCTGATAACAGATAAGGCCTCAGTACCTTAAGATCCTTGTATCCCCAAAAAGGAGCTTGGAAATTAAGGGAATCATCAGCATTACGAAATGTCTGGTAAAACAGGTATTTCATATGCGATCCATGTGTAGGTCTTCCTATTCTATTCCATGGAAGAAAGAAGCCTTGGCATGTGTTAATTACAGTCTTGCATTTCATACATCATCTTTGTCTGCATAGAAAATGGGATTAAAAACCCCACCAGAAATGATGACTTTTAGGTTGCGACAGACTTTGATTGGCACCACTTGTACCAGCAATAGTGGAAGTGAAGTTTCGTAAGCTGAGGAGTTCTGGAACTTCACGAGTGATCCTTTCTTCCCGAAGAAGAGTGTAGGTGCCTAAGCTTGCCATTTCAGCACAAAATCTGAAGATATTTATCGAGCGTCTCCTCATACGTGCTCAAACGCTTCATGACCTCCTTCTCGAGACAATCCAACCTCTTCATCACTTCTTTATGCAGAAGTTCCATGTGACGTCCCAGGCACGCCACTTACTAACGAGCTCTGTTTTAATCTGATATTAGGCATATAATAGAGGGCGCAAGCGGAAGACTATGAATGAAACAGTCATCGGCCATACATTGACATACATGTGTATGCAAAAGACATATGCACGACGCCTAAAGGGTATGGCCTTCAATAGGGTTGCACTATCTGCATCTGTTATATACAAACATTCACACATTAACAAGATCATCTAATTTCATATATATATATATATATATATATAGTTAGTTAGTTAGTTACATCCATTTTTTTTTATCCAAGGACAACAACTGGGAAGTAACTAAAGGCTTCTCCTCCCGATCTATAATCTCCATCATCCATAGTATCTGATCGCGACTTCACTCCCGCTATTAACCTGAAAAATAATTAAACCACGATGAGTGAACTAAAATCTCAGCAAGTGAAACAGCTAACTTAACGTACTAAATCATCCATTCACCACTCAATCAGGCAAGACCCGAAGCCAACCACACAAATGTAACATCTACTCCCGAGTACTATCCACAATCACCATCGGCGTGCTCCAACGCCACGATTTTTGTCCACTACTTCTCAAATGGCTAGCTCATCTGAAAAATGGTTAAATCCATGGGAGTGAGCCGAAGCTCAAGTAGGATATCTAACCGAACGACTAAACTATCTATTTCTCATTCGATTAACCAAAACCACACAAATTTCTCGAGCAATAAGACAACCCTATCTACGAGATACTAAGTTGCCAATTCGACACCAACAACAATCAATCAACCACCGGCATGTATGAGACTCAACAATGACTCTACACATCGTGCAATATGACCCTCACATGTATGAGCAAGCACATGAATCATTGTTTAATTTCCGTTCCATTACCAGTTTTCCATGGGACACAGGCCATGGTTATTTGAGGGACACAGGCTTTGATTCTGAGGGATAAACACCTCAGCTTTTCGTCCATGGGACACTGGCCATGGGTAACTCCCTTACCACAGGGCTTTCGAGGGACACAAGCCTCAAGTATTCCAATGGGACACAGGCCGTAGACTTCCTGATTTCCCTCTAGCTCCCACGGGTTATCATCCGTACACAGGCAGATGTCAAACGTCCTCCTCAGGACACAGGCCGACGGGATCCTCGGTTCCTTCATCTCATTTACTCTCGTTTCATGCAAACCAACCATCGATCAACCACACCATCCACATGCACAATCGATTTTAGACTCGTTAGGCAAGACCATCACCCTCATACATTCGACCACCCACTTTTCAAATCGGAATCACAACGCATGCTTTGATACTTATATGCAATGCATTATGACACCACTGCTCAACAATTCAAGACCACATGACTCCGGACACACCACACGACCACGCGGCCCCACAGTCGAACACCCACAAGCCAAACTACTCTCATTCACACCATCGCAACGACAAACAAGACGATCAGCCCACACAAATGACTTAACCAAGATCCAAAAACTCCAATGCAAATAACAGATTCAACAAGCAAGGTAGGTTTCCCATCCATGCAGGCACAACTTCAACCCAACGTCCCATCCATGCAAACTCAACTTCAACCAGACATACCCACACTCAAAATCTGTATTTAACGTTAAATCGAGCAATCAACGGACATGTTAGTAGTAAAGTTAGAGATCTACTTGCCTCTGGTCCTATGCTCGAGAAGATGGAGCTCGAATCGATGCTAGAACAAGCGTCCACGTCCAAATACTCACTCGCCGTCTAACTTCAATTCACTTCAAGCTAAAGGAAAACAAGACGATCATCCTCTACACTCGGGTTACCCAAGACCCAGAGAAGCTACCTTAAGCAATGGATTGTTCGAGCGAGGGCTTCTTCTCCTCCATGCAAGCTAATCTTCCCTTCATCATATCCATTTCCAAGCGGTGTCCTTACTCCTAATCGATCAACAAATAGCTAGTCTAGTAGATGGGTTAGAGGCTCCACTTGCCTCAAGTCCGAGCACGAAGACAAACGAAGGTCAAATTGCCGTCAAGAAGGAGCTCGAGTTGTCTCCTCCTCTTTTGGTGTCGCGCGGCCAAGAAGGGAAGAGAGAGAGCGGTGAGCAGGTCTTCGAGTGGCAGAGAAGGGGCTGAGCTGAGTTCAGGGAGTGAGGCTGAGGGGCAGTTGTCGCTGTCATTGCCGCCGAGGCGAGCTCAAGCGAAAGGGGGAGGGCATCGCGGTCGGGACGGAGTGAACGAGGGAGAGGGGGTTTATATAGGGAGGGGAGGAGGTAGGTCGGTCAGGGGGGTTTTTCCATTCGCACTCCATTTCCAGGATGAACTCATCCGAATCAAAACCTTACCTCAATATTCATAATCCTGCGATGGTCAACTTGGCCGGGTCTCAAAGAAGTATGCCCTTTAGAACCCTCTCTGAGTGAATACATGGCTAAACCATCTTCGTACGCCAGACGTAACTTCTTATCCACCAGACCTTGCAAAAAATTCATGCTATAAATGCTGACCTTCTCCTCAAATGTTATTCTCTGCGCAATCTCAGTAGGAATGCCTATTTCATTAACCTTCTTAAAGGCGTCACCAGTGATCACACTGTGAGAGGAAAATCCGGAGTCTTTTCTGATAAACAACGTCCGCATTTTCTCAAGCTATGCTTTGGTGGCTCTTTACCAATCCCATTGCGTATATCGATATCTCGAGATGCCTATGCAGTACCTCTGACTAGTAGGTATTCATTAACTACAATAGGTAAATCTTGAGCTTCCACATCATGGGACTCAAAATTAGGAGTTCCCGGCCTTGAACCTTTAATGATCTCAACTTGCTTGAGAACCTTCCTTATATCATCACTCAAAGATCCGAAGACAGAACACTAACACCATCAGAAACCTCTCTTATAGGAATTGTGCAGCATCTTTGCAACATGAAGCTAATAGTCGTTCCCAACATCAGCATTTTTATTGGAACTTGTTTCTCACCTTTTAAGCATTTTAAACACAGCATGCTTAACATTCACTTCAGTTCGCTAACATGGCTCAGATGATATATTGGAACTGAAAATTCAATATATCCAAAATGACCTTCATATATGCCCAAGTTGAACGTGCCACATGATCCACACCTCCTGAATTCAAGAGGCAAGCCAAGAAACAGATTAGAAAGCTGACTTGCGTGAATAATTGAGCAATCACTAATGGATGCTGCGAAATTCTCTTGTCAAGAAGCCAGGCCAAACTTCAAAGATATTTCCTTCATTTAATAACGTCCAATATTAATTACTTCACTCGTTAAATTAATTCGGCGGAATTCAGGTCGTCACATTCCATATTTCTTTGAACATGGAACTGAGAAGCTCTTGTTTCCACTAACTCTTTGATAAAGGCATCGAGAGTCTCTTGTGGAGTCATTTTGCGAGCAGGAGCAGGCGTTCTTGCACTCTCTTTAGTAGTCATTGGTGCTTTTCCTTTGTCGGAGGAATCATCTTTTGAAGTAGAATCTGAAGTGTGCTACTTCTAAGTCTCCCCCTGAATAGGAACTCCTTCTGAGGTTCATGCTTCCTTCTGAACAGCAACAGACTCTTCCTTCTCCTAAGCAACAAACTCACTTTCCCTTTGAACTTGTGTAGAGGTATCTACATCTTCTGATTGCTCCCCCTGAATTTCTTCTAGCTCCTCTTGATTCCCAGCAGCCACTCCTTCATTATCAACTACAAGCGGTTCATCAACCACTGTCTCAATATCCATCTTCTCAGATGTAAAGTATTCAAGGCCATTTAAGGTGAAAATCAGTTCCTCTAATCTGATTGCTTCCTCTCTCTCATCCAACCTTTCTTGCCACATCTCAATATACATCTCCCTGTCGTACTCTGCTTCTCTCTCAGCTCTTTCAGCAGAGGTTTCTTCGATCTCCATCTTCTCCACACTTTCACGCACTTCTGTCTGAGGCAGGTCTTCTTCTTTGTCATCAAGACTCTCCCCATCCTCATCAATGCTGCCAACATGTTCACCAGCATCTACTCCTCCTTCATCCTTGGTATTCCCCTAGTTATCAACTTCACCTGAAGTGACATCATCACTAAGATTCTCCTCTGATAACTCTATGGGTGTCGTCTCATCATCTAAACTCATGGATTGAGCTTCTTCTTCATCAGAAGAATCATCCTTGAGTTGTACATATTTCTTTCCCTTCTACAGCTTCTCTGCATCAGTCTTCCTCCTCTTTGCAGATCTCTCTGCACCTTCATTCTACTCTTCCAATTCAATCCTTACAAGCTCTTTGCTTCTTTTGACCCAACCTCTTTCAGTTAATCTGAATCCCATCTTCTGAATCATGGTTTCTCCAGCCACCATGATGGAAGTTTGAGTGAGTGTCAACTCAGAAGGAAGAGGACCCTTGTGGTACTTGAAGATCAAAGAGGCTGGGCCTGCATATGGAAATTGTCCCTTTGTCTTGTGCACAGTTCTATACATGGGCAGAAAGAAGGTGTGAGCAAGAGTAAAGTCATACCCTGTTAATAAGGCCCACATCAACTTAGTTTCAAACTTTAATATGTCTGTCTTGGATGAAGCCTTAGGATACAGACACTCAATGATAATTTTATGCATGACCACATGCTTCAGGGGAAAGTCCTTGTATGCCACATGAACCTTGGAATCCCTGGTATAGTTCTTTTTCCCGATAAGAAAACTATAAGCCGCCTCTGGTTGGATTTCAGTGGGCTTAAACTCCCTTGCCCTTACTTCCATGATCTTCACTAACTCGGTTATATGAAGTGTATAGCAAGTATCTCCAACATTATACCACAGGGATTCAAGGCCAGCAAAACAGAATGGAATAAAAGTATGCAACTAAGTCAGGATAGACAGTGGTCTTGACAGTTAGAAAGTCTCTCAACTTCATCTCGTCCAGATGCTTTCGAACAGAGATTACAATCTTGTCAAAGTATTTCACAGCAAAGACCTTATAAGGCATCACACCCCTTTCCTTCAAGGCCTCAAAGCAATCAGCTTGCTTTTTGGACAGAAAAAGACTGCTTAAAGCTTTTGTCCCTTATAAAACTCATTCTCCTTTTAAAGTTCTTGAAGGCCACATCATCATCTTCTTCAAACTTTCCCTTAATCTCTACATCACTTTCTTCCCTCACTGGTTCTCGAAGGACAATCCCCTTCGAGGGTGTCTTCGTAGGTTTGGGAACACCAAACTTTCCCACTTTTCTTTTCCTTTTCTCTGAACATCTTCTCGAACACGCGAAGCCAATGGAGTCACGATTCTAACAGGCAGGTTTAGGGTCACAATAAAATCCTCTTCAGAGGAGAACTTATGGATGTTCAACTATTGCAGCACTAAGTCTTCTCTTGAACCCTTTTCTTTTAGGGCATCATACAGGGGTTGAGTAGCTAATGATGAAGCGACTTTTTCATCAGTTTTGGAAATAGACAAACCTAAGTCAGTTCTAGCAATACCTCTGTCGTTGGAGTGATCTATGGAAGAAATTTCAACGGGGGTTGTAACGTTGTGAGATCTAGCTTGCTTCTTAACCAACTGAGAGGATTTCCTTTGCAATCTCTCACTTCCACCAAGGGTTTTCTTCACTTGAGAGATAGATTTCGGAGCCATAGGTGAAAAAGAGAGAGATTTTGCGAGGAAGAACATGAAATTTTTGGAAGGAAACGAGAAATTTATCTATGTGTTTCTCGAATGGGTTTTAGGTTTACAAGAGTGAATGACAGAGATAGTACGGGTGAGAGAATAAATAGGCTATTTTCAAAAGGTGACGGTTCGTGTTCTGAAATATTTGAAAAGATTTGAAAATAAACTGTCAATCAGTTATTTTTCGAAACAAGATCAATTTGAAATAAAATCCATAGAAATCAGCCCAAAAGCAATATATTATACCAATCAATCAACAACAAAAATATTTTGGTATGAGAAACTTACCTTAAGTCCTTAAAATGACATGATTTTCAAATAACGTGAAAAACTGACCTGTGCTTCTGAATAAATCTCTTGCGATTGTGCATCTGAATAGTAGCAATGTACCTATTTCTGAAACCACTCAAGATAAATGGTCAATAATTGCTAATTCATTTCGAATATAACTGAATAATTCTTTATCGAGAGGTTTCGTGAATATATCTGCAAGTTGATTTTTAGAATCAATATATTGAATATTAACATCACTAATCTGAACATGGTCGCGGATGAAGTGATGTTTGATCTCAATATGTTTCGCCCTTGAATGTAGAATATGATTCTTGGTTAAATTTATGGCGCTTGTGTTATCACATTTGATATCCACATTCGAGTCTTCAACACAATAGTCTCTTAGTTATTGTTTTAACCATAGAATCCGAGCACAACAAATTTCAAAAGATACGTATTCTGCTTCTACTATGGAAAGGGAAAATGTACTTTGCTTCTTGGAATACCATGAAAGTAGCATATTTCCTATGAGTTGGCATGTTCCAGAAGTACTTTTTCTATTAGTTTTACATCCAGCGAGATCTGCATCTGAATATCGTTTTAGAACGAAATCAGAATCTTTGAAATACCACAGTCCATACTTTGGATAAGTTCCGATGTACTTGATGATTCTCTTGATGGCTGATAGATGAGATTCTATTGAGCTTGTCTGGAATCTCGCGCATAAGCAGACACTGTATAGTATATCAGGTCTTGAAGCTATAAGATATAGCAATGATCCAATCATACTGCGATATAGTTTTTGATCGACTTCTTTTCCTTGATCATCTTTGTCAAGTTTGGATGAATGCGACATTAGAGTTTCCGTCTTCTTGCAATTCTCTTAGACCAAATTTTTTGACTATTTCGAGAGCATATTTCTCCTGGTGAATAAAGATTCCTTTCTTGGTTTGTAGTATCTGAAATCCAAGGAAGAATCTTAATTCTCCCATCATGCCCTTTTGAAACTCACCCTACATTACTTTAGAAAAATTCTTACACAAACGTTCATTAGAAGAGCCAAAAATAATATCATCAATGTAAATCTGAACGAGAAGAATGTTTTTACCTTGCTTCTGAATGAAAAATGTGGTGTCAACATTACCTTTTACACATGTATTTTCAGTAAGAAAGCTACTTAACCTTTCGTACCAAGCACGTGGCGCTTGCTTTAATCCATATAAGGCTTTCTTCAAGGTAAATACAAGATCTTTTCCCCTTGGATCCTCAAAACCAGGTGGTTGTTCGACGCACACTTCTTCTTTGATGTAGCCATTCAGAAATGCACTTTTGACATCCATCTGAAAATTTTTAAAGTCATTGTAACAAGCATACGCAAGAAATGGCCTTATGGCTTCTAACCTGGTAACTGGAGCATAGGTTTCATTGTAGTCAATTCCTTCTTCTTGGGAAGATCCTTTTGCTACAAATCTTGCTTTGTTTCTGACCACCTTTCTTTTATCATCAAGCTTGTTTCTGAATACCCATTTTATTCCTATTACAGAACGATTTTTGGGTCTCTGTACAAGCTCCCAAATATTGTTGATCTTGAATTGATGAAGTTCTTCTTGTATTGCATTAATCCAACTTTCATCTGCAAGAGCATCTTTAATTCCCTTTGGTTCTATTTTAGAAACGAGTGTTATGTTGGACATGGCTTGTTTAAACTTTGATCTGATTTTGATTCCATCATCTAGGTTTCCCATCACGAGTTCTTTAGGATGACTGGACTTGTGTTTCCAGTTCTTGTTGAATCTCTCATCTTGAACTTCTTCTGAATTTGGAGATGATGGTTGCTTTCCTTCTTGTTCTGTTGGCATTTGTTGGTTATCTTCTTGATGCTGAACTTCTTCAGAAGCTTGATTCTTTTCAGAATCTTTAACCCCTTCAGAGTCTTCACCTTGTTCTGAACTTTGACGAAGTGAGAAAACTTGAGTATATTCAGAATGATCATTTTGTTTCTGAATATTTTCATCAAACTTGACGTTCATGGATTCTTCAACAACACGAGATTTTTTGTTGAAGACGCGATATGCTTTGTTTGTTGTTGAGTATCCTAGGAATATTCTTCCATCTGAATTGTCATCAAACTGTTTTCCAAGAGTGCATGCTGAACAAAGGTCGGGTTTTTCAAACTTTGTTTGTGGTAAGCCTCGAACCAATTTCTTGAATGATAGTTTTATAATGTGCTTGATGCTGATATGACCTAGCTTTCTGTACCATAGTTCAAATTCATCCTTGATTGATATAAGACACTTGATATCTTCCGAATCAATATCCATAAGGTAGATATTTCCGCGTCGTCGACCAGTGAAGCTTTGCTTCTTGTCTTTACTGATACTTGAACATTTTGTATCTTGAAAGCATATTTGATATCCAGAATCACATAATTGACTTATAGAGATCAGATTGTAGTTCAGTCCTTTCATTAAGGAGACATCATTGATGGTTAAATTCCAAATCTTCACAGTTCCTTTACCAATCGCTTTTCCTTTGTTGTTTCCTCCAAAAGACACACTTCTACCATTGAATTCTGTCAATTGAATGAATCTTTCTGGATCACCAGTCATGTGGATTGAGCAACCACTGTCAAGAAATCATTTATTCTTCCTTCTTCTTGGTACTTGCAAAGTGAAAATAACTCACTGTTTCTTTGGTGTCCATATTTTTTTGGGTCCTTTTAAGTTAGTCATAGTCGCAATATCTCTATTGATAGGTCTCCAAATTTTCAAACAATTAGATCTGAGATGATTGGAACTATAGCAGTTTGAACAATACATTCGGCCAGCAGGTTTTGTGAACTATTTTTGAAAATGACGTTGATAAGAAAACTTGGAAAGTTTTTGCAGAATCCTATCATTGGTTTCAAGAAATTTATTTTTAAGATTGCTTTCCTTTTTAAGACCAAGACCAAATTTGTCATTGTAAGGAATTTGTTTGGAAATAATATTTTCTAAAGTTTTCGAACTTTGAGAAAATCTTTTTAAAATATTCTCAATCTCAATTTTCAAAGAATCATTTTCTTTCAAAATTAAATCTCGATTTTCTTTGATTTGATGAAATTCTCTTTGTAAGAACTCAATCTTGTCCTTTTGAGAAACATCCTGTTGTTTTAACAAAGAAACTTCCTTTTTCAACTCAGATACCTTTTTGAGAGCTTCTTTGTAGTTCGTACACAGTTCTTCAATGTATTCAGAAACTTCATCTGGAATTTCAGAAGGACATACCTCGACATCTGAATCTGAATCTGACTTTGCCATGAGACATATGTTTGCATAGTCTTCATCACTATTTTCAGAGTCACTCAAGGTTTCTGCTTTCAGTGCCTTCTTATATTTTTTGTATTTGAATTTTTCCTTCTTCAGAAGTGGACAATTTGGCTTGATGTATCCAACCTTTTTGCAGTGAAAGCATACGACATCCTTGCTTTCTTGTTTGTCACTACTTGGCTATTTTTTATCATTCTGTTTGAATGATTTCTTGCCTTTGAAGTTTCTACCATTTCGGGCCATCTTTTCGAACTTCTTTACCATTAACGCAAGTTCTTCATCGTCTTCTTCTTCATCTTTAGAATCTGACAACTCGTAATCAATGTTAGATTTTAAGGCAATTGATTTCTTACCTTTTGTATCTTTCGTTAGAAGTTTCTACCTTTTCAGGCCATCTTTCCGAACTTCTTTACCATCAACACAAGTTCTTCATCGTCTTCTTCTTCATCTTTAGAATCTGGCAACTCGTAATCAATGTTAGATTTTAAGGCAATTGATTTCTTACCTTTTGTATCTTTCGTTTTGTTGACACGCTCCGTTTCATACGATTGGAGAGCTCCAACAAGCTCGTCAAGGGATAAGGGTCTGATTGTTTGGAATTCTTGAATGGATGGTTTGATGTAATTCCAATCATCTGTTAATCCTCAAAGGATCTTTCGGACCTGCATAGGTTTAGTGACAGGAGCCCCTTGTCGAGCAAGTCCATTGACTAATATTTGAAATCTGTCACTCATTTCAGCAATTGATTCATCTGGTTTCATCTTGAAAGCTTCATAATCGCTCAGTAGAATGTTGAGATTGGTTTCTTTCACTCTGTCAGTTCCTTGATATGTGACATGGAGTCTATCCCATATAGCTTTCGATGATTCTTCTTCTGCAACACGATTGAATATAGGAGTGGATAAGGCACAAAATAATGAATTAACAGCTTTAGAATCAAGTCCTTCTCTTTTCGCCTTTTCAGCATCTAGAAGAGTTGCAGTAGCAGTGCTGTTGTTCCCTTCATTTCCTATGGAAGAAGTTGTTGTAGTGGTGGGAACTACTCCATTAATAACAACATCCCACATCAGATTATCTAATGCCTTGAATAACCACTTCATTTTGTTGCACCACATATTGTAGTCTTTTCCATCAAAGTACGAGGGTTTATTATTGAATTGAGCATCACCTGATCTTGAAAAATTATTGCTAGATATGATAGATCGTTAACTCAGAAGTAAAACACTTCAAAATAATGAGCAACCTCCTTTGATACCAATTGTTGTATCTAGCAATAATCACCTAGAGGGGAGTGAATAGGTGATTCTGAACAATTTTAAAACTTAATGCGGAATTAAACAGAATCTGAATAAAGTACTATAACAAATTCAGAATGATAGCGTGTAATAATCTAAACACAAAAGAATGAGCTTAGGATATAAGAAAATTTCACTGAGAATTTATAGTGGTTCAGCTTAGATAAGCCTACATCCACTCTCCCACACTGATAGCCGATTGGTTGGATTCCACTAGATGAATCGTTGAAAGGTTACAAGAGATAACACACTCTCTTACTCTTTTACAGAACCTTTCAAATATAAAATGTTTTCGCTCTAAGGATAAGTATGTGAATCTGAATAACTCAAGTACTTTGGAATTGTAAGTTCTGATCACAATTGTAACAGTCACCATGGATCCCTTTTATACTCCTTTGACCTTGAACTAGCCATTGCAAAGGTCCTCCGAAGGATCGATCTTCAATCGCTGATTGGACGTCATCAATCTTGATTAGAAGATACTGTATCTTGAGAGATTTGGTAGCCGTTGGAGTAAAGTCTAAACCCTTCAGATTCAGTCGCCCATACAACTAAATTTTCAGTTTCCATAAGCAAAGTTCTTCAAACATTGAAGTTTTCTTATCCCATGGAAGGTAATTTCCAATCGAGGATATTCTGTCAATCTGTTTGTAGAATGATCTTGTCAATCAAAGATTACAAACTTCCATATATGTAACACAGCTCAAACGGAAACCTGCCAACGTGGGTCCTTAGAATCTGGAAAGTGAATATTGTAGAATTTGAACATAATTCAGAAACAGTCTTCAGAAGTAGAAAAATCTCCTGAATCTGAACAGATTACAAGCAGTGAATATGAGCTTGACAAATTCCTTGTTGATGTTTCACATAAGTCTTCTCCCAAGATAAAAGTTGAATCTTCAAAAGTAATGTTCCACTTCACCTGAATAATATAATTCAACTTAGTTCAGAAGCAAATATGTGACGACTTCTTCTTGAGTCTAAACACTAGGATTGGAACAATGTAAGCTTTTTCATTCACAATTAAACCTGCAATAATGTATTTCAAGGTATTAACCAGATTCTTTCTAAAGAAGGAAAGTTTTGTCGGAATCAAAATATTCAGAGTAAGGTCTTCTTAACAATAGTCGCGTGCATTTCATCACATATATCCATCATCATTTAATCGAGAGGCATACATAGGTAATCGGTGACTTAAGAACAAATACTTAAAAATCATCAACTTCAAAACATGGAACTTTATTCAAAAATTGATATCTCAAACAATTAACAACATGCACATCGACAAATAAAAAAAATCAACAACGTGAACAAATCGGCAACTCAATAATTATCAACGTGATCATCGGCAACTTCATAATCAACAACGTGCACATTAGCAACTAAATAATGAACAACGTGAACATCGATAGCACTTAACTAATGAATCGGTAACTTAGTCGGATTACAAAATATCATTTGATAATTTAATTTCACTATTTTCCACTTCTTATACTACCAAATCTCACGGGAATTGATAATTTAAGTGAAAACTCATCGATTTAAGTCAAATGAACACAACAACATGCAATCATTATAACTTTCTCACACTTAATTATCAAAGTTCAAATTAAAATTAACAACCAAGTCAAGAGTACTTAGTAGATCATTATAACTTAGCGCCAAGAGTTTTCACTTACCTAAAGCAACCTAACACTTGTGGGATTTTGGCTTGACTTTTGGAATGGTAGCTTGGAGAGGAGGTTAGTGGATGAGTGAATAAAGTGGGGTAGGCCTCTTTATATAGTCCTCCCCATGAATGCATCTTGATTTAGCCATCAATGATCTTAAAGTTAGGGTATTAAATGGAGAGTTAAATGTCCCAATGGGATTGGTTCAAGTGGCACATTTAGTTAATTGAAGACAAATTTCCCAATGAAATTAACTAAAGTAGTCTCCCTAGAGTTCACATCTTACATCTAGGGTTTAGCTATCATGATGAAGGGATAAGTGTCCCAATTAAATTGATTCAAGTGGCCTTCATACCCATGATTAGAATATACATCATTAAACCTAAGGGTTAGGCACATGATGGGGGGAAAGATGGCTTCATTTTATTTGGCCAAGTATCTATCCTAGTCACCCTATGTATTAATGAATTTAGGGACAAATGTCATGAGGAAATGTATGACTTTGTCACGCCCCGTGTCCTTCCAGCGCGCCAACATCCCTCTCATACCGTTACTTTCTAGTAATCCCAGGATCCGACGGCTAATGCGCGAATGCGAAAATGAAATACATATGCAGAAGCAACGACAAACTCCAGACAATTAAAAACGACAAGATGACTAAGGAAATGAAATCACATAACATAATACATAATGTCATACAACGCCCAAGACTAGACAACATACTAGAAGGTTCGACGAAGACAATACGAATCAAAAAGGGAACTACCCTATAAGCGCCCAACATACTACGCCTAAGGGTCAGACTTGCCGACAGAGGACTCTATCTCCGGCTCGGACTCAGAAGTGTCCATGGGGTCGTCCTCAGCATCCTCCGGCTTCACGATCTCTCCGGCCTCACCAGGGTCCTCAGGCTCCGGAAGCTCCGGCTCAGGCTCCATCACGGGCTCAAAATCCTTTGGCAATCCAAAAAGGGTCGGCATCGCAGACAGATCAAGGCGTAGGGTCTGAAAAGTGGGTCCCCCGACGGGGTGAGATATAATCCCAGTAAGATGGTCCTAAGCCTACCCTAGGTCTACAGTACCTCCGAGCAATTTTATAAAAACAGAGAAGTCAATCAAAGGAATCTCAAAGATTAACGACATCTCAATCAAATTTATAAGTAACTGGCACTACGCATGCTTTCAATAAATAATCAATTATTCCACTAAGACTGGGCTTCATACTTAGGCACTTGACATCACATCAAACACAGAGTACTGCTAAGCTTAATATGACTCAATTCTAGCAATCCGACCCGCGATTATCGCTTCAGGCATAGCAGCATATAGTTCAATAATCTGGCCCCGCGTCATATAGGCGCCTCAGGGTTTAACAATCACATTCCCCGCGTCATATAGGCGCCTCAGGGTTTAACAATCACATTCCCCGCGTCATATAGGCGCCTCAGGGTTTAATAACCGTACTCCCCGCGTCATATAGGCGCCTCAGGGTTTAATAATCTCATTCCCCGCGTCATATAGGCGCCTCAGGGTTTATATATACACATTATCACAACCAGAGCATACAAATGGCATTCCATGCCCACACTTCAGTCGTTCCACTTTTTAAGACTTCATGATTGAGTATAATGAAATTAAGCCAAATTCTCAATAATTGGCTCGCGCTATTCACCCATAGCCGAGGATCACTACAACATTTCAAAAGCTCACTTATCAATTTCCAATCATCATGCCATGTTCGGATTACACTAAAAAGTTAATCCACACATCAAGACTACATAATGCACTCATTAGTCCGAACCGAGATTATATGGTTTTCCGGCATAATTTCCACAATTCAATTCACATTCCCCACACATAGCCGAACACTTTAAGGTTTCCAATTGGCAACGCTTGATGATTTTTTTCCAAGCATATCACAGCAGCAAATTTATTGAAACGACCAACGTACCACGTTGACATAAATCGAGCTCATTTGCCAAAGATTTATCATTCGGCACCTAGCAATCACTTTAGGTCAAACCTATCATCCCAATTCCGTCATGCCATACACATATTACATTCTAACACCCATCAAGCATAATTTAACCCCCCATATCAGATCTCGTTTTTCCCTTATACATGCCCAAAACAGCCCCCAAAATCAAACTAAATCATTTCTAATCAAGCTCCTTAGTACCCCATAGTCCTAAGGTAAGATTAGAAGCCACTTACCACTCCTTTTGATGAAGAAAAGCCGACGGAAGGGCTGCAACTTCGCGCGACCAGCACTGCTCAGGGGGAAAACTCTAAGACCTCCAATCAATCCAACTCCCTCAGGTGCGCAGGCAGTCAGAATCTCAGCTTGGACAGATTCTGTCCACTCTCGGGTTTGGGGCTGGTTCGGACAAATGGGACCTCCAATGGACGAGCTACCACTTGGAACTTGTAGAGGAGAGGCTGAGGGTGATTTAGATGGTCGGATACCGGCTCGGAGGTGGCCGGAGGCGGCGCTCGAGCAGGACGAAACAGACGGCAGAAACTGGTCGGGCAGGGTCGATCAGCGACCTTTGCTCACTAAAACCGCTCTACAAAACGAACGGCTGCGACAAATTGAGCTAAAAATATATCATTAGAACGGGAAGAGAATAAGGTTTCTATTGATGGGTGGAACGTCTCCATCCGACGTCGGATGACAAAGTTATGGCCGAAACAGTGGAGGGCTTCGGAACTGGGCGGGTGAGCGAGCCGAGCGAGATAGTGCTCCGAGAGAGAGAGAGAGAGAGTGATTTCAAAAAAATTGCCAAGAGGAGGGAGAGAGGGAAGTCTTGAGTGGAGTGGTTCATGGGATTGGGGGATGTGACATTAGGAATAGTGGCTTGAATAGTGCAAGTTGGTGGTGGGGTTTTTGGGGAAAATAAGAGCACATGGGGAATTGGCTTCTTGCAAGAGTTCTTTGGACCATATTACCCTTGGATATTTTGGTCAAGAGGGTGAGGGTTGAAAGACCAAAATGCCCTCATCTAATTCCAAAGGTCTGAACAACAACTCAGGGGTAAAATAGTAACTTCCACTCTACAGTCCAAATTTTCTCTTTTCTAATTCATGTGGAGCGCTACACAACCTATACTATCCTCGATGAGACAACGTCCAATTTATTTGTATTGGAATCCTTAAATGTCCGGCCTCTAATTTCGAAGTCCACTTCGCGCTCAAAATCGACCGATCGAAATTTCAGTACATCTCAGACTGACGGGCGGCTCTTAGGACTTACGCGTATCGACCCGTGATTATTGTCATGTTTAAGAATTATTCGAATCACGGCGACCTTGGTTGTCATGTAATTGTGAGGGTAATTGCTAGTCCCAAAAGGACGCGATCGTTAGGAATCAGTTCAGAGTTATTCGCAAATTATGCTATGGTCAAGCGGAATCACCTGCGAACCAATTGCATAACACTAGCAAATCGTTCTGACACTAATCTTAGATCGGCCAGCGATGGTCCAAAATATACCCTCGACAATCCTTATGGTCAGGGTACCACTCCGCGGTCGAGTTCTTTAGTCCACGTACATAGATTCCATTTAGCCATCCCCTTTTAGTCAGTCGACTCTAGAGAGATCAATTCTGAGCGAGATTACTGAAATACATCGATACTCATTTTATTCATTCATAAACTTCGAAATGGGGTCGGAATTCAGAATGTCACAGACTTCCTCTCCAAGTTGGTAAGTCAAGGAAGAATGAATGAGGTCTTCAATACAAACAATACAAGTGGCCTAATGAGAGTGGCTAGTAAGGAGATATTTTGTGAGAGAGCTTCTTGGACAAGTAAAATGAATGAGTCATGAATAGCATTGATGTGCTATATTGTCATGGATGATGTAATACACGATGTAATGCATGATATCATCACTAATCTAAGTTTAATGTCACTAAGTGCATGTGGGTTAAAACAATTGGTGGAAAGCAAAGAGAGTTGGCTTCTTCTTGGCCAAGTACAGAGAGTGAGTCAACTAGGCATTGAATGACTAAGGTTAAAATTCACAATGCAATACATGATATCATAACTAGACTACACTTAAAGTCCAATTTAAGGATATCTGAGGTTTAAAATAGGAAAAATGAAAAGAGGTATGCACAAATTAGAAAACAACCAACGGCTCAACTATATAGTTTTCAAAGCAGATATTTTGTTAAGTTACTAAAATATTTAGTAAATCAACATGTAAACAAGGAAACGACTATTTGTTCAAAACTTTGATAAGTTCGAAAAATATTTTGAGCCCACTAAAATTTTTAATGAACAATATTAAAGGTTAGGAAAATATCAATTCAATAGATTTAAATCTTGAAAACCATTCAATACATATTCAGAGCATATCAGTCCGCTTCTTCAGCTAATATGGCGGTAAATCAACTACTGTCACTTTACACCATCAACCTATATGTCGACATCTATTAATATATCCCCAAAATATCGCATTCAGAGCAACTACAGTAACAAAAAATCATCCTAAATACTAGTATCGAACATAGAAATTTTCGGATGTCACAACGTGGCTCCACAAGCTCTCCGAGATTAGGCCGCTCTTCTCTTCTAATTTAGATTTAGGTCAAGATTTGAGGATTTTACTCTCCCAAGCTAGATCTAGATATAGATCTGGGAGTTATCTACAGATATTTGATCTGTGTTCTTTCAATATATTGATTTTGATGTCTCTGCACATTGTTGGTGATGAGAACGTTAAACCTAGACGCGCACCGCAAGCCGTTGTAAATAAGTGGGAGATCTCGGCGTGTGCTCATCACTGAATCTGGTGATCGGCCACCGAAGTTTTTAGTTTGTTCTAGAGGGATGGGATTGTGCTTCTAGCTGCAGATTGTACTTTGTTAGTTGCTTTCTGGCTTTTGCTTTGTTCAACAATTATTTAGATGTCGTTAGACTTGGAAGATGTAACTCTCGATTATTATCGTGATATATGAATGACATCTTTCTTTTCTACAAAAAATGTCTCCTAATTATCTTTGTAATCTGTGTCAACTACTATTTAAGAGGCGCAGCATGCGATGGATACATGTTAACTCATGTCATTACACAAGTTCAATGTATTTTCCTCTATTATGTCGTAACTTTATCTTTTTTCATGTAAATGATTCATATTCTACATTGCCAACCCTATTAAATAAGGGAGGGAAAATTGTCCAAAGAGTTCTAAACCAAACTTTTCAACTTTGTTAATTGAGTCCTAAATTTTTTCACGTTTTTCAATTGAGTCTATCAAGCCAATTTTGGCTAGAAATCGTTGACATAGACATCGATCATCCTATGTGGCATGGCTGGCGCTGACTCGGATAAGTTTTAATAATATTTTAATTTTTTTCCTAACCCTAAGCCGACCAGGGTAGCAACACCGTCGTCCATTCCAGGCGAGGGTCGGTCGGCGACTTCGCCGGCCTAGGGTTATAAAAATAAGAAAAGAAAAAATAAAAAGAAAAAAGAAAAAAATAATAACAAGAATTTAGAAAAAAAAATTGTTAAAATCGTCCACATCAACGCCTACCGTGCCACACTGAACCGCCGGCATCCACGTTAGCGAATTCCTGCCAAAATCGGCCGGATGGACTCAATTGGCAAAATTGAAAGGTTTAAGATTGAAATGGCAAAAATAAAATAAGTTTATGACTTTTTGGACAATTTTCCTAAAAAATGACCAACATCCTTGTGAATTATCTATCAGTGCCTGATGTACCATATTATGAAAGTGCCGCTCGGGCAAGTTCTTTTAAAAGTGATTTGCGATATTCCAAAGTTTATGCCAACAAATAGAAAAGGGGCAAAAGGTGTATCTTCAAACTTAGAGAGTTGACTTCAAATGACATAACAATATTAGCGGCTTAAGTACACTACAAATGCCAAAACTTGTGTACGGCGTTCACTTTAGTACCAAAACTTTCAAAACGATCACTTAAGTGCCAAAAAACTTTCAAAATGATCACTTAAGTGTCAATTTTTTTGAAAAATGATCACTTCAGTGCCAAAACTTTCAAAACGATCACTAAGTGCCATTTTTTTTTTAAAAAAACAATTACTTCAGTGCCACATCCGGCGACCCAAAATTGGCACTAAAGTGATCATTTTGCAAAAAAAGTGATACTTAAGTGATAGTTTTAAAAAAAAATGGCACTTAAGTGATCGTTTTGAAAGTTTTAGCACTGAAGTGATCGTTTTTCAAAAAAAAATTGGCACTTAAGTGATCGTTTTGAAAGTTTTGGCACTAAAGTGAACGCCGTACACAAGTTTTGGCACTTGTAGTGTACTTTAGCCCAATATTAGCTAGAGCCAATTCTATGCGGTGGAGAATATACGCCGGTGGATATAAGTTCAAGCGTTTTGCGTGGTCAGGTCATTGAAGAGTTAAGGATTTACCGAGAAGGTCGAATGAAGAAGTAAAATCATGGTGCAGGGGGTCTTGTCGTGTGAGCAAAGCTTTGTAAGGGAGTATAGATAATGAAGAAGACGACCTCGCCTTGATCATGGTCAAGGAGGAGAGAAATAGGGTGAAGGAAGATATGATAATTTAGAAGAGATATGGCACTTAATCGTTGAGTATATTAACGCCACAAAGTAGATTAAATTCCAAGACGTTATCGTGCGCTTATCGATGTTAAGGAGGGAAAGAGTTTCCTGAAGAAGAAAAAGGAATTAAAGGAACTGACTTTCTGGCATGTACTCACATAAAAGGGGACAACAGAAATTCATTTGGGGTGCTCAGAAGAAGATGCGAGCAATCATATTTGATTATGGGGATAATTGTGCAAAAAGTTCTAAACCTATTGTACGGCGGTCAATTCAGTCCTAAAACTTTTAATTATGTCAATTTAGTCTTAAATCTTTTGATGATTAGCCAATTCAGTCCTAAACCTTTCAATTATGCTAATTTAGTCATAGACCTTTTGAAGATTTGCCAAGTTAGTCCTAAACCTATTATTTGGATAATTGGTCAAAAGGACTATATTGGTTCTAAACCAATATTCCCATAAGCACTTCCTCAAATTGAACCACAAATGGTCCCACCAGACGTGCCAAAAATATGTTTCACCGGTAATGTTCATGACGAAAGATCTTTCACTGAAAGTGTAGATCCTCGGTTTTGATGTTTAATCTAGTTCTTTTGGCAATTCCGGACAGGAAGTAACTCTACAAACTAAAGATAAATTAAACAATAAAGCAAATGCAGCGGGATAGTAACAATAGATAACGTAAATTGCGGAGTAAATTGATAAGTGTTATTGATTGTGGATCCTTTACAAAAATTCGTCTCCAACTATTTATAGCCGAGTATAGTCATGGCCACAGTTCATGAACCGCCGGTTCCGGTTCATGAACCGGCGGTTCCGATTCCAATTTAGGGGGAACCGAAACCAAGCCCTTAAGTGGCGATTTCGGTTCTGGTTTTGAACCGCCGGTTCCGAGCCTTGTTTCGATTCAAAATCGAAAATGGAACCTCCGGTTTCGATTACGGTTTTTTAGTTTAAAAATTAAAATGTAATGAATTTGTAATCAAATTGTAATCAAATTATCAAATAATGAATTATAAAATAAAAGAAAATTATGAATTATGAATTTGTGAAGTTTTTAATTTTTTTGTCATCCCCATTTTTTCACGGTTCAAAATCGGCCCGGAACCGGGCCCTTATGCCCCAGGCCGGTTCCGGACTCAAATCGACCCGTGGCCATGACTAGCCGAGTACAAGAGGCAGCCGTCGGTAGTGGTACTTTCTTACATTCTATCCCTAGATTTCCGAGTAGACTTTGGTAACTGCTGACTTATCTGCCCTGCTTGATCCTTAGCGTCATATACCGATCTCACGGTGTCACTGACGCTTCATTTGCTCAGGCATCAACCACGACATGTAATTGGTCGCCGACTCGTTCTGTATACTTCAATATCACGATGTTCTTATGGATTTTTGCATTTCTGAAGCTCGAGTCGATTTCAGAATGTCCTATATAACATTTTTTAAAAGGCTTTACTGTTGATCAATTTGCATTTGGATATGCTTTGACAATAGGAATATTCTTTTATGCTATTACCCTCGTGATATTATAGAAAGGATGGGACATTGACCCTAGACATGGCCACGGTTCGGAACCGCCGGTTCCGGTTCGTGGCCATGGGGGAACCGGCCGTTCCAGGCCCGGTTTCGGTTCAAAATCGAAAATGGAACCGCCAGTTTCGGTTCCGGTTCCGGTTACGATTTTTGAATTTAAAAATTAAATTATAATGAATTTGTAATAAAATTGTAATCAAATTATGAAATAATGAATTATTAAATAAAATAAAATAATGAATTATGAAATTATGAAATAATGAATTATCAAACACAAATTGTAATCAAATTTGGGGAAAAAAAGGGAGGGGGAGGGGGAGGGGGCTTGAACTTAATGAATTATCATTAAGCGCCTACATATCTTCTTGGGGGGTAGAAGAATCAAAGCCCATGTAGTTCTCTTACCTTTGATAACCTCATACTTGCCTCATCCTTAATCGTTGCTACCCGTTTCGGTACCGGTGGCGGTGGTATCTCCGTCATCAAAGAATTCGGCTTCATTATTGCGATCTATCTCTTGTTGTTTATATTGAGCCTTTGTCCAATCATCAATACAATCTTAAGCCTCCACCGAATCAGGAACTAATCTTGAATGTCGTTCGTCCAAAATATTACCTCCAGCCCTAAATGCTTATTCTACTGCAACTGTCAAGCGAGGGGTTGCTAAAATTTATTTTGCAATTAGAGCAAGAAATTGGGTATTGGGAGGAATGCCTTTTCCACCAATCAAATATTGTGAAATCTGTGCTGCCTTCAAATTCACCAAACTCAAAAGAAATGGTTAGATAGCTCTCTATTTCAGAATTACTTCATATTGCTCCATGTTGCTTTTTTTGCCTATGCAACAGAAGTTGGTACCCTCTACTAATTTTACCTTTGTTCTCACTTTGTATGTCACTAGATTGAGAAAATCCACTATCACCTAGATCATGTGTACTTCAAAATTCATGATATAATTCTATTATTGCGTTTTTAACCATTGTTTGTATATTTCTAATAGTTACCTCATCAATTAAATGTAAACATTCATAATACGTATTCAAATAATCACCTAAATCATCTAATTTACAACGTGGATAAAAAATAAAAGCAACTAAATAAATAATAAGAATTTCCCTATAATAATGTAGCCATTTAGTTCGCATTGTTCTAATAGTGTCACTTTATAAATCATCATTTTCATTTTCTTCAAAACAAATCCAACAATATTAATACATTCTATTAAAAATAAATACGCAGTAGGATAATAAACACCAGACAAAGTATTAGTTGCATCATTAAAAACTTTTAAAATATTTAAAAAAAATTACAAATATCCCATTCTTGTGGGTATAAATTAATTTGAGTTATATTATCTGAAATAAATGCACATAATAAATTTTTATATGCAAAAGATTCATTAAGCAACTCGTAAATAGAATTCCCACGATTTGGAACATCTCTTGAAAATCTTTTTAGTTTTTTTTTTCATTTGCTCTACAAAATTTTGACAATTCTTTCATTTTTTGGGAATGTTTCCATAAAAATTGCATTGCTATTTTTATTGGGTCGAGAAAAATATCAAGAGTTTTTAAACCATCTTGTACACATAAATTTAAAACATGACAAGCACATCTAACGTGAAAAAATTGTCCACCAAAAATGGGTTTACAAATCTTTTCTAGTTCAACAATTGAAGCGATATTTGTCGCGGCATTATCAAAACCAATTGAAAAAAATTTATTAAGCAAATAATATTCTTCTAAAATTTGCCTAATTAATCTATAAATATTATTTGCCATATGCCTATCATCAAAAACTCTAAATGCAATAATTTTTTTTTAATATTCCAACTATCATCTATCCAATGACATGTTATAAGAATTAATTTGCCAATGATCACTTCAAATATCGCTACCTATATGCACACGTCCATTAAAATTCATAAAAATGTTTTGTAAATATTTTTTTCCTTTTTTATAAAGATCTTTAATAACGCGTTTAAGTGTATTTCTAGGAACACGTTTTGCTTATGGAGCACATGCATTATGTATAAATTGATTAAAATCAAATCTTTCACCAAAACTAAATTATAAATGTTCAACGGAAACAAATTTACCTAATTCTTCTTTATAATTTTTTTCATTATAACGAAATAAAGGATGAGTGTTAGGATTGGCGTACCCGGAAATTTATTGTTGCTTGGTGTCAATTCCCGCTTCAGTTGAATGTTTCGCCTTAAGATGCCGTGTAAATGTTCCATATCCGGCTCCACCCACATATTTGTATGTTGTCGAACAAATTTTACAAACTATATCATACTTTTTTGGAGCTATATCAAATATTTCAATCTTCGTGAAATGGTCCCATACGTTGGATGTACACTCCCGCTCCTTTGTTGTTGACATTTCTTCGATACCGGTAGGAGGATGAAGACTCTCTTGCGTTTGGATTTGCTCCATATTAGAAATAATGTTGATTTCATCATCTACATCACCTTTGAAATAGAGTCCCCAAGGATAATCGAATTCCCCATCTCTGCTCTTGCCTTTGACACTAGTTCTGCTTCCACTTGTCATTGGTTTTTTTTTTTTGGATATAGAAAAAATATATGGTATAATGCAAAAAATATAGGGTATGAACAAAAATTTGAAATAGGAAATTATTAAAGGAGATAATAAATAAATAAAATAAGCAATTAGAGAACGTAATTGAAGAAAAGAAAATAATAAATTGGATGTTGTAAACTTGTGAATAATTGAGAGTTTGAGAGAGTTTGAGAGAATTGAGATGAAGAGAGAATTTGTGTGAAAAATGAGAGATGGGAAGAAGTATTTATAATATATCATATGTTAGTTAGTAAAAAAAAAAAGAAAAAAAATGAAGGTTTGGGCTTTGGCTCTAAAAGAGCTGTTTTATTTTAAATAAACCGGCCGGTTGATTCAAAGTACAAACCATAACCGGGCCCATATGTCACGGGTCGGTTACGGTTTGGAACCGTGGGCCCGGTCAACGGGCCTGGCCCGGGTTTGACCCGGGCTGATTTCGGGCCCAAATCGGCCCGTGGCCATGCCTAATTGACCCCATCACATGCATCCTGCAAAAAGAGTCTAGCTTTTATCAAACTAGTTGGGGGAGAATTTGATTACCAACTAGGAGCATCTTTATGGCTCGTTGGCTTTCTCTTTTATTTTTTTCTGTCTGAGTCAAGATAAGTCGTGCTAGATCTCAAATTTCAATCAAAGCACCTTCCGTACAATGCTGCGGAAATTGCGCCTGCAATGGTTGTCCTCCACCACCGATGGGCATGGGCGTCACATTTTTAATAATCTTCGATTGATTTAACGATCTACTGGGATTTTTGTTTTTTTATTTGAAGAGCCAAAACGAACCACATAGTGATGAGGGAGAAAGATAAAATGGCTCTTGAAATGTGAATTCTGTTTTTTTTTCTTTTTCTTTTGGATTAATAGCACAAAAAACTCCAAACTGATATACTTATAATAAATTTACCTTAAATTATTTTTTACCACTAAAAATCCCAAACTAGTACAACCTTGACAAATTTATCCCAAACTGGTACACCTGTGACAAATCTACCATCTGTTAGTTTTCGTTAAATTTTATCATCAAATTGCTGAGTTTGATGACACGTGACAATTGCCGAGTGTAGACGTTTGGGGTTTTTACCTTCTGTTTGTCGCAGGTGTATCAATTTGAGATTTTTCATAGTATTAATTCAATTTAACGGAAACTAACGGAGCGTAAATTTGTCACATGTATATCAGTTTGGAATTTTTGGTGGTCAAAAAAATTAGTTTGAGATAAATTTGTCACAGATGTACCAATTTGAAATTTTTAGTTGCCGAAAAAATAGTTTGGTGTAAATTTATCACAGGTATACCAGTTTGGAGTTTTTTGTGGTCAAAAAAATAATTTGGGGTAAATTTGTCACGGGTGTACCAGTTTGGAGTTTTTCGTGATATTAACCCTTTCCTTTTTTATTATAGGAATTCGTACTTGGCACTTCATATGTGTACACTATAATATTTCCTTGTTTGTATAAGTATGTTTTTCGATCCTAAAAGCAAGTTTCTTATTGCCTTAGTCCTTTAGAGTTCTTGGCCTTGACTATGGACTAGGGGTGTGCAGCCGGACCGGATAGAGCCGAGAACTGGATTGGACCGCCTGAAAAATCAATTCGATTCCTGGGTCCAACATGAATAGGTCCGATTCCCTGTCCCAAATTTTTGGAACTGGTTTGAACAGATTCGATTTTCGGTTTCAAGTGAAGACCCACTAGGGAACCGGTCCAGTTTTGGAACCAGTTCATAGCTACAATAAAAAAAAAAATATAATTTCTCTAAGTTGAGTCTAACTCTATCCCAACTCATTTGTTTCTTCTCCATTCTTTATCGCCTCTCTCTATTCTTTGGAGCAATATTTTCAGGGATGAATGGAGAATAGAGTTTAAAAGTTATTTTGATGAATTGGGAACAGAGTTTTATAATTTATGTTTTATTTTACGTGTTTGAAATTTTTATTGTTTATAATTATTTTTTGAACTTTTCATCGTTTATAGTTGTACGTGACCACGTGTTTGGCGGATATGGATTTATGTTGATCATATTTACTTTGAGCCGTTTTGTTGCTCATATTATTTGTTGTATTAAACGAAATCAAAAATAGAAAAAGAAAAAAAAAGGCAGGTTCTCGGGTAGACCTTGAGAAAATTGAGAACAAAAAGGATAGGTTCTAGAACCGGTTCCAAAAAAATCGGATAGGTTCCAGGTTCCAAAAATTGAGAACCGATTATAGCATGGTAGGTTCCAGGTTCTAGATTTGGAACCTACCCACCCTGGAACCGATCACCCCTACTATGGACGAATTGATTGCGTTTGTCTGAGAAGATCGAGGTAGAAGTAGAAGCATGGTACAGTTGGTCCTGTCATGCGAGCAAAGCTTTCCAAGCGAATGTAGCTAATGAAGCATGACATCTTCAACGAGCACGATGACTTGGATCGCGAATTTGCCAATTTATTCCTAAATATATTACTTTGATAATTAGTCGAAAGGACTACATTGACAAATCGTTAAAATGTTTAGGGCTAAATTGGCAATTTATTAAAAATTTTAGGGCTAAATTGACTCAATTGAAAAGTTTAAGACTAAATTGGCCATTGTAAAATACGTTTATGATTTTTAGACAATTTTCTCAGAAAAATCTCAGGCATCTTGGATTATGAGACATATAATTATCACCATAGAAAAGAACTAGAAGTAATTGAAGACATGATAATTGAGGAACAAACCTAAGCATTTTGCTTACAAAAGACCTGGCACTATTTGTGATTTCATAGGATTATTTTGATGTGCAGAACTAGTGTATCAGTTGTGTGTGTTGAAAGTTGAAACCCCAAACATAAAGATTGCTTGAAACTTTGGTTTAAGGGTCTTATCAATAGAAGCTGGACATTCTGTGGTTTGAATATTAGTAAGATATATGTGTTCTAGCAGCCTTTATAATAATAATAAAAAAAATTCTACTCGTACTTGGACTCGAACACGGCAAATTCAAATGTGAGGTTCCTTCGACCAAAAAAAATAAAATAAATGTGAGGTTCCAGCTGGAGGACACTGACCGAGCTTGGCCCTACATGCCTGCATGGAGTCAATCCTCGTTTTCCAATTTGAGAAAGAAAAATTAAAACATAAAAGGACGACTTGGCTATAACTTTGGTAAATTTTGTCTTTATTGCTGTCAACCCAATAATCAACTTCAGCGGGCAAGGAATCTAGCTACCCATTGCGACATGGCTCGCATGTGTCCTCTCATTCTTAACATTTCCTTTTTTTTGTCACGCTTTAATGTCTACCGTGGGAAAACTACGTACTCTAGTTGTTATGTTCACACGTGTACGAAGAAATCGACATTTGATCATACCCGCCAATTCATGAAGCTCGATGAAAAGGCAATTACCTTTGAAGATTCTCCTACGATACAAAATTATGTGGGAAACGGATCATTTTGTTTTAAATACTTAACATCATAAGGCACTTTTTGGGAAGTTCATGAAGTATGCCATGATTCATGACTGCCAATTTTTATTTTTTTTATGAAACTTGGTTGACATAGGATAAGGACCTGTCAATATCCTTAGATTAGTAAACAACGGAACTTCATTTATATATGGAAAAATTTCAAATAAAGGTTCGAAGTGCCTTCGTTTTCTTAAATAAGGGGCTGAAGTGTTCTCATTTTTTCAAAGGAGGGTTGGAAGTAATTTTTTTTTTCAAATAATGGCCTAAAATGGCTATGAAATCGCAAAAAAAGGATCTGATCTCAAGCGCATTTTCGTCATTTCCCTTTATTTGATTTTTTTTCTTTTTTATTTGTCTTTTCCTTTTTCTATTTTTTTTAAATTAAAAAAACACACCTCTCGCCCCACCGCAGCTCGGGGGGGAGGGGGGAGAGGTCGGTAGGGCTACCGGCGCCTCGGCGAGAGCCTGTCGGGCCCTCTCCCGAATCTGGGAGAGGGTCGTCGGCCCCCACCTTGACCCAGGTAGGACCGGCGAGGGCCTGTCGGGCCCTCTCCCAAATCTGGGTGAGGGTCGCCGACCCCCGCCCTTGTTGAGAAAACATCCCCTCTGAATATTTTGATTCTAACAAAACTATCCTTCTTGTGAGAGAATCTGGTTAATGCAATTAATTTATTATTGCAGGCATGAGCATGTGAACAAAAGCTTATAATGTTCCAAAACTGGCGTTTAGACTCAAGGAATAGTCGTCGCACACTTGCTTCAGAGATAGTCGAAGTCTAGTATTCAGATGGAGAATTGTGCTGCCTCTGAAGACTTCAGAAGGAAGCATGTGCTGTCTCTGAATACTTCAGAAGGAAGTCTGTGTTGCCTTTGAAGACTTCAGAAGGAGGTTTATGTTGCTTCTGAAGACTTATCTCGGGAAGATTTATGTGACACGTCAGCAAGGACTTTACAAAAGCTCAGAATCACTGTTCTAATCTGTTCAGATTTAGAGAGTCTCTATAGTTCAGAAGACTGCTTCTGAACAGCGTTCAGATTCTGCAATATCTCTCTGCCAGATTCTGAAGACCCACGTTTGGCAGGTTTCCAGGTTGGCCTCGTTTTTTTTTTTATGGAAGTCTGTAAGATTTGATTGACAGGATTATTTTCCAATCAAATCAGGAGAATATCCTCGATTGGATATTACCTTCCATGGACAAGATATCTTGGAGATTTGGACGAACTCTATTTATGGAAACTGAAGATTTGGTTGTATAGGCGACTGAATCTAAAGAGTTCAGACTCTACTCCAACGGCTATTGAATCTTCCTATATACAGTCTCGGTCAATCAAGATTGATGGCACCAATCAGAGATTGAGGAGCGATCCTTGAAGGACCTTGGTAACGGCTAGTTCAAGGTCGAATGAGTATAAAAGAAGATCAATGGTGACTGTTACGGGAGAGTTCATGAACTTAAAATTTCAAAGTATTGAGTTATTCAGATTCACATTCTCTTGTTCTTGAAAGCTTAAAATTTTCAGTCTTGAGAGGTTCCTTGTAAGAGTGACTAGAGTGACAACTCTTGTAACCTTTCATCGACTTATAGTGGAATCCAGCAGATCGGCTGTCATCGTGGGAGAGTGGACGTAGGCTTGCCAAAGCCGAACCACTATAAACACTGCGTGCAATTTCTCTTTCCCTAAACTCATCTTGCTGTGTTTAGTTAATCTGCATGTCTTTTTACTCATCTTACTTAGTTTATGTTCTGAACCTATTTATTTCCGCATTAAATTCAAAAAGAGTTCAGAATCACATAGTCACCCCCCTTTTAGGTGATATTGCTAGATCCAACAGCCCTGACCAGAGGAGGACCGGCGACCCTCGCCCTGGTCAAGGCGAGGGCCGCCGACCCCCGGCCGGACTTGGGTGGGGGTCGAGCCGCCTCGCCTGTGTGGTTGGGCTTTCTTTTTTATTTTATTTTTAAAAAAACCAGAAAAATCAAAAAATCAAAAAATCAAAAATGAGAAATGACAAAAATGCCTTTTAGATATGTCACTTCAAATCCTTATTTGAAATAAGATTTACTTTAGGCTCTTATTTGAAAAAATGAGAGTATTTCGGGTGTTCATTTGAAATTTTTCCTGTATATATGAATGGATCGCTTAGGGAGGACTGCCTATCAGTTCATTGCATCCTCTGTATCAATTCCAACCACTGAAAAATCGTTTTCGTCTCATTTTGTAATTTTTTTTTTCTCGAATGTTAAATCACGTGGGACAGGACCGGGACTACACGACAATTCTCCCTCACGTTGCCCAAGCGCGTCGCCGGTGCCCAGAAGTCAACGGGTCTTGGTCACGAACAAAAGGTGACATATATTGTAGTCTAATGTCTATAGACTTCTCCTCCGGTGCCCCCAACTGCGAGAGAACGCGCGCGAGAGAGAGAAAGGGGGAGCAAGCGAGCGAATTGGTCGGCGGCGTTTCTAATATTTTCTCCGAGTCATGCCTTCTGCAGTGGTGGCTGCTGGAATGAAGACGAAAAACCCGGTTCGTTTTCTCTGCTATCTTTGGGATTTGTATTGTTGTTCCATTGACATGGATATATCAAAGAAATTCATATGCGGTACTTAGAAGAAATTCTTCGACTGGTCGGGAAACTAGCCAGATTTGAGCGGAAGAACATAAATTGCGGGTAATTCTTTTGCTTCTGGTTACATTTTTCTTTCCTAGAAAAAAGAAAAAAAAAGGAAAAAAGGTTGGAAATGAACCCGAACCTTCTCGAATAAATGTTATATGTAATCATATATGCATGCTGAAAAAGATGTATAAGGTTATTCTAATGAAATGGATCGACAATTTAACAGGTTGAACTTCTATATGCCTAATGAATAACCGGTGAGTCCATTAAGATGGCCATTTCAAAGACTCAAACTGACCTGGTCCGCCATTCTCTGTTCGTTCCCCCTTGGCTAGAACTTTGTTTTAAAGATAGCATGATATCAATGTCGAAATTTCTGTGCATCAAAGGGAAATCGACCATGCATTAAAACTTGCTGCTCTCCTCTTACATTGGAGATTTCCCCTGCCCCTGTTGGTTGATTTCATTTTCATCGGTTGAGTCCCCACTTGTTGATTTTTGTCCACTCTTTAATATTTTTGGGCTGTTGTCATCCTTGTGCTTCATCACTCATGTTTTGCAGGAATGTGACTGACCTCCTACAAAAAGCTGTTACACGTGTCTATCAGGTGTTGGGGAAGGATGACCAAGCTGTCACCGACAAACTGGTTGGAATTGATCCTCATGTTCAAGACGTGATGACAAAGCTTGGAGTTGTCTACAGCCATGGAGAAGCGACGAAAGTGTGTGGAGAAGACGTACGTGTCCTCGGAATATGCGGCATTCCGGGTGTCGGAAAGACCACGCTTGCAAAGCTTGTCTACAACAAGATGCATAAATTGTTTGATGGGAGATGCTTCGTTGAAGTTGAAAATTTGAGAGAAGTCTCCGACCGAATAGGAATTTTGAAAAAAGTCAAGCGTTCCCAAGCACAGTTGATTGCTGGCCTTAAAAAAGAAGGAGGTGAACAACTGATATCTTATGACAAAGGAATGGAAAAAATAGGAAGTCTGTTTAATAATATGAAGGTTCTCATTGTGCTTGACGGTGTGCATAAGTTTGAACAAATCGAAGGATTAGCTGGGAAGGTTGTCAGGTGGTTTGGCCCAGGAAGGAGAATTTTTGTGACCACAGACACAAAAGAAGTTCTGAATGTTAGGGAAAATCCCTTATGATGTTTTGAAGATGACAAAATAATCAAAGATTACTAATGTGTTTATTGGTTGAGTAGAACCAGGTAAAAGAAGCACAAGCCGTTATACATATCGTGTATTAACAAAACGTCCGAAGGTTATGAGCTATCTATCAATGGTGAACAAGGCATTGGGCGTAGAGGTGTCTACAAGCTTGATGTACCTAAGTAGAAGGTGAACAAGCCTAGAACGAAAAGTTTGGTAAAGCTTGGAAGGACCTTGGATGGCTGAATATCGAGGTAGAGCCGCGATTACCAATACGCTTAGAGGGACTAAAAGATGGAGCTCAAGTTATCGCATCAGTATTCTGCTTCTCAAGTTCAGGATACTACATCTGAATTCTGCTTCTGAAGTTTTGGATATTGCATCTGAGAAGAGAAGTTTATATTGACCTTAGTTGGATGTTCAGACTCAAGACAAGAGTATCGCATATCTATTTCTGAAGGGGTTGAATCATGTTATCCAAATTAGGTGAAGTGTCACTTATGTAGCTTCAACCACACCTTTGAATGAAGACTTATATGCGAGCATCAACAAGGTTTCTATCAATATCAAACTCAGTGTTATCTCTGTTCAGATTCTGAAGGCTGGCTTCGTTTATGAAGACTGTTTAGATACAGTGAAGAATTCAGATATAGAAGACTGTTTTTGTTTCTGAAGTCTGTTGCCGAAGATTATTCAGAAGCTGTGAAATATATTGAATCCAGATTCTGAAGACCCACGGCTGACTAATGTTCGTTATTGCTGAGATATTTATGGAAATTTGTAATCTTTGATTGATAATATTATTCTACATCAAATTAGTAGTATATCTTTGATTGAAAATTACCTTCCATGGGACAAGAAAACTTCCATATTTGAAGAACTCCGTTTATGGAAATCGAAGATTGAGTTGTATGGACGACTGAATCTGAGGGGTTCAGATTCAACACCAACGGTCACCAAATCTCCTTAGATACAGTTTCTGTCAATCAAGATTGATGACATCCAATCAGCGATTGAAGAGCGATTCTTTGAAGATCTATCCAACGGCTAGTTTGGAGGTGAAGGAGTATAAAAGGTGATCCATGGTGCCACTACTGTGTAAGATTAGAATCATCAATTCCAAAGTGCTAGAGTTATTCAAATTCATACTTGTCCTCGTGAGCTTTATAAGACAATCATTGAGAGGCTTTGTAAGAGTGGTTGAAAGAGGATAGTGTGATCTATCAAAGAAAGTATCATCACTTGTTATAAACCTCCATTGATTCATCTAGTGGAATCCAGCTTATCGGCAGTTAGCGTGGGAGAGTGGACGTAGGCTTGATCTAAGCCGAACCAATATAATCGTCGTGTGCAATATTATCTATCTCTAAATTCTTATCGTTGTGTTTGATAGAATATTACATAGTGGTGTTTATATTCAGAATCTGCATACCTAAAAGTTGCATACTCATGTTCAAAATCATAAACTGCACATATTCAGATTCTGATTCTATGTACATTTTGATTATTTTAATTCCACATTTTCTAGTCAAAATTGTTTAAAATCACTTATTCACCCCCTCTAAGTGATATTGCTAGATACAACACTAAAGAGTTTCGACTTTGGAGAAGACAAGGTTAGAGCAGCTGAAGCATACGAGGTTAAACCTATGGGAGATGGGGATGCCTTTCAACTCTTTTGGAAGCATGCTGTTGGAGGGGTTGCTCCCCCAGATGACCCCGCATACGTTGTCTTGTCCAGAGAAATCGTCAAAGCTCTTGGAGGGATTCCTATGGCTATTGTGGCTCAGGCAAATTATTTAAAGGACGTGGAAATAGAACTTTGGACAAGTAACTTGACGTACTTAAAACAAAGGAGACAAGAGGGTATAGTAGAAGATGCCTTTACGGTCAGTTACAATTCTTTAATGTTTTTCAAATCATTCATTTTTCGCGAAATAAATGAAGTCTAAATCAAACTCTTTCCTTGATTTTGTGCAGTTTTAACCCCTTTACATCTTTTTTATTGTCAAAGAAAATAAAAGTGGGAGGTGCGATGTGTTAATAAGTGGTGGTAGAACATGATAGATTCAATGCATGTGTCAGACGGTGGGCTTGATTACGTAGACAATCGTGTCTTTGATGAGCCAATGGATGAGTGTTTCTGACCACGTCTTGTTCTCATTGTGTACTCTCCCCCAATGACATGAATACGATGGATCTCCCTCTTTTTTTGGTCGAATACTATGGATCTCTTTAACTGGTTAGATTATTGCTTGGAATTGCAGGGGTGCAGGCAGTGACGCTTTGCTAGAAACATGAAGAAAATCACCGACGGCCACTTTGCTCATGTCCTGATTTTGGTGGAGATGAAAGTGGAGACACCAAGGTCCAAGAGATCATTGGGCGCATGCCTTTTGATTACCTCTTTTGCTAGCGGACTGATAACATTCAGCTTATAGATGGGCGTTTGTTTGTTAGATCGGCGATGCTTGTTTAGTTGTTCCTATAAAATGTCTTGCTAGGATGATTCCGTTCTGCGTGTATGTTACTTTGAGATTGGATGTGTCTGCATTTGGTCCGTGGATTGCAAAGTGAAAGCTTCTCTCTTGGCGGTTTTGAATCATCACACCGTTAAATTTCTCACAGCATTGTTTAGCAGCTTGTTTAGGTCCATACAATGGTTTGGCAAGTCTACACACTTTGTATTTCTAGTCTTTTCACCTTAAATCCTTCATATTGTTCCATATAAATCTCCTCGTCGAGATCACCATTCAAGAATGCTGTTTTCACATCCATCTGATATATTTGCAAATTGTAGAGCGAAGCTATAGCAATCAATATCCTAACCGATGTATATTTGTATTATAGGTGAATAAGTACCAAAGTAGTTTAGATCATCTTTTTTGTCTAAACCCTTTGGCAACAAGAAGTGCTTTATACTTATAAATAAAACTATCAGCTTTGTGCTTCGTTTTGAATATCCATTTTACATCAAATTGGTTTAATACAGTGACGCAATAGAATCAATTGAATCAAATAAAAGAATGTTGCTTGAAAACTGTTACGATCCCAAAAAAGCAAAAAAAAAAAAAATGTTTCTTCTATAATTATGTTGGGCTCGATTTGCATATACCATCCTTATGTTGAAACCTTTGTTATTTCTTTATTGTAGAAAAAAGTGTTGGATCTAGCAATATCACCTAAAAGGAGGTGAATATGTGATTCTGAACAATTATGATATTTAATGCGAAAATTAATAGGTTCAGAACGTAGACTGAATGAGATCAGTAAAAAGGATGTGCAGACAAACTAAATACAACAAGAGGAGTTTAAGGGAAGAGAATCTGCACGCAATGTTTATAATGGTTCGGCTTTAGCAAGCCTACGTCCACTCTCCCACGATGACAGCCGATCGGTTGGATTCCACTATGAGTTGATAAAAGGTTACAAGAGTTGTCACTCTAATCACTTTTGCAAAGGAACCTCTCAAGACTAAGAATTTTAAGCTCACAAGAACAAGAGAATGTGAATTTGAACAACTCAGCACTTTGAAATTTTAAGTTCTTGAACCCCACGTAACAGTCACCATTGATCTTCTTTTATACTCCTTCAACCTTGAACTAGCCATTACCAAGGTCCTTCAAAGGATCGCTCCTCAATCTCTAATTGGTCGCCATCAATCTTGATTGACCGAGACTGTATATGGAAAGATCTAGTAGCCGTTGAAGTAGAGACTGAACCCTTCAGATTCAGTCGCCTATACAACCAAATCTTCAATTTTCATAAATAGAGTTCATCCAAATCTCCAAGATATCTTGTCCATGAAAGGTAATATCCAATCGAGGATATTCTCCTGATTTGATTGGAAAATAATTCTATCAATCAAATCTTACAAACTTCCATAAAAGGGCGCGACCAAACCGGAAACCTGCCAAACGTGGGTCTTCAAAATCTGGCAGAGAGATATTGCAGAATCTGAACGCTGTTTAGAAGCAGTCTTATGAACTAAAGAGACTTTCTGAATCTGAACAGATTAGAACAGTGACTCTGAGCTTCTGTAAAGTCATTGCTGACGTGTCACATAAATCTTCTCGAGATAAGTCTTCAGAGGCAACATGAACCTCCTTCTGAAGTCTTCAGAGACAACATGAACCTCATTCTGAAGTCTTCAGAAGCAACACGAATCTCCGTCTGAATACTAGACTTCAACTATCTCAAAAGCAAGTGCGCGACGACTACTCCTTGAGTCTGAACGCCAGTTTTGGAACATTATAAGCTTTTGTTTACATGCTCATTCCTGAAATATAAAAATTATTTGCATTAACCAGATTATCTCACAAGAGGGATAGTTTTGTCAGAATCAAAATATCCAGAAGGAAGGTTTTCTTAACAATCTCCCCCTTTTTGATGATGACAAAACTTCCTCAATAAGAGTTTATATATATGAAAAATGTTTGTATCAGAGTTAAGCTCGGAAAAGATTTCACTAGTAATATGAATATACGACTCAATTGAATCTTTTCAAAAGTATGTGCATCTGAATATATAAGATATGCACTTTGAGAGAAAGAAGGATATCACCATATGTTATATACGTCGTTGAATTCGTTTGAGCGCATAAATATAATTCGCGTATGTATATCCTGCAATATGAACACGTGATGAGGTATCTTCTCCCCCTTTTTGTCATTAGCAAGGTAATATGGCAATCCACACATATATCATAAGAAGGACGTAATAGTCAAATAAATGGAACATCCGACAAAGATAAAATAAAGACAAATACGGAAAATTTGAAAAACAATTCAAGATGACGGATGTGGATTTTGTTTTGAGGAGGAGGAGGGAATATCAACATGCTCTTCATCATCTCTCTGAGCAGCTTCAACAGATTTGCCCATATTAGCTATATAGGTGGCGAATTCCTTGAGTTCCTGTATCTCTAGAACTTCTTTGCTGATCATTTCATCTCTGATCAGTGTGTAAGTACCAATGCTGGCCATCTCAGAGCAGAAAAGACGATAGTATTTGTGAAGCATTTCCTCAAACCTGTTCATCTTCTTTTCAATTTTCATTTTCATTCTGTCCATCCTCTGCATAACTTGTACCCGAAGTTTTTCAACTTCCATCTGAACAAGACTTTGCGAAGCATTCAATGTCCCTGCAGAAATCTATTGGTTTTCTTCTTCTATCATTTGAGCTTTACCCTTTGAAGTTGAATCCAGAATTCTCTGCGAGTTTATCTCCCCCTGAGTCTGATCAGGTGCTGAATCTGGAATGATTATAACAGCTTCAGCGGAAGTAGATTCAATCTTTGTAGGTTGCTCTTCAGGTATCTTCTCTAGAAGTTGTTTCTTCTGAACAGCACTTTCGACAACAGCTTTCTCCTTCTGAACAACAGTTAGAATGTCTTCAGTTTGATCAACATTAGGTTCCTCATGTTGTTCTTTTCTGCTAGATTCTTCCTTTTCTTCAGCAGCCTTATCATTCTGAACAACTTCAGTCTGAACAACAGATTCTTCAGGTTGTTCATGCAAAACAACAAATTCTTTAGGTTGCTCCCCTGAATCTGAGCTGTTTTAACAGGAGTAACTCCTGTTGATCCTCTAGCTGTGACAGTAAAGTCATCAGATTTATCAATCTCCATGTCCTCAGGTGGTGATGAGGACTTCTTCTTTTGTTCTCGAGCAACCAGAACCTCAATGGTCGTTCTGTCATCCAGTTGCTCCTCTATTATCTTCATATATTCACTTGTAGCAAGTTGAGCTTCTTTCTCTACCTTTTCTCCAGGTGTTTCATCAGCTTCTACATTCCCACTCTCATGAGTCTTATGGAGATCCTCTTCTTTGTCCATAGGATCCTCCTGCTCATTTGTTGTTTCATCAATCTCTTCAGCTTCTGACTCGATGTTTCCTTCTGATAGGACAGTAGGGGACCTCTCATCATCTCTAGATGATACACTTTCTTCTTCTACTACTTCTTCTTCTTCTTCTGAAGACTCACTTTGAACAGTGGTCTGCTTTCCTTTTCTGGCCTCTGTTTTCCTTATAGTTTCTAAACACCCATTTTGTTCCTATTATAGGACAATTTTTGGGTCTTGAAACGAGCTCCTAGACATTATTGATCTTGAATTGATGAAGTTCTTCTTGCATGGCATTGATCCAATTTCATCAGTAAGAGCTTCTTCAATCCCTTTAGGCTCAATTTCAGAAACTAATGCTATATTGCTCATTGCTTCCTTGAATTTCGATCTGGTTCTGATTCCTTCATCCAAGCTCCCCATTATAAGTTCCTTGGGATGACTGGATTTATGTTTCCAGTTTCTGTTGAATTTCTCGTCTTGAGCATCACTTGGATCATTAGATTCAGATGGTATCACTTCTGGTTCTTCTGCGGTTTGTTGGCTTGTTTCTTGATTCTGAACTTCTTCAGAAGCATGATTCTCTTCTGAATTTTCTTCTGGTTCTGAACTTTGATGGAGTGACGAAACTTGAACATATTCAGATTGATCATTCTGAATCTGAATGTTTTCATCAAACTTGACATTCATTGATTCTTCAACACATCGAGAGTTTTTGTTGTAGACTTTGTATGCTTTGCTCATTGTTGAATATCCTAGAAATATTCCTTCATCTGACTTCTCATCAAACTTACCGGCTCGATCATTTGCATTCTTCAGAATGAAGCATTTACAACCAAACACACGGAAGTATGCTAAATCTGGTTTTCTCTCTTTAAAAAGTTCATAGAGAGATTTCTCAATGATTGGTCTTAAAGAAACACGGTTTAAAATGTAACATGCTATTGACACAGCTTCTGCCCAGAACTATGATGCAATTTTACTTTCGATCAAGAGAGTTCTCGTCATTTCTTATAGAGAACGATTTTTCCTCTCCACTACCCCATTTTGTTGAGGTGTATAAAGAGATGAAAAATTATGCTGAATTCCAAACTCATCACAAAAATTAGAAAAATTTTGGTTTTCAAATTCTCCCCCATGATCAGTTTTGATACAGGAAATAGAGTAACCTTTATCATTCTGAATCTTTTTAGAAAATTTGGAGAAGGATGAGAAAGCATCATTTTTGTGTGCAAGAAAAAAAAACCCATGTAAATCATGAGTACATCAACTATAACAAGGCAGTATTTCTTACCTCCAAGACTTAGTGTTCTGTTAGGACCAAAGATATCCATGTGAAGCAGCTGCAGAACACATTCAGTTGATACATGATTAACAGATTTAAAAGAGCTTTTTACCTGTTTCTCAAGTGTGCAGGCTGAGCAAAGCTTTGATTTCTCAAACTTTGATTGTGGTAAACCTCGAACTAGTTTCTTGGATGATAGCTTCGAGATGTGTTTGATACCGATGTGGCCTAGCTTTCTGTGCCATAGTTCAGATTCATCCTTGATAGAGATAAGTCACTTGATGTCTTTAGAATCAACATTCAGAAGGTAGATCTTGTCATGACGTCGACCAGTGAAATTTTGCTTCTTGTCTTTGCTAACACCTGAGCATTCTGAGTCTTGAAAACAAATTTGATAACTAGAGTCACAGAGTTGACTCACTGAAATCAAATTGTATTTTAATCCTTTGACAAGAGAGACATTGTTGATCGTGAGATTTTCGATTTTTACGATGCCTTGGCCAACCACTTTGCCTTTATTCTTTCCACTAAATGACACACTTCTACCATTGTAATCTGAAAGTTGAATGAAGTTTTCTGGATCACCAGTCATGTGACTTGAGCATCCACTATCCAGAAACCATTTGTCTTTTCTCTTCTTTAGTACCTGCAAGTAGAAAGTAACTTACTATTTTTTTGGTACCCAGGTTTTCTTGGGTCCATCTGAGTTAGTCACAATAGATATCTTTCTATTAACAGGTCTCCATACCATCATGCAATTATTTCTAACGTGATTTCCAGCACCGCAGTTTTCACAATGCATTGGATAAAATGATTTTGTAAACTGCTTTTGGAAATGCCGTTGATATGCAGATTTGGAAGGTTTATGGGAAATCCTGTCATTTGTTTCCGAAAATTTTTTTTTGAAATTATTTTCTTTTTTGAAACCAAGACCAGATTTGTTATCATACCGAATTTGTCTGGAAATAATGTTTTCCAAGTTTTTTGAACTTTGGAAAAATTTCTTTGAAGTATTTTCAATCTTGGTTTTCATGGAATCATTTTCTTTCAAGATCAAATCACGATTTTCTTTGATTTGATGAAATTCCCTTTGCAAAAATTCAATCTTGTCTTTTTGAGAATCATTCTGTTGTTTCAAAGAGGAAACTTCCTTTTTCAAAATGAAAACCTTTTTGACAGTTTCTTTGTAATTTGAGCACAACTCATCAATGTATTCAGAAACTTCATCTGGTATTTCAGAAGGATATACTTCAACATCTGAATCTGAATCTGAATCTGAATCTGACTTTGCCATAAAACATATGTTAGCATAGTCATCCTCGCTATCTTCAGAATCACTTAGAGTTTCTGCCTTCAATGCCTTTTTGTATTTCTCATACTTGATCTTGTCTTTCTTCAGAAGCGGACGATTGGGTTTGATGTGTCCTGCTTTCTTACATTGGAAGTAGATTACATCTTTGTCTTCTTGTTTGTCATTACTCGATTGTCTCTGATTATTCGTTTTGAATGATTTCTTCCCTTTAAAGTTTCTACCTCTTCGAGCCATCTTTCTGAATTTCTTCACCATGAGAGCAAGTTCTTCGTCGTCTTCATCTTTATCATCTGAATCTGGCATTTCAAAATCAATTTCAGATTTTAAAGCAATAGACTTCTTACCTTTTGAATCTCTTGTTTTGTTGGTATGCTCAGTCTCATATGACTGTAAAATTCCGATTAGCTCATCAATAGATAGAGGTCTAATTGTTTGACATTCCTGTATTGATGGCTTGATGTAATTCCAGTCATCTGTAAGTCCTCGAAGGATCTTTCTGACTTGCATCGGTTCTGCTACAGGAGCACCTTGCCTTGCAAGACCACTTGCTAGGATTTGAAACTTGTCAATCATTTCAGCAATTGATTCATCGGGCTTCATTTTGAAGGCTTTGTAATCACTTAGCAGAATACTAAGATTAGTTTCTTTCACTCTGTCAGTTCCCTAGTATGTGACATGAAGTCTATCCCATATAGCTTTTGCTGAATCTTCTTCTGCAACTCGATTATATAGAGGAATGGATAATGCGCAGAAAAGAGCATACACAACTTTAGAATCGAGTCCTTGTCTTTTTGTTCTTTCAGAATTTGACAGTGTTGCAGTAACATTTGTATTATTGTTTTCTTCATTTCTAGTGGAAGGGGTTGCTGTTACAACAAGAACTACTCCATTGACAACAACATCCCACATCAGATCATCTGATGCTTTGAAGAACCACTTCATTTTGTTGCACCACATATTGTAGTCTTTTCCGTCAAAATAAGGTGGTTTGTTGCTGAAATGTGCATCACTGGCTCCTGTGAAATTATTGCTAGACATGATAGATCGTTAGCTCTGAAGTAAAACACTTCAAAATAATGAGCAACCAAGCTTTGATACCAATTGTTGGATCTAGCAATATCACCTAAAGGGGGGTGAATAGGTGATTCTGAACAATTATGATATTTAATGCGGAAATTAATAAGTTCAGAACGTAGACTGAATGAGATCAGTAAAAAGGATGTGCAGACAAACTAAATACAGCAAGAGGAGTTTAAGGGAAGAGAATCTACACACAATGTTTATAGTGGTTCGGCTTTAGCAAGCCTACGTCCACTCTCCCACTATGACAGCCGATCGGCTGGATTTCATTATGAGTCGATGAAAGGTTACAAGAGTTGTCACTCTAATCACTCTTTTAAAGGAACCTCTCAAGACTAAGAATTTTAAGCTCACAAGAATAAGAGAATGTGAATATGAACAACTCAGCACTTTGGAATTTTAAGTTCTTGAACCCCACATAACAGTCACCATTGATCTTCTTTTATACTCCTTCGACCTTGAACTAGCCGTTATCAAGGTCCTTCAAAGGATCGCTCCTCAATCTCTGATTGGACGCCATCAATCTTGATTGACCGAGACTGTATATGGAAAGATCTAGTAGCCGTTGAAGTAGAGTCTGAACCATTCAGATTCAGTCGCCCATACAACCAAATCTTCAGTTTCCATAAATAGAGTTCATCTAAATCTCCAAGATATCTTGTCCATGGAAGGTAATATCCAATCGAGGATATTCTCCTGATTTGATTGGAAAATAATCATGTCAATCAAATCTTACAAACTTCCATAAAAGGGGGCGACCAAACCGAAAACCTGCCAAACGTGGGTCTTCAGAATCTGGCAGAGAGATATTGCAGAATCTGAATGCTGTTCAGAAGCAGTCTTCTGAACTAAAGAGACTCTCTGAATCTGAACAGATTAGAACTGTGACTCTGAGCTTCTGTAAAATCCTTGCTGACGTGTCACATAAATCTTCTCGAGATAAGTCTTCAGAGGCAATACGAACCTCCTTCTGAAGTCTTCAGAGACAACATGAACCTCCTTCTGAAGTCTTCAGAGGCAACACGAATCTCCGTCTGAATACTAGACTTCAATTATCTCAGAAGTAAGTGCACGACGACTACTCCTTGAGTCTAAACGCCAGTTTTGGAACATTATAAGCTTTTGTTCACATGCTCATTCCTGAAATATAAAAATTATTTGCATTAACCAGATTATCTCACAAGATGGATAGTTTTGTCAAAATCAAAATATCCCAAAGGAAGGTTTTCTCAACAAAAAGCATGCTAATGGCCAAGAAACGAAATTGTGTGTGTCAAATAGGTGCACTGTACATATCTAATTTTTTACACCACCAAATGTTGCAAATATGAGAGCAAAATGATTGGATTATGAACTCTATACTACATGATTGATGAGGTTAGGTGGTGAATTTAGTAAAAATGTGATTGTGAATAACCTAATAATGATATTATTCGTGAAAATAATTCATTATTGATCCCTTTATATTGACACAATCATAACAGTCCAAAGAAATAAATAAAAAAGCCATTGACCACCCAAACGATGCTTTAGTGAGGGAATTTTTTTAACTTCTAGCAAAATTTTAAACTTTCTTGTCATTTTTCAACTTTATTATAATGTGGGTCACCAAAAGCATTATTAGTAAGAAAGCAATTGATTACCTAACGTGTTTTCATGTACTGTTTCTTTTGCTTTTCCTTTACTTTTTCCTCCATCTAGGAACTCGGAGCGTGGAATTGGAGAAGACCAAGACCAAGACCAAATGTTAGCGAGTGCTCTTCTTTGTCTAGTGGTTGTAGGAGCCGGAAAGATCTTGTTTGGTTTTAGTAATTAAAGTGAAGACTCTCGCTTTATATTTTATACTTTTTTTTCTTCTATCTTCGTAATTTTGCTCGTATCAGAAGGTGGGCCATGATTTTAAGGATATATCAAAGAAATTCATATGTGGTACTTAAAAGAAGACGCGAGCAATCGAAATTTGATTATACCATTCAGATCACGAAGCTCGATGCGAAAGTAATTACCTTCGAAGATTCTTCCAAAATACAAATTATATAGAGGTTCATATATATATATATATATATATATATATATATATATATATTATTTCGTTGTCAGAAGGCATTTTCTGGGAAGTTCATGGAACATGACATGATTCATGATTGAGAACCTCTGAAAAGTCGTCTTCGTGTCAGATTTTTCAAAAGAGCTTTTTTTTTTTTTTGCAAGGACTTGTCAGAATGTGAAATCAATCACGTGGGACAGGTGGGAGGACACGACAATTTTCCCTCACGTTGCCCAAGCGCGGAGTGGGTGCCCACAAGTCAACGGTATCGGTCGTGCTCATCATAAAATTTATCCATAGACCTCCCGTGCTGTGCCCTCTGCTAGAGAGCGAGCGAATTTGTCCGTGGTGTTTCTGATCTTTCTCCGAGTTATGGGTTCTGCTGGAATGAAGAGAAAATTCCCGGTTTGTTTTCTACCTTTCTCTGCTATCTTTGGGATTTGTAATATTATTTACAACTTGTTTGACATGGAATAATGGTGGAATCGATCCTCTGCTTGTAGTTCAACCCTCTCCCAAATGCTAAACATCGTCTGGAACGTTACAAATCTTCTTTTGACGTGAACAATTGTTGAACCAATGTTTGTTCAAAATCACGAGATCCTATGAAAAAAACCGAGCACAATTCGAGCTAGATCTCTAAGTCCCTTCCGTTTTTTTGCTTTTCCTCCTCCTTTTCTCGTTTCTTTCTCATCTCCGGATTTAGAGCTAGATTTGGGAGCTATGCTCTTCCGTAGTAGGTTTAGGTGCTCTTTTATATGGAGAGCTAATCATATATTTGGAAGTTTGATGTTGTACGCTGGGTCTGTTTAAGTACCTTTTTGCTTTCCCCTAAAATTTGTAATATCATTTAATTTTGAGAAAATCAAGAAAAGATCATGTCTAAAGTCACGCACCGACATTTGATTGTCAAGAAAGTTCCTAGAATTTTGGTGTTAAAATAAAAATATCAAGATACGCGGGTCGCAAAATTCAGTTGCTGAGGGCGCTTGCTGTGTTAGGTTTTTTTTTTTGGGTGAGGCGCTTTGCTGTGTTAGGTTCGTCTACATCGGAACCATAAAACTGTCTTTTTTTTTTTACTCTCTAATTTTTTCTGTTTGGCCAGAAGCATAAGACTTGGTGTGAAACACTATGGATACTATGTGAAGCGGTTTGGTTTCCTTGATTTGACAGGAATCATCTTCAACCTCATCATCGTCACCTAGAATCAATTACGAAGTATTCTTGAGCTTTAGAGGTGCAGATACTCGCAAAGGATTCACGGATCACCTTTACAGCAAATTGGTAGATGCAGGGATCCAGGTCTTCAGAGACGATGAAGAGCTCTCTGCCGGAGAAGCGATCAAGCCGCAGCTCGTAGAAGCGATCAAGGGGTCGAAGATCTCGATAGCCGTCCTCTCCAAAGATTATGCTTCCAGCAAAAGTTGCCTCATGGAGGTTGTACAAATGTGGGAGTGCAGAGAATCTAATGGACATACTATTATCCCCATTTTCTATGATATTAGTCCCTACGATGTAAAACGCCAGGCTGGGGATTTTAAAAATTCATTCGAGAAACATGTGAAAGACGAAGTCAACGCAGATACCATAAAAAAATGGAAGAAGGTGCTTCGACAGATCGGGGAATTAAGCGGATATGATCTGGAGAACATATGTGGGGGGTAATTCTTTTACTTCTAGTTTCTATTTTCTTTCCAAGTAAATCGATCAAAAAGAAAAAACAAAAGATTTAGGATGATGAGAAAATGAACCTGAACCTCTTTGCAAAAATATCATATGTTAACTAGCATCGACGGTTGTGCTTCGATCCTACAATAGATGAGACTTTGTGGAATGGGCGAGTCTCTACGGAGTGTACCATGTTGATTTACTCTTTCAGATTTACTTATTTTAGTTGCTTTGTGGGATTTGCATTTTTATCTTGAAGTTATGTATCCTCTTTTATATGAAATGAAGATTTTCGTTTCGAAAAAAAAAAAAAAAAAAAACCCAGTATCTACGGTGATGCATGCTTAGAGAGATCTTTAAGGTTGTTCCTATGAAAAATTGATCGATAATTATCATAATTTAACAGCTTCATCCCTTGCGTTTGCAGGCATGAGGCCCAGCTCGTAAAAGAAGTTGTTACACGTGTCTGGCAGGAGTTGAAGAAGGATGACCAAGATGTCACCGACAAACTGGTTGGAATCGATCTTCATGTTCAAGAGATGATGGCAAAGCTTGGTGTTGTCTACAGCCAGGGACAAGCGACGAAAGTATGCGGGGAAGATGTGCGCGTCGTCGGAATATGCGGCATTCCGGGTGTCGGAAAGACCACACTTGCAAAGCTTGTCTACACCAAGATGCATAAGTTGTTTGATGGATGTAGTTTCCTCGAAGATATAAGTTCGGAAAAAGTCAAGGTTTCCCAAGAATTGTTGATTGCTGACCTTCAAAAACGAAAGCGTGCAGTGCTTAGATCTTCTGGCGATGGTATCAAAAAGATATCAGGCCTCTTTAGTAGAATGAAGGTTCTCATTGTACTTGACCATGTGCGTGACGGTGAACAGATTGAAGCATTAGTTGGGAAGCTCGCTTGGTTTGGTTTAGGAAGCAGGATCATCGTGACCACCGACAACAGAGACGTTTTCAATGGCTTCAAGGACGAAGCAGCTCGCCAATCAGTTAAAGAACACAAGGTTGAACCGATGACACGTCACCATGCGCTTCAACTCTTTCGTAAGCATGCTTTCCCAGGGGGTGCTCCCCAAATTGTCTCTGAGTATGATTCCCTGTCCATAGACATCGTCAATGCTCTTGGAGAGCTGCCATCGGCTATTGCGCTTGTGGGTTCAAAGTTATGCAACAATAGGGAGGATATACGGGAGGATATACGGATATGGAGAAGTACATTGGAATTATTAAAAGAGCAACAAGGAGATAAAAAAGCTGCCTTTAAAGCTGCTTTTGAGGTCAGTTATGAGGCTCTAGAAGAATACACAAAGCAAATATTCCTCGACATAGCGTGTTTTTTTATCGGAAAGGATCAGAGGATTCCCTTTTACATGTGGGACGCTTGCAATTACTATCCTCCTATTGGAATAAAACATCTGCGTGACAGGTATTTGTTGGAAATTGGAGAAAACAATGAATTAAGAATGCACGATCTGTTGAGAGACTTTGGCAGGAAACTTGTCGAGGATAAACATCCTCGTAAGCGCTGTAGGTTTTGGAATCACAATGATGCAATTTCCATTCCAAAGGATGGTGAGGTAAGTTTTCCAAAGCCTCTAGCGGTTTACGAAAGCGTTTAGATTAACATAAACTTACTTTTCTTTATTCAATCTCGTAGGGAAAAGAAAGGGATTTGCTCTTTAACACGATTTAGAACGCGCATGTAATTTCGATTTGTCTCGTTTCATTAAAAGGATCAAGAGAAATTAGAGTTCTTTCAACTTACTCATACGTTTTTCCCCAACCGAGACTTGGCAGGGTATTGAAAGTGTCCAAGGCATTGGTGTCACAGTCGAAGAGGGTTCCCCCGTCTGTTTTACATGTGAAGAATTTTGCAATATGTCGAATTTGAGGTACCTCAGACTGGACCGGGCTGAAATCCAGGGAAATGCTGAGAATCTTCCTTCAAAATTGAAGTGGCTCGATTGGCGAGAGTGCCATTCGATTCCTGAGCTATGTAATATGCATTTGAAGGAGTTAGTCATTCTCGATCTGTCTGAGAGTCGGGTCACCAAGTTTTCAAAATTCTGGGAACAAATCATGGAGGTATGGCCAATATTTGACTTTTTAAATCTCGTGTTAAGATGATAGATAACAGCGTATTAAAGTTTGATATCTTCTTTTGCGCATACATTGCAGAAGGTGGAAGAATTGAAAGTCCTGAACCTACAAGGATGTAATTTGCCACATGCATCATTTAAGTTTCCAGCTCCCATCAAATTGGAGATTTTGGTACTGGAAGATACTCAGATATTTCGAATCGGGCCATTCATCCATGATCTGAGGAACTTGAGTTCCTTAAACTTGAGAAACTGCAGCCTAGTCACGAAGTTGCCCCAAGAACTGTACCGCATGGAATCTTTGACAGAACTTCTGATTGATGGAACTGGCATCCGAGGAATTCATTGCCAGGAAGGGTTTTTGGAAAATCTTGAAGTACTTAGTGCTCGTAACTGTAACCGTTTGCAAGATATATCCACAATTGGCCGTCTAAGGAACCTCTCAAGCCTTGATTTAGATGGTGCTGATATTGATGGGTTTCCACGTGCTTTTGAATTTCCTCACAGACTCAAGAGACTTTCTTTAAGGGGTTGTCAGAAGTTGATTGAACTTCCAACTTCCATCGGGAAGCTGGATCTGCTGGAGGAAATGGACCTTTCACTTACTAAAATCACAGAATTGCCAGAGTCAGTCCAGAATTTGAGGAATTTGAAGACGCTGAAGATGGCGCACACTTTCCTCCGACAATTTCCTAGATATATTGTGAACTTAAAGAACCTGGAGGAGATAGATTTCTCTTTCTGCATAAATTTGGAGGGCGACATTCATTGCTTTATTTCAGGACTATCCTCTTTGAGGATTTTGAGATTATCGTCATCCAATGTGGCTGGGCTGCTAATGAGCATTCGCCGTCTTTCTCGTCGCCTCCAAGCTCTCGACATACTTAAATGCAACCAACTTAAAAAACTGCCGAGGTTGCCCGCCAGTTTACTCAGTCTCCGCTGGGGATCCAGAAACATGACAGTCCCCAACTTGTCGTATCTGACAAATCTAAAAGAGCTATGCTTGAATGATGATGAGCAGGCAGAAGCGGGGTCATCGAATCAGACCCCGAATATCGGGTGGATCGCGGGATTAACAAGTCTAGAGACCTTGGAATTGTCCCTTCCAAATGTCACCAATCTCCCTGGGAATTTTAGTGACCTCACTCAGCTCCGGGAACTCACTTTATCCTACATGGACCTCGCACAACTTCCCTCGTCCTCAAGCTTATGGACTCTGCGTCTCAAACACTGCAAGATTCAAGAGCCAACATTTTCTGGTGTGAAATCTCTGTCAGAACTAGAACTAGAGTACTGCGATTTAGCAAAGATTGATGGTCTTGAAGACTTAACGCTTTTGGAAGTCCTGAAAATTTCTCATTGCAACGGTATAACAAACCTTAAAGGGCTCAAAGGATCACGCCGTCTCAGGAAGGTGGAAGGTATCTTTTCTGCTCATCCCAGTTTACCGGTATTCTCCGATCGTGTTGAATTGGACATATGCGTTCCAAATTCTTCTCCATCGGTGGCTTAGTAGTCTCTGTTCTGTACGAACTACTGTTGTACTTTCGGGCCTTCGACAGGACATCTCCTTTTAGTCTGAGAAACTGGAGAGCGACCTCTCTAAGGTACATGCTCCAATTCTGTTTACAATCCTTTTTAACCGAAGCAAAAGTTGGATGTTATCGTTTCCACGAATTCCTTATGTGTATATTGCATTGGATCTGTGCAGGGCCACAAGATACCCCAGGCAAATTCTTCGGGTCTGTCAATTGGTAGTGGCATCAACAATCTCGCACCAAAACCATTGCCGAAGGTAACGGCGATACTCGAATTGCTGCTTATTCTGTTGGTGTTCTATTTGTACTCATTTTCTATTTGACACCATATTGTCTTCTTGTAGCCTGTAGGATGCATCCAAAAGCCGTCTACTACCACGCAGCTGTTCAATTCCAATGAGAAAGAGAAAAAAGAAGGATACAGAAAACATCCAGCATCCATGGGGCGACATTGCAAGGACTCGGCAATCGCGAGCCCATCACGGGCCTGTGCTTTCATCGGCTCTGCTGGTGAAATCCGTCCTCAACACCGCCTTCAGCTTTGCCTTTCTTCATTCGAGTTAATCAAAGTGGTCGGGTTCCGAATCTCCAGGAGTTGATGATAGGATGGTGATCTAATTAGAAGTAATCACAATAGAGTGGGCTCGTGATTATGAAATTGAATAGGATGATTGCAAGTCTTTGAATTGATCTGCTGCTTGGAGTAAGGAACTTTTCGTCCATCCTTCTCTTCTCCTCTTCTTATTCGATTCGCTTCCCTAGCATCTTTTGAATGAAATCCCAGTTCATGGTGATGGCTCAACTCGTCCAATCGGAAGTTTGGTGAAAGCATTGAAAAAAACATTAGGAAATATCAAAATAATAAATAAGTTAAAGGTGCCTATGTAGAAACCCTTTTAATTAGGTGAAATGTCCTATTATTCCACTTATGTTTCACTGATGTTCCTAAAAGAATTTATATATAAAGATGTTATTATTAGTAACCAATTAGATATGTTGAAACGTATGTTGGCTAATAACGGGACAAGGATACTAGAATGCCAAAAAAAATTATATTTGACGCTCGCTTTAGGATCAAAAGTTTTTTTCGAATCACTTAAGTGTCACTTAAAAAAAAAAGATCAATTACGTGCCAGGCCGATCTGGATCGCCGAAAATCTGACGTGATAATATTTTATCATTATCTGACGTGACAATAGTTTATCATTTTCTCGGATCGACGTGGCTGGCCGGCAACGTGACTCAGCATATATACCCCAAACGACGTCGTTTAGCATGATTTTCCCCAATTTAAAACCCTAATTTTGCCAAATCGACCAAATCCCCAATTGAAACCCTAATTTGACCAAATAAACCAAATCCCCAACTCAAAGAACAAGCAGGCAGAAGTATTCCGTTGTTAATTAATTTGATCAAAGGCCTCGGTTTGGTGATTAGAGTCTTTAGGAAGTGATGATGAGTAGAATCGACAAAGGTGCAAGAACCTTTGAGCGAGATTCGACCACGATGAAGCTCTCGAACGTGGAACAAGGGGAAAAAGAGTAAGACAGAGTAATCCCAGTACTCCTTCGAAAGTGATACCAGCGGCAATGAACGGCCACCAACAGCGATGAGGATGATCCGAATAAAAGTCTATATGTGATCTTCATCAGAGATTCAAGCTTTTCAAAGTTTTCGCTCACCAATAGGGAAAGACAGAGAGGTTCATGCGCCCGGGAAGCTTCCCCAACCAGAAGCATCAGAATTGGCCGAGACGAGCTACCACCTCCAAAGCTCTAATGCAGGGACATGGACGACATGAGTGAAGTTCCAAAAACCAGTCCAATAGAGAGCAACATTGGCAAGAAACGGACGAGATAGATGGAGACCAGGCAAGAGAAACGACGTCGTCTGGTTATGAAGGAGAGAGAGACGGTCCAGAATTTGCAAGTTGGCTTTTCTTTTTCATCATAAAGCCACGTAATTATATATATATATATATATATATATAATTACTTAGAAAAAGCCACGTTGGAATAAACTTCTAATTACAAATGCCACGTAAGATTTTTGGCCGGAATTTATCACCGGTGGCACTTAAGTGTTCGTTTTTTCTCAGGTTTGACTTTTGGCACTTCTAGCGTCCTTTCCTGCTAGTAACAAAATGCAAACTAATTGAAAATGATTTAAAATACTATTAGAATGATAAAAGAAAAATTAGAGGTACCTACTTAGTAAACCTTAACTCATACATTAATTCTATTAATGAAATAATTAATGTTTGCTAAACAAACATTTAAAAATCAGTCTAATTTTTCCACCCATCTAATAATGATATTGGTCCTAGAAAATTAAAAATGGATACTTGTAATATATATGGCGGTTATCAGGAATTAGTTATATTTTTCTATATGGATTACAGAAAGAAGTTTAATTCTTCGACTTGTCTAACATTGGTGTTCTAAAAAATTTGAGTGGATTCAACTATATGTGTGATTATATATCTCTAATCTATAATGTACAAACTTATCTCATAACTTTAGTAGTTATATTATACATGTGAGAGAGTTTTTTTTTTTTTTTTTTTTGGTAACCGAGGTGTTCGGGCCAACTTTCGCGCACCTCGACTATTCTTCGAGGGAGACTAGCACAGCAACCCACCGCCATGGCCCCCCACTAAAATCACAGGTGGTCAGTTGAGGAATCGAACCTGGGACCCGTGCGCCTAATCACACAATCCTATACATGTGAGAGAGTTTTTTGGTCATAAAGTCATTAATGCTGATTTTGTTTAAGAACCAATCAAATCTACGATTGGCGGTTTTTTTTTTTTTTTTAATGAATGCTGTTGATTAGCATGTTTAAATTGAGTATTGTTATGGTATAGATAAAAAAAATGGACATTACGTTGCCTGAGTAAATCTACTTTAATCCACGGACGGTTTCTTCCATCGCGATTTTTGCAACAATTCATTCTCCTCTAGGATGATTTTATAGGCATCTAATAATTTCCACGTATTATTACAAAAGCATATAGGTCATGTTCTGAAGGTAATTAGAACGAGATCAGATACGAAGTTGGACTGGGTGTATCCGAATTAATTTCTCCTATTACTCTTTATAAAGTGTATCAGCCATGCTCTGCTCGTATGGACAAAAACTGGTTACCCATGTGGGGATATATCCTCTTTCAGCCATTTGATTCACCATACTAGCTCAAGCTAGGGATGTGCATGTTAGTGGAACTGGAATAACATGCCTATTCACATCAAACAACCCAGTTGAGACATAATAAGTGACAAGTAACATCTTCCATACGCTCCCATGAAAATATTCTCTGCTTTCATCACTATTAAATGAAGAATTCACTAAATGAGTGATTGTTGCTTGCATGCTCCTCTATCCAGGACAACATAGGAAAGAGAATATGTTCAACCTGGGAGCTGCAGGGAGTCTATTATATCTGATTGCTGCGAGTAAGAATAAACTCAACAAAATGGAGGATTTGCGGAACGAAATGGAACTTCTTCTACAGAATGTCAAAGAGAAAGTACGGAGGAAAGATTCTTCTCGAGACCCATCTGAGTCGACGGAGAGTGTTGCCTCTTGTTTGACTGATATAAAGGAAGTCTTGAGCTGCGGCAGCCACCTTTCGGAGCAATCCCATAGAACACCATCTCTTTTGGTAGGACACCATAGACATATGCAGTCGAATCAGTCCAGTGGATGTGAGTCTAAACAAGAACCTGTGGAGGGGATTGAAGAACTGGAAGCACAATTAGAAGCTGAGTTAGAGCGCTTGCAGCTTCAGTTGGATGCTGAAACTTCTTCCAAAGCAATCATATCAGGAGGTTCTATGGCTTCTGATTTTCTGTGTGATTCCCGGATGTAGGGGGCTCTCCGAGGAACACGAGGTTTCCTTGATGCTTGCCTATGTATGGTATTGGTTGCAGAATTTTGTGTATTCTCACTGTCGAAACAGTGATAGTGTTTCAATTGCAGTTTCCTTCACTTGTTCTGTGGAAGGCTGGCATAAGAGCAATCATTTAGATCAATTCCATTTGTGCATGCATTAGTGTTTAAAATATGCTGCAGCAGAGTCTCAACATCTGAAGGTTTTAAGCGGAGAAAAGTTTCTGAGCTTTAGTTTATTCTAATTGTGCATGTTTCGCAGTTTGTTCCTTTATTTGGTCAGATTGAACTCCACATGGCAGTCAGATTTTTACTTCATTTGCATTCCTGATTTTTCTTTTCTGCGCCGTTGTTACCTACTCATCTGTTCGAGCCTTTTAGTGCTTAGCACAGAAAGCATGGAGAACTTTCTTCACCACAAGTTCTCTTTTATTTGTATTTATTCTCTAGTCAAATGCAAAAAGGTTTTGCTCTTTATCAGAGTAAAGAGAACCAGTGTCTCTTGGTGCTATCGTGAAAGGGAAAGAGAGGAGGAAAATAAGTGTATCTTCCTGGCTATTATGTGCAGGGTTTAGTGTTTTCTACAAAGAATGTTGGTCAATTTTGTGGTCATTCTTTGTGGTAACACTCAATTTTTGTGAGCAAAAATGTTCTTCTGCGTGCCCGTAGAAGGGTGGGAACGGAAACTGCCTAAGGATTTTGAAACAAGTGTAAATTTATGCATTGTTTTCTCTCTGTTTTCCACTTTCTTGCCGTCTTCTCATTTCTGTGAAATATTATTGCTTTCTCTGTCCCTGGACATGAAGGAGGAACTCCAGAATCCAGAGTCCAGTACTCTGCTCGATTACGCCTTTTCATGAGTCCAAAAAAAGTTTTCTCAGATGCATATGTTGCTGTTATAGTTGAACCTTCAGTTCAAGGCCATTGACGCTGAACAATCGTCTCCGGTTCTCTCTTGTTTCATTCATTATGTTTGTGCCATTGAAGGAGTACGTTCTTTTCTCTTTTTGGCTGCCGAAACAAAAGTCATGCAAGGATCTGCTCGAAGTGTGACCCCCTTTTTGGGATAAATTTTAGCTACCTGCACTTGTTTGAGTTTGGTTGATTATTATCTCTTCATCTGAATGTTCGAGCTTATGATCTATAAATTCGGTTGAGCAGATTGCTCCCAAGGAGTCTGCTTCAGGAAGTGGCTGTAGCACGAGTTTTGGGGAAGTAATGAACCCCGAAGACGAAGCGACTGAAGTTCAGAGCGGAGTTCCCCCTATTGAACTCGAGAGGGAGGAGGTTGCATGAACTGCTGGAAACAAGATAGCAAGAGCGAATCAAAGAGCTCGAAGCATCTTTAGAGCGTTTGGAGCACAATCTATCTGAGAAAGAGAGAGAGGTCTCATGGTGGAAAGACACTGCTCTTCTTCTGTCACAGCATGAGTCTGAGCCTTCTCATGGTGGTCTAATCAACAATGGAACTCTGATATGTTGAACTAAAAACTGTGAATTGATCTGAATGGTGTGCAGCTTTTTCTTTTCCTTTTCATGTCCTTTCTGAGACAGATAAAGGAATGGTATAATTAGTTATATAGCTTGAATTTACTCTCTCAAATACTTTCATGTTCATCTAAAGCTTTATTTTATTGATTTGAAAAGAGGCTCCCATGTGCATGAGCCTGATTTACCAATTGGTAGTTTTGGTAAACATATTTATGTCAAATAATTAAAATTGTGTCAAGTGTAAGTATATAGGTAAAGTGAATTGCCATTTGGCGAGCATTGTATAAACATTCTCCCAACTGTCATGTATAGGTACTTTTACATGTTATTTTTATCTGTGTTAGCATATAACTATTGTCACTTATGATGTCGATAATGTTATAGCTTATGTTATTTCTACAAATGTGTTGGACCTATGTATGTGCATGAATACTTTTTACAATTACTTTTTAGAAAGAATGCATACACGATAGAAAGAAACATTAGAAAAGTTGAGTTTAAAACATATCAGCATCTTGTTCGGTTTGTTTTTATTTAGAATATGGACATCTTTATCAAGTGCTAGATTCTTTAGGAAAAAGATTATCTCAATTTTTTTAACGACTAATTTAAACTCGGAACTATTCCTATTATCTTTATCTGATGATAAATGGATGTCAAAAGTAAGAGTAAACACTTGAATGATAACACAATAAACCACTCATTTCCAAAACTATATGACATTGTATATAACATTAAATTAATAGGAAATAACTTGATGTACTAAACTATTAAAATGAATTCATGTTTAAGTTACTAATTGATTTATTTTTCTAATACCACGTGCCTTTTTCAATGGGAAAATAACACTAATGGTCCATGAATTTTGGTCCAATGCGCAATGTCGCCCCTGAAATTTTAATTTGTTCATTGAAATTTGGTCGAATATGCATTATCGTCCCTAAACTTTTCATTTGGTCAATATGGTCCTTGAACTATTGGTATATGTTTAATGTAGTTCCTAGATTATATGGAAATGACACAAACGAAAGGACTACACTGAACCTTTACCAACAGTTCAGGGACTACATTACATAAATTAAAAATAAGACATTGCACATTGAGCCAAAGTTCATGAACCATATTACACAAATTAAAGGTCTAGGGATGACATTGCAGATTGAACCAAAGTTTAGTGACTATTTGCACTATTATCCCTTTTTTCAATTCTACTTTATATGAATTTTATGAATCATACTGCAACATGTTTTAAATTATTTGTAGTTCTTAAGTCTTCTGACTCCGTGATTTCATTGTAAATTTTATGTAAAGGATTTCGGAACTACGTAACTACGAAACAACAACAAAAATTCATGTTATGAATATACGACTTTTATTCATTGATTTTTAACTTTTATTGTAACCTTAAAGTGACATTACACTTTATCAGAATGTGGATCACTTTATCGATCCAGTACATTATATCGATTCATCTCCCCCTCCTCCTTTGTCCCTGGACAAGGGAAATTTGGTCAGATCCGAGACTGAGCATCATGATTTCACCGATGGTAACAACTAGAATGGACACTTGGGTGTTTGAATGCTCTGATTCAACCATAGACTTACCTCCTATGGAATCGCTCGCAACTACGTTATGGATCACATGCAAAGTTCTTTCATCTTTCAGCTTGGCAAATCGAATCGGAGCTCAATAGTCAATGCTGCTCTAGCGCGGCACGAGAACTTCATGAGATGGAACCCGGGTATAGTGTATCATGTCAAAAGGCGGGCGGACGCACTTGAATGGATTCCGCCGGAAATTGGGTCTCTCAAGCTTAATGTCGATCGATCCTGGCTCGAACGACATTCGAAAGGGAGGACTGCAGGAGTCTGCAGGGATTCGAATGGCGTGCTAGTTGCTGGATTTGCCAAGCCTACTTGTGCTTCTTCGGTACTTTGCGTTGAAGCCCTCGCGATGAAAGAGGCTTGCTGCTTTTGACCGAAAAGACTGATCTGTGGTCCTCTTCTCCTGATCTGAGCGGGGAACTTGTAACTGATATCTTATCGGTGGTCAAGCTTGTTGTGGGTATGGATCAAAGTCCATGGGCCGAGCGAATCACTGTGGAAGATATTTAGCCCAGCTCAAAGGTGTTAAAATTACTCATTGTTATCGGGAGGCCAATTAACTTGCGGATTGGTTTTTCAAAAACTATCGAATACAAAAACAAAAACAAAAACAAAAACAAAAAATCTCCCTTCTAACTGGTTGTGTAAATCTCCCACACCTTTTGGGATATTTTATGCTCGGAAGACCATCAGCTTTGTTCTTTTAGTGTGCGCATGGCAACATTTCTGCTCTAAAAATTAATTTCTGAGCAGAAGTTGATTTTTCTATTTTTGAAAGGAAATAATTTTTTTTTACTTCATCAAGTGGCTCCAAAACTGCTTATAAAGCATAAAAATACTATATAAGTAAAAAATAAAGTTGCATAACCAAAAGGGTTTCTGCTCCAAAAGTGTTGTTATGCGTGCATAGTGGTGTTTCTTGAATGGATTGCTACTATACGAGTCTACCCGGCAGTAGCCAATCGAAGTTGATGTGAAGTCTATATTTCCCATCGTCATCTCTCTAAGTTGAGAGAAAATATTTTTCTTTCCTTCGTGTCAAGAACTACTCTTGAATTTTTTACATCCTAAAATTGAGACGAAGCAATTTTAGAACATACTTAGGTCTAGAAATCGGGAACTCTATGACAAAAAAAATGTTCCTCTTTATTAAAATGTGAGTTCCGCTATGAAAAATCAAATATATCTTTAATTAGTTGATTCTTGTGGAGCCACTCTCTTCTATTTTCGTTCATCCTTATCCACCTCGCGTCTATCACCGACACTCTCTTTTCTTGTCCTCATGACCTGACCCCTCTCTCTCTCTCTCTCTCTCTCTCTCTCTCTTCAGCTCACTACCCACGCGCCACACACACTCACACGCGCGACTTACCCAAATGTTCTACTTGCTTGTAGATTCGGTCCAAGAAAAGTGGGGAAATTTCAAAAATGGGCCCGAAATCCTTTCATTTTCTCAAATAAGGGCCCCAAATGTACATTATTTCAAACAAGGGCTTGAAGTGGTTATAGAGTTTCAAAAAAGAGCCTGAGCTAAGGGCATTTTCGTCATTTCTCATTTTGATTTTTTATTTATTTTTCCCTATTTATTTATTTTTCCCTTTTTCTGTTTTTTAAAAATTTAAAAAAAAAAAAAAAAACAGCCCCACAGGCGGGAGGGCTGCCCCCTCTCGCCTGTGGCCGCCGGCGACCCCCGCCCAGGTCCGGGCGGGGGTCGTCGGCCCTGGCCCAGGACCAGGCGGCGGTCGCCGACCCTCGCCAAGACCAGGGCGAGGGTCGCCGCCCTCCCCTGGTCAGGGCGGGGTGGGGGCCGGCGACCCCCGCCCAGATCCGGGAGAGGGCCCGACCCTCTCCCTGTGCTGGCCCTCGCCTCTGGTCGGTGGGGTCGCCGGCCCTCGCCGAGTTGCCGGCGACTCCGCAGCCTTCACCGCCCCTGCCGACCCCCCACTAGCTGTGGGCCGGCGGCCACAGCCCCTCCCGCCTCTGCAAGTTGTCTTTTAAAAAAAAATATTTGTTAATTTTTAAGGAAACATAAAAAAAATAAAAAAAATCAAATAAGGAAAATGACGAAAATGCCCTTGAAATCAGGCCCTTTTTTGAGATTTCATAGTCACTTCAGGCCCTTATTTGAAACAACGTTCACTTCAGACCCTTATTTGAGAAAATGAGGGCACTTCAGGCCCTTATTTGAATCAAGGTTCACTTGGGGCCCTTATTTGAGAAAATGAGAGGACTTCGGGCCCTTTTTTGGAATTTTCCCTAGTTGATGAAAAAGGATCCATGGCGAGTTTGGCGACTAGGATCAACCCGTTTTTTGTACATTCTCTTTTGTTTTACTTTTAGTCCAAATTTAAAATTTTCTTCATGTTGATCACCTAACGCGTTTATAAAAAACGATTACCTAAAGCATTTTTAGTCAAAATTTTAAATTTCTTCATTGATTAAACGGATGACAAATTTATCACATATGTATCCATTTGAAGTTTTCAGTGATAAAAAAATTAGCTTGGGATAAAATTATCTCGTGTGGGTCAATTTAGAATTTTTGGTGTTCATAAAAATAATTTGGGATAAATTTGTTAAACATACCAGTTTGAAATTTTTTGTGATATTAACCCTGTTATTAATGGATTCGGACATTGACTCTGTGTCATGAATCAAAGAGAGTGCCACGCTATCAATCCAAGGGGAGTTTATCGAAGCCATTAGATCGTAAAAGGACTCAATCTCTACCATCGGATTTGGGTGACAAGGATTGAGGGTCTCAACCGTCGGATGAGGCTAATCTCCATCATGGGATTAATGTGACGAGGATCACCATCCTCCACCGTTAGATTAAGTGAATCTCCACCACCAAATCGATTAGACGAGGATTGATATCCTTTACCGTTAGATCGTGTAGTAAATCAACGGTTGTAATAAGAGACCCTCTAGTATAAATAGAAGAGTACTCTCTTTCATTTGTATTCATCCATTTTATTTGAGCAATACAACTATTCTAGAGCTTCTCTCTCTAAACTTTCTCTCTACGATCCGAGTGATTTAAGCAAGCGATCCTTGTGAAAAAGCTTAGCTTAGGCGCTCCAACGATTTAAGAAAGCCTAAGTCGCCGCGTGGATTGAACCTAAAAAATCGGCCCGTGACAAGACTTTGCACATCCGTCCTATAAAAAGAGAGTCATCTTAATTTAATTTTATTAAAATTAGTTGGTGGAGAATACCCTTTACCGACTTGGGGCATCTGTATTGCTTGTTGGTCTTCTTTCCTATCTTTCATCAATAGAAAAATGCAAGTCAAGCCAAGAAGCGCCTGCATAAGTAGCACGCGACTTCTGCACAAGTTAATGGAATATGCCAGGATTGATGAATAACAATATTCTATGAGCCTGCTCATATCCTCCACTCACGTAAAAATTGTAAACAATAGGGACTTTGACTGATATGTGGAGGATCCAATTGAATCGAACGACATGGGAGGACCACCATTCGGTTCATTTGCATCTTCTTATTAAATTCCAACCACTGAAAAATCGTTTACGTCTCGATGTTTTAGTTGGATTTTGAATTCTATTCTACACGATTCATAAGATTAGGTGCGGTATTTAGCAATAATATAACTTGATTTGAAAGTTATTTATGTAAGTAGTTCATTATCATCCTATACGAAAATAATAATATCTACCGAAATAATTTAAAGAAAAATCGTTGATTACCTAAATGTTATTTTATTGAGGGAACTTTTTGACTTTTAGTGAACATTTTTTAATATATTCTTAATTTCCAACTTTAGTATAATGAGGATCGCCTCACGCTTTCAAGAAAAATTGTCATTTATCTCACATATCGTCCCGTTTGTTTTGTTTTCCTTTACCTGCTCCCTCCATCGAAAAATCAAGCGAGGTGTACGAACTCAAAGTTATGATATGATCCAAGATTCCAACTACTATAATTGGAAAAAATATGTCTGTTTACAGCTTAAGCACAATATTTTGAAAAGAGGTGTCAGTCCATTAAATAAACTAATTTAAAACAAACTAACCTCTAGCTGTTATGCTTCAACTTTCAACTCAACATAAAGAGGTAGGATTCTTATCTCTATGAGGGGAGGAATAATAGAAATCATGACAAAGAGACGTCTCAAAGGATGTAATATAAAAATACTATTACAAAAAAGAGAAGAAACGTTCGCTTTCTTGATGTACAAATTGTTGAATTTACGTAACATGCATAGGCAAATTAAAATATAAAACTGTTTCGTCGGAATTGCTCCACGACAAAATATTTTTCACCGAAATTAGTTCTTCGATTTTTAAAATATGATAAAGGGTCCTGTGATAATCTTGGACATGAGAGTTCTAGATAGTCAGAAAATTAACGCGCGAAGTTTGCAAAGATCTCAATTGAATTATACAAATATTGTCTCAACCAGAGTTTGACTTGATCGAGAGACTTAACAAGTACAACTCGAATGAAGTTGATACAGATGAAAATGAAAGAAACAATACAAACGTAGACCAAACTAGAGTTTGACTCGATGGATTAGCTTAGCAGGTACGACTTCTTCCAAGGATTAACGAACCAACGCACCCAAAACAATATCGAAGTTTAACTCAATGGCAAAGCCTTGAACATGCTTCGATAACACACCAGAGTTTGACTCGATGATGCAGTATCTGGGATAAAGATAAACGCCAGAGTTTGACTCAATGACAAAAATCTGAATGCTACAGCTAATGAAAGTAAATGCAATGCGATAAGTAAAGATAATATAAATTTGTTGATTTGCTCGGGGGCTCCTCTGTGGTTGCTTGATGGTGTTTATAATGGTTGAAGTGGTAACTGCTCTTTAGCGGTTGTAATCTCTGCGCGCCAACAGTTGCCGCCTTCCTTGGTCTTTTCGAATTCTTTCGATCCAGTCTTTGAGCAATTTATTTGACTCCAGATAACTACTGATATTGGTGCCTTTCTTTAATTTTCATTTGTGTCAGTCATGCTCCCGTTTTTCGCTTCTTGGGGATTTGAAGTTCGACAATCCAACAACTATCGATAGGACACTTACCAGCTCTCTTTTGATCGTGAGGGATATGCTAACGTCCTCCGCATTCTACTGACTCTTGACCTGTTCTTGGAGGCTATTCAAACCTTTTTCACCTCAAATTTCTCTTCCTGCCATGGAATTCAAGGAGGTAATTTTTTGTGTTCTTTGGCGCTCCTTGAAAAAAAAAAAAAAACCTTGAATCTGGCGGGATTGCTTCTTGTTGGCACTCAATTTACCAACTGGTTTGATGATTTCTTCAAATGACGCCTATCGAGCATTCTTTATTCTCTATCGAAACATCTTCTCCTTACAAGTTCATCACGTGTGTCGGCTCTTTACGTGTCCTGCTCAAGTGTCTACTCCATACGTGCTTTGCACATGTGTTGATTCCTCACGTGATCCGCACATGTGTCGATCTCTCACTTATGCAGCACGTGTTTGGCGGGAGATTTATTTTGAGTGCCAATATATGCCCCCTTTTAAAAGAATTAAAAAAATTAAAAGAATTTTAATTCTTTTAAACTGTACCTTACTCTTTCATGGCTTCCTTGATTAAGCATTGCTTTGATTTAGGCACTCTGTATCCTGTATTATGACAGCCAGGCTATAATCTCGTAATGCCTTGCCATGTCATCTAATTTCGCGATTTTCGAATCTTTATAATCATGGTCTTCTCAGATCAACGTCTCTTGGGTTTAAATTTCAAGAAGAATAAAAATCCAACCTTTTGCCTCTTTTTTCTCGAACTCTTAAACCCTAAACCCTTCTGTCACTTCCTTGAGTCTTTGGGTTTCGATGCCACCACGTTCTTCCAAAATTCCTTCTGAGGCTTTATCCGATACTGTTCCTGAAGATCTCATAGCTAGTTTTGATAAACTAAAGTGTGGTGAGCGTCCCAGCAATTGCCGTCTTGATCTTTTGACCTGCCCGAAAACCTATCCTAATCGGTTAATTCTTGGCCTCTGTTTTCTTCATTACCTGGAAATCCCATCTTCCCTTCAAGGTTGCTTTCCAATGAAACGTGGGTAACTACTCCCTTTTCAAAGGGCTACCATATTTGACATATGGACTACTTAACCTTCCAGGTTCCGAGGGCTCCCTTCGTTCAATCGAGATTTCCACGAATGGTATCTTCACATGAAGGGTAATCGCTCAATAACCGCTGTTTGGGGGTCAAATGATTTAGGTACCGCTTTAGAGTTCAGTATGTTGTCTTACGATCTCAATCATGGTCTGTTGGGCGCTGCTATCAGTTTCTGGTCTCCATCCACCAATTGCTTTTTCTTTCCCTAGGGAACCATGTCAATTACTCTCTTGGATATTGTGACGTCCCAGGCACGCCACTTACTAACGAGCTCTACTTTTATGTGATATTAAGATTATAAACCAGAGGCACATGCAGGAAGCGCAATGGATATACTTCACCCGACAATAAATCAACAGAGAAGACTTAGCGCGCACGTTTTAAGGATATAGCCTTAGAGGTTTTACCACATACACCAGTCAAGTAGTATCATTATCCAGGACACACATTAGATAACACCAGTTTCCACACCTTATATACATATACATATTATAACGAGAATTCATACATCATGTCTTAGGCAAACAGTTGAGATGAAAACAAACATAACTACTCCTCCACCCTACAACCTTACTATTCTCCATTGCCACCACCCCCATCCCATAACATTCGCTACTACGGCACTTCCCCTAAAAGTGCCAGCCGTACTTTCTCCTCAAAATCGTGTCTGTACACTAGTCACCAACAACCCTCAAACACCGATACTACTCCGCGTTAGTATCATCGTCGCTGTCATCGTCAGAAGGCATAAAAGGTAATGGGCCTGTCATATGGCCAGACGCATCTCTCATAAACAGTGACACAAAACGCAACGGAATCAGCATCTTCAGTAAACCTACATCTATCTACAGAAATGAAACCAACACATGAAAATGCTCCAATGGAAACTCGGGGTCATAGTAGTCTTCCCGCGAGTGAACAAAGTCAACAGGCACAGCCTAGCGAAGGGTGGGAATGGCGGGAGGAATCGACATACCTAGCTAGTCTAAAAAACAGTTTAATAACAAGAGTGCTCTAATAGCTCAGCTAGTAAAACAACTAACTCAATAGCTAAGCATCAATCCATCACTCAATCAAGAAGGACTCGATATCAAAGACAAGCAAGTATGAGGCGCTTTAACTATTTCACACAAAACACATTTCAACTTTACACGCGCATGAGCATGCAGATGACCAGATGTTAACTTTTCAGTTTCCACTTTGTTACCAGTTTTCCATGGGACACAGGCCATGGTTTCATGAGTGACACAGGGCTCAATTTTGTCTCCGAGGGACACATGCCTTGATTCTAAGGGATAAACACCTTAGCTTTTCGTCCATGGGTAACTCCCTTACTCCAAGGCTTCGAGGGACACAGGCCTCAGGTATTCCAATGGGACACAGGCCGTGGACTTCCCGGTTTCCCTCCGGTTCCCACGGGGTATCATCCAGACACAGACGGATATCATTCGTCCTCATCGGGACACAAGCCGATGGGATCCTCGGTTCGTTACATATTCTCGTTCTCAGATGCAATCAAGATACCAAACATATAGCTTTCAAACTCCACATGCATCAGGCAGGTCAACTCGACCATAAGTACATAACCACCCACTTTCTCAGTGCAAAGACACAACTCGTGCTTGGATACTTAGATGCAATGCAATCCGACACTTCAATAGGACATTCAATGACTAAGAGACATCATGCTTCCCACGCCAACTTAAGGCACACGGCCGAAGCTCACTTCCACCATTCTCATGCATAATTAGAGCACACGGACAACCATCCTCATGCACAATCAAAGCACAAGACTAAAGCTCACTTGCACACAATCAAGCACACGGCCAAACACCCACAAGCAAGCGACACCAAATTCACGCCTTTTCGACGACCTGGACACCATAGTGAAAATCTTCTACTGCAACTAGGGCCCTTTCCTTCATAACATGGTGAAAATCTTCTACTGCAGTGAACCTAACCTAGAAAAAATCAGCCTACTCTTCAGACGTGTCCTCGACAACCTGGCGGCTTCATGGAATGGCAAAAAAAAAGAGAAAGAACTTTGCTCGGTTGGCCTTCCTATGCTGACGAATGCCTCCGGCCGGGTGAGCTGAGATTCCCACAAATTATATACTTGAAGGACTAAACATTGTATCGCATTTTGAGGGACGGGCTCATGTAGCCCATGCCGGATTAATTGTATTCTGGGCCGGAGCAATGAACCTATTTGAAGTGGCTCATTTTGTACCAGAAAAGCCGATGGCAACTCACCTCATACAAGAGGGAGGGGGTCCAAACAGCCTTGTACTGCGCTTGGTCGTATACTGGGTGCTCCCCGCCGGTTGTTGGAACAACACAAGCAACGCTGTTAAAAGCGCCTTTCCCATGTGGAAGAAGTTACTTGCGTTATTCCGGTTACTCTTTTGACTCTACACACCATTTGCCCTAGAAGATAGATTATTACGGGCCATACTTGGCATTCAGGTATTTTTCATCGAATACGATTTTCCACAGAATTCGTTATGTATCCATGAGATCGAGTTCCACACGATCAACCCACAGATTCGTGTTGGCCAAGCTCAAAGGACTCCTACCCAAGCAATTGATCTAACATGCAAACCCGTTTCCTAACACATGCAAGCCAATCTTTATCCGACCATACCCACAACCAAATCGTCGCAGTGCAACCAATCGGGTGACAAATCAACAAGTAAGCGGAGAAGTTAGAAGCTTTACTTGCCTTAGGACGTCTACGAAGAGACGGGAGCAAAAACGATGAACAATCGAGCTCGAACTAGCTCTTTCTTCCTTCACGGCATCGCGGGTTCTTAGACGAGCAGGCGAGGCTTCGGACGATCGACGAGGGGGCTGAACTCGTGAGGGAGGGTAGGGGCTGTCACCGGGCTCGAGCCTGAGTGAGGAGTGGCGGCGCTGACGCGTTGGGGTGGCCGGAGAAGCGACGGTGTGGGTCGAGCGGAGTGGACAAGGTAAGAGAGGGGTGCTTGAGGGAGGGGGAAAATGAGGGAAGAGAGAGAGAGGGGGGTTTATATAGAGAGGGGAGGGGGTAGGCCAGTCGACCTTGGGTCCTAAAGGCTCATTCGTGGTCAAATTTCGGTATTAACTCAACCTGGATCAAAACCTTACATCAACGCTCATAATTCAAACCGAGTGTCGGGCATCAAAATCATATCTCACTTAACATCATTAGTCTTGTATTTCTAACGTAAACTTCATTACATAATTCACTTTACTTGCTAAAAAAAAAACTAACGAAATTCCGGCTATCACAGATATCTACACAATTGCAAGATTTTCTCCGTTTGGTGGACCTATAGATAAACTAACAGATACCGATGCCCCTCATGTTCCTGATTATTTCTTGGCCTATGGGAAGTTTATGAGACGATACTGCTCGTCTTCCGGCTTGATCGGTGACCATGAGCACATAGCCTTTCTGCTTTATTGGTTTTCTAAATATTTTTTCTTTAATCCATCTTTGTAAGTGTTTAAAGAACTACTATGAGTAGCTTCTAATCTTGCAGTAGGTCATCCGGTCGCGTTAGATCCCATAGTGTTAGCTGCTCTGTACTGTGGATCCACTCATGCCACTTGGGCGGTGAGGACTTCATCTTCGAAGCCGAACTCTAAAGAGAGCAGGACTCTATTCGAACCCCACTAGATTCTGCAATGCTGGTTCAATCTTCATCTCCCTTTGCTTTCTGTTACCAGCACTCGAGACTTTCTTCTAGATGAATGTTCATAATTTCACTCGCATTGTTCTTCATTCCCTTTATGCATTTCCCACATGATTAGATAGTATTTCTTCAAATGCTTCCCATTGATCGATCGCTGCATTTCATCACCGTCAATATGCATCAATCGATACGCATTCCCAGACATAATATCTATAACCAAGTAGGGACCTTCCCAATTTGAAGACCATTTGCCAAACCTCTTGCTGTCAACATTCGCTGGCAAAATCATCTTCCACACCAGGTTGCCAATGTCAAAGTGTTTTGTCTTTAGATACTTGTTGTATGCTCTAGCGACTCTATGTTTTTGGGCGACTAATTTCTCTAGAGCACAAAGTCTCAATTCACCCAAATCGTCAACATTTGCGTACATCAATTTCCCCTCGGGCATATCACCATGCAATTTCACCCTAAGAGATTGAACTATGATCTCTACCGGAAGTACTGCCTCTTGTCCATAGGTCAACATATATGGGCTCACCCCAGGGCTTGATCTTTTAGACGTTCTGTATGCCCATAACACCTGAGACAGTAATGAATCCCATTCCCTAGGATTCTCAACTAGATGCTTTTTAATAAGGTTAATCAGCACCTTATTCGACGCTTCGGCTTGTCCGTTTGCTTGGGCATAATACGGGGTTGAATGGATCATCTTGATTCCCCTTAATTGGGTGAAACTCATTATTTTTTGTCCTGTGAAGACAGTACCTTGATCGGCAGTTATCGTTTCTGGCAGCTCAAACCAATGTATGATTCGTTCTTCAATAAACTCTTTCACAATCTTTTGGGTAATGCTCTTATATGAGGCTGCCTCCACCCACTTTGTGAAATAGTTTGTGGCGACCAAGATGAAACTATGCTTCTTCAATGACGGAGGATGAATCTTCCCAATTATGTCCATCGCTCAACCTCTAAGGGCCAAGGTTTGACAATTGGGTTAAGTATCGATGCCGATACATGTTGAATTGGACCATGTTTCTAACAAGGCTCACATCCTTTCGCGAAATCTATGCGGTCTTGTGTCATTTTTATCCAAAAATATCCATGACATCGCAATAACCATTTCATTTTAATACCCGCTTGATGGGCACCGCATATTCCTTCATGTACTTCCGCCATTGCTACTATCGACTCATTTTTATCCAAGCATCGAAGAAGAATATCGTCTATTGTTTTTCTATATAACTCATCGCCAATCAATGGGTATTTTATCGCCTGCCTTTTAAAAATTTTATCTTTGGCAACTGGGTCTTCAAGTAATCTATGAATGGTTTTCCCGAGTCCTAGTTAGTACTCACATCCTGGTTCTCGGTTGAATCTGCGTGTATCATCATTACTTGGTTATCTATGGATGGCAATATTTTGATTTGAGTCACTATGGACTTTGCTAGTTCCTCTGATATCTTGTATCCGGATGCCATTTGAGCTAACTCATTAGCTTCCGAATTATCATTTCTTTTGATATGAACGAGTTCAACATTGGAGAATTCATTCAGCAATTCCTTGCCAATGCATAATGATGGACAATATTTTCATTTAAACATTGGTACTCGCCAGAAAGCTACTTAATCACAAGTTGAGAATTTCCTTTTATTTTGACGAACTTCACTTCCATGTCAATCAAGATATTTAACCCAACAATCAGCGCTTCATACTCCGCCTGGTCATTTGAAAAATTGAAATCCCGTTTGAACAGGAATCGAGTTTTCTGCCTTGTGGTGAGATGATGAGGACCCCAATACCTGATGACTTCGATGTACTCGATTCGTCGAAATATAAAGTCCATGGTAAGACTTGGATCAAGTATTTCTCTCTTTCTTCTTCTTGACAAATGCCAGGATACTCCGTGATGAAATTCGCAACTGCTTGTCCCTTCACGGCCTTGATAGGGACGTATACTAAATCCATCTCGATCAAAGCAATCGTCCACTTTGCTACTCTTCCTCTGATGATAGGCCTGGTCAACATATATTTAATTACGTCCGACTTGCAAATAACATGCACCGTAGTTGCTAACATGTAATGTCGTAGTTTGGTACATGCAAAGTACATGGAAAAACACAGTTTCTCTATCAGTGAATATCTTGTCTTTGCGTCATTCAACATTCGACTAAGGTAATACACTGCTTGTTCTTTTCCTTCATTATTTTCTTGTGCCAGTATGCTTCCAATTGTAATATCGGAAGGCAACAAGTATAGTTTCAACGGTCTACCCTTCTTGGGTGGCATCAAAACTGGTGGATTTGCCAAGTATTCTTTTATACGGTCGAAAACTTTCTCATGCTTTTCTACCCAGACAAAATCCTCTTGTTTTTTCAGTTTGAGAAGAGAGGAAAAAACTTCGATCTTTCTTGAAAGGTTAGCAATAAAACGACGCAAGAAATTGATCTTTCCTAATATCATTTGCAATTGTTTCTTAGTCGTAGGTGGCAACAATTCTATGATTGCTCTAGCCTTATCCCTATCGATTTCTATTCCCCTTTTGGGTGATGAGAAAACTAAGAAAATTTTCAACTTTTAACCCCAAAGGCACACTTCAAGGGATTCATTTTCAGCTGGTATTTTCGCATCCTAATAAATGCTTGTTCAAGAAAGTTTCAATGACTTACTTGGTCCGATTTCACGATGACGTTGTCCATGTAAACCTCCATAAATTTCCCTATCATGTCGTGAAATATGAAGTTCATAGCCCTTTGGTAGGTTGCACCAGCATTTTTTCGGCCAAATGACATGACCAACCATTCGAAGGTTCCAATAGCCCTCGGACATCCGAACGCTGTTTTATGCACATCATCTTCAGCTATAAATATTTGGTTGTATCCTAAATGACCATTCATCAGCGAAATGACCTCATTACCTGACGCCGAATCAATTAGCATATCCACCATGGGCATTTGATACTCATCTTTTGGGGTGGCAGCGTTAAGGTCTCTAAAATCGATACATATCCTGATTTTTCCATTCTTCTTCTTCACATGGACTACATTTGAAATCCATTCCACATACCAAGTAGTTTTGATGAATCTAGCAGTCAACAACCTCTAAATCTCTTCATTGATTTTGAGGATCACGTCAGAAGCAAATCTTCTCGGTGGTTGTTTGTGCGATCTAAATCTTTTATTAATTGGCAATCTATGCTCCACAACATTTCTGCCTAGCCTTGGCATCTCATTATAATCAGAAGCGAAACAATCTTTATACTTTTTTAGTAACTCCACCAGTTGTGTTTTGAAACTGCTTTCCAACAAAGCACTTACATACAAAGGCCGGTGGCATTGCTCATCTTTCACATCAATCTCTCCCAAAGGATCTTGGACATGCATAACTTTGTCATCTTTTTTGATGGGTGAATCTTCGAACTCCGCTATACAATCGTCCATGTCTTCCAATTGCTCAGCGTACTCGGCCCTATATGCCGCATACCTCTCATCGAGGTCTCTTAATAACGTACGATTTTCCATGGACAACCTCACTCAACTGTCCCGCTAGTTCACTCTTAGGGATCCACTCAATACCTCCATCATCAAAACTGCAGAACGCGATATTCTTAGGATCAACCTTTGGTGGTTCAATAACATATGTACTACTATGTTCTTGATCATCTAGGCTGTGATTGATTCCAAGAGTATGAGCCCAATCAACTTGTGCTTTTGTGTTGGCTTTAACATACTCCACTCTGTCACCATTTCAAAATGACAACATCAGGTGTAGGGTGGATGGTACACATTGATTTCCATGAATCCAATCCCTTCCGAGCAACAAGCTGTATGAACTGTCAGAGTCGACTACACATAAAGAAGCTTTAGATGTTTTGGATCCAATAGTCAAGTCTGCTATAAATATCCCCTTACTTCGTTGATCTCCCTTGCGAAATTCGTAAGTTGGATATTTGAAGGAATTATCTCTGTTTCCCTCCTTCCTAACTTCTTAAAGTATTTATAGGGGATGGGGTTCAAAGTCGAACCCCCATCAACCAGCACCTTGGACACAGGCTGGCCATTAACCTTTGATGTTGAGAGCTCGGAGAAGTCTGGAGTCCTGTATGGATGCTTTCTCAAACTCCATCATTTCCTCCTCGCCAAACTGGAGTTCCGCTCTATTTTCTTCATCAGTGCCTACATCCATTGCTGACTCTACTCTCATGGAAGACACTTTGAAGTTTGAGGGTAGCTTAACCTGCACCATGCATGATGTCACAAGCTGTTTTGATCGTGAGGAAAGTGTCGATCTAAACTTCGACTTGCGATCAGTGGAAGCTACTATCTTCTCTTGCTCTTTTTCAATTACGACACTCTCTTCTTTTTTCCTTTTCTAGACCAGATTTCGAGACCTGACCCTCTTGGATTTATGAGAAGTAATTAAAGCGGGCTGGACATGGGTGATTTGCACTTGATCCACTAATGGTTGGAGTTCCTGCATCTTCTTCTTCCTCAAGATTCTTCTCTTCTAGGTCCTTGAAGAGGTGCCCCCTAGTTTGGAGACCTCTTGTGTCTCAAACCACTGGCCTTCCGATAGGTCATGAGGCACTTTAATAGCGCTCTTCTGACGAGAGGTCTTCAAAGAATAAGCCATTTCCTGAGGAAACTCAGCTACATTTTCGTTCCAACTCCAATATCTGCGCTTTTGATTGACAACTTTGTTCTTCCAGGGCTGCCCACTAGGGTAAGTTATCCTATTGAACACACTTGGACGGTTCTTCAACCTAGGGGCGTAATAGGTCCCATCTGCATAGGATTCGTCAAGCACCCTAAATTGTGATTTTGGCAACCTTCTTCCAAATAATAGACGATAAATCCCGCTAAGCTCTTGCTTGCAACGAAAACAAAAGTTTTGGTCAAATTCTCACAACTCTCCTTGGTGGGGTCTCACTGTAGGTTGTCCAAACATAGCTTTTGACCTCCTAGACCGATGTGACTGATAAACTCTTTTCCTGCCCCTTAGCTAGCCTGAGATGTTGTCCCCAATGCTCACTTGGATGTCTTTCTCGTGTTCTCCTATAAAAACCCATCGGCAGTTTGGGACAATTTCCCGTTTGCAGCGAGAGCACAAGTTTGATCGATGGAATTGCTTTTTTTGAGGACTAATCAACACCATCCCTGCCATCACTTGAAATGGTTCAGCATCGATTCCCATGGGCTCTTTTTTTTTTCCTCAGCAAACTTGATTTTGTTTTGCTTGATTGCTTTTTGTATGTTTTTCGTGAACACAATGCAATCAATTGTATTATGGCTCCATGAATGATGTCATTTACAGTACTTCTTTCCAACCAGCTCTTCTTTGCTGGGAATGAATTGATTCTCTATCAACTTTATTAGACCATATGCTAGTAGCAAATCAAAAACTTCATCTGCCTTGCTTATGTCAAAAGAGTAGACCTAGGTAGCTTTTGCTTTGAACATGATGCTCTCTTTGAACCTATCTTTTCCTTTCACAGGTTTTAGAGCTTGGTAGGTTCAAGGCCTGTCAATCACCATTTTGGCTACGGCTACCTCAACATATTCAGGCTATTCGATTTCATCTCAGTACTCATAACCATCGAAGAAATTCACATCATGCTTGGTGTATTTCTTCTCTTTCTCTTTCAGAATAGCTTTGTGTTTTGAAGCAGTCAAGACCAGTTAAAAGAGGTCATTAAATTTTTGGCCAAACATTCTATCCCGAAGGTTGAACTTAAGTTTGCTTAGAGCAAGATCGGCAAATGTCTTTTTGGGTAATGACACTAGACATTTGTTCATGGTTAACTTGAACCGGGAGATAAAATGGTCTATGGATTCATTATTCTGTTGTCTCATAGTCGCTAAGTCTGCCATTGATACTTCAGGATGGGCCCTTTGAAACTGGCCATGAAACATCATCTTCATTTGGAACCAAGTATTTATTGAGCTGGGAGCTAAGGAGGTGTACCAAGTAAGAGGTATTTTCGACAATGGAAATGGAAATGGCCTTAACTTCCAATGATCAGCGTGTCCAGCATCCGTGCACAAGGAAACAAATCCACGTGCTCAAGTGTCGACTGGTCATCTTCTCCTATGAATAAGGTGAATTTAGGGATCTTAAAGCCTCTCGGATAAGCAATGTCATCCATCCATGGTGGGTATCGCTTGTTATACTCCCTAATTCCATCTGCTTCGACTCCATATTACCTTGGTGCCTGAGCGTACATGGTTTGGTTCTGATCAAGAGCGTGCACGATAGGCTGTGGTACTGGTTGAACTCCGTATACCGGCTGAGGTATAATAGGTTGGGCATACAATCCTAGTGGTTGGGGGTATTGCACAAGATTCTGTTGCGGGTTCTGTGGATGTGGTGGTGGAACTTGTTGAAACAAGTTTCGGTGAACAGTCTGTGGGATGGGTTTTGGAAAGTTTTGCGGAATAGGTTGTGTAATGGGTTGTGGAATGGGTTGTAGGGCACACTCAATAGTTAGAGGTATCATATTTTGATAAACGTTTTGACCCACTTGATTGTTCTCGCCATTTCCTTCTTAACCCACTTGAACTTCACCAATTATCTCATCCCTTTGAAGAATTCTCATTAGAGGTACCAGAGGCACCACCTGAACGTGATTTTCTGTAGTGGGCAGGACATTAGCAGACTGAGGAACATACCTGGATATCATCGGTATGTGTTTTTGTTGACCATGTGTTGGACTAGAGCTGCTTGATGACTCTCGCCTCTGATCACACTCCATAATTGTGTTAATAATCAAAGGTTTATGTGTATCCGCCATTTGCCTAGTCACATGGTTAGTCTACTCGTTTTGACTCTCTTCGAATATCCTCTGTATTAAGGCGGAAGTAGCCGAATTTATCTCCATCTGATCACTTGGAAGCTGCCTTGGGATATCAGTGTTAGCAACTTACACTGGGATTGCAACTGGCTAAACACTCAGTGGTTCTGAAACGCCTACTCAATCACCTTGGGGAGGTGGGGAAGCGTCACGACTAACATTGTCTAGATTGCGTTGATTTCTGGTTCTCATTGACATACTCCTCGGATCAATAACAAAAGTCCCACTGGGCGTGCTAAAAAGATGTTTCGTCGGAATTGCTCCGCAATAAAATATTTTTCACCGAAATTAGTTCTTCGATTTTTAAATGTGATAAAGGGTCCTGTGATAATCTTGGACAGGAGAGTTCCAGATAGTCAGAAAATCAACGCGCGAAGTTTGCAAAGATCTCAATTGAATTATACAAATACTGTCTTAACTAGAGTTTGACTCGATGGAGAGGCTTAACAAGTACAACTCGAATGAAATCGATATAGATAAAAATGAAAGAAACAATACAAACGTAGACCAAACCAGAGTTTGACTTGATGGATTAGCTTAACAAGTACGACTTCTTCTGAGGATTAACGAACCAACGCACCCAAAACAATGTCAAAGTTTAACTTGATGACAAAGCCTTGAACAAGCTTCGATAATACACCAGAGTTTAACTTGATGATGCAATCTTTGGGATAAAGATAAACGCCAGAATTTGACTCAATGACGAAAATATGAAAGCTATAGCTAAATAAAGTAAATGCAGTGTGATAAAGATTAGATAAATTTGTTGATTTGTTCAGGGGGCTCCTCTGTGGTTGCCTGATGGTATTTATAATGGTCGGAGTGGTAACTACTCTTCAAAGGTTGTAATCTTTGCGCGCCAACAATTGCCGCCTTCCTTGGTCTTTTCGAATTCTTTCGATCCAATCTTTGAGTAGTTTATTTAACTCCAGATAATTGATGATGTTGGCACCTTTCTTTAATTTCTATTTGTGTCAGTCATGCCCACGTTCCGCATCTTGGGGCTTTGAAGTTCGACAATCTAACAACTGTCAATAGGACACTTACCAGCTCTCTTTCTATCATGAGGGATATGCTCACGTCCTCTGCATTCTGTAGACTCCTTGACCTGTTCTTGGAGGCTATTTAAACCTTTTTCACCTCGAATATATCTTCCCGCCATGGAATTCAAGGAGGTAATTTTTTGTGTTCTTTGGAGCTCCTTGAAAAAAAAAATCTTGAATCTGGCGGGATTGCTTCTTGTTGGCGCTCAATATACTAACTGGTTTGAAGACTTCTTCAAATGACGCTTATCGAGCCTTCTTTACTCTCTATCGAAACGTCTTCTCCTTATGTGTTCATCACGTTTGTTGACTCTTTACGTGTCCTGCTCAAGTGTCTACTCCTTACGTGCCTTGCACATGTGTTGATTCCTCACGTGATCCACACATGTGTCGATCTCTGACATATGTAGCACATGTTTTAGCGGATGATTTATTTTGAGTGCCAACAAAAACGCAGCGAAAGTACAAATTCATACATGTATTTTCAGAGGTGTTGTTCGCGCGTTTCAATGAAAAATCAAATTAAAAGAAGGCAGTTAACGAATTACCTCTTGTAGCGTGCTTTAAACGAGTTGGTTCAGATGTTCTTCGGATTGAGTCCCACAAGCGTCGGACCTCTACTTCAGACACACCACCAATTGCACCCGAACGGAAGAAAGAACTCATCGAATCACCACCTTAATTGTGCTAGCTATCGCGTGGCGATAGTACTATGCAATCTTGAAATTTTGGTCACAAAAAGGGAGAGAAAAATTTCTTTTCTCTCACATACACTTTGCACACACTCCTTTTTTGAGAGAAAACCTTTTTCACTCATACGTATACTACCTTGAATGGCATCCTCTGCACATTCTATATTTATGTATTGTTTTTTTATTTTTGAGTTGTTGATAGTGAGAAAACAACCACGTTCAGATCGTGAGAAGACACCACCCACGATCAGTGAATCGTGGGTGTGGCACACGATCAACAACCTGCTGACAGTTGTGCACTTGGCACCTGACCATGTAAATATATATCAGCATGTGTGCAAATCAGACACATCAATATGTGTCGATTTAAGACGTGCGTGTGCATCATATGCACATATATCAATGACCAAAAAATAAGAATTAAATTAAATCTCATTTAATTTAATTTCAGTCTAACTAATTTGATAGCCGTGATTGCAAATTTGCAATATTGTCTTTCCCGTTCAACGTCGTCATGTATTAGTTAAGGTGTGTGACATCCCTAGGTTCATCACTAAGTTCGTAGTGAGATTTGCACTAACACATTAGTACCCTCGAGAGAATTTATTGTCCCGATCAACCTCCAAATCCTACAAGTCATGGGTGACATCTAGCAATATGTCATGGCTACTCAGATAGTGTGAATGCTTTAAGAACATAATGAACATGTTAGCCTTGGTTACAGTGTAATTCAATCCCTCTGTCTTACTATGTCTCGATCGAACAAAGACCATGGAATATTTTTCAAGCCACCAATTCGATCATATGTACAAATCTAATCGACATGCATTTATACAAGACATGAACATTTCATTCTTGGTTACATCCCCGGCCGAGGATTTCAATGCATTGTCATAATTAGATCGCATAGGACATCATACCTTGCATGTAACAAGGAGTCAGATTCCACTTTGCGCACACGTGTAACTTCGTATGTGCATGAACTGTGGCCATCAAGTATAGAGACGGATCAACGAACCACTAATATGCGCACTTGTGAACCATAGCCATCCAACACATAAGTCAACATTGTGCCTCAGGTCTAAGGATTATTTACACAAAACCAGAACATGAACGATTAGACATTGACCACGCTAAAAGCTTCCATGTCGCTAATCGTTCAATGCGAGTCACGTTTAGTGAACTTGTTTGGTACAAGCACATGTGTTCTAACTCGGGCATCGCAATACCCAATGACTTGTGACTCGTCATTCCCTTAAGTATTTAATACTTAATGGTGAAGTTAAGAACACATCGGTCTCAACTGAATCATTAATATTCAAATGATCCATCGCCCGGGAACAGTTTAAAGATTCAGTCTAACAGTGAACCCGTCATACATATTCTCAATGTCTTAAGAATAGGTTCGGTCACAACTGATCTTATGGAATTTATTCATACATGTAAATAATTGGACAAATGGATAAACACATCTTTGCCATTAATTGAATAATAAATTGAATACAACTAAAATCCCTAACATAGAACTATTACATGGTTGCTTTAGGGCATATCTCTAACACAAATATGCAGTTTCATGTTAAAACCAGTAACACTATACCTTGAAGAGAAGAATTTCATACAAAAATATGAAAGATGAAAAAAGAGACATTGTTTGGGACATTTTCTTGCCTGAAAAAGAAAAATGAAAAAAAGAAATCACTTTAACACTTTTTAACTTTTGATATTCAGTCTTTTCAGAATTTGGTGCCTCTCCTCCACCATGTTTACGAATCTATTTTAGTGCAACGTTTGGAAAAGAAACAAATCAAGACCAATCTGTATTGCAAGGCATTGTCCTAAACTTCATGTCAAAAATGAAAAAGAAACTTTAGGAGCAAGTTGAAGAGCTAAGAATTGATAATCCAATCACGGGTTCCTTTTGGCGAGCTTAAATTTGGACATGTTGCACAATATGATTAAGGTTGCAACCACAAAATGACTAGGAGTGCGTTTGATCGTCCGGATAAAACTCAGAATATGATATGTTTTTATCATATTCTGTATTTGATAGTTGTCTAGGACAAGTTAGAGGAGGATATAGGGGGGATAAAATTATCCTAGGGGGGTATGATAGAGCTAGATAGGATTTCTCTTATCCATAACACTATAAATTACATGCTCAAGCCATCTCCTCTCCACCACGCTCCATCCACCTCTTCGCCACGACCAGCTGCCTCTCCGACAGTGGGCTGCCTCTCCGATTGCAGTGGACAGCTTCTTTGGCGACGAGCCACCTTTCCGGTAGCGGCGGGCAGCTTCTCCGGCGGAGGCAAGGCTGTCGGAGTCCTTTCTTTTTCGTTGTCCACGCCCTCAACCATCACCAAATTTGGAACTACAGCTGAATGTACAGATAAAAATATCACCTGTCATATCGTGATAAAGATGAAATGATCTTAGAACAAACTCGTGCAGATTTAGAAAGGGGACCTCGTAAGCGATCACCATATCATTTCTATTTCCATAAACGACAATTGCGACGGGTCACAAAGAAAAGTTTCGCAGACATCTCAAAGTAGATCCACGACCCACTATTTTAGTGCAATTCAAAGTGTCCCATAGCCAACTTGAAGCTCGGTTATGAACTAAAATGACTAAAGAAGAAGAACGGCAAACGACACCTCGAGTGTCAATATTTATGTACAGCGCTTACTGTGGTGCCAATATTTTTTTTGGATCATTTAAGTGCCAATTTTTTTAAAATGATTATTTAAATGCCAACTCCGGTGAGGTCGCCGGAATTTCTTGCCGTCGACACTAAAGTGATTATTTTTTCTCCGATTTAGCACTAAAGTGATCGTTTTTTGGATCACTTGAGTGCTAATTTTTTTGAAAAATAATTATTTAAGTTCCAACTCCAGCGAGGTCGCCAAAATTTCTCCCCATTGGCACTAAAGAAAAAGAAACTTCTGAATGGCCTGTGCGGTCTCCCAAGTAGTCTTTGAATATTTCCAAAATAGTTTAAAAAGAAAAAAAAGAAAAAGTCGTGGGACAAGGGACTCACCCAGGCGAGGCGAGGGCTACCCGCATCCGGGCCAGCTGAGGGCAGCCTTTGTCGAGGCCCAACGAGGGCAGCCTCCGCTCGCCTAGGCGAGGGCCGCCCTCGGCAAGCTTGGGTGAGGCTGGCCCTCGCATGTGGCTGGTGAGGGCGGCCTCATCCTTCTCTTATTGGGCCGGCCATCGCTTGAGATTGACCATACGCAAGAAGGAACGAAAAAAAAGAAAAATAAAAAAATAAAAAATAACAATATCTTTGATCAAATTATTCTTTGAAATAATAAAAGCATTTCATGTCTTTATTTAAATTAATATCAACTTTAGACTCTTGCTTGAGAAAACCGTGACACTTCGGGTCCTTTCTTTCGATTTAAGTACGTCTCTTTATTGAAAAGTAAGTTTCACTGCAAAATCAAATATGTTTCTAATTTAATTAGTTCTTGTGGACCCGCTTTTTTTTAATTTTTCTTTCGTCCTTTATCACCCTCGCGTCTATCAACCACTGCCACCTCTCTTTTCCTGTCCTCCTGACCCGACGTCTCTCTTTCTCTTCGCTCACTAATCGCGCGCCGCGCGCGCGCGCACTTCGCTCGTGGCGCACACAACCACACGCGCGACTTACCCAAATATTGTACTCGCTTGTAGATTGGGTCCAAGAGAAGTCTATGAAGAGGATCCATGGCGACTACATCGACCCGTCAAGCTATGAATCGGGTCGGACAATGACCCTGCACATCCGTCTTGCAAAAAAGAGAGTAGGAATCATCGCCAATCTTACTTTTATAAAGTTAGTTGGTGGAGAATATGCTTACCGACTAATTGCATATTCTATAAGAAAAAAAAAAGAAAAATTTTGATTGGCCGGTGGGGTTTCCCAAGGAGTCTTTGAAAACTACCAAAATAGTTAAAAAGCCGATTAGTTGCCTCCGGCAATAGTCTGAAAATTCTGCGCTTTATTTGGATGCATACCTTATTTTTACGTGTCTGGGCCCGCACGCCCTGTTTCCCTAATTGAGAATGAATCTTTTTCTTTCCCATCCTCGGAAAGTAATCCGGTGTTTTATATGTCAGAGTTCATATGTAGCCTTTTAAGGTCACGCCAAGGACCGTGTGAGACACCTTCAGCTAATGAGAACGTTAGGTAGGCAGCAGCGGCGTCCTCTCGAATTACAGGGCGGTCACACGCTTGAAGAAGACGACAGTTTACCTTTTTGGACTCTTTTCTTTTTCTACATCTTCTCTTTTCCTTCCCCTCACGTTCTCTCTAATCTCTTCTTATGGCCGTGTCTGGACTCTCTCGTGTATATGTGGGCGGAGACTAGAGAGGAAGACCACCTCGTGCAAGTCCCCAGAGCAGGAAGCAAAGAGGCTCCCTTTATTTTATTTTATTTTTTTTTGTCAGAAATAAGAATCTTTATTTATCATTCAGAGTTCGAAAAAGCCAACCTCAGGAGGGGACATCAACACAAAGCAAATCCCAAAGAATTTGGGGATTAAATAACCAAAAGACAGAGAGGGAGTCTAAGCGGGCGCCCTTTGCTAGCTAGTCGGCAACTTGATTCGCTGGTCTATCACAATGGGCTAGAGAGATGTTTTTGAAAAACCTGAGCTGGGAATGTTTGCAGATCGTACCCTCTCCGATTTCCAGGAATCTCTCTTCCCCACCCCTTCTTTTCCCCTGCTCACCTTTCTCCTCCTCTTAATCATTGGGAAATTGGTTAACCCACCTCAAAACATGGCATCAAGTTGGGTACTTATATCGAACCAACTCAATAAAATCAGAACGGCTGAACACTCAATCTCGATAGTACGTACAGTTGTAGCTTAGAAAAGGTTGTGTTGTATTGCTCTATCTCTGAACTCGCAGGTGTGATTTATATTTCTCATCCACAAAAAGGCACGAGGGTCACGGTCAGTAAAAAAGCTGACCCCATAGCTTTGTTGTGAGGGAACTTTTGCACTTCTAGTGAAAAAGTTGAATTTTCTTTTTATTTTTCAACTTTACAAGAATGTGGATCAATTTATAGATCTAGTACATTATTTCAAAGGAAAATTTCAAATAAAGATCCAAAATGTCATCATTTTCTCCAATAAAGACCTGAAATGCCCTCATTATTTCAAAAAAGAGCCTAACCAAGGGCATTTTCGTCATTTAATTTTTTTTCTTTTTAATTTTTAATTTTAATTTTTCTTCTTTTTCCATTCCTTCTCGCCGGTGGCCGGTCTCAGGCAATGGCCGACCACCGATGAGGGCTGCACGAGGGTCGGCCTCGCCTAAGATAGGCCACGAGGGCAGCCCTCTCTCAGATCTGGCGAGGGTAGGCCTCGCCTTGGGCGAGCCCAGTGAGAGCAGGTGAGGGTGGCCCTCGGCTAGCTCGGGTGAAGCTGGCCTCGCCAGTGGCCATCCATCGCCTGAGATTAGCCACTGACGAGAAGGAAGGGAAAAAAAAAGAAATGAGAGAAAAAAAAAAAAAGGAAAAGAAAATGACGACTTACCCAAATATTCTACTCGCTTGTAGATTGGGTCCAAGAGAAGTCGATGAAAAGGATCCATGGCGACTACATTGACCCGTGAAGCTATGAATCGGGTCGGACAATGACCCTGCACATCCGTCCTGCAAAAAGAGAGTAGGAATCATCGCCAACCTTAGTTTCATTGAAAATTAGTTGGTGGAGAATATGCTTACCGACTAGGGGCATATTCTAAAGAAAGAAAGAAAAAAAAAAAACACTTCTGATTGGCCTGTGGGGTCCCCCAAGAAAATTTTCAAAATAGTTAAAAAGTCGTGGGACACCTTCACCGGTGTCCACTTGCTAATGAGAACGTTAGGTTTGGAAATGGACGAGAAAAAGACACTTTTAGTGCTAAAAGTTATGTACAGAGAACACTTTGGTACTAAAAGTTTCAATCGGATCACTTTAGTGCCAAGTCGGAGACAAAAGTATCACTTTGGTGCCACCGGCGAAAAATTTCGGCCATTCTTAATACGTGGCATTTTTAATTAATTTTTGGATTCTAATTGGCATTTTTTTTAAAAAAAAATGAACTCCACGTTGGTTACAAGTGGACTTTAAAATTCAGAAAAAAATTTAAAAATAAAATAAGATTTTTAAAAAATAAAAATTAACAGAAAATTTTAAAATAAAAACTTTATTTAAAATATATTGAAATAAACTAAAAAAATTAGCAAAAACAAAAAAACAAAAAAAAGCAAGCGGCGAAGGTTGCTGTAACCCTAGTCGCCGCCGCCCCACCATCACCGGTAATGGCCGGCGAGGGTGGGGCATGGCTAGCGGGGGTTGCCGAGCCCCGGCCAGGGGTGGCGACCCCCGCCGGCTGCAGGCGAGAGCCTGGCGGCCCTCGCCTAGATCTGGGCGAGGGTCGTGGCCCTCACCCAGATCGGGCGAGGGCCAGAGACCCTCGCCAAGTCTGGCCGAGGGCCACCACTAGCGGCCGACCCCCGCTAGTGGCGGCCCTTGGCCAGACCTGGGCGAGGCCGGCGACCCTCACCCAGATCTGGGGGAGGGCCGGCGACCCTCGCCCACACCAGCGGGGGTCGCCGGCCCCTAGCCGGGGCTTGGCGACCCCCGCTGGCCATTGCCGGCGATGGTGGGGCGGCGGCGGCGAGGGTTACAGCAAGCCCTCACCCCCGATCTGCAATCTCTTTTTTTTTTTTTTTAAATTTTTAGCTTTTTTTTTCAGCTTATTTGTCAAATTATTTTTAAAAAATTCAAATTTAAAAAAAAAATGCCACGGTGGACCTCCGGCGAGCCATGTCAGCATCATATATTAATAAAAAAGTGACACGTCAGATTTTCGACGGAGCAAATCGGACTTGACACCAAAGTGATCGTTTTTAAAAAAAACTTGGCACTAAAGTGATCTGATTGAAACTTTTGGCATCAAAGTGATTTCCGTACACAACTTTTGGCACTAAAAGTGTCCTTTTCCCAAAATGGACAGATAAATTTGACTTTAAAGTGAGCCGGCCAAGTTTGAAGGCATCTGTACTCATTCGCCTCGTTCGATCTGTTGACACCAAATAATAATGAGTTATCGAATTGACTTTAGTATCACTATATCCCGAAAATCGATAAATCGGGAACAGTAAGCTACTCTGAGAAGTTCGGTAAATTGTCTGTAACATACCGAAATGTCCAGAAGTCTAAACCCGATATTCGGGAAGTAAGAGCATAAGGTCATTGATTTTCAAAATTCGGTAAGATTTTAGACGTACTGAAATTGTAAAGAGTCAGCAGTAAGAGAGTGCGAAGTCGAAAGAAATCGCAGGATGGCCGAACTAGCCATGTCGGCAAGAAGTTACGAGTAAGAAATTCGGATAATGGGTGCGAACAGTTCACGGCAGTTATTGAAAAATGTTCAAAGTCGAAGCCATATTGACAGTTGAAGATCAAGTTTTGGCAGGTAAAACGTGGGCAAATGAGAAGTTATTAAAGGCGCCAAGATTCAAAGTTTGAAAGCAAGAAAATAACTGACGGACGGTTATGGAAAGCTGAAGAATAACAAATACTCGAAAGAGAAGAGAGAAGGACATATCAACACACACATCCAAAAGAACTCAAGTTTTTCTGCACTTTAACTTCCCAGTACTCTCCTTTCCAGCATTTAGAGTTTCTGTAATTCCAGTTTATTGTCAAGCTTTCTACTGCTTTCATAGGAGTATTGTAACGTAGCCTGAACCTTTGTTGATCTCAAATTCATATTTGATCCATTGATTTCCTACCCATTTCATTTCCATCTGTGTTAGTTCGTGTTCTCACTAAAATTTCCTTTCGAGAGTTGAGCCACAGAACCCTCTTAATAAAAACCGAAGACTAAATTTCGGTGAAAGGTAATCCTTGTTGCAAAAACGAGCGAACATCTTTTTGGCACGCCCAATGGGACCTGTGTGGTAAGATTAAGAGAAATGGTGAGAACCAGAGGTCAATCAAATGGAGTACCAGTTGGTAATATCAACAAACCAGATGATGGAGCACGATCAGAACATTCAGCAGCTAATGAGGAAGTACCCCATCGCAATGCTGGCATTCCTCGGCAATTGAACGAAGAACAAATCCACGCGTTGGCACCTGACAATACTTTGGTAGCCACGATGAGGAGAATGTTTGAGGAGCAGCAGAATGAGCTCACCAACCATATGGTGCGTCATGTCACGGATGTGATAAAGCCTATGATGATTAACGCCATAAACGATGTAATATCGCGTCCTAGTTCATCCTCTCAAGTTCCTCCCTTTTATGTAAATCCCCCTGGTACAATACCATTTCCACCAGCATCGGGACATCCCAATGTTGGGTATAATGGTAGTGGAGGATCGAATCTGCAATCTCCAGTAAGAATTATACCAAGGCCGGAGAATCCTATGACAGCGAACCTAGTGAATGGTGTGAGTGGTTACAATTTCCCTCAAACTGGCCTCACTGATGCTAACGTGATCAATCCCATGGTCCCAAATTTACCGCCAGTATGGAATATACCTCCACCAGTGCCTAATATTGATCCTATGAGACCGCCTGCAGCTCAACCATACCCACATGTGGTGGAAAACCTTCTCTACAGGCCGCCACCCATTAACTTTAATATGGATCAACAAGGCATGAACAGACTTCAGCAGGTTGACCCTAAGGGGCAAGATCCTTAGTTGGGCCAGCAGAATTTAAGGCCATGGAATCCAAATAGAGTTGCAGAGTTGGTAATGCAACAATTGGGAGCAGAGAGAGGCACACCAAGACCTGTATACAGGAAGCCACATCCCGATTGGGTGGATAACATCCCATATCCAAGGGGTTTAAAATGCCAGATTTCGCTGTATTTACAGGTGAGGAAGATCAGTCAACTGTGGAGCATGTAGGTCGTTTTTTAGCACAATGTGGAGAGGCTGGAACAAATGAATATTTAAGGCTAAGGCTATTCCCATTGTCATTGTCAAAGACAGCATTTACTTGGTATACAAATTTGCCAGCAAATTCTATTCAGACATGGGTTGAGATGGAGAGACAGTTTCATTCTCAGTTTTATCAAATGGTACAAGAGGTAACAGTAGCTGACTTGGCCAGAATGTACCAGTATGGCACTGAGACAGTAGATTAATTTATTGCTCGTTTCAAGAAGTCCAGGAATTGGTGTTTGACTTCTCTCACCGAGAAAGAATTTACCGATTTAGCGTTCAATGGGTTGAAATTCAATCTCAAAGAAAGATTTGAGGGACAAGTTTTTGATGATCTCTTCCAATTAAATGCTCGGATTTCTAAGTATGAACATCTGCTGAAGGATAAAGATAAAAAGCCGACAAAGGATAATCGGCAGACAATAGCATCGGTTGAAAGTACCGAATACGGTGACTTGACTAAAGAAGAGAATGAGATAGCGGTAGCCACTACGGTACTTGAGAAACCATATGTGTGCCCAGCTCTGAAACCAACAAGGGTAAAAGATGTGTCCAAGTTTAAAGCCAAGGAAAGGAGTAATTATTCTTTTGACATCTATAAGTTGGATGAGATATTTGACTTATTGCTGAAAGATGGAATGATTAAATTGGCTGAAGGACAGGTGATTTCGTCTAAGGAAGAAACTACGGATAAAAGGTATTGCAAATGGCATCATTCCAAGACTCATGATACGGTGAACTGTATTGTTTTTAGAAAGACAATTCAGGAAGCGATTCGCCAAGGCAAGATTAAGTTCGCTGAAGACAAAGGCAAGGCTCCAATGAAGGTAGACACAGATCCTTTCCCGAAGATGATCAGTATGGTTAATGTGCATGAATCTACAAAATATGATAATAGACAACTGTGCACCCGTTGTCATCAAGAATTAAGTCATCAGCATCGAAAAGTTCCCGAGTTCCAGTACATGAGGGGAACAAGGGGAAGATACAGATCGGGATCATTTGTTCGTCAGGAAGGTAGACCACAGATAAAGTTTGAGATTGTAGCAACTGAAAATGTTCGGCACAAGCAAAAAATCAAGAAGCTCAATCAAGGCGGTCAACACAAGTGTCTGAGAGGCGGGAATTTTGTCCCGATTCACCAAGACAAGTTCCTCCAAATCAAGAAGTTGAAACACAAGTTCACAAGGAAAAGGAAATCCCAAGAAAAATTGAGAAGAAGAAGAGTTTATGGCAGCGATACAAAGAAGGGGATCCCAAAGTAGGATTGCTTGGAGAACCTAGTGGGAAATTTGATTACGTGGTGTACTATGGAGATACGAATGATTACTTACCCCCGTCATTGCCAGTTGAACCATCTGGTTGGGGAGATGAATTTGATGATCCACCACCATCAATTTCCCAGGAAGTTCAAAAGAAGAAGACAATTAAGGTTCCACACAATCCTCCTGAAGGAAAATGGTCCGTAGCTAAACCGCCAGGGCAAGCATCTTACCGAACTGCAGAAAGACGTTTTCAGCGAATGAAAAGCAGACAGAGGGATTTCGAGAATCGTCGGAACAGAAGAATGCCATCACAGATTCCTCCATTCAGATCTTTTAGTACGAGAGGAAATTGGGTTTGGAAAAGAAACCCTGATGATAAAGAACCTGTCAAACCAGGAAAAAATTCTGTATATGATTCGGGAAGTAGTTCTTGCCACGAAGTGAAAAAAGGAAAAGAGGTTCAACAGGTTTCCTAGACAATTAACTTTGGGCAATTCCAGGTAGCTCTTAATCCAAGGCATCAAGTCAAGATAGAACAAAAGAATCGGAATCTCAAGATGTCACAGGAAGATGGCAAGAGTTGCCGAGCTGGTCACTCCAAAATGCCAAAAGAGAATCGTTCGCCAATGAGAATCAACATGATTCATGCTAAGCTTCCAGCTGAATATAGAGCTTGTTTAGTGGTAGAAGAAGAACTCGAGCATATCTTAGAGAAGGAGATAGCAATGGCAGAATTCGAATTCTCTGATAGAGAAGTGATAAGGTTTGACAAAGTACCTTTAGACAAGGCTAGACATTTAAGGTCCTTGGTTATCTCAGGTAGAGTCAATGGCCAAGCTGTCGGTAAGATCTTTGTAGATGCGGGGGCTACTTTGAATCTCGTATCTTATAAATACTTCAAGAAGTTGGGAAAAGGTGATGAGGACATAATTCCGTCGAATGTTCAGCTGTCTGATTTTCTAGGAGAAGTTACTGAAGTTAAAGGGGCAGTTGTGCTTGACTTAACTATAGGATCCAAGACATCGAGGACGAATTTCTTCGTGATAGAGTCTGATGGTTCGTACAATTTATTGCTTGGAAGAGATTGGATACACTCTAATCAATGTGTACCTTCGACTCTTCATCAGGTTCTGGCATTTTGAAATGATAAGGGAATAGAGTACATTGAGGCTGATTCGGGATTTGCTTCAATAGGGTGGACCGATATTCATCAAGAGCATTAAGATTATTCACATTGAGGACATGTTATCGGAACACTGAAAGCAGATTCACGATCCTACGCTTATTGCCGCTTTGGGAATATGAAAACTGAATGGATTCCCAAGTCTAGCTTGGCATTAGAGGAGTTACATACTCTTTATGGAAAGCGAGCCCTTATTGCAAGAAGTTTGTGAAAGGTACTTCGCATACCTAGCGGAGATGACCCAGCAAAGTGCTGAAGTTTCAGATTGTATTGACGAATGGGAAGAGTCACCAATCAAGGAAGACAACAGGTCAACAGAAGCTCAAGACCCATTGTTAGAAGTTGATATAGGAGAATCTGGGTGTTTTCGTCCAATATATGTGAGTGCGTTTCTGCAAGGGGGCATGAAAGAAGATCTAATCAACTTGATCAAAGAGTACAAAGATTACTTCGCATGGGATTACCATGAAATGCCTGGTTTGTCAAGAGATATTGTAGAACATCGTTTTCCTATTAAGAAAGGATTTCGTCCACACAAGTAGTTAGCAAGAAGGTTTGCTCCAGACGTGGTTGACAAAGTCAAGGAAGAAATTGAAAGGCTGCTGAAGGCAAAATTCATTGAGACAGCCAGATATGTAGAGTGGCTTTCGAATATTGTTCCTGTGAAGAAGAAGAATGGGAAATTGAGAGTCTGTATTGATTTTCGGGATCTTAATAATGCCACTCCAAAAGACGAGTATCAGATGCCGATGGCAGACATGTTAGTAGATTCAGCGTCGGGAAATGAGATGTTATCTCTAATGGATGGTCATTCGGGTTACAACCAGATATTTATTGCTAAAGAAGATGTCTCGAAAACAACGTTTAGATGTCCTGATGCTATCGGGACTTTTCAATGGATAGTGATACCTTTTGGGGTGAAAAATGCAGGAGCTATCTACCAGCGAGCAATGAATTTCATCTTTCATGACATGATTGGTAAATTCTTGGAAGTTTATATTGATGATGTTGTGATTAAATCAAATTAGGGAGAGCATTTGGATTATCTTGGGCAAGCTTTTGTTAGGATGAGGAAATACAAATTGAAGACGAATCCAGCTAAATGTGCCTTTGGAGTGCGAGCAGGGAATTTCTTGGGATTCCTAATTAATGAAAGGGGAATTGAGATTGATAAGAATAAGGCAAAGGCTATCATAGAGCTTCCTCATCCTATATCAAAGAAGCAGTTGCAGATGGTACTTGGGAAAATTAATTTTCTCAGAAGATTCATTGCTAATTTATCTGGGAAGATAGAACCAATGACACAGCTCTTGCGTCTTAAAAATCAGGAGGAGTTTATATGGGGAGATAAACAGCAAAAAGCATTTGATGCAGTCAAAGTTTATCTAACAAATCCTCATGTATTGATACAACCAAAAGCAGGCAGGCCACTAATGTACTTGTCTACTACCGATTCAACTATCGGGAGTATGCTGGCACAAGAGAATGAAAATGAAAAAGAACAAGCGGTATATTATTTAAGTAGAACATTGACTGATTTTGAAAAAAGATATACCGCAATCGAAAAATTATGTCTATCTTTATACTTTTCTTATATGAAGTTAAGACATTATTTATTGCCGGCTACAGTACATGTACTCGGTAAGACTGATGTGATAAAATATATGTTGTCACGACCTGTTATAAAATGGCGTATAGCCAAGTGGGCATTTATCTTGTCTGAATTTGATTTGGCATACGTACCAATACAAGCAGTCAAAGGTCAAGCCGTTTCTGACTTTCTTACCGAATACCCATGCCTGCAAATGGAAGAAAATGAACAGAATTTCAGTCAAGTTATACCATGGATTATGTATTTTGATGGATCATGTGCTAAGAGTATGGCTGGAGTCGGTTTGATGATAATCTCTCCCACCGGAGAGCTTACAAGGTGTGTTTGTAAGTTAGATTTTGAATGCTCAAATAATCAAGCCGAATATGAAGCACTAATTATCGGCTTAGGAATACTGATTGAGTTGTAAGCACAGTTCATCAAAATATTTGGTGATTCACAGCTAGTGGTGAAGCAGCTGAAAGGAGAATATCAGTGCTTAAATGAAAATTTGATTGGCTATTACTATCTAGCCAAGAAGCTGTTGGAACAATTTAGAGAATATGACATAGTCCATGTCAAAAGAGAAACCAATTACGAAGCCAACGAATTAGCACATGTGGCTTCTGGTTATAAAATATCAAAAGAGTTGGCTAATATTGCAACTATCATCACATTATCGGTACCTTCTATTGAACGAAGAGAAATACCGATAGCGATCAGTGAGGTGATCCGAGAAAAGGATTGGAGACAGCCTATTATGAATACTTGAAAATCCTTATTCAAGAGATCAAAAGCTGAGGAGACAAGCTCAGAAGTACGTAATATTGGGAGAAGAGTTATACCGAAAATCTTCAGATGGGCTACTATTGAGATGTCTTGATAAGGACAATGCGAAACTGGTTATGGCAGAAGCACATGAAGGCATATGTGGAGCACATCAAGCTGGAATTAAGATGAGATGGCTTCTGAAAAGGTACGAACATTTTTTGCCAACAATGATGCAGAATTGCATTGAATATGCCAAAGCATGCATTTCATGTCAAAAGCATGGCCTTTGCAACATGCACTTGCTGTAGAGCTTCATTCTATTGTAAAACCATGGCCATTTCGAGGATGGGCAATGGATATAATAGGTAAGATTTATCCACATTCTTCTCATAAGCATAGTTTCATTATGTTGGCTACAGACTACTTTACGAAATGGGTGGAAGCAATTCCATACAAGAGTATTAGTCAGAAGACGGTGATCAAATTTATTGAGGAGAATATAATTCATCGATTTGGTTTACCGGAGTCAATCACTGCGGATCAAGGGCACGAAAATAACGAAGAAGATGAAGTTTTGAAAAAAGCACGTCTGAAGGCAAGAGATCAGATTGTGTGTGGACATCTGATATATATACTAAGTTGATACGAGAAGGAGTTGAAAAGGCAAGCGCGCGAAACAAGGCAGCAAAATGGCGTTGGAAGCAAAAAGTAAGTGTCTTGTCATCTTTGGCATTTAAAAGAATTAAAATCCTTTTAACTCTTTTAAAAGGGGGCATCTGTTGACACCAAGTAATAATGAGTTACCGAATTGACTTTAGTATCACCATATCCTGAAAATCGATAAATCGGGAACAGTAAGCTACTCTGAGAAGTTCGGTAAATTGTCTGTAACATACCGAAATGTCCAGAAGTCTAAACCCGATATTCGGGAAGTAAGAGCATAAGGTCATTGATTTTCAAAATTCGGTAAGATTCTGGGCGTACCGAAATTGTAAAGAGTCAGTAGTAAGAGGAGTACGAAGTCGAAAGAAATCGCAGGATGACCGAACTAGCCATGTCAGCAAAAAGTTACGAGCAAGAAATCCGGATAATGGGTGCGAACAGTTCACGGCAGTTATTGGAAAAGGTTCAAATTCGAAGCCATATTAACAGTTGAAGATCAAGTTTTGGCGGATAAAACGTGGGCAAATGAGAAGTTATTAAAGGCGCCAAGATTCAAAGTTTGAAAAGCAAGAAAATAACCGACGGACTGTTATGGAAAGCTGAAGAATAACAAATACTCGAAAGAGAAGAGAGAAGGACAGATCAACACACACATCTAAAAGAACTCAAGTTTTTCTGCACTTTAACTTCCCAGTACTCTCCTTTCCAGCATTTAGAGTTTTTGTAATTCCAGTTTATTGTCAAGCTTCCTACTGCTTTCATAGGAGTATTGTAACGTAGCCTGAACCTTTGTTGATCTCAAATCCATATTCGATCCATTGATTTCCTACCCATTTCATTTCCATCTGTGTTAGTTCGTGTTCTCACTAAAATTTCCTTTCGAGAGTTGAGCCACAGAACCCTCTTAATAAAAATCGAAGATTGAATTTCGGTGAAAGATAATCCTTGTTGCAAAAACGAGCGAACAATATCTGAAACTTCTCTGCTCGTTTCTTAGCTTATAGCCCACGCCACACTCACCTTATCTTCTCTTTCGGTGAGGGAGGGAGAGATCTGGATCGTAATAAGCGTCCTAGCCATGGCATACTCAGAGGCCGAATCGAGTAGTGATGTCACACCCCGACCCTCAGGCACGCGATAACTCTTCCAGACGTCAGGTCAAAAGGATAACATCCCAAGCATGTCATCAATCCATTCTTTTTATTTTTCAATTAAACGCATGCAGAAACAACATAAAACCCCCAGACAGTAATATAAAAAGGAATAGACAGCAGGAGATATAACAAACCACAACAGTACAACCATTTTTATTTATATTCAATTAGCCCAAGGGAAAACGAACCGATCTACAAGCCCATCTTCAGGGCCGTTTTCTATGACTAACAAAAAGAAACCAGGTCAGGTCTAGGGGCTAACTACTACTACCAAAAAGAAACCTCCACCTCTACGCACGCTCACTGGCCGTCACCACCAGGCCAGCCGTGATACTCCGACGGAGTCTCTGGATCTTCCTCGTCAGGGTTACGATTAGGGTCCATTATCTCCCCATCCGGTGTATCAAATCCAGCGGGTCCCATGCTCAGACGATTGGGATCGAACACGGGGGTCCTTCAAACCCTCGGATCGGCCCATAGAGATCATCGCCGTGACGCATGAACCAGGCCTTGAAGAGATGAGCCACTTCATCAACTCGGACAGTCGTCACGTGCTGCTCCCAAACTTGATCCGAACCTGGTCCCGGACGGCGAATGATATGAGAGGACTGGTCGGTAGGCACCCCAAACCTCACATGACGCTCCGTCATACTATGGACCTATAAAACGGTTAACGACAACAAATGAGATATAAATCTCAATGAGTCAACGCCTAAGTCCGATTAGGATGTCGATTCACCTAGGCGGCCTAAATAAGCAACATAAAGCGATGGCAGATCAATAGCGTGCGATGCACGCCACGCCCTAGCTACCAAACAAGGGCACGGTCTAACGGCCAATAGACAACCAGATGCAACTCACCTTGCCTTGGCCCACACAACAGATATCTCATGGCAGTAAATCATAAACAGGTTAAGACACAACTAGAACACTCGGCAACCACTCAAGCACTATGCAACATGCGTGTTCTAGTTATTAACGAAAGAGATACTCCACTCTCGCCACAGTACAACCCAACCGCTAGTACTCTTCCCGCAAGACCGAGCGTCGTCCCACTCCATTCCAGCGACGACAACCGATAGCCCTCTCAGGGCCCCCGAGATGAACATACTAGGCTTTCCTGTAAGGAACTTCGGTCCATCACAAGCTGCAACCGGCATCCGACCAGTCGTGTAATTCTGGCCTTGCCGACATGAACTGTCGTGCAACCAATATGCCGTGTGCATCAGAACTCCCGCCGGCACGGACATATTAGGCGACGGACCCAAGCCAACAAAGGTACGGCCCACGTCTCCAGTTACGTTAGGGTGACGCTAAACCATTGTGTGACCACACAAACACACCAGGCAATCAAGCCAATTCTTACTTCGCATTAGCCCAATGCAATCACATTCATGAGTATGTTCAAAACTCGGCTAACAACCATTTTCATGCTCAAAGGACACAATTGCTCACACAAATATTCATTTCCAATTAAACAGGATATCCTGCCCTAAGTGATAATCCAGCAGATCCAAACAATCAAACACTCCAGTCAATCAATAATTAATCGATCAGTAGTTAAAGACAGTTAATTATTAACAGGCAATTATCTCGGCCATGACTATTTATCGCCACAATAGTTAATTAACCGATCTATCCTAACCACAATAAGTCGTCAACTAACTGCGGCAATTATCTACTAACCATGGTAACTAACAATTAACCACAATAACTAATTAATTAACTACAGTAACAATCTAATCAACCACGGTAACTATCTTAATCTAAGACTAAGTGTAATTAACGGCCTAATTAAAGATTAAGGTTTAACTCACAACGACAGTGGCGGCGGTGAACGACGGCGATAGGTCTACGGACTCGGCTTGAGGTCGCGAACGCGGCTACGACGACGGTGGATGACGACGACACTCGGATAGCGACGAACCACCACAAACAGCGGCGGACAGCAGCTCAGCGACCGGGCGGCAGCTGAGCTCGGTGGGGCTTCGGGCGTGCGACGGTAGGGGTGACGGTGACTGTGGCTCGTGGGATAACGAACGGCGAGCGGCTACGAAGGGGGAGGGCGGATGGAGGTGGGTGGCTCGCGGTGAGGGGGACGGTGACTCACGGCAAGAGGCACGGCGGCGCGACGATGGCGCGGGCGGAGCGGCGCGGCGATGAGGTAGACGACGGTGGAGCTTGAAGGAGAGGCGGCAATAGAGGCTAGAGGAGGAAGATGGTGTTCTAAAAATGGGAAAAAGGGGAGTGAAGGGGAGAGGGGTGGCCGGCCATGGGTAGGGGAGAGAGAGAGATTAAGGGGCAATTTGGCAAAAAGCCAAAAGTCAAAAGGTGAAAAGCAAGATTTGACTTTGAGGTGATGTGCAATAAATGCGCGCGGGGCCCATGGTCAAGTCAGTATTTATGACATCTGACTTATATGAATAATATCAGAGGGCGTTTCGGTCATTTGGCTAATTCAGGTCTGGTTGGTCATTTAGCTCAAACGACTGAAGGCATTTCGTTCAGGGTTAGGCTCGATCGCAAAGGAATTCGACGCTAAATTCTATGGCGCGGCAAAACTAAACAAACTCTATTGAACTACGCTTCGAGGGCTACTCATAGCCTTTCAGAACAAACAATTCCGCGTCCGATCATTGTCACTCAAATTCCGAAAATCCAATATTATTCATTTTACAAGCCTTGGAATTTCAGGACGTCGCAACTCTTCCCTCCTTAGGGAATTTCGTCCCCGAAATTTAAACATTATACAACATCAAACAGAAAAGGGTACTGAATCTTCATTGCCTCCTCGCTTTCCCACGTTGCACCTTCTGTCCCATGGTGTTGCCAAACCACTTTAACCAAAGGAATCGTCTTATTCCGTCGCACTTGCTCTTTCCTGTCTTCGATCCTCACAAGGCGTTCCACGTACGACACACGTTCATCCACTTCAATTTCCTCAAAACTCAACACGTGGGCTGGATCAAGCTCATACTTCCTCAACATCCATACATGAAATACGTCATGTACCTAAGCAACTCTCGGTGGCAATGCAAGATGATAAGCTAGATTCCCAATCCGTTCCAGAATCTCGAACCGTCCAACGTACCTCGGGCTTAACTTTCCCTTCTTGCCAAAATGAGATGTCCCTCTCATAGGCGGCACCTTCAGGAAGACGTGATCACCAACTTGGAATTCCAATGGTCTACGCCGCTTATCGGCGTAACTCTTTTGACGGCTCTAGGCTGTCCTAAGTCTCTTCCTGATGATTTAATAGCGTCCAATGACCGTGGCACCAACTCCGGACCAGTAATCTTCCTTTCGCCAACCTCGTCCCAACAAACTGGAATTCTGCAAGCTCTATCATACAACGCTTCGAAAGGTGCCATCTTAATACTCTGTTGATAACTGTTGTTATAGGCAAACTCGACCAAATGAAGCTGATCCTCTCAACTACCCTTGAAATCCAATACATAGGCTCGCAACATATCCTCGAGCGTCTGAATCGTCTTTTCTGATTGGCTATTAGTCTGAGGGTGATAAGCCATGCTGAATTACAACTTCGTTCCTAAAGCAATCTGCAAACTCTTCCAAAAGGTGGAGGTGAATTTGGGATCACGATTTGACGTGACCGTTACTGGTACTCCATGAAGACGCACTATCTAACGCACATACAGATCCGCCAACCTATCCAAAGTGAAGTTCTTTCGCATGGCGATGAAGTGAGTAGACTTCGTCAATCTATCCACCACAACCCAAATCGAATCATTGCCTCTCTAACTCCTTGGCAAACCTGTCACGAAATTCATCGTGATATGCTCCCACTTCCATTCCAGAATCTCAAGCGGCTGTAACAATCCTCTAGATTTACAATGCTGCGCCTTGACTTAATGGCACATCAGATACTTCGCCACATGCTTAGCTATGTTAGCCTTCATACCACTCTACCAGAAGTACTGTCTCAAATTTTGATACATCTTCGTGCTACCCGGATGAATACTTAACTGCTACGATGTGCTTCCGACAAGACTTCCTCCCTAAGACCTTCATCAATAGGCACACATAAACGTCCTCGAAACTTTAGTATTCCATCCTCGGCTATCTGAAAGTCGTCCTTCCTCTTCTCTGAGTCCTCTTGAAGGATTTTCTGAATAGCAGGATCCGTCGACTGCAGGGCCTTAACCCTTGCCAGCACCTCCGACTCAATCCTCAAGGTAACCATCAGACTTGACAGACGGCCTACCTCCAACTTAAACTCTGAATCTCGCACTTCCTCTAGGAGAAACCATTCCCGGACCATCAACTGGGCAACCACTGATTTCTGACTCAGAGCATCAGCAACCTTATTAGCTTTACCCGGATGATACAAAATCTCGCAATCATAATCCTTGAGAAGTTCCATCCAACGGCTCTATCTCATGTTCAACTCCTTCTGAGAGAACAGATACCTAAGACTCTGGTGGTCGGTGTAGACTTGGAACTTTTCTCCGACCAAGTAATGCCTCCAAATCTTGAGAGCAAAAACGATCGCTGCCAACTCCAAATCATGCGTCGGGTAGTTCAACTCATGCAATCTCAACTGATGAAACACGTACACAACCACTCTCCCATGTTGCATAAGAACACAGCCTAATCCCTTGAAAGACACATCGCTATAGATCTCATAATCTTTGGAACCAGACGGTATCGTCAAAATAGGAGCCGTAATTAGCTTGTGCTTGAGCTCTTGGAAACTATGCTCACACTTATCCGTTCACTCAAATCTCTCGTCCTTTTTCAACAAACATGTCAACGGCATAGCTATTGCAGAGAATCTTTCAACGAAACGTCTATAATAGCCTGCTAAACCTAAGAAACTTCGAACCTTTGTCACTGTCGTCAACCTCGGCCAATCCATGACCGCTTCAATCTTGGCGGGGTCCATAGATATCCCTTCTCCGAAAATCACGTGACCAAGGAAGGCTACGCGAGCTAACCAGAACTCGCACTTGCTAAACTTAGCAAACAACTGATGTTCCCGAAGAGTCCCCAAAACTGTTCTCAGATGCTGCTCATGATCCTCAAAACTCCTCGAGTAAACCAAGATATCGTCTATAAATACTATGACGAATCTATCCAAATACTCCTTGAACACTCGATTCATTAAATCCATGAAAGCAGTTGGGGCATTAGTCAAACCAAACGGCATCACAGTAAAGTCGTAATGACCATAGTGTGTCCTAAATGCCGTCTTCGGTACATCCTCCTTCTTGATTCTTAACTAGTGGTATCTCGTCCGTAGGTCGATCTTGGAAAATACCGAAGCTCCTTGAAGTTAGTCAAACAAATCGTCTATCCTTGGCAACGGATACTTATTCTTGACTGTCACCTGGTTGAGCTGACGGTAGTCGATGCACAGACGGAGCGATCCATCATTCTTCCTCATGAACAACACAGGCGCTCCCCACGGAGACGCATTAGGACGAATAAATCCTTTGTCCAGCAACTCCTGCATCTGCACTTTCAGCTCCTTAAGCTCCGACAACGCCATCCGATATGATGCCTTTGAGATTGGCTTCGTACCTGGGGATAGCTCAACTACAAATTCTATTTCCCTCTCAGGCGGCAATTCAGGCAACTCCTTCGGAAAGGCATCTGGAAATTCGCCTACTACGGCAATATCCTCCATCCTCGACTCCTCAGCCAACACATCAACAACAGACGCCAAATAACCTTGGCAACTACAATCCAACAACCGAGTCCCTTCTAGCGACGAAACTAAGGGGATCGAGACTCCCCCTCGATTCCCAACAAACTCAAAACTAACTCCATTCCGCGGGTTAAACAGAATGGTCTTACGATGGCAATCCATCACAGCCCTTTGCTCAATGAGCCAATCCATACCAATAATCAAATCAAAATCAAACATGGCTAGAACAATCAAGTCTATCCTTCCCTTGACTATCCGCAACCAGCTTACTACCAGGGCAACCTATTGCCGACATTACACTATCCTTATGCGGTGTAGAAATCCTATAGACTGTTCCCAACGGTTCCATACCCAACCCAGCTAGCTTAATAAATCGCTCAGTAACAAATAAATGGGATGCCCGAATCAAATAGGGCATAAGCTACTTAATTATGCAAGAAGACTGTACCTGTAATAGTCGACGAATCCCTAACCTCTTCTCGGGTGACAGCATTTACCCTTCCTTGCACTGGCGAACGGTTGGGCGGAACGTTCCCTCGCATCTGACCTCCCTGCTGCATTGGCATCTGCCTTCCTAACTATCTCTGTGGGCAGTCTCTAACCTGGTGGCCATGTTGACACGCAAAAGAAGCATCGGACCTTCCGTGACACGGAGCTGATCCATGCCTCTGTTTACAAAGCTGGCACACACCATTGGGGCGATACATCGACTTCCGAATAGCATTCCTCCAGTTGGGCCGGATGGAAAACCTATTTCCCACCATAAGCCCTTTGCCGAACCTACGGTTATCCCTTATCGCATCAGCGAACCGCGATCTAGAGGTGGCTGCTCTCTCAGACATGTCCCTCTCAACCAGCTGGACTCTCTCGTACAGTTCATTATAATCCTTCAAGTTCAGGGGTACCATCAAGCCCTTGATATCTAGCTTCAACCCGTCTCAAAACCTCCTTACCTTATCCATAGGGTCTACAACCATCCTAGGCGCGTACTTGGACAACTCGGCAAATGTTGCCTCGTACTGATCTACGAACGATTGATTCTGGCGGAGGCGCAGGAACTCGGTCATCTTCTGCTCTCGCGCGCAGTCTGAGAAGTACTTCCCATTGAAGGTTTCCACGAAGGCATCCCACACTAGGACCGCACCCTCGGGGAAAGCCCTTCCTTGTGTGGCCTTCCACCACGAGCTAGCGTTACCCTACAGTTGGTACACAGCCAGCGTCACTTTCTCCTCCTCAGAACACCTCAGCAAGGCAAAGACCATCTCCAATTCTTCAATCCACGAGGTTGCAGCCTCTGGGTCACCTGCTCCAGTAAACTTCGGCGGCTTGAGTTTCAAGAACTGCTCCACCAGCTTATGCGTCTGCGGCCTACCGATCCCGTTCTCAGCTAACGGGTCCTCTTGCGGGGCGGCAGCAGCAGCTTGGTTCCTTACTTGCAGCCCCATCAGATCCCCAAGAGTTTTCAACGCCCAAAGTATCCCGTTCATCCTGGGATCTTCCTGAGCTGCCCTTTCTCCGGGCACTCCCGAGTCACGTACTCCATCCACTCTAGGGCCTGCCTGAGCTGCCCTTCCTCTTGGCCTACCTCTCGAATTATGGCCGCTCATTCCGCAGGACCTTAAGGACTCCTGCTCGCCCAAAGGCAACACGTAATGAGAACTCAGGACTACAACCTAAAAAGAATCAAACAGTAGACACAAGCACAGGGTTTAATCCTACTAATTATCGCAAACCCAGCGCACCTTATCACTCCAGGCCATGACCACATGGTTCAGGCTGACCTTGCTCTGATACCAAAAATGGGGATGTCACACCCCGACCCTCAAGCACGCGACAACTCTTCCAGATGTCGAGTCAAAAGGATAACATCCCAAGTATATCATCGACCCATTCTTTTTATCTTTCAATTAAACGCATGCGAAAAAAATATAGAACCCCCAGATAGTATTATAAACAGGGATAGACAGCAGGAGATATAACAAACCACAACAACACAACCATTTTTATTTATATTCAGTTAGCCCAAGGGGAAACGAACTGATCTACAAGCCCATCTTCAGGGCCGTTTCCTATGACCAACTAAAAGATACTAGGTCGGGTCTAGGGGTTAACTACCACCACCAAAATGCTACCACCAAAAAGAAACCTCCACTTCTACGCACGCTCACTGGCCGTCACCACTAGGCCAGCCTTAGTACTCCGGCGGAGTCTCTAGATCTACCTCGTCAGGGTTAGGATTAGGGTCCACTATCTCCCCGTCCGGTGTATCAAAATCCAGCGAATCCCATGGTTGGACGATCGGGATCGAACACGCGGGTCCTTGAAACCCCCGGATCGGCCCATAGAGATCATCGCCGTGACGCATGAATCAGACCTTGAAGAGATGAGCCACTAAGTGAGCTATCCCTTCATCGATCCAAACAGTCGTCACGTGCTGCTCCCAAACCCGATCCGAACCTGCACCCGGACGACGAATGATATGAGAGGACTGGTTGGTAGGCATCTCGAACCTCACATGACGCTCCGTCATACTATGGACCTGTAAAACTGTTAACGACAACAAATGAGATATAAATCTCAATGAGTCAACGCCTAAGTCCGACTAGAACGTCGATTCACCCAAGCAACCTCAAGCAACCTCAAGCAACATAAAGAGATGGCAGATCAATAGTGTACGATGCACGCTACGCTCTAGCTACCAAACAGGGGCACGGTCCAACGGCCAATAGATAACCACATGCAACTCACCTTGCCTTGGCCCACACAACAGATATCTCATGGCAGTAAGTCATAAACAGGTCAAGACACACAACTAGAACACTCGGCAACCACTCAGGTACGATGCAACATGCGTGTTCTAGTTATTAACGCAAGAGATACTCCACTCTCGCCACAGTACAGCCCAACCGCTAGTACTCTTACGGCAGAACCAAGCGTCGTCCCACTCCGTTCCCACGACGGCAACCGATAGCCTTCTCAGGACCCCCGAACAGACATACCAGGCTTTCCTGTAAGGAACTTCGGTCCATCACAAGCTGCGACCGGCATCCGACCAGTCGTGTGATTTTGGCCTCGCCTGCACGAACTGTCGTGCAACCAATATGCCGTGTGCATCCGAACTCCTGTTGGCACGGACATATTAGGTGACAGATCCAAGCCAACAAGGGTACCGTCCACATCCCCAGTTATGTTAGGGTGACGCTAAACCATCGTGTGACCACATAAACACACTAGGCAATCAAGTCAATTCTTACTTCGCATTAGCCCAATGCAGTCACATTCATGAGTATGTTCAAAACTCGACTAACATCCATTTTCATGCTCAAAGAACACAATTGCTCACACGAATATTCATTTCCAATTAAACAGGATATTTTGTCCTAAGTGATAATCCAGCAGATCCAAACAATCAAACACTCCAGTCAATCAATAATTAACCGATCAGTAGTTAAAGACAGTTAATTATTAACAGGCAATTATCTCGACTCTGACTATTTATCGCCACAACAGTTAATTAACCGATCTATCGTAACCACAGTAAGTCGTCAACTAATGGCAGCAATTATCCACTAACCATGGTAATTAACAATTAACCACAGTAACTAATTAATTAACCATAGTAACTAATTAATTAACTACATCTAATCAACCATGGTAACTATCTTAATCTAAGACTATGTGTAATTAACGGCATAATCAAATATTATGGGTTAACTCACAACGACGGTGGCGACGGTGGTCGACGGCGACGAGTCTACGGACTCGGCTCGAGGTCGCAAACACGGCTACGACGATGGCGGAGGACGATGACACTCGGACAGTGACGAACCACCAGAACAGCGGCGGACAGCAACTTGGCGACCGAACGGCAGCAGCGGCAGCTGAGCTCTGCGGGGCTTCGGGCGTGCGACGGCAGGGACGGCGACGGTGGCTCGTGGGATAACGAACGGCGAGTGGCGACGAAGGGGGAGGGCGGACGAAGGTGGGTGACGCGTGGTGAGGGGGACGGCGACGCACGACGAGAGGCACAGCGGCGCGACGATGGCGAGGGAGGAGCGGCGCGGCGACGAGGTGGACGGCGGTGGAGCTTGAAGGAGGGGTGACAATGGAGGTTAGAGGAGGAAGATGGTGTTCTAAAAATGGGAAAAAGGGGAGTGAAGGGGAGAGGGGTGGCCGGCCATGGGTAGGGGAGAGAGAGAGAGAGATTGATGGGTAATTTGGTAAAAAGCCAAAAGTCAAATGGTGAAAAGCAAGATTTGACTTTGAGGTGATGTGCAATAAATGCGGCGGGGCCCACGGTCAAGTCAGTATTTATGACATCTAACTTATATGAATAATATTCGAGGGCATTTCGGTTATTTGGCTAATTCAGGTCTGGTTTGTCATTTGGCTCAGACGACTGAAGGCATTTCGTTCAGGGTTAGGCTCGGGCGCGGAGGAATTCGACGCTAAATTCTACGGCGCGGCAAAACTAAACGAACTCTATTGAACTGCGCTTCGAGGGCTACTCATAGCCTTTTAGAACAAACAATTCCATGTCCGATCATTGTCACTCAAATTCCAAAATTCCAATATTATTCATTTTACAAGCCTTGGAATTTCAGGACGTCACAAGTGATGCTGCAAGACTTTCCTCACAATGATTATAAGAATCTTTCAAGTGAAATTGTCTCAACTACGGGACAACTTCCATTGGCTATTGAAGTGACAAGTTCAGTACTTAAGGGGAAAGACAAAGCAAATTGGGAAAAGAAGTTGGTCAGGTTAAGGAATGTACCTAAGAAAGAGATTCTAGAGAAGTTGCGAATTAGCTATGATGGCCTAGACGAAAATGAGAGACAAATTTTTCTTGATATAGCATGCTTCTTTTTCAATGAGAAGCAGACTGATGCAATTTACATGTAGGACAGTTGTCGACTTGATCCGATAATAGCAATTAAAGTCCTTACCGAGAAGTGCTTGATAAAGGAATTGGACAATGGTAAGTTCTGGATGCATGATCAATTAATAGCAGTGGGAAGGCAAATTGTCCATCGAGAGAGTCTAGGTGACCTCAGAAAGCAGAGTAGGTTGTGGATTGTAGAAGAGGCCCTCAAAATCATAAGAACCAAAGAGGTAAGTAAGCGACGTCTCATTTTCAAATAGAAGTTATACACTTGGATTTAGGATTACTTTTTTGTTTAGGATCTTTATCACTTTTTCCCTACCCATTCGAGGTGTAAAACATAGCAATCGGAAGTTAACAAACTGCTTCACAACATTGTAAAATTTCTCTTGCAGAGGAATGCGAAGGTTCTAGCACTTGAGATAGATGGACCGGATGACTCCATAGAGATCACAAATGAGGAATTGGAAATGTTACCATGTCTAAGACTCCTCAAATTAGGCAATGGAACTTTTGCTGCGGACTTTGGAAAGTATCATTCACGGTTGAGATGGATTTCTTGGCGTTCTCCTCATCAGGATTTTAGGGTAGACAATCTGCATTTGGGTTGTCTTGTTGTTTTTAAACTTGACAAGAATGGTTTCACGGATGATTCAAAAGCGTGGGACTTGATCAAGGTAAATTACATGTCTTAATTCTAGTCTAATAGTCAAAATGTGTACTATGCAATAAATCTTACACTTGACTGCCATCCATTTTTACAGGGGGCACGAAATTTGAAAGTTCTATCTCTTACTGAGTGTGACGGCATAACGAAATCCTCAACTTCTCTAAATGCTTGTATTTTGAGAGGTTGACTCTTGCACGTTGCAACAAGCTAGAGAGAATTGAAAGATTCATTGAAGACCTACCATCATTGATTGAGTTAGAAATTGAAGGGTGCATGAATCTTGCATATTTGCCTGAAGAAGTGGGGGCACTAGTGAAGCTTGAGCGCTTCTCATTGAGAGGTTGTCATGGGTTGACAGAACTTCCAAGCTCACTTGAGTATTTACACTCATCGATAGAGTTCGACTTATCACATTCGGGCATTGCCGAACTTCCAAACTCCATCCAAGGATTAGTGAAACTTGAGTCTCTTATTCTGGAAGACACGAGGATAAGGGAACTTCCCAACTTCATTGAAAAACTAAAATCATTACGCGTACTACGTTTATCAATAAATGGATGTTCTTCTCCGGAGCATGTTTGGCACTTACCTAGTGGCATTAGCAAGTTGGAAAATCTTGAAGAGCTAGATCTCTCTGGGCGCGCTGAAATGAAAGGAGAAATTCCGGTTGGAATTGGAGAATTGTCATCTTTAAAAGTCCTAAATTTAAGAGATTGTCATGGGATTCAAGAGTTGTCGGAGCTTCCCACAAGTTTGACCTCTCTACTTCTTCAATCTAACTCATTGCTCTCGGTCCCTAATCTGTCGAACCTTACTAATTTGGTTGAATTGCTGTTAAGTGATGACTCTCCTAATACAGGCAAGTCAAACCTATTATCAGGATGCGACTTAAGGGGGATTGGGAGTTTATCTAGACTGAAAATGTTAGATTTAAATATGCTGAATGTCCCTGCATCTCCAGAGTTGGCTTCTCTTTCTCATCTAGAAGTGCTTACTTTGTGTCACCTAGACCTAGAACCTCTTGTGCAGCTTCCGTCCTACCTCTGGAGTTTGGGAAATTTGTCGACTTTAGAGTTCTATCAGTGTGAAGTGGAAGACTTTCCGCTTGATAGTCTTCCACGACTGGAGAAATTAACTGTTGACGGTTGTAAACGACTTGCGAGGTTATCCATTCCTTTGGAATTAGGGAAGCTACGCCAGGCGTGGGTGTCACATTGTCGAAAGCTAGTTGAGATACAAGTTGTGGGTCATTCGAAATCATTGGGATCCTTGAGGGTTTCTGGGTGTGAATCTCTGAGAAGAATATGCCGGTTATCTTACTTGAAGAACTTGGAGGAATTGGTAATCCGGCGGTGCAATGTGCTTACTAATGTTGGGGGTCTTCACGAGCTAGAGTCTCTGAAATCCTTGGTTGTCATAGAGTGCACGTCATTGAGATGGTTGATTGATGCATCTAGCACAAATATACCAGATGATTGTCTTGTCGAAATATTGGGGTGTGGGGACTTCGTCAAACAAGGCTTGACATCTTTGAAGCGATACAGAGAGGAGATTCTTCTGGATACATCAAACAAGGTGCGACATCAACTTCGTTAATATACAGCAGATGTACGTGAATGCATGGGTTTGGAAATTGATTGGTCATAACTTCAATTTGATGGTATAATTCAGTAGGATTACACAAATTGTAAAAAGTTAACTATTGTTATGAGTTTGACAAAAAAAAAAAAAACTATTTACATGAAATTTACATGGACGAAAATATATCTTTTAATCCAATGACGAGAACTTATCAGAGATGATCTTTAAATAATTTCAAATACATTAGTGTTCCTTTCGACATATTCTTTTTTATTTGTAATTTTGTCTTGTATAAATTAAATAAATGCACAAATAAAAGTTTTATCATTGTAATTTTTTAATTTATTTCATTGTTATGTAATTGAGTGTGTTGGAAATAATGTAATACGATATTTGTTTGTTTTGATGTCATAAGTTTTAGCAATAATTGTCCTCTTGCACTTTAGCACTGTCGCGCAATAACCCGTAACTTCCAAAAGTTATAAATCACCCCCGCTTTCGCCCAGAAGAAACCAATCGGAAAAGCTTAGTACCTGTAAACGAGAGTGTGGTACCAGAAGATACATGTATTTGGAATTCACTGAGAATATTTAAGCATTGGTTTCAATGAGTCCAAGATCACCATCACCGAAAATTGAACGGAGTTCGTTCTACTTGGAATTAGCAACTAGACAATGCGAGGAAAGAAGATGCAGAAGGAACAAAAGAAAATTGCATGTATTTGAAGATAAAATGAACTCAATATCGATCATTGCCTAGTTGGAGTATAAAAATAGTCTACCATCTGAATTTTTAAGATGTTGGTCCAATTTCCCTAATGCTCATTTGCTGTTGGGAGCCTGTTTACACTTCAGAGATTAGAACATAATTAATCGTGAATTGCATATCAATATTTCTTGAAAGTCAAAATATCTGGTCAGTAAATAAGCAGATCCAACTTCCAACACACTAATGTGACCCAATTAGATTAAAATACTAGCTAAGTTTCCTTATTAATATTGTGTCGGAGTAGACATTGAATCATGTATCAAAGAATGCTAGAACAAGTGTCTGCATATTTTTGCATCAACTAGAAAAATTTGATGACAAATGAATATCTTGTATCTACGTGTGGAACTGAAGCGACTTTATAAGGGAGAGACTGATCGGGCGGGTTTGTTCTGTTTATCTTGCAAAATATGGGGAAAATAGAAGATGAAGCTGGACCGCCACCAGCAGACATGGAAACCTCATATAGGAATTATGCAATTGCAGCTGTTCAGAATGTAGTTGGAACTGATGATCGCGCAAAACAAATCATTGACTTACTGGAGATGGAAGTCGATGATGAGGTGCGCATTCTTGAAATCTTTGGAACAAACGGAATTGGCAAGACGACTCTCGCCAAGGCTGTATACGACTGCATCTCTTGTTGTTTCGACAGTCGTAGCTTTCTCGCAGAGGTCGACGAAACCGCACAAGGTCTTCGTGGTATTTAGATTTTGCAAACTAGGCTGGTACATGATATCCTCGAACGAGATCGTGAAGACCCTTCTTTTGATGAAAGAAAAGGAGATTTCCTGGACATATTTCGCGAAAGGAAAGTTCTAATAGTTGTCGACGACGTGGAAGAGAAATCCCATCTTCGTGATATTGTCGGAGACTAGCTTCATCGGTTTGGTCCAGGTAGTCGAATAATTTTGACTTCTCAAAATGAGGAAATTCTCAAGGAGTATGATCCCGAGAAGGCTCGTACCTACCCGGTTAGTGCGTTGGAGGATGGTCAAGCTTTTGAACTTTTCTGCAAGCATGCATTCAGGATGCAATCTTCCATACCTGATTATGATGGACTTGCAAACCGCATTGTCAATGCTGCAGAGAAATGCAGAGAAATTAATCGGGGCGAGCAAAAAAATCATAATCCACCTAAATCGGACCGGACCGTATCCAACCGGTTGATTTTAGATAGAATCGACAGGTACCGCTCCGGTTCCCAATTCAAATTTTCTAGAACCGACGGGTATCAGTTCGGTTCGCAATTTCGGGTGGGAACCATCCAACCGAACCAGTCACTTTATATAATACAAATGTATATTCTTTTAATTGAGGTCATCTCCCTCAAAGGTCCAGAATCCAGACCCATCCGTAAAAAAAAAAAAAAAAAGAGTCCAGACCCAACTTATTTTCACGTGTGATATGTGTTGTGCACTATGAATGCATTTGAAAACCTGCGTTAATTAGTTGATCAACTGCTATTGCATTTCCCACGATAGTCGACTCCATTGCTGACAATAATACTGCTGCCTGCAAAGACATTGTCCTTAAGTTTTCCATGTCATAAGAATACTGAACGCAAACGTCGGGAATGCACTGCCAAAGTCCCAAGTTGAGTCATTCTCTTTCAATCGCTAGGGATTGGTTCTATTTTCTTTTTTAATTGATGTTGGTGTTCGGTAGGACTGTAATCGGGATTCAACCGGGAACCGGACCGAACTGGTTGTTCGGTTCTCAGGTGGATTTATGAAATGAGTGGGTGGTTCACGGTTCGTATTTTACGAAATCGATCTCTAGCGAGCGATTTTCGATTGTAAAACGAAAATCACCCATTCTGAAATCAATCACCCCTAGAAACTACCATTAGCCGTTGAAGTCGTCGGTTCATTTTTGCTGGGTAAATCAATCCAAGAATGGGCAAAGATGGAGGAGTCAATGAAAGCACGCGCGACGTTAAAGTAAAAGATAGAATTAGGTCAAAAGTTAAAGTCGGTGATTTTTGAAGATATTAGGCCTCTTTTTCGTCTTTTCTTCCATCCTTATCCTCTGCGCGTCTATCACCCACTGCCTACTCTCTCTCCCTTGTCTTGTCACTTCACTCGGTACTCACGCGCCGCACACTCACACGAGCGGACCACACACCCACGAGCGTGTTAGCGCGTGCTACACAAATGTTGTACTCGCTTGCAGATTGGGTCCAAGAAAAGTCATTGAAAGGGATCCATGAGGATTGACGACTAGATCTACGAGTTTTCAAGTGCTGTATCCTTTTTCAACCGAAAAAAAAAAAGTACCGTATAATTATGTTTTAGTATTTTGATAGATGGTAAAAATCTTATTTATTTATTTATTTTTACATACGATATAAATAATTAATTTTTAAAAAAATTTGTTTAAATTATTTTTCCTTTCGCTAAACAAACGGAACTTACTATATCATGGACCGCCACCGTGTTTATTAAAAAAGGTCATTGACTACCTCATCCATTTTTATGGACCCTCTCTTTTGTGTTTTTTTCTTTCGCCTCTCCCCTCCACGGGTGTCTATCTAGATTGTTAAAAGAAGTCTATGATTACCTAAGCGTTATTATAATGTCGTTCACCTAACGCGTTCGTTAAAAAGCCATTGATTACCTATAACCTGTTTTCGTGTGCCGTCTCTGTGGTTGTTTCTTATCTTTCTCCCCGTATCATCGGTCGAGGGAGGTCTATTCCGCTCTTCGCGAGTGCTCATCTTCCTTTTGGGGACTAGTAGGAGCCGGGAAGGGTGGAATTGGAGAGATGTTCGACGATGGAGTCAGGGGCTGCCTACGACGTGTTCCTGAATTACAGAGTAAAAGACTCTCTCGAGCTCGTTGACCCCCTTTACCATGGCATGAGAGATGCCGGAATTCGCGTATTCAGAGATGATGATGAGCTCTCCAGTGGCGAGGAAATCGGCCCATCTCTGCTGCAAGCGATCCAAAACTCCAAGATTTACATACTCATTTTCTCTAAGAACTATGCTTCCAGTTCATGGTGCCTTCGTGAGCTTGCCTACATGGTACGTCTTCGGTCGGAATCAGACGGGGAGAAGGGGATTCTGCCTATTTTCTGCGACGTGCAGCCTTCTGATGTCAAGCTCCGTACCAGTTTATACGACAAAGACCTCCTGAAGCTGGCCGACGAGTTTGGTTCCGTTGATCTGGGCCAGTGGCGGAATGCTCTGATTGAGGCGGCCCAAACAAAGGGATACGTATGGGACAGAAACCCTAAGAGGTAAAGGTCCTAATTTCACCTTAGCATTGGCAACATCAATCGGTTTTCCGATCTTATCACGTGGGCGCAGTTCGATTCGCGAAAAAATAGGTGTTTTCGAAAAATATTCTCCAACAATGAAAATGGCAATTTTTTTTTTTTGGGCTCAAACCTAAAAATGAACCAAAAAATATTTATTCTGTCTAATCTTTGTAATGATTTTTATTTTTTATTTTTATGTTTAATTTTAAAAATTAATTTTGTTCTCTTTTATTTTTTTCCGTTTATTTTTTAGCCGGTCGCGAGTCTCGGCAACGGCCGGCGACCGGCCATAGTCTCTCTCCCAAGGCCAGCGAAGCCGAGCTCACCTTGCCCGAGGCAGGCGAGCTTGACCTTGCTCTCCTTGGGAGAGCGGCTGTGGCCGGGGCCGACGACCCATAGAGAGAGAAAAAAGAAAAGAAGAAATAAAAATATTACAACATTAAAATATTAAAATGTCAGAATATAAAAAATTTCGGAATTGATTTTTAAAATAATTAAAAAGAAAAGTAATGTGAAGGAGTGGAGAGAAGAAATACGATGTAAAATGTTTTTCTCATTCTCATAAAAAAAGAATTCATTTTTTCTCGCTTTTGAATGTGTTTCTTTTCAAAATATTTTTTTTGATTCATTTATTTTTCGTGAAATGAACGGAGCCGTAATTATATAGTAACCTTTCCCTTGGAATTCTTCTTCGCCCTCATGGCTATAGTTGCAAGAAAGATGGACTATTGTTCAAAAAAATTTCATTAGATACTGTGGGGAATCGGTAGATCTGTTTATGATTCAGTATCTGAAGGTTTAGCTGACATACTTCTATCGACTAGATATCAGTTATGTGTCTATGTAACTACTTTATCATTTGAAATGAGTGATTAAACAATTAGTGAGAGGCTCTTCAGACTTGTGAGAAAAGTTTCTTTACCTTGAGAAATTTTCAATTGGATAACATCATGATAGCACAAATTATAGAATAAACTTCTTAACACTTTGGACGGCACAAATTGTAGGCTTTTCCGACACGAAGGTGGCAGGTCATGGTGTGACTTCTTTGTGAAATTTGGGACAGCAATTTGAGTTTTATAATGAGTAAATTGAGGTACTCAAAGAATCTACTGAGCGAGTTGTTCGTTGACCCACATTTTATCGAAAGAGAAAGTCTCTTGCATTGCAGCGTAGGAATGATGCTTAATGACCATAATCCAACTTTTATGGTAGCATTTAGTGTTATTTATTGCATGACGCGATAAACTCCTTTTTAGCATTTAAATTAGATGAAATGCTTTGTTTCCTTGTCTGATGATTTGATGTAATACGGATTCAGATGTTAATAGGATGTTTTTTAGATATCCAAAATAGTTGTTGGGTAAGAGTATTGTTTTAGCGAGCTAGTTGGGGTTTGTTTGCTCGGAGCTGGTAGGATTTGTACCTACTTCTTTTTTTCTTTTCTAACCGTAATTGTTTGCCTATGTGGCAGCCTTTATGGACTAGTCAACTTGGTTGTCGAAGTGGTTTTAGACAGGCTGAAGGGAAGTCGACCTAGAAGTTTACCCGAACATTTAGTCGGAATGGGCGTTCGAGTCTCAGATGTGATTAATCAGTTGGATGTTGATGGCGATGGTGTGCATTTCCTTGGAATCTGGGGGATGGGTGGAAGCGGTAAAACAGTTCTTGCCAAGGCTGTCTTCAACCAGCTACAGTCTCGCTTTGAAGGCTGTAGTTTCGTCGGAGACATTCGGGAACACTCACATCGTGCCGGCGGCTTAGTGACTTGTCAAGAGAAGTTATTATCGGATATAATACAAAGTAAACTTACATCATTTAACTCCACTGACGAAGGGAGAATGTTCATCAGACAAAGACTAGCAAATACGAAGGTTCTCCTTGTTCTGGATGACATAGAGCATAGGGAACAACTTGAAGCACTAGCAGGGGGTAGGGATTGGTTTGGTCGTGGAAGCAGGATTATTATCGCAACTAGGAATAGCCGTGTTTTGCATCCGGCATATGACATGTCAACTTATGAGATGGGCATCTTAAATGAAGAAGAAGCATTTAATCTTTTCAACATGCATGCTTTTGGAAGAGGCTTCCCTCCAGAGGATTGGTACGCACTATCAAGAGAAGCAGTTTCCATCCTTGGAGGGCTTCCATTGGCTCTTGTGGTCACCGGATCGTCTCTTTTTAACCAAAGTAAAGCAGTTTGGCAAGATGCTTTGAAGAAAATGAAAGTGATGCCTGACCGTCATATTCAAGATAGTTTAAAGATCAGTTTCGATGCATTGGACTTTTACCAAAAGCAAATTTTTCTGGATATTGCCTGCTTTTTCATTAACAAGAATGTTACTGATGCCATTTATATGTGGGATGAGTGTAGTTTCTTTCCAAGACAGGGAATTGATGAACTTGTTGCTATGTCTCTAATAAAGATTGCTGATGACCACACAATACTGATGCATAATCAGCTTAAAGACCTGGGAAGGGAAATTGTCCGCAAGGAGAACATTAGACATCCGGGAGGGCGAAGTAGGGTGTGGCATCATGATGAAGCCCTTGACTTAATCATACGAACAAGCAAGGTATCGTAAGAGAACATACTGCAACTTTGTTTAGCATAAAAACTCTACACGCACACACCTGCGCGTGAGTCCATTTGGTACAACTAAGCTGTTTAATTATCAACTGTGGTGTGAAGTGTGTTTAGCATGCATGTTTTAGAGTAACGACACCTTGAAGCTGGTTGGAGAAGCTGTTAGGAGCTGTTATACTAATCGAGTGCCGTGCTACGAAGTGTTTGCCAAACACATTTCATAAGCTTAAGGTCCCCCTTTACGGTTGAAACTGCTGTAGGAAAAGATGTACCGAGCACCCTCAAACCTTAATTTTTTTTCGTTTTCTTTTCACATGACGTGTAGTAATAAATGCCGACAAACTCGTACTTACTCATTGCTTGCTTGCTTCAATTTACAGAATCTTGAACATGTTGAAGCACTTAGTCTGGCTGGGAATCCTACTAGCTCCATCATTACAAACAAAGAATTTGCTCGGCTGCCGAACCTCAGGTTCCTTGAATTAGAGGGAGCTATCTTAGATGGAAACTTCAAGAATCTTCTGCGGAAATTAAGATATCTCTCTTGGCGATTTTGTCCTGAAGAGTTCAGAGCCACCGGTTTGGACCTACAAAACTTAGTTGTTCTCAATCTTTCAAAAGGTCATATCACAGACAATTGGGGTGGATGGAGCCAAATCAAGGTATGCAAACTCAATCTTTTAGACTATTATTATTCAAATGAGACCTTGTTGTATGTCTTTCTTGACATTTAATTCCTTTTACAGGTGGCAACAAAGTTGAAAGTTCTGGATCTCACGGGTTGTCAAGGTATAACCAGAACGCCAGACTTATCTGGATTCTTAAGTTTGGAAAGGTTGATACTTTGTGACTGTTTGAAATTGCGTACAATGGACAGCTCTATTGTGAAATTAAAGTGCCTGACTTATTTAAATTTGAAAGGATGTATCAATCTCCAAGGCTCGCCGAAAGAAATTGGAGCGCTGGTGAGTCTAGATTATCTGTGCTTCGAGGGATGTTCTAAGATAACAGAGCTTCCAAGTGAAATGGGTTATCTTAAAGCATTGCGGGAATTGAACATATCAGACACAGGAATTCGAGTGTTACCTGATTCTCTTGGAAAGTTAAAAAAATTGACGGTGATCAGGAGCGAGAAAGACAAATTATCTTTACTTTCAGCAGAGGAGCCTAAACGACCACGTGATGAATTGTCTGAAAAATTAGAGGGGGTAAATCCAAATAGAAAAGGGAGGCTTTCTTTTTTGACGGCCCTAAAGTTATCAGACAGTTCAGACAGTTGTATTCCCACAATACCAACCATGATCATTGAGCTAGTTAATCTCCTGACGCTGGACTTGGAGGATTGCAACAAGCTTCAACAGTTGCCAAAACTCCCCAAGAGTTTGGAACATCTTAAGCTGCCACTATACCTGCGGCCTGTTTTGAATATTCTGGATCTGATTAAGGAAGTTGATTTTCTTTTATTTGATGGCTCTGAGGATCTCTCATTCCATGCATCAAATCTGATGCTGACTTCCGTACAGTGGATTAAGAAGCTAAACAAACAGGGGAATCTGGAGTCTTGCCTTGCGGATATTCTCGCCGCATCCATTAAGTTGAGTTCCCTTAGTTGGCTGAATCAGCTTTCTCTATTGCGCCAAGGCGTGCAGTCTCTCATCTGGCTTTCGTCATTTTTGTCAGTGCTGGCATTTGGAGATCTCTGCTTGACAAACATGTGGTCATACATTTCCAGCTTCAAAAACTCATCAAATTTATGGATTTATCAATATGAACACGAAGAAATTCAACTTTCCGAGCTCGAAGGATTGAGAAAATTGACTCTGGAAAATTGTGAACCTCTTCAGAGAGTTTCCAATCTTTCAATCTGGAAGAGCTTAAAAGAATTGCACCTCATTCGATGCCCAAAGTTGGTTGAGCTTCAGAATCTTGGTGGATTTGAATCCTTGGAAAAGTTACACGTCAAAGTGTGCCAATCCATTGAAAGGTTAAGGGGTCTATCGAGCTTAAGAAAGCTGGATATTTTGATCATTGAAGAATGCGGTGCACTAAGAGATGTTGAGGGACTTGATGAATTGGACTCTTTGAGTTCCTTGAAAATGTGGAATTGCAGTATGCTGAAACATCTAACTGACGTGTCAAACTCAAAGATACCGGATGGATGTGAGGTAATAATTTGGAACTGCGGAGGGCTGCGTAACTTTGGTCATGTTGGCCGTGCCCTCCCTTACAAGCATTATAGAGAGGCGGTTCTGGGAACTACATACCGGGATTCCGGGTCGGATTTAGCGAAAAGGCCAGGGAAGATGTCTGATATAGACTTACAAGGATCAGTAAACTTGGAGGAGGTGCGTTTTCGTTTCATGTTTAGTCCAAGATAACTATCACCGAAAATTGAAAGTAGATCGTTCGACTTGGAAACAAAAACAAAAGAAAATGCGAGGAAAGATGATGCAGAAGGAACCAAAATTGCATGTATTTGAAGATAACATGAACTTAGGTTCTGCTTGTTCTGTCAAAAATGAATGATTTGAAAAAATCTTTCCCTAAAAATGATTAATTGTATCGCTTACAAAGATGAACAAACGAAAAATATTTTCATCGTTCACAAAAATGTTCAGATATTAATTGTTGTCGATAATGAAAATATAATTTATTGACTAATTATTTCTAGCGATCATTTTTAGGAAAATATTTTTCAAATCATTCATTTTCCGCGGAACAAACGGAGCCTTAATATCAATCATTGCATAGTCGAAGTCTAAAGATGGTATTCCGTCTGATTTTAAGATGTTAGTCCTATTCTTATAACGCTCATTTGTTGTTTGGAACTTATTTCCATTTTAGAGATATGAACATTATTAATTTAATTAGAGTGACCATTGCTGTGATGTGCATATCTAGTTATCTTGATAGTTGAAACAGTAAATAAGCAGATCCTTCGACCAAAAAACAAAAAGCAGATCCAACTTCCATGGTTATAATGTCACCAATTAGATTTAATTACCAGCTAAGTTTCCTTATTGAAATTGTATCAGATTAGATATTAGATCAAGTATAAGAATATTCTAGAATAAGTGTCTGCATATTTTTGCATCAATAAGAACAATTTGGTGACAAATGAATATCTTGTATCTACATGTAGACTGAAGTAATGTTATAAGAGAGAGACCGATCGGATGATGTTTGTTCTTTTCTCCGTCTACCATAATACTTTGGTGAAGAAATTATGTTCTTCTTGCAGAGCATGGAGAAAATGAAAGATGAAGGTGGACAGCCACCTGTAGACATGGAAACCTCAGATAGGAATTATGCAATTGCAGCTGTTCAGAATGTAGTTGGAATTGATAAAACAGTACTTGTGGACGCTGTGTTCAACAAATCAACCAGTGAAGAAGAGGACCAAAATCAACCCAAAGGAATTTTGGCTTATGCAATTGCAGCTGTTCAGAATGTAGTTGGAATTGATGGTCGTGTAAAACAAATCACCGACTTACTGGAAATGGAAGTCAATGATGAGGTGCGCATTCTTGGAATCTTTGGAACCAACGGAATTGGCAAGACGACTCTCGCCAAGGCTGTATACGACCGCATCTCTTCTTGTTTCGACGGTCGTAGCTTTCTCGCAGAGGTCGAAGAAACCACACAAGATCCTTGTGGTATTCAGGTTTTGCAAACTAGGCTGATACGTGATATCCTCGAACGAGATCGTGAAGATCCTTCTTTTGACGAAAGAATAGAAGATTTCCTGGACATATTTTGCGAAAGGAAAGTTCTAATAGTTGTCGATGACGTGGAAGAGCAATCCCATCTTCGTGAAATTGTAGGAGACCAGCTTCATTGGTTTGGTCCAGGTAGTCGAATAATTGTGACTTCTGAAAATGAGGAAATTCTCAAAGAGTATGATCTCGAGAAGGCTCGTACCTACCTGGTTAGTGCGTTGGATGATGGTCAAGCTTTTGAACTTTTCTGCAAGCATGCATTCAGGATGCAATCGTCCATACCTGATGATGATGGACTCGCAAACCGCATTGTCAATGCTACGGGGAAACTACCATTAGCAGTTGAAGTCGTTGGTTCATTCTTGCGGGGTAAATCAATCCAAGAATGGGCAAAGATGGAGGAGTCAATGAAAGCACGTGCGACGAGTTCTCAAAAGGCCACGGTTGGCCTTGAAGAGATACTGGATATATGTTATGAAGGATTAAATGATCAGCAAAAAGATATATTTCTGGACATAGCTTGTTTTATCTCTGGTGTTGATGCCCGAGTCGCTTCATGTATGTGGCCCAGTTCTTATCGTCCATCTTCTGGTTGCGCTCTGATGCCCCTGGCAAAAATTGGAGAAAACAACGAATTGCAGATGCACAGATTGCTAAGATGCCTCGGCAAAAGAGTTTGTAAGCAAGAGGAATCTCAAGATCCAAGTTCAAGAAGATTTTGCACACAGGATAGGGTTCTAAAGGCAATGAACAGGGAGACGGTAAGACCTTTTGGTTCAGTTTGTTATAGGCAAAACAAACGCATCGACATATGGGCTACATTTTCTTTTTTGTGCACTTTAGCATGTAGGGCAAGGGAAAATCCTTTTTTCCGGATGTGTATTTGGGTTTACAGCTTCTGATGATTATGTCACTTTGTCAAATGTAGGGAATGGGAAACGTTGAAGCTCTCTGCTTTGACTTCACAGCTGGAGATTTTCAGAGCATGCCAGACATAAGGTTTCTCAAGTTGGATAATGCCAAAGTCTCTGGAAATTTTGCAGGTGCCTTTGCAAGCTTAAGGTGGCTCTGTTGGCAAAGGTGTCCTCTGGAATTTGATGCTTTTAATTTTGAATTAAGAGAGTTGGTCATTCTTGATCTGTCTTGGAGCAAAGTGACGGAAGACTGGGGAGGTTGGAGAACAATCAAGGTGGTTTAGTAGTTGGTTGTTTCACATTTGCTTTCTTGAATTATATATCCGCGAGCTGACCAACCTTGTGTGTGTTTTCTGTTTTGGCTTTGCAGATGGAGAAATTGAAAGTCTTGAATCTTACCGGGTGTTCTGACTTACTGTTCACTCCCGACTTCTCTGGTTACAAGGATTTGGAAATCCTGATTCTTGAAGGCTGTTCTCGCTTGGTGAAGCTGGATCCTTCGATTGGCGATTTGAAATGTTTGGTCTCCCTGAATTTGAAGTTCTGCTCCCGGTTGAACGGGTTGCCAGTGGAAGTTGGTCGTGTGACAGCTCTGAAAGAGCTTCTTATCGACGGGACTTCTGTACGGGAGATCCCCATCTCCATAGGCAATTTGAACAAACTCGAAATTCTCAGTGGCTTCAAATGCTTTCCATTGACTCATCTGCCCAGTTCAATTAGTTTCCTGACTGCTCTCTCCGAGCTCTCATTAGATGGTGCCAAAGTTACTGAGCTCCCTAGCTCACTGGGGGAGATGCTCAAACTAACACGCTTGTCGTTGAGGGATTGCCGTTATATGCGGGAACTTCCGGATTCTCTCGGCAAAATGGGGAGGTCATTAAAGGAGTTGGATATATCGGGGACTAGTATCGCTAAACTCCCCGATTCTGTAAGAAATCTGCAAAGCTTGAGAGTGTTGCGACTGGATTCTTCCTTCATTCGTGCATTTCCCAGGGAGATTGGGAATCTAACCAAGCTCGAAGAGCTACATGCTTCCTGGTGTCGGAGTTTGAAGGGGGCTGTGCCTCGTGATATTAGGAGGCTACATCATCTGAGATCATTGACACTGGGGCATTCCGGTATTTCTAGCCTACCCTCTGAAATCTCTACCCTCTCTAGTCTTCACACCCTTGATTTAATTCAGTGCAATGAGATTGAAATGTTGCCGCAGCTTCCCTCTTCTCTAATTTGTCTGCGCGTGAGTTCTAAAAGGATGAAAGCCATACCCCTTCTTAAAGATTTGAAGGTAGTGGAGGAGCTGTGCCTAAGTGATGAGGACCCGAAGGATCGCCGACCTCCCTCAGAACAGCAGATGCCAGAATCCGACGTGCAACATCCCTTGTGTATATGGTTTTCAAGACTCTGGAACCTGGAGTGGCTCCAAACACAAAGGATTGACAAACAATGCTTCTTAATATCGTTTCCTAAACTGAGGAAACTAGAGTTGTCTCTTTCTCAAATTATCAAGCTGAAGTTTGAGCCCGCAGATATTCCTCAGCTCAAAACACTTACCCTTTCTGGTTTGAGCCTCAAAGAAGTGTCTGAGCTTCCGAAGACGTTGTCTGTGTTTGAGCTCTACCACTCTGCGATAGAAGAGATTGAAGGGCTTGAAAGGCTTGAAGCCCTGAGGAGGCTAGATATATCAAACTGCAACATACAAAATCTCAATGGGATTGGCCAGTTAACTGCACTGACAAGTTTGATTCTATCCGACTGTGATGACCTCAGTTTACCTGATCTTTCAAACTTGCAGTCGCTGAAAGTTTTGGAGATCAGACGATGCAAAATGATCCGTCAAATTGAAGGCATAGAAAAATTAACATCTTTGCAAAAGCTGAATATCAGTGAATGTCCGGCTGAGAACTCGGTGCAAGTACAGCGTGCGTTGAAGCATGTAATGGCAAGTTCTACGGTTGAGTGATACTGGATTCTCCTCAGTTTTAACTGATATCTGTACATGGCATCCACCCTGTTAAGGGTAGACGGGAGCGCAACCCGCAATGGAGAAACAGGAATAAGCGAAGAAGGCAAATTTATTGGAGTCAATTTCAAGCTTGACTCTATTGAAGTCCCTTTAAAGATAAGTCGAGGCCAAATCAACTGCCGTGAACAAAAAGCAGCCGCTCCAAGTGATCATGCATGGCAGCCCTCACCGGCCCCTGGCGAGGGTGGTCTCTTCGAAAAGGAAAGTTGTGCACCGGTTGATTTTCTCCTCAAATTTCAGGTGGTAAAATCTTTAAGGTACCGACAGAGTTCTCATTCTTTCCAATTAACAATGTCGCTCGTGTCGAAGGATGCAAAACATCCTCTTTTCCTCCAGATAAGCTTATGACAGCGTTGTCACCTAAATTTTTAGGTATAGATAATTCATGCATTTCATAAGAAAATTAGGGATCGAATTCAATCCCTAACCAAAAAAAAAACCACGATATTGCATAAGCTGGCTTATTGCACTCTGCATGGACTCGCATTTGTATATCTGATTTTTGTATGCCCCTCATCATTTAATATTTTAAAATTCGTCCAAACAATAACCAACCTCTAATCACCCATTTTACTTCTCATTTTCACATCATTAACCCTTTTAAATTTGTCCTCATATGTTGGTGATTATATAGGAAAATATTGGACAAGCAAATGAGACTTTTTTTTTTAGGTATACCGGATAGGAAAACAGTGGCTTCTTAAATTTGAACCGAATTAGTCAAGATGGGATCTCCTTGGCCGGCCATACACCTCTAAATCCAATAGCCTTCCTTTGGCGGTGAGCTAGAGGTTGGCTGAGAGCAAGAGAGAGTGAGTTGAGAAGGAGAAGGAAAACCGAGAGCGAGAAAGATGAGAGAGGTTCATCCAAGCTTGTTCATCTATTTTCTTCCATCATTCAAGGTAGGAGTCTTATTTTTTTGTTGCGTTGTAATTCATCTTTCATTCATCATATCTGTTGAGCGCGAAACGGTAGTTTAAAGCCGAGTATGTTGGTCTGCCTCATCCTATCCAGTGTTGCAAACTCAGTATCTCGGTCTATTGGTTTGATTAGCCCAGATATGAGGTTTGGCAATGTTATGTTTAATGTATAAATCATGTACTTGCATCTTGATGTTCTCATCGAAACCGGTGATTATGTTTGCTTACCCAAAACCGGTGATTTTGCCTTGAAGCTGTGTTCCCCCTTTGCCGGGAGCCTCATTGTGTCGCGTTAGGTTGATTTCTTTGTCGCATACTCATACTTATATTGATATGTGCTAATGTTGGTGAGGGGAACACATTCCCATTATCAACGCTGCGGATTACACGGAATAACGTGCCCATGGATATACTTGAATCACCGATCGGAAGTGGACGTCACACAAATGGAGCGTACCTTATGTTTCACAGATTAAGAGTTCTCAATGTAGTGCGGAGAGAGTTCTCGTCTCACGATTTCACGTTCGGGAGAGGAGTAGGATATTGTCTTCACGTTTTCTTCTCACTGTTCTTTCTCCTCTCTCTTGAAAAAACACCGTCGAAGAAGAAGTTATATAAAAGAACGTCTCACGTTTGAAAGTGATGATAACTGCCTAAGGCAGTTAATCTTATGGATAATGGACTAGGTTAGCCCTTATGGGCAGCCCACGGCTCACACGGCCCATTCATAAAACACAACGGTTGGAATTAGTGTTCGTTAATCTCCATTTTTCATTGAGCACTTTTGCACGAGACATTCAAGTCTAATCCTATGTGATTTATTTTGGTTGTTATGTGATGTGCCCTCATTCAGACCGGACCTTGGTCTGAATTGGGTGTGCTTGGCCTCCCTTGGATGTTATTTTGGGTCATTTATGCCTATGTGTTAGCGTGATGTGTATGTTAGGATTAATCGTTGTTGAATCTCCATCACGTTAATATGATTTGCATGACTTTTGGGCTTGGTTTACACACGGCACATGAAATGAGAACATGACGATGATCGGATCACTTCTCCTTCCATATAACGGGACTGGGAGATCGTCATTCCCTCGTCCTCCTTTCTTAAAACCTTCAGTCGCATGAGATTGATACCAACTAACAGATAGGTTTTGTTATATTGCAGTACGGCTTCTTACTCGAGGAGTTCTGGAGCCTCATAAAGATGTCATGACATTCCAATACTGTCCAAGGGTAACCATCACTGAATCTGTTGATTGCAACTGTGTTTTGAGGTTCTTCCAGTCCCAAAGGAGCACTAGAAGTTAAACAAGGGGAAAGAAATGAAGAAATTAGGAAATCTGGTGTGATACATAAGCAAACAATAACAAAAAAAAAATGAAATCAACTTGAGCACTCTTTATAGGCCATTTCATAAATACCCAGACCATAGTTGTGATTATTAGGCCAACAACTTGTTTGTCTTGAGTATGCTATGTGTTATAGGTGGTTTATGTGTCAAGCTTGTCTTAGTTCAGTCGTTTTAAGAGAACAAGTGCATAGACTGGTTGTGGCGTCCCAAGCCCGCCACCTGTTTACTAACTACACGCTCTGCTTTAATATGATATTATATATAATGCGTATTGGCGCATGCGGAAGACTATATTAAAAATAATCAGCGGCCATAGAAACCCAAGTGCAGGAACAAATGACAGGCACGCCTAAGGGGTATGGCCTTACACAGATTTCACTACTATTACTTATACCAAAATCAGTAACAACACACACATATATATATATATATCGCCACCTGTTTCCTAATCCATTATTTACAATATTCATTTAAGATGAACACATGTACACTGGGAGGATTTCAAAAGGAAAAGTCCTACTCCCGAGTACTACTCACTGACACCACTAGCGTACTCCAACGCCGCCGTCACGTCTACCACCATATCTACATCCACGACACAAATCAAAGAGTAGTTGCCGTGCCATCAACCCAAAAACATGCCTAGACAACCATCCTCTCACGTCAAGATCTATTGGCGATTTCTACCGCTACTAATCTGAAAGATATACGTAACCACAAGGGTGAGTAACAACTCAACAAGTAAAGTACCCAACTAGACGACTATACTATCTACCAATCATCGAATCATGCAACAACAAGTGAAGAAATCATAACACAAACCCTACAAATAATCCAACTACTATGACATGTGACCACTACCAAATCATGACTAGCATTTGCATGAGCATGCGCATGATTCGTTAACTTACTAGACTCCAAACTTCTTACTATGCAATGCAGTTTCGCAGTCAAATGTTCCGCACACGAATAAGCATCTTGTCAATTACAGCAGGGAACGCATCCCTGAACAATCCCACCAAAGAAACGCATCCTTTGGTCACTTCCGGATACGCAACCTGGACTTTTGTGAAACGCATCCGCAGGCATCACTACTTAGAGGCATCCGATGAGTGCATCATCAGGCATCGACCAACGGCATCCTGCCTTCCTATCCAGCTCCCACGGGGCATCGTCAGAACGCATCCGACGGAATAATGTTACCAAACCAACTGAAGTAACGCCACGATACCAAATCAACTGAAATACTGTGTCCGATACCAGACCAACTGAAGTATCGATTTCCTTTCCATTTTCATGCACATTCACTTGTCCATTTTATCTTTTAATGCAAACCTGCTGACCTACGGCCCATGCATGAACGGACATCAATCATCATATCTAATGACATGTCACAAACAAGATGGACTCCACAATCAATGTTCCGTACATCCATGCCATGACCAATTAACCACCATCCATATTCACAGTCGTCCAATTTTACAGTTCTATGACCAATTCGGACCACTGAACTCACAATCAAGACAAGTAGACACTACGGCCCACCTATCCAATACTATAAGACCCCCAATGACTCTTCAGTATCAACATGCAAGACAAGGAATTTCAAGAGCAATCACCAAGGGCTCTCGGCCGAACCACCACAGGGACATCTACTTCAATTCACAACAATCATGAGACAGACAGGACGATCAACTCTCAAAAACCAATTACCCACGACTACTCAACACTATCTCGAGCAACAAACTCGACATGCATCACAATTTTCTCGGCCTGGCAAACACCAAAGCAACTCGGCACAATCAATTCAAAAATAGCGAGTTGCGCTCAAATCCGATGATCAGAACATAGCATAGTCGAAGAGTTGGAAACCCACTTGCCTTGGGTCCAAAGCACGAAGAAACCGAAGCCGTAGCCCTTCCTTCCTCCTCTTTGGTGTAGCGCGGCACCGAAAGCGACGAGAGCGAGCGAGCTAAAGGGAGGGCAAGGGCGAGAGCTCGAGAGGCGGCGTTCGAATGAGAGGACGAAGGGGCAAGCTCGTGAACTTCTTTGGCGATGATGAGCGGGGAACGTGCTTCACTAAGCTCGGGTGAAGAGGATGAAGCAACGAAGAAGAAACAAGAAGAAGAACATGAGGAAGCTATGGAGATGAACGAGCGAGAGAAAGATGGATGAGGGGCTTCGGTTCTTTCATCTAACAAGAAGAAGAGGAAAATGGAGAGAAGAAGAAGAAGAGAAAAGGTTATAGAGAGAGGGGGGCAATCGGTGGGGTAGTGGTGTGTTGTCAAGCAAGGGGGGAGGAGGTGCCACCATCGGACATGTGGCACCACTTGTCCACTCGACGCCACGTGTCCAATTTTCTGCCAATCGGATCACAATTTCGTATATTTTTAGCTCTATTGAGCTCGAATTTCAACTATAGGATGTTCCCAAATTTTTCGACACTAAGCCTCAGTGTCATTGGCTAGCACGCACAATATTCATGCCACTACTAATTCTGAACCCGATGAGTACACTATTCCACTTGTAACTTAAGCCGGTGAAAATTCAGGTTGTTACACTAGTAAGTGTTTTCTCCATGATCAGGTCGTCTATTTTAGATTTATCAATGCTGTATTCAGGAGTTGTGGCCTAAATGGGGGAAACATCTTTTGACATATTTTAAGTCGGGTAATGTTTGCACCAAAAGTGATCAGATCATCGATATTGATAAGCATGTGACTAGAGAGTGTTAGCTCATAATCGACGACCGTGAAGTTCAAAATCAATGTTGGTATACATCGGTGAACATTACTGATCAATTGTTGATATTCGACAACGAATGGCTAACAATAGTCGACAAAGGTAGTAAGGGAAACGAATTAATAATTGTGACAACAAGAGGAAGTTGGATGCATGGAGGGCATCAAGAAGCCGTCATGGATTCCAACTCACTGGAAAACAAAGCAATGGGAGTCGTGGAACGACTAAAACACAATTTTAAGGGAGTAACCGTTTGAAGATAAGATCATGGCATCGTGAGAGTATGGACACAAGACTTTCGAATATGAAGGAAGATGGCGATAATTGCTCAGAAACGGTTATGGCGCAACGACTATAAATACCATCGTTCCTTAACTAGAGACCTCTCCCATAAACAATCAAATCTACTATTTTTCAGTAATCTTTACTTATCTACACTGTACTTTTAATTTCCAGACTCGCGTCTTGCATTTTTGCATTCTCAAGTTTGTCGTCAACTAAATTCCGACATAGTTTGTTTAAGTCCAATTCTATTGAAGTGGCTATATTTCCAATCTTCATCGTCAATTAAATTTCAGCACAGTTTCCGTTTGTACAGTTTTGGGTGAAGTGTTGTTTTTTATTTTCTTATCTACGTGATATTTTTTGTTTGGAGTCGCCCAAGAACCCCTCTCCTCTAATAAAACCATAAGAATATGGTGAAGATATTTTGTCGCAAGTTCATTTCCAGCGAAATAGTTTTTGGCACGCCTGGTGGCACTAGTGTGGTCGATTTGAGGAGATACGATGGTTAGAATAAGGAATCAACTTGACCCTGACAATGCTTGATCCTGACAATGCTGGCAGTAACAACTCATCAGGGCAGCCTGGTAATCACAGGACGGGAGGTTTCGAGTCATCGACTGCACAACCAATGGTAGAATGAGAGCAAGGTGGAGATGTCGATATCTCAAGACAACTCACCGATATGGCTACCATAAGGAGGATTCTTGACGAACATCAGAATGAAACGCGCAAGCACGTGATGAAATACATCATCGATGTGGTCAAGCCAATGATCGTCAATACCTTCCACGAGGAACATCAGGCCATTCAATCCAAATGCAGGCAAATTCTGCTAATCTTGCACTTGTTTGGTATGTTCACTCATCTACTGTTGCTCAAGTTACTTTTGGTATTGTAGGCCAAAGTTTGCCACCTCCACCACCGAATAGGATTTTACAAAGAGCTGAAACCGTTGGTGCGACCCAGACCTGTGGGGCAATGCCTGTCAATGTAAGCAATTTGCCTAATCCTACTCAAGCTAACTTAAGTGACAACAACAATGGTAACTTTGTGAATCAAAATGCTCAACAAAATATATCACTACCGAATGTGGAAGACATACAGTCGGTTGGCTCAGCACCTCCGATCCATAGTGGCCAGTAGCGATAATGCATTAGTTTAACATAGCACCTGCCCCATATAGGCCTAATGCTGTTATTGACAACCAAGAAAGACCACCGTTTCTGCGTATGCCACACCCCGAAACCAACAAGAGTGGGGGATGACACAGCCATCCTTCCAAACGAAGGACGCAACCTCAAACACAACCAAATAACTTGTTATCAAAATATATATCTCTAATTATACATATGATAAACCAGCGGGTTGGTTACAACATCGAAGTTTCTATTGTCCATAAAAAAGAATAAGTATAACACATAATTCAACCAACCCAGCAATTAACACCACCATGAATATAACTCCCTTAAATCATACCCAAAATTCTACTATCAAAAGTCCCTGTTGAATGTGTGTCGAATGTGCTGTCACCTTGCTCGCCGCTAACAGAGGAACCTGAAAAGCACTAAGACGAGAGGGATGAACAATCACAACCCAATGAGCAGTACATATCTTTTAAGCAGATGGAGCAACCAGTAAGCATGTATACAAAACAATACCAGAAACTCATACCTCAATCCCAAGATATAATATACATATTCATTTAAATATGAGTTATTTCATTTCAACAAAACTTTGAACTAGAAAAAATACTCATTTAATCGCCACCACAATTCAACCATCAATGATCAAGTCCATTGATAAATCCCATCAAATCACACGTCAATGATCCCTTCCATTAATCATCTTAAATTACACGTCAATGATCCATTTGTCGTGACCTGCTTTTCCTCCTCTCGAGGGTCAAGCAGGTTTAGAGGTATTGCCTATCTGTCTAGGCGCGGACTCTCGCAAGTCCTACCTCACGCGACGTTGAATTTCGTTTTCATGATTAGTAACCTAAATCATTACTAGGAGTCACCGTTAGCCTATTAAGATCGGCTAAAAACCAATGAGATATGGGAGTATCGTCTTGATACCTACGCAACCAGAGCATCTAGATTTGTGGACTTGATTATGTTAATTAGCTAATTAGCGCCTTTTCAGTACTTAATCAGTTAATGTTTCCTAAGGTGACCACAATTCTGCATATCGTTCAAAGCCTACAGGTATTTAACCAGTGCTAGATAATCATGCATAATATTTTTGTCATTTTCGTGCAATTACCTATATAATTCTTACCCTACCACCTAGGAAAGCAAAACAGGTAATTTATCGAAATACAGAGCTATAACTAAATACTCGAGTTTTTAAAGCAGCTTCATACCGACTGGAAAGTAAACATGCAAACCAATCAATATAGATTACAAATTCAAATATCGAACCCAAAACATGATCGGGTGTACAAAAATAAGATTGAATTGGACATAGATCGGTCGTCATCGCCAAACGAAAACCTAAAAATTACTAATTAGGCTAAACTACAATAAAAGTCATTTTTCAAAAAAAAATTCCAACTTTTTCACTTTTTTTGGATTTTTATTTTATTTTTTAAAACATTTTCGGACATTTTCTTTTTAATAAAAACGACAAAAGGGCGCCGTTTAGCCGCGAAGGAGAACGGTGCTAGTTGGTGTTCGAGCGGCTAACCCAGAATGACGTTGTTTTGGGGCGCTCGTACGCCAACCCAGAATGACATTGTTCTGCAGCATTCGTGGCCCGGTTCCGACCCGACTTCAATCCGGTGCTCGGCCAGGCTCCGGAACGACGTCATATCCATCTCGCAAATGAGGACCCCTACACGACGCCGTTTATGTTCCTTGCCCACAGTCTGAGCTTCGACCAATTCCGACTAGGACCCAACCCGCCTCGGCACTAGAAAAAGGGCACCGTTTTACTCCTCACTAGTGAGCCAGCTTTGGTCGGACGACCTGGTTCAGCGCCCAACCCAACCCGCCTTCGTTCAAACAGAAGGGTCTCGCGCGTAGGAGCTTCGCCGGATTGAAATCACACCACCGGAGCTTCGTCGGTTTCCGGCTAGCTTACTTGAACCCTCTATCCACCATGGCGACTCACCACGACTCTCGGAATACCTCCAATCACCAGTCCCAACTCACTCGAGGCCTTGAGAACCTTCCTTTTTCTCCAATCTTGAATGGTTGGGCTTCACCGGACGGCCGATCGCCCAAATTGAAGGCTCACATACACCAGCAAGCAAAGGAAACCAACATACAACCATAACAAGCAGCAATAGGCGCAAATGAAAGTGTATTTTCGACCAAACAACCACGGTGGGGGCTAAGATATTTCATCGAGCACTCGGCGGACATGCGAAGAAACAATGACCAGGACCATTCGACCACAAACCACAATAAAGACACTAGCAGGCTCCACGACCGAAAAATTAACTTACCAACTAAGGGGGAGCTCACCCGAACGAGGTACGAGGTGTTGGATCTAGCAATATCACCTAGAGGGGGGTGAATAGGTGATTCTGAACTCTCTTTTTTTTTGAATTAATGCGGAAATTAATGAAGGTTTCAGAACGTAAACTGAATATGATCAGTAAGAGGACGTGCAGATAAACTAATCACAGCAAGATGAGTTTAGGGAAAGAGAAATTGCACGCAATGATTATAGTGGTTCGGCTTTAGCAAGCCTACGTCCACTCTCCCACGATGACAGCCGATCGGCTGGATTCCACTATGAGTCGTTGAAAGATTACAGGCGTTGTCACTCCAATCGCTCTTACAAATGAACCTCTCAAGACAATGAATTTTAAGCTTACAAGAACAAGAGAATGTGTATCTGAACAACTCAGCACTATGAAATTTTAAGTTCGTGATCTCTCTTAAAAACAGTCACCATTGATCTTCTTTATACTCCTTCAACCTTGAACTAGCCGTTACCAAGGTCCTTCAAAGGATCGCTCCTCAATCTCTGATTGGACGTCATCAATCCTGATTGACGGAGACTGTATATGGGAAGATCCAGTGGCCGTTGAAAGAGAATCTGAACCCTTCAGATTCAGTCGCCCATACAACCAAATCTTCGGTTTCCATAAATAGAGTTCATCCAAATCTCCAAGATATCTTGTCCACGGAAGGTAATATCCAATCGAGGATATTCTCCTGATTTGATTGGAAAATAATCCTGTCAATCAAATCTTACAAACTTCCATAACAAGGCGCGGCCAAATCGGAAACCTGCCAAACGTGAGTCTTCAGAATCTAGTAGCAAGATATTGCAGAATCTGAACGTTGTTAAGAAGCAGTCTTCTAAACCAGAGAGACTCTCTGAATCTGAACAGATTGGAACAGTGACTCTAAGCTTCTGTAAGATCCTTGTTGACGTGTCACATAAATCTTCTAGAGATGAGTCTTCAGATGCAACATAGACCTCCTTTTGAAGTCTTCAGATGCAACATAGACCTCCTTCTGAAGTCTTCAGATGCAACACAGATTCCTTCTGAAGTCTTCAGAGGCAGCACAGACTTCCTTCTGAAGTCTACTGAGGCACCACGATTCTCCATCTGAATGTAGGACTTCGACTATCTCAGAAGCAAGTGTGCGACGACTACTCCTTGAGTCTGAATGCCAGTCATGGAACATTAAAAGCTTTTGTTCACATGCTCATGCCTGTAATAATAAATTATTTGTATTAACCAGATTCTTTTACAAGAAGGATAGTTTTGTCAGAATCAAAATATTCAGAGGGAAGGTTTTCTCAACGCGAGGAACCTCAGCCTGGCGATCCCTCTCGACAAAATAGAGTCGACAAAACCCGAGGGAAGAACCTACCTGATCGCGACTCAAATTGCAATGGACAGTGGCGGATCGATGGCAGCAAGCTGTGGGGACCTTTCCCTTTCACCGGCGCGATGGATTTCCCTTCCTTCCCAGCTAATTTCTTTCGCGAACTCTCGATTCTCTCTCTCTCAGCCATGGCTTCCCCAGCAAGCTTGGTGTCTAATCTCTTTGTTTCTCTCCTCTCGACCGAGCCTATATAGGCCGAAAAATATCCCTGACATCTCTCGCACTTGCTCGCTTCTTCTATGGACGGGAAGCAGCCTCGTCGACACCTCGGTATTATAGATGTCAACAGTTTGGTTCGATTTTCCTAAAAAACGGAATCGAACCAAACCGATATGGTAAGCAACCGAACCGAATTGAATTGTTATCCTAACCGTATACGAATTGAATCAAAAATTCGGTTCGGTACCGTACGGTTCGGTTCGAATTTTTAGTTTTCCTCCTTCCTTTTATATTTGCATTGCATGAAGCCGACGACCACCCAGACGAGGAAAATCGAGCAACAACCAATAAAGAAGTACACAGATTCTGAGCCATAGAATACGCCTGCTTGTGCTCGCATACTTCAAATAGATAAATGGAGACGAGAATCAGATAAATACTTAGAGATTCAACAGAAGCCACCTGCAAAGAAATGAATTCAAAGTCAGCTCATGGCCCGGACGGCCACTCCCGAGCTGCTCCCTCCTCAACGCCCTGACCATCCTCTCCCAGTTGTCGTGAGCCCTAGCCATGGCTCCCGGGATGCAACGGAGAGGCAGAATTCACACGGGTGCTGCTGAGAAATGACGGTGATCGGGTTCGAATTCGAGCGGTCCATCCATCGACGGCGGAGAGTTTGGATCTGGAGGCGAGTTGGGAGCAGCGTAAAAGCGAAGTTTGAAATTTTAAAGATAAAGGTTTTAGCAGGGAGAGGAGATTAAATGTTAGAGTGAGAAGAAAACGTGAAGGTCGTGGGAAGATTAAATCTCGGGGAAATCTTATGTCGGTTAACTGAACCAAACCGAAGCAAAATAAACTGAACCGAAAGAAAAAATTGGTTATTTTTCCATTATCCGAATAAAAAACCGAACCAAACTGAAAATACATGAAATTTCGGTTTGGTTCGATTTCGGTTTCGGTTTGGTTTGATTTTCTGGTTCGATTCTAACACCCCTACTCGGCATGACTGATCCATTTCCTATTACGCGCGTGAAGAGAAGGAGAAGAAGACTAAGCGGACCAGGCCGAGCTTTCTCCATGGGCGACAGAGCTGGGCCTACATGTTCGCTGGCCCAGGCGGATTTAAAAGAAACGAAGCTGGGCTGCATTGTGCAGGCCCACTTCGCTTGCAGGAATAAGCGCGGCCCAGGTCGCTCGTGTGGATCCGGGTCGACCCGACTCCATTTTTATTTTTTTATTATTGTTATTTAAAAAAAAATCTAATTTCTAATTTCCTAAATTTGAAATAAATTAAAAAAACGGAAAATCCCAATTCTAACAGTTTCCTATTTTAATCCTTTAAAGGAAAATTAAATTAAATTTAAATGGGACCGAGAAAATTATGTGCTAATACACATCCATGCTCAATATCCAACTCAAGGATCTAGAATTGGCTCTCACGAAATTTACCTTATTGTGTAGCATTTAGTCCTTGATTATATCAATAGCACGAGGCCTTAGAAGTGGCTCCCGACTCGCGTCACCATGTAGCATTTAGCCCTCGTCCAACTCATATCAATAGTACAAAGCCCTAGAGGTGGCTCCCATGAGCATTGCGTTACCGTGTAGCACTTAGCTCTTAACCAACACATATCACAATTTCACAAACAAAAACAAAAGCCTTCCACAATCAATTCTTTTCACAAAACCAATCCCGAAAATCGCATCTTAAACCGGTTTCACAAACTAAATCAAATCACTTTTCAAAATCTAGCGACCCCAATGGATCCAAAACAGGGCATCGAGCCCTGTTTCGTGCCAATTTGCAACCTGACAAGATGTAGTCCTCGTCGACTCCTCTCATCGATCTGATGCGACCCTTGAAGAGTCCTCGACGATTATCCCAGCTGATTGCGCAGTCGCTCATCGCCAGTCGCCAGAGAATAAGCCCAAAACAGAAGCGTCCACTAGGTGCTCAACGATTGCTCTAGCGAGTTGCTGCCGTGCTGTAGCTGCCACGACATCCTTGTTGTCACTGGTCACTTCCAAGAGAGTTGAGGACCCCCGCTGCTGCTGTCGTCGCGCCCGTTGGTCTTGGAGTCGTTGCCGCCATTGCCGAAGCAAGACCCTTTAGCGACACTCATAGGACTCCTCGGTTCAGCGGCTTCGACGAACTCGAGAACCATTGAGTCTCGAGTTTGTCGAAGTCGCTGAACCGAGGAGTCTCGAGAGTGTTGCTAAAGGGTCTTGCCGCCGACGCAGACTCGTGTTGTCGCCGACACCCATGAGCTGTCAGCTGAGCTCATTATTGACAACTAAATTTTAAGTACCATTTTTAGTCATTAATTTCATCTTAAAATCAGGGATTAACCTTAGTCCCTACCAAAAATATTATACCATTTTCATATAGGATAGATTAATTTTAGCATCCATTACATTGCATTCGCATTTAAACGGACTGGCGGTGGAAACAGACTTGAATTAGCCATGCAGATTGGGCCCGCACTACATCCAAATTCAGCCATGCTGTGAAGAGTGACCGAAATTTGCTATTGAGGGGAAGGGCTTTATACATTTTAATTGAACTAATTTTAGCCCATAAGAGCCGAAATTAGTAAAAAGGCCTTGAAATTAAGCCTATTGTCTTGAAAGGCCAAATAATTAAACCTGTCGTCTGACCTAAAGTTTCACTATATAAGCATTTCAATTCTTCGCTAATGAGGTGGGACTTCATTCACAATATTAACGGCCACAATAGGGCAGACATTTTCATTCTCAGAACACTAGAGAGACCCGAGAGATTGAGAGAGAGAGGGGTCGTGGCCAAGCTTCCACTCCACAACTGCGACTTGGCTTTTGCTCGCTGCTGTCCACCGCCGCGATTCCCTCTTGTTGGTTTATTGTCGCTTTTTGCAGTGTCTAATTCCCTCCACGACAAATCATGGAATACATAGCAGCGTCACAAAAGACACGAAGACAGGGGGTGACACGCCAAGAGTAATAAAAAGGTAAGAAGTGTTACTTTCTTTTTTTTGCAGGTTAAAGGAAAATTCCTAGTGATGGTCAAAGGAGTCTCAATGGTGGTTTGAGAAAACAATAGCAATTGAAGAGCTTTCGTGGGAGAGACATGCACGGGAGTTTTGCTTCGCTAGCCGATGTACTCGCGGCGAGTCTATCGTGAACCGCTAAGTCTATCACGAGCCTGGCATATCCTCGTCCACCGTGCACCACCGAGCATCTTGTGAGCAATTCGTAACACTTTTCGTGAACGAGTCAAACCGCGAACGAACAACAATCCGCACTTTGCGAGCAGCTAGTGATCTCCCAAGCGCGCTGGTTGTGAACTACCGCAAGTGTTGCTCTTATCGATGTTTCCACGAGCGCTTGTGTCACCGAGTCTTGTCGTAGCCGCTGCGAGCCCAGCCAAGCCCTCACACTGCCATATCCGTGAGTCCATCACGAGTCTACCGAGCGTCCGTCGAGATTCAAAATAGGAAAGTTAATCCACGATTAAGGTAAGAACCATATCTTAATTGATATGCTTGATTTTCTTTCCTATTTTTGAGTTAATATTACCTTGATACCTCAGGCATATTTTTAGATATTAGAAAACTAATCCAAATTAGGGATTATTTTTTCCTACGACAACATGTATATTCGGACTAATATCGACCATGAGATTTGTCACAATTGCGCGGGAATCGGGAAATCTAATCTACAACCACGTAAATATGATTCCTCGATTCAATTTGTCACCAGATTTGGATTAGAAAATATTTTAAAAAATCATTCATTATCCTAAATTGCATATTTGGTTGATTATTTCCTCATTTGAAAATCCCAAAAAATTTAGCAAGGTAAGATTTGTTAGAAATCTTATTTTAATAATTCAATCGCATTAGGCAAGATTAGATTTCTGAGAAACTTACCTCATAGGATAGACTTCATCTAGAAAGATATGATTTATTAGAAATCCTATTTAATAGATTAGGCGCATTTAATTTAATTTGCGTTTTAGATCAAGATTGCATCCTCATTTAGGTAATTCTATCTTAAAACATTTAGAATTAAGGTCAAAGATTTCCTAGATAATTTTAGGGTTTAATTCAAATTATTTCATGGACATTTAGGATAATCTTCATTTAGAGTAGTTTTAACTTTGTTAATTATTTCGAAATTCATCAGGAAAATACCAAAAATATCTCATGCCTATGCAAAATGGCCATGTCATTTGCCACGTCATCATTCGTGTGTCATTCAATCATTTCCATGTCATTAATGACATGTCGCATTCGTATGTCATCTAGAATCATGTCTAGGTTCATTCATATAATTTGCATGTCTAGGTTAATTAATCTAGTTTGCATGATTAGATCATTTAGCCTAATGTTGTCAATTAGGTTAAATTCAATTCATTTTTTGCATGCCATTTAGATTAGATTAATTCAGTCGATTCGCATGTCATTAAATTAGAATTGCATGTCATTAGAAGTTATGTCATTTAAATAAATGCCTTGCATGCCATTCCATGTCATTTAGTCTAAGATTGCAAATGCATAGCGTTTCATTTGCATTCTTCATTTAGATAAGTAAAAACTCCTAAAAGACATTGCATTATACTAAGCCTTGCGCTTTGGAGATAAGTGTTAGGGTTTAGGCAGCAGCGTCCAGATATGTTTTCTTTTTCGTATCCTTGCAGTTTGTTTAATGCTTTTATTATTGAGTGTTAAATAATGGTTGCATACCCGCATGATCACCTCTCATGTTAGGACTTTATATTAAGATTAATCCAAGTTACCTGCTCAAATGTTTTCATTAAAATGAAAAGGCATTGAAAAGGCATTAATAGAAATATTAGCGTAACCAAGTCCCCGACCTCATTAATCTCTAGTTCGCAGAAATAAAATATTCCTCCCACTACTTTATTTAAGTGTTTAATGAACCTACCGTAAATAGATTAGTGGCGACTCCAAATTGAAATCATTTGCATGTTAAAGATCAAACCCTAAGTTGTGATTTAGTATGAACTTGGGAGAGTCTAAGTTAAGTTATTTAGACAATTAGCTTAACAATCCATTAGCCTATGAAAAATTAGGACCCGCGAGCACCTTCATCGCCATCATTGCCGTCGGAGCCAAGAGGCCACCGGTGTTGTCCCCATCGCCTCTATTGCCGTGAGCCATACGGCGGTCCGTGAGTCTGTCGGTCCAAGATCCCAAGCTGATTCTTTTTTGGTTCAAATGTGGGAAGTCTATCTTCGAATTAGGTAATACTTCTTATCTTTATTGATTTGGAATATTTACTTGCCTATTTTTGCATAATGATATCTAACGATATATTTCAAATTCTAGGCAATAGAGATTAGGAAATCTTTCCTAATGCGCAAGCCACGTATAAATTGTTTAATTCTATCTATAAGGCATTAGATAAGATTATCAACTTAGTGGGAATGTTTAATTCGATAGTCGATCTATAAGGCCTTAGATCAATAATGGGGGTGAAATAAAAAGCGATATATTCAAGATGATTTATTTGCTTTCCATATTTGAACTGAACTGATTGGATTGCTATCTTTTTGCAATATTCATATGCATGTTAAAAATCTCTAAAAAACTATTGCATACAGATAATTGATGAATATAGATTAGATTATCTATTAATTAGATAATTTGCATGTTTAATTGATTTCTAGAATAAATTATATTAGATTTCATTCTAGGTTAGAATATGCTTGTTTAGGTAGATAATTATGTCTAAAATAGTCTATCTCTAATAGGTTAGGGTTTAGGCAAATTTAAACCCTAAAATGTATAAGATAACCATCATTTGGTCGTAGTTTAATTTAGAGTCATAATTGATTTCGAAAATCAAAACAAATGTCGCATTTTTCATGTCATTTAGAATTGCATGTTTAGGGTTAATTAATTCATCATGTAGATCGCATGTTATGATTAATTTAATTTAAATTACATGTCATTAGGGTAGTCATGTAGTTTAGTTTAATTTAATGCATCCTAATGATAGCCTGCATTTAATTATGTAATTGCTTTTCTAGAATAGAATCATGCATCACATATAGTTTAGATTTCATTTAAAAAAGTGAAAATAAAAAAGAGAGAAGAATTGCCTGACGCATGTTTCCTGCTTTAATTACCTTGAGTTTTTGGTGTTTATTTAATTGATTGCGCACCCGCATGATAACCTATGTTAGCGACTTAGGGTAAAATCAATCAAAATGTCTAATTAAACATTTTCATATAATGAAATGGTATTGAAAGGGTGTTAGAATAATCTAGCGTAACCAAGTCCCCGACTTCTTATCTCTGGTTCGTAAAAGTAATTTAGTTCTCCCGCTATTTTACTTAGTTGTCTAATCGGCCTACCGTAAACAGATTAGTGGTGTTTCCAAAAGTTAAATACATTGCATTAAGGCATGAACCCTAAGTTGCGATTTGGTATGGACTTGGGAGAGTCCAAACTAGGTTAATTAAATAATTAGTTTAGTAATCCATTAGCCTTGAAAAAATTAGGTCCGACAAAAGTGCAATTAAGTCCTAAAATGTATCAAATTTGTGCAATCAAATCCTTCTGTTAACTCCGTCCAACTTGACTAATAGAAAATGATTACATTATTTTTTTTTAATATTTCCTCTTTCCTACATGGCAATGACGTGGCCAAAATTTCATCGTTTTGGTCTAAATCTGATTTCATACAATTTTTAATTTAATTTAAATTAAAAAATTAATTAAAAAAATAAAAAAAGTTGAAAATCATGCCACAGGATGCTCCTTTTTTTTTCTTTTTAATTTAGCTTATTTCCATTTAACTCAAATAACATTTATATAAAAAAATCAAATTTGGACCAAAATGAGTCTTATGTTTCATGTTTTAACCATGTTATTACTACTTAGGAAAGAGAAAATATTACAAAAACCCACATAGCAATTTCCGTTAACCAAGTCATTTTAGGACTTGATCGCACTTTTTGCATGTTTGAAGACTCAATTACACTTTCCTGACAAGTTTTAGGGCTACTAGTTCACATATCCTAATATTAACATGGAAAATTCAAAAAAAAATACTTTAAAATTGCAAAAATATCCATGTCAGTACTGGCTGTACCACGTAGGATGGCGGGTGTCCACGTCAGTGGGTTCCGACCAATTTCGATAGGAAAGACTAAATTGGTAAGTTGTCAAAATATTAAGGAATGAATTGATCAAATTAAAAGATTTAGAACTGAAGATGTAAAATAATTGTGGCCCATATGATGTTATAATAATTATTTAATAATTATTTCATGTTATTATTAATTTATATTGATTATGAAAAGATGCGATTGAAAATGTGCGAATCTGATATGCTTTGATGGAAGGCACCTCTTGAAGAGGCATTTCTTGATAACGTTGTTTTTAAAAAGAAGTCTAGTCCTCTCTCAACCCCTACGAACAGACGTGACGACGTATGGTTGTCTTTTTCCATCAGAAACAACGTAAAGCATAGAGGGTTAAGGGAGAGAAATCAAGTCTTCATCGTCTCCGTTTTCTGACGCAACAATCAACGCTTGAAGGTTTTGCTATGGATAAAAGTATGTCTTCATTCCTCCTGGAACGTGAAAATCATGAAGATCGAAAATCTGTTAATGTCGAATTTCCGTATAAAATTATTACGTAAATCGCTAACAGTTGGTATTAGAGCTTGGTTTATGATCTCATGATTTTCCGATTAAGTACAAAGTTTCTATGTATGTGAGGAAGACTTGATGAATATAGTTCATGCTTATGGATGAATTTTCGTGGGGTCTTCAACGAATTACAAATTGGGCAATTTTCGGATCTTCAAAGAAAAAGCCGATTTCGACCAAATTACGGCCACCCATCACCCGAAATTCGTACAGTAGAGTGACACCGTCATGGGCGACAAAAGCCCTCAATCAATTAGGCATTATGGTGATCACTGAAGGCGAATTAAGTGGGGAAGTTTCGGTGGTTAGGGTTTATGTCCGATTGGTTTTGCTTGATCCCAGTCAAATTTTTTGGCCGTTTTCTCTGGTTCAAGTACCTGTGTGGTCGTGTGTATGAGGTTACCAAAACCCATATTTTGATTTGGTCTAACATGGGCTTTCAGAGGAGATAAAGTGATGAAAGTCATGGTGGAATCCGGCGACAGGACGGGTTGTTTGTGCAAAGAGGGTTGTTGTGCGAAGAAGAAGACAAGCGTGGGACCCATGCGCCTCATAGGCACATGGACTCGCGCACCTTTGCTGAGCAGAATGAACAGGCGTGTGTGGGGGGAAATTTTTTTATTACGATATTTATCTTTATTTAGCCCCTGCCCATGAATTTACGGTTTTGCCTCCTCGCCGCTCAAATTACGATTTTGCCCCTATTTTGTCTTTTTTTTGAAAAATTATAGTTTTGCCCTATTTTGTCCTTTTTGCGAAAAATTATAGTTTTTGCCCATGCTTTGTTTTCTTGCAACAAAAATTACTGTTTTGCCCGTGAAGCCTAATTATAGTTTTGCCCGTGAAGCCTAATTATAGTTTTTCCCTCCATTCAGTTAATTTACAGTTTTGTCCCTGGGCATAAATTTACCATTTCCCCCTTGAGCACATGAATTAAATGAAGCTTGAGAAATTAATGATTTGTTTAGTCACCAAAGTGGCCGAACCTAAATTTTCTCGAGTTCTTGAAATTCATAATGTTTTATTCGATTACCCATATTTATTGATGCTATGACATAAAATGATATGTTACATATCATAAATGATGTCATTGGTATATTGAAGTTTATTTATTATAAGAACTTCAGGATTAACCCAAAGGCTAATCAATTTCTTGTAATTTGAGAACGTAATGGTTGGTTATTAATAAGTCTTGTTAGATTTACTTGTATATCCAAAGAAAGAAAATAAATTTTAATGAGATTTATCTACAATTGCCAAATAAAAGTTGTTAGCATCATTATGGTTTAATGTATGTTAGTGTATCATAGGATCTCCCAAAGAAGAACTATGATATACATGTATTGTTTAATTTGAATCTGATTGTGTGATATTCTCAAAGCGTTAATGTATGAGTATTTTCTTGCATACTCGCAGTATTTGTATCTGTGTGTCTTCATTCGCATGCTTCGTCTGTTCCATTATTCAATGGAATGAATTTCTCTTATTGGAGTGAGCAAGTTCAGTTTCACTTAGGAGTTCTGGATTTTGATTTAGCACTTCAAGTTGAGAAACCAGCTACTATTACTAATGAAAGTAGCGACGATGAAATATCTTTCCATAAAGCTTGGGAAAGATCGAACAGACTAAGCTTAATGTTTATGCGAATGACAGTAGCGAACAATTTACGACCATTCTTCCCAAAACGGACAGTGCAAAGGAATTTATGAAATTTGTGGAAGAGCGCTGTCAAACAGCTGATAAGTCACTTGTTGGTACATTAATGAGTACTTTGACCACCATGAAATATGATGGTTCACGTACCATGCATGAACATGTGCTTGAGATGACAAAACATGGATGAGTACTTTTTAGTTCAGTTTATACTGAATTCCTTACCTCATGAACAATATGGGCCATTTCAGATGAACTACAACACCATAAAAGATAAGTGGAATGTAAATGAATTGGCCAGTATGCTTGTCAAGAGGAAACAAGGACAAAGAATCAAAAGGCTCATTCTGTTCATCTCTTAAGTCATCAAGAGCCTGAAAAGAATTCCAATGGAAAGGTGGGAAAGGTAGAAAGAGCAAGAAAAAAGGATTACACATCTTGAATGATTCTTCTAAGGCTTCTCAAATCCACAAGAAGGAGCACAACCTTATTAAGTGTCACTTTTGTAATAAAATTGGACACTTGAAGAAAGATTGTTTGAAGCGTAAAAGCTTGGTTCGAAAAGAAAGATAAGCATTGTGCTTTAGTATGTTTTGAATCAAACTTTATTGAAGTTCCTCATAATATTTGGTGGATTGATTTGGGTGCTACCACCCATGTTTCCGATACGATGCAGGGATTCCTTACAATCCAAGCCTTAAAGCCAAATGAGAACTATGTGTACAAGGGGAATAGAAACAAAGCTCCAGTTGAAGGCATTGGCACTTATCGTTTAGTCTTAGATACTGGGCATTAATTGGATTTACTTTGAACCCTTTATGTACCTACGTTCTCCTGTAATTTAGTTTCTTTGCCAAAATTTGATGTAACAGGTTTTTCTTTTAAGTTTGGTTGTGGATCTTTCAATTTGTTTAAGAATGAGAATCTTATTGGAACTGAAACCTTATGTGATGGTCTCTACAAGTTTAAACTTGATAATGCTTTCGTTGAGACCATAATGACCTTGCATCATAGTGTTGGCACTAAACGCAGTTTAGTGGATGAGAATTCTGCTTACTTGTGGCATAAATGTTTGGATCACATATCTAAAGAAAAGATGCAAAGATTAGTGAAGAATTAAATTATTCCGAATTTGGATTTTACTGACCTTAGAGTGTGTATTGATTGTATTAAAGGTAAACAAACAAAACACACTAAGAAAGGCGCCACAAGAAGCACAGAGCTTTTTGAAATTATACACACTGATATATGTGGTCCTTTTGGTGTACCATCTTTTGGTGGAGAAAGTTATTTTATCACCTTCATTAATGATTTTTCACGTTATGGTTACGTTTATCTATTGCATGATAAATCTCAATCAGTGAATACACTTGAGGTATATATTAAAGAGGTTGAGAGCCAATTAGATCAAAAGGTGAAAATAGTAATGTCGGATAGAGGTGTGAATATTATGAAAAGTATAATGAATCAGGATAATGTCCGGGACCATTTGCTAAATTCCTTAAAAGACATGGTATTTGTGCTCAATACACAATGCTAGGTACACCACAACAAAATGGTGTAGCAGAACAGCGTAATCGTACTCTAATAAAAATGGTTAGGAGTACGATGAGTTATTCATCTTTACCCTTATCTTTGTGGATATATGCATTAAAGACTTATATGTACTTATTAAATAGGGTTCCTAGTAAGGCAACTCCAAAGACTCCATTTGAATTGTGGATGGGTAGGAAATCTAGTTTATGACACCTACATGTTTGGGGTTGTCCAGCAAAAGTATGTATTTACAATCCATATGAAAAGAAATTGGATTTTAGAACGACCAGTGGTTATTTCATTGGTTACGCACAAAAATCCAAGGGGTATAGGTTTTGCTGTCCTAATCATAGTATGAGAATTGTTAAATCTGGAAACACTAAGTTTATTGAGAATGACGACATCAGTGGGAGTGAAAGAATGCGTGACGCTTGCATTCAAGAAGTTAGGGTAGAGGTTTCTTTACTCAAAACTTCTAAAGTTGTTGTTCCTGATATTACTATTCAACCAAATAATAATCAAGAACGGCAAATAAATGATCAAACACTCCATAATGAACATGTAGACAATGAACCTACAGTAGTTGAGCCACTAGAAATAGCATTAAGAAGATCTCAATAGGACAGGAAGTTAGCTATTTCTAATGACTACGTGGTTTATCTACAAGAGTCAGAAATTGACTTAGGAATTGGTAATGATCCAGGTTCATTTTCACAGGCCATGGAATGTAGTGATTCTACAAAGTGGTTTGATGCCATGAAAAAAGAGTTGAAATCTATGGATTAGATCAAGTCTGGGATATTGTTGAATTGCCTAAAGGATGTAAAAAGATCGGGGTGTAAATGGGTCTTTAAGACCAAGCGCGACTCAAAAGGTGACATAGAACGATATAAGGCCCGACTTGTTGCTAACGGTTTTACTCAGAAAGAAAGCATTGATTATAAGGAGACTTTTTCACCAATCTCTAAGAAAAACTCACTTAGAATCATTTTGGCTTTGGTGACTCATTAAGATTTAGAGTTATACCAAATAAATGTGAAAACTGTCTTTCGTAATGGGAATTTAGAGGAAGAAGTTTATGTGGAGTAGTCTGAAGGCTTTTCAGTTAAAGGAAAGGAACACATGGTGTGTAAATTAAAGAAATCAATATATGGACTTAAACAAGCTTCCCGACAATGGTATCTTAAGTTCAATGATACCATAATCTCTTTTGGGTTTAAGGAAAACACCGTTGATCGGTGTATATATATGAAGGTCAATGGGAGCAAGTTTATCTTTCCAGTTCTGTATATTGATGACATTTTGCTTTCTGCTAATGATGTTGGTTTGTTACATGAAACCAAGAAATTTCTCTTTAAGAATTTTGAAATGAAATATATGGGTGAGGCAATGTACGTGATAGATCACAAGGATTGTTAGGGTTGTCTCAGAAAGCCTTTATTAATAAAATTCTAGAGAGATTCAATATGAACAAATGTTCAGCGAGAATAGTTCCAATTCAGAAAGGGGATAAATTTAGCCTTATGCAATGTCCGAAAAGTGAAATGGAACAAGAGCAAATGAAAAGTATTCCTTATGCATTTGTCGTTGGGAGCTTAATGTATGCTCAGACTTGCACTAGACCAGACATTAGTTTTACCGTCAGAATGCTGGGTAGGTATCAAAGTAATCCAGGATTGGATCACTGGAAAGCTGCAAAGAAAGTTCTCATATACTTGCAAGGAATGAAGGATTACATGCTCACTTATAAAAGATCCAATCATCTTGAGGTGATTGGATATCAGATTCAGACTTAGCCGGATGCACCGATACAAGAAAATCAACATTTGGTTATCTGTTCCTTTTGGCTGGAGGTGCAATTTCATGCAAAAGTGAGAAGCAGTTAGTCATTACTGCATCCACTATGGAGGTTGAGTTTGTGGCATGCTTTGAGGTCACTATTCATGGGTTATAGTTGCGGAACTTTATTTTAGGGCTTGTAATTGTCGACAATATTGCCAGGCCGCTAAAAATTTATTGTGATAATTTTGCATCAGTTTTCTTCTCTAAGAATGACAAGTATTCTAAGGGTGCTAAGCATATGGAAATCAAATACTGGTTCATCAAAGAAGAAATTCAGAAACAGAGAGTGTCAATTGAGCATATTAGCACCAAACTTATGATTGCAGATCTATTAACAAAAGGACTGTCGCCCAAAACATTTAATGAACATGTTGAAAGAATGGGCATTATTGGACGTCACTAATGATATTGTATTATGACTCTATTAAGTTTATGTATTTGACACTCTGAGCTCATTTATGTGTATTTCTGATATATCCTATTTTCTACTTAGTATACATGATGGAAATAGATGAATGTTTGACAAGATAGTTTCTAACAGAGACATTATAGTTGGACCATTGCTATATTCTTATTTTGAATCATGACAAGTAGAGAGCTATAGTTGTAGTACATATAAGGGACTGTGTCGATTAATGACACACGACCACTATGACTCGCATTAGTCTTCTTTAAAAGGAAGTCTAGTCCTCTCTCCAACCCTTACGAACAGACGTAATGACGTTATTAACATAATGGCGTACGGTTGTCCCTCTCCATCAGAAACAACGTAAAGCACAAAGGATTAAGGGAGAGAAATCAGGTCTTCATCGTCTCCGTTTTCTGACGCAACAATCAACGCTTGAAGGTTTTGCTATGGATAAAGGTATGTCTTCATCCCTCTCAGAACATGAAAATCATGAAGATCGAAGATCTGTTAGTATTGAATTTCCGCATAAAAGTATTACGTTAACCACTACCAGAAGAGGCATACGTACAAGAAGCCTTACTATTGTTTCGGCAATTATCCCCATTGAATTCCGTCCACATTTGATTGGATTGTTCGTGGTGGGGTGGTGAAGGGGGGAGATTGAGTAGATTATGAAAAGATGGGGAAACATCGTTCAAATCATCTATAATTAAGTTTGGGCTCAATTTGCAGATACCATAACTATGTAAAAACCTTTGTTGTGTCTTTATTGTAGAAAGCTGCATGTTAATGGTCAAGGAATGAAATTTTGTGTGCGTATTAGGTGCGTGGTACATATTTGATTATTTACACCGTCTAATGTAATTTGAACTCTATACTACATGATTGATGAGGTTAGGTGGGCCATTTAATAAAACTGCCATTGACAATAACCCAATAGTAATATTACTTGTGAAGATAGTTCATTATTCATCCTATATTTAAACAACCATAACAATCCAAAGAGTTGAAAAAGCCATTGATTACCTAAATGTTATTTTAGTGAGCGAATTTTTTACTTTCTGGTGAAAACTAAAATTTTCTTCTCATATTTTAACTTTATTATAATGTGGATCACCAAACTCGTTATTAAGAAAGTCATGGATTACCTAACGCTTTTTCATGTATTGTATCTTTTGTTTTTCCTTTACTTTCTTGCTCTACGAACTCGAAGTGTGGAATTGGAGAAAGACCAAATGTTTGCTAGTGCTCTTCTTTCTTTAGTGGTAGTAGGAGCCAGGAAGATCTAGTTTGGTTTTCATATTTAGGGATAAGTGAGTTGAAAGTCCTAAAATTTGTCACGAAAGTGCAAGTAAGTCCTAAAATATTCAAAAATGCAATCAAGTCCTAAAATTTATTAAATTAGTAAAATCAATTCATTCTGTTCATTGCATTTTTTTGAAAGTTTTAGTATTCGATTACATATTCATGACAAGTTTTAAGACTTGATTGTATTTTTTGAAAGTTTTAGGACTCGATTGCACATACGTGACAAATTTTAGAATTTCCAACATACTCATTCCTCGTATTTAAGTTGAAGATCCTCATTTTAATTTTTTTAATTTTTTCTTTCTAATTTTGCTTACATAAGGTTTTGGGCCATCATTTTCAGTATATATCAACGAAAAACCAAGTCGTTTTCTTTCACGTGGCATGGGTATATTGTTGAGTGGTCTTGGGCTTCTCTCACCCTAAAAGTTACCTCAAAGTGTTAGGCTTTCCCTCACCCTTGTAATTGTCATCAACCCCTTCCACAAAGCATGTGAGATAACCCCATTAATCTTCTCCCACACATCGGGCTTTGGCTGGGAGCAACAATAACATGTAACTCTCGTGTGATTGTTAGGTCAAGACTTGTTAGTAAACTAGATTCTAATATCAGTGTTGGGTGGTCTTGGATCTTTCTCACCCCAAAAGCAAACTCAAATGGTGAAACTTTCCCCCATACTTTTAAATTGACCTCCAACCCCTTCCACAACCAATGTCGGATAATCCCATCATAGGAAGAATTGATGAAAAAAAATTCCTAAACATATTACAATTGTGTCAATTTAGTCCTATTTTTTTTTTTGTCAATTCAGTCTTAAACCTTTTGCATGATATTAATTCAATCCATCCGGTTAATTTTGGCTAGAAATAGCTATCGTGGATGTCGGCCGTTCTATGTGACGCAGCTAGCACGGACGTGGACCATTTTTAATAATATTTTAATACTTTTTCGAGTTTTCGTTTTTCTTCTTTCTCTTTCTATTTTTTCCTTGCCTTCCTTCTTCCTCCAGCCCCTGTCGGTCACTAGCAAGGAGGTGAAGGCCCAGATCTGGCAAAGCTCGATGTTGCCAAGGTTCGGCAACCAGCTGGAGGAAGAAGGAAGGGAAGAAAAAAAGAAGAGAAAAAAAATAAAAAAAATAAAAAAATAAAAGAATACATAAATAAATAAAACTAAAAAATATTATGAAATAAGTTAAAAATTGTCCATGTCAGTGTAGGTCGCACCACGTAAGACGGCCAGTATCCATGTCAGCGATTTACGATCAAAATTGGCACACACAAAAATCCCCCCCCCCCAAACAAACATATATAGCTCTTTTTGTGGCATGAAAGTACGTTATAATGTTTTTAACAGAACTTTAGTTTTGTTATCGACTTCCATTTGGACATGCTTTTACAATATTGTCATTGAGGAAATTTTATTTTATGCTAATTCCCTTATAATTGTTCAAAATTGTAGGTATCTTCAATCAAATCAAAGGTCTGCTAGGAATTTATTTATTTATTTGAGGAGCCAAAACGAATAACATAGTGGTTGGGGGAAGACAAAATGGCACTTCAACTACAATTCCTGTTATTTTTAATTCGTCTTTGACATTGAGAGACAATATATTCTTACTTGACGCTTTGTAGGTGTACACTGTTGAGAAAACATTCCTCTAAATATTTTGATTCTGACAAAACTATCATTCTTTAGAAAGAATCTGGTTAATACTTTGAAATATTATTGCAGGTATAACTGTGAATGAAAAAGCTTTTCCTGTTCCAAACTTGGTGTTCAGACTCAAAACGAAGTCATCACATATTTGCTTCTGAATAAGTTGAATCATATTACTCAGATAGAGTAGGTTATCACCTCTGAAGATCCAACTTCTAACTCTGGAGAAGGCTTACGTGAAACATCAACAAGGACTTTATCAAAGTTCATATTCACTGTTCTAGCCTGTTCAGATTCAAGAGATTCTTCTACTTCTGAAGACTGCTTCTGAATTATGTTCAGATTCCGTAATATACTCTTTCCAGATTCTGAAGACCCACATTGGTAGGTTTCCGTTTTAGCTGCAATTTTTATGGAAGTTTGTAATCTTTGATTGAAAGGATTATTTTGCAAATAGATCAGCAGAATATTCTTGATTGGAAATTGCCTTCCATGGGACAAGAAAACTTTCATATTTGAAGAACTCTACTTATGGAAACTGAAGATTTAGTTGTATGGGTGACTGAATCTGAAGAGTTCAGACTCTACTCCAACAGCTACCAAATCTCTTAAGTTACAGTATCTTCTAATCAAGATTGATGACGTCCAATTCATTGATTGAAGATCGATACCTTTGCAACGGCTAGTTCAAGATCGAAAGAGTATAAAAGGAGATCCATGATGACTATTGATGAGGGTGATCAGAATTTACAATTCCAAAGTACTTGAGTTATTCAGATTCATATCGTTGTTCTTGAGAGCGAAACACTTTATCTTTGATAGGCTCAGTAAGAGTGTAAAAATGTGATATCACTTGTAACATTACATTGATTCAGTAGAATTCAGCCAATCGACTATCAGCGTGGAAGAGTGGACATAGGCTTATCTAAGCCGAACCACTATACATCGTCGTGTGCAATTTCTCTCATCCCTAAACTCTTTATTTGTTGCATACGTTTTTTCAGAATCTCTTTCTGGAAGTAATTCAGATTCTGAATTTGTGATTCATTTGATTTATCTATGAATTCCGCGATTTAGATCAAATATTATTCAGAATCACCTATTCACTCCACTCTAGGTGATATTGCTAGCTACAACATACACTGTTATATTTCCTTGCACTTAGCTTTGCCCTTTATATCAACATCGGAACAAAATTTGTATCGGTATGTTATTGATCCAGATAGCAAGCTTCTCAGTGCCTTTTTCCTTCAGAGTCCTTGGCCTCGACTATTGATGAATTGATCGAGTAGTGATTGGTGTCTGCCCGAGAAGGTCGAGTGAAGAAGTAAAAGCATTGTGCAGTTGGTCCTATAATGCGAGCAAAGCTTTCGAAGGGAGCGTGGATAATGAAGTATGACATGTTCAAAGAGCGCGAGGACTTCATTGCGATCATGGTCACGATCTTAGCCTTCCATTATTTATTGGCAAATCTAAGAGAAATATACAAGTAAAATAACAGTTGTAAGCGAGACTAATACATAAAAGCGAGCATTCGTTGAATTTGTGCTATACTTTTAAGCGAGAAATATCAAGTATCATGGCTTGGGAGTCATAAAATTGTCACCACAGAAAAGTACCAAAGTTAAATGAGGACATGATAATTGAGGTACAAACCCTAACATTTTGCTTGGGAGAATTACCAAAAAAGTCCTAAACTTATTGTAATTGTGCCAATTTAGTGCTTAACATTTTGCATTTGCATCAATTCAGTCCATTCAGCCAATTTTACCTTACTGGGGCTGATGTGAACTTTTTTTAATAATTTTTTGAATTTGTTTTAGTGTTTTCTTTTTTTTTTCTTTTATTTTCTTTAGTTTTTCTTCTTCTTCTTTTTATAGACTTAGGGCCGGCGAGGGTCGCCGGTCGACCCTCTCCCAGATCTGGCGAGGGCCGCGACGCCCTTGCTAGATCTGGCCACGTGAGGGCACTACAGCCCTTGCCTAGTCTGAGCGAGGACCGCGATGGCCTCGCTCGATCTGGGCGGCAAGGGCGTCGCGGCCATCGCCCCTCCTAAGTCAGGAAAAAAAAAACTAAAGAAAATAAAAGAATATAAAAATATAAAAATATAAAAATTATTGAAATATTATTTAAAAAAAGTCCACTTCAGCGTCGAACGGGAAAAATTGGTCGGATGGACTGAATTGATACAAATGCTAAAGGTTAAGGATCGAATTGGCATAATTGTAATAGATTTAGGACGTTTTTGGTAATTTTCCCCATTTTGCTTACAAAAGATTTGGCAATATTTTATGCTTTTCATAGGGATTGCTTTAATGTAACACAATTAGTGATGTATCGGTTGTGTGTATTGAAAACCCAAACATAGAGATTGCTTCAAATTTGGTTAAAGTTTTTACCAATAGAAGTTGCACATTCTCTGGTTTGAAGTATTTTCTTCTAGCAACATTTATAATGGCAAAATCTACTAGGACTCGGACAGTGCAGATTCAAATATGCGTTCCAACTGGAGGACACAGATCGAGCTTAGCTCTATAGAACTCGAGAACTCCCTCGTTTTCCAAGGTGAGAAAGAAAAAATAAAAACATAAACGGAGGACTTAGTTACGACTTCCGTAAATTTGTCTTTATCGGTGTTCGTCCAAGACCATCTAATTCAAATACCTAACACAATGATTCTTTCGGGGGTTTTTTTTTTTTTTTTTTGCTTTCTCTCAAAGGTGGAAGACTTCTGCATCGCGGGGCAACCAAATACGAATTATTAAGGCTCGGCGACTCAGTTATTATTTGATTTTATGTATTAAACACCAAAATCAACTATAATTCGTGAGAAATCTAGCTACTGATTGCGACATGGCTCCCATGTGTCCTTTCATTCTTAGCATTTCTTTTATGTCACACGTTAATGTCTCCGTGGGAAGACTACGTACTCAAGTTGGTCGGGTTCACACTCGTATGAAGAAATAGATGCCATCTCCCCAAGTGAGGAGAGGACACAAAATTATGAAAGAGGGTGAAGGAAGATATGGCAATTTAGACGAGGCATGGAAATTAAGTGTTGCGTATATTAACGACACAAAGTATGTTAAATTTGTCGACAACCGCATTTGATTAAGCAAGCGAACTCATGAAGCTCGATGAGAACGCTATAACCTTTGAAGATTCCTCCAAATTTCAGATCAGATGGATTCGGATCATTTTGTTTGGCTTCAAAAATGATGGACAGAGACTTATTTCTAGAGTTTATTATGGATGTCATTATTTAGGTTTAAATACTATAACTTTAGAAGGCACTTTCTGGGATGTTCAGGGAATACGCCACGATTCATGATTGACATTTTTTTTAATGAAACTTGGTGTTTTTTGTTTTTGGTCAAAATAACATTTCCTTCATTTCCTCGATCAAAATACAAGAGAGAAACATCTCAGTTCAAAGAACACACCTTCAAATCAAGGCAAATTCCAGACAACTTCAAAACAGAACAAACTCTATATAATAAGAGAAATTATCAGAATAAGGGTATAGGTCACACGATCAAAAAGCACACTTATGAATTCTTCACACCAAAATGGGCGGCCGATCACCAAAATCTATCCTCCGTAATGAGCACACACCGAGAACTCCATTGGATGCTACGGCTTTGCCTTTCAGTGGTGCGCGCCTGTTGGCAATCAAAATAATATGTCCGTCAATACATGTGCTATGCACGAGAGAGATCGATAGATGTGCTATACATGTGAGAAGAAAATACTGAGGCACAGTATCAAGATACAAAGAAGTCATGCGCAGAGCACGTGAAGACTCCTAGAGGAATCGATCAAAGAGGAAACATTGGACGGGCTATTAACACCAGTACAAGTTGATGCCATGTGTCCAAGCCAGCGATACATGTTAAAAATGGACTAAACAACTATAAACACTGATACTGGTGAGAAGAAATCCCGCAAAAGATCCAAATGTTTTTCAAAGGGGCGCAAGAGAAGATGAATTTTGGTCTTTAAATACTTGACGAAAGAACAGTTATTGACAGTTAAGTTATCCGAGTGTTAAAACAGCATCATGAAAACGGGGTGAATGTGGGATTGAAAAAAATTAGGGCCGGCTGGGGAAAGAGTAATGAAACCTTGGTTGACATAGGATAAGAACCGCGTCAAATCACGCGGGACAGGGGAGCACCCGACAGTCCTCCCTCACGTGGCCCACGCGCGTAGCAGGTGCCCAGAAGTCACGGGTCTACGTCGCGACATATATTGTTGCCTCTGCGAGAGAAAGCGCGCAAGAGAAAGAGCGAGCGAGCGGATTCGTCTTAGTTTTCTCGAAATGGTTGGTTTTCCATTTGTTGCGGCTGGAAGGAATAGAAGAAACCCGGTTAGTTTTCTCTGCATCTTTGGGATTTGTATTAATGTTTGAGGTGGAGATGGCCCTCTACTTGTAGTTCGACAGGAATCATCTTCAACCATACAGTTTTTTTTTCTTTTTCTTTTCAGTCCTTTTTCTGTTTGGCCAGAAGCATAAGACTTGGTGTGAAACACTATGGATACTATGTGAAGCGGTTTGGTTTCCTTGATTTGACAGGAATCATCTTCAACCTCATCATCGTCACCTAGAATCAATTACGAAGTATTCTTGAGCTTTAGAGGTGCAGATACTCGCAAAGGATTCACGGATCACCTTTACAGCAAATTGGTAGATGCAGGGATCCAGGTCTTCAGAGACGATGAAGAGCTCTGTGCCGGAGAAGCGATCAAGCCGCAGCTCGTAGAAGCAATCAAGGGGTCGAAGATCTCGATAGCCGTCCTCTCCAAAGATTATGCTTCCAGCAAAAGTTGCCTCATGGAGGTTGTACAAATGTGGGAGTGCAGAGAATCTAATGGACAGACTATTCTCCCAATCTTCTATGATGTTTGTCCCTACGATGTAAAACGCCAGGCTGGGGATTTTGAAAATTCATTCGAGAAACATGTGAAAGACAAAGTCAACGCAGATACCATCAAAAAATGGAAGGAGGTTTTTCGAGAGATCGGGAAATTAAGCGGATATGATCTGGAGAACAAATATGGGGGGTAATTCTTTTACTTCTGGTTTATATTTTCTTATGAAATTGATTGGCAATTTAACAGGTTGAAGTTATGTATGCGTATTGAATGACCCGTGACTCGATCAAAGTGGCCATTTGAAAATGGATTGACTTATGACATAACTGCGAGTTAGACCAGCCGACCTGGTCCCCCAGGCACTACCCTCTGTTCGTTCCCCATGGCTAGAACTTTTGTTTTGCAGATGGCATGATATCAATGTCGAAATTGGTATGTGCATGAAAGGGTATTAGACCGTGCATTAAAACTTGCTTGCCATTTTAATTTAAGATTCCGCCTGCCCCCTGTTGGTTGATCTAATTTTTTGTCGGCTCATTCCCCCACTTGATTTTTGTTGTCATCCCGTGCTTCATCACTTATGTTTGCAGGCATGAGGCCCAGCTCGTAAAAAACATTGTTAGACGTGTCAAGCAGGTGTTGAAGAAGGATGACCGAGTCGTAACCGACAAACTAGTCAGAATTGATCGTCATGTTCAAGAGGTGATGAGAAAGCTTGGTGTTGTCTACAGCGATGGTCAAGCGATCCAAGTATGTGGAGGAGACGTACGTGTCGTTGGAATATGCGGCATGCGGGGTGTTGGGAAGACTACACTTGCCAAGGTTGTCTTCAACAAGATGAGTATGTTGTTTGATGAATGTAGCTTCGTTGAAGGTATTAATTCGCAAGGAGTCGTGTCTTCACAAGAAACGTTGATTGCTGAACTTCAAGGAGAAGAACGACAACCACTGGGATCTTCCGATGGTGGTATTAAAATTATATCAAGTCGATATACTAACATGAAGGTTCTCATTGTGCTTGATGACGTGCATTATTATAAACAAATCGAAGCATTAGTTGGCAAGGTTAGGTGGTTCGGTCCAGGAAGTAGAATTATTGTGACCACACCCAGAAAAAATGTTCTAAAGTGTTTCGACTTTGGAAAAGAACAAAAAGATAGGGCAGCTGAAGAATACGAGGTTGAGCCAATGGGAGATCAGGACGCTCTTCAACTCTTTCGTAAGCATGCTTTTCAAGGGGATGCTTCCCAAGATGTCTTTGAGTATGATTCCTTGTCCATAGACATCGTCAAAGCTCTTGGAGGGCTTCCTATGGCTATTGTGCTTCGGGCACAATATTTAAAGATCAGGAATGATATAGAAATATGGAGGAATACCCAGGATTCCTTAAACGATCATCTAGATGAGAGACTCATATCAGATGCCTTAGAGGCCAGTTACGAAACTTTAGGTGAGGATACGAAGGAGATATTCCTCGACATAGCGTGCTTTTTTAGTGGAAAGGATAAGAGGATTCCCTCTTACATGTGGGGGGCTTGTGATTACCGTCCTCCTAATGGAATAGAGTTGCTTCGTGACTTGCATTTGTTGGAGGTTGGAGAAAATAATGAACTAAGAATGCATGCTCTGACACGAGACTTTGGCAGGAACATTGTCAAGGGGAAAAAGAGTATTGAGCGCTGCAGGTTTTGGAATCACAGTGATGCACGTTCCATTCTAGGCATTTGGGCAGTAAGTTTTCAAAGCCTGCAGAAATTTCTTTTACAGGGTTACGAAAGTGTTCAAATAAACTTTCCATTCCCATTTAACAGAAACTTACTTATTTTTTATTTAATCCTGAAGGGAAAAGAATGGGATTTGTTCTTAACACGGTTTAGAACATGTGGTGGATAACCACTGATTTTGTAAATTTGATTTGTCTCATTTCATTAAAAGGAGTTAGAGAAATTAAAGTTTTTCAACTTACTCATATGTTTTTCCCCAACCGATACTTGACAGCATCCTGAAAGAGTAAAATGCATCGATCTCAGTGTAAAAGGCATCGGTCTCACAGTTGAAGACGGTCGCACAGGCTGTTTTACATGTGAAGAATTTTGCAAAATGTTGACGTTGAGGTACCTCAGCCTGGACCGGGCTCAAATCCAGGGAAATACTGAGAATCTTCCTCCAAGTTTGAGGTGGCTTGCTTGGCGAGAGTGCCATTTGATTCCTGAGCTATGTAATATGCATTTGAAGGAGTTAGTCATTCTCGAGCTGTCTTGGAGTCCGGTCACCAGAGTTTCAAAATTCTGGGAACAAATCAGGGAGGTATGGCCAATATTTTCTTTTTAAATCTCGTGTTAAGACGATAGATACGAGCATATTAAAGTTTGATATCTTCGTTTGCACATACATTGCAGAAGGCAGAGAAATTGAAAGTCTTGAACCTACAAGGATGTGTTCAGTTACAGCCATCGTTGAACTTTCCAGCTCCCATCAATTTGGAGATGTTGATAATGGAAGATTGTACTCTGTTATCTGAAATTAGGCCATTCATTAGGAATCTGAAGAAGTTGAGTTCCTTAAATTTGAGAAACTGCAGCCAAGTCACGAAGTTGCCCCAAGAACTGTACTGCATGGAATCTCTGAGGGAACTTGTGATTGATGGAACCGGCATCGAAGAAATTTATAGTGAGGGTGGGTTTTGGAAGAATCTCGAAACACTTAGTGCTCGCAACTGTAAACGTTTGCAACGGATATCCACAATTGGCCGCCTGAGGAATCTCTCAAGTCTCGCTCTGGATGGTGCTGATATTGGTGCGCTTCCAGATACTTTTGAATTTACTCAGACACTTAAGAGACTTTCATTGAGGAATTGCTGCAAGTTGGTTGAACTTCCACCTTCCATCGGGAAGCTGAAGGTGCTGGAGGTAATGGACCTTTCATACACTGGAATCGACAAAATGCCATCCTCAGTCAAGGAATTGACGGAATTGAAAACACTGAAGGTAGCAGGCACACACCTAAAAGAAATTCCTAATGATGTTGTGAAGTTAGCCAAACTGGAGGAGATGGATTTCTCTTTCTGCATAAGTTTGGAGGGCAAAGTTCGCTGCGATATTTCAGGATTATCCTCTTTGAGAATTTTGAGATTGTCATCATCCAATGTTGCCGGGCTGCCTCCGAGCATTTGCCGTCTCTCTCGCCTCCACACCCTAGACATACTTGACTGCAACCAACTTCAAGCACTACCAAGGTTGCCCGACAGTTTACTCAGTCTCCGCTGGGGGTCCAAAAACATGACAGTCCCCGACTTGTCGTACCTGACAAACCTAAGAGAGCTTCGCTTGACAGATGGTGAGCAGCCAAAACCGGGATGGCGCATGATGTTACTGAATCTAATGACCCCAAATATTGGGTGGATCACGAGATTACCAAGTCTAGAGACCTTGCAGTTGTCCCTTTCAAAGGTCACCAATCTCCCTCGGAATTTTAGTGTCCTTACTCAGCTCCGGGAACTCACTTTATCCTACATGAAGGAGCTAGACCTCACCCAACTTCCCTCGACCTCAAGCTTTTCAACTCTGTGTCTCAAACACTCCAAGATTCAAAAGCCCAAATTTTCTAGTCTGAAATATCTGTCAGAACTAGAACTAGAGGAGTGCGATTTAGCAGAGATTGATGGTCTTGAAGATTTAAAGCTTTTGGAAGTCCTGAAAGTTCTTCGATGCAATGGTATAACAAACCTTAATGGGCTCAAAGATTTATCACGTCTCAGGAAGGTGAAAGGTACCTTTTCTGCTCGTCCCAGTTTACCAGAATTCTCCAATCCTGTTGAATTGGACATATATCCTCCGGATTCTTCTCCGTCGGTGGCTTAATAGCCTTCCTCCTGTACGAACTACGTTGTACTTTCAAGTCTTCGACGGGACATCTCCTTTTAGTCTAAGAAACTGGAGAGCGACCTCTCTAAGGTACATGCTCCAGTTCTGTTTACAACTCTTTTTAACCGAAACAAAGTTGAATTTTATCGTTTCCGTGAATTCCTTATGTGTTTGTTGCATTGCATCTCTGCAGGGCTGCAAGATAGCGCAGGCAAATTCTTTTCGTCCGGCGATTGGTAGTGGCATCAACAATCTCGCACCAAACCATTGCTGAAGGTAATACCGACACTCGAATTGCTTCATATTTTGTTGGTGTTCTATTTGTACTCGTTTTCACAAAAGGTGCGGTTCATTGTAGCCTGTAGGATGCATCCAAAAGCCGTCCACTGCCACGCAACTGTTCGATTCCGGTGAGAAAGAGAAAACGAAGGGTACAGAAAAGATCAAGCATCGGTGGGGACGACATTGCAAGGACTCAGCAATCGCGAGCCCATCACGGGCCTGTGCTTTCGTCGGCTCTACTGGTGAAATCAGTCCTCAACACCGCCTTCAGCGATGCCTTTCTTCGTTCGAGTTAATCAAAGTGGTCGGGTTCCTGAATCTCCAGGAGTTGATTATAGGATGGTTATCTAATTAGAAGTAATTTCAACAGAGTGCGCTCGTGATTGTGAACTTGAATAGGATGATTGCAAGTCTTTGAATTAATATGCTGCTTGACTTACGACCATTCTTCTCGAGTTTGGTGAAAGGGAGTCTTCTGGTCAAGACATGTCATCCAAAACTAGTGGTGGCCACGGGCCGGTTCTGGATTACAATTTTTGTGAACCGGGCCGGTTCGGAACCGGCTTATAGCCGTTGCAAGCCAATTTAATTTTTTTTATTAAATAAATTTAGCATAAATTCTATAAATATCCCTTTTTATCTATCATTTTTTCTCGCAAATTCTTTCAAATCTGTGACTCTGTCAATTTTCTAAATTCGTTTTTCACTCAATTCTCTCAAAAAATAGCAAGTGGAAGCAGAGGTAATGGTAGAGAAAAGAGCCCAACCTCGATGGGAGAATTCGATCATCCTCATGATGCTCGTGATTTTGCTTATTGGGGAGACGATGTTGATGATATCAACATTATTCCCATCGTCGAGTATGTCCCAATGCAAGAAAGTCTACATCCTCCTCCTACCAGTGTCGAAGAAATGTCAACAACAAAAGAGTTAGAACGGGAGGGTACATCCGACATATGGGAACACTTCACGAAGGAACATTTAGGCGGAAATAAGTATGAGGTACAATGTAAATATTGTGGGGCAACATACAAATTTACAGATGGAGGCGGTTATGGAACATTTAAACGGCATTTAAGGTCGAAACATCCAACGCAAGCAGGGATCGACACCAGCCAACAACAAATTTTTGAGTACGCAAATTCTAACGCTTCTCCTTTATTTCGTTACAATGAAAAAGTTTATAGAGAAGAATTAGCTAGATTTGCTGCCGTTGAACGTTTATCGTTTAATTTTGGTAAAAAGTTGATTTTAATCATTTTATACAAACCGCATGTACTCTACAAGCAAAACCTGTTTTGAGAAATACGCTTAAACGCTAACTTTTTGATATTTATAAAAGAGAAAAAGAAGATTGGAAAAACTTTTTTATGAATTTCAATGGACGTGTGCATATAGGTAGCGACATTTGGAGTGATCCTTGACAAACTCATTCTTATATGGGTATTATAAGTCATTGGATATGCGATGATTGGAACATTCAAAAAAGAGTTATTGCATTTCGAGTTTTTGATGATAGGCATACGGCAATTAATATTTATAGAATAATTAAGCAAGTTTTAGAAGCATATTTTTTGGTTAATAAAATTTTTCAGTTGATTTTGATAATGCTGCGGCAAATTCTGCTTTCATTTGCAAACCCTCTTTTGGTGGATAATTTTTTCACGTTAGATGTGCTTGCCCTGTTTTAAATTTATGTGTACAAAATGGTTTACAAACTCTTGATGTTTTTCTCAACCAATAAAGACAGCAAGTCAATTTTTATGGAGACACCCTCAAATTATGAAAGAATTGAGCAAATTTTGTAAAGCAAATAGAAGAAGACTCAAAAGATTTTCAAGAGATGTTTCAACTCGTTGGAATTCTACGTACGAGTTGCTTAATCAATCTTTTGCATATAAAAATATATTATGTACGTTTATTTCGAATAATATTTCTCAAATTAATTTATTCCCACAAGAGTAGGATATTTGCAACAACAAAAAATTAGATCTTTTAAAAATTTTTAATGATGCAACTTATACTTTATTCGGTGTTTATTATCCTACTACGCATTTATTTTTAATAGAGTGTGTTAATATTGCTGGTATTTTTGAAGAAAATGAAAAAGATGATCAATTAGGTCTGACTATTATGGCAAAGCGAACGAAATGGCTGCATTATTATAGCGAAATTCCTCTTATTTATTTGGTTGCTTGTGTTTTTGATCCACGTACCAAATTAGATGGTTTAGGTGATGATTTGAATACGTATTATGACTGTTTACATTTGATTGAAGTTATAGATATTAGAACTATACAAACAGTAGTTAAAAAAGCAATAGTAGAAATGTATAGTGAATTTTCTAATAGATATAATGTAGGTGATAGTGGATCTTCCCAACCTAGTGACGTACAAAGTGGAGACCTAGGTAGAATTAGTAGAGGGTACAAAATGCTGATGAATAGGTAAAAAAAGACAAAAGGGAGCAACAGGAAATATTTCCGAAGTAGAGACCTATTTAACCACTTTTTTTGAGTTTAGTGAATTCGAAGGCGGCACAGATTTCAAAATTCTAGAGTGGTGGAAAAGGCATTCAACCCAATTCCCAATTCTCGCTCTCATCGCAAGACAGGTTTTAGCAACCCCTTGTTCAACAGTTGCGGCTGAACAAGCATTTAGCGCTGGAGGCAACATTTTGGACGACCGACGTTCAAGATTAGCTTCGGAATCGATGGAGGCTCAAGTTTGTGTCGATGATTCGACAAAGGCTTAACATTGACAACAAGAGATGGATCGCAGCAATGAAGCCGAATTCTTCGATGATGGAGATACCACCGCCACGGGTACCGGTACCAGAACCGGCGAAACGGGTAGCGACGATTGACGATAAGGTAAGTATGAGATTATCAAAGGTAAAAGAACTACATGGGCTTTGATTCTTCGATCCCAAGAAGATATGTAAACGTTTAATGATAATTCATTAAGTTCAAGCCCCTTCCTCTTCCTTTTTTCGCCCCAAATTTGATTACAATATTCAATTTGATTACAATTTGTATTTAATAATTTATTATTTCATAATTTCATAATTTTTTTATTTCATAATTAATTATTTAAAAATTAAATTTGGAAATCGGTACCGGCCGGTTCCATTTCGATTTTGAACCGGAACCGAGCCTTAAACCGGCACGGAACCGCTGGTTCAAAACCGGAACCTGAACCGGTCCTTAAGGTTCCAGTTCCGATTCATAGTGGCCACGAATCGGCTGGTTTCGAACCGTGGCCACTACTATCCAAAACTCTTGTTCTCTGTAACTTCCTTTCGCATTACTTATTACTTAAAACGACAAACTAATTGAAAAAAAAAAGTAACAAATATCAAAATAATAAATAAGTAAAAGGTGCCTAAGTAGAAACCCTTTTAATTAGATAAAATGTCCGATTATTCCACTTATGTCCCACTGATGTTATTAGTAACCAATTAGATAAGTTGAAAGGTGCCTCTTCTTCCAAATCATCTATGGTGCCCCTGAATCACCCATATATCTTCACACTATTCACCATTTCCTCTCGGAAACCTTCTTAATGTGCTCGCCGTCTTCATCTAGCCACCTGAGATACTCAATCGGCTTTTTTCCTGAGTATTTCTGGAGTTGCTGGAGGTGCACCAATCCGCCATCCCCAATCGCTGAATCTGCTTGAACTGGGTCGGTCAGCCGCTCATTCAAAAGAGCAAAGTAAGTTCTCTGATTAACCTCCAAAGCCCAAAGCTATGGAGGGAGGATGGAATCAAGACAGGTGTATGGCTGCCCTGTGCAGGAGATTAGGGCATCTTTGGCTTCGAAGGAAAATTGCGGTGCTAGATAATGTTGTGATTGAGAAGAGTTTAGAAGAAGGTGAACGTACCTTACTAGGTTGCCTCGAGGGAGATCCATCTGTGAACTTTCAAGCTCTTCAGTCCACTCTGAAAAAAGCCTGGAAGTCTGAGAATATCATTTGTAAACATCGACAACTTGGCCTGTTCTCCTTCGAATTCTCGTCAGTGGAGGAGAAAAACAAAATCATTTCTATGGGGCCACGGTCCTTTTCCAGCCATCTTCTAATCCTTAAAACTTTGGCAACCAAGCATTCTCCCACACTGTGTTGCCTTTGAGTCAAGGGCGTTTTGGATCCATATCCCTGGGCTGCCAATAGGAGGAAGAAAGAAGGAAGTGATAAGAAATATAGCTGAAAATGTTGGGGAAGTCTCTGAAGCGAGGACTGAAGCAAAGGGCTATGCATCCTTAACAGTGGGTAAGGCTAAAGTGATGTTAAAACTCTCTTCACCATTATTGTCGGGCATAATTTATAGTTTTAAAGGAAGAGAGCACTGGCTTGATTTTCACTTATGAAAGGCTTCCCCGTTTTTGTTACTCTTGTGGAAGGATAGGGCATTACGCTAAAAACTGTGTGGAAGTATCATATGATGAGGAAATTTTCTCTACGGATGATAATTTACTATATGGTTCATGGCTAAGAGCTGAAATGAACGCCTATAGCCCGTTCTGGAAGGCTTTTTATGACTTACCTGTGGAGGAGATGATGGAGGAGGAGGGTGTCCCAGAAACTCCGGCAAAAACTCTGGATACGCAGCTGTGTCTAGACTTAGGACCAGCAGTGGTCGTGAGTCAAGCACAAGCTCTCAAGCAGATATGGGCAAGAGGAAAATGTTAGAAAGAGTGGGTCTGACCTCGATGGAAACTCAGGTGTTAGAAGCAGCTGATTCCACAGGTATTGCCTATCCTCTCCTGATAGAGCTCCCTTCATTTCATTTCAGAACTCTGATGATTCCCTGAAAGAAAACCAAAGAAAGTTGAAAGTGAGAGAACGAAAGAAAACTAGAAGGTACAGTCCTATGAGCTTCAGGGAACTGAAGTCCAGCTTCTAGACGAGGCAAAACTGCTGGATACCCTGGTTCTTGCAGCAGGGAAAGAAACTCAATGGGCTTTGGTGGCTAGCCCGAATAAACCACCGGGTTACAAATGAGGCTTTTGTGTTGGAATTGTCAAGGACTGGGCAATCCTTTGACTGTCCAAGCTTTATGATCCATCGTGGCTCAGGAATGGCTCAACTTGGTTTTCTTAATGGAGACCAAGAATCAAGAAATGGTAGTTCATCGTGTTCGATACCGAAACTTCATCATTCTATAGTAGAGCCAAACCACACCCAATGCCTACTGGATTTACTACAAACTGATACTGGATTGCCAAATCTGGCCAGGCGAGGGCGCTACAGCCCTTGCCTAGTCTGAGCGAGGACCGCGACTGCCTCGCTCAATCTGGGCAGCAAGGGCGTCGCAGCCGTCGCCCCTCCTAAGTCCAGAAAAAAAAAACTAAAGAAAAGAAAAGAATATAAAAATATGAAAATATAAAAATTATTGAAATATTATTTAAAAAGTTTACTTCAGTGTAAAAGGCATCGGTCTCACAGTTGAAGAGGGTTGCACCGGCTATTTTACATGTGAAGAATTTTGCAAAATGTTGAGATTGAGGTGGCTTGCTTGGCGAAAGTGCCATGTGATTCCTGAGCTATGTAATATGCATTTGAAGGAGTTAGTCATTCTTGAGCTGTCTTGGAGTCCGGTCACCAGAGTTTCAAAATTCTGGGAACAAATCATGGAGGTATGGCCAATATTTTCTTTTTTAAATCTCGTGTTAAGACGATAGATACGAGCATATTAAAGTTTGATATCTTCTTTTGCACATACATTGCAGAAGGCAGAGAAATTGAAAGTCTTGAACCTACAAGGATGTGCTCAGTTACAGCCATCGTTGAACCTTTCAGCTCCCATCAATTTGGAGATGTTGATAATGGAAGATTGTACTCGGTTATCTCAAATTAGGCCATTCATTAGGAATCTGAAGAAGTTGAGTTCCTTAAATTTGAGAAACTGCAGCCTAGTCACGAAGTTGCCCCAAGAACTGTACCGCATGGAATCTCTGAGGGAACTTGTGATTGATGGAACTGGCATCGAAGAAATTTATTGTGAGGGTGGGTTTTGGAAGAATCTCGAAACACTTAGTGCTCGCAACTGTAAACGTTTGCAACGGATATCCACAATTGGCCGCCTGAGGAATCTCTCAAGTCTCGCTCTGGATGGTGCTGATATTGGTGCGCTTCCAGATACTTTTGAATTTACTCAGACACTTAAGAGACTTTCATTGAGGCATTGTTGCAAGTTGGTTGAACTTCCACCTTCCATCGGGCAGCTGAAGGTGCTGGAGGTAATGGACCTTTCATACACTGGAATCGACAAAATGCCATCCTCTGTCAAGGAATTGACGGAATTGAAAACACTGAAGATAGCAGGCACACACCTAAAAGAAATTCCTAATGATGTTGTGAAGTTAGCCAAACTGGAGGAGATGGATTTCTCTTTCTGCATAAGTTTGGAGGGCAAAGTTCCCTGTGATATTTCGGGATTATCCTGTTTGAGAATTTTGAGATTGTCGTCATCCAATGTTGCCGGGCTGCCTCCGAGCATTTGCCGTCTCTCTTGCCTCCACACCCTAGACATACTTGACTGCAACCAACTTCAAGCACTGCCAAGGTTGCCCAACAGTTTGCTCAGTCTCCGCTGGGGGTCCAAAAACATGACAGTCCCCGACTTGTCGTACCTGACAAACCTAAGAGAGCTTCTCTTGACAGATGGTGAGCAGCCAAAAGCGGGATGACTCATGATGTTACTGAATCTAATGACCCCAAATATTGGGTGGACCACGAGATTACCAAGTCTAGAAACCTTGCAGTTGTCCCTTTCAAAGGTCACCAATCTCCCTCGGAATTTTAGTGTCCTTACTCAGCTCCGGGAACTCACTTTATCCTACATGGAGGAGCTAGACCTCACCCAACTTCCCTCGACCTCAAGCTTGTCAACTCTGCGTCTCAAACACTGCAACATTCGAAAGCCCAAATTTCCTAGTCTGAAATATCTGTCAGAACTAGAACTAGAGGAGTGCGATTCAGCAGAGATTGATGGTCTTGAAGATTTAAAGCTTTTGGAAGTCCTGAAAGTTTTTCGGTGCAACGGTATAACAAACCTTAATGGCCTCAAAGATTTATCACGTCTCACGAAGGTGAAAGGCACCTTTTCTGCTCGTCCCAGTTTACCAGAATTCTCCCATCCTGTTGAATTGGACATAATCACTCTGGATCCTTCTCCATCGGTGGCTTAATAGTTTCTGCCCTGTACGAACTACTGTTGTACTTTCGAGTCTTAGTCTGAGAAACTGGAGAGCGACCTCTCTAAGGTACATGCCCCCATTCTGTTTACAATCCTTTTAAAACCGAAACAGAAGTTGGATTTTATCGTTACCACGAATTCCTTATGTGTGTATTGCTTTGGATCTGTGCAGGGCCACAAAATACCCCAGGCAATTTCTTCGCATCTGGCGATTGGTAGTGGCATTAACGATCTCGCACCAAAACCATCGCCGAAGGTAACGCCGACACTCGAATTGCTGCATATTTTGTTGGTGTTCTATTTGTACTCATTTTCATAAAAGGTGCGGTTCACCAAGACACCATTTACTGTTCTTTTTTGTAGCCCGTAGGATGCATCCAAAAGCTGTCTACTGCCACGCAGCTGTTCGATTCCGATCAGAAAGAGAAAACGAAGAAGAAAAATAAGATCCGGCATCACGGGGGCCTGTGCTTTCGTTGGCCCTGCTGGCGACATCCATCCTCAACACCACCTTCAGCGTTACCATTCCAAGTCGTCGGGTTCTTGAATCTCCAGGAGTGGATGATAGGATGGTGATGTGAAATGGATATGACGGAGATCAAACGAGGAGGAATTACAAGAGAGTGCGCTCGTGACTGTGAAATTGAATGGGATGATTGCGATGTTGAGGGAGAGCAAAAGAGAGAGAGAGAGAGAGAGAGAGAGAGAGAGAGAGAGAGGCATCTTTGAATTGATTTGTTGCATGGAAAAGGAAACGTTTCGTTTATGCTCTTCTCCTCCTCTTATTTGATTTGCTCCCCTCCCATGTTTTGATAGAAATCCCGGTTCATGGTGATGGCTCAACTCGTCCAGTCGGAAACGATGCTTGACTACATATAAATTTATGAATAACAAGGAAGTTTGGTAAAGGCAGCTTTGTGGTTAAGGCGTATCATCCAAAACCCTGTTCCCTGTGACTTCCTTTGGCATTACTTAAAAAGAAAAAATTGGCACAAATGATTTTTGAATTTTGGCTAAACAAGTAATGTGATTCATGAACTTTTGATTTATTCAATATGACCCATTAACTTTAGCCAAATGTGTATTGTGGTTTCTCAACTTTTAATCTATTCAATGTGACCTCTGAACTATATAAAAATGTTCAGTATTATACAATTTGCATTAATAAGAAGACAACATTAAAAAAAATTATATAATTTAGAAAGTAAATTAAACATGTACAAAAAGTCTAGAGATCACTTTAAACAAATTAAAAGTTCAAATGATATATTGCACATTGGGCTAAAGTCAATGGACCGATTGTGTCAATATCCCTGTTGGATAAATTTAGTGAACGAATGGGAACAAAGTCTCAACGAGAATATTAGATAGCAATTATTCTTTAGGAAACAATTGGAAACAAATGTTGTACTTCTCTTGTTTGGAAAGAAACGAAAATTGAAAATAGAAGAAGAGAAGTGAATATTGAACAAATTTGCTTAATATGTATTACAGAAATGAACACAACCTTTCACGCTCTTTCGAACAAAACACAATTTCTCGTGTCTGAAAATAACTGTAATTTGGACACAACTTTTCATGCCCAAAACAATTATTTTCAACACAACTCTTCACGTCCGAAAATTGCCATGTTTGAAAAATTGCAACTATTGGCTAAGTAGCACCAACACTGACACGACACGACACGACACGCTGACACTTCATTCTAAAAAAATAGAGAATTCCGACACGTTGGGATACGTTTTATGTAGATGATAAATTATCATGTATATATGAAAATATAAGCAATGAGTTTCTTCTTATTCTTCTGTTAAGATTAATGATTAGGTTTTTTTCGGCTGGCTGGATATATTAATTTTGGAGTGGCTGAGTATATAACTTAGGTATATAAATTTCCGTTAAATATATATATTTTGACCCATAATTTATTGAAAATGCTTAAAATTGACCATGTGCGTGTCAAAATGGCGTGTCAGGATGCTAGACGCGCATGTTACTAGCGTGTTTGGAGCGCTGACCACGTGTCGGTTGCATGTCGGATAGTGTCGGACACGACACGGCACGGAAGACCTAGAGAGTGTCGGTGCTTCCTAGACCATTGGACATAATTAATTAATTAATTAAAAGTTTGAAATTAAAATTAACAAAATAACTGCAACTCCCACGAGAACAATCACACTATTTCGTTAAGACTCAATAGTTGATTTATTATTATAATCTCAAAAAAATAATGATTAGTGCCAATTATAAGAGCCAAAATCGCGCAATTATTTGCGCATGTGGGTATAGTGGGGTCTAGCCCACTTGCCCATTTCTCTATTTGAAAGACTATAACAGCCTTCTAACTAATAAAGTATTTCACATTTTCCCCTCCATTCAATGTGGGATGAAGTAAATGCACTTTTTGTTTGTTTTGCAAACAAACTTCAACAATCCCTACTTAAAACTACAAACTAATTGATAAAAGTTCTATATATATAATAATAATGATATAAAAAGTTAAAGATGCCTACTAGAAAGTTAGAAACCCTTAATTTTTACATTAATTAGATAAAATGTCCGACTATTCCACTTATGTTACACTGATGTTCCTAAAAGAATTGATATATAAAGATGTTATTAGTAACCAATTAGATATGTTGAAAAGTATGTAATTAAACATATAAATGTCGACTAATAACAAAATGCAAACTGATTGAAAAAAGATTTTAAAACATTAATATTAGAATGATAAAAAAAGAGAGTTAGAGGTACCTACTCAGTAACTATTAACTCATACAGTAATTCTATAAAAGAGTTAAATTGGCTCTCCCGACAGCGATTTCTGTTATTTTAAGAAATAACATAATATCATTTGACACTTCCCATGTGTACAATATTATATTTCCTTGCACTTAGCTCTGTCCTTTATATTATCATTTGAATAGATTCGTATCCGTATGTTTTTTTATCCTGATAGCAAGTTTCTCATTGCCTTTGTCCTTTGGGATATAAAAACTTCAAAAGTGATTTTCTAAAGAAGAGCACATCAGAAATGGAATGGTTACATCCGAATAAATTATCTAATAGATTGATTTTTCATTTTTCTTTTCCTTCTATACTACCATGCACAAATTATCAAATCGATTGTCATGTGATTAGATGTTACACTTTAATTTTCTTATCGTGTCCTTTATCCTTTTTCAAAATAGCAAGCTTTGGAAGATGAATCTTTTTTCTTACGTGTTAGGATTTTGCAAATGCAATAAAATACTATTATAATATGATTATTACATGAAAAGAAGAGGGGCAAACATGGAATGACGAAACTTTCACTAAGACGGAGGTTTTTTTTTTTTCCTTTTTTTTTTGAATTTAATAGCACATGAACCTTTAATTTCTGTCCAGTTCATTCCTTATTCATTCTCTATATTTGTTATTAAAGCTCCTCCTTCTCAAGGATGAAAAAAAATGGAAAAATCACGAGAATAAATGAGACCATTCTTTGAGGCAATCTTAGAAATAGCCAGCCAAACATGCCCAAAAGCATGAATGTGAGCGAATATTAAGGTTCCTCAACTCGTGAGAATTTGTTTTTACTAATGTTCGGAACAATGATATCAGAAAAGACAAGCGCATGCATCATGTGATATAAATTTATGGAGAAATTCCGAAATTACGAGTTACACAAGCGCCGGTGGTTTGGCTGAAAATGCCCATCGCTGTGTCCCTACTCCCTGTAATGCTCCTTTAGCTGCACATAAAGCGTGCTTGTAGTAATACTTAGCCTCGCGGAGAAAATTGTTACTTTGCTAATGGGTGCTATAGTGATGTGAGCAATATAAAGGCATCAAAATGATTCAGAGGTGGAAGAAAAAATTGAATTATTACCGTAGCATCGTTGAAGTACCGTAGAAAACATGTATCGCACTTCTGAATTAACTCACTCGAGAAATTATCTATTTTGACAGATCCCGCATTGAGCATGACTGTTTTGTGTTTTGATACATAAGTAAACACTTTCTTAATACCCAAAAAAATACCTCAACTTTAGCATATGTCACAATTATATCCAAAACCTTTTTATCTCTTAAAAAACCTCTAACTTTTACTTTTGTCTCAATTCTACCGACCAATATAAAAAAAAAAATCCCAACTTTAGCATCTGTCTTAATTGTCGACATGTATAAAAAAAAATTTGTGACATTGGATCGATCGCTTAAGACCTTTGGTCTCTACCCAGACCCATATCCAAAAATAAATTTCTCTCATAAAAATCATCAATGTTTACTTTTGTCCCAATTGTACCTTCGTCAGCCTTCCGTCCATAATCACCGTCTAGGAAGCACCGACACTCTATAGGGGCCTACGTGTCGTGTCGTGTCTGACACTCTCCGATACACTCTGACATGCGACAAACACGTGGTCAATGCTCTAGAAACGCCAGCGACAAGCAAGTCTAGTATCTCGACATGCCATTTCGATACACACGGGGTAAATTTTAAGCATTTTCAATCAATTATTGGTCAAAATGTAAATTTATCAAATATATATGTGTGAGTTATATATCCAGCTACCCCAAAATTAATATACACACCCATAAAAAAAAAACTAATCATGAATCTCTTACAGAAGAAAAATAAGAAACTTACCGCTCATATTTTTATATATACGTGATAATTTATCATGTTAATATACAACATATCCCAACGTGTCGGAATTCTCTATTTTTTTTAGAAATAACGTGTCGGCATGTCGTGTCGCGTGTCGATGTCGTCGATGCTACTTAAATCACTGTTAGTTAATCCTACGTGGCTCGAATTTTCTCGTCAAACGTACTAATGAATGTTCGAAATTCGAAAACAGCAGGTTTCAAAGACGACAAGATTTGAGATCGTTCGTCTAAATAATTAGATCTCTACGTCTAGCCGTTCTTTAGGCTGTTGAGTACTGGGGAGAATCCAAAAGGCGCCATCTTGAGTGGCTCCGTATCTCATGGCAATGTGTAGGGGAAGCAGGCAACAGAAGAGAAGTTAGGGGTTTTTTCATGTTAGCTTTGCTGAGGTGTAATTCATTAACGACATGAAAATACCACGTAGGATTAACTTACGGTGATTATGGAGTTTAGGACTGTTTGGGTCTGAATTGACATCCGTACAAAAAGTTTATGGCTGATTGGACAACTTATTTTGTTTCTTTTTGGTCGGAAAACCACTTATTTAACATATAAGCATATAATTTTTATATAGTAAAGAGTAAAATATAGTATTTTCAATTATTCATGAAAATTAAAATTCAATCTAATTATCTAGCCAATCTTGATCAACAATGGAAAAGGAAAATTGATCCAAATATGGAAGCATGATCCAATGTTAAACATACTTTTATATTTAGATCACATCTGAATATACCAAAAGACAAGCACAAAAGGGAAAAAAAATGAAACTTCTTGCTGTTCTACTTCTGCCATGAAGAAATTAATTAATATCAATTGTAGAATCAATCTCATAACACTGGATCAAAACTTTAAAATATACTTAAAACTTTTCTTTGAAATAATTTGAGGTGAGTTTGAAAGTGAATAAGGTGTAACTAGATTTTTAACCCCACTGGCAATTCATATTAAAAAGTGAAAAGCTAAAAACAAAAAACAAAATAAGTGAAGTTTAGCTTTGAAAACCTACAAATTACTTTCAGAAAAACAATCACAAGGTTACAATCAACTAGATAATTAGATTGACTTTTAATTTTCAACTTTGAAATAAAGTTTCATTAAACTATTTGATAAAAAAAATATGATATTCATGAGACGTCATAGTCGTCATAAATAAAAATTTCAAATCTTCAGCTTTTGTAATTAAAAATATCATGATTAAAATCAATAATATTTTTCTAGACAAAGTGACAATAAGATGCATGATAAGATGATATCCTTTTTGATGTCATTGAGCCCTTGTATTGTAAAATTGACGAAAAATATGATACAAATTAATAGAGTTTTGTTGATTAGCTTGATGAAAAAAGAAATAATGAGTTAAAGGCAGAGAGAGAGGGGGTATTTCGGTCAATTAACTGAAAAAAGAGTGCCTTAATCAAAATGGAGGTGGAAATAGTGCTGCCCTTATAGAGCTTGTGTGAACTTATTAAAAAGCGCGTATTTCGATATTTGTGGGCATTATTGTTTCTAGGGCGCAGCAATGGGGGTGATCGGTTTGAGGGTCGATCCAAGTTTCACATGAAACCTGGAACCTAACTGTAGAATCGATCCTCCAAGGTCGATTTCAGGGTCTACTTAGGTATCACATGTATTCTTAATTGAACGATCACAATGAATCATTACCTCTAATGAGCACCATTTATTGTTATAATTCACTGACCACAACTCATATTTAGACACACGAAGAATGTGAAACATTAACAAGGTAAAAGTTTTAGTCATGGATATTACCGAAAAGAAAACTCAGATTAGTGATTCTAAATTACATACTCATTATCGAACACCATTTAATACCAAGACATAGAGCGAGAAAAACACAAATATTTATTGTAAGTTTCGAGTGGAACCTATCAAAATTGATTATTCAATTTTTGGAACCTGAAACCTACTGCGTACTTTAGAATTTATAACCTAAAATCATATTGATTCTCATCAGTCCGATTCTTCAATTTTTAATTTTACCCTAAAACTATGCTCATCTTTGCTAGATGTATCCTGGCGTCAAATGATGACAACTATTGACTTGCATAAAACGCAAGTTGCTTTTATTTCTTTAAAAATCCATTTGGCTTTCTAACCCTTTCCCTCTCTTTGAGAGATATTTGCCTGGGTTCGAATACAATGTATCAAATAAATCACAACCGTTAATCTTATTGGTCCCACGTGTGGACCAAGTGAGCCCACCTGCCTCTCACAAGATCAACGGCCGAGATTCAATTGGTCCAGGAAGAACTTCCCCCTCTCTCGCGTTGAACGGGTACGCTTTGTCCCCATGCATAGCGACAGTCCCAAAGTCAACTCTTTGATCATACCCAATCCCGAGGAAACAATAATCTGACCAGACCCAACACCAGATTACTCATCTCTCTTTGATGATCGTCTGCTGCATCTGATCCGAAGCGAAGAACGAACTCACCAGTGATTTCAATGGGGTTCAAGTTCAACCTGAACGCACTGTGTCTTTCCACGACGACGTACGGCTCTTCTTTCGCATGGTGTTCATCTTGCCAGCCACCGCCGCTCGGCTACCACCGCACGCCTCGCGGTGTGTCCGCCATGTTCGCCGCCATGATGCTCGGTGGACTGTAAGTCACTCTCTTCTCTTCTCTTCTTTTCTCTTCCACCTCAAAGCTCACCAACACAAAGATGGCAAAGAAAAAAAATCCAGTCTTTAAAACTTCATTGCATTTTGTCAGGGCCTTGGGACTGCTCGCTCCGACCATGCTCGCGTTCGTCAAGTCAAAAGCGTCCAAATTCTTCCGCAGACCCACCACGACAGCCAAGAGAGAAGAGGAGACAAACAACCCCGAAGCCGCGACGAGCGGCGGCGACGCGCCGGCACTGGCCGGCGAGGAGTACGAGGTGTTCCTGAGCTTCAGGGGGCCCGACACTCGCGCCGGGTTCACCGATTGCCTGTACCACGCCATGCTCGGCGCCGGAATCCGCGTCTACCGAGACGACGAGGAGCTCCGCGTCGGCAGGGAGATCGGCGGCGAGCTCATGCGGGCGCTCGACGTGTCCAAGATCTACGTGCCCATCTTCTCCAGGGACTACGCGTCGAGCTCGTGGTGCCTCCGCGAGGTAGCGCGCATGGTGGACTGCGCGGCAAGGTCGAAGGGGAATAAAGAGATCTTGCCGGTGTTCTACGATGCTTCGCCTTCGGATGTGAAGCTCAAGACTGGGCTGTACAGGAATGCCATGCCCAAGCACAGGAAGAAGTTCGGGGCTGAGGAAGTGAAGAGGTGGGAGGATGCTCTTGTGGAAGTTGCTGAATTGAAGGGATGGGACCTCAAAGCTAGAGGGTATTTACTGAATTATCCAATTTTCTGTCCTTTTCTTAAATTTTCGTGTCATTCATACACAATCTGATTGTTTTATTAGAATGTACAATTTGAAGTCCTCAGTCATTGCCATTTTCTGCGGGAATAAGATTTCTCGGAGTTTCGACAGTTTGAACTGTGGGAAGAAGTTGGCAGTAATGGTACATTGTCTGGGGTCTCAGTTGAATGCAAGTATAACATGTGTTGGGGGTAGTCATCGATGTATAGACTCATGAAATCTGCCAGACTCCATTTTAGTATTCAACAACCAACTTTCAAGATTAATGAGCTTGGATAATCTCTGTTCTGTTCCGGACTTTGATAGGCCTGTCATCAAGTGGTAAGTGGTAACCGGTAGGAGTAAACTGACGAGTTGATTAACTCTCCGTTTTGGTCATGCTGGCTCATATACCAAACACATCTGGAAGTTCCATAAAAAAATTTGTCGTTTGGCTAGTCTAGAATGCAATTTCTAACTATAGTGTCCAGTTCAAACAGAGACCAAACAGAAAACATCAAGGGGTAAATCATAATAGACCATCATATCGAGAAGGCATTTGCAATGAGATGAGATTGCACACTGTCGCGACCTAAGAAATCGGCTTTCCCAATTTTAGGTTAATGGATTGCCAAATTAATTAATTAGATTAATTAACTTAGCTCGAACCCTCCCAAGTTCTACCAAATCGCAACTTAGGTTCAATTTCATGCAAAGATTTATCTTGGAGTCGCCACTAATCGTTTCTTGGTAGGCCGATTAGAAACCTAAGTAAATTAGCGGGAGAACTAAATTACTTCTACGAACCAGAGATTAAGGGTCCGGGAACTTGATTACATTAATTTTTAATTAATGCCCTTTCGGTACCAACTTCACGAAAAAAGTTCAATTTGGCAATTTTGATACATTCTCACTTGAAGTCCAAAGGTGCAATTTTTTGGGTTTTCTTTTTTATGAAAATGTAAGAATTAAACTACATGCAATGTATGCCGTGAAAGTTTAATAAAAATGCAATCTAATCGAAATATTTACAAGATGGATTAGACGTGCAATTATCTACATGATGCTAATTTTGGAAGATGCAATTTTTAAGCATGGTGGAATGATATGTCCGAGAAAAATTTAATCGGGATTTCAATCAATTAGGTAACAAAGTTTTTGAACATTCTAAAAAAGGGATTAGAATCGTTACCTAATTTGGCGGATTCGACTATCGAGTTCAAACCTTGAATTGTCTTGTGGATCGGGACCTTGGACCACGGCTCGAACGACGGGGATGGACTTGCGGCTTTGTGTTGATGGAAGGATTGGCAAGGGAGACTCGGTCGGGAAATCTCTCAACCGAACTCTTTCTTCTTTCACACACAAGTATTTTCTCACCTCACTTTGATGATTTTTTTTTATATCTCTCTCCAAGCTCTCAAGAACTTCTTCTCCAAAGATTATTTTCTTCAAAAATTCTTCTCCCAAAGCTCTCAAAAAACTCCTCTCAAAGATTTTTTTCTCCATCTTCCATTCTAATTTCTCCACTAACTCCATCTTTTTGTTATTTGCAAAGTAGTCCCTCAAGTTTTGAATATTTGCACTTTAGTCCTTGAGGTTTTACGTGTTTGCAATTCAGTTCCTGAGGAAATATTTCTGATTGAGTCCGAACCTTCGAAAGATAAATCCTTTGTCGAAATTCGTGCCTAGTCCAATCGCATATCATTTTAAAACTCGAATCTTCCGCCGCTAGTCTGAATGCAATGCATGAATAAATATGATTATTTTTTGCAAGAACTAAAATTAGTTCTAATTTTTATAGAAAAATGACTAGAAATGTTAGTCAGAATTTAGGTGTCAACAGCTGCCCCTCTTTGAGTGGAGGCTCGCAGAGGTTTCGCTCAAAGACAAGATTGAACCTAAATTTTGACAATGCAATTGATGAATGATTATTTTTGGGTGGGGTTTTAATCCCATTTTTTATGCAGATAAAGATGATGCATGAAATGCAAGACTGTAATTAAAAAAACATGCCCATGCTTCTCTCTTCCATGGAATAGAATGGGAAAATCTGCGCATGGATTGCATATGAAATACCTGTTTTACCAGACACTTCGTGATGCTGATGATTCCCTTAATTTCCAAGCTCCTTCTTGGGGATGTAAGGATCTTAAGGTACTGGGGCCTTATCTATTATCAGAGATTTCTTTCTGATGCAAGACAGCGCGAGATATGTTGAAAGTGTTCTTCCAAGATCACAAGAGCAAGTCGATCATGAACCGGAAGATGTCGAAGTCACAAGAGCAGGTCGATCATGACTTTGACAACATATATCGAGACCACGAGAGCTGGTCGATCATGGGTTGATAAATTCCTCTTGGGACCACCATCGTTTTAATGGGTTGCCATGAGTTGGAAATGTCTCTCGAGACCACCATCGTTCTAGCGGGTCTTCGTGAGTCGGTAAAATTTCTCTTGGGACCACCATCGTTTTAGCGGGTCGCCATGAGCTCATGAGAGTAGTTCGATCATGAGTTGGATAAAGATAAGACCAAGACCACAAGAGCATGTCGATTGTGACTTGGGTAAAGGTATCACGAGGGCAGGTCGACCGTGAATCGGGTAAAGATCAAGAACACGAGAGCAAGTCGATCGTGAATTGGGTAAAGATAAAGATCAAGAACACGAGAGCAGGTCGATCGTGAATTGAAAGATGTCGAAGTCACTAGAGCATGTCGATCATGACTTGATAAATTCCTCTTGGGACCACCATCGTTTTAATGGGTTGACATGAGTTGGAAATGTCTCTCGAGACCACCATCGTTCTAGCGGGTCGCTGTGAGTCAGAAATGTCTCTCGAGACCACCATCGTTTTAGCGGGTCTTCGTGAGTCGGTAACATTTCTCTTGGGACCACCATCGTTTTAGCGGGTCGCCATGAGCTGGAAATGTAGTGCCAAGATCACAAGAGCATGTCGATTGTGATTTGGGTAAAGGTATCACGAGAGCAGGTCGATCGTGAACCGGGTAAATACCTCATGAGAGCAGTTCGATCATGAGTTGGATAAAGATAAGACCAAGACCACAAGAGCATGTCGATTGTGACTTGGGTAAAGGTATCACGAGGGCAGGTCGACCGTGAATCGGGTAAAGATCAAGAACACGAGAGCAAGTCGATCGTGAATTGGGTAAAGATAAAGATCAAGAACACGAGAGCAGGTCGATCGTGAATTGAAAGATGTCGAAGTCACTAGAGCATGTCGATCATGACTTTGATAACATATATCGAGACCACGAGAGCAGGTCGGTCATGGGTCGATAAATTCCTCATGATATCAATCATGAGTTTGGTAAATATCCAGATCACAAGGGCGGGTTGATCCTGAACTAGGAGATGTCGAAGTCACAAGAGCATGTCGATTGTGATTTGGGTAAAGGTATCACGAGAGCAGGTCGATCGTGAACCGAGTAAAAACCTCATGAGAGCAGGTTGATCATGAGTTGGATAAAGATAAGACCAAGACCACAAGAGCATGTCGATTGTGACTTGGGTAAAGGTATCACGAGAGCAGGTCGATCGTGAACCGGTGAAAACCTCATGAGAGTAGGTCGATCATGAGTTGGATAAAGATAAGATCAAGAACACGAGAGCAGTTCGATCGTGAATTGGGTAAATATCCAGATCACAAGAGCGGGTCGATCATGAACCGGAAGATGTCGAAGTCACAAGAGCATGTCGATTGTGATTTAGGTAAAGGTATCACGAGAGCAGGTCGATCGTGAACCGGGTAAAAACCTCATGAGAGCAGGTCGATCATGAGTTGGATAAAGATAAGATCAAGAACACGAGAGCAGTTCGATCGTGAATTGGGTAAACATCCAGATCACAAGAGCGGGTCGATCATGAACCGGAAGATGTCGAAGTCACAAGAGCATGTCGATTGTGATTTGGGTAAAGGTATCACGAGAGCAGGTCGATCGTGAATTGAAAGATGTCGAAGTCACTAGAGCATGTCGATCATGACTTTGATAACATATATCGAGACCACGAGAGCAGGTCGGTCATGGGTCGATAAATTCCTCATGATATCAATCATGAGTTTGGTAAATATCCAGATCACAAGGGCGGGTTGATCCTGAACTAGGAGATGTCGAAGTCACAAGAGCATGTCGATTGTGATTTGGGTAAAGGTATCACGAGAGCAGGTCGATCGTGAACCGAGTAAAAACCTCATGAGAGCAGGTCGATCATGAGTTGGATAAAGATAAGACCAAGACCACAAGAGCATGTCGATTGTGACTTGGGTAAAGGTATCACGAGAGCAGGTCGATCGTGAACCGGGTGAAAACCTCATGAGAGTAGGTCGATCATGAGTTGGATAAAGATAAGATCAAGAACACGAGAGCAGTTCGATCGTGAATTGGGTAAATATCCAGATCACAAGAGCGGGTCGATCATGAACCGGAAGATGTCGAAGTCACAAGAGCATGTCGATTGTGATTTAGGTAAAGGTATCACGAGAGCAGGTCGATCGTGAACCGGGTAAAAACCTCATGAGAGCAGGTCGATCATGAGTTGGATAAAGATAAGATCAAGAACACGAGAGCAGTTCGATCGTGAATTGGGTAAACATCCAGATCACAAGAGCGGGTCGATCATGAACCGGAAGATGTCGAAGTCACAAGAGCATGTCGATTGTGATTTGGGTAAAGGTATCACGAGAGCAGGTCGATCGTGAACCGGGTAAAAACCTCATGAGAGCAGGTCGATCATGAGTTGGATAAAGATAAGACCAAGACCACAAGAGCATGTCGATTGTAACTTGGGTAAATATCCAGATCACAAGAGCGGGTCGATCATGAACCGAAAGGATCAAAATGACAACTAAAGTTAGCAGAGTTGTCAATTTGAAAAGGATTTAGAAAACTTACCTGGATTCTTTGAGCAAACGGCTAAGGGAAGGACAAGCTGACTGGGTCATACCTATCTTTTCACTCGAAGAAGAGATTGAAATGACCGTGTGCATAAAATTAAAGTAAATGCAACATCATATGCCAGTAAAAACTCGTTTGCTTGCTTGCATTACAAGGCTTCACTAGGGAATTTCATCAATAAGGAAATCTGTTTGATCCTTTTGATAAAACCAATCAACATTGAATGAGGAACCTTCAGTCAGAAAGGACTTTCACTCACTCTCATGAAAATGCTTTTGATGACCCGACCATTGATGCGGGTATGAGAATCACTCACAACTGTCACCGTTATGCTTGATAAGGGTCTGGGTATTCTCGCAATTGGTACGACCGAGCCGATCTGGAGGTCTTGATTAGGACCGTAATGAGGGCTAGGTCAAAGGTTCACAAAAGGGGACTCTCCATGGAGTCAAGGCTTTTTGAAAAAGAATCTTCATCATCTGCTCCGAGTTTACAAGTCAAGAACCCTGCAAAAATGAGAGAGAAATAATCTTGCTCGAATTTCTTCGAGCGATGCTTAAAATCATTCAACTCTACGTTAACTCAAATGCCCTAATCAAAAGAGACTTCCAAGGGTTGTAATGTATGTTGGGATTTGGGACTGAGAAACGAAAAGGCCCATTTTAGCTCAGAAAGTATATGAGAAGGGCTTGATGTTGATGATCATTGTTGCCTTATCACCAATCTTGGCCTTCCAGATTTGATTCCGCTGATTCCATCATTGCTTGAAGATGGCATAAATTCAGTCGAGGATTACATTTTACAATTTGGATCCTCTAGGATTTTTCTTTATGAGTCGACCCATTGGGGATTTACAAAAATGCAATCATGTACATTGAAAATTTGAAAGTACTTTACAAGGGAACAAGGGTTTGAATGGACATTGGCCTTGCTTTTGATAGGCACTTTGCTTTTTAATGCCCGAGATTTTCTGTGAGATCAGCTTTCGCTTTTCTTACTCCCGGCTCCCGTTTTTTTTTTGTCTCGACGTCTTGAATTTTTGTCCCTTTTTTTGACGTCTTGATTATTTTTTTCAGGAGCGGGCCCTTTTCTTTTAGGCTGCACTTGCGTCTTCTTCTTTTTTGGCAATCCCGTGATTTGAATTCCCTTTCTCTTTTTTTTTTTTTAAGGAATTACAACAAGAAGACAATTTACAAAAATTATGCCAGACATTTCATGAAAAATCTAGCACATGAGATGAGTTCATTCGGGAATTCTCTGTTGACCCGATTCTCTTCAATTCTGCCCCTTGGGAATGGCACCGTCTTCACGTTGGAATGAGCAATGATCATCAACGAGGGTTTAAGAAATGAATTTGTAGGCTCAAGTGGGCTATGCAAAGGGTAGAGTGTATAGGATAGAGAAATGAATGCTCTTCATCATCTTAAGACACTTGAATTAAAGTTTGAGTATAATGCAAAGCAAAACTCGAAAGATTGATGTTAGTCTGAGCAAGAGAATTTCTAACCATTTACCTCATGTTCTGTCGGAATTGCCTCGTCTAGACCCCGATGTAGGGTGGTTCTTGATAGGGGTAAAGAAATGAAACCGTCGCTCAAGGGGTTTGCAATGGATAACCTGTAGTGTTTGGATAGAGAACTGAATGCCTCCGTCACTTCGGCTATCGTACCTTTCGCGAGAAAACCCTTTACCTTGAGAATGCAGAATCTAGCTACCTCTCAACTCACTGGGGATTAAAAATGCAGGACGTGTGTGGAAATGGCTCGCCTTTCGTCGTTCTGACATTTCTCATTCAATAGATGGCCTGATCAAAAATTCTTTCTTAACATCATGTACAAAATTTTGCCAAATGTGAGCTCCTTTCAAGGCATGCTAAGCATGTTCAAATTCATTTTTTTTGTGGAAGCACCTCTCTTCACTTTGAGCTCACTCCATGAGTGCTTTGCAATTTTCCCCTTACCGGCTCCACCGCTTGGTGGCAAATGAATGAATGAATTTGTAGCCATCAAGGTTTTGGAATCGCCCAAGGTCTTAGTCTCGTTCGGTCGGGCATTCTCGTCTTCTTCTGCAAAAAAGAAAAGTGCAAAAAGATTTTTATTATTGATTTACAATATCTACATCATTCACTAACCTCGGGGATCGAACCCAGGTCGTTTCGGACCACTGTCACTCCCTCATGCCACCAAACTGCGGTATAGTTGGCATTCGTGGGGTGCAGCACTTTTAGTTAAGTGTTGGCCTGGAAACGGCATGTCCTTCCACATCATATCAAATGATTCCACTTTTCACTAATCTCGTGGCGGTTGACAACCCCCTATCGAGAATGGCATGAACTCGCGTTAGAATCGAAATGATTAAGGGTAAATCGAAAACGATACAGGGTTACCCTCTTCAAGCTTGCTCGCGCTTTTCACTGATCTCGTGGCGGTTGACAACCCCTGTCGAGAATGGTATGAACTCAAGTTAGGATCGAAATGATTAAGGGTAAATCGAAAACGATACATGGTTACCCTTTTCAAGCTTGCTCGCGCTTTTCACTAATCTCGTGGCGGTTGACAACCCCTGTCGAGAATGGTATGAACTCGCGTTAGAGTCGAAATGATTAAGGGTAAATCGAAAACGATACAGGGTTACCCTCTTCAAGCTTGCTCGCGCTTTTCACTGATCTCGTGGCGGTTGACAACCCCTGTCGAGAATGGTATGAACTCAAGTTAGGATCGAAATGATTAAGGGTAAATCGAAAACGATACAGGATTACCCTTTTCAAGCTTGCTCGCGCTTTTCACTAATCTCGTGGCGGTTGACAACCCCTGTCGAGAATGGTATGAACTCGCGTTAGAGTCGAAATGATTAAGGGTAAATCGAAAACGATACAGGGTTACCCTTTTCAAGCTTGCTCGTGCTTTTCACTCGCAATTTCCCTTCTTGAGGTTATACAACATTTTCCTTTACGGCATTTAGAGGCATCGTCCGTAAATTGATTTGCGCCAAATCTGATAAACCATGCATTTGAACATAGAAAAAGGGAACACTGCCCCTTCCCCTAATTCCAGACTCCTAGAAAGTAGGAAAAATATCCCACGCAGGGGATTACATGAAATGAAATTTCACTAATTTAGGCCTACACCCGCTTCTTCTGAAAGTTCTCCGGCGATCAGCTGGCCAGGTACAGATGGGTGGTATTTGAGGACCTAAAATCACCGGCTTTGGATCACAAGTTACGGCTTTGGGGGTTCATCAACGCTGAACTGGTTGACCATGACAGCAAGGTCATCGCCGAGGCAACTCGACCCGTGGGTATGCATGTTCCCTCCTTCGGAAGGCATTGATGCTGACCTCGTAAGGTTGATCCCCCCATGCATTTCTCCAACGGAACTTGATTGTGCCGGGAATTGATCTGGAGGACAGGACGGCGAGTGAGGCGGGAGATGAGGGTAGTTAGAAACCAACAGCTTCCAAACATACTTCGAGGCGATGGCGGATATCCTTTTTATCTCCTCTTTCAAACGAGCATTTTCAATCCTCAGATGCTGCTCATCAAGGGACGTTCCACCGGGGGCGGTGGGGTCGCCGCAGTTAGGGCAGGTGGCAGTGCTGAGAGCTTCTCCATACTTCTTGTGCTCTGCTTGGAGCTTTTCAATTTCAGCTTTCAGAATCACATTATCGCGGCGTTCATGTCGAACCTTCGATAGGGTTCGCTTATTTTGAAACCAAAATTTGATTTGCAAAGGCTCCAACCCAAGCTTTTGGCCCAGTTCCTGTCTTTGTGTATCATCTGGGTAACGGCACTCCTCGAAGACGGCTTCCATCTCTTGAACTTGACGTTGAGTGAAGCGCCTCTTTTTCCGAGGTCGACCATTGATGTTGTCGTCGTCGTTGTCAGGATCTTGAACGCCGTTGCCGGAAAGATCGTGTTCTATGGTTTCGGTGCCAGATTTGGTCCCGAGATCTTCAAAATCTCTCACCTTTAACACTTCGCTCGTGGAGCTCCATTCGCTGGTCATGTCCAGAAAGTGATGGTGGCTCTCGAACATGCTCATGAAATTCGCATCATTGGTCATGTCCAGCAAGTCATGGTGGTTCTCAAACATGTTGGGTTGAGACATCTTTGACTGATTTTTGTTCCTTCAAGGCTCTTTACTCTCTCCTGTATTTTCTGAGTGGCCTTGTATGGTCTGAAGCTTTCTTTTGAACACGGATGACAAACACCAAGAGGACGTCTCTCTCAAGATTTCACGTCTTCTGCATGAAAAGGTGTGTTTTTCCTAAAGATCTGCCGTGTTTCTCGCTCAGTTTGTCTTCTACTTTTCCTCTTTAATGTGGTGGGACCTCCAAATCTTTTCGCGAAATTTTCGGATTTGTTAGGCTCGAGATTGGAGACCAGCGTTGGGTCCACGACCGACGGGCGAAATAGGGAACTTGGACCAATGGATGGAAAGGGAAATTGGACCAACGGACGAAATAGGGAAAAGGCACTGACGAAAAGGATGAACAGAGGATAGCACCGACGAAAAAGGACGAATAGGCTTCTGTCGTGCAATTCAGACGGTGTAGCACAAGCAGCTAATTCGTAGAAGCCGTAAGCTTGCTGGGTTGGCATTGAATGCTTCTTTTACGTAATGGCAGACATTGACGTTATTCGGTGCGGGAGCAAATGATGGCTTCTTCTTTTCCTCACTTTCCTCTTGCTATAAGAATCAGAACTTGACGCAGAGCAGATTAACATCTTTGCATCCTCAGTTTCAAATCATCTGATCATTCCTCTGCCTTCAATATTTTCCCTTCCTTCTTCAATAACAATGGCCTCTAACCACGTCATCTCAACCGAAGCTTTAGCCAAATGGGAGAGACTTTATAATCTTCTTGGCCGAGGTTACGTTCATATTGCCCATCATCCAGATACTGAAGCTGAGATCTTCAGTCTATTTATTGGCATGGACACAGCTTCCATTGAAAACACCAATTTAGAGAGGGAGTATAGGACATTCCGGACCCTTTTCATCAACTTCTTGGAAGCTTTTCGGCGCGTTGATCAGGAGGTTATCCTGGCTCGTGTTGTGAGAGCTCGTTACCAGGATCAGTCTGAGTTTCTGGCGTTGGCCCGTTTCCTGGTTGATAAGCATGAGAAGGCTGCTGAGCTTGTCAACGAACGAGTCTCTTTGTTGGTTCGTGAGAGGGAGAGGCTGGTGGGACGTTTAGCCCTGACCCAGACATACTACGAGCACGACTCGAGCGACGTCGTGATGAAGTTCCAGTGTGAATGGCTGGAAGAGAGGCTTGAATGCATGACTATGGATATAGCCCTCGAGAGAGCCCTGATCCCGAATCTGGAGTCCGCCTCTGAATATCACGGAGCCAGCGCGACTAGGCTCAAGGAGAAATGCGATCGCCTCTTTCTCAAGCTTGCGGACCTCGATTCCCGGAGTGCTCAGCGTGCGCAGAGCATTAGCTGTATAGAGAGTCAGTTGAGCTCCTTTGTGTCGCTTATTAGGGCTCAGTTTGGTTTTACTTTTCCCCCTCGATGACTCGTTGTAAGGCTTGGTGTATGGAATGAAATGATGGTTCCCGTATGTTTGTGTTTTGTTTCATCCTATATACGACTTAAGGCATTTCCCATTGATAGATTCAGACTAACTGAAAATAACAGTATGAGTACAAACTAAGTATACAGAATCAGCATTGACAGGATTGGTGAAAACACGACCATCCATTTCTGCTAGAATTAAAGCTCCACCTGGAAGTACCTTCTTCACAACATACGGTCCACCATAATTTGGAGCAAACTTCCCTTCTGGAAGTGAAACTATTGGCAACAGTTTCCGCAAAACAAGGTCTCCTACCTGAAAATGTCGAGGCCGGACTTTCTTGTTAAAGGATTTAGCAACCCTTTGCTGATAGCGCTGGCCGTGACATACTGCCTTGAGCCGCTTCTCATCAATCAGGTTCAGTTGGTCCACCCTTTGTTGGACCCAATCAGCTTCAGTTAACTTGACTTGAGATAGTATACGCAAGGAAGGAACCTCCACTTCAACTGGTAGTACCGCTTCCATTCCGTACACAAGAGAATATGGGGTCGCCCCGGTCGATGTTCGGATCGATGTTCGATAAGCCATGAGTGCAAACGGCAACCTCTCATGCCAATCACGATAATTCTCGGCCGTCTTAGCCAAGATCTTCTTAATGTTCTTATTGGCTGCTTCCACCGCTCCATTCATCTGAGGACGGTATGGGGAAGAATTCAGATGCTTGATTTTGAATTCATTGAACAACTTATCAACCAACTTGTTATTTAGGTTCGATCCATTATCAGTGAATATGTCCTCCGGCGAACCATATGGAGCAATAATATTCTGATGAATGAACTTCACCACGTTCTTCGCCGTGACTGGGACATATGATGCAGCTTCGATGCATTTGGAAAAATAATCAATGGCGACCAAGATGAACCAATGCCCGTTAGATGCTTTCGGGTTAATAGGGCCAATCACATCGATGCCCCACATACAGAATGGCCATGGCTCAGTCATCTGATGTAATTCGTCGAACGCCTGTTCACACTCTTCATCCCATTTGATCAACACATTTTTCTTGAGAAGTTTAAAGAAAGGCTTAGCTGTCTGTCGTTCAGCCTGCCCATCAGGATTCGAACTTCCTTCACTGAAGTGGGAAATTTTATTTCACAAATGGCCTTCACCTTTGACGGGTCAATCTCAATTTCTTTATTGCTGACAATGAAACCAAGTAGTTTGCCAGATGCTGCCCCGAAGACACATTTTGTCGGATTGAGGTGCAATTTAAATTTTCGGAGCCTATCAAACAGCTTTGTCAAGGTTTCCACATGATCTTGGCCACGCCGGGTCTTTGCGATCATGTCGTCAACATAAACCTCGATCTCTTTGTGCATCTTGTCATGGAAGAGGGTAACCATCGCTCGTTGGTATGTTGCCCCGGCATTTTTTAGACCGAAAGGCATCACTCTGTAATGGAATGTGCCCCATGGGGTTGTGAATGCCGTCTTGATCTTGTCATTCTCATTCATTAGAATCTTGTTCAAATCCCAATAGTCTACACAAACTCGCACCCGGCCGTCTTTGTTGCTTTCAAATGGGTATTATAAGGGTGCGGGGACTCCGTGATAAATTACCTACAAAAGTAGAGATGGAAATGAGCACAATGAGCAACAAAGTGAGTCGGTCCATGACACCCTCCTAGACCCGGAAACCGGAATAAACAAGACCAAAGGATTGAAACAGGCAATTTCCCAATTCCGTCGGCTTTCACGAGAAAATTCGTATTAATTCGCAGAATGATCGAAACACTGTAAAACTTTGCGAACAAAAGGACAAGACATGGATGAACAACTTTCATGTTTTAAGCTCAGGGAGATCCCAAACAGATCAATACAGTTTAATGCTTCTTTCCAAAAACATTTCTCAGTAAACTGGCTTGTCTGTTTTTTTCTTTGAGGATAAATGGGCCACCAAAAATGAGAATTGATGCCCGAAAATTTGCAGATCACTAGTTCAAATCCAATTCTACCACTTTCATGTTTTAACTTCTTGCAAAAACGTTCATTTATTAGTGGTACACGGTGATATTAAACTGAAGTCGGGAAAATTCCGAAAATCCAGACAGTTTATCATTCATCTTAAGTTCGACATTAAAAGGAAAACGCTCTGGAATGATCCGAAAATTTTTGAGGTAATAGACTGGGATCTTGCGAATGTTTTTCAAGAAGACCATGTGAGCCAAATCGAATCATAGAATTTATAAGAAAATAGGGAAGACCCGAAGGTCAGTCTGAACAGTAGCCTCTATTACAAGAAAAAAATCCATAAAGTCACGAAATAGACATGCAATTGAAATGAAGCTAAACACGACTCATATCATGACAATCAAGACATTTTCCTCTTCTTAGAGGCAACACGATCTATAGATGAATGGGACTCCAACTCTTTTCGAAGTCGTGCATTTTCTTTGGCCAGAGTCTTCATTTGCTTTGTTGCCTTTTGAACCTTCTTTTCGTAGGCTTCAATCTCGGCTAAACGAGTGGGCTTCACGATCACCAACGGAAATTTCGGAAGCATATGAGCCGGTATGGAGTGGTGGTGGATGTACCGGGCCTTCGCATGATAAAGTTTTTGCTTCCCTTCAGGCTCCGTCTTGGGTAGTGATAGTGGGCGGGTCTTGGATTTGTGCCAAGTTTGATCAAAAAGCCTGAGTTCGGTTCTATAATTCTTGGCCGTAATGAATTCAACTCGCAAAGTGTCCGGCCTCATAGGTGGAGGAACATCCTAGAATGAAGGTAGCGGTATCCGAGCACCAGAAATGTGCGAGTGCTTGCATGACCCCAGTCTGTAATTGAATGTCCAGGAATGGCAATATGTGACCCATACGGCTAAAGACATAGCTATATGCATCGATGCTTAGACGATACCACATCTGCTTCAACTCGGCCTTCGGAATATACACGAAACGAATATCATTGTGTCCCATTGTCTATAGATCGCGTGCCACAAACCTAATTATCATGGACCGACCCAAAAAAAATTGATATAAGACAAGATGAAGTTGGGGGTCATACTTTACCGTAGGATAAGAAAGTAAATAATCACATAGACATGCACATGATTCGTGAGTTATCCTTATTCTAACTATCCTAAAGGCTCGCAAATTGAAGTGAAAGACTTGCGGCAAGGCGACAATCTCGCGCACATAATCAAAGTTAGTCGTGATCCCTTGACATAACCAGGATTAGCCGGGTCTTTCAACTTCAGCTTCTCGAGTTAAAAATTATAACCCCCGCTTCGGTAATCTTACCGAGCACGAGTTCTAACTTTTGAAACTCATTTTTGAAAAGAGAGTCGGGATCGAATTCGGACTAACTTTCAACCGTGATCATACGGAGAACGCTAGGATCCAATTTCGATACCATCTTAAAACTAGTAGCCCGGGTTTGGCCACGGGTAGTGTGTGGTGTAGTGCTAAAGCAATTAATCATGCATAACAGTTAAATCCAAACACCGCTTCAAAAGGTGCACAAATTAAATAAGGAATTCCCGAACACCACAATCTACAAAACAAAAGGGTTAGTCAAACACTCCTCCCCTTATAACTCCCATTCTGCAAGACCATTTAACACATAAGGATGAGAATTCAATCAAAATTTGCCAAGCAAAGGGACAATTATCGCGAAGATTTTCTGGCTTAAGTCCTCATTAAAACAAAAACTTCCCCAGCGGAGTCGCCAAGCTGTCGCGACCTAAGAAATCGGCTTTCCCAATTTTAGGTTAATGGATTGCCAAATTAATTAATTAGATTAATTAACTTAGCTCGAACCCTCCCAAGTTCTACCAAATCGCAACTTAGGTTCAATTTCATGCAAAGATTTATCTTGGAGTCGCCACTAATCGTTTCTTGGTAGGCCGATTAGAAACCTAAGTAAATTAGCGGGAGAACTAAATTACTTCTACGAACCAGAGATTAAGGGTCCGGGAACTTGATTACATTAATTTTTAATTAATGCCCTTTCGGTACCAACTTCACGAAAAAAGTTCAATTTGGCAATTTTGATACATTCTCACTTGAAGTCCAAAGGTGCAATTTTTTGGGTTTTCTTTTTTATGAAAATGTAAGAATTAAACTACATGCAATGTATGCCGTGAAAGTTTAATAAAAATGCAATCTAATCGAAATATTTACAAGATGGATTAGACGTGCAATTATCTACATGATGCTAATTTTGGAAGATGCAATTTTTAAGCATGGTGGAATGATATGTCCGAGAAAAATTTAATCGGGATTTCAATCAATTAGGTAACAAAGTTTTTGAACATTCTAAAAAAGGGATTAGAATCGTTACCTAATTTGGCGGATTCGACTATCGAGTTCAAACCTTGAATTGTCTTGTGGATCGGGACCTTGGACCACGGCTCGAACGACGGGGATGGACTTGCGGCTTTGTGTTGATGGAAGGATTGGCAAGGGAGACTCGGTCGGGAAATCTCTCAACCGAACTCTTTCTTCTTTCGCACACAAGTATTTTCTCACCTCACTTTGATGATTTTTTTTTTATATCTCTCTCCAAGCTCTCAAGAACTTCTTCTCCAAAGATTATTTTCTTCAAAAATTCTTCTCCCAAAGCTCTCAAAAAACTCCTCTCAAAGATTTTTTTCTCCATCTTCCATTCTAATTTCTCCACTAACTCCATCTTTTTGTTATTTTCAAAGTAGTCCCTCAAGTTTTGAATATTTGCACTTTAGTCCTTGAGGTTTTACGTGTTTGCAATTCAGTTCCTGAGGAAATATTTCTGATTGAGTCCGAACCTTCGAAAGATAAATCCTTTGTCGAAATTCGTGCCTAGTCCAATCGCATATCATTTTAAAACTCGAATCTTCCGCCGCTAGTCTGAATGCAATGCATGAATAAATATGATTATTTTTTGCAAGAACTAAAATTAGTTCTAATTTTTATAGAAAAATGACTAGAAATGTTAGTCAGAATTTAGGTGTCAACACACACCTCCTCCTCTGTCATACTTGTGGATTCCATAGATCTAGAACCTACAAATACTTGAGGCTGCGTACAAGTTCCAAGATATTCAGTACTTTTGCCTGTATGTTATGCCTTGTGTAAAATCTAATATCACATACGTACTCGGATGTTTTAAGGAGTGAAGCAACTAGGGGTTTCTGGGGAGTGCTTTCTTTTAGCAAGCCTCTCCCTTTTCCTCGCGCCTCTTTTACCCTTCACTCGATGTTTTTCACTCTTTTTCTCCATCTTCTTTTCATCAATTCTTCCTTTTAATTTTGCTTTCTGTTCTAGCTCAACTCAATCTTTTCACTTAAACTTTGAGGTCCAGTTATTTATTCTATCCAGCTCAATCTAGCTTGGAAATCATTCATGAAGCATGAAGAACTTTAAGCTTAAGTCACATTTCCTATTGATAGTATAAAGAGAACTAAAAAAATAGAGAAAGCGTGAAGACAGATTCATATTGTTGGAAAAAAGGTATAAAACATTGGAACTCCGTCCAGTGTGTAAAAATTTACCTTAATGTGCATGTATCTTGAACTGACTCCTCGTTTGCAAATCACTTACGAGCATTTCTAAGTACTTTTGCTTCAACTTGAAAGACATGATAATGTCTCTGTTTACCGTCTTCTTTCAACTGAGGTAGTTCGTATGTGTAGCAGGCATGGGGAAGCTATTAAGTTGATCATCCGAGAGGTTTTGGTTAAGTTGAAGATAAAACATAAGTATGTGACGAATCAGTTGGTTGGATTGGATGATCATGTAGAAGACATAATGAGGCTGTTGGATGTTGACTCTGAAGGTGTTCGTTTTGTTGGTATTCACGGGATGGGCGGTGTTGGAAAAACAACTCTTGCGAAGGTTGTCTTCAACCAGCTCTGTTCGTACTTCGATGATTGCTGCTTTCTTGGAGATGTTCGAGAATCATCAGAAAAAGGGGGCCTAGTAAATTTGCAGAAACAGTTATATTCTGACATTCTCGACTCTAGATTCGTCGACAACATTCATGACATTGATGATGGGATTAACCAGATCGGGACAAGATTTCGCAGCAAAAAGGTCCTCATCGTTTTGGATGATGTAAATAAAGAACAACTAGAGAAGCTGGCAGGGGAACGAGATTGGTTTGGTTCAGGAAGTAGGATAATCATAACAACCAGGAATGAAATTACTTTAAGAGTCCTGGATGAGGTTTTGATATACGAATTAAAGGAACTGAATTTTGATCAAGCTCTTAAGCTTTTCTGTATACATGCTTTTAGAAAAGACTCTCCACCATATCAATATGATACTCCTGCATCCGAAATTGTTGTCACAACTGGAGGGCTTCCTTTGGCTCTTGAGGTCATAGGCTCATTTCTCTATCGCCAACCGCAAGAGATATGGAAAGAGACTGTGGAGAGGTTAGCAAGAATACCACATAAGGATGTTCGACAGCAGTTGATGATCAGTTATGAAGCATTAGAAGATGAGGAAAAGCAGATTTTTCTTGACATTGCATGCTTTTTCATCAACGACACGGAAAAAACGAATGCAATTTACATGTGGGAAGCCTGCAATTTTTTTCCTGAGACTGGGATTCAGGTTCTTACGCAAATGTCTTTGGTAAAGATCGTTGATGGTGATACAATATGGATGCATGATCAGCTCAAAGATCTTGGGAGGCAAATTGTTCAGAGGGAATGCTTGCATGATCCTGGAGAGCGTAGCAGGGTGTGGGTTTGCGAGGAAGCCCTCGACATTGTAAGAACAAAACAGGTAAAAGAAATTCACTGTTTTCATGAGTTGTTCACATTCCCACTTAGAAGCCTCTTGGTTCTTTTACGCCAATAGAGAATCTGAATATTCATTAAAATCATGCCTGTTCCTTTGTGTTTTGACAGAGAAAGAAAAAAGTTCAGGCACTCATATTAGCTGGAAGTCAATTTCAACCACTATTAATTACACATGCCGAACTTAGTAGGTTACCCAACTTAAGGTTCCTTGAATTAGAGGATGGAACCTTTGCCGGAGACTTTGGGGATAATTTTTCGAAATTAAAGTGGATCTCTTGGCATTCTCCTAGGCCACTAGATCTTGAGGTAACCAATCTATCTATAAAGAATTTGGTTGTCTTTGAGATCTTTTCGGGCAGCATCACAGATGACTGGAGTGGATGGAACCTAATCAAGGTATGATATGCATTTACTTTGATTTTGATTGGCATATAGTTTAATATTTACCATTTTCTTCTGTTGATGGTCAATCGTTTTTCGTAGATGGCAAAAAATTTGAAAGTTCTAAACCTCAGAGGTTGTGAAGGCATAACTAGAACACCGGACTTCTCTGGATGCTTGAGTCTAGAGAGGCTGAATTTCTATAATTGCATAAACTTGGTTGAAGTCGACCGCTCCATTGGGAAGCTAAAGCGCCTGATTCACCTAAATCTTAAAGAGTGCATCTCTCTTAAATTTTTGCCCGAAGAAATTGGAAGGCTTACGAATCTGCAGCACTTTGCTTCCGGTGGATGTTTTCAGAAGCTCCCAGATTCATTTAGGAATTTGACATCACTGAAGGAGTTGGATCTGTCTAACATACAAATTGAATGCCTTCCTGATTCTATTGGTGATAAGAAGTTTCTATCTGTCCTTAATCTAAGGTACACGCAAATTAGGAAACTTCCGGAAACTATTGGGGAGCTTGTGAGACTTGAGTCTCTTTCTCTCTTTGGGTGCGTAAAGTTGGAAAAGCTCCCGGCCTCAATTGGGAAGCTAGAGTCTTTGCAGGAGTTGAATATATCCAGTACTAAAATTGTTGAGTTGCCAGATTCGATTGGACATCTGAAGAAGTTGAAAGTGATATTGATGGAACATACTCGAATAAGGAAATTGCCTAGTACTATTGGAATGTTAAAGAATCTGGAAGAGCTACATGCTAGTGGCTGTGAAGAATTAAGTGGTGAAATTCCGAGTGAAATTGGCGCATTGTCCTCTTTGAAAGTCCTCGAACTATCAGATGCCCATATTTCTGGAGTGCCGACAACAATCAATCATATTCCCCACCTTGAAAGACTGGACTTGACAGGTTGTAATGAGGTTCAAGAATTGCCAGAGCTTCCTAAAAGTCTGATCTATCTGCATTTTCAATCATCGGCTTTGCGGATAGTTCCGGATCTCTCAAACTTGACTAATCTGGTCGATTTGCTCTTATCCGATGGCTCTGAAGATGTGCTTCAAGCTTCATCAGAACTCTTGCCAAGTTCTAGCTTAGGGTGGATTAGGAGGTTATCCAAACTGAAGAAGTTGGAACTGTCCCTTTCTAATATCCCTGCACCACCAACTGAGTTTGGCTCTCTTCCTCGTCTCAATGAGCTTATTTTATCTGGACTAGACCTGCAATTTATCACACAGCTTCCACCTTCCTTATCGGAGCTGCGACTTGTCAATTTCAACTCAACAATATCTTGGTCAATCTTTTCCAACTTGAAAAACTTATCAAAGTTACGACTTTCTCAATCTCAGCTTCGAGAAATTGAACTCAGTGGACTCGAACAACTGAGAGCATTGACAGTGAGTAAATGTGAACTCCTTCAGAGGTTATTCATCCCGGGAAGCTTAAAGAAGCTTAAAGAGTTGTGGGTATTAGAATGTCCGAAGCTAGTTGAGATTGAAGGTCTGGAGGCCCTAGAGTCCTTGGAAGAAATGCACGTACAGTATTGTGATTCCATCGAAAGGTTGGACGGGCTATCAAACTCAAAGTTGCTGAAGCTTTTGGATATATCAGACTGCTATGAGGTTCGTGCTGTTGAGGGCCTCAGCGGGTTAGAATCTTTGAATGCATTACTTGTTCTTGAGTGCAGTTCACTGGAGAAACTAATTCTTCCATCAAGCTTAGAGAAGCTAAAACAGTTGGAGGTGTCAGGATGCCCGAAGCTGATTGAGATTCCTGGTCTTGGTGCCTTGGAATCATTGGAGACTTTAGCCATTGAAAAGTGTCGATCCATTAGCCACCTATGTGATTTATCGAACTTGCAGATGCTGAAGTCTTTGTTAATCGATGGATGCCATGAGCTACGAGCTATTGATGGGGTTGACGAGTTAGAATCGCTGCGTGAGTTCAATGTTTTCAATTGTCGGAAACTGGAAGCTCTGATGGATGTATCAAACACGAAGATACCCCACGAATGCCTCATAACAATTCGGAAGTGTCGGAAATTACACAGGCGTGGTTATCCTAATGTTGAGGACCTTCCGTACAGGGATTACAAAGACATGATTATTGCGACAACAAACTCTCCGACGGGGTCACTCCCTTTAGAGACATCAGATGAGGTATGCACATTCTTCTTGCTAATTCTCCCCCAGGCAATCCAACTCCTCTATAATAACATAAGTAGTCTTGTCTTGACGACTATAAGGTCTGACTTGTTTATTTATCTTGTAGGGAGAGGTTGAAACGGACGATGAAGCAGAAGAATTGGAGGTGGATAGAGACAGCTCTGATGATAATAGCTCACCAATGATCATACCTTCTCAACAGCTTGATACCGAGCTTTGTTCGTCTCCGAGTTCTCAGGATGAAGAGACTCCTGTTGTTAGCGATGTTGAAGAAGGGACCCAAATATGACCACAATCTTTTGTGACCGCACCGGGGAGCTTCACCTTTAGTTTCTTCCTACTCTGGAAAAAGAAGGAATTGAGGCACCTGAGATCCTAAACTTCTCCAAATTATTTACTTGGGTTTCTAAGACTTTTCTTTTTTGTGCCACTGTATCCTTAAATTACATGTTTTTTTGTTCGAGTTGATCCTACCGTTAAAAAGAGAAACGGAAGTGCTGGCCTGGACTGACTCATTGACTCCACATCAATGTTGACTCAACAAGTTGATGGTTATGTGTTCGTTAGAGAGAAGTACGGAAAAGAAGGGGAGGCCGCACGAGGCGGTGGTGGTGCTGCCCACTCGCCGGCGAGGGCCGCCGAGCCCTTGTTGGCTATTGCCAGCGTCAGGCGACAGCTGGTATAGTTGGACAATATACTACTAGACGAGGTCGAGCAAATTCATTAATTAGATACCATTGAATGACCGCGAAAAAGGAAATGGATGACTACGGATTTGAATAAGAAATACTATCTGAAGGGGCTTTTCTCTCTCTCTCTCTCTCGTCGGAACTCGGTCCACCATCCCAACAACCGCATTAAGACGGTCGATACTGTCACCGATCCAATGGCAATTCGTATGGCTATGTAAAATACGAAATTTCTAATTCTAGCAGGAAAATTTGCTCTCCTCTCTCCGGTCGTTTTCGTCGTAAAATCTCAATTTCTGGTTATCTCGATTGGAGATGATTGGCATCAAGGTCATCATTGGGCCCAATGTCAACCATCAACAACTGTCACAACTACCCTAAACTAGGCCGCCTCCAAGTTCAAAATATGCAATTCAAAAGCCCATGGCCATGTTCACCTGAGCCGCCACTACGACACCATTTTCGTGTAAAAAGTACACAAATTTATTTATGTGCCGAAAGATATCCAACAGACGTACTTTGTTATGTTTGGCCTTTAGAATAATTTGATCACCCTGCGAATTCAATCACATTAATTACTTCGAGAAACACGACGAACAATATACAATAGGGTAGCACCGTGAATTACGAGTCAAATTAGGGCGTGCATGGCAACATTTCTGCTCTAGAAATCAACTTCTGGCCAGAAGTTGATTTTTTTACTTTTGTTTCTGAGCAGAAATTGATTTTTCTATTTCTAGAGAGAAGTAAAAGATATTTACTTCTTTAAGTGGCTCCAAAATTACTTCTGGAGCAAAAAAAATGCTCTAAAAGTAGAAAAATAAGTTGCGTAATCAAGCGAATTTCTGCTCTAGAAATTACGTTACCAAATGGATTTCTGCTCTAGAAGTGTTGTCATGTGCGTCCTTACCTGTCGTCTTTGTTCTTTCAACTTTTTTATTCTCCCCTTTAATTAAATATAACGGGGCATATTAATGAAACTGTAAGAATGGATTTGTGTGTGTGTGTGTGTGACAAAGAAGCAACATTTTGGGCAGCGCAAAACAATTTCCGATGAGTTCATAATATCCAAAAGCATGTGGGGATGGTGTGGGAAACCGAAGAAATTGGATCTCATTTCTGGTCAACCCTCATTCCTAAATTCTCCGCCATCGCTCTGATTATTGCACCGACGCCTTATGTTATCATTATTCATTACGTTTAGAATCTTCTTGGCAAATACACCATTGACAAAACAATCATCAAGCTTATTGTATATATAGGTTAAATTAATTTACGTTTTCGAGATCTGTCAGGTTAATTTGTAAATATCACCAACGTCGTGCTCAAAATAATTTTATTGCGGAAAGAAGTTGGTAGGAATTGACTTTACATGGTAAAGAAGAATAGGTATGTTGACACCTAATTTTGAAAAACAGGTCGCGACAGGAGCCTTTTTTGTTGATGATGCCGGGGCTCGTGAAAAGGTAAAAGGTGAAAGAAAATAATTCGAGGGCAGAGAAATTCATACGAATCGGAGCCAATTCAATCGTCATATCGAACACGTCATGACTGGTTTCTTCATCTGCTCCACATGGACAAAAAAGTGATTCTCTGAACTATAATCTCCTTTTGATGAGATTTTGCATGCTAACTCTTAACGTTCATACTATTGGTTATTTTCGGCGTGACCGAACCGGGAAGTTTCATACTTACCGGGATAGAATAAGGAAGAATAAAAAAGAAATTAAGAGAGGCTCTGTTCATGTCATTATCCAGTTGCGAAGAATGAATTTGCAGAGGGAGTACACAGTAGTTGAACACAACTTCGTCTGCTTCTTCCGAAATTCATTACCCTCTTGTGTTCACGTCACATCGTGGGCCAACGCGCTCCACAGAGTCTTACTGAGCGTTTCTTCTCGGGTAGGTTTAACATTCATGAGCATTGAATTTCCATTGAGCTTGATCTGCTGCTGATCTGTCATCTGGTAGGGACTTCCCATTCAACCCCATTTGACAAGAGTCCTTCTAGAAATCGAAATAAGCCAAGGGCGTGGAGTAGTTGGACTCTGCAAAACTGATGATTCGGTATGCATATGCGTGTACAACATAGATGCCATTAACGAGAAAGTTCCAAGTAAATGTTGGGGTGTTGTACATGCTCCTCGTGACGACAGAAAAAATACAGGTCCTGCTCTCTGGACATCAGAGAGCTTTTATAATTTGAGCATATTTATTAGTAGTTTGGGCTTGAATCCATATATAACTACCGCTATATATACTCTTTTTCACTTGTAACAGAGAATATGAAAGGTGCTAATTACAGTGAAATCACTTGCTTGATGTAGCTCTAGAGTGTCTCGATTTTCTCTTTCTTGCTTTTACTCTCTGTTTCGTCGTGGTTGTGCGCTGAATCATAACGGTAAACGTCCAGCTTATTTTAGGACTTTGAGCTCTTGGTCAATAATGTCGATCTCTGAACCATGTTCTTGCTGGAGATGGTGAAATGACATGGTGAAATTCAACATGCGTGTAAAGAATGATCTTGCTTATTTCATTGGTCAAAACAGTATCCTGTATTCTTTTGCTAGATATTTAGATGGTGGGTTGATTTTGTTGACTTTATTTCTTTTCAATTTTGGAATGTGGGGTCTTGGCTTTTGATGGATGAACAGAAAGTAAAGAAAAGATTGGGCATGGTGGATAATTTTTTAGTTTAGATGAAAGCTGGTTTGACCATGGTGCCTTTTGCCTTTGCCTTTGCCTTCACAACACTCGAGCTCTTGTTTTTGGGACACTGAAATCGACGTTGATATTCAACAAAAGAGACTCCAATGATTACTCAAATTTAAACTACACCTCGCATTATTCCTTATATTTTAAAAAATTTGCTCCTGTCTTTTTGTTGTTGTTGTTTTTTTTTTTTTGTAACGGCCAGCAGCCTCCTACAGGCCACCAACCGAGACCCATCAACCTCCGCTGGCCACTGGATGAGGGCCTGCGAACGGCGAGCCCTTGCCAGTCGCGACGAGGGTCGCCACCCTCACCCAATGGTCGTCAGCCTCCTGCCGGCCCTTACAAAAAAAAAAAATGAAATGAAAAAAATTACTAAAAAATAATTAGAAAATTAGAAAAAAAATATTAAAATAATTTTAAAAATTGTCTACGTCAACACTATTTTAGTCACGTCACCAATTTTAGACCAAAATTGATCGGATTGACTGAATTGACAAAATTTGAAAACTTTGATGACTCAATTGATAAAAGAAGAAGAAGAAAGGTTTAAGAATGAATTAACACAATTGCAATAAGTTTAGACATTTTTGGTATTTTTCCCCACTCCTTTTTTTTTTTGGGGTCGATCCCCACTCCTTTGACATGGGCGTGTTTTCACTATAAAAGCCCATGTATCTACGGTTCCACCATGGATAATTGAATGAAAGCAAAATGATAAATCAATGTTCCCGATCATACCTCTTGACCTCTTCTTAATCTCGCCACCATGATACCATATATATATATATATATATATAATCACAACTTCATCTAATAGTTAAAACTTTTAAAGGGATTAATAATGATCACATAAAATCTTTCATAATGTAAGCGCAAAAGGGTAGGATAACTATTCTTTACGGGCTCCTATTTGCCTACTTACTAAAGAGAGTGCTATACTTAAATATTAAAATCACATATATTTTTACGTTTTATCTCGGTTCAGCCTACACATGAGGATGAGGATGGGTGCTATATTTAATTATTAAAACATGCCTCTATATTTAAATTCTAAAAGCCAGGACTCATCTAACATCTTAAACTTTCAGTTTTTAGATCAGTTGATGATGATCCAACAAAATCTTTCGTTGTCGCCTAAAATTCAATATAAAGAATAAACCGTCTTAAATTTCGGATGATATTGGACAAATGTACTTCTTAATGTTTGGTGCGCCTACGATGCCATCAAAATTCAATCCCATCAATTACTTCGAAAAACTCGCCGAGTAGTATCTAATAGTGTAGCTCTTCCCTTTCCTGATGAACTGTTAACATTAAATTGAGCGGTGACAACATGAATTACAAGCTAAATTAGCTGTCATCTTTGTTATGTCAACTCTTTTATTTCCCCTTTAATTAATAAAACTTTAAGAATGGATTTTATTGAGAAAGAAGCAGCATTTTGGTAAGCACAAAACAATGCCTGATGCGTTCATAAGACCCAAAAGCACGTGGGGATGGTGTGGGGAACCAAAGAAATAGGATCTCATTTCTAGTTAACCCTCTCGTTACTGAATTTTTTTTATTTATTTTTTGTCGAAAGAAACATGCCAATCATATATCATGATAATATTCGAGAGTTAAATCTTTCAAGTCTAGCAAATTCCAGATAACTGCTGGACAAAGCAAAAGCCAGAAAGCAAATAATAAAGCACAGTCTAAAGCTAGAAGCGCACTTTTGTCGCTCTAGAACAAATCTACCACCGTAAAACTTCAGCGGCCGATCACCAAATTCAGTGATGAGCACACGCCGAGATCTCCCACTCCATTTGCAATGGCATGTGGTGCGCGTCTAAGTTCAAATTCCTCATCACCATCGCCGTGCAGAGACACCAATATCAATATGTTGAAAGAACACAGATCAAATATCTGTAAGGAACTCCCAGATTTATATCTAGATCTAGTTCGGGAGTCATTAGTGAATTCACCGCCATCGCTCTGATTATTTTACGGACGCCTATCATTATGTGTTACGTTTAGAAACTTCCTGGCAGATGGACCATAGAGAAAACAATTATCAAGCTTATTGCATTAAAATTAGTTTATGTTTTCAAAATCTGTAAGGCCCGTTTAAATGTGTTTAAGAAAGGCTCGGATACCGGTAGAGATTAATCGCGACGAAATATTATTATGGAATAACATACTAGTATTATGGGACAAGACTGGTAGTTATGTATGTTGACCTTAAGTTGTATACAAGTGATAGAGGTCTAATAGGAATTATGACTTTAACTCATTCGTAAGATTCAAAATAAATTTTGATAAATTACTGAAATAGTTGGTACTTTGAAACAATCAAATAAAAATTAGTAAGTGGGCTCAAACAAGAATTGGTAATTTTTTCATAAGAGCTAGTAACTTTAACATGCAGATAGTATCCGCAAATAAATACCGTTAAATTATTAAGATGAGTGGTGATTTTGAAACAAGTAAATGAACTTGGATAACTCAATCATATAAGAGTTAGTAGAGCTAAAACTAGTTGATAACTTAATTGGCGAATAGTTGGTAAATCACTAAAATTGATATCTGTAATTTGCTACAAGAGCTAGTAACTTTAATGAGATTGCTGTAGTAGCAAACAAATATTGGTAAGTCTTGAAATCATTGCTAATTTTGATACAATCAATTAAAACTTGGTAAATAGACTCAAATCAGAGTTGGTAATTTTCTACAGAAGTTAGTAGCCTTAATATGTCGGTAAGTCAGGTGAGTAAATATTGCTAATTCATAATAATATGGATCAATCAGATAACTTGCGACACTTCCACAAAATCTCAGTACCTTACTAAGACATTACTAACTAAATCACCATTGATACTATCAGGAAACTGTTGGGAACATGTTACAGAAAGGGTGCGTTTTTTTTTTCTTCACGAAAAATGAATGATTTGGAAAATATTTTTTTTTAGAAATATCACTTACATAGCTTAGAAAAATTAATGAACGAAAAATGTTTCCTTCGTCCTTGAAAATGTTTAGACATATATTATTATCGATATTGAAAATATTATTCATTATATAATTATTTCAAGCGATACATGCGATACATGCGATCATCTTTAGGAAATTGTCTTCCAAATCATTTATTTTCCGTGAAACAAATAGAGCCTAAATACGTGAGTCAAAATTTAGTTACCAAAAGGTTTTCAAGTTTACCAATGCGTTTATGGAATTACTAGCATGAAAAAAAATGTTCCATAATTTCACAAACGGAAAGTTAGAAATCCCATGATACTGACTAGGTTAGGTGATAACTTGGCATGAACTTAACTAGCCTGTGATAATGTCTCTTTGTTTAGTCGCCGGAGCTTTGACTTCGGTGGTTTGCATATTTTACTTCCTAACCTCGTCTTGAGATTCGTTCCATTGTTTTCATCTATTACAGATATAATTATCGTCCAGATTAGTTACATATAAGAAGTATCTGACTCCTTCATGCATGCTCCACTTGGGTCGGGGGATAGCACAGTTGGTAGAGCTCCGCCCTTGCAATTGGGTTGTTGTGATTACGGGTTGGATGTCTAATTGCCAAGGCAGTAATGAATAACAGTTCTATACGTACATATTAATTTGGTCAATTCACATTTTATTGTTTCTCTATGAACTGAACAAATTTCATATACCCCTTTTCCACTAAATTTAGGAACCAAATCGGACGTTATTCCGGTTCATCTCCATTTTCGTGAAACTATTACCTGAAACTGATCCAATTGCCAGTCTTATAGGTCTAATGAAAATTTACCAAATACATCCATTTTCTGTTTCTTCTTACTTTTTGGCTAAAGTTAAGATCTCTTTTCCTTAAAAATGTGACTCTGCATTTTAATTAGTTAGTCGACCCCGGCATTACTTAAAAAAGAAGAAGGGTATTCCTTCCCAAGTCATTTAGATTATCTGATTCCGTCCCTTCAATCAAGAATATCACCTTCACATCGGTCCATCTTTAAAAGCATGATGTGGTATTTCTTTTTCACTCAAATCCTTTTTGGATTTTATGTTGCTGCATTATTTTAGCTAGTAGATTCAGGCATGACTAAAACAATTACATTGTCCAGTTTTATGAATATTATTCCCTTCATTCCATCAAGAGTATCTCCTTCATATCGGCTTATGCATTTTTAAGGCGTCCCAAGCTCGTCAAATTGATGAGCGACATAATTCCCTGAAATTTCCATGCATGTATCAACTGATTATAACGCATAATTTTACATATTTTAACCATATTTCTACGCTTTTCTTTCTTGCCTTCGACTGAAGCCTCTCCCTGCTTTGCTGCAGCCACGGTAGAACTAATTAATGTGGTTGTTGGAGTGGTTTCGTGGAAGCTTAGTGGCCACTGGCAAACATGTGGATGTGCATGTGCCTGAACATTTTGTTGAAGATCATTGTCAGGTAAAATCCATAATAGAATGGTTGGACGTTGACTCTAGCGGTGTACGTAAATTGGGTATCATGGAATGAGTGGTATCGGTAAAACAATACTTGCGAAGGTTGTGTTCAACAAATTATCTTCTCATTTTGATGGCGTTGGTTTCCTGGACGACGTTCGAGCGCGATCGTAAGATGCTTTTATAAACTTGCAGAAAAAGTTATTATCAAATTTCGTTGGTTCTATGGTTAGTGACCAAATTAAAGACATTGGAGGTGGGATGAAACGGATCAAAAGAGCATATAACCCTAAAAAAGTGCTCATTGTTCTTCATGATCTAGACAAGAAAGGGCAACTCGAAAAGCTAGCCGGAAAATCTAGGTGGTTTTGTTCTGGCAGCAGGATCATTATCACAAATTTAAGGGTTAATACCACGAAAAACTCTAAATTTATACATCTGTGATAAATTTACCCAAAATTATTTTTTGACCGTGTACACCCGTGATAAATTTATCTTAAACTATTTTTTGACCACAATAAACTTCAAACTGGTACACATGTGACAAATTTACCCCCAAACTATTTTTTGACTAGCAAAATTTTCAAACTGGTACACCTGTGACAAATTTACCCCAAACTAAATTTTTTGACGATAAAAAATCCTAAATTGGTACACATATGACAAATTTACCTTTCATTAGTTTCCGTTAAATCATGTTAATACCATGAAAAATCATAAATTGATACATCTGTCACAAACAGATGGAAAAAAAAGTCAAATTGGTACACCCGTCAATTGCCACGTGTCATCCAACTCAACAATATGATTGTAAAATTTAACGAAAAACTAACGGAGGATAAATTTGTCATAAGTATATCAGTTTGGGGTAAATTTGTCACATGTTTACTAATTTGGGGTTATTTGTGGTCAAAAAAATAATTTGAGATAAATTTATCACATGTGTACCAATTTGAGATTTTTCGTGATAATAACCTCGAATTTAACTGCCTCATAGTTTATTGCATCATGCAATAAATAAGCAGGGTTCAGTACCCAAACATGACTTTGTGCCCTACGCCAAACCTCACACCTCCCCTCCCCACCTCCCCTCCCCATGGCGGTATCTACATGGTGGTATTTAGCTTGGAGCTAGAGTTTTGCCTAACCCGCTCTTGTTTCATTCCCATTTGTATTGATACTTCTGTCTGTGTCTGTCCTCCGCCCAGAGCTCAAACTCAACTTCACCACTCCGCGTCAACTCGTACAACTTCGGGGGACCAAATGCGAGTCTTTACGGGATTTGTTGATGACTACAGCTCTGAGCTCGGTCGGCCGCAAATGGGACCGATTGCAGCCGTTGCTTTAATCACCACCATCTTGGCCTCGATGCTGTACGGAAAGTAAGTACTCTCCGTTTGGCTTATTTTCCAACGCTTGTTTGCTGGGTTCCTGTTTTGAAGCCTCCATAAAGGCCTAAACTCGAGTTCATAATCATTGGCAGGGTCCTGAGACAACTGGCGAACATGAAGAAAAGCCGGAGGAGCTCTGAGGCAATCCCGGGCGCGGACGATGTGCCGCCGCTAGGACAAGAGTACGACGTGTTCCTGAGTTTCATGGAACAAGACACGTGCGGCGACTTCACCGATTACCTTGATCATAGATTGAGACTCGCTGGACTCCGTGTCTTCCTAGAAAGCGAAATCGATGGAGAGGTTTCGGAAGCGCTTGACAAGTCTCGAATCTACATACCAATTTTTTCCGAGAACTACGCTACCGATCCGTGGTGTCTCCATGACGTTGCGGACATGGTAGAATGCGCCTCAAATTCAGATGGGAAGAAAGAAATACTCCCCATCTTCTTCGACGTGGACCGCGACGACGTTAAGCTCGAAACCAGATTGTACAAAAGGGCCATACCCAAGCACAAGAAGGAGTTCGACTCTAAAGAATTGAAGCGGTGGGAGGCTGCTCTTGTGAAGGTTGCGTGTATGGAAGGATGGGAGATTCAAGGGAAACGGTAATTTTCCTCAACGCAATAGTTACACTTCTCTTTTGAAGAAACTTTATCTCTCCAAATTTTAATTCCAAATTTCAGGAATTAAAGCAATGCGACATTTTTTTTTTTTCATTCGAAATTTATTTTGTTTTATCTCAGGATTCAACTCCTATATCAAAACAATCCTACGAGTTTAGCTCAATAATACAAGCACTTTGGATTTTATACCACTGCACAAAAAAATTATTACCTTCTCAAGTTTTGTGAATCTTACTCCGTCCATTCCATCAAGAATATCTCCTTTACATCGATTGGCTCATGCATTATCAGGAAACAAATTATACCGTTTTCTTTCATGTAATTTACGAAAGCAAAAATTTCCTGTTTTGCTGCAGCAAAGGAGAACAAATTGAATTGGTTGTTAAAGAGGTATTGCGCAAGCTTAATGCCAAAAACGTGGATGTGCCTGAATCTTTGGTTGAAGATCATCGTCAGACGGAAGCCCTGATAGAAATGTTGGATGTTGACTGTGATGGTGTCCGAGATGTATTAATGATAAGTTTCAATGGATTGGACGATAAGCAAAAGGAAGTATTTCTGGATATTGCTTGCTTTTTCACCAACAAGGACCAAACATATCCACTTATCATGTGGGACGCCTATGATTACTATCCTCACAGTGCAATTAGTGTCCTCCGCCAACGGTCCTTGATAAAAATTAGAGATAATAAGTTTTGGATGCATGACCAAGTTCGAGATCTGGGAAGACGCATCATTCTTGACGAATATCCTCACAAATTTAGTAGGGCATGGATTCATAAGGATGCTGTAGAACTACTGGGGAGTATAGAGGTAAGGTTTAAGAGTATGTCACGTAATTTTTTTAATTGTATGGACAAACTTCTTGAAGTTTTTATATTATTTCATAGTTAGCTTTGTTCAACTTTCCATTTGTCTTGTGAGTGAGATAGCTCTCTATCAAACATTTGGGTCAAAAGGTCTTGCAAATTGGTGGAGAGATACTAGACAGATTGCCTATGAAGATTGGAATTGATATGCAGATTGGAATATCTGAGACTACAAAAAAACTATGAAGATTGGAATTGATATGCTGATATTTCTTGAAAAGTAGAAAAGAGGAAATGCAGAAATGATAGATAAGATATCTTTGAATGGAAGCTGAAAATTTTCGTCAATGGTGAGAAGGAAAACAAACAAATCTAGTTGCTAGGAAAAGGCGTGTGCCATGGTAGGTTCCCTGTTGGAGAAATTGTTTACCAGTGTTCGTATGCTCTGTAAGAGTGTGAAGTGTTGTTCTCTCATTTAATCTTGAGTCTCTGATGGCAGAGAAATGAAGATGTAGAAGCACTAAGCCTGACTTCCGATGGCCGCAGCCGCAACATTGCACTTGAAGAATTAGCTGCTCTACCAAATCTAAGGTTCCTTCGAGTGAGAGACGTTGATATTTTTCGCAACTTCAAGAATCTTCTTTCGAAGTTGAGATGGCTTTCTCGGCAATCGTGGAGAACGATTTTGCGTGCAAATAACTTTCGCTTTAGCAATTTGGTCATGCTTGACCTTTCATATAGCAACATTCGAGATGGCTGGGGTGGGTGGAGCCAAATGAAGGTATTATATGCTTTAGTCTATGTACTTCTTTTTGTCTTGCCTCATTCGCGATGATGGAAACAAGATATGTATTTTACTTCTTTGTATCATTATCTCATACGGTTGACATAATGGTTGCATGCACTCCCCACCTAATTTGAGTGTAAAATACACTCTGCATAAGTAACATTCAATATCTTTTTACATATGCCGAAGTAAAACACAATTGTTGTCTCACCTAAAAAATGCTTACGTGGTTTATAACTTTGATCTCGTAGTTCTCAAAGTTGCTTAGGCTTTGGAATTGGTGTTTTCGATTAGAAGTAAATGCCGTTTTTCATTTAGTTTTCTACTTCAACTTGTGTTTTTTTTTTTTTTTTTTGGGTACAAATGAATAAATTGAAGGCTCTAGATTTAATAAGTTGCATGTGGTTAAAAAGGACACTTGGCTTCTCTAACTTCATGTCTTTGGAGATTTTAATGCTTTCTCGGTGTGTCGACTTTGTGAAATTTTGTGGGACCACCGCTAATTATTTTAAAAGCTGAAGCTATTAGATAAATGTGTGGTTTGATGTTTAAATATTCTATCATATCCATAGGCGTGGACATATTTAATCGGAGAGGCAAGTACTGTCAACTATCCTAAAAACTTAAGCTGTTAGATGAGTACGTGATTTAATATTTAATTATTCTAACAATATATACACCTAACATTCTTTTTGCAACAGATATGCTTCAAAAATCTTATACGTTGGTGACGTAGCCAAACACTTTCACTTGAGAATTATTTAAATAAAACAAACTTGAAGTAATGGGGCATCGTAACAATTGACAGCACGGGAACTCATGGTTTTTTTTAGGACTTTTAACAAGTCTAGGAAAAAAAACAACGAGCAGTGAAAATTAAACGTTGTACGGTCCAAGCTGACTGACGTATTCTCTTGTTTTTTTTTTGTTCAGATGGCACCGGAGCTCAAAGTCCTTAATCTCGCGAGTTGTCAGTTTTTAACAACTCCTGACTTGTCTGCTTTGGAAAGCTTGGAGATTTTGATTCTTGAAGATTGCAAGAATCTGGAAGAGATTCATCCTTCTATAAAGGACATCAAGACCCTTGTCTCCTTAAATGTCAGCAGATGTAGGAGATTGAAGGAGCTACCGGCTGGAATAGGTAGAATGGAAGAATTGAAGGAGCTTCTCTTAGATCATACTGCAATAAAAGAGATTCCTATTTCGGGAGATTTTTTTATGAAGCTGGAGACTCTAAGTGCACAGGGTTGTAGTCAGCTTGCTCAACTTCCAGAATCCATGGGCTCCCTTGCGTCATTAACTAAACTGGACCTATCTTTCACGGGGATTGAAGAATTACCCGAATCCGTTGGTTCTTTGAAGAAGCTTGAGATTCTTGATGCCTCTAATTCTGCCTTGTTAGCCCACATACCCGACTCCATAGGCCATCTAGCATCTCTGTCTCTCCTTAACCTAAGTTGTTGTCCAAAACTCACTCAACTTCCGGACTCTATAGGCTCCCTAGTATCTCTACAGCGCTTATTATTACGGGAATGCTCCTCGTTGAGAGCGATCCCCAACTTGATCGGAAAGATGGAATCATTGGCTGAGCTAGATTTAAAATCTACAAAGATTGAGCAATTACCTGAAAGCATTGAACATCTGCAGAATTTGAGGATCTTGGACATTCGTGACACTAAAATAACCGTATTGCCAGGTGCCATTGAAATGTTGGCGAAACTCCAATTATGCGTGAAAAAAAGTCCTCGGGAGACTATGCCTCTCAAGATGTCTGCTCCTAGCATATTACTTCCAAGAGAGGTATCTATCCATCAAACTATGAATAATATACTACTTGTTAAATGTCATTTTTCTTTTTATGCAGTGATATCTGGTCAGTAAATAAGCAGATCCAACTCCCAAGATAATACTTTGGTGAAGATGTTTTGTTTTTCTTGCAGAGCATGGAGAAAACGAAAGATGAACCTGGACGAGCAGCAGACATGGAAACCTCAGATGGAGATTATGCAATTTCAGCTGTTCAGAATGTAGTTGGAATTGATGATCGTGTAAAACAAATCACTGACTTACTGGAGATGGAAGTCAATGATGAGGTGCGAATTCTTGGAATCTATGGAACTGATGGAATTGGCAAGACTACTCTCGCCAAGGCTGTATACAACCGGATCTCTTCTTGTTTTGACAGTCGTTGCTTTCTCGCCGAGGTCGAAGAAACCACACAAAATCCTCGTGGTATTCAGTTCTTGCGAACTAAGTTGAAACGCGATATCCTTGGACGAGATCGTGAAGATCCTTCTTTTGATGAAAGAATAAAATTTTTCCAGGATATATTTCGTGAGATGAAAGTTCTGATTGTTGTGGATGACGTGCGAGAGCAATCCCATCTTCATGCTATTGTAGGAGACCAGCTTCATTGGTTTGGTCCAGGTAGTCGAATAATTGTGACTTCTGAAAATGAGGAAATTCTCAAAGAGTATGAACACGAGAAAGCTTGTTCCTACATGGTAAGTGAGTTGGATGATGGTCAAGCTTTTGAACTTTTCTGCAAGCATGCATTCAGGATCCAATCTTCCAGGCCTGATTACTATGAACTCGCAAACTGCATTGTCAATGCTACAGAGAAACTACCATTAGCAGTTGAAGTTATCGGTTCGTTTCTGCGGGGTAAATCAATAGAAGAATGGGAAAAGATGGAGAAGTCAATGAAACTATTCACGATGAGTTCTGGAAAGGCTACGGTTGGCATTGAAGAGATATGGTACATATGTTACAGAGAGTTAGATCAACAGCAAAAAGATATAGTTCTGGACATAGCATGCTTTATCTCTGGTGTGGATGCCCGAATTGCTTCATATATGTGGCCCGATTCTCCTCGTCCGACTTCTAATTGCATTCGGGTGCCCCTGGCAAGAATTGGAGAAAACAATGAATTGCAGATGCACAGATTGCTAAGGTGCTTTGGCAAAAGAATTTTAAATCAAGTGGGATTTGGAGATCGAATTCCGAGAAAGTTATACACACAGGATATGGTTACAAAGGCAATAAGCAGGGAGAAGGTAAAACATTTTTTTTTTCTCCATATTTCTCCAGGAATTATATCATGTGTACTTATTTTAGCATGTAGGCCTAGGAAAGTATCCTTTTTTTTCTGATGGGTATTTGGGTTTACAGCTTCTGATGATTTTTTTACTTTGTCAAATGTAGGGAACCTTTGACTTCACAGCTGGAGATTTTCAGAGCATGCCAGACATGAAGTTTCTCAAATTGGATAATGCAAAAGTTTCCGGAAATTTTGCAGGTGCATTTGCAAATTTAAGGTGGCTCTGTTGGCAAAGGTGTCCTCCGGATTTTCGCGCAGAAAATCTGGTATTAAGAGAGTTGGTCATTCTTGATCTGTCCTGGAGCAAAGTCACGGAACACTGGGGAGGTTGGAGTAAAATCAAGGTGGTTTAGTATTTGGTTGTTCTATAATTGCTTTCTTGAATTATACATAGCTGCGAATTGACCATGTGTAGGATTTCTGTTTTGGCTTTGCAGATGGAGAAATTGAAAGTCTTGAATCTTACAGGTTGTTCTGACTTACGGATCACTCCCGACTTCTCGGATTACAAAAATTTGGAAATCCTGATTCTTGAACGATGTTCTCATTTGGTGAAGCTACATCCTTCCCTTCGCCATTTGAAACGTTTAGTCTCCCTGAATTTGAAGTTCTGCTCCCAACTGAAAGGGTTGCCAGCGGAACTAGGTTGTCTGACAGCTCTGAAAGAGCTTCTTATTGACGGCACTTCGGCACGGGAGATCCCCATCTCCATAGGCAATTTGAAGCAACTCAAAATTCTCAGTGGCTTCAAGTGCTTCCCATTGAGTCACCTGCCCAATTCAATTAGTTTCCTGACGGCTCTCTCTGAACTCTCATTAGATGGTGCCAAAATTACTGAGCTCCCAAGCTCACTGGGGGAGCAGATTAACTTAAGACGCTTATCATTGAGGGATTGCCGTTATATGCAGGAACTTCCGGATTCTATCGGTAAAATGGGGACATCATTGGAGGAGTTGGATGTATCGGCGACTAGTATCTGTGAACTCCCCGGTTCAATTAGAAATCTGCAGAAGTTGAGAGTGCTGAGAATGGATTATTCTTTCATAAGAGCATTTCCTGCGGAGATTGGGAATCTAACCAAGCTCGAAGAGCTACATGCTTCCTGGTGCCGGAGTTTGAAGGGGGCCATTCCCCGAGATATTAAGAGACTACATCGTCTGAGATCATTGACACTGGGGCATTCCAGTATTTCTAGCCTACCCTCTGAAATCTCTACCCTCTCTAGTCTTCAGACCCTTGATTTACTTCAGTGCAATGAAATCGAAGTGTTGCCGGAGCTTCCCCCTTCTCTAATTTGTCTGCGTGTGAGTTCTGAAAGGATGAAAGCCATGCCCCTTCTTGAGGATTTGAAGGAGTTGGAGGAGCTGTGCCTAAGTGATGAGGACCCGAAGGAACGCCAACCTCCCTCAAAGCTACTGATGCCGGAATCCAAAGTGAAACAACTGTGTGTATGGTTTTCAAGACTCTGGAACCTAGAGCTGCTCCAAACACAGAGGACTGAATTACAATGCTTCTCAATATCGTTTCCTAAACTGAGGAAACTAGAATTGTCTCTTTCGCGAATTATCGATCTGCAATTTGAGTTTGAGCCGACAGATATTCCTCCGCTCAAAACACTTGCCCTTTCTGGTTTGAGCCTTGACCGGATTGAAGAGCTTGAAGGGCTCAAAGCCCTGAAGAGGCTAGATATATCAAACTGCAACATACAAAATCTCGACGAGATTGGCCAGTTAACCTCACTGAGAAGTTTGATTCTATCTGACTGTAATTACCTCAGTTTACCAGATCTTTCAAACTTGCAGTCGCTGAAAGTTTTAGAGATCAGACGATGCAAAAGGATCGATCAAATTGAAGGCCTAGAAAAATTAACAGCTTTGGAAAAGCTGAATATCAGTGAATGTCCGGCTGAGAAGTCGACGCAAGTAAAGAATGTGATGGCACGTTTGATGGTTACGTGATACTGGATGCTCCCCAATTTTAACTGACATCTGTGCATAGCGTCCGCACTGATAAGGGACCACACAGGAGCAGCCCCCAGAAAAACTTGATGGTGAAACAGGAAGAAGCGAAGAAGGAAATTTATTGGGGTCAATTTCAAGTTTTACGGACAAGCCGAGGCCAAATCAACCGCCATGAATGAAAAACAGCCCCTCCAGGTGATCATTACCGGTCTCTTCCAAAAGGAAAGATGTGCTCAGGTTGATTTTCTTTTCAAAGTTCAGCTTGCAAAATCTTTAAGGGCTCACGTATACGGTATATCCAACTTTCTGGCAGACTGGACACAAGAAACTGGTCATTTTTTGTGTTTGGTCACAGCAGAAAGGAAGTCCCGTTGGCTTCAGCAAAATCTGAGAGGCTACCGACGTACCGATAGAGTGCTCCTCTCTCTGGTCTGCATCAATTGCATAACCTGTCATGTGAGGTGATCTGGTGAGTTGTGCATGGCAGCCTGGCACCAATGGAGGGATCGCAGTTTCTCGGCTTGATGATCCATGCAAATCAACCCCTAGTGAAGCAACTTCTTCTTCCACGATTCATTCTCCAGGCCATGGAATCCTTGAAGTAAACCCATGCGTACGCGTTTGCAAGCCCTAAACCTTGGATCGAAGCGACAACTCAAAACCGATGTGAGTCGAAAATCAGTATGTGGGGGACTACTATTCGGTAAGGTTCTCTCGTTCCCCCTATCTATTGGTGAGCGCGTGAATGCATGCAAAGAAGATTTCAGGGTAACAGGTTCTGCTTACATTTTGGGAAACGAGGGGCTTTTTTCAAAAAAGGGTCCAGAAAAAAAAAAATTTACGGATTTGGGTCTCGTTTGCCAAAATTTACCGGTTAGGGTCCCGTTCGGCGGTAAGACCGCCGAACTTGGGGAAATTGGACCAAGCAATGTCAGTTCGGTAGCAGCGCTACCGAACGCATGAGTTCGGTAGCGAGGCTACCGAACTCATGCAAGTTCGGTAGCTGGGCTACCGAACGTGCAAGAGTTCGGCGCCGACCGAACTTTGCAAGTTCGGTAGCCGTGCTACCGAACATGCATGCGTTCGGCCGCCGGGCTGCCGAACTTCCCTCTGCCAAAATGCCACACGCCCCGCTCTGCGGCATGCGGCAAGGCGAGGCCCCCCTCTCCATGCCCCCCTCTGCTGCATGCGTCCCAGGCGAGGGCCCCCTCTGCTGCATGCAGACCGTCCCTTCTTCACGCATGCCTTTCCCTTCACGTGAAGGGTCAGGCTTTTCACGTGGAGGCAAGCGTTCCGTGAAGCCTTCAGGCCTCTGATACAAATAACAGAGGCGTGAAGGCTTCACAGAGAGAAAAAATAGAGAAACGAGAGACAACCGAGAGAGAAAAGAGAGATTTGGAGGTCGTTTGTCGATTTTCGGCGTCTCCGTATCCGCGGTCATTGATTCCGGTGACGTTTCTTTACCTTCGAACCAAGTAACGATTCACTTTATTATCGATTTTCTACTGCCCTTAGCGTTTTTCGTTTCTATTTTGTAATGTTAATTTTTTATACACGGCAGAGAAGTTAGAGCAAAAGAGCAGAGAGGTTAAGGAGACACAGTATCCAGATTCTCATCTCGACGCACGCACGTTTTTTGGGTCAAGGTAATTCCTATATCCTTGTGAGTGTTAATTTGAGCACGTTTTGATGTGAAAAACATGTTGTTTTAGTGCTGTGTAGTCACTGTTGTTGTTTTGCGCTGTTAGGTCCAAAAAATATCTTGTTCTTGCGCTAAGATTAATTTATTACTGTCTAGGGAAAAATATTTATTAACTTATGGATGGAAAATAATTTATAATTTCTTCATTTAGCAGAATGTCTTCTACATCTTTTGGGACTGTGAAATGGGGAGGTACAATAGTACGAAATGAATTTGGATATGATTACGAAGGTGGACAATATGCTATGTTTGAGTTGGGAAACATCTGATTTTCATACTCAATTTAGTTGTGTGAATTATGTAAATTATATATATGAATTTTTTGTAATGTTATAATATCACAATTGTGCGATATTTATTAAGTTCCTCTGTTCCATTTGTGGACATGGCACAAATCACGCAAAATGAAAAACGAGCAAGAAGCAAGCAAGTTGGACTGAGTCCGACACTTGGGCAAAATTTCCGGATTCCGATCAGACCAACAAGGCATCTTTGGAAGGGCATATCTCACACCTCGGTCATAACTAGGGGCCACACAACATATCGAATCGAAGGTCTACGCACGTAGAATGCATTTGAATAATAATATACCAAAAAATCACGCAAAATGACTGAGAAAACTGACCCCAAAGTAGGAGGGTCGCACTGTTTTTCTAGAAATCTGGGCATAAACCGGGCCAACAGGGGGTATTCCCGACCCCATAACTTTACACAAAGATCGAAATGAGAGAAAATGAGCACACCGAAGCGTTCTTCTACCAACCACGAACACAATAAACCAAGAATAGTCCGAAAATACTAAGATTAAGCTAATGAAAAACGAGCAAGAAGCAAGCAAGTTGGACTGAGTCCGACACTTGGGCAAAATTTCCGGATTCCGATCAGACCAACAAGGCATCTTTGGAAGGGCATATCTCACACCTCGGTCATAACTAGGGGCCACACAACATATCGAATCGAAGGTCTACGCACGTAGAATGCATTTGAACAATAATATACCAACAAATCACGCAAAATGACTGAGAAAACTGACCCCAAAGTAGGAGGGTCGCACTGTTTTTCTAGAAATCTGGGCATAAACCGGGCCAACAGGGGGTATTCCCGACCCCATAACTTTACACAAAGATCGAAATGAGAGAAAATGAGCACACCGAAGCGTTCTTCTACCAACCACGAACACAATAAACCAAGAATAGTCCGAAAATACTAAGATTAAGCTAATGAAAAACGAGCAAGAAGCAAGCAAGTTGGACTGAGTCCGACACTTGGGCAAAATTTCCGGATTCCGATCAGACCAACAAGGCATCTTTGGAAGGGCATATCTCACACCTCGGTCATAACTAGGGGCCACACAACATATCGAATCGAAGGTCTACGCACGTAGAATGCATTTGAACAATAATATACCAACAAATCACGCAAAATGACTGAGAAAACCGACCCCAAAGTAGGAGGGTCGCACTGTTTTTCCAGAAATCTGGGCATAAACCGGGCCAACAGGGGGTATTCCCGACCCCATAACTTTACACAAAGATCGAAATGAGAGAAAATGAGCACACCGAAGCGTTCTTCTACCAACCAAGAACACAATAAATCAAGAATAGTCCGAAAATACTAAGATTAAGCTAATGAAAAACGAGCAAGAAGCAAGCAAGTTGGACTGAGTCCGACACTTGGGCAAAATTTCCGGATTCCGATCAGACCAACAAGGCATCTTTGGAAGGGCATATCTCACACCTCGGTCATAACTAGGGGCCACACAACATATCGAATCGAAGGTCTACGCACGTAGAATGCATTTGAATAATAATATACCAAAAAATCACGCAAAATGACTGAGAAAACTGACCCCAAAGTAGGAGGGTCGCACTGTTTTTCTAGAAATCTGGGCATAAACCGGGCCAACAGTGGGTATTCCCGACCCCATAACTTTACACAAAGATCGAAATGAGAGAAAATGAGCACACCGAAGCATTCTTCTACCAACCACGAACACAATAAACCAAGAATAGTCCGAAAATACTAAGATTAAGCTAATGAAAAACGAGCATGAAACAAGCAAGTCTGGGGTTTGAACCACCCGAGGCATTCTACTGCTGCTGCTTCTGTGCGTCTGTTGCTGCAACCCTCATTACATTTAATGATGATGTCGTCCTCCTACGCGGCCTCCTGTTCCGCAATCAGGTTGTCTTCGTTCTTCGGGACGCCTAGTATTGTACCGACGATGACGTTCTGGAGGAGTAGGATCTGTAGATGACGAAGGCATGTCATGTGGTATGAAGCGTGGCTGTGATGTGGATGCATAATGAAAGTCAGGAAATATTCGATGCTCCGATGGTTCATATCCTACTGTAGACGGGTATGGGAAGAACTCGGATCCATAGGCACTTGGAGAGTTAGTTGGAGTGAAGGCGAAATCGGGTCCCTCATGAAATGGACTGGCAAACTGGCTAAACCCTGTATTTAACCCCGGCGTATGATAGGTGAACGGGTAGGAAACGGCGTCATCAACTGGATGAGCTCGAGTGGTCCTTCGGGTCGACTGAACAGTCTCAGGTGGGTCATCCTCGTCCGGCCCAATGGGTGCTGCTGTAGGTGCTGATTGGGGTGGTGGAATCATTGTCAACCGCCTCTCCTCATTGAAGGCGCACAGCATTACCTTAGATATCCTATCTATATGCCGTATGTTCTCCTGCATGTTCTCCCGAGATATATTGGAAACCAATCGTACGATTTGTTCCACGCCATCACACTGTTCATGAAATCAAAGTCAACAGAAGTTATCGAATGCCAATAACTTATGTTACTAAAAAAATAATAAATTAAGTAAATTAAATGTGTTTGCACTAACCGCTCCACCTACTGCACCTCCCGTATAAGAAATCCACCTTCGTGTGTGTTTGCGATACCACTTCATATATTCTGAATGATAGTGAAGTGGCTCCGTTGCAGGAGCATAATTGACTATGTGCTCAAGACGATTGTTCCATATACCAATCCATTCTCCGTGAAAATCGACCCAATTCCTTGTAATTGGCTTTAATTGAATATTATGAAAACCTGTATGATTACTGGGAGGAATAGGTATTGATTGATGCATACCAAACTGACGACATACTCGGTCTGGATAATGCCACTCAACGATGTGGAAATAGATGAGTGGGACACGAGCCCTCCAAATGTGTTCTCCCTGCCGGCAGTAATCTGGTAGACTTTGGAGAATGTCATCTGTGTAGGGCTCCCAAGTAATCTGTGATTGTATTAAAACATATCAAATTAAACAAAGAATTAATTTAAAAGGTAACATTACATTGAACTCGTTGGTTGCTATCATGACTTACATCTGCAGATGCCATTCTATCAAATTGGTAGCGCAGATGCCGCAAAGTATGTGTGGGGACCATTGTTGTCTGTAGGGGTTGAGTCCAGCTGCATAAATAAAAAATAAGAACATTTACATATATTATACGCACTGAAACAAATTTATGACTCACGAACTGAAAAAACAATAAATCACATACCGACTACCAAGAGGTGCATCTGGTAAAGGATCACGGCTTCTGATGGATGGGGCGACACAACTGAAGCGATCCCACGCCCAAATCTGCAATACATGTAGGGCACCACTGATTTGGTGCGCTGATGGATCAGTCGCATTGCATAGCTCCCGATACAACCACGCCAGTGCTGCTGAACCCCAACTGTACGGCGTAGGATCCTCGAGGTGCTCTAGTAGTGGAAGAAAAATCAAACTAACCCTAGCACCTGATTTGTCTGAAAAGATAGATCCAGCCAACTGGAGAATCAATGCCCTAGCATGCTGCAATATGGTAACCTCACCGGCATCGTCAGGAATTACACCAAAGAGTCCTCTCAGCCAGGCTATCTTTACCATCGAACCGCGTATTTGACTGGCTAGGGGGCGGTGACCAAGTAGATTCTCACAAAGATCGGGCCAACTCCTACTAGTGGGGCAAGTAACTGCAAGTCCATCAATAGGAAGCCCTGTTAGCACTGCGATGTCCTGCAATGTGATCGTGCATTCACCTTCCGGCATATGGAAGGTGTGAGTCTCGGGCCTCCATCGCTCGACCAAAGCTGTAATCAAATGGTGATCAATTTGCCAAAATCCCATCTTCCAAACTCCGTAAAATCCCGAAGCTCGAATATACGGTTCAATGCGTTCATCAAGTTCAGCTTCGTGTAGCATCGATCCATCTCGCTGACATCTAAGACATTGATCCTCATCTATCTATAAAATGTTACATTAACCATTAGTAGATTTTATTACGATACAGCTATTACAAATGACAGATCAACTGAGAAATTTCTTAATTACCTGAGCGTTCCATATGGCATGTGATCTGTGTCGGGCCTGCTCTGTAAGTAGTGAATCGTCCCGAGGTCCCGGCTGCATGTAAGTTCGTTGTGCCATGTCTACAAATGGAACAGAGGAACTCAATAAATATCGCACAATTGCTATTATTTTTTATTTTATTTGTATTCTAATTTTATTTTTTCTAAATAAATATCATCATGTCCCTGTTGATTTTTTTTATTTTCTGCATTTTTATTTTATTTTTAATATTTTTCTGGCTGGGTCAACCTGGTCAACTAGACCCGACCGCCTAGCCCGGGTCAAACCCCTTCTAGGTTGACCCAAAAAAATAGCGCCGTTCCCATTTTTTTATTTTCTTATTATTATTATTATTATTTTTTTCATTTTCCTTTTTTTAAATTTACTATTATTAATATTTTCTTAATGAATTTTTCGATTTTTTAGTGATTTTCTGATTTTATTAATTTCTGCATTTTTATTTTATTTTTTATATTTTCTGGCAGGGTCAACCAGGTCAACCAGACCCGAGCGCCTAGCCCGGGTCAAACCCCCTCGGGGTTGACCCAAAAAAATCGCGTCGTTCCCATTTTTTTTCTATTATTATTATTTTCTATTTCATTTTTTTCTATTTTTTATTTTCCTTTTTTTAAAATTTACAAATTTTCCGGAATTTTTTCATTTTTTTTACAAATTTCTTATGATTTTTTTATGATTTATTTTCATTTTTTAGTGATTTTCTGATTTTTTTTATTTCCTGCATTATTTATTTATTTTTTATATTTCTCTGGCCGGGTCAACGAGGTCAACCAGACCCGAGCGCCCAGCCCGGAAAAAACTACGTCGTTGCCACTTTTTTTTTTATTTATATTTTCTAAATTTTTATGATTTTTCTATTTTTTGAAAATTTTTATAATTACAGACAGATCCTACGATCCAAGTTTGCCCACGTGGCTATCCCACGTCCGTTGAATTAAGCTCCTAAAATCAACGGCTCAAATCTAATCGAAGACCAAATCTACGCCGTCCGATCTAATTACCACATCCTACGGTCCAAATTTAGCCCGGAGACCTAATCTAAATAGTGAAACAGCTCAATAAATAAAAAATTAAACGTATCATAATATGCTTGAATCGACCCTAGAAATGATATTGGTGTTACCTTGATCCGTAGAGCGAGATCCGGACTGATTTGAGGTAGAAACTCCGCTGGTGAAACGGCGCGCGACTGTTTACGACGGACGACAGCGGAGCACGAATATCGGCCGGTGCTCTCCTCTTCCTCTGCTGCTCTCTTCCGCTGCTCCTCTCTTCCTCTTCCTCTGCTCCTCTCTTCCTCTGCTCCTCTCTCTCTTTCACCCGCTCAAAATCTTTTCGACAATTAAGTGAAAGGGCTGGCTTATTCACTGCACGTAGCAGGCTTCACGTGGAGTGTGCAGGCTTCACACTTCACGTGAAGCCTGCAAAAATGGCGGGCCCGCCACAAGTTCGGCAGCAGAGCTGCCGAACGGCAGACCCGTGAAGCCTGCGCAGGCGCAGGCTTTGCTTCCGTTCGGCATCAGAGCTGCCGAACGGCCACATGTTCGGCCGCTCTGCTGCCGAACGGACACCCGTGAAGCCTGCGACGCCTGCGGCAATGGGTCCCCTCCCGTTCGGCACCACAGCCGCCGAACGGCCACAAGTTCGGCGGTTGTGGTGCCAAACGGGAATAAGTTCGGCTCCCACGACGCCGAACTTCTTAGTTCGGCGTCCTTGCCGCCGAACTATAGTTCGTTCGGCTTCGCGACCGCCGAACTTCTCAGTTCGGTTTCGCCAATATCGAACGGGACCCCTTCTGGTAAATAAAAAAAAATTAGACCCAATCTTGTAATTTTTTTTTTTTTCAGACCCTTTTTCGAAAAAAGCCCGGAAACGAGAGATCGTCACACACTTCTCCTCCTGAATCTTCTCGTTGACCATCTCTTTCTCCACCCACCCCCAACCTGGACCCGTGCATTCAGATTAGACTAGTCTTTTGGAGTTCTGTCGTCCAGACGACAAGTATTTGTGGTCTGTACGGGATGTTTTGTAGCGTAAGCTCACTGAAGGATATATAGTACATTGTCCGTCATTTTTTATAGACAAACGAACTATAATTTGAGCGATTACTTCATGTATCAGCAGAGTTTTTAATGGGGTGTCATCCATTTCCACTTTTTTTTTTTCTGGTTTTTCTAATCGTCATCTACTCTTTCCATAGCTCCTATTTATTATAGTAGGTTCATTTCTATCATTGGAACTTAGGTGCGGGAGAAACCCACTAAGGTAGAAAGATGTCCATCTTGGTGGTGTCTGCTTTTTTCTAAGCAAGGATAAAATTGTTGTTAGAACTTTCAAAAGAAAATAAAATAAAATAGGGCATGGAAAAAATTCTATTTTAACACCCTTTTCAGTTTATCCTCCTTTGTCAAATCTTCAGTCTCATGAGATTGATACCGACTAACAGATAGGTTTTGTTATATCGCAGCATGGCTTCTTACTTGAGGACTTCTGGAGCCTCATGAAGAATCCTCAAGTTCCAGTCCTGTCCAAGGGTGACCATCACTGAAGCCGCCGATTGGGACCGTGTTTTGAGGTTCTTCCAGTCCCAGAGTAGCACTAGAAGTAGCCAAGGGCGAATAAATGAAGAAATTGCGAAATCTAGGGTGATACATAACTGAACAGCAATCCTTTTTTTTTTTTTTGGTCAGAACTGAACAGCAATCCTAGATGCAACCAACTTGAGTACTCTTTTTCAGTCCATTTCATAAGTACCGATACCATAGTCGCGATTATTTGGCAAACAACTTGTTTTTCTTGAGGTTGCTTTGTTTTACATCGGTTGTTATGCAGAACAAGTGCATATAGACTGTTGGAGTGTGTTCTCCATGACCATGTCTTCTATTTTCAGATTTATCCTTGCGGTATTCAGGAGTTGTGGGTTAAATGGGGGCAACATCTTTTTGACATATTTTTAAGTCTGGTAAACGCCTATGTCTGGTCATCTGGTGTGTTGTGTGTTCAAGACAGAATGAAATGAATCATCTCCCATGTTGCTCCTCTGCCTTCTTTTAATATTCAATTCCCGAGTGGCTTCGTCTGTTGTAAGCATTCAGCGGGTCAGTGTAAGAGACTGTTTAAGAATAGCTAAGAGCCTGGTGGGGTAAATGCATTGACAAGGAAGAGAGAGAAGATTCAGTTGGTCCCTCTGGTGACATTTTGGCTGTTTCGGAGGGAAAGAAACAGGAGAATTGTATAATAGATTGTATCATTGGGAACTCTTGCGGATATTAATTTAAATTAGCAAGGTGGTCGTGGTTACTGCTCTATTTCTTGCTGGTCGAGTAACTTCTGTGAGCGAATTAATCCTGCATTTGACTGCTTGCACCCAAAAATGACAAACTTTTTGTTATTATCGACAAGCGATAGACTTGGTCTATAAGAGCAGAGTTTGATCATTTATGAACAGAATTATTGACAACTTGAAAAATCAACAACTTGAAGAATTGACAGCTTGAAGGAATCGACAAAAAATGGAGTTGACGATCTCGAATGCATCCGTCAAAGAAATAACCGTCAACATAGTGGAATAAAGTAACTGTCAAAGTAGTGGAGTCGAGGAAACGGTCAAGTTAGTGGAGTCGAAGAAACCGTCGATAACTGTCAACGTAGTGGAGTCAAAAAAACCGTCAACGTAGTGGAGTCGAGGAAACAGTCAAGTTAGTAAAGTCGAAGAAACCGTCGATAACCGTCAGCGTAGTGGAGACCAAAAAACTGTCAATGTAACCATTTGTAACCTCCGTTTACAACCTCTGTTTGTAATCACCTTTTGTAACCTCCATTGATAACCATATAGCCATTTAGTACTCTTCGGAGACATCCTGAACAAATCAAACAAATTTATCTTTATCTTTACTTTCCTGCAATGCATTTTACTTTCATTAGTTGTAGCTTTTAGATTCGCATCGTCGGTTAAATTCCGGCGTGTCTCTCTATCCTGGATATTATGTCATTGATTAAATTCCGGCATAGTACCTCCGTGTTCTCAAGTTTTGTTGTTGATTAAATTTTGGCATAGCTAGTTTTCACCTTGTTACGTCATCGAGTCTGTATCGACAGAGTATTGCCATCGATTAAATTCCGGCAAGGTTCCTATTCGTATAGTGTTGTCTTGTATAAAGCAAGTTGTTTCCTATACTCGTCTGGATATTTCCTATTCGGAATTGGGACAGTCGGTCTCCTATAATACCAAAGAACTATTTTCGGTAAAAGATATGTCGTCGTCGGAACAAATCCGACGAAACATTTGACCAGATGAATTATGAATGGTTGTATGATATCTCTTGATTTTGTTTGGACGTGAGTGAGTTAATCTAATCTCTGTTGTTGGCTTGTAGAAAGAAAAGAGGAAGACGTGGACATCATAACTAAACAGAAGATCATAAGTGTGGATGAAAGAGTTGAGTGGAATTGAGTGAGGAAACGAAGCAGAGAAAGAAAATCTTGGTGTCTTATCGCTTCTAATATCATTTTGATGTGTTGATTTCTTTGTATTGTTTCATGTGTTAATTGGTTTATCGTAGTTTATATGATTTTGAATTAATACCGTTTCGCAAGTAACCATGCATGTGTCACTTAGTGGAATGTACCTAATAGCTTAAAATTTTATAAGACCGTTTGAATCATGTTTTCGTTAATGAAGAGAATTTAGGTACCGAAAGGCTTTAATTAGACGATTAGCGTAAGCAAATCTCCGTTCCTAGGGTCTCTAGTTTGTGGAAAGTGTCATGACCTCCCCTAATCTGCCTAAAATAGGTTAGTGGCAACTACAAAACGAAAGAATGTGGCTAATCATAATGAACTGAGTCCACAAAATGTCACGGATTAGTAGGGTTTGGGAGAACTTGCGTCAAGTGTTAGCATAATCTAATAAGAGGCTCTAGCTGCTCTCACTTGGCAAGTTATCGCCTTAACAGACGCTCAATCCACAAGTACGTGCGGGAGTTCTCTGAGCTCATGCTCGAGATCCCAGACGTGGCTGATGCCGAGGCCCTGTTCGCATTCATGGATGGGCTCAAACCGTGGGCAAAGATACTGTCACTGGGCGGTGTTCGAACCACGACCGTGCGGCGACTCGGGGACGTTTGAGTGATGTTTCACCCGAATCAAGCCTTGGCCCGAGGATCGTTCACACACGCCCACAACTCACTCCATCGGTGGAGAGGACAAGAGGGAACCGAGGGAGAGAGATTCGGGGGAGAGAATCCTCTATTGCTTGATGTTGGATGTGTATCTCCATCGCTTCGGGAGGGTTGCGACAATGACAGGTCATGATTTTTGCACAACATTTACTTTGGTGCTATAATTATTTAATCTATTATTTGAGTGATTGGAGCAATTGCCAATGTCAGGATAGTACGTACAATCCGTTCCAGTAGCAATAGTAAGGTTTGCCTAAGATAGAGTATGCTTACCCTATCACATCCACCGCAACTGAAAAATTGCCAACCGTTCTTTGACATGTTCTGAGTTCTGTTGCTGGGGTTTCCTCAGCCTATCAAGGCCTACAGTACTTTGATAAATGGTCAATCTTCAAACGACACGTTCACCAGCATCTCCCAAGAGTCGATATCAGCACGATCCAAAGTTCCTTATTACTCGATATCAGAACGTGCAAGTAATTATCAGTCTGTTGATGCTGTCCACAGCTCAACTCTGAGAAATGACTCGTGATCATCATCCAATGATGTTCCTAAGTATGCCAGTTTTCAAAGACTTCGGGTTAATGAAAGATTGATCGTGGTACCTTCAAGTCTCCATTAATACTCGACTTGTTCTCCTCCAAGTAAACCTGCACATCCATCCAGTAAAAAGAGACTAGGCGTCATCGCAATCTAACTTTATCAAATTAGTTGGTGGAGCATGTGATTACCAACTAGGAGCATCTTTATTGCTCGTTGGTTTTCTTTTCCACTATTTTGTTTTTTGTTATACAAAAAGCAAGTCAAGTCAGGGCGGGCTGGACGTTCATTCTCTCCCCTCCTCTCCTCTCTCTCTCTCTCTCTTTCCACCCTCCCCCAAACCCTAGCCGCCAGCAACATCTCCTATTTCTTAAATTGTTTTGATCTTCTTTTTACCTTTTTTTTTTGTTTTTCTCTCGTTTAAAAGCTTTTCTCTTTCGATTTAACTTTAGATCTGAAAATTTTGCTCTCTCATTTTTTAAAGATTTCTAATCCAATCTAGTTTAGATTTGAAATTTTCTGTTGGTATATTTTCGGAGTTTCGCTCTCCTAGGATTTCGTTGGTGAACAAGTTCAGTTTCGAAGGAAATTAGAGAAGCTTCGTGAAAATTTCTCTCGTGTCAAATCTATGCTTGTTCAACCTTTTTACTCTGCTCGGTGATGGTATTGGGATGCCATAACCTAGGCGCGCACCTCCGAAAGGCAAAGCCGTAGTAATAGATGGAGTTCTCGATGTGTGCTCATTACTGAAGACGGATTTGGTGATCGGTCACCGATTATGGTGTGAAGATGTCATAGATATGCTCATTGAGTTTGTAACCCATAACTTTGTTCTGATGATTTCTTTTGTTATCTTGTCTGGATGTATTTTGATTTATAGTTGAATTGCAATATTTCTCTATTGTATCTCGAGGAATGAAATGAAATGAAATGTTAAAAAAAAGAAAAGAAAAGTCAAGTAGGGCTAGATCTCGAGTTTCAGTCAAAGCGCCAGGAGCATGTGAGAATGACACGCCCCTTCGGCGCAATGCTGCGGAAATTACGCGTGCGATAATCGTCTTTTTCGTGGAGCACGCATCGCAGCGGTATGATTAAGGTGATCTGCTGGGAAATTTTTATATTCGAGAAGCAAAAACGAATAACATAGTAGTTGGAGAGAAGACAAAATGGCTTTTGAACTGCAATTTCTGTTACTTTTCTTTTCTCTTTGACTTTAAGACATAACATATTCTTACTTGACGCTTCATAGGTTAACGCTATTATATTTCCTTGCACTTAGTTTTGTCCTTTAGTTTAACATTTGACTAGATTTGTACTAATAGAGAGTTTCCCATCGCCTGTATTTTATCAAAACTTAAAAATGATTTTCTAAAGGAGAGGACAACCTACAATTGTTACATTCGTATAAATGATCTAATAGATTGATTTTTCTTTTTTCCTTTTTCATTTTCATACTATAATGTACAGAATATCAATTTTTTACATGATTAGCGATTACTTTTTAAATTTTTTATTGCGTCCTTTATTCTATATTAGACAATATAATTGGAAGATAAATCCATTTTTACGTGTTAGGATATTTCCAAATGAAATCAAATACTATTACATTATGATTAGCACATGAAAATAATTATGAATTTCAAATGTGGGTGCATATGACAAAATTCACAAAAAGACCTTGGGGTTTCCAAGAAACTTCAATGTGGCTTTTTTCAAAATGGGAAAAAGCCACCAAAAGTCTTAAATTATGCCCACAGTGACATATTTACCCCAATTATTTTATGATACCAACAAACTAAGGCTGCGTTCGGTCGTCTGAATTTTTGATCAGGATGGGACTAGATATGAGAGAATAAAAAGATTTAGGAATTTTGTTATATCATATCCATTGTTTGGTGAATCACAGTAATAAGAATATTTAGTTTTTTTTGGTCAAGTAAGGATATTTAGTTGATTCAGCATATATTTGAGGATTATGCATATATATTCTTTGATTGTGCATATCTTTGATTGATTATATTTGATATTATATTTGTCACCTTAGTTAGTCCTCTAATAAAGCCTATAAGTAGACTACATGTACTCTTTTCTAGAAACATTGAAATATAGAGAAAATTCTTTGATTCGCGTTTCCGCATTATTGCTCAAGTGCCCTTTATATTAACGTTTAAATAGATTTGTGTTGGTATTTTTTTATTATTATCCAAATAGCAAGTTTTCCTTTGTCCTTTAGAGTCCTTGTCCTATCGAATGATTGTGTTTGTGCCAGAAGGTCGAGGTAGAAGTAGAAGCATGGTGCAGTTGGTCTTGTCGTGTGAGCAATGAAGCATGAGATGTTCAAAGAGCAAGAGGACTTCGTCGTGATCACGATTTTTGTTAGAATATGTGTCGAGTTTGAGGGTCGAGTTTGAGTTCGAAGCAAAAAAAAAATTAAATTGCGACGATAAATAAATATTTATGGATGTTCACCGTGGAAGTCATATTTCCTATTCGGTATAATGCAAGCGTCGATCAAGAACGGAAATTGTTCCGTGTTGCAATCAGTTATGTTATTTACATAGTGGGGTCCACAGGTGTGTTGGACTTTGACCATGAAAAAGAAAAGGAAAGGAAAGTCTAAATTAGGACGTGGATTGGGTTCGCCGAATTAGGATTTTTCTTAACATGAAATCCTTATACCATGTTGACTTTGACCAGTAATGCCGAGGTAGATTCTGGTACATCTTTGTACTACCGGGGTGGATGCTATAACTGTTGCAATGTGTTTTTGACAGGATCTCATCCTTGAGTTCCATATTGTCAGGTACGCACAGTCGCCCACGAAACCTCAACGTTCCATCTTCACATTAAAGTCCGGCTTTCTTTTATCTGCATCTTCTTGTAGAATCTTCTGAATCGCAGGATTCGTTGATTGCAATGCCTTAATCTTAGCCTAGACTTCTGGTTCAATCCTTAGGGTAGCCAAAAAAACTCGAGAGGTGATCTACCTCAAACTTGAACTCCGAATCTCGTACTCCCTCGTGTAGAGTCCATTCCTTAATCATCACGTGTGCGATGGCAGACTTTTGACTGAGCACATCCGCTTCCTCGTTGGCCTTTCCCGGGTGATACAGGATGTCGCAGTCGTAGTCCTTGAGAAGTTCCATCCATCAACGATGTCTCATGTTCAATTCTTTCTGAAAAAACAACTATTTTAGACTTTGGCGGTTCGTAAAAATCTGAAACTTTTCCCCACACAAGTAGTGCCTCCAAATCTTCAAGGCAAAGATGATCGCCGCTAATTCCAAGTCATGAGTCGGGTAGTTTAACTCATGAGGCCTTAGCTGTCGGGACGCGTAAGCAACCACTCTTCCATGTTGCATGAGAACGCATCCTAATCCTTTAAACGACGCATCACTATATATCTCATACCCTCCAGGACCAGACGGTATTGTCAACACTGGAGCGGTGGTCAGCTTGTGCTTGAGCTCTTGAAAACTCCTCTCGCACTTAACCGTCCATTCAAACTTCACCTCTTTCTTTAGTAGACGTGTCAAAGGAGTAGCGATCGCAGAGAACCTTTCCACGAATCGCCTGTACTAGCTTGCCAGACCTAGAAAGCTCCGAACCTCAGTCATTGTTGTTGGTCTTGTCCAATTCATGACTGCCTCGATCTTGGCTGGGTCCACTAAGATTCCTTTTCCAAAGATCACATGACCAAGAAAAGCTACTCGATTGAGCCAGAACTCGCACTTACTAAACTTGGCATACAGTGCGTGTTCTCTTAAGGTTAGTAAAACCATACTCAATTGTTGCTCGTGCTCCTCAGGGCTTTTCGAGTACACCAGAATGTTATCGATGAACACTATGACGAACTGATCCAAGTACGCTTTGAACACTCGGTTCATTAAATCCATGAAAGCAGCTAGAGCATTTGTCAAACCAAACGGCATCACTGTAAAGTCGTAGTGGCCGTATCGCATATGGAATGCCGTTTTCGGTATATCCTCATTTCTAATCCTCAACTGATGATAGCCCGTCCTTAGGTCTATCTTAGAAAATATTGAAGCCCCTTGCAGTTGATCGAACAAGTCGTCTATCCTTGGCAACAAATACTTGTTCTTAATGGTCACTTGGTTCAACTGTCGATAGTCGATGCACAACCGCAACGAACCTTCTTTCTTCCTCACGAATAACATAGGCGCTCCACATGGTGATACACTAGGGCGAATGAATCCTTTACACCTTCAATTCCTTTAATTCTGACAACGCCATTCTATAAGGTGCTCTAGAGATTGGCTCCGTCCTAGGGGCCAGCTCTATCACAAAATCAATCTCTCTTTTAGGCGGTAATCCCAGCAATTCCTTTCGGAAAGACATTTGGAAAGTTACGCACGACAGCTATGTCCTCTAGCCTTGGCTCCTCAGCCAACGAATTAACCACGGTCGCTAGATAACCTTGGCATCCTTCATCCAACAGTCTAGTTACTTCAAGCGACGAAATCAAAAGGATCGCGGTTCCTCCTTTGCTTCCCACAAACTCATAACTAGCACGATTCAATGGATTCAACTGATTACCTTACGGTAACAATCCATTATAGTTCATTGCTTGATGAGCCAATCCATTCCAATGATGACATCAAAGTCATACATCGCCAACATCGATAAGTCTATCATTTCCTCTCTACCACCAACAACCATTTTATAGTCTAGACACCCTACCGTAACCATTACTTCATCCTTTAGTGGGGTGGTAACCCAAAGAATCACTTCCAAAGATTTCGGTTTAAGCCCCGCTAACTTAACAAACTGTTCAGATATAAAGGAATGCGAAGCTCCCGGATCAAATAATGTGTAAGCAGCATGATCACATAAAGAGACCGTACCTGTAACCACGCCCGGCGCATCCTCCGCTTCCTTCCTTGCCACAGCATACACCCTTCCTTGTGCCTGTGACTGGTTCAAATTGTTCTGCGGAGCGTTCCCATCTTGTTTTCCCACTTGGGGCTGTTGAGGTGGCATTTCACGACGGGGACAATTCCTCGAAAAGTAGCTTTGCTGTCCACAATTAAAATAGGCTTCAGTCTTGCCTGGGCAAGGGCCATTCCCATGCCTTCTTCCATAGAATCGGCACGCGGCATTAGCATCATATGCCAGTTTTCCAAGGTCACTCCTCCTATTGGGAGGGATGGGGTACTTTTCTCCAGTTATCGGTCTTTTCCCGAACCGACGATTATCTCGGTTAGGTACAAATCGCGATCCAGATGCGGCTGCACACTCGGTAATATTCCTCTCAATCAGCTGAGCCCTCTCTTAAAGCTCATCAAAATCTCTCAGATTCAAGGGCACCAGTTAGTTCTTGATTTCCTGCTTTAGTCCATCCCCGAATCTCCTTGCCCTTTCGATCGGGTCTTCAACCCATCTCGACGTATACTGAGACAATTCGGCGAACTTTGCCTCTTACTGATCAACCGACAGATGGTTCTGACAAAGCCGCTGAAACTCAGCCATTTTCTGCTCCCTTGTGCAGTCAGAGAAGTATTTTCCGTTAACGGCTTCCACGAAGGCATTCCACATCGGAACCGTACCTTCAGGAAAGATTCTCCTTCGAGTGGCTTCCCACCAGGTGCTAGCATTACCCTATAGCTGGTACACTGCTAACGTGACATTTTCTTCCTCAAAACACCTTAATAGTGCGAAACCTTTCTCCTGTTCTCTGACCCAGAGGTGGCTGCCTCCGGATCGCCTGCGCCAGAGAACTTTGGCGGATTCAGCTTTAGAAACTGTTCGACCAGCTTGTGCACCAGTCGATCCCCATTCCTGTTCCCAGCCAACAAGACTTCAGCAGGTGCGATGGCGGCAGCGACAGCAGTAGCCACAACAGCAGCAGTAGCAGCTGCAATAGCAATAGCGGCTATTTGATTCTAAGCCTGCTGCCCAATCATATTCCCAATATTCTCCAGGGCCCACAGGACTCTTTCCATGTCGGGTTCCCCTACTGCTCTCGCTTGTGCATTAGGCCGACTTCGAGTTCCTCTTCCACGATGACTCATCTCACAGGATTCTTACGAAACCTGTTAAATAATTCCATCAAGGAATTAGACACCTATATCGCCAACTCAAGCTAACCGATCTTAAGCAGCGAATCACAGACGAACACCTTATATAAAATAAGATGTAATTCAATCACAAGCATGGTTTGTTTTTTCAAACGAACTATCCCAAAACTCAGCGCTCCTTATCACTCCAGGTCACGACCAAACTTAGATCGAGCTAACCTTGCTCCGATACCACTTAAACGGGGATGTCATGCCCCTCACCCATCGGCGCGCAAACATCTTTTCTCAGCCGATAAGTTGTGACATCCCAAGACTAGTCATCGACCCATTATTATTATCCTTCAATTAAACGCATGTGGAAACGATACACTTCCCCAGACAAACATACAATAGGGATAGATGGAAAGGAAATCAACAACAGCATACAATAAGCACTCGTTTTATTTAATTACTATTAACCTTGGGAGATTATAATATATACATGCCTATCACAAGGCCGCTCCCTAGCAAACAACTTGTACAAAAAGGGGTGAGGTGGTCAGGTTAACCTAACTTCACTACACAAAAAGGCAGCCCAAAAAGATAAGCATACAGCGCCTATCACCACGCCTGATCAAAACTGGGAGGAGGCTTCGAGTCGGACTCCACTTCATCCGGATCGGATTCCATGTCACTCGGACCGGTGTCCGGATCAGTAACAGCTTCGTCTGGAAGGTCTAGATCCATAGGATCCCCAACATCTTCTCCAAGGCTACCAGCAGGGGGTCCGTCGAAACCCCTGATCGGACCGTGTAGGTTATCCCCTTCCTTAACGAACCAGGCCAAAAACTCATGCGGCTGCCACATGTCTAACCCCTAATCAACCCAGACGGTCGACGAATGTTTCTGATACCACCTATCAGGTCCTACCTGATACTCTAATACTATTGTACCCACCTCCATGGGCACACCAAAATGCATAAGCAAAGGTGGTCGATTCATGCTCGCGGGTTTGAAATATTTAAACAACAACAATGAAATAAATCTCAGCGAGCTAACGACCTAAGCCTCGATTAGGAGGTCAACTCAGCTCGGACGCACCTAATACATGGAATATAGTACGGTACACACCAACATGCCATCATACATTCATAGGCAACCTTGCCTTGCCTTGGCACATGTCCTGCGCATTATAACTCGCCATATGCAATATAATGCAATAAATAAACAACACAGTCAGAACGCCCGTCGACATTCTTATTCACAGAGCATTCAAGAACGTTCTAATTATCACGGCCACTCAGGCACGTCCGTCCTCACATGGGGTCCTCCGGCTCAACCGGGCATTTATATGTTCGATCAATTACGGTCGATCGAGGGCACGCCCGTCTTTATACGGGGGTCTTCCGGCTCAACCGAGCATTTATCTTTTCAATCAATTACGGCCGATCGAGGGCACGTCTACCTCAATACGGGAGTCTTCCGGCTCATCAGGGCAATTATCCATTTGATCAATTACGGCCGATCAAGGGCACGCCCGTCTTTCTATGGGGGTCATCCAGTTTATCAGGGGCAGTTATCCATTCAATCAATTACGGCCGATCGAAGGCACGCCCGTCTCTCTATGGGGGTCATCCGGCTTATCCGGGCATTTCTCAAATAATGCAACTCTCATGCCATAATGCAGTAATAAATTACACGTGACCACATATACATAAAATTGATATATAAACCTGACAACTCATGGTTTACTATTTAGGTGTCCACAATGCTAGCATAAAACAATCATGATTTAGCATTAAAAACTACACAATAATATTAGTAAAATAAATCGATAGCTTATCACTTCAAATATCGATAGCTTATTACCAATTCTCGATAGCTTATCACTTAAACCATGATAGCTTATCACCTAAACCACAATAGCCTATCACCTAAACCATGATAGCTTATCACCTAAATCATGATAGCCTATCACTAACAATATCGATAGCTTATCGCATTCTTGATAATCCATCAAGTCCACTTATCACTTATCAAGATAGCTTATCAACTAATCCCTAATTAATTAGCACTAAGCACACTTAGCCTACTCTAATCACATCCTAATCAAGTTTAACATACTAATCAAGGGATTAGGGTGAAAACTCACCCAACGACGAATCCGAAGACATGGGCACGACGGCGATTGCAAGGGCTACGCGTGGCTTGCTTCAAAATCAACACGGGACGATGTTAGATGGTCGAACAGTAGCTGTACAGAATGAATGGGCTGGTCGGGGTCGACGAAGCTCGAACTGGTGGCGGAAAAAGCTTGAACGGGTCACGTACGGCTACGGAGGGCCATGGCGGCGCTCCGGTTAGCCAAACAACGACCAAAGGTGGGCTGTGGTGGCTGGAGGAGGGGCTGGTCGTAAAAAAAAAAGAGAGAGAGAGAGAGAGAGAGAGGGATTGAGAGAGAGAGAGAGAGAGAGAGAGAGAGAGAGAGAGAGAGAGAGAGAGAGAGAGAGAGAAAGAAATCCAAGAAAAGATGAGATATTTCCTCTTGAAAGCTTCATGGCCAAGCTTAAGATCACATCCACATTAATGCCTAGCCTCAAAAGTCTTCATCCATAATGGTCTCTTGTCTCAAGTTCATAAATGCAAGGAGGGTAGTTTGGTAATTTCTCATCAAGGGGGTAAAATGGTAATTTCACAAAGTTTAGAAAAATGTACTATACTCGTATATGGGCTAGTATTTTGTACGGGTTCGTATAAATCGAATTTGGGCTTGAAAGAATAAGGATTGGGCTTTAGAATGGCTTAATGGGGCTTAATGGGCTTTAGAATGGCTATTTGGGCTTTAGGGTTTGATTGGGCCTCATTGAGCCCATTTGGGCTTGCCCTAGGCCCACTTGACCGAACCTATTGGGCTTGAGATCCAATGGGCCCTCGCTCGACCCAACTTCCTCGCGGGCTTCAAATCTCGGCCCGTTAGTCCTTTTTTCGAAAGTCTCGAGTAAACCGATAAATAGACGGCTCAATAAGGCGACGTCCAATAACTTAGTCTTGAGATCCTCGAAGGTTCGATACCCAAATTCGGATTCTAATTCATGATCAAGATCGATCGATTGCAACTTTAGAATATTTCAAACTAACAGGCGGCTTTAGGAGTTACGCGTATTCAACCTGTGGTTGATTCGACATCGATCCACGTCTAAGCTTTCTCGAACCATGGACAACCTCGGTTGTCCTGTAATTGCGAGGGATCAATCACTAGTTCCAATGTACACGATCATTAGGAATTGGTTTAGGATAGTTCGCAATCCATACAATGGTCAAGCGGAATCACCCGCGATCCGATTGCATACATTGACAAAACATTCTATAACCATCCCTTGATCGGTCCATACTAGTTCACAATTGTCCCTCGTCAATCCTTATGGTCGAATTATCAATCCATGGTTGAGTTCTCAGATCGTGCGTACTTAATTCCTTAATAGCCTTTCCCCTTCGGTTAGTCTCTCATGAGTGATCAATTCAAAGCGAGAATTACTAACAGTGCATCGATTAAAATCATCGTTTCATTACATCCAGAATATGGTCGAATTTGAGGGTGTCACAGCAAGTCTGGGAGAAATATACGAGTACGATAACAATCGCCATCGTATACCTTCGCTCTTTAAGATCATTTGTCACGATCTTAGCCTTCCATGATATTCACAAGTCTGGGAGAAATACACAAGTAAGATGGCAATCGTAGGTGAGACCAATACACAATCATGACAATTCAGTGAACTCCATGTTATACTAGAGAGCAAGAAAGAGGGTGGAGGAAGATATGATAATTTAAGAGAGATATGGAATTTAAGATGGAACCGACATTGGGGCTCGTACTCAGAGAAAAGGAAATTCGTTTGTGGCACTTAGAAGAAGACGCAAGCAATTAGCATACGATTATGCAAGCCAATACACGAAGCTCGATGAGAAGGCAAAATTACCTTTGGACATTCTTCCATAAAAACAAATTAGATGGAAATGGATCATTTTGTTTTGCTTCGAAAATGATGGATATAGACTTACTTCTAGAGTATATGTACATGTAGGCCTAGTTCCCTTAAAAGAAAAACCTCCAACTTTAGATCTAGTCTCAAATTTGTCCTGAACTTTTGTTTGTTTAAGAAAAAACCCTAAATTTTAGGTCCAATCCCAAATCGGCCAGGAATTTTTATTTTTGTCTTAGAAAAAAAAAATCTAAACTTTAGGTCCAGTCTCACATCGAATCCGAACTTTTCTGTCTAAAAGAAAAATCACCAATTTTTACTCAATATTGAATTTGGCCCCATTAGCCCTCTGTAAAAAAAAAATAGCCATGAGTCGTTCGTAATTTTCATATCCTAAAACGGTTTCATTTTGAAGAATTTCAATAATTTTTACGGTGGTTGATTTGTTACCCACGTGAAAATGCCATGTTTGTCCGCTCCTATGCCCCAATTTTTTCAAAGCTTTGGTAATAACCCGTATGATGTTAAATCACATGGGTCCGGGACTACCCCACCATTTTCCAGCACGTTGCCCAATCGCGTAGCGGGTGCCCAGAGTCAACGGTCTTGGTCGTGCATAAAATGCAAATATATGTTGTCGTCCAATGTCTTCGAGAGAGAGCGAGAGAGCGAGCGAGCGAGCGATGGCTTCGACGGCGATAATACTGGCTGTGGTGAATCGGTCTCTCGAAATGGCTTCGAATTGGTGCCAGGCGTTTATAATTTTTGTCAAAATGATTGGCTTTGCAGTTGTTGCAGCTAGAAAGATGAGCAGAAACCCGGTGAGTTTTCTCTGCATCTTTGGGATTTGTGTTATTTGTTTAGAAATTCTTGGACACGAATGCACGGTGAAATGGGTCCTCTGCCTGTACTTCGACACAACAAATGCACACTACGTTTATTATGTGTGAAGCGGTTTAGTTTCCTTGATTTGACAGGAATCGTCTTCAACCTCATCATCGTCGTCTAGAATCAATCATGAAGTATTCTTGAGCTTTAGAGGTGCAGATACTCGCAAAGGATTCACGGATCACCTTTACAGCAAATTGGGAGATGCAGGGATCCAGGTCTTTAAAGACGACCCCAATCTCCGTGGCGGGGAAGTGATCAAGCCGGAGCTGAAAGAAGCGATCAAGAGTTCGGAGATCTCAATAGCCGTCTTCTCAAAAGATTATGCTTCCAGTAGAAGTTGCCTCATGGAGGTGGTACAAATGTGGGAGTGCAGAGAAGTGAATGGACAGACTATTCTCCCAATCTTCTATGACATTAGTCCCGACGATGTAAAACGCCAGGCTGGGGATTTCGGAAAGTCCTTCGAGAAACATGAGCAGGACGGAGTCGACGCAGATACCATCCAAAAATGGAAGGAGGTTTTTCGAAAGATCGGGGGATTAAGCGGATTTCACCGGGAGAACATAAATGGAGGGTAATTCTTTTACTTCTGGTTTCTGTTTTCGTTCCTAGATAAATGGAGGAAACAAAAAAGGGTATAGGATGATCCGAAAATGAACCCGAACCTTTTCGCAAAAGCATTATATATAAGCATAGCGATGGTGATGCATGCGAGAGAGGTCTTTTTAGGTTATTCTTATGAAATGGATTGGCAATTTAACAGGTTGATGTTATGTATGTGTAGTGAATGACCCGTGACTCGATTAAAGTGGCCATTTGAAAATGGATTGACTTATGACATAACTGTGAGTTAGACCAGCCGACCTGGTCCCCCAGGCACCACCCTCTGTTCGTTCCCCATGGCTAGAACTTTTGTTTTGCAGATGGCATGATATCAATGTCGAAATTGGTATGTGCATGAAAGGGAATTAGACCGTGCGTCAAAACTTGCTTGCCATTTTAATTGAAGATTCCCCCTGCCCCACGTCGGTTGATCTAATTTTCGTCGGTTCATTCCCCCACTTGATTTTTGTTGTCATCCCGTGCTTCATCACTTATGTTTGCAGGCATGAGGCCCAGCTTGTAAAAAATGTTGTTAGACGTGTCAAGCAGGTGTTGAAGAAGGATGACCAAGCCGTAACCGACAAACTAGTCGGAATTGATCGTCATGTTCAAGAGGTGATGAGAAAGCTTGGTGTTGTCTACAGCGATGGTCAAGCGATCCAAGTATGTGGAGGAGACACACATGTCATTGGAATATGCGGCATGCGGGGTGTGGGGAAGACTACACTTGCCAAGGTTGTCTTCAACAAGATGAGTGTGTTGTTTGATGGATGTAGCTTCGTTAAAGGTATTAATTCGCAAGGAGTCGTGTCTTCACAAGAAACGTTGATTGCTGAACTTCAAAGAGAAGAACGACAACCACTAGGATCTTCCGATGGTGGTATTAAAATTATATCAAGTCGATATACTAACATGAAGGTTCTCATTGTGCTTGACGATGTGCATAATGATGAACAAATCAAAGGATTAGCTGAGAAGGTTAGGTGGTTCGGTCCAGGAAGTAGAATTATTGTGACCACACACAAAAAAAATGTTCTAAAGTGTTTCGACTTTGGAGAAGAAGACAGAGATAGAGCAGCTGAAGAATACGAAGTTAAACCAATGGGAGATGGGGATGCCTTTCAACTCTTTTGTAAGCATGCTTTTCGAAGGGGTCCTACTCCAGATGACCCCGAGTACGTTTCCTTGTCCAGAGACATGGTCAAAGCTCTTGGAGGGCTTCCTCTGGCTATTGTGCTTCGGGCAGAATATCTAAAGAAGAGGAATGATAAAAACATATGGATGAGTACCCGGGATTCCTTAAATGATGATCCGGAGGAGAGAAAAGTAGAAGCTGCCTTTAAGGCCAGTTACGAAATTTTAGGTGAGGATACAAAGGAGATATTCCTCGACATAGCGTGCTTTTTTAGTGGAAAGGATGAGAGGATTCCCTCTTACATGTGGGGGGCTTGTGGTTACCATCCCCCTAAAGGAATAGAGTTGCTTCGCGACTTGCATTTATTGGAAGATGGAGAAAATAATGAACTAAGAATGCACGCTCTGATACAAGAAATTGGCAGGGACATGGTCAAGGGGAAAGATAGTTTTGAGCGCTGCAGGTTTTGGAATCACAGCGAAGCACTCTCCATTCTAAGACATCCCCGGGTAAGTTTTTCAAAGCCTCTAGGAATTTCTTTTGAGAGGGTTACTTAAGCGTTCAGATAAACCTTCCATTCCCTTCAACAGAAACTTAAACCTTCCACTGATTTTGTTTACTCATACGGTTTTCCCCAATCGCGACTTGTCAGGGTACTGAAAGTGTCCAAGGCATTTGTCTCCCTTTTGAAGAGGGTTCCCACGACTGTTTTACATGTGAACAATTTCAACAAATGTCGAGTTTGCGGTACCTCAGACTAGATCAGGCCAACATTAGGGGAGACACTGAGAGTCTTCCTCCAAATTTGAGGTGGCTTGTTTGGCATGCGTGCGGCGTCACTGAGCTACGTATTATGCATTTGGAGAAGTTAGTCATTCTCGACCTGTCTTGGAGTCCGGTCACCAAGAATTCGCTACTCCAGGAACCAAGCATGGAGGTATGGCCAATATTTGCTTTTTGAATCTCGCATAAAGATGATGGATGTAAGCTGAGTAAAGTTCGATGTCTGTCTTTTTCGCATTGCAGATGTTGAAGGAATTGAAAGTCCTGAACCTAGAAGGATGTTTCCGATTATGTGCATCATTGGATTTTCCAGCTCCAGCCAACTTGGAGATATTGATACTGCAAGATTGTACTCTGATAACTCAAATTGAGCCATTCATCAGAAATCTGAATAAGCTGAGTTCCTTAAACTTGAAAGGCTGCACCCGAGTCAAGAAGCTGCCCGAAGAACGGTGCTTCATGGAATCTCTGAGGGAACTTGTGATTGATGGAACTGGCATCCAAGGAATTCATTGCCAGAGTGGGTTTTTGAAGAATCTTGAAACACTTAGCGCTCGCGACTGTAAGCTTTTGCAAGATGTATCCGCGATCAGCCACCTGAGGAATCTCTCAAGTCTCGCTCTGGATGGTGCTGATATTGATGGCCTTCCAGATAGTTTTGAATTTCCTCAGACACTTGAGAGACTTTCTTTAAGGGAATGTCGCAAGTTGGTTAAACTTCCACCGTCCATCGGGAAGCTGAAGGTGCTGGAGGTGATGGACCTTTCAGTCACCGGAATCAAAGAAATGCCATGGTCGGTCAAGCTCTTGAGAAATTTGAAGACGCTGAAGATGGAACGCACTTACCTACAAAAGTTTCCTCAGGATATTGTGAACTTAAAGAAACTGGAAGAGATAGATTTCTCTGGCTGCAGAAGTTTGGGGGGCCAAGTCCCTTGTGATATTTCAGGATTATCCTCTCTGAGAATTCTGAAATTATCGTTCTCCGATGTGGCCGGTCTGCCCCCAAGCATTTGCCGTCTCCCTCACCTCCAAATCCTTGACATACTTAAATGCGACCAACTTCACGCTCTACCAAAGTTGCCCTCCAGTTTACGCAGCCTCCGCTGGGGATCCACAAAAATGGCAGTCCCCAACTTGTCATACCTGACAAATCTAGAAGAGCTGCTCTTGATGGACGGTGAGCATCCAAAAGCCGGATGGCGCATGATGTTACCGAATCTAAAGACCCCAAACATTGGGTGGATCGCGAGATTACCAAGTCTAGAGACCTTGCAGTTGTCCCTTTCAAAGGTCGCCAATCTCCCTCGGAATTTTAGTGACCTGACTCAGCTCCGGGAACTCTCATTATCCCACATGAAGAAGCTAGACCTCACACAACTCCCCTTGACCTCGAGCTTGTCAACTCTGCGTCTCAAACACTGCAAGATTCGAAAGCCTGAATTTTCTAGTGTGAAGTATCTGTCGGAACTAGAACTAGACGACTGCAATTTAGCAGAGATCGGTGGCCTTGGAAATTTAAAGCTCTTGGAAGTCCTGAAAATTTCTCACTGCAGGAGGATAACAAACCTTAGTGGGCTCCAAGGAATGGGACGTCTCCGGAAGGTGCAAGTTCACTCTTCTCCTGTAAGCGTTCCACCAGAACTATCCGAATGTGTTGAAGTGGACAGATGCGATTCCGCTATGCGTCCGTATCTTGCATTCTTCTCGGCCAGTGGACGGATAGTCTCTGTCCTGCACGAACTCCGATCGTACTTTCGAGCCTTCGGCAGGACATCTCCCTCAGAAGAAGCTGGAGGGCGGCCTCTCTAAGGTACATTGCTCGGATTCTGTCTAGAATTCTCTTTTAACCTGAACGAAACATACTTGGATTTTTCCTTTTCCATGAATTCCTTAAATGTTATATTGCATTGGATCTGCGCAGGGCCACATAAGGGTACCCGAGGCAAATTCATCTCGTCCTGCTATTGCTAATGGCATCATGGACCTAATGCGGCATCCATGGGCAACGTTGCAGGGACTCCGCGGCCATGACCCATCACGGGCCTATACTTTCGTCGGCTCTGCTGGTGAGATTCGTCCTCAAAATGGCCTTCGGTTTTGCCTTTTTATTCGTTTCGGTTGATCAAGTCATCGGGTTCCGAATCTCCAGGAGTTAGATTACAGGATGGTGATGCGAAATGGATGTGACGGAGATCTAATTACAAGGAAATTACAAGAGAGCGCGCTCGTGATTGTGGAGTTGAATAGGATGATTGCGATGTTGAGAGAGAGAGAGAGAGAGATGCGTCTTTGAATTGATCTGCTGCTTGGAAAAGGATACTGTTCATGCATCTTTGGATAGAAATCCTGGTTAACGGAATCGATGCTTGTATCCATCTATAAGTCCATAGATAATAAGAAATTCTTGTAAAATGGAGCTTTTATGATTGAACCACATCCTGGCAAAGCTCCATGCTCTTTAATTTCCCTTTATTTTTCTCTTTTATTTTTTGTCAGAAAATGAAATATTTCATTCAACTAGGGAAAGATAGTCAGCCACGATAAGTGGGCTTCAGTACATAAAAGTTCTCAAAGGGCCAGGCGTCGAGAACGTCCGCAACATCGGTCACTTCGGCAACATCCCCATCATCTCCACCCTCTCCGCCCTCTGCCTCCCTCTCTCTCGGTGGTTCGCCTCCCGCCCCAACCCTCCCTTGGCCATCCTCTCCGACTTCTTCCTCGGCTGGATCCTCGACTTGGCCAAGCTTGGCATCCACCGGTTCAGTTGGACCGCCCGGAATCCGAACCGGACCGGGAATCGATCACTCTTAACACAAGATATAGATGCAAACCATAACTATGCTATATCCTTCGTTGAGGCCCAGACTACATATGCGCTCTTTGTCATTAGGAAGCCCAATAACGGAACTAGTAGCCCACAGGCAACGAGAAGGAGAAAGAGCCGAATCATTGTTGATTTTCTTGCTCGAGTCTCCCATCGCATTTTTTGGGCCATCCATAAGATAGAAACATTGCCCTCTCATTGGCAGAGAGCACAATTAAACGATCCTGGTTATAAATGCTAGAGCAAAATTAACTTATTGATATTATGCATCACAAGCCTCTGTGTTTCGCTTCAGTATTACATGCATCTAGGAAAAACAATTAACCCTTGAAACAAATCACGGAGCAGGATGCTAGGACATTGCTGTTGGCGAGTGTGATGAGCTGCAAGTGAGGAGGTCTAGGAGGCGGCAGAGAGTAGAAGTAGAACCATGCCAGGGGGAGGCGGCAGTACATGCTCATGAAAATGTGGAGGCGGGCTTGGAGTTCGATGGTGATGAAGGGGTTGAGGGAATGCGGTGGTGACGATGCTGGTGGCGGAGGGGGTGGCACGGAAATTGGGCCGGGCAAAGGTGTTGTGAGGTAAGGAGCATGAGAAAACTAAGGAAGAGCAGGAGATAAACTAAGGCTAAAGGGATCCTCGTGACATGTGGGTGACTAGTCCAACGACCGATAATTCTCTTAGGAGATGCTTTTTTTGCCTTTGGAGCTTTGGCAATAAATGAACCGCATAAAGGGTATCAGATATTGGCCAGTTGTTTCGAGTAAAATGCTAGGTAAAATATAATTGCTATAGAGAAATATGAGACAAAAAAAAAATGATGTGGCAAATTATCTTCAATCTTGAGATGCCCCACATCATAGAATAAAGGGGGTAATTGCAAAAAAAAAAAAAAAAAAAATCCTAAACACATTGTAATTGTGTCAATTCAGTTTTAATTTTTTTTTTTTTGCCAATTGAGTCCTAAACGTTTTGCAATTGTACTAATCCAGTCTACTTTGCCGGTCGGCGATGACGTGGACAATTTTTACTAATACTTTTTTTTTTTATTTTTTTATGTTTTCCTTTTTTTTCTCGTTCTTTTTTTTCTTCCTACTCTTACTGTGGCCGCCGGCGAGGGTGACCGAAGCTCGCCGACCACTGGGCAAGGGCTTCGTGACCCTCGCTCGGCCTCACTAGCAGCCGCGATTGCCTCCCCCAGCTTGGGCGAGGCCAAGCGGGGGCCACGAAGCCCTCGCCGACGGTTGGGCAGCTCCGGCGATCCTCCCCGGTCATAGTAGGAGTAGGCAGAAAAAACAAAGAAAAAAAGGAAAAATAATATAAGAACATTATTAATTGTTCACGTCAGGGCCGGCGACGCCACGTTAGCTTCGGCTGAAAAAGTGGATGGAATTGGCAAAATTGTAAAAGGTTTAGGATTCAATTGGCATTAAAAAAAGTTTATGACTGAATTGGCACAATTGCAATAGGCTTAAGACTTTTTTGGTAATTTTTCCTAGTATAAAGTGTGAATGGAATGGATGGAAATCTGTTTAAACATCAAGAAAACTAAAGTAATTGGAAATAAAAGTGGGGGGAAGTGGAAATTAAATTGGAAAACCAGAGCCTTAGGCAAGAAAACTAAAGGAGACTTGAAATCAATGTACTTGAAATATGGACAGCAATGGAATTTTAATGACGCTCAAAAGTTGGGGCCAAAATTGAAAGGCAATATGAATCTATGCAGCATAGATTCTACATAATTGAGCATGTCCTCTCGCTTTTCTTAACCACTCGCACATCTCATCTAAAATCTCCTCTGCCTGAATCTCTGCACGATGCGATCATAAATTTGCCTTAATTTACCTCATTTTTTTGTTAACGCAAGCTGATTGTGCATATTTAATAATCCTTTTTTCGTTCGAATCATTCAATTATACCGTAGTCATCTTCTAACATTTCGATTTTCCTAGTTCCGTCTTGTCCCCCTCTTAAGAATCACACAACCGATATCCACCTATATTCGCGGCGGCACCACGCCCGTCTTTTTTTTCCCTCTATCAAAAGAAAATTTAATTCATTGCTTATTTTCAGCACTTTAAGTCATTTTATTTTAGGGTTAACACCATGAAAAACCCCAAACTGATACACTTGTGACAAATTTACCATAAAATATTTTTTTAACCACAAAAAACCCCAAACTAGTACATTTGTGACAAATTTACCTCAAACTATTTTTTCGACCACCAAAAACCCTAAACTGGTATACATGTGACAAATTTACCCCAAACTGATACACTTGTGACAAATTTACCCTCCGTTAGTTTTCGTTAAATTTTACCGTCAAATTCCTGAGTTAGATGACACGTGACAGTCGACGGGTGTACCCATTTAGGATTTTTAACCTTTATATTGTCACAGGTGTATCAATTTGGGATTTTTCGGGATATTAAATCAATTAAACGGAAACTAACGGAGGGTAAATTTGTAAAAAAAAATGTACCAGTTTGGGGTAAATTTGTCACATGTGTACCAGTTTAGGATTTTTGGTGGTCAAAAAAATAGTTTGAGGTAAATTTGTCATAGATGTACCAGTTTGGGATTTTTTGTGGTTAAAAAAATAGTTTAGGGTAAATTTGTCACAAATGTACCAGTTTGGGGTTTTTCGTGGTCAAAAAAATAGTTTGGAGTAAATTTATCACAGGTGTACCAGTTTGGGGTTTTTCGTGGTATTAACCCTTTATTTTATTTATGAACCTGTGCACTTAAGTCTTTAAATTGCCCAAATCTCCATTTTGCAAAAGCCCATTTTCACTAAGTGTTTTTTTTTTTTTTTAAATAGAAGAAGAAGTAGTAGTTTTCATCGTGCGACAAACTGCAATTGGGCCTTCTCGTGCAAAAGCATTAAAATTGCATTGGACCTCTGTGCGTTCAATTTGACGGAAGGCCCATTTTCTTAAAAACAATTTAAGATGTCTTTAAATTGCCCAAATTGCATTTTTGACCCTTACATGTTTGCCGTATGTGAGGTCCACAATTCATATCATTTAGTAGTCAAGACTGAAAATGCTTATCAGACCTTCTGTGATGATTTAAATAACTCCTTAAAAGTTGAACTATATCAAGAAAGTCCACTGTCTTCCAATAATTCCATTAAATTGGATGAAACAACTCCTTAATAGTTGCAATTACATACAATTTGTATGTACTATATAAATTGAAAGCTTTACAAGATTTGGAAATATAAAACAAAGATGTCCATAAAGATTTGCAATTACTATTTCGTCAGGATTGTCTCCTGCATCTTTTACCGAACGTCATTCTTCGGCTCTTAATTGAGTAAACATGGGGTCCCTGGGCCAACTCCGAATAGGAAACATCACAAGTAGAGAATCCAACCAGCAGAATTTGAAGAGGAATGTACGAACGCAAACTATGCTGGAATTTAATCGACGACGAAGTCTGGTAATACATACTCAATAATGTAACCGGATGTAAACATATGATGCCGGAATTTAATCGACAATGCGAATCTGAAAGCTACAACTACGAAAGATAAAGTGTGATCCTGAAAAGTAAAGATCATGATTAATTTGCTTGATCTATGCCGAGGCTCCTCCTGATGGTTGACTAGCGGTATTTATACTGGTCTTATGGTAATTGTCTCCTGACGTTGCATTTTTTCATGTAGCCTCTATCGATTGCTCCCATGTTTCCATAAGTTTCGCACACACTTTGTTGAGTGGTTGTCTTTGCTACATATTAGCTGCTCCACGTTCTTTTTTCTCACGATAGCGGTTGTCTCATCATCTTATTTTCAAATTGTAACTGTGTTTCCTCCAACATGTGTGTCTTTGACCTTAGTTATCCCGTCGATTGCACGATCTCCACGTTGGCTGCCTTGATTTCTTGCTTTCAACCAGTAGCTGCTCCCTTCAATATTCGTCGTCAATGCTCATATTGGCAACTACCAGTTATTCATCGTCATATTTCGACAATTCTATTCAATTGAATATCGATACCAACTACATATGTCAACCCTTATGCTCGTCGATAAGCTGGCATACATAGAACAAAACTCACATGTCACGCACGTGACCACCTATTCTTACGTGTCAAACATGGGATGCCACATTATTTTTTGAGTCAACAGTTAGTTAATTTTTGGCAATTTAAATTGTGGAGTTAGTCAATTTTCGACTTAGCCCTTTTGTAGACAGTTAATTCCTAAGTTATAAGGGAAAAAAAAAAGGATTATAAATCAAGTTCTTAGAAGATTGCTATCTGGGATTAGAAAAAAGAAACAATAAATCGTGACGTTCTTTTGGAGGACACATGCTATAGGTATCGGACTATTGATATGCTGGTATATCTATAGATAGAGTCTATATATATATATATATATATCGTAAAGGTAGCCTCCTATGGTTAATTCCTAGTGGTTTCTATGCCTTTCTCCACCCTTTTGCTAAGCCAAATACAAAACGTGCCTTTTTGCTAGGCAAGCAAAAGGTTCTTATTAGTGTTAGAAAAATATTTTGGTTTTTCTATTTTTGGCTTCGATTAAAAAAAGTTACAAAGATCTAATTATATATCGTCACATTATTTAAGTTCGATAAAAAAAAAATGGACAATAAAATCAATCCAAAACAAGGTAACTTTTTCAATTTTGGACCACTTTCTTTGGATGTAAGCAAAGCACGAGTGATTTAAAGTGGGATTCTTGAGCCATGACTGAAGTTAAAAATGTCCATGGTAAATACAAGAAAGGAATAACAACACAGATGGTTTTAGAATTTTAGTTTGATGGGTAATATAGTTCATGAACTTTTCATTTATTCAATATGATCGTTGAATTTTAATTTAACGTGTAATATGATCCATGAACTTTTAATTTATTTAATGTGATCCGTAAATTTTTTAGACATATTCAACTTAATCCCTAAATTATATGAACATGTTCAAAATTGTCTTTTCATTAATTCAAGATCATGGATAATATTAAATATTTTTGTAAAATTTAAAGATTAAATTAAATATGTATGAAAAATTGAGAATTGTATTGAATATATTGAAAATTCAGGCATCATGTTGGATTAAGCCATAATATAAAAATCATATCGAACGAATCAGCCGTGTTATTTTTCCGACAAGAAAGCGATAGAAGAGTACTTTCGCTTGCTGTCTGGTAGCTTGAACGAAGAAGAGAATCCAACTGGTTTTAGCTTTCACTCGGTTTGTCAAGCTTGCTTCAGCTCCGAGCATAGGCAAGCGAACCGACCATGCTTTTGTTGGGTGAACAGAGAGAGAGAAGGCCGAATACTGATGTCTGTGACTGCTGACCAAGAACCTCCAATGGCGACCTCGGCGGCCGGAACGAGCAGCGACACCACCGCACTAGGAGCCAGTTTCCAGGTGTTCCTGAGCTTCCGGGGGCCCGACACCCGCCACGGGTTCACCGACACCCTCTACCACGCCTTGGTCGACGCCGGGGTCCGCGTCTTCAGAGACGACGACGAGCTCCGCGTCGGCGAACCGATCGGCGGAGCGCTTCTGCAAGCGATCGACGACTCCAAGCTCTACATCCCCATCTTCTCCAGATCCTACGCCTCCAGCAAATGGTGCCTCCGCGAGCTCGCGCGGATCGTGGACAACACGTCTAGATCGAAGGGGAACAAGAAGATACTGCCCATTTTCTTCGACGTCGAACCCGACGACGTCAAGCTTAAGACCTCTCTGTACAGCGATGCTTTAGTGGAGCATCAGAAGAGATTTCCCGACGAAGTGAAGGCGTGGCGAGAGGCTCTTGCAGTGGTTGATGAAATTAAAGGATGGAGCTTGAAAAATTATCGAGGGTAAACTCTGCAGATCCTTTGACTCTCTTTTGCGTCATCTGTGTAATGAAGAAATAGACTAATCTTCATGGGTTTGCAAATGGGATATCTAAAAGAATGAAATTTCGTTCTTTTCGTATCCCGTACTGTTAATTCAAACTGTCTGGTAAGAAACTTTGACATTTGGTGAATTTTCTCCCCGTTACTAGATAAGCCTGGTGAATTTGCTATTTGGTTTGATTCCGAGTCTTTTGTCCGGGGAGGTTGTGTTATGCGTTTATGAATGTATGTATAAGCCATCCTAATTTCGCAAGTTCAATGAAGGACACTGACCTGATAGACACCTGACTCGAGAACTACAGTTCTTCTCAGTTAACGAGGAATCGAGAAGTCTGGTCTTACACATTGGTTTTGCAATTCTGAAGTCGCGCAAGGTTGTGGAACTAGTTTTGGGGGGTTCTATAAGCTTCCTGATTTCTCTCCTACGTCTCACTTCCTTTATAAGTTTAGCAAGAATAATAAGTTCCATTTGGTTATAGCACCCCTGATACAATAATGTTAGTCCAAACAGGAGTCGATATAAATTTAGAGATGTTGACACCTAATTTTAGCGGGCAGGTCGCGACAAGAGACATATTTTAACCTGCACTCAGTGTATTTGGACTATTAAGGACTGGTAACTAATGACAAGACCTCCCCTGTCCGATGAATTTTGAGGCAACTCAATTGAGAAATTTTTATGAGGTCCGTGATGGAAGCGGAGGGCCCAGTCGAATAAAATTTGGTATTCCTTTCTAGAGTTCTGATATGAAAGCTCTCTTTGTAATATACAGAGAGTGAGAATTCAGATGTATCGGTAGCTGAGGTATTGAGAGTTCTTCATGTACTCCAAATTTGACCGGTGAAGTCCATGCTCATTCACCGGTGGATGCAGGCCAATGGCCATACCACATAGGATATTGCATCAATTTCTCTCTCTGTCTATTTATGTTCATATACATTTGTCGCTTAATTAACAGTATCGTATTCCGAATTTTTCCTCAAATCCTCATCAAATACACATGATGGTGTAATTGGATTGCATTGGGAAGTAGTTTTTCCATGTACATGTTTCGAGGTTACAAGAACTTGCATATATTATTCTTTTCTACTAAAAGAATGTGTTCTTGTTGACAGGCAAGGAGAGCTTACGAAGCTGGTTGTTGAGGAGGTGTTGGATAAGCTCAAGACTAAACACAGATCTGTGACTGAACATCTAATTGGAATGGATGACTGAGTAGCAGCCGTAAAAAAAATTTTGGACGTCCACGCTGGTGGTGTACGGCTTGTTGGAATTCACGGGATGGGTGGTGTAGGTAAAACAACCCTTGCCAAAGTCATCTTCAATGAACTATCTTCTCAATTTGGAAACTGTGGAAGTTTCCTTAATGATATCCGAGAAGAGTCAAAAAAGGATGGGTTAGTCAAGTTGCAAGCCAAATTAATATCCGACGTTGTTAATTCTAGAGTTATAGGCAAAATTGATGACGTTGGTTATGGAATGAAGAGGATCGAAGATACACTTTGCAATAAGAAGGCACTGATTGTTCTTGATGACGTGGATAAGAGCGAACAAATCGAGAAATTGATTGGAAGTTCTTTATGTTCGGGAACTAGAATAATTATCACAACAAGGAATAGAAGTTTGCTGCAAATTAGGGGATTTAAGTATGAAATTCTACCTTATGAAATGCGGGAAATGAATTCTAAGGATGCGCTTCAGCTTTTCAGTTGGCATTCATTCTGTGGAGACTCGCCACCAGATGTTTACAACCACCTTTCAAAAGAAATTGTCCGTGTAACTGGAGGACTTCCTTTGGCTCTTGAAGTTATAGGCTCGTTACTTTATCGTAAAGAGGAAGTAATATGGATAGAGACATTGGACAAGCTAAGAAGCATACCAGAGGAGGAGGTCCAAAAGAAGTTGAAGATAAGCTTTGATGTCCTTGATGAGTTTCAGCAGCATATTTTTCTCGATATTGCATGCTTTTTTGTTAGTGAGGATGTAACCGATCCGATTTACATGTGGACCGACTGTAGATTTTTCCCGCAACGTGGGATAGAAGTCCTTATCAATATGTCCTTGATAAAGATATTAAAGAACAATAAGCTTTGGATGCATGATCAGTTAAGAGATCTTGGAAGGGAAGTTGTTCGTCAAGAAAGTCCGATAGACCTTGAGAAGCGCAGCAGGTTATGGATCAGAGAGGAGATACTCGACATCATAAGATCAAAAGAGGTAAGTGAGAAAAACTAGTAGTTTTTGAAATGAAAAATTATATTCCCTGTTATTAGAAGTTTACTTGTCCACTTAGTAGCTTTCTTTTCCCTGTTCCTTCTATTTAAGCTGTGAAACAGAATAGCTATTAGTCAGCAAAACTTCTTACATTTAAGTTCACTCATCCTAAGTCTTTATGGGCAGAGGAAGGGAAATATTCAAGGACTTGATCTAAGTGGAAGGCATACTCAGATCTTACTTACAAATGACGAGTTTGAAAGGTTTCCACATTTAAGGTTCCTTAAATTATGCAATGGAACCTTTGTTGGGGACTTTGCGAATTGCGGTACAAAGTTAAGATGGATGTCATGGGATTCTCCTCCTCCAGATTTTAGGGTGGCCAATATGTATCTACAGAACGTAGTTGTTCTTAAACTTTCTACCAATCACTTCAGTGATTCAGATGTATGGAGCCTAATCAAGGTATGGTGTATGTTTACTTCTGCTCTAATCGTCTCTTCCCAAAATCATTAGATGTACCATCATTCGGAAGCTTCATTTATTTTGGCAGATGGCCTGCAAATTGAAAGTTCTATCTCTTCAAGATTGTCCTAGCATAACAAGAACTCCAAACGTCTCTGGATGTTCTACTTTAGAGAGGTTGACTCTTCAGGAATGTGAAAATTTGAGGACAATTGACTGCTCCATTGGGATGTTAAAGTGCTTGATTGACTTGGATATTGACAGCTGTCCCTCTCTCGAAGAGTTGCCTGATGAAATTGGAGGGCTCGTGACTCTTAAGCGCTTCTCTTTAAAGCGCTGTTCAAAGGTGCGGAAACTCCCCGAGTCTATTGGTAAGCTAAGATGCCTAATAACTTTTGACCTTTATTGTACCCCGATTAATGAACTTCCAAATTCTGTTGGAGGGCGACCGAAACTTGAGTTTCTGTCCATGGCATCGACAAAGATAAAGGAACTCCCAAAATCTATTCTTAACTGGGCATTATTGCTTGAGTTGGATTTGTCATTTGCACAAATCATTGAATTACCTGAATCAATTGGAAATCTAAAAATGTTGAAAGTGATACGGGTGGGTTATAATCCGATAAAGAAGTTTCCTCATGCTCTTGGAACATTGAAGAATCTTGAAGAGCTACATGCCCCTGATTGTAAATTGGAAGGTGAAATCCCTGCCGAAATTGGAGAGTTGTCCATGTTGAGAATCTTAGTTTTGAGGTTTAACGAAAGAGTTATTCTGCCGAGGACTATTGTCACGCTTCCTGTCTTGCAAATGCTGGACTTAAATACGTGCAGTGAGATTCAAGAATTGCCGGAGCTTCCCTCTAGTTTGACCTGTCTACTGCTGGAATCCCATTCTCTGCAATTTGTCCCTGATCTCTCAAACCTTACTAACTTAGTTAGATTGGTCCTATCTGATGGATCTCTGGTTAGAGGCACAACAAGCTTGACACAAACTTGTGACATGCGATGGTTAGGGAGTTTATCCAAACTGAATGAATTGAACTTATGCCTGTTGAATATCCCCGCACCGCCTACAGAACTGGGCTCCCTTTCTTTTCTGGAAAAACTTACTATGTATGGACTAGACCTGCAATCCCTCACAGAGCTTCCATCATCTCTGTTGTACTTGCGAGTCCATAGTTTCAACTCAGCAGGGTTACCCATCTCCAAGTTGAAAAACTTGTCAACTTTCAGACTCTCACGATCAGAGCTGAAGGAAATTCAGCTCGATGGGCTTCATCAATTGGCAAGTTTGAGTGTCTTGGACTGTGAACTCCTGGAGAGGTTATCCTTTCCGTCAAACATAAATGCAATTTCTGTTATCGGTTGCCCAAAGTTAGTTGAGATTCATTTTCCAGGTGCTTTGGAATCGCTTGAGAGATTGGGTATTGAGAGGTGCGAATCTTTTGAAAGGTTAAGTTGTCTGCTGGAGCAAGGATGTGATGAGCTGACATTTTGTGGGGGGAGATTGTCCCTTCTATCAAGCACCTTTAAGAAGCTCAAAGAATTCAGTGTTCTAGAGTGCCCAAAGCTAGTTGAGATTCAAGTTGTGGGCATTCTGGAATTATTGGATATATTTTCCGTGGATGGGTGTTTGGCTTTGGAAAGATTAGGTGGTTTATCCAACTTGAAGAACCTCAAGTCGTTAAGTTTGAGAGAGTGTGGTTCTCTTCGAGCTGTTGAGGGCCTCGATCAATTGGAGTGCTTGTGTCGATTGCTTGTTGGTGATTATGGATCATTGGAGAGGTGGATTGATGTATCGAGTGCGAAAATACCAGATGAGTGCGAGATGTTAATTTGGGATTGTAGGGGTTCATTAAGTGAGCTTTGTCCACGTAAAATTGAGTGCGTCTCATTCAATCGGTACAGAGAGAGGATTCTTCTTCGACCAAACCAGGTGCACCTTCTCTTCCTGGCTTATGTTTCTTCATTGCAAGTGCAACTCACGCACTGTTTGTAAGACACTACCTTTTTTGGGACAACACAGAGACATTACTTTACCATGACAATCTATTCACTCTCACCACACACAAAATACTTTACGTTTCATGAATGAGCATATTATGTGTACTACATAATTCATAGCCATACAAATCCGACTGTAAATAAACTGTTCTCAGTAAAAAATATAAGTACGAAGAAACTTCTTCTCTCCATGCATTTCTTTAGATAAAGACTCTGTTTTTACCTCTTTTTGGATGGTAGATATTTCTTAGAACATGTGATATTGCATCTTTATCATCTCAGAATATTAAATTTATCGTTTTAAAATGGACTTATTGATTCAAAGCAAGGTTAGCTAATCAATCTGCAGCTAGAATGCTTTCGCATCTGCCCTGCTTCTGACTTGCTTCTTGTTTGAAGGAAGGTCTAGTAGGCATGTTGAATCAACTTTGTAGTCCGTTGTTCTAACCATATGAACAAATTAGAAAGGGAAACCCACAATTCTGCTCATACAGAGGAAGAAGAAACTATATAGCTAACATAAAACCAGGGCAATCACCAGCGTCATTGCAGGGAAACTGCCCCACAAGTTTAACCCACCGGCCCAAGGCGAAACTCTGGCCATCCAAATTGGATTAGAGAGGGAGAGTCTCCAGTTGACGACTTATTCTGCCACTCATTTGTCTGTGACCTTATTTGCATAGTGCTGAACTTAGAGAGAACATTTTGAGGAAGGTAGAATCCTTTTGAAACAACAGCTTATTCCTCCAATCGAGTAAGTGCTTGCTGACCAATCTGAACAGAAAGTTCAATTCAGAGTTGATAATATTTTTGCCGTCTCCTCTGTTGGGTTTAGTTAAAACCACTGGTCAGGGTTTGAAGCAAAGAAGTGCTGATAAACTAACTTGACATGGGGGCTTCTCACTGAAGGGCTATTCCTCAAGCATTGAAGTAAAGATTCAAGCTTGTTTTCGTGGAACTGATAATCTGAGGATGCTGAGAGTTTCTCACAAATTGTGCTACATTTGTTAGAAGCCTTTTTTACATGCAACCAGCCCCAAGATTTTTCCGACACTCTTAAGGACCTGGCCTTTGAAAGCAGGCATCTATCAGATGCCTTCTTTAAGGGTTTAAGTTTATGGACCCAAAGAAAGAAAATGTTTAGCTCTTAGAATATCTTAAAAGCATTTCTATGCTACATTAGCGTGAATGTGCTAACACCAATATTTTGTCTTTTCAGAGGAATTTAACGTCGGATCGTTTACCGAAATAAATCATTTAACAACTCATTATCTGGGTTGTGAATGTGAATATTCTCCACTGTTGATTATGCTTAGTTTCATGCAAAAACTTCACAACCCCATTTTTGCTTTATTTATGTCGGTAAATCCTTGGACTGTTATTTATTATTATAATGGTTTTGTTGCAGCGTCCATGGTATTATAGATTGCTTTGTGGTCTCTTATAGCTCTAGGAGATATCGTTATTGCTCCGAGGAGGAAGAGGAATTATGTCACCGATTCCATGCTCCATTGGTTTAAGTATCTCTTCCTTTCAATTGTGTGTAGTAGGTCCTGTAGTGTAGCCCTTCATAAGGAGCCCATGGAAGCTTCAATTTTGTTTCGCTTCTGTTTTCAATGTGCTCTAATATGTGTCCAAAGTACTGTAATTGTATGTTCACCCATATATGGATGGAATACATTGGTACATGGCTTGTCATACATTACAGGTGCGTTTTGCCATTATAGATACGGAAATTCGTTCCACTGGTCTTGGTTCTGTTCACAACTGTTGTTTTCTGAATCTCATAACCAGTTCCTTGACTTATTTTTCTCAGTTGAGTTTTCATTTGTCAAACGTCAAGCATTTGAAAGTATTATCATTAGAGTTGCTCAGCTTCTGGGCATATTGTGATCAGATTAAAGGTTTAAGTTTCAACATGCTAGAGATAATTTTGTCTCTTGCCATGTCTAATTCGTTGTTAAATGTTTGGATCCCAAGTCTATTGACTAGAAGGAAGAAGGCTAGGTACATACTGCACCTGTAAGGCCAATGCTTTGCACTCTCAATGAGATTAATGACTAGTTACTGAGTTTTGATTTCTTATGGTGGCAAAGAAAATCAACTTTCTATTCAAATTACAAGCACAAGAATGATGGCACTTGACAGATGTAGAAGCGCAATAGTTAAGCAGGCGAGGGGCGTCTTCAGTTTTGTCAGTCTGTTTGCTTTCTCTTGAAATCTGATCTGCAACATATTTGACCTAGGTAGATTTGTTGCCTTTCCTTTCATCATCGATACTCGAGTATCGTGGAAGCTGCAGTTATCAACTAAAGAATCTGTCAAGTACTTAATATCTCTGTACGAATGTAGTGTTACCTTTGAGTCAAATGGGGGTTCCAAAACAAGATTCATGCGGAGATTCTGGCAATGAATGTTCAGTTCAGTCTCAGCTGTTCAAGATCTTGTGATGGGAGATCACAAGGGAGCTCAAATTTGAACTCTTGAAATGCCTAGGTGGACTGAATTTCACTCAATGACTCCAACTCGTTGAGTTATGAGCCAACCAAATATGTGCAATTGGCCCAATTTATGCCCAATGTGAAATTATTCATTGCTTTGACACCTCATGCATGAGTAGTAACGAAATCCACCTACAGAACCCAACATGAGCTTCGCCTTCGGTTTCCTTCATTGTAAATTTGTCAAGAACATGACCCTCCCGTTGTAATTCAATTTGGCATGCTATAGAAGAGTAAAAAATTAATTGCAGACTCAATTGCTGCACTTCTGGTAGAACTAAAATGTTGAATTTAGTGGGCATCATCTTGAATCTAGTATGTAGATGAGCAGATTCAATGAAACAAATATATTTGATGACAACTAATTTTTTTTCTCGATGTCGAACAACCAGCCGAAAATATTTCTTCCTCATTTTTTGCCAAAAGGAGAATTTAGTTCATTCTTGCAAAATCTATACTAGTCAAGTTATAATTTAGGTTCTCCATATAAAGGCTCATTTGTGAATGATTTTCATTGCTATTCATTTACAGATTGATTTATGGATTGTACACGTTTATAAAGAGAAGAAAAATACAATCTTTGGCAGAGCAAAAATCGAGCAATGCCAACTCATCTATAGTTGCAAAAATCAAGGAATGCCAACTTATCTATAGTTGGTAAGCTAATTTGAAAATAAAAAAGATATCAAAAAGATTTCATATCTTAACACACTCCCGCAAGATGAACGTTCCATCGGAAATGCCCATCTTGTCTCGTAATTGTATTGTCCGTAGCCTTGATAACGGTTTTGGGAGAATGTCGGCAAGTTGATCAAGAGTGGAAACATGGGAGACTTGCATCTTGCCGGCTTTAACAAGTTCCCGAATGAAATAGTAATCTATCTCAATGTGTTTCATTCTCGAATGGAAGACGGGATTCGCACAAACATAAGTGGTGCCTATGTTGTCGCAATACAAGCTTGGTGCCGTGTCCATGTGAATGCCAAGTTCTTGAAGCAAAGATTTTACCCAAATGAGTTCCGCCGAGGCCGTGGTAATGGCTCGGTATTCTGCTTCAGTAGATGACCGTGCAACCAATCGTTGCTTCCGAGAACTCCAGGAGATACGATTGGCCCCAATATAAATGACAAAACCCGAAGTAGATGTCCGATCATCAATGTTTCCTACCCAATCTGCGTTGGTGTAGGCATAAAGCACAGGTTTTGTGTCGCGTCTCAAGTGCAACCCACGGAATAATGTTCCCTTAAGATAGCGTAAGAGCCGTTTTGCGGCTGTCTAGTGGGTTGTGGTCGGTTTGTGCATGAATTGAGATAGCTTGTTTACTGCAAAACCAAGGTCTGGGCGAGTAATGTTGAGGTATTGAAGTGCGCCAATGAGGCTTCGAAATTCTGTAGCATCAACTAGTGGTTCTTTGTCATGGACCGAAAGAGACTCACCCGTGGCTAATGGTGTCCCTACCTCTTTTGCGTCTCCCATTTTGAAGCATTCAAGTAGCTCTCTTATGTATTTTTGTTGAGAAAGAAGTAAGCCGGTCTTTGTAGGGATGACTTCAATTCCCAAAAAGAAATTCAGTGGCCCTAGGTCTTTAATTGAGAACCGATTAGAGAGAGCGGTGATGAAGTCCGAAACAAAATTCTGGTCACTTCATGTGATATTGAGGTCATCTACGTACACTAGAAAATAGGCTTGAATGCCACCATGAGAGTAAATGAACAGTGAACTGTCATTCTTTGAATTGACAAATGAATTTGTGAGAAAAAATGAACTTAGCTCGTTGTACCAAGCCCGCGGAGCCTGCTTTAACCCGTATATGGCTTTGCGAAATTTGCTCTGATACCATATAAAGCTCAACATTTGTGAATGATTTTCATTGCTATTCATTTACAGATTGCACACGTTTATAAAGAGAAGAAAAATACAATCTTTGGCGGAGCAAAAATAAAGCAATGCCAACTCATTTATAGTTGCATAAATCAAGGAATGTCAACTCATCTATAGTTGGTAAGCTTGTCACGCCCCGAACCCGCAGAGCTCGTGGACATCCCATCTGGCCGTTTCTATCTTAGATTGGTTTCCAGGATCCTTCGGCCCACAATTTTAAAAATCCATAAAAAAGGCGGAAGCGAGTAAACATCTCCATACATCAATACGACCAAATGACTTAGGACAAAAGTGGTGTACATCGCATATCTGTATAATACACTTCAATTGATACAGTGGTCAAATATCAATGGTTCAATCTTAATCCACAAAACCCAACCAAATCCATAAGGCCACATAATGTGTTATATTCATTCGACCAACTAATTTCTCGAACGTCAATCCTTGGCAAACTTGGTGTTCCATCGCCTGATACCTGAAAAATGTTAATCCCTATCGGGGTGAGATATAAATCTCAATAAGCTAACCCCTAAGCCTCGCTTAGGATAACAGTACCTCCAAGCCAACCTAACATGCGATTCGGACCCAACCAAGCTACTAGCTTAGCAACGACAGACAGCAGGACTCACCAAGGTACACGTACTCACTAAACATTCCTAAGCAAAGAATTGTATCCGAAGCATAGCAAGAGCTAACAATCTAACCAATCCAAATCACACTCTCGAATTCAGTACTTTCATCTATGCATAACGCATATATAATCTGGATGAATAACGACCCGCGTTTAACGCCTCAGGTCCTTGCCACAACCCGCGTTTAACGCATCAGATGTGCAATCAACTGTTCTGCCAGGCATCACATCCCGGGTTTAACGCATCAGGATCACAATCGTAATTCATAGACCCGCGTTAGTACGCCTCAGGTCGGTCCCGCGTTAATACGCATCAGGACGGGCACAAACCCCGCGATTATCGCATCAGGGTACAATGTGCATAAATACTCATTGTACAATTCAGTCGACTATAGACCCTGCGTTAATACGCCTCAGGGTATTCAGCCATTCACATATGCACAATATCAAACAACGAGCCCCGCGTCATAACACTTCAGGGTTTAACGCAACATGAACATCATAATCTCCATTTCTAAGCATACCTCGCGTAAACACGCGTCAAGGCAAGAATTCATGCATTCAAAATATGCCGGCAATTTAGCTAATTACTCGAAAGCTAAGCATGGCATAAGTTCCACAATGATTCCAATTCCTTCCCAACATGCTTATCAAGCAAGAACAAGCAATCAAGCCACAATTGGCACGTCCGGGCTACATAGCCGAATACAAATGCACACGAGCACGTTACAAACTCATCAAATTAACCAATGGCACAAGATCACCATCAAAACAGCCCCTAGTTCTCATGAACACAAAATTGCTCAAACTAGCTCAACTTAAGCTATTTGCAAACGTGGATCGACCTAAGTGATTCCGAGCCTTCCAATTGATCCTCCAACCACTCTAAACCACAAGACAAGTACCCAAGATCATCCTAAGCCTCAATCAAATTCGGATCAGCCCGTGAACAGTGAAAATCTTCGATGAACAGTGTAAATCTTCAATGAACAGTGCTAATCTTCAATGAACAGTGAACTCCTTCAATGAATAGTGTTCCAAAACTTCATAACTATGTACAACAACCTCTAATAGGCCTAACTAACCATCCCTAACACTCAAGATCACTTTCCAAGCTTCCAAGATCATCAAAACCTATTTTTCCATTCCCGGTTTTCTTCGATGAACAGTAACCCGACGCCCTAAAATTCACTAATTTCACTCCTAAACATGCTCATTAGTACTACATTAGCCTACACAAGGATTATGGGGTTTTCTTACTTGAGATTAAGCTTGAATCGAAGGGGAACGCGCCGAGTCTTGCACGATCAGCCTCTGTGCAGCTCAGTTCCACGAAAATCCAACAGTTTATTCGATTATCAGGCTTCAGATCCTCGTAGCCCTTGATCTTATGGTCGCATAGGCGAAAACGGAGCTCGATTCGCCCTCCGGACGAGCTCAAACGAGCGATTCCAAGTCGGACGTGCGCAGAAAAACGGGAAAACGGCCTCCCGGGTTTTAGGGAGATTTGGGGTCGAATGGAGGAAGAGAGGAGAGAGAGAGAGAGAAGGGCAAGAACACACTTCACTTGATCTTAGGCTTGAGTGGGAGTGAGAGTGAGAGGGAAAGGCAAGAACACTTCCACTTGTTCTTAGGCTTGAGTGGGAGTAGGTGATGTTTGGCAAGGGTTGGTAGTGGGGTCTCCAAGATGTGACTAGGAGTGGTTGAGGGGATTTTCAAAAGTTCAAAATCCCATCAAGGCATTTGGCTCTTGCAAATGAATACCACGAAGCAAAAACCGACAATCCGCAACTTTAGGATAGGCCAGGAATTTTAGTTCGGGCGATCGGTATGGCTGGCCAACGATCACTGAACCCCAATGAGGCGACGTCCAATTATTAGCGATGATATTCTTGAAAATTCGACCCTCGAATCCGGAATCTAATTCGCGGTCTACACCAGTCGATTGCGACTTTAGAATATCTCAAACTGACGGGCGGCTTTTAGGAGTTACGCGTATCGACCCGCGATAGGTCCACGTACTTAAATTCCTAATTAACCTTTCCCTCACGGTCAGTCATCTCGAGAGTGATCAATTCCGAGTGAGATAAATCTAGAGTGCAACGACAAGATATCCATTCATTCCTAAATCCCGAAAGTGGGTCGAATTTCAGAATGTCACAAAGCTAATTTGAAAATAAAAAAGATATTGAACAGATTTCATATCTTAACACTCCACGTCTAAAGAAACTCATAAAAAGAGGACGACAACGGAGACAAAAGGACAAGGTCGCATGTGAAAGAAGCGAAGACTGCGAGACATGCCTTACCGTCTCCACATTGGATATTTGGTTACCACCAATTGCGTTTCCTTCTTCCAAGGACTCAATAGAATTTTCAAAGACCTGCCCACTTTATTCAAAGCCATTGATTCTCTGTGTAAACCACTTTTCCTGAACACGAGCATAATTACTGATGAACACCTTGACCGGCTGGTATACTGCCAACGCCAGTCTTAAAATATTGAATACTGCTGAAAAACAGAAATGCTATAATCTTGATTAAGTAAACCAAACATTTTTGTCTGCATTAATGCTCCAACTATATAATACTGGTGACTTTCGCTTGGCTGTCTATATTGAAGATCTCCAGCTCTCAGCTTAGGTATACACACACCTATAATTCTTCTATAGGGGCATCTGGGACAGAGATATCTGGTAAAATAAGCTCTCATGGCGAACCTAGAGGCCGGAACGAGCAGCGTTGGTGCACCAGGAGGTGAGTATCAAGTGTTCCTGAGTTTTAGAGGAACAGACACTCGTTATGGATTCACCGACTGCCTCTACCACGCCTTGGTAGGCGCGGGAATCCGCGTCTTTAGGGATGAAGATGAACTCCGTGTTGGGGAAGTGTCACGCCCCAACTTTCAGGCCCGCGACATCCCTACCAAATCACCACGAGGTCACGAATGATAACGTCCCAGGCTCGTTATCGACCTAAACATAAAACGCATGCGGAACGTGCTTTCTCCTAAACAACAAGATCAGCGGGATAGTAAAGCAAGATAACACGACAAACAATTCAGCAAAATACAATTCTGTTCACAAATCAAAAGCAGAGGAGTTTTAACCCTACTGAGCTACAGTAAACACATACAACCCCATACTTCGGGGCGGCTCACTAGGACCTCAAAAGATTACGCGGTCGGGTAAGGTTAAGATCTCATCTGCTCCCAAAAAATCTCACAACACCCTCATCTAAGCATCCACGGGCTCCGTCATTTCGGACCTGAAAATGGTTCCCACAACGGGGTGAGAATAAATCTCAGTGAATCAAGCCTAATCTCGATTAGGACAGTGATTCGCCCCAAACAACAAGCATATAAAACAACCAAACAACCACAGTATAATAACCAGTCAAATGCAGGCTTATCAGCCATCAACCACACATGATGCAATACTCGACTCAACAGTCACGTCTGACAATCACAGACAATGCATCACATCCACAGATATGCACAGGACACCACACAAGTCCATTTATTAATGATGATCCCACGCATTAAGCGTCAAAGTGACGAGGATCCACGCGATTAGCATGATCGACTCTCACAAACAATGCGATCCCGCACTCTTCCGGCAGGACCGGGCTACGTTCCTTTTCCCTTCGGCAACGGCTACTACGAGAGGTGTCTCCAGTGCATCCAGCACGGCACCCACAAGTAGGCATCCCTGAACGGGGCGTCGGTCCCTCACAAGCTGCGACCGGCATCCGATAATCCCTTAAAACCGTACACACCATACGGGGCATGAATTATCGTGCTTCTGGCAAGTCGTACAATTCCATAAAAATGGTGTGGTGTGTACCTTAGGTACAAGACGAACTTGCCAGGAAAAACCCATCATCATTCCGTTATATGACCATACGATTCACACCCGACAATCAAACCATTTTATTCTCTTTGATTTAGGCCGGATGCTCACACAACATACTCAAAGACTCGACCCACGGCCAATTTCATGATAAAATATGTCTTTAATATCGCACTCGGTCATATGCAAATGCAGGCTACTCACTATGCACTGCAATCATAAATGACAATCGACTCACAACAGAGCAGTCAATCAGTCAACCAGACATTTCAACGAGACGATCGGCTGAATAAAGGCCATTAATTAAACACGAGTAAATTACTTCAATTAGGCCACATAAAGGTTCAATTTCGTGCAATGGTCTTATATTAGTCAAATTAATTTAATAAATATCAATCGCCCGCTCGTCTCTAAAACGTCGCCCACTCGCGAACAAAATCTATCAATCAATCAACCAGGCTACCAATCAATTTTATCAACTAAAATTAGTCACAGAGAATCTAAATTTATCGACTAATTTAATCGATCGCGGCCATTTAACCTAAACCCAATTTCTAACTATACCGGCCCCGATCGTTCTACCTAAACACCCTATCAGACTAATTAAATAACACTAGACGTAATTAATGCCCTAATCGAGGTTTAGGGTCAACTCACTAAGTGAGTTAGCTCGGGCGGTCTCAACGGCGGCGCGGCGACGGCGACGGCGGCGGCGGCGGATTCCGGCGAAGCACTCGGTTCGCGGCTTCAAGGGCCAAGGCAAGGCCGGGGAAGGGTCAAGGGTTCACCAGGGGGCTGAGGGGGTCCGTCGGGACCGGCTGAGGGCGGCGGAGGGCGGCCGGAGGCGGCGGAACGGCGCGGCAACCGAACCGGCCGAAACAGGGGCAGCCGCGCGGCAGAACAGGGGAGGCGGTCCGCGGCTTAATCCGAGCTCCACAGGCCGCGATTGCTTCCGACAAGCTTCAGGGGTCAAGGAGGGAGTCCAAGGAGGTCGTCGGCGGCGGTGGGGGGCGGCGAAATCGCCGGATTTGGCTGGGCTTTCGCCAAACCCGAACCGGATCCAAAAACAGGGCACCGGCGGCTTCGGGGTGGCTCGCGGCGGCTCCGGTGGCTTTCCGGCGGTGCAGCTGGGTCCGAGGGGTGCGCAAGGGGCTGGTGGACGTTGATGAAGTGGCGGGAGGCGGCGGTGGCGCCTCGGGCGGCCGAGGGACGGCCCGACAGCCTCGGGTGCAGGGGAGGCCGAAACAGAGCAGGGGGGTCGCCGGGCTTCCTGTGGCCTTTCCGGCGGCTGGCGACGGCGCCGGAGGGGTCGGTGGTGGCGGCAGGAGGTGGCTGGTCGACTGGGTGGTGGTGGTGGCGCACAAAATCGGAGGAGGAAGGAGGATGGTGGCTGGAGGGAGGCTCGGCCGAAGTTGTCTGCTGGGGGGGGGGGTCCTGCGCGCGCGAGCGTGGAAGAGAGAGAGAGATGAGTGATGTGAGCAGATAAGAGAGCAGATGGAGAGGGATGGGCAGCCAATTAGAAAGGGGTTAGGTCAAACAAAAATTAATGGGTTTTGACCTAAGCACATAATTAGGTTCAAGGGTATTTTAGGTATCCGGATTTTCGACGGAGGGTAATTTGGTCTAGTCTCGGGTCAATTCGGGTCAGGGTGAGGTTCAGTCGCGAAAAGATCAATTTCTTGCGCGCGACGACTGAACGATCGAAATTGAAATCGATTCGATCATCGGTTCGGAAATTCCCAATTATTGTCACTTAATTCCTCAAAAATCCAATATTTCATAATAAACTAAAATTCAACCTCGAGAATTTTATTGAATTCCGAATTCTACAGACGCGAATTTCCAGGGTGTCACAACTCTCCCCACCTTAGAAAATTTCGTCCCCGAAATTAACTTACAACTGCAATCCTTCAAAAAGATCAGGATAACTATTCCTCATAACTTCTTCATTTTCCCACGTGGCTCCTTCAGTCCCATGATGTTGCCATGTTACTTTGACTAGCGAAATCGTCTTGTTTCGGAGCACTTGCTCTCTTCTATCCACAATTTTAACCGGTCGTTCCACATAAGACGCTCGCTCGTCCAACTCAATCTCTTCGTAGCTTAGCACGTGAGCGGGGTCGGGTTCGTATTTCCTCAACATCGAGACATGGAATACATTATGAACTTGAGCAAGCCTAGGCGGCAATGCAAGACGATATGCCAGATTCCCAATCCGTTCCAAGATCTCGAATGGTCCAACATATCTTGGACTCAATTTTCCCTTTTTACCAAAACGGGACGTTCCTCTCATGGGTGACACTTTTAAGAACACATGATCGCCCACTTGAAATTCCAAAGGCCTACGCCTCTTATCTGCGTAGCTTTTCTGACGACTCTGAGCTGTTCTGAGCCTATCTCTGATAATCTTGACGGCTTCCATAGACTGCTGTACCAACTCAGGACCAGTAATCTTTCTCTCGCCCACTGCATCCCAACAAACTGGCGTCCTGCATGGTCTGCCATACAACGCTTCAAAAGGTGCCATCTTGATGCTCTGCTGGTAACTGTTGTTGTAGGCAAACTCGACTAAGTGTAATTGCTCCTCCCAACTACCCTTGAAATCCAGGACACAGGCTCTCAACATATCTTCGAGCGTCTGAATTGTCCTTTCAGACTGACCATCCGTCTGCGGATGATAAGCTGTGCTGAATTGCAGCTTCGTTCCCAGCGCAGTCTGCAGGCTTTTCCAAAATGTGGCAGTGAATTTTGGATCACGATCTGAAGTGATTGTCACTGGTACTCCATGCAGTCTCACGATGTGTCTCACATATAGTTCTGCATACCTGTCCAACGCAAAATCCTTTCTTACCGGAATGAAGTGCGCTGACTTCGTCAACCTATCGACCACAACCCAAATTGAATCATGGCCTCTTTGACTCCTTGGTAACCCCATCACGAAGTCCATCGTGATATGCTCCCACTTCCATTCTGGGATCTCTAAAGGCTGCAACAATCCTCCAGGTTTACAGTGTTGCGCCTTGACCTGTTGACAAGTCAAACACTTAGCCACATACTTGGCTATGTCAGCTTTCATACCATTCCACCAGTAGTGCTGTCTCAGATTCTGATACATCTTTGTACTACCCGGATGAATGCTGTAACTGCTACGGTGCGCTTCCGATAGAATCTCCTCTCTGAGACTATCATTGGCAGGCACACACAAACGTCCTCGAAACTTCAGTATCCCATCCTCTGCTACTTGAAAGTCAGCTCTTCGCTTGGTTGAGCTTTCTTGAATGATCTTCTGAATGGCGGGATCAGTTGATTGCAAGGCTTTTATCCTCACCTGCACTTCCGGTTCTATTCTCAATGTAGCTACTAGACTTGAGAGAGAACTTATCTCTAGCTTGAATTCTGAGTCTCTCACTTGTTCCAAAAGGTGCCATTCTTGGCCCAGTAATTGAGCAATCACTGATTTTCTACTCAGCGCATCTGCGACTTTGTTTGCCTTGCCCGGATGGTACAGAATCTCACAATCATAGTCCTTAAGCAGCTCCATCCATCGACGCTGCCTCATGTTCAACTCTTTCTGAGAAAACAGATACTTTAAACTCTGATGATCAGTATATTCCTGAAAACTTTCCCCAATCAGATAATGCCTCCAAATCTTTAAAGCAAACACGACCGCGGCCAACTCCAGGTCATGTGTCGGATAGTTCAGCTCATGAGGTCTTAGTTGACGAGAAGCATACGCAACCACTCTTCCATGTTGCATCAGGACACAGCCTAAGCCTCTGAGTGAAGCGTCACTGTAGATCTCAAATCCTCCCGGGCCAGACGGTATTGTCAAAACAGGGGCCGTAGTCAGCCTTTGCTTAAGCTCTTGAAAACTACGCTCACATTTGTCTGTCCATTCAAACTTCACGTCCTTCTTCAACAGCTTGGTCAAAGGTGAGGCTATAGCAGAAAACCTTTCCACGAAACGCCGATAATAGCCTGCCAAACCTAAGAAGCTTCTGATCTCAGTCACTGTCATCGGTCTCGGCCAATCTATGACCGCTTCTATCTTCGACGGATCCACTGCAATCCCGTCGCCAGAAACCACGTGGCCTAAAAATGCCACACGGGCCAACCAAAATTCGCACTTACTAAACTTGGCATACAACTGTTGCCCTCTGAGGGTTTCCAAAACTATCCTCAGATGGTGTTCATGATCCTCTGAACTCCTAGAGTACACCAGGATATCATCAATGAACACGATCACGAACTGATCCAAGAATTCCTTAAATACTCTATTCATCAAATCCATAAAAGCAGCAGGAGCATTCGTCAGACCAAACGGCATCACAGTGAACTCATAATGTCCATAACGCGTCCTGAATGCTGACTTCGGTATATCCTCCTTTCGAATTCTCAACTGATGGTATCCCGTTCGTAGATCAATCTTGGAGAATATCGATGCTCCCTGTAACTGGTCAAACAAATCATCTATCCTTGGCAAAGGATACTTATTCTTGATCGTCACTTGATTTAGCTGTCTGTAATCTATACACAATCTCATCGATCCATCCTTTTTCTTGACGAATAAGACAGGCGCTCCCCAAGGTGATGCACTAGGGCGGATGAACCCTTTATCCAATAACTCCTGCATTTGCACCTTGAGTTCCTTAAGTTCAGATAATGCCATCCTATACGGCGCCTTCGAGATCGGCTCCGTCCCAGGAGCTAATTCTATCACAAACTCTATTTCCCTTTCCGGTGGCAATCCAGGCAACTCTTGAGGAAAGACGTCTGGGAATTCACATACTATAGCAATATCCTCCAACTTAGTTTCCTCAACAGACGTATCAACAACAGACGCCAAATAGCTTTGGCAACCACTCTCCAACAGACGAGTCGCCACAAGCGACGAAATCAATTTAGTCGAGGTTCCACCTCGATTACCCACAAACTCAAAACTAACCCCATCCGACGGGTTAAATTGAATAACTTTACGATAACAATCCACCGTGGCTCTCTGTTTTGTTAGCCAATCCATACCCACAATCAGATCAAAATCGTACATCTCCAGTACAATCAGATCTATCTTACTTTCATGGCCATCTACTACCAGCTTACAACCAGGACAGCCTACAGCAACTACTACGCTATCCTTTAAAGGTGTAGAGACCTTGAAAGCAACATCTAATGGCACCAAACTCAATCCAGACAACTTAACAAACTGAGTCGTAACAAACGAATGCGTAGCACCAGGGTCAAACAAAGCGTAAGCTATGCTGTTATGTAAAAGGACCGTACCTGTGACGGTCGGCGAATCCTTCGCCTCTTCTCGGGTGACAGCAAACACCCTTCCTTGCGCCGGGGGCCGATTCTAAAAATTCTGCGGCGCGGTTCCTCTCATCGGTCCTCCATACTGTGACTGTGGCGGTCTGCCTTGCTGTCTCTGCGGACAATCCTTCACTTGGTGACCATACTGGCCACATCCATAGCAGGCCCCACTTTTAAACGAGCACGGACCAGGTACATGCCTTTGGTGGCACAGGCGGCACACCTCACTCTGGCGGAAGAAGGGCTTACTGATTGCTCCCCTACGATTGGGTGGAATGTGCTGTTTGCCGCCAAACATTGGCCTCTTCCCTTGCTTCCTATCAAACCTGTTCGAAGGCATGAACCGCGATCCAGATGCGGTGGTTCTCTCAGCCAAGTCTTGCTCAACAATCTGTGCCCTCTCATAAAGATCGTCGTAATCTTTGAGATTGAATGGTGCTAATACACTTTTGATCTCGGGCTTCAGCCCATCTCTAAACCTTCTAGCCCTGTCCACAGGGTCCTCAATCAATCTCGGTGCATACTTGGACAATTCAGCAAACTTCGCCTCATATTGGTCGACTGTCATCTGATTCTGATGGAGGCGAAAGAACTCAGCCATCTTCTGCTCTCTGGCTGTATCTGAGAAATACTTGTTATTGAACGATCCCAAAAAGGCATTCCACTCCGGAACCGTACCTTTGGGAAATATCCTATCTCTGGTAGCTCTCCACCAGGTGCTGGCATTTCCTTCGAGTTGATACACAGCCAGGACAACCTTATCTTCATTCGAACACCTCAGCAGGTCGAACGCTTTCTCCAATCCCTCGATCCACTTAGTGGCAACTTCAGGATCTCCGTTCCCAGTGAACTTTGGTGGCTTCAGCTTGAGGAATTGCTCTACTAGCCTCTGAGTTCCATGCTCATTGACCACTACTCCAGCTGGAGGATTAACAGGTGGGGGCTCAGCAGCAGCAGCGGCAGCAGCATTTTGGTTCCTTACTTGCTGCCCCATCAAATTTCCAATTGTACCCAAAGCTTGCATAACCTCTGCCATGGTCGGCTCCTGTCTGGCAGGTTCAGCGGCAGGGGGTGCTCTTCCAACTCCATCGATCTCATCGATTGGCCTCACAGGCCTCCTTCGAGGAGCACGGGGTGCTCTTCTACCACGTCCGCTCATTAACAGAGATGATGCGGAGTCCTGCTTACCCCAAAGCAAAACGTGGTCAGAAGGCGATCCCCAAAAGTTACCAAACAACTAACAATCACATACATAACGATAAAAGCCATACTAACTATCCCATATCCCATCGCTCCTTATTACTCCAGGCCAATGACCAGATGGATCAGGCTAACCATGCTCTGATACCACCTTGGGCGGGGATGTCACGCCCCAACTTTCAGGCCCGCGACATCCCTACCAAATCACCACGAGGTCACGAATGATAACGTCCCAGGCTCGTTATCGACCTAAACATAAAACGCATGCGGAACGTGCTTTCTCCTAAACAACAAGATCAGCGGGATAGTAAAGCAAGATAACACGACAAACAATTCAGCAAAATACAATTCTGTTCACAAATCAAAAGCAGAGGAGTTTTAACCCTACTGAGCTACAGTAAACACATACAACCCCATACTTCGGGGCGGCTCACTAGGACCTCAAAAGATTACGCGGTCGGGTAAGGTTAAGATCTCATCTGCTCCCAAAAAATCTCACAACACCCTCATCTAAGCATCCACGGGCTCCGTCATTTCGGACCTGAAAATGGTTCCCACAACGGGGTGAGAATAAATCTCAGTGAATCAAGCCTAATCTCGATTAGGACAGTGATTCGCCCCAAACAACAAGCATATAAAACAACCAAACAACCACAGTATAATAACCAGTCAAATGCAGGCTTATCAGCCATCAACCACACATGATGCAATACTCGACTCAACAGTCACGTCTGACAATCACAGACAATGCATCACATCCACAGATATGCACAGGACACCACACAAGTCCATTTATTAATGATGATCCCACGCATTAAGCGTCAAAGTGACGAGGATCCACGCGATTAGCATGATCGACTCTCACAAACAATGCGATCCCGCACTCTTCCGGCAGGACCGGGCTACGTTCCTTTTCCCTTCGGCAACGGCTACTACGAGAGGTGTCTCCAGTGCATCCAGCACGGCACCCACAAGTAGGCATCCCTGAACGGGGCGTCGGTCCCTCACAAGCTGCGACCGGCATCCGATAATCCCTTAAAACCGTACACACCATACGGGGCATGAATTATCGTGCTTCTGGCAAGTCGTACAATTCCATAAAAATGGTGTGGTGTGTACCTTAGGTACAAGACGAACTTGCCAGGAAAAACCCATCATCATTCCGTTATATGACCATACGATTCACACCCGACAATCAAACCATTTTATTCTCTTTGATTTAGGCCGGATGCTCACACAACATACTCAAAGACTCGACCCACGGCCAATTTCATGATAAAATATGTCTTTAATATCGCACTCGGTCATATGCAAATGCAGGCTACTCACTATGCACTGCAATCATAAATGACAATCGACTCACAACAGAGCAGTCAATCAGTCAACCAGACATTTCAACGAGACGATCGGCTGAATAAAGGCCATTAATTAAACACGAGTAAATTACTTCAATTAGGCCACATAAAGGTTCAATTTCGTGCAATGGTCTTATATTAGTCAAATTAATTTAATAAATATCAATCGCCCGCTCGTCTCTAAAACGTCGCCCACTCGCGAACAAAATCTATCAATCAATCAACCAGGCTACCAATCAATTTTATCAACTAAAATTAGTCACAGAGAATCTAAATTTATCGACTAATTTAATCGATCGCGGCCATTTAACCTAAACCCAATTTCTAACTATACCGGCCCCGATCGTTCTACCTAAACACCCTATCAGACTAATTAAATAACACTAGACGTAATTAATGCCCTAATCGAGGTTTAGGGTCAACTCACTAAGTGAGTTAGCTCGGGCGGTCTCAACGGCGGCGCGGCGACGGCGACGGCGGCGGCGGCGGATTCCGGCGAAGCACTCGGTTCGCGGCTTCAAGGGCCAAGGCAAGGCCGGGGAAGGGTCAAGGGTTCACCAGGGGGCTGAGGGGGTCCGTCGGGACCGGCTGAGGGTGGCGGAGGGCGGCCGGAGGCGGCGGAACGGCGCGGCAACCGAACCGGCCGAAACAGGGGCAGCCGCGCGGCAGAACAGGGGAGGCGGTCCGCGGCTTAATCCGAGCTCCACAGGCCGCGATTGCTTCCGACAAGCTTCAGGGGTCAAGGAGGGAGTCCAAGGAGGTCGTCGGCGGCGGTGGGGGGCGGCGAAATCGCCGGATTTGGCTGGGCTTTCGCCAAACCCGAACCGGATCCAAAAACAGGGCACCGGCGGCTTCGGGGTGGCTCGCGGCGGCTCCGGTGGCTTTCCGGCGGTGCAGCTGGGTCCGAGGGGTGCGCAAGGGGCTGGTGGACGTTGATGAAGTGGCGGGAGGCGGCGGTGGCGCCTCGGGCGGCCGAGGGACGGCCCGACAGCCTCGGGTGCAGGGGAGGCCGAAACAGAGCAGGGGGGTCGCCGGGCTTCCTGTGGCCTTTCCGGCGGCTGGCGACGGCGCCGGAGGGGTCGGTGGTGGCGGCAGGAGGTGGCTGGTCGACTGGGTGGTGGTGGTGGCGCACAAAATCGGAGGAGGAAGGAGGATGGTGGCTGGAGGGAGGCTCGGCCGAAGTTGTCTGCTGGGGGGGGGGGTCCTGCGCGCGCGAGCGTGGAAGAGAGAGAGAGATGAGTGATGTGAGCAGATAAGAGAGCAGATGGAGAGGGATGGGCAGCCAATTAGAAAGGGGTTAGGTCAAACAAAAATTAATGGGTTTTGACCTAAGCACATAATTAGGTTCAAGGGTATTTTAGGTATCCGGATTTTCGACGGAGGGTAATTTGGTCTAGTCTCGGGTCAATTCGGGTCAGGGTGAGGTTCAGTCGCGAAAAGATCAATTTCTTGCGCGCGACGACTGAACGATCGAAATTGAAATCGATTCGATCATCGGTTCGGAAATTCCCAATTATTGTCACTTAATTCCTCAAAAATCCAATATTTCATAATAAACTAAAATTCAACCTCGAGAATTTTATTGAATTCCGAATTCTACAGACGCGAATTTCCAGGGTGTCACAGGAAGTCATTGGTGGAGAGCTGCTTCGGGCTATCGATGACTCCATACTCTACATACCTGTCTTTTCTCAGAATTATGCTACTAGTAAATGGTGCCTCCGCGAGATCGCTAGGATTGTAGAGAACACGGACGTGTCTAATAAATCTGAGGGCATTAAGAAGAAGATACTTCCTATTTTCTTCGATGTGGAACCTGATGATGTCAAGCTTAAAACGCCATTGTATAAGGATGCCCTTTTGGAACACGAGAAGAGGTTCCCTGAAGAAGTGAAGGCATGGCGAAAGGCTCTTGTGAAGGTAGATGAAATCAAGGGATGGAACCTGAAGAAGGAAGAAGGGTAAACTCCTTTAAGATCCTTAAACTCATTTTTTTTTTCATTTAGGGGAAAAAAGAGCACAATATCATATCACTGTTTGTTTATTTTTAGTTGTTAATGTAACTTCTACTTGATCATCAAAATAGATTCTCAAGGGAAATAACTGTACTTTCTTTAATATCTTTGAAGAAGAAAGTTCTTGCACCAGATTCTGAGGAATTCATTACTATTAACTATTTTGTTTGGGGATAAGCTCGTTATTCTTACTTATGCTGTTTCTCCTTGCTTTGTCTTGTGCTGCAATTATGAGATTTTCTGAGAATAAGTGATTGGAAGAATGATAAATTATTATCCAACATACCAAATCACAGATCCATAAAGTCACAGGAATATTTGACAAATCATTGCATCTGGCTGGAACTCTAATCAGATGCATTGCATATAGTTAGATCAATTTCCACCTGAAAATTTTATTATCTTTTTTGGTTCTCATTAATTAGATAGAAGGGCTTTTCTTTTTGACAGCCAGGGACAACTTATCAAATTGGTTGTTGAAGAGGTTTTGAATAAGTTGAAGATAAAGCATAAACCCGTGACTGAACGTTTAGTTGGACTCGCTGGTCGGGTAGAAGATGCCATGAAATTACTAGACATCAACTCTGGTGATGTGCGGCTCATCAGAATTCATGGAATGGGTGGTATTGGTAAAACAACACTGGCCAAGGTCATCTTCAACCAACTAAGTTCGCAGTTTGGAAAGCGATGCAGCTTCCTTGAAGACATTCGAGAAGAGTCAACGAAGGATGGCTTAGTCAAGTTGCAGGAGAAATTGCTGTCGGACATTGTTAATTCTAGAGCAATAGAAAAAATTCCTGACACTGATTATGGCATGAGGAGGACCGGAGAAATACTTTGCAATAAGAGGGTCCTCATAGTTCTTGATGACATTGACAAGGGTGAACAAATCGAGAAACTACTAGGAAAATACAGTCTGCATCCAGGAACGAGGATAATTGTTACGACTAGGGATACAAGCGTGCTGCCAATTAAGGGATTTAAGTATACAGTTCTACCTTATCCAATGGAGGAGCTGAATTTTAATCATGCACTCCAGCTTTCGAAAGGCACGCATTCGGTGGAGAGTCTCCTTCAGATGATCATCGCGTCCTTGCTAGGAATATCGTCTCTACTACTGGAGGGCTTCCTTTGGCTCTTGAAGTGATAGGTTCACTCCTCTATCAAAAGCCCAAAGCAATATGGAGTGAGACATTGGACAAGTTAAGAGAAATACTGGAGAAGGAGGTCCAAAGGAAGTTGAAGATTAGCTATGATGCGCTAGACGATTATCAGCAACAGATTTTTCTCGACATTGCCTGCTTTTTCGTTAATGAGGATAAGATTAATGCAATTTACATGTGGACTGACTGTCGGTTTTTCCCCGAAGGCGGAATCGATGTCCTTATTAGCATGTCCTTGATAAAGATATTACATAACAATAAATTTTGGATGCACGACCAATTAAGAGATCTTGGAAGGGAAATGGTTCGTAAAGAAAGTTTGACAGACCCTGGAGAGCGTAGTAGGTTGTGGATGAGCGAAGAGATCCTCGAAATATTAAGATCGAAAGAGGTATTATATGAACAATTACTAGTTTGCAATTAGAAAATTAGACATAGATTGCCTTTTCTATTCAGCGACATATCTTTGTATGTGATAAAAGAAACATAGCTGATAATTAATGGATGTTTACTTACAATTCATTGGCAGAGTAAGAAGAAGGTTCGAGCATTTGATCTAGATGGAAAGGTTTCTCCGAACTTGATCACAAATGAACAGCTTGAAAGGTTTGGAAGTTTGAGGTTCCTAAAGTTATGTAACACAACTTTTGTTGGGGATTTCTCGGAATGCCTTTCAAAGATAATATGGTTTTCTTGGCATTCTCCTCCGCCAAGTTTTTGGGCTGTCAATATACATTCAAGAAATATAGTTGTTCTTGAACTTTCTGACAATCACTTTACAGATGATTCGGAGGTGTGGAGCTTTTTCAAGGTATCTTCTCTTATGTGTTTATTACTTCTACTCTAATTTTCCTTATAAATATGTCTAATAGTTTCCATCTGAAATATAATTACCTTCTGTAGATGGCAACCAAATTAAAGGTTCTAGCTCTCAAAAGGTGCTTTGGCATTACCAGAACTCCAGACTTCTCCAAGTGCTTGATGTTAGAGAGGTTGACTCTTGAAAGTTGTGACAATTTGACAGAAATTGACTGTTCAATTGGAAGACTGAAGTATCTGATTGACTTGAATATAAACGGCTGCTCGCGTCTTGAAGAGTTGCCTAAAGAAATTGGAGGGCTAGAGAAACTAAAGCGCTTCTCTTTGACGGATTGCTATAGGGTGAGCAAACTTCCCGACTCAATTGGTAAGTTAGCGTCCTTGACGGAGTTGTATCTATCAAAAATGAGAGTTACAAGCTTGCCTGATTCAATCGGTAGACTTAAATGTTTGTCAACTCTCAATGTATCAAGAATGCCAATCACCGAACTTCCAGACTCTATCGAAGCGCTAGTGAAGCTCGAGTCTTTCTCTCTGATTAGCACTAAGATCAGAGAGCTTCCGATCTCCATTGGAAAGCTGAGATCACTGCGTTTGTTGGATTTTTCGCGTAAGATGATACCTATATTAACTGGAAAAGGGTGGAAGTTGCCTAGTGCTATTGGAATGTTGGAGAATCTTGAAGAGATACATGCTGAGCGCTGTGAAGAGTTGGAAGGCGAAATTCCTAATGAAGTTGGCAACTTGCTCTCGTTGAGAATCTTAAACTTATCAGGTACACGAATAGACACCATGCCCAGCGTAATCAACATGCTTCCTAGCCTCCAAAAACTGGACTTAAGTAGTTGCCACGAGATTCAAGAGTTGCCGGAGCTTCCCACTAGCTTGATCTGTTTACGTGTTGAATCTCGCTCGCTACTGTTGGTCCCTAATCTCTCGAACTTGACTAATTTGGAGGAGTTGCTCCTTTCTGACGGCTCTAGACATACAGGCGGATCACATCTAATGCAGACTTCTGACTTATCGTGGATTGGGAGGTTATCCAAATTGAACAAGTTGGAACTGCGCCTCTGGAACAACCCCGCACCGCCTACAGAGTTGAGCTCCCTTTCTCTCCTGGAAAAACTTACTTTGTCTAGTCTGAATCTGCAACCTCTCATGCAGCTTCCGTCTTCCTTGTTGCAGTTGCGACTTGATAACTTCAACTCGACCAGATCACTATCGTCCAACTTGAGAAGTTTATCGACGTTAGTGCTCTACGGCTCTCGAGTGAAAGAGATACAACTCCATGAGCTTCCACAGTTGACAAATTTGACTGTGGAGTGCTGTGAACTCCTAGAGAGATTGTCCATTTTATCAACTTTAACAAACCTGATTTATGTCCGGGTGTGCAAATGCTCAAAGCTGGTCGACATGCAGTTTCTTGGTGTGATGGAATCGCTGCAGTACTTATCAATTGAGGATTGCCAGTCTGTGGAAAGGTTAGAGGCTAAAATCCCTGACGAATCAGAGTGTTCGAGTGAGTTGACCTTTCGTGGGGAGAGAGTGTCCGTTCTATCAACCACCCTAAAGAAGCTAAAAGAATGCAGTTTGGTAAGTTGCGGAAAGCTACTCGAAATTCAAGTTGTTGGCATGTTGGAATCATTGGAATACTTTCTTCTTTACCATTGCCATGCTGTAGAAAGGCTAGGTGGTCTGTCAAAGACAAAGAACCTGCGCCATTTGGCCATCGGGATGTGCTCTGGATTAAGGGTTGTCGAGGGACTGGACCAATTAGAGATTTTGGATGAGTTGCGTATTTTTGGGTGTTGTTCTCTGGAAAGGCCGATAGATGTGCGGACAACAAAAATACCAGATGAGTGCCAAATATATTTTAGTTACTGTGGGGAGTTACTTAACTCCGATCCAGATGGAGGCAATGACATCCCATTTGAGCGTTACAAAGAGATGATTCTTCAAGGAACAGCAGACGCCGAATCCAAGACCAAGAACTCTCAATTGGAGACTGAGAAGGTATGCCTCCCTGGATTATTTGATGATACGCAATGGCATCGCACTTCCTTCCATTTTCGTTGGTCCCCTCTCTTTGGCCATATTCTTCCATTCATTGACTTTATCTACAATATCTGTTTATACAAATGTGAAGATGGAAATTCCAACTTGTAGACTGAATTTCTGACACTAATGTAACTGATCTACGGTAGATTGAATTGAAAAATTAGTAGTTCCTCACCATCTGCAGTTAATGATGTCTTGTTCCATATAGTGCATATTATTTTAAATTGCTGTAGTAATACAGCCGTTTCGTTTTGCTTCTTTCGTCAATTAATTCTAGTTCAGTCACCTGAATGTAAGAAACTCAATTTTAGAGATTGTCACTTCTGGACATTCTGATGGATATGGAAGGTCATAATGTGCTTCGTAGAGGAAGGAACTAAATTTGGAAAAGTAAAACCGACTTTGAAGGAAGAAAAGGGGTGATTTTGACTCTACTTGAACTACTGATACATCATTCAGCAGTATCTAGACTCATGATGTCTTGCAGATAGGAACCATGAGTTTGCTGTACGCTTGTTTATGAGAAAGGCAAAACCATTGTTAAGGAAAAGATTTATTTGATGACATTTGCATTTTCTCATCCTAGGATACTGGCTAAAGAAAATCTTATTTGTCATTTAGGAGGAGGCTAAAATGGAAGGGGATGCCGAAGAGCCCGACACTGAGGTTCAGCTTCAGTTCCTTCCATCTGCAAGTTCTCGGGATCATGAAATTAGCGAAGAGCCTCCGCTTGACAATGTCGAAGAAGGGACTCCGCCAGGAAAGGAAAATCACACTATGGAGCAATACTTGAACTCTTTAAGTATTTCACTGCTATTGTCCATGATTCGATCTACTGTTATCATATCACAGACTGAAAAAGTATATAATGAATTTAATCACAAAATATTTTTGCAGGTCCAGATGAACTTGTTCCACCAAGAACATTTTCTGATAGGTTCGAGACATGCTTAGTAAGCATATTGGAATGTATCTGCAACCGCAACTTTCCTAGCTTTTAAGCAGAGATTGTTTGAAGTTGGGAGCAGAAAAAGCATTCGAAGGTTAATTCGTAAGTGGAGATGGAAAGACCAAGTCTCGTCTCGTCATTTTGGTTGATTGAAGAGCTAAGTGATGGCTTCAAAAGATTACTTTCAGACTCCTCTAGATGAAACTCAAAGGGGAACTGCAATCGAGGGACAAATTTTCCAGAAACAAGAACTCGTGCTGCATAGGAATTTCCTCTGCGTCGGGGATTCATTATCGATTTGTCCAAGGTAAGTCTTTCTCTTAGTGGAGTACAAATTGATTTCCATATGGGTCGATTAACAAAGTATTTTCTACTATTTGGCTTGCGTATGACAGTTTCTTCGACCTTCAATGGCATGGGATAGACCAACTGACGCACTGACAAGCAGCTAATTGGCGCTGATATACATTGTCAGCCAATGATTAGGTGGCTGGTTAGTAGTAATGTTTGTGAACATTGTTACCCGAGAGTCCGTAGAAGTTGCCTGACACCGGAAGCCGCAAGCTCCTAAAGAAATGGACTTAACCCATTTTGTAATAAAAGCCATTCTTTCATCATCTAGTTTGCACTGTTCATCAATAAGGGAATCATTCTCCAAAGTTGATAATCTGGTAGTTCTTCCATATTTGCTAAATTTCTCATGAATTGCTTGGTCATAGCAAGCAAGCCTAGGGAAAGGATTTCACTTGTGGCCAAGAGTTATAAGGACCCTAATATCAACCATTCCCTCGGATCATTCCCTCGGGGGAACCAAGAACAACTGGTCGAAATAGGAAGATTCAGATTATCTTAAGAAATCACTGCCGTTACTTTTTAACCTTCTATCATGTCATACCGATGACAGTGCACTGAACTTCTTTATTCTAGCCTAATTTTGCAGGTTTGGATGTATTTCCCCCCACCAACTATATATAAATTTGTGCTGGTCTGAAACTTTTTCCATAAGGATCCACCAACCATGTAGATCTTTGAATTTCCGTAGATCATATTAACATAGTTATTTCAGCATTTCACTATGCTTTGATTATTTGCTATTTTTTGTACTTCTGGATCTTTTTTCCCATGGCTTTCGCCTTTATAATTCTGTCAGTCGCCCTCATCTCGTAGATATGCTTCTGAATTCCACGTCGAAAACTACACGAGAATTTCTCTGCACCGGCTTTAAAGATACACAGCGGCAAACAAGAATACTGTGCTAAAATGCTACGATTGAGTGTAATTTGCAAACAATCCTAGCAACATTGAGAAATACTCTAGAAGTGACATAAGCACATGACCAACAAAACAGAGAGAGAGAGGTAGTGATTGAGGTAGAGTTTCTTTTTCTTCTTCTTATTGTGCTTGTGTTTTGTCTCTGTTGATTTATGGGTAAAAAAAGAAAGATTAGACATACAAAACTGACAAATCTTGAACTGTCAAGAGTATGCAAGAACCACAGTAAAATCAAATCACACGGTCTAACACCTAACCGGAAAAAAAAAAAACAGAAGACACTGAAAACTTATCAGCAGTCATATATCTGTCATACAGAGGGTTCTCGCGAGACTGTCGGTAGTTCGAGCTCGGGCTCAGATTTAAGTGGATAGACATAAAAGTATACCATCTACTTGGTCATTTCTTCCAAACATGGAGGATCCCACTGCACATTATACGGATAATATAGAGGAGTCAATTCAACGGTACGAATGCATTCACTGACAACTAATTTTTTTCTCGATGTTAACTCTCGGCCAAATGTATTTCTTTCTCATCTTTTGCCAAAAGGAGAGAGAATTTAGTTGGTTCTTGCAAGATATATAGTACTCAAGTTACTGTCATAGATTCTCCTCGTAAAAAAAAAATGACGACAACAGAGACAAAAGGACAAGGTAGTTTCCTTCCGCGATCTCTATCTATCCTACCGTTGATTCTCTCTGGAATTTCTTGCTGGAGGTCGCCCTCTTCTTCCCCTTCCACTCACCATTGGGATTTCTGCTTGGTGGCTCTCTTTCGTCTGTATGGCAGATCTAGATTGAGCTTTTCCATGGCCAAAACCCATGCGATTCTTGAAGACCCCCCACCGCAAAAGCTTTCTGTGGATGTGGCGAAGACCAAACAGGTTGAGATGGCTCCCAAGCTACTCCCTAGTGTTCGGTTTGCTTCATCCGAAGCTCCCCTGTCCTCAGGTGTGAAAACCGACCCTGTCAAAGGAAAAGGTACTGTTGTTGCTGCTCCAAATGTTGCGGGCTCGTCTGCTGGAGCTAATCCCTCCCAACTCGACTCACGGCCTGGTAGGCGTGGTCGGAGCAGGGGCAGAAACTCTTCGAAGCCAACCCCTCGTCCCTCCCAGGATGCCTCGTGCCCACCCCAATGCTCATGGGCCGCTGTTACTAAGTTGGCACAAAACGGGTATGATCTCAAATATATCCCACCTTCTAATATTGATGGTAGAATTGTTCGTTGTCATAACTGATGATATGCTGGAGGATGCAAATCCCAAGTGGAAAGAGTGTCTTGTGGGCTACTATGTTGGTAGGAAACTCCTGTTTAAATTCACTGAGGAGGCTGTTCGGAATGCGTGGGGGCTAATCTGTCTGATGTTCATGCAAACGAAGATGGGTTTTTCTTTTTCGAAATTCCCGATGATGATTATCGTCGTCGAATCTTGGATAATGGCCATATCACGGTGGCAAGAGTGCCTCTTATCTTGTAGCAGTGGCGCCCCTCCATGATCTTGAAAAGGGCCATCATGAATCCTTACCTGTGTGGGTTCGCTTAAGATCTATTCCGTATGAACTGTGGTCCGCCACAAGTATTAGTGCAATTGCCAGTGCGATTGGCAAACCCCTCTATATGGATGTTCAAACTGAGCAGCTGAGAATGATTTCTTTTGCCCGGGTTTGTATTGAAATTAAAGCTTCCCAGCCCCTATGCGAATCAGTTGAAGTTATAGTGAATGGGGATACTCACTTGATCGTTGTGGAGTATGAATGCAAGCCGTCATCTTGCATGACATGTGATACTTTTGGACACAAATGTTCTCCTGCTGAACAGGTGGTTCCACCCACTGCAGAGGCAGTTGCACCTCTCACTGATATTCAATTGATTGGATCCCCTTCAGCTGCTGTTGTAGAGAGGCCTTCTAATTCTTAGGGTAACTGGAAGACTATGGGTAATGGACAAAGTAGATCTCAGCCGATATCTGCTGCTCCCAACTCAGCCACTCCCTCTGCTTTGGGCTCCGCTATTCAGCCCCTAATGAACCCTGGTACATCTCGAGCCTCCTCTTTGGCGTCTTCTGAATCAGAGGATACTGCTGGGGAACTAGCCAGCAACATAGGCAGTGATGAGGACAACCCCCCTTCCCCTGTCCATCCTAACACCCGTAGGATATCGTCTCTTCTTGGAAACGATCATGTTATTCAGGATACTCCTCCTCCTCCTGCGACTGTTCTGAAGCAACCAATTGATCCTGATGGCAGCGCTTGTCCTGCAACTAAGGTTATCCCCAACTCTAAAAAGAAACGGGGTGGCCAAAGAAAGCGATAACCCCCTTTCCCCTTGTATATATGTATATAGGCGTGTGGAATATTAGGGGCCTGGTCGACCCCCTCAAACAAGCTGAAGCTAGGACCTTGGTTAGTTCAAACAACCTCTACTACGTTGGCATCCTTGAAACAAAAGTTCCTATGTCCCGTTTTGCTAATGTTTCTGCGGGACTGTTGCTGGGTTGGTCTTGGACCTCTAACTATGACTTCTCCCCTCGTGGTAGGATATGGATTGGTTAGGACCCTCGTGTTGCTGCTTTTGCTGTTCATTCTTTATCCTCTCAGGTCATCCATGGCTCTTTGCGGTTTATGGCCAATAATAAGGCATGTTACCTGTCGGTTGTGTATGCTGAACACACCTTTGTATCCAGACGATCTCTTTGGTCTGATCTTGAACAAACTAGTGCAGCTCTTGCTGATTCTCCTTGGATTGTCTCAGGAGATTTCAATGCGATTAAAGACCCCTCTGATAGAATTGGTAGCTTTAATACTTGAATCCCCTCTTTTGACGAATTTGGTCAGTGCTTACTTCAATCTGGCCTTGACGACCTCAGGTACACAGGCTACAGATTTACTTGGTCTACTTCATCTGGTGCTCTCCGTAAGCTAAGGAAGATCGATCGAGTCCTTATCAACACCTAGTGGAGTAGGTCTTTCTCCTTCTCGGAGGCCTCTTTTCTGGCCCCGGGGGTATCTGATCACACCCCCATGATCATCAGAATCATGCCTCCTCAGATACCCAAGAAGCCTTTCAAGTTTTTTAACTTTTGGATGTCTCACCCCTCTTTCTTCAACATTGTTGCTCAGATTTGGGATACTCGGCTATATGGTACTCCCATCTATGTGCTATGCCGTAAGCTCAAGCTTCTGAAGGGCCGGCTCAAACAGCTTAATAGAGACTCATTCTTGGACATCTCTTCTCGCACGTATGATGCTAGGTTTGTCTTAACAGCTATCCAAGCTTCTCTTGAACAGGATCCCCTTAACCAGGTGTTGGCTGATCGAGAAAAGGAATAGCTTCGGATCTTCTCGATTCTCAGACTACAAGAGGAAGCGTTCTATAGACAGAAATCTAGAGTCAAATGGCTCAAGGAGGGGGATCTCAACACCAAATACTTCCATCACTTTGTCAATAAGAGGCACCTTCAGAACAGAATCCTCTTGGTTGTTGATGATTCTGGTGACCTTCTAACCGATCCGGCTATGGTTAACCAATATGCTGCCTCCTATTTCGAGAACTTGCTGGCTTCAGCTCCTTCGACCGATTGCCCCACCACCCAGGATATACGGTTAGTTTTTCATAGCTCTCTTGATGTCAACCAGATTCAGTTTCTCTCAAGGCATGTATCCGATAGTGAAATCCGTAATACAATGTTTTCTCTTGCCAAAAGCCAGGCTCCCGGCCCGAATGGTTTTAACGTCGATTTCTTTAAGGCCACTTGGGACATTATTGGTCAATCAGTCACCTTGGCTATTAGGGATTTCTTTGAGAATGGCTTATTGCTCAAGGAGACAAACGCGACAATCCTTTCGCTGGTTCCTAAAGTACCCAAAGCCAGCACCTTGAATGTCTTTAGGCCCATTGCTTGTTGCAACACGGTCTATAAGTGTATTACGAAGATTATGGCAAATAGGATTGCTTGTATTCTCCCTTCTCTCATCAGTCCCCCTCAGAATGCTTTTGTGAAGGGCCGCCGCATTAGTGATAATATCTTGCTTGCGCAGGAACTATTTAGTGGGTTTCAACATCAACCCTACCTACCCAAATGTGCCATTAAAGTTGATTTTCAGAAGGCCTACGATACTGTTGACCAGGTCTTCCTTGAACGGGTCTTGTAAGCCTTCGAGTTTCCTGCCATGGTCATTAAACTTATTATGGCTTGTGTCAGCTCGCCGATGTTCTCTGTCTCCATCAATGGCGATCTTCATGGATTTTTCTCTAGCGGAAGGGGTATCCGTTAAGGTGACCCGCTCTCCCCTATCTCTTTACACTTATTATGGAAACTTTCACCGGTATTCTTGCTGCCCAAACTCAGCTTCCGAGCTTCAAATTTTTCTGGAGGTGCAAAGGCTCTCGGTTATTTCAGTTATTTTTTGCGGATGACGTCCTTCTCTTCTCGGAAGCTGACTTAGTTTCTACCACCCTGCTGAAAGACGGCCTTCTGAAGTTCTCTGCTTGGTCTGGTTTGAAACCCAACTAGCAAGAGTGAGTTTTTCTTCTCAAGTGTCTCGGATGAGCTACGGACACAACTGCTGAACTCCTTTGGCTTCCAAGAAGGTTCATTGCCTTTCCGATACCTTGGTGTCCCCATCATTGCCTCTAGACTTAGAAAGGAAGATTGCAATGCTTTGGTGAACTCGATCACAGCCAGAGCTCAATCTTAGTCGCACCGCTTCTTGTCCTTCGTTGGCCGTCTTCAACTTATTAAGTCGGTCCTTCATGCTATCCAGGTATTTTGGGCGAGTGTTTTTACCCTTCCAATGTCTGTTCTATCGCGGATTGAGATGATCCTTAGGCAGTTCTTGTGGAAAGAACTAGGCTTGGGTGTAGGGGGTGCCAAGGTTCCTTGGAGTGACATTTGTCTTCCCAAAGAAGAAGGCGGGCTGAGCATTCGCAGGCTTCTTCATTGTAACCGCGCTGCGATGCTCAAACACATATAGATACTCTTCACGGACAAAGCTTCGCTTTGGTGTAAGTGGATTCACTCTAATTTTCTGAAGAACAAAAAATTTTGGGTGGTTAAGAAACCTACGTTTTGCTCATGGGCCTGGAAGAAAATCTTAGACCTCGGGCCGGATTTCCTCTCTTCTTTCCAATGGCGGATTGGTGATGACTGTACTGCCTCTTTTTGGTTTGATCCCTGGCACCCTAGAGGTCCCCTTCATAAGTTCTTCACCAATAGGGACATATACCATTCTGGAATCCCGAGGAAGGCCACGGTATTGGAGTTTTACTCCTCTACTCCTTGCCCATCTCATGTCACGGTCACCATTGCTTCTTGGTCCGATGTTCTCCCTATTATTGCTCCTGAAAGAAGAGATCGATTCTTATGGTTGGGCCACCCTTTGGGTGAGTTCTCAATCGCTTCGGCCTGGGACCTCATTCGTCGTAGAGGGCATGTCGTCTTGTGGCACTCGTTTATATGGGACCGTTGCATTGTCCCGCGGCATGCGTTTCTACTTTGGCTTATTACTTTGAATAGGCTTCCAACACAGCTGTTATTGCCGAACTATTGCAAGATTACTGATGGGGTGTGTGCTTTCTGCCGCAGGAGGCCTGACTCTATTAATCATTTATTTTTTTGGGTGTAGCATTCTTGGCTCTCTTGCCCTTTTCTGGGCTGCCAAGTGCAACTTATCTTGGCTTAATCGGTCGTGGCAGGACAATCTCCTTTGGGTTATCCAGCATATCAGTGGCCGTCACTTTCACCAAAGTATGGCTTGCTTTTCATTCGGAGCTCTTTGTCATCTGATTTGGACGGTGAGGAATAATATTCTGTTCAGAGATCGCTCCTTTTTTCTGTTTGCTTTAAAGAAGCATCTGGTCAAGGTTGTTAGAGATAAGGCCTTGACTTTCAAGCGTGTGGACGACACCCCTCGCAATCGGAGAATGCAAGTCAGCTGGGACATTTCTCCTTCCATTTTTGACTAATTTTGGGCTGCCATTCAGCCTTGTTCTTCTTTGTCTTTGACCGCTGTTTCGGTCTGTTTTTCCTTTGGGCATCTGCTGTGCAGGCTTGGCTGCTTTTTAGCCTTGTTCTCCCGTGACTACCGTGCACCCGTGATGACATTCTTTTGTTGTTTCGGGTGCGAGGCTGTCTGGTTGAGTCCCTGTTTTGGTTCTTCTCCTTCGTTGTCTACGGCGGCTTGTAGTCCTTGTAGTCCTTGTTGTTTTTCTTTTGTTGCTTGGCCTCTTTTTTGGCCTTTCTTTCCCGTGATTCCCTCTCACCTGCGTTGTTCCGTGTGTGAGGCTTGTCTTTCGGGTCCCTCTCTTTGTATATTGCGCTCTGTTTAGTTAATACACTTCTTACCTTTACCCAAAAAAAAAAAAAAAAGGACAAGGTCGCATGTGAAAGAAGCGAAGACAGAGAGACAGGCCTTATCGTCTCCACACTGGATTCTTGGATGCCACCAATTGCGTTTTTAAGTTTATGGTCTTCCAGTGAGTCATCTTAATGTCTTCAAAGACCTACCCCACTTTATGCAAAGCCATCGATTCGATATGTGCAAACCACTTTTCCTGAACAGGAGCATAATTACCGAGGACCCACTTGACCGGTTGCTATGCTGCCAGCGCCAGTCTTAACGTATTGAATACTGCTGGAAAAACAGTGATATTATAATCTTGATTAAGCAAACCCAACAGGTTTGTCTGCATCACTTGGCTGTATATATTGAGAATCTCTAGATCTAAGCTTAGGTATACACACCCCTATAATTTTCTATGGGACATGAGAGAGAGAGAGAGAGAGACAGAGAGAGATCTGGTAAAATAAGCTCCCATGGCGAACCTAGAGGCTGGAAGGGGCAGCGGTGGTGCACCAGGAGGTGAGTATCTAGTGTTCCCGAGTTTTAGAGGAACTGACACTCGTTATGGATTCACCGATTGTGTCTACCACGCCTTGGTAGATGCAGGAATTCGCGTCTTCAGGGACGAAGATGAACTCCGTGTAGGGGAAGTGATTGGCAGAGAGCTTATTCGGGCTATCGACCGCTCCATGCTCTACGCACCTATCTTTTCTCGAAATTATGCTATCAGTAAATCGTGCCTCCGCGAGCTTGCTAGAATCCTTCCCAAATTTGTTGACGTGGAACCCGCTGATGTCAAGCTTAAAACATCCTTGTATAGGGATGCCCTCTCGGAACACGAGAAGAAGTTCCCTGAAGTGAAGGCATGGGGAAAGACTCTGGTGAAGGCAGATGAAGTCAACGGATGGAACCCGCAGAAGGATGAAGGGTAAACTCCATTTAAGATCCTTAAAATCTTTTTTTTTTTTTTCATTTGAGGGGAAATAAGAACACGATCTCATGTCACTGTTTGGTTTTTATTTCCAGTTGTTCATATAAGTTTTACTTACTTGATCATGAAAATATATTTTCAGAGGGAATAACTGTACTTTCCTTAATATCTTCGACGAAGTAAGTTTTTGTACCAGAGTCCAAAGAATTCATTACTCTTAACTTTCATGTTTGGCGAATACCAATATTAATGATATTCTTTTTCCTTATATAGAGTTTTACATAATCTATATTGCTTTGTCTTGTGATTTTCTGTGGAAAAATGATTGCAAGACTAATATATTATATAAACATATCAAATCACAAATCCAGAAAGTCGCTGGAAAAACGAAGAAACATTGCGTCTGGCTTGAACTCTAATTAGATGATTTGCATATAGTTAGATCAATTTCAGTCATTTGTTAAATAGATGGGGTATCTTTTTGACAGCCAGGGACAATTCATCAAATTGGTTGTTGAAGAGGTTTTGGATAAGTTGAAGATAAAGCATAAACCTGTGACTGAACATTTAGTTGGACTCACTGGTCAGGTAGAAGAAGTCATGAAATTACTAGACACCGATTCTGGTGATGTGTGGCTCATCGGAATTCATGGAATGGGTGGAATAGGAAAAAGAACAGCAGCCAAGGTCGTCTTCAACCAACTACGTTCACACTTGGGAAAGCGACGTAGCTTCCTTGAAGACACTCGAGAAGAGTCGATGAAGGAGGGCTTAGTCAAACTGCAAGATATATTGTTGTTTGGACATAGTCAATTCTAGAGCAATACAAAGCATTCCCGATGCTAATTATGGCAGGAGGATGACCAAAGAAGTCGCTTATGATTCCATGCATCTTTTAGGATATCCTTGATAACGATAATATATAGTAATAAATTATGGATGCATGATCAACTTAGAGATCTTAGAAGGGAAATTGTTATAAAGACAACAATAAGTTTTGGATGCATGATCAACTGAGAGATCTTGGAAGGGATATTGTTACATAGACAATAATAAATTTTGGATGTATGATCAACTCAATGATCTTGGAAGGGAAATTGTTACAAAGACAACAACAATAAGTTGTGGATGCATGATCAACTCAGAGATCTTGGAAGGGAACTTGTTACATAGACAACAATAAGTTTTGGATACATGATCAACTCAGAGATCTTGGAAGGGAAATTGTTGCATATAGAAAGTCTGACTGACGAATTACTAGTTTGCTAGTAGAAAACTAGACATTCCATTACTGAAAATTGCCTTTTCTACTGAGAAAGATTTCGTTAGTGGATGATTATTAAACGTTTACTTAGAATTAATTGGCATAGTAAGAAGGTTCAAGCGTTTGATCTAGATGGAAAATATTCTCCCATCTTGATCACAAATGAAAAGCTTGAAAGGTTTGGAAGTTTTAGGTTCCTAAAGCTATCTAATGGAACCTTTGTCAGAGACTTCTCGGATTGTCTTCCAAAGATAAGATGGATTACATGGCATTCTCCTCGAAATTTTTGGGGGCAGTCGATATGCATTCAACAAATATAGTTGTTCTTGAACTTTCTGACAATCACTTTACAGATGATTCCGAGATGTGGAGCTTAATCAAGGTATCTAAACTTATGTGTTTACTACATCTACTCTTATTTTCTACTTGTATTTATGTCTGATAGTTTTGCATTTGAAACAGAATACTGTCTGTACATGGCAACCACATTAAAGGTTCTAGCTCTCAAAAGGTGTTTCAGCATTTCCAGAACTCCAGACTTCTCTAAGTGCTTGACTCTCGAAAGATGTGACAATTTGACGGAGATTGACTGTTCAATTGGAAGATTGAAGTGCCTGATTGACTTGAATATAAACAACTGCTTGCGTCTTGAAGAGTTGCCTAAAGAAATCGGAGGACTAGCGAAACTTAAGCGCTTCTCTTTGACAGATTGCTTTAGGGTGAGCAAACTTCCCGGCTCAATTGGGAAACTAGCATCCTTGACGGAGTTGTATCTGTCAAACATGAGAGTCACAAGCTAACCTGATTCAATTTGCAGACTAAATTGATGGTTCCTCATTCTCTGCAGTGATAGATGTCTCGTTCCATATAATGCATATTTGTTTTAGATTCCTGTAGCAATACTGTCTTTTCCTTTTGCCTCTTTCATCAATACGTTCAAGTTCAGTCACCTGAATGGAAGAAATTTACGGTTAGAGATTTTCACTTCTAGACATTCCAAGGGATATGGAAGGTCGTAATGTGCGTCGTCGTACAGGAAGGAACTTAATTTGGAAAAGTAAAACCGTCTTTGAAGGAAGAAAAGGGGTGATTCTACACTACATAGATTACTGAATCATCATTCAGCTGTGTACTAGACTCATGATGTCTTGCAGTTAGGAGCCATGAGTTTGCTGTACCCTTGTTTGTGAAAAAGCGAAACCAATGTTAAGAGAAAGATGCATTTGATGACATCTGCATTTTCTCATACTAGAATACTGGCTAAAGAAAATCTTACTTTTCATTTAGGAGGAGGCTAAAACAGAAGGGGATGCCGAAGAGCCCGACACTGAGGTTCAGCTTCAGTTCCATCCACCTGCAAGTTCTCAGGATCATGAAATTAACGAAGAGCCTCCCCTTGACAATGTGAGAGAAGGGACTCCGCCTGGAAAGCAAAATCAGACCACGGTGCAAGACTCGAACCCTGCGTCTATTTCACCGCCATTTTCTATGTTGCGATTTATTGTTATCATGTCGCAGAGAGTTAGAGACCGAAGAAGTATATATTGAGCTTACTCACAACCTGTTTTTGCAGGTCTTGATGAACTTGCTCCACCAAGAACATTTTGTGATAGATTCTCCACATGCTTAGTGAGCATATCGGGGAATATGTCTGCAACCGCGACTGTCCTAGCTTTAAAACTGAAATTCTTTGAGTTCGAAACAGAAAAGGCACTTGCAGGATAATTCAGAAATCAGGGAGAAGGAAAGACCAAGTCAGGTCTCGCCATTTTGGTTAATTGAAGAGCTAAGCAATGGCATCAAAGGATAACTTTCAGACAAGTGTTCCAGAAACAAGAACTCATGTTGCATAGGATATTCCTCCGCGTTGGGCATTCATTATCCATTTGTCCGAGTAAGTCTTTCTCCTAGTGTAGCACAAATTGATTTCCATATGGTTCAACTAACGAAGTATTTTCTAATAGTTGGCTTGTGTTTGACAGTTTCTTCAACCTTCCGACGGCAGGTGATAAACCAACCGACAAACCGAAAGGCAGCTGATTGGCGCTCATGTACATTTTCAGCCAATGATTAGGTGGCCGGTTAGCAGTTATCTTTGTCAACATTCATTAGCCGAGATTTAATCGAAGTCGCCTGATTTCGAAAGCAGTAACTTCCTAAATTACGGACTCAACGCGTTTTGTACAGAAACAACTTTTCATCATCTAGCGTGCACTTTTTGTTGATAAGATCGTTCTCCAAAGTTGATAATCCGGTAGTTCTTGCATATCTGCTAAATTGCTCGTGAATTGCTTGGTCGTAGCAAGCAAGCCCAGAGAAAGGATCTCACTTGTGCCCATGATTTCTAAGGACCCTGATATCAAGCTTTCTCTTGGCCCGTTCCCACTTGGGGACCAAGAACAACTTAGCCAAAATAGGAAGATTCAAACTCTCTTATGAAATCACTGCGGTTATAATTGTGACATACTATCATGTCATACAGATAAAAATGCATTGACCATATTAATTCTAGCCTAACTTTGCAGGTTTGGATGTATTTTCCCCCACTAACTATATAGATCTTTGTACAGGTTTGAAACCTTTTTCACAAGGAAATAAGACTTATTTGCAAGAGACTAAATTTAATGAATCTCCCTCCACCAACCATGTGCTTTTTTGAATCTCTGAAGGTCAAATTGACATTAGCAACTTTAGCATTTCACTATGCTTGGAGGATTTGCTGTTTTTGGTACTTTTGGATCCTATTCCAGTGGCTCTCCTGTCACGCCCCGAGCCCCGGGCGCGCAACACCCCTTCCTATCGTCAGGTCAAAAGATGATTTCCCAGGCAGATCATCGACCCATTTCTTTTTATCTTATAATTAAGCACACGCGGAAGCGAATAACAACCCCGGACAACAAACAACGGGGATAGACAAATAGGAAAGACAACAAACAGCAACAAACCCTTTTTATTTATGAGCTTGATTAGTTCACGATACAAACATAATTTACACAAGTCCTTCTTGGACCGATCCCCTTAGACCCACAAAAAGATACCGGGTCGGGTCAGGGCGCACTACAGTCGATACACTATGCATACACTACCAGCTATATACAACACGGCCTCCAAAGCTCCTCCAAAGCTCAACCCGCGCGGCCATCACGAAGTCCTGAAAGGCGATCAGCCAAGCGCATGAGATATGAATCTCAGCGGGTCAACGCCTAAGTCCGATTAGGACGTTGATCACGACCTAACCATTCTATCGATCTAATCTCAACCTCAGAACAACAACCACATGCAACGTACCTCGCCTAGAGCCATACGACAGGTACAACATGATAAGGAATAAACAACGCATCAACCAATCAGCCAGAACACTCAGTAATAATCATGCATTATGCAACAAACGCGTTCCGGTCAGCAGGCCAAGAGATACCTCACTCTCGCCAAAGCACAGCCTCGCTGCTAGTACTCTTCCGGATTAACCGGGCGTCGTCCCACAACGTTAACGGCGACGGCATCCGATGGCTCCCTCAAGACCCCTAAGGCGAGCACACCAGGGATAATTCCAAGAGGGACTACGGACCAACACAAGTTGCGACCGGCATCTCATCAGCCGTGTTATCCGGACGGTCTGTCGCCGGGTACGGACTGACAGGCAACCAATAAGTCGTGGAATCCCGGACTGTACGTCGCCGGTACACAGACTTATCAGGCGGCGACCCATGCCAACAAGTGTATCGCCTGTGCCCCCAATTACGTTAGGGCGACACGGTGAAACTACTGCATGACCTCGCGCTTAAAACAGGCTCTCAAGCCAAATCTCATTTTTGATGCTCAAACCTGGCCAACGGCCATTTTCACATTTAAACCTGGCCCACGGCCATTTTCGCACTCAAATCTGGCCCATGGCCATTTTCACACTCAAATCTGACCCACGGCCATTTTCACACTCAAATTCACAATGGATCACGCGAATAATCAATTTCCATTTAATATGGCATTTCGACCCTAGTGTGATCATTCAGCAATTTAATGCGCAATCAACACTCAGTCCGATCCACGATCGGACGCCACAAACTAGGCACAACAACATGCAATTAACCATGGTAACTATTCCACCTAACCACGGTTAATTCAACTAACCACAGTAGTTAATTATTCTACCATGGTAACTAGTTAAATTAACTATGGTAACTAACTAATCTAACCACAGTTAACTAACTAACCACGGTAACTATCTATTAACTGCGGTAACTATTTTAATCTAATTATGGTAACTAATTAATTAATCTAATTAGTGCAATTAACGGCCTAATCAGGGATTAGTGGTTAACTCACTCCTAAACTGGCGGCGACGGTCGGCGAGCGGAGGCGGCGGCGACGGCGGCGGCAAATTTTCCGGCGACGCTCCTATGGACTCTCCTCGTCGATCCGGACGCAACCATGGTGTCGGATTTCCAAAACGACAACCGGACGACGACGAACGGCGGCTGGAAAACGGCCAAACGACGACAACGGAGCTCAACGAGCGGCCGGCAAGCTCGGCGGAGCTTCGGCCAAGGTCCGGCGGGTCCTCGGTGACTCTGGTGAAGCTCGGCGGACGACGGCGAGGCTCGGCGGTCGACGGGCAGCGGCTGAACAGGGGCGGCACGGCGACGGCGAGGGCTAGGCGGGGCGCGCGACGGGCGGCCGGCGGCTCGACGGGCGGTGGCGGTCCACGGCGACGACGAAAGCAAGACGAAGATGAAGAAGATGAAGATGGATGTGCGTGAAGATGGAGGGGGTGGCTGCCGTGCGTGAGAAATGGAGGGGAAAGAAGAGAGAGAGAGGAGAGAGAAAAAGGAAGAGCGAGAAAATTGGTCTTGATGGGTAAAATGGTAATTTCATGGGTCAAATGGCATTTTGGTAATTATCCAAAAGTCAAAAAGGTGATTTGACCATGCATTTATGATGCGAGGCCCGCGGTCATTCGGTATTAATTGTTTCTGGCGTATATGAATAATATCTGAGGATATTTCGGTAATCTGACGATTTAGGACTGGTTCAGAATATTTGGTTCAGGTTCGACGCGAGCGCGAAGGAATACGGCGAAGACTAATTACGGCGCGACTAATCTAATCGAACTATAATTAACTACGCTTCGATCGATGGCTAACGATCTTCAGATCGAATGATTCCGCGTCCGACCAATGTCACTCAATTCCAACCGTCCAATATTATTCATATAATATGCCTTGAAATTCCGGGACGTCACATCTCCCCTGGAAGTCGCCTCATAGGTATGCGTTTTGATTTCAACGTCGCAACTGCATGATATATTGTCTCTACACCAGCTTTAATGAAGCAGTGAAGAATAATATTGCGCTAAAATGCTCTGTTGGAGTGTAATTTCAAAAAAATCCTAGCAACATTAAGAAAGACTAGCAGTGATTGCGTAAACAAATAGCCAACAAACCAGAGAGAGAGAGTGCTGGACGTAAAGTTGCGTTTTCATCTTATTGTGCTGGTGCTGTCTGTGGAATTTCTGGGAGAACGATCTAACATACAAGGAAAACATGATTGACAGATCTTGAACTGTCGAGGGTATGCAAGAACCAGGATAAAATTAAATCACACAGTTTATACCTAATCAACAAAACTGAAGATGGTGAAAACTCATCAGCATTCATACATCTGTCATACAGAAGGTTCTCGGGAGGCGGTGGGTAGTTCTAGCTCGGGCTCGGATATAAGAGGAGAGACATAAAAGTTGACCATCACCTTGGTTACTTCTTCCAAACTTGGAGGATCCCACTGCAAATTATTTGAAAAACCCACCATAATTTCTGTCATGTAAGTTGAGAAAATGAGTAAGGTTGGAAAATTTGGGACTTAATTTTACCTTTGGAGCGAAGTCCTTATCCACTAACCGTGCCCGAACACCCTACAGATGGCAAAGAGCACTATTAATCAGAACATAAATACATCTTTGAAACCCCACGGATGGCAAAGAGTACAATCATCTGACGATAACGAGAGAGAAAAAAAAACCACAAGACTCAGTCATACAATTGCAGTGGATGTCCAATATTCGAATACCTCACAAAAGTTTTTGGAAACTTCCCCAGAGACTCCACGAAGGGATATTCGGTATTCCCGAGTTAAAAATTGATCAAGAGTCTGGAATCTGCCTTCATGAATCTGAAAGAATCAATTATAGCCAAGTCAATGTCTGAGAGAATGAATCTATGTCCAACAAAGAAAATCAAGAGAATGGTAACTCACAGATCTTAAGGTGACTTTTAAGCTCAACGGAGAAGCTTCCTTTAGTTTCTTGAGGGTCATTGCACACCATCCATCAATAGAGTCGGCTGCTTCAATTTCCAAAGCAACACCAATCTAATAAGATGGTATTAAAAGAACATATAGGATATTAACTATGCTCATTGCATTTCTCAGTTGAATAGTGCCAATTCTAACATCATGTCATCTGGCAAAATAAAACATCAGTCATACCATCTCAAAAACCAGTATGGTGTCAAGCATTATGGACTTCCCAATGATAAATATAAGAGTCCTTTTCAGGGTCTCCCATCCAACTTACCAATGCATCAAAATTTCGTCGACTGTGTCATGGCTAAAGCATTTATCGATCACATCAATCCTGAGTTAACGCTAAAATATTGTAAGAGAACAAGACAAAGATACTCCGTTTGAAAAATTATTCAATACATACTTCAATAACTGCAACAAACAAAACTGAAGAGATTAGAGAGCAAAAGAATTGCTGGCCATAAGCAAAACAAAATATGCAGGTTCATTCTTTAATAAAGGCGAGAAGGAATATACTTGCACAGAGAAGGAAGAAACTTTTTTCCATAAAAGCAGCAATCACTATACTATCTGGAATATTTACATGTCCCTTGCACAGTTCAAATGTGCAAAACAACTAATAATATGCTATCACTAATAACTTATCATGCAGATTTGAAGTGTTTAGAATGACTGATTCATAGTTCTACTCGGGTTTGGATAAAACAGAATCAACCACAGAAAAGTGTGAAAATAGCTAGTACAAAAAGGTACTAGAACGCAATATACTCACAATGTACATAATTTATTAACTACATCACAAACTTCTCTAGTGTGCTCACCCAGACAGATGTATAATGTAAAGTTATACCATATAGATCCAAAAGCATACAGTCATTCACGAAGACGAGGATGAAAGTAAAAAAACCATGCTGCAAAGATCCCGGAAAGCTGTAGACTAAAGTTGAACGTTACTTATGAATGATACTCCTCCTCTCGGGATAAACAAGATCACCATATTGTGAAAGGGATGTCTCTATAACAGATGGATCATCAGTAGTCAGTTTACCAAGACGCTCTTCGATCAAAGCCAATCTCTGTCAAGGTCGTTGTTCATAACTCAGAAGAGATTATCATGCTATGTAGTGCTAAAAAACTGGCAGCAGTCAAAGGTGCATTATAAACAAACCGCATTTAGTGAATAGTGAGTAGCCAAGCGGCAGGCAACCATTTCCACACCATTAAGCTTATCCCCCGTGAGAGCCAGGTATTCCCCTGGAAGAAGAAGGCCACGCATTCTAAGACAATATCCTAATGCTAGTTATTGACAAATTTGGATTCCAAGAGGAAGAGTACTAAACCGTGCAAAGAAAATACTGCGGAAACTATATGAGCTTTTCATTACTAACAGAAGGACAAAACAACTGTATGATCTCTTCATGGTTTCAATGATTAAGTATACTTTGCAAACAAAGGCTTCTCTTTAGTGCAATGCATTGGATGGTCTTCAACCTTAACTGCATGCCAGAAGGGAACTCATGGATACAGTAAAACATACAACCATGCAGTAAAGATTAAATTTCCGAAGAACTTCCAGTTTACAGATACCAACAGCACATATTATCGAACACTTCTGGCCTATTTTTAAATTTGGTGAATGATCTTTTTATTTCGTTACACAGTTTCGCCAAGACCTCCCCTTTATTTGCAGAGACAATGTACCTAGATAGCCAGGTAAACGGGAAAGGTGGAAGGTAGCTCCTGCATCTGGATGAACTCCTATTTGAACCTCTGGATGGGAAAAAACCTGCAATTGAAAGCATTAGCTCAAGCATTTACTATTCGGAATTGCTGCAGAAATATGAAACCAGGTGCATTATGTGATTGTTTGTTCAAGTTTGTCCTTCCATTAAAAAACAAAACGAGAATGGTGACTTGGCTGTTAAGAGGCTGTAACATGCCAGCTCGGCATCTATGGCAGCCACGTAGGGTCCACATGGCTATTACACGGTTAAAAAATATGGTTGTGGTTTCAGAAAGAAAATTGAAAAAAGAACAAAAATAAAGGAAAACCATCTTCAGATTGCTCCGGCAAATAGAGGGCAGTCACACACCGTCAGCCACCAGCAAGGGTGGCCAGACGCTCCCCAGGCTCAGGCAACAGTGGCTAGACCCTCCCCACGCTCAGGCGACAGTGGCCAAACCTTCAAGGAGCTTAGGAGTGGTGCAGCTCCATCCATCACAGAGGTACACACCCGAGAGAGAGATACAAGGGAAAAGCGGTCCTGGTCCTCGGCCGCCCCTCTGCACACAGCGGCAAGGGCCATGGCCTCTCCACAGATCTGCAGTGGCATCCTCTCTCTCTCTCTCTCTCTCTATAGGCTTTGCTTTGGTTAATTTTCATTCCACCTCACATATTTGCTGAAGAAGAATGATGATGTGGCGTTGATGTGGAGGGGCATGTCCGCATCGCAGTCTAACTATTTGACGGAAAGACTAACTTGAACAACATATAGTTCAAGGACTTGATTGCACACACACAAAAAAGTTGAGGGACAACAATGCAAGTTGAAAAAGTTCAAGGACCTCCCATACCATTATGCCATGTATAAAATCTGTGTTAATCGCCAATCCCATGATAATTTAGCTCACTAAACTATGTTCCAGCTAAGAAGCAAATTCCAGAATAATGACAGACAATGGCATTGAACCTCACTATTAAGATAAGAAATAAGTTGTCGAGGAAGTTGAATGAATACAACCCCAACGAGCACGTATATGACAGCAGTTAACATCTATATTAGTATTTAGAAAAAGTCACATACGGTTTTATCAGTTGCTAATCGAAACATTCCAGGGAGAGGTATCCCAGCTCCACATGCCATAGCGACACCGTCCAAAATAGCCAGCTGCCCAAGAGTGAAGTAAACAATAAGTGACCGACTCGTAAGTTGATACTAATACAAATGCTGAGACATCCAAACAACTTTGATTGACTAACAATTAAAACCGACTTTGAAGGAAGAAAAAGGGAGATTTTACACTACTTGAACTACTGAATCATCATTCAGCAGTATATAGACTCATGATGCCTTGCAGATAGTGTTAGGATTCGGTGCAAAATCAAGTCGAAGCAAAACGTAAAGCGAGAAAGAGAAATCGAGACACGAGATTTTATCTTGGTTCACCCTTAAACTAGGGCTACGTCCAGCAAAGGATTCCACTATAATTAGCACATCGCACCTCTCGTTACATCACTCAATTACAAGCGAAAAAGAGTATATATACCAATAGTTATTTATGAGCCCAAGCCCAAAGTACCAATGAAAATTTGCTGACTTAAATCGTAAAGGCCCTCTAGTGTCCAGGAGGCGCTGCCCCCTTGAGACCCCCGCCCGCTCAGCGTGGAGTGAGACCCACGTGCTTTCCTGTCGTAGGGGAGTATGAACCACACCCCAATAAAATAGGAGCCATGAGTTTGCTGTACCCTTGTTTATGAGAAAGGAAAGACCATTGTTAAGAAACAGATCTATTTGATGACATTTGCATTTTCTCATCCTTGAATACTGGCTAAAGAAAATCTTATTTGTCATTTAGGAGGAGGCTAAAATGGAAGGGGATGCCGAAGAGCCAACACTGAGGTTCAGCTTCAGTTCCATCCATCTGCAAGTTCTCGGGATCATGAAATTAGCGAAGAGCGTCCGCTTGACAATGTTGGAGAAGGGACTCCGCCAGGAAAGGAAAATCACACTACGGAGCAAGACTTGAACTCTTTAAGTATTTCACTGCTTTTGTCCATGATTCGATCTACTGTTATCATATCACAGCTGAAAAAGTATATAATGAATTTAATCACAAAATATTTTTCCAGGTCCAAATGAACTTCCACCAAGAACGTTTTCTGATAGTGTTGAAATGTTAATTATTGGGTTATTTGTTAGCAGTGGTATTTTAGTCTTATTCATTATTAGCGAGCTATACATATTGATGTAATCCAGTATTATCATAATGACAATTTCTTCTGTCTTTCGTTTTCAGGTTTACATGGTATCAAAGCCTTGTTAAAACCTAAACCCTAAAATAGCCGCTCGTCACCGCAAATCTCGTCGGAATCCTTGGATCTGACCGGCGACCAATCGTCTGACGACGTCTACGTCAGTGAGACCAGACCTGACGTTGTCCAACGTCATCCAAGCCGGCGAGCCTAGAAACCGACTTCGTCCAGCCCTGATTGTGCTCTACCGCTTAGTTTCTCTGTGAATCTCCTTCAGTGATCTTGATTTAGTGTTGATATCCTGGGATGCTATTTACAAGGTATTGATTCCGTCGCCCCCTAGCCTTCAGTAATCTCTGTTATTTAGCGCTGATATCCTGGGATGAGCTGATCGATGGCCTTCAAAGTGAGAATCCAGATTTTTATTCACTAGGGAAAATCGTGAATGGTCCACGCATGCTATGGTTAGGATTGTGGACTGTGGACCATGAGCAGAGAAGAGATCACTTATTCACTTATGACCGATGTCCCTCAAATGAATGGTCCACCACTCAGTGCAATAATTTCTCGATTGAGAGAGAAGAGAGGACCATGAGCAGAGCAGATCCCCTGATTAGGATTGTGGACTGTGGTGATGCTACACACTACACTACCACTCTGTTCGGTCAGGTACATGTTGTGGATTAAGCTAAGTCAAGTGCTCAGAGTGATGGAGTTTAACCTGATGAGAGCGATGAGACCTACGGTGTGACTGATTTTGATAGTGGAGTTAAGTACATGATTTTAGTAGTGATTTTTCTGTTAAGTTTGCCGTTTATTATTAAGTTGTGGCCGGAAACTCGAGCATGGTTATCAGTCTTACTAATTTGAAGTTGAGTTCTGTCAAGCTAGATGGGACCAATTATCCTTCTTGGGCTATGGCGGTTGAGTCGTATCTTTTGGCCACTAAACAGTTGAGTTATCTAACTTCACTTCCACCTTTAGATAAAACGAAGGTGGATGATTGGCGTTCTGGTGATGCTGCCATTCGGACATTGTTATGGAATATCATGGATTCCAAGATTAGTCCTCAGTTTATGCGGTGCACATTAGCCAAAGCCATTTGGGACAAGTGTGCCCTTATGTTTTCAGGTCGAGATAACATGACCCGTGTTTGTGATGTTTGGGAAGAGCTATTTGATCTACGTGCAGGAGATATATCTGTATCCGAATACTATTCTAGGTTCACCACTCTCTGCGAGAGACTCGACACTTATTTGCCTGCCACTGATGACATTAGAGAGTTGGCCAAGCGTCAGGAGGATATGAGAGTTATGTTATTTCTCCGGGGGCTTGGTCCTACTCATTCCTCTCTCCGACAACAGATTACTTCTCAGGGTACTCTTCCATCAGTTGATGAGGTCTTTTCTTGGGTCCTTCGATGCATGCCTGACTCATCATCTGCACTCACTTCCGCACCTATGACAAGTGCTATGGTTTCTCAATCGTCTGGTGACCGTAGAGCTGGGGGCGTGGTCCCCGTGGCCTTGGCAAATCTAATTTCTCTCCTGGTCGTGGCCGTGATGGCGATAGGGTGCTGGAAGATCTCGTTCTTGCAACCATTGTCAATGTGCTGGCCATACTGAGGCTTATTACTATTCCCTACATCTCGAGTTTCGTCCACAGGCTACATATGCCAATGTTGTTGAGTCTCCAGTGCAGAAGGTTCCTGATCAGTCACAAGAGTTGCCTAGCACCATTATGATGTCTCGCGCCAAGTATGAGTCCTTAGTGCGTCCCAACCAAGTGGTGGAATCCTCCGCTCCTACTGCTACTTTAGCACGAACTTCTTTAGGTAATCCATCTTGTTTACTCTCTACTGCGCCCACTTCCTGGGTCGTAGACTCGGGTGCCACCAATCATATGACCGGTAATTCTAACTTATTGTATAGTATTACCTCTATGTCTCCTAGTTCTGTTACACTTACTGACAGTTCACAGTCCCATATCACTGGTCAAGGGGATGTAACCTTGGGTCCCTCTCTTTCTCTTTCATCTATTTACCATTTACCAGCTTTCCCATGTAACTTGCTTTCTGTTAGTCCCTTACCAGAGATTTGAATTATTCTGTGACATTCACCTCTACTCGTTGTACCTTTTAGGATCTGAGGACCGGACGGACGATTGGTGGAGGGCATGAGTCTAATGGGCTGTACTACCTGAACAAAGATCTTATTGCTGCTGCTGCTGTTCAGAAGAGTACCACCTCCGACTTCTTTCAGATGCATTGTCGTATGGGTCATCCACCATTTGACATACTTCTTCATTTCTCTCCCGCTTCAGAGTCCATGAGTCCTATCCAGTGTGATGCTTGTCAATTTGGAAACATCATTGGGTGTCTTTTCCTTCCCGTGTCCAGAGTCGTGTGTCTAGTCCTTTTGAGTTGGTCCATTCAGATGTTTGGGGACCGTATCGTGTCAAAGATATGTCTGGTTACAAGTATTTTGTTACATTTGTGGATGATTATTCCCGCATAACGTGATTATATTTAATAAAAGATTGAACTGAAGTTTTTTCTTGTTTCCGTATGTTTTACTTTGAGATTCTAAATCAGTATCATGTTTCTGTTAAATGTCTGCGTTCTGATAATGCCAAAGAATTTATGGCTATTTCCTCTAGTTTTCAATCATTTCTTATAACTCATGGGATTTTGCATTAGACATCTTGTCCCTATACTCTCCAACAGAATGGGGTGGCGGAACGAAAAATCGTCATCTCTTGGATGTTGCTCGTTGCCTACTTTTTCATATGAATCTCCCCAAAATGTTCTGGGGACATGCGATTCTTACAGCATGCTATCTCATAAATCGTCTTCCATCATCTGTGCTTCGTGGGGGCATACCTTTTTCTACTCTCCATCTCACAAGTCCACTTTTTTCTTTACCACTCCGCGTGTTTGGGTGTGTTTGTTTTGTACATCCTCTTGGTCCTGGTCATGATAAGCTCAATCCACGGGCTGACAAGTATGTTTCTTGGGTACTCTCGAACTCAAAAACGGTACAAGTGTTATAATCCGGTTAGTCGACGGTTGCATGTCTCAGCAGATGTGACCTTCTTCGAGGACCAGTCATATTTCTCCTCTACTGACCAACCGGTGACTCCTTCTGAAGATATTTTTTCCTCGGCCACAGCTCCACTACTGCCTGTCTCCTTGACGGGGGTGCCCGGGCCATCACCCAATTTTCAGTTTTTTGACCGGACCTATCAACGACGTCGTTCTGTTCGACATGATGTAGTACAGTTGCCGCCCACATTGGACATGCATGTGTCTCCACCAATTCATGTCCCAGCCTATGATCCGCCAGTTTTTTCTGAGCATGATTCTACTATTGATATTCCCATTGCATGGTGCAAAGGTACGCGTTCTTATGTCAGTCAACCCAATTCCCGATTGGCTCCCTATACTGTTTTATCTTGTCGCGCACACACTCGTCACCCTCTTTCTCAATTTTTATCTTACGATTGTCTTTCTCCTACATATTCCTTCTTTGTTGCTTCTTTATCTGTTGTGTCCGTGCCAAGTACTGTTGCAGAGGCTCTTGCCCATCCAGGTTGGCGGTGGGCTATGGAGGATGAAATGCAGGCGCTACAGGATAATGGGACATGGCAGCTTACACCGTTACTTGATGGCAAACAGGTCGTGGGGTGTCGTTGGGTGTTCACAGCGAAGTTTCAACCTGATGGGTCTGTTGAGCGTCTGAAGGCGCGTTTGGTTGCCAAAGGTTACACCCAGACCTATGGACTTGATTATGATGATACATTCTCTCCTGTCTCAAAGATACCTTCCGTTCGTGTTTTCTCTTGCTGTCCGATATGGTTGGACTCTTCATCAGCTTGATGTCAAGAATGTCTTTCTTCATGGCAACTTGACCGAGGAGGTATATATGGAGCAACCCCCGAAATTTGTTGCTCAGGGGGAGCCTACTGGTGTTTGTCGCCTACGCAAGGCATTATATGGTCTGAAACAGTCTCCTCGTGCCTGGTTTGGTCGTTTCAGTGATGCAATTATTCGATTCGGTTTGCGGCGTTGTACCATGGACCACTCTGTGTTTAGTTCCACTTCTCCTAGGGGGTGTGTGCTCTTGGTTGTGTATGTGGACAATATTATCATAACTGGTAGTGATTCTGCGGGTATACAGAAGTTGAAACAGTTTTTACAAATAGAGTTCAACACAAAAGATATAGGTTCTCTGCAGCATTACTTAGGCATTGAGGTGGCCTACTCACGTGATGGTATCTCATTATCACAACGAAAATATGTTCTGGATATTCTGAGTGAGGTTGGTTTTCTTGGAGCGAAGCCTGTCGATACTCCAATGGATCGTAATGTGAAGCTTGATGTAGAACATAGAGACTTACTTCATGATCCGAGTAAGTATCAGAGGCTAGTGGGTAAGCTCAACTATTTAATTGTCACTAGACCGGATATTTCTTTTGCTGTTAGCGTGGTTAGTCAGTTTATGAGTGCTCCTCGCACTACACATGGGGAGGCAGTGCAACGTGTTGTTAAGTACTTGAAGGGAGCACTGGGTAAAGGCCTTTTATTCAAGAATACTGGACATCTTAGTGTTACTGGCTACTTTGATGCAGATTGGGCTGGGTGTCCTATTGATAGGAGATCGACTTCTGGCTATTGTGTTTTCTTGGGAGGCAATCTTGTGAGTTGAAAAAGTAAGAAGCAACAGGTTGTGTCTCGATCGAGTGTAGAGGCGGAATATCGAGCCATGGGTCATATGACTAGCGAGTTGCTTTGGTTGAGGATGTTGTTATCCGAACTCAGCATGTCATCCTCAGCTCCCTCAGTTTTGTGTTGTGATAATCAGTCTGCTATGCATATTGCTTCAAATCCAGTCTTTCATTAGCGCACGAAGTATATTGAAGTAGATTGCCATTTTGTGCGAGAAAAGATTCAGAACAAGGAAATAACACTTTAATACACACGGACTGAGGATCAACTTGCTGATCTTTTCACTAAGTCATTACGGGGTAGTAGAGTGATTACTTTGTGCAACAAGTTGGGGCTCTTTGATGTTTATGCACCAACTTGAGGGGGAGTGTTGAAATGTCAATTATTGGGTTATTTGTTAGCAAGGGTATTTTAGTCTTATTCATTATTAGTGAGCTATACATATTGATGTAATCCAGTATTATCATAATAACAATTTCTTCTGTCTTTCGTTTTCGCGTTTACAGATAGGTTCAAGACATGCTTAGTGAGCATATTGGAATGTATCTGCAACCGCGACTTCCCTAGCTTTTAAGCTGAGATTCTTTGAAGTTGGGAGCAGAAAATGCATTTGAAGGATAATTCAGAAGTGGAGATGGAAAGACCAAATCTTGTCTCGTCATTTTGGTTGACTGAAGAGCTAAGTGATGGCTTCAAAAGATAACTTTCAGACTCCTCTAGATGAAATTCAAAAGGAAACTGCGGTTGAGGGACAAATTTTCCAGAAACAAGAACTCGTGTTGCATAGGAATTTCCTCTGCGCTGGGAATTGATTATTCATTTGTCCAAGGTAAGTCTTTCTCTTAGTGGAGTACAAATTGATTTCCATATGGGTCAAATAGCAAAGGGTTTCTACTATTTGGTTTGCATATGACAGTTTCTTCGACCTTCAATGGCATGGGATAAACCAACCGACGCACTGACAAGCAGCTGATTGGCGCTGATGTACATTGTCAGCAAATGATTCGGTGGCTGGTTAGCAATAATGTTTGTGAACATTCGTTACCCAAGAGACTGTAGAAGTTGCTGATATCGGAAGCCGCGAGCTCCTAAAGAAATGGACTTAACACATTTTGTAATAAAAGTGTTGAAGGAGAAAAAAACTAACATATATTTTCATTATTCACTATAGTTACAATCAGTCTCTATTTATACACATCAGGAACCCAGTGAGAAATAAGACCTATTCAATAGGTAGTTGGTAGCTAACAGATAATTGATGACAATTAACACTAATTAATAGCTATGACAGCTAACTCTACACATTCCAACACTAATTAATAGCTATGACAGCTAACTCTACACATTCCAACACTCCCTCTCAAGGTGGCTTGAAGATATCTTCCATAGACAGCTTGCTCACTAGACGGTCAAATTGCCTTCTATGCAGTCCCTTGGTCAAAATATCAGCAGCCTGCTCATCACTTGAAATATACGGCATATAAATCAGCCTGCTATCAAGTTTTTCTTTGATGAAGTGTTTATCAACTTCCACATGCTTTGTCCGTTCATGTAACACGGGATTATGAGCAATTGCGATTGCTACCTTATTATCACAATACACTTTCATTGGTGTGGAACTCGGGATCCGTAGTTCATCCAATATACCTTTAATCCACATAACTTCACAGACACCATGTGCTACTGACCGAAACTCGACTTCGGCATTGCTTCTTGCCACCACACTCTTCTTTTTACTCTTCCAAGTGATTAAATTTCCACCAATAAATGTGCAGTAGCCTGAAGTTGATCTCCTATCCATAATGCTTCCAGTCCAATCTACATCGATGAACACCTCAATTTCCAGATGTCCATGTTTCTCAAACATTAGACCCTTACCAGAACTTCCCTTCAGGTAGCGTAGAATTCTATATACTGCTTCAAAATGCCTTGGCCCTGGTGAGTGCATGAACTGGCTACCCATACTTACAGCAAACGCTATGTCAGGTCGAGTGTGAGATAAATAAATAAGTCAACCAACAAGCCTTTGATACCTTTCTCGGTCTATCACTTCTTCAGCCTTGGCTGGTTCAAGTTTCAGATTTGGCTCCACGGGTGTCTCTGCCGCGTTACATCCTAATAAACCTGTCTCTTTGAGCAGATCAAGCACGTATTTGTGTTCAAATATGCCCTTCTTGGATCTCAGAAAATCTATTCCAAGGAAATATTTCAAGACACCCAAATCCTTAACCTCAAACTCCTCAGCCAGCTTCTCTCGCAAGCTTTCCAACTCAACTTTGTCATCACCAGTCAGTATTATATCATCAACATAGACAATTAGAATGGCACACTTACCTTCCTTTGAGTGTTTATAGAATAGAGTGTGATCCCCTTGACTTTGGTGATAGCCGAACCTTTTAACCACCTTCCTGAACCGTTCAAACCACGCTCTTGGAGATTGTTTAAGTCCGTACAACGAATTTTTCAATCTGCAGACTTTACCTTCATTTTCTACGAAACCTGGTGGCAAGCTCATAAACACTTCCTCCTTCAAGTCACCATTCAAGAATGCATTCTTCACATCTAACTGGTGTAAGGGCCAATAAAAAATAGCAGCCAATGATAGTAAAATCCGAATAAAATTTATCTTGGCAACTGGGACAAAAGTCTCCTGATAGTCAACTCCATAAGTCTGAGTGAATCCCTTCGCCACTAGCCTTGCTTTATATCGCTCAACACTCCCATCAGGTTTACATTTTACTGTAAATACCCATTTATAGCCAACAATCTTTTTTCCTTCTGGTGCATCAACCAATTCCCAGGTGTCATTCTTCATAAGTGCTTGCATTTCATCCTCAACCGCCATCTTTCACTTTGGATCCTTCAAATCTTCCTGGATATTTCTAAGAATAGATATGTGAGACAGGTTTGACACAAATGCTCTATGATGATGAGACAACTTTTGGTATGACACATATTTTGATATAGGATGCTGAGTACATGATCTAACCCCTCTTCTAAGAGCTATAGGCATATCAAGATTAGAAGTATTAGTATTAGAATTTGAGACTGGAATGGAGAGAAAAAGAGTACTACTAGGATCACCTGATGACGAAGGCAAGGAATCATCTCCCGGGGCTGTAGACAGATGAGGCTCCAAGATAAGGTTCTGATCTGCAACCTTTTGAAGAGTTTTCTTCTAGTATAAACCTGAAGATCGGGCTTGTTGATCACATTGTGATCTTGAACTTTTTCTCCCCCTGTCTTTAACACATCAAGATTTGGCAAAGGTGTTTCCGAAGACTCAAACAGAGGAATGGGAAGGACAGGAGAGTTTGAGTGCCACAAAATCTCTTCGCTAGCTTCGGCATTCTCCCCCTGAAGAGATTTGTTTGAAAAAAATGGTTGTGATTCTATGAAGGTGACATCCATAGTGATATGAGTTTTGCCGGTATGTGGATTATAACACTTGTAACCTCTTTGGTTAGGTGCATACCCTATAAACACACACTTTTCAGCCCGAGGATCTAATTTGGATCGACACTGACTTGGGCGGTGGACAAAGGCAGTGCAACCAAACACCCTTAGAGGAAAAAAAAAAATACGAGTTGTGGGTTACACTTGTTTGAAACAATCTAAGGGAGTAGTGTAGTTTAATACTTGAGTAGGCAGCCTATTGATTAGATAAGATGCTGTTAACACAACCTCCCCCCATAAGTATTTAGGTGAGTGCATTGAAAAACTGAGAGCATGGGATACTTCAAGAAGATGGCGATTTTTGCGTTTGGCAATGCCATTCTGTTGGGTGTAATTCGACAAGTTGATTGGTGAAGGATGCCTTTTTCTCTCAAAAAACTCCCCAAAATACTGGTTATAATATTCAGTACCATTATCGGTACGAAGAATATTAATAGTAGTGCGGAACTAGGTCACAACCAATTGATAAAAAGTTTTGAACAGGGACTCAACTTTAGACTTGGCACTCATCAAGTATGTCCAACATAAACGGGTATGATCATCTATAAAGGTGACAAACCATCGTTTCCCATTTTTGTTGGTAATGATGAAGGACCCCAAACATCACTATGGATTAAATAAAATGGTGATGATGCACGATACTGTTTTGGACTATAATGAGTACGATGACTTTTAGAAAAAAGACAGTTGTCACAGTGTAGTGAAGAAACATCCACACTTGTGAACAAATGAGGAAATAAATGTTTCAAGTACCCAAAGCTAGGATGGCCTAATTTATGGTGCCAAACCATAATTTTTCCTTGAACAAAGGAAGAATAGAAAGTTCCATACGCTTGAGCTTTCTTATCAAAGACAAACTTTTCAAAAAAGTAGAGACCATCCCTCATCCTAGCACTGCCAATCGTCTTCCCGGAGATCTGATCTTGAAACTCATAATGGGAAGCAAAAAAGACAACACGACAGTTAGACTATTTAGAAAGTTTACTAACAGATAATAGATTACAGGCTAACTTAGGAACATGAATTACATTATGAAGTGTAATGGAATCAGAAAGTGAAACTGATCCTTTGCCTGCAATAGAAGAAAAACTTCCGTCGGCAATTCGAATTTTTTGGTTGCCGGGACAAGGAACATAAGATGTGAACAAATATGGAATATTAGTCATATGGTCAGATGCCCCTGAATCAATGATCCAAGGGACAGGTTGCGAACAATAGGAGAGGCTTTGAGATTTCTACCTTGGTGGGCAATCGAAGTAGTAGGATTACCCGATACGGACCCAGCCTGCTGCAGAAGATGGTCTAATTGTTCTTTGCTGAAGAGAAATGTGGTGACCTCATTAGCTGTAGAAGGCACACGCTGAGATGGCTCTGATACCATGTTGAAGGAGAAAAAAACTAACGTATATTTTCATTATTCACTATAGTTACAATCAGTCTCTATTTATACACATAAGGAATCCAGTTAGAGAAAAGACATATTTAATAGGTAGTTGGTAGCTAACAGATAATTGATGACAATTAATACTAATTAATAGCTATGACAGCAAACTCTACACATTCCAACAAAAAGCCATTCTTTCATCGTCTAGTATGCACTGTTCATCATTAAGGGAATCATTCTCCAAAGTTGATAATCTGGTATTTCTTCCATATTTGCTAAATTTCTTATGAATTGCTTGGTCATAGCAAGCAAGCGTAGAGATAGGATTTCACTTGTGGCCAAGAGATATAAGGACCCTAATATCCAGCATTCCCTTGGCTCTTTCCCTCATGGGAACCAAGAACAACTGGTCGAAATACGAAGATTCAAACTCTCTTTAAGAAATCACTGTTGTTATTAACCTTGTATCATGTCATACAGATAAAAGTGCACTGAACTTCTTTATTCTAGCCTAATTTTGCAGGTTTGGATGTATTTCCCCCCACCAACCATATAGAAATTTGTGCTGGTCTGAAACTTCTTCCATAAGGATCCACCAACCATGTAGATCTTTGAATTTTCGTAGGTTATATTGATATAGTTATTTTAGCATTTCACTATGCTTTGATTATTTGTTGTTTTTCGTACTTCTGGATCTTTTTTCCCGTGGCTTTCGCCTTTATAATTTTGCCAGTCGCCCTCATCCCGTAGATATGCCTTCTGAATTCCACGTCAAAAACTACACGAGAATTTATCTACACCAGCTTTAACTATACACAGCGGCGAACAAGAATACTGCGCTAAAATGCTACGATGGAGTGTAATTTGCAAACAATCCTAGCAACTTTGAGAAATACTCTAGAAGTGACATCAACAAATGACCAACATAACAGAGAGAGAGCTAGTGATTAAGGTAGAGTTTCAGTTTTTCCTTCTTATTGTGCTTGTGTTTTGTCTGTGTTGAATCTTATGGGACGAAAAGAAAGATTAGACATACAAGACTAACAGATCTTGAACTGTCAAGAGTATGCAAGAACCACAATAAAATCAAGTCACACGGTCTAACACCTAGCCGAAAAAACAGAAGACACTGAAAAAACTTATCAGCATTCTTATATTTGTCATACAGACATTAAAGTCTACCATCTACTTGGTCACTTCTTCCAAATATGGAGGATCCCACTACACATTATTTGGATAATATAGAGGAACCGATTCAACGATACGAATGCATTCGATGACAACTAAATGTTTTCTCGATGTCGAACTCCCGGCCAAATGTATTTCTTTCTCATCTTTTGCCAAAAGGGAGAGAGAATTTAGTTGGTTCTTGCAAGATCTATAGTACTCAAGTTACTGTCATAGATTCTCCTCGTGTGAAGAAACTCATTAAAAAAAATTGACGACAACAGAGACAAAAGGACAAGGTCGCATGTGAAAGAAGCGAAGACTAAGAGACAGGCCTTATCGTCTCCACGTTGGATTCTTGGATACCACCAATTGCGTTTTTAAGTTTATGGTCTTCCAGTGAGTCATCTTAAAGTCTTCAAAGACCTACCTCCACTTTATGCAAAGCCGTCGATTCGATATGTACAAACCACTTTTGCTGAACAGGAGCATAATTACCGAGGACCTCCTTGACCGGTTGCTATGCTGCCAGCGCCAGTCTTCCGCAGCCGTCCACTGCTGGAAAAACAATGATATTATAATCTTGATTGAGCAAACCAAACAAGTTTGTCTGCATCACTTGGCTGTATTTATTGAGAAGCTCTGGCTCTAAGCTTAGGTATACACACCCCTATAATATTTCTATGGGGACATGAGAGAGAGAGAGAGAGAGAAAGAGAGAGAGAGAGATCTGGTAAAATAAGCTCCCATGGCGAACCTAGAGGCCGGAAGGGGAAGCGGTGGTGCACCAGGAGGTGAGTATCTAGTGTTCCTGAGTTTTAGAGGAACTGACACTCGTTATGGATTCACCGATTGTGTCTACCACGCTTTGGTAGATTCAGGAATTCGCATCTTCAGGGACGAAGATGAACTCCGTGTAGGGGAAGTGATTGGCAGAGAGCTTCTTCAGGCTATCGACGGCTCCATACTCTCCACACCTATCTTTTCTCGAAATTATGCTACCAGTAAATGGTGCCTCCGCGAGCTCGCAAGAATCCTTCCCATCTTTGTTGACGTGGAACCCACTGATGTCAAGCTTAAACCATCCTTGCATAGGGATGCCCTCTCGGAACACGAGAAGAAGTTCCCTGAAGTGAAGGCATGGCGAAAGACTCTTGTGAAGGTGGATGAAATTAAGGGATGGAACCTGCAGAAGGATGAAGGGTAAACTCCATTTAAGATCCTTAAACTCATTTTTTGTCATTTGAGAGGAAAATAAGAACACGATCTCATGTCACTGTTTGGTTTTTATTTCCAGTTGTTCATATAAGTTTTACTTACTTGATCATGAAAATATATTTTCAGAGGGAATAACTGTACTTTCCTTAATATCTTCGAAGAAGTAAGTTTTTGTACCAGAGTCCAAAGAATTCATTACTCTTAACTTTCATGTTTGGCGAATACCAATATTAATGATATTGTTTTTCCTTATATAGAGTTTTACATAATCTATATTGCTTTGTCTTGTGTTTTTCTCTGGAAAAATGATTGCAAGACTAATATATTATCTAAACATATCAAATCACAAATCCAGAAAGTCGCTAGAAAAACGAAGAAACATTGCATCTGGCTTGAACTCTAGTCAGATGATTTGCATATAGTTAGATCAATTTCAGTCATTTGTTAAATAGATGGGGTTTCTTTTTGACAGCCAGGGACAATTCATCAAATTGGTTGTTGAAGAGGTTTTGGATAAGTTGAAGATAAAGCATAAACCTGTGATTGAACCTTTAGTTGGACTCACTGGTCAAGTAGAAGAAGTCGTGAAATTACTAGACAGTGATTCTGGTGATGTGTGGCTCATCGGAATTCATGGAATGGGTGGTGTAGGAAAAACAACAGCAGCCAAGGTTGTCTTCAACCAACTATGTTCACACTTTGGAAAGCGACGTAGCTTCCTTGAAGACAATATAGAAGAGTCGACGAAGGAGGGCTTAGTCAAACTGCAAGATATATTGCTGTTTGGACATAGTCAATTCTAGAGCTATACAATGCATTCCCGATGCTAACTATGGCTGGAGGATGACCAGAGAAGTAACTTACGAATACATGCACCTATTGGGATATCCTTGATAACAATAATAGATAAAAATAAATTATGGATGCATGACCAACTAAGAGATCTTCGAAGTTAAATTGTTACATAGACAACAATAAGTTTTGGATGCACGATCAACTTAGAGATCTTGGAAGGGAAATTGTTACATGGACAACAATAAATTTTTGATGCATGATCAACTGAGAGATCTTGGAAGGGAAATTGTTACATATAAAACGTCTGACAGACCAATTACTAGTTTGCTAGTAGAAAATTGGACATTCCATTACTGAGAATTGCCTTTTCTACTGAGAAACATTACATTAGTTGATGATTATTAAACGTTTACTTACAATTAGTTGGCATAGTAAGAAGGTTCAAGCGTTTGATCTAGATGGAAAATATTCTCCCATCTTGATCACAAATGAAAAGCTTGAAAGGTTTGGAAGTTTTAGGTTCCTAAAGCTATCTAATGGAGCCTTTGTCGGAGACTTCTCGGATTGTCTTCCAAAGATAAGATGGATTACTTGGCATTCTCCTCCTCAAATTTTTTGGGGCAGTCGATATGCGTTCAACAATTATAGTTCTTCTTGAACTTTCTGACAATCACTTTACAGATGATTCGGAGATGTGGAGCTTAATCAAGGTATCTAAACTTTTATGTGTTTATTACATCTACTCTTATTGTCTCCTTGTATTTATGTCTGATAGTTTTGCATTTGAAACAGAACACTGTCGGTACATGGAAACCAGATTAAAGGTTCTAGCTCTCAAAAAATGTTTCAGCATTTCCAGAACTCCAGACTTCTCTAAGTGCTTGACGTTAGAGAGGTTGACTCTCAAAGATGTGACAATTTGACGGAGATTGACTGTTCAATTGGAAGATTGAAGTGCCTGATTGACTTGAATATAAACAACTGCTTGCGTCTTGAAGAGTTGCCTAAAGAAATCGGAGGACTAGCGAAACTTAAGCGCTTCTCTTCGACAGATTGCTTTAGGGTGAGCAAACTTCCCAGCTCAATTGGGAAACTAGCATCCTTGACGGAGTTGTATCTGTCAAACATGAGAGTCACAAGCTTACCTGATTCAATTTGCAGACTAAATTGATGGTTCCTCATTCTTTGCAGTGATAGATGTCTTGTTCCGTATAATGCATATTTGTTGTAGATTCCTGTAGCAATACTGTCTTTTCCTTTTGCCTCTTTCATCAATACATTCAAGTTCAGTCACCTGAATGGAAGAAATTTAAGGTTAGAGATTTTCACTTCTGGACATTCCAAGGGATATGGAAAGTCGTAATGTGCGTCGTACAGGAAGGAACTTAATTTGGAAAAGTAAAACCGTCTTTGAAGGAAGAAAAGGGGCGATTCTACACAACATAGATTACTGAATCATCATTCAGCTGTGTACTAGACTCGTGATGTCTTGCAGTTAGGAGCCATGAGTTTGCTGTACCTGTGTTTGTCAAAAAGCCATGAGTTTGCTGTACCTGTGTTTGTCAAAAAGGCGAAACCAACGTTAAGAGAAGGATATATTAGATGACATTTGCATTTTCTCATACTAGAATACTGGCTAAAGAGAATCTTACTTTTCATTTAGGAGGAGGCTAAAACAGAAGGGGATGCCAAAGAGCCCCACATTGAGGTTCAGCTTCAGTTCCATCCACCTGCAAGTTCTCAGGGTCATGAAATTAGCGAAGAGCCTCCCCTTGACAATGTGAGAGAAGGGACTCCGCCTCGAAAGCAAAATCAGACCACGGTGCAAGACTCGAGCCCTGTGTGTATTTCACCACCATTTTGTGATAGATTCAAGACATGCTGTGACGTCCCGGAATTTCAAGGCATATTATGTGAATAATATTGGACGATTGGAATTGAGTGACGTTTGTCGGACGCAGAATCATTCGATCTGAAGGTCGTTAGCCGTCGATCGAAGCGTAGATAATTATAGTTCGATTAGATTAGTCGTGCCGTAATTAGTCTTCGCCGTATTCCTTCGCGCCCGAGCCAACCCTGAACCAAATATTCTGAACCAGTCCTAAAATCGTCAGATTACCGAAATACCCTCAGATATTATTCATATACGCCAGAAACAATTAATACCGAATGACCGCGGGCCCCACCTCATTATTACAAAGTCAAATCACCTTTTTTGACCCCTTGGATATTACAAAAATGCCCTTTGACCATTGAAGTTACCATTTTGCCCTCAAAGGCAATTTTCTCTCTCCTCTCTCTCTCTTCCCTTTCTCTTCCCACGCATGGCAGCAGCAGCCCACCCCATTTCCCTTTTTGCTTTTCACGTTGCCATCATCTTCTTCACTTCATCTTGCCGCCGCTCCGCCGCCGTCCGCCGTTCGCCGGACCGCCGCTCGACCGCCCGCCGAATCGCCACCGTTCATCACCTCACAGAACCACCATCCTCCGCCCGAGTCACCCGTCGTCCGAGCCACCGCCGTCCGCCCAAAAATCAGTAAACCCGAGAGCCCCGTTTTCCCGTTTTTCAGCGCGCGCCGGACTTGGAATCGCTCGTTTGAGCTCGTCCGGAGGGCGAATCGAGCTCCGTTTTCGCCTACGCGACCGTAAGACATTGGGCTACGTAGATATGAGGACGGATCGTCCATGAAGTTTCTGGATTTTCGTGGGTTGAACTGAACAGAGGCTGGTTGTTGGGGAAAAGGTGTGTTTTGCTTCGATTCAAGCTTCGCCGTCGTCCGCCGAGCTTGCCGGCCACTCGTTGAGCTCCGTTGTCATCGTTTGGCCTCTGTCCAGCCGCTGTCCAGCCGCCGTTCGTCGTCGTCCGGTTGTCGTTTTGGAAATCCGACACCGTGGTTGCGTCCGGATCGACGAGGAGAGTCCGTAGGACCGTTCGCCGGAATTTTCCGCCGGACCGCCGCCGCTCGCCGGAAACCGCCGCCGCCGCTCACCGCCGGTCGCCGCCGACCGTCGCCGCCAATTGTCGAGTGAGTTAACCCCTAATCCCTGATTAGGCTGTTAATTGCACTTAGGTTTAGTTTAATTAAGTAACGGTAAATAGATTAGTTAGTTACCGTAGTAACTGAATAGTTACTGTAGTTTAATTAGTTACCATGGTTAGTTTAATCAGTTACCATGGTTAGACTATTTAGTTACTGTGGTTAGTTGGAATTACCGTGGTTAGGTAGAATAGTTACCATGGGTAATTGCCTGCTTTGTGGTAATTAATTAGATTGGATTTATAACTAATGTGGAGATAAATAGTCCGGATTCGGATCTTTATCGGTGGATGAATAGTGAATGTATGATCACTGATTGATTGATTGTTTGATGGCTTGAGTGTGGATTGCGCATTTTTGCTGAATGATCCCACTTGTTTTAAATGCCATGTTTAAATAAAGTTTTAAACGTCCGTGTGACCAATTGTGGTTTTGAGTACGAAAATGGCCGAGGGCCGAGTTGAACATGAAAATGGCCTTGAGCCGAGTTTTGAGCATGATTGAGTTTGCATTGGCTAAATGCGAAGATATGAATTGGCCTGGTTGCCTGTGTTGTTGTGTGGTCACACGATGGATAAACGTCACCCTAAAGTAACTGGGGACGTAGACGGTACCCGGGGTAACTCGGATCCGTGGCCTGATAAGTTCGTGCCGGCGGGAGTTCGGAATTCCACGACCTATCGGAAGCCTGGTAAGTTCGTGCCGGCGGGAGTTCGGAATTTCACGACCTATCGGAAACCTGGTAAGTTCGTGCCGGCGGGAGTTCGGAATTCCACGACCTATCGGAAGCCTGGTAAGTTCGTGCCGGCGGGAGTTCGGAATTTCACGACTTATTGGAAGCCTGGCAATTCGTACCGGCGGGAGTTCGGAATACTACGATTGTTTCAGAAGCCGGTCGCAGCTAGTGATGGGCCGAAGTCCATATTGGAATCCTAATATGCTTGCCTTAGGGGTCTTGAGGGGCTATTAGTTGCCGTCGCTGTGAACGTTGTGGGACGACGCCCGGTATAACCGGAAGAGTACTAGCAGTGAGGCTGTACTGTGGCGAGAGTGGGGCGACTCTTGCAGTAATAACTGGAACACGCATGTTGCATAGTGCCTGAGTGCTTGAATGCCTAAGTGATTGACGTGTGTTCTGGTTGTATACCTTGACCTGTTGTGTTTGAATGCCATGAGATATTTGTTGTGTGGCTGAAGGCAAGGTGAGTTGTATGTGGTTGTTTATTGGCCGTTGGGCCGTGTTGCTGCTTGGTATTGTAAGTTAGGCTGCTTGGGTGAATCAACATCCTAATTGGACTTAGGCGTTGACTCATTGAGATGTATATCTCATTCGCTGTGGCTGATCGCCTTTCAGGTTCTCGTAATGGCGTGCCGGTAGCCCGAGGTGCGAGTTGAGCTGCGAAGGAACTTTTGGAGATTTATCGTGTATGATAGTTGATAGTGGTGGTAGTAGACCATTAGCCCTGCCTGGTATCTTTTTGTGAGGCATAGGAAACGGCCCTGGAGATGGGTTTGTAGATTTGTACATTTCCCTATTGGGCTAAATGAAGATAAATAAAATGTTGGTGTTGTTGTTGTATCTCCTCTCATCTATCCCTGTTTGATTATTTGTCCGGGATTTTATTTCGCTTCCGTATGCGTATAATTAAAAGATAAAAAATTAAATGGGTCGATGATGTGCCTGGGAAATCATCCTTTGACCTAACGTTTGGAAGGGATGGTCGCGTACCTGAGGGTCGGGGCGTGACATCCCCGTTTTGGTATCAGAGCGTGGTTTGTGGAGTTATAAGGTGCGCTGGGTTTGGGATAGTCAATAGGATTGAAACCCCATGCTTGTGATTGCTGTTTGATTGTTGTTTAGTAGTAGACCTGAGTTCTCATTACGTGTTGCTTTGGGTGAGCAGGAGTCCTCACGGTCCTGCAGGATGAGCAACCGTAGCCGAAGAGTGCCCCGAGGTAGGGCAACTCAGGTGGATCCCGATATGGAGAGGGATCGTGTTCCGGGAGTACCCACGGAAAGGGTGGCTCCAGTTGTTCCTGAAGCGGTTGAGAACCGCGTTCCTGTTACGCGCAGAGGTAGAGGAAGGGCCGCCCGAGGAAGACCTAGAGTGGGTAGAGTGGACGAACCGGAAATGCCCAGAGAAGGGGCAGTGCATGCAGATCCTAGAGTGGACGGGATCCTGCAAGCGTTGGAAACCATGGGGAACTTGATGGGGCAGCAGATGAGGAACCAAGCTGCAGCTGCCATTCCACAGGAGGGTCCGTTAGCTGAGGACGGGATCCGCAGACCGCAGACTCATAGATTAGTGGAGCAGTTTATGAAGCTTAAGCCGCCGAGGTTTTCTGGAACTGGTGACCCGGAAGCTGCAACCTCATGGATGGAGGATTTGGAGAAGGCCTTTGCCTTATTAGGATGTTCGGAGGAAGAGAAGGTAACGCTGGCTGTCTACCAACTGCAGGGTAACGCTAGCTCGTGGTGGAAGGCCACGCAAGGAAGCGTGTTTCCCGAGGGTGCGATCCCGGAGTGGGGTGCCTTCGCGGAAGCCTTCTATAGCAAGTACTTCTCGGATTGTGCTCGAGAGCAAAAGATGGATGAGTTTCTGCACCTTCGTCAGTATCAGTCGTCGGTGGACCAATATGAGGCAAAGTTTGCCGAGCTGTCCAAGTATGCACCGAGGATGGTGGAGAACCCTGAAGATAGGGCGAGGAGGTTTAGAGATGGGTTGAAGCCGGAGATCAAAAGTGTATTGGTGCCGTTCAGCCTGAAGAGCTACAATGAGCTATATGAGAAAGCTCAGCTGGTAGAAAGGGACATTACTGAGAGGGCAACCGCATCTGGACCGCGGTTAGCTCTAGCAGTAAGAGATAACCGCAGATTCGGCAAAGGACCAATGGTGGGAAGCAGGTTCTCAATCTCGCCCAATCGAAGGAATGCTGTTGGGAAGCCTAGGTATCACCCCAATGGTGTGTGTCGGCTTTGTAAGCGAAAACATGGATCAGCCCCGTGCCCTGGAAGGACAGGTGCTTGTTATGGTTGTGGTCAACATGGCCACCAAGTTAAAGACTGCCCGCAGAGACAGATGGGAAGGCTGATGCCGATGGAGCAGGGAGGACAGATGCGAGGGAACGCTCTGCATGACAACCTGAATCAACCCCACTAAAGAATAGTGTATTGTCTACGGTAGGATGTTCTGGTTGTAAGTTAGTTACAGGGGTTGTGAGGAAAAGATAGACTGGAGCTTTGGTTATGTATTGAATATAAGTTTGAACTCGTGTTGTCTTCTAATGGTTTTGGTGATCGACTTTTATTAATGGCCCTGAGTAGTGATATGATAGAGATTTGCAGTGCAATTCAGTTTAACCCATTGGAGGGGGTTAGTTTCGAGTTTGTTGAGAACTGAGAAGGAATCTCAATTCCCTTAAATTTGTCGCTGGAGGTGACTCGTTTATGGGATAGTAGTTGTCAAGGCTAGTTGGTAACTGTAGTTAAACTATTGATCGAGGAACTAAGGATGGAGGACATCATAGTGGTGAGTGATTTTTCCGATGTCTTTCTGCAAGAATTACTAGGGGATTGGTAGTAGCTTAGGCTACTTGTTAGATGAGAAGTTGGTCGATCAATGCATAGGTTTGATGATCTCTCCGCCTTGAGGATATTGTATAGCGATCGACAGGGGAATGGACGATAAGTCGGAATGAGGACGACTTATTGATAGACTTGAATTGTGAATTCTGACAGTTAGTCCTGTATAATGGATTATGGATATGGAATTGCGATGGTTTGGTATCTGAGGATTATAGGCTTGAATCTGTATCAAATCTTGATGGTTTTAGATATCGATTGTTATCGAAAGGCCCTGGATGATGGTGTGAGGTTCGCAAGGAAGCGAACAGCAACCTTGGATTATGGGCTAGCTAGATTGCATGATCATGGGTCTATTGTGAACGGCGACAAGAAAGGGTTATATAGTCTGATCTAAGTACCTAATCCTTGATATGATGGTCGCATGTGGTATTTGAATGCTCAGTTTGAGATAAGGAATCGATATTGTGAAGGCATGTGAGATATGAGGTTCGTAGGGAAGCGAACGATGATTGTGAAGTGCTAAGCGTGGATTGAGCTTGTGCTTGGTGGTTTAGATATCAACTTTGGATGAAGGGCCAATCTAATTGAATAATTGTGATCTTGTTGTGGATAGCGACCAGGAAAGAGTGCTCTAGGTTGATTTTAAGTATCTGATCTTTGATGCGATGGTCGCTTATGATGCTAGAATGTTCAGGTAAATGCGAGAACTGTGGTTACGGAAAGTAAGTGGTATGCGATACGAGTTTGCAAGTTGAGATTACTCATGCATTGCACCGATTGGTTGCATTAGAAACGAGAGTTTGAGAGTGTACATGCATAAGCATATCATCGTTTTGTCGGACTTGATAAACCGTCGCTTGGTATGGGACAAGCTGTACGGGATGCCTATAAACCGTAGTGAGACATGGTATGGGACGTGTTGAACGGGACCTTCTTAGTAGGTGCTTGACTTGGGAACGAACCAAACGAAAGCTGGTGGGCCTGTAACGACCCGGTCTAACGAGGGCGGGGAGTGATCGCCGGAGCAGAGAGGCTCGGACAAAGTGCGGCTCCTGACAGGCTTCTAAGATGGCGATGGGGACAGGAATGAACCAAGCCACACATTGAAAAGTGGGTCTAGGCGTTGTGCTGAGTCTGACTAGTTTTAAAAACTACATCATTTTATTTAAAGTGCATGACATAGCATTACGTTTTGGTGAGTGAACTGATGAATGAAAGGATGAGTGGATTGAGATGCCGTGTACGAGAAATGCCTGAATGCCTGGTGGGAAGTTGGTGAAAGTCTGTTGTGATACCTCCGAGGTTGTTGCCGGAGAAGATCCCGTCTGTGTGAGGGATGTCTTGTTTGTGTGTGCCTGCAGTGATGTGTCCTGTAGAGGTTTAGATTGCACCACGGAATGCCTGGAGGTTGATTCCCAGAGATCCGAGGATTACGTCAGACATGTTTGAAATTGTGTTATATGCGAAGACTGTTACCAACAGAATCCTAGGCATGGCATGTAATGTTGGCGTCAAGAAAGGGCAGGGATGTGTTACGTCCTGAGTGATAATGAACGCACTGTTTGGTGAAATGAGATAGACATTATGGTCTTGAATGAAGCCATGTAGATTGGCGAGTGAGAAACGAGCTTGAATTGTCCATAGAAAATTGTTAATGGACCGCAGGCTGGTATGGCTAGATAGATATGTGAGTATTAGGATCGGTGAGAACCCCTTTAAATGGCATGAAAGCGGACATAGCCAAGCACGTGGCGATGTGTTTAATATGTCGGCAAGTGAAAGCGCGGTATTGTAAGGCTGGTGGATTGCTGCAGCCGCTTGAAATTCCAGAGTGGAAATGGAAGCATATCACGATGGACTTCGTGGTGGGGTTGCCAAGAAATTAGAGAGGCAATGATTTGATTTGAGTCGTGGTGGATAGACTGATGAAGTCTACGCATTTCATCGCCGTGCGAAAGGACTTTGCATTGGATAGGTATGCTGATTGTACGTGCGATAGATAGTACATCTTCATGGAGTGCCAGTGACGATCACATCGGACCGTGATCCAAGATTCACTGCCACCTTTTGAAAAAGCTTGCAGACTGCGATGGGAACAAAGCTGTAGTTTAGTACTGCTTATCATCCGCAGACGGATGGCCAGTCTAAAAGGACGATTCAGACGCTTGAGGATATATTGCGGGCATGTGTATTGGATTTCAACGGTAACTGAGAAGGACAACTTTATTTGGTTGAATTCGCCTACAACAACAGCTTTCAGTAGAGTATCAAGATGGCACCTTTCGAAGCGTTGTACGGCAGGCCTTGTAGAACGCCAGTCTGTTGGGACGAAGTTGGTGAAAGGAAAATCACCGGTCCTGAGTTAGTACAGCATTCGTTGGATACAGTGAAAATCATCAGAGAGAGGCTTAGGACTGCTCAGAGCTGTCAGAAAAGTTATGCCGACAAAAGGCGCAGACCATTGGAGTTTCAAGTCGGTGATCATGTCTTTCTAAAGGTGTCGCCTATGAGAGGGACATCTCGTTTCGGCAAGAAAGGAAAGTTAAGCCCGAGGTATGTAGGGCCGTTCGAGATCTTGGAGCGGATTGGAAATCTGGCTTATCGTCTCGCGTTGCCACCGAGACTTGCTCAGGTACATGACGTATTCCATGTATCTATGTTAAGGAAGTACGAGCCTGATCCAGCTCATGTCTTAAGTTTTGAAGAGATCGAAGTGGACGAGCGTGTTTTGTACGTGGAACGTCCGGTGAGGATCGAAGACCGGACGGAACAGGTTCTGCGAAACAAGATAATCCCATTGGTGAAGGTTGTTTTGCAACACCATGGAACCGAGGGAGCAACGTGGGAAAGTGAAGAGTCGATGAAGAATAGGTATCCTTTTCTTTTTGAGGCGGTGTAATATTTTAATTTCGGGGACGAAATTTCCCAAGGGGGGAAGAGTTGTGACGTCCCGGAATTTCAAGGCATATTATGTGAATAATATTGGACGATTGGAATTGAGTGACGTTTGTCGGACGCAGAATCATTCGATCTGAAGGTCGTTAGCCGTCGATCGAAGCGTAGATAATTATAGTTCGATTAGATTAGTCGTGCCGTAATTAGTCTTCGCCGTATTCCTTCGCGCCCGAGCCAACCCTGAACCAAATATTCTGAACCAGTCCTAAAATCGTCAGATTACCGAAATACCCTCAGATATTATTCATATACGCCAGAAACAATTAATACCGAATGACCGCGGGCCCCACCTCATTATTACAAAGTCAAATCACCTTTTTTGACCCCTTGGATATTACAAAAATGCCCTTTGACCATTGAAGTTACCATTTTGCCCTCAAAGGCAATTTTCTCTCTCCTCTCTCTCTCTTCCCTTTCTCTTCCCACGCATGGCAGCAGCAGCCCACCCCATTTCCCTTTTTGCTTTTCACGTTGCCATCATCTTCTTCACTTCATCTTGCCGCCGCTCCGCCGCCGTCCGCCGTTCGCCGGACCGCCGCTCGACCGCCCGCCGAATCGCCACCGTTCATCACCTCACAGAACCACCATCCTCCGCCCGAGTCACCCGTCGTCCGAGCCACCGCCGTCCGCCCAAAAATCAGTAAACCCGAGAGCCCCGTTTTCCCGTTTTTCAGCGCGCGCCGGACTTGGAATCGCTCGTTTGAGCTCGTCCGGAGGGCGAATCGAGCTCCGTTTTCGCCTACGCGACCGTAAGACATTGGGCTACGTAGATATGAGGACGGATCGTCCATGAAGTTTCTGGATTTTCGTGGGTTGAACTGAACAGAGGCTGGTTGTTGGGGAAAAGGTGTGTTTTGCTTCGATTCAAGCTTCGCCGTCGTCCGCCGAGCTTGCCGGCCACTCGTTGAGCTCCGTTGTCATCGTTTGGCCTCTGTCCAGCCGCTGTCCAGCCGCCGTTCGTCGTCGTCCGGTTGTCGTTTTGGAAATCCGACACCGTGGTTGCGTCCGGATCGACGAGGAGAGTCCGTAGGACCGTTCGCCGGAATTTTCCGCCGGACCGCCGCCGCTCGCCGGAAACCGCCGCCGCCGCTCACCGCCGGTCGCCGCCGACCGTCGCCGCCAGTTGTCGAGTGAGTTAACCCCTAATCCCTGATTAGGCTGTTAATTGCACTTAGGTTTAGTTTAATTAAGTAACGGTAAATAGATTAGTTAGTTACCGTAGTAACTGAATAGTTACTGTAGTTTAATTAGTTACCATGGTTAGTTTAATCAGTTACCATGGTTAGACTATTTAGTTACTGTGGTTAGTTGGAATTACCGTGGTTAGGTAGAATAGTTACCATGGGTAATTGCCTGCTTTGTGGTAATTAATTAGATTGGATTTATAACTAATGTGGAGATAAATAGTCCGGATTCGGATCTTTATCGGTGGATGAATAGTGAATGTATGATCACTGATTGATTGATTGTTTGATGGCTTGAGTGTGGATTGCGCATTTTTGCTGAATGATCCCACTTGTTTTAAATGCCATGTTTAAATAAAGTTTTAAACGTCCGTGTGACCAATTGTGGTTTTGAGTACGAAAATGGCCGAGGGCCGAGTTGAACATGAAAATGGCCTTGAGCCGAGTTTTGAGCATGATTGAGTTTGCATTGGCTAAATGCGAAGATATGAATTGGCCTGGTTGCCTGTGTTGTTGTGTGGTCACACGATGGATAAACGTCACCCTAAAGTAACTGGGGACGTAGACGGTACCCGGGGTAACTCGGATCCGTGGCCTGATAAGTTCGTGCCGGCGGGAGTTCGGAATTCCACGACCTATCGGAAGCCTGGTAAGTTCGTGCCGGCGGGAGTTCGGAATTTCACGACCTATCGGAAACCTGGTAAGTTCGTGCCGGCGGGAGTTCGGAATTCCACGACCTATCGGAAGCCTGGTAAGTTCGTGCCGGCGGGAGTTCGGAATTTCACGACTTATTGGAAGCCTGGCAATTCGTACCGGCGGGAGTTCGGAATACTACGATTGTTTCAGAAGCCGGTCGCAGCTAGTGATGGGCCGAAGTCCATATTGGAATCCTAATATGCTTGCCTTAGGGGTCTTGAGGGGCTATTAGTTGCCGTCGCTGTGAACGTTGTGGGACGACGCCCGGTATAACCGGAAGAGTACTAGCAGTGAGGCTGTACTGTGGCGAGAGTGGGGCGACTCTTGCAGTAATAACTGGAACACGCATGTTGCATAGTGCCTGAGTGCTTGAATGCCTAAGTGATTGACGTGTGTTCTGGTTGTATACCTTGACCTGTTGTGTTTGAATGCCATGAGATATTTGTTGTGTGGCTGAAGGCAAGGTGAGTTGTATGTGGTTGTTTATTGGCCGTTGGGCCGTGTTGCTGCTTGGTATTGTAAGTTAGGCTGCTTGGGTGAATCAACATCCTAATTGGACTTAGGCGTTGACTCATTGAGATGTATATCTCATTCGCTGTGGCTGATCGCCTTTCAGGTTCTCGTAATGGCGTGCCGGTAGCCCGAGGTGCGAGTTGAGCTGCGAAGGAACTTTTGGAGATTTATCGTGTATGATAGTTGATAGTGGTGGTAGTAGACCATTAGCCCTGCCTGGTATCTTTTTGTGAGGCATAGGAAACGGCCCTGGAGATGGGTTTGTAGATTTGTACATTTCCCTATTGGGCTAAATGAAGATAAATAAAATGTTGGTGTTGTTGTTGTATCTCCTCTCATCTATCCCTGTTTGATTATTTGTCCGGGATTTTATTTCGCTTCCGTATGCGTATAATTAAAAGATAAAAAATTAAATGGGTCGATGATGTGCCTGGGAAATCATCCTTTGACCTAACGTTTGGAAGGGATGGTCGCGTACCTGAGGGTCGGGGCGTGACACATGCTTAGTGAGCACATCGGGGAATATGTCTGCAACCGCGACTGTCCTAGCTTTAAAACTGAAATTCTTTGAGTTCGAAACAGAAAAGGCACTTGAAGGATAATTCAGAAATCAGGGAGAAGGAAAGACCAAGTCAGGTCTCGCCATTTTGGTTGATTGAAGAGCTAAGCAATGGCATCAAAGGATAACTTTCAGACAAAGTGTTCCAGAAACAAGAACTCATGTTGCATAGGATATTCCTCCCCGTTGGGGATTCATTATCCATTTGTCCGAGGTAAGTCTTTCTCCTAGTGTAGCACAAATTCATTTCCATATGGTTCAACTAACAAAATATTTTCTAATAGTTGGCTTGTGTATGACAGTTTCTTCAACCTTCCGACGGCAGGTGATAAACCAACCGACAAACCGAAAGTCAGCTGATTGGCGCTGATGTACATTTTCAGCCAATGATTAGGTGGCCGGTTAGCAGTTATCTTTGTCAACATTCATTAGCCGAGATTTAATAGAAGTCGCCCGATTTTGAAGCAGCTACTTCCTAAATTATGGACTCAATGCGTTTTGTACATAAACAACTTTTCATCATCTAGCGTGCACTTTTTGTCGATACGGGAATCATACTCCAACGTTGGTAATCTGGTAGTTCTTCGATACCTGCTAAATTGCTCCTGAATTGCTTGCCGTAGCAAGCAAACCCAGAGAAAGAATTTCACTTGTGGCCATGAGTTCTAATGACCCTGATATCAAGCTCTCTCTTGGCTCGTTCCCACTTGGGAACCAAGAACAACTTAGCCAAAATAGGAAGATTCGAACTCTCTTATGAAGTCACTGCAGTTATGATTGTAACCTACTATCATGTCATGCAGATAAAAGTGCATTGAACGTATGAATTCTAGCCTAACTTTGCAGGTTTGGAGAGACTAAATTGAATGAATTTCCCTACACCAACCATGTAGTTTTTTGAATCTCTGAAGGTCACACTGACATTAGTAATTTTAGCATTTCACTATGCTCCGAGGATTTGCTATTTTTGGGACTTTTGGATCCTATTCCCGCGGCTCTCCCCTTTATATATCTGGAGGTCGCCTCATAGGTATGCCTTTTGATTTGACCGTGGAAACTACACGATATTGTCTCTGCACCAGCTTTGATGAAGCAGTGAAGAATAATATTGCGCTAAAATGCTCTGTTGGAAGGAAATTTCAAAAAAACCTAGCAACATTGAGAAAGACTAGCAGTGAATGAACAAATAACAAACAAACCAGAGAGAGAGAGAGAGAGAGCAAGCTTGTGAGTAAGGTATAGTTGCTTTTTCATCTTATTGTGCTGGTGCTTTGTCTGTGTGGAATTTCTGGGAGAAAGATTTAACAGAAGACGTCGAATCCGAGACCAAGAACTCTAAATTGGAGACTGAGAAGGTATGCCTCCATGGATAATTTGATTATACGCAATGGCATCACACTTATACCGTCATTTTGTTTTGCTTCTTTCGTCAATTAATTCAAGTTCAGTCACCAGTCACCTGAACGTAAGAAATTCGAGGTTAGAAATTTTCGCTTCTCGATATTCTGAGGGGTATGGAAGGTCATAATGTGCTTCGTAGAGGAAGGAACTAAATTTGGAAAATTAAAACCGACTTTGAAGGAAGAAAAAGGGAGATTTTACACTACTTGAACTACTGAATCATCATTCAGCAGTATATAGACTCATGATGTCTTGCAGATAGGAGCCATGAGTTTGCTGTACCCTTGTGTTGGAAAATGAGGGTGTATGGGAATATCGTGGTCCGCCCATGTAGAGCACCACAACTCTTTACCACGTTGGATAACTGCCAAAGGCAGTTATTGATTTCAAACGTGATAAAGTCACGTTTGAAACAGACGTTACTCATCCCTTAGATTGTCGTTTTCTCTTACGTTCTTAATGTACAGAACATGGCGTAGAGAAAGACAGAAAAAACAACAACGAACTCTCCCGATCGTCAAACGGGTGACTGGACGAACGATCTCTCAATGGACTGCAACGGTAACATTTAATCTGTGGAAAACGATGTATGTCTGTTCTGTGATATACTTCTCCGATCAGTGACTCAAGTAAGTATCTGGGCTTGTTAATTCCGTGTAATTCCGCTGCGTATGTTATGGGATTGGTTCCCATCATTGGTATCAGAGCCATTGATTTTTGTTTCCTGATCAAGTGATGTTTTGTAATCGTTTTAACGCATAAAACTCGATTTTCGTCGCCACTGTTCATTGCGAGTCGATTCTGTTCTTCTCATCCAAAATGTTTTTTGAACCCATCAACAGAACGGGCTCCGAGAGACGAAGATTTTGAGTGGTCACACGTCGCGAGCCGACGCCGGCAAAGGCCGCACGCGCGCCACGCGCCGTGACGAGGCGGGGTCCCTCGGGGCCGCGGCGAAACGTCGCCTTTTCGTAAAATTTGGCTAAGTGAAAATGATTTTCAAGTATACCAATAGGCTCGCCTTGATCATACGAGCACATTGGGTGGTTGAACGCCGTCAGATACGGCCGGAGCAGCCTACACGCGCCGACACGCGCCGGGGAGCACCGCTGCGCGTGGAACTCACGCGCCCACGTGCTCCGCACGTGCGTGAACCGTCGCAAACCGATCGCTGACATGGCAATGACATCATGATGACGTCAGTTGAGCCAGCCCGACCCAACCCGAGAACCGGACCCGACCCGACCCGGTACCGTCCGTTGACTGGTCTATCGTTGACCGTTGACTCTGACCGTTGACCATGATCGGCAGAATTACGTTTTTGCCCCCGAACTTTCGGGAAATTGCAATTTGGTCCTGGTCTTTCTGAAAATTGCAATTTGGTCCTCAAACTTTCGGTAAATTGCATTTTGGTCCCTGGTCTTTCTGAAAATTGCAATTTGGTCCTCAAAATTTCGGAAAATTTCATTTTGGTCCCTGATTTTTCAGAAAATTTCAATTTGGTCCCTGAAATTTTTTGAAATTTCAATTTAGTCCCAAAATTGTTGAAAATTTCGATTTGGTCCTCGATTTAAATATAAAAAAAATTGCATTTAGGCCTCCGTTGACCAAACGCGCCAGAGCTTTGACCGGCGCGTGGAGGCGCGTCCAAGCTCCGTTTGGGGCATGTGAGATACCGTTGTGTTCGTATCGAAATTATCTTCAATTTGATATATTATTTTGATAGTTTTGATGTATTTAAAATTATGAAAATTCGTATGAAACCCATGATACACGTATTTTGGAGCGTTTTTCGAGTATTTTTTTTCTTCTATTTTTTTTGTAAATATAGAGGATGGCTTACGTGTTCATAATTGCATGCAAATTATGTAGAGCATGATTGCTAATAGCATGTATAAAGTTTAGAGTACTTGCTTTTATATCTTGTATCATGAAATTAGAGTATGATTTGATACGTGATTTATTTGTATATTAGTTCAAATCATGCAATGCCATGCTATGATTACAAGATATATGGATCATTGTATGTTTTATGATCTTTATTCGAGTGGGGAGTTCTATAAAGTTTTAGTAACTTTAATGAACTCAATTTTACATAAATGATTATGTTAATAATAATTTCAAGCGATGATTCTTAGACGATGATTGGGAACATAGTGAACTTTCGAATCTGAGACCTTATGTGAAATTATTCATTAATGTAATTAGTTAGTGTAAAATAAATGCATAAATGTTAGGCATTAATAGTTCGTGAATACATATCTATAGAACTTCGTGTTCAGATACAATAGCAATAGCTTCTTAGAATATCGTAGCTGAACTTAACAAAGGAGAGAATTTGAACGGCGAAAATTATGAAAACTGGCATATGAAAATCCAGTTTGTGCTAGAAGAGTAAAAAGCACTAGAAGCTCTTAACCTAGTTATGGAAGAATCTGAATATGAAAATACTGCACAGCATAGAAAGTATAAAGATGCATTTGCTGCATGGAAAAAGATGAACTCTATTGCTCGCATTATGTTGCTGAGTAGCATGGAAAATCGTTTTATGCATGAGTTCAGGCATTTATGAAAATGCCAAAGTCAAGTGGGAAGCATTAAAAACTAAGTTTGGTTAGACATTGGTCACCAAGTTGAGATAAATCATTATAAGGTTTGACCCTTATATGATGCCACATGGGTAGAATATAAAACAACATTTTGAGAAGTATGTCAAACATGATAAGTGAATTGTAAGATGCAGGCCACATTTTGACTAAGGAGCAGTAAATGCAAGCAGTAATCCATTCTTTGCCTCATAACTATGTGCATATAAAAAATCCACTTAATCCACAATGAAAAGTAAAGACTTTTGAGGATGCTTTGCGCCGTCTTGAACCAGAGGTAGATCGCCTTCTGGCGGCTAAACCAATAACTGATATTTGTTATGTTGGTTCTAGTTCACATGGAGTTTCGGACTCCAAGCGTAAGCGTCAATGTGGGTTCAAGAAGTGGAAGGGCAAGGGAACGAATTCTTCAAGAAAGAAACTGAAGTTTAACCGACATGGGAAAGGAAAGTGTCCTTTCAAGAATGACATTTCGTAAGTGAAGTGTTTTATTTGTGGCAAAAAAGGATCACTTTGCTCGCAACTGTGGTGAGTCAAAGAAGTTAAAAACCCTTTGTACACTTTAATGTCTCAAATTCAGTTTTTGTAACTGAACCTCATCCTTTGTGGACTGTAGACCCAGGAGCCACAGACTATGTAGTAAAGGACATAAATGCCTTTATAGAATTTCGACGAAATTCCACATGGAGCATAGTAGATATATGTGGGAAACAATTCCTGAGTGGAAATCAAAGGGATTGGCACCTGCCAATTGAATATGGGCGGTGGTCGCACCCTGTTCCTACATAATGTGTTATATGCTCTAGAAACTCGACGAAATTTAATTTCAGTGTTAGTATTGGTTAAACTTGGTTTTAGTTTAAACTTTCATAACGATGGTGATGACTTGTCATTGGGAACAAGTTATTGTGGTTTTGGATATTTTCTGGATGGTTTTATTATGCTGGTTGTTAAGTACAACAGTGTGAATGTTAGTTATTCCCTATTTACATCTTCTGTAGTGATGTGAATATATGGCATGCTAAGCTAGGTCATATTGGCCAATAGTGAATGTTTAGATAAGCCAAAGAGGGCTTATGTGGCAATTATTGAAAAAGTCAATTTGCCTATTTGCGAGCATTGCCAGGCTGAAAAAATAACGAGGAAACCATTTGGAAAAGGAACAAAAGCTGAGTTTCCTTTGCAGTTGATCCATTCAGACATATGTGGTTCAATGAATGTGAGAGCAAGGCATGAGGTTGTTTATTTCATCACATTTATAGATGATTACACTCGATTCGGACATGTTATTTTTGATTTCTCATAAATCTAAAACATGAGTTGCTTTGAGAAATTTTTGAGCTTCTAGAAAATAAAAAAATAAAAAGAGATCCGATCGAGGTCGAAGAAAATCTATCTGATCAGTTCAGATGTTTATGTGATGAAAAGGGAATAAAAAAAAGGTTGATTATTCCATCGATTCCTCAATAGAATGGAGTTGTAGAGATAAGAAATATGTCTCAATGAAAATGGTTAAGTCTATGATAGCACATGCTAATATGCTTATCACCTTTTGGGGTGAAGATTTGTTTAATGCTGTCTAGATATTTAACCGTATGCCTTCTAAATCAGTTACCTTCACTCCATATGAGTTGTGGACAGGTCGAAAATAAAATTTGAGTTTTCTTAGACCTTGAGAATGTGCTACTTATACACACGAGTCTTCCCACAAGTATGGGAAAATGGGCCCTAGAGATAAAAACGAGTATCTTCATGAGATACTGAGAGCACTCGAAAGGGTATGTGTTTATAGGTGAGCAAGAAAGCAGACAGTGTAACTGAATTCGAATCACGAGATGTCACATTCTTAGTGAATGAATTTTAGAAAAAGGGCGAGATAGGTGAAGACTATTCTCTGTTTAAAACCTTGGATAGTGATAATGATTTTATTGAGGCATATCATCCAAGTGGGAGCAATGTGAGAAGTGGGGAATTTATTTCGAATCAGTCTCAATTGCAACCACTTGATGTGAAAATGTAATCGTTATCTAATTCGAGTAGAAGCGTAATGGAGATTGACGTACTAAGTGTATAATCTCAAATTTGGCGAACAAGTCGCAAAATCGTTCTCCGTCGACTTGTCGACGTTTAGACATTGAAGGTAAAGCTTTCATGGTCGCTCCACAAGAAGAGAATGAGCCAAGGAATGTAAATGAGGCTCCGACTTGCCCCGATAAGAAAAATTGGATACAAGCAATGGAAAAAGAGATGGAGTCAATGAGATCAAACTAAGTTTGAGAACTGGTTGATCTTCTAAACGGATGCAAAGCCATTGGGAACAAGTGGGTTCTCAAAATAAAGCGTAAAACTGCTGGCTCGATTGAGAGATATAAGGCTCGCCTTGTAGTGAAAGGGTATATTCAACAAGAAGGAATTGATTATGAAGAGGTTTTTCTCCTATGGTGAGATTTATTTCAATTCGTCTTATTCTGGCAATAGTGGCTAATATGGATCTTGAATTACATCAAATGGATGTAAAGACTGCAATTCTCAATGGAGAATTAAAAGAAGAAAATTATATGAAACAAACCGTTGGGTTTGCTACAGAAAGCCAAGAACAAAAGGTATGTCAACTTTTAAGATCGATATATGGTCTTAAGCAGTCTTCGAGACAATGGTATATATGTTTTTCATGATGTCATAGCGGCATATGTTTTTTGTAATGATTGATGAAGATCATTGTGTATATATCAAAAGATCCAAAGATCAATTTGTGATCTTATCATTATATATTGATGATATACTAATTGTCGAAAGATATATCGAGTTTGTTGATACAGTCAATAATTGGTTATGTTCCAATTTTGAGATAAAAGATATGGGTAAATCTGCATATATTCTTGGAGTTAAGATTTCAAGATATTGTTCAAAGAGATTATGATCTCTTTCATAAGAGACTTATATTGATAAAGTTCTTGAATGATTTCGTATGCAAGACTGTAAATCCAAAGATACTCATATTGCAATAAGTGAAGGATTGAGCCATAGAATGTGTCCTGAGACTCCACGAGAAAAGGAACGAATGGAAGATGTTCCATATGCTAGTGCTGTTGGAAACTTAATGTATGCTATGGTGTGTACAAGACCTAATATTTGTTATGTAGTTGGAATGGTGAGTAGATACCAATCCAATCCAGGTCAAGCACTTTGGACTGCCGTCAATAAAATCCTGAGGTATCTAAATAGTACTGCTAATTATTCGTTGAGTAATCAATGTAGAGATCTGCGCCTTGAAGACTATACTGATGTTGACTGAGGAGGAGGTTTAGATGAGAGAAATTCTACCTCTAGATTTGCATTCTTACTTAACAATGGCATCATATCATGGAGTAGTAAGAAGCAAACGTGTATAGCCTTATCCACAATCAAAGCCGAATTTGTGGCATTATCAGCAGTAGTACGAGAGGGTGTTTGTCTTAAGAAATGTTTGGATCAATGAGGTGTTGCTAAGGATGCTGTAAGTTTAATTATTGGTTAATTGTGATAGCCAAGCAGCAAGAGCTTACACTAAGGATCCACTGCAAGACGAAACATAGAGACACGAAGTATGATTTTGTGAAAGACATGGTTGTACGAAAAGATATGAATGTACAGTACATATCTACGCATAGAATGATAGCAGATCTTATAACGAAGTCAATTCCTAGATATGTTTTTCCTTAGTCATGTGTTGACAAAGGGATTAATTCCATATATTGAAATCTCTAGTATTGTGTAGAAGTTGAAGTACTGGATATTTATTTTTCCCAAAGTTCACAGATAATGGTATGTTCCATTATTATTAATGCTTGAGTTTGTTCGATATTGATGCATATTAATGCTTAGTGCATTATGTTGAGAAGGTATGTCGGACAGATAAGAGATTAGCCCACTCACACGGGTAATCACATTTATTTACTATGTGATAAATAGAGATGAGACAATTTTAAACTCATTATCTAGGTGATAATTGAGAGCTCGAGCTTAAAGTATAGATGTCGCCTTAACAAAGTGTTAAGATGAGGACATATTATTTATTATGTCCGAAAGTGAAATAGCCCACATATTTCACTTTATCTGTCTTAATGCCAGATGTGAGTTCTGATGGATTCTTTCAAAAGAGTAGATTTGTGAACTCAAGTTAGACATTGGGTATGTCTAAACTATTATCTGTACGATATTAAGTGACAAGACATACGCTCCATGGGAAAGGAGAGAATACCGTAATACGTATTTCATACTACGTATGCATGAGACGACCAATAAGAGTTGGCAGAAGTTTTGATCTCAACTTTCAAGCCGTGTGAGACTCTTGAGAGTAAAAGTTTCTCAAATTTGTCCCCTCACGACTCTTACTTATTCTCAAGATTTCTATTCAGCGTTCGCTATCTTAGAGTGTTGCCAATGGTCATGAGATTGATTCGATCTAATGGGACATTTCTAGAAAAGCGAGTTAAACTGAAATTGAGAGGTTTACGGGAAGAGGAAGATCAATTTGTTTTGATGTCACATTCTATCTTTGTATTCACAAGTCGACCAATTATGATTGTTTGAGTTTAATCATGATTGTGAATACAATGCATATGAAATGCTTAAAGATCAAGAGAGATATGATGTAAATGTGACTGATTGATCTAGGGTACTGCATACTGGATCTACTCTGAGTTAATATGCCCATTTTGAGCTGCTATATACTCCTAACAGATGTATGGCAACGAGCTCTCGTAGTATGCTGGTCGCACGGATTATTTGTTGATATGAACTTTGCAGAAAAGAGAGAAAGTTATGCTTAACACTTCGTGGGCAAGTGGGAGTTGTTGACCCTTCATGGGCAAATGAGAGTTATGGATAGCTCTTCATGAGCGAGTGGGAGATGTTGGAAAATGAGGGTGTATGGGAATACCGTGGTCCGCCCATGTAGAGCACCACAACCCTTTACCACGTTGGATAACTGCCAAAGGCAGTTATTGATTTCAAACGTGATAAAGTCACGTTTGAAACAGACGTTACTCATCCCTTAGATTGTCGTTTTCTCTTACGTTCTTAATGTACAGAACATGGCGTAGAGAAAGACAGAAAAAACAACGACGAACTCTCCCGATCGTCAAACGGGTGACTAGACGAACGATCTCTCAATGGACTGCAACGGTAACATTTAATCTGTGGAAAACGATGTATGTCCGTTCTGTAATATACTTCTCCGATCAGTGACTCAAGTAAGTATTAATTCCGCTGCGTATGTTATGGGATTGGTTCCCATCACCTTGTTTATGAGAAAGGAAAGACCATTGTTAAGAAAAAGATCTATTTGATGACATTTGCATTTTCTCATCCTTGAATACTGGCTAAAGAAAATCTTATTTGTCATTTAGGAGGAGGCTAAAATGGAAGGGGATGCCGAAGAGCCAACACTGAGGTTCAGCTTCAGTTCCACCCATCTGCAAGTTCTCGGGATCATGAAATTAGCGAAGAGCCTCCGCTTGACAATGTTGGAGAAGGGACTCCGCCAGGAAAGGAAAATCACACTACGGAGCAAGACTTGAACTCTTTAAGTATTTCACTGCTTTTGTCCATGATTCGATCTACTGTTATCATATCACAGACTGAAAAAGTATATAATGAATTTAATCACAAAATATTTTTCCAGGTCCAAATGAACTTCCACCAAGAACGTTTTCTGATAGGTTCAAGACATGCTTAGTGAGCATATTGGAATGTATCTGCAACCGCGACTTCCCTAGCTTTTAAGCTGAGATTCTTTGAAGTTGGGAGCAGAAAAAGCATTTGAAGGATAATTCATAAGTGGAGATGGAAAGACCAAATCTCGTCTCGTCATTTTGGTTGATTGAAGAGCTAAGTGATGGCTTCAAAAGATGACTTTCAGACTCCTCTAGATGAAACTCAAAAGGAAACTGCGGTCGAGGGACAAATTATCCAGAAACAAGAACTCGTGCTGCATAGGAATTTCCTCTGCGCTGGGGATTGATTATTCATTTGTCCAAGTAAGTCTTTCTCTTACTGGAGTACAAATTGATTTCCATATGGGTCAACTAGCAAACGATTTTCTACGATTTGGTTTGGATATGACAGTTTCTTCGACCTTCAATGGCATGGGATAGACCAACCGACGCACTGACAAGCAGCTGATTGGCGCTGATATACATTGTCAGCCAATGATTAGGTGGCTGGTTAGCAGTAATGTTTGTGAACATTGTTACCCGAGAGTCCGTAGAAGTTGCCTGATATCGGAAGCCGCAAGCTCCTAAAGAAATGGACTTAACGCATTTTCTAATAAAAGCCATCCTTTCATCATCTAGTTTGCACTGTTCATCAATAAGGGAATCATTCTCCAAAGTTGATAATCTGGCATTTCTTCCATATTTGCTAAATTTCTCATGAATTGCTTGGTCATAGCAAGCAAGCCTAGAGAAAGGATTTCACTTGTGGCCTAGAGTTATAAGGACCCTAATATCAAGCATTCCCTCGGATCATTCTCTCGGGGGAACCAAGAACAACCGGCCGAAATAGGAAGATTCAGACTATCTTGAGAAATCATTGCCGTTACTTTTTAACCTTCTATCATGTCATACTGATGATAGTGCACTGAACTTATTTATTCTAGCCTAATTTTGCAGGTTTGGATGTATTTCCCCCCACCAACTATATAAAAATTTGTGCTGGTCTGAAACTTTTTCCATAAGGATCCACCAACCATGTAGATCTTTGAATTTCCGTAGGTCATATTGACATAGTTATTTCAGCATTCCGCTATGCTTTGATTATTTGCTGTTTTTTGTACTTCTGGATTTTTTTTCCCATGGCTTTCGCCTTTATAATTCTGTCAGTTGCCCTCATCCTATAGATATGCCTTCTGAATTCCACGTCGAAAACTACACGAGAATTTCTCTGCACCAGCTTTAAAGATACACAGCGGCGAACAGGAATACTGTGCTAAAATGCTACGATTGAGTGTAATTTGCAAACAATCCTAGCAACATTGAGAAATACTCTAGAAGTGACATAAACACATGACCAACAAAACAGAGAGAGAGAGGTAGTGATTAAGGTAGAGTTTCTTTTTCTTCTTCTTATTGTGCCTGTGTTTTGTCTCTGTTGATTTTATGGGTAGAAAAAGAAAGATTAGACATACAAAACTGACAGATCTTGAACTGTCAAGAGTAGAGTATGCAAGAACCACAATTAAATCAAATCACACGGTCTAACACCTAACCGGAAAAAAAAAAAAACTGAAGACGCTGAAAACTTATCAGCATTCATATATCTGTCATACAAAGGGTTCTCGTGAGGCTGTTGGTACTTCAAGCTCGGGCTCAGATTTAAGTGGACAGACATAAAAGTATACCATCTACTTGGTCATTTCTTCCAAACATGGAGGATCCCACTGCACATTATACGGATAATATAGAAGAGCCGATTCAATGATACGAATGCATTCGATGACAACTAAATTTTTTCTCGATGTCGTACTCCCGGCCAAATGTATTTCTTTCTCATCTTTTGCCAAAAGGAGAGAGAATTTAGTCGGTTCTTGCAAGATCTATGGTACTCAAGTTACTGTCATAGATTCTCCTCGTGTGAAGAAACTCATTAAAAAAAAAAATTTGACGACAGCAGAGTCAAAAGGACAAGGTCGCACTTGGCTTGGCACAACGCTCCGTGGCAAGACAACCTTCGGTGGGTGATGAGTCACACTCGGGGCCCCTCTTTCCACCAATGCATTGCTAGATTCTCCTTTGGCGCCCTTTGCCATATGATTTGGACGGAACGGAATCATATTCTATTCCGTAACAAGCAACCCAATATTTCAGAACTCAAAGAACACCTTCAGAAGATTGTCAAGGACAAGGCTCTCACTTTCAGCCAGGTTGATGATACTTCCAGAAACCGAAGGATTCAAGCTTCTTGGAACATCTCCTCAACGATCTTTGATTGATTTTGTTGGAGGTTCGATCCTCCTTGCTGCTGTTTTTGGCTGTTTTGTTTGGCCATCGTTGCTTTTGTATAGCTACATGTTTCGGTTACACTGGTTCCTTCTGTGTATGTATAGCTGCTACCTTGCGTAGCTTTTTGGTTTTTCTCTTCCTTCTTACCCGAGCTGCCCTTACGCTTCTTGCGACACTTCGGTGGTGCACGGCGAAGGTGTGGTTGTAATTTGCGCTCTTTATCATTTATATATATATCTTACTTTTACCAAAAAAATATCTTACTTTTACAAAAAAAAAAAAAAAAGGAAAAAGGACAAGGTCGCATGTGAAAGAAGCGAAGACAGAGAGACAGGCCTTATCGTCTCCACACTGGATTCTTGGATGCCACCAATTGCGTTTTTAAGTTTATGGTCTTCCAGTGAGTCATCTTAAAGTCTTCAAAGACCTACCCCACTTTATGCAAAGCCATCGATTCGATATGTGCAAACCACTTTTCCTGAACAGGAGCATAATTACCGAGGACCCACTTGACCGGTTGCTATGCTGCCAGCGCCAGTCTTAACGTATTGAATACTGCTGGCAAAACAGTGATATTATAATCTTGATTAAGCAAACCCAACAGGTTTGTCTGCATCACTTGGCTGTATATATTGAGAATCTCTAGCTCTAAGCTTAGGTATACACACCCGTATAACTTTTCTATAGGGACATCTGAGAGAGAGAGATCTGGTAAAATAAGCTCCCATGGCGAACCTAGAGGCCGGAAGGGGCAGCGGTGGTGCACCAGGAGGTGAGTATCTAGTGTTCCTGAGTTTTAGAGGAACAGACACTCGTTATGGATTCACCGACTGTGTCCACCACGCTTTGGTAGATGCAGGAATTCGCGTCTTCTGGGACGAAGATGAAATCAAGGGATGGAACCTGCAGAACGATGAAGGGTAAACTCCATTTAAGATCCTTAAACTCATTTTTTGTCATTTGAGGGGAAAATAAGAACACGATCTCATGTCACTGTTTGGTTTTTATTTCAAGTTGTTCATATAAGTTTTACTTGATCATGAAAATATATTTTCAGAGGGAATAACTGTACTTTCCTTAAGTAAATTTTTGTACCAGAGAGTCCAAAGAATTCATTACTCTTAACTTTCATGTTTGGCGAATACCAATATTAATGATGTTGTTTTTCCTTATATAGAGTTTTACATGATCTATATTGCTTTGTCTTGTGATTTTCTGTGGAAAAATGATTGCAAGACTAATATATTATCTAAACATATCAAATCACAAATCCAGAAAGTCGCTAGAAAAACGAAGAAACATTGCATCTGGCTTGAACTCTAGTCAGATGATTTGCATATAGTTAGATCAATTTCAGTCATTTGTTAAATAGATGGGGTTTCTTTTTGACAGCCAGGGACAATTCATCAAATTGGTTGTTGAAGAGGTTTTGGATAAGTTGAAGATAAAGCATAAACCTGTGATTGAACCTTTAGTTGGACTCACTGGTCAAGTAGAAGAAGTCGTGAAATTACTAGACAGTGATTCTGGTGATGTGTGGCTCATCGGCATTCATGGAATGGGTGGAGTAGGAAAAACAACAGCAGCCAAGGTCGTCTTCAACCAACTATGTTTATACTTTGGAAAGCGACGTAGCTTCCTTGAAGACACTCAAGAAGAGTCGACGAATGAGGGCTTAGTCAAACTGCAAGATATATTGTTGTTTGGACATAGTCAGTTCTAGAGCAATACAAAGCGTTCCCGATGCTAATTATGGCAGGAGGATGACCAAAGAAGTAGCTTATGAATACATGCATCTTTTAGGATATCCTTGACAACAATAATCTATAATAATAAACTATGGATGCATGATCAACTTAGAGATCTTGGAAGGGAAATTGTTACAAAGACAACAATAAGTTTTGGATGCATGATCAACTGAGAGATCTTGAAAGGGAAATTGTTACATAGACAACAATAAATTTTGGATATATGATCAACTCAAAGATCTTGGAAGGGAAATTGTTACATAGACAACAACAATAAGTTGTGGATGCATGATCAACTCAGAGATCTTGGAAGGGAAATTGTTACATCGACAACAATAAGTTTTGGATGCATGATCAACTCAGAGATCTTGGAAGGGTAATTGTTGCATATAGAAAGTCTGACAGACCAATTACTAGTTTGCTAGTAGAAAACTAGACATTCCATTACTGAGAATTGCCTTTTCTACTGAGAAACATTTCGTTAGTGGATGATTATTAAACGTTTACCTATAATTAGTTGGCATAGTAAGAAGGTTCAAGCGTTTGATCTAGATGGAAAATATTCTCCCATCTTGATCACAAATGAATAGCTTGAAAGGTTTGGAAGTTTTAGGTTCCTAAAGCTATCTAATGGAGCCTTTGTCGGAGACTTCTCGGATTGTCTTCCAAAGATAAGATGGATTACTTGGCATTCTCCTCCTCGAAATTTTTGGGGCAGCGTTCAACAAATATAGTTGTTCTTGAACTTTCTGACAATCACTTTACAGATGATTCCGAGATGTGGAGCTTAATCAAGGTATCTAAACTTATCTGTTTACTACATCTACTCTTATTTTCTACTTGTATTTATGTCTGATAATTTTGCATTTGAAACAGAATACTGTCTGTACATGGCAACCACATTAAAGGTTCTAGCTCTCAAAAAGTGTTTCAGCATTTCCAGAACTCCAGACTTCTCTAAGTGCTTGACGTTAGAGAGGTTGACCCTCGAAAGATGTGACAATTTGACGGAGATTGACTGTTCAATTGGAAGATTGAAGTGCTTGATTGACTTGAATATAAACATCTGCTTGCGTCTTGAAGAGTTGCCTAAAGAAATTGGAGGACTAGCTAAACTTAAGCGCTTCTCTTCGACAGATTGCTTTGGGGTGAGCAAACTTCCCGGCTCAATTGGGAAACTAGCATCCTTGACGGAGTTGTATCTGTCAAAATGAGAGTCACAAGCTTACCTGATTCAATGCATATTTGTTTTAGATTCCTGTAGCAATACTGTCTTTTCCTTTTGCCTCTTTCATCAATACATTCAAGTTCAGTCACCTGAATGGAAGAAATTTAAGGATAGAGATTTTCACTTCTAGACATTCCAAGGGATATGGAAGGTCGTAATGTGCATCGTACAGGAAGGAACTTAATTTGGAAAAGTAAAACCATCTTTGAAGGAAGAAAAGGGGTGATTCTACACAACATAGATTACTGAATCATCATTCAGCTGTGTACTAGACTCATGATGTCTTGCAGTTAGGAGCCATGAGTTTGCTGTACCCTTGTTTGTGAAAAACGGGAAACCAATGTTAAGAGAAATATGCATTTGATGACATCTGCATTTTCTCATACTAGAATACTGGCCAAAGAAAATCTTACTTTTCATTTAGGAGGAGGCCAAAAACAGAAGGGGATGCCGAAGAGCCTGACACTGAGGTTCAGCTTCAGTTCCATCCACCTGCAAGTTCTCAGGATCATGAAATTAGTGAAGAGCCTCCCCTTGACAATGTGAGAGAAGGGACTCCGCCTGGAAAGCAAAATCAGACCACGGTGCAAGACTCGAACCCTGTGCGTATTTCACCGCCATTTTCTATGTTGCGATTTATTGTTATCATGTCGCAGAGAGTCAGAGACTGAACAAGTATATATTGAGCTTACTCACAACTTGTTTTTGCAGGTCTTGATGAACTTGCTCCACCAAGAACATTTTGTGATAGATTCTCCACATGCTTAGTGAGCATATCGGGGAATATGTCTGCAACCGCGACTGTCCTAGCTTTAAAACTGAAATTCTTTGAGTTCGAAACAGAAAAGGCACTTGCAGGATAATTCAGAAATCAGGGAGAAGGAAAGACCAAGTCAGGTCTCGCCATTTTTTTTAATTGAAGAGCTAAGCAATGGCATCAAAGGATAACTTTCAGACAAGTGTTCCAGAAACAAGAACTCATGTTGCATAGGATATTCCTCCGCGTTGGGCATTCATTATCCATTTGCCCGAGTAAGTCTTTCTCCTAGTGTAGCACAACATGATTTCCATATGGTTCAACTGACGAAGTATTTTCTAATAGTTGGCTTGTGTATGACAGTTTCTTCAACCTTCCGACGGCAGGTGATAAACCAACCGACAAACCGAAAGGCAGCTGATTGGCGCTGATGTACATTTTCAGCCAATGATTAGGTGGCCACTTAGCAGTTATCTTTGTTGACATTCATTAGCCGAGATTTAATAGAAGTCACCTGATTTCGAAAGCAGCAACTTCCTAAATTACGGACTCAACGCGTTTTGTACATAAAACAACTTTTCATCATCTAGCGTGCACTTTTTGTTGATAAGGGAATCGTTCTCCAAAGTTGATAATCCGGTAGTTCTTCCATATCTGCTAAATTGCTCATGAATTGCTTGGTCGTAGCAAGCAAGCCAAGAGAAAGGATCTCACTTGTTCCCATGATTTCTAAGGACCCTGATATCAAGCTTTCTCTTGGCCCGTTCCCACTTGGGGACCAAGAACAACTTAGCCAAAATAGGAAGATTCAAACTCTCTTATGAAATCACTGCGGTTATAATTGTGACATACTATCATGTCATACAGATAAAAATGCATTGAACATATTAATTCTAGCCTAACTTTGCAGGTTTGGATGTATTTTCCCCCACTAACTATATAGATCTTTGTACAGGTTTGAAACCTTTTTCACAAGAAAATAAGACTTATTTTGCAAGAGACTAAATTTAATGAATCTCCCTCCACCAACCATGTACTTTTTTGAATCTCTGAAGGTCAAATTGACATTAGTAACTTTAGCATTTCACTATGCTTGGAGGATTTGCTGTTGTTGGTACCTTTGGATCCTATTCCCGCGGCTCTCCCCTGGAAGTCGCCTCGTAGGTATGCGTTTTGATTTCATCGTCGCAACTGCATGATATATTGTCTCTACACCATCTTTAATGAAGCAGTGAAGAATAATATTGCGCTAAAATGCTCTGTTGGAGTGTAATTTCAAAAAATCCTAGCAACATTGAGAAAGACTAGCAGTGATTGCATAAACAAATAGCCAACAAACCAGAGAGAGAGAGAGAGAGAGAGAGAGAGAGAGAGAGAGATGGAGGTAAAGTTGCTTTTTCATCTTATTGTGCTGGAGCTGTCTGTGTGGAATTTCTGGGAGAACGATCTAACATACAAGGAAAACATGATTGACAGATCTTGAACTGTCGAGGGTATGCAAGAACCAGGATAAAATGAAATCACACAGTTTATACCTAATCAACAAAACTGAAGATGGTGAAAACTCATCAGCATTCATACATCTGTCATACAGAAGGTTCTCGCGAGGCGGTGGGCAGTTCTAGCTCGGGCTCGGATATAAGAGGAGAGACATAAAATTCGACCATCTCCTTGGTTACTTCTTCCAAACTTGGAGGATCCCACTGCACATTATTTGAAAACCCACCATAATTTGTCATGTAAGTTGAGAAAATGAGTAAGGTTGGAAAATTTGGGACTTAATTTTGCCTTTGGAGCGAAGTCCTTATCCACTAACCGTGCCCGAACACCCTACAGATGGCAAAGAGCACTATTAATCAGAACATAAATACATCTTTGAAACCCCACAGATGGCAAAGAGTACAATCATCTGACGATAACGAGAGAGAGAAAAAAAACACAAGACTCAATCATACAATTGCAGTGGATGTCCAACATTCGCATACCTCACAAAAGTCTTTGGAAACTTCCCCAGAGATTCCACGAAGGGATATTCGGTATTCCCGAGTTAAACATTGATCAAGAGTCTGGAATCTGCCTTCATGAATCTGAAAGGATCAATTATAGCCAAGTTAATGTCTGAGAGAAGGAATCTATGTCCAACAAAGAAAATCAAGAGAATGGTAACTCAATCTTAAGGTGACTTTTAAGCTCAACGGAGAAGCTTCCCTTAGTTTCTTGAGGGTCATTGCACACCATCCATCATAAGAGTCAGCTGCTTCAATTTCCTAAGCAACACCAATCTAATAAGATGGTATTAAAAGAACATATAGGATATTAACTATGCTCATTGCATTTCTCAGTTGAATAGTGCCAATTCTAACATCATGTCATCTGGCAAAATAAAACATCAGTCATACCATCTCAAAAACCAGTACGATGTTAAGCATTATGAACTTCCCAATGATAAACATAAGAGTCCTTTTCAGGGTCTCTCGTCCAACTTACCAGTGCATCAAAAATTTCCTCGACTGTGTCATGGCTAAAGCATTTATCGATCACATCAATCCTGAGTTAACACTAAAATATTGTAAGAGAACAAGACAAAGATACTCCGTTTGAAAAATTATTCAATACATACTTCAATAACTGCAACAAACAAAACTGAAGAGATTAGAGAGCAAAAGAATTGCTGGCCATAAGCAAAACAAAATATGCAGGTTCATTCTTTAATAAAGGCGAGAAGGAATATACTTGCACAGAGAAGGAAGAAACTTTTTTCCATAAAAGCAGCAATCACTATGCTATCTGGAATATTTACATGTCCCTTGCACAGTTCGAATGTGCAAAACAACTAATAATAAGCTATCACTAATAACTTATCATGCAGTTTTGAAGTGTTTAGAATGACTGATTCATAGTTCTACTCGGGTTTGGATAAAACAGAATCAACCACAGAAAAGTGTGAAAATAGCTAGTACAAAAAGGTACTAGAACGCAATATACTCACAATGTACATAATTTATTAGCTACATCGCAAACTTCTCTAGTGTGCTCACCCAGACAGATGTATAATGTAAAGTTATACCATATAGATCCAAAAGCATACAGTCATTCACACAGAGGAGGATGAAAGTAAAAAAACCATGTTGCAAAGATCCCAGAAAGCTGTAGACTAAAGTTGAACGGTACTTATGAATGATACTCCTCCTGTCGGGATAAACAAGATCACCATATTGTGAAAGGGATGTCTCTATAACAGACGGATCATCAGTAGTCAGTTTACCAAGACGCTCTTCGATCAAAGCCAATCTCTGTCAAGGTCATTGTTCATAACTCAGAAGAGATTATCATGGTATGTAGTGCTAACTGGCAGCAGTCAAAGGTGCATTAAAAACAAAACGCATTTAGTGAATAGTGAGTAGCCAAGCGGCAGGCAACCATTTCCACACCATTAAGCTTATCCCCCTTGAGAGCCAGGTATTCCCCTGGAAGAAGAAGGCCACGCATTCTAAGACAATATCCTAATGCTAGTTATTGACAAATTTGGATTCCAATAGGAAGAGTACTAAACCGTGCAAAGAAAATACTGCGGACACTATATGAGCTTTTCATTACAAACAGAAGGAAAAAACAACTGTATGATCTCTTCATGGTTTCAGCGATTAAGTATACTTTGCAAACAACGGCTTCTCTTTAGTGCAATGCATTGGATGGTCTTCAACATAACTGCATGCCAGAAGGGAACTCATGGATACAGTAAAACATACAACCATGCAGTAAAGATTAAATTTCCGAAGAACTTCCAGTTTACAGATACCAACAGCACATATTATCGAACACTTCTGGCCTATTTTTAAATTTGGTGAATGATCTTTTTATTTCGTTACACAGTTTCGCCAAGACCTCCCCTTTATTTGCAGAGACAATGTACCTAGATAGCCAGGTAAACGGGAAAGGTGGAAGGTAGCTCCTGCATCTGGATGAAATCCTATTTGAACCTCTGGATGGGAAAAAACCTGCAATTGAAAGCATTAGCTCAAGCATTTAGTATAAGGAATTGCAGCAGAAATATGAAACCAGGTGGATTATGTGATTGTTTGTTCAAGTTAGTCCTTCCATTAAAAAACTAAACAGGAATGGTGACGTGGCTGTTAAAGGGCTGTAACATGCCACCTCGGCATCTATGGCAGCCACGTAGGGTCCACGTGGCTATTACACGGTTAAAAAAAAACAAGGTTGTGGTTTCAGAAAGGAAATTCAAAAAAGAACAAAAATAAAGGAAAACCATCTTCAGATTGCTCCGGCAAATAGAGGGCAGTCACACACCGTCAGCCACCAGCAAGGGTGGCCAGACCCTCCCCAGGCTCAGGCAACAGTGACTAGACCCTCCCCACGCTCAGGCAACAGTGGCTAGACCCTCCCCACGCTCAGGTGACAGTGGCCAAACCTTCTAGGAGCTTAGGAGTGGTGCAGCCCCCATCCATCACAGAGGTACACACCCCTATAATTTTTCTATGGGGACATGAGAGACAGACAGAGAGAGAGAGAGATCTGGTAAACTAAGCTCCCATGGCGAACCTAGAGGCCGGAAGGGGCAGCGGTGGTGCACCAGGAGGTGAGTATCTAGTGTTCCTGAGTTTTAGAGGAACCGACACTCGTTATGGATTCACCGATTGTGTCTACCACGCTTTGGTAGATTCAGGAATTCGCATCTTCAGGGACGAAGATGAACTCCGTGTAGGGGAAGTGATTGGCAGAGAGCTTCTTCGGGCTGTCGACGGCTCCATACTCTCCACACCTATCTTTTCTCGATGTTATGCTACAAGTAAATGGTGCCTCCACGAGCTCGCAAGAATCCTTCCCATCTTTGTTGACGTGGAACCCGCTGATGTCAAACTTAAACCATCCTTGTATAGGGATGCCCTCTCGGAACCCGAGAAGAAGTTCCCTGAAGTGAAGGCATGGCGAAAGACTCTTGTGAAGGTAGATGAAATCAAGGGATGGAACCTGCAGAAGGATGAAGGGTAAACTCCATTTAACAAGATCCTTAAACTCATTTTTTTCATTTGAGGAGAAAATAAGAACACGATCTCATGTCACTGTTTGGTTTTTAGTTCCCGTTGTTCATATAAGTTTTACTTGATCATGAAAATATATTGTCAGAGGAAATAACTGTACTTTCCTTAATATATTCGAAGAAGTAAATTTTTGTACCAGAGAGTCCAAAGAATTCATTACTAACTTTCATGTTTGGTGAATACCAATATTAATGATGTTGTTTTTCCTTATATAGAGTTTTACATTATCTATATTGCTTTGTCTTGATATATCAATTTATCGAAACATATCAAATCACAAATCCGGAAAAGTCGCAGGAAAAACGAAAAAGCATTGCATCTGCCTTAGACTCTAATCAGATGATTTGCTTATAGTTAGATCAATTTCGGTCATTTATTAAATGGATGGGTTTTCTGGTTGACAGCCAGGGACAACTCATCAAATTGGTTGTTGAAGAGGTTTTGGATAAGTTGAAGATAAAGCATAAACCTGTGACTAAACATTTAGTTGGACTCACTGGTCAGGTAGAAGAAGTGATGAAATTACTAGACAGCGTTTCTGGTGATGTGTGGTTCATCGGAATTCATGGAATGGGTAGAATAGGAAAAACAACTGCAGCCAAGGTCGTCTTCAACCAACTATGTTCACACTTTGAAATACGGAGTAGCTTCCTTGAAGACACTCGAGAAGAGTCGACGAAGGAGGGTTTAGTCAAATTGCAAGATATATTGTTGTTTGGACATAGTCAATTCTAGAACAATAGAAAGCATTCCCAATGCTACTTATGGCAGAAGGATGACCAAATAAGTAGCTTACGAATACATGCACTTATTAGGATAAATTTGATAACGATAATATATAACAATAAACTATGGATGCATGATCAATTTAGTGATCTTGGAAGGGAAATTGTTATTAAGACAACGATAAGTTTTGGATGCATGATCAACTCAGAAATCTTGGAAGGGAAATTGTTACATAGACAACAATAAGTTTTGGATGCATGATCAGCTAAGTGATCTTAGAAGGGAAATTGTTACATACAGAAAGTTTGACAGACCAATTACTAGTTTGCTAGTAGAAAACTAGACATTCCATTACTGAAAATTGCCTTTTCTACCGAGAAACATTTTGTTAGTTGATGATTATTAAACGTTTACTTATAATTAGTTGACATAGTAAGATGGTTCAAGCGTTTGATCTAGATGGAAAATATTCTCCCATCTTGATCACAAATGAATAGCTTGAAAGGTTTGGAAGTTTTAGGTTCCTAAAGCTATCTAATGGAACCTTTGTCGAAGACTTCTCGGATTGTCTTCCAAAGATAAGATGGATTACTTGGCATTCTCCTCCTCAAAATTTTTGGGGCAGTCGATATGCGTTCAACAAATATAGTTGTTCTTGAACTTTCTGACAATCACTTTACAGATGATTCGGATATGTGGAGCTTAATCAAGGTATCTAAACTTATGTGTTTATTACGTCTGCTCTTATTTTCTCCTTGTATTTATGTCTGATAGTTTTGCATTTGAAACAGAATACTGTCTGTACATGGCAACCACATTAAAGGTTCTAGCTCTCAAAAAGTGTTTCAGCATTTCCCGAACTCCAGACTTCTCTAAGTGCTTGACGTTAGAGAGGTTGACTCTCGAAAGATGTGACAATTTGACGGAGATTGACTGTTCAATTGGAAGATTGAAGTGCCTGATTGACTTGAATATGAACAACTGCTTGCGTCTTGTAGAGTTGCCTAAAGAAATCAGAGGACTAGCGAAACTTAAGCACTTCTCTTCGACAGATTGCTTTGGGGTGAGCAAACTTCCCGGCTCAATTGGGAAACTAGCATCCTTGACGGAGTTGTATCTGTCAAACATGAGAGTCACAAGCTTACCTGATTCAATTTGCAGACTAAATTGATGGTTCCTCATTCTCTGCAGTGATAGATGTCTTGTTCCATATAATGCATATTTGTTTTAGATTTCTGTAGCAATACTGTCTTTTCCTTTTGCCTCTTTCATCGATGCGTTCAAGTTCAGTCACCTGAATGGAAGAAATTGAAGGTTAGAGATTTTCACTTCTGGACATTCCAACTGATATGGAAGGTCATAATGTGCGTCGTACAGGAAGGAACTTAATTTGGACAAGTAAAACCATCTTTGAAGGAAGAAAAGGGGTGATTCTACACAACATAGATTACTGAATCATCATTCAGCTGTGTACTAGACTCGTGATGTCTTGCAGTTAGGAGCCATTACTTTGCTGTACCCTTGTTGGTCAAAAAGACGAAACCAACGTTAAGAGACGGACATATTAGATGACGTCTGCAATTTCTCATCCTAGAATACTTGCTAAAGAGAATCTTACTTTTCATTTAGGAGGAGGCTAAAACTGAAGGGGATGCCGAAGCGCCCGACACTGAGGTTCGGCCTCAGTTCCATCCTCCTTAAAGTTCTCAGGATCATGAAATTAGCGAAGAGCCTCCCCTTGACAATGTGAGAGAAGGGACTCCGCCTGGAAAGCAAAATCAGACCACGGTGCAAGACTTGAACCCTGTGTGTATTTCGCCGCCATTTTCTATGTTGCGATTTATTGTTATTATGTCGCGAGAGTCAGAGACTGAAGAAGTATATATTGAGGTTACTCACAACCTGTTTTTGTAGTTCTTGATGAACTTGCTCCACCAAGAATATTTTGTGATAGATTCAATACACGCTTAGCGAGCATATCGGGGAATATGTCTGCAACCGCGACTGTCCTAGCTTTAAAACTGAAATTCTTTGAGTTCGAAACAGAAAAGGCAATTGAAGGATAATTCAGAAATCGGGGAGAAGGAAAGACCAAGTCAAGTCTGGCCATTTTGGTTGATTGAAGAGCTAAGCGATGGCATCAAAGGATAACTTTCAGACAAGTGTTCCAGAAACAAGAACTCATGTTGGATAGGATATTCCTCGGCGTTGGGGATTCATTATCCATTTGTCCAAGGTAAGTCTTTCTCCTAGTGTAGTACAAATTGATTTCCACATGGTTCAAGCCACATAGTATTTTCTAAAATTTGGCTTGTGTATGACAGTTTCTTCAACCTTGACAGCATGCGATAAACCGACCGACGGCACCGAAAGGCAGCTGATTGGCGCTGATGTACATTTCAGACAATGATCAGGTGGCTGGTTAGGAGTTATCTATGTCAACATTCATTAGCTGAGATTTAATATTAGTTGCCTGATATCGAAAGCAGCGACTTCCTAAATGACGGGCTTAATGCATTTTGTATACAAGTCAATTTTCATCATCTAGTGTGCACTTTTCATTGACAAGGAAATCGTTCTCCAAAGTTGATAATCTGGCAGTTCTTCGATATCTGCTAAATTGCTCATGAATTGCTTGGTAGTAGCAAGCAAGCCCAGAGAAAGGATTTCACTAGTGGCCATGAGTTCTAAGGACCCTGATATCAAATCTTTCTCTTGGCTCGTCCCCACTTGGGAACCAAGAACAACTTAGCCAAAATAGGAAGATCCACATTCTCTTGTGAAATCACTGCGGTTATAATTGTAGCCTACTCAAGTGCAGTGAACATATTAATTCTAGCCTAATTTTGCATGTTTGAAACCTTTTTCACAAGGAAATTCAGACTTATTTGCAAGAGACTAAATTGAATGAATTTCCCTCCACCAACCATGTAGATCTTTGAATCTCTGAAGGTCATATTGACATAGTAATTCTAGAATTTCACTATGCTTGGAGGATTTGCTATTTTTCTACTTTTGGATCCTATTCCTGCGGTTCTCCCCTTTATATATCTGGAAGTCGCCTCACGGGTATGCCTTTTGAAATGGACGTCGAAACCTACATGATATCGTCTCTGCGCTAGATTTAATGAAGCGGTGAAGAAGAAAATTGCGCTAAAATGCTCTGTTGGAGTGTAATTTAAAAAATCCTGGCAACATTGAGAAAGACTCTAGCAGTGCATAAACAAATAACCAACAAACCAGAGAGAGAGAGAGAGAGAGAGAGAGAGCGAGCGCTGGTGATTAAGGTATAGTTGCTTTTTCATCTTATTATGCTGGTGCTTTGTCTGTGTGAAATTTCTGGGAACAAGATTTGACATGCAAGGGAAATCATGATTGACAGATCTTGAACTGTCAAGGGTATGCAAGAACCAGGATAAAAATCAAATCACACAGTTTAATACCTAACCAACAAAACTAAAGATGGTGAAAACTCATCGGCATTCATATATTTGTCACACATAGGGTTCTCACGAGGTAGTGGGTACTGGGTAGTTCTAGCTTGGGCTCGGATATAAGAGGAGAGACGTAAAGTCGACCATCTCCTTGGTTACTTCTTCCAAACTTGGAGGATCCCACTGCACATTATTTGAAAAGCCCACCATAATTTCTGTCATGTAAGTTGACAAGATGTGTAAGGTTGCAAAAACTAGGACTTAGTTTTACCTTTGGAGCGAAGTCCTTATCCCGAACACCCTACAGATGGCAAAGAGTACTATTAATCAGAACATAATCTATATCTTTGCAAACCCACAAATGGCAGAGAGTACTATCATCTATTGATAATATAAGAGAAAAAAACACAAGATTCAATCATACAATTGCAGTGGATGTCCAAGATTCGCATACCTCACAGAAGTCTTTGGAAACTTCTCCAGAGATTCCACGAAGGGATATTCGGTATTCCCGAGTTAAACATTGAACAAGAGTCTGGAATCTGCCTTCACGAATCTGAAAGGATCAATTATAGCCAAGTCAATGTCTGAAAGGAGGAATCTATGTCCAACAAAGAAAATCAAGAGAATGGTAACTCACATATCTTAAGGTGACTCTTAAGCTCAACGGAGAAGCTTCCCCTAGTTTCTTGAGGGTCATTGCACACCATCCATCATAAGAGTCAGCTGCTTCAATTTCCTAAGCAACACCAACTTAATAAGATGGTAATAAAAGAACATCTACGATATTAACTATGCTCATTGCATTTCTCAATTGATTACTGCCAATTCTAACATCATGTCATCTGGCAAAATACAACATCAATCATACCATCTCAAAAACCAGTATGATGTTAAGCATTATGGATATGGACTTTCCAAACGATAAACATAAGAGTCCTTTCCAGGGTCTCCCGTCCAACTTACCAGTGCATGAATAATTTCCTCGACTGTGTCATGGCTAAAGCATTTATCGATCACATCAATCCTGAGTCAACACTAAATATTGTAAGAGAACAAGACAAACATACTCCGTTCAAAAAACTATTCAATACACCCTTCAATAACTGCAACAAATAAAACTGAAGAGATTAGAGAGCAAAAGAATTGCTGGCAGTAAGCAAAACAAACTAGGCAGGTTCATTCTTTAATAAAGGCCAGAAGGAATATACTTGCACAGAGAAGGAAGAAACTTTTAATCCATAAAAGCAGCAACGACTAATAATATGTCATAACTAATAACTTATCATGTATATTTTAAGTGTTCAGAATGACTGATTCATAGTTCTACTCGCGTTTGGATAAAAACAGAATCAACCACAGAAAAGTGTGAAAATAGCTAGTACAAAAAGTTAGTAGAACACAATCTACTCACAAGAGTCACAATGTACATCATTCATTAGCTACATCACAAACTTCTCAACAGATGTATAATGTAAAGTTATACCATATAGATCCAAAAGCATACAGTCATTCATGCAGAGGAGGATAAAAGTGAAAAAACCATGCTGCAAGATCCCCGAAAGCTGTAGACTAAAGTTGAACGTTACTTATGAATGATACTCCTGTCAGGATAAACAAGATCACCTTATTGTGAAAGGGGTGTCTCTATAACAGACGGATCATCAGTAGTCAGTTTACCAAGACGCTCTTGGATCAAAGCCAATCTCTGTCAAGGTCACTGTTCATAACTCAGAAGAGATTATCATGGTATGTAGTGCTAAAAAACTGGCAGCAGTCAAAGGTGCATTGGAAACAAAACGCATTTAGTGAATAGTGAGTAGCCAAGCGGCAGGCAACCATTTCCACACCATTAAGCTTATCCCCCGTGAGAGCCAGGTATTCCCCTGGAAGAAGAAGGCCACACATTCAAAGACAGTAAAACATTTCTGCATGCCATAAGGGAACTCATGGATACAATAAAACATACGAACATGCAGTAAAGATTAGATTTCCGAAGAACTTCCAGTTTACAGACACCAACAGAACATTTTGGGGCCTACATATCATTGAACACTTCTGGCCTATTTTAAATTTGGTGAATGATCTCCTTATTTCATTACACACCGCCAAGACCTCCCTTCTGTTTACAGAGACAATGTACCTAGACAGCCAGGTAAACGGGAAAGGTGGAAGGTAGCTCCTGCGTCTGGATGAAATCCTATTTGAACCTCTGGATGGGAAAAAACCTGCAATTGAAAGCATAAGCTCAAGCATTTACTATGCGGAATTGCTGCAGAAATATGAAACCAGGTGCATTAAAAAACTAAACGAAAATGGTGACATGCCTATTAAGGGGTTGTAACATGCCACCTCGGCATCTATGGCAACCGCATAGGGGTCCACATGGCTATTACACAGTTCAAAAACAATAAGGTTGTGGTTTCAGAAAGACAATTTAAAAATAATAATAATAAAGGAAAACCATCTTCAGATTGCTCCAGCAAATATAGGGCAGTCACGCACCGTCAGCCACCGGCAAGGGTGGCCAGAACCTCCCCAGGCTCAGGCAACGGTGGCTAGACCCTCCCCACGCTCAGGTGACGGTGGCCAAACCATCAAGGAGCTTAGGCGTGTTGCAGCCCCCATCCATCACAGAGGTACACGCCCGAGAGAGAGATACGAGGGGAAAGTGGTCTTGGTCCTCGGCCGCCTATATAGAAATTTGTGCTGGTCTGAAACTTTTTCCATAAGGATCCACCAACCATGTAGATCTTTGAATTTCCGTAGGTCATATTGACATAGTTATTTTAGCATTTCACTATGCTTTGATTATTTGCTGTTTTTCGTACTTCTGGATCTATTTTCTCATGGCTTTCGCCTTTGTAATTCTGGCTTGTGTTTTGTCTGTGTTAAATCTTATGGGAAGAAAAGAAAGATTAGACATACAACACTAATAGATCTTGAACTGTCAAGAGTATGCAAGAACCACAATAAAATCAAGTCACGCGGTCTAAAACCTAACCGAAAAAATAGAAGACGCTGAAAAAACTTATCAGTATTTATATATCTGTCAAATAGACATAAAAGTCTACCATCTACTTGGTGACTTCTTCCAAATATAGAGGATCCCATTGCACATTATGCGGATAATATAGAGGAGCCGATTCAACGATACAAATGCATTAGATGACCACTAAATGTTTTCTCCATGTCGAACTCCCAGCCAAATGTATTTCTTTCTCATCTTTTGCCAAAAAGGAGAGAGAATTTAGTTGGTTCTTGCAAGATCTATAGTACTCAAGTTACTGTCATAGATTCTCCTCGTGTGAAGAAACTCAGTAAAAAAAATTGACGACAACATAGACAAAAGGACAAGGTCCCATGTGAAAGAAGCGAAGAGATCGAGAGACAGGCCTTATCGTCTCCACATTGGATTCTTGGATTCCACGAATTGCGTTTTTAGGTATATGGTCTTCCAAGGAGTCATTTAAAAGTCTTCAAAGACCTACCCCACTTTATGCAAAGCCATAAATTCTAGGTATAAACAACTTTTCCTGAGCACGAGCAAAATTACTGATGAACCCCATGACCGGTTGCTGGGCTGCCAACGCCAGTCTTAACGTATTGAATACTGCTGGAAAAACAGTGATATTATAATCTTGATTAAGCAAACCCAACAGGTTTGTCTGCATCACTTGGCTGTATATATGGAGATTCCCTAGCAATAAGCTTAGGTATACCCCTATAAATTTTCTATAGGGACATCTGTGAGAGAGAGAGAGAGAGAGAGAGAGAGAGAGACATCTGGTAAAATAAGCTCCCATGGCGAACCTAGAGGCCGGAAGGGGCAGCGGTGGTGCACCGGGAGGTGAGTATCTAGTGTTCCTGGGTTTTAGACGTACTGACACTCGTTATGGATTCACCGACTGTGTCTACCACGCTTTGGTTGATGCAGGAATTCGCGTCTTCAGGGACGAAGATGAACTCCGTGTAGGGGAAGTGATTGGCAGAGAGCTTCTTCGGGCTATCGACGGCTCCATACTCTCCACACCTATCTTTTCTCGAAATTGTGCTACCAGTAAATGGTGCCTCCGCGGGCTCGCTAGAATCCTTCCCATCTTTGTTGACGTGGAACCCGCCGATGTCAAGCTTAAAACATCCTTGTATAGGGATGCCCTCTCGGAACACGAGAAGAAGTTCCCTGAAGTGAAGGCCTGGCGAAAGACTCTTGTGAAGGTAGATGAAATCAAGGGATGGAACCTGCAGAAGGATGAAGGGTAAACTCCATTTAATAAGATCCTTAAACTCGTTTTTTTTCATTTGAGGGGAAAATAAGAACACGATCTCATGTCACTGTTTGGTTTTTATTTCCCGTTGTTCATATAAGTTTTACTTGATCATGAAAATATATTTTCAGAGGAAATAACTGTACTTTCCTTAATATCTTCGAAGAAGTAAATTTTTGTACCAGAGAGTCCAAAGAATTCATTACTCTTAACTTTCATGTTTGGCGAATACCAATATTAATGATGTTGTTTTTCCTTATATAGAGATTTACATGATCTATATTGCTTTGTCTTGTGCTGCAATTATGTGATTTTCTGTGGAAAAATGATTGCAAGACTGATAAATCAATTTATCGAAACATATCAAATCACAAATCCGGAAAGTCGCGGGAAAAACGAAAAAGCATTGCATCTGCCTTAGACTCTAATCAGATGATTTGCATATAATTAGATCAATTTCAGTCATTTGTTAAATAGATGGGGTTTCTTTTTGACAGCCAGGGACAATTCATCAAATTGGTTGTTGAAGAGGTTTTGGATAAGTTGAAGATAAAGCATAAACCTGTGACTGTACATTTAGTTGGACTCACTGGTCAGGTAGAAGTAATCATGAAATTACTAGACAGCGATTCTGGTGATGTGTGGCTCTTCGGAATTCATGGAATGGGTGGAATAGGAAAAACAACAGAAGCCAAGGTCGTCTTCAACCAACTATGTTCACACTTTGGAAAGCGACGTAGCTTCCTTGAAGACACTCGAGAAGAGTTGACGAAGGAGGGCTTAGTCAAATTGCAAGATATATTGCTGTTTGGACATAGTCAATTCTAGAGCAAAACAAAGCATTCCCAATGCTAATTATGGCAGGAGGATGACCAGAGAAGTAGCTTACGAATTCATGCACCTATTAAGATATTCTTGATAACAATAATAGATAACAATAATTATGGATGCATGATCAACTAAGAGATCTTGGAAGGGAAATTGTTACAAAGACAATAATAAGTTGTTGATGCATGATCAACTCAGAGATCTTGGAAGGGAAATTGTTACATAGACAATAATAAGTTTTGGATGCATGATCAATTTAGAGATCTTGGAAGGGAAATTGTTACATAGGCAACAATAAGTTTTGGATGCGTGATCAACTCAGAGATCTTGAAAGAGAATATGTTACATAGACAACAACAATAAGTTGTGGATGCATGATCAACTCAGAGATCTTGGAAAGGAAATTGTTACATAAACAATAATAAGTTTTGAATGATTAATCAACTCAGAGATCTTGGAAGGGAAATTGTTACATAGACAACAACAATAAGTTGTGAATGCATGATCAACTCAAATATCTTGGAAGGAAAATTGTTACATAGACAACAATAAGTTTTGGATGCATGATCAACTCAGAGATCTTGGAAGGAAAATTGTTGCATAGAGAAAGTCTAACAAACCAATTACTAGTTTGCTAGTAGAAAACTAAACATTCCATTACTGAGAATTGCCTTTTCTATTGAGAAACATTACTTTAGTGGATGATTATTAAACGTTTACTTAGAATTAATTGACATAGTAAGATGGTTCAAGCGTTTGATCTAGATGGAAAATATTCTCCCATCTTGACCACAAATGAATAGCTTGAAAGGTTTGGAAGTTTTAGGTTCCTAAAGCTATCTAATGGAACCTTTGTCGGAGACTTCTCGGATTGTCTTCCAAAGATAAGATGGATTACTTGGCATTCTCCTCCTCAAAATTTTTGGGGCAGTCGATATGCGTTCAACAAATATAGTTGTTCTTGAACTTTCTGACAATCACTTTACAGATGATTCGGATATGTGGAGCTTAATCAAGGTATCTAAACTTATGTGTTTATTACATCTACTCTTATTTTCTACGTGTATTTATGTCTGATAGTTTTGCATTTGAAACAGAATACTGTCTGTACATGGCAACCACATTAAAGGTTCTAGCTCTCAAAAAGTGTTACAGCATTTCCAGAACTCCAGACTTCTCTAAGTGCTTGACGTTAGAGAGGTTGACTCTCGAAAGATGTGACAATTTGACGGAGATTGACAGTTCAATTGGAAGATTGAAGTGCCTGATTGACTTGAATATAAACAACTGCTTGCGTCTTGTAGAGTTGCCTAAAGAAATCGGAGGACTAGCGAAACTTAAGCACTTCTCTTCGACAGATTGCTTTGGGGTGAGCAAATTTCCTGGCTCAATTGGGAAACTAGCATCCTTGACGGAGTTGTATCTGTCAAACATGAGAGTCACAAGCTTACCTGATTCAATTTGCAGACTAAATTGATGGTTCCTCATTCTCTGCAGTGATAGATGTCTTGTTCCATATAATGCATATTTGTTTTAGATTCCTGTAGCAATACTGTCTTTTCCTGTTGCCTCTTTCATCAATACATTCAAGTTCAGTCACCTGAATGGAAGAAATTTAAGGTTAGAGATTTTCACTTCTAGACATTCCAAGGGATATGGAAGGTCGTAATGTGCGTCGTACAGGAAGGAACTTAATTTGAAAAAGTAAAACCGTCTTTGAAGGAAGAAAAGGGGTGATTCTACACAACATAGATTACTGAATCATCATTCAGCTGTGTACTAGACTCATGATGTCTTGCAGTTAGGAGCCATTACTTTGCTGTACCCTTGTTGGTCAAAAAGACGAAACCAACGTTAAGAGAAGGACATATTAGATGACATCTGCATTTTCTCATCCTAGAATACTTGCTAAAGAGAATCTTACTTTTCATTTAGGAGGAGGCTAAAACTGAAGGGGATGCCGAAGCGCCCGACACTGAGGTTCGGCCTCAGTTCCATCCTCCTTAAAGTTCTCAGGATCATGAAATTAGCGAAGAGCCTCCCCTTGACAATGTGAGAGAAGGGACTCCGCCTGGAAAGCAAAATCAGACCACGGTGCAAGACTCAAACCCTCTGTGTATTCACCGCCATTTTCTATGTTGTGATTTATTGTTATCATGTCGCAGAGATTCAGAGACTGAATGTGACACCCTGGAAATTCGCGTCTGTAGAATTCGGAATTCAATAAAATTCTCGAGGTTGAATTTTAGTTTATTATGAAATATTGGATTTTTGAGGAATTAAGTGACAATAATTGGGAATTTCCGAACCGATGATCGAATCGATTTCAATTTCGATCGTTCAGTCGTCGCGCGCAAGAAATTGATCTTTTCGCGACTGAACCTTACCCTGACCCGAATTGACCCGAGACTAGACCAAATTACCCTTCCGTCGAAAATTCGGATACCCAAAATACCCTTGAACCTAATTATGTGCTTAGGTCAAAACCCATTAATTTTTGTTTGACCTAACCCTCTCCTAATTGGCTACCCATCCCTCTCCATCTGCTCTCTTATCTGCTCACGTCACTCTCTCTCTCTCTCTTCTTCCTCACGCACGCACAGGACACCCCCCCCCAGCAGACAACTTCGGCCGAGCCTCCCTCTAGCCACCATCCTCCTTCCTCCTCCGATTTTGTGCGCCACCACCACCACCCAGTCGACCAGCCACCTCCTGCCGCCACCACCGACCCCTCCGGCGCCGTCGCCAGCCGCCGGAAAGGCCACAGGAAGCCCGGCGACCCCCCTGCTCTGTTTCGGCCTCCCCTGCACCCGAGGCTGTCGGGCCGTCCCTCGGCCGCCCGAGGCGCCACCGCCGCCTCCCGCCACTTCATCAGCGTCCACCAGCCCCTTGCGCATCCCTCGGACCCAGCTGCACCGCCGGAAAGCCACCGGAGCCGCCGCGAGCCACCCCGAAGCCGCCGGTGCCCTGTTTTTGGATCCGGTTCGGGTTTGGCGAAAGCCCAGCCAAATCCGGCGATTTCGCCGCCCACCACCGCCACCGACGACCTCCTTGGACTCCCCCCTTGACCCCTGAAGCTTGTCGGAAGCAATCGCGGCCTGTGGAGCTCGGATTAAGCCGCGGACCGCCTCCCCTGTTCTGCCGCGCGGCTGCCCCTGTTTCGGCCGGTTCGGTTGCCGCGCCGTTCCGCCGCCTCCGGCCGCCCTCCGCCGCCCTCAGCCGGTCCCGACAGACCCCCTCAGCCCCCTGGTGAACCCTTGACCCTTCCCCGGCCTTGCCTTGGCCCTTGAAGCCGCGAACGGAGTGCTTCGCCGGAATTCGCCGCCGCCGCCGTCGCCGTCGCCGCGCCGCCGTTGAGACCGCCCGAGCTAACTCACTTAGTGAGTTGACCCTAAACCTCGATTAGGGCATTAATTACGTCTAGTGTTATTTAATTAGTCTGATAGGGTGTTTAGGTAGAACGATCGGGGCCGGTATAGTTAGAAATTGGGTTTAGGTTAAATGGCCGCGATCGATTAAATTAGTCGATAAATTTAGATTCTCTGTGACTAATTTTAGTTGATAAAATTGATTGGTAGCCTGGTTGATTGATTGATAGATTTTGTTCGCGAGTGGGCGACGTTTTAGAGACGAGCGGGCGATTGATATTTATTAAATTAATTTGACTAATATAAGACCATTGCACGAAATTGAACCTTTATGTGGCCTAATTGGAGTAATTTACTCGTGTTTATTTAATGGCTTTTATTCAGCCGATCGTCTCGTTGAAATGTCTGGTTGACTGATTGACTGCTCTGTTGTGAGTTGATTGTCATTTATGATTGCAGTGCATAGTGAGTAGCCTGCATTTGCATATGACCGAGTGCGATATTAAAGACATATTTTATCATGAAATTGGCCGTGGGCCGAGTCTTTGAGCACGTTGTGTGAGCATCCGGCCTAAATCAAAGAGAATAAAATGGTTTGATTGTCGGGTGTGACTCGTATGGTCATATAACGGAATGATGATGGGTTATTCCTGGCAAGTTCGTCTTGTACCCAAGGTACACACCACACCATTTTTATGGAATTGTACGACTTGCCAGAAGCACGATAATCCATGCCCCGTATGGTGTGTACGGTTTTAAGGGATTATCGGATGCCGGTCGCAGCTTGTGAGGGACCGACGCCCCGTTCAGGGATGCCTACTTGTGGGTGCCGTGCTGGATGCACTGGAGACACCTCTCGTAGTAGCCGTTGCCGAAGGGAAAAGGAACGTAGCCCGGTCCTGCCGGAAGAGTGCGGGATCGCATTGTTTGTGAGAGTCGATCATGCTAATCGCGTGGATCCTCGTCACTTTGACGCTTAATGCGTGGGATCATCATTAATAAATGGACTTGTGTGGTGTCCTGTGCATATCTGTGGATGTGATGCATTGTCTGTGGTTGTCAGATGTGACTGTTGAGTCGAGTATTGCATCATGTGTGATTGATGGCTGATAAGCCTGCATTTGACTGGTTATTATACTGTGGTTGTTTGGTTGTTTTATGTGCTTGTTGTTTGGGGCGAATCACTGTCCTAATCGAGATTAGGCTTGATTCACTGAGATTTATTCTCACCCCGTTGTGGGAACCATTTTCAGGTCCGAAGTGACGGAGCCCGTGGATGCTTAGATGAGGGTGTTGTGAGATTTTTGGGAGCAGATGAGATCTTAACCTTACCCGACCGCGTAATCTTTTGAGGTCCTAGTGAGCCGCCCCGAAGTATGGGGTTGTATGTGTTTACTGTAGCTCAGTAGGTTAAAACTCCTCTGCTTTTGATTTGTGAATCGAATCGTATTTTGCTGAATTGTCTGCCGTGTTATCTTGCTTTACTATCCCGTTAATCTTGCTGTTTAGGAGAAGGCACGTTCCGCATGCGTTTTATGTTTAGGTCGATAACGAGCCTGGGACGTTATCATTCGTGACCTCGTGGCGATTTGGTAGGGATGTCGCGGGCCTGAAAGTCGGGGCGTGACATCCCCGCCCAAGGTGGTATCAAAGCATGGTTAGCCTGATCCATCTGGTCATTGGCCTGGAGTAATAAGGAGCGATGGGATATGGGATAGTTAGTACAACTTTTATCGTTATGTATGTGATTGTTAGTTGCTTGATAACTTTTGGGGATCGCCTTCTGACCACGTTTTGCTTTGGGGTAAGCAGGACTCCGCATCATCTCTGTTAATGAGCGGACGTGGTAGAAGAGCACCCCGTGCTCCTCGAAGGAGGCCTGTGAGGCCAATCGATGAGATCGATGGAGTTGGAAGAGCACCCCCTGCCGCTGAACCTACCAGACAGGAGCCGACCATGGCAGAGGTTATGCAAGCTTTGGGTACAATTGGAAATTTGATGGGGCAGCAAGTAAGGAACCAAAATGCTGCTGCCGCTGCTGCTGCTGAGCCCCCACCTGTTAATCCTCCAGCTGGAGTAGTGGTCAATGAGCATGGAACTCAGAGGCTAGTAGAGCAATTCCTCAAGCTGAAGCCACCAAAGTTCACTGGGAACGGAGATCCTGAAGTTGCCACTAAGTGGATCGAGGGATTGGAGAAAGCGTTCGACCTGCTGAGGTGTTCGAATGAAGATAAGGTTGTCCTGGCTGTGTATCAACTCGAAGGAAATGCCAGCACCTGGTGGAGAGCTACCAGAGATAGGATATTTCCCGAAGGTACGGTTCCGGAGTGGAATGCCTTTTTGGGATCGTTCAATAACAAGTATTTCTCAGATACAGCCAGAGAGCAGAAGATGGCTGAGTTCTTTCGCCTCCATCAGAATCAGATGACAGTCGACCAATATGAGGCGAAGTTTGCTGAATTGTCCAAGTATGCACCGAGATTGATTGAGGACCCTGTGGACAGGGCTAGAAGGTTTAGAGATGGGCTGAAGCCCGAGATCAAAAGTGTACTAGCACCATTCAATCTCAAAGATTATGACGATCTTTATGAGAGGGCACAGATCGTTGAGTAGGACTTAGCTGAGAGGACCGCCGCATCTGGATCGCGGTTCATGCCTTCGAACAGGTTTGATAGGAAACAAGGGAAGAGGCCAATGTTTGGCGGCAAACAGCACATTCCACCCAATCATAGGGGAGCAATCAGTAAGCCCTTCTTCCGCCAGAGTGAGGTGTGCCGCCTGTGCCACCAAAGGCATGTACCTGGTCCGTGCCCGTTTAAAAGTGGGGCCTGCTATGGATGTGGCCAGTATGGTCACCAAGTGAAGGACTGTCCGCAGAGACAGCAAGGCAGACCGCCACAGTCACAGTATGGAGGACCGATGAGAGGAACCACGCCGCAGAATTTTCAGAATCGGCCCCCGGCGCAAGGAAGGGTGTTTGCTGTCACCCGAGAAGAGGCGAAGGATTCGCCGACCGTCACAGGTACGGTCCTTTTACATAACAGCATAGCTTACGCTTTGTTTGACCCTAGTGCTACGCATTCGTTTGTTACGGCTCAGTTTGTTAAGTTGTCTGGATTGAGTTTGGTGCCATTAGATGTTGCTTTCAAGGTCTCTACACCTTTAAAAGATAGCGTAGTGGTTGCTGTAGGCTGTCCTGGTTGTAAACTGGTAGTAGGTGGTCATGAAAGTAAGATAGATCTGATTGTACTGGAGATGTACGATTTTGATCTGATTGTGGGTATGGATTGGCTAACAAAACAGAGAGCCACGGTGGATTGTTATCGTAAAGTTATTCAATTTAACCCGTCGGACGGGGTTAGTTTTGAATTTGTGGGTAATCGAGGTGGAACCTCGACTAAATTGATTTCGTCGCTTGTGGCGACTCGTCTGTTGGAGAGTGGTTGCCAAAGCTATTTGGCGTCTGTTGTTGATACGTCTGTTGAGGAAACTAAGTTGGAGGATATTGCTATAGTATGTGAATTCCCAGACGTCTTTCCTCAAGAGTTGCCTAGATTGCCACCGGAAAGGGAAATAGAGTTTGTGATAGAATTAGCTCCTGGGACGGAGCCGATCTCGAAGGCGCCGTATAGGATGGCATTATCTGAACTTAAGGAACTCAAGGTGCAAATGCATGAGTTATTGGATAAAGGGTTCATCCGCCCTAGTGCATCACCTTGGGGAGCGCCTGTCTTATTTGTCAAGAAAAAGGATGGATCGATGAGATTGTGTATAGATTACAGACAGCTAAATCAAGTGACGATCAAGAATAAGTATCCTCTGCCAAGGATAGATGATTTGTTTGACCAGTTACAGGGAGCATCGATATTCTCCAAGATTGATCTACGAACGGGATACCATCAGTTGAGAATTCGAAAGGAGGATATACCGAAGTCAGCATTCAGGACGCGTTATGGACATTATGAGTTCACTGTGATGCCGTTTGGTCTGACGAATGCTCCTGCTGCTTTTATGGATTTGATGAATAGGGTATTTAAGGAATTCTTGGATCAGTTCGTGATCGTGTTCATAGATGATATCCTGGTGTACTCTAGGAGTCCAGAGGATCATGAACACCATCTGAGGATAGTTTTGGAAACCCTCAGAAGGCAACAGTTGTATGCCAAGTTTAGTAAGTGCGAATTTTGGTTAGCCCGTGTGGCATTTTTGGACCACATGGTTTCTGGTGACGGGATTGCAGTGGATCCGTCGAAGATAGAAGCGGTCATAGATTGGACAAGACCGACGACAGTGACTGAGATCAGAAGCTTCTTAGGTTTGGCAGGCTATTATCGGCGTTTCGTGGAAAGGTTTTCTGCTATAGCCTCGCCTTTGACCAAGCTGTTGAAGAAGGACGTGAAGTTTGAATGGACGGACAAATGTGAGCGTAGTTTTCAAGAGCTTAAGCAAAGGCTGACTACTGCCCCTGTTTTGACAATACCGTCTGGCCCGGGAGGATTTGAGATCTACAGTGACGCTTCACTCAGAGGCTTAGGCTGTGTCCTGATGCAACATGGAAGAGTAGTTGCGTATGCTTCTCGTCAACTAAGACCTCATGAGCTGAACTATCCGACACATGACCTGGAGTTGGCCGCGGTCGTGTTTGCTTTAAAGATTTGGAGGCATTATCTGATTGGGGAAAGTTTTCAGGTATATACCGATCATCAGAGTTTAAAGTATCTGTTTTCTCAGAAAGAGTTGAACATGAGGCAGCGTCGATGGATGGAGCTGCTTAAGGACTATGATTGTGAGATTCTGTACCATCCGGGCAAGGCAAACAAAGTCGCAGATGCGCTGAGTAGAAAATCAGTGATTGCTCAATTACTGGGCCAAGAATGGCACCTTTTGGAACAAGTGAGAGACTCAGAATTCAAGCTAGAGATAAGTTCTCTCTCAAGTCTAGTAGCTACATTGAGAATAGAACCGGAAGTGCAGGTGAGAATAAAAACCTTGCAATCAACTGATCCCGCCATTCAGAAGATCATTCAAGAAAGCTTAACCAAGCGAAGAGCTGACTTTCAGGTAGCAGAGGATGGGATACTGAAGTTTCGAGGACGTTTGTGTGTGCCTGCCAATGATAGTCTCAGAGAGGAGATTCTGTTGGAAGCGCACCGTAGCAGTTACAGCATTCATCCGGGTAGTACGAAGATGTATCAGAATCTGAGACAGCACTACTGGTGGAATGGTATGAAAGCTGACATAGCCAAGTATGTGGCTAAGTGTTTGACTTGTCAACAGGTCAAGGCGCAACACTGTAAACCTGGAGGATTGTTGCAGCCTTTAGAGATCCCAGAATGGAAGTGGGAGCATATCACGATGGACTTCGTGATGGGGTTACCAAGGAGTCAAAGAGGCCATGATTCAATTTGGGTTGTGGTCGACAGGTTGACGAAGTCAGCGCACTTCATTCCGGTAAGAAAGGATTTTGCGTTGGACAGGTATGCAGAACTATATGTGAGACACATCGTGAGACTGCATGGAGTACCAGTGACAATCACTTCAGATCGTGATCCAAAATTCACTACCACATTTTGGAAAAGCCTGCAGACTGCGCTGGGAACGAAGCTGCAATTCAGCACGGCTTATCATCCGCAGACGGATGGTCAGTCTGAAAGGACAATTCAGACGCTCGAAGATATGTTGAGAGCCTGTGTCTTGGATTTCAAGGGTAGTTGGGAGGAACAATTACATCTAGTCGAGTTTGCCTACAACAACAGTTACCAGCAGAGCATCAAGATGGCACCTTTTGAAGCGTTGTATGGCAGACCATGCCGGACGCCAGTTTGTTGGGATGCAGTGGGCGAGAGAAAGATTACTGGTCCTGAGTTGGTGCAGCAGTCTATGGAAGCCGTCAAGATTATCAGAGATAGGCTCAGAACAGCTCAGAGTCGTCAGAAAAGCTACGCAGATAAGAGGCGTAGGCCTTTGGAATTTCAAGTGGGCGATCATGTGTTCCTAAAAGTGTCACCCATGAGAGGAACGTCCCGTTTTGGTAAAAAGGGAAAATTGAGTCCAAGATATGTTGGACCATTCGAGATCTAGGAACGGATTGGGAATCTGGCATATCGTCTTGCATTGCCGCCTAGGCTTGCTCAAGTTCATAATGTATTCCATGTCTCGATGTTGAGGAAATATGAACCCGACCCCGCTCACGTGCTAAGCTACGAAGAGATTGAGTTGGACGAGCGAGCGTCTTATGTGGAACGACCGGTTAAAATTGTGGATAGAAGAGAGCAAGTGCTCCGAAACAAAACGATTTCGCTAGTCAAAGTAACATGGCAACATCATGGGACTGAAGGAGCCACGTGGGAAAATGAAGAAGTTATGAGGAATAGTTATCCTGATCTTTTTGAAGGATTGCAGTTGTAAGTTAATTTCGGGGACGAAATTTCCTAAGGTGGGGAGAGTTGTGACACCCTGGAAATTCGCGTCTGTAGAATTCAGAATTCAATAAAATTCTCGAGGTTGAATTTTAGTTTATTATGAAATATTGGATTTTTGAGGAATTAAGTGACAATAATTGGGAATTTCCGAACCGATGATCGAATCGATTTCAATTTCGATCGTTCAGTCGTCGCGCGCAAGAAATTGATCTTTTCGCGACTGAACCTTACCCTGACCCGAATTGACCCGAGAATAGACCAAATTACCCTTCCGTCGAAAATTCGGATACCCAAAATACCCTTGAACCTAATTATGTGCTTAGGTCAAAACCCATTAATTTTTGTTTGACCTAACCCTCTCCTAATTGGCTACCCATCCCTCTTCATCTGCTCTCTTATCTGCTCACGTCACTCTCTCTCTCTCTCTTCTTCCTCACGCACGCACAGGACACCCCCCCCCAGCAGACAACTTCGGCCGAGCCTCCCTCCAGCCACCATCCTCCTTCCTCCTCCGATTTTGTGCTCCACCACCACCACCCAGTCGACCAGCCACCTCCTGCCGCCACCACCGACCCCTCCGGCGCCGTCGCCAGCCGCCGGAAAGGCCACAGGAAGCCCGGCGACCCCCTGCTCTGTTTCGGCCTCCCCTGCACCCGAGGCTGTCGGGCCGTCCCTCGGCCGCCCGAGGCGCCACCGCCGCCTCCCGCCACTTCATCAGCGTCCACCAGCCCCTTGCGCATCCCTCGGACCCAGCTGCACCGCCGGAAAGCCACCGGAGCCGCCGCGAGCCACCCCGAAGCCGCCGGTGCCCTGTTTTTGGATCCGGTTCGGGTTTGGCGAAAGCCCAGCCAAATCCGGCGATTTCGCCGCCCACCACCGCCATCGACGACCTCCTTGGACTCCCCCCTTGACCCCTGAAGCTTGTCGGAAGCAATCGCGGCCTGTGGAGCTCGGATTAAGCCGCGGACCGCCTCCCCTGTTTTGCCGCGCGGCTGCCCCTGTTTCGGCCGGTTCGGTTGCCGCGCCGTTCCGCCGCCTCCGGCCGCCCTCCGCCGCCCTCAGCCGGTCCCGACAGACCCCCTCAGCCCCCTGGTGAACCCTTGACCCTTCCCCGGCCTTGCCTTGGCCCTTGAAGCCGCGAACGGAGTGCTTCGCCGGAATTCGCCGCCGCCGCCGTCGCCGTCGCCGCGCCGCCGTTGAGACCGCCCGAGCTAACTCACTTAGTGAGTTGACCCTAAACCTCGATTAGGGCATTAATTACGTCTAGTGTTATTTAATTAGTCTGATAGGGTGTTTAGGTAGAACGATCGGGGCCGGTATAGTTAGAAATTGGGTTTAGGTTAAATGGCCGCGATCGATTAAATTAGTCGATAAATTTAGATTCTCTGTGACTAATTTTAGTTGATAAAATTGATTGGTAGCCTGGTTGATTGATTGATAGATTTTGTTCGCGAGTGGGCGACGTTTTAGAGACGAGCGGGCGATTGATATTTATTAAATTAATTTGACTAATATAAGACCATTGCACGAAATTGAACCTTTATGTGGCCTAATTGGAGTAATTTACTCGTGTTTATTTAATGGCTTTTATTCAGCCGATCGTCTCGTTGAAATGTCTGGTTGACTGATTGACTGCTCTGTTGTGAGTTGATTGTCATTTATGATTGCAGTGCATAGTGAGTAGCCTGCATTTGCATATGACCGAGTGCGATATTAAAGACATATTTTATCATGAAATTGGCCGTGGGCCGAGTCTTTGAGCACGTTGTGTGAGCATCCGGCCTAAATCAAAGAGAATAAAATGGTTTGATTGTCGGGTGTGACTCGTATGGTCATATAACGGAATGATGATGGGTTATTCCTGGCAAGTTCGTCTTGTACCCAAGGTACACACCACACCATTTTTATGGAATTGTACGACTTGCCAGAAGCACGATAATCCATGCCCCGTATGGTGTGTACGGTTTTAAGGGATTATCGGATGCCGGTCGCAGCTTGTGAGGGACCGACGCCCCGTTCAGGGATGCCTACTTGTGGGTGCCGTGCTGGATGCACTGGAGACACCTCTCGTAGTAGCCGTTGCCGAAGGGAAAAGGAACGTAGCCCGGTCCTGCCGGAAGAGTGCGGGATCGCATTGTTTGTGAGAGTCGATCATGCTAATCGCGTGGATCCTCGTCACTTTGACGCTTAATGCGTGGGATCATCATTAATAAATGGACTTGTGTGGTGTCCTGTGCATATCTGTGGATGTGATGCATTGTCTGTGGTTGTCAGATGTGACTGTTGAGTCGAGTATTGCATCATGTGTGATTGATGGCTGATAAGCCTGCATTTGACTGGTTATCATACTGTGGTTGTTTGGTTGTTTTATGTGCTTGTTGTTTGGGGCGAATCACTGTCCTAATCGAGATTAGGCTTGATTCACTGAGATTTATTCTCACCCCGTTGTGGGAACCATTTTCAGGTCCGAAGTGACGGAGCCCGTGGATGCTTAGATGAGGGTGTTGTGAGATTTTTGGGAGCAGATGAGATCTTAACCTTACCCGACCGCGTAATCTTTTGAGGTCCTAGTGAGCCGCCCCGAAGTATGGGGTTGTATGTGTTTACTGTAGCTCAGTAGGGTTAAAACTCCTCTGCTTTTGATTTGTGAATCGAATCGTATTTTGCTGAATTGTCTGCCGTGTTATCTTGCTTTACTATCCCGTTAATCTTGCTGTTTAGGAGAAGGCACGTTCCGCATGCGTTTTATGTTTAGGTCGATAACGAGCCTGGGACGTTATCATTCGTGACCTCGTGGCGATTTGGTAGGGATGTCGCGGGCCTGAAAGTCGGGGCGTGACACTGAAGAAGTATATATTGAGCTTACTCACAACCTGTTTTTGCAGGTCTTGATGAACTTGCTCCACCAAGAACATTTTGTGATAGATTCAAGACACGCCTAGCGAGCAAAGCGGGGAATATGTCTGCAACCGCGACTGTCCTAGCTTTAAAACTGAAATTCTTTGAGTTCGAAACAGAAAAGGTACTTGAAGGATAATTCAGAAATCGGGGAGAAGGAAAGACCAAGTCAAGTCTGGCCATTTTGGTTGATTGAAGAGCTAAGCGATGGCATCAAAGGATAACTTTCAGACAAGTGTTCCAGAAACAAGAACTCATGTTGGATAGGATATTCCTCCGCGTTGGGGATTCATTATCCATTTGTCCAAGGTAAGTCTTTCTCCTAGTGTAGTACAAATTGATTTCCACATGGTTCAAGCCACATAGTATTTTCTAAATTTTGGCTTGTGTATGACAGTTTCTTCTACCTTGACAGCATGCGATAAACCGACCGACGGCACCGAAAGGCAGCTGATTGGCGCTGATGTACATTTTGAGCCAATGATCAGGTGGCTGGTTAGGAGTTATCTATGTCAACATTCATTAGCTGAGATTTAATATTAGTTGCCTGATATCGAAAGCAGCAACTTCCTAAATGACGGACTTAATGCATTTTGTATACAAGTCAATTTTCATCATCTAGTGTGCACTTTTCGTTGACAAGGGAATCGTTCTCCAAAGTTGATAATCTGGCAGTTCTTCGATATCTGCTAAATTGCTCATGAATTGCTTGGTAGTAGCAATCAAGCCCAGAGAAAGGATTTCACTAGTGGCCAGGAGTTCTAAGGACCCTGATATCAAATCTCTCTCTTGGCTCGACCCCACTTGGGAACCAAGAACAACTTAGCCAAAATAGGAAGATTCACACTCTCTTGTGAAATCACTGCGGTTATAATTGTAGCCTACTCAAGTGCATTGAACATATTAATTCTAGCCTAATTTTGTAGGTTTGAAACCTTTTTCACAAGGAAATACAGACTCATTTGCATACCTCACAGAAGTCTTTGGAAACTTCTCCAGAGATTCCGCGAAGGGATATTCGGTATTCCCGAGTTAAACATTGAACAAGAGTCTGGAATCTGCCTTCACGAATCTGAAAGTATCAATTACAGCCAAGTCAATGTCTGAGAGAAGGAATCTATGTCCAACAAAGAAAATCAAGAGAATGGTAACTCACAGATCTTAAGGTGACTTTTAAGCTCAACGGAGAAACTTCCCCTAGTTTCTTGAGAGTCATTGCACACCATCCATCATAAGAGTCAGCTGCTTCAATTTCCTAAGCAACACCAACTTAATAAGATGGTAATAAAAGAACATCTAGGATATTGACTATGCTCATTGCATTTCTCAGTTGATTACTGCCAATTCTAACATCATGTCATCTGGCAAAATACAACATCAATCATACCATCTCAAAAACCAGTATGATGTTAAGCATTATGGATATGGACTTTCCAAACGATAAACATAAGAGTCCTTTTCAGGGTCTCGCGTCCAACTTACCAGTGCATGAATAATTTCCTCGACTGTGTCATGGCCAAAGCATTTATCGATCACATCAATCCCGAGTCAACACTAAATATTGTAAGAGAACAAGACAAACATACTCCGTTCAAAAAATTATTCAATACACCCTTCAATAACTGCAACAAATAAAACTGAAGAGATTAGAGAGCAAAAGAATTGCTGGCAGTAAGCAAAACAAACTATGCAGGTTCATTCTTTAATAAAGGCCAGAAGGAATATACTTGCACAGAGAAGGAAGAAACTTTTAATCCATAAAAGCAGCAACGACTAATAATATGTCATAACTAATAACTTATCATGTATATTTTAAGTGTTTAGAATGACTGATTCATAGTTCTACTCGCGTTTGGATAAAAACAGAATCAACCCCAGAAAAGTGTGAAAATAGCTAGTACAAAAAGTTAGTAGAACGCAATCTACTCACAAGAGTCACAATGTACATCATTCATTAGCTACATCACAAACTTCTCAACAGATGTATAATGTAAAGTTATACCATATAGATCCAAATGCATACAGTCATTCATGCAGAGGAGGATAAAAGTAAAAAAACCATGCTGCAAGATCCCCGAAAGCTGTAGACTAAAGTTGAACGTTACTTATGAATGATACTTCTCCTGTCAGGATTAACAAGATCACCGTATTGTGAAAGGGATGTCTCTATAACAGACGGATCATCAGTAGAAGAAGGCCACACATTCAAAGACAGTAAAACATTTCTGCATGCCATAAGGGAACTCATGGATACAATAAAACATACGAACATGCAGTAAAGATTAGATTTCTGAAAAACTTCCAGTTTACAGACACCAACAGAACATTTTGGGGCCTACATATCATCGAACACTTCTGGCCTATTTTAAATTTGGTGAATGATCTCCTTATTTCATTACACACCGCCAAGACCTCCCTTCTGTTTGCAGAGACAATGTACCTAGATAGCCGGGTAAACGGGAAAGGTGGAAGGTAGCTCCTGCGTCTGGATGAAATCCTATTTGAACCTCTGGATGGGAAAAAACCTGCAATTGAAAGCATTAGCTCAAGCATTTACTATGCGGAATTGCTGCAGAAATATGAAGCCAGGTGCATTAAAAAACTAAACGAAAATGGTGACATGCCTATTAAGGGGTTGTAACATGCCACCTCGGCATCTATGGCAACCGCATAGGGGTCCACATGGCTATTACACAGTTCAAAAACAATAAGGTTGTGGTTTCAGAAAGACAATTTAAAAATAATAATAATAAAGGAAAACCATCTTCAGATTGCTCCAGCAAATATAGGGCAGTCACGCACCGTCAGCCACCGGCAAGGGTGGCCAGACCTCCCCAGGCTCAGGCAACGGTGGCTAGACCCTCCCCACGCTCAGGTGACGGTGGCCAAACCATCAAGGAGCTTAGGCGTGTTGCAGCCCCCATCCATCAGTGAGGTACACGCCCGAGAGAGAGATACGAGGGGAAAGCGGTCTAGGTCCTCGGCCGCCTATATAGAAATTTGTGCTAGTCTGAAACTTTTTCCATAAGGATCCACCAACCATGTAGATCTTTGAATTTCCGTAGGTCATATTGACATAGTTATTTTAGCATTTCACTATGCTTTGATTATTTGCTGTTTTTCGTACTTCTGGATCTATTTTCCCGTGGCTTTCGCCTTTGTAATTCTGGCTTGTGTTTTGTCTGTGTTGAATCTGATGGGAAGCAAAGAAAGATTAGACATACAAGACTAATAGATCTTGAACTGTCAAGAGTATGCAAGAACCACAATAAAATCAAGTCACGCGGTCTAAAACCTAACCGAAAAAACAAAACTTATTGGTGTTTATATATCTGTCAAACAGACATAAAAGTCTACCATCCATTTCTTCTAAACATGGAGGATCCCATTGCACATTATGCGGATAATATAGAGGAGCCGATTCAACGATACGAATGCATTCGATGACAATTAAATATTTTCTCGATGTCGAACTCCCAGCCAAATGTATTTCTTTCTCATCTTTTGCCAAAAGGGAGAGAGAATTTAGTTGGTTCTTGCAAGATTTGTAGTAATCAAGTTACTGTCATAGTCTCATAGATTCTCCTCGTGTGAAGAAACTCATTAAAAAAATTTGACGACAACAGAGACAAAAGGACAAGGTCCCATGTGAAAGAAGCGAAGAGATCGAGAGTGTGACACCTTGGAAATTCGCGTCTGTTTGAAATCGGAATTCAATAAAATTCTCAAGATCGAATTTTAGTTTATATTGAAATGTTGGATTTTTGAGGAATTAAGTGACGATATTTGGGAATTTCCGAATCGATGATCGAATCGATTTCAATTTCGATCGTTCAGTCGTCGCGCGCAAGAAATTGATTTTTCGCGACTGAACCTCGCCCTGACCCGAATTGACCCGAGACTAGACTAAATTACCCTCCGTCGAAAATCCGGATACCCAAAATACCCTTGAACCTTCTTGAACCTATTTATGTGCATAAGTCAAAACCCATTGATATTTTTGGACCCAACCTCTCCTATTGGCTGCCCATCTCTCTCACCTCTGCTCTCTCTTATCTGCTCATCTCATCACTCTATCTCTCTCTTCCTCTCTCGCGCGCAGGACACCCCCCCCCCCAAGCAGACCACTCAGCCGGCCGAACCTCCTCCAGCCACTACCCTTCTTCCTCCTCCGTTTTTGTGCACCGCCACCACCCAATCGACCAGCCACCTCCTGCCATCACCACCGACCCCTCCGGCGCCGTCGCCAGCCGCCGGAAAGGCCACAGGAAGCCCGGAGACCCCTTGCTCTGTTTCGGACTCCCCTGCACCCAAGGCTGTCGCGCCGTCCCTTGGCCGTCCGAGGCGCCACCGCCACCTCCCACCACCTCACCAACGTCCACCAGCCTCTTGTGCACCACCTGGACCCAGCTGCACCGCCGGAAAGCCACCGAAGCCGCCGTGAGCCACCCCGAGCCGCCGATGCCCTGTTTTTAGATTCGGTTCGGGTTTGCTGAAAGCCCAGCCAAATCCAGCGATTTCGCCGCTCACCACCGCCGCCGACGACCTCCTTGGACTCCCCTCTTGACCCCTGAAGCTTGTCGGAAGCAATCGCGGCCTGTGGAGCTCGGAATCGACCTCGGACCACCTCCCCTGTTCTGCCGCGCGTGTACCCCTGTTTCGACAGGTTCTGTTGGGGCGCCGTTCCGCCGCCTCCGGCCGCCCTCCGCCGCCCTCAGCCGGTCCCGACAGACCCCCTCAGCCCCTGGTGAACCCTTGACCCTTCCCCGGCCTTGCCTTGGCCTTTGAAGCCGCGAATCGAAAGCTTCGCCGGAAACCGCCGCCGCCGCCGTCGCCGCGCCGCCATTGAGACCGCCCGAGCTAACTCACCTAGTGAGTTGACCTAAACCTTGATTAGGGCGTTAATTACGTCTAGTGTTATTTAATTAGTCTGATAGGGTGTTTAGGTAGCACGATCGGGACCGGTATAGTTAGAAATTGGGTTTAGGTTAAATAGCCGCGATCGATTAAATTAGTCGATAAATTTAGATTCTTTGTGATTAATTATAGTTGATAAAATTGATTGGTAGTCTGGTTGATTGATTGATAGATTTTGTTCGCGAGTGAGCGACATTATAGAGACGAGCGGGCGATTGATATTTATTAAATTAATTTGACTAATATAAGACCATTGCACGAAATTGAACCTTTATGCGGCCTAATTGGAGTAATTTACTCGTGTTTAATTAATGGCTTTTATTCAGTCGATCGCCTCGTTGAAATGTCTGGTTGACTGATTGACTGCTCTGTTGTGAGTTGATTGTCAATTATGATTGCAGTGCATAGTGAGTAGCATGCATTTGCATATGACCGAGTGCGATATTAAAGACATGTTTTATCATGAAATTGGTCGTGGGCCGAGTCTTTGAGCACGTTGTGTGAGCATCCTGCCTAAAGCAAAGAGAATAAAATGGTTTGATTGTCGGGTGTGAATCGTATGGTCATATAACGGAATGATGATGGGTTTTTCCTAGCAAGTTCGTCTTGTACTCAAGGTACACACCACACCATTTTTATGGAATTGTACGACTTGCCAGAAGCACGATAATTCATGTCCCGTATGGTATGTACGGTTTTAAGGGATTATCGGATGCCGGTCGCAGCTTGTGAGGGACCGACGCCCCGTTCAGGGATGCCTACTTGTGGGTGCCGTGCTGGATGCACTGGAGACACCTCTCGTAGTAGCCTTTGCCGAAAGGAAAAGGAACGTAGCCTGGTTCTGCCGGAAGAGTGCGAGATCGCATTGTTTGTGAGAGTCGATCATGCTAATCGCGTGGATCCTCGTCATTTTGACGCTTAATGCGTGGGATCATCGTTAATAAATGGACTTGTGTGGTGTCCTGTGCATATCTGTGGATGTGATGCCTTGTCTGTGGTTGTCAGACGTGACTATTGTGTCGAGCATTGCATTATGGGTGATTGATGGCTGATAAGCCTGCATTTGACTGGTTATTATACCGTGGTTATATGTGGTTGTTTGGATGTTTTATATGCTTGCTGTTTGGGGCGAATCACTATCCTAATCGAGATTAGGCTTGATTCACTGAGATTTATTCTCACCCCGTTGTGGGAACCATTTTCAGGTCCGAAGTGACGGAGCCCGTGGATGCTTAGATGAGGGTGTTGTGAGATTTTTGGGAGCAGATGAGATCTTAACCTTACCTGACCGCGTAATCTTTTGAGGTCCTAGTGAGCCGCCCCGAAGTATGGGGTTGTATGTGTTTACTGTAGCTCAGTAGGGTTAAAAACTCCTCTGCTTTTGATTTGTGAACCGAATTGTATTTTGCTGAATTGTCTGCCGTGTTATCTTGCTTTACTATCCCGCTAATCTTGTTGTTTAGGAGAAGGCACGTTCCGCATGCGTTTTATGTTTAGGTCGATAACGAGCCTGGGACGTTATCATTCGTGACCTCGTGGCGATTTGGTAGGGATGTCGCGGGCCTGAAAGTCGGGGCGTGACAGAGAGACAGGCCTTATCGTCTCCACATTGGATTCTTGGATTCCACGAATTGCGTTTTTAGGTTTATGGTCTTCCAAGAGTCATTTAAAAGTCTTCAAAGACCTACCCCACTTTATGCAAAGCCATAAATTCTAGGTATAAACAACTTTTCCTGAGCACGAGCATAATTACTGATGAACCCCATGACCGGTTGCTGGGCTGCCAACGCCAGTCTTAACGTATTGAATACTGCTGGAAAAACAGTGATATTATAATCTTGATTAAGCAAACCCAACAGGTTTGTCTGCATCACTTGGCTGTATATATGGAGAATCCCTAGCAATAAGCTTAGGTATACCCCTATAAATTTTCTATAGGGACATCTGTGAGAGAGAGAGAGAGAGAGAGACATCTGGTAAAATAAGCTCCCATGGCGAACCTAGAGGCCGGAAGGGGCAGCGGTGGTGCACCGGGAGGTGAGTATCTAGTGTTCCTGGGTTTTAGACGTACTGACACTCGTTATGGATTCACCGACTGTGTCTACCACGCTTTGGTTGATGCAGGAATTCGCGTCTTCAGGGACGAAGATGAACTCCGTGTAGGGGAAGTGATTGGCAGAGAGCTTCTTCGGGCTATCGACGGCTCCATACTCTCCACACCTATCTTTTCTCGAAATTATGCTACCAGTAAATGGTGCCTCCGCGGGCTCGCTAGAATCCTTCCCATCTTTGTTGACGTGGAACCCGCCGATGTCAAGCTTAAAACATCCTTGTATAGGGATGCCCTCTCGGAACACGAGAAGAAGTTCCCTGAAGTGAAGGCCTGGCGAAAGACTCTTGTGAAGGTAGATGAAATCAAGGGATGGAACCTGCAGAAGGATGAAGGGTAAACTCCATTTAATAAGATCCTTAAACTCGTTTTTTTTCATTTGAGGGGAAAATAAGAACACGATCTCATGTCACTGTTTGGTTTTTATTTCCCGTTGTTCATATAAGTTTTACTTGATCATGAAAATATATTTTCAGAGGAAATAACTGTACTTTCCTTAATATCATCGAAGAAGTAAATTTTTGTACCAGAGAGTCCAAAGAATTCATTACTCTTAACTTTCATGTTTGGCGAATACCAATATTAATGATGTTGTTTTTCCTTATATACAGTTTTACATGATCTATATTGCTTTGTCTTGTGCTGCAATTATGTGATTTTCTGTGGAAAAATGATTGCAAGACTGATAAATCAATTTATCGAAACATATCAAATCACAAATCCGGAAAGTCGCAGGAAAAACGAAAAAGCATTGCATCTGCCTTAGACTCTAATCAGATGATTTGCATATAATTAGATCAATTTCAGTCATTTGTTAAATAGATGGGGTTTCTTTTTGACAGCCAGGGACAATTCATCAAATTGGTTGTTGAAGGGGTTTTGGATAAGTTGAAGATAAAGCATAAACCTGTGACTGTACATTTAGTTGGACTCACTGGTCAGGTAGAAGTAATCATGAAATTACTAGACAGCGATTCTGGTGATGTGTGGCTCTTCGGAATTCATGGAATGGGTGGAATAGGAAAAACAACAGAAGCCAAGGTCGTCTTCAACCAACTATGTTCACACTTTGGAAAGCGACGTAGCTTCCTTGAAGACACTCGAGAAGAGTTGACGAAGGAGGGCTTAGTCAAATTGCAAGATATATTGCTGTTTGGACATAGTCAATTCTAGAGCAAAACAAAGCATTCCCAATGCTAATTATGGCAGGAGGATGACCAGAGAAGTAGCTTACGAATACATGCACCTATTAAGATATCCTTGATAACGATAATACATAACAATAAATTATGGATGCATGATCAACTTAGAGATTTTGGAAGGGAAATTGTTACAAAGACAATAATAAGTTGTGGATGCATGATCAACTGAGAGATCTTGGAAGGGAAATTGTTACATAGACAACAATAAGTTTTGGATGCACGATCAACTCAGAGATCTTGGAAGAAAATTTGTTACATAGACAACAACAATAAGTTGTGGATGCATGATCAACTCAGAGATCTTGGAAAGGAAATAGTTACATAAACAACAATAAGTTTTGGATGCATGATCAACTCAGAGATCTTGGAAAAGAAATTGTTACATAGACAACAATAATAAGTTATGGATGCATGATCAACTCAGAGATCTTGGAAGGAAAATTGTTACATCGACAACAATAAGTTTTGGATGCATGATCAACTCAGAGATCTTGGAAGGGCAATTGTTGCTTAGAGAAAGTCTGACAGACAAATTACTAGTTTGCTAGTAGAAAACTAGACATTCCATTACTGAGAATTGCTTTTTCTATTGAGAAACATTTCGTTAGTGGATGATTATTAAACGTTTACTTAGAATTAGTTGGCATAATAAGAAGGTTCAAGCGTTTGATCTAAATGGAAAATATTCTCCCATCTTGATCACAAATGAATAGCTTGAAAGGTTTGGAAGTTTTAGGTTCCTAAAGCTATCTAATGGAACCTTTGTCGGAGACCTCTCGGATTGTCTTCCAAAGATAAGATGGATCACTTGGCATTCTCCTCCTGAATTTTTTTGGGGCAGTCTATATGCGTTCAACAAATATAGTTGTTCTTGAACTTTCTGACAATCACTTTACAGATGATTCGGAGATGTGGAGCTTAATCAAGGTATCTAAACTTATGTGTTTATTACATCTACTCTTATTTTCTACTTGTATTTATGTCTGATAGTTTTGCATTTGAAACAGAATACTGTCTGTACATGGCAACCACATTAAAGGTTCTAGCTCTCAAAAAGTGTTTCAGCATTTCCAGAACTCCAGACTTCTCTAAGTGCTTGACGTTAGAGGGGTTGACTCTCGAAAGATGTGACAATTTGATGGAGATTGACTGTTCAATTGGAAGATTGAAGTGCCTGATTGACTTGAATATAAACAACTGCTTGCGTCTTGTAGAGTTGCCTAAAGAAATCGGAGGACTAGCGAAACTTAAGCACTTCTCTTCGACAGATTGCTTTGGGGTGAGCAAACTTCCCGGCTCAATTGGAAAACTAGCATCCTTGACGGAGTTGTATCTGTCAAACACGAGAGTCACAAGCTTACCTGATTCAATTTGCAGACTAAATTGATGGTTCCTCATTCTCTGCAGTGATAGATGTCTTGTTCCATATAATGCATATTTGTTTTAGATTCCTGTAGCAATACTGTCTTTTCCTTTTGCCTCTTTCATCAATACATTCAAGTTCAGTCACCTGAATGGAAGAAATTCAAGGTTAGAGATTTTCACTTCTAGACATTCCAAGGGATACGGAAGGTCGTAATGTGCGTCGTACAGGAAGGAACTTAATTTGGAAAAGCAAAACCGTCTTTGAAGGAAGAAAAGGGGTGATGCTACACAACATAGATTACTCAATCATCATTCAGCTGTGTACTAGACTCATGATGTCTTGCAGTTAGGAGCCATGAGTTTGCTGTACCCCTGTTTGTGAAAAACGCGAAACCAATATTAAGAGAAAGATGCATTTGATGACATCTGCATTTTCTCATACTAGAATACTGGCTAAAGAAAATCTTACTTTTCATTTAGGAGGAGGCTAAAACAGAAGGGGATGCCGAAGAGCCCGACACTGAGGTTCAGCTTCAGTTCCATCCACCAGCAAGTTCTCAGGATCATGAAATTAGCGAAGAGCCTCCCCTTGACAATGTGAGAGAAGGGACTCCGCCTGGAAAGCAAAATCAGACCACGGTGCAAGACTCGAACCCTGTGTGTATTTCACCGCCATTTTCTATGTTGCGATTTATTGTTATCATGTCACAGAGAGTCAGAGACTGAAGAAGTATATGTTGAGCTTACTCACAACCTGTTTTTGCAGGTCTTGATGAATTTGCTCCACCAAGAACATTTTATGATAGATTCAAGACATGCTTAGTGAGCATATCGGGGAATATGTCTGCAACCGCGACTGTCCTAGCTTTAAAACTGAAATTCTTTGAGTTCGAAACAGAAAAGGCACTTGAAGGATATTTCAGAAATCGTGGAGAAGGAAAGATCAAGTCAAGTCTCGCCCTCGCCATTTTGGTTGATTGAAGAGCTAAGCAATGGCATCAAAGGATAACTTTCAGACAAGTGTTCCAGAAACAAGAACTCATGTTGCATAGGATATTCCTCCGCGTTGGGGATTCATTATCCATTTGTCCGAGTAAGTCTTTCTCCTAGTGTAGCACAAATTGATTTCCATATGGTTCAACTGACGAAGTATTTTCTAATAGTTGGCTTGTGTATGACAGTTTCTTCAACCTTCCGACGGCAGGTGATAAACCAACCGACAAACCAAAAGGCAGCTGATTGGCGCTGATGTACATTTTCAGCCAATGATTAGGTGGCCGGTTAGCAGTTATCTTTGTCGACATTCATTGGCCGAGATTTAATAGAAGTCGCCTGATTTCGAAAGCAGCGACTTCCTGAATTACGGACTCAACACGTTTTGTACACAAAACAACTTTTCATCATCTAGCGTGCACTTTTTGTTGATAAGGGAATCGTTCTCCAAAGTTGATAATCCGGTAGTTCTTCCATATCTCCTGAATTGCTCATGAATTGCTTGGTCGTAGCAAGCAAGTCCCGAGGAAGGATCTCACTTGTGCCCATGATTTCTAAGGACCCTGATATCAAGCTTTCTCTTGGCCCGTTCCCACTTGGGGACCAAGAACAACTTAGCCTAAATAGGAAGATTCAAACTCTCTTATGAAATCACTGCGGTTATAATTGTGACATACTATCATGTCATACAGAAAAAAATGCATTGAGCATATTAATTCTAGCCTAACTTTGCAGGTTTGGATGTCTTTTCCCCCACTAACTATATAGATCTTTGTACAGGTTTGAAAACTTTTTCACAAGGAAATAAGACTTATTTGCAAGAGACTAAATTTAATGAATCTCCCTCCACCAACCATGTACTTTTTTGAATCTCTGAAGGTCAAATTGACATTAGCAACTTTAGCATTTCACTATGCTTGGAGGATTTTTTGTTGTTGGTACTTTTTGGATCCTATTCCGGCGGCTCTCCCCTGGAAGTCGCCTCATAGGTATGCGTTTTGATTTCAACGTCGCAACTGCATGATATATTGTCTCTACACCAGCTTTAATGAAGCAGTGAAGAATAATATTGCGCTAAAATGCTCTGTTGGAGTGTAATTTCAAAAAATCCTAGCGACATTGAGAAAGACTAGCAGTGATTGCATAAACAAATAGCCAACAAACCAGAGAGAGAGAGAGCTGGAGGTAAAGTTGCTTTTTCATCTTATTGTGCTGGTGCTGTCTCTGTGGAATTTCTGGGAGAACGATCTAACATACAAGGAAAACATGATTGACAGATCTTGAACTGTCAAAGGTATGCAAGAACCAGGATAAAATTAAATCACAGAGTTTATACCTAATCAACAAACTGAAGATGGTAAAACTCATCAGCATTCATACATCTGTCATACATAAGGTTCTCGCGAGGCGGTGGGTAGTTCTAGCTCGGGCTCGGATATAAGAGGAGAGACATAAAAGTCGACCAACTCCTGGGTTACTTCTTCCAAACTTGGAGGATCCCACTGCACATTATTTGAAAAACCCACCATAATTTCTGTCATGTAAGTTGAGAAAATGAGTAAGGTTGGAAAATTTGGGACTTAATTTTACCTTTGGAGCGAAGTCCTTATCCACTAACCGTGCCCGAACACCCTACAGATGGCAAAGAGCACTATTAATCAGAACATAAATAGATCTTTGAAACCCCACGGATGGCAAAGAGTACAATCATCTGATAATAATGAGAGAGAGAAAAAAAACACAAGACTCAATCATACAATTGCAGTGGATGTCCAATATTCGCATACCTCACAAAAGTCTTTGGAAACTTCCCCAGAGATTCCACGAAGGGATATTCGGTATTCCCGAGTTAAACATTGATCAAGAGTCTGGAATCTGCCTTCACGAATCTGAAAGGATCAATTATAGCCAAGTCAATGTCTGAGAGAAGGAATCTATGTCCAACAAAGAAAATCAAGAGAATGGTAACTCACAGATCTTAAGGTGACTTTTAAGCTCAACGGAGAAGCTTCCCTTAGTTTCTTGAGGGTCATTGCACACCATCCATCATAAGAGTCAGCTGCTTCAATTTCCTAAGCAAGACCAATCTAATAAGATGGTAATAAAAGAACATATAGGATATTACCTATGCTCATTGCATTTCTCAATTCAATAGAGCCAATTCTAACATCATGTCATCTGGCAAAATAAAACATCAGTCATACCATCTCAAAAACCAGTATGATGTCAAGCATTATGGACTTCCCAATGATAAACATAAGAGTCCTTTTCAGGGTCTCCCATCCAACTTACCAGTGCATGAATAATTTCCTCGACTGTGTCATGGCTAAAGCATTTATCGATCACATCAATCCTGAGTTAACCACTAAAATATTGTAAGAGAACAAGACAAAGATACTCTGTTTGAAAAATTATTCAATACATACTTCAATAACTGCAACAAACAAAACTGAAGAGATTAGAGAGCAAAAGAATTGCTGGCCATAAGCAAAACAAAATATGCAGGTTTATTCTTTAATAAAGGCGAGAACGAATATACTTGCACAGAGAACGAAGAAACTTTTTTCCATAAAAGCAGCAATCACTATGCTATCTGGAATATTTACATGTCCCTTGCACAGTTCGAATGTGCAAAACAACTAATAATATGTTATCACTAATAACTTATCATGCAGATTTTAAGTGTTTAGAATGACTGATTCATAGTTCTACTCAGGGTTTGGATAAAACAGAATCAACCACAGAAAAGTGTGAAAATAGCTAGTACAAAAAGGTCCTAGAACGCAATATACTCACAATGTACATAATTTATTAGCTACATCACAAACTTCTCTAGTGTGCTCCCCCAGACAGATGTATAATGTAAAGTTATACCATATAGATCCAAAAGCATACAGTCATTCACGCAGAGGAGGATGAAAGTAACAAAACCATGCTGCAAAGATCCCAGAAAGCTGTAGAATAAAGTTGAACGTTACTTATGAATGATACTCCTCCTGTCAGGATAAACAAGATCACCATATTGTGAAAGGGATGTCTCTATAACAGACGGATCATCAGTAGTCAGTTTACCAAGACGCTCTTCGATCAAAGCCAATCTCTGTCAAGGTCATTGTTCATAACTCAGAAGAGATTATCATGGTATGTAGTGCTAAAAAACTGGCAGCAGTCAAAGGTGCATTAAAAACAAACCGCATTTAGTGAATAGTGAGTAGCCAAGCGGCAGGCAACCATTTCCACACCATTAAGCTTATCCCCCGTGAGAGCCAGGTATTCCCCTGGAAGAAGAAGGCCACGCATTCTAAGACAATATCCTAATGCTAGTTATTGACAAATTTGGATTCCAAGAGGAAGAGTACTAAACCGTGCAAAGAAAATACTGCGGAAACTATATGAGCTTTTCATTACAAACAGAAAGACAAAAAAACTGTATGATCTCTTCATGCTTTCAATGATTAAGTATACTTTGCAAACAAAGGCTTCTCTTTAGTGCAATGCATTGGATGGTCTTCAACCTTAACTGCATGCCAGAAGGGCACTCATGGATACAGTAAAACATACAACCATGCAGTAAAGATTAAATTTCCGAAGAACTTCCAGTTTACAGATACCAACAGCACATATTATCGAACACTTCTGGCCTATTTTTAAATTTGGTGAATGATCTTTTTAGTTCGTTACACAGTTTCGCCAAGACCTCCCCTTTATTTGCAGAGACAATGTACCTAGATAGCCAGGTAAACGGGAAAGGTGGAAGGTAGCTCCTGCATCTGGATGAAATCCTATTTGAACCTCTGGATGGGAAAAAACCTGCAATTGAAAGCATTAGCTCAAGCATTACTATGCAGAATTGCAGCAGAAATATGAAACCAGGTGCATTATGTGATTGTTTGTTCAAGTTAGTCCTTCCATTAAAAAACTAAACGAGAATGGTGACGTGGCTGTTAAGAGACTGTAACATGCCACCTCGGCATCTATGGCAGCCACGTAGGGTCCACGTGGCTATTACATGGTTAAAAAAAAATAAGGTTGTGGTTTCAGAAAGAAAATTGAAAAAAGAACAAAAATAAAGGAAAACCATCTTCAGATTGCTCCGGCAAATAGAGGGCAGTCACACACCGTCAGCCACCAGCAAGGGTGGCCAGACGCTCCCCAGGCTCAGGCAACAGTGGCTAGACCCTCCCCACGCTCAGGTGACAGTGGCCAAACCTTCAAGGATCTTAGGAGTGGTGCAGCCCCCATCCATCACAGAGGTACACACCCAAGAGAGAGAGATACGAGGGAAAAGCATTCCTGGTCCTCGGCCGCCCCTCAGCACACAGCAGCAAGGGCCATGGCCTCACCACAGATCTAGGCGAGGGTCGCAGCCTCAAGTCAGATCTGCAGTGGTTCTGCTGGGATTTGAACTGGTCCGAGAAAGATTCATGAGAATTTAATGTGTTCAAATTTTTCACTCGTCGCCAAACAGTTTTCAATAAATAAATAAAACTAGATCAGAAGGATTGAGTGGTTAAGTGCTTTGTGATTTGGAGGATTCAAGAATACTTTTCTTTCTTTATTTTTTTTTTTTTTTGGTGGTCCATGATTCAAAGAGCACAGCTCGAGAGCTCGTGGTCATTGTAGCCTTGTATTCTTGTGCTTCTGTATTGAGCTCAAACAGAGTCAACCCCCTAAAAGAAAAGAACTCGGTATTTCCTTTATGCCATTTCTGTTGATGCTTTGTTAAATTTCCTCGATTTGGGTTGATGGGTTATGTGGAGCTTGATTGGTAGAGTTAGTTCAGGCTTCCTGTTTCAAAAAATTTGCTATTTCATGTTTGTTGGCCCAGTTATTTGATTCCTCTTTTCTTGAAGATTTTGTTTTGTGCGAACACAACGTCAAGGCTCTGTCACACACTCCCTCTGTCTCTCTGTTGCGTGTGGCATTCAGAGGCGACAGCGGCAAGTGCTGCCCAGTCACCATGACCGTGGCGATGGCTGGGCGACACTGCCTGCACGGCAAGCCACCCTATACCCCCCCAAGTCGCCCTTACCCCTCCCTCCCTCCCTCCCTCCCTCCCTCCCTCCCTCCCTCTCGCTCTCGCTCTCGCTCTCTCTCCCTCCCTCCCTCGCGCCCTCGCTCGCGCTCGCGCTCGCGCTCGCGCTCGCGCTCGCCCTCTCGCCCTCGCCCTCGCCCTCGCCCTCTCGCCCTCTCGCCCTCTCCCCCTCTCCCCCTCTCTCTCCCTCTCTCTCTCTCTCTCTCTCCCTCTCTCTCTCTCTCTCTCTCTCTCTCTCTCTCTCTCTCTCTCTAGGCTTTGCTTTAGTTAATTTTCATTCCACCTCAGAAATTTGCTGAAGAAGAATGATGATGTGGCGTTGATGTGGAGGGGCATGTCCGCATCCCAGTCTAACAATTTGACGGAAGGACTAACTTGAACAAACATATAGTTCAAGGACTTGATTGCACAAAAAAAAAGTTGAGGGACAACAATGCAAGTTGAAAAAGTTCAAGGACCTCCCATACCATTATGCCATGTATAAAATCTGTGTTAATCGCCGATCCCATGATAATTTAGCTCACTAAACCTATGTTCCAGCTAAGAAGCAAATTCCAGAATAATGACAGACAATGGCATTGAACCTCACCATTAAGATAAGAAATAAGTTGTCAAGGAAGTTGAATGAATACAACCCCAACGAGCACATATATGACAGCAGTTAACATCTATATTAGTATTCAGAAAAAGTCACATACGGTTTTATCAGTTGCTAATCGAAACATTCCAGGGAGAGATATCCCAGCTCCACATGCCATAGTGACACCATCCAAAATAGCCAGCTGCCCAAGAGTGAAGTAAATAATAAGTGACCGACTCATAAGTTGATACTAATACCAATGCTGAGACATCCAAACAACTTTGATTGACTAACAATTAAATCCCAGATATTGAATATTACACCTACTAAATGGGTAGCGCTTGCAATTTTTGAAAATGGGTCGACAAGTTGATGTCAAGTAAACAAACACTTTAATAGAATATTAAATGCCAGATAATAAATAATGAAAATAACTTGAAGGACATCATGCAATTAATTTTAGAAACGGAATCCTGCTTGACATGGAATAAACTGTGCCTATAAGATGACTCCTATAAACCAATTGCAGTAAATGTCACTCTCTTTACATTTGACTCGAGGAACAAAGAGGGAAAATGTAAATGATTTTTAATTGTTCTTCTTTCTTAATTAAACCTAGAGTGATAAGTAGACAAGAGCTAAAAATTAAAAGGACTAAGTTTTGCCCCAAGAAGAATCATGTAAAGAATCACAAGGACTTACTTTCTCCTCTAATCTCACGATGAATTGCCTTACATATAAAGATCGTGGTCATGCAGATCATTAGTCAAAGATAGTTTTACTGGTCATGCCACCAATGCGGAGGTACCTCATCTACTTAAGATTCATTTGTAACAAAGTATGTCCACCTTAGTGACCTAGACTGCTTGTGCTACGGAAAATGGTGCCCAAGCGGAATGGAGCAGATCACATGTCAAGAAGCACGATATCCAACTAGTAGGATTAATCCTGACCAAAAAAAAACACTAGTAGGTTTAGTAATTTCAATAATTTGGATTGTGATAGAGCTCCAAGGATTCATCCACCATCACTCACTTTGTAACACAGAAAGTTTCTTTTGCCATTTTTTTTCCGAGATTCTGAGTTTAGAGCAACATCTAATGTGGTGTTACTATAATCATTCATCCAAGTTACTTCCAAGATTTCAAAAGTTCATGTAAACGCTTTCTAATTGTATAGTGAACTGGTTATTGTTCAGATTCCAAATACTAGCGATCCACAATGTAAGAGTACCCTATATCAGCATGTTTACATAGGTTGTAGTTGCAGGGATATTAGCAATCTCCATATCTCTGGAATTCAGTAATACTGCAAGATGTGAGATTCAAACTTTTTATCCATGACAAAAAAGCTAACTCTTAAGCATACTTCAACCACCTATTCACAAAACTTGAAGCATCAATTCAAAAACTGTAAGACGAGTTTTATAGTATCAACTATATAATTTATTAGAACTATACGAATCTAGGGTGAAAGTTCTGTTTCTCATCCAGCCAGGTTAAATCATACCCTACTCTATGATGTCTGGCCAATGATATATTGTGTCAAGAGGTCATTACACAAAGCAAGAGAAATTCAGAGGAAAATCCAAGCCCTGAAATTATCCATTACACAGTAGACTGACTCTACGTCTCAAAAGAGCTCACAGATTATAAACCTTAAAAGGAGGTACTCACATGCGGTTTCAAATATGTCCCTTGCACGTAAACGAACTTATATAATGTACCAAAAAAAGTTTTGCACTCCTCAATATTCCCTGCATACATATTGACTATTTGATTAGAAAAGACATTTAGGAAAGAAAATAAAAAGAACTAAAAGATCATAATCAAAGGAGTAAAAGTAGATTCATAGCAGAGTTGCATGTTCTTTGAAGAGCACTTGAGGGGCATTATTTCACACTTCCAACTAATTTTATCTATCATATCCCACCTGATTCAATATATAGTTCCACTCAAATACACTAATTCCTAGTCCTTAACCTTTACTCTACAGCCACGAATCCACCATTGCATATCTTGTTCAGTTATAAAAATTACCTTCAGATGTTGATATTTAACACCCCAAATTATCACCTAATACAATATTCTTGCCCTTGAACCAATCCTCTGCTTCTAACAACTAATAATATAAATAGCAAAGAAAAAGGCCACCATAAAAACTATAAGAGGAAAAAACTTGTTTATAATAGAAAGCCAAATAATGGAAAGGATTCATAACCAACCGACCTTCAGTGAGCAAATGGTAAAGGGCAACGACATCTCCACCTGAGCAGAAAGCTCTGTCACTACCCTTCACATCGACAAAATTGCGAATGTTAAACCAAAGATTGTGAATCCTGACAATAATAAAAGGAATGCCTGAAATGTGAATCAATTCCTCCTTCTGTCTAGACTCCAGACAGAGAAGAAAACCAGGATCTATCTGAAACTATCAGCTCTTATATGAGCGTAATGACAATACCTTCATCACCACAAACCCGATGTTTGGATTCTCTTCCCATGATTCATAGAGCCTCTTTAGCCTGGCCACCTGCAGAAAATAACAGCACAAAGTTGAAGCTCTAATTGTTCTAGAAAAGAAAACTAAACCAGGTATCATGAAACACGAAAAATGAACAGGCTTTTCATTCTGATTGGGGTTGGTGAGGAATTATTTCGAGTTGGAGAGAGAGGAAGAACCAAACCATTGAAGTAGTGAGAGAATTAAGAGCAGATGGTCTGTTGAGGATCGCGGTTCTTGAGTTGGCTCTTCCATCCACTAAAACCTGACGCCACAAAAAAATATGAATCGAAATATAAGCTCCCAATCTAAATGAACGAATCAAAATGCTTACCTGGACAAGTTGCATCAAATGAACAAATTGAAACTCAGAGAGAGAAAGAGATAGAGGGAGGGAAGGACCTGGTCTTGGATGTCGTCGTGGCTAGCGTAATGGGGCTGAGCAGAGAAACTTCTCTGGTGAGGGAAAGAGCCGAGCTTGCGAAGCGAACGCCTGGCTCTCACTAAAACCTTCAAGCTATGCATCTCTCTCTCTCTCTCTCTCTCTCTCTCTCTCTACTTCTCTTGCTGTATTTTGAATACTCTACCGGGGTTTTTGAAGGGTGTTTCTCTGGAGCAATGCCCGAACCGCTGTCACTCCAGCCTCCCCTCAAAGTGAAGAAGGGAACGTTGAACACTGAACAGGGCACCCTCAGACGACCCAAAACGAAGAACAGAGCCCACTGCCAGAATCTACAGATCAAGCGGCCATTCCATCCAATTCAATAAGGTCTTGATCTGATTGTCTGAAGTCACAGTTGTAAGAGAGAACTGATATTGGGCTTTTTTCATCTGGGCTTACACATATGGACCGGTCTGATCCAGTCTAGGATCTGGACGATAAGGGCCTAATTCCAAATGAAGCTCATTCAGTAGTTCCTCCTCCAAGAATTTTTCTTTAGTTTGAGACCAAATTTTGTGTCGTTGAGTAAATTTTTGCCATACGATTTCCACTGCAAACTTATGCTTGTCTTCCAGCATTTCATGTTTAGTGTTAACTTTATGTTCCAAATCAGTTCTACCTGCTTTCATGTCGTGTTAGCGCTTCAAGAACTGCTCATCTTAAGAAGATGTATAGAAGCAATGGAGCTGCTGCTTTTTTCGTTGTAATAGTCAAGGTGGAGATACCAATGGCTTCAGTCTGAAATTAAAAAGTGGAGATAGAAATGCTTTATTGCATTGCTTGACTACAAACAAATTATTCTGGTCAAATTAAGTCCAAAAGAACGAGGTTACATAAATCTCCAAGAGATTTAGCTCTGAACAACCATGTACTCGTCTCAGAAAGCAGTGCAACTCCATCTGCAGTACTCTTCATGTTGGAAGATCTCATTCGATTGTCGTTTTAGACCTTTCAGTTAACTGTTGCCAGTCCGTAGCTCGTGTGTGGCACTAGTCAGCTCGAAAACGAGTGGCCTTCCTCGGACTCTTCCACAGGAACAGCATATGGTGAACTCCAATCAGCATCGAAGACTTCTTGAAGCTGCGAAACTATGTCCTGGTTATGCGTCCCGAAGCCGACACCAGCAGTAGTATAAAAATAATCCCATACGAGGTTGCTTGTTCCAATGTGGGCTCTCACATCGCTAACGGCATACTTTCCATGGTTGACCCGGGTGAAACCAGGATACTTATTCCCAGTGCTAGTCCCATTGCTAATCGCAGCTCCAGTCACGTTAAAACCCGGGACTAAGTAGTACTTGATCTCGACTTTGCCAGAACACTTGTTATATTTTGAAGATGAGCAGAGGACATTTGAACGGAGGAGAGATTTCAGGTAAAGGTCAGTGTTGTTTATGAAATGAGCCCAATATGCTACCAATATCTTCACCTTGGCATGCTTGGCAAAGACAACCTGAAAATTATTGTTACATCAGAAAATATGTTCCCAGTAATAACACATAGGAGGATATAAAGTTTGTCAGTAGAGAGAAATCACAAAAGGCCTGTGTGATTAATCCATTTTGTCAGTAAGCAGTTCTGCATCAAAGCAAAAGCTTTACACATTTTCCTCGAATCATTTCAAAACCAAAGTGGCGAATGGCTGTAGCAGGAAATGCTACTGCTTATGATAAGCTGAAAGCATTTTCGTTTCTCTGTTCCAAGCACACGAGATAACTCAAAAAAAAAAGAAGCCAATGATCCTTCATCAGAGTTCAGACTTCAGTATTGGTGGTGCCATTAAATGCTTCATTGGTTCGTCACAGTCCATCTCCATAACAACCAAAAAAACACAATCCGGTAGATGCAAGACTAAAAATGATTCGAATGAACACCATATTAACTTGTACCGGACAATTTGGTTCCACATGTACAAACAAGGGCGGAAACTGTTGCAAGAAAGGAGCCTACCTCTGACACAGCAGAAGAAAGGGACGACCAGTAAACAGTTTGCTCAGCATATTGTGATTGACCAAGCCAGTCCATTGTGCTGATCCTAACAGTGCCCCCACTTCCAACTGATTTAATTGTGTCAACCCACGCCTGTTCGTCAGCCTGGTACTTGCCAAATGACAGCTGCAATGGCAGTACATCATATGTTAAAGTAGAAGCTTGAAAGATGAAACTTAGGGGATCCTCCAAAAGGATCAGTAGAGCAATCGCAAAGGGATTCAATCAACTTAAAAGTTGAGCACCCTCACTATTCTTGAAGGAAAATGTACACGAATGTTCCACACCGAAAAATGTTTTACCCGCTAAGATACCAGTTAGAAGACAATAGACAACTAGACTGGGTCAATTAACCAAATTCTAGATAAGCATGGGCACCTGAACGGTAATATCGCAAAACAATGAACTTAATAAACTTAACTTCAAATGCAACCATTCAATATCTTTTGATTCAACAAACAGCTTAGCACGAAAAAAGTGTAAACTGTGATGGCAACTATTTCAATGATGCCCAATTGCAATTCTTACCTTCTATATTAAGACGAAACTATAAAAGATAAATAGGTAGGTTTTGGACAAGTTACCTCTGGAGGAGCAAAAGAAAGATAGCTAAGTTGAGATTGTGAAGATGTATGATTACGTCCAGGAGTATCTATTGGAAGACGAAACATGTGAGGATGTGACAGGACTGGATAACCTGCTACATGAGGAACCTCCACAGATCGAGGAAGAGGCGACCTGCCATGACATGTTTGCTCACAGACAATAAGTGGACTCGGAAAATTGTAACGTCACCTTTACTCTAGATCATTACGATAGCAAGTGAACTGAAATTTAATCAAGCAAAAAACCTTCAGTGGAGCACCAAACTGATCCAATGGTTACAACATCACATACAGTCTAATATCAGACCAGGAATAAGTTGCTGATTTCAAATTTGAGAATTAACTTTTTTACAGAAGCCTGTAAACAAGTCTAAGCATTGGAGTTGCCAAACTAGAGTGAGCCATGTCTATCCAGTTGTGGACAGGCATACTAATAGAAGTCCTCAAGAGAGAAAATCTTGTCCTTGTCTCTTGTTTCAAAAAATTCTTCCTTCTTTTAAAGGCTATGTACCATTCACTGGAGAATTTCTGCTTGCTCATCAGTCCCACAGCAAAGCATTTTTCCCAACGAACAGTTCAAAAATAAAACCCAATCTCTTCCTTTCAATCTGGATATCTCTACTTTTCTACTTTTAAAAGCTATTTACTATACATGAAAACATTTCTGTTTTCTCTTTGCTCGTATATAACATTCAATCATCTGGGAGAAAACAAACTGAAAAATAAGTAGCAAACGCCAGGAATAAGTATTTAAGATTCACTTTGGCAAACACTTATAGCTGATCCAACCTAGTGGGTTAAAGCTTGGTTTGTTGTTGTTGTCACAATCATTTTTAAAGACCTCTGATAAAGATAAGAATCAAAAATCTGTTAAAATATTCTAAACTGCAGCAAAAGATCAGTCGATGAGCGCTGTGAGTTAGCAAGAAAAGAAATTTCAACAAACAACAGAAGATTCAAATTACCCACCACCTGTCAATCAGCATAACCTCGGAAGTTTTATACCTGAGCCTAGAGTTAATCTGAAGGTTGAAAGACCACAAAAAGATATTCCTTGACTAGAATTGATACAACAGAAAATCCCATTGAGCAGAGACGTGCTTTGTGAAAGGAAAATGAATTCTTTATCACCCAAAGAAACAAAGAAAATGAACAACACAACCAATGGCCAGGGGATAAAAACAGAAGAGCGACATGATTAACAAATTCTTATATTATGCAGGCAAAAGAGTCACGCAAGAAAAAGTGCAATATGGATGTTTTTGTCATACTTGCATCTCTCTTCAGATTCAAGGAAATGTGACCAACAGGGAACTTTTCTAGTAAGCTGCCATTGGTGATCCAAGACATTCTTCGTGTAAGCTGAAGCATTGAGAGAGGAAAGTTTCCACAGGTTGTCATTGTAGGATTCAACCTTCTTTGCTATTTTGGGACAATTAACAAGGTATATTCCAAGTTCCTTCACCTGGAAAGGTTTGATCATCAGAATTCTTCTATATGGCTCACATACACTAACAAATCTACAGGTTGTAGACATTAAAAAGAGGCGATATGTCTTAGAATGGTGTGAATGTGGCATAATCTTCTACAATCTTACTTGCAAATGGGCCGCTTATAGCTGAGAATCCGCACCTCTTCTTTTGCTCAGTCAAAATTTATTTAGCCACAGCTGGATCGGTATCCGCAGCAATAAAAGAATGCAGAAAAGGCTATACTATATTCCTGAGAAAGGGACTTCTTAAGTAAAACGTGTACCTGAGAAAGGGACTTCCAATCGTTGTTGGCAGATCCAATATAAACATCTCGATTATCTGATATCCACACTTTTGCATGAACTATGCCTGATCCCCACCATTTGGCAAATAACAGAGTTACAGACTTGACGTTTGTCCTTCCCGAAGCAAGGTCATTTGGTTCTTTGTCATAGTCAGGATACACTCCTGAGTGCTGTAAAAGCCTGATGGAGGTCAATATTCTTCAGAGGTGGGCTAATGTTTGCATGAAGTAAATGAGAACATCTCTAATATACATGGCACATATGAAAGCAGAAGCCTCAAAGAACATGGTTTGGGCTTATGCAGTATAGACATTTTGCTCTCCTTCCTAGATACTCAATATTAGGTTCCAGACTTCTCTATAAGTAATCAATTACTCACTGCTTTGGTAAGTAACTCTGGGACTACAGTCGTTCACTATCTTCATCCATCAGATTAATCTCCTTCTTGAGGCTCCCTCTGAGCTCTTGGAGGACTAGGATTATCCAACGAATGAACTTTTAATTTCTCAAAGGCAAATCTGTACATCAATTGCATCACTTAGAGCCCGTGCAGCTCTCCAAGATAGACGATTTTCCGGGATTTCACTCGGGAGAACACATTAAGCAAATTACGTAACACGTGCTTCAGAAACTTAGAATAAGAAAACATTTGACACGTTAACAGAAAGTTCAATAAAATACCAGGAGCAACAAAACTATGAAAAAAAAATTCCAGATACAAAATACAAGGTAGCCATGATCAGCCATTTTGTGAAACACCCCAAACTTAAAGCTCCAATTGCTACCAAAGCAGCTTTACACGGACAAATCACTATATGCAAGGGCATGAGCAAGCACTATCTGCAATTACCTAATAGTGACATTCCGATCAGCGGCATCTTCGATGCCTTTGTAAACACCGCGACCCCAATCGGCCCCGAATTGGAGCATATCAGACTGAGAGTAACCATAATCGCCGGATTGGGGATCATCCGGACGAGCAAGCAGCTGCCAATATTGCGTTATGATGTCCAGCTTCTTCGTCGAGTTTCCCGCCAACCACCGGAAAACATCCACTAAACCATTGGTTTCCCCAATCAGCGACCAATACATTTAAAAAATCCATTTTTTTTTATCACCAACCTCCGTCTCTCCTACTCTGTTTCCTACAATTACGATTTCTAAAACCAAACTGCAGCGCATTGCTTTAGTTAAACGCGCCGTTGCGACGGAAGAGGGGGGCGCTTACCGGTGGAGAGGACGCCGGGGACGCGGCGGAGGAGGGGCATGTCGGTGGGGATGGATTGGACGAGCCATGCCTTGCAGTGAGACGACCTCGCCGAGACGGTGGGCGCAGAGAGATTGGCTACGGCGATGAGTGTCAGAGCAGCCAAAAGAGGAGATGAAGGGAGACGGGGCTTCATCTTCTGGGTTCAGTTCAAATGACTCTGCGCTTGTCTTAGTCAACAAGATGGGCATGTTCCAATGGCTGAAGAGAGAGAGAGAGAGAGAGATAAGGAAACTGGTTGCTTGACGGTCGGTTATCCACCGAAAAACCGGATGAGCTGGTCATCCGGTCACATTGTTCTTCACATTTGACAAGCACATTCTCATACGAGACAATCCAAGCATATTCGTCACGAGCGTACTAAAAAAACTGATTTCGTTGACACGTTCTTCGTCATGTGTAACCTATAACCATACTCAGTAAAAAGAATTTATCAGATCTATCATCTATTAATTATTTATTTAATCATATGATCTAGGATTATGTGTTAAGTATAACTGCAAGATCTTATAAAGTATGTCCCTATTATAGAGTAAGACGGTCCTATCACGTTTTGCATAATGATGATTTGCTATTGATCTCGTAACAATTGCCTTGGAACCGAATAACTTGCTCTTCCGATCCCATAGAAGCTGTGGCCTTTCAAAACATTATATTGCTTCTAGAAGGTTATTTAGTCTTAGGTTATGCTTAATTAAACAAAAGACCTAAATGATCATGGCCACTACACCTACATATTGATGCAGAATTATTATACTTGAAATATATCAAAATTAACAATTTATGATCTATAATTATGTTCGTGTGCATTGTCAATAATGTGTCTCATTTTATATCATCGATAGAACATTTCAAGGGGTAACACGCGATATCATCAATCATTCAATTGCATGAATATGTAGGGGTAGTGGCCATGATCATTTATGAGTGGAGCTTTCTTTTTTTTCCAATTCTTCTTCATGGAGTTTGGAAATTTTTCCGAATAGTATTTACTACATAGATAATTTTAAAGTTCTTTCGAAACCCATGTGAGGTTTTTCCTGAAAATGGAAGAACCAACGTAAGATATCCCCCATTGTATAAATTGTCGAAAGTAAGGTCAAACATTGTTTCGTTTCTATCCACCCATGGGTGGCTCAGTTGGTTATGGCGCACTTGAGATTGTGTGCTTAGGCGTACTGGTCCTAGGTTCGATTCTCCAGCTGAGCACCTGTGATTTAAGTGAGGGCCATGGCGATGGGATGTTGTGATAGTCTCCCTCGATGAATAGTCGAGGTGCACGCAAGCTGGCCCGAACACCTCGGTTACCATATAAAAAAACAAAACAAAACGAAACATTTTCGTTTCTTGTAAGCGAAAGAAAAAGAAAGTATTTTGTTAGGATAATATCATCAAACGACTGAAAAAGATAACAGTAATTAATGACATATTTGCAAAAGATTCTGGCAGACCCATCATCAACTTTCGTCCAACCTAAATTACGCGGGAAAAATATGAACTGTGCATTTACATTCGACTTCATTTTGAAGATAGGTTGCAAAATGGGATAGTGGCAACAAATCATTTTTGGATTTTGGTTCAATGTGTGATATGGTCCCTAAATTTTTAATTTGTTCAATGTGATCTTGTACTTTAAATTTGTTCGATGCGATCCCTAAACTTTTGATTTATGTTCAATTTAGTCGTTAGACTCTATGAATCAGGGTCTTAAAAACTTGCTTAGAAAGAATCACAAACCCTTCCCCCTTGGCTTTGATACCATGAAGGGCGCAGGATCTGGGGATGCTAGTAAGAGAGGAAGGAAACAACTTATAGAAGAGTTTAATAATTCTAGAGAGTTGGAGGATGAGTTAATTGATTTAGGATTTATGAAAATTTTCTTCTTTTGAACTGGTCTCTTTTAGACCTGGAATATGTGGGAAGCAAAATGAAGTAATATTCAAGGAGTTCTGTTAAATTTATTAAAATGAAGAATAAGATTCTTACGCTTATGAAAAGAATATAAAAGAGGGCGAGAATCATAAACGTCTTCTTTTGTTGAAGTAAGACGAGAAGAGTTCTTCAAGAGGAATATCTAAATAGAAATCGCAGAAGTCTATAAAATATACAATAAATTCTAAAGCATTAATTATGAAAGCAACACTCAGAAAAGTTAAAGGATATAGAAAGCGAGGATGCATAAAGTAAATTGCAGACCGCCGGGAGGAGGCACGGCCTTCCGATTTCGGGGTTTGGTATTTAAAATGCAGAAAGATAGGAGAGACAAGATCGTACCGCCAAAGGAGGCAGAGCCTACCGAGTCTTGGGGTGTTGATCTATATAAACGAACGTGCATTCAAGCTTATATAAATTCCGAACCAAATATACAAAACAACAAGTAGTAATATACAAAAACAGAAACTATCCATGAAGATGGAGAGTTTGTAAAAGTACAAGTGCAGAAAGTTTTTCAAAAACTTTGAGATCCGCAGACCATATGTAGATCTGGAAACACAAAGGTGAACAGGGATGTTCTTATGAAATGGGTTTCTGGATCGGGAAACTTACTGGAGTATTTTGTCCAGGAAGGAAGCTTCGAGATCTGTCAGAAGTGTATGAAAGGGTTTAGGTGTTTGGGTTCTCCTGGAAGGACTTCAGTTTCCTGAAGATGGATCGGTGTATGGAAAGTATCTGTGGAAGAAGATGAATAGGAGAGAGGTTCTCGTGAGGAGAGGGAGAGAGAGCTTTGGAAGTGTTGAGAAGTGAACCCCCCTTCGACTGAAGTGTGAGGGTCTTTTTAAAGAAACGGTAACTTCCTGTAGCAACAGTGATTTTTTTGGATAAAGCCGCTACAGTGAATAGTAAAAGTTGAAATAGTGAACAGTGATTACAGGTGTGTACGTATGAAAATACGGATATAAAAAGAACCTACGAAGTCCTAGCTACAACACGTAGAAGGATGTCTTCAAGGTTGGGTGGCTCCGAAGTCAATCCCGTAGCAGTCATCTTCGTTGGTATTGCCGCTATGGTGTGATTGGGAGGAGTCGTCAGAAGCTTTAGATTCCTCGTATTCTGCGAGAGCCTGCTTCATCAGTCCGTAGAACTGTTCTTCGCTCTGGGATGAAACTAGCTTGGAAACGGCCATAGACCTGTTATGCAAGAAGGGAGTAACACTGGAAGTTGTTGCTTCGTGTTGCTCTTTCAGCCATGCAGTAACAGATTCTTCTGAAATTTTATTTAAATATTTTGCACCATCCCACCATTTGGTCTTGTATTTTCTTACAAGGACGAGGGTTGTGGGACAGAAGGAGGTTTTCGTGTACCCGAACTCCCAGGCAGAAACCCAAGAGACACGAAAATGTATAAAATAGAAGAGGGAAACAGGAAATGAAGTTTCATGTTTCTGGGGTTTGAAATTTGCATTAAATTTTTTGTAACCTTTTTGTGCACAATCGGGGAGAATATCAGGAATAGGTCCAAGGTGATCCCACCATCTGATGAACCATAGAGGGATGGTTTTGGTGTCTATTTCTTTTTCAAAAAAGATGAGCCACGTGTGGCGAAGGTTATAGTTTTGGCGGAAGAAAGCGTTCCACCAGGCTTGCTGATAATCAAAATAATTATAGCAAGTTCTGAAAGGGAGAGACTGGGTAAGTCTCATTTTGAAACTTTTTTGGGCCGAAGGTTTCGATTCCCATTGAGAAGGATGGATGATCCTTTTGATTCTGGCGGTGGAGTAGTTGACTTCATCGCCGTTTTGGAAATGCTTGAACTCTATGGAGCCTGTTTCAGATAAAATAGACTCGTAGAAATCCAAGGGTTTGCCGAGATCATGTGGGGTGTAAAACCAGTTTTCCCCAAACATGTTTCTGGCGAAATTATAAGGGTTATCATTATAAAATCCTTTTTCAACAGTTATTATGTTTTGAAAGTTTGATTTTGTAAAAAATTTTGATTTTTGAATAGAGCTGGGCTGGGATGTTGCCGAAACAACTACCCTGCTGTCTATCCTTTTCAAAGGTGAGGGGGACTGAACCTCCTCATATTCAAAGAGCTGCTGCTGCTGCTTTTCCTTGTCCAGGGCCTGCTGGAGGAGAAGCTCCAAAGTTTCCTTTGGGATTATGGAAAGGACATTATCTTTGGTGATTTCTGGGGGAGCTGAGACGGAAGGTTTTTTGTCTTTTTTCGACGATGAACCGAGGAAATTAGGTCTGGGAGGAGGCTGTTGGGTGGCCTCAAGCCAACTTTTTATTGGCGTGAGTTTACCATGTTGGGATTCAGGATGGTCGGACTTCATTTTTCCTTTGTCCTTTTTGGGAGGCATGGCTGTTGGGTATGATTTCCCTGTAAAAATTCTCGAGTGAGAAAATCTGGGAGAGAATTCAGAGTGCCATTAATAAATTGAATATCAAAATTAAAGACAGAAAGGATAGCTTGCCATCTGGCGAAAATTTGTTTTGAAGCAATATTTAAAATATCCTTTTGAAGAATGTCTTTTGCAGACTTGCAATCAATTCTTAATAGAAATTTTTGATTCAAAAGATCGCCTTGGAATTTTGAAATAGCAAGGACAATGGCAAGAATTTCTTTTTTGATGGTAGAATAGTTTTGTTGTGTTTCATTCCAGTGTTTTGAAATGAATTGGACAACTTGTTCTCCATCATTTTTCTTTTGTTTTAAAATTCCACCGTAGCCGATTTCCGAAGCATCAGTTTCTACAATTTTGAAAGCTGATAGGTCGGCGAGGTGTAGACAAGGGATCTCTTTTACAAGAGTTTTTATCCTTTTGACTGTATCAGTGTGAAGAGAACTCCAAGCAGGAGGGTTCTTTTTTAGGCGCTGATGCAGTGGTTTGCAAATTTTATTTATTTCAGGAATGAAGTCGATCACATAATTGAGACTTCCCAAGAACCTTTGTAATTGGGTCTTGTCTCTCAGTTCATCTGGGAATTTATCCGCGAATTGAATTGATCTTTCAATTGGGATGATGGTTCCGAGATGTATGTGATGTCCTAGAAACCTGATTTTGGTTTGACATAGGACGACCTTTGAAGGTGATAATGCCAAGCCACTGTTTTTGACAGTTTTAAAAAAGATATTCAAATGTTTGAAATGAGAACTTATATTGGGGGAAAAGACCAAGACATCATCAATGTATGTGATTATGAAATCAGAGTGGGTATTGAAAATATCATTCATAATCCTTTGGAATTCAGACGGAGCGTTTTTTAATCCGAAAGGCATAACATTCCATTCGTACTGTCCGAAGGGAACAGTGAATGCAGTCTTATACCTGTCTTTTTCATCAATCTGAATTTGCCAGAATCCTGACTTCAGATCAAACTTGGAAAATATTTTTGAATTATGCAATCTATTCAAAAGATCTTTTTTATTGGGGATGGGGTATCTTATCCATTTTAGGGCGGCATTCAGAGGTTTGTAATTAATTACTAACCTGGGAACCCCTCTTTCGAGTTCAGCATTTTTATTGACATAGAAAGCAGAACAGCTCCAAGGAGACATGCTCTTTCTTATTAAATTTTTATCAAGAAGGTCTTGAATTTCTTTTTTGCAAAATTCTAAGACTTCATGATTCATTTGGGTAGGTCTGGCTTTAGTGGGGATATTTTTCTCAGAAAAATCGGGTTCGTATGGAAGTTCAACTATGTAGCTTTTTCTTGACCAAAAAGCATTCGGGAAAGAGGAACAGATGTTTTCTTTGACGAATGATTCCATAGATTTGATTTTCTTGAGAGTATTAGGATTAGATAGGTTTTGTTCAATCCTTTTGTGTTCCAGGTCTTCTTTTAAAAAAGAAAGATGATTCTCTTTATCATGGATTAAACAATTTACTTCGGCGACAGAGTGCTCTTGCAAAATGTTTAGGTTTCTTGTTTGGGGTTTTTTGATGAAGTTGAAGACTATCTTTTTGCCAAGGACCTTGGTCTCAACTCCATTTTCAGAAACCTTGAAAGGTTGAATTAATGATATGAAAGGTGTTCCTAAAATTACAGATTGTTTTAAATCTTTTACAAGTAAAAAGGAGGTTTTGATTGAAACTTTTTCTTTTATTATTAAAGCTTCGGGTAACTTAAAATTAATTTTCAAATGTTGACCTTGTGCAGATTTTAAAGTTTCAGTGGTTTTTTCAAAATATTTGGTAGGGATCAAACCTCCTCGAATACAATTTAGATCCGCACCAGTATCAAAAAGGGCAATTGTTTCTAATACAAATTCATTGTTAATTTGTATTGAAATATCAATTAACCATTTCCTTGAGGTGACCTCAGAAAGGAGCATTAAAAAATTCTTATTAGGAGTAGGAGATTTTTCAGAATCATCCTTTTCTTTTCCTTTTAAGATTTTTGATTTTATTTCTAAAATCTCTTTTTGCATTTCGATTTGAGAAAGTTTGAGATTACGAATCTCGGCCTTTTGTTGGTTTATTTCGTATTGAATATCATTGATATTGGAGGGTCTTGTTTGAGCCTTTTTTCCTCTATTTAAAATCTCATTTAAATTGTAAGGTTTTTCAAAACGAAAAGGGTGTAATTTATGCAAGATTTTTTCTTTATCTTCAATATCAGAAATGTTGTCTATAGAATCCAAAATGATTTGTTCTTCTTTTGTCAAAACATTTATGTGAGGTGTTTTGTCAGAAGGTTCTTCGAAATTTTCAAAAGTTTCGGACTCAGAATCCAAATTTTCAATGTCGTTGATTTGGAGACCGTCTTCATTATCGGAAGAGAGACTAGAAGAGGATTCGTAATCAGTTTCAAGCATTAATTGATTTAACTGATTAAGAATATCTTCATCAAGGCTTAACTCATTAATCTTTTTATTTAATTTGCAAAATCTTTTGGTATGACCCTTTTTCCCACAATTGTAACAAGTAATATTGCTGAAATCTCTTTTGGTACTTGTTTGTTTATGGGTAGATTTCTTTTGGAGGTTTTCTTTTTTAGGAAAATTTTTCTTTTTATGAAATTTTCTCTTTTTGTGAGAAAGGTCTGGAGGGCATTTTCCAGAGCATTTCTTTGATTTAGAATGATCAAAAGAAGGGTCAAACTGTCGGCAGAAATCTCCTAAGGAAGAATGAGTCAGTTTCTTCTCTTTTTTGAGTTTCTTTTGAAGTTTGATGTCATTGCAGAGTTGGGAACCAATTTTATAAATGAAAGAATTGAGTTCACCATAAGATAGTAGATCGTATGGGATTGGATCCCCATGCTGTTCTCTTATCTTATCACGAACCTTGTTACCTATTAAAACAGGAAGACCTGCAAGGAATTTCTCTTTCCAGAAAGGTTGATTGCAATCTGGGCGGAGGAGGACTCTTTGGAGGAAAATGTCTTTGTATTCACGAAATTCACCAAGAGATTTACAGCTCATGTTTGAAAGCAAATCTTGGTTATGGTCGCGAATGATGGAAGGATCACCTATGAAATGCTGAGATATGGAATATATAAGAGTACTAACGGCATCCTGGACAGGGTAGCCGTAATCATCGAAGATGGTTTGACCTTCATTATCAATTTTTATAGCTTTTAAAATACCATCTCTTTGTTCTTCTGAGAGGTAATTATCCCACCAACCTTTTAATTGGCCAGTGAAACCAGCGATTAAAAGATAAGCAGTTTGCTCGTCAGAAGTGTCAGGAGTGGTTTTATAGGTTGTAGCAAGCATGATCATTTGGTTCAAAATGTTGATCAAGTTTTGCTCAGATGTGCCATCTATGTTCCATTCATAAATAGCATCTGAGGAATACTTGTTTTGAACGCGTTGGAAAGATTCTTCCAAAATCATATCAGGAGGGGTTGCCCTCGAGTAGTATAATTTTTGAGGTTCTTTCCAAGTCAACTTATTTAATTCAGGTTCAGAGTCTTCTTTATCTAAAACATGCAATTGGTTTTCAATTATTAAAGGTTTCTGAACTATTGGAGTATCTAAAACAAGGGGTTTTTGTTTTCCAAATTTTAGATTTTTTCTTTTATTGGCCAAAGCCATAGCGAATTCTTTGCTAACGGTTTTGGGCATTTCGAATGTTTTAAAAAGAGGAATTTTTAAATTTGAATTTTTGGAAAGAGTATCTTGTTGGATAGTTTGGGAAGATGAAGGGACGGCAGAGATTGAAGATTCAATTCTGTTGAGTTGGGTTCCAATAGTGTGAACAAATTGGTTTGTGAAATTGTTTTGTTCGATAATCTTCTGGACCCCTTTGTCTTCATTTTCTGAAGGGATTTTAAAAGGAGAAGCAATGACTTCAGAATCTCTGTGGGAAATTTTTAATTTTCTTAGAAGGGGATGGTTAGACTCGATGATACTACCATCGTCTAATTTCCATTGATATTGTTTATCAAGGACGGAAATTTCTTTTTCACATAAAAAATAATCTTCAAGCCAGTTAAAGAAGAATATATGATCTCCAAGCAGAAGCATGAACTCATAGTATTTTTCTTTAATTTCTTTAGCTTGATTTCTGAATTTTTCAAAGAACCAGTTTCTAATATCAGAATTTTTCTCAGAATAGAATTCTTCATTTAGAATGGTTTTGTTTGGTTCAAAATCTTTTTCCAGAACACAGACTTCTGGGTCATCATTTTCCATTTGAGAAGGAGTGGGTTCAGGGGACTCAGATCCTTGTCTTTCTTGGTGATAAACAGGTCTGGAGATCCCTGAGCTAGTGTCAATTCCACTAAGATTGGTTAGTGGAGGAGCACTAGGTCTTATGAAAACGGGATTGGGAGTGGTACCTTGACTGCTACTAGGAATAGTAATAATCGGAGGTAACACCGGATGAAGATCGACTGACCTTCGAGAAGAGAAACTATGGAAAGAGGTTTGGGACCTAATATCAAGAGACCTTCTAGGGAATTGTATTGTTACTTTCCCCTCAGGATGCTGGACGATATTTGTAGGTTCGCTATTTTGGATGACAGGTTGTAGAACTTCTTGATGTTCTATTTCCCATTGATCAGGAAGAGATACTTGATCCCAACAGATTGATTTGGGGATCATAGTATTCGATTTTGAAATGTCTGTTTGTAAAAATAAGGTTTCACCTTTAGGACTGATTTTGAATACCTTACTATCAAAGGCTGAGAGCATGACTTTGTAATGGACCTTATAAACAAGGGCTATAGGAATACAGCCTTCATCTATATGGTAATTATGAGTCTTGACTTGTAAGATCAATGAGTTCATAATTTTCTTATCATGTAATGAAATGGTAAGGTTTGGAGAACAATCAAAATGAATCGGTCCTCTGCAGAGACTTGTTTCGACAGTGCTGAGGATAGATTCTTCATAAATGGTAAGACGAGAATCTTTTAGGACAAGGAGGATTGAAGTGTTTAATCCTTCTTTCATTAAAGGTTTAATTCCAACTTGGACCATTCCAATGTGAAGGTAGTTAAACTTTTGTTTATGTTTTTTAATGGATTGTTCATTTAAAAGGCGGATTTGAGAGTATGAAGAAGAAAGTGGAACGTCTCTTTCTTCAGTAGAAATTATATAATCAGATTTTTTGAACAATTTGTAAGATTGTTTTTCATAGATCTGATCATATTTGACTTTTGGAATCTTCCAATTGTCAATAGATTTATTAAAATCTTCTATGGTTATTTCTTCTCTCAAAATAGGGCCTCGGTCATGAGACACCTCAGATATAGAGCTGTTAGAGGATGAATTTGCTTTTCTTAAAAAGTTCATTTTCAAGAGACTGATCTTCTTTCGGTCAATTTCCCTACCGACGACGTGCTGACCAACGGTTTCACTGCCTCACCAGGACTTACTACCGGGACCACACTCCTATTAAGAATTGATTGCAAGTCTACAAAAGACATTCTAATCATATCAGGAGGGGTTGCCCTCGAGTAGTATAATTTTTGAGGTTCTTTCCAAGTCAACTTATTTAATTCAGGTTCAGAGTCTTCTTTATCTAAAACATGCAATTGGTTTTCAATTATTAAAGGTTTCTGAACTATTGGAGTATCTAAAACAAGGGGTTTTTGTTTTCCAAATTTTAGATTTTTTCTTTTATCGGCCAAAGCCATAGCGAATTCTTTGCTAACGGTTTTGGGCATTTCGAATGTTTTAAAAAGAGGAATTTTTAAATTTGAATTTTTGGAAAGAGTATCTTGTTGGATAGTTTGGGAAGATGAAGGGACGACAGAGATTGAAGATTCAATTCTGTTGAGTTGGGTTCCAATAGTGTGAACAAATTGGTTTGTGAAATTGTTTTGTTCGATAATCTTCTGGACCCCTTTGTCTTCATTTTCTGAAGGGATTTTAAAAGGAGAAGCAATGACTTCAGAATCTCTGTGGGAAATTTTTAAATTTCTTAGAGGGGGATGGTTAGACTCGATGATACTACCATCGTCTAATTTCCATTGATATTGTTTATCAAGGACGGAAATTTCTTTTTCACATAAAAAATAATCTTCAAGCCAGTTAAAGAAGAATATATGATCTCCAAGCAGAAGCATGAACTCATAGTATTTTTCTTTAATTTCTTTAGCTTGATTTCTGAATTTTTCAAAGAACCAGTTTCTAATATCAGAATTTTTCTCAGAATAGAATTCTTCATTTAGAATGGTTTTGTTTGGTTCAAAATCTTTTTCCAGAACACAGACTTCTGGGTCATCATTTTCCATTTGAGAAGGAGTGGGTTCAGGGGACTCAGATCCTTGTAAAATTCTTGCCATTGTCCCCAGATCCTGCGCCCTTCATGGTATCAGAGCCAAGGGGGAAGGGTTTGTGATTCTTTGTAAGCAAGTTTTTAAGACCCTGATTTATTTCGTTGCAATTTCACCTTTTACGAGTGTGGTCCCGGTAGTAAGTCCTGGTGAGGCAGTGAAACCGTTGGTCAGCACGTCGTCGGTAGGGAAATTGACCGAAAGAAGATCAGTCTCTTGAAAATGAACTTTTTAAGAAAAGCAAATTCATCCTCTAACAGCTCTATATCTGAGGTGTCTCATGACCGAGGCCCTATTTTGAGAGAAGAAATAACCATAGAAGATTTTAATAAATCTATTGACAATTGGAAGATTCCAAAAGTCAAATATGATCAGATCTATGAAAAACAATCTTACAAATTGTTCAAAAAATCTGATTATATAATTTCTACTGAAGAAAGAGACGTTCCACTTTCTTCTTCATACTCTCAAATCCGCCTTTTAAATGAACAATCCATTAAAAAACATAAACAAAAGTTTAACTACCTTCACATTGGAATGGTCCAAGTTGGAATTAAACCTTTAATGAAAGAAGGATTAAACACTTCAATCCTCCTTGTCCTAAAAGATTCTCGTCTTACCATTTATGAAGAATCTATCCTCAGCACTGTCGAAACAAGTCTCTGCAGAGGACCGATTCATTTTGATTGTTCTCCAAACCTTACCATTTCATTACATGATAAGAAAATTATGAACTCATTGATCTTACAAGTCAAGACTCATAATTACCATATAGATGAAGGCTGTATTCCTATAGCCCTTGTTTATAAGGTCCATTACAAAGTCATGCTCTCAGCCTTTTAAATAAGTTGACTTGGAAAGAACCTCAAAAATTATACTACTCGAGGGCAACCCCTCCTGATATGATTTTGGAAGAATCTTTCCAACGCGTTCAAAACAAGTATTCCTCAGATGCTATTTATGAATGGAACATAGATGGCACCTCTGAGCAAAACTTGATCAACATTTTGAACCAAATGATCATGCTTGCTACAACTTATAAAACCACTCCTGACACTTCTGACGAGCAAACTGCTTATCTTTTAATCGCTGGTTTCACTGGCCAATTAAAAGGTTGGTGGGATAATTACCTCTCAGAAGAACAAAGAGATGGTATTTTAAAAGCTATAAAAATTGATAATGAAGGTCAAACCATCTTCGATGATTACGGCTACCCTGTCCAGGATGCCGTTAGTACTCTTATATATTCCATATCTCAGCATTTCATAGGTGATCCTTCCATCATTCGCGACCATAACCAAGATTTGCTTTCAAACATGAGCTGTAAATCTCTTGGTGAATTTCGTGAATACAAAGACATTTTCCTCCAAAGAGTCCTCCTCCGCCCAGATTGCAATCAACCTTTCTGGAAAGAGAAATTCCTTGCAGGTCTTCCTGTTTTAATAGGTAACAAGGTTCGTGATAAGATAAGAGAACAGCATGGGGATCCAATCCCATACGATCTACTATCTTATGGTGAACTCAATTCTTTCATTTATAAAATTGGTTCCCAACTCTGCAATGACATCAAACTTCAAAAGAAACTCAAAAAAGAGAAGAAACTGACTCATTCTTCCTTAGGAGATTTCTGCCGACAGTTTGACCCTTCTTTTGATCATTCTAAATCAAAGAAATGCTCTGAAAAATATCCCCACTAAAGCCAGATCCTGCGCCCTTCACTAAACATTTTGCAAGAGCACTCTGTCGCCGAAGTAAACTGTTTAATCCATGATAAAGAGAATCATCTTTCTTTTTTAAAAGAAGACCTGGAACACAAAAGGATTGAACAAAACCTATCCAATCCTAATACTCTCAAGAAAATCAAATCTATGGAATCATTCGTCAAAGAAAACATCTGTTCCTCTTTCCCGAATGCTTTTTGGTCAAGAAAAAGCTACATAGTTGAACTTCCATACGAACCCGATTTTTCTGAGAAAAATATCCGCACCAGTATCAAAAAGGGCAATTGTTTCTAATAGTAATATACAAAAACAGAAACTATCCATGAAGATAGAGAGTTTGTAAAAGTACAAGTGCAGAAAGTTTTTCAAGATATGCCGCCCTAAAATGGATAAGATACCCCATCCCTAATAAAAAAGATCTTTTGAATAGATTGCATAATTCAAAAATATTTTCCAAGTTTGATCTGAAGTCAGGATTTTGGCAAATTCAGATTGATGAAAAAGACAAGTATAAGACTGCATTCACTGTTCCCTTCGGACAGTACGAATGGAATGTTATGCCTTTCGGATTAAAAAACGCTCCGTCTGAATTCCAAAGGATTATGAATGATATTTTCAATACCCACTCTGATTTCATAATCACATACATTGATGATGTCTTGGTCTTTTCCCCCAATATAAGTTCTCATTTCAAACATTTGAATATCTTTTTTAAAACTGTCAAAAACAGTGGCTTGGCATTATCACCTTCAAAGGTCGTCCTATGTCAAACCAAAATCAGGTTTCTAGGACATCACATACATCTCGGAACCATCATCCCAATTGAGTGAACATTTTCATAGAGTCTAGGGACTAAATTGAATGCGTTTCCAAAAGTTCAAAGACTATATCGAACGAACTTAAAGTTTAAGAATTACATAACACATTAGATAAAGTTTAGAGATCATATTGAATAAATTACAAATTAGAATGATCACACTGTACGTTAAACTAAAATTTAGGGATTATCTGTAGGGGTGAGCGGTTCCAGGTTCCGTACAGGTTCCACCTAGAACTTAGAACCTACCCGTCTATACAGATTCCTCATTTTTTGGAACCCGAAACCTCCCCTTCATACCTTAGAACCTAGAACCTACCTTGTCACAGATTCCATGGTCGGTTCTAGGTTCCACCCATGTTCCACATGTGAACGATTGCAGTGAATAATCACATTTAATGACCACCACATGTTGCTAAAATTCACTGATCACAACTCATATTTAGGCACACAAAAAATATGAAATATTAACAAAGTAAAAGTCTCAATGATAAAGTGGTTCCGGATTACATACTCATCATCGGACACCACCATAGGATGACGTGAAGATATATACTAAGAAAAAATATAAAAACTTGCTCCAAGTTCCAGATTCCAGTTCCAGGTTCCACCTACCTAGAACTTACCCGTCAGAACAGATTTCCTAATTTTGGGAATCTGAAACCTACCCTCCATACACTGGAACCTAGAATCTGGAACCGATCGGTTTTCACCGATTTGGTTCTTCAGATTCCAGGTTTCTACCCTGAAATCATGCTCACTCCTAATTATCTATGTCCTTTCCCTTGCGAAACATAGTCTTCCTTTTATCATAGAAGAAACACCGCGGGAGTGTGTAGTACCCTGCGGAAAGCGCTAGTTGGCAACGATGCTGCTACATATGAAACCCTAAAGAACGACACTTGTAAGGACACAAACACGTGCGGCCGCCACGTGTCACGTCAGCTCGACACCTACATAAAACATGTCCAGTCGACCTCAACCGATTCCCTCCCGTGTTTGATCAAGGCCCTTATCACCTCTCTTTCATTTCATCAACCTCAGGTCGGTGACTACTCTCAAGAGAGACGATGGCGGCGGACGATGCACACAAGGTGAGGGCAGGAGGGAGGGACTGGCGGATGAGCCCGAGGGCGATGGCCGTCGGCGGGATCCTCTTGGTGGCAGCGGCGGGTTATTACGTCTACTACAAGGACAAGAGGAACACGAGGGAGGGACGCGCCAGAGTCAGGAACGAAGTCACCACCCACGACCCACCTTCGGATGTTCGTGCGAGGAAGTGAACGGACACGGCAGGCATTTGGGTGTGGGCGAGGGATGTAACTTGTGAATATACGTGTTCTGGAGTCTTGGGTCAGTCTATAATGTATCAGCCTTCTCGGAGTTTACGTTGATAGATGATGAATAGAGTGTTAGAATGCACGTGTGAGTGAGTTGTGTTAAAGAAATTCCACATCGAAAAATCGAAGTAGTGTAGGGCAGTTAATATATCCATGTTGGCCCATAACTCATTAGCTTAGGCTTTTGAGTGAAGGTGGGTTTGACTGGATATGTTAACAGGCTCGGATTTGGGCTCCCTCTTGGTGATCTCCCTGGGCGAAGGTATCGGACTTCTGCAGCGCACTCCCATCAAATGGTATCAAAGCCGATGGTTGGTGTCCCATGCGGTTACTGAGCGGGCCCAAAGGTAGACTTCATGGTTATGAAGTTAGGTTTCGATGGAGATTCAACTTGAGATAAATTGATGCTGAAGGATACCTGAATTAAGGGGAGCGGACCTAACACTGAGCTCACACGTGAGGGGGAGATAGTTAGGATGCACGTGTGAGTGAGTGAGTTGTGTTAAAGAAATCTCACATCGGAGAATCGAAGTGGTGTAGAGCAGTTAATATATCCATGTTGGCCCATAACTCATTAGCTTAAGCTTTTGAGTGAATGTGGGTTTGACTGGATATGTTAACAGGCTCGGATTTGGGCTCCCTCTTGGTGATCTCCCTTCTGCTGCGCACTCCCATCATAGAGATGATCGAGCATGAGTTAATCCAAACTAGAAAGTACATATTTTCCCTATGATTGCGATTAGGGATGATAGAGGAGCAGGTTTTGATGCATGTAAGCTCATTTCATTTCGCGATTAACATGTTCGAGTGGCTCTCCGACGAGTCTAGATTGTTGAAAGTTCGCGAGTCTGATTGAATCTTTTGAAGTTATAATGCTCTTCCCAAGTGCAGATACGTTCGTGGCGTTCCGATGGAGTCAAACGATACTTCACGTGTGAATTTAACACAAAACATGACCCGTCATCCACAACACACTACCTTATCCAACCCATGTCTCTCCTTTTCTTGTTCTTTGCCTTTCTTGTTCTTTGCCGCACCATTTGATCCGCAGTCGGCGGCCCGACGATCATCTCACGACTCGATCTCTGTTGCAAACGCTTGCTCCCTCTTTTGATCCATCGGAAAGAAGTGGATATGTATCTCATCCTCTTGACAGTGGCAGATCTGGCTCCGTCGGAGCCATCACCCCAGAACGAGCTACGGGGCCGTCCTCATTGACTGAATCGATGCTACCTCCGTCAAGGACGAAGCCAACTCCAGCGAGACCTATTGATCCTGCCTCATCGACGATGCCCAGAGTGCCGATCCGCACCCACGATGCTCACTGTTGTGGCGGATGCAAACAAACCAACCCACTTGTCCTAATCAAAACCAATGGTGGCTCCTTTGTTCAGGGCACATCGTCGGAGAACAACGTCGGAGACAGGGCAAGAACCTTCCCTTCGTTGCGCCCTTGTTGCATTGGTTCCTCCATGTAGTCTCGTTACCTCATGTCGATAGAATTCAACGGCGTTCTTGCGATGATGCTGGGCCGCTGTTCCAAGACACATGATTCGGGGGAGGTCCACGTTATGGTAATCTCCGAGAGTCTGACCGTCGTTAATAGTCTGTCTTTGGAGAAGAGAATACGTTTATCTTGGCTTTTGGAAAAATTGTCAAAAAAGTCTTAAACCTTTCACACTTTTGTCAATTCAGTCCTAAACCTTTTAAGTTTACCGGTTCAGTCCTAAATATTTTCACCTTTTGCCGATTTAATCCTATTGGGTAGAAATTACTGACGTGGATGCCGGCCGTCCTACGTGGCACCGCCGTCACTGACGTGGATAATTTTTAATAATATTTTAATAATTTTATATAAAAAAATCTGATTTAGAATTTTCTATTTTTCTTCCTCTTTTTTTCTTCCCTGGGTGAGGGCCGCAAAGCCCTCTTGGCCGCAGGCGAGGGGTCGCAACCCTCGCCTAACCTCACCGTGGCCAAATCTGGCCACTGACGACCCTCCTTGGCAAGTTTGGCGACGGCGGGCGAGGGTCGCGAAGCCTTATCCGCGGCCGTGAGGGCGAGGACGGCGCAGCCCTTGTGGCCGCGAGCGAGGGGTTGCGGCCCTTGCCCATGGGCCGGTGACACCTGTCGGCCCCTAACCCAGAAAAGAAAAAAAATGAAGAAAAATAAAAATAAAATCATTTTTTATGAAATTATTAAAAATTATTCACTACAGCGCCGGCGGTGTCACGTAGGACGGTCGGCGTCCACGTCAGCAATTTCCGGCCAATAGGACTAAATCGGTAAAAGTGTGAAAGGTCGGGACTTTTTTGATAATTTTTCTCTTGATTTTTTCTTCTTTTGTTTGCTATTGGCCATTAAAATGTCATTATATAGTGGGAATAGATACTCAATGGGCGGTAGCAAAACCTCTTCCTTATCTTCAATCTAGGCCTGATGTGATTAACTTCCATAATCGACTCTTCCATTCAAAACAACGATACAAATGATAAATATAAAGCCGTCAAAAGGACATTAAACCCGCCATGGAATTGTCTCACTGATAAAAGCAGTTTCCTGCTTTCAATTTCGATTCTAAAACTCACGATTGTGGGTTCGACTCCTACTTTAGAGAACTCGTATTCAAGTGGGAGATTATAGCTACTGGCCGTTGTTGTTGGGGAGTGTCTATATATAATCTCTTTCTCTCTAAATTGAAATTTATCGGAGAGATGTGTGAGCTGCTAAATATAATGGAATCATATGCTGGATTTAGCCCTAGTTTAAGGGTGAACCAGGATAAGCATTGTATCTCGATTTCTCTCTCGCCTCTACTTTCTATTTCATTGTGTTCGTGCGCCTAATCCTAACAGTCGTGCTAATTCATCCAAATAACCGGTTAGTTTCGATCAAACCTATATACTAGTGTAAAGAAAGCATTATTTCATGAGCAAACTCCCTTATCTTTTTTTCTTTCTACTTTATTAAATGGATAAGTGCACTAGAAATCCTAAAACTTGTCACGAAAGTGTAATTGAGTCCTAAAACTTGCAAAAAGTGCAATGAAATCCTAAAACTTAATAAATTGGTTCAATCTAGTCCTTCCGTTCATTCTGTCCAATTTGGCTAACGAAAAATACTAACATGGCTATTTTTATTACTTTCTTTATCCTACATGGCGATAGCGTGGCTAAAACGACGTTGTTTTGGTCTAAATATGATTTTTAATACAAATTTATTTAAATTAAGTTTAAAAATTTAGCTAAACTCAAAAAAGAAAAAAAGGAGAACCATGCAGCCTTCGCCGCCACCCCACCATCATCAGCCCTTCCCGACGATGGTGGGGGATGGTTAGCAAAGGTCGCTAGGCCCCGGTCAATGGCCGGTGATTCTTGCCGATCACAGGCGACCCTCTCCTGATCTAGGCGAGGGCCACAACCCTTGCCTAAAAATGAGGGAGGGCCTGTAGGCCCTGCCCTGCGGCCGGCGAAAATCGCCAACCCCTGACCGGGGCCCGGCGATCCCCGTTGGCCATCTCCCACCCTCGTCGGCCCCTCCTAGCAATGGTGGGGTGGCGATGCGGAGGGTAGCCAGGGCTTGCCCCCCCTCCCCGCCTTGTTTCTCCTTTTCTCTTTTTTTTTTTTAAAAAAAAAAATTAGCTAACCTTTTTAATTTAACTTAAATAAATTGATATTAAAAATCATATTTTGACCAAAACGACGTCGTTTTGGCTTCATCTATCATGATTAGCCACGTCATCGCCACATAAAAAAAAAGAAAAAAAAAGTCACGTTAGCATTTTTCGTTAGCCAAGTTGGACGAAGTTAATAAAAGATTCGATTGAATCAATTTGATAAATTTTAGGACTTAATTGCACTTTTTGCAAGTTTTAGGACTCAATTGTATTCTTCGATTTTTCTTTTCTTTTCTTTTCCTACTTTATTAAACAAATGAGACAGTGTTACATATTAGACTAATTCAATCAAAAGCCGTGGGAAAAACGAGATCATACATTCACAAGGAACTGTGTAGGGCAACAAATTGACCCCTTGAGTCATTTATTAAAAAGCGGTGAGATTCATTTTGTTTTGTGACTTATTTATTTAAAATTATATTATTTCATAAATAATTTGAAAAGTATTTCCGTAGAAATAATTACTTGTATTAATTCACACAATCGATTAATAAAATAATTTTCATTACCGATATTTGATGCGAAATAAACTAATCCTAATATCTAATAATTTTCTGCAGGGCTTCAGAAATATGCCTTGGATAACACAAAATCCATGGCGCGAGTAACGTTGGTTCTTCGCTCTACGACCGTGCCATGTACGTAAATGCAGAGGACCACGTGTCCCATGCTACAAGAGGAGGCAGACATGCAAATTGCCACGTGGTGTTCCAAGAGGCGCGCACGTCGGACCCTCTAACTCAACAATCTCGAAACTGTCGAGCGTCGTCCCGAGGGAAAGAAGAAGAAGAAGAAGAAGACGACGACGATCAAGAAATAGAACGAGAAGGGGGATGGCGAAGGAAGGAGATCAAGATTGGAGGAAAATGGCGGACACCCACAAGATGAGCCCGGAAGAAGTGAGGGCCGCCGGAGTCGAGGGGTCAAAGCGGCCGCCCGGACACAGGCCCGGCGAGGTCCTGCACCAGCGGCGCAGCCTGCCCTACAGCTTCGCCACCATGGCCATCGCCGGCTTGCTCATAACCGGGGCCGTCGGCTACTTCACGCTCTACATGTTCAAGAAGCCCGAGGCCGATGCTGGGGATGTCGCCAAAGTGGCCACCGGCGTCGCTCGGCCCGAGGACACTCACCCGAGGAAGTAGCCGACCGACGCCTCCTGATTTCGGATTCTTTTGGTTTCTCTTTTCATTAAGAAGGATGTATGAACTACTAATGACTTATGAGATTACTTGGAAGGTCGAGGTTTTGTTGAATGTCATCTTTGGTTTGCACTAATTTGGAAGACTTGAATGCACGTGTTAGTTCTATTCCGTGAGAAGTTCTGTCTTTTTGTACGTTAATCAACATTGCTCGGGATGCACGCAAATCGTCCGGTCGATCGCAACCTAGCAAGAGTAGCCTGCGAATTGCAGTGATGTGAGCGCAGCATTGGCGTTCGCAAAGTGTCTGTAACCAGAGTTATTAAGCCGACAAGTTTTTTATAGACACTTGCAAAACACAGGTCCACTTAGCAAGAACCGAAATTCCGATAACTCATTTCAGGTATGGATTATTGCTATACGAGTTTATCCGGTGGTAGCCTATCGAAGTCTACCTTTTCCACCACCACCCTCTAAGTTGAGAGAAAATATTTTTTCTTCCATTTACCTCAAAGGAATACTCTCGAATTTTACGTCCCAGTTCAGAAGAAGCAGTTTAAGGATTTACTCAGATTCAAACTCCGAACTTACTCTAAGTCGAAAAATCTCGGGCGTGGACGTAACCGTTTGCGTGCATCTTTTGATCGGTGCATGTTCCGTCTCCCAAGACGGAGAATGTGTTATTTAGTGAGAATTTCTGTAATTTTGTAGGTTGAGTTAACCAACATTGCTCGCATATCGTTCCGAACTCTGTTTTGATGCCCTATATCTAGGTCGAGAAATCTCGGGCGTGGACGTAGCAGTTTTACCGGTGCAAGCTCCGTCATCGGAAATGGATAATATGTGTCGGTTGGACGATTGGCATTAGAAGTTGTTCCTCCTTTGCTTGTCAAATTCACCGCATGTAATTGTCGTGAAAATTGTCACTTGTCCATTGGTTAGTGGGCACAATCATGTTTCAATCAAAGTGTGTACAAATCGTAATGGTATGTAAATCGAGTTGCATTGCTATTGAAATCAAAGTGCGCCGACGTGATTGAAAATTGAGAATTGTTTCAATCGTGCGCCCACATACTTGAAAATTGTGAATTGATTCTATATCGTTATGCTCACAGTCTGTTTTGGATCATAAAAAATAAATAACAATCAATTGAATATTATTGTTGGGGTCCACTCTTTTAAAATTTTGTCGCTTACAACATACTGTTATTCTCACAGTCATCCAAAGACTGTTATGCAGAAAAAGTCCTTGAAAATTCTACTAAAGCTAAATGATCACAGAAAAATATCTATCATACTTTCATGACATTAACTTTGTCTCTTGTGCATATTTCTTTCGGTTTAGCCGTTAAAAGATGGGATCCATCGACCGTCTTTCTTTGGGTGAGATTTAAATAGGGTCAAGTCCCTTTCATGATTTTCATTAAAGCTGCAAGTTTATAGAAGTTTGATTTTAAGCTTTTAGATGATCACATTGTTTATTATTTAACATTATCCAACATTTTAAGGGCCGCGCTATTTTCACTCCCTACATGACTAATCCACCCCGTTCTTTAATAAAAAGACAAAAATAACCCTAATCATTTAATTGCAATTTGGAGCGGTAGCCCCATTCCTTCTCTTATTTATTTATTTCTATTTCTAAGGATCTAGTTGCCATAATTGAAATGCAACATTTCACATGTTTTACTTTTTTATATCGTGGGTACCCACACACAAAAAGGCACTGTGTTTTCTTTTTTATTTTCAAATTTTACTTCTATAGAAATGAGTTTTTTCAAAAAGAGAAATTTTCAAGGAAATATATATATCAACTCCCTTAATTACTACAGCAAAGAATTTATCTCTTTTCGTTATTATTGTCGAAATATTTCTACACACGGCATATAGGACGCTATAGAAGTATAAAAAAAATACACTAAAAAAATCGATGTGAAAAAGTGATGCAGAATGAAGCATATTGCTATTTTTTTGTAAACATTTATCGGATGATGTTAATTTTTGTCCATCCAAAATGATGAGATCTTATTGGCATTTTAAAAAAGAAATTCTTTTTTATGCAATGTTTTAATTTAATTAAGTTGGGTCTTTTAAAGTTTTATATTGGAGAATGCAATAAAGATTTTTTTTTTTTGTTTCATCATATCATCCCATTATATCTATATGTGTATAAAAGACAACCGATAAGAAAAGATTTTATAGCGATATGCACAACAAAAGCGAAAGTTTATAAGCACGTGATTGTTTTATAAAAAAACATATGTCAAAATTTTTCTAGATAGTACATGATAATTGATCTTTAATTTGCTTAACAAAGTAGAAATTTTTTTTTTTTTAAATTCTTCCTTTTGACAAAACTAATTCCTGCAAAAGTAAACTCTAACAGTAAAATGAAAACATAGTGCCTACAATCAACAAAACAAAAATATGTAGAACTCTTAATTATGGCAGTTAGATCCTACATAGAAATTAAAAGCTTAAAAGGAAGGAAAGTAAATAAATTTAGGACTACTGCTTTAAATTGCAATAGAATGATTGAGGCTGATTTTGTCTTTTTGGTGGAAAATGGGTGGATTTAGTCACAAAGGGGGTGGAAATAGCGCCGGCCCAATTTAATATGTAATTTGAGAGGTTTGGAAAGATTTGAATTTAGGATTTCCTGATCCGATACCATGTGAAATTTCATGGGATCACTGCCAAATGTTCTAAATGTTTAAACTGTTGCTCGAAGGAGTGATTTATGATTTGACATTTTAAGATGTGATTTTAATATTGGGTTAATACCATAGAAAACCCCAAACTAGTACACCTGTGACAAATTTACCCCAAATTATTTTTTTGACCACAAAAAACCCCAAACTGGTACACTTATGACAAATTTACCCCAAACTGGTACACCTGTGACAAATTTACCCTCCGTTAATTTTCGTTAAATCTAACCGTAAAATTGTTGAGTTTGATAACACGTCGCAGTTGACGGGTGTACTAATTTGGCGTTTTTACCCTCTGTTTGTCACAAGTGTATCAGTCTGAGATTTTTCGTGGTATTAATCCAATTTAACGGAGGGTAAATTTGTCACAAGTGTATCAGTTTGGGGTTTTTCATGGTCAAAAAAATTAGTTTATGGTAAATTTGTCACAGGCGTACCAGTTTAGGGTTTTTGGTGGTCAAAAAAACAGTTCAGGGTAAATTTGTCACAGGTGTACCAGTTCGAGGTATTTCGTGGTCAAAAAAATAGTTCGGGATAAATTTATCACAGGTGTACCAGTTTGGGGTTTTTCGTGGTATTAACCCTTTAATATTTAACATTCTAACAAAGGTCTCGACCCATTTTTTCCTCCTTTTGTGATTATACCTGCAAGGCTCGAATTTGTGATTTCATAAAATATATTGCAACCCTTTTTATCATTGGGCTATCACGGTCCATTTTTGTCATTGGGCTATCTCGGCCCATTCTCAGAGCCCATAAGCATTTTCGTCGCCCTTTCCCTTTTTCACATGCACTCGTCATTAGGGGTGATTGGTTCTAGGATGGGTGGTTTCTACCCTAGAACTGAGAACCACCCGCTCATTTTATGGATCCACCCGAGAACCGGACCACCGGTTTGGTCCAGTTCCCGATTGGATCCATGAAATCGGTTGAGGGTGTTGCTCAGTACTAAACATGTTGATAACAAAAAAAAAAATCATTCCTTTATGCTCATTTTAATCAAAGAAGACATCTGTGTTTGCATTTGTTTTGGGGGGTCTTCTGCTTTGTACTTGAATGATCTTTGCGTATAAAAAATAAGGGATAAATTGGCCCATGATGTCGTGTTAAATTAAGCAATTTCTCATGAAGGAAGTGTCTGAGCCTTCATATGTCCCTTCATACCGTAAATGAAGCATTTTCAATTGGTATATTCTGCAAGTCGAAAGATTCCTTTATGAAACGTCTTTTTTCCCTTTAATTTCGCTTAACAGCCGTGAACGGTCGATAAAACTTAGGCATTCCGAAGAATTTGGGTTACATTCAAACATATGTTTGAGGGTTTTAGCTTCAATTAAAAATATATATATCTATATTATATAAACAGATCCGGTTGGTCCGATTGGATGGTTCCCACCAGAAATCATGAACCGAACCCGCACCTGCCGGCTCCAGAAAATTAGAACCGAAAACCGGATCGATACCCGCCATTTACCATCCAAAATCAGCCGATTGAGTACGATCCGATCCGATTTAAGTGGATCCCGATTTTTTTGCTCGCCTGTACTCGTCATCCTTGCGTAATCTCTTTGCATTTTGAATGCCAAGTCTCTCTCTTTTGCACAATTTGAGTTTTTTCTTTTTTTGGTCGAAGCACAATTTAAGTTGAAGAAACCTTAAAACCCCAACCTTTTCCGTGTTAAAGCCCTAAAATTTTCGACAGAATCTGAGAGAGAGAGAGCTTTTGGTATCGCTGAGAGAGAATTTCTTCAGATACTGCAATGAAAGGTGGTTCGAGCGACAGCATGGTGCCGGAACCAGTGCTCGATTCGGCGAAGACGACGTTGCTCAACTTGGAGGCGTTACGGGGCCAGTTCCTGGAGTTCCTCTCTCTCGCCGACCCCGATGTCCTCGCCGAATTGCCTCCTCTCCAGCGCGCTCGTGCCGTGCTCGTGCTAGCCAAGGCCGCTTCGACCCTCTTGGCTGGTAACTCCCGTCGCATTTCCCAGCCTCGCCTTTTGTTTTTTGATGATAAAATTTGGGTCTGGGTCTTGATTTTAGGCCGCACATTTCACTGTTTCGGTTTTTATGATAGCTGATAGCTCGGTATTTTGTGTGATACAGTGAGGTTGAGGTGTAATGGTGTTGACCCGGTCGACCATCCTATCAAGTCTGAGCTTGTAAGTGCTGAAAGATCGCACTGAGTACTTTCCTTTCTCAACTCTGAATTCTTGTAGATGTCAATCAAAGCAGATTCCTTGCCAATGGGTTACATTTGGCGGTAGAACGAGATTTATCTTTGCTTGACTCCGGCTTCTACTTGAACTTGATTGTGTGGAGCAGTTTCTTTTGAGTGCTGGCTTATTTTGTGTAATCTTCTGTTTGTTCTGTTTGACATTTGTAGGAGAGGCTAAGCTTGTATGAAGGCAAACTCGAGCAGCTTGTGGATTTGAGTAAAGGTACTCGCTAAGCCGATATATTACTGGGATTTTATTCTTCAGTTGAGGTGGCAAAATTGGTATGTTTCAGTGGGTTACCGATATTCATTCATAGTCACAAAAAATTAGCCGTGCCTAATCTGATCTTAAGTAACCTTTATACACGCGTTTAACCGCTTAGTCTATATAGATTAGGTTTCCCATCTAAGTCTTTTAAGTGATGTAGTTCGGCCAAGAAAGTCTGAATAGAGCGACATTATCGCTAATAATAAGTATCCGCCGGAGCATACTCACCAGAATCGTCTGTCAGTATACCGTATTGGAATGAGGCAAAAAATATATGAGAAAAATGAATCACAGAGAAAACCAACAGCAGAGATCCTCCCATCAGCCTGGCAACTATTTGACAAATGCACGATCTACGGGATGTCGCAAAAGGCAGACGCCGGAGATAATGAGCAAAAGCTTTTCACTTCCACAGAAAAAAACTATGCTCTTCACAAAGAGTATTACAGCTTTAGATTTGCCAGAGAAGCACTTAAACCTAGCACAAAAGCTCAAATGATGGTGATTTTATCCATAATTTCTTTTCATCCATCACAACATAAATGAAGGACAAAGACCATCCTGAGGTTGGTTGAGTAATTGCACTTACATTTTTCTTTATATGTTCCGAATATGATCCTCGGGATCAGGATTCAGGAAGAATGAGGAAATGAAAGAGAGATCAGCTTTTCGAAAGAGAGAGTCCATTGTGAACCCATTCTAACCTCTTTTAACGAAGAATTTGTGCTACAAAGGTCCTGGTTTGGTTAAATGTGAGTTTAAACTTGGGTTTATGACCTGCATTGCCAGCTCTGTTCTTGTTCAACCCCCTCATTCTTACTTCCAAGGAAGTAGGATGTTAAAGAATTAATCATGGTAAAGTTTCATATTACAGTCTACAAACTTATATTTCCCTCGATCCTTTATTTTTGACACAAAAATCTGTTGGGGATGGGAACCATGATCAGAATTGTTTGAAATGGTGAAATTCCTTGGTGTTGTCTGCGGCTTTTAATTGTTATGCTATATGATTGGCCGACAATTTGACTTAACATTTTGCAGCATCTGGTTTTTTATTTTTAACCTGTTTGCTGTACTGTTTACTGACGATGTACTTGTATCCTTGTGTCTTCTTCCTGAAGCTCCACTTCGGCCTTCTACTACCTTGAATCACCAAGCAGCCACCCGCTTCATCGAGCATTCTTTGCCTGATCTCACCCCAGGTATGCCTTCAATCACTTTCTTCACAGGACATCGATTGGTGCCCGCAGATCCCAGTAGGTTTCATGGAGAGGTTCTATTGCAGACCAGAGGCAGAGTATGAGGGAACTAAGTAGAGGAGGGGGGCCAAAGCCGAAGAGCTATGAGAGAAAGAGGAAGTATCGGTCTTCCGGGTTCCCGACTGTTCAAGCTACCACCAAGGATTTTCTTGAGAAAGCTGCGCAGGAGCTTCTTGGTAGCAATAGAACTGGTTTTAAGGGACCTCTGATCGACGATTCAGACGATGAAAATGAGCATGAAGAGGTCATCAAGGGATTGGTGGAGATTTCATCGGATGAAGATTGACTTTTCTTGCTGGGTAGATATGGGCTCTAAACCCTTTGTTGCACAGGCTCTTTTCTTGTAGAGTTGTCATGCTATTTTAGTACATTGCCCCTATTATCAGCAGAGTTCTTTGGTCATTCTGGGCTCTTTTGTTTTGGCGGTCGCGTCGCCGTGTTTTATTTTGGTTTAGGCAGCATGATTCAAAAATGAACTCCCAAGGGATCGACCCACTATTCGAAATATAATAAGGCGGTGTTGCCACCAGCTTCCAATGTTCTTTCTTTACTTTGGCCAAAACATCAGCTGAGTGTTTGAAAATGGTGAGTGGTGTCGGGGTATTGGAGTTAAGCCCCCTTGTTTATTTAACGAGATGACATAGGAATACTTTCTTCTCTGTTTAGGATTAGAACGTACTAAAAGCTAAAAGCTGCATAATTTTTCTTTTCTTCAGAAAAAAAAAATTAATGAATTGCTCGAGCCAACGGTAATACATGTTAAATTCGATAGCCTGCAAATTTGCAAAGAATGAACGAATCATGGTAAAGCAATTGAGAAGGAAACATCACAAGTCCATCTCATCCCCACACAGCATGGAAATCCTGTATCTTAAACTCCAAACAAGCCCAAGCCGGAGATCCCCAACAACGAGCCGGCCGCCAAGGCCAAACCCATCTTGAGGCCCAATCTCACAGCCCCACTGGTCGGAGCCACCGCCGGCCCCTCGAGCTCCGCCGGAGCAGGAGCCGGAGAGCTCACTCTGGCGTAGGCATGCCTGGGCGACAACACGACGACCATCAACTTCTGGCCCTTGTCGCAGTGGCCCGGGGCCCCGCTGATGAAGTAGAAGGGGCCGGATCTCTCCAGCTCCACCTTGGCCTCGCCGTCCTTGTTGACGTACTGGGCGACGGGACCGGACGCGTTGCAGCTCAGGTAGCCGGCCCTGGAGACCTGGAGGACGGAGTCCTGGGCGGCGTCGTACTTGAAGACGAGGGCGTCGCCGATGCGGAAGCGGGAGCTCTCGGCCCAGGCGTTGAGAGTGTAGGTCGTCTCCGAGGACGGGATCTTCCACCCGCCCCCTCCCACGACGATCTCGCGGGCTTGCGACGAGAAGATGCTTAGGAGCAGAAGGAGAAGGGCCAACGAGAGAGAAGGTGGAAGAGAGGTTGCCATTGGAGAGGGAGGGAGGGAGGGAGAGAGAAGATGCTGATTTATGGTGGAAAGCTTCTGAGGCGATGGTGGTGCTGGTTTTACTCGTGAGCTGTGTGTACTGTGTATATATAGTGGGGACTGGGTCACTGGGGAGAGATGAGAACCGGAGGTAGCCGTTGGAGAGGTTTATGGAGAGAGAGAGAGAGAGAGTGAAAAGCTGCCATGGGTCAGTGCGTTTTTTTGGACGTTCTCGAGGTGAGTGAGGGACAAACGGCACAGGCTGGTATCATAGGAGAAGGTGAACAGCGGAAGACTCAACGGTCCGAATTGAGCTTGGTGCTTGCTCACATTATGTTGCCTCGGGTCGGGTCGGTTTAGTTAGCATGTCGATTTTTATGGAAGAATTATTAAAAAAGCCTTAGATTTATTGTAATCGTACCAATTTAGTCCCTTTTTTTTTTACCGATTCAGTCATAAACCTTTTATAATTGTGTCAATTCAGTCCATCCAACCAATTTTGGCTAGCCGACGACATCATATTTTAATATTTTTTTAATTTTTTAATTTTTAATTTTTTCTTCTTTTTTAGCGATCGGTTGGAGAAAGAAAAGAGAAGAAAAATAATAATAATAAATTCAAAAAAAATATCAAAATATTATGTCGCTACACGGTCGATGCTGGCAAAATTGGCTGTATGGATTAAATTAACACAATTGCAAAATATTCAGGCTAAATCAGCAACAACAAAAAATTAAGACTAAATGGTCACAATTGCAATATATTTTTGGGACGTATTTGGTAGTTTTCCCTATTTTTATGGGTAGGTTCTTCGCAATCCATTTGCAAACCACCAAGTTGATCACGATTAGACAGGCCGAGCATGTACAAGACATTCTACTTTTAAATTTGATATACTATATATTGCGATGGACACTGTGTGGAAAGTGGCGCATCAAAACCATGCATTTTATCGTATTGGCACTTTCTTTTACTTTACGCAACTGTTTGCAACAACCAAGTCAATCACAATTTGACAAAATGAACATGTTTAAGATATTCTACTTTTGAATTTGAAGTACTATACTCTTCACCCTAGGGTTCTCATATTCATACAGCTTTCTTCTTCAACCTTCGTGGATGGGAGAGTTTGAGGTAGATCTCTTCCTCCCCGTCCTTCTTCTTTTTCTTTGGTTGATTTTGTCTCTGTTTATTTTTTATTGTTGCCGCTCATTTTGTGGAGTTTTTCTCTTTTCTTTCTCTCGTTTGGTTAAGATTTATATATCGATCTGGTCCAGTTTTGGGGTTCTTGCGTGTATGATTTCTAGGTTCTGCTTCTCTCAGGTTTCGTTGGTGTAGGAGCTCACTTCGAAGGAGATCAGCGGCGTTTCGTGAAGGTTTCGCTCTCACAAGTGTCAAATAAGTGCTAATCCAACCCTGTTATTCTCAAAGGCGATGACGTCGGGGACACCGAACCTAGGATCGCATTACCAAAAGGCAAAGCCGTAGCAACATATGATGATCTCGGTACGGATCCAATGATCGAAAAAAAAGCAACTTAAGATTGAGTAAAAAAGCATATGTGGATCTCAAAACCCAATAGTTTATTATACATGGGGAAGTGGGCCTCCTCTCATCTTGTCTTACACGATGTGATGCATCTACATTCTTTGTGCAAGGGGCTTGTCCATTGGCATTGACCCAGATGGCCAAAAGGAAAGGATAGAAGAAAAAGAAACTCTTTCACTATGTTGGACCAAAATCTACAGAATTGAAAAGAAAATAAAAATGGTTCACCTCATCTCCATTACCATGTTGGACTTTGGATTCACCCACTTCCCCTCTTATATGTATCTTATGTATTTTGTTTCCGGTCGACATTACAAGCTTTCAACCCCGTTTTGTGTAAATTAATCCTTGTCCATGAGCTCCCGTGTTAGGACAGAATCGTTTCATGGCTCGTTATTGTGAATTTGTATTTTCAGGGAAGATGAGAATCGATAAATAAGGTATCGGTTTAAGTGATATGAGCATCGACTTTTCATAATTTACGGGGCGGTGGCGTAACAAATCGCAATTTAACTTCACAAATTAAAATCTATGTCCAAATTCCGCATATTTTGGAATTACAAGAAATAAGGCAAGAAAAGAGTAAAAAAGAAGAAAGAAATTTCACCAGTTGGGCCCCTCTCTCTCTCGCCCTCTCTCGCTCGCTCGCTCGCTCGCTTGGATTCCACACAACCAAAACTTGACGCTTATAATCGCGAAGGCCAATAGCTCCTCTAGATCTAAGCTCCTCATTTCTTCCATCTCACTGTCTCTCTCTCTCTCCCTCTCTCGCTCGCTCGCTCCCTCCCTCTCCATGGATTCTCTGAGGAGATCTCTCTCGTTCCGCGCTCTAATCCTCCTCTTCTTCCTGATCCACGGCGCTCGCTCCTTCTACCTCCCCGGGGTCGCTCCGGAGGACTTCGAGAAGGTCAGTTCCAGCTCCGCATCTGAGCCTCGGTTTTTCGCCCTCTACTGCGCTCGCTCCATCTTAGTTCTGTCCGCCGGGATGCGATTTAGGTTTTTCCAGATGCATGTGGGTCGGCGATGTGTTCGTCAGTGTGTGACCGGGGGCGCATGCTTCGAGAAGCGGCTCGATCTGTGCTTGGTTGTTGGATCTGGTTGATTTGTGACTTCGGTTCTCGCATGTGATCGTGTCGTGTTTCGGATCTGATTCTTGATTTTGCGGTCGAGGAAGCTGAGGTGAAGCCGAGAGCGTTAGGGATTTTGATCTCTGTTCGCGCGGTGATGTGATGATTTTGTTTTTGCTTGTGGAAACGTGAAACGGTACTCGATTGGAATTACCTGAGCTCTGATTTTCTTGGTTTGTCCGATGCTTTTTGGCTGCCAACACTCTTGATGGAAGGAATTCGGCAGTGGAGATTGCTACCTTCACGGGAAATGTGAAATGACTTTGCATTGGTGTCTTGAGCAACAGAGAGCCTCTACGATGAAGTTGTGGAAATGGCTATACCTGTTTACTTTAGGAGAATCTCCAATTCCTGATTTTTAGGTCACTGCTGTTGAGCTCTAGAGTAACTTGGTGTGGGGATAGGAGTGTCATCTTGTGGCTGGTGCAGACTAATCCTGAGATTGGGAGGTGGACTTGTGATGTAGTTAGTTCGGATCAAATATTCATTTGAATAGCTAGATCTTAGCCTTTAGGAACTATTATTGTTGGGTTTGCGTAAGAAGTATGTGCTCACGAGTGTTATGGCTGTGTAATTGAATTTATACGCCGTGCGAATAAGCTGTAGAACGTGATACATTTTGTTTCTTTTATGTTACCCATATCTTGAATGTTTCCCTACGTATTGTAAGTCTGCATTTCTAGATCTGGCAAGTGAGGAAGCAAGATTTGGAGATGTAGACAACTTAGCTTTAGATATGTAAATTTCAGCCATAGAGCTAAGAGACAATTACTATGACTTATGTGGTGTTTGGCAGCGAGATGATGATAGCAGTTAACGTGAATACTGATGTAGTTTGATTCATTTCATTCTGCTGGAAGGCTTGAGAAATACATTGCATGCGCTGCCCATGGAAGACTCGTGATCGAGCTAGACTTTGTAGAAAGAAGAAACAAACTTGAAAAAAGAATGAAAGACAAGCTTCAATAAATGGCGTAGGTGTTAAGAATTGCAGAATCTATTTACCTAATTCTCGGTTCTTAAAACACGATGATCGCTGGTTGGAGACTTGATTTGGAAGGAATTTATTAACTCATGAAACTTCTCTCTTTGGTTCTCCGTGTTGTGACATATTTTGGATGCATGGCCAATGTATAGCAATCAAGCCATTTTGTTAGGTGGATATTTTGGTTGTCGAGCTCTCCTTTTAGCATGCCACTTATAGACTGAGTTTCATCATTTGTTTTTCCTTATGTAATTTGAATATTTATTTTTTGTTGTACTTGCATTATATGTCCATTTAAGTCATTTTTCAAAGGTGACTAGTGATGATATTTTCTATCTAAAATTCTGTTGAAACTGTCTCTATTCCCACTTGCCATGATTGTCTTGGTGTGCTATGTATCCTTTTTTGAGCTGTGAATATCTGTGCCTATGTTATTTTGTGCGTTTTTAATTTACATTCTGATATATGAGGGTTTTACTTGGGCATAATCCCATGTTGACTTTTCGTTTGTCACATTCTTAAATGCAGGGACATCCGCTGAAGGTTAAAGTGAACAAGCTGACATCTATTAAGACGCAGCTTCCTTATTCCTTTTATTCTCTACCATTTTGCCGCCCCAAAAAGATATTGGACAGTGCAGAGAATCTTGGTGAAGTACTACGTGGGGACCGTATTGAGAACTCTCCTTATGAGGCTAGTTTTGGTGTTCGCAACCTTTTAACTTGAGAATGAATTTTTTATTTTGCTAATTACCTTATTGATTTCTGCAGTTTAAGATGCGGGATCCTAAGATGTGCAAAATTCTCTGCCGGATAACCCCTAATGCAAAGGAAACAAAGGATTTGAAAGAAAAGATTGCTGATGAGTATCGGGTCAATATGTAAGGAACATGCTTTTGGACCAGTCTAGCTTCTGTTATTTTCTTGTGCACATTGCTCAATTCAATTTTCTTGATGTGCTTAATGACAGGATTCTTGACAACCTTCCTGTTGTTGTTCCCTTACGGAGATCAGATCAGGACTCTACTCCTGTATATCAACTTGGTTTTCATGTTGGGCTTAAAGGCCACTATTCTGGGGTATGCTATCTCATAACAGAACAAACTTCTCTCTCTTTGCTATTATTTTTTACATAGCATGATAAGTTTTTTTACTTTATTATGCACAGAGCAAAGAGGAGAAGTATTTCATCCACAACCATTTGGCATTTACTGTCAAGTATCACAGAGATGCGGAGACCGACTTAGGAAGAATTGTGGGTTTTGAGGTCAAACCCTTTAGGTTGGTTTTGCTTGCTTTTCAAATTTTACTATTTGCTATGTCTTCCTCCCCTTCTAGCAAACCTGATGTGTTCGATTATGATTTCGTGAATATAGTGTTAAGCATGAATATGAAGGGACATGGAATGAAAATACTCGGCTAACGACATGCGATCCCCACGCGAAGCACACAGTAGTGAACTCAAACTCTCCTCAAGAGGTTGAGGAGAAAAAGGAAATTATAGTCACATATGATGTTGAGTTCCAGGTGAGCTTCCTTGCTTCAATGGTAACCTTTTCTGTGATATGCTGAAGAATTTTGGGCATTGATGATTTTCGTCAGTTTCCTTCATATAAACTGTATCCTTCCTGTGAAGAGTCTTTTCATTAGCTGAAGCACTTTTTGACATTTTTTTGTAGTTACCTTCAAATAAATCGTCTAGATGAGAGTTGTCTCTTTGCTGACTCATTATCTCATTAGAGTAATTCCTCTCTCCTTTATTTATCTTTCAGGAGAGCGATGTGAAGTGGGCTTCTCGGTGGGATACCTATCTTTTGATGAGTGATGACCAGATTCACTGGTTTTCAATCGTTAATTCTCTGATGATTGTCCTATTTCTCTCTGGAATGGTGGCTATGATAATGCTGCGGACACTATACCGCGATATTTCCAAGTACAACGAGCTTGAGACTCAGGAAGAAGCCCAGGAAGAGACTGGATGGAAGCTGGTCCATGGTGATGTTTTCAGACCCCCTTCCAACTCAGATCTGCTGTGTATCTATGTAGGAACAGGTGTTCAGTTTTTCGGCATGATTCTCGTAACGATGATCTTTGCCATCCTCGGGTTCCTCTCCCCTTCAAACCGGGGTGGTCTCATGACAGCCATGCTCTTACTTTGGGTATTCATGGGTCTCTTTGCTGGATATGCTTCTACTCGTTTGTACAAAATGTTCAGAGGAACTGATTGGAAGAGAATAGCTCTGCGGACTGCAATTGTGTTCCCTGCAATCGTTTTTGCCATTTTCTTCGTCTTGAATGCTCTTATATGGGGCCAGAAGTCTTCTGGGGCAGTGCCGTTTGGTACCATGTTCGCTTTGGTATTCTTGTGGTTTGGAATTTCAGTCCCACTTGTTTTTGTGGGCAGCTACATTGGATTCAAGAAGCCGGCCATTGAGGATCCCGTCAAAACAAATAAAATTCCCAGGCAGATCCCAGAGCAGGCTTGGTACATGAATCCGGCCTTCTCAATCTTGATTGGTGGAATCCTTCCATTTGGAGCTGTCTTCATAGAACTCTTCTTCATCCTCACTTCGATCTGGCTGAACCAGTTCTACTACATCTTCGGTTTCCTCTTCCTGGTCTTCATTATCTTGATCGTCACTTGTGCTGAGATTACGATTGTGCTCTGCTACTTCCAGTTGTGCAGCGAGGACTATCTTTGGTGGTGGAGATCTTACCTCACAGCTGGATCCTCGGCCTTGTACCTTTTCCTCTATGCCACGTTTTACTTCTTCACAAAGCTCGAGATCACGAAGCTAGTTTCTGGGGCGTTGTACTTCGGCTACATGCTGATCGTCTCCTATGCATTTTTCGTGCTGACCGGTACCATCGGCTTCTACGCTTGCTTTTGGTTCACAAGGCTCATTTACTCGTCAGTGAAGATCGACTGATCACAATGCAATGAGCACGTGCCGGTTAGCTTCTTCCCTTAAAAGAATGAAAACAATGCGACTGTTCCATTCTCAGATTTAAGGCGTCTTCAGATCATTCATATGTATTCTTATGTTTTCAATTTTGTATGTCGGCAGAACTACGATTTTTGTTATAGTGATTCCAAAATCCTCATGTCAAAGTGGTATACCCTTCTGAAGCTTCTCGTCTTTGATGTTCGATGTTAGTGCTTTGGCTGGTTGATGTTGATCTTATCTCTCCATGCTGCTTGCTAATGTAGATGCTCTTGAAAAGCTTCCTATGGTTTTTGAGGCCTAGTTCCGATAGACTTTTGTTTTTCTTTATCGATGGAGTGCTTGTTGGTAGAATTAGCCGATCTTTTTACCATGATTTTGCATAATTTAGATGCTCATTAATTAATTCAGCTCATGTAATCAAGTAAAGAAGGGTGCAATCGAGTCGTGCGGCCCTCATGCTTCGGCGTAGAGCTCGAGTAAAGCTTAAGTTTGGAAAGCATACTAGGCCTTCAAAGGCCCACGAGCCTAATATGATGTTTATAGAGCTGCATATTCTAATGTATACATCTACTACCGTTATGGACATATGCAGTGGTTCTATCATGTCTTGCTCTAATTGTCCTGTTGGTGTTCGAGCTTTGAGTAAGAAACTGAGATTTACATGCAATTAGAGTCGAACTGAACTAAAAAGCTTATGCTTGTGCCGAGCATCCTCCAAATTGAGCTCGAGCCGAGTATAATTGTCCTTTTAAGTGTCAGATAGCAAAGGCATTTTGGTGACATTTCTTAATGGAAGTAACATTTTTCAAGTTGAAAGAACGATACATCTTACTATACTTTTTTCGATTGGTGAATTTTACGTCTGCAAAACTCAAGCGATGAAGCTTAGAGATTGCCCAAGGTAGTTGCACTTCTCCATATTCTCCTTTTCTTTGAAGCGTGTTTTGGTACCTAGCAAATCCGAGCCAAATTCCCAACTTGCCACCCAATAAACGAAGCGCAAATGTCAAAACAACAGTAGCAACTACAAGCAGCGAAACCTTGTCCAAGGTCTCTCTTCCAATCACTCATCACACGCATAAAATAGTCAAGACAAACTTGATTGCACTATGTCACATGCTTCGATCTCCTGGAAATCTTCTCTACTGCTACAATAAATTTACAAGAGCAAATAAGAGGGAAAAAAGAAATAAACCCTGCGCATCAACACCGGCTTGTGTCGAGTTTACTCAGGCCCGGACCCATTGTTCTCCGGTTTCAACTCTGCATCGGTAGGCTGAGGTGGGGATTGCCCCTCGGCGGGTGCGGAGGATTGGATGGGTTTCTTGAACTGGACCAAGATCATGGTCATGTTGTCACATCCCTCGCCAGTTACAGTGGATGGTGCCAAACATCTATCCAGAACTCTCTCGCACACCGCAGACAGATTGGTTTCCTGCGTTGAATGTCTACCGAAATGAAGATGCAAGATCATGTCGCCCTCAGACAAACATCTATACGAGCATAAACAACTTACCGACTTCAGCTGGTCGTGTATGAAATCCACTAGCTGCTGGCTCGACATGCAATCCCTGAACCAAAGTGAAGAAAATCACATGACCACCTCTTTTCCAGATGCCGATAATTGCATCTCATATGCCATAGTGTTGTAAAAGAATCAATCTAATGACACGAGCGCAAAATAACTGTGTTTACAAAAGCATCATCTACACGGAATCAGATAACCTTGAGATCTACATGTGAAGCATGATACTCATGGACCCTTCTTTGAATTATATCATATAAGTTTTTTGGTTTAATCAATGCAGACCTCATATCAAGCACGTCCTATTCCATTCAGGCACACAAAGTCTTGGATCTCTTAAAAATGGAAATGGGTGGAAAAGTAATTAATCACTGAATACAATGCACAAACTACTGTATATGGCAAAATCTTCTGCCTTTACGTTAGTTAAGCAAGACATGAAGAATATCGAGATATACCAGATTCCATCACATGCCAGCACAATGAACTCGTCGTCGTCACAAAGCTCCACCTAAAGATGAAACAGTAAAAAGGAAGGATTAGAAGTAGCACCTAATATAAATCCAATAAGATTAAGGACTAAAATGAGGCACAGCCACACCAAAATCCTAGTTAAACACTAAATCATTACAACAAGTATCGAAGGAACTCTAGATAAGGAAATCTCCGCAACTACCACTTTTGCAATAATGTACCTAGAAAACAAAAGAGTGATCTTATGGAACTATACATACAGTATTTATATCTGGGTTGGCAGTTACAATTTGCTTCTCAACAGGCAAAAATTTGTTCTGCTTGAATTCCATGTCACCTGCAATATGTGGAAACTGATATGCTTAAAATACTAAAATTGCAGAGTGGTGTTTATCAATGCCAAATGCTGTGTGATAAATTCCACTGTCAATGCGAAAAGTCAAATTTGCCGATCACACCAACAATGTGAAACAATAGAAATGACAAGACAAAAATGGAATCTAGAATAAAATCCGTGGTATTCACATTATAAACATGTAACATAAAAATATCCCAAGGACGAAGGAAGTACCTATAGCCCTGGCAAGATTCAAACTTCCATTAACCCGTCCAGCATGGATGAAACCACCGGCTTTAATAATCCTCTCTTTTTCAGCCTCCAAGTCAGGTTTATGGTCTCGAGAAAGATTGTACGCCTTATCAAGGAGAATCCAGGATAAAATGTTACATTATACCTCTATCCAGAAATAAAGGAGACATACTACATCTACCAATCAGAATATCTAGACCACGACAGCAGATTTTAAGTTATATGGTGTCCTTAGTAAAAAATGGTGCAGAAGTTAAACATCATCTTTAATCCAAGATAATGGATACTCAAAAAAGGAAAGCAAATGCATGATGACCTTTTCCAATAAATACAAGAAAGGTTTTGAGTAGTGGCTTTAGCATCCTACCTGACCCTTCCTAGATATGACACACCGAGAATCACCAGCATTTGCAACAACAAGCTGGTTGTTTCTAACGATTGCAACACAGGCTGTACACCCAGAACTTGGTCCAGTAAAATCAGAATGAGGCCCCTGACATAATGCCAAACAGACAATGTCAGTATCACAACTGGGAAGTATTGATAGAAATTTAAGTAACTGGGACTACAATGATAATAAGAGAAACTCTCTATGTATGGTTTGCTGCACCTACATCCTCAAAAGCCCAATCATCAATCCGGCCATTAGCGTCACCACCCCTTGGAGACCATATTAGCCCTTCTATCATACCGGAGAACTTGTTTATTTTGTCCCCAAGAACAGCTAGCTCCCTCCACCCTCTTTGGCCACGCATCATCTCATCCATTCTGCAAAAGCAGAAGCAAAAAAATCCCAGTTTTGAATCATAAAATGTCAACAAAACTATGCATGTGAGTCTGTCTCCGATAAATAAATGCAGCAGAACTAATATTCCAGTAGTCTCTTATAATTCAAACTCTGTCTTGCAGATCTCAACATAATATGATTCATCAGACATTTTCTGCAGTACAGAAGCAATACTTAGCAAACTTTCATCATCAAACCAAACACAATCTGATCCAACATTATTCCAGAAAAAGCTTTGAAAGTTGTCCACCCATTTTTGGTCCGAAACTTTAGTTGATGATCTTGTCCACCATTTAGTCTGATAATGGACATACTTGATTTACAATACCCATTTCTTCAGAATTTCAGCTTTTAGAAATTGCTGCATATCATAATATTTGAGTATAGGTCGAGTGTTCACACCGCCACACTCCGTTTTATAATAATTTTTTCTTTCACTCTATTCCTCCATTGTTCGTTTGACATGATCATGGCCACATTCTGCATATTACATGTCACACTCGACTTACATATAAGAGGCAGCACCGCAATATCTTGACACAGATTCTGCTCTAATTTATACGACTGTTTTTTTTGTTATTTTTTAGTATTAGACCATTCTCAAATTAAACAAATACTTAACAAGGGGAACAAAAAGTTAGATGTTGAAGTTCTATCGTTTGAAGCAGCAACCCATTTTGTCTTTTGACTTGTTAATAGTTATTACAATACAAAAATGACATGATAGAATAGGATGCCGTGTAACTCCATTTCATGTGTTGACTTTCGGAAACTAACAGATTCAGCCGTACATATTCTGCACCCTATCCATAACAAAGCATTCTCGCACCAGAGATCAAAGTCACACAAGCAGCAACCACATACTAAAACTCAATGAACCATATATGCAAAAACGTGGCGACGAAGCGGAAATATGGACGACCATACATTGAAACTCAAATATCAATGAGCAGCAACCTGAAAAATGCCTTTTGAACAGAAGTTCCAATGTCTCCAGCAGAATAAGCCTCGTTCTTCAAAACCTGCCGGTGAAGAAATTTGGCACAAAACTTGGCAACCACCTTACCTGCAAGTGATGGAAAATTGTAGCTCTGATGTAACTATGATCTTGCTGACAAAAAAAAGAGAGAATTCAGGAAAGTTACTGATATTGAGAGTATACCAAAAGCATGTCGTTACCTCCGTGGCCATCATAAACACCAAAGAACGAGGTGGAAAAGTCCAGATTGGGATAGGCAGCATGCTAGCAACACATACAGTAGTAGGAACTAAGCAACATCAGTAACGGCAACAGCCCTGAATGTCATACAATAATCTCAAAGGCCAAACGCCAAACGATGCACTCACAGCATCTTCCATAGTGGCACGCCACCCTTGCATTGACGACAAACCATATCTGAGCCGGTCATTCTCGCCATCATCCGAGAATTTCTCAGTCTTGGGAGTGCTCAAGTATACTCCCATCTCTGCTTTTCACCCAAATTTAACACATCAGGGGGTCGTAAATTGTCACTTTCACAAACTAAGTATAATATTGGCAGCAACCAGGACCTCTTTTTATGGTTCAAAACTCTTAAGTTCACACGATTCAATCCCAAGCCACAAAGAAATTTTACCGAAAAAAGTTTTCTTGCTAAAAGAAGAAGCATAATAAAGTATCACTCCCTACAAAATTTGAGAAATGCGATGCTCGAAACAGTACTCGTCACAGAACACGAACGCTTGAAATGGAAACATAAAAGGACAAGAAAAAAATCAAATCCTCATACAACAGAGCAAAACCCAGAAGTACCCTGCACCAGACCCACGTATTATTCCCAACTCAGGGAAAACAGAGAGATCGTATCAGGCAAAAGCCACGCGAGATCATACTAGTCACCGACACAGAAGCAGAGATTAAGGCCTCGTGTACGGCACCCCGCTTGACTTACACGCTTTGATCGAGCTCCGTACAGCGCCGAGAAGTCCAGAGCAAAACTCGGAGAGGGACGTAAACGAGACGGGGGAGGCGAACTTTCCGCGATTTGGCCGAGAAAGCAGAGGAATTTCTCGACGAACTTCTCGAAGATTCAACGGAGAAGAATTGAGGTGGGGAGAGCGAGAGCAGCCAAAAGGAGAAAACTTTAGCAAGGCGCCATGGAAGGTGAGAAGACCCAGAAGGAAGAAGATGGAAGGAGATGAATTTTGTCCTCCTTTTTTGTCTGGTAATGAGTGGGGCACTGTTAATCTACTTCGAGACGTGTGCTAGCTCTCTCTCTCTCTCCCCCCCTCTCTCTCTCTACTGTGTCACACAGTAAAGCGACACGTAGAAAGATTACTTTATTTGTGGCCATTGAGCCTATCCACTTTGTCTGACCAAAACAAAAACCTATCCACTTTGAGATTTTTTCTCCTTGGTCTGTCCGCTCTTTTCTTTTCCTTTCTAATTTTGCCCTTTTAATGCACAGGCACCATTTTTCATAGATGAAAAGGTTAATATGCCATTGAAAATTCCAAATCCATATTTCAATGGCATGTATATTTCAATTTAATTTTCCTAATTTAAAATGAGTTTTCATCTCACAATATATTCAAAATCGGCACTTTAATGACACGTTTGATTCACGTGATAAACGACCGTAGAATAGATCTGACGTGGGGAATGACGGGTCCGACATGGATAACCCACGGATATCGACTCGTACCTATTTTAAGTCAGAGATACCGGCTTGAGATTTTCTCTTAGATGTAGATCAATTTAGGGTAAATGTATAGTGAGAAATACCGGTTTGAAATTTTTCATGAGACCAAAATTAATTTGGGGTGAATGTGTAGTAGGACACCGGTTTGAAAATTTTAATGGTATTAACCTTTGATAAAAGTAGTCAGTAAAATTAATACACTAGACATATTGTCCATCAATCATATTTAAAGTCCGACGAAATGCATTTTATACGTCATTTGATATGCATATTAACATTGTAAATCAATTTTAAAATAACTACTGTTTCTATTCTTTTCTGAAAACAGAGTAAACCGTTATATATGGAGGAGTTATTTATCATGCTACACTTTTTAATGTATAGATATTACTACCTAATAATGTAATTGAAGTTATAACAAATAAAGAAAAAGAAACTACCCCCCAAAAAAAAACCCTTTTTTGGTTAATTCCAAGAATAGATTTTATCTTTTTCTTCTGAATGTTTTTGTGGTCAGGACTTGAAATTTAGTTAATCTCTAATCATTACGTTTGATGTCCAAGAAAATACACCCCAAAAGTTTTTTGGACATGTTTTTTCCATCTTCGGTCCTAAGCATGACCTTAAAAGGCTCCATCTGAACTCTGAGATATTAAACTCGAGGGTATTCCCTTTCTCAAGGGAAGAAAAAGATTATGAAGGAATTGGGGGGCAAGGCGAACGGGCCCCGGCACGTTAAAATAAATTATGCTTCCAAGCTGGGCGCCGGGCTTTCGGACTATTGCTGTAGGCCCCTGTCGGGAGCTTCGACTCTCTTCAATTTAGTCTGTGTTAAATCACAGTCTAATAAATTAGACGAGTAAGCCAGACTCTTGATTTATTAGATTGTGCTAATATCTAATCACTACGTTTTATGTCCAAGAAAATACACCCCAAAAGCTTTCTGGACATGTTTTTTCCATCTTCCCCATAAAACCACTCGAATGACTGGATTTGGCCAGAGAGTTAAGCTCGGTTGAACATGAAAAGAAAATGACTCTCTCTCTCTCTCTCCGAGGGCTAACTGGAAAGAAAATGATTGGAGCACAAGTATCAGAGAGGGAAATACGGACCTTTCCTGGATATTATCCTCACATTGAGCCGCACGCTTGCCCAATAACTGCTGAAAGCAAAGAACTTTCTCCAATGTCGAACTTCACACTCATCTCACTTACGTCTACTCGAGGACCAGAGTTCATCCTCGTGAAACCTTGCCAGCAGCAGAAAAAAAGGAATATCTGCGCCCGCAGATTATCTTGAAGCAATGGTTTTTGCTTCTTAAGCTCTCTCTCTCTCTCTCTCTCTCTCTCTCTCTCTCTCTCGAATTTTCAAGAAATCAGTCTTTTTCAGCATCTTTTTCTGACTTTCCGTGTACTTCAGGAGATAAATCTGGGGTTCACACCTCACAACCAAACATTACTGCCTTATCAGATTCCACTTTTGTCCACCGCCCTTCCAAATTCTTCTGTCCAATTGTGAGCAGGAGTGAGCATGATTTCGGGATAGAATCGGGAATTTGGAAGCGGAATCTGTGGGAATCGGTTCGGTTCCAGGTTCCAAGGTATGTAGGGTAGGTTTCAGGTTCCAAAAATTGAGAAACATGTTCTAATGTTCCAAAAATTGAGGAACCTATTTTAATGGGTAGGTTCCAGGTTCCACTATCTAGAATTTGGAATCTTGAACTTGGAACCTGAAACCTGAAACATGGATCCTGGATCCTAAAACAAATTTTTGTGTTTTTTTTGTACATGTCTTTACACGATCCTACAATATTTTATGGCGTCTGATGATGAGTGTATAATCTGGAGCCAAACAAATTTTTAGGTTTTAGGTTCCAAAAAATGAGGAACTTGTTCTAACGGGTTGGCTTCAGGTTCTAAATGTAACCTGTACGGAACCTAAAATCGCTCACCTCTACTTTCGCTTAGTGGTTGTAGCTTTCACTCTCATTTTGCTTAACTAAAAATGAAAAAAGAAAAGAAATTGGCAGGTTCCTGGATACCTTAGAATCGACTCTAAAATCTGTGATAAGATAGGTTCTAGGTTCTAGGGTATGACGAGTAGGTTTTAAGTTCCAAAAAATGAGGATTCTGTTCTGACGGGTAGGTTCTAGGTTTCAGGTAGAACCTGTAAGGAACCTGAAACCGTTCACCCCTAATTGTGAGTAACAAACGTATTGGGACAAGACAAGACAACCCAACAAGAGCCTGTCACTAGCAACCTCCAATACAAGAAACTGGATGCACGGAGTATTCAATTTCTATCAGCTGACTTTTTATCTACAACTTCACCGATTTCTAATTTAAGCAGCTGCTTCAACTTGTAATGATAATGAATTGTTGATGCGGTCACCAGATTTGGATTGGTTTGCATTGGTAAAAGCTCCACAGTGCAGGGATACAGTTGATTTTTGGGAGGTTTGGCATTAAAGGTCGACTTTTTATGGGGCCAGAGATCAATGGTTGCATCTGTAAAAGCAACCGTTCAATAATGTGTACAATGTCTTTTTGCACTGGAGAGGACAGGATTGCCACGAAGGCCCAAAAGAGTGACGTTGAGAGTTATCAGCTCCAAAAGAAGTATTAATAATTTGGCACTAGTTAGGTGAAACTTCAACTTCTCATGCATATTAAAAATAGACATGAAGTGGTATGATAGAGAGAGAGAGAGAGAGAGAGAATCCAAGGATCACTCTTATTCTGTGTGCTCAGAGCAATATTGCAGTCAAACCAAATGAATGGCTGGAGCATGGAGCCACTGAGAAAAAGACATGTATAGGATCATAGGACATTGGGCAATTCTATGTGCTGATGAATGAACCCAAATGGACTTGTCTCCTGACAAGAAAAATACTCAAAAGTGGCAGGTTCAGGTGCAGGTCACTTGGAGCATATGGGGCACTGTGATTAACTTACAAGAGCTAGAAGAAAGGTGAAAATTCATGAGAAGGTTTGAGAAAGAGGAACGAGCAAGTGATTCTGGCAAGACACTCCTTTGCAAGATAGATTCAGTCTTAACTCCATCAAAGATTGCAGGCATGTAATTCTGTCCAATTTTGTTGAAATCAAGAGAAAATCTGTAAGCTCGCCGAAGCTAATCGGTGTTCTAGTTTTAGCCAGGTCGAGAAAGTTACATTTTAAGGAAGCAATTGCACGTTACACGCCCAACCAATCTCTATATCATGGACTGTACAGAGACATCCTTAATAAGGTTTAGGCCAAATTTGACCTGATCAAATTAAATTTTGGCTGAGTGGTACTCACTTATGTCACTCTTATTTGCTGCAATAGTTAGATTAAAAGATATGTTGACCATGAGGGGAAGAAACTAGCAACATTTTCAGCTTTAGGGAAACCAAAACTTATAAAAGTTGGGAGTCCAGACTTAAATAGATGACAACGAGGGATAGCTGAAAGGTGCATATGGATCTTATTGCTGACTATTGTCCATTGAGCACAGATTAAACTCTCATCATCCCAAGTTAAAGGACTCAGGGGTAAATCTAAACACTCACATGCGCATGTTAATTACGTAGGTTTGCACCAGGAAAGAGTGTATCGGAAGAAGACTCGTCAACATCTGGTGCAGCAAGGAAAACAAGACAAGACGGTTCATCTTCACAGGCCCAAGCCTGATGAATCTGTTCACTAATACACAGTTTTTTCTGGGCAACTTAGGGCGTGATAACCATTCTGCTTCTCTATTTCTATTCCAAACTTGTGTCTGGAGCAAGTTTGAAACATAAATCCGTTTGGTGACGCAATTCCATTTTTCTATTTCTAGAACAGAAATTTGTTCCAGAAATAAGTTTGGAACAGAAATGAGAAATAATAATTCTTCTCATCACTTACTCTCTCTCTTTCGCGTCCCTGTCGCCGGAGCTCGTCGCCAGTCCGCCGTCAACCAATCGCCGGTCCGTTGTCCGCCTGTCGCTCTCCAGTTTGCCGATCACTGGTCGCCGGTCCGCCGATCACCCGCCGATCGCCAATCCGCCTTCCGCCAGCCCACCGTCTGCCGATCGGCCGCAATATAAATTTTATATTGTTATCAAATAAATTTCTGTTCCGGGAACAAAAAATTTGTATCGTTATCAAACGCGTTTATCTGCTCAGAAACTCGTCTAGAATTTTTTTTTATATTTCTGGCCAAAAATTAATTCCAGAAATAGAATGGTTATATTCGCACTCTTAGAAACTCATTCCATGCCCACTTATGACATATCCATTGACAAAATTCTGGAACTTCGGCCGGGTTGGGCTGCCCATGATGGGCCTGGCCCCAACATGATTAGGTGCATGAAAATAGTCTGAGGACCTCAACCGATTACTAAATTTGGATAGATTCGGAATTGCTTTTTCTCGAGGAAAACGAGAATTTGTGTGAGATATTACTAATTGTTGATTAGATTTCTCCTAATACTGAAGATTGCTAATCATATAATCGGTAGATAAGTGTTGATTTCTTGTTACACGACAAGTCAACTTTCACTTTCCTCTCCGATTATTTCGGCGAACTTTGAACTCTTTTCTCTCGCCTCCCGGACGAGAATGAAAAGAAAGGCTGGAATAGTATGATCCCTCCATCACCCTAGAATGAAAGGAGCGATCTCGTAATTCTTGGCCCGTGAAAATACTTTAGTAGGTGCTCCGTTTTATTTTCCCATTGAGACAAAATCTAAACATGTGCTCGGAAGATAGCTGTCCATACATCGATAAGGAATTTATGACTTATCGAAAAGAGTGGAGCCGTGACGATGAGAACCTCTTTCTTGAGGAAGGCCATATCCTAAGAAACATTGAATTAGAGTGACACGTAAAGGCAAAACGGACCCTTTTTTTTTTTTTTGGAAAAAGATCATATCGCATGATTCTTGCATATAAGAAGATGGCTCCATGGGCTTTGCTCCACTATTTTGGTTTCTACTCGAAGCATTACCAAAATGCTTCAAAAAGGTTTTTTTGGACGTAGGTTTGCTTCACCATTTTTCCGTACAAAAAAACTCCAATTTTATAGGAGTAGTGTGAAAAAATGGACCACGTGGAACAACACCTCCCACTGCCAAAAGTCCACAAACTCCAGAGAGCCTTCACTTGCAATTTGCCATTTTTTTTTTTGCGGCTTCTTCCCCCCACTGAATCGATCTCTCTGCAACTTTCAACCTTCCCTCACAAAAGCTCAATTCCCTACAATCCCCTCCAAAAATGGCTTCGACCCCTTCCTCAGCTGCTTTCTCCACTCCTTCAAATGTCTTCCATCAAGCCAGGACGAATCGAAACTCCTCCTTTTCGACCTCTTTTTGGTCTCCTTCCGCTTTTCTCGTGCCGTCGTCGATAAGATCCTCGCTCGGTTCCTGTAAATCGGCTTTTTTCGTCAATGGGTTGTCCTTATCCCTTCCAAGTTCGTCGCGACTTGGCTTCAGTTCTCACTCGTCCGGTGTTTATGCTAGAGCTGCCACTGAGAAGACCCTCTACGATTTCACTGTGAAGGTATCGGATTTCTCTTCTGGGTATAGCTGAAATTCGTTTTTGATGACGTTTTCTTTCGTTGGCCATTAGGGAGTTTGGTAATTTTACTTAAATTCGACGGGTTTTTTTTTTTATTTTTATGTTTCTCTGTAGGATAAAGCAATCATGTTGACTTGCCCAATCTACTTTGAGAATTAGAAAAGAATATAATCCTAATTGTCTCAGCCGCCGCACTGTCTTTGCATCTTCTCTGTTTGATTGTTTTGGACGACGAGGAAGCACATTTTAGCTAGTAAATCTCGGTACTTTTAATTTGGACTAAAAGAAATTAAGCTGAAGTTGAGGTCTCTTACTTACTTTTTTTGCATGAATTGATCTCGTTTGCAAATTCTCCAAGGTATGCAAATCCTTAGAATTAAGATTCGTGCTGTCATGGCTAACAATTCTATGTTTTTTTGGGACCTACTATGTTTTGGTAATTTATGTGGACATAATTTCCTTTTCATTTTTGGATTTATGTACTGAACTTTGGGTAAAGCTGCTTTATTCAAGATAATTGCTAATTGCTGCACACATTTTTCTTCATGGTTCAGGACATTGATAGGAATGATATTTCATTGAGCAAATTCAAGGGAAAGGTCTTATTAATTGTGAACGTCGCCTCAAAATGGTAATGGCTTTGTCGCCGTCGATTGTCTGATTTAATTTATTAGGTGTACAGTCTCATTGAAGAATTTTCTTGTGATTTAGTGGTTTGACGACATCAAACTACAAGGAGCTCTCGCACATATATGAGAAGTACAAGACTCAAGGTGAGATGAAGTTGTGAGTAGAGTTATAGAATTCCTTAAAAGCTTCCTCTGTTTGGAAGTTAGACTACTATGTTTGAGCCACTAGTAGGAATAATAAATTAGTAAAAATTGTAAATGAAATCATGATCCAGCCAAAGGTTGTGAATCACCTTTTTATGTTGGTATCTTTTTTCACTCATCTGCAAATGTGCAATTGCGCTGGAGTTTTGTCCGTCCTAGACACCAAAAGATTCAATTAGAAGTTTTCTTCAATTTCTCGAGACCATCTAATATGGAGCTCAATGTCTGTTAGCAACAGGTTGTGCCAATCATTATGGTCCTCAATTATAGTTTTTCTCAATGATATGGGCTCCAACCAGAAATTAAATTTTCTGAATCAAGCTTTGTTTAGTTTGGTCTGTGGCAGTGTGTCTTGTACAGATTGCTAAAAGGATTGTCCAATGGTCTTTGCTGCGGTCGAGTGTAACAGTGTGCTAGAAATCAGTTGTCCTTTGCTATGTTTTTCTGTGGGAATCTTTTACCAAATACACAAGTTCACCGCTATTGCTGTGCTTGTTCGAGTCCATTTTCAGGTGATATATTTTGCCAATCATGTTAGTTACATCTTTTCTGGTAGTCTTGCACATCCATAAAGGGCACAGTTAGAGATGCTACCCCTCTGTGTGTGGGTGCGCTTTTGTGTGTGTGTGTGAGAGAGAGAGAGTAGTGTTTCCTGGATGGATGGGTGGGTGGGTGGGGAGATAGGGGTAGAGAAAGAGAGTTGTACCTCCACTGAAAGAGGGGAGGGGGGGAAGCGAGAGAGAGTGGCGTTTCCTGGATGGATGGATGAGTGGATGGGGAGATAGGGGTGGAGAAAGAGAGTTGTACCTCCACTGATGAAGAGAGAGGGGGGGGGGGGGGGGGAGGGAGAGCTACTATATACTTTGCTATCTTCTTAGAGAGAGAGAGAGAGAGAGAGAGAGAGAGAGAGAGAGAGAGACACTACTGGTTCTAACAGAAGAGAGGGAAGGTTGTTTCTTGGCTGTGATGGAAATAGTCTGAGACCTCTTTCCTCGGATACTATAATATCTTTGAATTGATGGGAAACACCTCATGCTGTCCATGTCACAGGTTTTGAAATTCTGGCTTTTCCTTGTAATCAATTTGGTGGCCAGGAGCCTGGTTCAAATCCTGAGATCAAGCAGTTCGCTTGTACAAGGTTTAAAGCAGAGTTTCCGATTTTTGATAAGGTTCAATGACTTCCACACACATTCTTTTCACTTTAGCCTATAAGTGATGGCTGGAATGAACAACTGAGCTCAAGTTCTGTTGGAAACAGGTTGACGTTAATGGACCAGGTACGGCTCCTGTATATCAGTTTCTGAAATCAAGTGCTGGAGGTTTTCTGGGTGACCTGGTCAAGTGGAACTTTGAGAAGTTTCTGGTTGACAAAAATGGCAAAGTTGTGGAGAGATATCCTCCAACAACATCTCCTTTTCAAATAGAGGTATGTTTCTAGATCTCATTGATCGAGTTCGGAGAGTTGCCTAAGTAACCGATGTTCTGAAGGTTGGTCATTACTTGCTATCATGAGTGCTTGGAGATGGTTACAGTTTTTGATGTTTGTATTATAATTTTTACAGCGCGGTTTTATGATTGTTCACCTTGCTGTTCTCACAGAGAATGCAGGTCCTTATTTTCTCTTTCTGAGGCAGAGAGAGCTGTATGTTCATTGTAACTTCTGTGTGTTCTCAATGCACTAATTCAGCTGGTTCATTGACAGTGATAATCTTTTACTCCGCCCATTTTACCAGAAAGGAGTTCTATGTGTCACGTTCAATGATCCCATAAGTGATTAAAAGAAAGACTTTTGTGCACATAATCTTTTGAACATCAAGCCTCATAACGATTTGAGAAGTGACATAATCTTTAGAACATCAAGCCTCATAAAGATTTGAGAAGTTTTTTTTATATTTATTTATTAACATTCTTGAATCTTCTTGCAGAAGGACATTCAGAAGCTTCTTGCTGCTTGACTGTTTTTCCGAGATTGGAACTCTCAGTGTAAGAGGAAACAAACTGAACGAGTTGGGAATACAGGTTCTGTGGCACTTCTTAACATGATGTATTTGTGACATTTGGACGTGCTCAACTGGAGTTAGGTTGTTCATTCATCTACAGTTGCCTTTAATGGTGTTGGATGGTATAAATATGAACTGTTGTAGGGTCAATAACAGCCGGACAGAGCAATGACGCATGTACTTCCGCTTGTGAAACTCGGTAGAGAGACTGAAAATGTACAGAGCTGGATTTAATCTAGCAATTGAACTTCCATACTAAGGACCTTTTTCGCTAGATAAGAGAGTATCTCATTTTACATTAGGATACCGTGGGAAAGGCGAAAAGTTTTAAAGAGTCGGCTGTCGCCTACCGTATGCTATGCTTAGAACTGAAAGGTTGGGAGGATGTGCGAGTAGAAAGAGACTCGAGTAACGGCTGAGTGTTAATGTTCCCAATCATAGTAGTGAGGAAGATGCCCGAGAACTCAAAAAGTATTCATGCATCCATTCCGGATACCTTATAGAATAGCAAAGAGAGAGAAAATTTACAGTTAAGTGGAGATCTCTTGTACTGCATCCTTTGAGGCCTCATTCAATAAGGGGGTCTGATTTGGTGCACTGATCCTTTGTCTGTGTGTTGGAAATCTAGGATCATTGCACGATTTATTACCAGCCTTTTCTGCTTTTACTAGCGATACATTCATGATGCCGAGTCCCGCATGATAATTCAGGCAGCTTCGAATCGGTTTCACTCTTCTTCACGGTCCGGTCTCTGATCTTCTTTCTAGACATTGCCAATCGAATCGTAAACATGGCGACAATGGCAATCCGCCGGTGTGCCCCAATCTGCCGACCATGGCGGTCGCCTTATTTTGAGATTTTTCGGGCAATGGGCATGTCCCGAAAATCGTTCTACATTCCCACGATGAAGCTGGATATGGCGCTTGAGTGAAGCAAGCAAGCCTCTCTTAATATCAATTGGCAGCTTTGTTTAGTTGCAGATTTTAGATTCTGACATTCTCATGTGAATCAACTTCGAAATAAATAAGGGTGTTAACAAAATGTATGTTAATACCTATTAGCGACAAGTATTATATTCTAAAATATAGATTACTATATCTTATCCCCCATTCTAATTTGTTGCACGGTTAATTTTAAGGGTAAAGAAAAATACCTATATATGTTATTAAGCGAGTGATACCGAGTAATTTATACAAATAAGTAAAGTCATGCTCATGAGATTGTCATGCTTTTAATTACCACACACGAGGCACGGGGCAATGTCGCGACGAAGCCTTTTCCTTGTACGCTTTTTCATATATAAACGCAAAATAAATTCTAAAACCCTTCCAACTAAGGGTGAGCGGTTTCAAATTCCGTACATGCTCCACCTGGAACTTGGAACTTACCCGTCAGAACAGGTTCCTCATTTTTTAGAACTTGAAACATATCATATCACAGGTTCCAGGATCGGTTCTAAAGTCTACCCAAATTTCACCTATACTCTTAATTGGACTATTGCAGTGAATCATCACCATTAATGACCACTACTTACTGCTACAATTCACTGATCACCACTCATATTTAGACACACAAATAAAAATGAAATTTTAATAAAGTAAGAATCTCAGTCATAAATATCGATGGAAATGGAAGCTCGGACTAGTGATTTCATATTACACACTTATCGTCGGACGCCATGGGATACCGCAAGATGGTGCGAACACATATACAAAGAAAAACACAAAAACTTGTTCCAAGTTCAAGTTTAGGTTCTAGGTTTCATTTACTCGTTGGAGCCGGTTCCGCAATTTTTGGAACCTGAAATCTACCATGCAAATCCTAAAACGGTAAAACCTAAAAGCCGACCGATTTTAGAGTCTGCTCTAAAATCATGCTCACCTCTACTTCTGACGATTCTCCAGACCCCTCCTCCACATCTCAGGTTAAGGGCTCGTTCTTTTTCTTGATGTGTGTCGGTGGAGCAAGTATTAGTGAGTGTACCACACACATTAAAATAAACCCAGACCGCTGTGAATTTATAGAAGTGAGAATTTGAGAGGAGAACTCATATAGAGCGAAATGATCCTTGAACCACCTCATCATTTGCTTTCAAATTAATTGGAAACATGTGTAGATCATGCCAAAAAATTTATTCCTACAAATTATATAAGATGCACAAAGCACAATGCATGTCCGAACCCAAAAAGGTATTTTACTACTCCACGAATAATTCTGCATGTATGTTGAAATTATAATGTATTGGGAAGGAACCTTCACAGTTGAACCTCTGTATGGATTAAAGTATTCGATCGTGCATCTCAAACCCTACACATGCACCAATATCTCCCCCCAAGAGTCAACGCTTCCCTATGAGGAGCATCTCCCTCCATCTCTCTCCCAAACCTCCGCAAAATGGGCTCCCTAGAAACAGATAAACTGGTCCAAGACTCCCTCTCCGACCACCACAAGCCTCCGCCGCCGCCGCCAGCCACCGCCACTTTCCAACCAAAAGCTTCCAAGAACAACCTCTTGGCGCTCCTCCTCGAGCCCATCCAATGGCTCCAGATGCTATCCGCCAACCTCAACCCGACCTTCGTCCTCGGCGTCTTCGTCGTGTACGGCCTCAACCAGGGCTTCGCCGGCTCCTTCTTCAAGGTCGTCTCCGACTTCTACTGGAAGGATGTCCAGCGAGTCAATCCCTCCTCCGTCCAGCTCTACAGCGGCCTCTACTACATCCCCTGGGTCATGAAGCCCCTCTGGGGCCTCCTCACCGACGTCTTCCCCGTGATGGGCTACCGCCGGAGGCCCTACTTCATCGCCGCGGGGGTCCTCGGGGCGGCCTCGGCGACGGCAGTGGCGGCCGGGGGGAGGCTACCGGTGCCGGAGGCGCTGGCGTTCCTGGTGGGGCTGACGGCCGCCGTTGCCATCGCCGACGTGACGATCGACGCGTGCGTGGCGCGCAACAGCATCGAGATGGCGGCGCTCGCGCCAGACATGCAGAGCCTCTGCGGGCTGTGCTCGTCAGCCGGAGCGTTGGTCGGGTACTCCACCAGCGGCTTCTTCGTTCACCATATCGGAGCTCAGGTCAGCTCAGAGCCTTCTTTCTTTTCTTGATCTTTGCTTTCTTCTGCCTTTTTTTTTGTATTATTTACATTATCAATATTCTAGATCTAACGAACGGTTTTTGGTCCTACGTGTGAAAGCAAGATTGACTATATACAGTCAAACTTGACTGCATGACACGGCATAGAATTTCTTCCTCCGACCATATACTTCTTCATGATTATATACCACTTAAATTACCAAAAATGGAGGGTCAATGATCGTTTTTTCTAAGGATCATTCCAATTCTTGTGGGGATTTTGCAGGGAGCTCTGGGGGTATTAGCAATCCCACCAGCTTTGTTGATAGTTCTTGGCTTTGTAATCTATGAGGCTAGAACAGAAGCTCTACATTCCGAGAAAAAGAAAAAGGTCAGCATTATTATTATTTTTTTCTATTTTCGCAACGCTTTTCTCATGGTTATTTTTTTATTTTATTTTTTCTCGTAAATATTCGTGCTATAAACTATTTTTTATTAATATGTGGACCAGTTCACCTCAAGCCTCTCTAATTTATAGCTCAATTGGGTAATGACCCTTTGAGCTTGGTTCTAGCTAAGCTAACCGGTCGATTAAGTCAATGAACATTAAAGTAAATCTAGATTAAGATGGACTTGTCTTGTCTTCATCTAGGGTTTGGTCAACTTAATGAAGGTAACCAATCCCAATCCGAGAAGCTCATAGCGGTTGAAGATTCACAAATCAAAATCGACTTTCCTTTTGACCCCAAAAAAAAAAAAAAATCGACTTTCCTTCTCGGGTCAAAGTCAACGAGGCTATTTAGGTGATTTTGATTAGAGGGTTCACCAGTGATGATGTCGAGATCAAGATTATGGCAACATCCAAGAGGCCGGTCTCATTCAAGCGCTCCTTTTTTTTTTTTTAATTATCTTTTCGAGTATAAAAAAAGAAAAAAAAAATCGCAGCGAGAACCAGTGGAGATAAAATGAACGAAATAAATATATAAGTAGAAGGTAAAATTGCTGCAGAAGTATAAGTAATCTATAGGAACATTGCTGCAAAATTACCATAAAAATTTAGTAAGCGTGGACTTTCTGACCACACTGGCTGTTGAACCTCGGACAAATACATAATTTTCATCGAAGACTACAACCCCAGAAGTACCTGCCTTAGAAAACACTTCCTTTATTTACTAAATTATCTATTAGCTAGGAAACAACAGTGAATATGGAACCATGATCTCCAGCCTGTATTATTCTTTAAAGAAAGCATGTGATATCTCTTGAGATCCTCTAGGTTAAATTGCTTGGTTTACAAAGTTCATGAATGGGGTAGGAGACTAGCGTAAATCAAACCAAACTGAATATCGAAAAAGGGCGATGCTATTTTTACGGTCGTAACTATTTTTTTCAGTCTGAAGGGGTAACTGCAGCGCCGACTAGCGATTTCCATTTCCGGGGTGATTTGTTTTTTTGTTTTTATACCAAATCTCGTCACTTGAAATTGGATCTTAGGGTTTTTTTTTTTCACCTAGGTTGTCTTAAGTGGCCGAAATGATGTTAACTGTGTTCACGCATGCAGCAATAATGCATGTAAAAACTGCAGGGAAAATAAATTGTCATAATGGGATTTTCGATAATAGAAAAAATACCAAGGAGGAATGACGTGTAAATTAACCCTTTTTAGGTGGTTATATTGTGTTTTGGTCTCGAGGAAGTATAGAATATAGTTTGTCAGATGAATTGTCCGTGTCCATTAATAGGGAAAATTTCAAAAAAGGGCCCCAAGTGCCATCATTGTTTCAAAGAAGGGCCTGAAGTGGCTATGGTTGTTTCAACTAAGGGCCTGACCTAGCCGGCCGGCCAAATTTTTCGGCCAATCAAGGCATTTTTGTCAAAATGTAAATTTAATCTAATTTTTTGTTAAATTAAATTTAAAAACAAAAAAACAAAACAAAAGGTTAAAAAAAAGGAAACAAATCAGGCAGGAAGTTTACCTCCCGCCTGTGGCCGCCACCCCACCACCGGTGGGGTGGCGGCTATGGCCGTCGAGGTCGCTAGTGACCTCACCGACTAGAGGCGAGGGCCGCGGCCATCGGTCGGGATTGGGTGCCTCGGTCGATGGCCGCGACCCTCTCTAAGCTTAGGCTATGGCCAATAGGCCCTCGCCTTTGGTCGGCAGGGTCGCCGGCCCTCGCCGAGGCGCTGGCGACCTCGACGGCCATAGTTGTCGCCCCACCGATGGTGGGGCTACGGCCACAGGCGGGAGGTCATTTTTCCCGCCTATGTTTCTTTTTTTTTTTTTTTTCAAAATCTCTTAAAAAGCCAAAAAATTAAAAAATAAAATAAAATAGTAAATGACCAAAATGCCCCTAACTAAAGTGACTCGGGCCCTTTTTTGAGGCTAATATAGTCACTTCAAGCCTTTATTTGAAATAATATGCACTTCAGGCTCTTTTTTTGACACAATGAAGGCACTTCATGCCCTTATCTGAAACAAGGTCCACTTCAAGCCCTTATTTGAAAAAATGATGGCACTTGGAGCCCTTATTTGAAATTTTTCCCCATTAATATAGATTGACATCACCTACCAAAACATATTCTTATACCTTGTTTTTTTAGTTAATCTTCCGTTGGAGAGATTAACTCATCAATTATCTTATTTAATGGAAAATTAGGATATACAATATGCAAGAGACATTTGTTTCTCATGGAACAGTCAGGAGGCGGCCTCCTGGTGGCCCTAAAAAATAAAAAAGACAATAAAAAAAGATAGGAAAAAATTATTACAAAAAAATTAAGATATTATTAAAAATTCACTTCAGCACCAGCGGTGCCATGTGAGTGTCGGCCGGCCAAATAGACTGAATTGGCATAAATACTAAAGGTTTATGATTCAATTGACAAAAAAAAAAGGTTTATGACTTAATTGGCACAATATTCTCTCGTAAAATAATTGAGTAGAGATGCAAATGATGTTTAATAGATGATAAGTTTTCTAGTATTCGGTGTCCAAAAATACAGATTTGTTTTCCGGGTGGTAAATTTCAATAAGTGTCATCGTAAGTATAAAAAAATGGTTGTTGTTAAGGAAAATGACCGGAAACTTTTCTTATGTAATTTGTTCGTAACTTACCGACATTTCAATGAAATTAGTTACCTTTTAATAGCTAGGAAGTTAGTGATCTTTGTATTAACTTATGAAATATTACTTGTATAACTTACCAACGTTTCGAATTTACTTACTCGTGTGAAGTTACCAACTTAAATAAGAGTGATTTACCCACTTTTATCAGCTCATTCCGGTTTACCAAATTTTTCATTTGAGATACTTACCTTATGGTTCATCAAGGCTTTTTTCTTTTTAGACTTCCTTTATCTATAGAGAGACACATTTCGACTTAACCTTGTAGTGTAAAAACTCTTTAAAGTAAGAGCTCTCCCTTAACTTAAGCTAGGTATAAAAACTTAGCATTATATAGATTTTCCATGAAAAGGCATTGACTTTAGCATTGACGTTGACTTTCAATGTGCAGGCGATGGAGAAAATCGGAGCAGCAACGAGAGGCATGTACGAAACAATAAGACTTCCCCGGGTATGGAAGCCGTCTCTCTACATGTACCTATCTTTCTCTCTCAGCATAAGCACGCACGAAGGCCAGTTCTACTGGTACACCGACCCCGAAGCCGGCCCCGCCTTCTCTCAAGAGTTCGTCGGCGTGGTCTTTGCCATCGGCGCGCTCGCCTCCATGGTCGGCGTCCTCATCTACCAGAAAACCCTCAAGGACTGCTCGTTCCGGAAGCTCCTCTTCTCCGCGCAGCTCCTTTACGGCGTCACCGGGATGCTCGACCTCATCTTCGTCCTGCGGTGGAACCTGGCGCTTGGGGTGCCCGACTCGTTCTTCGTCATCACGGAGGAGTGCGTGTCGCGGGTCGTGAGCAGGATCAGGTGGATGCCGATGATCGTGCTCAGCACCAAGCTCTGCCCTCTGGGGATCGAAGGGACGTTCTTCGCGCTGCTTATGTGCATCGACAGCCTAGGGTTCCTGAGCTCCAAGATGGGGGGAGGGCTGGTCCTTCACCTGATGCACGTCACGAGGACGGATTTCAGGAACTTGTGGCTGGCCCTTCTGGTGAGGAACGTGCTGAGGCTGGCCACGTTGGGCTTGATCTTTCTGGTCCCGCAAGGGGAGCAATCCGACGTCATCGTCGCTTCCGGCGCGTGGAGCAACAAGAATGGAAGCGCCGAGGACTGCGGCGATGACGACGAAGGGTTGCAACTTGTTCCCGCGAGTGATAAAAGCGAGGTTTAATCCTAATCGATTTTTTGTACAGAGATTAACGCAACTATTAACATTAGTTGATATATTTCGAATTTTGCGGTGCATATTAAATACGATGAAAGGCTCTCTCTTGTTTATCCAACTCTAGGGTTTGGCATCGTATGCTCCATAGTGCTCATTTTCATGTGCTTTTTAAGCGAGAATATCTTTTACTTGAGGATATAATTTCGAGGTTGTTTTTCTATTTGGCATTTGGCCAACAAAATACCCATTGTCCAGGAACAAGTTCCGACATCGGGGACGACAGTCCGTTTGATTTGCCGGATTCGGCCCCCACAAGTTAGTCCCAGACCCGACCCGGGAGCTCTGGGGGGATCCGACTCTCGTGGGACTAGAAAGGTTGGACCAGGTGGGCCCCACTCTTTTAGCTCTGGTTGACCAGTCTTTCTTTCGAGAGGGCGTATATTGTCGTCATGGGACCCACCTGCCCTCTCTTCTCTCCCTCACCGGCAACATTTTTTTTTTTATCGAACACCGGCAACTTCTTTTCCTTTTTAGGGCTTGTATTGCAACCATTCTGGTTCTCTAAATGATTTTGATTTTGATTTTGTTTTCGAAAACAGTTTTGGAGCAAAAACAAGAACAAAAAAAAAAGTTGATTCTGAAAAAAAAAATCACTTTTGAGAATCATAAAACATAATGAAGTCTCACATTTCTCACTTTTTTCATTCAGTTCTCTCGTTACTTTTCTCTTAACTTAAAACAGAACGAGATCTCATTTTCAAAGAAAAATATATAAGATAATAAAAAAATCGAAAAAAAAAGGAAAAATTCTAAAAAAAAATCAGAAAAATTTCAGAAAATCCCTAAAAATAGAAGAAGCTTAGGTTAGGCTAGTTTGACCCCATCTTCATAAATTTGCGCCTAGACCCTAGATTTCATAGATTTTGTTCTTTCTTAGAAAAATCATAAACACCTTTCAAATTAAATCCGAATCGTAGTTCTTTAAGCTCTTAAGGTTTCGGTAGGGTTTTATGATGCGATTCTTCAATGCCTTGATTCCTTAATTGTGCACTTGATTTTATTGGTTGTGATTTGCCTGGGTTTATGTACTTTAGACTTAGTCTAGTTTTAGAAAATTTTGAAAAAAGACAAAAATAACCAGCGTGAACACTTAGCAATATCTCGTTCTTAAGTTTTGGATGAATTAAGACCGAGATTTGATTTCCTAGAACAAAAAACACACACCAATGCAGAGCAGTGCAGTGTAGTGCATTTTTCTTGCAGTAATGAGGGTGTCGCTCGTGTCGATTGTCTGCTCGCTCAAAAGAGTTGGATGAAACCCTACAATAAATGGCAAAAATGACTCGTGATGATTCTTGATATTTATTTTTACATTTCAATATGTAATATGTTATATGAGAGAATCAATATAAATTAATGTTTGATTAATTTGAAATGTAGGATGAAATTTCATAAAGTAACTACGTAATTATTTGACTTAAATGACAAAAATTGAGAAGAGCAATTATTCCCAAGAACAGAAATTATGTGTAGTTACCAAACACGTTTCTGTTCCAGGAACAAAAATTTTATGTAGTTATTAAACGCGTTCTGATTCTCTGAAAGTCATTCAGGAAACAGAATCAGAAAAAGTCATTTTAATCGAAATGACTTTTTCGGATCAAAATGATTGCCATACAGGCCATTAGCTAATAAAGAATCGGTGTCGTGATCCCACTTAGATGGATAAAAGGAGTTTACAAAATTTACTTAAACATGACAATTAGGATATAAATTCGAATTTGGTGTTTCTGCGTGTGACCGAGTTAAGGTTTCTTTTCGATTTTGTTTCCTTTGGAGGTACTATTCGAGAAAACATTACTTGGTCCGGCCCTCCACGTCACCGTGAGATCGGACCATTCAATGCCACGTGTCGTTCTGGGTCGCACCCTCTCTCTCTCCATCTAACATTTGTGTCCTCTCTCTTCATTGAAGACGCTCTCCCCTCCCTTGTTTTTTTTTTTTCCATCAAAATTCACTCCTCTATGCATCCTCCAGCGCCAAGACACACACTCTCGTTATCAGTCTCTGCTTTGGGTATGTCGCCTCCAAAAGCCCCATCAACGGCTCCGATTCCTCCAAGAGCCCCGCGAAAAATCGGAGCCCTCAGAGCCCTCGCCAGTCGCCGGTCGCGGGGCAATAGAGGAACTTGTTATTGATTTAGAAGTTGAGAGCAAGTTATCAATTCTTCATATCTTTCCTATTTTGACTTCGCAAGCTTTTTTTCTGGTTGATTTTTTGGCTGGTTGCCTCTCATTTTCATTTTAGGCCGCAGAGGCCCAAGTTAGAATAGAGTTGGCTCAAACTTTAAAATGGGTATGATGCTGAGTCTTTGCTCTTTGCTCATTGCTCGGGGCCCTCGACTAGCAATAAGAAAAAGAAACAGAACAAAAGCAAAGAAGGAAACATGTTTCCCAGCACGTAAAACACAAACAAATAACACTTAAAAATGATGTGAATGGTCAATTTAAAAGGAATAGTTCATAAAAGTAGCAAGAGAGGCCGAAATGGTAAAAATAAAGGAATTTAGCGCACAAATTTGATGAAAGAAAGAGAAAATAAGGAGAGAAAATCGAGTGGGTGAAGCTGAGAAACACAATGCTTTAGGCTCAGACCAAGTTTGCAGGTTACGATCAAAGCCAAAGGGCAGAGAGACCACCACAAAACGCACACCAGCACCGCCCTCGGCTGCGACCAGACGGTTGCCGGTGAAAAGAAGGATGGAACCGTCCATCTTCGTTCACGGGCCATCCGGGTGGGTCGCCCCGCCGAAGGGCAGAAAATGCGGGTGGGTTGAGTGGGTGGGTGCTCCCTCGATGCCCGACCAGATCCCCCATGTGCACGCTCTTCCACAAACTTGGGAAAAAAAACATCATCACGGCCTTACCAATCGGTCCGGTTCGGGTCGGACAGTCCGAGTCCGACCGCGACGGGGGGGCGATTTTAGATCATCAGAGAAGATGAGGAACAACAACAACAACAACAAGCCTCGTCAGAAGAAGAAGAAGAAGAAGAAGCAGCAGAAGATTCTCAAGCAGCCGAGAGAATGAAGCAGACGCATCATATAGAGAGAGAGAGAGAGAGTCATGGTCGATGGCGTTTTAGGATCGCCGTGAAATCACAGGCTTCATCTCAGATCGCGAGAGCTAGCCTCATTCAAGCTTGGAGCGTGCCCGCCGAACCCTAAAAACGAAGGTTTTCACCTTGGGTCGGGTTTGGTTGATCCTCTGGTTTATGTAGGCCTCGCCTTTCGAGGTCCTCGTCGATTTTACCTTTCTGCCCTTCGACCTTCCCGAGAAGGATGCATTAGACAGGGAGGGCATTTAGGTCTCTCCATAGCCGGTAATTTTCCTTTTCTTAAAACTGTGACTCGGTGACAAACGGTAGTGATTATCTGATGTTAAACGGACAAGATTTTGTCCGATACTAATCAATATAATTATATTTGCAAAAAGCCGCGAAAAATAATCCCAAAATAATATTGCTCATTGAGTAAATGTTACAGACACACAAGGGTAAATGTGTATTTAGGAAAAAAGCGTCATAGTCATAATTTGCAATTTTTTTTATGACTTTTATCCTAACTAATTGAGGAAAATCACGCAATTTTTAATTTTCTAATTATTTTTCTTGTTACTTTTCAAAAATAGATTATCTAATATGACTATAAAAAAAATCTTGCGAGAAAAGGGGGAAATTTCAAAGAGCGGAGCAATCTGCAGGAGAGATTAAATAGGAAAGAAACATTTTTTTTTTTTTACAATAGAAAGAAACAAGAAAAAGAAATAGCAAATTTAGGAGGGAAATTCGTGAAAGACAGAGAAAGAGAGGCTCAGATTCGACAATGGTCAGGCAAATGAAAAAAGGAACCCCGCCATGGCTGCGACCGGCTCTCTCTGGCCGCCCCGCCAAGATACGGCCGGTTCTCAGTGCCTGCCGCCTTCATTTCTCTCTCCCCGCATTTCGTCACAGCCTCTTCACTTACGCTTTTCTATTCTCCTGTAAAACCCAAAATCTGCGGAGATCGGAGTCGTAGTTGGAGGTTGGTGGTGGTGGCGGCGGTGACGTGTGTATGAACATGGAGTAGATCGGGTCGGATCGGAAAGCAGGCATGGCGTGGTCGTTGGTTTAAAGTTCATTTTCCATTTGTTTCGCGGAGCGGCTGTTTCAGAAAGGGTGGAGACATGCGCGACGGCACGCTCACCGTCGTGGGTCGGCGGAATCATCGGCCCCCGCCGTCGACCGGAGAGGCGGCAACCGCCGCGGGGACACCCAGGGGCCTCTCCGGGAGGCAAAGCCTCATCCTCAAGACTATGCGAGTCGAATGCCAAACCCTAAGGTCGCTCCTCTCGCCTCTTGGCTTTTATATCGTGGAGTTTCTTTCCCATTTTTACCCCTTTACGAGGGTATTGTCAATGACCCGGGTCCAACCGGTTCTCAATTCCAAACGCGTTCATGTCTCCTCTTCTTCTTCTTCTTCATGATTTTCTAGTTCTATGACAGAAATTCTCCAAATTTATAACCAATTTATTTGGTGCTGCAACAAACACGATAAAACACAAAAAAAAAAAAGGGAAAAAAAGAAAAAAAAAAAGGGTTTCTTTTTGCCTTTTTCATGAAAAAAGAGCCTGTTTTTTCATACTAAAACGCAAGAAAACTCATCATTAATTTGAAAAAAACCAAAACCCAGAGCAAAAGAAAAGGAGAAAGAAATACAGGGGAAAAATGGGGGGGAAGATAGAGAGAGAGAGGCTCAGATTCGCCTTTGATCAGGCAAATGGAGAAGGAACCCCGCCATGGCTGCGGACCGGATCTGGTCCGCCCCGCCAAGATACGGTCGGTTCTCGATGCCTGTTTCTGTTACCCGCATCTCGTCATCGCCTCTTTTCTCAGCGTTAACGCTGAACGTTTCCTCAACGAAGTGGAAAATCGGAGTCCCCATCGGTGAATCGCTGTGCGAGTGTCTACACAAAGATTCAGGTCAGACCAGAAAGCATCATCGCCGTCGTTGGTACCAAAGGTTTAGGACTTTTTGTGGCATTTTCCCTTTTTTTTTTTTTTTCCTTGTCGGAATGGCGGCTGTTTCAGACAGATGAACGCGTCCGCGAAAGACGCGCTCATCGTCGCGGATCAGCGAAATCACCGGCTCCGCCGTCGACCGGAGAGGCGGCAACAGCCGCCTGGACACCCGAGAGCCTCTCCGGGAGGCAGAGCCTCATTCTTAAACTAATGAGTGATGGCGTAGACTGAAACCCTAAGCTGGATTTTATATCTCTGGCAGCGTGCCTTGGTGGAGGTTCTTTTACTCTTTTACCCCTTTCGGATGGTAGGTGAGCTGGTTTTTTTGTTTGTTGATAAGACATTAGCCCGTCCTACACTGGAGGGCAAAAAGGGACAGCAGAGAAATTGGGTATATTTAAAAAAAATATCCACTTTATTAGGTTTGTGAAGAGAAAAAGGAAAAGGAAAAATTGGAAAGAAATAATTTGAGAAATCACATGGTATCAAATAACCCATTCTATAATATCACACAGGCTTTACATAATGAAGCTTGTTGACGATGGAGAAAAGAAAAGAGGAAGAGGATGTTTTCTCGTAAAAGAGAAATGAATCATTTTCCTCACTATCGAGCTACCGTGGTTAGTCGTTTTTATTGCTCTTCCTTTCTAATTTGAAAAAAAAAAGACATACATGTTTCATGAACTTTTGTTTAATATAAAGTGCCGTCCTTGCATGTTTAATTATAAGTATTTTCATACAATTTAAGAAAATTTATCAATTGTTCAGAGACCATATTGAACAAATTAAAAATCAAAAGACGAAATTGTACATTAAGCTAAAGTTCAGAGACTTATATTAAAAAGTTCAGGATAACATCGCACTAAAATTTAGAAATCATTTGTACAATCATCCCTTTTAATTTCGACTTTTGTCCTTGGAACTGATCAACAAAGAGGAGGCTCGGCTCGATAGACCTCTCTTAAAGCCCGGACAGTAGGATGGGCAAAAGATTTGGGCATTAGTTTTACATCAGAAGACCCGTCCACGTTCAGGCTCAAACAAAACAAAGTATTACATCCGACCTTTGAGCTTTTGGCATGGCCAATGATCCTCGCTACATCAAAACATAGAAATCGCGCATCCGAGCCGACAGCGCGCGCCGCGAATCTATGGTTTAGTCGATTCGATTTGTAAGACAAACTAAGCTCATTCAATTGAATTCCAGGTATTTTGTGGTTCAATCACGCGACCCAGCTTTAATTACATCTCCTTTTGCAAACCACAAATGATACAAATGTGCAAGACGGGTCAACTCAAACTTCACCGTTTTCGCATCAAATTAAGGTCTGGTCAGGCTTACGAGTTGCGTCGATCGATCTTCTCTCGAGAGCGCCTCTCTCTCTCTCTCCATGCTTCTAAGCTGGAGCTTCTTCCGCCATCAATGTTGGTTTCTTCGCCAAAGCCCAGTGAACACAGAATAAACGATGAAGCAAAAGCGCGAAGAGATTAACGAAAAAGAACTGATTTTTGAGAAAAAACAAAAAGTGGAAATGGGTAAGAATTATGGATCAGGCTCAGATCAAGTTTGGACTCGGGTCAAACGCCGCAAAAAGGGGACGAGAGAGGGAGAGAGAGCACGGAGTCCCGACCCACCGTGGCTGCGAACGCCGGTTGCCGGCGAAAAAAGAGGACGGCGATCTCGCCGTCCCCTAGCCCGACCGTCCGGGTCGCCCCGCCACGGGAAATGCGGGTTGCTCGGTGATCGCTCAGTCCGCAAAATGGGCCGACCCGATCTTCCTCTTTACACACACGCTCTCTCCTCCAAACATGAGCAAAACGGGATCGATCATCACAGCCTTAGAGAATGCGTTGGGTTCTGGTCGGAGGTCGCAGCGTTCGATTCAACGCCTTGTGCGGGTATGCGAACAAAAGAAGAGCGAAAAGAAAGAGACAGATATATATATTCCATCACACACATACACACAGAACACAGAGCTCAGAGAGAGAGAGAGAGAGAGAGAGAGAGAGAGAGAGAGAGAAAGAGAGAGCAGAGTACAAGTCCAGCCAAGAAGATTCCAGCTTAGACTTGGAGAGCGATAGATGGAGATCGAGAGAGCGAGGGCGAGAGAGAGACAGAGAGAGAGATGGAGGGGTTGGTTCAGGTTGAGGTCGAGGGTTTTGGGGGAGGTGAAATCACAGGCTTCTTCTTCTTCGAGCCTCATTCAAGCTCCTCGAGCGTGTGCCGAAACCCTAATCCTAACCCCTTCTTCCTCTCTCTCTCCCTCTCGTTTTTTCGATCATGGCCTGCCCATTTATGGGAGAGGTCTTTTCCCCTGTTTCCCCACTATGCCCTTCGTCTTCTGCCGCTTTCTTTATCCGATTCCGGCCCTTGAGGGTCAATTGCGTCTTTTGGTCAAGTCTCGAGGGTTGACCACCGGATTAAGATTTCTCTCCATCGGTTTTGGGCTGGAGAACATGAACTTGGGAAGAGGTATTGTGTTTAGAACCACAATCCAAACTCGGATCCCCGTAAGGTCCTAAAGACTTATGCAAACTCGATTTGGTTTAAATATAATATAAGTGCTAATTGAATGGTAAATTTCGACCAAAAATAAAATCATAAATAAATCGCAAATGAGTTTACAACTTATTTACACCAAACTCACTTTTATGACAATCTCTTCATTATCTCTCATTGTCCCTCGATCTCGCTCTCACCTCAATTTGCGGTATATGTTTTCCTACATTTGATTAACTATGGAAATGTATTAAGAATGTGGATCGAATCGAGTACGAATCGGTATGGATCAAGTTGAGTATGATACTTTAAATTTGCATTACAATAAAATGGATTATAAACGGGGTTAAACGAGTCTATTTAGATCAGATCATTCATGACCCAACCCAAATCTGATTCGACTTAATCATTTGACAAGTCTACCGATTCGAATCCTGCATCGATTACATCCGTTTGCTTGAACATTTCGAAAAGATGGGCACCTCGATTTGACCTGATGTGCTGCGACCCCCGATTTCCTTTAGCAAATGTATTTTAGTTCGACAAGTTGAAGATTGAAACCAGACTTATGCAGCAGATCGAACTGTAGCGATGAATGGTTCGAACTTTAAACGCTGTGATAGGCGGCCATTGGACCACCCTGTTCCTAGCCAAGCACATGAACAGTGCATAGGCTGTTTATCCCCAATTTTCAGCATAGCAAAAGGCCAAAGTCTCTCTGTTTGAGCAAATATATGGTCGATTTCGACACGGATCTTTTCCAGGCTATGACTACGAAAGACATATTTCTGTTACCAAATAACTTTCACAAAACTCGGCCTGTTTCACGCGACATCCAGAGCCAGAAAACAACTTGATATGCAAAGTACCTGTATCGAGGAGCGAAGGAGAAGAAGAGAACCACTGACTTGCAATTCCTCAACTTGATACATCATTGAAGCTTGTCAATAGACATTGGAACTGCTCTGCAGAATCTCGAATCAGTTGTTGGGATCTATAACTCGCTCCCAAATAAGAACTCTAAATTCCCTCCTGAACTGCTAATTTTCATTCACTTAATAACAGTAAAGAATAGTATGTACCAAAAGAAAACACACCTCTTGACATGGTTTCTTTCTGGCTTTCAACTGCAATAGTCCTCTACTTTCTATGCCAAGCCAAAGCCAACTCGAATGCACGAATAAGAGGTGACATTGACCCAAGGGGGTGATCATCATACTACCTATGGCTTATCTAACTCGTTTTCATCATGCTGAACATCATTTTCACCCAGGACGCAAATGCTGAACATTGGAGTATATACAAACGTCCATTCGTTTGTAAAAGCCAGAAGCCCACCCATTGCAACAACATCACACTGAAAGAAATTAAACTTTTGCCAGGAGACAATATAACAGAGGACACCGGTAGTAGCAGAAAGTTGCAACACGAGTCAATAATTTGTTGCACGAGATCTACCTGTTGCACTAGTATGATATCCAAACTTCCAGGTCACAGTCGGTAAGATTTAATGATATCCAAGGCAGGGGAAATTTCTTTAAGCAGTGTAGGTTGTCTGCTCAGAAAATATAAGTTAGCATATCATGACTGCACGATGATTCAACACCACTTCCAGACCAAATTAGACATTAATAACAGAAAAGGCAACGAGATATGCTGAGAAATGTATGATTCAGATATAAAGAATAAAACCTTAGGAGGATATGGATAACACAGTGGAAGGAGCCTGGACAGGAAGACAAACCAAGAAACTGAACAGTTAACACTATGAAGCCTCAAGTCACATAGCAGTGATCCAAATGGAAAAGAAGAAAAAAGAACTTCGCATGCCACATTCAAAACAAGCTTTTGTCTTCTTTGGTAAGACAGGAGAGGGAGAAGACAGGAATTGAACAAAGACCTCTTGGAGCTTGGTAAGGGCGAACCACCCCATGGTCAAATCCGTGTCCTAACCTAGCATAAATACTGCTTAAAGTAACAGATGAAGGCAAATCGGGGGACATTGCAAGATATAGTCATGTGGCCATGTTGGTTAACTTGTCATGACCTAAAAGTAGTCAACGCAAAAGGACGGATGCGCATGAGGTGAGCGGGTGTTGTGTGCGCCGTGCGGGCGCACGCGCGGGTGTTCTGCCGCGGGCACAAACCGTCGGAGTCTGTGCACAATTAAGTTCATCCTTCAGATATGTCCTCCTAAATCTGATAAGCTCTAAAACACGACAAAGCTCAGTCATCTTGTCTGCAATGCTTCAATGTAAAGCAAAATGAGAAGCACGAATGTAGTTTCCTAGGTTAGCATGTCTATTCTCCTATCTCCACTACTTGCTAACATTCTCAAGGACCTCAAACTATGTACCACATCAACCCTGGAGAGTGAACAGAAATCCAATCGACTGTACAGCATAAAAAAAGAACAATGTGAATTGGGAACACGCAATCTGGCAGAAAACTTCTATATTTTAAATTTTTATTTTGAATATTTTTTTTTCCGTCATCTCAGTAACCATTCTGTCCATTCTCAACACCAAGTCCATACAAAACCCCAGCATACTTCTCAGGTGAGCCACTAAAGAAATTCTCCTTCAGTTTCATGAAAGTACAGCAAGTGAGTAAACTATCAGAACCTGCTTGATGACATACACCAACCCGTTCCACTTCCAACAACTCAGCGACCTTATTCAAACCCCCATGAAGGCTATTGCAAAACTTCATCAAATGCTTGATATCGTAAAGCACGGGGAAGTACATCTTAATCAGATCAAAGAACCCGGACTGTGTACTGGGCAGACTCTGGCAGGTCAACACCTTAAGCAAGTACCCGAAGTCATACCCGCTGTGGAATGTGACCCAGTGAACACTATCATTCAACACTATCCCAGACGACATCAATAGCTCGCTGAAGCGGTTAGCATCGACGCCCACCTCATTGTTCTTCACAAAGTTGATCCCACTTTGAGACAACAAGTCGATCGAGTCGTGCGCATAAACATCCTCATTTAAATTAAACTCGTGGAAATTGAATTGCCACACATAGTATTTATCGGTTCCGCAGGTCGGGAGATTCCCCTTCTCATCCGCAAAGGTCAGGCCCAACTGGATTAGCTTCAAAAGATCAACATTGGCCTTAAGGGTCTGGTAATTGTACTCGGAGCTGCTCTTAAAATTCCCAACAGGGCGAAGTACCATCCCGGGGAACTCGGTGTCCATTGCAATGTAGGGATAATCATCTACGATCTCACGAATCAAGGAAAACTCGTGTTCCAGATTGTACTCCCAAACATCCCTAATCTCAACAGAATCGCTTTTCGGCAAAATGGACATTCTGGAAATTCCTGTCCTTCCAAATTCGCCCCCCAATATACCGAAACACGATCCGAGCAACCACAAGAAACCGGAATCTGCGTCACGACAAAACACAATCCCAAATCAAAAGGAGTTACACCCCCACATCGTCAAATAGCAGCAGAATTGCGCATACCCATGCCAGGGCAAGAACTGAGGAATGACCCGACAAAAGAGAAACATAATTGGACAAGAACATTACCTTTGGATATCCGAGCTGAGGATCCCCCTTCGTGGGCTTACGAGGAATCAAAAGGGTCACCAGCGACGAGCTTCGAAATGGGATCTGGACGTTTCTTTCTCGGGAACTGATTCTTAGACTTTTCAGGGGAAAATCTTCGTTCAAACAGGGGATAAAGATTGTGTTTTTCTTATTGAAATCTTTACGGAATTGTGAGAGGAGTGAGAATGGGGTGCAGAGGAAGGGCTAGAGGCACTTGCAGAGAGCAAGGGTAGCCTTCCCATGCTCACATCGTTGAGGACATGTGATTTGATGTTATTGAGATTGGAAGAGAGATAAGTCGGTGGCTGTCGAGTGATATCGTCTTATGGAGCACACCATCTATCTCTCTCTCTCTCTCAATTTTCTTTACTTTTTATTTTTTATTTTTGGTGTGGCGCATAGTTTTTTATATTTAAATATCATTTCACTATTGGATTAAACAACACTTCCATTTCTGAAAGAGAGAATTGCAAGATATTTTTTTTCCTACAAGTGCCCTTGAAGTTTTCGTTAATAATTTTTGTTTATCAAAACGTGCAATTCTTTGATTTCAAAGTGTTTTGACGAGAGTTATTCAGAATATCAAAAGTTGCAATGAGAAATGGGGCGCGCGTGCAAAGCAGGAAAAAAAGAAGAGTGGTACAAGCGATGATAGATGTATATATGAAGAGAGTTTGCGATAACCACTCTTTCACAATTAGATCATTTTAGTAATGAGATTAGAATGTCAGGGACAAAATGTACGACGGAAGCATTTTGGTTTTTGAATATAATTGGCACTTCAGTTTTTTTCCGGTCAAGAGAGAAATATGCTTGTATTGTATTATTTGACAGCACAATAAATTGTTATAATATGGTATGGATATACATTATTTTGCATCTAATTGCAAAAGTTATTATCCTATACCTCTAGAAATCAGCATTTAATTAACTCGATCAGCATAGAAAATAAAATAGTCACTTTCTCCCAATAAAAAAATTGGTCATGATCATGATCGTGTCTATACTATTTCGAGTGAACTTTTTTCCTTCCATTTTACCATTTGACATTTTGAGTTTTATTTAATATCTACCACCTAAACTTTTTATTATTATTATGAATTTTTAAGGTCATTCAAAATCCATAAAATTTCAATTTACCGCCTTAGAGGCGATTTCGTTCATTAGTCGAGCCGGTACATATCCAATTAGTTGAGTAAAAGAATCGATATAGGTCGTGTATAAACTTCATCTTAATAATACCAAGAAATATATCATATGATTCATATACAAAGTCATTTACACAATTAGACCCATGATCCCATCGAGCGGAGCATTATGAAGCTCGATCTTGACTCAATTAGACACTCCAAGCAGAATATTTGAACTTGACAAGGACGAATTATTCCGACAATTTTAAAAAACTTAAGAAACATCTTACATACATAAGCTGAATGAACAGAACCCCAAGTTTTTCCCATTGCAGAGAACATAGACCAAACAGAAAATGAATAAAGTATAAAGAGTCATAATAACTGCTGCAGATTAGACCACAAGCTTGCATGGCATTATACTATCATACACTCAAAAAGTTCCACGAGAATGTCCAACTCATGTGCATTGAGCGGATTGCCCAACTACAACTAACCCAAATTCGACAGTCCGGATAGAATATTTCTAGCACTGGCCAAGGCATATATAGCAAAGAAGAGCCATAAAGTTACAAACCACACCCTAAGACATCGCTAAAGGAGTACAACATTGGAGAAGGTTATCATACCAATGACAATATAATATACACAGATAATGCACAAACCTGGGGATGTTAAATGGTAGAAAGCTACAGAGGTAGAAAAGTGATTCCCACAAGCTCAAGCTGTAAAATTATGAAATAACTATATTATCAAGATATAATATAGCAGACACACTCTATACAGAGCCATGGTTCTCCAAAAGACTTCATGGACTAAGAACCAGACCATATGGAGAGCATCTAATTTGCAGGGTATGCTGTAAGGAGTGAGAGCGAATCTTCACACTATTTGTAAAGTTCAAGAAAAGAAAAATTATGGCTCGACATAGATTAAACTACTTGCATTCCATGGTTAAGTACAATGTACAATTGTACATCAAAGAGAGACAATCTGAGTGGAAACATCAATAAATATAACAGTAAGACAATCCCAGCATCAACAACCAGCTAAATCATCCATGGCCAACCATGATTTATGAAGAAAACACCCAGAACAGCCAAAAACAGCTAAAAAAGGGTGCTCCAGTTTCAGATCCTTTCAGAACTAATTCCTGCCAAGCGGGAGGGATCTGCAAGAATACGTCTCTTTGAAGCCACCTTTCTTCGAAGAAGTAAAAATCGATGCATAAACTTCCTTTGTAGCATTACGGGGGACCATATCTGCCGCCTTAAACCTCTTCGCTGCATCAGAAGTCGCACCTTTCACTCCAGCTCCGCCATTTTTTACTTTCCCATTTTCATCAACTTTAGCAGAGGCTTTCTCCACAACGTTTACATCAATGCTGCGTTTAGCACCACTTAACTGAGTAATTTCTTCTCCACCAGCAACCACCTCTCCATTCTTCACCTTCTTCGCCTTCTTATCTCTCAATTTTGCCCTCTCCTCCTCCAATCTCTCCCTCAGGACCGCCACCTCCTCCTCGCTCCCATTGATCACAATCTTATCCAATTCATTGAACTCCTCATGACACACCAAACAAGATGACGACTTCACCTCCTTCAACGCCTTGGCGCTCAACACATGGCCGCAAGTCCTCAATGCGAAAAACTTGTACTTCCCATTAAACTCGAGACCCGTGATCGGACACTGATACCGCGCACCCCCACCCCCACTGACATCATCCTCTAGCCCCGGAATTTCCGTAAGCTTAATTTTGACCATATCCTTGAGACCCTTTATGTACCCGAACTCCCGGGGCAATTTCTTGCCCAGAAGAGCCTCAACCAGAGCTTGCTTATTGAAGATATTCCCCAATTTGTCCACGACGCAGGGGTCCCTCAAGGGCTCACTGGACAAGGCGCAATTCATCCATTTCGAGAGCCTCTGCTCGTTAGGGTCTACCTTATCGGGCTTCTTCTCCGCGTACATGTTCAAGTAGCAGTCGCGCGACTCCGCCCCCGTCGCGCCACCATCGCCTCCGCCGCCTCGGAGCCTGCATCGCAGAACCAGGGTCGAAAGCGGCGAAACTCCGGAACCCACGATCGGGGTCGAATCCTCGAGAGGCTTCCCGTTCAGCGTAAAGTAGAGATCAGGCGAATCGGCGGTGGGGAAGAGGGAGCGCTTGAGCTGGCGGAGAGTGTAGGAGGGCGTCGGGGTTAGGGTTAGGGCTCGAGTAGGGATGTGAAGATCGTGAGAGTGAAGGAAGATTTGAAGGGGTTCCTGAGATCTGAGCTTCATCTTCGGATCCTTCAACTGCGAATCGAACGAGAGCTCCCAGATTACAGAGGAAGAAAGAAGAAGAAGAAGAAGAAGACGAAGACGAGAATCGAGCTTCGTTGTAGTGACTTCTTAATCACGAACCGCCTTCGTCGAATTGGGGACAGATCGATTGAGAAAAAAAGATGTCAGCTTGCCTTCGATTGATTAAAAAGAAATTAAATAAATGAAAACAGAGCGAATGCAATTAGATGGGCCGGGCCTGAGGAATTAGAACTATGGGCTTTGTGCGGAAGGCCCAACGTCAATCGCCGGACTCTACCGCGAAGGTTGAAGCCCAACTAAGATAGAATCCGATATCCGCGATCGCGGAAAGGGAGGCTTATTAAGGGGTTAAGCGCTCGATTTTGAATCCGATATATTTCGTATTCAAATCGCAGCTTCACCCGCTTATATCAATCTCAAAAGCACGCTCGTCACCTTGTGACTCGATATTGAATCCGATTGATTTTGTATTCACGTTGCAGGTTCACCCACTTATATTAATTCTCGAAAGCACGCTCACCACCTTGTGAGTAAAGTCTTACTTGATGCACGTGGACAGTGCGATTGGGTTGAGCCGCAAGAATGGAATGCCCCAAACAAAAAGAAACAACAAACCGAGAGAAAGAGAGAGAGTGAGAGAGAGACTAGAGTAAGCGTGGATCATTTTGGCAACTTGTAATTAAATGTCTAATGTTGTCTTAAGTGATGACATAGCATATTTTCTTAGAAAGCCATGGAATGCTCACTCCATCCAACTCTTTTTGAATCATGATCGAGCTCGGATAAGGGATTTGTAGTCTCGATAGCGTGAAACACCGCTCTCCCTATATATATATATATATATATTCACGGGTTAGTCATAGGATGTTGTTAAAGGCACTTTTTTTTGTGTGTGGCAATTTCTCCCCATCACGAGCACCATCAACATGAGAGACCTTTGCGTGAACGGTCTTCTAAAGTGCGGTTCTCTCGACTAATGTCGTCGATCATCACCGTCGACTGATGTAGTCATGACGTGAAGTGACAGTGGCTTGTTGCACTTAAAGCGAGGCGGCCCATGAGCGGTTTCCATGGATTTTTCAAACGACCTCTTTCACCGGAAATGGCCGATGAAATCTCTTTCATGCTTTTTTTAAGAGTGATTTCGAGTTTTATGGCGATTCGAACAGGAAATCAATTGATAGTATGACAAACTAAAACTACGATAAAACTGAAGATTACAAATGGTAAAGAAAACTGATAAAGAATTGATAAACTGTGAGGATATTTGATAAGTTATTTTCATCGTGGATCTCGTTTACAGAATTTCTTCGGCCATTTATAGCCGGTTACACAAAGAATAACCGTCAAGCGGTTACTACTTTCTAACCATAACTATTCCCGAAGTTTTCGGGACAATATCATCATCTCCAAAACGGTTGACGCTTGACTCTGCCTCTGCGTGTTCCTAGGTAACTCCTCAATGTTAGACATTGGACGTTTCGTCACCATCCGATTCTCGACACTTATCGAACATCTCTCGTCTATCACGGATGCCACTCTTATCCTTCAATCTGTGTTGGGTTCGTCGATCCACCCATTGATACTACGGCCCAAGCAGGCCGTTTTTGGGTGTCAACACGACCGCTGGTGCTCTTGCAAGAGGAGGGAAAGGGATGCGACGATGCAATCTATACAAATGGAAGACAAGATATGCGACGTTACAGAAGGAAATTTTTCTGCCATGCATTGTTATTGACTCTGTAACCGAAACAGCCTTGTCTTGATTATAGGGATACTTGGGTACCTAAACGATGTTGTTTTTTTTACTGATACTAGGGTTGCTATCTTTCGAACTCGTAACCTCCTAGTATTCAGCAAAGTCCCAAAACTTGAGAACAGAAAGCTACCTTGTATTCGATAAAGACGACATTCTCAAACTTGACTTATCTATGCTGGTGCGGTTTCGTGGACAAGCTACTTCTGTCACGCTATAAAGATTGGTAGATAGCGCTCTCTCTCGATCGATCGATCGATCTCGAACGGACAAGACAAGGACGGCATGAAGAGAGGAAAAAAACTGGTGGGCATCGTGAATCGAGAGAAGTGAATCGTGCTCCACGAAAAAGCATGGATGGGTGTGGTCCTAGTCTTTTGGCTAATCGAGAAGGTGCTGCGTCCTTTCGTAGTTTAATACTACGAAAAATCTCAAATCGATACATATATGATAAATTTATTCAAAATCAATATTTTGACCACAAAAAATCCTAAATCCGTATACATGTGATAAATTTTACCTATCGTTAATTTCTGTTATATTTTATTGTCAAATTACTAAGTTGTATGACACGTGACAGTTAACGGGTCTACCAGTTTGAGATTTTTACCCCCCCTTTGTCACAGATTTGGGATATTGTGTGTGGTTTTAACGCGATTTAATGAAAATTAATGAGGGTAAATTTATCACAGAAGTACCAAATTGAAGGTTTTTTATGGTCAAAAAATTAATTTGGGGTAAATTTATCACAAGTATATCATTTTAGAGTTAAATGTGATCAAAATATTAGTTATGGGTAAATTTATTAAATATGTATCAATTTAAGTTTTTTCGTGATATTAACCCTTCTTCCTCGAGAACATCGACACAGCATCACTCGTTGTCAAGATTGTGGCTACAAATCGAAAATTGCAGCCAGACCCATTTGTCAAAAACGGCATATGTGGACACAAAGCTCCTTCGAGTTCACTCAGGTGAAGTAGCTGTGGAGCTTTTCTTTGTTTGAAATTTCCAACAGCCCCGGATCTGTTGGGCTTTCAAGCGCAGAGCTACTCTTCCTTTTCTCGTTTTTGACCATCTGTCTGGTCCCTAGGGCATGATTTTAGAAACCCCCCCTCTGTGCTTGTTCGCGCTTATGGACCCAACTGTGAATTTCTTTTGGGCGGCCTGTAATGTTTTAGCAGGACTTTAGGAAATTGCAAAAGGGTGTGAGGAAATATGACTTTTCAAAGGAAAGAAGGTAGATCTTGGTGACATGGTACTCTCCACCCCCCTTTGAAAGAGAGAGAATATCGAGAGTACATGAAAGTGGTATGTATGACAAAAATTAGACAGGATTGTTTCTATTAAATTGTAGAGACTCCCATAGCCTCCACCTTGATAAAGCATTTGATTCATGCAGATACAAATAGTGAAAACAAGATAGCCAATCCCTCTACAAGCTCATAAGGGTGAGTTTGACAACGATTCTGATCCACAAAATCAATTCTGTTCAGAACTAACTTTTTCTGATTCTGTTCCCTGAACGAGTTTTAGAGAATCAGAACGCGTTTGGTAACTACACAAAATTTCTGTTCCCGGGAACAATTTCTCTTCCCATTTTTTTTTCCATTTAAGTCAAATAATTACGTCTTGTCACTATAAAGTCAACCTATATAGGATCACTAATAAAATGAATACAAATCATGCATAATCCATAATTAGTCTATTCATTTCTTGGAGCATGAAGGCGTATGCAAGATACTTAAGAAAGAACATAAGTTCAATATGCAATTTGCACTTAAATTTTTGCCACGAATTTGTACTTAAATTAGCTTATGGAAGAAGTTTGAATAACCCCTAGACTACTTTATGATGGTGTTGATCATGTAGAGCACCATTATGTAGAGACGGACTAAACATAAGCTCAATGGTACTGCATCACGAAGTTTGCACTTAAATTGCTTGCTACGATAAACATAAACGTTGCAAAGTATTTAAAAAATAAAATTACAAAATTCGAAAACACAAAGTCGTGAAATTGAACGAGTAGATGTGTCAAACGGGTGGATCGGGTCAGATTTGGGTCTGATCGAATATGGTCCGACTCATATTGACCCATTTAACCCGTTTTGACCCATTTTCATGCAGTACAAAATCTAGCGACCCATACCCAACCCGTAGTACTTAAACACTTCTATATTTAACCAAATCTTGGAATTTTTTTTAATTTGTTAAGAAAAAATGATATTGCTAAAACACTTTCATGCAATACAAATTTAGTAAAAGAAAATTAATTTTGTTTTAAAACATATATTTTATTTTCCTTTTTCTTTGACGACCGACGGCGGCGGCGGACGGTGGTGTTTGGCAGTGTTGGAGCTGGCTAGTCGAGCGGTGGACGAGCGAGGGGAGCTAGCTGGTCGAGCATTCTTCCCTAAGGCTTCGTTCTTTTTTTTTTTTTTGGGTCGAGGGAATAAAGTGAGAGCCTTCCCTATGTCTTCTCACTCTATTGGTCTCGTTTCTCAAAAGTGATTCTAGAACAAAGAATCAACTTTTTTTTCTATTCTTGATTCTGCTCCAAAAATATTCCCTAGAACAAAATTAGAGAATTTGAGAGTCAGAATCATTTACACTACTAAACAGATTTATCATCTCTTTATGTTCTCGGGTACAGAATCAGAGAATCGAAATCGTTACCAAACATGCCCTAAGTTGCCTAAATAGGAAATTCGTTTTGAATTTTTCCCCTCTTGTGCTCACCTTGCCAATATATGGTTTGACTAGATTCGCACAAAGGGTAGATTGATATAATACAAACCTCTTCCACCCGTGACGTATCACAGCTAGGGGTGATCGATTTCAGGGTGGGTGGTTCCCATCCTAGAACCGAGAACCATCCGATAGGGACCGGTTCCGCAAAATGGAAGCCGTGAACCACCCGCTCGTTCCACAGACCCACCCGAGAACTGAATCATCGGTCCAGTCCGGTTCCCGAGTGGGTCTATGGAATCGGTCTTACCAAGCACTAATATCAATTAAAAAAGACTGTACGCGAGTGAACCAATGAACCCATTCTCAATTTTCCATGATATAAAGAGACATACATGAGCGTTGGTGCACTTGCTGATTTCTTAGACAAATTCATAGGAAAGAATCACATTTACTGCAATGAACATCGGATGATTGATGAAGCAAAAGGGTACTGAAATACGTCACACTTCATCAAGCTAGAGAGTAACACGCAAAAACATCAAAAGAGGGGGAAAAAGAAAGATGAAAACCTTTCAGAAATCTTTCCAAGTTGTTTAAGTTCAACTCAAGCAGCCCCAGACACTAAGAACAAGCTCAACTACATCATCATGAGAATCTAGTATGGACTCGTGAATCCGATTCCTGGTCTCCAGCTCTGTACTAGTGGAATCAGAAGCAACTTTTTTTTTTGTTTTCTATTTAAGAGAGATATCTTGAATTAACAAAAACATATATATTATGTAAATAAGTCCAGTCCGGTTGATCCGGATGGGTGGTTCCCCTTTAGAATCGGGAACCGAATCGGTATTCATCGGTTCTAGCAAATTGGATTCGGGAACCGGACTGGTACTCTGTGGGAACCACCAAAAACTAGCCGGTTGGGTACGATCGGGTCCGATTCGGGTGGATCCCGATTTTTTTGCTCACCCCTACTCACAGCTAATAAAGTACGTTCCATAATCCGTTTCATAGATTGATGCTTACCCATCAACGACTTCAGCACCAGATGAGCCCAAAATGGGTACCATCACATCAGGTGAATTCATTACTAGACGCATGTCGGCATTCGAGCCTTCGTTCTCCATTCAAGGCCTATCCGAAAAGAGAATACAATATTCCATGGTTGTGAATCGCTCCATGGATATCTTTGCTAGAACAAAATAATTAGAAGTAGGTTCGGTCAATTGGAATGTATAGCATCCATACACAAGATCCTCTAATCAAGATGATTCATTGACTTGAGAAGAAGAGAAAAGTCTTATCTAGTTTATTTAGTCATTCATTTAAACTTAAGCCAATGATTCGTTATTGAAGCAGATAGTAACAACCATTTCATCCGACATGTGTAGTTTTGGTTTTCCAATGGATTCACATCTTTCATTCACGATTTTTTTTTAAGTAGTAAGTAATAACACCGGTTATTCTCTATTAAAAAAATGCTTGTTTAGGCAGTTGATATCATCCATACATAGTGTTTTCATCTAAGACTTCAGTTCTTCCGTATTTGGATAGTTGTGTACTGATCCATGTTAATATGATCTGTTCATCAATGGTCGGCAAGTATGATGGTCCTGCATGTACTTCGTGTGCAATTCACTAGTTGTTTTAAGAAACCTCTTAAAATAAATTGGGTTACAAGCGTGATTCTAGCTGTATTAAATGCATCCTTCATATAACTGGTTATTCCTTACTTTGGAACCAAACTTCCTTATTGGCCAGTCAAAATTGCGACAAGTGTACCGAGAGCTATTCCTATAAGAGGATACTTGCAGTAGAGTTATTACAAGTGCTAATGTGGGACATTCCACATTGACTCGTTTTTGTAATTTACACACTTTTGTATTACCTCTTCTGATTGTCACGTTTGTATTTAATTCATTCCACTAGTCATATGTAAGCAAGGAATTTACGATCCTTTATAGAGAATATAGCTCATACATATTTGTAATCAATCATTTCTTACTTGAGGAGGTACAATAGTACTTCATTCCTACGAATATGGATTGTTGAAAAGAATAAAACACTTATTTAGACCTTACAAAAAAAAAAAAACACCTATTTAGATATTTCCCGTCAAGTATACAATTTAGAATTTATTACTCGACATGCGGGAATTCTTCGAAGATAAAATGAATTGTTGATGTTTATGATTTGAACTATTAATTAGGCCGTGCAGATAGATAATGCGTTTCTTTGCCACATTGAAATTCACAACCGAAGAGTTGGGGATAATAGCCATTACCGTTAGGTATGGGACATTCCCCATTCCCTCTTCATGCAGCATGGACAATACAAAACGGAATAAAATAATAATTATTTCAGAAATGTCCGACAATGCCCATAAATTTTCAGAAGAAATTATTGGCCAAATTTGCTTCACACTTCCTTCGTCCCTTTTCTTGTGGCATGGGCTTGCCAAGATATTTCCACTAGCAAGCGAGGGAAACTAAAAAATAAACAGAAAAAAAAAAAAGAAAAGAAAAAGAAAGTATGTTGGCGAAGGATTTATATCTATGTATAAACGGGACAATTATCCAAAAAATTCTAAACTTATTACACTTTTTCAATTTAGTCCTAAACATTTTAATTTTGCCAATTGAGTCATAAACCTTTTCATATTTTGCCAATTGAGTCCATCAAGTCAATTTCGATCGGAATTCGTTGACGTAGATGCCGACCGTCCTACGTGGCACGGTCAATAGGTAGACAATTTTTAATATTTTTTTGAATTATTCATTTATTTTTTTCTTTTTTTCTTTGTCTTCTGTTTTCCTTACCCTTTTTTTTTTTTTCCTTTTTTTCATTTTTCCTCCACCGCCCTAGCTTGGGCTTGTGACTCCCGATCTAGTGAAGGGCTACTCTCGCCCGATCTAGTGAGGGCGGCCCTCGTCAGCCCAGGCCCAGGACTCCCTCGCCCGAGTCCGGCGAGGCGGTCCTCGCATGAGGCCAGCGACCTTCGTCATCCATCAATGAGGCCCGGCAAAGGGAAAAAGAAAAAAAAAGAAAAGGAAAAAAAAGAAAAAATAAGAAGAAGGAAAACAGAAGAAAAAGAAGGTAAAAGGAAAAATTCGAAAAATTATTGCAATAATATTAAAAATTATGCATGTCAGCGCCGACAGTGCCACGTAAGACGGTCAACGTACACGTTAGTGAATTTCATCCATAATTGGTCAGATGGACTCAATTGGTAAAACGTGAAAAGGTTTAGGACTTAACTGGCAAAATAAAAAGGTTTAGGGCAGAATTGGCAAAAAAAAAACAACGTGTTTAAGACTTTTTGGATAATTTTTCCTGTATAAACGGAATTTTAATTTGTACACGAGCCGTGTAAAGTTTGGTTTGCGCATGTACAAGAACCATCTTGAAAGTACATCACGCGTGTATTTTAAAAAGTTATTTTGAGAAGCGAAATCTCCCCGTCACAATCGAAATCAACATCAGATAAAAATGCAAATTTCAATTCAATGACATCGTCATGGCTTAACCACATATAAAAAAAATGGCGGTAGACTGACCAAGATGAATGGGACTATTCTTCATTTGTCACGAGGACGTACCTTGAGCTAAATCATTTTATTATGTCATGATTTCACCAACTATATTCCAACATTTGTAAGCTTAGATCGTCTCCAAAAACCACATTTAAAATGCACTTATCTATTATTTTTAATTTGGGTCATACGAGTGAGTCGTATGGCACGTGCGATAGGATCTTCTCTTTCGGCCTTTGACAAAGTAGTATCTCACGGCAGCCGTATGTTGACTCTCAATCCTCTCCGTCATTAGGCTCATTACATCAATGACATAACATGCGTGTCAATGTTCGATTAATTGGGTTTTGTAAAGACTTTCTTATTCTTTTGCTAGTAGCTAGGAAAAGAAACCGTTTGCCCAAAGAAAGAAAGAGAGAGAAAGAGAAATGACGGTAATAATCCCTAAACTTTGAACCGCTCGTAAACTTTTAATTCGTTCGATGCGATCACTAAACTGTTCCTTTACGTTCAATGTAGCCCCTAAACATTCGATTGCATTCAATTTATGACGCAAATGATTTCTGAGCTTTGAGCCAATATGCAATGTGGTCCTTAAACTTTAAATTTGTTCAATGTGGTTCCTGAAATTTAACTCACTGTGTAACGTCGTTCCTGAAGTTTTAATTATGTACCAAAAATTCGAGACCATATTGAATAAATTAAAATTTTTAGGGACAATAATGTACATGGAGCTATAGTTGAGGAATCACGTTACGCATTCAGCGAAAATTTAGATGGCATTTGTGTCGTTATCCCAACTTTGAGGTAAGTACACTACGACTGCCATAACTTTTATACGGTGCTCACTTGAGGGCTATCACTTTTTTTTTTCGCTCACTTGAGTGCCATAACTTTTAAAAATCGACTAATTAAGTGCTATCGATTACGTGGACGCCGGAAAAGCTGACGTGGCACCGGCGAAACGATTCTTTTGAATATTTTAATGTACACGTGAATTTTTTTCATAATTTTATTTATTTATTTTGTAATTTTTCTTTTTATTTTGGTTTTTTCTTGGTTTTTGCTCCCTTGGCCGGCGAGGATCACCGGCGACCCTCGCCGGCCAAGGCAGAAAAAGCAACAAAAATAAAATAAAAAGGAAAATATCAAAATAAATAAAAAATTAGAAAAAATTCCAAAAAATATTAAATTTTAAAAAAAATCCACATGTCGCTGAAAAATAAATAAATAAAAAATAAAAAGTCCACGTAGGACGGTTTGCCGGAAGTGGTACTCAAGTGAACGATTTTTTTTCGATGTGGCACTCGTAGTATACTTACCCCTCTCAACTTTCCACAGTAGAATAGCAGGGAAAAGGAACAAAATTTGGCTGACTTCCGGCTAAAAGTTAGACTAAGATTTCCAATGTGGGAGGCCACGGGAAGAACGAGGCTGTAAGAAAATTCCGGTTTCTTTGGGGGGATCTTCATGGAATATCCCAAAGGGAAAAATAGGTCAAAGTGTCAAAAACCGAGTTAAAAAAAAAGACAATGCAATGAACGAAAGACAACTAACGCTCGCTTTGGCACGCTTTGAACCACCACCACACCAACTGAAAACCAAACGTGGCTCACCTTTCCCCTATTTATAACCTCCCGAATCGTCAGTTCATTCCCCATCACTCACTTCCCCCCTCCTCTTCAAACCTTCACTTCATCGCACCCACAAACCTCTCTCTCTCTCTCTCTCTCCGTAGAAACCAAGAAAAGGGTAGTGTGAGAAGGTGTGGTCTGTGGAGCGAGTTGAGTGAACAAGCTTCGGGAGTTGCAGGAATGGCAGGGGCTGGGGTGTTTGCAGAGATCTTGGACGGAGAAGCGTACAAGTACTACTCCGATGGGGAGTGGAAGAAGTCCGCCTCCGGCAAGACCGTCAACATTGTCAACCCCACCACCCGCAAGACCCAGTACAAAGTCCAAGGTATACTTTGCTTCTCCTTCAGTTCGTAACAACAGTAGAGCTTCAGTTTCAGTCCTGTGATGTCATGATATGAAGATCACTGTTGCATTGGATTTTCTGATGATGATGCATCTGGAAAAGACTACTAGGATGAATGAGGGGATTGTGGGTCTCTAGTTTCCTCGAGTTTTAACCAAAAATTTACTTAAAAAAGTAATCTTGCCTGCGCAAACCCGTTTCTAGCTGAACCGAACCTGGTCGGTGGCCAAGCTTCTTTCCCGTGAATCTCTCCGTTCTTCCTGGAGTTGGCCTTGAACCAAACCGGCCAGGCTGGTTCCCTGGTTGGAAACTGACTGTTGCTCTCACCTAGCTAAATCCGAGGCATAGAGCTTGCATTTCTTGGAAGTGCTCCTTCAAAATTGATTCTGAAAAGGTTTACTTTACTTAGGAAATTGAGAGAGCTTGACTTGATTATGTGGTCTTTCTAATATGAATGGGTTTTTTTTTTTTGTGATGGTGTGATGAGACAGCTTGTACACAAGAGGAAGTGAACAAGGTGATGGAAATAGCCAAGAGCGCTCAGAAAGCCTGGGCAAAGACTCCACTCTGGAAGCGGGCTGAGCTCCTTCACAAAGCCGCCGCGATCCTCAAGGAGCACAAGTCTCCCATCGCCGAGTGCCTTGTGAAGGAAATTGCTAAACCGGCCAAAGATTCTGTCACTGAGGTATATAGGGAAAGAGAATCTCTCGTATATAAATCGTGCTCGTGTTCCGATGATATTGACTGAAATTATGCCGCTTTTTTGGGATGTGGTTAAGGTTGTGAGGTCTGGTGATCTGATCTCGTATTGCGCCGAGGAAGGAGTGAGAATCCTGGGACAGGGGACGTTCCTGGTGTCCGATAGTTTTCCTGGAAATGAGAGGACCAAGTACTGCCTCACTTCTAAGGTAAAATTCTCTTGGTTGTATGCCATTTACTTGATCAAATGCCCTTGACTACTGATGTAAGTTTGGTAGAGATGAAGAGTAATTAAGGTCCACCCACATATTTTTACTGAAAAAAGAAGAAGAAAGGGTCCACCGATATATTACTAGCTTGCAACCAGCGCCGATTCTTGCAACAATTTCCTTAGGATCACTAATAAAAATTTCAAATTTTGTGAAGCTACATTATTAGACGACATTTTTGTGTGTCCTATTTCTAGCCTAACCATTTTGTAAGCTTATTCAGTAACAGACTAACAATGTGTATGAAATGAATGTTTATCGTCATCTTTCACCTGAAAATATATGATGTAAATGTAAAGACAATGGCAAAATATGGAACAATGACAAGGAGAAACCGTTAACATGAATTGTTTTGTTAGCCCAACATGAAGGGCAAACTCAGCAGCGGGAGCAACGACGTTGCTTTCTGCACTCACTTTGTGACTGATACGTGGATGTGCGCGCGAGAGAGAGAGAGAGAGAGAGAGATGACCTGATAGATGTTTGGATTCTAATGGTCGAAATCGTTTGTCACGTGTTTCAAAAGTTTGTGCTTTGAAATGCAGATTCCGCTCGGTGTAGTGCTAGCCATTCCGCCGTTTAATTACCCAGTTAACCTGGCTGTCTCAAAGATTGCCCCTGCTCTGATTGCTGGAAACTCTCTTGTTCTGAAGCCTCCCACCCAGGTATTTTCTTACCTCTAAGTTACTTCCACTAATTATTAAGTGAAGCGCTAATTATAGTGGCTACTTAGTTTTTACGCTATTGGCCACGCCTATTGTAGCCGACTTGTGCTAGTGTGTGAGTTTGTGTCTCAGTGTATTGTGTAATGCGTGCATGCGAATTAAAATTTTTCGCATACTACAAGCCTTGTGTTTACTCTGCACAGTCTTGCATTAAGATGGTGAATTGGATTTCTTTTTCTTTATTTTTCCTCTGTTAGATCCTGATCAATTTGGCTATTCTGAAAATTGTACGTGAATTCCTTGTAGGGTGCTGTATCTTGCCTTCACATGGTGCATTGCTTTCATTTAGCTGGTTTTCCGAAAGGCCTAATCAGTTGCGTCACTGGAAAAGGCTCTGAAATCGGTGACTTTCTCACTATGCATCCCGGGGTGAACTGCATAAGGTAATCTTTGTAGCCATCTTCTGGCTATTTATGATCTCTTTTTCCTCTCACACGGTTTATGCTTGCTTGTATGAATTGAGCTTTTCTGTTCAGTTTCACTGGAGGAGACACGGGAATCGCCATTTCAAAGAAGGCTGGCATGATTCCTCTCCAGATGGAGTTGGGTGGGAAGGATGCTTGCATCGTGCTCGAAGATGCCGACATCGACTTGGCAGCTGCCAACATTGTGAAAGGAGGCTTTTCATACAGGTGACCCAAGTCATCTGAAAGCATTCATAAACTTTCATCATAGTCAAACTCTTGCCCTTTAGGCCACCGAAATTTGTGGTTGCATGCATCATCTGCAAAACCTGTTGCCTGATGTGGACACTAACCCGTATTTATACTCTCCTTATTTACTACAGCGGTCAAAGATGCACAGCGGTGAAAGTTGTCCTGGTGATGGACTCTGTTGCCGACTCCTTGGTTCAAAAGGTGAATGCCAAAGTCGCAAAACTAACAGTGGGGCCGCCCGAGGAGAACTGCGATATAACGCCGGTGGTCTCGGAATCGTCCTCCAACTTCATCGAGGGGCTGGTGATGGATGCCAAGGAGAAGGGCGCGACCTTCTGCCAGCCATACAAGCGAGAAGGCAACCTCATATGGCCATTGCTGTTGGATAACGTCAGGCCCGACATGAGGATCGCATGGGAGGAGCCGTTCGGGCCAATCTTGCCTGTGATCAGGATCAATTCGGTTGAAGAAGGGATTAACCATTGTAATGCCAGCAATTTCGGCCTGCAGGTATGATTTCATCTCCCTATCTGCACAATCCCTTTCGCTCTTGTCAAATTATAAGCAGCCACAGTATAGCAAATCAGATTAAATGAAGACAAGTACACAGCATTGTCCGTGTGTCGAGGTGCCCCCCATGCCCTACTAGAGACGTCATCACGTCTTCTTAAATATAAGAATCGACAAAAAAATGTCTTTTCCTTTTAGTAATACCATGCCTTAAAAATTGCAGGGTTGTGTCTTTACACGCGACATCAACAAGGCGATGTTGATCAGCGACGCGATGGAGACCGGCTCGGTCCAAATTAACTCCGCCCCGGCTCGAGGGCCAGACCATTTCCCTTTCCAGGTGAACTTCAACTCATAAGAACACTATAAGATTTTCTGTCACATAGGAAATTTCCATTTCAATCTCTTTTTTTATTTTTCTGCAACCACTGACGAAACAACACTGCTGAAATGCTTGGTGGCGCAGGGTTTGAAGGACAGTGGAATAGGTTCACAAGGAGTCACAAACAGCATCAACATGATGACTAAGGTCAAGAGCACTGTCATCAATCTGCCTGCCCCTTCCTACACCATGGGCTAAAAAACGCAGTAATAACGTAATAGATAACGACTAGCTCTAGAGAGTACGCTCCGATTCGATTTTCGTTCTTGAAGTTCTTTTGCATCACCCGCCCCCAGATGTCGGGACGAAATAAGGTACATATAGCGTATATGTGTATTTCGAGGAGTGCCCTGGTTAGTATGTTACTGGACCGTGTCGAATTCGAAATATGAATTAAGACTTCTTTTACTGCAAATGTTTCAAGCTGTTGCACGTACCTATTTACAGAATCATGAGTTTTGTGTGTTCTTATCTTAAAGAGGTTAGACATACGTATTGGTCAGCTAAATGCCAATCATGATCAGGCATTGTCCCTTATGTTTGTGGAACAATGGGCCTGATGTGAGCATTTCAAAGATAGACAGGAAGAAGATTGGAAAAATGGGTCATGGTTATAAGCAGAGTTTGGGGAGTTCAGCCTACTGGAATGTTTACCTCAGTAAAGAATGGGGTGAGGGTAATCCAGTAGAGGAGGAAGCCATGGAAATGGGAATCGTTCCCTTCGAGCCCACTCGCCAGTCGTCTGCTTCTTCTGGGCAAAGGATCCTTTGGTGCCCAAGAAAGAGGCGGAGGCTTTACAGAAACTAACAAAAGCTCGATCCAGAACGGGCAAAGGATCCTTTGGGGCCCAAGAGAAAGGCTTCTGATGAAGAACTTGTGAGCCAGAAGAAAAGCCGGCGATGTGAGCCTTATGGTATGGGAACCCAGAAGAATTCCCTGGATGACTCGACGGTCAATTCGTTGGAGTTAGAACTCAAGGATGGGATGAGGTGGCTGGCCCGAAACAGCCGCCACAGGATCAATGGGTTTAACTGTAAGGCCACGAATGTGGCACACTCAAGAACACCATAACCAGAATAAAAAACACAATACAATACATGATCAGAGGATTGGCGCATCTGGTTTGGAATCGATCGAGCTTGATGCGAAACAGCGAAGATTCAGAACTCAAGTACTTTCCCTCTATTCCCTCTCCAGAACACTGGCCGAAGGAGAAACCACCCAAGAAAGGAAATGGTACGTTCTTATTTGTGTGTCAGAGGGTTAACGGAGGGACTTGAGCCTATTTATAGAGTTTTCAGCCACGGATCCTCTCTGGGCCCGGCCCACACTAGCTAGTCCCATATTAAACTGATTAAGAATCCTTATATCTTACTTTATTAGACCAACCTCGCCAAACGGTAAATATCAATTTCAATTAATGTAAGCCCAAATTAGGAAAACTCTTACATTCTCCCACTATGGCTATATTAATTGAAACTGAACTATATGTGGGCATCTTTATGCTGATCTAGAGATATTCTTAACAGTCAATCCGATCCCATAAAATTTCAAATAACGAATCATGGCGGTAACTGCATATGTCTTATCCTTATAGTTAACTTTACTTTGTGTGTAACAAGACATATCCTTAAGGCTAATAACTGAATGCCCCTAGCCTTTACTCAAGGTTTACACAATACCTTGAGATTTTCACCAGATGTATGTATTCGACATGATAACCATGCATTCATAAACACTTTATTGAATGCAAAAAAAGTGATTTTCACTAGATGTATGTATTCAACATGATAACCATGCATTCATAAACACTTTATTGAATGCAAAAAAGTTGATACATATCAAACATTGTTACTAAATGTAACAAACATAGATGAACTTTATTAGAGCAAAACTAAACAGTTCCCACTGAACAATAGCATCACATGATGCTTTTAAGCCCATGCAAATGACATGTCGTAACAGCATCACATGATACTTCAACGCCTAAGCAAATGGCATGTCGTAATAGCATCCCATGATGCTTCTAAACCCATGCTAATGACATGTCATTCAAAGACACAAGGGCGAAGACTTTTTGTTAGTGGGTCAGCAACCATATCATCTGTGAAAATATGCTCTACTAATATGTCACCATTCACAACTATTTCTTTTATGGTAAAAAATTTGACTACTCAATGCTTAGACCCCTTGAGACCTTTGTTGTTGTTAATAGACAACACTGTAGAATTATTGTCACAATACAATTGTATGGGTCTATCCATAAAATCAAAGACGACCAACTCCCTAATGAGGTTTCGGAGCCAAATTGCTTGAGTAGCAGCAAAAAAGCATGCTACAAACTCCGCTTATATGGTAGAGGATGATATAGATTTCTGTTTCTCACTTTCCATGATACCGCACCTCCTGCTAACATAAAGATGTATCATAAGCTGCAGGTCCTGAACATGTCTGTAAATCAACACATAGTCATTTGTCCTCTTTAAGTACCTTAAAACCTTCTTGGTAGTAACTTAGTGATCGTGTCCTGGATTTGACTTATATCTGCTTAGAAGTCCTATTACAAAAGCAATGTTTAGTATATTGCAAGCTTGAACATACATGATACTTCCAAGTTTACTAGTATATTGTTTGTGCTTTCTCAACATCCATATGAGGACACTATAACAGATTCAATTTATCACCCTTAAAGACAGGAGCAATTCCTATCTAGTAATGCTGCATACTGAATCTTTCCAAAAGACGATTAACATATGTCATCTGCGACAAACCCAATACCTGGAGAGAACTATCCATATGGATCTCAATACCAAGGACAAAACACACCTCATCAAGGTCCTTCGTGTCAAAATGCGTTGACAATATCCGATTCGTCTCATGCAGTAATTCAATATCATTGCTCGCAAGCAAGATATCGTCTACAGAAAGCACTAGGAAGATAAAATTCCTTCCACTGAACTTGCAGTATATATACTTATCCACTTTGTTCTCGACATAACTGAATGAAATGGCAACACTATGAAACTTAAAATACCATTATCTAAAAGCTTGCTTGAGGCCATAAATAGAATTTTTTTAGTCTACACCCAAGCTTACCTGAATCATTAGATACATAACCTTCGGGTTGTACCATATAGACTTCTTCATCAAGGTCTCCAATCAGAAAGGTAGTTTTGACATATATCTAGTGTAACTCCGAATCAAAATGTGCTACTAATGCCATGATCACTCTGAAAGAATCTTTAGAAGAGGTAGGAGAAAAAAATTGCTTTATAGTCTACTCCTTCCCTCTGAGTGAAACCCTTGGCTACCGGGCTGGCTTTAAACTTCTCAATATTTCCTTTAGAGTCCTTTTTTATCTTATACACCCATTTACAGCCGATGGGCTTGTGACCATCAAGAGTTTCGACAAGCTCCCAAACGTCATTATATTTCATAGACTGCATCTCATCTTTCATCGTATCCAATCACAGATCTGACCAAAGGCAAAAAAATAGCATCTGTATAAGTCATTGGATTAACTATATGGCCGATATAGTAGTCATGCTCTCCCAGATAAACTATATAGTCCAGTGGTATAGCTGATCATCTTTGCCTGATAGATCTTCTAAGTGGAGCTACTCCAACCTCCTGCACTTATGGGGCTTGAGGAACTTCATCAAGAACTGTCTGATCAATAGGATCCTGAACCCCAACAAACTCAATCTGTGATGTTGGAGGCTCCACGATCGTCTGTATAGGCAAATAAAACGATATAGCAGTCCTCACTATACCGTTATCCTCAATAGTCCGTGAGCAGCTACCCTTTTCGGCCACATCAAATTCCAGAGACTTCGCTGTCTATGATTCCACAATTCTTGTGCCTCCATAGGGATTATAAAATCGATACCCCTTTGAATGATCTCGGTAAGACACGAAGTAATACTGAGCGATCCTGAGTCCAACTTACGCAATGTTGGATTATACAACTTCACTTTTGCATGACAACCCCAAATCTTAAGATAATTCATGCTAGGTTTACTTCTATTGCATAACTTAAAAAAGTCAATGGAACAGCTTTGGTAAGAATGCCGTTTAGAATGTAAAGGGTCGCATTCAAAGCTTCACCCCACAGAAAATCAGGTAAGTTGATTCTACTAACCGTACTTCTCATCATATTCATAAGGGTGCGATTGTGCCTTTCGGCTACACCATTTTGTTCAGGACTCCCAAGCATAGTAAACTGAGCTACTATCACAGAATCCTTCAAATATTTGGAAAATGGTTCTTTAAATTGTCTAGCATCGTCATGCCTGCCAAAATACTCGTCACCTCAGTCATATCTGACAACCTTTATGACTTTCCCAACTGTTTCTCGATTTCAATTTGAAAAAACTTGAACTTGTCAAGAGACTCAGACTTTTCCTTAATCAAGTACATATAACTATATCGGGAATAGTCATCAGTAAACGTGATGAAACAAACATTTCTACACAAGGTTGCAGTATAGGGTCCACTGATATCAGTGTGAATGACCTCTAACAGGTCAAAACTACGGACTGTAGTTTTCTTTCTTATCTTAGTCATCTTACCCCTACAACAGTCCACGCAAGTCTCTAGGTCACTTGTAAGAGTAGGCAGGATGTGAACCTTTATCAGCCTTTTCACTCTTTTCCTAGAGATGTGATCAAGTCATTTATGCGACAACGCATAAGATTGTTCCTTAGGTAGAGGTCTTTTGAAAACAACTTTTTTAACTGTATAAGCGACGTATATATTATTGGGAGTTAAACACAATCTGTACAATCCATTGGACATATTGCAGCAACCAACCTTATTTGAATTAAAGAACACAAAAAATTATATTGTTCTTTATTTCAAAAGAGTAGCCACACATGTCCAAACATAATACGGAATTTAAGTTTCGTCTAAAGGAAGGTACATAAAAATTGTACCTTAATGTCAAATTTAAATCTAAATTTAGAATTAAAATGACATCTCCCACGAACTCAACGTCGACTTTATTGCTGTTTCATACGGTGAGCTTTGATTCATCCTGATTTGGCTTCCTCCGATTCATAAATCTATGTATGGTGAACGCAATATGATTGATTGTGCCGCTATCTAGCAACCACAAACTGAATGTGGCTTCTTATAGGTTGGATTCACAAACCAATGCCAAAGAATCATTACATGTACGCTCACGCTTGGATAACCAAGTTTTAAATTTGTCGTAGTCTTTCTTCATGCGACATTTCTTCTTACAAAAGAGGTAGCGGTCACTATCCTTTTTAAAGGATGTTTTCTTAAGACCCAAACTGTCATAATGACCAGTAGTTTCATGAGTTTCTTTATGAGTATGATTTTTAAACCTCTTACTCTACCGGTCTACTGTCCTTATGACGTAATCTCTAACTCTACCAAAACCATCACACTTCATGTTGAAGAGTCCTTGTAGAAGTTTCCCAATCTCAACATAGACGAGACACTATTCTTAGCTTCCAAGGCTTCCATTATTTGTTTAGCAGTGCAGTCAACTATCAAATCACTTTTCAAGTGTTTCTGAATGGATTGCTTCATTGATAACAAGCAAATCCTGGTGCACTTTTCCCATGCAACAACACGCGCTTTCTGGGGTTCCATAATGATCTCAATGAGATCAACTGGCTAATCCTTAGTAAGAGCAATATGAACATCTACCAGCTCCATCCCAAACAGAAAATCTTCTACACATTTCTTAAAGTTTAAACTAGTATTAACCTCAATCCTAATGGAGTTGTATTTTACAGAGAATGTGACTAATTTAACAAGCAATATATATAATTAGCATCATGTCAGTACTTTGTAACTTGAAACCTTATAAGTACACATCCTGAGGGTTACATGCATCATCATATAATCACCTTTAGGCAGAATACATAACATGCAATCGTATACTCTCCACATGACAACGATCATGAGAATATATTTGAACCTTCGTGAATCACCACCTTTGGGTGTATGAATCACTAGGAATTAGTCACTCATCAACCATATGCTGTACAAGTGGCCCTCCATGAACAAATATTATGTACCTTGAAATCCAATAAGTACACATCCCGAGAGTTACATGCATCATCTAATCACCTTTGGGTAGAATACATGATATGCAGTTGTATACTCTCCACATGACAGTGGCTATAAGAATATATTCCAATCTTCGTGAACTTGCCACCTTTGGGTGTGTGAACCACTAGGATCAGTCGATTCTCGAGCATATGCTCGTGATGTTTGGCACACACAAGTTCCTTAGTATACTTGCAATTTCTTCCAGGAAAGCCTGCCCCTGAGACAATCAGCGTCTTACGTTCTTTGGTAGTCGTGATAAACTTAACAGTGATAATGCATTCTTTTACAATTTGAACAATAAAGTTATAAAATGCACACCCCTTTCTCCTTCGCAAAGAGGAGGTCGCAAAATTGAATTTGAAATAGTAGGTTACGGTTAAAAAAAAAAGAATACCCTATTGAAGAACCAAAATGGCTCACTTTGCAAATTCACATCACCATGCATAGTATTGGTAGCAGTAGAGTTACGTTGATCGGCCCAACTCAGTAGTTAGACCATCCAAACACGGTGGATACTTATGATATGCACGATAAATTGCAACACGTAAAGCAAATGGTCTCTTGTTACCAATAAAGCCCCAAAATCCTATATCGCATCACCCTATACCTCTATTGGATCACCCTACACAGCATGCTCAAACTCATGTTCCCTCGTATTGGTGATGTATCGATGTTCAATCAGAATTCATCAACGGGATTGACTCAAAATGATGAGGATTCCTCCTGACTATTTATGCTGCGACCATGCATTGTCGATGCCCTTCGAATTGTTCAACTCATTTATCCTAGGTTGCTGAGAAGAGTGTGATGATCCCTGCACAAAGGAATAACAAGTATATTTACATTGTACTACACAACATGCCTAGAAAAATATTGTCTCGAATAATCCCACATCCACAAAAGGCAAGTAGTACCTAACTCAAAATGGTTCCAAGAGATCTATTATGGTACTCCAACATCTATCCACGAGAACCATTAACAATAAATAATACAATACAAAAAGATGAAACAACATTGGGATGTAAATTGATTTTTATAATAAGCATCTAACTAGTGAATGGGAAAAATCTATTCATAATCCCTGGCGGCATGATGTATGGTGATTGCATATACATAAAATAAATGACCCCATTAGTAGAATGTAACTAAATGCTTCCATGGATCCATTATGTTGCTCCCAACTATTAAATACCTGACTAGTGAATGGGGAAAATCCATTCACAATCCTAGACGACATGATGTAGGGTAGTTACATCTATATATATAAAAAAAGACCAAGTTAGTAGAATGTAAATACAAAAGGAGGACTAAGAGCAACACACCTGATTATGAAACTTTGGATATATTGTAGGACCACCAATATTGCTAGGATGAAAGGCACTACGAATCTGATTTGAATGCGTTGAATAATCAAGGAAATGAGTTTGATCATGTGTTGCTTAGGAAACCAACTCTACATTACAAAGTATTAAATATGTTAATTGGCATCAAGTAGCATAAGAGAAAAATTTAGCTACTCATATCAACTTGAACAATAAGTCACTCACCTCGTCTTTCTATTCGCATTGGGGGTGTTCCTTTCTTAGATTTCTTTTACTTCTTTTTTGTCACTTGAGCTTTTAAGCCTTCCATAACAGATTCCCTTTCCTTTCCTTCGAAGGGGGGTCCAATACCGTAATTTCACACAAAGAAGCCTCGTTATCATCATCACTAGCATCCTGGTTACAACCACACTTGACTTGTATGATGAAATGTCAGCCTTCGCTTTTTGCAAGACTTTCCTCACTATGCTCATAGTATTTCCATCTTCAGCTCCCAAACTCATTAGTTCAAAAGATTCTTTCATTAACATGGAAAATCGATTAAATTTAGATGGACCTGTTGACATTTGAGGAGATTCATCATTCGCATTTCCTTATTTGACACCCTTAGTCCATCTTTTCCATAATATAGGAAGATGGAATACCCGTAACCAATATGTTCCCAATCAACAAAGCACAAGGCATGGCGACACAACTACCCCTTTGATTCAAATAATTTGCATTCACAAGAAACTGAAAAGTCTGCAGCGTCGAATCTGACAGCAAGTTTACGTTGAATCCCCTTACACTTGAGAGCATACATATGAACCGATCCATCGAGTGTAATACTTGAAAATCTATTCAGAGATAATATGCAACATTTCTTCATTAAACCTTTTGAATATGGTACGAGTATACAAAGAAGCAGCATGTGTCAAAATCCCATTATTCAAAATTTGCATTTTGGGCTTCCCACGAGAACTATAATCATCTTGACTTTCAATTTCTCACATGTGCTTCAATTGTTTTTCATAGTGGTGGACAAATTTTACAAGAGTCAATGTGTTGGTCAACATTCGTTGGAATACATTATTGGTGCTCTCGCTCGTTTGACTTGATCTTATACCACATGTAAAAATATTACGACTAAAAGCTGAACTCCATTTATGTCTAAGGTCGTATAATCTCCGAAACCAAGTGTTATTCTCAGTTTCCCACTCTTCTTCCATTTTCCTCCAAGTAGATTCAAATCCATCCTCTGATTTACATCTATACATCAGCACAAAAAAATATTTATCCTTAAACTCCAACTTGTGGTAAAGCTGTGGAATGTTTTGATTGACATTTTTCCCAATGTGCTTAGTGCATGAACAGTGTTGTGTATTCAGAAACACCGTTCTAATGGCTTTTGCCATTTCTTGGTCTTGATCAGTGAAGATGGTTTTCGGAGCCTTATTATCCATAGACTCCAAAAATACCTAAAATAGCCAAATAAATGAATCAGCAGTCTCATCCAACAAAAATGCACAGTCGAACAGAATATTCTTCTAATGGTGATTAACCCCAGCAAAAGGTGCACTTATCATGTTATTTTGTTGGTGTGATACGTAGTATCAAACACCAACACATTACTGAAACAGTCGTAATCAAATTTGGACAAGGTATCTCTCCAAAATAGATTTGTCAACCTACCATCTTGATCTACTTGCACAGGGTAGAAAAACATTGGGTTTTGCATTTGCATGCAATGAAAATGATTTAGAAGACTTTGATAATCCCCCCAACTTATAACATTGGATCTTTCTATTTGCAAGTAATTTTGACAATCATGCAAAATGAAATGCAAGTTTTGGCTTCCTCCTACTTTGTTTGCTAAGAACTTATATGAGGAACTCCCCCTAATGCTAGATTTAGCCATATCAACTAAGACACCCTTGTGGGTATCAGATATCATTCTTCCACATATTATCAAATGTTTTTGATCTTCCAGTATAAATGCATGATTATGCTCAAAAACACACTCTATGACTTCATAGACACCATTGTCCACCTTAAATTTGATATGTGCAAGACAGCCACATCTAACTTCAAACCTCTCATACTTCTTTTCTTTATCGGATACGCTAACAGAATGCCCATCACAATTACAAACAAAAGTACATCGAGTTATTTCTCCTTTACCATTTCTAACCACCTTAGCCTTCCTTACTCCAAGTCCTTTGCCAATTGCATGAGCCACAAAATATGATATGCTTCAAGTTCATTCGGAAAAATCATGCCTACTGCAAACTCAAAACTTTTATCCAAATCATGCATTACATGTGCAAGATGGGAAGTTTCATGCTTTAACCAAAAGAACAAAAAGTATTTAACGTACTGATTTTACAAGCAAAATAACATCTCATCCATTACTTAAGAAAGAAAAATTATGTCTCACATAGTATGATTGATGAATTACCTCTAATTCAGCCATCCGATAACTTTGCACGTGCAAAGTAATTGATGTGACAACTTTTATAAAAAAAAAAAGCAACAATCTCGGGAAAACCGGGTTCAATGCAGCAAAAATCGCAATGAATGGATGTTCTAGTGGCTTCCTTGGTCAAATTTTAGAACCTTGATGTCCATAGAAAAGGCAAATGAATCAGAACAAAAAGCTACCATTTCGTCTACACAATATGACAGGATAGCTATCTCCACTTTGTGAGATCTGAGAATCAAGGAAATAATACTAACAACAATAACTATCAGTGAGAGCCGTGTCATCAAGACCGAGCATAGAGCAAGCTAATGCAGGGAATGTGACATCAAACTACAACACCAATCATCGCAAAGGTAGTGTTATTCAGTTGGTTATCAAGCAATAACCCAATAAGTACAATGAGATAGCAACAAAATCACTATTAACGATAAATCTTTAGAGCGTTGTAATCACAGTCCTCGAACTTAACTCAAACACCTTCTTATAATCATTGATTCTCCTAAAATTGAACTAACAATAAGCTACTAACAACAATATCACCTCAAAGATAATCCTAATCTCATCGATGATGACAATTTTCTTTCCTGTTAAAGCAACAGAATCAGGGATAGGAATTGAAGCATAGTTTAGACAATGAAGTCACAAACGCAAGCATGATCTTAACACGAAAAGTAGAATCGAGAAGACCAAAGAGGTGAAAACCGATTCTATCGAAAGAGGGAAAAACAGAACGGAGACCGAGATAACGAAACCCTAGCCCTCTTTAGCACGTAGCAGGAAGATTGAAACCGATTCTACCAAATGAAAGCTGAAACGTAACAAGAGAGATGAGCAGGAAGAAGAATCGACCAAACATCGAGAGAAATCGTGGGACGAAGTTTTAGAGAAAGCTGCGAACGAACGCGGAGGTGGACGGGATTTGAGTACGTTCATGGAAAATGTGGGTGCTCAGATTGCCAATGGGCTCTCGAAAGAAATGGTGGAAGCGGCTTGGAAGGTGAAGTGAAGGGGTTTGAAATGACAAAAAACGGGAAGTTTGGGTCTTGGTTGGTCATGAGGTGAAGAGGGACTTTGAGAGAGATAGAGAGCAGATTTTCTTGAAATGGGATGGAGAGAGAGAGAGAGAGAGAGAGAGAGAAGGGGGGAAGATCTAACGGAGAATAACGGAGAAGGAGAGGAGAGGTTTTGAAAATTTGCTAGCAGGTGGGACCTGCAATGGACATGTGTCGATTTTTGTATGGAGTGTCTCATTGATGACTTAGCAAGCCAAGACTACCTAATGTTTTCTCTTGATGTTATAGTTAGATTCCCATAGTGATTATCATAATGATTTGGTAATACACTGGCTGCTCTGAATGCTGCTTCCTTGGGTAGTTAAGCTCACAACATTTGAATTTTATCTTTTAGACAATTTATGTACCATTGTCATTTATGGATCTTGAAAGCAAAGGATGTGTTTTTTTATTTTTTACTGGGTCAAATAACAGTTGCAACGATTGAATGGAGGACTTCTTTCCTAGTGTTAGAAGTTTGGGCTCCCCGTGCAGTTGGCTCAGATCACACATGAAGGGGACGAGAGTTTCGCTTTGAAGCTTTTTAGCAAGATGATGAGGATTTTCCTGGCATTAGTGACGTAGAATAATGGACCTCAGCTTCAGATCCTGGTAATGATCTGGGGATCAAAATCAGGAGCCTCTCCAAAGCTTTATATACTTGGAGAAGGCGAATGTGGAAAAAGAAATGGAGTGGCTTTAACGGCGGTCTAAACAGCACGTCGGGCACGTTTGATCGAGAGAGAGAGAGAGAGAGCAAGACATCAAGGCCAGAATTCATCAATTATGGTGAAAAGATGAGCATCACTGGCACCAAAGATCCCGTGTTCGTCGGTTAAAAGCGAGCGACAGGAACGCTAAGTTTTTCCATTCTTCAACTACCCAACGTCCTCAAAGGCGAAAGCCGAGGGCGGAAATTGGCGTCACTCTCCTCAAGGTCTTAAGGCAAGGTCTTAAGGCACTTCTTCTAAGACTTGTCCACGACTGAGGGTGATCGCAATCTTCAAATTGTTCTACATCAGTGTACTTCTGTTAGTCACGGATGGTCTTAATGCTGACCTTGTTAAACCTGTGTTTATGTAGGAGCTTCGATAGTAGTATTTGGACATGGGAGCTACTAGAGAGCCAATGTTATGAATGGCCTTGTTCAATCAAAAGAATCAGGAAACAACGAAGTTCGATTTAGTCTTCAACCCCTGTGATTACTTTTGGTCCAAAAAATCGCAACCCCAGGTTTACGAATACCATCAATATCTACTGGAGGAGCGGCAGTGAAGGCAATAATAAATACAGAAGTTGCAATCAATAAAGTAGGGATCATCAAAATACCGAGTATATTTCAATTTAGAACGACTAGCTTATGCAGTTCCTTTTGTAAAGTAATTGCTAAAGTGTTAGCAAATCACTCCGAATCCCGTGATGTCCCAATCTATTTCGCCAATGCAAAGTGCCGGATGAGACAGATTCAAGACAACACCTATGTGGTCCAGGAAGCACTCCGCTAGATGAGAATGAGGTTTGTGAAAAAGGAAACTCGATACTTTGAAAGCATACGATCGCGTGGAATGGGATTTTTTACTGGCCTACCTTCTCAATTGGGCTTTCATAAAAATTGGGTAGAGTGGATCATGCTTTGCGTCTCTAACTGTCTTCTTCGGTGTCGAATTCAATAGGAAACTAGTGCCCCGCTTCTCTCCCTCCGGAGGACTAACGCAAAGGCGACCCTCTTTCTTCCTATCTATTTATACTAGGAGTGAGCAAGTCGGACCGACCGAACCGGACCGGATTGATGGTCCAGTTCTCGGTTCCAGAGGGCGGCGGTCCGGTTCCCGGTAGGGGTGTGCAACCGGACCGGGTTTACCCGAAACCCGGATTGGACCACCCGAAAAATAGGTTCGGGAATTGGTTCCCATTCAAACCGGTCCGGGAACCGGTTGGAACCGAGCCGGTTCTCGGTTCCAAGTACCTAGGAATTGGACCGGTTTTGGAACTGATTTTTAGCAACTGTTAAAAAAAAACATAGTCTCGCTCCCCTCACCTTCTCTGTTTTTGGTGGATTGTAATTTCTATTGCCCATATTAAAGATTGTTGCTTTTGGTGGATAGTGAGTTTTATTATTCATCTTTTACTTTGAATTATTTCATTACTACTCATATTATTTTGCTGAAAAAAATGAAATAAAAAAGAAAAAGAAAAATAGGTTCTCGGGTAGACCTTGGATCTGGACCAAAAAAACAGGGTGGGTTTCAGGTTCCAAAAATTTGGAATCGGTTATAACAGGGTCGGTTTCAAAGTCTAGGTCTAGAACCTACCCACCCGGCCCATGCTCACCCCTAGTTCTCGGTCCTTAAAATTGAAACCGGTATCCAGGCGGTCCGGTTCCCAGTTCCCGGTTCTAGAGGGAATAGGATTGAATCGGACCGGACCGAAAGATTTTAATATATATTTTTTTAATTTCTTAAACGTAACCCTAAAGCATTCTTCCAATTCATAGCGTCCAAAACACATCTCACAACCTTGCCTGGGACGTCGGCACAGGAAGCGGCCAAGCCGCCCAATCTGTGAGTTCCTAGCAGTTAATTGAGTCTATTTCACTATCGTTCTGCGATTCAGAGTTGCCCTTCGTAATCAGATGGTTCAAATTTCTTGCATTGATCCCCCTAGTTTGTGGGACCTAGTTAAGTCTGTCAATTTCAGCTTGCAGTCTGACAAAAAAAAAAGGAAAAAAATTTCAGCTTGCAGAAATCTACAAGAACATCATAGCCACCGATGTGAGTCCGAAGGAGCTGGAGCTTGTGCCAAAACTACTAAACGTCCGCTACGAGCTCACTTCTCCGGTCGTGTCAAGGGCCGAACTTCAATAAAAGGTCGCCGCGGAATCGAGCGTCGACAAGCGAAGCGCGTGCTCAAGAAGCCGCACGGCATGATCGCCGCGTGGACCATCACAATGGCCTCGCTTGGGATGTCATGAGATATTGGACAATATACCGGTTTCATTGGACCGCCAAAGAACCAGACCGGACCTAATGGTCCGGTCTGGTTCGGTCTACGGTTTCGAAAATTGGGAATCAGGGCACCAGTCCGGTTCCCGGTTCTTGAGGGGAACTAGATCGGATCGGGAACCGATCACCCTTAATTTATACTTGTGGCAAACTCATCGTGTGCACTATAAGCAATGTAGTGGAAGAAGGTAGATCGAAAGGGATTACTCTTGCTTGAGATTGCCCTATATTTTCCCATCTCTTGCTTGGTGATGATTCCATCTTTTTAGGTTTTGGGCTGAACCGACTCTTGTATTTTAGGGACAGAACCCAAAAAATTGTGGGCTTAGCTGACTGTTTGAAGGGGCACGTTATGAAACTTCAATAGAAGATGGAGAGGACCTAAGCAGGCCTAAATGATCTTGTGGTCAAATCTCATAGAAATGTCGATGGCATTTGAGACCACGAATCTAATTGGGTTTAACGCTTGGATAAATTATATGTAAAAGTTCGCTTTTAATCCCCGAAATGATCCGTTAATTTCAATTAATTACTTGAAATTTTAATTCGTCAAATCGAGTTTATAGTTTTTGCATAACGTTTCTGTTTAAATCCCTGACTTCGAATTCAAGTAGTTAGAGTTGACATGTTAGTTGGAACGGACAAAAGTATGATGTGTAAGAAAAACAAAAAAAAATTGGTTTTAGGGACTATTAACGAATGTGCGGGGACTAAAACTTCAAACTAGGAAAGCTACAACCAAACCTTGAGCAAAGGAGAATCTTTAACTGGAACACTGAACTTGAACTTTCTTCATCGAATCCTTGCGAACTATACCGTATATTTTAAGCTTCCATCAGCTGAATTTGGAGCTAGAGTTGCTTGATTAGAAAAGTTGTGCAATGCACATTAATCTGGATACTCCTAGCCTAAAATGACTTCGCTTCATATGAACCGTTAGATCACAATAATAACCCTTACACGACAGATGGATTAGCAGTTAACTCCCTACCCTAACCTAATTTGACCTGGTCGTCTCCCAAAAACAAACCCAATTAGCAGTTATAATCAGAATCCCAATAATATCTTCTTCTTTCTTTTCTCTTTTTTATCCATTTCCTTTTGTTTTTCCCGTGAAACTGAATATAAAAAAGTTAGAAAAAAGAAAAGAAATTGGGGTTGGTTCATCTACTTCACGCGCTGTGACAACTAGCACCATCAAAAAATCAACTTCAAATACACAAAAAGAAAACTCGCCCCAGAACTGAACTCAACATCTTTCAGATTCACCTCTCCAAATCACTCCAAACACTAAAATCCAAACGAAGAAGAAGACCTCTCTCTCACTTCCATTCCTCTCTCTAACCTTCCTCCTCCTCCTTCCAACATGCAACCCTGTAGCAGAGAGATGCAGAGCCTCAACTCCCTCCTGAACCCGGCCCAAGTCTCCCTCCACGACCTCCAGGGCAGCAACGGCAACCACCACCAGATCCAGGGCAGCGCCGCCCACTTCGACCCCTCCTCCGGCGACGACTTCCTCGACCACATGTTCTCCGCGATGCCTCCCTGGGCCGACCCCGCCGCGGCCCTCTCCATGGCCCAGGACGGCGACGTCCCGGTCGACCTGTCGGAGGACGTCGGCGGCTTCCACGGCCTGGACGAGGACGCGGTCCTGGCCGCGAAGCTGAGGCTTCACCAGATCGGCGGCGGCGGGGGCGGAGGGGGCTCTCAGGCCGCGGCCGCGGCGGCGAAGGCGATGATGTTGCAGCAGATGTTAATGGCCGGAGGCGACGGGTCGTCGTTGTCTTCCCATTTCAAGTCTGCGAATCTGGTAAACTTTTCGGGATGCCATTTTTCACGTTTATTTTTTGAAGATTTTCCAAAAGGGTATTTGAGTGATAGCGTGAGTCAAATTTCGAGTGCTGCACAATCCATTAAAGAAAATTTGAACTTTTGAATAAGAAAAAACACGATTGTTGAATGTTTCGTGGACATTGAAATTATAGTGAACTGTGTGAGTTTGATCACAGGGAGGCGACAGCTCGGTTCAAGCTCTGTTCAATGGCTTCGCCGGATCTCTGCATGGCAATGGCCAAGCTTCGAACCAGTCCCAGCATTTTCCTCCACCTCAGGCATTTCCCTTTTCTCTCCTTCATTCCCTTTGCCATTTTTTTCGCAAGCATAACTTCCTGAGAATCTGTTTTGGAAAACAATCACAGGGGGGTTCAATGCCAACGGCGCCGAATTTCAGCGCTCAAGCGGCTGCGAGTGGTTCAGGCGGCGGCGCCGCGGCCACCGCTGCGCCGGGTCAGCCAAGGCAGAGAGTGAGGGCGAGGAGAGGCCAAGCCACCGATCCCCACAGCATCGCCGAAAGAGTACGCTTCAACTAATCAATCTGTCCTCGCTGCCAAGAAAAAAAAAACACAATTTTTATCTTCCGGGGCTTGCCAAGTTTTCATTTTTTTTTTTTTTGCCTCTTTTTTCTCTGGTTTTGTAATCATCGAGTTCCTAAAATTGGAATCATGTGTGTGGTGGGGGTTGTTGCAGCTGAGGAGAGAGAGGATAGCAGAAAGAATGAAGGCGCTGCAGGAGCTGGTTCCCAATGCCAACAAGGTGTGTGAAGCTTCATTTAATTCCACTGCCAGTTGCATTTATTGTCTTCTGATGTTTCCCCATTTCTCTAGTGTTTTTAAAACCCATCAAATCATTTGTTTACTGGGTTGGTAATCACCACGAAGATTCCCCCTCTTCTCGAAAGTCCCATCTGGGAACTCTGTAACCGCTGGTCAGAGAGAGGCTCTGAGCAGTCCCATTACGAAGAAGATCAGCATTCATTACGCAGAGAAAGTTAATTTTCGCATTTAGCTGGAATTACCTTAAAAAAATCCTGCCTTTTCGTGATGGGGGTGTTTGAAATATACTGCGGAATCACTTGAAAGTTCTAACATTATCGTTTGTTTTTGTCTTGGGGTGTGCACGATGCGGGGGTGGTTTTGGGGAATGACAGACGGACAAGGCATCAATGCTGGATGAGATCATCGACTATGTGAAATTCCTCCAGCTCCAAGTCAAGGTTCTCCCTCTCTGTCTCTCTCTGTAATTAAAAAAATTGGACTGATTCCCTTCGTTGACATTGTTGTTAGGGACATAATCAGTAGTATGAATTGTAAATTAGCAGTTAAGAGCTGCTCAAACATGTATGAGTTGATGATCTCTCACTCTGGTTTGGTGGGCACAGGTGCTGAGCATGAGCAGACTGGGCGGCGCGGCCGCCGTTGCTCCTCTCGTCGCCGATATGTCCTCTGAGGTAAAATCCAAAACACGACCCCCACTTGAAACAACCCCACACTTTGACTCATCCTCCAATCAAAACCCAACTCAAAAGCTCCCCCGAAATTCTTCAATCAACACAAGACGACAAAACCAAAGCAGCACGCGTGCTTCCTTTTTCAGATTCCACTCTCTCTCTCTCTCTCTCAGTGGAAAAATATAGAAAAATCGCTCTCGACCCCTTTTCCGACTTGCCCTTTTCCCCACTTCTCTCTCCCTCCCTTGTCCTCTCTCATGAATTTTTTATGCGTTTTCGTAATGAATGTAAAGATTGAATCTTGGTGTTTCTTGTCTTATATAGGGAGGCGGTCGCGGCGACGGTTCTCAGGCGAACGGCAACGGGCGGAGCAGCTCCAACGGCGGCGACAGCCTGACGGTGACGGAGCACCAGGTTGCGAAGCTCATGGAGGAGGACATGGGGTCCGCCATGCAGTACCTGCAGGGGAAGGGCCTCTGCCTCATGCCCATCTCCCTCGCCACCGCCATCTCCACCGCCACTTGCCAGTCCCGCATCCCCCTCCCCTCCGCCGCCGCCGGCCACCACGGCCCAGGAGACGGGCCCACCTCCCCGAGCGTGTCGGCCCTGACCGTCCAGTCCGCCGCGCTGGCCGGGGGCGGCGCGGTCGACGCCAAGGACGCGGCCTCCATCTCCAAGCCCTGATCGAGGAAGGAAACCGACGCGTGGCGCTGACCGTTGACTGCCCCCCATCCTCCCGTCCTTTTCGTTATTTCTTTCTTTCTTTTTTTTTCCCTTTGACCCAGCGGAAGAAAAGGGTGGGGCCCGAGAAAAAAGGGTAGAGACGTGGGTTGGACGGGTTTCGTTTCGTGTGCGAAAAGTCTACGAAAATAAGGTGGTCCTGCACTTGGCTTTATTACGACGCCGTATTTGGGTAGACTTTGGCCCCAACGAAAAAGCTAACTTCATCAAATCAAAGCAAATACTAAATGGAGGAGAACCATATCCCGAGGAAATTCCCTTTTTTGGGTTTAAGTTGTCCTTGTTTTCGGATTATCTTATATTATTATTATTATTATTTTATGCCTTCTCTTTTGGTTGTAATCTCTCTCTTTTTTTAATTAATTAATCTCACTTTCCAGTACTCTATTGAGAAAGAATTTGGAAATTGCGTGTGTTAATAATGTCTCTCCCTCGAAAAGGTTCGACCATGATAAGATGTATGGAATTCGATTTCGCGAGGCCTTTAAAAAGGGAGGAATCGAAGCAAGAAGGATTTAACGAGTCACCCAATCCTTGACGAGGATTTGGTCTAGCTACTCTTACCGAATTACCATTCATGGCATCCAACTGTCACGACAAAAGTGACTACTTACTATAGTATAAATCGAAAATTCGACTAGTTATTTTGTTTTTACCCATGATCATGCTTCATGTTTGGTAGCTATGTCGCGAAGGCTTTCCAAATTGTATGCCGTCGTGTAATCAAGGACATGAAACTAAACTAATTTCTCAATAAAAATGAGAAATTAGTAGTGACGCAATGCATTGGGCTGTTGACATCGACAGCCGACGTTAGTTGAGATGATTACTTGCGGCATCTCACTGAACCGCACCGTAGCCACTGCACTCGTGGGGATTCTGTCCAATCGGTCTGAAACTTATTGTACGGATGTCGATTCAACTATAAAATTCTCAATTTTGTCATAAAAACTTTGCACGGAATTTCAATGTGGTCATTTCGGCCAGTTTTCATCGAAAATAGCCGACGTGGTAGTGCGCCACGTAGCACGACCGGGGATAACTGGCTCGTCACGTCAGCGATTTATATGGAAAGTTGACTGGAAGGATTACATTGGAGTTTCATGCAAATGTTTAAGATTAAATTGGAATCTATACAATAGGTTTATGACTGAATCGACATTTGCACAATAAATTTCTGACTAATTGAGTAATTTCTTCTATATTTTGTACTTGAAAATTTGCAAGTGAGAAAGGAATAAAAACCTCGGATTATGAGTTCAAGAAATTAAGTACGATGTGACAGCATGCTAGCACGCTAAGAGTGATATAAGTGTCATCCGCCGGACTCCGTCGACAACATCGTACGGGGTCCAATCATATCGTTTTAGTGACGCCCAAACTTGTGCCTCGTTCAGGTACTCATTAGGGGCTCTAAGTCAATTGACTGATTTACTTCCTAACTTTGTTCAAATTGCTCATTAGTGGGGGTTTAGTCCAACCGGTGTTCTTGATTTTAGGCACCACTTTGACCACACTTAAGTTGTGCACTAGGAATGCACCCGATACCGCATACCTATATAGTCCATAAACATTGTTGATCTTGCAAAAACCGCTAGTAAAAACTATGGACTCGCCTTAGCTAATGATCGGCGCTTGCGTTTAGGGAAGAATTACCTAAAAATCATATCGGACGGGGTCTCGGCGGGAGAGATACTTACTTACGGCTCCCGTAGAACATAACATTCCTACTCATCTAAATCGAAGTTTTGATAAAATAATGGAAAAAGATTAGTTGCACATGGTGGTTTACTTGATCCGTTCAAGAAATATATGTTATTTACATAGTTAAAGTCGAGGTTGAGAGAAAGTTCGTTCCTATGCTCGCCACGTGACGATTAACTTTACCTTGGTTATTATTGGGAAAATACTCAAAAAAGTCCTAAACTTATTACACTCGTGTCAATTTAGTCCTAAACATTTTTTTGCCGATTTAGTTCTAAACATTTTGTAATTGCACTAATTCAATCCATCCGATCAATTTTGGCTGGCCGGCGCTAACATGGACGTTAGCCGACCACATAATATTTTAAATTTTTTTTTGAATTTTATTTTCTTTTTTCTTTTTTTCCCTTCCCCTTCCCGCTTCTTCTTCTCCCCGGTAGCCGGTTGAGCCTCGCAGGCCACGGGTGAGGCCAACCTCACCAGTTCGCCCGTCGTCTTTGCCCAGTAGCTTAGGTCCAGCGATCGGCTGGACGGGGAAGAGGGAAGGGGAAGAAAAAAAGGGAAAATAAAAGAAGAAAACAAAAATAAAATACAAAAATAATATATATATATATATATATATATATATATATATATATATATATATGTGTGTGTGTGTGTGTGTGTGTGTGTGTGTGTGTGTGTGTGTGTGTGTGTGTGTGTGTGTGTGTGTGTGTGTGTGTGTGTGTGTGTGTGTGTGTGTGTGTGTGTGTGTGTGTGTGTGTGTGTGTGTGTGTGTGTGTGTCGCCGGACGGTGTCCATGTTAGTGCTAGCCGGCCAAAATTGGCCGGATGGATTAAATTGACACAATTGCAAAAGGTTTAGGACTGAATCGGCAAAAAAAATAGGGCTGAATTGACACAATTGCAATTGATTTAGGACTTTTTTGGTAATTTTTCCATTATTGTAACATAGCATAAGGATGCTATATCGTCCATATTCGACCAATTAGCATTAGGTTAGTGATTTGTCATCCTCGAAAGTCTATCACATGTTAAATATAAATTCAAATTTAAAAGTGAATGAGATCAAAGTATCGGCGAAAGTATTTTAGGGCCTGCATGGCAACGATTCCGATTCTCTGATTCTATTTCCCGGAACAAAAAAAAGATGAGAAATCTGTTTGGTAACGTACATAATTTCGATCCTAATTTTTTTTTATTCTGTTTCTGGGAAAGCTTTTGGAGCAGAAACAAGAATAAAAAAAGTTGATTTTCTATTCCAGAATCACTTTTGAGAAACAAGAAGAATACAGTAAGAAGACTCTAACTTTGTTCCGCCCGCTGCCGGTCGCCGAAGAAAAAGGAAAATAAAATAAAATAAAATAAAAATACTTTTTTAAAAAATATAAAAAATAATTTTTATAATAATAGAATAATTTAATAAAATATATTTTTTAGAAAAAAAAAATTTTAAAAAAATTCTCTAGATTTGTATTGCATTCTTAACAAGTTATAAGAAATAAATATGCCATGATTTGGTTAAACATAGAAGTGTTTAAGTAATACAGGTCGGATTAGGTATGGATTTGGTTAAATATAAAAGTGTTTAAGTGCAAATTCGCGGCAAAAATTCAAGTACAAATTGCCTATTGAGCTTATGTTCTTTCTTATGGATTTTGCTTATGTCTTTATGCTCCACGAAATAAATAAACTAATTATGGGTTATGCATTATCTGTATTCATTTTATTAGTGATGCTATATAGGTTGATTTTGTACTGACAAGATGTAATTATTTGACTTAAATGAGAAGAATTGGGAAGAGAAATTGTTCAATAGAAATTATGTGCAATTACTAAAAGCATTTCTGCTCCAGGAATAAAAATTTTGTAACGTTACCAAACGCGTTCTGATTCTCTAAAACTCGTCTAGGGAACAGAATCAGAAAAAATCAATTCTGATCAGAATTACTTTTTCGGTTCAGAATTGTTGCCATGCAGGCCCATAATGTATTCCACCAATCAAATTGATAGATATATAAAAATTATCTTGAACAAAATTTACGTTCGTTTTCCCGAAGTTTATCTCTTCCGACTTACATTATTGATTTTGATTTGAATATAAAAAAAGAGCAAATAAAGATAAAGTATCGTAAATAATTCTCATAATTTGAGGTAGAACTTTTGTTAACTACGTTAATTCAACTCAAAATAAAAGTAGAACAATTTTAACGATAATTTTGCTAGTGTTTTAATAAATTTCACTTAATAATCATTGAGCTTAAACATTATAGTGAAAAGTAAAAAGTTACAACTAAGTGGAACATGCATGTTTATATCCATTTAGTTAATTTCATTCTTTTAAAATTCACTAATGGATATATCTTCTAACATTTGAAGCAAATTTGTTTAGCAAAAAATGAAAATGAAAATGAAAACAGCTTTTCCAAAATCCAGATAATTTGAGATTGAGATTGAGATTTTTGTTTAAAGTCATATAAGAGATAGGTTCATCAGTTTTAATTAATTATTTGGAAATTAGTCAATTACATTAAATTGACGTTTATCTAAGTCATATGTGAAATATATTGGATATTTGTTTAAATTCAAAATTATGGACGGGGAAATCTTTGGAGAATTACCAAAAAAGCCCGAAACCTATTGCAATTGTTCTAATTTCGTCATAAACCTTTTTTTTTTTTGCCAATTCAGTCCTAAATTTTTTGCATTTATGCTAATTCAGTCCATTTGGCAAGCCAACATTGACGTGACCAATTTTTAATAACATTATTTTAAATTATTTATTTATTTATTTATTTTTCTTGTTTTTGTTTTTGTTTTTTTTCCTTCCATCTTCCTCCAGCCGGTCGCTGGGCTAGAGGCGGGGGTCGGTGAGGCCGACCATGCCAGGGGATGGTGCGGCTCGCCCTCGCCAATGGCCGGTAGGCCCTCGCCTCTGGCCGATCGCCGGGCTCGGTAGCCGGCTAGAGGAAGAAGGAAGGGAAAAAAAGGAGAAAGAAAAGAAAAAAAGAAAAAGAAAAGAAAAGAAATAATAATAATAAAGTTCAAAAAAATATTATTAAAAATTGGCCACGTCAGCACCGACCGGCCAATAGACTGTTTTCACAAATGTAAAAGGTTTAGGACAGAATTTGCACAATTACAATAGGCTTAGAACTTCCTGAAAATCTTGATTCAACCAATCGAGTTCAAGTATGAGGAGCAAATACTCCTATCCTCCTCTTTAAGAGTAGGAATCTCTCCCATTTATTTTGACATCTCAAGACATATCGAAAATCAAGATTGCGATATTTTGCAGGATTTAGGTCTTCTTTGTGAAGAGGATTTGAGATTTGTGATGTTCAATTTGAGATTAATCTATCAGGGCCTGAAATCGCTTTCAAGAGAAGAAAGAATTAGAGGGTTTTTACTTCTTTGTATTGTAATCCCCCTTTGCTGGATTATTACCAATGTAATCATAAAAGGCTAAATTTTCAGGAATTTTAGACCAAGCTTCTGATAAACTTTGATTTTTGACTAGCTCAACACCAACTCTTCCATATATTTCTTGCTAGAAGTATCCCTGATCTCATTGGTAACGAGTGAGACTAAATAATTCGATAGGAGTAGTTGCTGAACCATACCACATAGTTCTAGCAACAACAAAAGCTGCAAAAAAGACGGCAGCCATACTACTAGAAAGGATGGTTTCAATATTGCCCATACGTAATCTCCAAATTCCATGAAGAGGTATCGGTCATTCCATTACTAAGGAAATAGTCCAGTATCTAAAATAAGTTATTTTGAAGTTAGTTTTAATAGCAGAAAAAGAAAAAATATATATATTCTTTACTTTATCCGCGTATGTTTATACCCGCGAAGTACCAAAAGATATAGAAAATGATCTTAGAAAGGATATAATGATTATTTTTATCAGATAAATGATCCTTTTTATTTGACTGATGAAGCTAAGAAACAATTCAATATAAAAAAAATAGAATTAGAAAAAAAAGGAGTGCTCTTATATTAGATGTTATACTTTATTTGTCGAAATTAATTCGAATTTGATATGCATTTTATGATCTAAATTCAGATTGGAAATTTAATATGTGTACGAAAATGCATATCAAATGGAATAATATGAAAAGCATATGTTAGTTTGAAAAAAGAAGAAGACTCGTGATAGTAAAACTATCACTTTTTCTTGAAATTCAGAAAACAGATAAAGATAAAACATATTATGGAAAAGATTAGATAAGATTTCTATCAATAAATAGCTAGAGCTGAAACAAAGAGAATGTTCGCTCCTATATTTGTCATGGGGCACTACCACTTCTCTTTGTCTTGTGATTGCAACATGAGATGACATATGACATCAAAACAGAGTTATCCGGACTTTGACTTTAAAATTTCAACAAATGGATAAAGAGACGGTATATCCATATATGATCTCTTGCTAAGTTTAAACTTTAGACCATCCATAAATTAAAGAGAGCATTCGTATACTCTCGATTGATGCGACTTATTTGGAATATGCCGTCTTAAAATATATTCTTGAATATATGATACAGTTTCAAATTAGCGATTTATAATTAAGAAAATTCTCTCGAAACAAGATAGAATTCAACCCAAAATTCTAAACTGAAAATAGAGATAACGCGGAGTAAAAGCTAGACAAAAGTAGGAACAAAGTAAAGTCATATGTTCCAAATGAAGGTGCAATTGTTAATTCAAATTCAAACTATAACTGATAATGATATTTATAGTTTTCTAGAAGAACATCATGCTTAAGATTCCGGCAGAAAATATTTATCGGGATGCCACGTATCCTATTCCTCTCGGCATGTTAAGGCATGTTGAATAAATTTAAAGTATAGTACACTTAGTGGCTCAAAGTATTAGGGTTAGGTCAAGAAACGTCGAGCTGCATCTGTTTTGGCAGTGAATAAAACCCCATGGGATACAAGAGTGGGAGGCGACTAAGGTCTGTCTTTGGCTCTGATTTTATATCTCAACTAAATTATTCAAAAATTAAAAAAAAAATTTGACATGCTGCGAAGATCACGCTCGGTCAACGGAAATGTAGGACAATTCCGTGTCCCAGTTCTTGATTTCTTACATTAACTCCGGTGAAAAATCTTGTCTAGACTCGATTTTGTGGTCGTACCCAATCGTGGATTGGATATAGGTTTTACGGCGCCCATATCGAATCCTACAGGTGATGATTGTGATTGGCACGGTCCGTTTATGAATCCGGCCGACACCTGATCGATCAACAACAGGGTACATGTCATGGGCATCCAAGGAGAAACGATCTTCGGACCTAGGGTAATCGTCGGGAGGTGAAGGTTTCAATTTTGGACTCTTGCAATCTGTCCTACAAGGCGATGCACGTCGGGGTGATCAATTCCAGGGTGGACGGTTCTTACCCTGAAATCGAGAACCACCCATTAAGGGCCGGGTCTATAAAAAGGAAACCGAGAACTGCTCACTCATTTTATGGACCCACTCGGGAAGCCTACCACTGGTCCAGTCCGATTCCCGGATGGGTCCGTGAAATCGGTCTACATAACAAAATAATCACTAACTCCATGCTTCTACGAAAACGAATGCCCGTCACACCGGCAAAAATAGGATAAGAAACGAAATTCGCGGTCAGAGGCAACAAGTCCTAGCTGCCATAGTGAGGCAACAGGTTCAATTAAACTATTTTTTTTCTCAAATCAAGATTAAGTTCTCAGGTAAATAGCCATCTACTCCATTGCTCCCTCCAATTTTCAGGCAACAAACGTGGGTAATGCAATCAAATCGAGAGAGAACTCACTAACATATTGTAGTGCACATGCAGTGAACAACAATGCGAGAGCTCGAGGTCAAAGTCCTCACTCCTCCATAATCAGAGCATGCACTCGAACGGAACCGAATCCCCTCAAAGTTAGAGCAGAGCCGAAGTTGCGCGCCGTCGATGAGGCAAGTGATCTCTTCTCGCGGGACTGACCGATGGCCGAGAAACACAGAGGAGCAACGGCTGCCATTTCTGGAAGTGATCTCAGCTAACTCGCTGAGAGGCGACCAACGTACAGAGAGCGAGATGAGCCGAGAGAGTTCAAAGGGCTAGGGTTTGAGAGAGAGAGAGTGCATGCCTGCGTGAGGAGGCGAAGGATTGACTAGGTTCCTCCTTTTTTGAGGACCGACAGGCAAAAAGTAGAAGTGTTAGAGAGCGCTGAGATTAATGTGTGTGTACCGATCCAGTCCGGAAGGTCGGCTAGGTGGTTCCGCACATGAAATCGAAAACCAGACCAGTACTCAATGGTTCCAATCAACCGAGAACCGGACCAATCCTGATGGAAACCGCCTGTTTGGTCTAGTACTAGGCGGTCCTTGTGATGCTTGATTCTTTTGCACACCCCTAGACGAGTGCAAGCGACGGTGCTGCTACGATCTCACCTTCGAGTCCTGAGTTGGAGTCTATCCTCTCGTATCATGCAAGGATTGCGGGGTTCTCTTTGCCCTTACCGAAAATTCTTATAGTTCAATGATTAGGAACAGATCCTGCCAACGCAATCTTCGTCGCACAAAAGGAAACCAACCAACCAAAAATTGTTCTCGTCCTCCTCTTGAAAACATGTTTCGCGAGAATAAATTTCCGAAAACCCTAGTACAGGACCTGAAAGTATTGCAATCTCCCGACATTGTCACCATGCATTTTACCCGAGCGTGCTTTCCGAATACAAAAAGTAAACAACTGGTACTGAATGCACGGAATAAAAGCGAACCCCGTCAAGAAGCAGAATCATTGATTCAAGAAACTAGAGAAGGAAAGAAGGAAATGTAGGAACATGAGCATACCCGGTTCCTTGTTTATGTCGCGATGCTGCGAAGGAACAATAATTTTTTCCCTCGTAAATCTATGTAGACAGAATATTCACATTATAAGTCGTCTGACTTAACAACATGTAGTGCTCCTAAGCAAGCAATTCACGTAGAGAAAAATTTCTGCATCCCTTCTTGCCGATTGTTTTCGTTGCTCTCGACGAAGCTCCCTATCACACCATTATACAGAGAAATTAAGTACTCATAGGAAAAGAGCAGCATACTATCAGCATTCAGCAATTAAAGAGGCTCGGAAACATAAGGTCATGCGAGTACGATCAAGAGAAAACGACTGAAAACTGCGTGAGGCAGTGAGAATGGTGATAATTTGTCCTGTCATAACATGATCACGAATGATGTTACAGTTGCAAGTACTAAGGGTGCGAGATACTTAAAACTCACTCTCTTTCCTTAGTCTGCATTAATTCATAAAAAACAATGCGGCAGATGACAGCATCAATAACAGAAAGCATGTCAGTTTAATCAGCTATTCAAACCGAATAAAACCGATCCAATATGGAGGTCAATAGAACACTCAGATTTCATCGGCAGTTGGAATTGCCGTAACAATCTGCTGTCTGTTACAACGATATAGCCGCTCATCAATTGTTTGATCAGTGAATCAGCTAAATTTTTCATACTAAAAGTTCAACTATAATTCTCTATAAGCAAGAGAGATTGTACCTCTCGTAAGCACAAGGCATTAGTTACTTGCAATTTCTTTTCGGCACTCACTATGTTAAATGAAATTACACTCTCTAAAGCCAGAACAGAAAGGTAGAATGTCCCACTTACAGGATCAGAACCAGGATAAAATTCCATCCAAGTTTGCAAACTGATTTGAAATTCGAGTTTAACGCATAAGAACGGAAAATTTACTTCGCTATCAGAGGACACTCAACAGAATTAAGGACAAGTTACACAAAAATAGCCTACTTTTGGGCAACTTTCGCTTTAATCACTGTAATTTCTTCCAATCCATTACACTCGACTGCTCAGACCTTGGCAATGTTCCCACTCCAGTGCTATACTGGCCAACCCAGTGACAGTAATTTGACATCTTGGCCTATGAGTCTGGACGGGGATGACATGCCCATCAAATTCTCATAATTTAGCTGAGTAGGTTCTCTCATGACTTGGCGGTGAATGAGCTTCAAAGTACTACATATCAGCCCAACACATAAGAAAAAGCACATTGCAATAGTGCCAACTAAGACACAATGGGGATGGTAGAGGGTAAAGCAACCTGTATTTGGTTTGTGTGCCCCTTAGCATCAATAATGGGTATGCACCGATCTGGGTCATGCCACCGTTGGCAAATACCCTTCGATCAAATTTCAACTCCCAGGTAAGTAGCTACTACCCAGATTCTCAGTTGACAGCCACGGGTTGATGCATCTATTTCAACACAGAAATTTGGAAGTGTGTATTGAGGCAATAATACTAAAAGGATGACAATTTTACCGAAACTATTTTCAGCATTCCCTCATCTACAATCTAGTTCTGAAACCCAACATTTTACATACCGAGAAATAAATAAAAAAAGAACTACATTTTAGAGCTTGGTGTCTAAGACCAACATAATTGTAAAGATAAAGAAAAGAAACCACAGGGTGTAAAGCATAGTTTTCTTGAAACCTTAGGGTGCAAAGCACAGTCTTGAAAGTAGAAAATGTCAAGTGTAGGTTTTAAAACTAGATGATGCAAAGTGTAATTGAGGATAAACTTGAGGAAGGTTCTTGTCAATTACCTACCCTTAGAGGATTAGAAAAGTGAATGCAAGGAATAAAAAAATTGAAGCCTAATAATCTAAGTGTAAATGACCCAAAAATACATTGAGTCTTTGGAATTTACCCTGAGAAGCACAAAGTCAAAGGAAGACAAAAGCATGAGGTGGAAATCAACCTATCCAATCATTGTACACTTCAGTCTCCTTTGGGAGCACTTCTCTTCACATCCTTCTATGATCCTCGCGAACCACAGAGTTCAGATTCCATCATTTAGTTTTTATCTTTCAAACATCCTCAAGGAATTACGATGAATAGCCCAATAGAAAGAAGTCAGACTTCTTTGTTTGCGGCATTGCTAATATTAAGCAAGGCCCACTCTACCAAAAGCAGGCATTTCTATTCCTAGCTTTTACAAATATTAAGCTGATATTGCCAACCCAAAATCAAATCTATTCAAGAAACTTCACTCCACTGGTAAGACCCAGATCAATACAAAGAACTGCTGCCACTAGCTAATCAAAATAGGTCTTTGTCTATCAAACAAATAAATATCACAGGATCGAAGATGCCATGACTTAAAAGGAGGCATGTTACTTGCATATATTTTAGCCATATATTACTACATTTAATTTGGTACCATCTAGCATCTGTCAGTCACTATCTTTAGATATAGATTGATGCCTGACATCTACTGTTTTGTAGCGTAGCATAAAGATTCCAGCATTTCAGTATCCAAGGTTATGTTCTTCTAGTAGTGTACAATCATCAATTAACAAGACTGAAACAAGAGGGCCACCGGGCCGTGACAATGTGATATGTGGGGGAGAGGATGCTCAGGGGTTCAAAACTCCACAAAAGCAACAACATGAATGCGAGCACGCACAGAGAGAGAGAGAGAGAGAGAGATGGGATATTAGTACGAGAAAAGGAAAAAAAGACATAAACAGGAGGCTTTTTCGATTGTGAAGACATGAAATACTATGGAGCAAATGAAATACCTATTTTGACCTTTCTGGGGTTAAAAAAAAGGGCCTATATGGATACTCTGAAGCAACTAACCTCCCCGAAAATCTTCATCTAGCTTTTCCCATACAGGGTAAACCGTATCTAAACTCCTCAGCAAAACCATATGAAGAGATCTTTCAAATCTTTGTACCAATGAGATTCATGATTATTCATATCCAAAAATGGGAAGCACTACGATTGCACGAGAGCATAGACATCCCCTAGCAAATATTTCTCACAAGAAACAAACACCTAACAGTCTCATGTAAGGATGGTTACTATAATATTTTTAATGAAGAATCTTCCCAAGGCAATAGATTCAGAAGCTGAGTTCAGAGAGTCATTTAAGGACATATTTGCCAGTGATACGTACATCAATAATAAATTGCAACCAAGTTCGACTATCCCAAACTACACTGAGGAACACAATTTATAATTGAAAGCGACAAGAGGAAAGCAATCAAACACGTAAGGATACAAATGTATGCATAAAACAGATGCAGTTTTAACCAAAATTTTCCCCAGTATAAGTTTCAGCGCCAATTAAAGGACAATGTCGGCATATACAGACTTCAACTCTATGACTTATTGCAAAGGTATACAGTTACCGAAACGTAAACACATCCCACCAAGCAAGGAATGCAGAGCAAATCTCAACTGGGGGTTTTGAAAGTGGAAGGCTGCGGGAGCGTTAAAGGACCGCGCTTTGAATCCTTATCGTCCAAGAGCCTCCCAAGTGTCTTGTTCCTACAGTACTGCCTATCAAAATGCTTCACCTACATATCAACAAAACCAGTGACAACAACATCAACACAAACCACCAAACGAAACAAGCGAAAAACAAAACCACAGCAAAAATCCATCGAACAGAATTGAAATCCCAATTCACATACCCAAGAAGCTCGACATCGATTCTCGTACTCGGCCCTCGATTTTTTACACTCGGCAGGGTACAATAACCCGACGGAGCCGATCTCCGTCGGCTTCTTGCTCGATTCCTTCTCTGCGCACGCGTAGAAAGCATCGCGAGCCTGCCCAGAGAAACGTAATCACGTCGTGCCTCGGTGTTCGAATTCGCCATTCAAGATCAAAGTCCCGCGTTTACATGAATGAGGCTCATCTCTAAATGATCAAGAGTCTAGAGAGAGAGAAAGAAGAAAGTGACCTTGTAGCAAGATTCGCGAGCTTTAGAGAGGACGTCGGTGTGGACTGTATCCGGGTTTCTTGCTGCATGGGTTTCTGCAACAGCAGCCATGGCTGCAACGACAGTGGCGATACCACCCGAAGCTTCCCTTCGCTGCTTCGATCGATTCACTTAGGCTTCGGTTGCAGACTCTGATGGACTCTGAGAGAGCGAGAGCGAGCGAGAGAGAGAGAGCGAGACTGACTGACTTGGATCTTGGGCTCGTGATTGGTCCAGTCCAGTTAGCAAAACCACAACAAATTCATCATTCCATCAGATCTTTACGGCCCAAAGGAAAAAAAACACTGCCACATCTCTATACACGAATCCAACTCGAATCTTGATTTGGTCAAAACTCCGAGGTAATGATACAAATGATATCTGAACTTTTAATTTATTCAATGTGATTTCTAAATTTTTACCCAATTTGCAATGTGGTCCTTTAATTTTTAATTTGTTCAATGTGATCCCTGGACTTTTGGTAAATATTTAATTTAGGGAGCGCATGGTAACACTTCTGAAAGTAGATTTCTGCTTTAGAAGTGCTTATAGAGAAGAAATCTGTTTGGTAATTTAACTTTTGAAGAAGAAATCTGTTTGGTAAAAAAATTTACTTCTAAAAGAAATTTCTATTTCTGAAGTGAATTTTTACTTGTGAAGTTGTTTTTTCCTCAATTTGAGAAGTTAAAAAAAATTGCTTCTCAACGCAAGAAGTATTTCTCACCTCACCCTCTCTTCATTACGCCATCACCCTCTTTTCGACCACATTTGCCGCCGACCTCCGTCGCCACCCATCGCTGACCACCACCCACCGCCTCCCGCGACCACCGCCACCTACCGCCCCCTGCCGACCGTCGTGGGCGGCTCCAACCGCAGACCGTTGCGGGCTACTCCAACCACCGACCATTGCCCCCTGCCGCCCACCGCAGACCTCCGCCACCCGCCGCCAACCATCGCCGACCTTCGCCGGCCACCGCGAACGCCGACCACTGCCCACCGTCGGTATCGCCAATCGCCGACCACCACCTCCAACAGTCGACCCCCTCACTGCCGTCGCCGCTGAGTCGCTGTCTCCGGCCGCAGGAGTAAAAGATAAATAATAATTTTTTATTTTTAAAAAGTAAATAATATTTTTAATAATAAAAATATTTTTTTAAAGAATTTTGAAAATTTCAAAAAATGAAGTAGCAATTTTTCAGCCGTCGATAATAATTTTTCATAGAAGATTTTGTGTTAATAATGTTTCAGAAGTAAAAAATTTCAGTCTTTACCAAACGAATTTCTTTGATCAGAAATCAACTTCTAGAGCAAAAGTAAAAAATCAATTTCTGCTTTTGAGTAGAAGTAGAAAAATCAACTTCTAGCCAGAAGTTGATTTTTGAAGCAGAAGTGTTGCCATGCGCGCCCTTAGTTCCAGAACTATATGAAAATGTTCAATATTGTCTTGCCATTAGTTCAAGTTCAAGGATAATATTGAACATGTACGAAAAGTTCAGAGATTACATTGCACATTGAGGTAAAGTTCATGGACCACATTGAACAAATAAAAAATTCATGAATTACATTGCATATTGAGCCAAAATTCAGAAATCATTTGTGTAAATTTTTCAAAATTCTGCTGCATCTTGTTTCTCTAAACACAAGAATTGTTGACAATAATCTTTCAAAACATTCGACAAGTTTGTTCATATCGAGAGTACTTTATCAGAAGATGATCATCGTAATCAAGCACGAGATGCTGGGCCGGCAAGCCAAGAAGCCCAGTGCTTCGACCTTAACTTGCTCGAAAACTAATGTCAGTCTCTGTCTCGGCCCAAGAATCTCTCTTGAATTGAAGGTCTTCAGCCTTCGGGGCGAGCGATACTCCATATACACACACGAGCTAAGAGATCGGGGCTATTCTCTCCAATTTGTTGAGAAGTAATTAATTTGGCTTATACACTCCCTTTCACGGTACCATATTACCCTTCGCTTTTTCCTCCTTTAAAATTCTATATCGGAAAAGACTCAAATGTGGGGCCCATTTAGGATTTATTTTATTTGTTTCTTCTTTTTCTTCCACTTCCCTTTTTCTTTTTGGTGGTTTGGTTGGTTAGGGACTCTTGGATCTGAATGACGCAGCCTCCCGCGATCTGAGGATCAATGACAAGAAAAAATCAACCAATGCAGTAAAAAAATTGTATCGGCCCCAGAACATATTGCTCTTGAATTATTCAATGATTACCGAAGATGAGAAGTCGTGTTCTTAAAGTGAAGGAGACTGTTCCTAGAATGATTCTGTTGATTTAGTCTATGATGCATTTGTGATCTGATTGTTCTTTTATCTATATGAGTAATCTCAAAGAGTTGATCAACGTAATCAAATTGTCTCTTTATTCGTACCGTCTGCTACAACTGTTAATTTCTGATAAAATTCGAGCAACGAGATATTTGACTGAATTCAGAAACATTCGTAGCAAAAGTGGCTTCTCATTCGCAGTCTAAAGACCGTGAGTGAATTTCTCATATCACTCCGATCGAGTAATTATGAAAGTCATTGAGGTATTCTAATTTCAAAGGAGTTCCTTCATTCACCCAATCATTGATTGTTTGACATGAAATGAGTAGAACTGCTTCAGTAACTACTTCACAGATTCTCCTTCATGGGCTTGAATGTACCTGTACTTAATCTATGCACTCCTGAAAGCTTCCTCCGTTATCTTTGGAAACCAGATGACTTCGACAATTTCCCATCTCGATCATAACAAGTATACTATAGAAAAACAAAACAAAAAAGAAGAAGAAGAAAACATGGCGGACCAAAAGTAGGGGTGAGCGTTTCTAGGGTCGAAGCAGGTTCCGCCTAGAATCTATCCGTTGGTGTGCATAGAGATCTCAGAGGAGGAAGATGAAGAAGTCTGCGATACGCTTCAACACAAGTGAGAACAAAAAGAAGGAAAGTGGAAGAAAAAGAAGAAAAAAAAACAAAAACAAAAACAAAAACAAACTGGACCCCACATCGAGGGATAATATAGTCAGTACACTTGTGAAAGGAAGTGTTTAAGCCATGCAAGGAGTGGAAATAGCGCCGCCCTTAATCAATATATCTTGACAAGATCAACACAAGCTATAAGCAAGAGACATTCATTTCGATTGTCCTCCATACGTACCGTGATTACCCCCATGCAATTGGGCTTATCAGTTAAGGGCACTTACTTACATGTGGATTAGGCGCACAACACAAGTTCGATTCCCTCACGATTCCATGTTTGTTTCACTCGACGGGGCTCAGGGTCGTGTCTTACTTGGTCCGGTCCAGGAGGCTCGTGGGGTGCTTCACCTGCCAGGAATTACCTAACACGAGGCGAGATTCCTTGCCGTTGAAGAATAGTACGCATCACGACCATCTTCAAACCCTAAAGTAAGCCAACTATTCAGGGAGATCCTAATCCATCGCATAACAGAGAGCGAAGATCAAACCGAACGTAAGTTCGACGGTCGAAATCGAAAGAAAAGGCATTCATGGTTGTTCTTGATTTGAGGCTTCACCTACACAAGCCAAGTTCTGTAATCTTTTGGGTACTTCGATAGACACTAGAGAGCGACATTAATCAACAAAGGTTGTGGTCTGGTGGCCCATGGTTTTGTCATTAGTCCCCTTTGCCTGAAGATTCCGGAGGCAAATCAGCATTTCCTTCTTCTTCCCCCTCAGCAATGATTGATTAAGCTGAATCTTGATTAAAATGATGACAACATCATTTAGCATTACAGAACAAGGGCGCACCTGGTCAGTGCCTGGTAGTTGGGACTGGCTAATCAATAATTATAGAATAATTAATTTCATTGGCATGCCATGATTAGCTTATTTAACTCGAAATTTATAATGGGGTCTAATCGAAAGATACCCCCCCAGAAAATAAAATGATGTCCTTAATAATAATTTTGATAGACAACGCAGGAGCCTCTCTGAATCTGAGAACCTCCCCCACATAGATACTGAGGAAGGAAGGAAGGAAGGAAGAGGTGCATGTTCCCATCTTTTCGAGCTACTCTCAATTCTTCTTATTTAATTTCCTAAGTACCAAAGGTGGTAACCTATCATACTTTAATGTTAATTAAATGCCTGAATTAGTACGGTCGGTGTACGAGGTTGCTTTCCAATGTAATTTAGCTGGGAATTTGGAAGTGTTCCTGCCCATTATTGAGGGACTGATTATTGATAAAAACTGATTTATTTTGACATTATGTGTAGGTATACTGCTCTTAGATACCAATTGTCACACTCCCATGTCACTTGGTGTATTTTATATGTAAGTTCGCCCACATAATTCGAACTAGGGAAGGTCCTATGTGGCTGGTGTCCGCTTCTAATGCAAAATAAGAGGGGATTTAGAAAGAAAAAAGAAGGGAACCATGATTAGCAGCCAACAGAATTGCCCTCATGCGTTTCTTAAACAGTTCTGCAGAGAAAATAACTATTGTCTAGATTCATTTTACTAGGTCGGGCCGTTTACAATGCTAAATTAATGATCCGTCGCATCTTGTTGGGTTCTGTCGTGACTTCCTAAGTCTCGCGATTAGATAGGAGAGGCATTGTCTAGGGATTCATAAATCAACACCCGCTCCCAAATGATCAACACCTTGTGCGATTACGCATGTGTTCCTTCATCGATAAGGTGTCGACTTAGACGGCAAAAGAGCTTGCTCTTCTCCTCTCGATCTGAATACTCAAGATTGTCTGAGAAGGTGAATTTATCAAGATTCAAGTCTTGTTGAGAGCACTCCAAAACCGAACACTCAAGATTGTCTAGGAAGGTGAATTTATCAAGATATGCAAAAGCTGGCCTGACAAGAGTAATATACTTTATATACTTGTAGAGTAGTAAGTACGCTTCTTGTCCTTCACCCTTTTAGATAGGATTCGTAGTGGTCTATCGTGCCTAAAGGCGGGAACATTACCCAAAAAGTCTTAGACATATCATACAGCGGCCAATTTAGTCATACATTTCAATTGTATTAATTAAGTCTTCAATCTTTCAACTATGTTAATTAAGTCCTAAACTTTTATGTCAATTTAATCTTAAACTTTTTTACGATTTGCCATTTTAGTCCTATACCTTTTGACAATTTGGTAATTTAGTCATCCCGGCCAATTTTGAATGAAAATTGCTAACATGAACGTCGGTCGTCCTACGTCGAACGAGCATAGGATTGACGAATCCAACATGTATTTTGTCTTTAAAATTTTCTTGATTATTCATTTATTTGTTATTTTATTTTTCTTTTCGTTCTTTTTTCTTTCCTTCTTCTCTAGTCGGCGAGGTCAACCTTGTTGGCCACTAGGGAGGTCGACCTAGCTAGAGGCCGGTGAGGTCAACCCTCGCCCAATAAAATTCCAAAAACCAATTAAAATGTAAAAAAAATGTAAAAAAAAAAATTGCAAAAAAATTATCAACATCAGTGCCGGCAGTGCCAATACTGGCTGCTGACTAGACCACCACATCAGCAATACTACTAAATTGATACAATTAAAAAGTTTAAAATTGAATTGGCAGCCGTATAATAAATTTATGATTTTTTAAAATAATTTTCCCGCCTAAAGGCTAAAGTATTTGATTCTTAGCGTTCCATCTTTCTTATTGCTCGACCTGATAAATTACACAAAAACAAGCTCATAAAACATATCAAATAATGAGTACGCCCTGCTAGATATATTGAGATAGTTCTATCATGATCCATCGTTTTATTAACCGATACGACAAACCGCAATATAGCACCCGAATAACAAATTTTACGAATCGATGTTAGTACACTTAGAGGTATTCAAATTGGATAATCTTTTGAAGTCTCCTGGAGATGCTCCCAAAGATATTCCATCTAACCGTACCTAGCTATACCTTAGCCTCGCTCATTTATCAGAAAGACCGATTATTCAATGGACCTTCACAATTACTCCTCAGAATATTCTTTTTTCCTTGATCTATTTTTTTTTTTTTCGTTACTCAAATTAGCGTGTTCAATTTGAACAACAGGCACTTCACAAAGTTCAATTATTAATTTAATGCAAGTGGGTTATCATATTTCTTTTGGTGGTAGGCCAGCGGACAAGAACCTAATTCGGAATAATAACAATTGTTTTTGAACACATTCGTGCTGGCTGATGTCACAGAAAAAACTTGTGCAAGATTTCCCCGTGTCGCTATACGGAATATTAAATTAGATTCTGTGGTGTCACATTTTTTTTGTCGCTGTGCCCGATAGAGTTATGTGGTCGTGATTAGCTTAAGCTTAGTGCAGTAATGCAGATAATATCTGGGCATCTTCCAAGCATTAGAAGACACAAAAGCAATCGATTAATCTTGCTTGATTCTCTTAATCGATAATTACTCTTCAAGCACTAATTGGTCACGGTGGCACGCTCGTAAATTTCGACAACAGCTCGGGCAATTATGTTTTTGCTGAGGGGGGCTCGGCTTTCTATCGCCTGCCAAGTTTTGGTAGATTTTTTTTTTTTTTTTTTGGTCAGAAGTTTTTGTAGATTCATTTGTCGATTTTCCGATTTTTTTTTTCTTTGGTCAGTTTTAAAAAAAATCAAGTGACATTTACTAATCAACTTTATAAAGAAAATCGACGTAGCAATGTTAAGATTTCGCCATTTCATTCGACTTGGGAAATGTCGAACCGAATTGTACCAAAAATTAATCAAACTTGGCTTCATCTGAAATTGAAAACGAATTGATCAATTGGGGGTGAACCAGTCAATCTAGACCCCATCTCATCACTTGAACGAGTCACGACATATTGATTTACAAGGATACCAAACATGAGGATTCGCCCCGCTCCGTAAATTGTGCGCGTTAGGAATTAGCAATAACATCCTCACAAATCTTTTTCCCCTTACTTAGGGTGTATTTGTTTCACGAGAGATGAGTGATTTGAAAAATATTTTCCTAAAAACGATTGTTTATATGCTAAAAAAAAAAGAAAAAATATTTTCATCCCCCTGAATATATTTGAACATAAATTGTTGTCGGCAATAAATGTGTATTTTATTAAATAATTATTTCAAGCGATACGAGTTATTATTTTTAGGTAAATATTTTTCAAATTATTTATATTCGCGAAATAAACGAATATTTAACTATGCAAGTATGCATCATAAAATTGAGATGATATATATTGAGAGGTTGTAGGCCTTAGTCCAGAAGGAGTTAGAGAAAGGACAATCATTGAGAAGCAAAAGAAGGAGACATCGCTTCTGGTCTCAATTATTTACAAAGATTCCCCAACTCACTCGTAGATGATAAGGTTGCAATCTTTGGGGTTGCAATAATACGTTGTGACGTACTGTGTGCTGATCCTGTGGGCATAGGATGTTAGGGTTTATCAGATGGAGTAGACGTACATTGGGCCCTTAATCTTAATGTTTTTGTTTCATTTATCATATTCATGTTACGAACGACGCTTCAATTGCTCCGTTTGAATTTCAAAAAGAGAATACATGGATTCTCATCGTAAACACACACACACCCTCTCTCTCTCTCTCTCTGCGCTCTGAGCACGCGACAACCATGCCCCATCCATCCATTGGATCCTCCTTCGGCTCTGTCACTATCAGCTACCACCGTGGCTGACCACCTCAGTCACTCCCCGTATGCTTCCCCGAGTTCACTACACAGGCACGGTTGTGCCCTTGGACGTCTCTCCTCATCCCCCATTCTCTCTACCTCGCCACTACGCCCTCGATCAATGTTCATCGCCGTTACGGCCTCATATCGACCTTGATATAAGGCCGTTTTACAAATTCCTAAGTGACTCAGCCAGCGAGTAGCGTGAGAATAAGCGACAGTTCTGACTTTGAGCTATATTTCCTGCGCGGTTGAATGTTAGAGAAAACTTCCTCCAACTACGTTTTCCATTGCTGTATTACCATTCATCGATGTTACCTACATACAAATTAACGAAAAAAAGGAACAAACATAAGTGATGTTCATATTCGTGAAAAAGCTTGCCCGCATGAAGTTTCTTCCTTCCGGCCACAGACGGAGGGGAAACATCAACCCCTTTATAATACTTTTACATGTCAAGAGATAGTGTGAATTTTAGATTATTGTGGTATTATTTAAATATATGCCCTTAACGTCTATATCAACCCCCATTCCATAGAATTTTTTTTTTTTGGTCGGACCATTCCTTAGATTCATTTTTCATTTTATTATACTGCTACTGCGTTCATGCATTTACTAAATGAAAAAAAATAAGTAATTCTTTTGTCAACAGATGTATCTAAAGGCGGCCACATAAAATAAACATTATAGGAGTTAGGAAGTCAACCAAATTAATAGCCTATGCTCAGATTTGAATCGCCACCTTCACCCATAAAATGCACATGTACCCTAGATTAGGACTGCGTTAAAAATTAATAGCTTCTTCCGTAATTGTCCGGTCATAAAGATCCTCCAAAGTGAATTTAAAGACATCCAATCGAGTTACTTTTGTGCACGAGCTCTTTAATTAACACACACACACACACAAAAAAAAAACCAATCTCACGTGCTCATTACGCTGAAATATTGCTCTCGTTTGGAACCACCTTCCTAAACTAGAATGTAAATCTCGGACCCTTTTCTTAATAAATCGAATTCCTAAGGCGAACCACGTCGAAAATTCAAGATCTCGAGTTCGATTCTTCGTACCTTCGGATCGGTCGATTCCCTTTTTCAAGCAAAAAATCGCGAAACCCGATCGACAAAAACTACGTTGGATTTGAGCTTTTAGAATCGAAAATGTTGCTCTTCTTGCTTGACAGTAACAATCTCACTTGCAACATATTCACACAAAAAAAAAAACATTAGAACACACCAGCAAGGGCAACCACTGAACCGACCGGTGTAATCACAGACCAATTCCTCTGTGATCTTCCCCCTCTCAGTTAAGGGAGAATTCCAACATAATCGGACCCCATGTACGACCCGCTCGGGTCATCGCCCGGGGACGTCCAGACGATGTCCTTGAGCGCCGGTCTCAGCTCCTTCCGGCAGAACTGGTTGTACTCCAGCGTGTCGCCCCGGTCCTTCTTCACCTCCACCATCAGCACCGACGGCGCCACCGCGAATATCTCCGCCTCGATCACCAGCTTCCCTTTCCTCCCCGCCGTCTCCCCCTGCAGATTCACCCTCGACTCGCTCTTCTTGATGCTGAACTTCCCCGCCCTCGCCGCCTCCTCGATCCTCGATATGATGCTGCTCGCGGGCCTCGTGGTGGCGAACCGCAGCTCCTCTTTCTCCTCCCTCTTCTTCTCCTCGAACAGCGGCGAGAGGTCGAACCCCTCGGAGAGGGAGATTATGTGGAACGCGTTCATCGTCCCCGGCGGCCGCGTCTTCGCCGCCTTCTCCTCGTCGAATTCCGGCTCCTCCTTGGGGACCAAGCTCTTGGGGACCGACTTCTTGAACCACGAGCTCTCCGTGATCTTGGAAATCGGGATCCGAGTGCTCGGGTTCGGGTCTAGGAGCTTGGTCACGAGCCGCCGGGCCTCGGGCGAGAACCAGGGCGGGCACTTGAAATCGCCCCGGTAAATCTTCCGGTACATGACCATGATGTTATCGTCCTGGAAGGGCAAGAACCCGGCCAGGAGGACGTATAGGATCACGCCGCACGACCACAGGTCCGCCTTGGAACCGTCGTAGCCCTTCTTCCCGATCACCTCGGGGGCGACGTATGCGGGCGTCCCGCACGTGGTGTGCAGGAGGCCGTCCTGCCTCAGGTGCTCTCCGAAGGCGCTGAGCCCGAAGTCGGTCACTTTAAGATCACCATTTTCGTCCACTAACAGATTCTCCGGCTTCAGATCCCGGTGGTACACCCCCCGGCTGTGGCAGAAGTCCACCGCCGAGATCAGTTGCTGAAAGTAGGCCCGGGCGACGTCCTCCCGGAGCCGCCCTTTGGAGACCTTGGCGAAGAGCTCGCCGCCGCGGACGAGCTCCATGGCGAAGTAGATCTTCGACTTGCTCGCCATGACCTCGTGGAGCTCCACGATATGGGGGTGCTTCACCATCTTCATGACGGCGATCTCGCGCTTGATCTGCTCCGTCATGCCCACCTTCACCACCTTCTCCTTCCCGACGACCTTCATCGCCAAGCTCCGGCCGCTCTGCAGCTCGCGCGCGTGGTACACCTTCGCGAAGGTCCCGTGGCCAAGGAGGCGGCCCAGCTCGTACTTCCCGTGCAGGATCGACGAGCTCCCGTCCTCCCCCTTCTTCGTCATTCTCGGATCCTTCGTGGACAGCAAAAATCAGAACTTGATTGCAAGAACTTCGAAAGATTTACTAGTCCAGAAACTCTGGATTCTTCTCCAACACGTGGCCGAGAGATTATGACAGAAAAGACGACACGAAGTAAAAATTGGGAGGCGGAGGTCGGAGGCGAGCCGGATCACCCGTCCTCGACGTGCTTGCGGTGGCAGTTCCGGCCGCCTATGCGCTTGTTGACTCGCCAACCCGACTCAGGCTTGGTCGGAGAAGAAGAAGAGCAGTGGGCTACCGTCATCTCTATGCATTCCCTACGCGAAGAGATTTTCCCTCTCTCTCTCTTTATGGGAATTTTTTCTGGGGAATCTCGAGGCTCTGTCGGGATCGAAGAGCAGCGAGGTTTTCGAGAAGGGAGTGTGAATGATTGAGTGAGTTTTTGTCTTCTCCTTCTCTTCTTCCTCGTTCGCTGCGCATGGTTCGCCATTTTATAGGACGAGCCGGAGCGGTCGAAATTACATGTTTACCCTTGGGAATTGTGAGGTTGCCATGAAAGGCGGATCGTAAAATTATTTTAGTATCAATTATTGGTGCTAATTAGTGCTAATTGAGGGAGTGAGGATTTCAGAGAATTACCGCTCGTTCTGAAGAGGTAAAAATTCAATTTTGCCTGATCGATCTTTACTTTACCATTCGACGGGGAAAAAAAAAGAAAAAGAACTGCGTATCGAATTCGATATTCAATGCCCAGAGACCAAATCGATTTACGTGGAATTAGAAAAATATGACCAAATTACCTCGTCTATGATACCTGAAAGGAAAAAAAGATCAAAAGTTGACGAGAAAAAGGAGTCTTATCGGATGTCGGCAAATATTTGTAAATCATGGCAATCAAAGAAAGATTAGATTGGCCTATATATTGAGTGGACTGAGCATATTACGGATAGACCTATCGAAATAGGTCATAAATTTATTTCTTAATCTGTATATGATGGGTTGAGTTGTTATATTATGTGGTTATAATTAATAAATGTGCCATAAATGAATTTAAATATGATAAGTATGTTACATGGGTCATAAATGTATTTATAACTTACTTAAATAACTTTCTCTTGATTTTCTCCACTATCATTCGATCTCATGCTCAGTCCATACTCTCACCTTAATTAAGGTATGAATTTTCTTAGATCGGTTAATTATGATTTTTTTTTTTTTGGAAATGAGTCGAGTCAGGTATGGGTTGGCTCTGGGTCACTAAATTGCATTGTAAGTAATGGATCTATATGGGTATGACCATTTATGATACGTCCCAAATTTGACTCACATGTTTGAGGGGTCTAATTACGGATAATGCACATCGAATTTTATGGATCTTTCGATTTTTAGGGAGATAATAAAGTTTTGATATGTGAATTTTATATAATCAAAACGGTATTTCGAATGATTTGATATGTAATTTGCTCTCCCCACGCTCGATCCCAAAACGAGCGTGGGGTGACCGAGTCAAGCAGTCGTCGACACAGAGATCGGATTCGGGCGAGACGCGTGACGAGGGTCACGCCACGCGAGAACCGGTGTGCTGGTTTTGCACTCGAGCTCGGCGTTACTGTAATTCATCGTTTGGTTTGTCCTGATTAGCAAAAAAAAAGAAAGAAGGGTTGTCCTCACCAGCAAATTCTCCACATCGCAGGGGCCCCACTGGTAAACCCGTGGGGCCCGTCTGAGGTGTACTTTCACCGAAATGGTGGCTGTTTTCCTTCATTAGCTTTCTACGACGTCATTTTAGGCTAAAAAGAGTTTTTCCCAGATGAGAGAGAAAGAGAATTGGGGGGCGTCATCACAACATCATCAAAAGTCGTCTATGCTTACTAGATAAGCTTAGGTGGAAACAAAAGGGGAAGCCACTAAAAATTGCAAAGAATCTTTAATAGGTAATAAACTACCAACACTATATTTCATTTTCTTTTAAAATTGGCTTTTGATTTTTCACAAAAAAAATCTATGACCCTTTTTTTTTTTACTTTAATTCCCTCAAATTTTAAGAAATACTGAAATTGTAGCATTCAAAATTATTTAAAATACTTTTCACTTTTAAATTTTACTCTTTTTTTTTTTGTAATACTGAACTTTCGAAACATATAACATATTGATGTATAGAATTACATAACATATTGGTTATTCGTTTTTTTAAAATCTAGATTGTTTTTTGAGGTTTTGGCGGGGAAAATAAATAGGCAACTTTTTGCCTAAATTTACCGAAAAGCCAGGCCCTTAATTATAACCGCAAAACTATCCTCGATTTAATTTTTTTTTCTTAGTTACAATATGGACCCCCTAATTTCAAAACCCACCACTACTTACATTCTCAAGCTCTACTGCCTACCTTCTGTGCTGTGAATTGAATGCAAAAACGACTTATGCTTTACACTGTCTGGTCAATTAAGCCTCACGTGTTGGGTATCCATTGCTTTCTCATTTGATGAAAGAAAACCATCGGCCACCCACTAATTAATCAAGCCGTAAGCCCACGACTTGACGGGCGAAGGTTTCGTGATCAGCAATACGATGGATGTTAGACACCCAAGATTTCGCGATTAGCGTCGCCGGAACCTTCCTTTCGAGCCCGCATCGAAAGATAGATGTGAGATAATAATAATAATAATAATAAACCTTAGACAATCGCTAATCAAGTTCGAATTGAATCTTAGGACGATAATGCGTGCGATTATCGAACTTGATTATGGGGGGGGAAGGAAAACCGAACACTTCATCGTGTTCGTTTTCGCGCATGATTCTCACGAGTTCAATGAATAGCTCATCAGCCGGCCAAAATAGAAGAAACGCTATTGGAGTATCACGAAGAAGAGGTGGGGTCGCATACTGCTTCATGATGCTCGCGGTAGGTGGCTTGTTTCCGAATTCATTCGCCTATTTAATGAATTTTAGTTTTAATTATGGACCTGTTGCTTTTGGTTTTTAGCACTTTTAAATTTGGATGTTTTTAAAAATGAAATGGGATAATTGCCGGGCAAAGTCCTGGAGCTCATCCCGAACGTCACAAGTTTTAGGACTTGCATTGTTGTTATGTCTACTCAAGTTGTTAGAAATATACATATGAGAGCATTTCGTGTAATTTTGAAATCTGTGGAATTCTTTCCTTAGTCCTTTTATATCAAGATTCGAAGTTCTTTAATTCATTAGTTACGCTTTTAAGTGAAAGTGAGTCCAATTGGATATGTTGGGCCAATTAGGATAATATATTAACTACTTCACACCATATCAATTCCCTGATGTAGGACTTTCTAACACAAATTACACGTATAACTCAATAATCCCATCGCGTGTGAGCTCAATAGTAGGTATGCTCTCCTTTAATTCGGGTATCATTCTACATCAACTTATCTCGACTTGAATCTCCATCAATGTCCACCTTCACCCCGAGTTCATTTCTCCGGATCTAACCATGAGGTTGCCATCGGGCCCGTGTTGCTACATCACAATGTCCACCGCGGAAACCGAGTTAGTTATCAAATTACTTCTTTGAAATATTCACCAAACACCATAAAAGATTGTGGGCCCACTAATATACCATCGGCTTTGATATCATTTGTTGTAAGCATGCAACAGAAGCTCAATACCTTTGATTGGATAGATCACCAAGAGGAAGTTTGAGCCCGTCAACATATCCAGTCGAACCCACATTAACTCAAAAACTTAAACCAATAAGTTATGGGTCAACTAGGATATATTAATTGCTGTAAACTACACCAATTTTTCGATGTAGGACTTTCTAACACAACTCACATGTCTAACTCAACGGTATTCATCTTTGTTCCCATCCATATAGTATTGACCAAACGTATCCATACCCCTATCATATTTTGTATACGGAGAAGCTTTGTACTCGAGTGTACGTCACACTTCACTCGATATCTTAGGGTACAACTATCATAAAGCATATCGTTGCAAGTCTCCCGATTAGTCTCAACATGAATGTCCGGTTTCAGTTGGAACTCCATAACACCATTGTTATTACGATCAACAAGACCGATCATAAGCTTAGAGGTTTTGGCGAGATAAGCTCCCATGTCACTGGAGATAAAGGAGAATCTCTAATGGCACTGGATAGCTTTCGATATGGTAGTCGCGTTGTACAATCTCGATAATGTTCGAAAAATTCGTATTCTATGTCGAGATTTTAAAAAGCTCTCAATCACAACTCTCAAAAGCCAGACATTCGAGAGCTGCTCATTTTTGGAAGTGTCGTCAACTATCTTAGAAGACCCAAATGAAACCTAATGTCCCCACATTCATGCAACGAAAAACATTATGGAAAGTGTCCTATGCCCAAAAAAAAAAAAAAACCCCCTAACTTAGAATATAAATACGACACGAGATAGACATAGAATTATCCTCGTTGGATCAACCCAAAAGAATCCCATGAGCAATCCGGGTGGATCACGCTACTTCGTGCTTATCCATTCCACGTGATTAAAAAGGGGGAGATTTTAAGAAATAGCGGCGGGAGAGAGGAAAAGTCACCGGGAAGCGCGGGACTGGACGGCGGAGATTGCAGCTGGAGAGTGTTGAAGAAGCGGCTGGCGGTTGATCTAGACTCTAGATGAGCATTGACTCGAAGTCAAAGCCCACTCTCGCCCAGCTTCGGCGGCTAGGCTACTGTATTTGGCACCCCACGACTATATATATATATATAATTTTTCTTGTTTTTATTTTTTTGTTAATTTGTTTAACCTAAAGTGCTCAATATTTCTGTTATTTAAACTTGTATTAAAGCGATAAAAAATTAGACTTTGTTTTAAGGATTTTGGTAACACGCCACAATGAGCTAGTTTAAAACTTTTTTGTGATACGATATAAAGTTTGGGGTATTCGTGTCACAACGAACATAAATTATGGTCTTCGATGGTATCAAATATCCATGTTTGCGATTTCTCGAGAAAGCCCGGTAAAACAAGATCGCTACGGTTCTCTCGCGGATACAAAAATGCATGAAATTCTAACCGATCTATGAATTTTTTTTATCCTTGTTTTAACATTTGGAAAATCAAATCCAAATCACACAAAGGTCGAAACCTTAGTACATGACAAACACAATAAAAGGGATGGAAGAATTACACAATTTCACGATATTTCCTTCATATGAGGATTCGAGAAATTAAGGCTAATTAAGGCGCCGACGTAACTTTTGTAGTAGGAGATTAATTGACTTGTAAGTCTCACAAATTTAAAGATCAGACTATGACAGGATCAAATTGCTGTTTTTTTTTTCTAGATTAATGCGATTTTAATGGTGTACCAAAAGTTATCTCAAATAATAGATAAAAGTGTTAGGATTAGTAAAACGTAAAGCGAGAAAGAGAAATCGAGACACGAGATTTTATCCTGGTTCACCCGAAACTAGGGTTACGTTTAGCAGAGGATTCTACTATAATTAGCACCTCGCACCTCTCGTTACATCACTCAATTACAAGCGAAAAAGAGTATATATACCAGTAGCTATTCATGAGCCCAAGCCCAAGCCCAAACCACTAATGAAAATTTACGAGCTTAAATCGTAAAAGCCCTCTGATGTCCAAGGGGCGCTGCCCCCTTGAGACCCCTGCCTGGGCGGCTCCCTCGGAGCCCCGCCCGTTCACCCTGAAGCGGGACCCACGTGCTTTCCTATCGTAGGGGATTATGAACCATACCCCCAACAAAAAGGAGGCGCGTATAAATATGACTATCGTTTCCTTTCTGTTTTGCCTCAACTTGGCTCTGAACTTTTGCCTCAACTTGGTCCTTCCCATGCCTTTGATTTCCCAAATGTTCGTGTCTTTTTATTCCTAGGACATTGGCCCCGCAAGCCGCGGTATTTTGGTCCACACATAGAATTGGACACGAGTCAAAATTTAATCTCATGTCGGCCCGCTTCGATACTCGACCTCGATGGAGCGGTACTAGTTCGTGTCTTTTTATTCCTAGGACATTGGCCCCACAAGCCGCGATATTTTGGTCCACACATAGAATTGGACACGAGTCAAAATTTAATCTCATGTCGGCCCGCTTCAATACTCGACCTCGATGGAGCGGTACTAGACTCGACTCGACTCGACTCGGCTTAATAAAGGAAAAGCGAATTACGTATGGCAACAAGGGCGAGTTAATCTCGAGCCTTTAAACAATGTCAAATTCGAGAAATAATATCTACAAGTCGTTCATATGCTATGATCCATCAGAGTACATAACTTCGACTCAATTATAAAAGCATAACTTTTGGTCAATGAGACATCGTGAACCAAACATATAGAGAAAACAGACGGTTTGCATTCAAGTCATTTGCAAGACCTTCGACTTTTAATCCCCCTTTTAGATGATCAGTCAAAATCCCCAAACTCACAAATCGTACACTCGACTTTTAATCCCTCGTTTAGATGAGTTTTGCATTCTAATAAGTTAAACAATGACTTAGACCAAATAGTGCCGATGACGTAATAAACTAGACCCTTAACTCCAAGGGCATTGTCTAGACCCGTCAAACGGGTGGATTGGGTCGGATCGAAAATGGGTCGACCTAAATTGACTCATTTAATCCCGTTTTGACTCATTTCTCCACATTTAGTTATCCATTTCCGATCCGACCCATAATGCTCCAATTAGAAAAACTCATACCTAAATTGAGGTGAGAGAGAGAGAGAGAGAGAGAGAGAGAGAGAGAGAGAGAGAGAGAGAGGTGGGTTGGGTCAAACTAAGTTCTGAACCCATTTAACACACACGTATTATTTTTTATTTTTAACATTCTAAATCTATTTATGATCCATTTACTAAATATAACTAACTCGCATAACAACTCAGCCCATCAAATATGATTCTGAGCCAAAAAATAAGATCCATATTGACGGGTCCAGCATTGTCTCAGTGATTGAGTGCTGATCCGATCGTAGTCGGCACAAATAAGGACGACATTATTTAAAAAGAAGAAGAAGAAGAAGGAGGAGGAGGAGGAGGAGGAGGAGGAGGAGGAGAACCAAACCCTTTTAACTTCTCTATCGAGACACGATTCTTAGCACATGTTTGACCACATGGTCTTTCACCCTTCATCTCCTTTATACCTGCTAACAAACGTTCTTCATCGGCACGTCAATGGGTAATCGAAAGCAAAAGGTAATCCGTAACGTGCGTCGGAGTTAGCCGTTTTTCTGGTGGTCCTGAAGGGATTTTTTTTTATGCATATGGACCAACGAATTCAGTATTTCGTCTGTTTAGAATGACTCATTCGTCTGCAATTACTGTCCAAAAGAGACTGATAGAGCTAGCCTTCCAGAGAGCTGGCGAAGGCCACGGTTATACATTCCCACACGCAGGAATACCAGAATTCCTGCTCTTCTTCTTGGCACATGTTCCTGTGGAATGAAAGCGTTTGGCACTTTAGCCTGTTTGGTCAGATGATTTGTCTGAGCACTTTTTGTTTTTGTTTTTGTTTTTTTGCAACTGTCGTTGGAGAAATTTTGCTCGAACGAGTGGGATGAAACACATGACATGCGGAAGAATGATATTGTTTTTCGTCAATTTATTCTAGGTGCATCTCGTGTTCCGCGCGGTGGAATTACGAAGGGCTCGCGACCCTCGCCCGGACCAAGAAAATAAAAGAAAAGACAGAAGAAACCATTAAAAAATAAAAAACTAAAAAAATATAATAAAATAATATTAAAAATTTGTCTACGTCAGTACCAGCCGGTCAAATGAACTGAATTGACATAATTGCAAAAAATTTAGGACTCAATTAGCAACAAAAAAAAAAAGTTTATGACTGAATCGATAGGTTTATGACTTCTTTGGTAACTTTTCCGATAAGTAACACGTGTACCTAGAGGTAGCGACATGTGAGTGTGTAAGTTATTTCCTAAACCGATAGTGAACCTAATGAAAGTCCAATTCCATTCCACGAAAAGGCTCAGGAAATTGAAAAATTATGCAAGTTTATAGTCTGGAAAAATTAGTCGAATTCTCTACCAAGTTAGTGATAATTAGAGACCAGACCACACAAATTATACACCAACCTTTAGTCGGTGTCAAAAAGAGAAGACATTTATTCTTTGTACAATGTGATCATTAGTGAGCTTAATCTTGTCCGACATGTTTTGGTAAACTTATGCGCGACCATAAACTAACCAAAATCATTGTACCAAGGGTCAGTGAATCCTTGCAATCAATGCCCATCCAATCCATGTTACGGGACTAGATGGGAGTCGTGAATTAGGGTTCATATGGCTACATGTGCATAGATTTATATTACTATTTCTTTTTCCTGAAAATACCATTTTTTTTTTCAAATTCGCAATTTCGCAGCCAAGTGCGATGCCCGAGGTGTCCGGTCCAACTTGCGCGCACCTCGACTATTTCTCGGGAGAGACTAGCACAGCAACCCACCATCATGGCCCCCTACTTAAATCATAGGTGCTCAGCTGGTGAATCGAACCTGGGACTAGTGCGCCTAACCACACAGTCCCAAATGCGCCCTAACCAACTGAGCCACCCATGGATGGGTGCCAAGTGCGATGTTTGAGGCAGGATTACACGCTAATGATGAACAATTCAGAATTTTCGACAATAGCCACTTACATTACAAATAATTCAAAGTAGGTCGTCTACTAGTGCTCTTTGATATTCTCTTACTAATGAATTAATTGAAAATTCATTGCACGTCCGAGAAAACGACGGCCCGTTTGTACGCGGGCCTCCTAATAATACTAGTCTATTCGTACTTATTGACTAATTATACATGTGTTAAAATATGTATTTATATTAATATGCATATCTTGTTAGATTGCTTGCTGGAAGGACGAGTTTATGTTCGTGATGGAGACAACAATTGAAATGAATAAATAGGTGGTCAATTGATTCTATAGCGACTTATACCTATGAGTAAGAATGACTTCTCCAATTAATCCTCTAAAATAAAGCAATTAAACGACCTTTAGAGCGCAAAATTGACATATGATCGGTTTACATTGCCTATCTCGTTCAGGTGATTTTGGACTGCGATAGTTGAAATTTCGATTTTCGAGTTGTTCAACAATCGAAAGCAATCTTCGTCATTTGAAAGCATCGGCTCGAAAATGAGAAGAAATTTAGACTAATAATCCGAAACGATGATCCAAACGACAGAGAGAGGTTATCGTCCTACACACACCCAGTGCTCAAAATGTGACTCGAGCTCGATTCGGTATTACATATCTTGCTCGAACTCGATTAAAAAGGTAATTGAGAAACTCGAACACGACTTGGCAACTCTACTTGAGTAGCTTGAACTTGAACTCGACTTGGGAACAATCGACGGGAAAATTATCCAAAAAATCCTAAACTTATTGTATGGCTGCCAATTCAATTCTAAACCTTTCAATGTAAACTTAGTCCTAAACCTTTTGATGATTTGTCAATGTAGTCCTATCGGCCAATAATCCAAATAATAGCTTTAGGACTAACTTGGCAAATCTTCTAAAGGCTTAGGACTAAATTGACACAATTAAAATATTTAAGATTGAATTGGCCGCCTTAGAATAGGTTTAGGACTTTTTTTTGGTAATTATCCCACCAATCGAGTCAAACTCAAGCACTTATCAAGCCAAGCCCGCATTACTCACGAGCAACTTCACTCGCGCTCCTAGTTTATCGGATTTTAGGATGGAATACCACTAAATTAGTCTTTCAAAAGCTCTAAGGGATACCCCACGAAAAATAAGAAGAAGATTGTGTTAATTTAGACATGGATGATCACTTATGGCACTTATTTGATTGCGATAATGATCTAATTATGTAAATGTAATAGCTATTGCATACAACTTAGGTGGGAAATAACTTCTGCTTTATTTGCTCTTTTCTATTTATTTTATTTGTTTTATCAGCCATGGCCTAAGTGAAAGTGAAGTGGCGGGCCTACCCATCCCAACCAGGGGTATGCTGCTTGATTAATTTGAATCAAACTTGACTTAATTTCAAGGTAATCAATTTTTAGTAGATGTATCGGTATCATCTAATACGGTAGACCAAAAATAAATAGAGATAGAAAATCGAAAATTCCTTCTCACTCCCCGACAAAGTAGTCATAATTATGCAACAAGTGCCTCATAAATTGAAGTTATGGTAGTTGTAGCTTGTGGGAATTTATGTTCTTTGCACGAGTCTCCTGCTCGTTTCTCATGAAAGCGAGAGACGGAAAAAGAAATTTCACCATTTTTTCCTCAAGCACGTGAAAATCCAATCCAATCAGCAATTATTGTCGTTATCTATGTCCAAAAATAAAGAAAAAGCCCCATTCACTGTAAGTGTGAATACACGTGTATATGTCTGTCTACGTGGCAAAAGACTGTCCCAAAACGTGTCCTCAAAGGACAGGCGTTTTAATCAAATCAAATGCGTTATCATTCGAGCTTCATATCAACCGGTCAAGGCTCAAGACTAGGAAGGCGACCCAGCAACAGCCATGTTAAAATTAATGGCCAAAAGAAAATTTTTTTTAGAGCAACTCTATAATATTATTTCTTTGGATTAATACCATGAAAAATTCTAAATTGATACACCCGTTACAAATTTACCATAAACTAATTTTTTGACCACAAAAAACCTCAAACTGGTACATCTGTAATAAATTTACCATAAACTATTTTTTCGATCGTCAAAAATCCCAAACTGATATATCTGTAATAAATTTATTCCAAAACTAATTATTTTGACCATCAACTCTGTAATATGATTTCTTTTGAATCAACGCCATTGTTTATCATTATTCTTCACCTAAAAAGAACGGCTGGTCCAAGAGAGGAGGACACGTGGAAAATTTCTTGAAACTTCTCTACAGTGAGTTGCAGCATCTACATTAATCTTCATGGTCTTATTTAGATCAGCCATAAGGTCACTCAATCTCAATAAGGACTTGATTCCAATATGATTATTTTCTAGGGTATGTTAAAGCAAGGTCAGATAAATAGTACCTTGCAACTTAGAATAGAACCAGAGTTCGGGACAATGGTCATATACCACAGATAGTAAAAGTAAGTATCATCAGCGTTGCTCCACGAGTAAAATCGTAATGCACTAGGCTAGATGGGAGAAACGTGCCCTTAAAATTGCCCGAAGAGGTGGGTCAGTCGAGGCGTGAGAAAACTAGTTCAAACACCACCTGACCACTAAACCCTAAAAATAAAGAAATAACGAGCGCCGAGCAATACTGATGAGATTTAGCTATCCAAATGGTGCGCTCTATGAGCATAGGAGGTGGGAGGCTCCCTCACTTGCATAACTCAACCACAATATGTACTCGCTTGTTTGGTTTTCTATACTAAAGAACGAGCGGCCGATGTGCCGGCGAAGTATTTGGATCGGACGGTGGTCGCAAGTAAGGCTTGGTGAAACATCTCTTTCATTAGGGGGGAGAGAGAGAGAGAAGGGTATCTCGCCAGGCCAATTCAATGCCACTAATAATACCTTCTCCTCCTCCCAGAAATGGGTTGCCTAACCTTAGGGAAAATGCATAGGCTTCATTTTCCCAAACCCTTAATTCTCCGAGACAGTATCGCTAAACATGTGAACGAACAAACATCCATCGTGGGTTTAAAGAGCGACAGCACAAGGTTGCCCCCATCAACCTGTCAAAGAGCGAGAGAGACAAAAGGAACATCATAGGAAAGAAGAGCAAGAAGCACTGTCCTCTGCCCCATTCCATCATACCTATTACGTCGAACACATGGCGTTCTTGTACTCATCCTGCCAACTTTCTTGTTCTTGTCGCGTTGCAGAGCGTAACTGATGTGCCACTTTGAGGTTAAGAGTTGGCCAAGCCAGTGTCGCCAAGAGTTAGGCCTAGGATTGGTCATTACGAGTCGACACATCGTTCGTGATTGGTGACTACGAATTCAGTCTTGAAAATGTTGCATCGAGGAACAGATTTTTTCATCCGACAAGCGGGATTAGGTGTTGTGTTGTGTGCTTTTTATTCTCTTTCTCCCGAGCAATTGCTTTTTGTCACTATGTTAGATATGGAAACGTCTCTCCATGATGAAGCTTCAAGATAAGGTGGTGATGATAACTTCTACTTACCAGCAACTCCACGTTCAAACCAGTAGGGTTTCATCTTTTGCTTCATACGTACCGAGTTATTATTAGTCATTAGGGCAGAAGTTCTATGCTCTCCAGAGAGTAATTTGCAGAACATCCTCTAGGGAAATACTTGCCACGTTACCTGAAGAATGATTTGGACACTTTTGGACTCATTTTTTGTTCTGTTATTTCAGCTACGTGTCGTTGTTTTCAAACGCATAGGTCCCCTCAACCATTGCTCCATTTGATGACACGGCAAAGGAAATAACAAATCAAGAAAGAGAGAAATGACATTTGAATTAATGCCGTCTAAACCAAACCAACCCGCCCACCATCGGTGGGTAGCGGGTGGAGTTTTCAAAAAACTTATAAGGTGATTAGCTACTTTCACGTAAAACTAGAAAGATCTCTGTGCGTTCCATAGTTGAAAGAGCAAATTTTTTTTATCTTTTGGAAGATCATTTAAGATGCTCATTTAAAAAAAAAAAAAGGTTCATTTGAATACTTTAATGTTTCTGAACTTTAGAAAACTATATGCGGATCTAAATACATTTGATTTCATCAATTGAAACGTGATAATGCTTGTGACTAGACTACCCATCTTTATTTATGATATTGTCACGATTCTCTCGAAGCGGTGCTCGTGTCCGGGAGACCAACGGCACTCAATCGGTTTGGATTCTCTCAAACCCTTACCTTGCGTGACATTTGGAGGTTCATTTTGATTGGTTAAACTATGATAGTTCTATCTTATGAGTGAGTAGCCACTAGCTTATTGGGGCTAGCGAGGAGCCAAGTGAGATATTGTAGGGTGAAAGGTTCTAGGGTTGCTCAAGGTTCCATTGGAACCTACCTTGTTGGGACCGATTCTCTGGTTTTTAGAATTTAGAACCTGCCCTACATACCCTGTAACTTACCTTGTCAATCGGTTGTAGGGTCTACCCGAGAAATCGACTGATTTCGTTCTTTTTTGTTTCATTTTTGTTTCATTTTTTATTTCATTTTTAGTTAAACAAAATGAAAGTGAATGCAACAACAAAAATCTCCATTTGTCAATAGCAACAACCCCCTCCCCCCCCCCCCCAAAAGAAAGAAAGATGAACACGTAAAATGAAATAAACAATAAAAAGGTTCTCGGTTCTCGGTTCTCGATTCGATTCTTCGGTTCCTATTTCTCGGTTCAGTTCTTACCTAGGAACCAGGAACCGAACCACACAATACCGGTTCCATATTATCTGGAACAGGGAATTGGACCGACAACCATGGGAACCTAGAACCGGACCTGTTGTTATGGCCGGTTCAGTCCCGTTGTTCTACCCTGGATCCATGCTCATCCCTAAGATATCGGAGGATATCTCACTTCTTACGTAACAAGAGCTCTAAGTAAAGAGACGTGATTACACCAGTTTATTCAACTCGTGCCCTTTCTATACCCAAAGTCAACTGACTTGTTAACTAAGTGTCACATGCGGTTTTTTATCTAATTATGTGTCGTAAAGTTTCAGTCCACTAAGTGTCCATGCGATATTTTTGTGTTTGTTATGATCCTAGTATGTGGCCACACCTAGACTAAACGAAATTAGAGAAACACAATTCAAGAAATGACATAAGAGAATAGGAACAAACACATCAAAAGAGATAATAAAAGGCAAATACATAAAAAAATGCGCAAAGTAACCGTATATGATGTCGGGCAAAGAATGTTACATGGAAATGTAATGAGCTTCAAGACATAATTCCTTGTGAGTTTGACTCGATACAAGTCGGCACAAAACAAATTACCAAGTTTCGTTATGACCCCTAGAGATAATACCTGTGAGCTTGATTTTAGCAACTTTCCTATTTCAAAAGATCATGCTTCTGGATATCTTCAGTTAGATCTTGATAAGGATAATTGTCCAAAAAGTCTTAAACCTATTGTACGGAGGTCAATTCAGTCCTAAATCTTTTTATGATTTGTCAATTTTTTCATAAATCATTTTTTTGTGTCAATTTAGTCATAAATCTTTGGAAGATTTGACAATTTACTCCTAAACTTGTTATTTGGTTATTTGACCGGAGGGATTTTATTGTCAAATTGTCAAAAGGTTTACAACTAAATTGGCACAATTGAAAGGCTTATGACTAAATTAACAAATTGTCAAAAGATGTAGGACTAAATTGGCAAAATTAAAGATTTAGGACTGAAATGGTCTCCACACAATAGGTTTAAGACTTTTTGGACAATTTTCCCGATCTTGATAGGCTGTGTTTAGTCAGCTATCCCATAAGTAATCAATGTTCGCATGTTCAACTATCCCATAAATAATCACACTTTTCACATGTTCCGGTTCTTTCTTGTTTGACTTCCTTTCGGAGATGAAATCGTGCCCTAATGATGAATTAGTCGTAATTTCACACTAAATCCACTTACATTAGTAGGTCTAGTTGTGCTCTTTGTCATTCTCTTGCGCGTATAGAACTCAATTCACGGCCGAGAAACGACTGTCCGTTTTTCATCTCGTGAGCCTTAATAATAATACTAATTTATTTCTATATGTAGACTAATTATACAAGTGTTATATATATATATATATATATATATATATATATATATATATATATATATATATATATATATATATATATAGAAGAAGGTGTTTTATGATCATGAATGGAGACAAAAATGAAATGAATAGATGGCACATCCGATAGCGACTTATACCTACGAGTAAGAATAACTTCTCTAATTTATCCTCTAAACAAAAAAAGCAAATAAAATGACCTTTCGAGAGCTAAATTGACATATGATCAGTTACTTTGCCTTTCTCGTTCAGGTAATTTTTTAAATTTTGATTTTGAATTGTTCAACAATCGACAGCAATATTCATCTTTTGAATGCATCACCGCGAAAATGAGAAGAAATTTGGACTAATATGTTTCGGGTCTCTACGACAAATTGAAAGGACAGAGAGAGAGGTTATTTTCTTATGCACTACCAGACTCGAGCTCAACTTGACTCACACACACTCGATGCTTGAAATGCGACTCAAGCTCAATTCAGTATTACCTATCTTGCTTGAGCTCGACCAGAAAGGTACTTAAGAAACTCAAACTCCATTTGAGTAGCCTCAACTTGAAATCGAAGATGAAATATCATTAAATTAGCTTTGAAAAGCATTAAGAGATACTCCATGAAAAAATGAATATGTTAATTTTCACATAAACGATTATTAATGGCACTCATTTGGTTGCAGTAATCACCGTTCATGTCAGCGATTTCCGACTAAAATTAGTCTGATGGGCTGAATTGACACAAATGCGGAATGTTTATGACTCAATTGGCCAAAGAAAAAGGTTTAGGACTGAACTGACACAATCGTAATAGTTTTACGACTTTTTTGGGTAAATCTCCCGACATTTGACCTAAGGGCAATTCAGATCTATGACGTCCGATCTTATGTGATACGCAATCTCAGATCGGAGGTCACCATCTCATATCATGCTCGAACGAGAAGGAAAGGGAACATGAAAACAAAAGTTTTGTACTTTTGGTTTTCCACAATGCGATATTACCTAAGGTTGTGGAAGGAGGTTATGTTCTTTGTATAGTTCTCGGTATGAGTCTGATGGACCTCCTTCTGTACTCTCCCTCTTTGGCAATCGGCTACAAACACGTGGTGGAGAGCTGTCCCAAAACGTGTCCTCATAGGACACGCATTCTAATTAAATCAAATGCACTATGATTCCAAAAGTCTTATCAAACGGTCAACCAGCAATAGCCAGCCATGTGAAATTTCATGGCCAAAAGGAATATAACAAAATTAAAGCAACTCTGTATTTGATCGAAAAAATGGCAGACACGTGGCATTCTGCTAATTTCTAGGATGTGATATTGTTACTTTGAAATTAATGGCATTATTCTTTATTATTCTCCCCCTAAAAGCATAGCCGGTCAAAGAGAAGAGAGGGTATCATGACTTGATTCATTAAAAGGGGGGATTCATACAAAATTCTCAGCTGACACGTGGAAAATTTCCTGAAACTTCTCTACTGTGAGTGGCACTGGCAAGCATATACTTAATCTTCATGGTCTTCATTTCACATATTTCGGGTAGGTTGGCAATGACGTCACTCGATCTTCATATATAGCTGTTTTTTTCTAGGATACATCATACATTGAAGCAAGATCAGGTAAATAATACCTTGGACTCTAGAATAGAACAGAAGTTTGAGATTGTAAACGTAGTCCGTGTCGCTTGAGCATAAATCATTGATCTGTTGCAAAATCTGGTTTGTTATAGTTGAGAAATATAAGCAGTGCAGTTGAGAAATGTAAAGAGTGCAGTATACTCACGTTCTAGAGTTGATCTATATAAGTTCTATACTTATATCCATTTCGCAAGGCGAGATCGGATCGCTTGTGCGACAGTGACCGTGATGAGAGGACCTTTTAAATTTAGCTTTTAGACAGATCAGGAGACACTTAATATAAGAGCAGATGATCGCATATACTCCTAGTCCCTAACCTAAGTCACTCTATTCCAATGCGAAACACAATTAGGAGGAGAAAGAGGAGGAAAGCTTTCCCAGTAATTATACTCGTGAGCTTTGAATTACCCATTTGGCGAAAAATCAACCTGCAACCTTTATAGCTTCGAATGGCCTATATCAAGCACAAACGACTTGAGATCCATTCAAGCCTTAGATCTTAGGCTCATTGCTATCAGTCCTCTCAGAGGAGAGAGAGAGAGAGAGAGAGAGAGAGAGAGAGAGAGAGAGAGAGATAAAAAATCAAATAAAAATTTGTAAAATTTGTCTATGTGTGTCAGTAGGCCAGCCAGCGTCCATGTCAGCGATTTCCAGTAAAAAATGGCCGGATGGACTACATTGGTAAATGGTCAAAATGTTTATGACTCAATTGGCACATCTGAAATGTTTAGGACTAAATTGGCACAAGTGCAATAGATTTAAGACTTTTCTGGTACTTTTCCCTAGGAAGATAAGCTATCACCACTTTGACCCACTCAACTAACACTCTCAACTAACAAACGTCTCTCAACGATGAAGCTTCAAGATATGGCGGTGATAGTAACTTCTACTAATAAGCAGCTCAACGTTCAAACCAGTAGGGTTTCATCTTGTTGTTTTATACGTGTCGAGTTATTAGTCATTAGGGCAAAAGTTCTAAGCTCTCTGGAGAGTACTTTGTAGAACATCCTCTAGGGAAATACTTGCCACGTTACCCGAAGAATGATTTGGACACTTTTTGGACTCATTGTTTGTTCATTATTTCAGCTACGTGGAGTTATTTTCGAACGCATAGGTCTTCCTCAACAATTACTCTATTTGACGACACGGCAAAGGGAATAACAAATCAAGAAGGCGAAATGACATTGAATCGATGCCGTCGAGACCAAATCAACCCGCCGCCCATCCGCACCCCGGTCGGTACCAGGTGGAATCTTTTTAGTAAGTTAAAAAGGTGATTATCTACTTCCATGTAAAAGTAGGGAGATCTCCGTGCGTTCCATGGATGGAAGAGTGAAATTTTTTTATCTTTCTGAAAGATCATTTAAGAACATGGTTGGCCGTAAACAAATAGTCTCTTTAGTCCCGTCCCTACAGTCACCGGGAAAAAGAAGAGGGGTGAATAAAAAGCTTCATTTGAATCCATATGAGTTCCGTATTTTGGAAAAGTATATGTTGATCTAAATACATTTGGTTTCATTAATTGTAACGTGATAACGGAAACCATGTTAATATTATTGCTAGCATCTTTTGTCGTATTACTGAAAAACCTATGCCAGTTTATAAGTAATAAATTTTGAGGCAAATTTCACAATCATAGTAAATCTGTAATGATGCAATTTACAACAATGTACTTGAAAGAACATATTCGATGTATATTTTTTCATCCTAGTGCATCATCAAAACCTTAGGGTAAACTATTTCTAAGATTTAAAATTACATATTGTAATTTAGTCTTTACTAAGCTTAACAACAATATGACGTTGTCCGGCTAATATTCACTAAATGTTGGCTATCGCGTTTATATACTTTTTATCTATCATAATTATTCACAAAATCGGGCAAATTATTTTGCGATAATGGGTATCCATACATCATTCAACTCGTTAAACATTTCCTGAACACTTTGCATTGTAGATCTCCAATTAGGAAAAGTTAGAGTGCGAAACATAATATTGTAGAAATTTAAGGGCTTAGCAATGATGGATTATAATTAACTTTGTGTTTAGGCTTCACAATTATATTATAGAACTAACCTAAAGTTTTAACAAAAGTAAGTTTACTTCGGTAAATGACAAATCAAGTCAGATCTCCGGTTATCCATTAAGTAAATCCCCAACTTGATCGTCCCAAATCTATCCATCTTATTTTTGGTGTTGGACGATATCATCCGGACGGGATAACAAGAAATGTCCTTATGAAAAGCCTTTTTGGAACTAGAAGCAAGATCGTCTCAGAAAAAAAATGAAGGTAATCAGCACCACAATCAACGGACTTGGAGGCACAACAAATGATCCCCGTGCGGTGGTCGCTGACCCCGATGGTGATCGCCGCTGTTAGGCGACTATCCTCCCTAGCAATTCAATTGATTTTTAACTCATTGCGACACTGGTTAGATGGAACCTTCCACTCTACCAAGTCAAAAGTTTAAGCCGGGACACCACGTCGATTCACTTTGCGTTCCACCATCACATATTCGAGTTCCTTTGACAAGGAAGTCGTCATCCTTGCCGGTGGCCTCTTCGGAATGCCTCTTGTAGGGTCTTCCATGTCTGGATGGTATGCCTTTAGACACCCCACATGGAAGACGGGGTGGATCTTTGACACCCGACGTGTCAAAGTTTGTGTACGACGCTCACTTTGGTGCCAAAATTCTTCGCCGGCTTAAGTGCTAAATCGGAGAAAAAAACGATCACTTAAGTGTAAACGGCGAGAGATTCTGACTAAAAATTATACGTGGTATTTATAGTTAAAATATTTTAGTGACATGTCATATGTAATTAAAAATCAGTCCAATTTTTTCTTTATTACACAGCCCTAGGACTTTGTGAATGAAAACCCAAATCCCTTTTGCAGTATGTTTTAAGACCTATAAGGGTAGGGATGGGAAGGAATATTAAATCAACCTGTTATCATCTCATACTTACTCCTCTGGTTCTATAAACAAAAAGAGAACAAATACAAACCCTAATAGCTAGCTATTAGAGCTATTATGTAGCCAGCAAGCTCTGCTTCCACCATGCACCTCTAGAAAACCCATAATCTGATTGGTCTTCAAATTTACCGCATTGGGTCACAAACCGGGGTTCAGGCTAACCAAATAACTCAAGATAGAATACACAGCTCAAGAAACCGATTTGATCTAACCAAAAATCATGTCCGTAAAATCTTCTCGTCACTCTCTACGTCTCCACGAGGAAGATTTGAAAGCCATCAACCTTCGGACGGGGCGGAGAGATTCCTTTCGATGAGTTACTGCGCGAATACGGGCAGATGTGAAGGATCACTTGATGTTTCACATCATCGTCCACCTCTGATCGGCTGTAGATGGAGGACTTAAAAGTATGTGGATGTGTACCTAATTTCATGCGTTTCATGTGCTCCAGAACGAGGTGCACATGAAGTTTCTCCATCGATTTAATTCTCGTGTATCATTTGTCACTAAGATCATGACACATCACAATCAATTTGGGTTTAGGTGATATGTGCCTATCTTCAAGAGGTAAGTTGAATCAATCTATACATGCTACTGATGTTCAATTAGGTATACTCATTGTGTGGCGTATGATGAAGTGTTCCACCCAATTGTTTCTTTACTAAGTCATGGTGCGATGACGAGTGACGGCTACGCTGCCGTCGATGAGGTACAACGAGCGGTGCAGTCCAGTGGAGAGAGAGAGAGAATTAAAACCATAAAATGTCCGTCCCTCAGCAAGATATGGAAAATCTACCTATACTAGCTAGGGCTGTCAAAAAGGCCCGTGCTGACCCGGACCTTGGTACTGTTTCGGTGGGGTCCGGCCCGAAAATTCCCAAGGCGAACCAGCGACCCCCATATGCAGGTTGATTGATTCAAAAAGGCGTGGCCGGACTGGTACTGTTTCGGACTGGGTCGGGCCGAGCTTGGCACTGTTTGGTTTCAGGCTGGGTCGGGCCTATATGAGATCCTGCCCGACCCGACCCATTGACACCCCTCATACTAGCAATGGTCATTACAAACACACTTAATATAAAAAAAGAAAAAGGGTCGTGCTTTTGATATTATTCACAACTTGTGACCAATCAATCGAAAGAGTGGTTTGAGGATAGAGCCCAAAAATAAAAATAAAAAGAAAAGAAAATTAAATATAATAGATGTTGGGAGTGCATGGGGTTTACGGTAGTTGCCCATGTAGGAAAACCACATCCAATGCTCACTGTTGATCAACATTTTTGAAAAGATGTGATTTTTTGTTTAGTACGACGTTCTCCCTCACCCTTTTTTCACTCACTCTATCACTTTCAAGAAAATATACAGAACGTCTCTCTCTTCTCAATTCTTCGTTGCGCGACTGTCGCGAGGAATCTCGAGATTGCAAAGGCGACTCTTAATCCGTGGCAATTACGGTACTTCCGCACGATGATTGGTTTAGAACAAAGGATTTAGTATCCTTCGGTAGAGTTTGACGACCTATACACGGATCGGGCCTCTGTGAGTTGGGCCATCACAAGCCCGATGAGTCTCATGGAAATGGCTACGTCTACGGTACATGGGGACTCCATTACACATACATTAATACGAAAATATTTCAACAGGCCGACCAACAGGCAGATTGGATCAATTTTCACTGCAAAATGATAGTTTCAGGACATTAAATCGTTTATTTCACTGCAGATTGGATCAATTTTTAGACATATATTATTATCAATAATGGAAAGAGTTTTCTTTTGCTAATTATTTGAAACATACAGGCGATTATTTTCAGGAAAATTATTTTTAAATCGTTTACTTTTCATGAAATAAACGGGGCAATTGGTAAATTTGTATTACGTACAACACATGTTAAAAAGAGAGATTGGTGTCCCAAGATGTTCCCGATGTCCGAATTTAAGAGATTGTTAGTATCTATAGAGAAAAGATATATCGCGTGTCTAGTACGCAGCACGTTGGAATCGATCTTCTCACTTGTTTTTCGTTTCGAACATAAGAAGATTACATTTTTTTTTTCTGTGGTTTTCGCCTTTGATTATTTTGTAAGGAGTAAGGGTTGCGGAGCCTTAATTAAGTCAATACAAGTGACCTTCTCAATTGCAACTATGTTTTCTGTCTAAGGTAGATAACGTGATTTTGGCCGTGAATCTTGTCATCATTTAGGTCCTTGATAGAGTGTCTCGTGGAACCTACTATCTGTATCTCTCCTTTAATTTTCAGCTAGCCTCAGCCGGGCCGGGCCCAAGCCTAGCAAGTGGGCCGGCACGCCACGTTAGAGAAACGGGCCGACCGAGTCGGCCCCAGCATGGCCCATTGGCCACTTGGCTAGCCCTAACTGAATCGTCGAGGTCCACCGTGCTTGTGGCTCCCAACTGCTCCGCCATCTTCCACAGATGGTGATGGCTGGCGGGGAAGTTGCCACGGCTGAAGACGATCTTACAGCCTTGAAGGACTTCCTTGCGAAACGTCTTCAAAACCTGCCCCTACCGAATACACAACATGACATCTCAAAGTGAAATGACCGGTTTGAGAACATCCTGAAGTGCTGGTCTAGACAGTAGCTAGATTAAGGACAACGGTACAGTAGGGTTCCACAATCTTTCCCTTGTTCCTATTTATTCTGATCACAATCCCAGTTCCAAAAGCCTTGCCTGAGAGCACTTGAGGCATCTCCCTGAGAATATCTTGCCTGTATTCATCATTTCAACGCACTTTATAATCCATGATTCACTGGCGTGTTTCAGCCAACTTTTAAGTCAGAATTCCAAGACTCCTAGCTAAAGCAGCATGTTCATTTCAATTACTAGTAATACAAATCCAGTCATAACTGGTCGATGAACCCTTAGAAGGAAAAATACCTGTCTAACGTCTCTGCCAGCAAGCTTGTCCTCAAGTTCCTGCAGAGCAAAAATCCACGCATAAGAAAAGACAACAAACAGTAGTGACTCGGTTATTACCTCAGTTGTATATAAAGAACACGGCGCGAGCGCGCGAGCACGCGCGCACAGGCCATATAGTCCAACTAGGACAAGGAGTTTGTTGTCTTGCAACGACAAAAACCATTGCCACACTCCAAAAGGTTACAAAGTCTTTATACAGTCGGAGAAGGGCGCATACATGAAAAAAATATGGTATGGATCCTCTTGAGGACTCCAATAACAGTGGCAAGAGCTCCATCACACTCGCTTTCATCCGTCTCCATCTCAGAGAGTGATCTACATGAGAATCCAAATTGTCGACAGCTTGAAGCAAAGTAATGATAACTTTCCATCAGTATCAAATTGTCCTTGTGCTTTGCCCATGCCTAAAACAGCAGGAGAATTCAAGAATTAAAATTAAAACTCAAAAGGACTATAGAGAGACTTCCTTAGAAGGAGCAAATACTCCTCTACCGAGCTGAATTTTCTGCTTCTGAAACATGGCTTTTGGCTTCAAAATCCACATGGTGTTTGGGGCATAAAAGCCAATGAAAATGTCATCTATTGAATCCAAAAACTAACTGAGAAACCCACGTTGAACACCCACGTTTTATGCAGGATTTATAATTATCAATCAAATCAAAAACAGCCAATAAAGCATGAAACATGGGATTGTGACATGTCGTAGCTATGTGCTTTATTTTCTGGATAGAACGAAGACACCCGAAAGCATATTCGTTGCTCCATTTACAGAAAAGTTATAGATCGGTGGAATCATTCTGCATACAGCCAAATACAAGTACACGTACAGATTCAAAAACACCCCCCCCAAAAAAAAAAAGAAAAAAAAAGGGAAGCAAGACAAAACCAAACAATTATTCTCATGCAACCCGATCCAAAATATGACAACACAAGAAAAAAAAGATTAATATCAAACTCCTACAACCCATTGGTGGTGTTGTGTTCTTTACACGGGATGGTGCTGGGACGCCAAACTTTGGCGCGCACTGCCTTTTGACAAAACCGTTATTACTGAAGAAGAATTTCTCGGTGTGTGCTCATCACCGACGATGCGAGATTCGGTGATCGGCCGTTGTACGAGCTTTGATGCTACAATAGATCCGTCTTCGAGGAATGAGCTAGTCTTTGTAAGTAGTAGCAAGTTGATTCACGTTTCAGATTTATTTTACTTGCTTTGTAGGATTTACATCTATCTTGAAGTTATGTACTACTTTTATTATATGAAATGAAGAAGCTCGTTTCGACCAAAAAAAAAAAAAAAAAAACGCAATAGCAACAACCTGTCAACCACAGTTCCTGAGTTCCTCGCCGGAATCCCCAGCCTAACTACCCCGTGTCTGATTTATTGTACGGTTGTATGGAGAGTTACCTCGTAAAATCTTTATCATTGAACCAACTTCTTCAGGTTTCTTCGCCTGATTTTCCAGAGGATAGTTCTCTTGAGACTCTGATCCTGAGTTCGATGCCTGAATTCTTGGAAAGCATACCCACCCACAGTAGCCCATCTAGACCTCTCCGACAATCAAATTCAAGGATATGGGAGATCGAATATCTTTCTTATGTCAATCTTATCTTTCCTTCAATTTCTTCGATAAACATTACCTCTGCCACCGAGCAGTGTCTACCTGGATCTCTCAAGTAACAATTTCAGTTCAGTTCTTGAAAATGATATTGGCGAACAGCTGGGTTCCACAATTTTCTTCTGTCTCTGAAACAATCATTTCCATGGCCCTGTCCCAGAATGGATTTGCGAAGCCCCAGTCTCTCGAGGTAAAACCGAAATTTCTTCGTGATCATAAGCCAATTCTTGCTTGCAGCCTATTCTACCACTATTTTCGCCATCGATAGATGAAGAAACGGGTCGTGGCCGGACGAATGATGCTTGCTTTGAAGGATTCGGCGCCCTCTCACCATTCCTCTGTCTTAACTTGCTCTGAGTTTAGGAATTGGAAGAGAATAGCGCGGTCAGTTTCAGAACCCACATTCTCCAAAGATACTAGATTTGCTCTTTGAACGTCTCTCTCTCTCGTACATCGAATTAAGCTGCGACTACAAGTATTCCCGTGAAAAAATCGGCATGTCCAGTCTACTCCTAGATCATCACCTCAGTAATTATTGGGATTTTGCCCGTGTCCCTTGATCTGAACTTATAAACTGACGGTTGCCAACTCAAATACAGCTTGAACTACAATACAAAACCGAGACTGATCAGCTTATTCCTCCTCACGAGTACACGCCGTGGGTTGCAGGACTAGTTGAATTTCATGGACTACGTTTGCAAGGCTCAAAGGGGCGGGGCAGCAAAACCCACTGCATGCAACTCGACTTATCGAGGAGCAAATTCAGCTGTCCACCATGCCAATGGAGCACGTTCGTAAACGTTTCAAAAGGCTAACGACTTGATTACATTTCATACATAACGTTCGTAAACGTCAAGAGTAATTTTCCTCACCATTTTGCTTTCAAAAGCACCAATGAATTTATGTGAATGGTGTGAGCGAGAGGGAGATTTGAGAAGGGGTAACCTGAAAGGGAAACCCTCGAACCAACCAGCAAAAGGTTCTCTAATTGTGCTTGTGATCATGGTTGGTCTTACAACAGCATGCGATGCATTCCAGTTGAGATGATGCCTCATCATCATCATTTCTCCCATTGCTTTCGTCAAAGTGTATGTGTTTGGCCAACCATGCAGCAAGAAAGGAGGATTACTTCTACATTTATGAAATATCATTTTAAAATTCTTTTGGTTTAACAGTCAGGTAGCGTCGGGTCCGGACCAGTTTTCGTACGCCTCGACAAGTCCACCTTCCAGGGCGATTTTATTACTCATCACCAATTTTTCTTGTCATTTAAGCCAACACCTTGTTGAGAAATTGGTTCATACATATTGCGAAATGACTTCGATTTTTCTGGTTAAAACCATTACATCTCCAGATTGTTCTATAATTAAGATACATTTACAAAGCAAACCTTTGCAAGCCAACATCCTTCAAAGCCATGGTGATTTCCTCCTCTGAAGCATTCTTTTCTCGAAGCACACCAATTAATTCTTCAGTCAAGAGCTTTTCTTCATCGACGTCCAGTTTTCTTGATCCACTGATCGTCTCGCCCATGCTAAATGCCTTCTCTGGTAATAACAACCTGACTGGAGGAATTCCGCACACAGTACCAGCCGCATGCCTCTTGAGGACTTTGGATGTTAATAATAATCTCTTGACAGGAAAGCTCCCGATTTCTTTGGCTAAATGTTCCATGTTACAGGTGCTAGACATTGGAAACAATCGGATTAAGGATGTATTCTCGTGCCAGTTGAGGAACATACCTACCCTGAGAGTCCTTGTTCTGCATTCCAACAAATTCCACGGGCAAATCCAAATTGGTTGCCCAGTCAATGATGGCACATGGAAGATGCTTCAAATTGTTAACCTAGCTTTCAACAATTTCAGCGGTATGCTTTCTGAAGATTTCATGATATCTTGGGAGGCCATGAAGGTCAATTCGCACTTTGAGCATCTTCAATATCCGTTTCTTGAGTTGGACACAGTTAGTGTTACTTTTAAAGGTCTGCCAGCCAGAACTCAGGAAGACCCTAACTGTTTTCACCGCGATCGATTGCTCGAGCAATAGATTTGAGGGTCCAATACCAGAAGCGTTGGGAGATCTTCGAGCACTCTAGTATCTCAACCTGTCACACAATGTGCTTCCAGGTCCTATCTCCCCGTCATTGGGCAAAATATGGCAGCTCGAGTCCCTAGACTTGTCACAGAACTACCTCAATGGGACCATTCCGGTGGAGCTTTCAGATCTGAACTTCCTTTCATTCCTGAACCTCTCCTATAATCAACTTGTCGGAATGATCCCAGCAAGAAAACAGTTTCTCACATTTTCAAAAGGTTCGTTCGAAGGTAACAGAGGACTATGCGGGTTTCCACTTGACAAAAGTTGCCCAATACCTACCAATCCTGAAGAAGCAGATGCTGTCCCAACTAAAAGGTCCGAACATCACGAGGACAATGGCTGGATTGACATGAAGTCGTTTTACATGAGCATGCCACTCGGATTTGTTGTCGGCTTCTAGGCTTTTTGCGGTCCTCTAATATCTATGCCATCTTCCCAGCTGTAAGAAGATGAATGGAATTCACATGCTTGGTGCGTGCAATTGGAACCTGGGTGACTTGTTCACTTCATCAAACAGTGATTGCTGCTGCTTTCAAGACAACAATCACGTTTTATAAGAACTATAGTCTGCTAGTTTCAATCAGCAGGCTAGCATTTAGTAAGTCTTCTAGAATTGACAAACCTGCAGTTAATGTGATGCTCTTGGTCGTACCTTAAAGTTTGTCATGGACTAGTTCCATGCGGTAGCGCTCGGTCTAGAAAGCAAATTAAGAGTGGTGGCAAATCGTTATCAAATCATGAAACCGGTACTTCGCAAATTTCGTTCCTATGATAAGAGTTCTTTAAATATGTTTCTGAAACTGAATTTTTGAGGTTGGTTAGTTCTTTGAGACGACAATGCCCGTAAATGGCCAAAAAGGCCAGAATGACAGTAAAAACTAAGAAAATGAAAGCAGCAGTAACCGAGATGGAGGATCAAGGGTTGGCAAGGTACGTGCACTTGATCCCCATCCATCTCGCGTGCCATTTGTTCTGATGGTATCTGGTACCTTGCCCGAAGAACTCAAACATGAGGATCACTTAATTGATGTGCTTGGATATAAAGACCAAAAACTTCCAAAAGACCACATGAATATAAAGGCACGTTGTCAAGTAGAGCGACACGTTCTAAAAGCTCAAGCTTTAGGGGTTTAGAAGATTAAACTCAGGACCTCTCGTTTTGATATCTTATAAAGAGCAGCTAGGGTCCGTTGTCAAGCAATGTGCGACAATAAGTCAAATTTGATGACTAATGACATCCCGAAAATTAACACTAGATTGCACTTACGTTGGACTACTCATCCACTCCTATGGCACCCTTGCCATCATACGCTTACTACTTGATTTCTCAAGCAACAACATCACTTCTTTCATTCGGGATCACATCGGCGACTCCCTATCATTAATTAAGCTCAATTACTTAAGATAATTTTCATAAAGTATTTTTTCAAATCATTTCAAAATTCATTTCCTAAACCGGATTCGTAAAGCAATACGTATAAAAATTTAACAATACCTTTCATAACGTATTTCTAAAACCATTCATAAATAACCAAAGAGTAGCGAATGCTCGATCAAAACTTTTATGCAACAAAAATGTCATTTCGTAACTCATACTATACCTAATTCATATTGGTTGTGAAATATGAGTTTACAAACGCAAAGAAAAGATAGTACCACCCAGCTGGAAACGCCTAAAACAGAATTACGATAGTTACTCGCACTGTCGGACTTGCAAATCTATCAAACAAGCGAGAAACAATGCCAAAAATAAGTAAAAACACTACCTCAAGTACGAATTGGCTAAACCAAGTTTACTCTCTAATAAAATGACTTCTACGTTCTAACAAAACTCTCGTCCAAAATGGATATTCAAAGCTATTCATAACTCGGAGGATTTTCTGAAGTGTTATAAGTCAAAATCCCTCTCTTCTCTCTCCACCCTCCCCAAACCCTAGCCACCAGTAACATTTCTTGAGGGAGAGAGAGGGACCTTTCTCTCTCTCTCTCCCCCTCACCCTTTTCTTAAGTTGTTTTGATCTTCTTTTTACTTTTTCTTGTTTTCCTCCCGTTTAGGAGTTTTTTCTCTTTCAATTTAGCCTAGATCTGGAAATTTTTCTCTCTCATTTTTGGGAGATTTCTATCCCGATCTAGTTTAGATTTGTGATTTTCTGCGGGTCTATTTCCGGGGTTTCGCTCTCCTCGGGAACAAGTCCAGTATCGAAGGAGATTAGATGAGCTTCGTGGAGGTTTTGCTCGTGTAAAATCTATGCTCGTTCAACCTTTTTTTTATCTACTCAGTGATGGTGTTGGGGACGCCAAACCTAGGCGCGCACCACCGAAAGGCAAAGCCATAGCAACAGATGGAGTTCTAAGTGCGTGCTCATTACAGAAGACGGATTCGGTGATCAGCCACCGCCGATTATGGTGTGAAGAAGTCATAGATATGCTCATTGAGCGTGTAACCCATAACTTTGTTCTAATGATTTCTCTTATTATCTAGAGCTTGTTTTGTTTTGAAGTTGTCTAGAATGTATTTTGGTTTGCAGTTGAACTGCGATATTTCTCTCTTGTATCCCGAGGAAGTGAATGAAATGAAATGTTACTTTTGACCAAAAAAAAAAAAAAAGCATCCCGAAAATTAACACTAGATTGCACTTACGTTGGACTACTCATCCACTCCTATGGCACCCTTGCCATCATAAGCTCAATTACTTGAGATAATTTTCACATTTCAAAATTCATTTCCTAAATCAGATTCGTAAAGCAATACGTATATAAAATTTCACAATACCTTTCATAACATATTTCTAAAACCATTCATAAATAACCAAAGAGTAGTGAATGCTCGATCCAAACTTTTCTGCAACAAAAAAGTCATTTCATAATTCATACTATACCTAATTCATATTGCTTGTGAAATATGAGTTTACAAACTCAAAGAAAAGATAGTACCACTCAGCCGGAAACGCCTAAAATGGAATTACGAAGGTTACTTGAACTGTCGAACTTGCAAATCTATCAAATAAGCGAGAAATAATGCCAAAAATAAGCCACCCACCTCTTAACGGGCGGCTAGGAGCGGATCTTGCTACGGATGGAAGGCTTTAATTAAATAAGACTGCCGTCTCTAATTTCCTTTCTTGAAACCATCCCCTTGCACTCCTCACGCAACATTAGAGGGCTGGGCACCTTCAAACAGAGGCTCTCCGCATTCCCACTAAAGCACAACAAGGGACATTGCCGCTAGAATCAAGGCCCTAAGATAATGTTAAAAGCACGCATAGACGCACTAATGCTAAGGGCTAGTGCGCATAGCCCTTTTTACTGTGGAATGAGTCCTAGGTACCTAGCATACGAAAACTTTATAATCGCTCCGACTAAACTGTTACTCCAAGTCGATTTTCGTCAAACCACATGGCTCCACAACGCCCTAACCTGTCTTTTTCATGAAATTTCTCAGCTTAACAACTCAAAAGTCGAATTTCACAGTTCGAATTTCCTAAACTTTGAATTGGAACCCTATTTTGAAAGCTACTCCTATTAGATGAATACAGGGTTTAAATCCTTACCGTTGCAAAACAAAATTAATCTATCTTGGTGAGGCTCCCGTGTATACTCCTTTTCCTTATTTTTTCTTTTTCTTTACTTTTCTCTTTTCCTCTGCGCACTCTTCGGGCTCTCCTTTTCCCCTTTAATATGAGAGTCCACTTTCCTTTTTCTTTTTGACTACTCAAGTTTTTTTAATCAGCCACTTCTTGACCAAGTGAACAAACCCAAATGTTACGGTGATTGTGCTTGACCTGGAATAAGTTTCAACACAGAAAATTGTTCTAGTATGCAGTGTAATTGATTGATATCTTTCCAATAGAATTTGCGCAAATCCATGATCTTCTCTAACATTGGTCTCTCTTGGTGTGGTACCAAGACTCACTTTCAGCTGATTTCATTTAAAAAAAAAAATGTCATAGTTGTTTTACTTTTGACTTTTCTTCTGTGCAGGTGTGAATGCCTTAACTGACTTGAATCCAACATTCACAAGTCTAGATAAAGACAAGTGTAATTTAATTCAGCGAAAAGAAATTGGCCCTATATTCTCTGCTTTTGTGGATAATATATTGCCGACCCATTTCGTGCGGGACAAGCCCTCGAGAAGCGTGTAAGTAAACATGCAACGCGGTGCTAAATTTTCTTTTGTTCGGAGAAGATAGAATTTTTCATTAGCTCAAGCAATGTGGTGTTAATTCGAGGGTCGATTTTTATTTATGAATTACTCGGTAGGATCTCTTTCAGTTGATGCAAGATTCCGACAATTTAATTACATTAAAAATCTAACAATAAGATGTTGACTTAGATAGTAAGGGAGTTTGCTTATAATTTTTGGCGTGTGTAGGTGGGCCACGGTACATTTTTGGCGTGCACGATGGATCAATTCCATGCGACTACAGTTCTTTTTTTCTTTTATTTTTAAATCTTTTCGGATGTTTCCCTCTTTTTTATTTTCCTTTATACTACTTTTTATAACAATCTAAGTAAAGATAACGCCTCTGACAAAAAGAGAAAAAATTACCAACTATTCCCATAATTACCATCATTTCTCAGTGGAATTTAAACTTTATGAACTTTTGTATGAAATTATTAACTTTATTTAAACTCGTTTACCAACATTTATTTGATTGTTCAGTAATCACCTACTCTTTTGATAATCTACCAACCTACAACTACTATTCCCATAAGATAAATGTTGCTAAGCGACACAAATTGTTGGGAAATTATATTTGATTTTGAAGGAAACAAAATTACTATACTTTGATGAAAAGACTTTGATTTATACTTTGAGGATTTACTATAAATATATCTCTATGCCTTCGTACTTAATGTTTCTAATGTTTCTATTCTGATAGAAGCAGGACTCGTGGCAGAGGCAAACTCATACGAGATTTTATGAGAGATATATTTCGATCTTCATATTTAATCCTCTCTATTTATTCAATCTTATTCTTGTTTAATTTAGCCGGATAAATATCCCATACTAATGGTCAATTATCTTGTTGGGATTGCGTTCCTAAGTTAAATTGGTTGACCATCAATCACAAAGATATTCACATATTCTTTCCTTATAAGGATTCTTAATTGATTGGCCATCTTTTAGATAATTTCCTTATTAAGAAGCTTGATTTGAGGATTCGACGATTTGATTGTATAGGCGAGCAAATCCTTCCATATCTCTGATTCCTCTCACCTCAACGGCTCGTGATCTTTATTCATCAATCACTCAACGGCTAGTTCACGGAGATTGATCCTCGGAGTGGTCTCATGAGGATCACGGTAGAGGAGACATGCTTGGAACACAAACAGTAGCAGTGTGGCGCTGCTTAAAATCCATACATTGCTTAGATATTTGTAAGGCGGAAATGTACCTCAGGAGTTACAGCTCTGAATCATGAGACGAGATAATCAGAGAAAGTATATGGCCTTTGATCTAACGTTCCATAGTCACAATAAGGGCATGACCTTAGTTTGAAAGGAAATATCTAATACCAAGAAACACGAATCACTCAGTTTTCTTGGGGATATGCTCCGACTGATGTCTCCGTTTTCCTTAGTTTTTCGAAGATCAGTCAAAATGTAACATGAAAATGAGTCCATCTTTGACTGTCTTGTTTTCCCAATAGTAAATCAGATTCGAAGAACAATGAACCTTGTAGAAATAAAATGGTAGCGAAATGGGTACAAGTTCCTAGAAGGGAACTTGTACGGCATAAGGATATCATGAGTACCATAACTCTCGTACAGCACTTACTTGAGTGCCATAACTTTTTTTTTTGATTACTCGAATGCCATAAGTTATGTACGGCGCCCACTTGAGTGTCACAACTTTTCAATCAATCACTTGAGTGATATATAACATTTCAATTGATCATTTGAGTGTCATAACCTTTTAAAAACGTTTTCCACAAGTACCATGCCACATCGAATTTCTGACACTTGGGTGAATGTTTTTATAAAGAAAATTGGTACTTAAGTGATCGATTGAAAGTTATGGCACTCAAGTGAACATTTTTAAGAAGTCATGGCATCCAAGTGGTCGAAAAAAAAAAATTTACGGCATTAAGTGACGCCGTATGAAAGTTATGGCACTTGTAGTGTTCTTATCCCGAACTTGTACCTGAGAATCTTGATGGAGTGAACGTGTCTGCTACAGGCAGTGAATTGTGCAATGCCTTGTCTTCTTCACTGCCGAAGCTTCAAGTGTTGAGCATGATGAATTGCTATTTATCAGGTCCCACTGAGTCTTGCTCTTCCCTCGTGTATCTTCGTTCTCTGTCAGTGATTAAGCTGGGCAACAATAATCTGTCTACCACTGTCCCGAAGTTCTTTTCCCACTTCCACAATTAACTACTCTGCATCTCAGCAATTGTGGTCTGCAGGGAGAATTTCCTCAAAAAATCATCTAGGTAGAAACACTTCAGACCCTTGATCTATCAGTCAACAAACTCCTACAGGGTTCTTTTCCCGGATTTCCGGAGAATGGTTCTCTTCAAAGACTAGTTGTTAGTTTCACGAATATTTCCAGGAGGCTCCCAGAATCAATTGGTAATCTCAGAAATTTGTCAACAATAGAATTGGTGAATTGCAGCTTTGATGGAAATATCCCAAGCTCTTTCACCAATCTTTCGCAACTGGTTTATTTGGACTTCTCATTCAACAATTTTACTGGTTCAATTCCATCACTCAGCAAGTCCAAGAATCCGTGTGACGTCCTGAAATTTTAAAGTCTATAAAATAAAGAAAATTGAATTTTTATGGTCTAAGGGACAATTATTGGACGTGATTTTAATTTGTTCTAGGAAGAGTTTTGGTTAACCCTTCGCGCTCGAGACCCCACCTTTCGCGCCTGATACCCTTTGTGCTAAAAGTCAAAGAAAATTCAAACCTGATTTGACCCTGGTGGACCCCACCCACCCTCTCTCTCTCTCTCTCTCTCTCTCTCTCTCTCTCTCTCTCTCTCTCTTTCCCCCCCTCGTCTACCGCGCCCAACCCCTCCCCCTCCCATCAGTCAACTTCTTCTCTATCCTCTGTCCTCCCCTCTTCTCTCTCTCTCGCCCTTTCCCCCTCTGCTCGTGCGACCGCCCCCCCCTCCTCTACTCTATCTGCTTCATCTTCTTCTTCTTGCCTCTTTCGCCAAGCTGCAGCCACCGCCGGTCGCCCCTCAGCAGCGAGCCCGCCGACCTGCGCCTTCCTCCTCCTCGCTGCAGGCCGTCGTCTCGCTCGTGCCCCGTCGCCCGAGCTGCTCCGCGAGCCTGCCGACCCGAGACCCAGCCGGATCGAGCTCGTCGCCTCGCTGCACCGCCCATCGTCGCCTCACCCCCAACCCCAGCAGAGCACCCCCCAGCCCAAGAAGTTGCAGCCGCGACCAGCGCGACCTCGAGCCCCGTCGAGTTGCCGTCGCAGTCGGCCGCCGCCACCTTTCCTCGTTGTCGCCGGCCCCTACAGCTCCGTGCACCGCCCAAGACCAGCCGAGCTCAGCCTCGTCGCGCCGGCCGAGCAGCCCCTGAAGACCCGCGACCTCTACCCCGTCGGCTCGAGCCTCCACCAGCCCGCGACCCCGACCCTCTCTCTTTCCCCCCGGCCGACCACCACCACACCTCACCACCTCCTTCCCCCATCACCGTCGCTCATCCGCTAGCTGACCGTCGCGCTGCCCCCCGCTGACCCGCGACCCCTCCCCCTTCTCTACCCGAGCTCGCCCAACCACCACCAGTCGTCCAGCCGTTCGCCGGAGCTCTGCCGCCGGCCACCCTTAGCAGCCCCACGCCGGTGACCCGCGACCCTCAACCCCCACCCGAGCCGCCGTCGACCAGCCTCCCCTTCAGCAGTGAACAGTGCCGCCGTTCGCCCGTGAACAGTACCGCCCGAGACCCGCCGGGTCGCCGTGTTATCGTTGTGTGCTCGTGTCGCCGTCGCCGCTCCCCGCCGTCTGCCGCCGTTGTCGCCGGAGCCGGAGCCGGACCATTTAGTAGTGAGTTAGCCCCTAACTCTCGGTTAGGTCGCTAATTACGTTCGGGTTTAGTTTAATTAGTCTAATTAGGCGTTTACGTAGATTAATTGTGGTCAGTTTAATTAGAGACCGGGTTTAGGTTAAATGACCACAATTAAATTAGACTGATTAGCTAAGTTGTCAATGGCTAATTGGTGATTAGACTAGATTGATTGATTGACTGCAATTGTTTGATCGCGAGCGAGCGATTAGCTAGAGCCGAGTGAACGATAAATTATTTGACTGGTCGGTTGGTAGGCGGAGTAACCGTCGGTGGTTAGTTTAGTTAATCGAGTGCATTGTTATAATTGTTGTCGATTGTTTGATGTGGTGATCAATGCCTGACTGTTGAATGCTCTGATTGGTTTGTGGTTGACTGTAGGAGGATTGATCACCTGTATTTAGATGCAAAGTCTGGTGAATAATTCGTACATCACATGATCATGCGTGGGATCAAACTGCATCTTTGAGCATGAAAATGGCTTTGGGCCGAGTTTTAAGCACGACCGTGTGAGCATCGAACTAAATGCAAAGATATAAACTAGTTGGTTGCCTGATGCGCATTGTGTGGTCATATAATGGAATGCCTGATATGTTCGTGCCGTGTCGATCGGAATCACACGACTTATCGGATGCACGTCAGTCCGTGTCGCCGGGTTGGTCGGATGCCGGTCGTAGTATGGATGGACCGAAGCCCCTATAGGGATTCCTGGTAGTTCCGTGCTGTGTCGATCGGAACCACACGGACTATCGGACGCCGTCGCCGGAAGTAAGGGATGATGCCCGGTCATGCCGGTAGAGCACCAATTGTCTAGTGTGCTGAGCATCAACTGTCTAGTGTGCTACGCACCAACTATCTAGTGTGCGGGTCTGAGTGGCCATTAATAACTGGAATACGTGTGAAACATTGTACTTGCAAGCTGTTATGGTGTTCTGGTTGTTTGCCTTGGTTAATTTAACTGTCATGTTGAATCGAGTCTTGCATATATGTGATCCAAGACGTGGTAAGCTTGCATATGATTGGCGACATACTATTGTGTTGTACGATGTGTGTAGGTCGCCTGAGCGAGTCAACGCCCTAGCCGGGCTTAGGCGTTAGCTCACTGAGATTTATTTCTCACCCCGTCGTGGTTAACCCTTTTTCACGTCCAAGGTGATGTTGAGGACGAGGGTGGCGTAGCCCTTCTTTCGGAGTAGTTGAGAAGTTAATCCCGTCCTGACCCGGTACCTTTTTGTCTGTCTTAGGGAGCAGCCCTGAAGATGGGCTAGTTGATTCTGTAGCTTCCTTAGGGTTAATGAATATTTATTAATAAATGAAAGAAACCTTTATTCCTGAGCTTGCTGATGTTGATTGATGTGATTTTCCCTGCTGTCTATACCTGTTGTTAATTTGTTGTTTGGGAGTTGTGCATTCTGCATGGGCTTAATAAAAAGATAAAATGAATGGGTCGATGACATGCCTGGGGTGTCGTCCTTTTGACCTGAGACGTTCGGAAGGGATGTTCGCGCGCCCGGGGTTCGGGGCGTGACATCCCCGTTTTTTAATCAGAGAAAGGTCAGCTTGATCCATCTGGTCATGGCCTGGAGTGATAAGGAGCGTTGGGTGTTGGGATAGTTAGTAGGATTCGAAACCCTATGCATGTGTTTGTTGCTTAAGTTTTAGGCTGTATACCTGAGTTCTCATTACGCGCTGCTTCGGGGTGAGCAGGGCCCCATAAGGTACCTGGAGGATGAGCAACCGTAATGTGAGGGTGCCTAGAGGAAGGGCATCTCAAGAGGATCCCAGAGTGGACGGGATCCGGCAGGCGTTGGAGGCCTTAGAAGATATAGATGGACAACAAGTTAGGAACCAAGCTGTTGCCGCTCCGAATGAAGACCTGTTGGCTAGAAACGGGAATGATGGACACCCGATGCTTAAGTTGGTGGAGCAGTTTCTGAAGCTTGAGCAGCTGAAGTTTTCAGGAGCAGGTGATCCAGAGGTTGCAACCTCATGGATCAAGGAATTGGAGAGGGCCTTTGCTCTGTTGAGGCGCTTTAAGGAGGATAAGGTGATGCTGGCTGTCTACCAACTGCAAGGTAATGCTAACACGTGGTAGGAAGCCACGCGAAGAAGGATCTTCCCTGAAGGTATGGTCCCGGTGTGGGATACCTTTACTGAAGCTTTTTTTGGAAAGTACTTTTTAGACTGTGCGCGAGAGCAGAAGATGGTTGAGTTTTTGCGTCTTCGACAGAATCAGATGTCTGTGGATCAGTATGAGGCGAAGTTCGCCGAGCTGTCAAAGTATGCGCCAAGGATGACCGAAGACCCTGTGAATAGGGTAGGGAGATTTCTTGATGGATTGAAGCCCGAAATCAAGGATTAGCTGGTGCCGCTAAATCTCAAGGATTATAATGAGTTGTATGAGAAGGCACAGTTGGTGGAGAGAAACATGACTGAACGGGTAGCCGCATCTGGATCGCGGTTTATGCCTTCTGCAAGGGATAACCAACGGTTTGGGAAGAGGCCGATGATAGGAGGAAAGCGTCCCATTCCGCCCAACCGAAGGAACGTGGTAGGAAAGCCGGTGTACCGCCCCAATGACGCGTGCCGGCTCTGTAGACGGAAGCATGGATCAGCCCCGTGCCCTTTTAGGACGGGAGCTTGCTTTAGGTGTGGTCAGCTTGGCCACCAAGTTAGAGATTGCCCGCAAAGGCAGTTGGAAAGACAGATGCCGGTGCCGCAAGGAGGACAACTGCGAGGGAACGCTCCGCAAGGCAACCTGAATCAACCCCGCTAAAGGATAGCGTAGTGTCTGCGGTAGGATGTTCCGGTTGTAATTCGATTTTGAGTGGCCGCGAGAAAAGAATAGGTTGAATTATGGATATGTACTTGGGTATAAGTTTGAACTTGTGTTGTGTTCTAATGGTGTTAGTTATCGACTTTAATTGATGGTCCTGAGTGGTGATATGAATGAGAAAAGGTTCACAAGAAAGTGAACGACGGACATTTGGACTAAGGGCCAGTGTGATTGAATGCATATGAGTTTTGTCTGGACAACGATCAGACATGAGGTTATGGATTGATCTTAGACGATTGATCTTTGAGATGTGATGGTCGCTTGTGGAGTTAGAAAGTTCGGATTGATAAGATTGATGTGAAAGCGAGTGGTGTGTAAAGAGTGGTGAGGATGATCATGCATTGCACGTGTTTATTGCATTAAAGTTGATTCTCAAAGTGAAAAATATTTTTTGAAAATGCATAGCATTACATCTCTAAGATCGGAGGGGTGAGTATCAGAATGATGAGTGGATTGAAGTACTATGGACAAGGATGTGGAAGTGCCTGGTGGAGAGTTTGTGAAAGTCGATGCTTGTGTGTGCCTCCGAATGGGAGTCGAAGAGGGCACTATTGAGTGATCAGGGAAGTCGTGTTTTGAGTTGAGACCCACGCGAACTTGCCGGCCAATAACCCAACAGCATCGTGGTGAGGTGTGTAGTGTGCTAAGACCATGACCAACGGAATCACAAGCATGGCAATTGGATTTAGCATTGGCAAGTTATGAGTAGATGGCATAGTGGGGTTTGCCAGATGAATTTGTGAGTTGTTAGCGTCGGCAATGACCTTGAATTATGACTGTGAGTTGTGGCAATTAAGGAAAACAAGTGATCAGAGTGCGCAGCGAAAGCGTAGTAAGGCCACATGGTTGAGTAAGACAAAGACCATAAGGGTCTTACTTTTGATAAGGAGGAGATTTTATTGGAAGCCCGTCGCAGTAACGAAAGTATCCATCTGGGCAGCACTAAGATGTATCAGAACTTGAGGTAGTACCACTAGTGGAATGGCATGAAGGCAGACATAGCCAAGCAAGTGGCGAAGTGTTTAGCGTGCCAGCAAGTCAAGGCACAGCATTGTAAGCCTGGTGGACTGCTGCAGCCGCTCGAGATCCTAGAATGGAAGTGGGAGCATATCACGATGGATTTCGTGATGGGTTTGCCGAGGAGTCAGAGAGGTAATGATTCGATTTGAGTTGTAGTGGACAGACTGACAAAGTCTGCGCATTGCATTGCTGTGGGAAAGGATTTCACTTTGGACAGGTATGCTGAGTTATTTGTGCGGCAGATAGTACGTCTTCATGGAGTGCCAGTGACGATCACATCGGATCGTGATCCTAAGTTCACTGCCACCTTATGGAAAAGTTTGTAGGCTGCATTGGGAACGAAACTGCAGTTTAGTACGACCTTTCATCCGCAAACGGATGGCCAGTCTAAAAGGACAATTCATACGCTCGAAGACAAGTTGCGAGCCTGCGTTATGGATTTCAAGGGAAGTTGGGAGGAACAACTTCATTTGGTTGAGTTTGCCTACAACAACAGCTATCAGTAGAGTATCAAGATGGCGCCTTTCGAAGCGTTGTATGGCAGGCCTTGTAGAACACCAGTCTGTTGGGACGAAGTTGGTGAGAGAAAAATCACCGATTCCGAGTTAGTGCAACAGTCATTGGACACAGTGAAAATCATCAGAGAAAGACTGATGACAGCTCAGAGTCGTCAAAAGAGTTATGCTGACAAACGACGCGGACCGTTGGAGTTTCAAGTCGGTGATCACGTCTTTCTGAACGTGTCGCTTATGAGAGGGATATCTCGTTTTGGCAAGAAGGGAAAGTTGAACCCGAGATATGTTGGGCCGTTTGAGATCTTGGAGCGGATTGGAAATCTGGCTTATCGTCTCGCGTTGCCACCGAGACTTGCTTAGGTACATGACGTATTCCATGTATCTATATTGAGAAAGTATGAACCGGATCCAGCTCACGTCTTGAGCTTTGAAGAGATTGAAGTGGATGAGCGTGTGTCATACGTGGAGCGCCCGGTGAAGATCGTGGATAGGAAAGAGCAAGTGCTCCGGAACAAGACGATCCATTTGGTAAAAGTTATTTGGTAGCACAATGGCACAGAAGGAGCTACGTGGGAGAATGAGGAAGCTCTGAAGGGTAGTTACCCTTTTCTGTTTGAAGGATTGTAACAGTGGTATAATTTTGGGGACGAAATTTCCTAAGGAGGGACGAGTTGTGACGTCCTGAAATTTTGAGGTCTATAAAATAAAGAAAATTGGATTTTTATGGTCTAAGGGGTAATTATTGGACGTGATTTTAATTTGTTCTAGGAAGAGTTTTGGTTAACCCTTCGCGCTCGAGACCCCCCTTTCGCTCCTGAAACCCTTTGTGCTAAAAGTCAAAGAAAATTCAAACCTGATTTGACCCTGGTGGACCCCACCCACTCTCTCTCTCTCTCTTTCACCCCCCTCGTCTGCCGCGCCCTCCCCCTCCCCCTCCCATCAGTCAACTTCTTCTCTCTCGTCTCTCCTCCCCTCTTCTCTCTCTCTCTCTCTCTCTCTCCCTTTCCCCCTCTACTCGTGTGACCACCCCCCACCTCCTCTACTCCATCTACTTCACCTTCTTCTTCTTGCAACTTCCTCCAAGCTGCAGCCACCACCAGCCACCGCCGGTCGCCCCTCAGCCGCGAGCCCGCCGACCTGCGCCTTCCTCCTCCTCACTACAGCCCGTCGTCTCGCTAGTGCCCCGTCGCCCGAGCTACTCCGGTAGCCTGCCGACCCAAGACCCAGTCGGACTGAGCTCGTCGCCGCGCTGCACCGCCCATCGTCGCCTCACCCCCAACCCCAGCCCAAGAAGTTACAGCCGCGACTAGCGCGACCCCTGCGCACCAGCCATGAGCCCGAGCCCCGTCGCGTTGCCGCCGCAGTCGGCCGCCGCCACCTTTCCTCGTTATCGCCGGCCCCTACAACTCCGTGCGACCCCCAAGACCAGCCGAGCTCAGCCTCGTCGCGCCAGCCGAGCAGCCCCAGAGGACCCGCGACCTCTACCCTGTCGGCTCGAGCCTCCACCAGCTCGCGACCCCGAGCCTCTCTCTTTCCCCCCGGCCGACCACCACCACACCTCACCACCTCCTTCCCCCGTCGCCGTCTCTCAGCCCCTAGCCGACCGTCGTGCCGCCACCCGCTGACCCGCGACCCCTCCCCCTTCTCTGCCCGAGCTCGCCCAGCCACCACTAGTCGTTCAGCCGTTCGCCGGAGCTCTGCCGTCGGCCACCCTTAGCCGCCCCACGCCGCTGACCCACGACCCTCAGCCCCCACCCGAGCCGCCGCCGACCAGCGTCCCCTTCAGCCGTGAACAGTGTCGCCGTTCGCCCGTGAACAGTACCGCCCGAGACCCGCCATGTCGCCGTGTTATCGTTGTGTGCTCGTGTCGCCGTCGCCGTCCGCCGCCGTTGTCGCTATCGCCGGAGCTTGACCGTTTAGTAGTGAGTTAGCCCCTAACTCTCGATTAGGTCGCTAATTGCGTTCGGATTTAGTTTAATTAGTTTAATTAGGCGTTTACGTAGATTAATTATGGTCGATTTAATTAGAGATTGGGTTTAGGTTAAATGACCACAATTAAATTAGACTGATTAGCTAGGTATTTTGTGGCTAATTGGTGATTAGACTAGATTGATTGATTGACTGCAATTGTTTGATCGCGAGCGAGCGATTAGCTAGAGTCGAGTGAACGATAAATTATTTGACTGGTTGGTTGGTAGGCGGAATAACCATCGGTGGTTAGTTCAGTTAATCGAGTGCATTGTTATAATTGTTGTCGATTGTTTGATGTGGTGATTAATGCCTAATTGTTGAATACTCTGATTGGTTTGTGGTTGACTATATGAGGATTGATCACCCGTATTTAGATGCAAAGTCTGGTGAATAATTCGTACATCACATGATCATGCGTGGGATCAAACTACATTTTTGAGCATGAAAATGGCTTTGGGCCGAGTTTTAAGCACGATCGTGTGAGCATCGAACTAAATGCAAAGATATAAACTAGCTGGTTGCATGATGTGCATTGTGTGGTCATATAATGGAATGCCTGATATGTTCGTGCCGTGTCGATCGGAATCACACGACTTATCGGATGCACGCCAGTCCGTGTCGCTGGGTTGGTCGGATGCCGGTCGTAGTATGGATGGACCGAAGCCCGTACAGGGATTCCTGGTAGTTCCGTGCCGTGTCGATCGGAACCACACGGACTATCGGACGTCGTCGCCGGAAGTAAGGGACGATGCCCGGTCATGCCGGTAGAGCACCAACTGTCTAGTGTGCTATGAACCAACTGTCTAGTATGCGGGTCCGAGTGGCCATTAATAACTGGAATACGTGTGAAACATTGTACTTGCAAGCTGTTATGGTGTTCTAGTTGTTTGCCTTAGTTGATTTGATTGTCATGTTGAGTCGAGTCTTGCATATGTGTGATCCAAGGCGTGGTAAGCTTGCATGTGATTGGCGATATACTATTGTGTTGTATGGAGTGTGTAGGTCACCTGAGCGAGTCAACGCCCTAGCCGGGCTTAGGCGTTAGCTCACTGAGATTTATTTCTCACCCCGTCGTGGTTAACCTTTTTTCACGTCCAAGGTGATGTTGAGGACGAGGGTGGCGTAGCCCCTCTTTCGGAGTAGTTGAGAAGTTAATCCCGTCCTGATCCGATACCTTTTTGTCGGTCTTAGGGAGCAGCCCTGAAGATGGGCTAGTTGATTCTGTAGCTTCCTTTGGATTAATGAATATTTATTAATAAATGAAAGAAACCTTTATTCCTGAGCTTGCTGATGTTGATTGATGTGATTTTCCCTGCTGTCTACCCTTGTTGTTAATTGTTGTTTGGGAGTTGTGCGTTCTGCATGCGCTTAATAAAAAGATAAAACGAATGGGTCGATGACATGCCTGGGGTGTCGTCCTTTTGACCTGAGACGTTCGGAAGGGATGTTCGCGCACCTGGGGTTCGAGGCGTGACAATCCGATACGAATCGTTTTGTCCCACAATAATCTAACTGGTCAGATTGATTCAACCCAATGGGAATCCCTCTTGACTCTTCTTAATCTCGACCTTCCATTCAATTTACTTGACGCTAAAATCCCTTCATCTCTGCCTACGCTTGCATCGATTCAGACGCTTCCAGTGTTCAACAAACGATTTTCTGGTCAAGTGAAAGAATGTTTTAAAGCTACGTCGTACGAACTGAATACACTTGATTTGAGCAACAACAATATAGGAGGAGAACAACCAAAGTCTATATGGGAACTCCAAGGGCTCAAGTACCTCTCACTTTCTTCCAATAATTTCAGTGGCTCATTCCATATTAAAGGGGAAATACTGAGATGGATATGGACACTGGAAAATCTCATGTATCTCAATCTTTCCTCTAATGTCTTTGAGGATTTAGAAACACCTCTGCGCAATCTAACTTCTGCTCTAGCTGTCATCGACCTCCATTCAAAGGATCCGAATCACTTAACATTGAGGTTTCTGTGACATGAGTAACATTACTCAAATCAGGCCATCCATTTTCATTTGGATGGCCAAGAATGGGCCACGTCATTTGTTTGGAGGGGGGGGGAGGGAACAAAATTGGGTGGGAATTTTTTTGGGGGTTGAAAAATTTTGAATCTCCACCCTCTCTCAAATCAAGCCGTCCATTTTCATTTGGACGGCCTGATTTGAGTAATGTTACTCGTGTCACAGAAACTCCAACGTTAGGTGATCCGCTTCCCCATTCAAACATGCTCCGAGGGAATATGCCACCCTTGCCACCATACGCTAATTACTTTGATTTATCGAGTAACACAATCAATGCTGTTATTCCGGATGACATCGGCAACAACCTACCAATCATGATGTTCTTCTCCCTTTCGAAGAATGATTTCCATGGTTCCATCCCGTGGTCTATTTGCAAAGCTGGATATCTTTAAGTGCTCGTCGTTGGCTTCTGGGTATTTTGTGGTCCGTTTGTGTTTATTAGATCATGGAGGTTTGCTTATTATCGATTGTGGGATGAAGTGTTGTTCAGACACTCACGTCCATGAAGATTTCCCTTGAGGTTTAGTTAATAAACTTGAGAAAGAGTATTTCCTTCTTTCTTGTCTTCATAATTCTTCGTCACCATTAAAAAAAGGGTTTTGTTTATTGATCAATAGAACTCTTGCTTACCAATAGCAGTAATAGAAGTGGGTCTGCGTCTAGCGTAAAAGTAAGAATATGACACAACTATGTAACTATTTTCCCGCAGTTTTGGAATGAAAAATTTGCAATGAAGGAAATTCTTTAGTGAGGATTGTTTTAACTAAGATGGAATGCTTTTGAATTGGAAAAGTCTAAACCTAATGCCATAATGTTATTAGGAAAAAAAATAATGTGTTTAAAATTAAATTAGTAATTTTCCCACGCTTATCTAAACTTAGCCTTAATAATAATAGCCAAAAACAGGAAAAAAAAATGGAATCTTTCTTTAAAGAAAGTTGAGAAAGCAGTAAAGAATTGATGTAGGAAAAGAAAAACTGAAATGGTGCTCATTTATAAGAATAGTTATGTTAAAAAATATAGTTGTCAGTAGATAGAGTTTGCATTATAATGCTGAAAATTTAACATTATATTTTCCTATTTTCATCGTCAAATATTTAAGTCCGAGACTCATCGGTTCGGATTTAATGAAAGTCGAATTTGAAATCAAGCTTGAATCAAGCTCCGGCAAAAACTCATTTACGATAACCGAGTCAAATCAGGGCGAGTCATTTCAAGTTTATGAAAAAAAAAAAAAAGTTCACGAGTGAAACTCAATAAAAAATAGTTGAGCTTTGACCAGATCGAGTTTGAATCAAGTATCTAGGCTTAAATTTTCGAGTCTAATCTGATTTAAATATGATTATTGACAAGATCAATTAGACCTCTTTTATGTACCCGCTTAAAAGTATTCCCAACACCATTTCAGGTCGGTCATCACCGGACAATCATTCAAAGAGACAATCTTGCATATGGTCGTGACTTTGTGCAAGATGCCATTACTTTATGCGGAAAAGCAAAGAAAATTTGAACTTGGAATATTACCATGCATGTACCATGGAAGTCAGCCCCAGCAGATACGTTCTCAATGCAGACCCACAACAGTAATACTATTAAGATATAATTAAATTGAGTCGGCTAATAAGAATCATTTGCACACTAATAAAGATTATGAAAATACTAGGCACACCTAAGTAGACACGAGCACACGTTTATCAAACTTTAACAAGTGAAAAAAAAGGTACTTTCTTTTAGTATAGAACTTGTGAAATTCTCAACAACCTTTCGGGACAATCTCCAATGCAAAAAAACATGTCCATTCACGTGAAACCCGACTCCATGTCCGATTCAATCTTGACTTTAGTGGCTGCGAGGCATATGAACCCTCTATAAAATTGAATGTTTCTTGAAGCGCAATATCTCGATTGTTCTAATACTAAACCACCATTTGGATTTGGGCACTATTTAACTATCTCTAATTTCATCACTAACCATAGCTTATATATCTTTTCCCTAAGCTGGTCTTATCCTATCCATTGAAGTTTGATTTTTCTTGGTCTGGCCAGCGTAACATTAATTGACACCAAGGAAATCCGCAAACGAGAAAAAAGAAAAGCCTACAGAAGCAAACGCGTTTCTGCTACTATTCCCTACACAGGAGTCCACAGAGTAAGTAAACATCATCAGTCCCATGACAAACGTTAACACTAGACAGAATTGTCCCCACCCACGGGCGTTTACTTTGACCGCTCCTCCCAGCATTTCTCTGTTCTTGACATTGGCCATTTCGCACGAAACTTCCCACTTTCAAGTCCTTACATTTATGAATATTAGAGAATTCGCTTTTAAAAGATATTATTAGAGATATTATTACATTGTTTGACATTTTGTTATCTCCTATAAAAACTGACATCATTCCTAGATTAAGACAACAAATTTGATGTCAGGAATTCCCTCTTTATATCTTGGGACAATGAGTGATAGCTCACTACTTTATGTGATCAAACTCACTGGCCGAATGATGTTGTGTTATGTCCAATAATGAACTTGTAACAGCATTGATAGATTCTACATAACCGTGGTAGAATCATGCAACAATGTTAGCGACTTAAGATTCTTAGTGTTCTAGTAACTTACCAATTGTGTTACATATTTACTACTCAAAACTAATTCATAGTGCGATACGTGATAATCTGCTATTGAGTCTGTGGATTGTAAAATTGTTACTTTGTTGCTAACTTAGAAATAAATTTTATAAACAAATGCTACTCTACTATTAGGCTTATGGTGGTAAAATTATTATTTCATTAATAACTTACAAACAGTTTGGTGCTCCCTTGCAAAATTTAAAGTAAGCAGTAATCTAATGTTCGGTTTGCCGATGTTATTTCATCAGTAACTTGCAAACACTTGTGTGCCCACTTCTGAAATCTAAAAGACAAGCCATAGTCTACTACTGAGTTTTGTGGGCAATAAAAAAAATTCGCTTCATCGGTCAGTAAAATCTAAAATAAGTGGTATATTATTCGATTTGTGAATGGTAAGATTATTATTTCATTAGTAATTATAAAATATTTATCGAACTAGCAAATGACTGGTCACATCTTACTTAGCATCGATAATTTAAATTTACTATCAGTATTATGTATTTACCGAACAAATTACCTTTTAGTCGTGAACCTAATTGTAGAAATCAGCTTTGCATCGACAGTCAAGGACCATTGAAAGGTACCACGGGCTCAACCAAGGGATTTAATGAATTAGCATTCCCAAGTCAAGTCAACTACCAAAAAAACCAATGACACGATGTGATTTGGTAGCGGCGGCTCCAAGAATTTTTTTTTGTGTATGAAATTGAACTTAAGTTGCGAACGGGTGGAGTACCACCGAAATGACAATTTTACATTCTTTAGTCAAGTCAAGTTAAAGCTATCGAGTGCACTTTGGTCAATAGGCTTTGATTGGAGGAAGTTCAATGTTCTTCCTCTGCATGATTGTCTATTGTGGGAAAGTCCTTCGATCAGGACCCTTCTTCACGTTCGGATAGAATAAAGATTCTTGACGCGTGTACTCTACCAAACTGGACCAGAGGCGCAATCTTCGCAAAGGATTTTCAAATTCCTGCTCAAATATAGTCCGCTAATTTTCGATTGTATGCATTAACATATTTAGTAAGTTCTCTAGAAATGTCGAAATTCTAACGTTAATGTGATTCTATAGTTCATATATTTTTTCTTTTGCCTTTTTATAGTCTTATAAAAAAATTATGATTAAATCCAATATAAGTAAATCATTATGCATCTCTTCTTGGAATTTACATGTTTAATTAAATAATCGGATATAATATCTATGTTGTTTGCTTCTAACCGGGAAAATTTCCAAATCAGGCGAAAAATAAAAAATATTTACCAAAACAGGTTGAAAAAAAAAAAAATTTACCAGATCGGGTGTCGCTCGACAGTCACACTACCGAGCGGGCTGCTGGGCTGTTGGGCCAGCCCCTGCGGCCCGCCAACGCCAGCCCACCGATGTGACGTCCCGGAATTTCAAGGCCTATTATATGAATAATATTGGACGGTTGGAATTGAGTGACATTTGTCGGACGCGGAACCATTCGATCTGAAGATCGTTAGTCGTCGATCGAAGCGTAGATAATTATAGTTCGATTAGATTAGTCGCGCCGTAATTAGTCTTCGCCGTATTCGTTCGCGCTTGCGTCGACCCTGAACCAAATATTCTGAACCAGTCCTAAATCGTCAGATTACCGAAATACCCTCAGATATTATTCATATACGCCAGAAACAATTAATACCGAATGACCGCGGGCCCCGCATCATAAATGCATGGTCAAATCACCTTTTTGACTTTTGGATAATTACCAAAATGCCATTTGACCCATGAAATTACCATTTTACCTCTCAAGACCATTTTCTCTCTCTTCCCTTTTCTCTCTCCTCTCTCTCTCTCTCTTCTTTCCCTTCAATTCCACGCACGGCAGCACACTTCCACGCCATTTTCACCATCTTCATCATCTCATCTTCATCTTCGTCTTGTGTTCGTCGTCGCCGTGGACCGCCGCCGCCCGCCGCTCGCGCCGCCGCCGTCCACCGCGCCGTCGCCTTACCGCGCCGTTGCCGTGCCGCCCAGCCGAGCTGCTGCCGCCTCTGTTTGGCTGCTGTCCAAGCGCCGCCGAGCCTCGCCGTCGTCCACCGAGCTTCACCGGAGCCACCTAGGACCCGCCGGACCTTGGCCGAAGCTCCGCCGAGCTTGCCGGCCACTCGTTGAGCTCCGTTTTCGTCGTTTGGCCGTTTTCCAGCCGCTGTCCAGCCGCCGTTCGTCGTCGTCCGGTTGTCGTTTTGGAAATCCGACACCGTGGTTGCGTCCGGATCGACGAGGAGAGTCCGTAGGAGCGTCGCCGGATAATTTGCCGCCGCCGCCGCCGCCGCTCGCCGCCACTCGCCGCCAGTTTAGGAGTGAGTTAACCCATAATCCCTGATTAGGCCGTTAATTACACTAATTAAATTAATTAATTAGTTACCGTAATTAGATTAATTAGTTACCGCAGTTAATAGATAGTTACCCTGGTTAATTAGTTAACTGTGGTTAGATTAATTAGTTACCATAGTTAAATTAGATAGTTACTGTGGTAGATTAATTAACTGCTGTGGTTAGTTGAATTAACCGTGGTTAGGTGAAATAGTTACCATGGTTAATTGCATGTTGTTGTGCCTAGTTTGTGGCGTTCGATCGTGGATCGGACTGAGTGTTGATTGCGTATTAAATTGCTGAATGATCACACTAGGGTCGAAATGCCATGTTAAATGGAAATTGATTATTCGCGTGATCCATTGTGAAATTGAGTGTGAAAATGGCCGTGGCCAGATTTGAGTGTGAAAATGGCCGTGGGCTAGTTTTGAATGTGAAAATGGCCGTAGGCCGAGTTTGAGCATGAAAATGGCCGTGGGCCAAGTTTGAGCATGAAATTGGCCGTGGGCCAGGTTTGAGCATCAAAAATGAGATTTGGCTTGAGAGCCGGTTTTAAGCGCGAGGTCATGCAGTTGTTTCACCGTGTCACCCTAACGTAACTGGGGGCACAGGCGATACCCTTGTTGGCATGGGTCGCCGCCTGATAAGTCTGTGTGCCGGCGACGTACAGTCCGGGATTCCACGGCTTATTGGTTGCCTGTCAGTCCGTGCCCGGCGACGGACCGTCCGGATAACACGGCTGATGAGATGCCGGTCGCAACTTGTGTTGGTCCGTAGTCCCTCCTGGAATTATCCCTGGTGTGCTCGCCTTAGGGGTCTTGAGGGAGCCATCGGATGCCGTCGCCGTTAACGTTGTGGGACGACGCCCGGTTAATCCGGAAGAGTACTAGCAGCGAGGCTGTGCTTTGGCGAGAGTGGGGTATCTCTTGGCCGGCTGACCGGAACGCGTTTGTTGCATAATGCATGATCATTGCTGAGTATTCTGGCTGATTGGTTGATGCATTGCTTATTCCTTATCATATTGTACTTGTCGCATGGATCCAGGCGAGGTACGTTGCATGTGGTTGTTGTTCTGAGGCTGAGATTAGTTCGCTAGAATGGCTATGTCGTGATCAACGTCCTAATTGGACTTAGGCGTTGACTCGCTGAGATTCATATCTCATGCGCTTGGCTGATCGCCTTTCAGGTCTTCGTGATGGCCGCGCAGGTTGAGCTGTGGAGGAGCTTTGGAGGCCGTGTTGTATATAGTCGGTAGTGTAGCAGTAATGTATCGGCTGTAGTGCGCCCTGACCCGACCCGGTATCTTTTTGTGGGTCTAAAGGGATCGGTCCAAGAAGGACTTGTGTAAATTATGTGTGTACTGTGAACTAATCAAGCAAATATTGAAAAGGGTTTGTTGTTGTTTGTTGTAGTTCCTATTCTGTCTATCCCTGTTGTTCGTTGTCCGGGGTAGTATTCGCTTCCGCATGTGCTTAATTATAAGATAAAAGAAATGGGTCGATGATTTGCCTGGGACATCATCCTTTGACCTGACGATAGGAAGGGATGGTCGCGCGCCCGAGGCTCGGGGCGTGACATCCGACCCACTCGGCAGCCACACTGCCGAGCCGGGCCCGAGGCCCCCAACTAGTTTTTTTTGTTGTTGAAAATTTCATCAGAAAAACCATTTTTTTATAATATTTATTTTATTTATAATTTTGTTCTTTTTAAGCTGATTTTTATAATATAATTATCAATATTTAATTACTTAAGATATATAATTATAACATTACAATAAATTCACATATGTAATATCGACATCGAACAGAAGAACTGAATAAATATCGCGCAATTGGGATATTGTAATATTACAAAAAATTCACACATCTAATATAAAAACCACGAAAAAATGAACTTAACAAATATGTTTCTTGAACGATATTATAACATTACAAAAATTTCATCAAACTAATTTACATAATTGACACAACTGTGATCTATTCCTGGGCCGATCTGCGTGCGCACGTTTGAATGTTGTGCCCTGATTCCCCACAGATGGTGCAATGGTTACGCGAATCGCTACCGCTCGGTATTCTCCAATCCATCTCATTACGTATTCGGGATGCACGAGATCTTCCTTTCTTTCTAATAAGGCTCAGGTCGGGCATTAATGGAAGCTCATTAGGTTCATCCCAATAACCATGATACCCTAACGGATGAAACATGTATCGATATGACTGAAGGGTTTTGTCCAATGTATAGCATTCATCTACGAGCGCACGGTAATCAATTGCATGTACTTGACATGCTGCAATTACGTGGAAATAAGGAATTTTCAGCTGTTCAAATTTCTCACATGTGCATGTTCACACGTCTAGTTGCACTTTTTGTTTGTTGCCCCCAGATCCTCTGGTTCTATCACATCCAGTTGTCACTTCGTAAACCCCTCTTTCAGAGTCGAAACATCTTACGTGATGCTTATTTGCAGTTTCACTGTTTTTCCGAAGCGTTTCACCCGCAAGTTGCGTAAATATCCATCCGTTGTTTTCTGCCTCCTGTACATCGTTCTCCTCGTGTCGAAATATTTGACCAGCTGTAAGAATATCTTCTCGACCATGATTTTTATTGGTAGACTACGAATGTGTTTCAGCATCCCGTTGACTAATTCAACTAAATTTGTCGTCATCGATTCATATCTCCTCCCTTCATCATAAGCCTTTGTCCATTTCTCTCTTGGAATCTGATCACACCAGTCAACTGTGGGTGTATCGAACTCCCTAATTCGGCTCATGATTAAATTGAACTTCCGCCGTTGATTCGCGTAAGCTGTATATTACAATAATAATTAGTACTTTGCACTAAAATTTATGAACACGTATTTTCCTCAAATTTACGAATTTCAATATTTACCTGCCATCTCAAGATGCCTTTCGCCATCGTCATTTTTGAAATATTTTTTGTAGTTGCTAACAATGTGACGAATGCAATATCTATGGTGGGCATGTGGAGGACGCCACTCTTTTGTCTCCATTGCTTGCTGAATCCCGATATGTCTGTCTGATATTACACAAATATCATCCCTGCTGGTGACATATGTCCGCAACATATTCATAAACCATCGCCAATTGTCAATATTTTCCCGATCGACCACAGCAAATGCCAACGGGAAATTATGATTGTTGCCATCAAGTGAAGCCGCACAAAGGAGAGTTCCTCGGTATTTTCTGTACAAGAAAGTACCATCGATAAATATCACGGGACGATAACTTTTGAAGCCTTCAACCGTCTGCTTGAAAGTCCAAAACATTCGGTCGAAAATCGTGCAGCTCTGATCTGGGCTCATGCGATCCTCGATCACAAAATGAGAACCTGGATTCATTTGCTCAATTTCGTTCATATACCTCCTCAACCTACAGTATGACTCATCCCATCCTCCAAATGCTTTAGCAATCGCCATTTGTTTGGCCTTCCAAGTTTTACGATAAGTAGGTTGGAATTGCAGCTTGTCTTGAATCTCCATCATCAGTGTCTTGATTTTGACATCCGATTGGGTGGCGACCATTTCTTGTATAAAGCGACAAATAGTACTTTGATCAAGGTGCGGATGATCCCGTGACGTTTGTATATTAATGCATGTATGTGGCCCACTGTACTTACTTATTTTCTAAGAAATGCCACCGACTTTAATCGTCGCACGGAGCCTCCAACCGTACGGTCCATTTGGATTACCACACTTGATCACATATTCTCTCTTCTTTGTCACATCATAGCGAAACTGATGATTTCTTCCCATAGAATACTCTTTTGCAGCCGACTGCACCGCATCCCGTGATGGAAATACTATGCCAACTGTAAATTCTTTTGATGGATCAAATACCGCACCGTACGGCTTGGCCCTTGTATCATCTTGCATCATATCAAAATCGATATCCGAATAGGGCGGTGGATGTACCAACGGCACTATGGGATTACTGCAATGGGTGTTGTAGTAATCTCCAATATCATCACCTCCGACATCTTCTTCGTCACCTCCCACATCTTCTTCATCACTCTCACCGGTGTCCATCCAACCAATATCTTCTTCATCACTAACCTCATCAGCATCATTATCATCATTTTGATCGGACTCCACATACCGATTATGCACATCATCTTCTTCTTTACCAGCATTAGAACTTTCCCCCACATGATAATTATTTATCATTTGATTTTCATATACATTTACATAAAACACTACGAACCCCGTTCCACCAGTCTAAAGTGCAAACTGCTGGATCATCCGAACTGTATTATCATCACGCACGTCCATAATATCATATACGATAAAATCTTGTGTTACATTTGGGTATCTAAACATCAGGCTATGAATGTACTGATTTCCTGTAATATTCAACGCGCTCTCAATCGTAGCACGTAACGCATCAAATGTGCATACGTTTGTAAACTCGAACCAAGTAGATTGTTCGCCTTCGTAATCATGTCCATATTCTTTTTGCACTATTCTCCGTCCCCAATGCACAATAGCAAAAGATGTAGCCGACATTCTGCTAAAGAAATTATACATTATTTCGCACCTACATTTTACTAAACATTACAACAATCAATATATCAAATGAAATGCATCATTTATTATCAGAAAAATCCCAATAATCCGACATGAAACGAGAAACGGAAAAAGGAAATTAACATTCCACCCTAAAAATGAAATGGAAAAAGCCCATAAACAAAACATGAAATCAAATGATCTTTCTTTTCTTAGAGGCCACATGATCTATAGACGAATGGGCCTTCAAAGCGCACCGTAGTTGTGCATTCTCCTTAGCCAAAGCATATGCCATTTCCTAGGCCTTCATCGCATTTTGTTCGCTGATTCTGATTTGGGTTTGGCGGGTATGCTGCTCCATCACGACCGGGATCTTCGGGAGTATCTCAGGAGGGATGGTATGATACTGAATATACCGGGCCGTGGCAAAGTGCCTCTTCATTCTTCCGATGAGCTCGTCTGCGGGCCAAATCAGCTTCTGATTTTCAGACTTCTGCCAAGCCTCAGAATGATGCCTAAGCTCAACTCTGTAGTTCTCGCCCTTCTTGAATTGGACTTGGAATTCATTGGGCCCAAGTGGAGGTGGGATATCCTGTAGAACTCGAAATTGTCGTGCAACTTCTAGAGGCTGATAACTGGTTGCTCCATAAACCCCCATCAACGTTACGGGCTTCTGATTGCCTTGGTAAAGTCGAACCTCAGTAACTCGGAACCATACGGCTTGCCAAAGGAAGATGTTAGAGTTTGGATTTTTGAAGAGATTGACCCATTGTGTATAGTGCATACTCTTAGTTTCATTTTGTATTTGCTTAAACATTAAAATAGGATTATCAGTCATGCCCATTTCAAACACAGTCATTTTTTCACCAAATTGAGAAAGGTGTGAGAAAAACCAGATTTGTAAAAGCTCAATTGAGGCTCTAAAAGTCTTATCTTTTTTTTTTCTCATCTTCCTCTTTATTGAAACGTGTCAATGAGATGAAAGTTTCGGCCAAAATAGTGTTTACAAAGCTAACTCCACCACATATTTATTTTACTATCCAAGCTATCACAGGATCAATAGCATTTTGACGGAATGGAAAAATAATGAGCCCAAAAAAGGCTAAGATAAAAATCTTAGATCTCATGTGGTCGGAGTTATTTTCAAAACAATCAATGAGGAAAGATAATGGACATGCTTGACAATTACTTTTCAAAATCTTTTCAATTGTTTTTTTAGTTAAATTCAAAAATTCAGCAAGCAATACCAAAGGGTTAGCATGAATGGGTGGTTCAACTATATCCATCTCAACCAACTTTCCAATGGCAATACCGTATTCTTTCAGAGTGGGGGTGAGCTCAAAAAACTTACCTAACATGAACGTGGACGTCTCAGGGCACCAGAAATAAGCAAGTGCATGCATGATTCCGCTCTGAACATCTATGTTGAGGATCGGCAACATGAATCCAATGCGCTTGAGCACATACTGCTGCCCATCTGACTTCAATTGATCCCATAGCTTCTTGAGCTCTAGCTTCGGAGTAGGCACGAAATGGATATCGTTGCGACCCATTGGTATATAGATCACATGCCAAATAAATCAACCTAAATCATGGATCAACCCAAAATAAAATGAGGGACATGAGATAAGGGATAATAAGTGACCGCACTTAGAAGTGAAATGGCAAACACAGAGACATACACATGAGTCGTGGTTTTAAATTTTATTTCTTTTAGCAAAGTGAAATGAAGGACGGAACGACATGTCGCAGCCTCGCGCACGTTCATCATGACTATTTGCCTCCTCGCATACGTAGTCATGACTAGTCGGGTCCAATCATTTCGGCTTAGTTCGGTCGACAAGGGCAGCACCCATGCATCATAGCCTCACGTGCATGAGAACGACCCTTGAGCCATTTTTTGAAGAATTCGGGAGCCAAGTGGGATAACCTTTAGCGAAGCCTTACCGCCAAGGTTAAAGAACCACTTAAATATCATCCTAAAACTATTGGGTGACCCGGGTTTGGTCACAAACTGATGTGGTGTAGTGCGATTACACTAAAGCATACACAACATTTTATATCAATCAGCGCTTCAAAAATAATAATTAACATTCACCAAATTTGCAAAACAAAGGGTTAACCATAGACTTATAAATCAGGTTTTTTCAAGTTCAACGAAATTGTGACTTATGGTTGAAATGGTTTTCTTCGAAAACATTGTAAATAGAAAGATAAATTTTTTTATCCTTAGTATATTCAAAAGATTTTCATATCTACTCCACTTAGGCAATATTTTCTCGATCGACAATCTTTTGATTTTGGCAAGAGATAAATTAAGATACTCGAATATCTTAAAATTGCTATCACAATTTTAAGAATTTAGGCAAAACCAAAGTGTAGTGATTTTTTTAAAAATGAAAATTGAATCAAATAAAAGTATAATATTTGATTTAGACTATAGTATACAACATGAAGGAATGACTTTTGGAAAAATTGATCTCGAGATAAAGATAGTTACCTATTTTCGAGATAACGTTGCCAAAATTGAACTTTGAATTTGGAGGCTTAGCCTAGACTGAACAGCAGCTCAGAATGTGTCTATGGGTGCTCGAATAATGTCAACCAAAATCTGCAAAAGGTTAACGATTAGAGGAGGAATCAACACCAAGCACAGCTAAAATTTGACTACACGTGGATGACGTTGAAAGGAGCACCACGATTCTGAGGCGAGGGAGAAAGAGTGAGAGTTGCTGAGACGAGGGAGAGTTTGCTGAGACGATGAAGAGAGAGTGAGGAGAGGAGGTGTTCGGGCTCTGCTTTAAGCAGAGCCCCGAAGCGGTGTTGCAGCACCCGTGAAGGTGCTGCAGCACTGCCCCCTTCCCAAGCTGCACAAAAGTGTGCAGCGGGAGGGGCCCCGCGCTGCACACTTTTGTGCATGCTTGGGGAGGCCCCCTCAAGCGCTGCAATTTTTTTTTGCAGTGCTTGGGGAAGCCCCCCCAAGCGCTGCAAAAAATGCATTGCTTTCTCCGCATTTGGCGCTGCAGTTGCAGCCCCAAATGCGGAGGGAGCAGAACCCCCTCTCCCCAAGCGCTTCAGCTTTGCTTTTTTAAGCATAGCCGAAGGCTCTCCTCCCTCACTCCTCAACTCTCTTCTCTCACTCCCTCAACTCTCTTTCGGTCACTCACTCAACTTTTGCGTTCTTCCTCGACCACTCATTAAAGTCACAAATTTTTTTCGATTCTTCACAATTCTGTTGATATGGCACAAATAACTCACCTTCAATCTGGGCTTGAGGATGATTCACTACTTACTGAGCAGGCCCAACATAGATCACAAGGCGTATGGGATGCTACGGTAACTGAGGAATTTAGCAGTACATTTGTAATTTATAACGGCATTATGAAAATTGTCACTAACATTTCACTTGACATTTCACAGATACATGCGTCTGCAGTCCTTAGATGTCAGAGAGCATCGCTACACGTAGGTGAACTCGATCCGCGCATAGCCCCTTATCTGCAAGATTCGAGATTTTACGGTATTTATAAGATGGGATTTGTCTAGCTTGATTGGCATTTGATTACAGCATTGGTCGAGCGATAGAGGCCCGAAACTCACACCTTCTATATGCCGGAAGGTGAAGTTACGATCACACTGCAGGATATTGCGATGATCACATGGCTTCCCATCAATGGAATTGCAGTTACTAGCCCTACTGATTGGAATTGGGACGCTCTCTGTGGTCAACTGCTTCTTGCTCGCCCAAATCAATTGCATGGCACATAGATTGGTTTAAAATGGTTGAGTGACTACTTTGAAAATCTTCCAGCATATGCCGATGATGTCACCATTGTGCAGCATGCTAGGGCATTCATTCTCCGCCTGCTTGGAGGATCTATTTTCTCGGACAAATCAGGTGCCCGGGTTAGTTTGTTGTTTCTCCCACTACTGGCGAACATCGAGGCCCCTACGCCGTACAGTTGGGGTTCAGCAGCACTAGCGTGGTTGTATCGAGAGCTATGCAGTGCAACCGACCCGGATGCAAATAAAATTGGCGGTGCCCTACATGTACTGCAAATTTGGGCGTGGGAGCACTTCAAATGTGTCTCCCCTGCTCTGACTTACATGCTCCTTTCCTAGATGCTCCTTTCGGTAGTCGGTATGTGATATATTGCCTTTTCAGTTCGTCCGTCATCAATTCTTTGCAGTGCGTATAATACAAGAAAATCGAAAGTTTTCTGTTCATGCAGCTGGAGTCGAGGCCGAACTACAACTGACGTTCCCACACATACTGTGTCACATTTGCGCTACCAACTTGATCAAATGGGGTCCGAAGATGTAAGTAATGATATCAACGAGCCGGTTTAATATCGTGTTACTTTTTAAATTAATTTTTCGTTTAATTTGATGTGTTTCATTATGATGACAGATTATTTGGGAGCCCTACGTCGGCATTGAAGATGAGGTACCGGATTATTGCCTGCAGGGAGAAGACTGTTGGAGGGCGAAGGTCCCACTCATCTGTCATTAGATAGTTGAGTGGCACTATCCAGACCGAGTACTTCGGTAGTTTAGTTTGCAGCAGCCAATACCTAGACGTCCCCACGATCATACTGCCTTGCATGATATTGATAACACGCCACCCAAGACGAATTGGAAGGATAGGCACTGATGGTTGATCGGTTTGTGGGACAGACGTGCCGAGCGTATAGTCAGAGTAGAATTACAACGAAAGCACTCCACTTTCATTCAGGATATATGGAGTGGTTACGTCGACATACACGGAAATGGATTTCTGTTGCGGGAGCCACAATGGGTTCAACGTGCAAGCACTTTTAATTTAATTCATTACTTATTTTTAAGTACCATAAATTATTGGCGTTTGATAACTTTTGTTAATTTTGATATCATAACCAGGGTGACGGCGTCGAACAGATCGTGCATATCATGGATTCGATCGGTCTATCTCCTCAGGCTTGGGCAGAAGTGAGGACGATAGCTAGAGCAATGTTATACGCCCAGAATGAGGAGAGGCGACTAACAATGATGCCAGCACCCCAACCAGCAACTACAGCAGCACACGTTGGCTCGGACGAGAAGGATGACCCCCTGAGACTGTTCAGCCGACCCGGAGGACTCCTCGAGCTCATCCACATGATGATGTCGTCCCCTATTCCATGGAAATATCATACGACGGATTTCGCTCCCGAGTTCACTCCGGGGTTCAGTCAGCATTTCGATACAGGGTTCACCCAGTTTGCCGGAACATTTGACGATCCACATCCGCAGACTCAAGCTAGTTCTCCTTCAGAATATGGATCCGATTTTCCTCATTTTTATCCAATTCCTCCTACAGTAGAATATGACATATCTTCACAAGATATGCCTTCGTCATCGACATATCCTACTCAGCCGGATCCTCATTCTCGTCGGTACAACACTAGACCTTTCGATCAACGTAGACAACCTCATTGCGGAACAGGAGGTCATGTAGGAAGACGGCGTCATTAGTACATGTAATTGCAGTTAATTTGTTATTTATTATGAAAATCCCATGTTTTTTTATAATATCTCAATTGCGCGATATTTATTCAATTCTTCTGTTCGATGTCAACATTACATATGTGAATTTATTGTAATGTTATAGTTATATATCTTAAGTAATTAAATATTGATAATTATATTATAAAAATAAGCTTAAAAAGAACAAAATTATAAATAAAATAAATATTATAAAAAAATGGTTTTTCTTATGAAATTTTCAAAAAAAAAAAATAGTTGGGGGCCTCGGGCCCGGCTCGGCAGTGTGGCTGCCAAGCGGGTCGGTGGGCCGGCGTCGGTGACCCGCTCGGTAGCCAAACTGCTGAACGGGCCGCCGGAGCAGGCCGACCAGCCCGCTCGGCAACCAAACTGCCGAGCGGGCCGCAGGGGCTGGCCCAACAGCCAGCTCGGCAGTGTGATTGCCGAGCGGCATCCGATCTGGTAATTTTTTTTTTTCAACCTGTTTTGGTAAATGTTTTTTTTTTTTTTCCGCCTGATTTGGAAATTTCCCCCTTTTAACCGGTCTCTGCATGGTTAATGATGATGTACAAGGACAACACTGACCACATAATGTTAATGGTGATGTCAAGTTCTAATCTCAACATGTTAGGCAGATTTCTTTTATTTTTCCTTTTTTTTCCTAGAAAACATAAATATGGTCTTGTGTTCGATTGAAATATTATGATTAAAAAAAGAATGTCATTTTGCTAGGATTTTCGTAAGTGTTATAACTCAAATTGGCACTAGATTGCACTTGCGTTGGACGACTCCTCCGCTCCTGAGTGTCGTCTTCGTTTCGGTTGACTCCCTCTTCCCGCCCTCTTCTTCCACCTTCTTCCGATGAACCGTTCGATCTTCTTATGGCTTCTTCTTGCTATATCCACGATCTCCATCTTCTCCGACGTTGCTAGGGCTTCAGCTTCAGCCCAGTGCCTCGGGGTCGACCAGATATCGTTCTTGCTCGAGCTGAGAAACGGCCTCGTCTTCGACCCCTCCGCATCTTCCAAGCTAGTACGGTGGGACAGAAGCGCCGATTCATGGAGCGGCGTGACGTGCGAGGACGGCCTGGTCGTTGGTCTCGATTTGAGCGAAGAGTCGATCTCTGGTGGAATCGACGGTTCGTCGAGCCTCTTCAAGCTCGAGTTCATTCGGAGCCTGAACTTGGCGTTCAACGATTTCAACTCGTTAGCAATTCCGTCTGGCCTTGCGAATCTCAGCGGCTTGGTACATCTCAACTTGTCCTATGCCGGATTTGCCGGGAAGATTCCGGCGGAGCTATCGCGCCTGACGAAGCTACGTACTCTTGATCTCTCTGGTCCTTATTACTCTGATGAACCGGGTTTGCTGAAACTTGAGAAGCCTTATTTGAGGTCGCTGATTGGGGATTTGGGGGAGTTGAGAGAGCTGTACCTTGACATGGTCAATGTGTCTGCAGAGGGAAGTGAGTGGTGCGGCGCGTTGTCTTCTTCAGTGCCGAAACTGGAGGTGTTGAGCATGTCTTACTGTTCTCTTTCTGGTCCTATTGACGCTTCTCTCATGAGTCTTGCTAATCTGTCCGTCATTCGACTCGGTGGCAACAACTTGTCCACCACAGTTCCTACTTTCTTAGCGAATTTTTCAAGCTTGAAAACTCTGAGCCTAATGGATTGTGGCCTGCAGGGAGAATTACCCCAAAAAGTCTTCCAGGTACAAACACTTCAGACCCTTGACCTCTCATTCAACCCACTTCTTCAGGTTTCTTTGCCCGATTTTCCGGAGGATAGTTCTCTCGAGACTCTGGTCCTGAGTGGAACAAATATTTCAGGGAGGCTTCCAGATTCAATCGGTAATCTCAGAAAATTGTCGAGATTAGATCTGTCTTCTTGCGGTTTGAGGGGATCGATACCGAGCTCGATGGAGAACCTGTCAGAGCTGACTCATTTGGACTTGTGTTTTAATAATCTTACTGGTTCAGTTCCGCCGTTTGGGGCATCCAGAAAGCTGGCTTATTTGGACTTGTCTTTCAATAATCTTAATGGTTCAGTTCCACCATATGGTGCATCCAGAAATCTGACCGAAATATATTTATCTAACAATGCTTTAACGGGTCAGATCACCTCCGTTGGCTGGGAAAACCTTCTGAATCTTGAATATCTGGACCTGCAATACAATTCATTGGAAGGCGACATTCCCTCAGCTCTGTTTACACTTCCCCGACTTGAGAGGTTACTGCTTTCAGAAAATAGATTTAATGGTCAGCTTATCATATATCCGAATGTCTCTTCATATCAACTGGAAAAGCTTGATTTGGGTCGCAATATGTTACAAGGGTCAATACCATCATCCATATTCGAACTGCGGGGGCTTTGGTACCTCTCACTTTCTTATAATAATTTCAGTGGCTCGATGAATATCGATGCGCTTCAAGGATTTGGAAATTTAATTGTTCTTGATCTATCTTATAGTGGCTTGTCCATTAACACTTTGGCGTCTGCTTCTGCTGCTGCATCCTCTTTCCCTGATTTAACTGCGTTACATTTGGCTTCCTGCCAGTTACGGACATTGCCTCAGTTTTTGGCTAACAAGTCCAATTTGATCTCCCTCGACCTCTCCCACAATTATATCCAAGGGGAGATACCGCGATGGATATGGACACTGGAATATCTTGCATTTCTCAATCTTTCCTCTAATTTCTTTGAAGGTTTCCAAACAGCTCTGCACAATCATACTCATGTCATCGACCTCCATTCAAACATGCGGCCGAAAAAGTATTTGGATTTTTCAAAGAATAATTTCCATGGGTCCATCCCAAAGTCAATTTGCAAAGCTGGTGATCTTGAAGTGCTTGACTTATCGCATAACCATCTGAATGGAACTATTCCTCATTGCTTAATGATGAGGTCCCTCGTGGTATTGAATCTGAGAAATAACCAGTTGAGTGGCGATATTCCGCAAAGCATCCCGGAACCATGCAGTTTGAAAACATTGGATATCAGTGAGAATTTGTTACAAGGGCAGATTCCGTTGTGGTTGGCAAATTGCACGATGTTGGAGATTGTGAACATTGGGGACAATCAAATAGACGGGACATTTCCATGCCATTTCAAGGCTATATCAAGTCTCCGTGTCCTTGTTTTGCGATTCAACAAATTGCACGGGGAAATTCGATGTCCGCATAGCCACATCACCTGGCAAATGCTTCAAATCATTGACATGTCTTCAAATGATTTCAGCGGCACACTGCCTGCGAGTCTCTTTGCATCTTGGGTGGCTATGAAGGCCAATGTGGACTTCGATCACCTGCAGTATCGGTTTTCCTCTCCCATGATGAGAGAGCTCTATTACGAAGATACAATGAGTGTAACCTTGAAAGGTCTACAGCTAGAACTTGTTAGGATCCTGACTATTTTCACGTCGATCGACTTCTCGGGCAATAGATTGGAGGGTCCAATACCAGACACACTTGGGGATCTCAGAGCACTTTATTTCCTCAACCTATCGCATAATGCCATCTCGGGTTCAATTCCTCCTGTTTTGGGGAATCTGCATCAGCTTGAGTCATTGGACTTCTCATGGAACTACCTCAACGGAACCATACCAGCTCAGCTTGCGAATCTGGATTTCCTTTCGTTCCTGAGCCTCTCCAACAATCAACTTGTGGGAAGCATCCCGGCTGGACATTTTCTCACGTTTTCTGAAAGTTCTTTTGAAGGAAACCTCGGATTGTGCGGGCTTCAGCTCAACAAAAGTTGCTCAATTACCACGAACGGGACGGAAGAAGCTGGTGACGATGGCGACAGTGATGATAACGACAAGAAGTGGTTTTACATGGGCATACCGCTTGGGTTCGTCGTTGGCTTCTGGTTATTTTGTGGTCCGTTAGTGTTTATCCAATCGTGGAGGTTTGCTTATTATCGATTCTGGGATAAAGTGTTGTTCAGGCACTCACGTCCATGAAGATTTCCCTTGAGGTTCAGTTGTTAATCCAGTTTCTATGTCTTTAATATTTGGGTAGTGTCTATGTCTTTAATGCTTAGCCTATTTCCTATTTGATAGTTTACTCATGCTTAGAGGGTTGTTCCATGCTAGTCTATATAAACATGTTATGATGAATAAAAATTCAGACTTGTTTGATTCATAACTTATTTGAGCATTTGGCTCGAGAACAAGAAGGATATTTTATTTTGCTCTTGTGTTACCTCCTACTTCGCTATGTTCTCTTTCGGCGTCACGCGTCCATAAAAATTTCTCCTGAAGTTCAGTTATTAATCTTGAAAAAGAGTATTTTCGTTCATTCCACTGAGATTCAGGTCTGTTTATTCATCAATAGAACTCTTGCTTACCAATTGGGAGAAAAGTAGGTTTGCGTCTAGCGTAGCAATCAGAATATGACAGAATATTTCAAATTTTGGCCTTTTTTGAATTTTTAGCTTTTTTATTTTTTTAACAAATTATGTTTGTATTTTTATTTTAAAAACTTACATAGTAGGTCCATGTAGTGGTGGCCACGATTTCGAAACCGCCGGTTTCGGTTCATGAAAACCGGGAACTGGAACCTTAACTGACGGTTCCGGTTCGTGTGTGTGTATATATATTTATGCCTCTCTTTTTTTTCACGGTTCGCTGGTTTGGAACCGGCGGTTCCGGTTCATGTTTTGGGAGAACCGGAACCAGGCCAGTATGCCACAGGCTGGTTCCGGTTCGGAACCGCCGGCCCGGTCAACGGGCCGGTTCCGGGCCCAAACTGGCCCGTGGCCACCACTAGGTCCATGGTATGTGTGTTGTTCACCAAGTGATTACAAAATGTTAAACGATTAAAATGACAGGCCAAAAATAGGAAAATCGAAATCTCTGTGTAAAGAAAGGTTGAGAAAGGAGTAAAGTACTGATGTACGGAACAAAAACACTAGAGAAAATTTAAGCACTTTTACTAGAGTTAAATTTTTGAGTGCACCAACAAACAGGTGTTCCCTTAATTTAAAAAACATTAAGTTCACTTTCAGTCCCCTAATCTTTGATCTTGTGCAATTGGATCCTTTGGAAACTATGATGTCAAAATTGAAATAAACTAATTTTATTCTAGAAAGAAAGAAAAGTAAAATGTAGAAGAGAAGGGTAGGAGAGAGAGAAGGGGTGGAGGACTGGGTGGCGATAGCAACCACCAGCTATGATGGGTGATGGTTGGAAAATGAGAAGAACTTGTCACATGCTTCTTCGAGATCGGGTTTTAATTGCTTCTTCACGTACCAACGAATCAAGCTACTCGAGCTCGGCTAAATCGTTTACGAGTTGAAGTGCAAGACTGAGTCAAGTTCGAGCCTCATTGGTTCGGCTTTTACGGAAGTCGATTTTGAGCTCACGACTGAATCGAGCTTCGACAATAACTCATTCATGACGATCAAGTCTGTTTCGTCGGAATTTCTCCCACGACGAAATATCTTTTGCCGAAAGTCGTTCTTCGGCTTTTAATAAGAAAGGACATGGTCCCTGAGCCAACTCCGGACAAGAAGTAACTCTGGCAAAAATAAACACAACCAATTCGATTAGAACGGGAATGTCCAAGCGTAAATCGTACCGGAATTTAATTGATTGCAAGATTTGGCAATACAAACTCGATAAGGTAACCAAGTGTTAACAGACTATGCCAAAATTTAATCGACGACACAGTACTCAAGATAGAGATATACGCAGGAATTTAATCTATAACGCAAATCTAAAAGCTACAACTACGAAAGATAAGGAGCGCTACAGGAAAATAAAGATAAAGTAAATTTGTTTGATTTGTGCCCGGGGGTCTCAAATGGAAGACTGGCAGTAATTATACTAGTTCCATGGAAACTACCTCCCGAAGGTTTCCAGCAGTTGCATCCCTTGAGTAACTTCTATCAATTGCTTCCACGTTCTTGTATTTCCACAAATCTTGCATCCATACTCTTAGACAATTACTCTTGCCGTATGTAAATTCTCCATATGTCCCACGATCTTACTGTCGAGTGGTAATTGTTCCCTCCAAAGAATGCATGCCCTTCACCTCAATTACCTTGCCAATTTCGAGTTTTAAAGAATATTTCAACTTCCCTCCAATATTTTCATATCGACGCCGGCATAAAAAAGCACCAATATCGATTAGCATATATTAAAATCCATGTTTGTCAATAGATTGGCATATGAGTGATGACACTGTTTTGCCATGCACGAGATTGCCTATATTCACGTGTTGTCACGTGTTTTTTCTCATTCACGTGTCAAACATGTGCTTATCGATGACAGTAATATTTTTGGTGTCAACAAAGTCAAATCAACCGAGCCATTTTCGGCTAGTAGAAACATTTCACAAGTCGAAACCCAATCCGAAAAAATTGAGCATTGTCGAGATTGAGCTTGATTCAAGTATTCAGTCTTCAATTTTCTAGTCCGATCCGTTTCAAACGTTAGACTGTATCGATTCGACTAGACTCGATTACACCTCTCTATTAATCACCCGCTAACAAATATTCCAAACACCACTTAGATATCAGTCTTGGTCATCATTGGTCACTCGTTCAAAGAGGCAATCTAGCACATGGCCGTGACTTTGTGCAAGATGACACTACTTAGTGGGGCAAACATAAAGGAAATTGGGACAATGGTAAATTACCTTACATCTGCCACGGAAGTCAGCCCAGCAGTTACATTCCCATTACAGACCCTCAATACAATTAAAATATCATTCACTTGAATTTCTTAACAACAATCATGTCACACCAGTCAAGATTACTAAAATAATGAGGACACTTTAGTAGACCCATGCACAAATAAGAAAAGAACAACCATCATCGATAGAAAATTTTCATTCAATCGATTATCAAGCTTTAACGAGCAATAGAAAGGAACAAGATTGGAATTGGTGAATTGCAGCTTTGATGGAAATATCCCAAGCTCTTTCTCCAATCTTTCGCAACTCGCTTATTTGGACTTCTCATTCAAAAATTTTACTGGTTCAATTCCATCCCTCAGCAAGTCCAAGAATCTGACACAAATCACTTTGTCCCACAATAATCTAACTAGTCAGTTTGATTCAACCCAATGGGAATATCTCTCTAGTCTTCTTATTCTCGGCCTGCAATTCAATTTACTGAAAGGAAATATTCCTTCATCTCTGTTCATACTTCCATCAATTCAGAAGCTTCAACTTTCCGACAACCAATTTTCTGGTCAAAGTGAAGGGATCTTTTAATGCTACATTGCACGAACTGGATACACTTGAATTAAGCAACAACAATATAGGAGGAGAACTTCCAATGTCTATATGGGAACTCCGAGGGCTGGTTGGTCCGTGTGGGCTGGGGCGCGGACCAATCCCGCCCGAAGGCCCACTCTCCTCTTATTATTATTATTATTTTATTTTATTTTATTTTATTTTATTTTCTCATTTTGTAGTTTCAACAAGAAAAAAGACAAATTCCTATTTTGGCCTTTTCTTATTTTTAAAACTAGAAAGAAAATTAATTAAACTTAATGGGACCGACAAAATTAGGTGTCAACAGACGGCCCTCTTGGAAGGGAAGCTCGAAGAGGTTCCATTCTTGGACACCTAACCTTGTCGGTAAACTAACCTGACTGCACCTGGGGAGACCACCAAAGCATGATCCACTGGGAAAATTAGCCGCTGGTCGGTAGTCCTTTGCAACTCAGGTGGACATCATTTGGGAAGATGCAACTCCGGAGTTGAAACTTGTCTTCGGTTCACAGATCGCGTCTTCTCAAGCCAACTTTGACGGGTTCTGACATTGCTCTCGGCACATCAATTGAGACCTGGCCCTCAGGAATCTACATGACCGTGTACTAATGGGCTTGGATTTCGGGAATGGGTAAAACTTGTAGTAACGGATTTGGCCTTCACTTGGCATTGTATCTGCTCTGGGTTGTTAGGCTCACCAGACTAAGGAAACTTGTTGTGTAGAACCGGCTTCGGGATTATCAAGCTTGCCTTACCTGTCCAAACGAGGTTAGCTCAAACAAATACAACTACCAATGGGGAAAAGGCATTAAATGCATTGGGCATATAACGCCAATTCAACTCACTTAGGAGGCTCGATTTCATGGGAAACATTTCGCTCACAAAAAAGGTTTTAATGCAAAGACTCCAATTCATGGTGAACATTATGACTCGTGAAAAGGGTTAATGATGCAAAGACTCAATTCATGGTGTTTGACTCACGAAAAGGGGTTGAAGGGACTCGATTCATGGTATTTAAACCACGAAAGGGTTTTGAAGGGACTCGATTCATGGTACTCAAACCACGAAACAGTGTAGCAAAGGGACTCGATTCATGGTATTTGACTCATGAAAAGGTGATTGAAAAGAACTTGATCCATGATACTCTGACTCATGAAAAGGTGATTGAAAAGAACTCAATTCACGGTATTCGAACCCCAAAAAGGTTTGGAAGAAACTCGATTCACGGTATTTGTTTCGTGAAAAGGTTTTGAAAGGAATCGATTGATGATGTTTGATTCATGAAAAGGTGATGAAAAAACTCGATTCATGGTACTCTGACTCATGAAAAAGTGATTGAAAAGACTCAATTCACGATGTTTGAATCATGAAAAGGTGTAGAAAAGACTCGATCCATGGTATTCAAACCATGAAAAGAAGATTAAAAAGAGGGAATTTCGCTTCATAGAAAATGACATTCACATCATGAAAAGGGTTAATTGAGCATGCCATGCTACGTTCCTTAATCTGAAAGGACTCCTCGCACACTCTCACTAGGGAATATCACTTGACCATAATCACTCCTTTGGGGATTTGGGATAAAAACTCTCAATACCTCGCACTCTTCTCATGTCTAAGGTGTCGAACATATTCGCAAAGCATACATTCCAGGTCAATCTGAAAGGTCTTTCAGGGACTGTAATGTTGGCTTGATCGTGGGATTATACAAAGGGTTTTCCTGCTTTGAGGCCACATTGGGGAAATATTGCAGTCATTACCTTTAACAGGACTACGAGTCAAGAACCTAGAAGATAAGACAAGAACTAATTGGCTCCACTCCTTCCAACGGTAGTTTCTTTGTAAAGTCTTCATGTCAACTCGAAACATCCCAATCGAAAGAGTCTTCGAATGGATTGTAATGTCGGTTTGGGAAGGCTTATAAAGCTCTAATTTTCTTTGAGGAAAGGGGTTTTATAAGTTGGTGATCGTCTTGGTGTGATTACCAATCTCGTTCCACTTGGGGGAAACATATGGCTCTGGGGATCATTACATGTCTCGAGAGTCTAATCAACTGTTTGTTTGTTTGGCAAGAAAAGAGCTTTACTCTATTTTCTGCATTTGTTTTTGTTCGAGGTAAGCTCAATGCTTTTCTACATTTGGCTTTCTCCTCTTTGGGCTTTGGCCTTGCTTTTACTAGGCACATTACTTTTTTAGCCCTCTATTTCTCATTCTCTTTTTTTCTCTTCTTTGCTATTTTCATGAGCTCCCTAGACTCTCGAGACATTTCACATTAACCGATTTTCTGGTAAATCACACACTTTGCCCCAGCATGGGGAGATGATCACCAATCGAGTTTTGAAATGAATGATTTCAGGCTCAAATTGGCTAGCAAAGGATATCAGTGTTTGGGTAGAAGAAAGAAATGCTCTTCATTTTCTGGATGCTTTGAGCTTCCATGAAGATTCACCTGAAGTTACCACACAAAAATTAATGCAAGTGAAGGCAATTAAATCTTTCTTAACTTTTCTCCATCTGTTTTTCAACTACGATCTCCTGTATCTACCCCGGTGTGGGGTGGTTCTTGACAAGGGTACTTTGAATTTCCTCTTACTCAGGTTTAACGTGGCTAGCAAGGGATATATTGTGTATATGGGGAAAAGAAGGAAATGTCTTTCATCACTTCGAGCCGTGTACACATTGCGAATAGATCCTCTGTCCTAAGATACGAATCTTATTCTCGCTTCACTCAATCTCAGAGTGTATCAAGAATGTGTTTAGATGGGGCTCGCCTTTCATCCTAAACACACTGGTTTGGCATACTCAACACCTCCGCTTCATTCGGTAAAATCATCTAACCAAATGAACTTGCAGGAGATTTCGATGCTAGATGCATGTATGCATGAATGGATGCACTAGTTCAGTAAATATGGATGCTTTTCTCTGTATGATGATGAAACATTGACTTAGGCTCGACATTGGGATGAGATGCTCCAACGATGCTTTCCGGAGTGAACATTTGTTATGACCCCAATAGGGATGAAACATTTGAACAGTTATGCTACCTTCAGAGGTTTCAAGAAAGGGATACTTACCTGGGCTACACCGACCAGTTGCTCCTTTGTGTCCACTTCTCCAAGGATTGATGCTATTAGAGCATCCTGAGATTTCATGAATTGTCCCATTTGACTAATTATCAACGGAGCCTAGTGCATTAGTGTACTAACTGATAAGTGCTTCTTTGATACACTTAAGTTAAATGGCAAAAAGGCTCTTCGCTGACCCACTGCTGGGGAAATGATCTTCTACCTATACAGAGATAGAAGTCATTGTTGCGTGGACGACAAACCTTGCTGTCTTTTACACTCAATGTGGATGCACCACGTCGGATCTCTAGGGAAGTATTTCTCTTGCAATGAGGAATCCCAACTGGGGAATCTTTGTGTTGTGATTTTTCTGAGGATATGACAGTATCCTTCTCCTTCGTATTTGTGAGCGATGATTACTACAATCCACATTTTATGAGATCTCTGACGAGATCCTCTACAATGGTTGCAAATAGAGGTATTAGCAACAACTTAGCTCATGTATCTCATCTTAGCTGATTTAGCAAATTTCTTATTGTTGAAGCTCTATCTTCACAATGTGGGAAGGAATCGTCTCGATGCCTCTTCCTCATTTCGGATGAAGTGCTCCTCTCTTTCTGCAAAAAATAAAAAGGGTGTAAAAAGTTTTATTTATTTATTTACAACGGAGCCCCCCCCCCCCCCCCCCCCTCGGTTTTTTTAATGGGGCTCACTGGATGCCATCCCTAGGGTTCAAACCCCAGGCGTGTCCGAACCACCTTCATCCCCCTGACCACCAGGCTACGACATTGTTGGCGTCCGTGGGGGAGCCTCGCTTATTTAAGCGAACTCGCCGAGGTGGGGTACGACTTTTCGTGCGCCCTCGGGCGTCGGTCCTTTGCAGGCCTCCTTCACCTAAGACGCTCCACATTGAGTCAGACTAATCATCTGGCTCAGATTTGTTGAGTATCACCCATAATCTGCAAAACAAACATGGCATATATGTATGCATGATGTGCACGATGCTAACAATTGGGGTGACTCAGATCCGCATAGGAAAACGGCCATCAGGGCCTCTAATTTTATTCATGGGAAATACTTCTTCATCATATCAGCATTTACAGGGCTCGACCAGACTTGGCCGTCCATTTCAGCTAAAATCAGCGCGCCACCGGGGAGAACTTTCTTGATCACATATGGCCCTTCATAATTCGGGGTGAACTTGCCTCTAGGGTGCGGCATGAATGCCAATCTCTTCTTCAGCACCAAGTCGTCGACCTCGAGATGCCGAGGACAGGCCTTACGGTTGAACGACTTTGCTACTCGCTTCTAATAACACGGACCGTGACAGATGGCTCATAACCTCTTTTCATCAATCATGTTCAACTGTTCATATCTCTGCCTTCTGATAGCTTTAATTGTGACTGAATCCTCAGTGACGGAATCTCTACCTCTACTAGTAGCATTACTTCCATACCGTATACCAATGAGAAAGGAGTTGCCCCGATTGAAGTACAAATCGACGTCCGGTATGCCATCATTACATAGGGGAGTCTCTCATGCTATTCACGATAGTTCTCTGCTGTCTTGGGCAAGATTTTCTTGATATTCTTGTTCACCGCTTCTACTGCACCGTTCATCTGCGTGTGGTAAGGCGAAGAATTCAAGTGCCGGATGTGGAACTTATCAAGAACCTCGTTAACCAGCCTGTTGTTGAGGTTCGAGCCATTATCGGTGATTATAGCCTCCGGTGCTCCATATTGGGCAAAGATATCTCGACGCAGAAATCTGGCCACATTCTTGGCTGTGACATTGGCGTATGAACTGGCTTCGATCCACTTTGAAAAGTAGTCAATAGCCACAAGTATAAAACAGTGTCCGTTCGAAGCTTTGGAATTAATTGGTCCTATGACGTCGATGCCCCACATTGAGAATGGCCACACGTCAGCCATCTGGTGCAGCTCATTTGGTGGAGCAACTATTCTATTGCCATAAACCTGACACTGGTGACAGGAGCGAACATGCTGAACACAATCGGCCTCCAGGGTGAACCAATAATATCCTAATCTCATGATCTTCTTACTTAGCAGGTGGCCATTCATATGGGGGCCACAGTTCCCTTCATGGATCTCGCTCATTGGTTGATCGACTTCTTTAGCGTCGACGTACCTCAAGAGAACGGAATCGTATGATCTCTTATACAGCACATCGCCGCTGAGGAAGAACTTTGATGATAGCTTCCTCAAATACTTCCTATCGGCCGCCTCACTCCCCTATAGGAATTCTCTGCTCTGTAGGTAGACCTTGATGTCATGGTACCATAGCTCCCCATTTGCCTCTTCTTATACTAGCATGGAGTAGGCTGAACGCTTTACGATTTCAATCCTCAATGGCTCGATGTCTGAACCTGCAGTCACCTAGAACATTGAGGACAGGGTGGCCAACGCATCTGCAAACTGGTTCTGGAGTCTGGGAAGAAACTCGAATGCTATCTCATCGAATTCTTCGACTAAATCTTCCAGAAACTCATGATATGGGATCAACTTCGGGTCGCAAGTCTTCCACTTGCCTTCCATCTAGAGGATAATGAGGGCAGAATCGCCATAAACCTGGAGTCTCTAGATGTCCATATCCATGGCAGCCCAAGAATGCAGGCCTCGTATTCAGCGATGTTAGTGCATGGAAAGAGCAAGTTAGCGGCTACCGAATAGTGCTGGCCATCTGGAGAGATAAAGACTACCCTTGTGCCAGATCCTGACAGGTTAACAGCTCCATCGAAGTACATGACCCACTTTTCTACAGTCACCAGTAAAACACGATCATCAAAAGGGTCTATCTCATCTTCTGTCTGCAGCCTTGTAGCGTTTTCTACTAACATGTTTGCTATGGCTTGATCGTTCACTGACTTCTGCGTCATGGTCTGCACATCAAACTTGAAAATGAGAATCTGCCACTTGGCCAACCTGCCAATCAACGCTGGCTCTTCCAGTAGATACTTGATGGGGTCACATTCGGTGATCAACATGATCTAATGATGAAGCGTATACTGTCGCAATCTGTGCAACACCTAGACTAGAGCTACGCAAGTCTTCTCGACCTCCAAGTAGCTAACTTCGGATTCTGAGAATTTCTTGCTAAGGTAGTATATCGCTCATTCTTTTCTATCTGATGGCCTTTTCTGCACCAATACGGCTCCCAAGGAATCCTTGTGGATGGTCAGATAAAGGATCATAGGTACGCCGGAAACAGGCGGAACTAGAATTGGGGAATGGGTCAGGTAATGCTGAATCTTCAAGAAAGCGGCCTGACATTCGATATCCCATACAATCTTTGCGTTCTTCTTAAGAAGCTTGAAAAATGGCCTCGCAATCTCCGACAACTAGGATATGAACCTCGCCACGTAGTTCAATCTTCCTAACAAATTGCGAACCTCCCTTACGGAAGACGGGGGTTGCGGCTCACACATGGCCTTCACCTTGGAGGGATCGATCTCGATGCCTATGCTACTAACCATAAAGCCGAATAATTTCCTAGATTTTGCTCCAAATACGCACTTTGCGGGATTAAGACGTAACTGGTATTTACGTAGGCGCTCAAATAGCTTGCGAAGGATCGCGACGTGGTCTTCGCCCGGTTTTGACTTTGCGATCATGTCATCGACGTAGACCTCGATTTCGTTGTGCATCATATCATGGAACAAGGTCACCATGTCTCTTTGGTATGTAGCACCCGCATTCTTCAGGCCGAAAGGCATGACCTTGTAACAAAAGGTCCCCCACGGGGTTATAAAGGAAGTTTTGCTTCTGCCTTCTTCTCTTATCCGGATCTGGTTGTAGCTGGAAAAACCGTCCATGAAGAAAAACAGCTCAAACCCAGCTGTACTGTCAACTAGCACGTTGATATGCGGGAGCAGGAAGTCATCCTTCGGGCTGGCCCTATTCAGATCACGGTAGTCAACGCACACTCTGACTCTTCCGTCTTTCTTCATCACGGGTACGACATTCACTATCCAATCTGCGTAATGAGCAACCTCAATGAAGTCAACTTTCAGAAGCTTCATTACCTCCTCGTCGATCTTCTTAGACAATTCAGACTTTGTCCTTAGCAACCGCTGTTTCTTTGGCGTTATATCTAAGTTAGTCGGAAGAGCATGCTGCACGATATCTAGATCCAATCCTGGCATATTAATGTACGACCAGGCGAACACATCTTGAAATTCTCGAAGAAGGCTAATCAATCTGGCGGCCTCTACTTCCTGCAACCCTGCCCCAATCTTGGCCTCCCTGATAATGTCTTCAGTGCCCAAATTCACTGTCACTGTCGGCTCAGTTGTCAACGGCTTAGATTCCTCATGGCGATTCCATTCGAGTTCAATCCCTTTCAGATCATCACTGTCGCTGCCTAAGTCTGAAGAATCGTCCTCTAGCGAGTCCGAGTCACATGCATTCCTATCATGAATGTGAAGAATGCTATGCCTGTCACACGATGCAAGAGGGTTAGTTCATTTCAAAGACAAATAAACGAGATGTAAAAGGTGTGCTTTTCAAAACAATTCCACAACAATATTTTTCAAATGGATAAGCTCTGGGGAATACCCTCATATCATCGGGCCATCCGGGTTTTAGAAAGGCCGAAACTAGGAAGCGTGTGAAAGTGCAGTCCTCAGGCTTATACTCGCATCGTCATGGAACTGGCAATGCACTTCACACGTCCTTAATAAACACGTGCTGATTTTATTCAAACTGGGAAGTCGCATTACAATATGTGCTTCCCCAGGCCAACGGCTCGAGACCTGGGGGTATGCAAAAACAATTAGCACAGCACCTACACACTCCCTGACAGGGGCTGGGGCTGTAAAAGCATATGTACATGGCAAAAAAAAAAAATAGACAAATCCACGACCCTACTCTAGCGGGTTGGGAGAACTAGCTGATGATTCCGCCTCCTCGGATATGGTAGCGTCGATGAAAGGCTCCTCAAGAATAATCTTCTGGGACTTGGCCTGTTCATCCTCATTAAGCAGCAGAGCTATTTCATTCGAGGATAGAAACATATCTAGCTCATATGCCCATCCATCTTCAAGAGTTTGCGCCTCTAGGAAGGGTTCAATATCAGCAGGTGTGATGACAATGCCAGCAATGGGCTCTTCGAATAGTTGCGCTATTCCCTCTAACTTGAAGGGGTCTGCGTCGTTCAGCATTCTAGGCGGACTAGGGAAAAACTACTCAAGGGGATTGCCAACAGGCTGACTATCAGAGCTTCCATCTATCGCAAGGTGGGCAGCGTTGCCTCCACGACCTCCTCGACTACCTCGACCTCCTCGACCACGATGACCACCCAATAAGGGATATGAGTAAAAATTGGTTTCATTACGGCGCCTGCGTCGTAGCAAACGGACGGTGGGGCCGTCGAGTTGATTACGACTACCCGGATACCCAAGTCCGAAATGACTGTTATTTGGGCCTGACTGAATGGGCTCGGTGATGCCTTGACCATGTAGGCCCAAAGCTTCTCCTCCAGGGACGTGACCATATTGGAGTAACATTCTGCTTGACATCAGGGAAGGGTCGGACAATGGCGGAGGCCAAATGACGGCATCATCGGGAACATGTATTGTCGATACCAACTTGAAGGTATCATAATTTGCTTCTTGCTCAGCTCCGGGTGGGATGTACAGGATGGCTACTCCATCGGGAAGCCACATATCGGCTTCGCCGTTGATCATTATTATTTGACCATTAACAACAAATCGGACCTTCTGATGGAGGCTCGAGGGGACGGCCCTAGCCATGTGGATCCACGACCTTCCCAAAAGCATGTTGAAGGAAGACGGAATGTCTAGGATTTGGAACGTCGTTGAGAATTTCTCGGGCCCAATCAACACTTCCAGTTTGGCCTCGCCTAGGACATTCTTCTTCATGCCTTCAAAAGCTCTGACATGCGACTTAGATGCATGCATCTGCGACTCCACAAATCCTAGAAGGCGATAAGTATTGAGAGGACAAATATTCACAGCAGACCCGTTGTCAATAAGGACTCTTGAGACCATCTTATCTTGGCATTTGATAGAAATGTGGGGGCATTAGAATGCGAAGGATCACAAGATGGAAGATCCTCATCGGCAAACAATAACTGATCTTTCATGAGAACATAGAATACGAATTCCTCTAACTGGAGCGCGCTAGTAGTCGTTGGGACATGCACTCCGTTAAGCATCTTCAAGAGGGCCTCTTTGTGCTTTTTCGAAGATTGGAACAAGTCAAGGACGGAGATCTGAACTGGCGTTTTCCTTAACTGATCTACCACAGAAAACTCGCTAGTTTTTACAACAGACAACAGATGTTCGGTCTCTCCTACAGTCACGGGCTTCTTCTGAGATGACCTCGGAGGTGCATAAGAGCGGCCTATCCGGGTGACTGAATCAACCGCCTTGGTCCCATAGTCCCAAGGGACCACCTTGGTGTCGGGGATAACTGTCGTGTCATCACTCGCATCCGTCGATGGTGTATCGACCGTAACTGGGCAGAAATTGCTTCCTACAATATCCAAACTAGCATTCAGCTGAGCCTCCATGCGGATGAATTCTTCGAAAGTGAGGTCAATGACCATGTGGCCTTCATCTTCAAGCTGATAATCGCATGGACCCTCTTCGACGGTCAAGTCTATTATAACTGGCCCCACCATAACAACGAATATTTCGTTCAAGTCAAGTATTATTTCAGGGACAACCGCATCATCATGAGCGGCTTCTTCAGTGTTGATGGGCTAATCTGCTTCAATTAACGTGACTATCTCATCAGTGGGTTCAAGCACGTCAAACCCCTCTAACCATTCATTCCAATGAGCTCGTGTCTCGGGGAGGTGCTCCTCGAATAAGCAAGGCAATGGTGAATACATTACCATGAAATCATATCGAGAATGCGAATTGCATGAACTATTGTCGGTGCAAAGTCGATAACTTCCTTTGGGGTAGCCCGAATTACTCTCGTCTGGACCATTTCAGTGATGCGCGTACGCTTCTCTTGGATGGCAATCATATCCGTACTGTTGTAGTGTCCAACTGAAACAAGTGTCTAATACATCTCAACGACATATACTCGGAATCTCTTTTTGGTGACTCTTTTGGCCTCCTCAATGACTCCAATGTTCTGAGCATGGCATGGTAGTGGGTTTCGCTGCACGTTCGGCTCGAAATCTTTGAACGTCAGGAGGCCTCCTTCCAACAGATTCTGAACTATCAGCTTGAGGGTCTAATAATTATCAACATCGTGTCCCTTTTCGCCCATGTGGAACACACAGGATTTGGAGAGATCAAACCCTGGAAACCTGGGGGGGAATCGCGGACGGTTTCCTTGGCGACAAGATGCTTGCTTATCAGCACGCGAAGAAGCTGGGATAACAGCCTCGGCAAAGGAGTGAATTGCCTTGGCTTTTTTGGTAGAGCATTCTAATATCTGTCATTCCAATAACTTCCTGATGTAGATGCTGGCTGACAGGAGGTAGGTTAGGAAAACAGCATTGATTGTGCAACAAGAGCTTGGACAAAGGAAATCTTGACTTCTTTTTCCTTTCTTTTTCCTTTTTGGTTGGTGTCCTTTTGCTGGTATCCTCCACTATTCTTCTTTCATACATTCCGCCTTCGATTCACTCTACGGCTTCAACGAGCTATGGGAAGTTTTGAAATCCTAACCCAATGAGCTTTTGGTAGAACTCGTTAGGAAGGGTCTTTACAAACAGGTTTACTAGCTCGGTTTCCTCAAGGGGCGGACGAACTTCAGCAGCCAACGCGCGCTACCTATGGGTGAAAGTTCTAAACGCTTCATCCCTCTTCTTTCCTGTGCGTGACAACACTTCCCAAGTTGGGGCCATCTCGGTGTTGTATTGTTATTGTTCTACGAATAACTTAGCCAGATCCTCTCATTTAACGATCTTATCAGCCTTGAGGTCCAGAAACCAACGGAGCATAGCCTCCTCTAATCTATTCTGGAATGTCTGGATCAACAGGGGATGTTTTTCACATATCGAACCATCTGATTGGTATAATAGACCAAATGCGCTCTTGGATCGCCTTTCCCTGAATATTTCGTGAAGGAGGGAACTTTAAACTTATCGAGGAAGCCGATCTTGTCATATCGGAACAGATCCCCAACATTCTCGAGTCCATGCTTATCCTTGAGCTGCTGTCCCAAGTCGGCAAACCGCTTCTTAGTCTCCTCTAACCGGGCCGAGATGGCTGTTAAGATGGGATCAAGAGGAGCGAGCGCAGGAACTTGAACTGCCGCCATCTCGACGACTGGATTTGCCAGGTTGTCGTCAATAAGGCCAGGCATATCAGCCGGCGGCGAAAGCTGCACTTGATTTTAGTTGCGATGTACTGAAAGTGCTCTGATCTTCTAGCACGATTGAAACATCGCGATAGCTTAGCGACTCCACTGGGGAAAGCACATTAGGTTACGAACCTGTGTAGACTTACGCCATAATAACCAGTTGATTGTTCCCTAACTTGATCTACATTTTGCAGCGCTGCTAGGAAACTAGGTTAGTCTGCTAACCCTATGTTAGATGTTCCTGCAGGTTGGGAGTCATAAGGGGTGGAGTGATTGTTAACCTGTCTGTTTTGCAAGGAGCCATGGGAATATATGTTATCCGGATGTATATTGAAGCGGTGTTTAATATACCATGCTATGCATGCCTCTCATGCACTACACTTTTTGCATACACATCCAACGGTCAACTTGGACTACAACCCCAGGAAACCCTTAGGAGGTGACGGAAATAGATTGGGCCATACGTAGGTCTGCAAATAGCACGATCATTTCCGATCCCGCTCATTGCCTCGAAATATGTGCCCCAACCCGATTATGCTGCCAGCGTTAATGGGGGCGGTCTATCATTTCGTTGTGGTGGGAACCCTTAGCCATTAGTGTACCCTACCCTTTATGTGTCGAACGTCACTGTTAGCATGCCCGTGTTTATGCCATTAACAGGTACTGTTCACCAACCACCGTGAGTATAATTCCTACTCTGTCTCGGTTCTCCCCGAATCTCTTTCAGTAATGCCTTTGCTATGTTAATTGACTGATTGAAATGCTTGTGTGTGATATAGACTCGATGGGGAAACGCGACATTACCCTTATCCTTGTTCCCGAAAAGACCTTTGTTGGCATGGTGGGAGGGTATGGATCGTCACAACCAGCAATATGTCAAGGAACGGGTCGGCCACCTCATACATCTACTCTGGGTTCACTGTCAGGCCCATGCCATCCAAGCCATGACGCACTTTTGGAATCCGATCACATCCACCTTCATCTTCAATGGTCATGAGCTGACCCCCACCATCGAAGAATATTATCTCACCATCGACGTCCGCCCGAAGAAAAGATTGGTTGAACCACCTTTGGGCCGTGATCCTGCGAGCACCCTCGCCGAATTCCTCAAAGTACCCAAAGTTGAGATTTGAGTAACGCTGGCCATTACCCTTTGACCTTTTTAGTCGGGAGATTCTCAAAACTACCAAAGAAAGATGGCACCAAATCCGCCCGAGCTTTTCTTTTGGCCTTTTTTGGATTCATAATATTCCCTGAGTCCACAGTCGCCATGAACCCTCTCCTGGCCCATGTTGTGAGACAAGTTTGCATCAAGTGGGACTTCATTCTCATGATCCTGGCGGAGTCTTTCTTGTCTCTTAACAAGTTTAAAGCTAATGGGAGGAAGAAAATGTCTCATGCGCCTATTAGCATTCTTTACACTTGATTTATCTCTCATATTGATGAAACATCTTTCCACATGACTTTTATTGAGGATAAAGATCACACTCACACATTCGAAAAGCTTATACACTTACAGATACAACCTCATATAAAGTCATTCCACGGATGGTGCCGTTTTTTTAGGAATCTAACTCCGGACCAAATCCAGTGAAAATTCAAGGGGTCCCAATTCCAAAACACCCGCCTTGCTGTCGCTAACATTGATCCCATACCTTTGTTGGGATTCGCTGGTGCCACTACCTATTACCTATTGAGGATGGTCAGACAGTATGGGGCTCTTCAAGAGGTCCCACCGCCATTTAGGGGACAGTTATTCAAGTTCAACCTCACGCACGATCAGATGGATGAGCAAGAAATCGCCCTTCGATAGGTGGACATCAACAATATTAAGGATGCTTGGAAGAGCTGTCAAAAGCATACCATTGTCCAAGCTCCCGAGCTAGAAGGCAAGATGAGACTCCATCAAGCATCCTTGGCGTACATCCACCGCCCGACGGATCCTAATTGCCAAGTCATCCTACCATTTGTCCCTCTAGAGGTCATTCACCATGGTCTCCAGCAAGAAGACGGCCAATGAGCCAGGAAGTAAGGATAGGTCGCCCAAAACTCTCATTTTGTGGTCAAGGGAGTGGGCATTTTGATATCGATGGATTTGCTACTCATCGAGTTTATATCATGCTTTAGTATCTGTTCTGACGTTCTTTTGAAATCTGATGTTATAACTCTATTTCAATTTGTGATATAAAATCTTTATTTCTTTACTGACTCCGTTGTTAATACAGTTATTACGTGTTTTTCCGTTTGACCATGCATTCTTTTGTAAATAACCCGCGATAGAGTCTATTCTCGCAGCTTAGATTTGCTGGAGAATTCGCATATCCCGAGTTTGTTGCAAAAGATTATACTATCAAAGGAGGCCGCGTATGTTTCTCTTTGAAATCAAATAATGGATTCCGCCTTTTCACAAGTAGACATTGCAGGCTTTCCACATTCACGTAATCGCACTAGGTCCGTAACAGCACGTATGGAAGCACGTGCATAGGAGGAAGCACAGAAACAGAGTCTAGGAGCCGCCGCCTTCGCGGAGGTCCAAGACTTGAGGGCAATGATGATCCAGTTATCTGTCGAAGTCAAAGCACTTTCAGTACAGCGCAACTAAAATCAAGTGCAGCTTCTTCCGTCGACTGATATGCCTGGCCTTATTGACGACAACCTGGCAAATCCAGTTGTTGAGATAGCGGCAGTTCAAGTTCCTGCGCTTGCTCCTCTTGATCCCATCTCAGCAGCCATCTCGGCCTGATTAGAAGAGGAGACTAAGAAGCGGTTTGCCGACCTGGAGCAGCAGCTCAAGGATAAGCATGGACTCGAGAATGTCGGGGATCTGTCCCGATATGACAAGATCAGCTTCCCCGATAAGTTTAAAGTTCCCTCCTTCACGAAATATTCAAGGAAAGGTGATCCAATAGCGCATTTGGTCTATTATACCAATCAGATGGGTCGATATGTGAAAAACATCCCCTTGTTGATCCAGACATTCCAGAATAGCTTAGAGGAGACTGCGCTCCGTTGGTTTCTAGACCTCAAGGCTGATAAGATCTTAAATGGGAGGATCTGGCTAAGTTGTTCGTAGAACAATACCAATACAACACCGAGATGGCCCTAACTTGGGAAGTGTTGTCGCGCACAAGAAAGAAGAGGGATGAAGCGTTTAGAACTTTCGCCCATAGGTGGCGCATGTTGGCTGCTGAAGTTCGTCCGCCCCTTAAGGAAACCGAGCTGGTAAACCTGTTTGTAAAGACCCTTCCTAACGAGTTCTACCAAAAGCTCATTGGGTCAGGATTTCAAAACTTCCCATAGCTCTTTGAAGCCGGAGAGCGAATCGAAGGCAGAATGCATGAAGGAAGAATAGTGGAGGGTACCAGCAAAAGGACACCAACTAGAAAGGAAAAAGAAGTCGAGGTTTCCTTTGTCCAAGCTCCTGTTGCACATCAATGCCGTTTTCCCAACCTACCTCCGGTCAGCCAGCATCTATATTAGGAAATTATCAGAACAACAAATATCAGAATGCTCAACCAAAAAAGCCAAGGCAATTCACTCCCTTGCCGATGCCGTTATCCCAGCTTCTTCCCATGCTGATAAGCAAGCATCTTGTCGCCAAGGAAACTGTCCATGATTCTCCCCCGAGATTTCCAGGGTTTGATCTCTCCAAATCATGTGTGTTCCACATGGGCGAAAAGGGACACGATGTTGATTATTGTTACACCCTCAAGCTGAGAGTTCAGAATCTATTGGAAGAAGGCCTCCTGACGTTCCAAGACTTCGAGCCGAACGTGCAGCGAAACCCACTACCAGGCCATGCTTAGAACGTTGGAGTCATTGAGGAGGCCAAAAGCGTCACCAAGAAGAGATTCCGAGTTGATGTCGTTGAGATGTATCAGGCACTTGTTTCAGCTGGACACTACAACAGTACGGATATGATTTTCATCCAAGAAAAGCGTACACGCATCACTAAAATGGTCCAGACGGGAGTAATTCGGGCTACCCCAAAAGAAGTTATCGACTATGCACTGACAATAGTTCATGCAATTCGCATTCCCAATATCACTCCTGTCGAACCAGACCTCTGGAGGTAGTCGCAATCGAGGCTGGCAACTTGTTAGCTGAGCCAGAAGATGCAGTCGTGCCTGAAATAATGCTAGCCCAGCCGGACGAAGGTCGTGATCTAGAAGCCGACTCCCTATATAGCTGGCGCTATTAGGATCAAGAGTTCTTGAGGAACGCGTACACAACAGGTGACATAGTGGATACCTTGGGTGAGCCTAGCGACGGATATGACTTCATGGTAGAGTATTCACCCCCGCCTTGGTTATTCGAGGAGCACCTCCCTGAGACACGAGCTCACTGGAATGAATAGGGAGGGGGGTTTGGCGTGCTTGAACCCACTGATGAGATAGTCACGTTAATTGATGTGGATCAGCCCATCAACACTGAAGAAGCCGCTCATGATGATGCGGTTGTCCCTGAAATAATACTTGACTTGAACAAAATATTCGTTGCTATGGTGGGGCCAGTTATAATAGACCTGACCGTCGAGGAGGGTCTATGCGATTATCAGCTTGAAGATGAAGGCCACATGGTCATTGACCTCACTTCCGAAGAATTCATCCGCATGGAGGCTCGGCTGGATGCTAGTTTGGATATTGTATGAAGAAATTTCTGCCCAGTTACAGTCGATACACCATCGACGGATGCGAGTGATGACACGGCAGTTATCCCCGACGCCAAGGCGGTTCCCTAGGACTATGGGACCGAGGCGATTGATTTAGTCACCCGGACAGGCAGCTCTTATGCACCTCCGGGGCCATCTCAGAAGAAGCCTTTGACTAAAGTAGAGGCCGAACATCTGTTGTCTGTTGTAAAAACTAGCGAGTTTTCTGCCAGCTCAGATCTCCGTCCTTGACTTATTCCAATCTTCGGAAAAGCACAGAGAGGCCCTCCTGAAGGTGCTTAATGAAGTACACGTCCCAACGACTACCGACGCGCTCCAGTTAGAGGAATTCGTAGGCTCTGTTCTCATGAAAGATCAGATGTCGTTTGCCGATGAGGATCTTCCATCTGGTGGTCCTTCGCATTCTAATGCTCTCCACATCTCTATCAAATGCCGAGACAAGATGGTCTCAAGAGTCCTTATTGACAACGGGTCTACTATGAATATTTGTCCTCTCAATACTTATCACCTTCTAGGATTCGAGGAGTCGCAGATGCATGCATCTAAGTCGTATGTCAGAGCTTTCAACGGCATGAAGAAGAATGTTCTGGGCGAGGCCAAACTGGAAGTGCTGATTGGGCTCGAGAAATTCTCGACGACGTTCCAAATCCTAGACATTCCGTCTTAAAGCCAATGTCATTTACCTTAAAAACTAGTCACGATTGACATTCTATCGGGTCGATACTAGTAAATTGCTTCTAATTGTCCTTGCAAGAGCTGCATGTAGAGTCCATCTTTTTCCAATTTTCTACTTTCCTAGATGGAGTTTCCTAATGTTTTCATACATTTGACCGAGTAAATGCATCTTTATATTCCATAAGATTGTGCATGATTAAAGTTGATAATAAGAAGGAGCTGAGCTTTACAGTACACACACGTTATCCACATACTTAAGCCAATACACCTATGTCACGGGCCAAAAGTGGTGACACCTGTATGCAAATTAAAAATGAACTAAGCACGGCCTACACCTGAGACAAAGCTAGGTAAAGGACATATCTTCCTCCGGAACCAATCAAAACTTAGCATTCAAGGCAGAAGCTCATTCATAAAATTCTTGAACTAGAAATCAACTACTGATTGTGCGATGTACCTTAAGTAGGTTGGGATCAAGAATTTCCTACCCTCTAGAGACCATTTTCACAGGAATAAAAGAAACGGAAACGGATACGCATTTAGTCGGGACCTTTTACCTACAATTTGTTATGAATATTCGCATGAAGTTGACCCCTCAGGTTCCTCTAAAATTTCCAGGTTCTCCAATCCTGGCAATGGACTCGTTAGTTAAAACTCGATAATGAAGGCACCTGCCCTGCCGATAAAATAAAGGTATAGCGAAAAGAAGAAAAAGATCCAATATCATTGAACTCTGACACAGTTGTGCATTCACATTAAGAGAGCTGATTTCGTGTAGACATAAAATCCAAAAGGTACAGATAGAACCAGAAAACTATAGACACCAGAATTGGAAAATGCAACATAACCATTCCAAAATTGGTATAAACTGTTCACTGCAGACGTCAACACTAACATCAGACAATACCTTCGCTTTCATCATCGCTCTCGTCCTCGGCCAATGAACCAGAAGAACCAGAAGCTAACTATGAGTCGAGGTAGGACGCGATGTTATCACTGCTAGATGAATGCACTGGTGAATCCGTCACAAGACTCATCTGAAGCAGGATACATTCAATATATAAACCATGTCAAATTTCGAATACCGAACGCCCATTTTAGAGAAGTTGAATATGGAAGCAATCAAATAAGGTGGAAATAACTGTTATCAAATGAAAAACGGAAGTCGCCAGGTCAGGACAGTTAGACACCATTTTTTTTTGCAAGCTAAGGATGGGAAGGGGGAAGATAAGAACGGAATAAAAGATCCTTCAGACCTCAATTAGGATTTACTGCCATTAGGTCAAAGCCTTGATCCATAAACACCAATCAGTCAAAATGGCGAATACAGTCAGCACTTTCCACCCACGTGAAGATAAATGCCAATAAGTGTGTCGGGGCGAAGGTTTGCCCTGCCACCGCCCCTGCGACCCGTGCAGTGCAGGGCAGTCCGCCCCGCTGCGCCCATCCCCACACCGCCCCCACAGGCAAGGAAATGCTCCCTCACAAACGACACAGACATTTCCCAAATCTTGTTTTGATCCACTAGTATTTTCGACTTATATTAAATATCCAGCAACAAGAACTAGGGAACAAAAAACTAATAAGCACCAAGTATGAGAAGCCATCATAGAATTTTCCTGAAGTGGAATAGTGCACGTCCCTCTATTAAATCCTAGAAGACAAGATTTTCCTATACCTTTGCCTTCTATCTATGAGGAAAATCTAGTAATAACTCCCTCGGATATTCAATCCCTATCAATAGCAGCTTCCAAACCAAATTCGACAAAAATCTCGAAGGGGACCAACGAGGCAACGACCGAGTTCAGTGTTCGCTCGACACTGTTCATGCTTAAACGGAGTCCACAGAGAGAGAGAGAGAGACCTTCAAGAGTCGCTGGTGCAGAGGAGAGGAGTTGGCGCCGAGCTGGCGGCGGCGAGCGGCGAGCCGACGAGGTCCGACGTCGATTCTGCGAGTAAAAGGGGTTAATTGGGTGGGATTTGACCTTAAGTATAATCACGGGGTTAAGAAATTACTACACACTTCTTAAGAAATTACTACACACGTCGGAGGGATACCGCCGGTGCCCTTGCACCAAGAACCACCGACGACGGGGACCGAGGAACGGAAAAGGAGGCGCCGGTACGAGATGGAGCACCGCTGATGGGGAGCTCTGTCTGGTCGCCGGAGACTCGGCGGTAATCCGACGACGCTTTGGTCACGCGACGGAGGAGGCCCAGAGGAAGGACGACGCCGCGACGGAGGAGTCGCGGTGGCGAAGCTCTCGGTCGCGGTCTCGTCTCAGTTAGGGCCTGGTCGCGCCTTGGACCCGTGGAGGAAACCGCCGGCGGGATGAGGATGACCGGCTTGGGCTTGTTGCCCGTTGGGTCCGAACAAAGTATAAAAATTTAGGACTCGTGTCCGACCCAAAACAAATAATAAAGAAATCGGGGCATTTGACAGAAGCAAGGGAAGCAATGGGCTGGGCCGAGATTAATTGGGCTCGATCTTGAAGGTTCCAATAAGTTTAGGGCCTTCCTTCTTTCCTTTAAGCCCAAGTTCATTTAGCATATCGGGCCAATTTCAATGTAACTCGTGAAATTTACTGTTTTTTTTTTTTTGGTCAACGTGAAATTTACTTAAAGCGGACATGTTATTACTAAGTGAAAATTGTTCCTAACGCTTAGATGCAATGTGAATGCCGAATTACGCTATATAGATATCTTGGTTTAGGAATTCAAATCGATCCCTAATTTTCAATGCAATGGCTGGCAAGACTAAAAATCGACGAATTCAGGCGTCGATGCACGAAATAAAAGGCTGACAAAACAAAAGTGCAAAGCAATGTGTGGTAAATGGACTTGATCGGACTGACTTGTTGATAGGTTATTGGTCTTTAATTTAGTCAGAAAGTGGCGGTGACCCGACTTTCGAACCGGTTTGAGATTGAAGAATCGTTCCATAGAATAGCCTCCCTATCACATTCAAGACCCATATTTACCGTGTACTGAGACTCCCTACCATTTATCGTGCTTACTGCAAAATTTATCATCGACAAAACGTATTTTCCACTTCAGAAACATGCAATTTCTTCATCGTATTATAATTGATCCGAAACTAAATTGCGATTGGAACCAAACTTGTGATTAAAGAGGGTGGTGGAGAGGTGAAAAGGAGATAAAGAAAGAAAAGAGAAAGGAAGGTTGTTCATGTGAAGCTCACTCTTCATGTCTGTTCATTTGAAAATGATGCGGAAGACTGAATTTCTGTATATTTCGATATATAGAAAAGAGTACACGAAGAGCCTATTTATAGGCTTTATTATAGGACTATCAAATCACATACGTGAGGCGGCGTCTACTGGATCTGGCTAGTCTGAGGGCAGCAAGTCTAGTGGTGATGTTCGGCTCAAAGGCATTTGAGCCGAACATCATGTGTCCTTTGCGATCGACTTTGCTATCGGGACAAGAACTTGACAAGTGCGGCCGTTACAGCTAGTGTGGCTACAACAAGCGGAATAAGCCAGGCACTGTTAAGCAAATGTTACTGTGCAAAGACGCGTCTTCGCAACATCAAAAAATACCTCAGTGAAAAAGAAAAGCTCGACTTGGCGACGCATTGCCGACGTCGTAACACGACTACCGTGGCGCTTACTCATACGGAATGAAGCACTCAAATGAACACTGTCGAGTGGTGTGGATGGATTTAGTTTGTTACCGAGTGTAAAGGGTGCATGGGGTGCAAGAGGATGCACCAGGTGCGATGTGCACCTAGTGCACCTAGGATATCGCACCCGGCGCACGTAGGATTTCGGATACAAATTTGAGAATGATGCAAACGACTGAATTTCAGTATGTTACGATATATAGAAAAGAGTACATAACACCTATACATAGGCTTTATTAGAGGACTATCCAAGGAAATCAGAGGAAATCAAATCATATATGCATAACCAAAATTGATATAGAAAATCAAAGAAAATATCATACATATCTTTAGAAGATATCTAAAATATCTCTGGCAATTGCCCAAATTCTTGTGACAACCGAACATAAGTTCCACACGAGAGTGTAGATGCTTGCCTCCACGGCTTTCTTCCAATCATTTTTGAAGCGTCGTATCCAAAATTTGCCTTCGCACCGAGATAAAAGGAACCACCACCATATTTCTAGACTTACGATAAATTCATGAACTTCATATTAAAGTTTCATCGACCCAAGTGTCAGCAGATCAACACGATTCGGCTCGATTAAGCAACACACATGAAATTATATAATATGGAAAGAAAAATTGTAGTGTTAGGAGAGAGCCATGATGACCTGGAAAATTGTTCAAAAAGTCCTAAATCTATTGTACTTTTACCAATTCAGCCCTAAATATTTTAATTTAACCAATTGAGTCCTAAACCTTTTCACATTTTGCCAAAAAAGTCCATCTGGCCAATTTTACCGAAAATCGCTGACGTGGACGCTAATCATCCTACTTGACAAAGTTAGCGTTGACGTGGATAATTTTTTTAATTTTTTTAAATGTATTTTCGAGTTATGTCTATATTTTATTTTTCCTTTTTTTTTCTCTTTTTTTTTTACTGGTGTTGGCAAGGGTTGTCGGGCGTTCGATGGCCATAGTAAAAAAAGTGAAGAAGAAAAAGAGAAGAACGGAAAAAAGGAAAAACAAAATAATAAAAAATTGAAAAAAAATTATTTTAAAAAATAATGTAATTTTTAGGATTCAATTAGTACAATTAAAAGTTTTAGTCTAAATTGACAAAAATACAATAAATTGAGGACTTTTTGGACATCTTCAAACAAATAACAAGGACAACATAGGACCAACCTTGCAATTCTTCCACCAAAAGGTCCAAAAGATGGAGGGCCCTTGTCCCATTAACGGCCACTAGTATGAACCACACTCTCACTCGTTGCCTTAATCCATTAATTGATGTTTAAGTTGGGGCAAGTACTTGAAAGTGCCATCCCGTATTGATAACCTACCATTTTGATAGGGAAATTCCAGTTTCAAAGGATGCATTCCTTGATGTTTTAGGGCGTGTTGATGGGGAAGTTTTTGAAACCGCACTGAAGCGTGAACTGGAAGTTAAAAAAAACCTTACTTTCATGGAGGACCACTCCTCAACAGCCTTTCTAAAATAGGTCTCCGATGATCTTGGTTCAATGTTTAATGAGTGATAATTGACGACGTCGTTTTAGCAGGCCAGTGGTCGGCGAGGGTCTGCGGGCCCCGAATCGCCGACCCTTACTAGCAATGGAGGGGCGGCGGCGGCGAGGGCCTGGATTTTCTAAAATAAGCCTTTGTTGACCTTGGTTCGACGTTAGATGGATGGTAATGAATGACATCATTTTAGCCGACCAGTGGTCGGCGAGGGTGTGCGGGGACCAGTGGCCGATGAAACCCTACCATTGTCGATCCCCATGGTGGTGGTGGTGGTGGTGGTGGCGGTGGCAGTGGCGGCGACGGCTTCGTTTTTTATTCATTTAAATAATAATTAGATTAAAAATCATATTTGGACCAGAGGATATCGTTTTTAGCCATATCATTCATATTTTAGCCATGTTAGTGCCACGTAGGAGAGAGAAAATAATAATAATAAATCATGTCAGCATTTTCTGTTAGCCAAATTGGATGAAGTTAACTGAAGTACTTGATTGCACAAATTTGACAAGTTTTAGAATTTGATTACACTTTTTGAAAGTTTTAGAACTCAATTATACTTTTGTGATAAGTTTTAGAATTTTCGGTACACTTGTCCCTAAAATTAACCACCTTCCATCCTATATATCTTAAACCTCTGGATCTAGAAACAAAGAGAGAACAAAACCGTAATAGATACCCTATCAAGCAACGTAACTGGTCTTAATTACCAAAAATCATGTCTGTAAGAATTTCCTGTCTCTCTCTACCTCTGAAGCCATCAACCTTTGATGGGGAAGAGAGATTCCTCGATCGTTTCAGGAATCGTTGATTTGATCATAAGCGACCTTCACGCATGCAAGGGGGTTTCTATCCATCTGCTTTCTATGTTTTTGTCCATGTCTATTGGGTGAAGAACTGACTACTTGCCTAATAGAATTCTATCCATAAATTGCCAAAAAAAAGTCATAAACTTAATACACTTATCTCAATTTAGTCCTAAATCTTTTGACAATTTATCAATTCAATCCTAAACCTTTTGAGGATTTGTCAATTCAGTCCTAAACCTTTTAAAGAATTTCCAATGTAGTCCTTTCGGGCTCACCGTCCTACGTGGCATGACCGGCGCTAACGTGAATAATTTTTTTTATTTTTTATTTTCTCTTTTATTTGTTTTATGTTTTCTTCACAAGGCCGGCTGGCCGAGGGCCGCGGGCAAGGGTCTCGTCCCTCTCTATGGTAGGCGAGAGCTAGGGTGAGGACCGCAGCCCCCTCACAAGCCACAATGAGGGGTCATGAGCCTTTGTCAGATCTGTGAGGACTTCGTAGCCCTCGCCCAGGGGCCGACAAGGGTCGCCAGCCCTCGCCCAGTGGCCATCGGCCATGTTGGCCCTATGAAGAAAAAAGAAAAGAAAAGAAAAAATTTCAAAAAAAAAAAAACTATCCACATCAGCGTCACCCATGCCACATAAGATGGTCGGTGCTGATTGACCACCACATCACCGATTTTTGGCCAAAATTAATCGAAATGACTACATCGGTAATTCATTAAAAAGTTTAAGACTAAATTGACAAATCATCAAAAGATTTAGGACTGAATTGAAAAATCATCAAAATGTTTAGGACTATATTGGCCAAATTAAAATATTTATGACTGAATTGGTACAGTGCAATATGTTTAAGACTTTTTTGGAAAAATTTCTTAACTTATCGCTAAGATCATGATACATTGCAATCAACTTGAGTTTGGGTGATATATGTCATATCTTCAAGAGGTAAACTGAATCAATCTATACCCTTGGTCAACTCATATGACTGATGTTCAGTAAGGTATACTCATTGTATTAGGGAAAATTACCAAAACAGTCCTAAACCTATTACAATTGTGTCAATTCAGTTTCAATTTTATTTTTTTTGCCAATTGAGTCATACACCTTTTGTATTTGTGCCACTTCAGTCCATTTGGCAGGTCGGCGCTAACGTGGCCATTAATTAATAATATTTTAATCTTTCAATATTTTTTGAATTGTTGTATTAATTTTTGAATTTTCTTTTATTTTTTCCTTCCTTCCTTTGCTTTCTATTATGGGTGAGCATGGTTCCATGATAGAACCTGGAACCTAGAGAACCAAACCGATGGAAACCGATCAGTTTCAGGTTTTAAGGTATGGAGAGTAGGTTCCCGATTCCAAAAATTAAGGAACCTGCTCTAACGGGTAGGTTCCAAGTTCCAAGTAGGTGGAACCTGGAACCGGAACCTGGAACCTAGAGCAATTTTTTATATTTTTTCTTGGTATATGACTTCGCGTCATCCTGTAGTATTCCATGGTGTCCGATGATGAGTATATAATCGGGAACCACTTTATCATTGAGACTTTTACTTTGTTAATGTTTCATATTTTTTGTGCGTCTAAATATGAGTTGTGATCAGTAGATTTTAGCAGCAGGTGGTAGTCATTAAATGTGATTATTCACTGCAATCATTCAACTAATAATACATGTGGAACCGACCCTAGAACCTATGACAAGGTAGGTTTTGGGTTCTAAGGTATGCAGGGTAGGTTCCAAGTTTCGAAAAATGAGGAACATGTATAGACGGATAGGTTCCAAGTTCTAGGTAGAACCTATACGGAACCTGGAACCGCTCACCTTTACTTTCTATTTGTGGCCGGCGATGGTCGCGGCCCTCGCCCGAATCAAGGTGAGGTGAGCAAGGCGGTGGCTGGCAACGCCATGGCCGCCTTCGTCCACGACCGGCGAGTTGCGGCCCTCGCCCAAGGGCCGGCCAGCTTGCCGACCACAAACAGAAAGCAAAGGAAGGAAGGAAGAAAAAAAAGAAATTAAAAAACTAATAAAAATTGGTCACGTCAACGCCAGCCAGTCAAATAGACTGAATTGATACAAATGCAAAAAGTTTAGGATTCAATTAGCAAAAAAATAATTTAGGTCTGAATTGATATAATTGCAATAGGTTTAGAATAATTTTGGTAATTATCTCCGTTGTATGGCATATGATGAACCATCCAATTGTACTTGCCAAATTTCTTTTTTTGTTTGTTTACTGAGATCAATTGTACATGTGTGAATTTGTATTACGTAGAACACATGATGAAAAGAGAGATCAGTTTTCCAAGATGTTCCGGAAGTCCCGAGAGAAAACATATGTCATGCACCTAGTACACGACACGGTGGGATCGATCTTCTCACTTGTTTTTCGTTTCGAACAAAACAAGATTACATTTTTTTTTCTGTGCTTTACGCTTTTAATTATTTTGTAAGGAGTAAGGGTCGCGGAGCCTTAATTAAGTCAAGAGAAGTAACCTTCTCAATTGCAACTATGTTTTCTGTCTAAGGCGGATAACGTGATTTTGGCCGTGAATCTTGTCATTGTTTTGGTCCTTGATAGAGTGTCTCATGGAACCTCCCTATCTGTATCTCTCCTTTAATTTTTCGGCTAGTCACTCTAATGGCCTCGGCCAAGCAGGGCCCAAGCCTAGCACATGGGCCGGCACGTCACATTAGAGGAATGGGCCAACCGAATCGGCACCTCAGTTTTCCATAGCCATTCCAGACAAAGGAAGAATGTCCAAATCCTGAGCGAAAAGTTTTCCTTAAGCAATTCTTTAACCACAAGGAGCCAGCAAGCAAAACTAGTAGAGACTTTACATGCACCAGGAATAAAACCAGCTATGGAATTTGTCAAGTCACTATATAAATCTGACTACAAGTCACTTTCTACTCATATCCTCGAACCAATGAATACTAACTACTGGCTATTTGGTCGACTGAGAAGCTCTCTGCTTTTTGGTCTGAGAAGCTCTCTGCTTTTTGGTCGACCGAGAAGCTCTCTTCTTTTTGCCTCTTCCAGAAATAGTACGAAGCTTCGATCCACCGTGGGTGAACCAGCAACTTCTTTTCCTTGACCGCCCAACGCGACTTCTCCGTCCCGGCATCCATTGCAACCACATGGGTTACTGAATCGTCGAGGTCCACTGTGCATGTGGCTCCCAACTGCTCTGCCATCTTCCACAGATGGTGGTGGCTGGCAGGGAAGTTCGTTGGAAACACACGGCTGAAGACGATCTTACAGCCTTCAAGGACTTCCTTGCGAAGCGTCTTCAAAACCTGCCCAACCAAATACACAAGATGACTTCTCCGAAGTGAAATGACCGGTTTCCTTAATCTAGCTACTGGCTAGACCATCACTTCAGGATGTTCTCAAATAGGATAGTGCAGGAGTACAGTACAGTACAGTACAGTACAGTAGTGCTCCACAATCTTTCCCTTGTTTCTTCCCGTTTCTTAACAGCCTATTTATTCTGATCACAATCTCAGTTCTAAAAACCTTGCCTGAAAGCATTTAAGGCATCTCTCTGAGAATCTCTTGCCTGTATTCATCAATTCAATACACTCTATAATCCATGATTCCCTAGCGTGTTTCAGCCAACTTTTAAGTCACGATTCCAAAACAGCAGCATATTCATTTCAACAGTATAAGTTCTTTACATTACTGGGAGTATTGGAAACTAGTAATAATACAAATTCAGTAATAAATGGTCAATGACCCCTTAGAAGGAAAAAAATACCTGTCTAACGTCTCTTCCAGCAAGCTCGTCCTCAAGTTCCTGAAGAGCAAAAATCCACACATAAGAAAAGACAACAAACGGAAGTGACTCAGTTATTACCTCAGTTGTATATAAAGAACACAGCACGAGCGAGCGTGCAGGACATATAGTCGGACAAGGAATTTGTTGTCTTAAAACGATAAAGACCATAGCCACACTCCAAAATGTTACAAAGTCATTATACAGTCCAAGAATGGCGCATACATGAAAAAATATGGTATGGATCCGTTTGAGAACTCCAATAACAGTGGCAAGAGCTCCATCACACTCGCTTTCATCCGTCTCCATCTCAGACAGAGATCTACATGAGAATCCAAATTGTTGACAGCTTGAAGCAAAGTAATGGTACCTTTCCATCAGTATCAAATTTTCCTTGTGCTTTGTCCATGCCTAAGATAACAAGAGAATTCAAGAATCAAAATGATAACTCAAAAGAACCATAGAGAGACTCCCTCAAAAGGAACAAATACTCCTCTACCAAGCTGAATTTTCTGCTTCTGAGGGGCATAAAAGCCAATGAAAATGTCATTTATTGATGCCAAAAACTAACTGAGAACCCCACGTTGAACACCCACGTTTTTATTCAGGACTTAAAAATATCTATCAAATCAAAAACAGCCAATAAAGCATGAAACATGCGATTGTGACATGTCGTAGCTATGTGCTTTATTGTCTGGATAGAACAAAAACACCTAAAGCATAATTGATACTCCATTCACAGAAAAGTTATAGATCGGTGGAATCATTCTTCATACAGCCAAATAAAAGTATGCATACGGATTCAAAACCCCCAAAAAAGGGAAGCAAAACAAAACTGAACAACAATTCTCATGCAACCCAATCCAAAATATGATAACACAAGAAAACAAAGATTAATATCAAACTCCTGACCATATAAGGAAAATAGAAAAGCAAACCAAAACCAAGCACTAATCCAGTGAAAACCCCATCTAAAATTGACCTTGGGGAATTTCAAAGACAAACCATCATCGCCTTCATAAAAGAAACTTTGACAGCAAACCATATCAGAATCTGTTTCGGAGTTATTTTGAAATCCATTTACCTGTTCTGTATCATCTAATATCAGTACACAACTTTCTTGGCCCAGCACCACATCAAGGCCTTTTTGGTGTCTTTGGGTACCATCATCTCGGGAGATCACTCTTTCATGGAAGTACTCTCTTGTTGGGTCAAGTAGCTTAGCCATTTCCTGGGCGTAAGATCGATCACCCATTGTGTATATGTACATCTCAAACATTTCACTAGCTTCCTTTAAGAAGGTCCGCACAAAGGGTCTCAACTTGGTCATTGTGTGCATATGCTCCAACACGAAGAGGCTGCCTTTAGAGACGTCTGCCCATTCCATTATGATTAAATCCAACAATGGAGACAAAAACCAGGACTTAGAAATGCACCCATAATGTAAACAAAAAATAAGACACGGAGGAAACTTGTAATATGGCTCGTGGCACCACATAAAACGAAAATTCACAGTCCACACAGAATCTAAACTGGCAGGAAAGGGTATACCTTGCCAAGAATCTACTTTGCCTCTCAGGTGTCCCTCTTCAGTAGTAATATGCGTAAGCGAAGTTGAATTGAGCAATGTATGATCTAAGTCAAGGATCAAGTAAAGCTTTTTGTAACGTAGCAAATTTTTCATGTCTGTCTTTCGCAACCGAGCAATCTCATCATTAGCAAGCCTTAAACCCTGCATATACAAGTATTATATCCAGCTAAGATAAAAACAGTAAAATCTACAATAAATGACAAAGGAAAAGTCAAACATTTCCTTTAGCAAAAAAAAAAGAATGTACGGTCAACCCTGAGCTATTTTAGAGAAATGAACATCTTGATCCACAGTCCAAGATTATTTTACAACTCTAATTGATTTATACTTTTCCATGTTGGACTAGTCTGTCTAACAAAGGCAAAACAGAAACTTCTAGCATATAAAATAGCTTCCGAGGTGCTGGACTCATGCTATTCTGACACAAATTTGTTTCTTTAAAATTCTTCTGATGGAAAAAAATCACGACTAGATGGCACCCACATTAGCCAAAATGGAAATCAAAAAATTTGCTGAATGGTAATTCTAAGCAGGGCTCATCCAGGATAGGACATGGCAATCAGTAAACGTAAATTTCAAACAAAAAAAATCAGTAAAACGTAAACAAACTTCTTTCCTTGTGAAAAGTAAGTTCATGGAGCAAACACCAAGCTAGAAAGAGAAATATCCAATTCTTCAGACTCGATATTACAGTAAAATAACATTTTCAACCTTCTTCACTTTTAAATATATTGAGGTGGAAAATGAAGCTCTAGCTTTTATTAGACACTCAGGATGGGATTAAAGTACTCCAACAGAGATAAGGTAGGACAAAGATTCAAAGAATATTTCCTCAGTCAAGTCCTTTTAAACAGCATTTTGGCTTGGAGATAATTTCCTGAAAGAAAAACTTCACTCAGACACTTCGTCAAAAGTATACTTTTGTTTGAGAAGCATTCCAGGAAAGTTATGAACTATAATAACGACAGAGAAGGGCAAGATACCAAAAATACAGACGTTAGATGCCTAGAAGGGAGGCTAAAATGGCCAATGATGCACAGCTAGATCAATGATCGACGTCATTTAATAGCTAAGCACGCATTCGCTTATACAAACAAAAAGTTGGAAGGCTGGTAAAAACTAGAAGTAACTCAAGGATATGAGAAATCAATAAGATGACAAAAATGAATATCAGGACAGCAGAAACAGAATGTCAATTATGAAGTGTTTGGGCAACAGAATAAATAACGATCAGCATAAAACTCTTTGCACTAAATGGAGAATTTATAAGTTAGCTAACTGAACGGTTACATCAGTATAATGTAATCTTTTTGTTTAATTGTCTCTGTAGACACAGGCTTCTAACAGGGATAGCCTCCTGTATCCAAAGAGTTCTTGAATAAAGAATAATCAAGTTAAAAGAATTACACAGATATATTCACACATTATCAATTAGGAGGCTGTTTCATGTGAATGATGCCAATTTTTCTCAACTAACCTTTTTTCCATGTTTTATTTACAAAGCAAACGAGACACGGGTAAGAGATTAAAGAGCTTACTTTCCATTTTAGAACCAGAACTGATTGAAATTAAGCCACAACTAATCATTGTTCATTCATTACCTAAAAGGAAAGAAAGATCTATTACAAGCAAAACACTGCTCAAAATCACTAGTTACCAAACAGTTCAGGGACCCCCTTTCTTCACCCCGTTCCAACCTCTCTCAAGATTTATAAACCATATAAGACACGTCAAACCGGTGCGAGCTTTCGACTTTGGGATTTGATGTCATACCTTATGTATATAGCCAAATGTTACACCTGATTCTTCTTCAACGCGTTTCCCACAACACACGCACATTCCCCCAAAAGAACCAGGATGTGAACAGGAATCCTGCTTAATGGTTGTTTCTGCACATTATCAAATGCCCGATATTATCTGGTCATCCTAAAGGAAAATAAAATGTAAAGCAGCGAAAGAGCACCAGTGACTAAAAACCAACTGCTAGCTCATAATTAAGATCATTCTGTCATTTAACAGGAGCTCAACACAGACTTGTGGGTTTTGAATCAACAGTAAAAAACTGGATGAATAAAATCAACACTTCCCCAGCTGCCAGTTTACCATTGTGGCATTGATCATGTCAAAGATTCCATCACCGCATCAAAATAAAAGAACAAGCTATCATGCTAAATGTTAAGCCAAAATAAACCACTTGAAAAGCCAGTCAAGTCATGTCATTCATTCTCTAACTTATTTATTCACCAATTGGGTAGTCTTGTTTGACGACAGTTAAGAACCTTTCTGTCTGAATAAGAAGGATTGCAAGACTTAGCTTCTGGCTATTCCTAAAGCCAAAAATTGGACTTACAAGGCAACACAAGCTTCCTGGTGAAACCACAGTGAAGAATCTTCCACTTTTCTTCCCCGTGGTTACAATTAATGCATTCTAAAGTTAACAGAAATATAATGTTGACATGTCATTAGGATGCAAGTTCAGCAAACGATGTTCTATTCATCCATATGTATGTGGTTACCGTAATTGTGCGTGGGCACCGCACAAGATCATGTGAGCATATCTCCACAATCATCATAATTCGAATTCAGGGGTACTATTAAACTTAACTCTTCAGGAACTACCATGCATGAAATTGCCAAACCACTTTTCTTAGAAGTAAATGAAAGTGCCACGATGTTGAGTCAATGATAAGCTAGCATATAAGAGCTCCTTGTTAATCTATAACGTCGCAAAATCTCTAGCTCTTCATGTCCTCCTTAAGAATACCTAAGCTAAGAACAGCATCAGACACATCTCATTCAAAATTAGAAGCAATTTACTAGTATCAACCCGTGTAGAATGTCATCGTGACTAGTTTTTAAGGTAAATGACCAAGGCATAAAAAATACCAGAACATATATATGAAGGAGGGAGATTGATGTGATAAAGGTCGTTCTTGCAAGAGCTGCATGCAGAGTTCGTCTTTTGCCGGTTTTCTACTTTCCTAGATGGAGTTTCCTAATGTTTTCATACATTTGACCAAGTAAATGCATCTTTCTATTGCAAAGATTGTGCATGATTAAAGTTGATAATAAGAAAGAGCGATGCTTGATACAGTATACACACGTTATCCGCATAGTTAAGTCAATACATCTATGTCACGTGCCGAAAGTGGTGACACCTGTATGTGAATAAAAAATGAACTAAACACGGCCTACACCCGAGACAAAGCTAGGTAATGGTCATTGCTTCCTCCAGAACCAATCAATACTTAGCATTCAAGGCAGAAGCTTATTCTCAAAATTCTTGAACTAGAAATCAACTAATGATTGTGTGATGCACCTTAAGTAGGTTGGGATCAAGAATTTCCTACACTCTAGAGACCATTTTCAAGGGATAAAAGAAGCTGAAATGGATACACATTTAGTACGGATTTTTTACCTACTATTTGTTCTGAATATTCGCATGAAGTTGACCCCTCAGGTTCCTCTAAAATTTCCAGGCTCTCCACCTTGTGCCTCTTTATCCTGGCAATGAACTCGTTAGTTAAAACTCGATGGAAACCAAGGCACCTGCCCTGCCGATAAAATAAAGGTATGGCCAAAAGAAGAAAAAGATCCAATATCATTGAACTCTGACACAGTTGTGCATTCAAATTAAGAGAGCTGATTTCGTGTAGACATAAAATCCAAAAGTTACAGATAGAAGACCAGAAACCTATAGACATCAGAATTGGACAATGCAACATAACCATTACAAAATTGGTACAAACTGTTCACTGCAGACATCAAAACTATCATCGGACAATACCTTTCACTTTCATGATCGCTCTCGTCGTCAGTTTCGTCATCGGCTGATGAACCAGAAGAACCAGAAGCTAACTTTGAGTCGAGGTAGGATGCGAAGTCATCACTGCTAGATGAATGCACCGGTGAATCTGTCACAAGACTCATCTGAAGCACGATACATTTGATACATAAACCTTGTCAAATTTCGAATAACGAATGCCCATTATAGAGAAGATGAACATGAAAGCAATAAAATAAGGTGGAAATAACTGTTATCAAATCAAAAATGGAAGTCGCCAGGTCAGGACCGTTAGACACCTTTTTTTGCAAGCTAAGGATGGGAAGGGGGAATATAAGAACGGAATAGAAGACACTTCAGACCTCAATTGGGATATACTGCCATTAGGTCAAAGCCTTGATCCATGTACACCAGTCAGTCAAAATGGCTAATACAGTCAGCATTTCCCACCCACATGAAGATAATGCCAATAAATGTGTAGGGGTGAAGGTTTGCCCTGCCACCGCCCCGGGTGCAGGGCAATCTGCCCCGCCCTCATCCCCACACTGCCCTCACAGGCAAGGAATTGCTCCCTCACAAAAGATACAGACAATTCCCAAAATCTTGTATAATCCACTCAACAAAAATTAGAAAAAAACTAAATAGCACCACATGTGAGAAGCCACTATAGAACATTCCGAATTGGAATAGTGCATGTTCCTCTATTAAATCCTAAACAACAAGATTTTCCTATACATTTTCCTTATATAACGAAATTCTAGTAGTGATTCCTTCGATATGGTATAATATCGAAAATATGGTAATCGATTTTCCATCTCGATTTTTATTTTCATCCCCACTCCTTCCAATCAACCAAATGATGTCGAGAGACGGAACGAGGACCCTATCCAATTCGATGCACACCCCGAAATTTAAAGTTCCTTGCATCATCAAGTCATTCCTTTAATTGGTCGAAAAATAGGACCTGGGCAATGTTGCGACCCTCCCGAGGGAGGTCCAGAGAGTCAATCGAATTCCTAATCTCTAGTCTAGAATGAAATTCAACCAACAACTCCAAGATTATGGATTTCTCATATTAATCTATATGCATGCATGATCGAATTGGGGTAAAGATTGGATTTTCGACTTAAAGATCCGTTCTCTACGCAAGTGACCCTAATCTAACATGAATGTGGCCTAAGCGTATTGAAATAATCGAGTCTTGCGCTAAAGTGTAATCTTGCAGACAAAGGTTTAATATTGAACATTCGAGATGTTAATCAAGGGTAAAGTCTAACCTCTTCGAATTAACAGTTGTTCCTCCAATGGAAGGACGCCGGAGGATTGGACAAAGAGGGTGGCCCACGGACAAGGATGTCGGAGAGTCGGTGGGCGGGTATGATGGTTCGCGTATGGTATCCTTCGGTGACGGGAACACTGCCAGTGGCGTCGCACCAAGAACCGCTGACGAAGGGGAGCGAGGAACGGAACAAGGAGGCGCGGGTAAGAGATGGGGTACCGGTAATCCGACGACGCCTTGGTCACGCGATGGAGGAAACCCAGAGGAAGGAAAACGCCGAGACGGAGGAGGAGTCGCGGTGGCGAAGCTCGGTCGCGATCTCGTCTCGGTAGGGCCTTGTCGCGCCTCGGACGCGCTGGCGCGACGCTGCGGACAGGTGGAGGAAACCGCCAGCAGGATGAGGATGACCGGCTTGGGCTTGTAGTCTGGTGGGAGCTACGGACGTAGGAGGGGGTCGCGGGTGGGAGAAGACTGGCGAATTGCTAGGCGGCGTGGTGAGGACGCGAGAGAGAGAGTGACGTCGGGCGCGAGAGTGATGTGTGTCGTCTGTGAAGTGGGTAGAAGAAGATTCTGCTTCTTGTCTGTATAAATTTTTGGGAAATTTTCCTAAACGAAGGCACTGCTCTTATTACAAACAAGCACAGAATATTTCGACCGATCAAGAATATTTTTTTTCTAAAAATAATTTTAACTTAAATTTACGTTAAATTTGATTAAAATAAAAAAATAAAATTTGTAATAAAAAAGTACAAGCAATGGTCGGGGGTCGTCGACCTTCTCCAGAATCGGGAGAGGGCCGGCGACCTCGCGGAGGGTCCAAGTTTTTTCTTTTTAATTTTTTTTCTTTTTTAAGTTTTATCTTTTTTTAAAAAAAATATTTTTTGAGTTTAAAAATAGAAAATGAAAAAGAAAAAAAAAGTAAATGACGAAAATATCATTGATCATCCTACGATATCAAGCGATTTTATTAGACTGATATGGCCACTTCAGATTCTTATTTAAAATTTTTCTTAAAATATTTTTACAATCAGCTTCGTTACATTCCTCTTATCCATAATATTTTCTTTTTCATTCCCGTTGGGCCCGAATTCTCAACATCTCTATTGCTGTCCAAGTTTTGTTAAAAATCCACCTTCCTAATTTAAAACTCCTCCGACCAAACAAAAAAAGATCTCCGGGGCATCAGACCAAAGCAAGGGAAGCATTGGGCTCGGCAGAGATTAAACGGGCTTGATCTTGAAGGTTCCGACAAGTTGAGGGCCTCGCCTCTCTCTTAAGTCCAAGGTCATTTAGCATGAAAGGTTAATTTGGATATAACCCATGAAATTCACTTAATGTGGACATTTATTACTAATTAAAATTGTTTTTTTTTGTCTGGAAATTAAAATTGTTCCTAACGTCTAGATGTAATGTGAATGCCAAATTATATTAAAATGATATGTTGATTTAGGGGTACAATTCGATCACTAATTTTCTGGCTAGCCGGCCCTCGCCTCTGGTTGGTTGCGACCCGGCGATCGGCCAGAGGATGAAGGAAAAAGAAAAGGAAATAAAAAAAATTGAATTTTAAAAAAAAAATCCCAATTTTTTTTAAAAAAATAAGAAATTATCTATGTTAGTGTTGGCCGTAACACATTGGACGGTTGGCCCTTACTAGACCGCCACAACGACGATTTCTGGTCAAAATTGATCATAAGGGCTAAATTGGCAAATCTTTAAAAATTTTAAGACTAAATTGGTAATTCATCAAAATGTTTAGGACCAAATTGACACAATTAAAATGGGGAAAATTTCAAATAATAGCATAAAGTGCCATTGTTTTATCAAATAAGGGCTTGAAGTAGACCTTGTTTCAAATAAGGGCCTGAAGTGCCCTCACTGTTTCAAAGAAAGGCCTGACTAATGGCATTTTCGTCATTTCCCTTTTTTGATTTTTTTGATTTTTTTTCTTTCTTTTTTTTTGCCCTAGCTTCTCGCCGGTGACGGGGCCGGCCACCCCTGAGGGCTGGCCGGCCTCGCCCGGGGCTGCCCTCGCCTGGGAGTGTATCATTGAAAGCTCCAAATACTTTGTGACTGTAGGGACGAGAATGTTCAGCAAGAATCTGCATTTCTATCCAATTTCCAAAAGTATGAGCTCGAGGATGCTTAAAATGGTTTGTATTTGGCAAGTATCAGAATCAAAACTTCGTTTCGGTGCATTAACATGTAGTGATGATGAAATGATGCATTAATATGTAGTGATGATGAAATGATGGCTGAAGGCGTTTACCAGGAAAACGGAATCACGAGCATGAGCGGCAAGGGCGACGATGTCGGCGCAAGAGACTACTCAACCTGTGACGTCCCAGGCGCGTCACCTACTCGCGATCTCCTAACATCTTACATTATACATATTATAACATAGCACAAGTGGAAACCAAAAACGTAGATATATTAAGCCATAAGGTAGCACAAGAGAGACTCGGTTTTATAGATATCTATTATCAGTTATTCATTACAAGTTCAAACTTTACTGGGAGGTAGGGGTAAAAACACATCATGGCTATCACTGAGCCATCGCCAGCTACTAGAGTATCTCGCCAAGATACTACAACTAATACAACCCACCAAAAAGGTTCCTGCCGTAACACCATCTTCCAAAAACTTGCCCACACATCCCCATCTCCAACATCACACTCGGCTACTCCACGTCACTACCATTACCGCCGTCATCCACTACTCCGTCATCCGCATCCTGCGCCAAAGGGAGAGGACCCACCAGACTACCGTTATAGGTCCTCGTGTAGACGGCAACAAAACGGTAAGGCACGGGACCAGTAGTCAAACCTATATCTACCCACAAAATACACAACAATTTCCTAAATGGAACATTAGGGAACTCCGGGTTTACATATTCTTCCCAAGTACTAGTAAAGTCAACTGGCATCCCATATCGTGCCATAGGGGTCGCGGGATCCACAAAAGACATACTAGTTATCTGAAAACCACAAAAACAATGTTAGTGAGCCAGTGTTCACCAAGTAACAATCTAACAAGGTAACGATCAAGTATCAATCTCAGAACACATGAATCATAGATATTTGTCATACTTATAAACAAAAAGCATATGAAGAGTGATCCATGACCAGTGTAATGCAATGTATTATGCGAAATACATGAAGTCCCTCCAATCTCACCAATTCAACATCATCCCCATCTCACAACACGGCTGGTTTTTGAACCAGTTGGCTCGTGTGGGTTCCCGTAGTCCGGACTTTTGCAGATTACTCAATGCGGCATCTTACTCGGAGGCATCCCAAATCACAGCAGCAAGGGCATTCCTCCGAACGCAATGGAGAAGCATCCCGAATTCCACACAGGCTCCATGGGGCATCATCGGTATTAACCATCAATGGCATCAATCACTCAAAGCTCAATGCAATGACATGCTATGCAGTGCAACATCATCATCATCGGCATTACTCATCGATGGAATTGACATAACTCACTTTATGATGCACCTCCATAGCAATAGAAACTTAATTCACCCAAATCAAGTTCTCATAACAAGCACATCACACACAGGATTGCACTATAATTCTGTTATGGCTCTCGGCCATGACACTCGACACTTAACAACTTGGCTTTGCACAATAATACATCGGTTCAGTACATCAAAAGGGCATATTAGCTACCACGCATCAATTCAGGTACTAATCTCAACATATAATAGCATCGGTAGATTATCCATCAAAGCCAAACATCTTACCATACAATCACCACCACTCACCTCTCAATTTCGATAATCCGACGAAGAGCAACACATACTCGACCGTGAAGGACTACAATCGAACCTTGAACTACAATGAACAAGACGGTTCTTCACCTTCTCTCGCCTAGACCGAACTCAATCATGTAACATAACCTCACTACACGGCTCAAACCAATGAATTAACCAACGACAACCACAATCCAGCTCATCTAGGCATCAATTAAACCATTCATGGTCACCATCAAGAGAAAATAACAACAAGCAAGCCAAGATCGGCACCCAAAAGTTACGCGAGTTAAAAAGTTACTTGCCTTGTCCTTGAGCACGGTTCGAACTACCACCGGACGGTACCTCACTTCCCGAGCCGGCCTAGACGACCACAAGTATGGCGAGAGTTCGAAGGCAAGAAGGCGAGACAAACGACGGACGGCGCTGCGGCGAGAGCTCCACGGGGAGGGGCGATATGCACGAAGAAGGACAAGAAGAGAGTAAGTGAGCTTCAATCTTTCTTTGGGGCCACTGAAAATGAGAAGGAAAGAGAGATTGAGGGATAGATTGCATGGTCTTAGTGGGGGAGGTGGCGGCATGAGTGCCAAGTGGCATGCCGTGCGCGCCACTTGTAATTCTCGGTCTATCACAATTTCTCACATAATTAACTCTAAGGGATCTAAAAATAAAGTTTCCCCGTCTTTCCGCCGATCATCTTTCGTATTGTCAACTTCAGTCCCAATAAATATAATTTCACTATGTTCACTGACAGAATATTTCAATTCCGCCTATTAACTACACAGGTGGGAACTCAGGCCGTCACACGAGCCCTCGCCCCTCGCCTGGGCAAGGCGAGGGTAGCCCCAGGCGAGGCCCTTGCCGGCCTCGCCCAGTCCTTGCCGGTGGCCGACCTAGTCACAGGCAAGAAGCTTAGGGAAAAAAAGGCAAACAAAAAAAAAGAAAGGGAAAAAGAAGAAGAAGAGGAAAATAATGAAAATGCCATTAGTAAGGTACTTCAAGCTCTTATTTGAAAATATTTATGACTCAGTTAGGCACCGTATAAGAGGTTTATGATTTTTTGGATAATTTTCCCCGCAATCTAATGACTTGTCAACATTATATTTTTTTAACTTTGGAATGCATTAACTGTAACCACAGGGAAGAAAAGTGGAAGATTCTTCATCGTGGTTTAACTCGGATGCTTGTGTTACCCTTGTAAGTCCAATTTTTTGCTTTAGGAATAGCCAGAAACTAAGTCTTTCAATCCTTCTTATTCTGACAGAACGATTCTTAAATGTAGTCAGACAACCCAATTGATGATCAAATAAGTTAGAGAATGAATGACCAGAAAATTATCCAAAAAGTTCTAAATTTATTGCACTTTTGTCGATTGAGTCCTAAACATTTTTACGTTTTGCCAATTGAGTCCATCCTGTCAATTTTAATCAGAAGTTGCTGACGTGGACGATGTCCGTCCTACGTGGCATGACCGATACTGACGTGAACAATTTTAGTAATTTCTTAATATTTCTTCGCATTTTTATTTTTTTTTCTTTTAGTTTTCCTTTTCCTTTTCTTTTTTCTTTTGAGACCACCGACGACCTCTTCCGTGCATTGGGCTAGGCTCGGTGACCCTGCCAGCCAGGGGCAAGGGCTCGTAAGCCCTCACCAGATCTAGCGAAGCGAGGGCGTGGTGGCCCTCCCTAGCCACAGCGAGGGCGGGCAAGGCCACGACGCCCTTGATGTGGCTGTGAGGGGCCGCGAGCCCTTGCTCGCTGCCGATGAGGGCTTCGCGGTCCTTGCTTAGGCGCCAGTGAGGTTCATCGACCCTCAGTCAGTGGTCGGTGGAGGTTGCTGGGTCTTAGCTAGTGGCCGGAGGCCCCACTAGCCCTTTGAATTGAAAAGAAAGAAAAGAAAAGAACAGAAAAAGAAAATAGAAATGTAAAAACATTAATGAAAATTTAAAGAATACCATTAAAAATTGTCTACGTTAGCGTCGGGCGTGTCACGTAGGACGACTGGCACTGATTAGACTACCACGTCAACAATTTTCGGCTAAAATTAACCGGATGGAGTCAAATGGAAAGACGTGAAAAGGTTTAGGACTTTGGCAAATTAAAAAGTTTATGACTGAATTGACAAAAGTGTAATAAGTTTAGGACTTTTTGGACAATGTTTTCGGTGAATGACGTGAACTGGCTTTTCAAGTGGTTTGTTTAGGCGTAATATTTAGCATGATAGCTTATTCTTTTAATTTGATGCGGTGATGGAATCTTTGAGGTGCTCAATGCCCCAATGGTGAACTGGCAGCGGGGGAAATGTTGATTTGATTTATCAAGTTTTTTTACTGTTGATTCAAAGCCCACAAGTCCGGGTTGAGCTCCTGTTTGAAAATGACAGAACGATTTTTAATCATGAGCTAGAAGTTGGTTTTTAGTCACCGATGCTCTTTCGCTGCTTTACTTTTATATTCCTCTAGGATGACCAGATAATATCAGGGATTTGATAATGTGCAAAAACAACAACCATTAAGCAGGATTCTTGTTCACATCCTGGTTCTTTCCGGAGGCAATGTGCAATGTGCATGCGTTGTTCAATTAGCAAACTTATAGATTTTCCATTTAGTGCAGAGAGATTTACCGTGGTCGTCTATTCTGTTGCCCAAGCACTTCATAATTGACATTCTGTTTCTCCTCTTCTTGATATTCATTTTGTCATCTTATTAATTTCTCATATTCTCGAGTTATTTTAAAATTTTCACCAGCCTTCCAAACTTTTTGTTAGTATAAGTGAATGCATGCTTAGCTATTATGTGCCCTATCCTCCTCCCTCTTTTTTTGAATTTACTTTTCAAATATTATGGTTATAAGTTAAGAATGATGAGAAATAATAAGGGCGATGGACTTTATCTTAAATTAACCTTCTTGGCTAAAAAAAGTGGATGATGTTTAAAAACTTAAGCAAATTTTTTTTTTGTTTTTTTTCTTTCATTTCCTATGCATTAAAAAATGACCTCTAGCGATAAATCTATCATTTTTTATTAGTAATAAAGCTAGAAAAAAATGCGCAATGAATAAGATTTAACTTGATAACTATTTTTTTTTTTTGTTTGCAACAGAATAAAGTTGCAAGAGATTGATTCACTATATGGAGAGAGAGAGAGAGAGAGAGAGAGAGAGAGGACTGACCAAAACCGAGCGAAGGTCATGGATGCTACTATAGCGCATGTGTAGGCATAATTTTTCGGGTGCGGCTTCGCCGTAGGACCGGAGCCCTCGGTCGACTTTGGTTGGACGTTGCCGTGGACCTCGGGATCACTGCATGCGTCTTCTGATACCTGCAAAGTAAGTCTGTTGGACACCTGAATTCCTTATCAATCAGCCGAGAGTACGTTCTTGGAAAAAAATTAAATTAAATAATTTGCAAAGTCCACAAGAAGAAATGGTCCAATTCGTTTTTAGCCCGAGTCGTCCCTCACCGCCCATACCCAAACTCAATATTTCAGCCCATGCCAATTCGATAAAAGAAAAGCCCAAATGAGCCTAGCAAGAATATAAAGCCCAGAAATGTTTGTGTTTGTTTTTTGTCAAAGGAATCAATTGTGATTTGCGGGATTTTTGGGCGGAGAAATCGGATCTCTCTCTTGCCGGTTGAGGTAATATAGTCATCGACCTCCATTAGAATCTCCATTTTCCTCCATCGTTCACGGTCTCCATCTTCATCCAGTAGCTCAAAAACACGCTTCGATCTGAGGGTTTCTTTCGCTTAGTAGCTGTCACGGTCGCCAATGAATTCCATCCGACGCCGTCGTTCTCCATTACCTTACGCTGCCCCCAAATCTCTCTTTCTTCACTCTGTTTGGGGGGGGGGGGGGGGGCGATGGACTCTGAAGAGTATCAAGCTCAGTTCAAATCTTGCCGCCGGTGCCAATCTTCACAGGCGGAGCATTATGAGATTCTCTATCCTCATTTCTACCGGAAATCGCCATCAAGAGCCCCCTCCTTGTTAAGCTCTTCCCCCCCACCGCGAAGACATCCTCTGTTCGAGTCTGTTCTATAGCCGAGAAGCACCAAGTGACTGGGTCCTTCTCGGAACTCCTTTTACATCGATCTCACTCGACGACGATTGATGAAGTTCCAGTAGTTTATTCCGTCACCAATCGCAGTTTGGTTTTCATTCGGTGACCAGGTAACCTCGAATCATTTGTTTTTCCTTCTTCCAAGTCTGAGATCCAAGAAGATGTTTATGAGAATATCACTTAGAAATCTGAGCTAATTTTGGTGACGATTTAGGTTGGTTTTTTTTTTTTCTGTTGATGTATTGATTTTGGATAAGAAGAATGCATGAACTTCATGTCTGCACCTCAAAATTGTAGACTTGTAGTGCACACAACTTGTTCGACAAAAAGTGTCTGAGCTATTTTTTGTGAAATAACTCTTCTCATTATTCGATAAGAACACGTATTGATCATTTTTAGGTGATAGAGATCGTGATGTTAGCCATCGATGTAGATTTTGATAAAATTCGTGATTACTGAAATCTAACTCCATTTCCATTTGCTATGTCTATGTTTTTGTGTTGTTCTCGTGCTCTGGTGACAGCCGGCAATGGTTTCTGGTGAGGACGTGGATCGGAGACCATTGTTTTGAGCATCTATTTCCTACGGCGGGTGGCGATTGAGCTCACGTGGTTGCGGTAAATGTTATCCTCTTCGTCGTGTGTTCATTCGTGAAATTGTGTTTGTAACTATGCTGGAATTAAATTGCTAGCGACAATGGCAGTAAATCGATCATGAGCGGAATTGGTAGTGGTCCAGTCACCGGAGATGAATAACAGTGTGGGTAGAATGTCATTTGTCCTTGAGATAATTGATGATAGACGAAGACAGATAGAGACACTGTGGTGCTTAGCGGATAACTTGTGTAGGTTCAGTAAGTTCGCCGGAGAAGACAACGGATTGAAAAATTAAGAAAATAGAAAAGAAAATGACAATAGGATAGGATCATTATAATTGGAGTTTAGTGTAGTCTTAACAAAAAATGGGCTTTAACAAGAGTGCATTGGACTAGGCTTTAGCTTGCTTTTATATGTTGGGTTTAAATTGCTTTGATAATGGGTTTGATATAAAAGCCCAATCGTGTCCTTTGGCTCAGATCTTGATTAGATAGTTCCCTCTTAGTAGTAGATTTGTTAATTTTTTTTTAAATTATGTTTGTATTAGATTTGACTTAGTGTCATTCGGTCGATATTCATATAGTTTAGATATTTTAGTGAGTGCTTTTAATAATATTGGTATATTGATATTTTAAACAAGGAATTCAATTTGATTGCAACGGTAGACCATGTGGCAAATGACGTGACAGACCCGACTCGAAACCTGAGATCCGACCTGACCCGTGACCCGACCCGGTCAACGTTGACTATTGGCCAATCAACGCTGACCATTGATCACGTTGACCAGCGTGAGCAGATCACGTACTTCATTCTTTTGTACACTCCCACTCGGATCAGATAACGACGACATTGTCTCATCAAGTGTTTGCAATGGAGACTGGTGCGAAACAAATTCCTCACTTCTCACATTGCTCCCACTTAGATGAGATTATCATTATCCAAGGTTTCAAATAGGGAACAGTCTTCATCTATTTCGCCCTTTTTTGGAAAGTTATTTTATCACACTTCCACTTTCTTGCTCGCCTATAAATACATACCCTTTCGAGTTCTTCGAATACCTTATGAAGATACTCTTTTTGCCTCCCGGAGCTAATTTTTCATATATATGAAAGGACTCATGAGTATAGGCAGCACATCCCTAAGTCTTAAGAAAACTCAAATCGGGTTTCGACCTATCCACAACTCATATGGGGTGGAAGTAACCGACTTAGAAGGCCCACAATTAAGTATATAGATGACAGTCAATAAAGAATCACTCCAAAAGGTGATTAGTAAATTAGCTTGTGCCATCATAGACCTAACCATTTTCATCAAGGTTTCGCTTCTTATCTCTACAACACTGTTTTGTTGAGGAGTGTATGGAATGGACAATTGTCTTTTTATTCCCTTTCCATCACATAAATTTCTGAATTGATCAGATAAGTATTCTCGGCCTCAATCGGATCTCAAAGCTTTTATTTTCTTATGTAATTGATTTTTGACTAAGGTCATAAACTTCTTAAAGAAACATAATGCTTCAGATTTATGAGAAATTAGGTAGAGTAGACATACCCAAATCGAGAATAATCATCTATGAAAGTTATGAAGTAAACAGCCTCATGCATTGCCTTTACATTCATTGGACCACATATACCCGTATGGATCAATTGCAATGGAAACTCAGCTCTTACTCATTTTTCAAATGATTTTCGCGTTGTTTTTCCTGCTAGGCAATGCTCATAAATAGGCAAATCGACTTTTTCAATTTTGCCCAATAAGCCCTCTTTGGCTAATCTATTCATTCGTTGTTGGCCAATATGACCAAGCCTAGCATGCCAAACATTTACATCATTGTCATGAGGTTCAGAAGATGTAAATAGGGAAGAACAAACATTTACATTACCGAATTTAACATCCAGCACAATAAAATCATCTTGGAAATAACCGGAACCACAAAAACTTATTCCCAACGACAAGTCCATACCATTGTCATGAAAGTTCAAAGTGAAACCAAGTTTAACTAAAATCAACATAGAAACCAAATTCCGATGAATCTTTGGAGCATACAATCATGCAAGAACAAGATGCGATCACCGCGCAAGTTCAATTGGCATGTGCCAATCCCTTTAACTTTCGTTTTGGAATTGTTCCCCACATAAGTCCACTTTGCTTAATGTGAAACTCGTCAGAACTCCACAAAGGCGTTGCTGTCTTTGGCTACGTGGTCTGTGGCCCCTGAGTCTACAGTCTACAAAGGATAAGATTCAGTTAGGAATGTCGAACTTAACACACAAGTAACACTCTTAAGTGTACAAAGGGTTTCTACCTTCTTTAGCTTGCCATAGTCGCTAGTAAAGTGACTCTTTTTTCCATAGTTGTAACATTTCACTCATGAAATGTTCTCTTTGAAAGGACGTTTTCCCTTCTCTTGTTGGTTAAACCTTGATTTCTTACCCAAGGGATTCGCTCCCTTGCCTTTCCATTTCCTGAACCCACTAGGATGCTTGCGCATGGAGCTCGAAACTCTATGTCAGCTAGAACCAGCAAAGTACACATCAGTTTGTGGCTTAGCTGCTAGAAGGTGATCCTCCTTCAGCTCAAGGTGGCGCATGGCTTCCTCAAATATCTTAATGCTCTCTTTGTGGGTCAGATGGACCTTTATATGCTCCCACCTATGAGGCAAGGAACGGATCACTGCTTGCACTTGCTGCTCGTCAGATAATGTCTATCCAGCATCCTTCAGCTCACTTATCATGTTCGACATACGTCTCAGATGTTGTTTCATATTATGCCAATGAGGCATTTTGTATGTGTCAAACTTGACAGTAAGCTGTCTAAGCTTGGTGACCGATGTCTGCCCAAACCTAGCTTTCAATGCATCCCACATATCTTTGACATTTTCAAAATGCCTGAATTAACGCATAATGTCATTCTCCATACTGCTCAGCAACGTAATACGAGCAGTTGAGTTCTTCCTCCAAGCAGCAAATGCATCCTTGTCCCTTTTATGAAGCACTGTCCTATCTTCAGGTTTTATCATGACTAGGTTAAGAGTTTCAAGTGCCTCTTACTCTTCTAGCATATACTGAATTTTAATATTCCAGATTTCGTAATTCTCACTATTCAACTTTTCGCCCTTATTGAGCTCAACAACGATGTTCTTAGAGGTTGATGCCAACGTATTTGAATATTTTAGACATTTACGCATGAATTATTAATGCCTAACATTTATGAATCTATTTTATACTAACTAATTACATTAATGAATAATTTCACATAAAGTCTTAGATTTGAAAGTTCACTAAGTTTCCAATCATCATCTAATAATCCTAATTTGAAATTATCATTAATATAATAATTTATGTAAAATTGAGTTAATTAAAGTCACTAAAAATTTCTAGAACTCCCCACACAACCAAATAACACCGCTAAGGCATTATAAAATAAATCTCATAAACCATTTATAACTAAGTATTTCATAAAATGTTTACGAACAACATGAATGGGAATAACATGAAGAGGAAATATTCACAAATGACAAGCTAAAACTAAAACATCAGATGTAATAATGTTTCACAAAAACGGGGAATGACTCATCACACTTGTTGTAATTAGGAATTTCCTCGAGATTATAAGGCGCCCATAAACATGCTATCGGGAAAACCTCTGGTCTATGCCAGGGCGCATTCTGTCTGCGCCAAGACGCATTTTGTTTGCACTAAGGCCCATTTATAGTAAGGGTCGACGTCCTCGCTACTCCAACCCTCATGAACTTTATCAGGAAACTGATCCCAAGCTTTTTTTTAAGAATAGGGGTCGACTTCCCATAAGTGGTCCAAGACCCCATGCCATTCCCAGAAAGAGTGGTTTTCAGGGCTACGACATTCAGATAGTCTGGCATAAGGTAACCCTTCCAAAGGATTTCTTGAATCATTTTGTTGATCGTTATGATGTGTGACATCATGTCAACACGACCATCCCATCGATAAAGAGCTAATTCATTTCTCACTCTTAAAAGTCTTTCCTTTTGCTCCGGTCCTCTTGGGAGTATAGGGGTTTGCATCATATGCGACATTGTTCCTGCAACAAATGCAGAACAAAAGGGATTACTCATAATCCATGATGCATAAAATGGTAAAATAAATATACCATCTGCGCCGACCATTCATAGCAAGGGTCGACGTCCTCGCTACTCCAATCCTCATGAACTCTATCAGGAAACTAATCCCAAGCTTTTTTTAAGAATATGGGCCGACTTCCCATAAGTGATCCAAGACCCCATGCCATTCCTAGGAAGAGTGGTTTTCAAGGCTACGACCTTCAGATAATCTAGCATAAGGTAACACTTACAAAGGATTTCTTGAATCCTTTTTTTTTTTACCGTTATGATGTGTGACATCATGTCAACACGACCATCCCATCGATAAAGAGCTAATTCATTTCTCACCCTTAAAAGTCTTTCCTTTTGCTCCGGTCCCCTTGGGAGTATAGGGGTTTGCATCATATGTGGCATCGTTCCTGCAACAAATGCAAAAACAAAAGGGATTACTTTTATTTGTTTTACCAGTTTACGCATCATGGATTATGAGTAATCCCTTTTGTTTCTGCATTTGTTGCAGGAACAATGCCACATATGATGCAAGCCCCTATACTCCCAAGGGGACTAGAGCAAAAGGAAAGACTTTTAAGGATGAGAAATGAATTAGCTCTTTATCGATGTGATGATCGTGTTAACATGATGTCACACATAATAATGGTCAACAAATGATTCAAGAAATCATTTAGAAGGGTTACCTTATGCTAGACTATCTGAAGGTCGTAGCCCTGAAAACCACTCTTCTTAGAGAATGGCATGGGGTCTTGGATCACTCATGGAAAGTTGGCCCCTATTATTATAAGAAGCTTGGGATCAGTCTTCTGATAGAGTTCATGAGGGTTGGAGTAGCGAGGACGTCGACCCTTGCTATTAATGTTCGGTGCAGATGGTATATTTATTTTACCAGTTTATGCATCATGGATTATGAGTAATACCTTTTATTTTTGCATTTTTTGCAGGAACGATACCGTATATGATGCGAACTCCTATACTCCCAAGTAGATCGGAGCAAAAGGAAAGACTTTTAAGGATGAGAAATGAATTAGCTCTTTATCGATGGGATGGTTGTGTTGACATGATGTCACACATCTTAACGGTTAACAAGATGATTCAAGAAATCATTTGGAAGGGTTACCTTATGCTAGACTATCTGAAGTTCGTAGCCCTAAAAATCACTCATCCTGTGGAATGGCATGGGGGCTGGATCACTTATTGGAAGTTGGCATCTATTCTTATAAGAAGCTTGGGATCAGTTTCCTAATAAAGTTCATGAATGTTGGAGTAGCGAGAATGTCGACCCTTGCTATGAAAGGGTCCCGACGCAAACAAAATGCGCCTTGGCACAAACAAAATGCGCTCTAGCGTAGACCCGAGGTTTTCTCGAGAGCATGTTTATGGGCGCCTTATAATCTCGAGGAAATTCCTAATTACAACAAGTTTGATGAGTCATTCCCGTTTTTGTGAAGCGTTATTACATTTGATGTTGTTTTAGTTTTAGCTTATCATTTGTGAATATTTCCCTTTCATGCTATTCCTATTCATGTTGTTCGTATACATTTTATGAAATACTTAGTTATGAATGGTTTATGAGATTACCCACCGACCGGTGGCCGAGTTGGTTTGAGTTCAGTTCCTTTCACGAGAGGTCCTGGGTTCGAAACTCCTCGACGCCGGTGTCTTAAGTGGGGGGTCGTGGTGGTGGGCTCCTGCGCTAGCCCCCCCCGAGGACTAGTCGTGTTCCACCGCTGTGTTGAGCGAAGCTTGCCGGCCGCGCGGAACCTCAGTCATAAAATATATATATATATATATATATATATATATATATATATATATCTTAGTGGTGTTATTTGGTTGTGTTAGGAGTTTTAGAAATTTTTAGTGATTTTAATGAACTCAATTTTACATAAATTATTATCTTAATGATAATTTCAAATTAGGATTATTAGACGGTGATTGGAAACTTAGTGAACTTTCAAATCTAAGACCTTATGAGAAATTATTCATTAATGTAATTAATTAGTGTAAAATAGATCCATAAATGTTAGTCATTAATAATTCGTACGTAAATGTCTAAAAGATTTAGATACGATGGTATCGGCCTCTACGAATATCGTTGTTGAGCTCAACAAGGGCGAAAAGTTGAACAGTGAGAATTACGAAATCTGAAATATGAAAATCTAGTATGTGCTGGAAGAGTAAGAGGCACTTGAAACTCTTAACCTAGTCATGATAGAACATGAAAATGGGAACATTGCTTAAACCTAGTCATGATAGAACATGAAAATGGGAACATTGCTTAGCCTAAAAGGGACAAGGATGCATTTGCTGCTTGAAAGAAGAAGAACTCAACTGCTCGCATTACGTCATTGAGCAGTATGGAGAATGACATTATGCATGAGTTCAGGTGTTTTGAAAATGCCAAAAATATTTGGGATGCATTGAAAGCTAGGTTTGGGCAGACAACGGTCACCAAGCTTAGACTGCTTACTATTAGGTTTGACACATACAAGATGCCTCATGGGCAGAATATGAAACAACATTTGAGGTGTATGTCGAACATGATAAGTGAGCTGAAGGATGCTAGACAGACATTATCTAACGAGCAGCAAGTGCAAGTAGTGATCCGTTCCTTGCCTTATAGCTGGGAGCATATAAAGGTCCATCTGATCCACAATGAGAGCATTAAGATATTTGAGGATGCCATGCGCCACCTTAAGCTGGAGGAGGACTGCCTTCTGGCGGCGAAACCACAAACTGATATGTACTTTGCTGGTTCTAGCTCACATGGCACTTCGAGCTCCAAACGCAAGCATCCTGGTTGCTTCAGGAAATGGAAAGGCAAGGGAGCGAATCCCTTGGGTAAGAAACTAAGGTTTAACCAACAAGAGAAGGGAAAACGACCTTTCAAGAAGAACATTTCAAGAGTGAACTATTACAACTGTGGCAAAAGGGGTCACTTTGCTCGCGACTGTAGTGAGCCAAAGAAGGTAGAAACCCTTTGTACACTTGAGAGTATTACTTGTGTGTCAAGTTCGATATTCCTAACTGAATCTTATCATTTGCGGGCTATAGACTCAAGGGCACAGACCACATAGCTAAGGACAAGAACGCCTTTGTGGAGTTCCAACGAGTTCCACATGGAGCAAAGTGGATTTTTTTGGGGAACAATTCCAGAGGGAAAGTTAGATTGGCACCTGCCAATTCCAGAGGGGAAGTTGGATTCGCACCTTGTTCCTGCATGATGTCTTGTATGCTCCAGAGATTCGTCGGAATTTGGTTTCTATGTTGGTGTTAGTTAAACTTGGTTTTAGTTTGAACTTTTATGACAATGGTGTGGACTTGTCGTCGGGGACAAGCTTTTATGGTTTCGGTTATTTTCAAGATGGTTTTATTATACTGGATGTTGAATTTGGTAATGTGAATGTTTATTATTCCTTATTTACATCTTCTGAATCTCATAACAATGATGTAAATGTATGGCATGCTAGGCTTGGTCATATTGGCCAACAACGAATGAATAGATTAGCCAAAGAGGGCTTACTGGGCAAAATTGAAACAGTCGATTTGCCTATTTACAAGCATTGCCTGGTAGGAAAAACAACGCGAAAACCATTTGAAAAATGAACAAGAGCTGAGTTTCCATTGCAATTGATCCATACGGGTATATGTGGTCCAATAAATGTAAAGGCAATGCATAGGGCTGTTTACTTCATCACTTTTATAAATGATTATTCTCGATTCCGGTATGTCTACTCTACCTGATTTCTCATAAATCTGAAGCATTATGTTTCTTTAAGAAGTTTATGACCTTAGTCAAAAATCAATTACATAAGAAAATAAAAGCTTTGAGATCCGATTGAGGCCGAGAATACTTATCTGATCAATTCAGAAATTTATGTGATGGAAAGGGAATAGAAAGACAATTGTCCATTCCATACACTCCTCAACAAAACAGTGTTGTAGAGAGAAGAAACATAACACTGAAGGAAATGGTTAAGTCTATGATGGCACATGCTAATTTGCCAATCACCTTTTGGGGTGATGCTTTATTGACTGCCGTCTATATACTTAATCGTGTTCCTTCTAAGTTAGTTACTTCCGCCCCATATGAGTTAGTTTTCTTAAGTGTTAGGGATGTGCTGCCTATACTCACGAGTCCTCTCATAAATATAAAAAATTGGGTCCGAGAGGCAAAAAATGTATCTTCATAAGGTATTCGAAGAACTTGAAAGAATATGTGTTTATAGGCAAGCAAAAAGTGAAAGCGTGACTGAATTTGAATCACGAGATGTTTCATTCTTAAAGAATGACTTTCCGAAAAAGGGCGAAATGGGTGAAGACTATTCCCTATATGAAATCTTGGATAATGATAATGACATTATGGAAGCATCTCATCAAAGTGTGAGCAATGTGAGAAGTGGGGAATTTATTTCGCACCAGTCTCAGTTGCAACCATTTGATGAGACAATGCCGTCGTTATTTGATTCGAGTAGGAGCTTAATAGAGAATGAAGTACCTAGAGTACAATCTTCTCCACGACAAACAAGTCGCAAAAGCATTCCCCGTCGACGCTTTGAGATTGAAAGGGAAGTTTTCATGATCGCTCCACAAGAAGAGGATGAGCCAAGAAATGTAAATGAGGCTCTATCTTGCCCTGACAAGGAAAAGTGGATACATGCAATGGAAGAAGAGATGGAGTCGATGAGATCAAATCAAATTTGGGAACATGTTGATCGTCCGAAAGGACGTAGAGCCATTTGGGAATAGTGGGTTCTCAAGATAAAACGTAAAGCTGATGGCTCGATTGAGAGATATAAGGCTCGCCTTATGGAGAAATGGTATAATCAACAGGAGGGAATTGATTATGAAGATACATTTTCTCCTGTGGTGAGATTTACCTCAATTCATCTTATTCTGGCAATAGTAACAAGTTTAGATCTTGAATTACATCAAATAGATATAAAGACTACTTTTCGCAATGGAGAATTCAAAGAAGAAATGTATATGGAATAAACCGTTGGGTTGTTACAGAAGGCTAAGAACAAAAAGTATGTCAACGTTTGAGATCGATATATGGCTTCAAGCAGTCTTTGAGGTATATTCGTTTTCATAATGCCATAGTGGCATATGATTTTGAAATGATTAATGAAAATAATTACATATATATCAAAAAATCCAAAGATCAATTTGTGATCTTATCATTATACGTTGATGATATATTGATTGTCAGAAGCAATATGGAGTTTGTTAAGACAGTCAAAAGTTAGTTATCTTCCAATTTTGAGGTGAAATATATGGGTGAAGCTGCATATATTCTTGGAGTTAAGATTTCAAGAGATCGTTCAGAAAGGTTGTTATCTCTTTCGCAAGAAACGTATATAAATAAAGTCCTTGAAAGATTCCGTATGCAAAATTATAAATCCATTGATGCTCCTATTGCAAAAGGTGAAGGTTTAAGCCGCGTGATGTGTCCTAAAACTTCACAAGAGTAGGAACGAATGAAAATTGTTCCATATGCAAGTGCTATTGGAAGCTTGATGTACGCTATGATGTGTCTTAGACCTAATATTTGTTATGCAGTTGCAATGGTGAGTAGATACCAATCCAATCCATGTCAAGCATATTGAGCTGCCGTCAAGAGAATTCTGAGGTATCTGGAGACTAATGCTGATTATTCGCTAAGTTATCAAGGAAGTGATCTGCACCTTGAAAGCCATATTGATATTGACTAGGCAGGAGATTTAGATGAGAGAAAATCTACTTCTGGAAATGCGTTCTTATTGAATAATAGCGCCATACCATGGAGCAATAAGAAGCAATAGTGTATAGCCTTGTCCACGATGAAAGCCGAGTTCGTGGCATTGTCAACGACAGGACAAGAGAGTGTTTGGCTTAGGAGATTTTTGGATCATTTGAGTGTTGCTAAAGATGTTGTTAATCTAGTATTAATATATTGTGATAGCTAAGTAGCGATAGTTTACACTAAGGAGCTTAAGTTCCATTGTAAGACCAAACACATAGAGATTTAGTATAACTATGTTAAGGACATGGTTGCACAAAAAGATGTGAACATACAGTATATATCCATACATAGAATGTTAGCAAATCCTATGACCAAGCCGATTCCTAGAGATATTTTCCATAGTCATGTGAAATCTCTAGGACTGCGTAGAAGATGATATACTGAATATTGTATTTTCCCCGAATGTTCACTATTGATGAAGTTTGTCATTGTTAAATGCCTATGAGTTGTTATAACATTTATGGATATTAAGCTTAGTGCTTTATGCTATGAAGGTATGTCGAACAGATAAGAGATTAGTCCACTCACAAGGGTAATCGCCTCTATTTACTATGTGTCAAATAGAGATGAGACAATTTTATGCATATTATCTAATTGCCTGATCTAATTACACGTTAAAAAGATATTAGTACCTGGTACGGGAAGGGCTTTCATAATTGGACATTGAACCCATTTCATATGATGGGAGTTACCGATACATTTGGTGCTGTTCTCCTATGCGCTATTCCTTGTTAGCTCTGTAAAATATTCGTTTGGACGATGGTTTCCAAACACATTATAAGCTAAACCCATGCTGGCACTGACCTAGAATTCCTTCTCTTTAAGTGAAGGCCTTACCCACTAAAGCGTAAGCGATAATTTACATTCTTCGGGCAGTTGGAATTCATTCCAATAATCAATGTCTTCTATTCTTGGCCCCAAGGGTTCCTTACAACTTGTTCAGATCACCATTGGTAGAAAAAAGGGAAGAATGCCGTTCACTATCTATATATCGAAAACTTAAAACGAAAAAAGATCTATTCAATTCGTCTATTATATATGAAATTTATGGTTTTCAATGAGAAAAAATTCCAGGACCACCTTGTCTATGTACTCAGCACCTCCCCCAATTGCTTGAAGATGTGCGCGATAAGATAAAGGGCCCCTGGAAGGAGCAAATGAAAAGCCAGGGTAGAGTCTTGGAGTCGGCCCAAGCGAATATATTTCTCGCGATCAGATATTATGCAAAGCAAATTGTTTTCGAATAGATCCTTACTCTACTCTATTTAGTATCTCATCAAAGTTGAATTTTTTTCTAGGTTCATTAGAAAAGGAATTCAAACAAAATAAAATTCGCATGTTTTTATTTCTTGGAATTAAAAATTCGAATATTCAAAAAAATATTTGAAATGGAAATCGAATTTTTTTATATTAAAAAATATTATTTTATTCTAATTTTAATATACTAGTTAACTTTAGGGTACTCCCGGGAACAGATCTAGTAGAGACGGGGCGGGGCCTAAACTCAAAGGATTAGTGCACGTGGCTACGAACCATAGTGTCGGGGTTTCGAATCCCTCCTCGCCCACAACCGACCCAAAAGGGGAAGGACCTTTCCCTATGGGGTAGGAAAATCCTGGCCCAATATGGAAATCCCAATTAATTGGGCCTTTCGATATAATCAAATAGAAAGCCCCATAGGTAATAATTGAGAGCTCAAACTTAAAATATAGATGTCGCCTTAACAGAATGTTAAGATGAGGACTTAATATTTATTATGTCCGAAAGTGAAATAACCTACATATTTCACTTTATCTGTCTTTATTGCCAGATGTGAGTTCTGATGGATACTTTAAACAGAATAGATTTGTGAACTCAAGTTAGACATCGTGTATGTCTAAACTATCATCTGTACGGTATTGAGTAGAAAGACATACGCTTCATGGAAAAGGAGAGAATATCGTAATGTGTATTTCATACTACATATGCAAGAGACGATCAATGAAAGTTGGTAAAAGTTTTGATCTCAACTTTTAAATCGTGTGAGACTCCCGAGGATAAGTATTCCTCATTTAGTGCCCTCACGAGTATTACTTATTCTCAATGTTTCTATTCAGTGTTTACTAATGGTGATGAGATTTAGATTGAGAGGTTTAAGGAAAGAGGAAGATCGATTTAGATTTTGAGTTACATTATAGTTTTGTATTCACAGATCGATCAATTATGATTATTTTGTGTGATCATAATTGTAAGTACAACGTATCATACTTAAAAGAGATAGAGAGAGAGAGAGAGAGAGAGAGAGAGATATATATATATATATATATATATATATATATATATATATATGTGTGTGTGTGTGTGTGTGTGTGTGACCGATCAATCTAGGGTACAGCATACGAAAATCTACTCTTGATTATGTCCAATTTTGAGCCGCTATATACTCCCAACGGATGTATGGCAACGAGCTCTCCGTGTGTGCTAGTCGCACGGATTATTTGCTAATATGAACCTTGCAAAGAAGAGAATATTGTGTATAGCCCATAATGTACGTGTAGGAGATGTTGAAATTAATTGATTAATTGGATTTAATTAATTCTACCCATAATCCCATGATGTTATGATGGACGCCCATGATGGGCTGATAACCTACGGCGGTTATCGGAGGTTACCAAAGGGCGATTATCTTTTATTTGAACAAAAGATAAGTGGAGAGAAGGAACGTAAGTCAGTTCCACATACGTCAGTTTTCTCTTTCTCTTCAAACGCTCTCAAGAACGACAGTAACTCTCCCGAGACTCCTTTGTACTTAGATTGGCGATGATTCTTGCGAAGCCGTACGTCGGAGGCACTTAATATGTGGACAGCGGGTACGTCCAAATGTGTGATCGAACTCTGATTGGTGTACAAGTTTGTGATTCTATTGGGCATGTTTTCGTATGTTTTTTGCACGTTCGTCGTTTTAGATATGGAATTCATTTCCTTCACTTTAATTTTGGTAATTTTTTACTTTCTCGCCAAAATTCGAAAAATCATGTAATTACTGAAAAATTATTGTAAACGACTGTAATTATCAATATGTGCAAAGTAATCGATATTCAGATTTGAACGTGAATCCTTTGTTTGGAAATGTTTTAGTATTCCTATTAGTTCCCCCAACAGACTCTAAACATACTACTATATATATTAGTATTCCTATGTGGAGTTATGAACGCGATAGACTTATGTTTTGTTTTGAAGTTCCCTTTTATCCAACTCCAAATTTCACGACCTCAACTTAGTTATTCTTTTCAAGATGAAACAAAAGAATATTGCAATGACAATTTTCTGGTCTAGTTACAGTTCACGAATTTAAGAAACTAATGCCAACTTGAAACTACTTGTCCTCGGAGCAATTGTCACAACCATGCATAGAAGAAATCATAATCAAAACTAGCAAGCAAAGTAAAACAAGGACAATGTTCTACCAACGAAGTGTTGTGAGTTGTAAATCAGGGGTTAATGTGCCATATGACAATTTTAACGGGTCACTATGAGTTGTAAGTTAGGGGTTAATCCGGAGTACTTAAAGCTGTAACGGGTGAAGAACGAGTGGCCTTCAACCACACAAATCCAGCGTCCTTAGTGTTTTCGCCCTATTCACACGGCGTCTCTTCACCGATGCGTGCTCAACAGATGCTACATTGGAGGAGGCACAAGTTTTGATTAAAATTCCGAATTATAAAAGATTTAATATTGGTAATATTCACAAAAAAGGATGGCTGAACTGAAAAGAAGTGCGAGATTTCACTATTTACCGGAACTAAGTCTACAACTTGATTATAAAGCTCCAAACTAACACAATTCAGCAACTAATTCCGAAATTTAAATTCTTAACTACTTGAAAGCTACAAATACATAAATGAATTTTAACTACTACAGGGAATGTGGCCAAACCAATGAACCCGTATTTTGCCCAAATTGCATTTCAGCCCAACTTCAAAACGTATCAGCATAATACCGAGCATTTTGATTTCGCTTCAGATTTGGTCCGCAAGCGCAACAGCTCACTAGTTAATTTTGCATGGCTAACAGTCTAACAATACAAGATACCTTTAACGACGCTCAGCCACCCGGCATTTCATCGATGGAGTCAAGTGCTGAGGCGGTCGAAGGTGGCCTCCCATTGAGTCGAAATCAGAATGTCATATTGACAAGGTTGAAAATTCAGGCAAAAATCACTTAGAATCAGGTTAAACACAATTTAACCTATTTTTTAGTTAAATTATATTATAAGTAAAAAAAAAAAAAAAAAAAGAGATACAAGCGGGAGGGTAGCCCCACCGCCGGTGGGGCTGCGGCCATGACTGGCAAGGTCGCCGACGCCTCGGTGTGGGCCGGCGACCCCGCTGGGCATGGCCTGCTGGCCCTCACCTCCTGTAGGCGGGGTCGCCGGCCCACGCCGAGGCGCCGACGACCCCGCCGGGCATGGCCGCCGCCACACTGGTGGTGGGGCAGCGACCACAGGCGGGAGGGCAGCCCCCTCTCGCCTGTGTCTCTCTTTCTTTTCTTTTTTACTTTTAAATTTTTTTAATTTTTTTTGAAAAACTGAAAAAGGAAAAAAAAAACAAATAAAAATAAAAATAATAACAAAATATGAAATGACCAAAATGCCCTTACTAACTGGTGAGTTTGGCTCTTTTTTGAAACTGATAAAATCACTTTAGGCCCTTATTTGAAATAATATCCACTTATGCCCTTTTTTGAGACAAAGAGGGCACTTCAGATCTTTATTTGAAACAAGATCAACTTCAGGGACTTATTTGAGAAAATGAAGGGACTTGGGGCCTTTTTTTGAAATTTCCCAGAAATAAAATGACGGTTCTTGTGAAAAACAACGATGACGTATGAACCTTTATGAGAAATTAGCGGGGAAAAGTTGAGCACAGAAAAAGCCATTAAGAAAAAAAAAGGATTGGAGCTTGTCCAACCAAGGAGAAAGAAGCAACAAGAGAGACCGCCGAAGTGTGTGTACCATTCCTTTTGCCGGAGCTGCTCCCACAAAGGCAAGTTCTACGTCCTCGACGTGCCGGCAAGGTAGTCACCGCTTTCTGGGTTGTCTTGTTGGACAAGAGGAGCCCTCCTCTAAAATTGGTGAGGTTCACACAAAAAAAAAAAATTTGGATGGCCGAGTTGACTAGAAGTGTGAGATTTCACTATTTACCAGAACTGAGTCTCAACTGCTTAAAAGCTACATCTACATAAATTAATTTTTACTACAAGGAATGCCGCGAAACAAAGGAACTCGTATTTTGCCCAAATTGCAATTTCAGCCCCGCTTTAAAACTTATCACCGCAATACCGCCCCTTTTGATTTCGCTTCAGATCTAGCCCGCACGTGCAACCTCTCACTAATTAGTTTTACATGACTAACGGTACAAGATAACTTTAACTACCCTCAATCACCCGGCATTCCATCGACGTAATCAAGTGCTGAGGCGATCGAAGTAGGCCCGCCATTGAGCCGAAATCAGAATGTCGCACTGCCAAGGTCGAATTTCGCACTTCTATTCAGCTCAACCATCCAATTTTTTTTGTGAACCTTACAATGCGAGGAATTTCAGGTTGGCATTAATTTCTTAAATTCTTCAACTGTGACTGGATAAAAAATCGTCACTGCAAAGCTCTTTTGCTTTCGTCTTGAAAAGAATAACTAAATTTAGGTCGTAAAATGTGGAGTTTGATAAAGCGGAACTTCTAAGCAAAACATCAGTCTATCGAGTTCATATATTCCACATAGGAGTATTAAGACATGTAGTAGCATGTTTAGAGTCTGTTTGGATGGCTTAATAGAAACATTAAAACATTTCCAGGAAAAAAGCATTTACATTAAAATTCGAATATCGATTACTTCGATATTTCGAAATCTCACATATTAACAATTAAAGTCATTTATAACAATTTTTTTAGGAATTACATAATTCTTCCAATTTTAACGGGAAAGTCAAAGTTACCAACTAGAGGAGATTTGGCTAATTGTGAAAAGAAACTTTTGATTTTACCGTAAAATTCAGAATATATGCTAATTTTCGAAAGGATATGAATCCTCTCAAGTAAAGGGATGATATGCATGACGAACACGCAGCCCCATGTCGGCGTTTGCTTCCCGCCATCACTAGAGATTTCCCAATTAAAATAAAATGACCAAATTTGCTCGCTCTAAAGTTTCTTCTATTCATGAAAGAAAGAACCGGAGGATGGTTTCTCTTGTCCAACAAGACAACTCCGAACACAGCAACTACCTCCTCCGGCACAGTGAGGATGGAGAACCTGCCTTTGTCGGAGCAACTGCGGCGAGAGGAAGGTTACACACACTCCGGCGGTCTCTCTTTCTTGCTTCTTTCTCCTTGGTTGGCCAAGCTCCAATCCTTTCTCCTATATGGTTTTTTATGTGCTCGATGTTTCGTCACTAATTTCTCGTAAAGGTTCATAGGTCATCGCTATTTCACTAGAACCGTGATTTTGTTTTCCCTACTATTAGAATTAGGGCATGTATGGTAATCATATTCATTTTCTGATTCTATTTCCCGAAACAGTAAAGAATGAGAATCATGTTTGGTAACGCAAATAATTCTGATTCTGATTCTGTTCCCAAAATCAGTTTTAGAGAATCAGAATCAGTTTTAGAGCAAAATCCAAAACAAAAAAAAAAGTTGGTTCTGGAAAAAAGAATCACTTTTGAGAATCACAAAACAGAATGAAGTCTCACATCTCTCACTTTTTCCTTTCTGTTCTCTCCTCACTTTTCTCTCAACCTAATAAAAATAAAATAAAATAAAAATAAAAAAATTCAAAAAAAATTTGAATTTTTTTAAAAATTCATATAAATTTTAGAAAATCCCTAAAAATACAAGAAGCTTAGATTAAGCTAGTTTGACCTCATTTTCATAAATTTAGGCCTAAATTTTCTAGATTTCATAGATTTCACTCTTCTGCAAAAAAATGTCGCGGAAGACGAGGGCATCCAACATGCGAATGATAACATATATACTCGTAATTGTGCGTCACAAAATATAACCAACTGCATGTGGAGCTGGAGCCAAACACCCACTTGGATTTAGGACAGAAGCTGCAAAATGATAGTGAAGGACTTGTACTTTGTATCAAGGAGGATAATTTGGTTTTTTTTTTTTTTTTGTCAGTGGATAATTTGGTTATTCCGCTGCTATATTTGTATGTATTTTGGACAAAGCAACATTTAAAGAAAAAAATAAGTTCTTAATATGGGAACTATCCCATGCTTCAATCGAACTTCAAACGTCATGTATTAAAATTTGTGTTTCATTTATGACATGCTAAAAAAAAATAATGTATTTTAAATTATTTTAGTGTGCATTGGAAATTAGTCTTCAATTTAGGATGAAATTTTACAAAGTAACTACATAATTATTTGACCTAAATGAAAAAAATTAGGAAGAGAAATAGTTTTTGGAAACAGAAATTTTGTGCGGTTATCAAACGCGTTTCTATTTCAGGAACAGAAATTTTGGGCAGTTAACAAACGCGTTCTGATTCTCTAAAACTCATTCAGGAACAGAATCAGAAAAAGTCATTTTAATCAGAATCAGTTTTCCGGAACAGAATGGTTACCATACGCAGCCTTAGTGTGATCGGTGTTACAGACAGTATAACTTGGATGCCTAAACAACCCAAATCAGGGCTGAGGTTTACCATGATTTTGAGTGATTTTTGCCCAGACTTTCGACCTTGTCAGTGCGACATTCTGATTTCAGTTCAATGGGGGCCACCTTCGACCGCCTCAGCACTTGACTCCATCGATGAAATGCTGGGTGGCAGAGGGTAGCTAAAGTTATCTTATACTGTTAGTCATATAGAATTAACTAGCGAGCTGTTGCGCATGCGGCCGGCCAAATCTAAAGCGAAATCAAAAGGTGCAGTGTTGCGCTGATATGGTGGGCTGAAATTGCAATTTGGGCAAAATACGGGTTACTTAGTTTGGCCGCGTTCCCTGTAATAGGTAAAATTAATTTATGTATATGTAGCTTTTAAGTAGATAAGAATTTAAATTTCAGAATTAGTTGATGAATTTTGGCAATTTGGAGCTTTATAATCAAGTTGTAGACTCAGTTCTAGTAAATAGTAAAATCTCGAACTTCTATTGAGCTCGGCCATCCAAATATTTTTTTATGAACCTTTTTAACGTTCTGCCCACAAAGTATCAAAGGCCTTTGTTTAGGGGCTAATATGCGATACGGGCACATGTCGGACAGTTGCGGTGCGATTCTTCGGGAACAGGTGGCGAAGCTGAGAGTTTCGTTTACATGGAAACAGACTTTTCCATACACATAATCTCATTTGCATGGGAGGAGATTTGAGGATTTTAATCAAAATTTGCGCCTCCTCCAATGTAGCGTCTGTTAAACACGGACTGACCACTCATAGACATGAAAGTAATAATACCAATGATGAAATTCAAGAAGTTCCCAAAAAAAATTGATGCATGTAAGTTTGTCTTTCTCTTCCTCTTTTAAAGCCAGAGTTTTGAATTGAAGGCGAGTTTCTCTTGCGGCTATACGCCGCTGATGGAGTGCCAGTTGACTTACTTTGGAGGTACTAGAAGACACATGCAGTGATCCTGAGGTAGACAGCAATCGAGTCGACTGAAGACTCCGATCCTCCGGTGAAGCAACACCTGAACAAGGACGATGGAAGGGGATTCCATGACGTTTAATGAGCCACTCGCTTGTTCCATTCCAAATTTCAAGGCTTGTATTTTAGCAAGCTACTTTTTCAAGTTGAATTAGGGGTGATCGATTGTTTTGCATCAACCGGTAGCTCTCCCTTTTACAAAGGATGCCCAATGACCGAAAAAATAAGAACGAGTGCAGTCTTCAAACCCACAAATCCAGCATCGTCGCCACCGGTAGAGTCACCATAAACCTCGCTGTCAAAGGTTCACGGCCATGGACAAGCTCCAAATCTGGAAGTTCGCAGTCTTCGTACTCAGCTCTGTTAAGGGGTTTCGTTAGATCTAGAAGTTCTCTGTCGTCCTTATTGGTCCATGGCCAGTGCCTCCAAATTTGGCTCGGACATGGCTATGCTCAAGATCTGTTGGCAGCCATGGCTCTAGATCTGTATGCAACCATGGCTCCAGATTTGTTGCGGCCGTGTTACGCGAAAGGGAACTCACTGGTGGTAGTTCGAAGAGGGAACTCGCAGGAGAGAACTCAAACGGAGGATGATGGAAGGGGACTCGAGGGAAAGAGAAAAAGGAGATGTGTGAGGAAGGAGGACGCCCTGAGCCCAGAAAAGAACACAAGCATTGGGAGGAGAGAGTGAAAGGGTATAGTCCCAAAGTACAGAGAAACCCAAAAACCTAAACCGAATCGAACGGTCTTTTAGGTTTGGGTTTCGAGTTGTAGTGAACAAATACCCAAAAGTTTCGGTTCGATTTGGTTATCTGCGATACCCGAACCATTGACAGCCCTAATAGATGGGCAATTTACATGCGTTTGTGAGGATTAATCCACTTGAAGATATTATTTTTGATTTACAATATATTAAATATATTATTCTCATGAGGTACTTGTTATGTCATCTATCTCATAATTAGAATTTCACGATAATTGTTATTAGTATAATTCCAAGACAATACAATATTGTCATGCAAGCCGAACACGCAAAGCTAAGAAAGGAACCTTAGTCAATATGAATCTCCAAAAAATTATAAAAGATATACTTCATGCAAAGCATGGATTACATGATACATTCAATATGAATGTGAAGGCACTTTAGAAAATAAGTATTGGTAGAACATATTAGACAATAATTCTTTTTTCCATAAAAAATAAAAATAAAAATGAAACCATCAAGAAGGACTTCTGTTTTGTTTAATTCATCATCTGCACAAATCATACATGTACCTTTCTCCCCTTTTTGGTCACGATCAATAACTCAAATATAGGTAAAATGACTGCTAACAATAGTATAAACCCAAGTATTTTCGATCAAACATCACAAAAAACATCGAAGTTTGTCCAAAACAACATGGAGTGAACTCAGAACAACATTAACAAACCCAAACACAAATCAAACACAAATCTCTCTTCTTCTTTTCTTGGAGGATGGAGGTGTCATTGAGGGTTCAAGATTAGCCTTAAGCGCATCATAGCACTTCATGAAATGCAGAGGATGTTCGATCCTATTCAGGTAATTCCCAAAACCAATATGCATGGTTCGAAGAAAATCTGTTCATTTGCTCCATAAGGTTTCTGACATTATTTTTTAGCTCACTAAATTCAGAAGATTTTTATGCTTTTCTCCTCCTCTGGACAATTTCACCCGAGTCTTATCCTCCTCTCTCTTTTCTTCTTTCTCCTTAAACTATTCGTCTTTCTCATTAAGCTCTTCCTCTTGAGTTCTAGGAACTTTAGTTTCCTTTCCTGCAGAAGATGAAGGTTCTGGTGTCTACTGTATGTCAGCTACTTTATTAGTCTTCTATGGAGTAGAAGCAACCGCCTTCTTCTTCTTTTTAGCAGTACAATGAGTAGGCATGACAGATGTTCCTTCCGTACTGGACCCTACCTTGCCAGTTCTTCTCTTCTTCAAAGTTCCCTCCAGAACTTCCTAGCTAGTTTATCATCCCATCTCCAATCTCCACAACCTTGTTCTCAGCAGTTACCCATCCCAATCTCCACAACCTTGTTCTCAAGGATAAGGGTAATCAAACCACCATAAGGTAGCTTTCCAGGCCTCTTCATGAAACGCAAGGAAGAGGGAGAGCTTAATGATTAAGAGTACGGGTTTAAGGAGAAAGAAGAAAAGAGAAAGGAGGATAAGATTTTGGGAAATCTTCCAGAGGAGGAGAAAAGCATAAAGAATCTTCCGAAGCGAGTGAGTTGAAATATAATGTCAGAAGCCTTATGGAGCCTATGACCGAGCTGACAGTTTTCTTAAAACCATGCAGGTTGCTTTTGGGAATTACTTGAGCAGAATCGAACATACTCTGCATTCCATTAAGTGCTAGGATGCGCTTAAGGCGAATCTTGAAAACTCAATGACACCTCCATCCTCCCAAAAAAGAAGAAGAGAGTGATTTGTATTTGATTTGTGTTTGTGTTGGTTAATGTTGTTCTGAGTTGACTTCATGCTTTTGACAAACTTTGATGTTTTTTGGTGATGTTTTGATGTTGACTGAAAATACTTGGGTTTGTAATATTATTGGCAGTCATTTTGCCTATATTTGACTTTTTGATCACGGCAAAACTGGGGAGAAAGGTATACATGTGATTTATGCAGATGATGAATTGAACAAAACAGAAGTCCTTCTTGATGGTTTCATTTTCTTTATGGAAAACAAATTATTGTCCAATATTTGAGAATTTTCAATCATTATTTGTTTTCCAACTTGGTTCCAAGTCATGATTGCGGTTGTCCATCCCCATTTAATGGCAATTTGTGGTCCACAATGCACCGTTAGCACCGTTGTTCACAAGGAATAACAGTGCCAGACCCCTAACAACGGTGAAACTCTCCTTATTTGAAGATAATTGGGCATCCCTCCTTATTTTCTTGGGATCATACTAATAACAATCATCATAAAATTCTAAAAATGAAATAGACATATGATAAAAATAAAATAAAAAATACTTTACAAAAACAATGTATACTATAAATCGAAAATAATATCTTTAAGTCGATTATCCTCACAAAAGTACGCAGACTGCCCATCTATTAGGATTGTCAACAGTTCGGTTCGGATTTCTGTGATACTCGAATCGAATCGAAACTTTTGGGTATGTGTTCGCTACAACCCGAACCCCAAACCAAAAACACGGTTCGGGTTTTCGGGTTCCTCCGTTTGTCTTTTGTGATGTCTATCCTTTCTTTCTCTCCTCTCACTATGTCCTTGTATTCTTTTTTCGGCATTCGGGACTTTCTCCTTCTTCACACATCCTTCTCTCTCTCTCTCTCTCTCTCTCTCTCTCTCTCTCTCTCTCTCTCTCTCTCTCTCTCTCTCTCTGGAGTCCCCGTCTATCGTCCTACCTTTGAGTTCTCTCCGGCGAGTTCCCTCTTCTAACTACATCAGGAAGTTCCCTTTCGCGTAGCGCTACCGCAACAAATCTAGAACCATGGTCCTATCCACATCTAGAGCCATGGCCGCCAATAGATCTGGAGCATGGCCGCGTCCGAGCCAAATCTGGAGGCACTGGCCATGGACCAACAAGGACAACGGAGAACTTCTAGATCTAGCGAAGCCCCTGGATAGAGCTGAGCACGAAGACTTCGAACTTCCAGATTTGGAGCTTGTCCACGACCGCGAACCTTGAGAGCGAGGTTTGTGGCGACTCCACCGATGGCGACGGCGCTAGATTTGTGGTCATTGGGGTCGAGAGACCCTCCTTATTTGTCGGTCATTCGGCATTCCCTTTAAAAGGGGAAGCACCAGTTGATGCAAACAATCGATCATCCCTAAATTCAAATTGGAAAAGCAGCTTGCTAAAAAAACAAGCCTAGAAATTTGGAATAGAACAACTGAGTGGCTCATTAAACATCATGGAGCACAAGGATGTCATTTTGCTATGGATATGAGGGAAAGGTTGGAAAATCTTGAGTATCTAGAAGCGCCGGACCAACCACTCATAGTATACGCCGGACCAACCACTTATAGTATACGAGAGTAACACCAATTATGAGATTCAAGAAGCTCCCCAAGAATTTATGGATGTAAGTTTCCTTTTTCTCTTCCTCTTTTATAGCCAGATTTTTAAATTTAACACGAGTTTCTCTTGCGATTATACGCCATTGATTCAGTGCCAATTAACTTACTTGGTAGGTATTAGAAGACACATGCAGTGATCCTAAGGCCGACAACAACGTCCAACCCATGTCGACTGAGGACTCCGATCCTCCAGCGAAGCTGCACCCGAACAAGTACGCCTCATGACCTCCATTTTGCACGGTTTTGGTCAGTCATCTCTCTCTCTCTCTTTAGACATACATATATATATACATATACATACAGACATATACATACATATACATATATATATATACTATGAATCATTTCCATACAGTGACTCCTAATCATCATCCCTTCCCTATGTGTGCCCCTGAACTAATTCTGAGAAATGAACATCTTGATCCACAGTGCAAGATTATTTTACATCTCTAATTGATTTATACTTTTCCATGTTGGACTATAATGTCTAACAATGGCAAAACAGAAACTTCTAGCATATAAAATAGCTTCCGAGGTGCTGGACTTGTGCTATTCTGACACAAATCTGTTTCTATAGATTGCTCTTATGGAAAAGAATCACCCCTAGATGACATCCACATTAACTAACATGGAAATCAAGAAATTGCTGAATGCTAATTCTAAGAAGGGCTCATCCAGAATAGGACATGGCAATAACATAAAAAGAAAAAAATCAGTAAAATATGAACAAACTTATTTCCTTGTGCAAAGGAAGTTCATGGTGCAAATGCGAAGCTAGAAAGAGAAATATCCAATTCTTCAGACTTGCTACTACAGTAAAATAACGTTATCAACCTTTTTCACTTTTAAATATATTGACGACTGACGTCTGTGTGTCTTCTATGTCTTTCTCAACTAACCTTTTTTTTTTCCATGTTCTAATTATATTTACAAAGCAAACGAGACAGGTGTAATAGATTAACGAGCTTACTTTCCATTTTATAACCAGAACCGATTGAAATTAAGCCACAGTATTGTTCATTCATTTCCTAAAAGGGAAGCTCAAAATCACTAATTAGTAATTACCAAACGGTTCAGGAATCCACTTTCTTCACCTCGTTCTGACCTCTCTCAAAATCTATAAACTATATAAGACACGTCGAAACAGCGGGAGCTTTCGACTCTGGGATTTGATGTCATACCTTATGTATATAGCCAAATGTTACACCTGATTCCTCTTCAAGGGGTTTCCCACAACGCATGCACATTCCCCCGAAAGAACCAGGATGTGAACATGAATCCTGCTTTAATGGTTGTTTCTGCACATTATCTGGTCATCCTAGAGGAAAATAAAAGTAAAGCAGCGAAAGAGCATCGGTGACTAAAAACCAACTGCTAGCTCATAATTAAAATCATTCTGTCATTTTACAACAGGAGCTCAACCCGGACTTGTGGGTTTTGAATCAACAGTAAAAAACTTGATAAATCAAATCAACATTTCCCCATTGCCAGTTTTGTTTTTTAGCATCTCAAAGATTCCATCACCGCATCAAATTAAAAGAATAAGCTATCATGCTAAATGTTAAGCCAAAACAAACCACTTGAGTCCAAGTAACTTGTGAACCCATTTAATACACATTATTTTTTGTGGTACATTCTAAATCCATTTATGACATGTTTACTGATTATTAGAGGTGTTAATATGGGTCTTTGACCCACTTTTTAACCCACTTTTATTCGTTTGGGTCAAATATGGGTTCAGTAAATTTAAAAAATGGGTCAAATATGGGTTTGGGCCTATAAAGCCTATTCAAATATGGGTTTTAACCCAACCCATTTTTGACCTGTAACCTATAGTTTCGCAAGACCACATTTAATCACTTGTAAACCGCCGCCCACTGCCTGCTCGCCGTCATCGCCCGCCTCTGCGGTCGCCGCCGGCGAGCAGGCGGGCGAGCAGAGGCGGCGGTCGGCAAAACAGTTTTCACATTTTTTAATTTTATGAAAAAAAAATTTCATGATTTGGTTAAATATATTTAAATTATACAGGTCGGGTCAGGTATGGGTCATAAAATTTGTACTGTATGAAAATGGATCAAAATGAGTTAGATGGGTTAATATGGGTCGAAGCATATTCGACCCGACTCACCCGTTTGACACATCTACTGATTATAACAAATCCATATAACAATTTAACCCATCAAATATGGATTATGACCCATTTTGATAGATCTACTCACAAGTAAGGAAATGCTCCATCGCAAAATATACAGACAATTCCTAAATCTTGTTTTGATCCACTAGTATTTTTTACTAATATTAGATATCGAGCGACAAAAACTAGGAAAAAAATAATAATAAGCACCACATATGAGAAGCCACCACAGAATTTTCCTTAAGTGAAATATTGCACGTCCCTCTATTAAATCCTAAAACACAAGATTTTCCTATACCTTTGCCTTCTATGAGGAAAATCTAGTAATAACTCCTTCAGATATTCAATCCCTATCCATAGTAGCTTCCAACCCAAATTCGACAAAAATCTCAAAGGGGACCAACGAGGCAAACCGAGTTCAGTGCTCGCTCAACGCTGTTCATGCTTAAACGGAGTCCAGAGAGAGAGAGAGAGACCTTCAAGAGTCAGTGGTGCGGAGATGAGTTGGGGCCGATCTGGCGATGGCCAACAGCGAGCGGCGAGCCATCGAGGTCCGATGTCGGTTCTGCGAGTAAAAGGGGTTAATTCGTCACGGATGAGCGAAATAGAGCTTCAATTGGGTGGGATTTGAAATCAACCGACAAACAATACCGGTTTGACCTAAGTATAGTCACGTGGTACAGAAATTACTAGACACTTCTTAGGGAATGGAACATATTATTCCACTAAATACTAGATATGGTGTAGCAACGAAAATATGGCAATCGATTTTCCATCTCGATTTTCATTTTCATCCCGACTCCTTCCAATCAACCTAATGATGTCGAGAAACCGAACGAGGATCCTATCCATTTCTCCTTCAAAATCACCATGGAAAGACGTGGTGGCCCTTGACCAATCCATTGCATCATCAAGTCATTCCTTTAACTGATTCAAAAAATAGAACCTAAGTAATGTTGCGACCCTCCTGAGGGCGACGTCCCGAGAGAAGTGGACGAAACTTAAAGAAATTACGGAAAATCATGAGAAACTATAGAGTCAATCGAAGTCAATCGAATTCCTAATCTCTAGTAGATTATGAATTTCTCTAATTAATCTATATGCATGCATGATCGAATTTGGGGTAAAGATTGGATTTTCGACTTAAAGATCCGTTCTTCATGCAGATGACTCTAATCTGACATGACCGTGGCGTAAACGTAGGGAAATAATCGAGTCTTGCGCAAAAATGTAATCTTGCAAACAAAGGTTTAATCTTGAACATTCAAGATATTAATCATGGGTAAAGTTTAACCTATTTGGATTAAAAGTTATACCTTCAATAGGAGAACGCCGGAGGATTGGACAAAGAGGGTGTGCCGCGGACAAGGACATCGGAGAGTCAGTGGGCGGCACTAAGGTTCGCGCATAGTATCCTCCAGTGATGGGGATACCGATAGTGGCGTTGCACCAAGAACCGCCGACGAAGGGGAGCGAGGGATGGAAAAGGAGACGCCGGTACGATATGGGGTATCGATGATGGGGAGTTCTGTCCGGTCACCGAAGACTCGTCATGTGATGGAGGAACACCAGAGGAAGGACGGCGAATCCGCGATGGGGGAGGATTTGCGGTGGTGAAATTCGCCGCAATCTTGTCTCAGTAGGGCCTGGTCGCACCTCGGACACGCTGGGGCGATGCCGTGGAGGACCAGCTGTAGGATGAGGATGAGCTGCTCATGCTTGTAGTTCGGTGGGAGCTATGGACGTCGGAGGTACTTGCGGGGCGGAGGGGACTCGCGATGAGGACGAGAGGGAGAGACGTCGGGCGTGAGAGAGTGCTTCTCGTTTATATACTCTCTTTCCATTGGCTTCATTATATTCGTTTTAGGAAAATTGTTGGAGATCCCGATACTAATTGAACATTATGATCTTCCTGATTGAAAATTATGCTCCGACTAATTGAAGATTACACTCGAAGATTGACCTTGATTGATTTGATTAATTCTGTATTTTGGGAAGATACAAATCGTGTACATTTATTTCCTTTTATTTTCTGTCTTGTCAATACTATATATACACAAATGTACAGACAATACATTCAATGAATACAACACTTGACTTTATCCTTTCTCGTCTTCGTTCTTGTTCATCACTTTCTTTCATGGTATCAGAGCCTGGTTCCTGGCCTGGCTTCTGCTCTCCTTCTTGATTGCCCTTCGGATTCTTTTTTTGCTCTCTCTTGTTACTGCAGCCTAACTTGCAAAACAAAGGTAGCACTCCGATGTAGGAATCACCCTTTAAGTTTTTGATACCATGAAGAACAAGCAACAACTTACTGAAGTTAGCTAGAGTTATTCTGGTGTGGAGGACGTGCCTCCAGCTTTAGAATTTCCTGAAGACGCTGCTGTTGAGAGCACTCGAGTCATAGAGAGTCTGCCCATTCTGCCTCAGCCCAAACCTATTTCAACCCAGCTCAGTCAGGGCAATCCCATTCAGGCTCAGCCCGTTCAATGCCAGCATTATCAGGCCCAGCCCACTAGGGGCAGCCCATTCCGAGCCAACCCATCTAGTTGCTACATATGCCAGCTTCATCAAGCCCATGGTACTATGGGCCTGCTTAGCCCACTATCTTTGGGACATCATCACCATCATCAAGTGAAGTAACACATGGCCATATTCAGCCCGGGGAAGGCCCACCAGCCGGATTTGGGGCAAGCCCAACCCGGGCCAGTTTTCCTTATGCGAGGCAAATACTCGAACCGGGTATGGCAGCGGGTTTTGGGACGGATCCCCTCCACCTGGCTACCAAGCTGTATTCCCCTAGTCGGGATCGGCGGTGGCCGGCCGGAGATTGGAGAGCCGCTATACACATCACCGGCCGATGGACCGGAATTGCGTCTCATCAGCCTCTAATTGGCCAGACCCGAACACTATTCCGCCTGGGCGAGGGACCTCCAGTGAATCCTAGTCACAAAGGATAAAGATGGGCTTTTCGACGGCACAGTCCCAGTCCCAGCCGACAAGCGACAGCACTGCCACTAGCGACAATGCAACCAATTGGTACGATAATGGATCAGAAATTGCCTTACGGCTGAAGTGGCCGCCAGATTACCACCGACCGAAGATGTGAAGACTATGTGGTCAAATATACGGGAAATATATGGGAAGCTCGATCGAGCAAAACTTTTCTCACTTACACAGGCTCTATCAGAACTCAGATAACGAAATCAGTCTGTGACAAGCATTTTTAACTGCTTATCAACTCTATGGAACGACATCGAAGTCGATGAAGAAACCCTCGTCGGCCTAGAGGAAACCCTCCGACAATACCGAGCAATCTATGACTGGGAGAAAGCTACCAGATTTTTGCTTGTACTAAACGAAGAGTACTTACCTTTTCGAACTCAGATCCTCGCGATGGAGCCTTCGCCGACCCTCGGCCGTATTTTCCATCTCGTTGTTCTGGAGGAAAGCTAACGATCGGCAATAGCGACGGCAATAGCGACGGCAACGTGACACGGCGAGGGAGTAGCCCTCTTGGCCTTCTCACCCCATGGAGCTCCAGCCACTACTCACGACGACGGCTTTGGAGGCTTTATCGCGCTCGCTGCTTCTCAAGATCTCGGGAGAAGAAGAATCGAGAACATTGAATTCTGTTCAGCGGCTGCGGCGACACCCAAGGGTAACCCTAATCCCTTAGGGTTGGACGGCCAAGATTACAAGCCATCATCCGATGGCTCAAGAATGACCAGCAAGGTGACCGGATCGTATGGCTCTAGTTCGACCACGTCAACGATCGCCTCACGCAGATCCGATGGTTCCCATGCTTTCACGTCATCAGGGAAGGTAGGTGGAAATTTTTTTAAGTCCAAAAATAAATATTGCGATTATTGCAAAAGGCCACATCATACCATAGAGACATGCTGGAAATTACATGGACGCCCAAATGATCGCGAAAGGAAGGATAATGAGATATCTGCCTACTAAGGTTCTGCACAAAAAGGAGACGGGACCCACAGCACCATTACTCAGGACTAGTATCAAACTATTATAAAAATGCTGAACCTGTTGAAGACCACTGATTGGAGTGTAAGTTTTTCAAGTACCCTTCTATCCCAAGAAAATTCTATTTCGGTCAATGCATGGATAGTCGATTCAGGTGCTAGTGATCACATAATTTGTGCTGAGAATTTATTTTCCCATATCGATGAACGACCTCCATTTCCTCTATCGGTGCGACTTCCAAATGGGAACACTACTCAAGTCACTAAAACTGGCACTGTTCAGCTTGGGCCAAATTTTGTCCTTCCCAATGTCTTGTATATTCCTGAGTTCGAATTCAATCTCCTTTCTATCTCGAGAGTTTGTCAAGATAATTCCTACAATGTCATATTCAACTATGACAATTGCTTATTTCAGGACCGTACGACTAGCAAACTGATGGGCTTGGGTAGAGTTGAAGATGGGTTATTTTTCTGGATTTATTCTCTTGGAAATTTAAATTTCTTAAATAAATGCATTTCTTGTAATGCCACTGCTATTAATAAAAATCTCCTCTATCATCAACGCTTGGGTCATAGTGCACAATTTCCTCATCCGAAATGTTCAGTATGTCCTCTAGCTAAACAATCCAGACAATATTTTCCCATTAGTACATCTCGAGTCACTCGTCCTTTTTCACTGATACACCTTGATATATGGGGTCCTTACCATAAGGCCCATTGTGATGATTCTCGTTTTTTTCTCACAATCGTTGACGATTTTTCACTTGCCACTTAGACCTTCCTCATGTATCCTAAAGGTCAGACTGTTTCCAAATTATCAAATTTCTTCTCCATGGTCAAGACTTAATTATATATATCTGTCCAAAAAATTCGGACAGACAATGGACGTGAATTTCTTTCCAATGATTGTCAGTCTCTCTTTACTTCTCATGGTATTCTCCATGAGACATCTTGCACCTATACTCCACAACAAAATGGAATTGTGGAACGCAAACATAGACATCTCTTAGAGGTTGCAAGAGCTCTCAAATACCAAGCTTTTATTCCTAAACAATTCTGGGGTGATTGTGTGGTCACTGCTACTTGTTTGATTAACCGTATGCCGAGTAGAGTTCTTGGTGGTAGTACTCCTTTTGAATTACTTTATGGAAAATTGCCATCCATTAGTCATCTGCGGACATTTGGATGCTTATGTTATGCGATAACTATGGGGCCTTGGACTAAGATGGATCCTCGTGCCACCCCATGTGTTTTCATGGGGTACCCCACTCTACAGAAAGGTTATCGAGTTATGGAAATATCTACTGAACTTTTCTTCATTAGCAGGGATGTTATCTTCCACGAAGATGTTTTTCCTTTTCAAGATAGGACGTCTTCATCTTCGATCGCTCCGAAACGCCCAAATTTCTTAGAAGAGTATGTCTCGGCCCCTACTCCTCCATATTTTGTTGCTCCGCTGACACCAATTGCATCAGTTCCAGCAGAAAGTCCGAAAGCAACACCAACAGAATCATCCCCTGCGAATGTTCCTTCATCTCCTATTATTGATTTTCCATCGTCACCAATGGAATCTTCACCGAATCCTCCTCCAGTTCCTCCAGTTCCCTCCGAGCAGCCATGACGTTCTAGGCGTACTATTCAGCCGCCTACATGGACCAAAGATTATATCTGTTCTACATCCAAAAACTTTAGGTAGCCACTATCCTATATCATCCTACGTCTCTTTCAGTCGCCTTTCTCCCACATATATGTGCAGCATTAGCCGAATTTTTTAGGAACAGGAGCCCTCTTCATACCAGGCAATTGCACGAGATCCTCGATGGCAAAAGGCGATGGAAGCTGAACTCAATGCACTCATGGAAAATCACACATGGAACATTGTTCCTCTACCTGAACATCGGAAACCCATTGGATGCAAATCGGTCTACAAGATCAAATTCAAGGCTGATGGGTTTGTCGAATGCTACAAGGCTCGTTTAGTGGCAAAATGTTTCACTCAGAGGGAGGGCTTCGATTACCATAAAACATTCTCACTAGTTGCGAAGGAAGTCACTGTTCGCTCTTTCTTCTCAATTGCGGCTGCACGCCACTGGTCCCTTCATCAGATGGATGTCAACAATGCCTTCCTTCATGGAGACCTCGATGAAGAAATCTACATGAATCTTTCACCGGGATTACGCAGACAAGGGGAGTCTCACGTATGTTGTCTTCGCAAATCCCTGTATGGTCTCAAGCAGGATTCTAGGCAATGGTATGCCAAGTTTACAGATGCTCTAACAGCAGCAGGGTTCCAGCACTCAAAACATGATTATGCCCTATTCACATGGACCTCAGGTACCGCGTCCATTTATTTGCTGATTTATGTTGATGACATACTTATCATGGGAAACGATGAGTCTCGCATTGAGAAGTTCAAGAGATATTTGCATTCTACATTCCACATCAAGGACTTAGGGGCTCTGAAATATTTCATTGGCATTGAAATTGCACGTTCTGATAAAGGAATCAACCTCAGTCAACGGAAGTTCGCATTGGAGATTGTGTCTGAAGCCGGCCTATCAGGATGCAAACCTGCCGTCATTCCCATATAACAAAATGTCAAGATGACAACCCATGAATATGATTTAGGGACCTCTGCATCCATCGAAAATCCACTACTCAAGGACCCATCGAGGTATCAGAGACTCGTAGGGAAGTTGATATATCTCACTATGACAAGACCTGACATATGCTATGAAGTTCAGATATTAAGCCAATTCATGCACCAGCCAAAGCAATCTCATATGAATGCAGCATTGAAGGTAGTCAGGTATCTGAAGGGATGTCCAGGGCTCGAAAATTTCCTATCTTGCGACTGCAACATGAAATGACGGACTTTTGTGACACCGATTATGCAACTTGTCCAATGACCAGAAGATCTATTACTGGTTTCTACATAAAATTGGGAAAGTCCTTGATCTTATGGAAAATCAAGAAGCAAACAACAGTGTCCTTGTCATCTGCAAAAGTAGAATACCGTGCCATAGCCAAGACTGTCTGTGAGGTAATCTGGTTACGAGGTTTACTCTCTGATCTAGGGGTACAAGTGGAGGGACCAACTGAATTATTTTGTGATAATGATGCAGCACTCAACTTGGCAGTAAACCCAGTTTTCCATGAAAGAACAATGCACATTGAGGTTGATTGTCACTTCACTCGAGATAAACTTCAAGAGGGAGTTCTAGTCACTAGAGGGATTGAGACTGTGGAACAACCTGCAGCTATCTTCACCAAACCATTGTGTCAAAGGCAGCATGCGTATCTCCTAAGCAAGCTTGGCGTCCTAGACATATATAGGCCGCCAGCTTGAGGGGGAGTGTTGGAGATCCGATACTAATTGAACATTATGATCTTCCTGATTGAAGATTATGCTCTGACTGATTGAAGATTACTCTCGGAGATTGACCTTGATTGATTTGACTAATTCTGTATTTTGGGAAGATACAAATCGTGTACATTTATTTCCTTGTATTTTCTGTCTTGTCAATACTATATATACACAAATGTACAGACGATACATTCAATGAATACAACACTTGACTTTATCCTTTCTCGTCTTCGTTCTTGTTCATCACTTTCTTTCAAAAATTACCAAAAAAATCCTAAACCTATTGGTATTATATTAATTCAATCATAAATCTTTTTTTTCCAATAAACCTTTTCATGATTTTTCAATTGAGTTGGTCCGGCTAATTTTGATCTAAAAACCCTGACATGTGAACAAGTTTTTATATTTGAATTTTCTTGTAATTTTTTCATTTTTATTTTATTTTCTTTAAGTTTTTACCTTTTTCCCTGGCTTAGGGTCGATCGCAGGCAAGGGTGTCCTGCCCCTCACCTGTGGCTGACGAGGGTCGGCGGCCCAAAGTACAAAGATAAAAAGAGAAAAGAAAAAGAAATAATATAAACATATAAAAAAATAATAGAAATGTATTAAAAAATTATTAAAAAATTCACGTCAGTGCCGGCCATGCCACATAGACCGACCGGTGTCCACATAAGCGATTTTTGGCTAAAATTGACAGGAAATACTGAATTGACACAAATGCAAAAGATTTAACACTGAATTGACACAATTGCAATAGGTTTAGAATTTTTTTTCGGTAATTTTTCCTATTCTTTTTCATTCCCCGTTGTGGCCGAATTCTCAAGATCTCTATTAATCAATCCACTTTCCTAATTCAGAACTCTGATCCGAACGAAAAAAAAAATAGAACTTGGGTCAAAAATAATAATAATAAAACTCGGGGCATTCGGCAGAAGCAAGGGAAGCAATGGGCTCGGCCGAGATTAAATGGGCTTGATCTTGAAGGTTCCAATAAGTTTAGGGGCCTCACCTCTCTCTTAAGTTCAAGATCAATTTCGATGTAACCAATGAAATTTACGTAATATGGACATCTTATTACTAAATGGAAATTATTCCAAATGCTTACATGTAATGTGAATGCTGAATTATGCTACATGGATATCTTGGTTGAGGAGTCCAAATCAATCCGTAATTTCTTATGCAACGGAAGACAAGACTAAAATCGAAAAATTCTGGTGTCGAAGCACAAAATAAAAAGCTGAAAAAAGAAAAGAGCAAAGCAATGTGTAGTAAATGGACCAAATCGAATTGACTTTCGAACCGGTTTGAAGAACAATTCAATCGATCAATGAGATGATGACTATCACCTAAATACTATGGAATAATACGTTAACTATAAGAGCTCTTTTACCGCTAATCATATACTAAAGATCACATCTGTCACGTGTTCAGCACGACCTAGCCTCCATAAGTTTACCGTGAACTAAGACTCCTTATCAATTGGTGAACGAGGTTTATCGTGTTCAATACAAAATTCATCATATACAAACACGTTTACAACTTTCGAAACACGTAATTTCCTCGCATTTTATAATTGATACGAAACTGAATTGCGATTTGGACCAAACTTGGAATCGAAGAGTGTGGTGGAGAGGTAAAAAGGAGATAAAAAGGAAAAGAAAGAGGAAGGCTGTTCTTGTGAAACTCACTCCTCAAGAACATGGCTTTAGTACAACACTCTTTTTTTTCTTCTTTTGACTTTATTTTATAAAAGCTGAGCATGAACACATCACGTGGATACACACATGAGAATCAAGGCTTTGTAATTGGGCCTGTAATAGGCTAATGCAATTCTCAGGAGGCTCTCTTTCCCTTTGATGATTCTACTATATTGGGCCCACCTACTTGTCCCCGACACTTGTCGTCAGCGCATTCGTTGTCCTCGGCCCAATCCTCTCTCACTAGATTCTGTTGATAATATCTGAAGGCCACATACAGCATGAACACTGAAACCCAAAAAAGGAAAAACAACAAGAAGGTATATAAACAATCAAAATAACAATAAGGAAATTTTTAAGAAATTTAAAAATAAAAATCGATAATTTCCTTCTTCTTCTTCAAGGCATTGTGTTTACCTGCCCAAATTCTTGCAACAACCGAACATAAGTTCCACACGAGAGTGAAGATGCCCGCCGCCACGGCTTTCTTGTGAGAACATGAGTTCCAAGCATCTCGGAAGCGTCGTATCCAAAATTTACCTTTGCACCCAGAGAAAAAGGAACCACCACATGTTACTAGATTTACGATAAATTCATGAACTCCAAAGTAAAGTTTCGTCGACCCATTTTCCAGTATCTTGACTCGATCCGGCTCGATTAAGTAACTCGCATGAAATCAGATAATATGGCAAGGAAAATTGCAGTGGCAGGAGAGAGCCATAATGACCCTATAATTGCTGGGCCTGACCAATCCCAAGGAGATCTGCTCATGACCTGTCAAATGGGCCCCTAATAGAAAGACTTAAAGAGAAAAGGGCTCAAGATGGTCCAGCAAGAACTACAAAAAAGAACTGTACCTGTCCTGTTCATTGTTTATGGTTCTAAGATTTTGCTTAAAGAAAGCATCTTGTGAGAAACGTACAGACACATGGAAAGAGCATCATATTAGGTTAGAGGTAAATTGTAGTGATGTAGTTTTGATGGTGATGTGTTCGGATCCTAAGAAGACCCATTTGCCACTTTCCATTTGGGGGGCCCACCAAGAACCCATCCCCCACAAGCAAAGCATCATCAAACAAAAGAGCCGTTGGATAACAGAGACAAAATAGGACCAAACCTTTCAATTCTTCCACCAAAAGGTCCAAAAGATGGAGGGCCCATGTCCCATCAACGGCCACTAGCATGGATCACACCCCCTCACTCCTTGTCCCAATCCATTAATTGATGTTCAAGTTGAGGCAAATACTTGAGAGATCCTATCCCATATGGATAATCTACCATTTCGATAGGGAAATTCTCAGTTCCGAATGACACATTCCTCGATGTTTTAGGGCCGTGCTGATGGCAAAGTTTTTGAAACCGTACTGAAGTGCGAACTGGGTTTTTAAGTTAAAAAAAAAAAAACCGGCAAAGAGCTGGGCAGGAGGCCAAACCAGCCGGTCGAATTCTAAGCTGCAGATCAAGAGGACAGAAGGGTTAACTAATACAACCTACCGTATTAGTCTGGTACCCCAAGTAGTCTCTAACATCTTGTTTACTCAGGAAAAAAACAAAAGGGGGAAGGAAAAGAAAGAAAAACTTGCCGTTCTGAGAATGCATGCATGTACTAGAAGTACTGACATTTTCATGGTAATGACTGCACAATGTGATGACGCTCCAATGATGGGAAAGAAGAGGCACTTGAATTCAAGGCAAAAGGGTTTTTACCGTATGCAGTGATCTGGCTGGAATATGAAGAGCAGACTTTTGGTACGGTGAATACTCCAAAAAAGCCTGTCTTGCCCAGTGTGTTTGTGTGAGCACACCCAAACGTCAGTCGACAGAAACAATAAAAAGCAAAATTTGGACAGAATATTCAGAATTTAACAGTTACTTGTTTGTCTGCACTTGCACTGCACACCAGTAATGAAAAATAATAGAGAAAAAAGACAAATTCCACCACCCAAAATGACTCTATGCTTAATTGAGAAAGAGTTTTCGGGGGGTGTTTGTTTACTTAGTAAAAAGGTAATATTTTTTTTACTTTCTGGTTAAAATACAAAATGGTATCTAAGTTTCAAAAGATTATGAGAAAATCATATGTGAATCTATATATCACCACTTGTATATTGTAAATTTTTTTGAGTGTTTTAGGTTAAGGAAAAAGTCGAAATGAGGGCTATTTACGATTTAACTTAAATAAGTAAAAGTACATAATAAATTAACTGTTCCAAAAAACAAAAAATGTTTAGTGGACTTACCAAATTTTGCCATCTTCCAGATGGTGATGGAGCTCCCACACCTGGCCAAAACCAAGAGCAGCACTGCCAACTGCCATTATCAAATACCATCCATCAATTTCACTACAATTTCCCTTTTTTGTTTTCTCTCCTGTTTTTTTTTTTTCTAAATTATGGAAAAAAAAGAAAATTTGCATGAATATAATCGAAATAACCTTCATTGTGGTTCCTGGATCTCCAGAAAAAAGAGCCTTGAGCTTCAACAGGAACTCATTCAAGTAAGGAAGCACCAATTTCAGTAACCAGATTGCCTCTTCCTCTCCCAAAACACAGCTGCTACCATCTGTATCTACATAACCTCTGAAATAAATTGCATAAATCCAACATAAATCGATTGATCAATAACTAAGTCATTACATAATGTTAAGGAGGGACCTGAAAAGTTACCTGCAAATGATGGATCTGTACAGGAAAATTGCAGCAAGATAGAACAAACCCAGATAAGAAATTACAGTGATGAAGCTGCACAAGCGAAAAACCAGCAGAGAATTTTCAGCTTCATCCTCCTGTTCTGAGAAATGGGTGTGGGTGAAATCATCAATTTGGTGACGTTCTTGTACCTGAAACTTATGTCCTTTGTGTAGGAGGATGAGATCGCAACAAACGTTCCCAATCCGAAGATGAACGCTGATTTTGAGACATCTCTCCACATAACCAAATCCACTGAGAAGTAAATGAAACAAATTTAGCCATCCGAAGAAAAGGAAAGTTCAAAGAACCATAGCTCAAGACCCAGAGAGTGGAATTGACCTAAACTCTGCAACTTGTTCTGTCTCTCTGGAAAACTCTGGTATTTATCTGAAACTGCAGGGAGAGGAAAAGAAAGAACGAAAGAACGAACCAGGTCAAAAACAGAGAAAATGCAAGAAAATGGGGCAAAACACAGAATCCCAGACATTAAACTTCTCAAATGATTCTTTGCAGAAAGAAAAACAAAAACGAGGGACTCACATGAATTGGTCTTGGTGGCGAAATTTCGGTGAAGTGGGGAACGTCTTGTGACGGGAGGAGGCTGTTTATGGACATTGGAGGAGGAAGTGAAGGTCTTGCTTGGAGTTGGATTCGCAATGTTTCTGTGTACTCTCGTTTGCTTCACCATAGGAGGAGGAGGCTGTTTCTTCACAATTGGAGAACTGGGTTTGGGATTTTCAGTGACTTGGTTAGGCTTTGTCGCTTCCTCCTTCACAACAACATCACTGGCCTTTTGCTCTGTTACTACAATTTCTTTGATCTCCAAGGTCTTGTTCTCAGGCTCAGTCTCGGTATCTTCATCAAACTCTCCTTCTCCTTCCTCTTCCTCTAATTCTTCAGAAAATTCTTCTTCTTCTTCGACCAAATCGTTGGTTGCATTGTCATTGCTGCTGTTATCATCTTCACGAGGTGCTTCTTTTGGAGCAGGCTTGACCTGACTCACGTTGCTCGAAATGACCTCCTTGCGGATTTCATCCGGTTTGTTCTCGCCAACTGGGTCTTCCTCGTATCCATCAGCAGACCCATCAATGGCTTCCTTCTCTTCCGCTTCCTTCTCCTCCTCCTCGTCCTCCTCTTCCTCCTGGCACTCCTCCTGGCACGATCCATCAAGAACACCGGGTGGCTCCGAGTTCGCCGTACTCAACCGAACTGCATTCTCTTCACTTTTACCATCACCGCCATCTCTTCTTGATTGATCCAAAATCTTGGCACAATCAGATTTAACTTTCCTCAATTCAACCGAACTCTTCTCAACCGACCCCTTAACAGCTCCGGATCTTGATCTTCTCACCTGAACCGGGCTTCTCTGAATCGCCTCACCAGACACGGCATCCCTCTTGCCCCTCTTCGCCACGGCCGGGGTCTTCTTGATGGGCCCATCAGCTGAAACACTCACTTCCTTCACCATCCCATCACCGTTCTTGCTCAATTCCGCTTTTCCCCTCGCGCTCGATATCTGAAGACTCGCACCATCGCCGCCCTCGGGTTTCCACGTCTTCCTCTTCCCACCGACAGGCCCGGTTCGCTTGGTTCTGCTGGCATTGTTGCCAGCGTTGTCGTTGTCGGTGGGCTCCTCCGTCTTCTCGTCGCCATTGAAGACCTTGATCCCGCCCCTGACTTCGTCGCTCCTCATCCTGCTCTCCCACACCGACCCCGCAACTACGCCCGTCTTTACTCCTGCCCTTCGCCTGCTCACGTCCATCTTCTCGATCTTATAGTGAGGGTGATATTATAATGTGGCCTCTCCAGTTTCTGGTGGCCAATGAGTACACACTTACTGGGACCTGGTGGTTAGCTGGATAAGAAGCGTTAAGCTAAAGAAATGGGGAGAGATGGTGATGGTGGTGGGGGTAAAAAAAAAAGTCGACACAACCATGATTCCCATGGCAAAAGGATAGAAGAAGTTGTACCAGAGAGAGAGAGAGAGAGAGAGAGATTGTGTTGCAAGCGACTGTGTAGGTTTTACTATCCTACGGAAATTCATATTAACCCGTTCGTCCGCATGCGTCGGGTAAGGCTCCATTGCTCGCTCCGTCTGCAGAATCGACGAAACGGGTCTCGAAAGATTACTCTGAATTGAACGTCGCTTTGTAATTCCGACGCACCATCCGTCTCATCCAAATTTTCCCCTTCAACAACTTTCGATCGCTTTTTTCGGTTTTCTTCTTCTTCCCCGCTTTCAACCACGGTGAAGACCGCAAAGATTTGCCTCGTCGGATCGGTTTATCAAGTACCCATCTTCAATTTGATTACATAATCTATTTCTGTAAGGTACCCATCTTCAATTTGCCATAACACTTTACATATCCGTTTAGTTCATCTGTTTGGTTAATCTGTGTTTTATATGTTCTTCAACGTTACACCTTTCGCTTTTTGTGTGTCTGAATTTTGGGGGTGGGGTGGGAGCGGGGGGCTGAAATGATGGGAGGCGCTGAGGATGTGATACGAACCTTCGCTTTTGGTTAGGTAAAGATCGAAATTAAAATTAGATTATAACACTTTTAACTTTTTTGGCATCAAAGGGATTATTATTCCTGAAGAGGCACTGTGAACGAGGCAACCAAAAAGTCTTTTGCTCTCACATGCAAGTCGGAGACGATGTTGCTAAAAAATATTAGAGCAGACCGTTAACTGCTCTTGTCCTGTGGCTGAGGCAGAGTAAAGTGCACGTAGATGAAAGAGTAAGAAATTTCTTGCCGATGTCGGAGCAGAGACCGAGCTGTGAGAGAGAGGCGTGAGACTCGAGTGAACAAATTAGAAAGGGCCTAATGGGAATAGGGTTTTGAACTTGATGTAGGCATGGCCACGGTTCGGAACCAGCGGTTCCGGTTCATGAACCAGCGGTTCCGGTTCGTGGTCATGGGGGAACCGGAACCGGAACCAGTGGGGGCGGTTCCCGTTCCGGTTTTGAACTGGTTTCTGGCCCGGCCCGGTTTCGGGCCCGGTTCCGGTTCAAAACTGAAAATGGAACTGCCGATTTCGATTCCGGTTCTGGTTAAGGTTTTTCAATTTAAAAATTAAATTGTAATGAATTTGTAATATAATTGTAATCAAATTATCAGATAATGAATTATTGAATAAAATAAAATTATGAATTATGAAATTATGAAATTATGAATTTGTAATAAAATTTCCCTTTTTTTTAATTTTTCTTTTTTGGGCCCGGATTTTCCTGTTCAGTCGTGGGAGGAACCGTAACCGGGCCCGTATGGCACGGGCCGGTTTCGGGCCCAAACCGACCCATGGCCATGCCTTACTTGATGTTCTTGCATGACCTAGATAAGAGTGAAGTGAATTAGGGTACTCTAATTAGTGAAATGAAGTGAATTAAGGCTATTATTTCCTTAAAAATAAGAATTAAAAATTGATATTGGTCTGGTCCGATTGGGTGGATCCACACCTGAAACTGAGAACCGTAGCGATATTCACCGATTCCAACTTTTGGGAACTAGAAACCGCCCAGAACCGGGCGATTCCTTTTGCTCACACCCCTAGCCAGTTTTGCTTTGTGCATAGAAGCAATATTTTCATTGGAATTGATTCCACAAAAAATTAGCTTGTATTTTCTTGAATAATCGACTCGGCCCCTCCCTCTTGGTTGCTTATTTGGACCTGACGGCTTGCTGGAAATTAACATGAATAGTAGCTAGTCTTTATTCAAGGACTAAACTGTAAAATTTCTTACTTTAACAAGAGCGACAATCTTTCTACCTTGTTCTTCTGAATTGGCAGGATTGAACTGAATGTACAATCAATAGTGCAATGCGTTCCTTTTCAGGGAAGAAACAAAATGAAATGTGAATCGAAAGTACAAGCACCAACATCTATACTTGTACTCAAATTTGCTTATCTCCTTGGATTTGGTATTGGATCGTTCTGCGTTTATTTGTAGTAAGGAAAAAGCATCGGTAGAGACGGCAATTCCCGACTCAACCGGATAAGCTCGCCGAACCCACCCAAAGATCGAACTCAATTCATATCCAAGTCGAAAAGCCGATAACCCAAACTCATCCCGAGCGAAATTAGAAATAACCCACTTTGAAAACTCGTGAAAACTCGTGTATTAAGCAAATTTGAAATTGACCCAATTAAGTACGAGTGTGAGTGATACAAAATGTTTATAACCCATTAATCAGAGACGCGACTGGAGCCCTCATCCCACTGGGGCTCACGTTCGTCGACGTACATCGTACCCTATTAACAAGGTTAATACCACGAAAAACCTCAAATTGATACACATATGATAAATTTATCTTAAAATTATTTTTTTCACCACCAAAAATCCCAAATGGGTACATCTATGATAAATTTACCCCAAACTGGTACACTTTTGACAAATTTACCCTCCGCTAGTTTCCGTTAAATTTTACCATCAAATTGCTGATGACACTGATAGTCGACGAGTGTACAAGTTTGAGATATTTACCCTCTGTTTGTTACAAGTGTATCAGTTTGGGGTTTTTCGTGGTATTAACCCAATTTAACGGAAACTAACAGATAATAAATTTGTCACAGGTATATCAATTTGGAGTTTTCGGTAGTAATTTATCACGGATGTACCAGTTTTGGGCTTTTTGTGGTAAAAAAATAGTTTGGGGTAAATTTGTCATAGGTGTACCAGTTCGAAATTTTTTTTTTATATCAAAAAATTAATTTGGGAAAAAATTGTGACAGATGTACCAGTTTGAGATTTTTTGTGATATTAACCCCTATTAATATCACCCCTATTAATATCACACCGAAAAGAAGATTTAAAAGAGCCGATATTATGCTCAATCATAACAATTACAACAATAACAACAATAATGACTTGAGTACAAATATGATAACAATAATCTACTATACGTTGTCATGATCATGTTTAAGAGGTAAATCATCTCAACTTTGCGTGGTCTGAGAAAAGTAACATTTGATTTGATTTGATCACATGGTAGTGGGGAAGAGAATGTTGGGCGGATGACCGGCCGATGGAATCAAAGCATCGCTAAGAAACTGTTCGCGTACAAGTTATAAAAGCCTTTTGGAGACTGAGAGCATGTGAGGCCGTTGGTAGAGAGAGCTCCCATTGGATCGGACGGCGACGAAGCACTTGTCCCTTTTTTTAACGCGTCACCGACACAAGACGACGATGTAATAACGTAATTTCTTGATCCAAATCTCAAAGAGGAATAAAATAGTTAATAAAAAAAATGTAGCGGAAATTTGCGAGTAATGATATGTGTTCTTACAAATTATGCTAACGAGTGTCCTCAAATCACTTATTGATACATTGAATTTCGACAACGACTTGTTAAGCAGTCAATTCAAGCTACATAATTAGTGTTACGCGTGATCAGTACATCGTGATCCAAATATTAGTGTGATTAGCGTGGTTTTTACCGAGTGTGTGGTTCTTGTATATTTAAATCTACACAATTTTCTTTTTAATGAATTGCTTAATTTGAAGAAATCCATATCGAAATCCTACCATTAATAAGAGTTGGTCCGGAATCGGCACTCTGACCCAGAACTTCAGTGAAGTCCGAAACGCAGCCAGAAAAAAAAAAAAAAAAAAAAAAAAAAAAAACCTTAAATTGGGAAAATTCATGTTGTGGGGGGGTTCTCGGAATTCGCGAAGGGAACATTGGGATCGTTGTCGGGGGGGCAGTAATCAGGTGCGCCACCTGTCCACCGCAGCGGCGGTGATCTTCTGATCAGACTGGACCCCACGCTCCGTGATTCCGTTTGAAGGCACGTGATGGGATGGGACGGAGAGATTTATTTATTTATTGTTTGTCTAAAGCAGTGCATGGCATTCAACGCTCTTGAATTGAAGGAACGAACATTTACAGATCTCACGTTCCTCGACTATTTTTTAGGTTTGATGGGGGTCACCTGCTTTCTTTTTTTTTTTATTTTTATTTTTTTATTTTTTTATTACCACCAGATTTAATAGACGCATTAATACAAGAATCTTGAAAGTTGGAAACTGCTGTCCGATCTCGAGCATTTAGTAAATGCGACTCCACGTTTTTAACCCTAAAAAAAATTGGGGAAAATCGCGTTGTCTGGGGTCAAATTACGTCCGTTGTTTTCACGACTGGATTATAAATTATAGAATTATCCTGTTGATTATTGCATACGAGTAAAAGGGCAAAAAAACGAAGAAGAGAATTGTCTTATAAGATTTTCCTCAGATTAATTGGAAATGAATTAGAAATGATCTGATTCGTGAACTCCCAAGACTTATTGGCCGGGTCGCTGCTCACCTCAACCAGCATTTACGCCACGATTTTTTGGTACATAAAACAAATCACTTGTTCAGATCTTGTGAGGAAGCAGATTGGGGTCACCAGACTGGCCGATGCCGTTGCTCTGCTTCTCACCGTAAAACCGTCTCTTTATGCCGATTGGGCACAAGGCAAGCAAGTAGCAACTATTCACTCCCCGGAAGAAAGAGAATGTCTGGTGAAATGATCTGCGGCCATTCGACAGGCAAAGTTAACTTTTACCTCTGAAAGCGAATTTCAGCCATGAGTTCGAACGACATGAACGATTGTCGCGTTAGCTGCTGTAGTATTCTAGGCAAGTAATTCTTATACCTACTATTCGAACAAGAACTGGTATGAAGGGAATTTTCCAGAAGCACCCGGGATTCTTTCCGGTACTATCCCAAACTAGAGTGCAAGTTCAAATATCAAAAGGAATAAATACTAAATGGAACAAGAGTGATAACAGAAAACATAATGATGTTCTCCAGAAAGAACAAGTTCATCAATAATACCTGCGCTACAAGACGAGTTGATATTCTACACAAGGAAATTATTCTGTTTGAGGTCATCCAAATCAGGTAATTCACCACTTCTACAAAATGTTAAAAAAGAGGATGCAGAGGCAGGTGTTAGAAAATTCCTACCCTGAAATCATGTCCCTAGAAATTAATTATAACTAGATTCTCATCTGGATCTTTTACAGTTGCCAATCAGATGATTTATTCCATACCGGCTAACTGCCTTTCTTCTTCAACGAACAGGTGAGGTTATAACGGAAATATTTCTGCGGAGAGAAAAATGTGAAGATTCGTGTTAAATAAAAGAAGGCGTGTATCGAGGCAATGCTGTTCAATTAGATGGAGAAAACTTACCAAGAAAGGTTGCGGTTAGCGGCAAGTTGTGTCACTGTACAGCTGGACCTAATTGCGATGCTGGTCAATATGTACACTCTATTCACTACCCGCTAAACTATCTGATTTGACATTGTCGTCTTTGTAAGCAGAAGGTTGAGCTGAACATCTCCTTTCTTGACCTACATGGAAGCATGATCACAGAACATTACTCGTCAAAAGCGATGTCTGTAGCTGATGATCAGCCTTCTTATGAGAATCACTTAGCTTCGACTTGTCAGTTTCGGCTGCTTTTTTCATCTCAAGTTCATTCTGCTTGCAGTTCTCCTCATGGGCTTTGTTAAACATTCTCACAAAGTTGAGAAGAGTCGAGGCAACTGCAATAGTATTTAAGAGGAAAATTAGCTTTACATAATTGCTGTGAAAAGACGCCATGCATCAACAACCCCTACACTAAGTACCATCAAATACTTTTATCCTGTGGCTGCAGCCTCTTGCCTTAACCATGACCTAAGTATCTTCTCATAGCGGCATTTCAATTTCTCACAGTCCATCAATTATGGCTTTAAAGCTGAGGGTGTATCGAACTAATTGTAACCATTCCCCACTATATGCATATACTTCAAGAAAGTACAGGTAAAACACGCTCAATTTGCTTTGTCAATCTTTTAACCTGTGTGTTCATTGTTTAGTCATTCACTTTTTGAATAACTACTTGTGATCAGGATAACCAAATACTACTAATTCGACTGTCAAATATCATACAGAACTTCGTCAGGAGATTCTTGCCGTGTCAAGCAAACGGAACAACGATGGCAATATCATCTTCAAAACTAGCCAGTATACCTTTCTTACCCGAAGCAAAACCAGAATTTCATTATTGTCTAGCAACAGTACCTTGCTCGAAGGGCCAGCGAGATGGATCTTCTCCAAAGTAGAGAATCAACGAATCTACATTTCTACCCTGAAATACATCTTCTTAGTTATTATCATTATATACTGATACAGAGAAGAGTACAAGCTCAGTTCAATTGTTCATGCCAAATTATGAGACATACCACCCCAGAGTAGAGTAAAGCTAAAGACCTCACTTCAGCTTCAGCAGAGCGAAGGAACTCCTTCAAGGTCTGCAGAAATAAGCTAAAACATCAGTTTCCGCAAGTTATTGTTTCTAGGATCCAACAAACGCCACATTTTCACAAGCGCCATTATGAAATCCGAACCAAACAAAAAGTTTAGTATATATATTCAGTCATACCGTCCCTCAACACAATACAAGATAAACAATTTTCCTATTTGCCTCCTTCATTTGATAGTGGAAATGGCAGTTACTACCTTGTTAAGCTAACAATATTCTTTGAAAATTCCGTTCACAGATCCTGCTAACTAACCACTGTTACCCTCCTCTTGAATTCAATAAATCTATTTAAATCCTAAAGATTTTAACTCATTGAGAATTTGGGTGAAGCTGCAGGGAGCCCCTCAATTACCACCACCAGTAGTAATTATCATACTAAAAGGCATTCAACAGTCACTCATTGACAGGCAGATTTGAGGATAGAATCATTGGAGATAGTATTGTTGGGCTCAACAAACCTTGCAAAAAGTTTCTGAAACAGGACCATCATTTTCAGACACAGACAATTCCTGCATAACCTTTTCCAACCCTTTGCTTATTGCTTGCATTTCCTCTGCCAAGAATTTCAGTTGTATCTGAAAAGAAATGACACATATTTGTCAGGATGGCTAAGTAGGGTCTGCTTGGAGAGACTGTTGCTTTTTAATGCTGAACACTGGAAACTTTCATAAATACAAATGTTGACATGTAGAGTCATCTTATCTTTTTTTCATAATTTTCTAATGCTCGAACATTTTTTTTCAGATTTAAAATGTTGGAAGGAGAGTAAGTACTTTTTTTGGGACAGGACAAGCGGATCTAAATTTCCTACTTCAAGAATGGTTACAGAAAGTACCTTGGATGCTGGTTCCAAATGTGCCAGGTCCTTTGAGAAATCTAGAACTTCTGGTAGTTTATCAGCCAGTACCTAAAGCTCATCAAGGGAAAAAAAAAAGCACATCAGAGAAACTTCCTCAGAGAAACAGACTGGAGTTGCCAAGAATAAAAATGGAAGCATACATTGTCATTTGGATGAAATGAAGAAGTCATACAAACCAGAATAAACAAACACACGTCACATAAACCATGTCACCAAGGCAAAGGCCCAAGAAGGATTAATAAATAGAGTGATAACGACCTTCAGAAATTCCTTTCCACGGCTAGCTTTTACAAAACAATCATATTCATACATCTGTCATTAAACTGTATCCAGCAGTTCTTAAAAGTTCATGTCATCATCAAACTATAGTTTTTGACAACTCAGTGCTAATTAGCATCTGCAGATCATTTAATCCACATGCCACAGTGCTGTGGTAGTTCAAAGTAACCGGAGGAGGAGAACACCTTGTGTCAGTTTATTTCATTCTGATGAATAAAAGGAATAACATAAACTAAACTGACAGAAGGTCTATGTAAGTTCAGATATTAACAAGGCACTACCTCTCCCACCTAATCCAGAGTATATTTTATAAATCCATAAGGGAAAATGACTATACAGACCAACTTCAGGACAAAAATCAGGAAAGAGAACCATATTTCATCATCAAATTTCTAAAGCCATGTTCAAATTTGGGAGGTCTAGCCTTATTTTCCTTTATCTTATGTTTTCCTTCTCAAGGCACCATTTATTTGTCACTACTCAGCACAAATCCAAACTCTTAAAATTCATATATTGAGCAGTTTTCGGTCATCAGAATATGAGTTTTAAGCCTGGTATGACCTCACTTATATGTAATGAAGATGGTTAAGTTACTAAAGACTTCACGAGGAGAATAAGTGCCTATTGATTAAGTTTCAGATAAATAGTGAAAAACTTTTGTCGTCAGCCTCTGGCCAGAGCTAGCAATCATCACCTTACAGAGATAATGCATGAGAGTCATCTTATTGTTCCGAGCACGTGTGTCAGTTAGCTTGAGCAAGCTATCCAGCCTAAAGCCAATAGCAGAGCCTGGACCCAAAAAAGAAGTAACATAAGATTTTCTTCCCCATTACAAACAGGCGATGTTACTACCACAAAATAAAGCTTACAACATAAAGTCATCATCACCAAGCGTAAGATACTTCAGATGGGTAAGTCGGCATCCATTTATTAAAAAAATAGAAGAACGTGGTCGTTGCTCGAATGCATTCATTCAGTTAAGCATTGTCTCTACGAGAATAATTTAGTTAGAAACACACTGTAGTTTCATGTTCAAAGGGTATACCCTTGCTCGGACAGACCTTTGGAACCTACCTTGGAGTTTGACAACAAGAAACAATGACATTCTTACACTCACCATTTCGTGTACACCCCCCCCCCCCCCCAAAAAAAAAAAACAAAATCCAACCCTAAAATAGAATAAAATAAAAGAGGGAGAGAGAGAGAGAGAGAGAGATCAACAGTATGAAACACTAGTGTTATATATACAGCCATTAATGAAATAATATAGACTAAAAGGATTATCTAATCTAACGCATAACAATGGAAGAATGTCCTCTCCCAGTTCATTCCTTTAGCTGCCGGTTTGTTTCTGCTTTTAAAGCAAAATCATTACCACCTTTGCTGCCAGGAAAAACATATATTTCAAGGTAATATATATTTTAATTTGAGTTTTGAAAGGCGTCTGCATAATTTTAAAGGATCTTAACTGTTTTAATTTATATGTCTAAAGATTCAGGAGGTTTAATATTAGAGGAAATGCAAAAGCAAAAAGTTGAAGCAAAAGTAGTTCCAACAGGGCTTAAATTATTGCTTACAATAGGTACAACAGATTTTGAAAAATTAACCTAAGTATAGAGAATACATCATAATCCATGAACTAGGACCCCAAAATAAACATTGAAACTAACTCACCCCTGGCGGTCCCCTGGTTCAAGGCATTCCCAAGTGAGAGTATCGTCTGCATAATCCTCTTCAGTTTCGCAGAATTCTTGATCTGATAGGGACGATAAAGAATAAAGTCACATAAGTTTTGGTTAGGTTAGCCTGCAGCTGGTTACAAAATTGATGCTACAATCTGCTGATGTGGACTCTCCCTCCCTCTATATATGCGCGCACAAGTGTGTGTTCGAACAAAAACTCACAACCAGGTGCCATCACCACATTTGTTACTTTGGGCATCTCCAACCCAAAACCTCAGCTCAATATTTAAAAGACGTTACCGGCTGATTCAGCACTCTCATGTGTGACTAAAGAACACCATAAATCCCTCCCTCTCGAAGCTCTGGCAATTTCATGTCCTCCTCCTTTGGTTCGCCACTGAACCTTCTACATTCTCTATTTCTGCCTTTCTCTCTCATCAACCTATAGCTACAATGACCTGGAGGTCTTTCAATTCGTAGGCAATGTAATAATGCGGCTTGTAGCAGCTTAACTCAGCTCAAAGTTTTCTCTCAGCTCTAGTGTTAATAAGCTAGTTATAAAGGACAAAACATGTTACCTCTTCGGCAGTAGAGTTCACTATATTCAAGTTCTTTCTGAGGTCAGTAACCTGAGGGAGAAAAGGAAATCAACACCGAGATAATGCTGGTCAATTTGCAAGAAGATGAAGACAGAAGCTATTCTCACCTGGGTTGAAAACTGTATCTTAAATGAAAAAACTCTCAGTTTGGATTCAACTCGGGGCACTTGCATCAATTCTAAAAAGAACTGCAATAGATCACAGTATATTTGATCAGATGGCGCATCAAAGGCATCATATATAATTAAGAATCTGCCATACTTCTCCAAGGTGTTCAGTACCGACGGTTTTAAAGAGACTCCATCAACTTAGCAAGATTGGAAACTCTACTTAACTAACTGTTACTCTCTGTTGTATTACTTAATACACAGTATAATCACAAGGAGGAAAGTACACAACTAAACCATGCAAAGTAGAAAAAAACGGTTGAGCATAGACTCCAACTCCAGAAACTGCATCACATCTATCAGAGTAAGATATAATCCGATTTACAAAATAACTCTAATACTTTTGCACCTCTCCCTCTTCTTTCACAAGCTCATAATTGGGAAAAATTATAAAACCAAGCGGATGGCACGTCTGATCCAGACGATTACCATAACATCTTTTAACTCTTACATCATGGGCAACTTATTAAAAGAAAAAAAATGAGCACGTCTTGCTCATATAAAATCTGTCTAGTGACACCAAAGCTCAAACCACAACAAATAATATGAGTTTATGGTTGTTTAAGCTTTACTACATGTGACTTCTATCACTACTAATTGACAGAAATGTAACATTTCAATATCGTTAGACATCTAAGTACAAAAGACTGTCCATCTAGTCCAAAGCATGCACAGTCTAAGCATCTAGACAGTGTAGAACATTACTGTCAAGTAGAAATATGTGCTCAGCCCAAAAAAAAAATAGTTATTAAAATATATATGAAATAAAAGAATGGGCTTATACAAACCTGTTCGCATCTTCCTAAGTTTTCTTTCTCTCCATTGTAGCCCTGACATTGGAGCACTCAAGAAATCAATCTTCAAACGAAAGGTAACAGCAGTCTCTTGAGCTATAGATATATATCTGCAGGACTTAATCAGTTGACAAGAAGAATGCTCTACCTTAAGTAATTCCATCTCCTCTTTTGTTGGACAAAACTTTATGAGGTTTTCCCCCTGGTCAACATCCAATGCAGAATCTTCTAGAGCAAGTACTGAGTTCTGTCATATAAATCTAGATACATTAAGGTACTCTGAGAAACATTAACCACAACATTACCTTCGAACAAGGGGCCCAGAAAAAAGAAAAGCTACGTAGTCTAGCATGCTTGCTCAAATAATACCGATCAAGCAAATAATGATGAAAACCAAAATCTAGCAGTACAAACATCAAGGATGAGAAAGAAAAACAACTAGATGCAAAGTTTTCAATTGCTACTGATGGTCATTGTAGAAACATTAAGGGCTGGGAAACAATGTTTGCGGTAACAACAGTCGTATCAAGTACTGGCATTACAGATATTTGCTGATTTAAAACATGTACGTATGTTAATCGCTCCACATCTTTGTAGCATGAACCTAAACCTTTTATCAAGCACATACAAAAATACGATGCATAGAACATGCTTAACCAAACAGCTTTTCGTATTAAGGAGGCGAAGATTTCTGTAAAAATGTTCGAGAACTGTCCAAGAAGTGTCCTGATGGCAGAAATAACTAGCGAACCTGCTTAATCTGCGTTTAAAAGATTTAAAGAGGGTCAACCAAGTAGAAGATGAACTTTTTCTTTTTCACGTGACAGATGGGATCACTTGTTTAACACAAGCACATGTAACAGGTGTTGACTGACGAATATATTTCGTATAGCCCACTGGATCGAACAAATTGATCTTTGTAGAATTAGTAACATTGTTCACTTTTTAGTGAGGATGACCTGTTAAAGTTGATCCTTGACTCAAATATAAAACCTAATAGGACTAGGATTACTCTGCTGATTAATAAGTAACTAAGATCTACTGAGATTTCAATAATATCCACTGCAACTCGAAGTATCATCCTAGGTTTCTTATTTCTAATCGGTGTACCATCTGGTGGAAACTAATTGAGCAGGAGAGTCGATTCTCTTGGACTTTAAAGTATCGTTTTCTTTGAATCATGTGATGCAAATTGCGGAGAAAAAGAAAGAATCAACATCTAGATACCAGCCCTGTCTCTCAAGTGTGATTCTTATAAATAAGTAAAAAACACCACTTGCAATGCTTCAGAAACTTTAGGTGTGATGCCGAAAGAAATGTAATCCACTCGACTTGTCCTTTGCTGCAAGTTCCCTTCAAACATTCAATTAAAATAAGGCTCATTCATTGTCCTACATCATGTTATGCAATATGATCATCACAAATTGTCAACCGTAGGAAAATCGAAGATGCACCACTGACGTCTGTGAGCTCCAAGGATTGATTGATCAAGGAGACATGAAACAAGCCGTATGATGTATGAGCAGCTGTGGCATCATGTCATTCACATGCTTTAAAATCCACCAAAATAGTAGACGAAAAGATTCTAGAAAAGCATCAAGATGAAAATACCAAAGAGAATACAAAACAAAGATCAGCTAGCAACCGAAGAGAACACAGAGGTCAAGCAGATCACACATTACAAGCCATAAATGGAATATGTTTTCTAGTTGAGATTAAGCGTTGGCAGTCATAAAATCAACTTATCCAACCACAGAAGTGTCGTTGAAATCCCACTTAATAAGGACAGAAATATAAACAAGAAAAGATTATTGAGAATGTACTGAAGTGCAATTAATTAGAGAGACCGCGTTACATGAGTATGCAGCTCTTATCAACTTATCATCCTATATAAAGAAAGCAATAGGAGAACAAGATGACAGGTTACAGTGCTTAGTTAAAGAGCATACATCAGCATTTAATGCAAAACATAGCAGCATCAAGCTTACCATTAATTCATGTAATGGTACTTTGACCTTTGAAAGCATAATCTCACAATTGTATGCTCGCTTGTGGTCAATCTGCAAACACCAATCAGCTAAATCCAAATATAATGACAATAAAACATTGTGGAACAAGAGGAATATAAGAAATGTTTAAAGCACATGACCTAATTTGACAGCCCGTACTCCATCTCCAAATTACATTGTCATTTATTAAACCTGGAGTTCGAAAGTTCCTACATTATCTCCGAAAATTTGTGTCATAGCTTCACTCTTTATATACAGTAGAGACACAATAAGATACCTCAACTTAATGATTATAGTCCGACAAACCATATACATGAAAATCAAGCCCAACTATAGAAGAGGAAAACCGTAAGTTAACTTACTGACTTTGCTCCAACAATATGCAAATTAAGCTACAGTACACATCAAGAATAATAACACTATTGAAGAAAAGCATCGAGAGGAGAGGCAAAAATTCTCAGAACGACTCATTTACATGGAATTTTTTTTTTTGGTCGGACATTTACATGGATTTACTATAAGAAGTTTACTGCAAAGTACCAAAGATTTCCTACCCCAAAGGTCTTGCATTGAAAAATCTTTTGCCATGAATTACAACAGATTTTGCTTGTAAGTGATCATGCAAATGAGCCCATGGATAGAACGAAATCAAATTGGCTATTTCTTCAACTAAAAACACAAGACTGGATAAGGTGCATAAACACAAAATCTAAACAGCCATTCTATGTACTAAGAGATGGCTTTTTATTTGCTGTAATAGGGGTGGTTGCAGTACTTTTTAGGAGTTCAATTACAAGTCTAAGAGGGTAAAGAAAATGAACTAACAATAACGGGTTTTAACTACACAAGCACTCATTGATCAAACTTACCAATTTATGTCATTTTGCTTCTAGCAGAAATACCCAAATGAATAGTAAGTCCTGAAACCTTTAAAGTAGACAGGTTCTGGTGTATATTTGAGTATCCAACAGGTAGGCTTATAACAAATGACATGTAATCCAGTGCATGCAGTCGGAAATATGCATTATCTCTAAATGTGACTTCCAATGGATTTGCCAATTTTTCACAGTCTCCAAGGTGGTAAATGCAAGATTGACCAATAACCAGTCATTGAATTTTGCTCCCTTGGATCATACATGCTAATAAGGGGCTGAAATATACCGCGATTGAGTTTGCCAACTAACAAAAGCCATCAAACTTGAACACAACCCCAACATGTGGAGCCAAGAACATAAAATTATCCGAACATATAATTACCAGTTGCACTTTATCTGCCTTGCGTGCATCTGAGCCACGTGCACTTTTTTTCCTGCTGTGATCTGAAACCGGCACAGATGCTGAGAAAAGAGTTTCCAGCTCAGACATGTCAATTTCCGGAGCCCTAAAAATTGTTGCAAGACAAAAATTATTTGCTACCACATTAACAGATTAACTTAGAAATATAATATCAAAACAGCATACTTGGTAGCTTCTTCAGATTTTTGAGTTTCAGCCCAAATGCTTCCTTGTACAGCTCTTGATAACTTCAACCAATGTAAAGGTTTTAGCTTTTTCATGTTGCTACTCTTTGAATTTATAGTACGTAAGCCTCGTCCCTTTGCAGTGCTCAAAGCACTCAATGGTGGTCCTGGAGGAGGAGGTCCTCCACCAGTCTTCGGTACACCTTTACCAAAAGGAACAGGAGGAGGAGGTGCAGAAGGGACAGGTGGGGAGTTCATCATTGTAGCTTCAGACTGTTTGGCCATGATAGGGGCAGGAGGGGGTGTCGGTGGTGCGGTAGGGGGAACTTTAGGACCCAGAGCGTGCCCAGAATGAAGAGGAGGTGGCGGGGGTGGTGGAAGTCTTACATTCGCCGGTTGATTCTCCTTCAAAGGAGGCATCAGTGGTGGCGGCGGCGGGGGCGTTGGTGGTGGAGCTGGTGTTGGTGTCTTTGAAGATGGCTCCTGAGCTGAAGAAGGAAGTGGAGGAGGAGGAGGAGGAGAAAGAGGAGCAGGAGAAAGTAGCTCTGCTACAGAGCTGGCTGAAAAATGCTTGTTCATATCATGTAAATCAGAAGTGACCTCTTCACCAACTAAAGCTGTTGGTCTCAAACCTGATTGTAGTGGTGGAGGAGGTGGAGGTGGAGGAGGAGAATGTGGTACTGGGTGAGCTGAAGTAGACTCCTCCTTTCCCTGTATGTGAGAATTTATCTCATCACCAAGTGAATCTTCTGCTTTCGAAGACAAGGGATAATGAGATGTAGGAGGAGAAGAGGTGGAAGCAGAAAAACCAGGTCGAAGAGGAGGAGGTGGAGGAGGTGTTGGAGGTGAAACTAAGACACTTTTAGGTCCTAGATGCTCACTGGAAAGATTCTGAGACGTGGTTTTGACCGCTTGGTCTGAGGATAGTGTTGCTGGGTTTTCTGCATTACTCTCAGATGAGGCAAGATCGCCAATTTGACTTTCAAATGCGAGACCAAGAGGTGCAGTCTCTTGTTTTGGCATCATCAGATTCGAAGCTTGCACAGAATCAATGTAATCTGCAGAATGCTTGGTAGTCTGAGTAGCCTCCACTCTTCTCTCTGGAGATGGCTTTTGGGAAACTGATTGACCCTCTAGATTAAAGGAAACAGAACTGTGCTTCTCCATCTTACTTTCTAACAACTTTTCAACACTTTCTTCTCTGATACTTTCAGGACTCTTTTTAGCTGACAAGGGGAAACTCTCCGGAGCATGTGGAGAATCAGCATTCGATTTTCCTTGAATTATATTTGAAACTTTAATTTGCTGGATGACATTAATTGCAGCATCTGTTTTGGGAGCCAACCACTCTACCTGGCTAAAAATTTCCTGAACTTTAGCAAATGCTTCTATTGGAAGGCCCTCCCCCTCAAAGCATGAAATATCTACGGGAACAACGGAAGCAGCGGAATCCATCTCAGAAAAGAGGATCTTCATCAACAAGATAGATAGTATATTAAGTTCAGCATAACATGGATGCTAAGGAAAATTTGTCTCTGCAAAGACTGCACTAAAACAAAAGTGGCATCAAGCATACCTCTGCTCTGAATTCCTTTGGAAATAGATCTTTAGCTGCCCATAAGGTATCAATTTCATCACGATTAAGCATCAAAATGTTTGACCTGATGAAAGCCGTATTGAACATGACTCGGAATATCATCTTTTCTCGTTCCAAGTCTTCGAATAAATGTATGCACTCAAGCACAACGTCTCCTTGAATATGGCAGTTTATGTCAATCTTAACTAGCTCGCATTCTGCCTGCAGAATATCGGAACAAAGGTTCCAGAAAACCTTTATCAACCTTCTCAAAGGAGGGAGAGACAACATTAACGAGGAAAGTGACCTCTTGGAAGAGTAAAATGATATATGTCACTGCTAGCATAAACCAAAAACCAAGACCAATTTGCAGTTTAAAATCAGGTCAAATCACCGGATTGAAGACAAACAACAATCATTAATGCTCCATTTGACTTGTTCATTTCAGACCACAGTACTACCTTGGAAGTCAATCGTTCTTCAGCTTCAAAATGTTGATCAGATTAACTTTGCCTTGTATCAGAAAGCAAACCTTAAATTTGAGATGCCGATAAATTTTGATGCTCCACTAAGTTTTCTAACATCTTCAATAACTGTTTTTATTTATCAACTCCTGCCTTGTGAATAGCGCTGCGGAGAAAGGGAGAAAGCTAATTTACAAGCATGACTCCATCAGAAAAAAAGAAAAAAAAGTGCTGTTTAAAAGAGAAAAATTGATTATATAGGGCATTGTAGCACCACTTCAATGTGCTTATAAATAACTGAGACTTCAGACGGTGTCAAACTTTTCTCTCCTACTTTAGATGATCAGTCTCCAAAAGTAACATCCTTACAGGTTTCATCGCATGGTATCTTTGCAAATCAGCATCAATTGATATATTGAAGAGATCTAATTTAATCTTATATAAGATATGATATATTCACTCAGAATATCGTGACTAACAACTGATGAGCTGCAATGCGTTCAACTATCTACTAAGGTATGACACAGCAAGCAATTGACCAACCTTAAATCTAAAAAATTTCCAAGTCTTTCAGAGGACAGCTTTGTGGAAAATAAGAAATTAATAGCACATGCTGTCGAGAAAAATCCTCGACATCTTCCTAGAGGTCAAATGGGGAGATGACATGCAATTTATAGACTCTTCAACTTGAAACATAATTTGCAAAAGCCCGTTAAGCTTTCCCTTATACATTTTCAACAACCAGTAATGAAAACAAAAAGATTATTGACAAAGGTAAGAGCAATGGGATATTTCCATGACGACACGATTCAATAAGTTACTTATTTCAGGAACCACGAATTTATTACCAAGCTGTTTAACTCTGTCTAGGAAGATTAAAGAAAACCAAGGTAAAATCAAAATGGATTTGATATAAGTAAGACAACATGTCACCTGCTTGTAAACCCGAACTGCTTTGCTTCTCTTTGAAGTGGAGAATAATGCTTTGGGAGTGCGATCATATTCGAGAAAGGGGTCTTGCCCATAAATCCTGAATATAGGGCGGCATCCACCCTCCCCGTCAAAATTTGGAATGGATCTGATGATAATGCAGTCTAAAGTGAGCGCTCTGTTCAAAGGAGGCCATTCGGTGGCCACATTCCTCCTCGAGACATACTGTAGATATCTCTGTTGAGAAGGGATGGGATTAAGTGGCGACAACAAGTCCAAAAGCTCACGTGGAGCCTGCTTGTAAACCATGTCCAATGTCTTTTGCTCGCCGCTGTATAGCTTCCTATAAATTAGAAGACCAGCGAGCATGAAGGCCAAAACTGGCCAACCACCAAGTTCACAGTGCATTAACAACAAATTATGATGCCCAAGAGAAAGCCAACTCTCGCATGACCTCAGAAAATGATGAATCATCTCCATTGTCAGCACAGGGCAGCCCTCGTACTGCCTGGGGTAGTCCATGATGGTCATATCATACTCGGAGAGAATGTTAGCCAGTTTGCTTTGCTCCTCTCCTTCACGAAAATTGAACACCAGAATAGAAGACTCATGGAAGTGATCTTGAAACTGACTAACTATTCCTCGCATATGAACCTTGTTGTCCTCTTCCGTCCACACATCAGTAGCAAAGCAGCAATCAAACACTGAAAAAGTCACGATGAGCATTTATCAATTGCATTTCCAAGTCATCAACGGTCCAACAAGCAGCCGATTCCATTTTCCATAAGTTTTTTGCAGATAAAATGATTCACGTAATCAAGGGGGACCGGTTTCGTCTACAGTACACTCTGTAACTCATCCTAAGTGAAACAGAGGTCGCCACAGCATCCCCCTTTTCTTTTTAACACAACTACTCTGAACAGGAAAAAAGGTTCAGTTTTGAGATTTCAATTCTTAAAGGGATAACAAACATAAATAATGAAGATATAGCTAGCGCATGCTTTTCCATTAGAGGTATTCAACAGCTCATCTACTGACCAAGTAATTGTCCATCACGCGTTTAACACTACAAATGACTAAACAGTTCCCCGCCCCAATAAACTTTAACGAATTCTAAAACACCATCCTCATGACATGTTATTTGTTGCATCAAGTCTGCCGCTACATGCCCTACTCTTGCCGCCATGAGCTTCTCTTAACCGGCTATTCTCCAGAACTTCTATATTACATCAATTTTTACCAAATTATCAGTTGATTCAAAGAGCTAAACCAGCCAATTAGAATAAAACCATTATCCAAGCATATCAAAATTAGCTTGGGAAAAGCAAACATTCGTATATTTAGCATTCTTTCGTCCCCGCACCAGGCCGACAAATACACAATATCCCATCAATTCAAGTTTTCACAGCAAAACCAAACGCCAGCTCATGCCAAATTTAAGCTACAAACAACACGAATTCAAGCTCCTCCCCTACCGTAGACCCGTTCGCAGATCTCGAGGAGCCCATCGGGCGGCTTCCGGTAGAACATTTTGAGGAAGGACGCCATCTCGGCAACGGCCCCGGAACGCGCGCGATCGCAAAACCCTAGAAAGCAAAAAGCACATGCGTTTTCAGCAGACACGCAGGCACACAACAAAAGAAACGCAACGGAAATCGACGAAGGAACGAAATCGGAATCCGCGCGGGGGTGCGGCGACTGGGACCACCTCGAAGTGATTGTCGGCGTTTGGTGGCGGAGCTGACACTTGGCTTGTCATGTAAGAAAGAGCTGCGTCGGTTTGCGCGAATGGACTGTTTGTCTGTAGCGAGCGAGCTAGAGAGAGAGAGAAATGGATGAAGGATGATGATGGTGATGACACAGTAACGATTTGGAATTGGAGCTGAAACGTAATGAAAGCAGCTGGGGATCACCGGCGGGGTCGCCACGTCAGCTGACGTGGGGATCACTACCCACCGACTTGTTGCTGCATTTTCTCGTGCTTTCGCGATAACGATATTTTCTTCTCCGGTTTCTCGGGTCGTAACGGTGGGTTTCAGCCGGACACCCAAATCGAGCCTTCCGTGGAAATGACGTGGTTGCCCCCCGATTTTATTTTTAATTTTTTTGTCGAAAAAAGATGTCCTTCGTATCGTAATAGTAATTCGAGAGTTACATCTTTCAAATCTACCAAATTCCAAACAACTTCTGAATCAAACAAAAGCTAGAAAGCATATAATAAAGCATAATTTGCAGCTAAAAGTACACTCTTATTCTTTCAGAACAAATCTGTCACTGTAAAACTTAGGCGGCGATCACTAAAATCAATTATGAGAATACGCTGAGATCCCCCGCTCCATTTGCAATGGTTTGTGGTGCGCGTCTAGGTTCAACATCCTCGTCACCATCGCCAACATAAATATGTTGAAAGAACACAAATCTAATAACTATAGGAAACTCCCAAATCTATATCTAGATTTAGTTTCGGAGAGTAAAATCTCAAAATGTTGACCTAAATTTAAATAGGGAGAGAAGAGCGGCTTAATTTCGAAGAGGTTGTGGAGCCACGCCATGAACATCCTTCTCGACGAATGTCGACTGGACAGATGGTCGATTAAGCCGATAATTCTCGTCTCGACCCGTTTATATGACACAACATCTAATGAAATAAATTTTAAAGCTCTGTTTTGTTTTGGAAAAAATGAATGATTTAAAAAATATTTTCTAGAAAATGATCGCTTATATTGCTTGAAATAATTAGCCAATGAAATGTATTTTCATTAGGGTTAATACCATGAAAGACTCCAAATGATACACTTGTGACAAATTTACTCTAAACTAATTTTTTGACCATCAAAAACTCCAAACCGGTACAGTTGTAACAAATTTACCTAATATAATTGTTTACCACCAAAAACCTCAAATTGGTAAACGTGTGACAAATTACTCTTGTTAGTTTTCGTTAAATTAGGTTAATATCACGAAAAATCCTAAATCGGTACACTTGTGAAAAACGAAGGGTAAAAACCTAAACTGGTACACCTATTAACTGCCACATGTCGTCTAACTCAATAATTTGATGATAAAATTTAACCAAAACTAACAAATGGTAACTTTGTCACAGGTATATCAGTTTTGAGTTTTTTATGGTAAAAAAATTAGTTTGAAGTAATTTTGTCATAAGTATACCATTTGGGGTTTTTTGTAGTATTAACCCTTTTTCATTATCTATAACAATTTATGCATGAACATTTTCATGAACGATAAAATTTCTTCGTTCATTCATTTTATGTAAACGATATAAATAATCATTTTAAAAAAATATTTTTCAAATAATTATTTTTTCACGAAACAAACGCAGTATAAATTTGATATAAATAAATTAACTTTAAAAATTTAAATAGGTCACATGACAAAAATCGTGTCTGAAATGAATGGATAGACATGGTTAGGTTAACGTGTCCTTCTCTACAAACGACACGATAAGACATGTTAGTTTTTTTTTTTTTTTTTTTGGGGGGGCGGGGGGGGGGGGGGGGGGGGTCAAAGACATGTTAGTTGAACATGTCTGAAACGAATGAATAGACATGGTTAGGTTAACGCGTCCTTCTTTACAAATGACACCATTAGACATGTTAGCATGTTCAACGGTCATATGTAAATGCATTTTTGTTTTTAAAAATTCTAAAAAAATAAGACGTCAATAAACAACCCACCTGCGCATGGCGTAGTTGGTTGAGTCTTTCCTTTCCTCTCAAGAGGTTCAGGGTTCGGCTCCCAGTTCCGTTCCGTAATTTAAGTGGGGGGCCCCGACGGTGGGTTGCTGGGCCAGTCACCCCCGAGGCATAGTCGCCGACTACTGTCCCGATTACCCGCGGGGAAAGGGGAGGGAGCCCGATTACCCGAAGGGGAAAGGGCGGGAAAAGCGGAAGCTCGGTCATCAAAAAAAATAAATAAATAAATAAACACGTAAAAGCTAACTCAACAGTCAACAATGCACTCTAGCTGCAAGGTGAAGTGCAATTACTTGTATAATTTAGAAGATCTTAAACATGTTAACCCAAGTCATAGTGGATAAATGTACTATACGTATTGTCATGTACACAGATTAATGTATATTGGGAAACAGATTAGCATGTTTGTATCATACCAACACTTGATACGTTTGATAATTATATTAATTTTGTCTTATTAAGCTTGTCATGTTCATGTCTTACCATGCTTAACTCGACACGACTATCATTACACAAAAAGTGGATAGGTCCATACATCTTGAGGGTCAAAAGTACAACAAACCATTTTCTATGACAGTTACAGTGCATAGCAGTGACGTATGGTGTAATTGACCAATAAAAATGAGATACATATACACGTGGATGAGATTGGCAACACAAGAGTAATAGTTATTAGCCGGCTATATCATGTTATCATTGCCACGTTGTGTATACACACATAAAACATCGCTATTAAAAGCACACATTTAATTTAGAGATATGTTTACTAGACGTCATGCAAGTGAGTCCTAAACTTTCAAAAAGTACAATCAAATCCTAAAACTTATCAAATTAGTTCAATCGAGTCCTTTTGTTAACACTATCAATTTGTCTAATGAAAAATACTAATGTGGCATTATTAAATTAACTTATCTCTCTTACATGGCAATTTTTTTTTATCATTTTTTTCCAAATCTTATTTAAATTAAACTAAAAACCAAGAAAAGGCTGATATTTAATTCTGAAAAGTAAAAACTTGAAAAGAAAAAACAAAATAAAACAGAGGAAGAGCGGCTGGGCAGGGCCTCGCCGATGAGGCTCGGCCACCACCGCCTATCACCAGAGGACCCGGCGGCCCTCTTTTGGCTCAAGTGAGGCTCGCCCCGATCTAGGCAACGCCGGCCCTCGCCCTAGTCTAGCGAGGGTCGTTGGCCCTCGCAGGGGGCTAGCGAGGGCCGGCGGCGTCTCCCAGCTCTAGGTTTCCTCAACCCAGATTTGGGCGATCCTCGCCCGGCCTAGCAAGGGTCTCCGGCCCTCACCTGGGGCCGGTGAGGTCTCCCCGGACCTAGCGAGGGTCGCCGGCCCTCTCTTGGGGACATTGAGACAAAAGGAAGGTTCGACGACGATGATGATGTCATGTTTAAGAATTTTAAAAGGAGAATGGCTTTTGTAAGAGACAAAAGTTTTAAAAGTAAGTTGTTTCTATCTCAAAAGCATCTAGAAAGGTATGAGGCTCTGAAGGAACATGGAGTTATGCCTCAAGAGTATTTGATGTGAAGTATTTTGACAGAGTTGGTATTCCCGTTAGAAAGCATCTCAAGGAGATGAAATTAAGATATTTTATCACTATTAGGACATTTGTTTTCCCTGACTTGGTTGCCTACTTCTATTCAACTCTGGTATTTGCTGGTTTTGATTCATTCTCTTACTTTATTGGAGACGATTGATATACTTTGCACATTACTGAACTTGCAAAGCTTATGGAAGTTAAGGCAAGAGAATTCAAGCCCATCGACATACAACCTGATGCAGCCTATAGCTACCTGACTGGGAAGGAAAATTACTCTAGGGAGTCAAAGGCACATATTGCATATAATGATTTTATTTGAAGCATATTGTGATGCACATGGTTGTTAATGAATGTCTTCGACCCAAGGCTTTTTCAAAGATAGATATTTCAAAGTTTGAAGCCAAACTGATGTGGGCATTGATCACTGGGTATCATTTCTCTCTGGCCCACACTATCTTCCTGCATATGTATAGAACTATGCAAAAATCAAAGGGACAATTGCCATATGCTGGGTTGGTCTCTCTGATTTTGAAGTATCACAAGGTTCGTCTTTCTGTTGAGTTGACCCAAACTCAAAGTCCTATCATGGTTGTTGGAGAAACCATGATCCAGAAGATGGGATTTAGGTTGACAGACAAAGGGTGGGTTAACAAGAATAGAGAGCTTGTTAAGGCTGAACTAGAAGAGCAGATTGAAGAGGCAGAAAGATCAGCCAAGAGGAGAAAAATAGTTGCTAGAAAAGGGAAAAAGTTTATTGTTCAAGATGAATCCTCTAAGGAAGAAGAGACTGGGGAAGAAGAAGCTAAGTCAACAAGTTCCGATGATGAAAGAACTCACTCAAATTCATCCGAGGACATTCCTAGTGCTGATTCAGATAATGATGATCAAGGTGATGGTAAGGATGAAGGAGGTGAGAACATTGCTATTGGCGGCACACATGAGCTAGAGAATCTTGATGGCAGAGAAGAAGATCTCCATAAGACTCATGAGGGTGAAGGAAGTAAAGAAATGGAAGCTGAAAAAACATCTGCCGAGAGAGCAGAGAAAGAAACAGAATATGCTCGTGAGCAGTATATTGAGATGTGGGAAGACTAAATGGGTGATAGAGAAAAAGCAACAACGATTGATGAGCTTGTTGCAAGTCTGAAAGATACAGAGTCCTCAAAGTCTGAGGATATGAAAGTTGATAAAGTGGTTGAACCACTTGTTGTTGGAGAAGAATTAACTGTAGTAATTCCTGATAAAACAGTAGAGATTCAAGAGGAAAACAAAGAAGAAATTGAAGCCTCTACTCTAGTTTAGAGGCAGAATGAATCAACTGCTCAGGAAGAGCAAACTGTTGTTCTAGGGGAGCAACCCAAAGAAAAAGGATCAAATATTCAGGGGAAGTCACCCAAAGAAAAGGAATCTATTGTTGTGATCCCTGGGGAACTACAGAAGGAGACAGAATCTACTGCTGCTGAGACTGAAAAGAAAACTTCAGATGCAGTCGCTGCTCAGATTCAGAAGGAGATTAACTTGCAGTGTATTCTGGATTCGACCTCCAAGGGAGATTCTTCTGAGAAGGGAAAAGCTTCAATGATTGATGAAAGAAGTGCTTCTGGCAGAAACTAGACTCCAGAGGAGACTCTAAATGTCTTTATCAAAGAGCTGGTGGATACGAAATCTTCATAGAGTCATGTTTAGAAGAATGTGTAGCAACTTCAGAGTGAAGTGTTGCAGAGGTTGGATACAGTTGAAAAACTGATTGTGAAGAAGTTGAGCACCTATCAGGAAATGCTTGACAAATATCTTCGCCTCTTCTGCTCAGAGATGGCAAATTTGGGTACTTATACTCTGATTCGTGATAGGATTACTCAAGAGTATCCAGAACTGCTGTTTTTAAGAAATTTCACTTCAACTTTTGCTAGTATGAGTGGAGCAAATCAGGACCAGCCTGAAGGAGATCCACAGGAGGATGACAAAGGACCAGACGGTGTTCCCTCCTCTTCTGCAAAACCAACTCCACCACCTTCTATTTGAATATGTTTTCAAAGTATTTGGTGTTTGACTTGTTTTTGTTTGCGTCGGACCTTTGTGTGGATTGCTATGACTAAGCTATCAAGACCTTATTATGGTCTGGTAGTCCTGCTGTTTAAATAAATTTTATATGGTATGACTAAGCTATCAGGACCTTATTTATCCTTATTATTGATGACAAAAGGGGGGGGGGGGGGGGAGAAGACACCTCTTTATAATTGCAGGTTTACACAACACGCAAGTTATTATTATCATCAATGAAGAAATTTTTGCGCCAAAATGAAGTATCACGCATTTGACGACACATTGTGATATTTTTCCATTCTTTAAGTGCATATGTTGAACTGATATATTTTTCGGATGCACATCTTTTTGAAAAGATTCACATGGCATATATGCTTATATATTTGTGAAATCTTTCCTATGCTTAATTATTATTCAAATACTTTTCAAAATTTAATTTTTGTTGAGGAAGTTTTGTCATCATAAAAAAGGGGAGATTGTTGAGAAAAACCTTTTTCTAAATATTTTGATTCTGACAAAACTATCATTCCTTAAAATGAATCTGGTTAATGCTAATAAACACTTTATTGCAGGAATGAACATGTGAATAAAAAGCTTATATTGCTCCAAACTGGTGTTCAGACTCAAGGCAGAGTCGTCACATATTTGTCTTTGAATTAGTTAAGTCCTGTTATTCAGATGAAGAGTGGTGTTGCCTATGAAGACTTAATCTTGAGAACACTTATGTGACACATCAGCAAAGACTTAAAGAAAGCTTAAAGTCACTATTCTAATCTGTTCAGATTCAAAGAGTTTCTTCTACTTCTAAAGACTGCTTTTGAATTATGTTTAGATTCCGCAACGTCTTTTGGCTAGATTCTGAAGACCCACGTTTGGCAGGTTTTCGGTTTGGCTGCGTTATTTATGGAAGTCTGCAATCTTTGATTGACAAAATTATTTTCTAATCAGATCAGGAAAATAACTTCGATTGGATATTACCTTCCAGGAACAAGATATCTTTAGGATTTGAATAAACTCTACTTATGAAAACTAAGGATTTAGTTGTAGGGGCGACTAAATCTGAAGGGTTCAGACTCTACTCCAACGGCTACCAAATCTTCTCAGATACAGTCTCGTTCAATCAAGATTGATGGTGTCAAATCAGCGATTAAAGAGCGGTCCTTTGAAGACCTTCCAACGGCTATTTTGGGGGTGATGGAGTATAAAAGGGATATCCATGGTAACCAATAGAGGGAGATCAGAACACATAATTTCAAAGTGCTTGAGTTGTTCAGATTCATATTCTTGTTCTCGAGAACTATAGGGTTTATCTGTGAGAGGTTTTTGTAAGAGTGATAAAGTGTGACATCTCTTGTAATCTTTCAACGATTCATATAGTGAAATCCAGCCAATCGGCTGTCAGCGTGGGAGAGTGGACTTAGGCTTGCTAAAATCGAACCACTATAAAACTTTGCGTGCAATTCTCTCTTTCTCTAAACTCTTTTTACTGTGTTTAGATTTCTGCACGTCTTGTTACTGAACTTATTCAGTTTGTGTTTTAAATTTGTTTAAATTCCGCATTAAGTTTTCAAATTGTTTGGAATCACCTATTCACCCCCCCTCTATGTGATATTGTTAGAAACAACAAAGTCAACTTTGCCTTATTAACATCTAGATACTTTAGTATACATATTTCTTTCTACGACGAACATGCCATGCCTAATTGAGTCTTTTTTGCTTAAGTTTGTATAAATAAGTATTGTGATTAATTTTACTGCTTATTAATTTCAATATTTCTAAGATACAACAGATATTTACGATTATGCGTATATTATGAAATACTCATCTCTTAAAAATTTCTTGAAAAGGAAATGATTTCTTTGGACCACACAATTAATGTACATAGTCTTTACCATTATGCATAACAATATATCACGACATAAACGTTTACCGGTCCACCAGTCCCACAAGGGTCTCAACGGTGAAATTCTTGATTCGTGAACGTATCGACCAAAAAAAAAAAGAAGTTTTGATCTCTGTTCTCCCACATGAAAAGCTGCATGCACTGCTACCTTGCATCACTTGAGCGCACAGAGCTCGTGTTGCTTAAGATCCTCTCCAGACGATACAGCAGTGGGGGTGAGAAAAGAAAAGGGAAAGTCAATGACTTAGGGCTTGCATGGCAACGATTCTGATCCAAAAAAGTAATTCTGATCAAAATTGATTTTTTGCGATTCTATTCCCTGGACGAGTTTTAAAGAATCAGAATGCGTTTGATAACTACACTGAATTTCTATTTCTCTTCTTAATTTTTTTTATTTAAGTCAAATGATTACGTCTTGTCACTACAAAATAAACCTATATAGCGTCACTCATAAAATGAATACATATCATGCATAATCCATAATTAGTCCATTTATTTCGTGAAGCATAAAGATATATGCAAAATTTATAAGGAAGTACATAAGCTCAATAGGGCAATTTATACTTGAATTTTTTCCATGAATTTGCACTTAAACACTTCTATATTTAACCAAGCCCATACTCGATCCGAATCGTATTACTTAAACACTTCTATATTTAACCAAATCATGGCATATTAATTTCTTATAATTTTTTAAGAATGCAATACAAATCTAGAGATTTTTTTTAATTTTTTTCAAAATTTTTTAATTTTTTTATAAAATATATATTTTTATTAAATTATTCAATTATTATAAAAAAATATTGTTTTTATTACTAAAAAATTATTTGTTTATTTTTTAAAGTATTTTTTATTTTATTTTTATTTTCTGTTTTCTCCGGCGACCGATAGCGATCGGCGGTGGGCGGAACAAAGTTAGAGCATTCTCACTTTATTCATCTTGTTTTTCAAAAGTGATTCTGGAACCAAGAATCAATTTTTTTTTTATTCTTATTTCTGCTCCAGAAGTGGGAACATAATCAGAAAATTTTAGGATCAGAATCATGTACTTTACCAAATGGGTTTCTCATTATTTTTTGTTCCGTGGAACAAAATTAGAGAATCAGAATCATTGCTATATAAGCTCTTACCGGCGAAAGAGGGGAGAGAAAGGATCGATTGAGGGTGCTGGGGCCGGAATGCGGTATGGTCTTTAAGCCGCACGCTCAATTCTCGATGGAAACTTTTAAGAAAAATTTTCTCTCTTTTCTTGGAAAAATCTTAAAACTTTATTTAACAAAAAATCTTTTGGTTAAGTTGAATGCATTTGATTTTGACAAAAAAAAATGGAGAAAATTATCAAAAAGTTCTAAATATATTGCAATTGGGTTAATTCAGTCCTAAACTTTTTTTTTTTTGCCAATTGAGTCCTAAACCTTTTGCAATTATGCTAATTTAGTCTATTTGACTGGCCAGAGCTGACGTGGCAAAATTTTCATAATATTTTAATATTTCTCGATTTTTTAATAATTTTTTTGTCTCTTTTCTTTCCTTTTTTTTTTATTTGGGTCGATAGCCTTGCCAGGCACCGGTGAGCCCTCTCCGTGGTTGGGCGAGGGTCACGAGCCCTCACTTGCGGCTGGTGAGGGATTGCAGGCCCTCACCCAGGGCCGACGGAGGTCAACCGGTGGCCGGCAACCTCCTGCCAGCTAAGTAGCACCTACACTGACATGCGACACGACACGACACGACACACCAACACGTCATTTATCAAGAAATAGATAATTTTGACACTTTTGAACACGTTGTATATTAAATATATATTTTTATATATACATGATAAATTATCATGTATATATCAAAATATCAGTTACGATTAGGTTTTTTTTTGGCTGACTAGGTATATTAATTTTGGGATGGCTGGATATATGACTTAAACATATATATATTTTTGATAAATTTATATTTTGACCCCTAATTTATTGAAAATGCTTAAAATTGACCATGTGCGTGTCGGGATGCTGAACTCGCGTGTCGCTGGTGTGTTTGAAGCTCTGATCGCGTGTCGGTCGCATGCTGAAGAGTGTCAGACACGACACGACACAATACGATACCGAGACCCCCAGAGAGTGTCGGTGCTTCCTAGCCTGCCAGCTAAAAAACGACAAAAATATTGAAAAATATTGCAATATTATTAAAATTTGCCACGTCGGAGCCGGCGGTTCCACGTTAGCACCGACAGATCAAATGGACTGAATTGACATAATTACAAAAGGAATAGGACTCAATTGGAAAAAAAAAATTTAAGAATGAATGGGCACAATTGCAATAGGTTTAGGATTTTTTGGACAAAAAAAAATGCATTTGATGTTTGAAAGTCATTTTTACTATTGGATATTAGGCCCGTTGGACAAGTCGGGCCAAGCTAGACCCGTTTTCAAGTCCATTGTTATCTAAACAAAACCGAGAAAAAAACAACCATAAAAAATATTGGGTCGACGGGCTTGGTCGGACCTAGTAAAAGATATTGTCACAACCTGCCCGAGTGTCTATTGGGCTTAGTCAGGCCGACCCCACGATACCATTAGGCTCATAAACCGGTCTAATAACAAAGATATATTGAAGGGGCAAATCAACCTCGAAGCAAGAATTATATCATCTAACTATATGTTCCATGAACATGGATCGGCTTCAATTTAGGAAGAAGGTTGAAATATATTGCGCAACTTAATTCAACTTTTATGCTGTGTTTGGGACACTAGAGAAATGAGGGGATGGAAAATAGGAAAAGAATGGTAGATTTCCGGCCCATCACTATACGACAAATTTCAAAAGTTTCTCAATTTTCCGTCCGAATTTTCATTCCTCCCACGTTCTCTAAGTTTCCAAAGGGAGCATTAGTTCCTCGATGCATCATCAAGTAGGAGTGAGCACTAGGTTCGGTTCAACTTGAGAATAGACCGAACCAGCCTGCATTGGTCGGTTCCAGAGAGAACCGCTTTGATTTCCAATTCCGCGAACCAAGAACCAGCCCAAGATAGGTCCGATTGCTGTTCCAAGGCCAAAACGGCGTGTTCTACTCGGGTTGAATCGGCTTTAAACTAGTTTTGAAGTCTCTTTTAGAAAGAAAAAGGGAGAAGTATTTTTGCACCTATCAAGCATTGAATCTTCAGCATGAACAAACAACATTACTCCTAGACTAAGAAATGTATTCATAGTGAAATAGTGTAACTTTTATATGTAGTATAAGAATTTGATTTTTGTATCCAAAACATAAAAGCGACCGGAATCGGCAATTTCAAAACCGACCAGTTCTGATTGCGGTCCCAATCTTTTGGAACCGCACAAGGTCGATTCTCAATTTAGATCGAGAACCAATTCATCTTGAAACTGATCAACCCTAATATTGTTGGGGTGTGGTTCATACTCCCCTGCAACAGGAAAGCACGTGGGTCCCGCTCCACACTGAGCGGGCGAGGGTCTCAAGGGGGCAGCGCCCCCTGGACACCAGAGGATTTTTACGATTTAAGCCCATATTTTTCATTAGTAGTTTGGGTTTGGGCTCATGAGTAGCTGCTACTATATATACTCTTTTTCTCTTGTAATTGAGAGATGTAACGAGAGGTGCGAGGTGCTAATTATAGTGAAATCCTCTGCTGGATGTAGCCCTAATTTAAGGGTGAATCAAGATAAAATCTCATGTCTCGATTTCTATTTCTCGCTGCTTTTACGCTTTACTTCGTGTTATTGTGCGCCGATCCTAACAAGTATAAGGTGAAGAAAATTGTCTAATTAGTGAAGAACCTGAACCATGTGATAATTGATCCAATTACAATGAGACTGTATTAGAAATGTGGAAGATCCATTGTCTTTTGAAACTTTTTTCTTGCCAGACATCCATGTTTCTTTTTTTTTTTTGGTAAGGTAAGAATTATATTAAATAGAGAAGCGCGGAATACAAAATGAACCCCGACTGCACACCACAAGTGTCATTGGAAGTGCAAAGGCGGCCAAGGTAGAAAGAGAGGATATACACAAGAAGTAGAAGGGGCCAAAACATACGGCCACAAAACAGAGATAAAACAAGGCTGGAAATAGCAGCCGAAGATCAATAAAAAATTGAGGTAGAGATGCCCCAGCTGGCTTGCATCCTCCGGTTTCTAGGGGAATCATCAACATATTTGTATGTCAAACCTTTGTCCCTAACAATCTTCTGGAGGTGCGCCTTAATAGCCGGAAGGTTGAAACTCTTGTTGCGGAAGAGGATGTGGTTCCTTTCGGTCCAAATGATGTAACATAGAGCGCCGAAGGAAAATCTAGCAATGCTCTGGTAGAAGGGCTGACCGCGGATGTGCTGCATCGCCCACCGAAGGTTGTCGCTCCAAGTAAAGTTTTGCCATGCTAGACATCCATGTTTGAATCCACTAGATCTACCAAATCAATTAATTATGACAATTGGACTTTAGTATGCACTTACGAGAATATGGTATGAACAAAATATCTTTTCATGGATTAGAAAAACGGTGCATGTCAGAGTGAATTCCTCATATTTTGTCATCTCAATGGATCAAATAAGTTTTTCGCAATGACTTTGCATCAGTAGCTTTTTGGAAACCGAGGATGTCTCCCCAGAATTCTGCTAAAACCCGACCCGGCCTGCTTGGTATATACGAAAGAAGTAATGGGAAGAGGAATCGAAATGAATGATGAGGAATCGCAATAAAAATTAACTTTAAAAAACTACTGTACATAAAGAAATTTGAATACATGTATTTATTGAATTTCATGTTCAAATTGCTACACCTAATACGAAGTTAGATAAGCATGCTTACCATATTAAATTTTTTCCATACAAAAGTTACAAAATGCAAGGAAAATCTCAAATAAAGGCCCGAAGTGGGACCGTTCTCTAAAAAAATAGCCCAGAGTAGACATTATCACAAATAAGAGCGTCAAGTGCCTAATTTTTTTTTTTTCAACTAAGGGCCTTGCTTCACCAACTAACCAAATCTTGTCCGCGTCCAGGGGCATTCTCGTCCAAGTACATTTTTTTTCTTTCCTTCTTTGTTTCAATGTTTTCATTTTCCTTTTCTTTCTTCATCTTTCTTCATCTTCATCACGCCTCTTTGTAACAAATTTTTTTTTTCTCATTGAACAATAAAGTATTCTTGCAAGTTGAAAGCTATATGTACCTAACTCAAAGGTGCAAAGCCATTTTCTTAAGTTCACACTCATTCCACGTTTCCACCTCCACCACTTGTTATACATACTGGAGAAAGTTAGCCAACGTGAAAAATTAATAGTATTTACTCCTGCATTGACTGAGAGAAAGTTTATCTAGCACGGTTTTCGAATTTGTAAGGGCAACCATATATGTAAGTCAGCACAAAGTTTTTCAATCAATAGAAAGACATGCAACATCGCGTGATAATTTACAATGTGATGTTTCTTTTGTGAAGATCCAAAACTTGTACCCTACGACAGACTTATCCCGAATAGATCTACCATCAGTTAGCATTCTGTTCCATATTCCATTAATTGCATACGTGTCAACACACAGTGAATTTATCACGTCGAACCCGGGACAACTGCCAACTGTTTAAATGTTTAGCTATTAAATGAAGTAGTTGTATGATATTTAATTATTCTGTCAAATTCGTTTGGTAGTCGTCTATCAAGTTTGTCGACACGTGAACATTTTAACAGGATATTGGGTGGAATGCTAACATGTAGTAGATTTGGGTTCTGGATTTCGGTTAAATTTTCCGTAACATAAAAAATAATATAAAGTTAATTTATTATGTGTATCAGTTTGTGATTTTTACGGGAATAACCGAAGACCGAGAGTCTTTGCAGGAGTCGCAACGTTTTTCTTGCCACCTTTTCTTCCCCGAAAGTGGGTTGTTGACTTTGGCAAGTGCATATAGTGACATGGCCAAACAAAGACATTGTGTGCGTGCATAGTCACTGTACTAAGGACTGAAAGAGCGACAGGACGAGGGAATCAACCGACGCACTCCGCAAAGGTTGGTGTTGCTGGTTTCTGACTCGCAATCACGAACGATTCTTGTTTTTTTTTTTTTTGGTCGAAATCACGAACGATTCAAAGGGTTATGATTATGTGTGGGATTCATGCGAAACGTGCACAACGTGAATGCCCTCATTTCATAATCAGCTGACAAACTTGAACGAGGATGCCCCAAAAATATTTCTTCCTAATGAGTTTACATCGAGACCCGCCTTAAATTCGACAAGATGCGAAGAATGCAGTCTCCGACACGGGTCTCACATTTTACTAGCACGCCGCATATGAAGGGAATATATGCCCTGTTCGACGTATGATGCGGTTGATAGAAGCGGTCGGTATTTTAGAAATTGTAAGGAAGGCTTTGATATGGGTCTCAATTTTTTCTTAATGGGTGATTGCTTATATCAACAGGCATGTGAAAAGATCTTGTTATAGATAAAATTGTGTTAGGGATACACTCGACCACCTATTATTTTGAGGTGGTGGGCCGGATAAAGTACCATCATGTCTAAGGATCTGATCGAGTATCTCTATTTATCACAACAATAAAAGTCAAATTTCCGAACTGAGTATTTCCTTATCAAATTGGTGTCTTCTCTGCGACACCCCTGGATTAACATAATCGAGGCGCCTTTTGACGTAATGGCACCGTTTAGTAAGGAGCTCTAATGTTAAGCATGCTCAAACGAGAACATTATTAGGATTAGTGACCTCATAGGAAAGTGCTTATCTATACGCTAAAGAGAAAAAATCGCGAGGCTTAGTATAGGACGGGCTAAAGCGAATAATACCTCGAGTGAGTTAATCCAAGAGTATTAAAATATGATATCAGAGCGGGACCCCTATAGTAGGTGTGTGGTTCAGGAACGAACCACGAAAAAAATTGGTGGGCATGTAATGACCCGATCTGACGAGGGTGAAGAGTGTTCGCCGACTTCAGAGGGCCCGAACAAGGAGAGGCTTCAACAGGCTTTTAGGATGGGAAATGGGGTAGGAATGAATTGAATTGCACATAGAACAAGGAGAGAGTGTTTATATGATGTATATGTGAAATTACAAATTAACTTAGATGCGCCTTTTGACATAATGCGAATACTTAACATTTAGATGCATACTCAAGTGAGAGCACTCTAGGATGACTGACCTTTTGGGAAAGTACTTAACTATACACCAAGCACTACTAAAATGTGTGACCTCTTAGGAAAGTGTTTATTTGTATGCCAAAGGACAAAATCATGAGGCTCGGTGTGGAACGGGTCAAAATAGACAATACCTCGAATAATATCTCGAATGAGTTAATTCAAGAGTGTCCCGTTGTCAATCCGTGATGTGTCAAAGGATGACCTTGTCCTTTAATGGAGCTCAACTCAAGTTGGGCTTGAGCTCCTCCGTCTGTTTAATGGAGGGGCGTGAAAATGGCGACAATGCTTGTTGGTAATGCCTCTGTTGTCGAGCAGCTGGGGGCCCTACTAGAGGGAAGAGTGGTGGAGCGGCTGCTGACAGGGATGTTGAGAACGCATTATTGTGCGGAACAAGTGATCGAATAATTAATAAACAGAATAAGAAAATAAATCGGACATCAGATGTACGTGGTTCGGTCGTAGAGATCTACGTTCACGGGAAGAGCAGTAACGAATTCCACTATAAATCAAGCGATACGCGGATATTACAAATCACATTCGAGTAACTCAAACACCGTCAGTGTTTCCCAATCCTAATTACATCCAATACCGTACACAGTGTTTAGCCCACAATTGCTCACGAAATAATCTCTCAATCTCAGAAAGGAATTATTCAAAATCTTACCATAAGATTTAATTAGTTTGAACACTAATTCTGTTTTGGATGTAATTCTCAAAAAACTTCGAAACCCCACGGTGAAGTCCTTCTGCAGATCAAGAAAGGCGGACCTCATTCCACAAACCAATATTGTATATATATACCCAAGAAGAACATGCAGTGGCCGACTCAGCATGGAAGAGGAAATTGTGCAATTCGGTCAACCAAGTCTAAAATCTGACTTTCATATATTTCCTTTCCTTTTTTGATTTTTCTTTCTTGTGCCCTCTTCAATTCGTTATATTAACTTTCGTGGACTTTCCTTGGTCGACAATCTGGAGTAACAAAGTAGATATCAAGCAAAATAAGAAATATCCAATTCGGAATATTTAGATTTTTGCTTCGGGCTTAAATTCGAGAAATAATTTCAATACGCAGAAAGGACAAAGATGGAGAAGGAGAGTAGAGCTGACAAATCTTGTTATATTCGTGTCATTTCGTGTTATCACAAAAAAAAAAAAATGTTTTCTATGTGACTACAAAATGGTTTCATTAAAAATGGATGAGAACTTGTCATTTCGTGTTACTATCAAATTAAAATGCGTCGCGTTTTGTCGAGTTTGGGATTCCACCGATAAATTTGTTGCGGACTTTTTTTTTTTGGTCGAAAAAAAATGTCGGGAATTGGGTTGTACTTTTATGTTATGTTCGAAAATTACCACCACAGAACAGAGAGTGGAAGCAAGAACAACGTCATGAATAATGTCGGGACTTTTGGGTGTACGTTCTTTACTATATAACTGCATGTAAGTAACATTATTGTCTAGGATGATCAATCAAATAATTGGGTTAACAATTAACATCAGTCGCAATTGGGGTTACGTGTAACACATCAAGATCCGGTTGCCTGGTTAAGCACATATAGCATAAATGCGTTCCTTGTCATTAGTGATTGGTCAGCTGTAGACCATGCTTGTGAGCATGACCATCAATGGACCACATGACTATCTGAGTAACCTATTTCGAAACAAAATAGAATAGTTCTTCACTTGTTTCCCTGTCAAAATATATGCCTATGGTAGGGAAAATTGCACAGAAAGTCCTAAATCTTGTATAGTAAACATTTCGATCAGTTCGATTAGGTCCCAAACCATCTTTGAAAAATGCAATCAGCAATCAAGTTGATGAACAATACCTCCAATCGCCAACGTGTGCGCAGTCAAAAAAAATATTTATGTGGCACGCTCTTAAAGTGCACTTTTCAACAGGACTTAATTGCATTTTTAATAAAACAACGTTGAGGACTTAATTGAACCAATTCGAAGGTTTAACATTTGATCAAACCAATTTAAAAATTTTAAACTCGATTTCATTCCGTACACAAAAATAAGGATTTAGCGGTGTAATTTTCCCGCTTATGGCGTCTAGTAATTGAATAGCAGTCAAACCTTGTGGCATAGAATCAACTGCAATAAACAATCCCTTCTTTCTTGGGGGACTTGGCTCCATATTATTCCCACGAACTAGTCCCATGTAGAAAAATTCAAGAAGTCCTATGATTTTATATATAAGTTGCCCAATTGCCCAGTTGAACACATTCTACGGTCGTTTGAAAGTCATCGCTGACATTCCAAGTTGAAATGACAAGTTGTATTTTACATTACTTGGGCACTTTGTTCCTCTTTAATTGTTTAGTGAATGTATGTCATACAAGCAAAATGCATACAAAGCATCCCATTGTTCCTCTTTAAATGTTCCTCTTTGATTTGACCTTGGCTTTTAACCCAAGTCTAGGCCATGAGGAACTAGGATTTCTCCTAGTTCCCAACTGGGTTTTCCAGCAACATTCAGGGATTTCTCCTTGACGGCCCTCTGGATGCGCTCCTTTTTTAATGAGGTGGGGCCTCCTCTCCCAATCTTCCCAATTGGGGGCTTAACTTTTCTTTTCAACCCCTTGGGAATATTCATTTTTACATATTAGTTTGAGGAAGCCTTAAGCTTTTTAGGGTCATGCTCAGGACCATATTTAGTGAGTTTATGTCATACAAGCAAAATGCATACAAAGCATCCCATGGTAGAACTTTTTTTTTTTGTATTATCACTATTACGAGTAAGTTAAGGATTAAGACAAGAATAATTTTGGTAGTTATCACGTCTACAAACAAATCTACATTCTAACCACAAAACATTTGTTTGCGTGCAAATTGATGCGGTGACGTCTAACGAGTTATTTGGACAAGAGAGGGTCTATTTTCACTCTAATAATAACTAACAAGTTCGCCATAAAAGCGAGTCCTTGAGATAAGAGTGACGAAGAATGGGTAAATTGCGAAGACGGTGAGGATGCGAAGAGGCGAATATTTATATTCTGTAAAACAGTAAGTTTAAATTTGATAGGAACCAAAATAGGAAAAATAAATTAAATTGATGGAGATTGTGCAAATATGAATGCCATCAATGGAGATTTTATCTCCTTAGTGGAAATGAGATTTCGTCGTGTTAAGGATGGACATAGACCCATTTTAGACAAATTAGTCATATTAAAGCAATAGAAAAAATGTGGCATAATCTATTTTTAATTTTCCCAAAATTACTGTTTCGCGAAAAGGCAAAGAAAGAAAAAAGTAGCCAAGAAAAAGGGAAATAAAATTAGGAGGAATCAAAAGGCCGAGGATACCTGCGAAATGCCATCCACACTTTTGATGCCGACCAGAGACACAGAAGATGAAGTTTGGTAAGGCAACTGCCCACGTATAAAAAGCCGGCAAGAGACCCCATTTGAGAATCCTCTCCTTGGGGTTCCACTGTCTCATCCCATGTACTGTACCCCCATTTGTAATAACTAGAGAGATAGAGAGAGAGAGAGAGAGAGGGGGTCTATCTTTTCGATACTTGAGGTTGTGTCTCTGTGTCTGTGTAGACTGTGTTTGGGGGTCCTCTGGAGCTGCAAAATCTCTCTGCATTTCTGCTTCTTCATGGCTTGCAGGCTTGCAGATTCTGTGTTCCTCCCCAAGGTGTGTCCAATCTCTCTCTCTCTCTCTCCGTGTCTGTGTGTGTGCCTTCAAGATTGATTCTTTTTTGAAAATGTGAGAATTTCTTCTGGATATTGTGATTCTTGGTTCCAAAATCTTGGTTGAATTTGGACTTTGGTTGTGTAGTTTCAATGTAACATGTCACTGCGAATTTACTGGAGAAGAGTCTCTGCCTCTCTCTCTGTCTCTCTGTTGGCAAGTTTGTAATTCTTCCCCATGGATTTGGTAATCAGGGCCCCCATCAAACGTCGATTCGGAGCCGAAGAATTGCTACCCAGTGTTCACCTGGTATTTTATTTTCTATTACGACTTTTCACCAACAGTTTAATTTTCGATAATCTCATGTGCGAATTGAGTAACTTAATACTTTTTCTCAATACCTCCTCCGTTGGTTGTCTCCGTGGTGGTACACTCCGTTTGTGGCCAAAGTAGCCGTAAATTCGGAGCTTTAAATCTGCTCTGTTAAGTTTAGAATTTGGTTGTGATGGCTGCAGTTGATACTTATTCATATGTAAAGCTGGTTCTTAACTCTTCACTTGTAGAAAAAGATATTTGCTTTTTTTTCTCAGTCGTGGGATTTAGGATCCCAGGTATGACGATGTATGGCACTCAAAGCTACCATTTTTTTCTTCTAAGTGAACGTGTTTTATGCCTCTTATGTACATTGCATTCTGTTGCATAGAACTTGGATTGCCAGTCACTGGCTCTACCCATTTGGATTGCCCAAGGCATGCAGATTATCTTGAGTTGAGAAAAACTTTTATGTTTTGCAATCTTCTGTTGGATATATATCAAGATAATTGTCTTACCTAATGCAATGCTGGTTAGAGGTCTACTTTGCTAGATGGCCATTCATGGACTTCTGACGTGGATTGTAGTTCTGGTAAAATATGACGATAAATGTCGACAATGCACTTTCTTACTGTTGTATGGTCGCTGGGAAATAGCTTGGAGTTGACTCCCACACCCACACCGAGGCACCAACATGGCTGTGCGCTCCCAGTCCACCCACCCAATTTTATCAAAATGATCCATTTACTTAAATAAGTAGTTCAGATGTAGCCTTGTTCAGTATGCTGCTGTTTCTCTTCATCAAACTAATGGTGTGGCTGAAGGATAGGTCCAATTGAGTGCTAGAATCATGAAATATAGCTTCAAATTGGAAAATCTGATCCCTGCTAGTTAACTGAATTTATTATCTCAGTCAGCTGAAACTGGATCTTAATTAAATTTGCTCACTCTGAATGTATTTTAAATAAGACCACGTCAACCTAATCTCAGGGATGAGCAACAAAGTCTATGTGAATATGACCAGCTCATGCATCCGGTAATTCAGTTGGTTTAAAGCATAGATTCATCATATAGTAATCTTTACCACAGAGATAGTGACAGATTCATATAGGCTAGAATTTATTTGAGTCAAGCATCATTTTTTGATATTGGTATTTTGGGAATTGGGATAAAATTGACCAAATTACTGGGTCTTATTTTGAACTTACACTTTAAATGACACGAAACAAATTGCATGGGGCAATTGGTAGTATACTGTTTTTAATGGTTTCTCTGGCTTTGGTGGGTTTCTCATAATACTCTGTTGGAAGACAGGCTTATATTATCTCAAATGGGAAAATCAACTCCAGAAGGAAATCAAACATAAAGTACATTCATTCTCCCCTAGAAAGATTCATATTATAAGGGCTGTGGCAGTTCCTGTTGCACCGATTTCAGAAGACAGTGCTGAGTATCGGAAACAATTAGCCGATAGTTATGGCTTCAGGCAAATTGGAGAACCTCTTCCTGAAAATGTTACCCTCAAGGATGTTATCGATTCACTTCCCAGAAAGGTATCTGCTTTACTGGCTGCGGAATGTGCTTACATGTACTGTTGTCCATGAAGCATACCCTTCTTGTCATTTTCCTTGCCGAGATTGTTTATTTAGATTGTTCTTTCAACTTGAGGATGTTGTTTTTGTAAAAGGTGAAAAATAATCCAATTATGTTCCGAGTTTTAATATTATGCTCCTATTGTTTGGGAACAGTCAAATAAATGAACATAAGCTTTTCACTATGCCATAATAATATCAGTTGCATCTTGGTCATATGTAGGGCTAGATGGTCACAAGAAACTTTCTGGTGTAGCTGAAAGAGTGACACCTAGTTTTCTAACAATTATTGCCTTCAAATTCCATTGAAGGTTTTTGAGATTGATGATGGGAAAGCCTGGACTTCAGTTTTGATATCTGTTACTTCCTATGCATTGGGGTTGTTCATGATTTCAAAAGCCCCATGGTACCTACTCCCTTTGGCGTGGGCATGGACAGGAACTGCTGCTACCGGGGTAAGCATTGTTTGCTGTTTTTCTCCTTTGGTCACAAATTCCCTTGCTTGAACCTCATACTGGTTGTCTTTTCATTCTGTAACAGATATTAGATTAACTTCCTAGACAGCTCTGTTTATCCCTTCTTGTTTTCCCTCCCATTTTTAAGTTCTTTGTTATAGGGCATGATTGTGCTCACAAGTCATTTGCGAAGAACAAATTAGTGGAAGATATAGTGGGAACGCTGGCATTTCTACCGTTGATATATCCTTACGAGCCATGGAGGTTTAAGCACGACCGACATCATGCAAAAACTAACATGTCTGTAAGACACTCCCTTTAGATTTTTGCATTTGATAATCCATTTTGAATACCTTTTCATATGAAGTAAAGGAGTAGATGGTCCTTTAACAACAAGCAGAACGCTCTTGTGATAGTATATTCTCCCTTGTTTTTAACAAATAGTCCATTTTAAGGCTATCTACTCCGTGCATAATCTACAGACCCTTGTTTGCACTCTGGATATAGTGAGGAAATGTACATGAAGACACTTGTTTGCACTTTGCACATGTGCTGTATGTTATTTCCTTGCCCTCTTTCATGTCTATGGTGTTATGTTTTGGACACATGCTCTGAATATAGTGAGGAAATGTACATGAAGACACCTGTTTGCACTTTGCGCATGTGGCGTATGTTATTTCCTTGCCCTCTTTCATGTCTATGATGTTATGATTTGGACACATGCTCCTTGTTTTTTTTTTTTCCTCTTATTTTGTTATTTTTGTGAGAAAATTCCCCTTGGTTAGCATGCTCACATGGTTGTGGTTGTCTGGTTAATCCCCTCTTTAACTGCCTTTATGCAATCATCATGATGTTTTTCTTCCCTTTTTTCCGTAAATTACTAGGTTGTACGAAGATACAGCTTGGCATCCTGTTTGGAAAGAGGAGTTTGACTCTTCTCCTCTTCTGCGCAAGGCAATTATATATGGATATGGCCCAATTCGTCCTTTGATGTCTATAGCTCATTGGTATTTATGGAACTATAAACATGTATTACTTCCATTTAGATGCTTGTTACCTCGCTCTCCATGCCTTCGAATTCAAAATGTCAAATTGGTGGTGGTTTATTATAATTCTTATTTGTTGCCTTTTCATGAAAATCCATTGATCTTAATCTGACTAAATGCCTTACTAGGTTGATATGGCACTTCGACTTGAACAAGTTCAGACCAAATGAAGTCAAAAGGGTGAAGATCAGTTTGGCTTGTGTTTTTGCTTTTATGGGGATTGGGTGGCCATTGATCATTTACAAGGCTGGCATTTTTGGGTGGATTAAGTTCTGGTTGATGCCATGGTTGGGCTATCACTTTTGGGTAATGATCTTTTTCATCTGCATTAACGCATGCTTCGTTGCCCTTCTTTACTGAAGACACCAATAATTCGTTGACGAGTAGTCCCCACAGTCATAATAAAGAAATTGTGCAAAATAATCCTGTGGTCCTCGCATGTTTTTGTAGCTTTTGATCATTCGGGATATTTGGTTAGAAGTTGCTCATAGTCAGTCATTATTGCCAAGTGCAACTGAGGACTGTGAATACCTCAATCTTAGGATTTGGATTGTCTAAAAATCACAAGTTGTATAATTAAGAGCTTTCACTTCAAGCTTCTTTGCTCTATTTTAATTTAGTTGTCCTGGTTGTTCAAGTTAAGCTGTCCACATTTGCTGAATGAGGAGCAAACTGTTTCTTGTTTTCAGATGAGTACTTTCACAATGGTCCATCACACGGCACCTCATATTCCTTTCAAATCTTCCAATGAGTGGAATGCTGCTCATGCCCAGCTGAACGGAACCGTGCACTGCGATTATCCCAAATGGTAATAAATCTTTTATTTTCCTCAAGTTTCTTCATTACTTGCTCTCTTTTGCTCGCATCTCACATATAAGTGAACTTGCAATGACATGATGGTAGCGGCAATTGGGTCTTGTTACCTTTATACTTAACACATTTGGCATTGCTTCTGGGCATTGCCACGAAAAAATGTGCATCTAGAAACTCTTCGAAAATGCAGGAAGATGGAATCTATTATCAAGTTGATGTGGTTATAGGTGAACTAGCTATCTTAGCTGGCTGCATGCTTCAGAAGAAATTTTGTCACTTGCTTTGTCTTAAAAGTTTATCTGACGACCTTTGGGTGCAAGGATGAGTAGAATGATCAAAAAGCAAATTGAGATTTTCTCTTCTTGTGCAGGATTGAAGTTCTATGCCATCACATAAATGTCCACATACCCCATCATATATCACCAAGGATTCCGAGTTACAACTTGAGTGCGGCTCACAAGTCTCTACAAGAAAACTGGGGAAAGGTGAGCTGGTTTTTATCAAGTATGTTATATTGGCATTCAAAAGGCCAGCTAGATTAAGATGATTCTGAACAAGTTCAGTTTTTTTTTTCCCCCTCTTGTCAAAATTGAAACTAAATTTGGCAAACTTGAGATGGTTCCTTGATTTTAGCGTTTGCTGCTCCAAATATTTGTAAATGCAGAGTGATCTCAGCATTGCATATTTGCCTGGTGACCAGTCCTCTCGCTGTTGTCGAAAAATGCCTATTTGCTAGTTTGCTCATTTTGATTTTACATGTCAACAACAGTACTTAAATGAAGCCACATGGAATTGGCGACTCATGAAGACGATCATGACGATGTGCCATGTGTACGATGAAGAGCACAACTATGCCGCATTTGACCAACTCGCGCCCGAGGATTCTGAGCCTATTACGTTCCTGAAAAAAGTCATGCCTGATTATGCTTGAGAAGATATTTCTATTGGACTCTGGTGATCTTCAGCTCTCTCTCACTTGTGGTCTTCTCTTCTTGAATTGACCCGAGAGTAGGTTACCATTATATTGAAATGATTTTGCCCTTGTTGAGTAGATGCTTATCCGCATTAGAGAAGAAAATATCATTGTGAACTATTTTGGAAGTTCAATTTTTCGTATTGTCTCTAGTGTGTTTCAGCATTATGACACATTATACATTTTGTTAGAGCGCAATACCAAATCCGTGTCGTTCGAGTGACAAGTGATCGATGCCAATTTGATAGTTGCTCAAAAGATGCACTTAATCACTCTTAATTCTGGTCATGCTATTATGAGAGTACTTGATACTATTAGATTAAGCTTGTTGTTTAAACATTATTTGACAATATCACGTAGTGTGTATTTCTTGAGAATCTCTTGCTCATGGGTTTGAATGGAAGATGGCAATACAACCCTTTAGTTAGGATTAGATCCCACATATTTGACAATTTCTTGCTCATGGGTTGAAGGTTGTTTTTTTTTGTTTTTTGTTTTCATATAAAGATAGTATTAGTAATTTCTCACATTTTCTTAGGTATGGTAAGCGGCATGAGAGCATCGTGGCCTTTCCTTTTCTCTTCTTTTGCAGCCTAAAATCGAACAATTTATTGTACCAGAAAAAAAGTGATCAATTTCTCCTCCTTTTGAGACATTTCTACCAAATTACATTGCATCATATGATCCAATGTGGGTAGGCAATTAACTATCAAACTAAGAATGAAAAACTTATTTCATATCAAGCTGGTTAGATTGATGCTTATAGGATGAGCTCTACATAGTTCTTAGAACCGACACGATGTATGCCTATAAAAAAATGGAACATGTTGAAATAGGCAAGAGAAATAATTACCATGGTAAGAGGACCATAATTATTTAAATCCGATGAGCCGCGTTTGGTTTCGCAAAACAGAGACATTAGATAGGTAATTACCGGATTATGCCTCCAGAAACGTGATCGGATAGCACTTTTAGTAGCACAATTTCTTGTTCCAAACGGACTCCATTCAATTTCTGTCAAACTAAAAGCAAAGTGAACTTTATCATGGCCGACTCAGCCTTAGTTCGGTTTAAGATTTTCCCAATCAGTGGAGTTCAAAATCGATTCAGAAGTTTGTTCGGGTAGAAAAGGAAAAATTGTCCAAAAAAATCTTGAATCTATTACACTTTTGCCAATTGACCGGCATCCATATCGCTAGATGGACTCAATTGTCAGAATGTGTAAAGGTTTAGGACTCAATCGGTTGAAGGTTTAAGACTGAATTAGCAATAGTGCAATATATTTAGTACTTTTGGACAATTTTCCCAGGTAGAGACATACCCCCTTTCATCTAATTCTCATTTGTTCTCACCGCCGATTTTGACTTGTGACATCTTATATGTTTTAGACCCAGGTGATGTGATTCTCGATGACATGAAAAACTCGTAGCGATCAGATTGACAAAATTACAAAAATCCTGATATCGTCAAGATTGAATCGCCAAGATTTGATGGCATGGTATCTCGAAATGCGATCATTAGATTTCAACGAATCGGTATCATGTGACAAGTCCCTCCAAATCGTTTCCACTTGGTCAAACCGTAAAATTAATAGGTGAAAAAACGAGAATCTACGGGATCCTTGATTTATGAAATGATCCGTACAGTGGTGTGTGATGATGCCTAGGCTCCGTTTGTTTCGCGAAAATTGAATGATTGGAAAATAATTTAAAAATCATCACTTCCATTGCTTGAAGTAATTAGCCAATGAAAAATATTTTCATTATCGACAACAATTTCACCTTCCATTTTTATTTACTGCTTTGCTATGATACCATGAAAAATTTTGCGGGACCACTGTCAACTGTTCTAAAAGCTTAAGCTATTAGATGAAGTTGTAGTTTAATATTTATTATTTTATCACTTTTGTTCTTTTGTGTATGTCCAATAAGAATTTATTTGGTCAATTACGTTTAATGTTTTTTTTTTCTCTTCGTAGATTGATTCTTATCTTATCTTGACATCATTGATAATTTTTTGATTTTGTATTTGTCACTTTGGATTGGATGCTTGCTGTGTGTTATTTCCAAGGAATCCACGTCATGCAGGCTCCTTACACTCTCTCGATACGAAACGGGAGAGAGAAGCTTCCAGATCTAGACTAAATCGAAAGAGAAAAGCTCATAATCAAGAGGAAAGTAAAAGAAGGATATAAAAAACCAAAGCAGCCTCAGAAGAAGGGGAGGAGAGGGAGAGATCTAGCTCAAACTCTCTCCTCCATAAAGGTTGAAGAAGAAAGCTGTGTGAAGGTAAGAGAGGGAGGAGAGTCCAACAAGAATTTATTTGGTCTCTTTTGTTTGATGTTTTTATTTTTCCTTCGCAGATTGATCTTATCTTATCTCGGCATGATCGATAATTTTTTCATTTTGCATTTGTCTCTTGGGATTGAGTGCTTTGTTGCATGTTATTTCCAAGCAATCCCCATCATGCCGGCTCCTTAGACTTTCTTAATTCGAATTAAATATTTGGAAAATGATTAAGGGACGGTTCCGTCAGTTTTATGAAGAATGGCGGTCAACTCTTGACCACAAAAGCATTTCCTTGGGAATCGGATGACTTGTTCATTCGGTTTCCATTGAAGTGTGGCTTTCTTTAAAAGAACATAGGAAGGATTAATTATCCAAAATTACACATAATTAAACAAAAGAAAAAAAAAACTTAGGAAATGCTTCTCTGACAGTATTGTCAAGGACTGCATAATTTCAACCGTAGATCCACGCACTATCACCGCGCGTTTTGCATAAAGCAATAATTGATTGGGAGATTATGTGGTTAGAAATAACCGTCAGGCTGTCAGGCTAGCATTTTTAAAAAACTTACTAGATTAGAGCTGATGCTTATGCGAGTTAAAGAAATATTATACTGCTTAATAATTGTCAGATTAGAATTTCCAAGAAGATACCATTATTGTTAAATTATAATAACGCATAAAAGAAAAATAATCGTGTACAATAAATATGAAATGCTAAATGATAAGGTTATCATTTTTATTATTCCTTTAAAGGGTTAGCTTTTGTGATTTTGCAACATTTGGGCCATTTTTTACAATTAATTTAGGAAATTTTGTCCTCCGATTGCCCAAATAAGTCCCACTAGCATAACATCAGATTTGTGGCTATAAAAGCACCTTTACATATTCAAACTAACGGTATGGTCAGCTTAGCGGGACCCTATGTGACGTCCCAGAATTTTAAGGCGTATTAAGTGAATAATATTGGACCGTTGGATTTAGTGACAATTGTCGGACGCAGGAATCGTTCAATCTGGAGAATGTCGATCGTCGATCGAAGCGTAGTTAATTATAGTTCGATTAGATTAGTCGTGCCGTAATTAGTCTTCGCCGTATTCCTTCGCGCCCGAGCCAACCCTGAACCAAATATTCTGAACCAGTCCTAAATCGTCATATTACCGAAATACCCTCAGATATTATTCATATACGCCAGAAAAAATTAATATCGAATGACCGTGGGCCCTGCCTCTTAAATGCCAAGTCATATCATGCTTTTTGACTTTTGGATATTTACCAAAATGCCATTTGACCCATGAAATTACCCTTTTGCCCTTCAAGACCATTTCTCTCTCCTCTCTCTCTTCTTCCCCTCCATTTCCACGCACGGCTGCCCACCCCCTCCATCTTCACGTTCCACCATCTTCTTCACCGTTCCATCATCTTCTTCGTCGTCGCCGTGGATCGCCGCCGTCCACTGCGCCCCCGCCTTGCTGCGTCGTTGCCGTGCCGCCCCAGCCGCAGCTGCTGCCGCTGCTGTTCGGCTGCTGTCCAAGCGCCGCCGAGCCTCGCCGTCGTCCGCCAAGCTTCACCGGAGCCACCGAGGAGCCGCCGGACCTTGGCCGAAGCTCCGCCGAGCTTGCCGGTCGCTCGTTGAGCTCCGTTGTCGTCGTTTGGCCTTTGTCCAGCCGCTGTCCAGCCGCCGTTCGTTGTCGTCCGGTTGTCGTTTTGGAAATCCGACACCGTGGTTGCGTCCGGATCGACGAGGAGAGTCCGTAGGGACCGCCGCCGGAATTTTTGTCGTCGTCGCCGCCGCCGCCGGAAACCGCCGCCCTTCGCCGGTTGCCACCGACCGTCGCCGCCAGTTACTTAGTGAGTTAACCCCTAATTCCTGATTAGGCCGTTAATTGCACTTAGTAGGTTAAGTAATTAGTTACCATAATTAGATTAAATAGTTACCGCAGTTAATAGATAGTTACCGTGGTTAGATAGTTAACTGTGGTTAGATTAATTAGTTACAATAGTTAAATTAAATAGTTGCTGTGGTAGACTAATTAACTGCTGTGGTTAGTTGAATTAATCGTGGTTAGGTGGAATAGTTACCATGGTTAATTGCATGTTGTTGTGCCTAATTTGTGGCGTCTGATCGTGGATCGGACTGAGTGTTGATTGCGCATTAAATTACTGAATGATCACACTAGGATCGAAATGCCATGTTAAATGGAAATTGAATATTCGCGTGACCAATTGTGATTTTGAGTGTGAAAATGGCCGTGGGCCAGGTTTGAGTGTGAAAATGGCCGTGGGCCAGGTTTGAGCATGAAATTGGCCGTGGGCCAAGTTTGAGCATCAAAATGAGATTTGGCTTGAGAGCCGATTTTAAGCGCGAGGTCACGCAGTAGTTTCACTGTGTCACCTTAACATAACTGGGGGCACAGGCGATACCCTTGTTGGCATGGGTCGCCGCCTAATAAGTCTGTGTGCCGGCGACGTACCGTCCGGGATTCCACGGCTTATTGGTTGCCTGTCAGTCCCTGCCGGCGACGGACCGCCCGGATAACACGGCTGATGAGATGCCGGTCGCAACTTGTGTTGGTCCGTAGTCCCTCCTGGAATTATTCCTGGTATGCTCGCCTTAGGGGTCTTGAGGGGGCTATCGGATGCCGTCACCATTAACGTGGTGGGATGACGCCCGGTTAATCTGGAAGAGTACTAGCAGCGAGGCTGTGCTTTGGCGAGAGTGGGGTATCTCTTGGCCGGCTGACCGGAACGCGTTTGTTGCATAGTGCATGAGTATTGCTGAGTGTTCTGGTTGATTGGCTGATTCACTGTTTATTTATTGGTATAATATATCTGTCGCATGGCTCCAGGCGAGGTACGTTGCATGTGGTTGTTGTTCTGGATGTTGGGATTAGTTCGCTAGAATGGTTAGGCTGTGATCAACGTCCTAATCGGACTTAGGCGTTGACTCGTTGAGATTCATATCTCATGCGCTTGGCTGATCGCCTTTCAGGTCTTTGAGATGGCCGCGCGAGTTGAGCTGTGGAGGAGCTTTGGAGGCCGTGTTATGTATAGCTGGTAGTGTAGCAGTAGTGTATCGGCTATAGTGCGCCCCGACCCGACCCGATATCTTTTTGTGGGTCTAAGGGGATCGGTCCAAGAAGGACTTGTGTAAATTACGTGTGTATTGTGAACTAATCAAGCATATAAATAAAAAGGGTTTGTTGTTGATTGTTGTCTTTCCTATTTATATATCCCTGTTGTTTGTTGTCCGGGGTTGTTATTCGCTTCCGCATGTGCTTAATTATAAGATAAAAAGAAATGGATCGATGATTTGCTTGGGACATCATCCTTTGACCTGACGTTTGGAAGGGATGGTCGCGCGCCCGGGGTTCGGGGCGTGACACCCTAAATATTTATGCCTACAATGACGTCTCCCCCCATTTCCAAACTTATCTCTCAAGGAATATTCCACGAATCTGGCCCAAACAACATCAAATCAAGAGTTATGATTTCTTGCATCTCTTCTCGATGATGTTCATCAATAAATTTGAACGTGGAGTGGAATCAATCCAAATTACATATTTTCTTTTTGTAGGATAATGAAACTCATCCTGTCAATTAGGATAGGTCATAAAATGATCTTTTATTGCCGGCCCATTCAAGAAAAACCGCAAAGCAACGATGGAGACTTCCCAAGAGTCTCCGACATTTACAAGACTTCCCAAAATCACATCTATTAGATGCTACTCTTACATCTCTCCTTACTATTAAACCCCATCACTACACTCTATCTCCTCAAGATGGAGAGGAGAGACTCGTCCAATGAAACAATGGCATCGACCACCGATAGAGGTAATGTCGAGTCGTCGCTGGGGGCTAAATACGAGGTGTTCTTGAATTTCAGAGGACCTGATACTCGCCTTAATTTTGCCGATTGCCTCTATCACTCCATGGATTTGGCTGGGATTCGCATGTTCAGAGACAACGAAGAGATCGGCAAAGGCGAAGCCATCGGAGGCGAATTGGAGAGTGCGATCAAGAGCTCCACAATATGTATGCCCATCTTTTCTAGAAATTACGTGTCCAGTGCTTGGTGTCTTTGCGAGCTGGAATACATGGTGGATCGCTTGAGAAACAAAGACGGTAACGCGATTATCATGCAGATTTTTTTCGATGTGGATCCCGACGATGTCAAGCTCAAAACTGGGTTATATCATGATGCGCTGCAAAAGCATGAGGAGAAGTTTGGCTACGATGTTGTGCAGCGATGGAAGGAGGTCGCTCGGATCAAAGGATGGGATGTCAAAGATAGAGGGTAAGGCTCTAGCTTGTTTTTTTAAATAATTTAGTGGAATATATATAATTAATAAAAAAAAAATACATTCATCCTTGCATCAAAAGTGAAGACTCTCTTTGATCAACTTATCACTCAATTCACTGCACATCCACTCAATTAATTGGTCAATTGAATCCTATAAAAAATGATTCATTTCCCTGCATAGGTAATTCACACAACTACGCAGCCTCGACACTAATAAATATTGGCTGAATTTTTTATTATTCAGTTATAATCAATGAACATATAATTATTAAAAACAATATCAATTCTGTTTATCAATTATACATGAAGATTAATAATTTTTTAATTATCGTTCAATAAAAATGAATTAAATGATCAATATCTAATATCTAATAATTCTAAATCATATCGGATAAAATACTAATCAATATACCAGTTAATAAATACGAGTAAGTACAACATTAAATAAATTTTGTTAATATTTGTTAGAATAATATCACTCCACTCGATACTATACCTACAATGCTTTTTCGTACAGCCAAATATCAATTCCTTTCCATTTTCACAATTCACCAAACAAACAAACAAAAAAATGTTGAAAACATCTGTCCATTCCATTCTAGCGTACTAAACGTGACACATTAGAAATCACAAGACCTCGTCTCTTCAAAGGGCAACATTCTTTAATTATGGTAAAAAGAAGCTCTATTAGTTTATATTAGAGCCAAATTTAAGTTGAGAGGAGGCCAAAGTCATTGATGAAATAAACTTATTACACACAAAGTGATATTTATTTATTTTTTCTGATAAAGAGAGTTAGAGCTTAAAACTATACATGAATTACGAGTAATCTCCACTTGGAATTGATTTTCTCCTATATATCTTCTTCTGGGAGGGATGCGGTCGCCCCTACTTCCCTCTCCTCCCTCCATGGCTGCTTTTTTGTTTGATTTACGATATTCTTGGACTTGTAGGTTAATGTTCGGTTTACGATCTTTCTGACATAGACCCTTTGTATCAAATATGACAGCCAAGGTGAACTCATTAGATTAATTGTTGCTGAAGTTTTGATCAAGCTGAATGAAAGAGAGAAAAATCTACCCAATCATTTAGTTGGAATTCATGATCGTGTTGAAGAAGTCGTGCGCCTGTTAGATGAAGGTTCTCCTGATGTATGATATCTAGTAATTCACGGTATGGGAGGCATCGGTAAGATGACTCTTGCGAAGGTTGTCTTAATCAAATTTCTAGTCGGTATGATGGATGGAGCTTTCTTTCCAATGTTTGAGAAGCTTCGGAGGGTGGCAAAGTCGTTCAATTGCAAAAGTAATTATTGTCGGAAATTCTCAACTTCAGAGCAGTGGAGATTTCTGACTGTGATGCAGGGATTTACCAAATTAAGACAAGATTCGGCAACAAAAAAGTCATCATCGTTCTTGATGACTTAAATAAGCGGGACCAAATCTTAAAATTTGTAGAAAATTGTGATTGGTTTCGTCTTGGGAGCAGAATTATTATTATGACGAGGGACACCAACTTTTTGCCTATCAAAGAGGAGAATCGAGAAAATTATGTCCAAACGCATATCGAAAAGTTTAAAATCTATGAAATGAGAGAATTGTGCCATCACCATGCTCTTCAATTTTTTGGTAAGCATGCACTCGAAATGGATTCACCTCCACATGATTATTATCATATTTCTTGCGATATTATTCGCAAAACCGGTGGCCTTCCTTTGGCTCTTGAGATAATCGGTTCCTCTCTTTGTGGCAAAAGTAAATCACTTTGGAAAGACATAATGAAGAAATTAGATTCAGTTCCCAATCAAGATGTCCATCACAAGTTAATGATTAGTTTTGAGATGCTAGAGGATGCACAGAAAGAAATTTTTCTTGATATTGCGTGTTACTTTATCGGTGAAGAAAAAAGCCATCCACATTATATGTGGAAAGTGTTGGAGTTTTCCCAAAAATTGAGATCTTTGTCCTTTCCCGCATATCTTTGATAAAGGTTGATGATAAAAATAGGTTATCGATGCATGACCAACCCAGAGATCTTAGAAGAAAAATTGTTCGACAAGAAGACAAAATTCTAGAAATGCGTAGTAGACTATGGGCTCCCAAGGATGCATTGGAAGACGTGCAGAATAGAAAGGTACATTTTATTCACAACTACTGTCTTCCCGATCAAGGAAACATCAACTCGAAATTTAAAGGATATTCCTGGATGTGTTCTTTTGTCTGTTTGTGCGTTGCAGAAAATTAAAATTGTTAATTTTGAGTTAAAATGATATTAACAATATCTAACAAAAGATAGTAATAGCTTAATCATTTATAATCCGAAAGTTGAAGCAAACAGAATGGTTTGTTTATAAAATGAGCCTATGCAATACGTACTCGAGAAATTCTGCGCTCTTTTCTTCACCACAGAAAGTTCACTTATATGCCTTTTCATGTTATCAGGGAACAGAGAACATCACAGCACTCAAACTAACTAGACTTTCCAAAGAGCACGAGTTTACAAGTGAAGAATTTTCATGGCTTCCTAACTTAAGGTTGTTGGAATTAGAGGGGGGCAACTTGGCCGGAGACTTTAAAAATCTTCTCTCGAGTTTAAAATGGCTCTCTTGGCGTCGTTGCCCTTCAGATTTGCAAGCGGTCAATCTATGTTTACGGAACTTGGTCGTGCTCAAGCTTTCGGACAGTGAAATTCCCGAGAATTGGAATGGATGGAGCCAATGCATGGTATGGTTTCGTATCACGTATATACGTTTGTTGCCATTTCCCTTGCCTTAATTTTCTAATTCTAATTTGATTTGCAGGCGAATCGTGACTTAAAAGTTATACGTCTTATGAGATGCCATCTCTCGACAACTCCCGACTTCTCAACGTGCTTGAAGTTGGGGCTTTTTTCGAAAAAGGGTCTGAAAAAAAAAAATTACAAGATTGGGTCTAATTTTTTTTGTTTACCAGAAGGGGTCCCGTTCGGTATTGTTGAAACCGAACTGAGAAGTTCGGCGGTCGTGAAGCCGAACGGACATTAGTTCGGCAGGGAGGACGCCGAACTTGTCCGTTCGGCGTCCTCGCGGCCGAACTTATTCCCGTTCTGCACCACAGCCGCCGAACTTGTGGCCGTTCGGCAGCTCTGATGCCGAACGGGAGGGGGGCCCACTGCTGCAGGCTTCCGCAGGCTTTCACTTCACTGCTGCAGGCTTTCGCAGGCTTCACGGGTGTGCCGTTCGGCAGCAGAGCTGCCGAACTTGTGGCGGGCCCTCCCTTTTTGCAGGCTTCACGTGACGTGTGAAGCCTGCACACTCCACGTGAAGCCTGCTACGTGCAGTGAAGAAGCCAGCCCTTTCATTTCCCATTCATTGTCGAAAAGATTTGAGCGGGTGAAAGAGAGAGAGGAGCAGAGGAAGAGCGGAGAAGAGGAAGAGGAAGAGAGGAGCAGCGGAAGAGAGCAGCAGAGGAAGAGGAGAGCACCGGCCGATATTCGTGCTCCGCTGTCGTCCGTCGTAAACAGTCGCGCGCCGTTTCACCAGCGGAGTTTCTACCTCAAATCAGCCCGGATCTCGCTCTACGGATCAAGGTAACACCAATATCATTTCTAAGGTCGATTCAAGCATATTATGATACGTTTAATTTTTTATTTATTGAGCTGTTTCACTATTTAGATTAGGTCTCCGGGCTAAATTTGGACCGTAGGATGTGGTAATTAGATCGGACGGTGTAGATTTGGTCTTCGATTAGATTTGAGCCGTTGATTTTAGGAGCTTAATTCAACGGACGTGGGATAGCCACGTGGGCAAACTTGGATCGTAGGATCTGTCTGTAATTATAAAAATTTTCAAAAAATAGAAAAATCAGAAAAATTTAGAAAATATAAATAAATAAAAAAAGTGGCAACGACGTAGTTTTTTCCGGGCTGGGCGCTCGGGTCTGGTTGACCTCGTTGACCCGGCCAGAAAAATATAAAAAATAAATAAATAATGCAGAAAATAAAAAAAATCAGAAAATCACTAAAAAATGAAAATAAATCATTAAAAAATCATAAGAAATTTGTAAAAAAAATGAAAAAATTCCGGAAAATTTGTAAATTTTAAAAAAAGGAAAATAAAAAATAGAAAAAAATGAAATAGAAAATAATAATAATAGAAAAAAAAATGGGAACGACGCGATTTTTTTGGGTCAACCCCGAGGGGGTTTGACCCGGGCTAGGCGCTCGGGTCTGGTTGACCTGGTTGACCCGGCCAGAAAATATAAAAAATAAAATAAAAATGCAGAAATTAAAAAAATCAGAAAATCACTAAAAAATAGAAAAATTCATTAAAAAAATATTAATAATAGTAAAGTTAAAAAAGGAAAATGAAAATTAGGAAAAAAATTAAAAAAATAGAAAATAAAAAAAATGGGAACGGCGCTATTTTTTTGGGTCAACCTAGAGGGGGTTTGACCGGGGCTAGGTGGTCGGGTCTAGTTGACTGGGTTGACCCTGCCAGAAAAATATTAAAAATAAAATAAAAATGCAGAAAATAAAAAAATCAACAGGGACATGATGATATTTATTTAGAAAAAATAAAATTAGAATACAAATAAAATAAAAAATAATAGCAATTGTGCGATATTTATTAAGTTCCTCTGTTCCATTTGTAGACATGGCACAATGGACTTACATTCAGCCGGGACCTCGGGACGATTCACTACTTACAGAGCAGGCCCGACACAGATCACATGCCATATGGAACGCTCAGGTAATTAAGAAATTTCTCAGTTGATCTGTCATTTGTAATAGCTGTATCGTAATAAAATCTACTAATGGTTAATGTAACATTTTATAGATAGATGAGGATCAATGTCTTAGATGTCAGTGAGATGGATCGATGCTACACGAAGCTGAACTTGATGAACGCATTGAACCGTATATTCGAGCTTTGGGATTTTACGGAGTTTGGAAAATGGGATTTTGGCAAATTGATCACCATTTGATTACAGCTTTGATCGAGCGATGGAGGCCCGAGACTCACACCTTCCATATGCCGGAAGGTGAATGCACGATCACATTGCAGGACATGGCAGTGCTAACAGGGCTTCCTATTGATGGACTTGCAGTTACTTGCCCTACTAGTAGGAGTTGGCCCGATCTTTGTGAGAATCTACTTGGTCACCGCCCCCTAGCCAGTCAAATACGCGGTTCGATGGTAAAGATAGCCTAGCTGAGAGGACTCTTTGGTGTAATTCCTGACGATGCCGGTGAGGTTACCATATTGCAGCATGCTAGGGCATTGATTCTCCAATTGGTTGGATCTATCTTTTCAGACAAATCAGGTGCTAGGGTTAGTTTGATTTTTCTTCCACTACTAAAGCACCTCGAGGATCCTACGCCGTACAGTTGGGGTTCAGCAGCATTTGCGTGGTTATATCGGGAGCTATGCAATGCGACTGATCCATCAACGCACCAAATCAGTGGTGCCCTACATGTATTGCAGATTTGGGCGTGGGATCGCTTCAGTTGTGTCGCCCCATCCATCAGAAGCCGTGATCCTTTACCAGATGCACCTCTTGGTAGTCGGTATGTGATTTATTATTTTTTCAGTTCGTGAGTCATAAATTTGTTTCAGTGCGTATAATATATGTAAATGTTCTTATTTTTTATTTATGCAGCTGGACTCAACCCCTACAGACAACAATGGTCCCCACACATACTTTGCGGTATCTGCGCTACCAATTTGATAGAATGGCATCTGCATATGTAAGTCATGATAGCAACCAACGAGTTCAATGTAATGTTACCTTTTAAATTAATTCTTCGTTTAATTTGATATGTTTTAATACAATTACAAATTACTTGGGAGCCCTACACAGATGACATTCTCTAGAGTCTACCAGATTACTGCCGGCAGGGAGAACACATTTGGAGGGCTCGTGTCCCACTCATCTATTTCCACATCGTTGAATGGCATTATCCAGACCGAGTATGTCGTCAGTTTGGTATGCATCAATCAATACCTATTCCTCCCAGTAATCATACAGGTTTTCATAATATTCAATTAAAGCCAATTACAAGGAATTGGGTCGATTTTCACGGAGAGTGGATTGGTATATGGAACAATCGTCTTGAGCACACAATCAATTATGCTCCTACAACGGAGCCACTTCACTATCATTCAGAATATATGAAGTGGTATCGCAAACACACACGAAGGTGGATTTCTTACACGGGAGGTGCAGTAGGTGGAGCGATTAGTGCAAACACATTTAATTTACTTAATTTATTATTTTTTTTAGTAACATAAGTTATTGGCATTCAATAACTTCTGTTGACTTTGATTTCATGAATAATGTGATGGCGTGGAACAAATCGTACGATTGGTTTCCACTATATCTCGGGAGAACATGCGGGAGAACATACAGCATATAGATAGGATATCTAAGGTAATGCTGTGCGCCTTCAATGAGGAGAGACGGTTGATAATGATTCTACCACCCCAATCAGCATCTACAGCAGCACCTATTGGGCCGGACGAGGATGACCCATCTGAGACTGTTCAGTCGACCCGAAGGACCACTCGAGCTCATCCAGTTGATGACGCTGTTTCCTACCCGTTCACCTATCATACGCCGGGGTTAAATACAGGGTTTAGCCAGTTTGACAGTCCATTTCATGAGGGACCCGATTTCGCCTTCACTCCAACTAACTCTCCAAGTGCCTATGGATCCGAGTTCTTCCCACACCCGTCTACAGTAGGATATGGACCATCGGAGCATCGAATATTTCCTGACTTTCATGATGTATCCACATCACAACCACGCTTCATACCACATGACATGCCTTCGTCATCTACAGATCCTACTCCTCCAGAACGTCATCGTCGGTACAATACTAGGCGTCCTGAAGAACGAAGACAACCTGATTGCGGAACAGGAGGCCGCGTAGGAGGATGACATCATCATTAAATGTAATGAGGGTTGCAGCAACAGACGCACAGAAGCAGCAGCAGTAGAATGCCTCGGGTGGTTCAAACCCCCGACTTGCTTGCTTCGTGCTCGTTTTTCATTAGCTTAATCTTAGTATTTTCGGACTATTCTTGGTTTATTGTGTTCGTGGTTCATAGAAAAACGCTTGGTTGTGCTCATTTTCTCTCATTTCGATCTTTGTGTAAATTTATGGGGTCGGGAATACCCCATGTTGGCCCGGTTTATACTCAGATTTCTGGAAAACCAGTGCGACCCTCCTACTTTGGGGTCGGTTTTCTCAATCATTTTGCGTGATCTGTTGGTATATTATTGTTCAAATGCATTCTACGTGCGTAGACCTTCGATTCGATATGTTGTGTGGCCCCTAGTTATGACCGAGGTGTGAGATATGCCCTTCCAAAGATGCCTTGTTGGTTTGATCGGAATCCGGAAATTTTGCCCAAGTGTTGGACTCAGTCCAACTTGCTTGCTTCGTGCTCGTTTTTCATTAGCTTAATCTTAGTATTTTCGGACTATTCTTGGTTTATTGTGTTCGTGGTTCATAGAAGAACGCTTGGTTGTGATCATTTTCTCTCATTTCGATCTTTGTGTAAAGTTATGGGATCGGGAATACCCCCTGTTGGCCCGGTTTATGTCCATATTTCTGGAAAAACAGTGCGACCCTCCTACTTTGGGGTCGGTTTTCTCAGTCATTTTGCGTGATTTGTTAGTATATTATTGTTCAAATGCATTCTACGTGCGTAGACCTTCGATTCGATATGTTGTGTGGCCCTTGGTTATGACCGAGGTGTGAGATATGCCCTTCCAAAGATGCCTTGTTGGTCTGATCGGAATTTGGAAATTTTGCCCAAGTGTTGGACTCAGTCCAACTTGCTTGCTTCGTGCTCGTTTTTCATTTTGCGTGATTTGTGCCATGTCCACAAATGGAACAGAGGAACTTAATAAATATCGCACAATTGTGATATTATAACATTACAAAAAATTCATATATATAATTTACATAATTCACACAACTAAATTGAGTATGAAAATCAGATGTATTACATTCAATGTTGACACACAATCTAAATTTTATTGCTGGGCCGATCTGTATGCACAAGTTTGGCTGTTGTGCCCTGATTTTCCACAGTTGATGCAAGCGTTACGCGAAGTGCTACTGCTCGGCGTACTCCAGTCCATCTCATTATGTATCCGTGATGCACGGGGCCTTCTTTTCTTCCTAATACGATTCGGGTCTAGCACTAATAGCAGCTCGTCAGGTTCAGGCCAATAATCCGAATGCCCCAATGGATGAAACATGTACTGATAGCACTGAAGTGTTCTATCCAACGTATAGAATTCATCTACGAACGCATGGTAATCAATTGCATATTTTTGACATGCTGCAATTACGTGGGAACATGTGATTTTCATCTCTTGAAATTTCCCACATGTGCACGTTTGTCGGTTTAGCTAGACTTTGTGTTTGTGGCCCCCTGTTCCTTTGGATCTATTACATCCAGTTTTAACTTCAAAAGTCCCTGTATTAGAGTCGAACCGTGTCACATCATGCCTATTTGCAGCTTGACTGTTTCTCTCGAGCATGTTACTCGCAAATTGAGTATATACCCATCCTTCTACTTTCTGCGCCCTGTATGTCGTTCTTCTGGTGTCAAAATAATAGGCCAATTGATAAAATATCTTATTCACCATATCTGTTATTGGCAGAGCACGAAAATCCTTCAGCATCCCATTAACCGATTCAACTAAATTCGTTGTCATCGATCCATATCTCCTTCCTTCATCATAAGCTTTCGTCCATTTCTCCCTTGGAATCTGCTCACACCATTGAGCTGTTTCTGGATGCAACTCACTCATTCGGCTCATGATGTGTAAGAATTTTCGCTTGTGATTCTCGTAAGCTGTACATTACAATAATAATAAGTACTCGTCACACAAATTTATGAACACGTTTATTCCTCAAATAACGTAAATTTAAAAATTTACCTGCCATCTGAACAGCTATTTTGCCTTCGGCATTTTTGAATTGCTTATTGTAGTTGCTGACAACATGCCAAATGCAATATCTATGGTGGCCATGTGGAGGACGCCACTCTTCTGTCTCCATTGCTTTCAGAATCCCCTTATGCCTGTCTGATATTACACAAATATTTTGTCGGCCATTAGTGACATATCTCCACAACAGATCCATAAATCAAGTCCAATTGTCGCCATTCTCCCGATCAACCACGGCAAATGCCAACATAAATATATGATTGTTGCCATCAAATGAGGCCGCACAAAGGAGCGTTCCTCGGTATTTCCTGTACAAAAAAGTTCCATCAACAAATATCACAGGACGACAATTTTGGAAGCCTTCAATCGTTTGCTTGAAAGTCCAGAATATCCGGTTGAAAACCTTGACACTATTATCTTGGCTCATGCAATCATCGCTCACAAAATGAGAACCTGGATTCATTGACTTCATCATATTCATATACTGTCTTAACTGACCATACGACTCATCCCATCCTCCAAAAGTTTTGGCAATCGCCATTTGTTTAGCTGCCCAGGTTTTTCGATAAGTAGGTTCGAAGCCCAGCTTGTCTTTAATCTCAGCCATTAATGGCTTGATTTTGATATCTGGTTGAGCGGCAACCATTGCTTCTATCTGGCTGTAGAGGTACTTCTGATCAAGTTGCCGATGATCCCTTGATATTTGCAGATTACGACATGTAAGTGGCCCACTATACTTAGTTATTGTCCAAAATGGGTCATCCTTTTTATGAAATGCACGGAGCCGCCAACCACACGGTTCATTTGGATTCCCGCACTGTATAGTATATTTTCGCTTCTTTGACTCACCACTGCGAAATTGATGATTTCTCCTCAGAGAATACTCTTTCGCAGCCAACTGCACCGCATCTCGTGATGAAAATAACATCCCAACATGAAATTCTGTTGATGGATCAAACAACATATGGCCCGGCTTGCTTCTTGTATCCACTTGCATCATATCATAGTTAATCTCTGAATGGGGTGGTGGATGTACCAACGGCAAAATGGGATTACTGCAATGTGTGTTGTAGTAAGCCTCCATATCGCCACCTCCGTCATCTTCTTCGGCACCTCCGACATCTTCTTCATTACCTCCGTCATCTTCTTCGTTACCTCCGTCATCTTCTTCCAACCATAAATCATCTTCTTTATCACTATCAGCATCATCATTATCATTATTATCATCGTACTCCACGTACTGATTATCCACACTAACTTCATCTTCACCAACATTGGAACCTTCCCCAGTTAAATCATTTATCGGTTGGTGTTCATCTACAGTTGCATAAAACTGTACAAACCCCATAGAATTACCCTGACGTGCAAACTGCATGATTATCTTAACTGCAGCATCATTATGCACCTCCACAATTTCATACATACAATAATTGGTTGCTTGAATCGGTTGTCTATACATCAGACTAGAAATATACTGATTTTCTGTTATTTTCAACTAGCGCTCAATCATAGCACGTAACTCATCAAATCTGAATATGTTTCCCAACTCGAACATAGCATATTGTCCACCTTCGTAATCATATCCAAATTCATTTCGTACTATTGTACCTCCCCATTTCACAGTCCCAAAAGATGTAGAAGACATTCTGCTAAATGAAGAAATTATAAATTACTTTCCATCCATAAGTTAATAAATATTTTTCCCTAGACAGTAATAAATTAATCTTATAACTATCAATATAACAAATGAAATAAATAGGGTCACAAAATTATTTAAGAATTTAGGTATTCTTTAAAAATATTTACGGATTTAGGGCATGAGCGGCTGTTTCACAGCTAATTTTATATTTCAAAGACTCGAAAAATTGAAATCGACAGAATTAGGTTGGACCAGTTGAATGTGGTTGTTCCCCCAATTTTTGTGATTTTTACAAATTTTTTATTGTCTCTTTTCCTGCCATCTTAAGAAAATAAATTGATCAAGAAAAAAGTGTTGAGTTTGTGTGACTTTATATGTTCTAGTCTAAGAAGGTGGGACCTCATTTCATTTCTAGGAAATGCAACCCCCAACCAGAGGGATTGCGCATATCTTATCAAGCCAAAAAGAGAGAAAAAAAAATTATGAATGTGTAAAAAATTGCATGTTCGGATATGAAGACAAATGAGGCGGTGCATGTACTAACATTCGCAGCTACCATTGCTCATGAGGAAGAAGACGACGATTAGGAATTAAATTTTCTGCAAAGCACGCTTAAGGGCTGGCTAAAAAGTTGTCAATTTGCCCATTTAAAATGACTAATTGTCATGTCCACCGTCAATATAAAAAAAAAATTGTAAGTGGACCAAGTCATTAAGTACCATGAACTATTTCATGCCTCAACCATCCTTCTAATGTATGGTATTTTAATATCTGCACGTAATAATTTGAATTTGGCATCTCTTATAATTGACTAAAAATTGTCATTCACGGTGAGCAACTATAATGCAATTATATTGATTTCTTATTCCTGGCAATCCAAACATGTTACAACTATGTATTAATTCCAAGCACGTTTCCAAAAGCAAGAAGATAACAACGTGCAACATTTTTAGTGAGATATGTAGCGACATGCAAAACAGAGAGAGAGAGAGAGAGAGAGAGAGAGAGAGAGAGAGAGAGAGAGAGAGATATATATATATATATATATATATATATATATATATATATATATGCGCAAGAACAAGATATTTTTGGGACCAAACAGCACAAAACAACAACAGTGACTACACAGCACTAAAACAACATGTTTTTCACATCAAAACGTGCTCAAATTAACACTCACAAGGATATAGGAATTACCTTGACCCAAAAAGCGTGCGTGCGTCGAGATGAGAATCTGGATACTGTGTCTCCTTAACTTCTCTGCTCTTTTGCTCTAACTTCTCTGCCGTGTATAAAAAATTAACATTACAAAAACGAAACGAAAAACGCTAAGGGCAGCAGAAAATCGATTATAAAGTGAATCGTTACCTGGTTCGAAGGTAAGGAAACGTCACCGGAATCAATGACCGCGGATACGGAGACGCCGAAAATCGACAAACGACCTCCAAATCTCTCTTTTCTCTCTCGGTTGTCTCTCGTTCTCTCTTTTTTCTCTCCGTGAAGCCTTCACGCCTATGTTATTTGTATCAGAGGCCTGAAGGCTTCACGGAACGCTTGCAAGGCATTCAAACCTCTGAATGCCTCCACGTGAAAAGCCAGGCGCCTGCAGGCATTCAGAGGCTTCTGAATGTGCCTGACCCTTCACGTGAAGGGGAAGGCATGCGTGAAGGAGGGACGGTCTGCATGCAGCAGAGGGGAGGCTTGCCTGGGACGCATGCAGCAGAGGGGGGCGTGGAGAGGGGGGCCTCGCCTGGGCGCATGCAGCAGAGTGGGGCGTGTGGCGCTTTGGCAGAGGGATTGTCTAAGTTCGGTAGGGACGGTGCCGCACTTAGATGAGTTCGGTAGCACTGCTACCAAACTCCTGCAAGTTCGGTTGGTGCCGCACTTAGATGAGTTCGGTAGCAGTGCTACCGAACTCAACCCATGTAAGTTCGGTACCCATGCTACCGAACTCATGCAATTTGCATGCGTTCGGTACCCATGCTACAGAACTCATGCAATTTGCATGCGTTTGGTAGCAGTGCTACCGAACTTGCATGAGTTCGGTAGCACTGCTACCGAACTTGCATGAGTTCGGTAGCACTGCTACCGAACTTGCATGAGTTCGGTAGCACTGCTACCGAACTTGCATGAGTTCGGTAGCCTGGTCCGACTTTCCCCAAGTTCGGCGATAAGATCGCCGAACAGGACCCTAAGCGGTAAATTTTGGCAAACGAGACCCAAATCCGTAAATGTTTTTTTTTCTGGACCCTTTTTTGAAAAAAGCCCTTGAAGTTGAGGATATTGGTTTTTGCTGAACATTGTCCAGAGTCGCCACAAATCAGTAGCTCTATAGTTAAGCTAGAGCGCCTAAAGCGCTTGGAAATAATTGCAGCCGGAGTTCAGCCATCAAAGTTGTTTGGAAGCCCCCATTTTGACTTGTGCGCAGTGCCTTCTGCGATTTGCCATCTAAAGAACATGTCAAGTCTAAAGCTGGAGGGCCAGTGTATACGAGAGCTTGATCCATCTATTGAAGAGATGGCGGGCTTGAAGTGCATGTCTTTAGTGCATTGTTATCGCCTAAGAAAGCTTCCTACTGCTTAAAGAAGTAAGCACGATCTTGTCTTATCTTATCTTCCAGGTTCTTGACTTGTAGACCCGGAGATGATATTTTGGAGCATATTTCATTTTTGGTCTCAAAGTGCCAATTGGGAAATTGAGATCTTTGCTTGAATTGAATTTGTTCAACACAAGACTCATTGCTTGACTTGGGATACACTCGGATAAGGGAGCTACCTGATTCTATTGCAGATCTCAAAAAATTGGAGAAAATGAACTTGGGATACACTCGGATAAGGGAGCTACCAGACTCAATTGAAGAACTAGAATCATTGCTTCACTTGGACTTGCAGTGTACTAAGATTACAGCACTGCCCACTTCTATTGGATATCTTAAACGATTGCAGCGCTTATTTATGGCTTTCAGTAAGATAAGAGAGTTACCTGTTTCTATCGGAGATCTCAAAAGTTTGAAGAAAATGATCCTGAGATTCACTCCGATAAGGGAGCTACCAGACTCCATCGGAGGACTAGAATCATTGCTCCATTTGGAATTGGATTATACGGAGATTACAGAACTGCCTGCTTCCATTGGACATCTTAAAAGGCTGAAGCGCTTAATGATGAATGGGAGTAAGATAAGAGAGCTTAGGGGTCACACATTCAAAGAGCATATTTGTGACTTCTTCAAACCAAAATTGGTGACCGGTCATCGAATTCGTCTTTGATAATGAGCACACACACTGAGATCTCCATCTATTACTACGGTTTTTCCTTTCGACGGTGCATGCCTAGGTTCGGTATGCTCAACACCTTTGCCATTGAGAGTATAAAGATTGAACGAGTACAGATCTGAGACTTGTGAGAGCAAAACCTTCAAGAAACTCCTCCGATCCCATTCAAAACTAGACTTGTACACCAACGAAACTCAAGAGAAGCAAAACCCTAGCATCATACGGCAAAAAAAAAAAAATCGTCAAATCAAGACTAGATCAGGATAGAGATGTCCTTGCAACGGGAGGGAGAAACTTCCAGATCTAGACTAGATCAGAAGAGAAAATCTTCTCAAATAGGAGGAAAGCAAGAAAAAGAAAACAGAGAATGAAAACAGCCAAAGAAAATGAAAAAGAGAGGGGAGGGAAAGAGCTAGCTCAAACCATTTCCTCTATGGAGGTTGAAGAAGAAAGCTGTGTGAAGGGAGGAGAGAATCCTTGGGAGGAGAGAGAAACGACTGTGCGTCCCCTTGATATTAAAACCATTTATTTTTTTTTCAGTCTATGTACTTCTCATGCATCTTTTTTAAAAATGAATACAATTTTCTTCCGATAAAAAAAAAAAAAATCTCTCCAATGTCAAGCACTACGAGAAGTGGAGTCCCGGTAATGCTGATGCACTTTTTTAGAGCTACAACCTTTATTAGATCAAGCTTATTGCTTAAACAATGAGTTGGCGCACAGTTTATTGCTCATGGGTTGTGAATGCCAACACAACCCATTACTTAGGATTAGATCCCATAAACATGGCAATAAGGACAGCGCTCCCTACTTCAAAGGCTGTTGTATCGTATGAGGATAGTATTCCTAATATCGTGGGTGAAGCTCGGCGTCTTCCATTGATCAATGAATTCGCACATTCGTGAAAGCTTAGTTGTAGTCTAGCTACGTTTTGCACATTTTCTATCGTTCTAGATTTCCGTACTAATGACGTCTTTTAAGTATGCTGCTCAGCATAAGAGCATCGTTGCCTTGTCTTTTCTCTCTTCTTTTGCGGACTAAAATCGATCAATCTGGTTTCCCAAAAAAAAAAAAAAAAATTCAAATTTCTCCTCCTTTTGAGACATTTCTATTAAATATGGGTACGCAATAAATGATCAAACTAAGGATAACAAATTTATTTCACATCACGTCGGTTAGTTTGATGCTTATAGCATGAGCTAAATTTCTTATAAACCGACCCGATGTATGCCTATGCGAACACACTTAAACATATTAAAATAGGCGAGAGAAATAATAACCATCGTAAAGGACCAATATTACTTAGATCATATGAGCTGTGTATGATTATAAACACAAAGATACACTTGGGCACGGGGAACCCCAATGCTCGTTGTCTGGCTCTTGGCAGTCGGACTGGGTCCCTGGCGCCTAGGCCCGGGTCCATCGAGGCTGGGCCCGGGACTCTAGCGCCCTAGCCCGGGTCCATCTAAGTCGCGCTCGAGGCCTCGGCGGCCACGCTCGTGTCCATCGAGGCTGGGCCTGGGACACCAGTGCTTGTGCCCAGGACACCAAGCCCGGTAATATCAAGGCTGAGCCCCGACTCCTTGGGCCTGCGCCTGGATCCATCAAGGCCCAAATTTTTTTATTTTCGTTCATTTTCTTTTTTGCTTTTCTCTTTTCTTTCTTTTCCTTTTTCCTTCTTCCATCAGCGATCGCCGAGCTTCGGCGACGGCTAGCCACAGATGCGCGCTGGCGAGCTCAAGGCTCGATATATCCAGGCGAGCTCAAGGCTCGAGCCTAGGCCGATCGTGGCGAGCTCCACCTCACCAAATCCGGCTAGCTCAAGCTCGCCTGAGGCGACGAGCTAGAGCTTGGTCGGGATCTGGCAAGCTCGAGCTCACCTATGGCCGTCACCGACTGGTCGCAGCGGAGGAAGGAGCAAACATAAAAAGAAAGAAAAGAAAAAGAAAAAAGAAAGAAAAAAGAAAATTATTTTAAAAAATTCAATTTTTTTAAATTTTTTTTAAAAATTACAAAAAATTATCCACATTAGTGTCGGCCGAATCCGATCACTTTAGTTGAAAAAACATAATAAAAAATAAAAATTACAAACTCAATTACATTAAAAAAATATAAAAAGCTACAAATTCCAAAAAGATTGCATATGTACTAGATGTCCTAAAACTTGTTATGAAAGTGCAATTAAGTCCTAAAACTTACAAAAAGTGCACTCAAGTCCTAAAACTGGTCAAATTGGTGCAATCGAGTCTTTCCTTAACTCCGTCAATTTGCACTAAAGGAAAATACTTATGTTTTTTTAATGTTTTCTCTATCCTACGTGATAATAACGTGGCTAAGATGACGTCATTTTTGTTCAAATCTGATTTTTAATACAAATTTGATTTAAAAATAAGCTCAATTTTGTTAATAAAAAAACCAGATAACAATGGAAGTCAAGGCCAGGGTGGAGCATGGCTAGTGGGGGTCGTTGAGCCATGGCTAGTGGCAAGCCCTCACCGCCTGGTTCTCCATCCCCCCCCCCCCCCCCCCTTTTTTTTTATAAATTTTTTAGCTTTTTTTTGTTCAATTTTTAAGCTTATTTTAAATTTATTTTTAAAAATTGTATTTTGAAAATTTTAGTTTTTACCTTATTTTTAAATCTAATTCTAATTTTTTTTAAAGTTTAGAAGTTCACGCGGACTTAATTTTTTTTTTAAAATGCCACTTCATATTAAAAATTTAATTATAAATGCCACTTATTAATTTTGACCGGGATATCTTGTCGGAAGTACTTAAGTATTCGGCACTTAAGTGATTCGGCGAAAACTTCTGGCACTAAAGTGAGCGCCGTATACAACTTTTGACACTTCTGGTATTCTTCTCCCAGTGGCGAGGGCTTACATAGACGTCGCCCTCGCTGCCTGTGCAACCCTTTCTCTCTCTTTTTTTAGTTTAATTTTAGCTTATTCTCAATATTTTTATTTTTTAATCTTATTAAATTTGTATTTTTTTATTAATCAATACATTTTCTTAGAATTTTAGATTTTTATTGCTGACTGGACCCCGGTGAGCCACGTTGGCTTTAAATATTAATAAAAAAGGCCACATAGGATTTCCAGCCAAGCAGATAGAAGTTGGCACTTAAGTGATCATTTTTTCAAAAAGTTGGCACTTAAGTGATGCGAAAAAACGTTTTGGCTCTAAAATGAGCACTGTAAGCAAGTTTTGGAACTTCTTTTGTCCGAGAAGAGATATATTTTACATCCTAGAGGGGATATAATTGGAGATTCCCAAATTTCGACGGCTTATTACTTCAATTTAATTGAGCTGTTCCCTTGACGCGTACTGATGAGAATTTGACTTTTATCGCGCCTATAAGTTCCCGGGCCCTGGAAAGATGCACATGTCAAAACCCTAAGAACAATAGAGTCCGTAGATATTTTAAGAGATCCGCTAATTTGAAATATTTTATATTGAATATTTGAACGAGAGATCCTTTTGAACAACTTGCTATAATAGGAAAGCCTTATAATCCCACAAGTACCGAAACCATTAAAAGAACACCTGATTGTGTCATAAAGAGCTTTATGTCCACGCCCCAATCCCCCCCCCCCCCCCCCAAGGAATCTATATATATATATATATATATATATATATATATATATGTGTGTGTGTGTAACTTTTCCTTTAGACCTTTTTGAAGAATCAGCAATGCAGTACATCCAACGATAAACCTAATACAAATTATAGATTTCTTGATCAAGGCTTAATTGAATTGCCGGTTAGAACCATTGAGAGAAAATTTTGTTGTGGAAATTTTATATTTTGAAAGAAAAGCATTTAGTATTTTTCCCTCGAATTTTTATATGAAATCTAACCTATATGTAATACATGAATAAAATGCTTTCTTTATGTTATATTTGAAAAAATAATTACGCACATTTCGTGGAATCATGCCTTCAATTAGACCACACAGGCCTATTTTCCACGATGGTAGACTGGTGGTCCGTGTATCTCAATAACGCAACGAAGGAGACATGCAACGACTCTCATTCACGTAGGCCACCGGCTTATTTACCACAATAGTAGACTGGTGGTTGGTGTATCTCAATAACGCAAAGGAGACTTGCAACGACTCTCTGGCTCGTCCATAGATCCTCTAGATTCATATCTCTTCCCTCATCGATCAGCATACTTGGCTCCTGTGGATGGAGAGGAGGGACTCATCGAATAGAACAAGGATGTGGATGACCGACAAAGGTGATGTCAAGACGCCGCTGGGGGCTGAATTCGAGGTGTTCTTGAATTTTAGAGGACCCGACACCCGCCAGACTTTTGCCGACTGTCTATATCACTTCATGGACATAGCTGGGATTCGTGTTTTCAGAGACGACGAAGAGATCAGAAAAGGCGAAGCAATCGGAGGCGAACTGGAGCGCGCGATCAAGAGCTCCTTAATCTGTGTGCCCATCTTCTCTAGAAACTACGTGTCCAGTGCGTGGTGTCTTCGCGAGCTTGCAATCATGGTGGATTGCAAAGCGATGATCCTGCCGGTTTTCTTTGACGTGAATCCTGACGATGTCAAGCTCAAAACCGAGCTATACCACGACGCTCTGCAGAAGCACGAGGAGAAGTTCGGCAGCGATGTAGTGCAGCGATGGAAGGAGGCTCTGGGGAAGGTCGCTGGGATGAAAGGATGGAATATCAAAGATATTGGGTAGGGTTTTGAGCTTTTCTTTTTTAAATTATGTAGATAATTAAGAACAAGAAATACTCTTGTCCTTGCATCAAAAGTTAAAAACTATCAACTGTTCTCTTTTCTTAACAAGTTGTCACTCAATCCACACACAGTTAATAAGTATCCCAAAACACATCCACTCAATTAAATAATCAATCAATTCATTTCAAAACTAGATTGATTTCTCTACAAAGACATGACAAATCCAATTTGAATCGATTATTTGATTTGCATCTTTTGGATAAAGTAAAAATACTTTTCCTTAACTTCTAAATCACGTTTATGTATGTATGATATAGACTATATGTTTTAGGAGGGGTCTGGTCGCCCCGTCTCCCCCTCGCCCGTTGCTGGTTTTTTTTAATTTCTAGTATTGCTGGGCTATTTTTGTGCTTGATAGGTACCATGGTGAACTCGTTAGATTAATCGTTGCTGAGGTTTTGAACAAGCTGAACAAAAGAGACAAAAATCTACCCGATCATTTGGTCGGAATTCAGGATTGTGTTGAAGAGGTCATGCGCTTGTTGGATGAAGGTTCTCCTGATGTTCGTTATCTAGTAATTCACGGTATGGGGGGCATCGGTAAGACGACTCTTGCCAAAGTTGTCTTTAACCACATTTATAGTCGGTTTGATGGATGTAGCTTCCTTTTCGATGTTCGAGAAGCTTCAAAGGGTGGCAAAGTCGTTCAATTGCAAAAACAATTATTGTCAGAAATTCTCAACTCCAAATCAGTGGAAATTCCTGACTCTGATGTAGGGATTAACCAGATTAAAAGGAGATTCCGCCACAAGAAAGTCCTTATTGTCCTTGATGACCTAGATAAGTGGGACCAGCACTCAAAACTTGCAGATAAACGTGATTGGTTTGGTCAAGGGAGCAGAATTATTATTACAACGAGGGACACCAATTTTCTGCCGATTGAAGAGGAGAACCGAGAAAATGGTGTCCAAACACATTTCGAAGAGTTTAAAATCTATGGATTGAGAGAATTGTCCCATGGCCATGCTCTTCAGCTTTTTAGTCGCCATGCTTTCAGAATGGATTCTCCACCACATGATTATTATCATATTTCTTGTGATATTATTCGCAAAACTGGTGGACTTCCTTTGGCTGTTGAAGTCATCGGTTCCTCTCTTTGTGGCAAAAGCATATCACTTTGGAAAGCCACGTTGAAGAAATTAAATTTAATTCCCAATCAAGATGTCCATCACAAATTAAAGATCGGTTTTGAAATGCTAGAGGATGCACAGAAAGAAATTTTTCTTGATGTTGCATGTTACTTTAGCGGTGAAGAAAAACTGCATCCACACTATATGTGGAAAGCGATGGATTTTTCCCCAAAAATCGAGATCTCTGTCCTTTCCCGAATGTCTTTGATAAAGGTTAATGGTGACAGACTGTTGATGCATGATCTACTCAGAGACCTTGGAAGAGAAATTGTTCGACAAGAAAATAAAGTTCTTGAGAAGCGTAGTAGGCTATGGTCTCCCAAGGATGCGTTGGACGTAGTGCAGAATAGAAAGGTACATTTTATTCAAAAAGTAATCATTTGAAAAATTAGTCAATGTTTTTTTTTTTCATTATCAATAACTTATGTCACAACATTTTCATTGACGATGTACATATCTTCCGTGTATTTATTTTTGTAAGCGATATAAGCGATTATTTTTAACAAAGTATCTTCAAATCATTCATTTTTTGCGAAACAATCGGAGCTTAAATTTTTTCTGGACATAAGCATACGTGGACTTATATCCAAGATATTTGGTTGCCTTTGCAGAGAAGGAGAGCTCTAGATGCTTCTTGAGGATGGACCGCTTATTTTAACAATATCTAGCAAAAGATATTAATAGCTTACATTTGCAATCCGAAAGATACTCATGGAACAAGTCTATGCAATATTTACTCATGGAATGCACTCTTTTCATGTTGTCAGGGAACAGAGAACATCACAGCACTCAAACTAATTGGACTTCCAAAAGAGCACGACTTTACAAGTGAAGAGTTTTCGTGTCTGCCTAACTTAAGGTTGTTGGAATTAGAGGGGGGGAACTTGACAGGAGATTTTAAGAATCTTCTCTTGAGTTTAAAATGGCTCTTTTGGCGTCATTGCCCTTCAAACTTGCAGGCGGTCAATCTACGTCTGCAGAACTTAGTCGTGCTCAAGCTTTCGCATAGCGAAATTCCGGAGAACTGGAATGGATGGGGTCCATGCTTGGTATGATTTTGTATCACACATACAAGTTTATTGCCATTTCCCTGCCTTACTTTTTGAATTCTAATTTGTTTCACAGGCGAATCAGGACTTGAAAGCTATACATCTCATTAGATGCTATCTCTTGAATGCTCCTGACTTCTCAACGTGCTTGAATTTGCGGATACTGGTTTTTGCTGAACATTGTCCAGAGTCGCCACAAATCGGTAGCTCCATTGGTAAGCTAGAGCACCTAAAGCGCTTGGAAATAATTGCACGCAGAGTTCATACGTCAAAGTTGTCTGGAAGCCCCCATTTTCACCTGCGCATAATGCCTTCTGCAATATGCCGTCTAAAGTACCTGTCAAGTCTAAAGTTAGAGGGGCAACGTATACGAGAGCTTCATCCATCTATTGGAGAGATGGCGGGCTTAACATGCTTGTCTTTAGTGGATTGTTATCGGCTTAGAAAGCTTCCAGACTCCATTGGAAAATTGAGATCGTTGCTCGTATTGAATTTGTTCAATACAAGAATCAGAAAGTTACCCGATTCTATTGGAGATCTCAAAAGATTAGAGAAACTGGATATGGGATGCACACGGATAAGGGAGCTACCTCACTCCATTGGAGAACTAGAATCATTACTCGACTTAAACTTGCAGTTCTCAGAGATTATAGCACTGCCTGCTTCTATTGGATATCTTAAAAGACTGAAGCGCTTAAATATGGCTTTCAGCGAGATGAGAGAGTTACCTAATTCTATTGGAGATCTCAAAAGATTGAAGGAAATGAGCCTGGCATACACTCATATAAGGGAGCTACCAAACTCCATCGGAGGACTAGAATCATTGCTTTACTTATGCTTGTGCTGGACAAAGATTACAGAACTACCTTCTTCTATTGGATATCTCAGAAGGCTGAAGGGCTTAAATACGTATGGGACTAAGATAAGAAGGCTACCGAAGGCCATATGGACATTAGAGAATCTTCAAAGGTTGGCATACCACGATCGTAGTAATGTAGATATTACATGGCCTCCTCGGCTTAGGGACCTTGGCATATTTTGCGATGATCCTCGATCTCTCCCAAGGCTTCCTCTAGGTCTTCGTTCTTTGGAATTAAACGGTGTCAAGTCACCGATGGAACAACCCCTCCTCTCTGAATTGAGATATGTGCCTGAGTTAACACTCTCTAGATGGGGATTGAGAGAGATCGAGTTTAAACAGCTGGAGAATCTCCATCGTTTAGAAGTGAGTAACTGTAACTCGCTGGTGAGGCTATCGGGTCTATCAAGCTTAGGGAAGCTCAAGAATCTGCGTGTCATGTCGTGCTCACAGCTAATCGAGATTCGAAATTTGGAAGAAATGGAATCGCTGGAGGAATTAACTATTGCGATGTGTAGCTCTATAGAAAGGTTACCTAATCTATCAAAACTACATAAGTTGCGGAGTTTGCACGTAAGTGATTGTAATTCACTGCAAGGTTTGCCTGATTTACCAAACTTTTTGGAGGAGTTATCTATTGAGAATTGGAGCTCTATAGAAAGGTTACATGATCTATCAAAACTATATAAGTTGCAGATTTTAAACCTCATTCACTGTGAGTCTCTAAAGAGTTTGCCTGATATACCAAACACATGTGATCTCCATGTTCATGCATGCCCAAAGTTAGGCGAGTCCCGTGACGATTTGGGATTTTGCTGGCCCAGTTCAAATTCCAGCCTATCTCTAAGGCGGCGAATTATGATTCGTTTGCACTTGGTACGCTTTACCATTTCACTCGTACTTTGCCTTTTTTTCTTCATATTTCTTTTCCCTTTCCGTTTCTTTATTTCATTGTCTCCTTTCAAACAATCAGCCAACTTTTTTTAGTTCGCCCCCTTCACTTCTAAAGATGTATAACCCCATTTTTCACATTAACAAATAACTCGGTCTAATTTTTTCTAGTTTAGTTAAATAAATGGGTGGCAATATGGATTTGATGAAAATTTTTAATCAAGTCCCTTCGAATTCCAGTCAGTTCAAGTTGACATAGTTGTTGGAATTGAAACAGCTGGTTCTCATGATGAATCTTGTGCAAACGACCCTCGAGAAACTGTGGGAAGCTTCTCCATTCACCTTAAGATCTGTGAGTTACCATTCTTTTGATTTCCTTTGTTGGACATTGATTCCTTCTCTCAGATATTGGCTTGGTTATAATTGTTATTACTATCGGATTCGTGAAGGTCGATTCCAGACTCTTGATCAATATATTGAACTCGGGAATACCGAATAGCCCTTAGTGGAATCTCCGGAGAAGCTTCCAAAGACTTTTGTGAAGTATGAGGACATCTACTGCAAGTGTATCATTGAAACTTGTGGTCTTTTTCTCTTTCCTTATGTTCTGATTGATGGTTTTCTTTGCCATTGATAGGGTGTTCGGACAAGGTTAGTTGTTAAGGACTTCGCTCCTAAGGTAAAAGTCACCGCCCAAACTTTACAAATCTTGTACATTTTCTCAACTTACATGACAGAAATTTATTGTGGGTTTGTCAAATAATGTGTGCAGTGGGATCCTCCAAGTTTGGAAGAAGTAAGCAAGGAGATGGTAGATTTTTATGTCTCCCCACTTATATCTGAGCCTGATCTAGAGCTACTCACGGCCTTGCAAGAACCCTCTGTATGATAGATGCATGAATTCGCTTTTGTTGGTTTGCTCGTTAACTGTATGATTTAATTCCGAGCCTATCACAATCCTGAAAAAAGTGATGCCCGATTATGCTTGAGAATAAATTCCTATTAGACTTTGCAGATTTTTAGTTCTCTCTCATTTGTGATCTGCCTCTTCTTGAATTGAACCACGGTAAATTACCAATCATTGAAATGATGTGGCACTTGTCGAGTTGATTCCAATTTTTTGTTTTGTCGCTAATATTTTTCTGCATTATGACACATTACACATTTTGTTAGAGCGGCGATACGGAATTCGTGTCGTTCGAAGGACACTTGATGCATGCCATTATGATAGTTGCTCAAAAGATGCACTAACATCTCTTAATTCTGGTCATGCTATTACGAGAGGACTAGACTATTATTAGATTAAGCCTGCTGTTTAAACATTTTAGTATGTCATGCTATTCAAGATTGATTCTTCTTTGAAAATGTGAGAATTTCTTCTGGATATTGTGATTCTTGGTTCCATAATCTTGGTTGAATTTGGACTTTGGTTGTGTAGTTTCAATGTAACATGTCACTGCGAATTTACTGGAGAAGAGTCTCTGCCTCTCTCTCTCTCTCTCTGTTGGCAAGTTTGTAATTCTTCCCCATGGATTTGGTAATCAGGGCCCCCATCAAACGTCGATTCGGAGCCGAAGAATTGCTACCCGGTGTTCATCTGGTATTTTATTTTCTATTACGACTTTTCTCCTGGAGTTTAATTTTCGATAATCTCATGTGTGAATTGAGTAACTTAATACGTTTTCTCAATACCTCCTCCGTCGGTTGTCTCCGTGGTGGTACACTCCGTTTGTGGCCAAAGTAGCCGTAAATTCGGAGCTTTAAATCTGCTCTGTTAAGTTTAGAATTTGGTTGTGATGGCTGCAGTTGATACTTATTCATATGTAAAACTGGTTCTTAACTCCACTTGTACAAAAAAGATATTTTCTTTTTTGCTCAGTCGTGGGATTTAGGATCCTAAGTATGACGATGTATGGCACTCAAAGCTACCATGTTTTTCTTCTAAGTGAACGTGTTTTATGCCTCTTATGTACATTGCATTCTGTTGGATAGAACTTGGATTGCCAGTCACTGCCTCTACCTATTTGGATTGCCCAAGGCATGCAGATTATCTTGAGTCGAGCAAAACTTTTATGTTTTGCAATCTTCTGTTGGATATATATCAAGATAATTGTCTTACCTAATGCAATGCTGGTTAGAGGTCCACTTTGCTAGAGTGGCCATTCATGGACTTCTGACGTGGATTGTAGTTCTGGTAAAATATGACGATAAATGTCGACAATGCACTTTCTTACTGTTGTATGATGGCTGGGAAATAGCTTGGAGTTGACTCCCACACCCACACCCACACCCAGGCACCAACATGGCCGTGCACTCCCAGTCCACCCACCCAATTTTATCAAAATGATCCATTTACTTAAATAAGTAGTTCAGATGTAGCCTTGTTCAGTATGGTGTTGTTTCTCTTCATCAAACTAATGGTGTGGCTGAAGGATAGGTCCAGTTGAGTGCTAGAATCATGAAATATAGCTTCAAATTGGAAAATCTGATCCCTGCTAGTTGACTGAATTTATTATCTCAGTCAGCTGAAACTGGATCTTAATTAGATTTGCTCACTCGAATGTATTTTAAATAAGACCACGTCAACCTAATCTCAGGTACGAGCAACAAAGTCTATGTGAATATGACCAGCTCATGCATCCGGTAATTCAGTTGGTTTAAAGCATAGACATCATCATATAGTAATCTTTACCACAGAGATAGTGACAGGTTCATATAGGCTAGAATTTATTTGAGTCAAATATCATTTTGATATTGGTATTTTGGGAATTGGGATGAAATTGACCAAATTACTGGGTGTTATTTTGAACTTACACTTTAAATGACACGAAACAAATTGCATAGGGCAATTGGTAGTATACTGTTTTTAATGGTTTCTCTGGCTTTGGTGGGTTTCTCATAATACTCTGTTGGAAGACAGGCTTATATTATCTGAAATGGGAAAATCAACTCCAGAAGGGAATCAAACATAAAGCACATTCATTCTCCCCTAGAAAGATTCATATTGTAAGGGCTGTGGCAGTTCCTGTTGCACGGATTTCAGAAGACAGTGCTGAGTACCGGAAACAATTAGCCGATAGTTATGGTTTCAGGCAAATTGGAGAACCTCTTCCTGAAAATGTTACCCTCAAGGATGTTATCGATTCACTTCCCAGAAAGGTATCTGCTTTACTGGCTGCAGAATGTGCTTACATGTACTGTTGTCCATGAAGCATACCCATCTTGTCATTTTCCTTCCGAGATTGTTTATTTAGATTGTTCTTTCAACTTGAGGATGTTGTTTTTGTAAAAGGTGAAAAATAATCCAATTATGTTCCGAGTTTTAATATTATGCTCCTATTGTTTGGGAACAGTCAAATAAATGAACATAAGCTTTTCACTATGCCATAATAATATCAGTTGCATCTCGGTCATATGTAGGGCTAGATGGTCACAAGAAACTTTCTGGTGTAGCTGAAAGAGTGACACCTGGTTTTCTAACAATTATTGCCTTCAAATTCCATTGAAGGTTTTTGAGATTGATGATGGGAAAGCCTGGACTTCAGTTTTGATATCTGTTACTTCCTATGCATTGGGGTTGTTCATGATTTCAAAAGCCCCATGGTACCTACTCCCTTTGGCGTGGGCATGGACAGGAACTGCTGCTACCGGGGTAAGCTTTGTTTGCTGTTTTTCTCCTTTGGTCCCAAATTCCCTTGCTTGAACCTCATACTGGTTGTCTTTTCATTCTGTAACAGATATTAGATTAACTTCCTAGACAGCTCTGTTTATCCCTTCTTGTTTTCCCTCCCATTTTTAAGTTCTTTGTTATAGGTCATGATTGTGCTCACAAGTCATTTGCGAAGAACAAATTAGTGGAAGATATAGTGGGAACGCTGGCATTTCTACCGTTGATATATCCTTACGAGCCATGGAGGTTTAAGCACGACCGACATCATGCAAAAACTAACATGTCTGTAAGACACTCCCTTTAGATTTTTGCATTTGATAATCCATTTTGAATACCTTTTCATATGAAGTAAAGGAGTAGATGGTCCTTTAACAACAAGCAGAATGCTTTTGTGATAGTATATTCTCCCTTGTTCTTTACAAATAGTCCATTTTAAGGCTATCTACTCCGTGCATAATCTACAGACCCTTGTTTGCACTCTGGATATAGTGAGTTAATGTACATGAAGACACTTGTTTGCACTTTGCACATTTGCTGTATGTTATTTCGTTGCCCTCTTTCATGTCTATGGTGTTATGTTTTGGACACATGCTCTGAATATAGTGAGGAAATGTACATGAAGACACTTGTTTGCACTTTGCACATGTGGCGTATGTTATTTCCTTGCCCTCTTTCATGTCTATGATGTTATGATTTGGACACATGCTCCTTGTTTTTATTTTTTTTCCTCTTATTTTGTTATTTTTGTGAGAAAATTCCCCTTGGTTAGCATGCTCACATGGTTGTGGTTGTCTGGTTAATCCCCTCTTTAACTGCCTTTATGCAATCATCATGATGTTTTTCTTCCCTTTTTTCCGTAAATTACTAGGTTGTACGAAGATACAGCTTGGCATCCTGTTTGGAAAGAGGAGTTTGACTCTTCTCCTCTTCTGCGCAAGGCAATTATATATGGATATGGCCCAATTCGTCCTTTGATGTCTATAGCTCATTGGTATTTATGGAACTATAAACATGTATTACTTCCATTTAGATGCTTGTTACCTCGCTCTCCATGCCTTCGAATTCAAAATGTCAAATTGGTGGTGGTTTATTATAATTCTTATTTGTTGCCTTTTCATGTAAATCCATTGATCTTAATCTGACTAAATGCCTTACTAGGTTGATATGGCACTTCGACTTGAACAAGTTCAGACCAAATGAAGTCAAAAGGGTGAAGATCAGCTTGGCTTGTGTTTTTGCTTTTATGGGGATTGGGTGGCCATTGATCATTTACAAGGCTGGCATTTTTGGGTGGATTAAGTTCTGGTTGATGCCATGGTTGGGCTATCACTTTTGGGTAATGATCTTTTTCATCTGCATTAACGTATGCTTCGTTGCCCTTCTTCACTGAAGACACCAATAATTCGTTGACGAGTAGTCCCCACAGTCATAATAAAGAAATTGTGCAAAATAATCCTGTGGTCCTCGCATGTTTTTGTAGCTTTTGATCATTCGGGATATTTGGTTAGAAGTTGCTCATAGTCAGTCATTATTGCCAAGTGCAACTGAGGACTGTGAATACCTCAATCTTAGGATTTGGATTGTCTAAAAATCACAAGTTGGATAATTAAGAGCTTTCACTGCAAGCTTCTTTGCTCTATTTTAATTTAGTTGTCCTGGTTGTTCAAGTTAAGCTGTCCACATTTGCTGAATGAGGAGCAAGCTGTTTCTTGTTTTCAGATGAGTACTTTCACAATGGTCCATCACACGGCACCTCATATTCCTTTCAAATCTTCCAATGAGTGGAATGCTGCTCATGCCCAGCTGAACGGAACCGTGCACTGCGATTATCCCAAATGGTAATAAATCTTTTATTTTCCTCAAGTTTCTTCATTACTTGCTCTCTTTTGCTCGCATCTCACATATAAGTGAACTTGCAATGACATGATGGTAGCGGCAATTGGGTCTTGTTACCTTTAAACTTAACACATTTGGCATTGCTTCTGGGCATTGCCACGAAAAAATGTGTGTCTAGAAACTTTTGCATCTTCGAAAATGCAGGAAGATGGAATCTATTATCAAGTTGATGTGGTTATAGGTGAACTAGCTATCTTAGCTGGCTGCATGCTTCAGAAGAAGTTTTGTCACTTGCTTTGTCTTAAAAGTTTATCTGACGACCTTTGGGTGCAAGGATGAGTGGAATGATCAAAAAGCAAATTGAGATTTTCTCTTCTTGTGCAGGATTGAAGTTCTATGCCATCACATAAATGTCCACATACCCCATCATATATCACCAAGGATTCCGAGTTACAACTTGAGTGCGGCTCACAAGTCTCTACAAGAAAACTGGGGAAAGGTGAGCTGGTTTTCATCAAGTATGTTATATTGGCATTCAAAAGGCCAGCTAGATTAAGTTGATTCTGAACAAGTTCAGTTTTTTTTTTCCCTCTTGTCAAAGTTGAAACTAAATTTGGCAAACTTGAGATGGTTCCTTGATTTTAGCTTTTGCTGCTCCAAATATTTGTAAATGCAGAGTGATCTCAGCATTGCATATTTGCCTGGCGACCAGTCCTCTCGCTGTTGTCGAAAAATGCCTATTTGCTAGTTTGCTCATTTTGATTTTACATGTCAACAACAGTACTTAAATGAAGCCACATGGAATTGGCGACTCATGAAGACGATCATGACGACTTGCCATGTGTACGATGAAGAGCACAACTATGCCGCATTTGACCAACTCGCGCCCGAGGATTCTGAGCCTATTACGTTCCTGAAAAAAGTGATGCCTGATTATGCTTGAGAAGATATTTCTATCGGACTCTGGTGATCTTCAGCTCTCTCTCACTTGTGGTCTTCTCTTCTTGAATTGACCTGAGAGTAGGTTACCATTATATTGAAATGATTTTGCCTTTGTTGAGTAGACGCTTATCCGCATTAGAGTAGAAAATATCATTGTGAACTATTTTTGGAAGTTCAATTTTTCGTATTGTCTCTAGTGTGTTTCAGCATTATGACACATTATACATTTTGTTAGAGCGCAATGCCAAATTCGTGTTGTTCGAGTGACAAGTGATCGATGCCAATTTGATAGTTGCTCAAAAGATGCACTTAATCACTCTTAATTCTGGTCATGCTATTATGAGAGTACTTGATACTATTAGATTAAGCTTGTTGTTTAAACATTATTTGACAATATCACATAGTGTGTATTTCTTGAGAATCTCTTGCTCATGGGTTTGAATGGAAGATGGCAAACTAAAAGCAAAGTGAACTTTATCATGGCCGACTCAGCCTTAGTTCGGTTTAAGATTTTCCCAATCAGTGGAGTTCAAAATCAATTCAGAAGTTTGTCTGGGTAGAAATGGGAAAATTGTCCAAAAAATCTTGAATCTATTACACTTTTGCCAATTGACCAGCATCTATATCGCCAGATGGACTCAATTGTCAGAATGTGTAAAGGTTTAGGACTCAATCGGTTGAAGGTTTAAGACTGAATTAGCAATAGTGCAATATATTTAGTACTTTTGGACAATTTTCCCGGGTAGAGACATACCCCCTTTCATCTAATTCTCATTTGTTCTCGCCGCCGATTTTGACTTGTGACATCTTATATGTTTTAGACCCAGGTGATGTGATTCTCGATGACATGAAAAACTCGTAGCGATCAGATTGAGAAAATTACAAAAATCCTGATATCGTCAAGATTGAATCGCCAAGATTTGATGGCATGGTATCTCGAAATGCGATCATTAGATTTCAACGAATCGGTATCATGTGACAAGTCCCTCCAAATCGTTTCCACTTGGTCAAACCGTAAAATTAATAGGTGAAAAAACGAGAATCTACGGGATCCTTGATTTATGAAATGATCCATACAGTGGTGTGTGATGATGCCTAGGCTCCGTTTGTTTCGTGAAAATTGAATGATTGGAAAATAATTTAAAAATCATCGCTTCCATTGCTTGAAGTAATTAGCCAATGAAAAATATTTTCATTATCGACAACAATTGCACCTTCCATTTTTATTTACTGCTCTGCTCTGATACCATGAGAAATTTTGTGGGATCACTGTCAACTGTTCTAAAAGCTTAAGCTATTAGATGAAGTTGTGGTTTAATATTTATTATTTTTATCACTTTTGTTCTTTTGTGTATGTCCAATAAGAATTTATTTGTTCAACTCTTGACCACAAAAGCATTTCCTTGGGAATCGGATGACTTGTTCATTCGGTTTCCATTGAAGTGGCTTTCTTTAAAAGAACATAGGAAGGATTAATTATCCAAAATTACACATAATTAAACAAAAGAAAAAAAAACTTAGGAAATGCTTCTCTGACAGTATTGTCAGGGACTGTATAATCTCAACCGTAGATTCACACACTATCACCGCTTGTTTTGCATAAAGCACTAATTGATTGAGAGATCGTGTGGTCAGAAATAATCGTCAGGCTGTTAGGCTAGCAGTTTTCAAAAACTTACTAGATTATAGCTAATGCTTATGCGAGTTAAAGAAGTATTATACTGCTTAATAATTGTTAGATTAGAATTCTTGTTGTTAAATCATAATAACGCATAAAAGCAGAATAATCGTGTACAATAAATATGAAATGCTAGATGATAAGGTTATCATTTTTATTATTCCTTTAAAGGGTTAGCTTTTGTGATTTTGCAACATTTGGGCCATTTTTTACAATTAATTTACGAAATTTTGTCCTCCGATTGCCCAAATAAGTCCCACTAGCATAACATCAGATTTGTGGCTATAAAAGCACCTTTATGCCTACATATTTATGCCAACATATTTATGCCTACAATGACGTCTCCCCCCATTTCCAAACTTATCTCTCAAGGAATATTCCCACGAATCTGGCCCAAACAACATCAAATCAAGAGTTATGATTTCTTGCGTCTCTTCTCGATGATGTTCATCAATACATTTGAACGTGGAGTGGAATCAATCCAAATTACGTATTTTCTTTTTGTAGGATAATGAAACTCATCCTGTCAATTAGGATAGGTCATAAAATGATCTTTTATTGCCGGCCCTTTCAGGAAAAACCGCAAAGCAACGATGGAGACTTCCCAAGAGTCTCCGACATTTACAAGACTTCCCAAAATCACATCTATTAGATGCTACTCTTACATCTCTCCTTACTATTAAACCCCATCACTACACTCTATCTCCTCAAGATGGAGAGGAGGGACTCGTCCAATGAAACAATGGCATCGACCACCGATAGAGGTAATGTCGAGTCGTCGCTGGGGGCTGAGTACGAGGTGTTCTTGAATTCCAGAGGACTTGATACTCGCTTTAATTTTGCCGATTGCCTCTATCACTCCATGGATTTGGCTGGGATTCGCGTGTTCAGAGACAACGAAGAGATCAGCAAAGGCGAAGCCATCGGAGGCGAATTGGAGCGCGCGACCAAGAGCTCCACAATATGTATGCCCATCTTTTGTAGAAATTACGCGTCCAGTGCTAGGTGTCTTCGTGAGCTGGAATACATGGTGGATCGCTTGAGAAACAAAGATGGCAAAGCGATTATCATGCCCATTTTCTTTGATGTGGATCCCGACGATGTCAAGCTCAAAACAGGGTTGTATCACGATGCGCTGCAAAAGCATGAGGAGAAGTTTGGCTACGATGTAGTGCAGCGATGGAAGGAGGCTCTGAAGGAGGGTTATATGATTATTATCATATTTCTCGCGATATTATTCTCAAAACCGGTGGCCTTCCTTTGGATCTTGAGGTAAGCGGTTCCTCTCTTTGTGGCAAAAGTAAATCACTTTGGAAAGCCACGATGAAGAAATTAGATTCAGTTCCCAATCAAGATGTCCATCACAAGTTAATGATCAGTTTTGAGACGCTAGAGGATGCACAGAAAGAAATTTTTCTTGATATTGCGTGTTACTTTATCGGTGAAGAAAAAATCCATCCACATTATATGTGGAAAGCATTGGAGTTTTTCCCAAAAATTGAGATCCTTGTCCTTTCCTGCAGGTCTTTGATAAAGGTTGATGATAAAAACAGGTTGTTGATGCATGACCTACTCAGAGATTTTGGAAGGGAAATTGTTCGGCAAGAAGAAAAAATTCTAGAAATGCGTAGTAGACTATGTGCTCCCAAGGATGCATTGGACGTTGTGCAGAATAGAAAGGCACATTTTATTCACAGCTACTGTCTTCCCGATCAAGGAAACATCAACTCGAAATTTAAAGTATATTCCTGGATGTGTTCTTTTGTCTGTTTGTGCGTTGCAGAAAATTAAAATTGTTAATTTTGAGTTAAAATGATATTAACAATATCTAACAAAAGATAGTAATAGCTTAATCATTTATAATCCGAAAGTTGAAGCAAACAGAACGGTTTGTTTATAAAATGAGCCTATGCAATACGTACTCGAGAAATTCTGCGCTCTTTTCTTCACCACAGAAAGTTCACTTATACACCTTTTCATGTTATCAGGGAACAGAGAACATCACAGCACTCAAACTAACTAGACTTTCCAAAGAGCACGAGTTTACAAGTGAAGAATTTTCATGGCTTCCTAACTTAAGGTTGTTGGAATTAGAGGGGGACAACTTGGCAGGAGACTTTAAAAATCTTCTCTCGAGTTTAAAATGGCTCTCTTGGCGTCGTTGCCCTTCAGATTTGCAAGCGGTCAATCTATGTTTACGGAACTTGGTCGTGCTCAAGCTTTCGGACAGTGAAATTCCCAAGAATTGGAATGGATGGAGCCAATGCATGGTATGGTTTCGTATCACGTATATACGTTTGTTGCCATTTCCCTTGCCTTAATTTTCTAATTCTAATTTGATTTGCAGGAAAATCGTGACTTAAAAGTTATACGTCTTATGAGATGCCATCTCTCGACAACTCCCGACTTCTCAACGTGCTTGAAGTTGAGGATATTGGTTTTTGCTGAACATTGTCCAGAGTCGCCACAAATCAGTAGCTCTATAGTTAAGCTAGAGCGCCTAAAGCGCTTGGAAATAATTGCAGCCGGAGTTCAGCCATCAAAGTTGTTTGGAAGCCCCCATTTTAACTTGTGCGCAGTGCCTTCTGCGATTTGCCATCTAAAGAACATGTCAAGTCTAAAGCTGGAGGGCTAGTGTATACGAGAGCTTGATCCATCTATTGAAGAGATGGCGGGCTTGAAGTGCATGTCTTTAGTGCATTGTTATTGCCTAAGAAAGCTTCCAAACTCAATTGGGAAATTGAGATCTTTGCTTGAATTGAATTTGTTCAACACAAGAATCATTGCTTGACTTGGGATACACTCGGATAAGGGAGCTACCCGATTCTATTGCAGATCTCAAAAAATTGGAGAAAATGAACTTGGGATACACTCGGATAAGGGAGCTACCAGACTCAATTGAAGAACTAGAGTCATTGCTTGACTTGGACTTGCAGTGTACTAAGATTACAGCACTGCCCACTTCTATTGGATATCTTAAACGATTGCAGCGCTTATTTATGGCTTCAGTAAGATAAGAGAGTTACCTGATTCTATCGGAGATCTCAAAAGTTTGAAGAAAATGATCCTGAGATTCACTCCTATAAGGGAGCTACCAGACTCCATCGGAGGACTAGAATCATTGCTCCATTTGGAATTGGATTATACGGAGATTACAGAACTGCCTGCTTCCATTGGACATCTTAAAAGGCTGAAGCGCTTAATGATGAATGGGAGTAAGATAAGAGAGCTTAGGAGTCACACATTCAAAGAGCATATTTGTGACTTCTTCAAATCAAAATTGGTGACCGGTCATCGAATTCGTCTTTGATAATGAGCACACATACCGAGATCTCCATCTATTACTACGGTTTTTCCTTTTGACGGTGCATGCCTAGGTTCGGTATGCCCAACACCTTTGCCGCTGAGAGTAAAAAGATTGAACGAGTACAGATCTGAGACTTGTGAGAGCAAAACCTTCAAGAAACTCATCCGATCCCCTTCAAAACTAGACTTGTACACCAACGAAACCCAAGAGAAGCAAAACCCTAGCATCATACCGCAAAAAAAAAAAAATCGTCAAATCAAGACTAGATCAGGATAGAGACGTCCTTGCAACGGGAGGGAGAAGCTTCCAGATCTATACTAGATCAAAAGAGAAAATCTTCTCAAATAGGAGGAAAGCAAGAAAAAGAAAATAGAGAACGAAAACAGCCAAAGAAAATGAAAAAAAGAGGGGAGGGAAAGAGCTAGCTCAAACCATGTCCTCCATGGAGGTTGAAGAAGAAAGCTGTGTGAAGGGAGGAGAGAGAAACGACTGTGCGTCCCCTTGATACTAAAACCATTTATTTTTTTCAGTCTATGTACTTCTCATGCATCTTTTTTTAAAAATGAATACAATTTTCTTCCGATAAAAAAAAAAAAAATCTCTCCAATGTCAAGCACTACGAGAAGTGGAGTCCCGGTAATGCTGATGCACTTTTTTAGAGCTACAACCTTTATTAGATCAAGCTTATTGCTTAAACAATGAGTTGGCGCACAGTTTATTGCTCATGGGTTGTGAATGCCAACACAACCCATTACTTAGGATTAGATCCCATATACATGGCAATAAGGACAGCGCTCCCTACTTCAAAGGCTGTTGTATCGTATGAGGATAGTATTCCTAATATCGTGGGTGAAGCTCGGCGTCTTCCATTGATCAATGAATTCGCACATTCGTGAAAGTTTAGTTGTAGTCTAGCTACGTTTTGCACATTTTCTATCGTTCTAGATTTCCGTACTAATGACGTCTTCTAAGTATACTACTCAGCATAAGAGCATCGTTGCCTTGTCTTTTCTCTCTTCTTTTGCGGACTAAAATCGATCAATCTGGTTTCCCAAAAAAAAAAAAAATTCAAATTTCTCCTCCTTTTGAGACATTTCTATTAAATATGGGCACGCAATAAATGATCAAACTAAGGATAACAAATTTATTTCACATCACGTCGGTTAGTTTGATGCTTATAGCATGAGCTAAATTTCTTATAAACCGACCCGATGTCAGCCTATGCGAACACACTTAAACATATTAAAATAGGTGAGAGAAATAATAACCATCGTAAAGGACCAATATTACTTAGATCATATGAGCTGTGTATGATTATAAACACAAAGATACACTTGGGCACGGGGAACCCCAATGCTCGTTGTCTGGCTCTTGGCAGTCGGGCCGGGTCCCTGGCGCCTAGGCCCGGGTCCATCGAGGCTGGGCCCGGGACTCTAGCGCCCTAGCCCGGGTCCATCTAAGCCGCGCTCGAGACCTCGGCTGCCACGCTCGTGTCCATCGAGGCTGGGCCTGGGGCACCAGTGCCTGTGCCCAGGACACCAAGCCCGGTAATATCAAGGCCGAGCCCCGACTCCTTGGGCCTGCGCCTGGATCCATCAAGGCCCAAATTTTTTTATTTTCGTTCATTTTCTTTTTTTGCTTTTCTCTTTTCTTTCTTTTCCTTTTTCCTTCTTCCATCAGCGATCGCCGAGCTTCGGCGACGGCTAGCCACAGACGGGCACTGGCGAGCTCAAGGCTCAATAAATCCAGGCGAGCTCAAGGCTCGAGCCTAAGCTGATCCTGGCGAGCTCCACCTCGCCAAATCCGGCTAGCTCAAGCTCGCCTGAGGCAATGAGCTAGAGCTTGGTTAGGATCTGGCAAGCTCGAGCTCGCCTATGGCCGTCACCGACTGGTCGCAGCGGAGGAAGGAGGAAACATAAAAAGAAAGAAAAGAAAAAGAAAAAAGAAAGAAAAAAGAAAATTATTTAAAAAATTCAATTTTTTTAAAATTATTTTTTAAAATTACAAAAAATTATCCACATTAGCGTCGGCCGAATCCGATCACTTTAGTTGAAAAAACATAATAAAAAATAAAAATTACAAACTCAATTACATTAAAAAATATAAAAAGCTACAAATTCCAAAAAAAAATAGCATGTGTACTAGATGTCCTAAAACTTGTTATGAAAGTGCAATTGAGTCCTAAAACTTACAAAAAGTGCACTCAAGTCTTAAAACTGGTCAAATTGGTGCAATCGAGTCTTTCCTTTAACTCCGTCAATTTGCACTAAAGGAAATACTTATGTTTTTTTAATGTTTTCTCTCTCCTACGTGATAATAACGTGGCTAAGATGACGTCGTTTTTGTTCAAATCTGATTTTTAATACAAATTTGATTTAAAATAGATTTAAAAATAAGCTCAATTTTGTTAATAAAAAAACCAGATAACAATGGAAGTCAAGGCTAGGGTGGAGCATGGTCAGTGGGGGTCGTTGAGCCATGGCTAGTGGCAAGCCCTCACCGCCTGGTTCTCCATCCTTTTTTTTTTTTATAAATTTTCTTAGATTTTTTTGTTCAATTTTTAAGCTTATTTTAAATTTATTTTTAAAAACTGTATTTTGAAAATTTTAGTTTTTACCTTATTTTTAAATCTAATTCTAATTTTTTTTTTTAAAGTTTAGAAGTTCACGCGGACTTAATTTTTTTTTTAAAATGCCACTTCATATTAAAAATTTAATTATAAATGCCACTTATTAATTTTGACTGGGATATCTTGTCGGAAGTACTTAAGTAATCGTATTTTCTCTGATTTGGCACTTAAGTGATTCGGCGAAAAATTCTGGCACTAAAGTGAGCGTCGTATACAACTTTTGACACTTCTGGTATTCTTCTCCCAGCGGCGAGGGCTTGCATAGACGTCGCCCTCGCTGCCTGTGCAACCCTTTCTCTCTCTTTTTTTAGCTTAATTTTAGCTTATTTTCAATATTTTTATTTTTTAATCTTATTAAATTTGTATTTTTTTTTATTAATCAATACATTTTCTTAGAATTTTAGATTTTTATTGCTGACTAGACCTCCGGTGAGCCACGTTGGCTTTAAATATTAATAAAAAAAGGCCACATAGGATTTCCAGCCAAGCAGATCGAAGTTGGCACTTAAGTGATCATTTTTTCAAAAAGTTGGCACTTAAGTGATGCGAAAAAACGTTTTGGCTCTAAAATGAGCAATGTAAGCAAGTTTTGGAACTTCTTTTGTCCGAGAAGAGATATATTTTACATCCTAGAGGGGATATAATTGAAGATTCCCAACTTTCGACGGCTTATTACTTCAATTTAATTGAGCTGTTCCCTTGACGCGTACTGATGAGAATTTGACTTTTATCGCGCCAAGAAGTTGCCGGGCCCTGGAAAGATGCACATGTCAAAACCCTAAGAACAATAGAGTTCGTAGATATTTTAAGAGATCCGTTAATTTGAAATATTTTATATTGAATATTTGAACGAGAAATCCTTTTGAACAACTTGCTATAATAGGAAAGCCTTATAATCCCACAAGTACTGAAACCATTAAAAGAACACCTGATTGTGTCATAAAGAGCTTTATGTCCACGCCCCAATCCCCCCCAGGAATCTCTCTCTCTCTCTCTCTCTCTCTCTCTCTCTCTCTCTCTATATATATATATATATATATATATATATATATATATATATATATATATAGCTTATCCTTTAGACCTTTTTGAAGAATCAGCAATGCAGTACATCCAACGATAAACCTATTACAAATTATAGATTTCTTGATCAAGGCTTAATTGAATTGCCTGTTAGAACCATTGAGAGAAACTTTTGTTGTGGAAATTTTATATTTTGAAAGAAAAGCATTTAGTATTTTTCCCTCAAATTTTTATATGAAATCTAACCTATATGTAATACATGAATGAAATGCTTTCTTTATGTTATATTTGAAAAAATAATTACGCACATTTCGTGGAATCATGCCTTCAATTAGACCACACAGGCCTATTTTCCACGATGGTAGACTGGTGGTCCGTGTATCTCAATAACGCAACGAAGGAGACATGCAACGACTCTCATTCACGTAGGCCACCGGCTTATTTACCACAATAGTAGACTGGTGGTTGATGTATCTCAATAACGCAAAGGAGACTTGCAACGACTCTCTGGCTCGTCCATTGATCCTCTAGATTCATATCTCTTCCCTCATCGATCAGCATACTTGGCTCCTGTGGATGGAGAGGAGGGACCCATCGAATAGAACAAGGATGTGGATGACCGACAAAGGTGATGTCAAGACGCCGCTGGGGGCTGAATTCGAGGTGTTCTTGAATTTTAGAGGACCTGACACCCGCCAGACTTTTGCCGACTGTCTATATCACTTCATGGACATAGCTGGGATTCGTGTTTTCAGAGACGACGAAGAGATCAGAAAAGGCGAAGCAATCGGAGGCGAACTGGAGCGCGCGATCAAGAGCTCCTTAATCTGTGTGCCCATCTTCTCTAGAAACTACGTGTCCAGTGCGTGGTGTCTTCGCGAGCTTGCAATCATGGTGGATTGCAAAGCGATGATCCTGCCGGTTTTCTTTGATGTGAATCCTGACGATGTCAAGCTCAAAACCGAGCTATACCACGACGCTCTGCAGAAACACGAGGAGAAGTTCGGCAGCGATGTAGTGCAGCGATGGAAGGAGGCTCTGGGGAAGGTCGCTGGGATGAAAGGATGGAATATCAAAGAAATTGGGTAGGGTTTTGAGCTTTTCTTTTTTAAATTATGTAGATAATTAAGAACAAGAAATACTCTTGTCCTTGCATCAAAAGTTAAAACTATCAACTGTTCTCTTTTCTTAACAAGTTGTCACTCAATCCACACATAGTTAATAAGTATCCCGAAACACATCCACTCAATTAAATAATCAATCAATTCATTTCAAAACTAGATTGATTTCTCTACAAAGACATGACAAATCCAATTTGAATCGATTATTTGATTTGCATCTTTTGGATAAAGTAAAAATACTTGTCCTTAACTTCTAAATCACGTTTATGTAGGTATGATATAGAAAACAATTGTTCTAGCTATAACTGTTTTAGGAGGGGTCTGGTCGCCCCGTCTGCCCCTCGCCCGTTGCTGGTTTTTTTAATTTCTAGTATTGCTGGGCTATTTTTGTGCTTGATAGGTACCATGGTGAACTCGTTAGATTAATCGTTGCTGAGGTTTTGAACAAGCTGAACAAAAGAGACAAAAATCTACCCGATCATTTGGTCGGAATTCAGGATTGTGTTGAAGAGGTCATGCGCTTGTTAGATGAAGGTTCTCCTGATGTTCGTTATCTAGTAATTCACGGTATGGGGGGCATCGGTAAGACGACTCTTGCCAAAGTTGTCTTTAACCACAGTTATAGTCGGTTTGATGGATGTAGCTTCCTTTTCGATGTTCGAGAAGCTTCGAAGGGTGGCAAAGTCGTTCAATTGCAAAAACAATTATTGTCAGAAATTCTCAACTCCAAATCAGTGGAAATTCCTGACTCTGATGTGGGGATTAACCAGATTAAAAGGAGATTCCGCCACAAGAAAGTCCTTATTGTCCTTGATGACCTAGATAAGTGGGAACAGCTCTCAAAACTTGCAGAAAAGCGTGATTGGTTTGGTCAAGGGAGCAGAATTATTATTACAACGAGGGACACCAATTTTCTGCCGATCGAAGAGGAGAACCGAGAAAATGGTGTCCAAACACATTTCGAAGAGTTTAAAATCTATGGATTGAGAGAATTGTCCCGTGGCCATGCTCTTCAGCTTTTCAGTCGCCATGCTTTCAGAATGGATTCTCCACCACATGATTATTATCATATTTCTCGAGATATTATTCGCAAAACTGGTGGACTTCCTTTGGCCGTTGAAGTCATCGGTTCCTCTCTTTGTGGCAAAAGCATATCACTTTGGAAAGCCACGTTGAAGAAATTAAATTTAATTCCCAATCAAGATGTCCATCACAAATTAAAGATCGGTTTTGAAATGCTAGAGGATGCACAGAAAGAAATTTTTCTTGATGTTGCATGTTACTTTAGCGGTGAAGAAAAAATTCATCCACACTATATGTGGAAAGCCATGGATTTTTCCCCAAAAATCGAGATCTCTGTCCTTTCCCGAATGTCTTTGATAAAGGTTAATGGTGACAGACTGTTGATGCATGATCTACTCAGAGACCTTGGAAGAGAAATTGTTCGACAAGAAAATAAAGTTCTTGAGAAGCGTAGTAGGCTATGGTCTCCCAAGGAAGCGTTGGACGTAGTGCGGAATAGAAAGGTACATTTTATTCAAAAAGTAATCATTTGAAAAATTAGTCAATGATTTTTTTTTCATTATCAACAACTTATGTCTAAACATTTTCATTGACGATGTACATATCTTCCGTTTATTTATTTTTGTAAGCGAAACAAGCGATTATTTTTAACAAAGTATCTTCAAATCGTTCATTTTTTGCGAAACAATCGGAGCTTAAAATTTTTCTGGACATAAGCATACGTGGACTTATATCCAAGATATTTGGTTGCCTTTGCAGAGAAGGAGAGCTCTAGATGCTTCTTGAGGATGGACCGCTTATTTTAACAATATCTAGCAAAAGATATTAATAGCTTACATTTGCAATCCGAAAGATACTCATGGAACAAGTCTATGCAATATTTACTCATGGAATGCACTCTTTTTCTTCACTATAGAAAGTTCACCCTCTCCTTTTCATGTTGTCAGGGAACAGAGAACATCACAGCACTCAAACTAATTGGACTTCCAAAAGAGCACGACTTTACAAGTGAAGAGTTTTCGTGTCTGCCTAACTTAAGGTTGTTGGAATTAGAGGGGGGGAACTTGACAGGAGATTTTAAGAATCTTCTCTCGAGTTTAAAATGGCTCTTTTGGCGTCATTGCCCTTCAAACTTGCAGGCGGTCAATCTACGTTTACGGAATTTAGTTGTGCTCAAGCTTTCGAACAGCGAAATTCCGGCGAACTGGAATGGATGGGGTCCATGCTTGGTATGATTTTGTATCACACATACAAGTTTATTGCCATTTCCCTGCCTTACTTTTCTAATTCTAATTTGTTTCACAGGCGAATCAGGACTTAAAAGCTATACATCTCATTAGATGCTATCTCTTGAATGCTCCTGACTTCTCAACGTGCTTGAATTTGAGGATACTAGTTTTTGCTGAACATTGTCCAGAGTCGCCACAAATCGGTAGCTCCATTGGTAAGCTAGAGCACCTTAAGCGCTTGGAAATAATTGCAGGCAGAGTTCATCCGTCAAAGTTGTCTGGAAGCCCCCATTTTGACCTGCGCATAATGCCTTCTGCAATATGCCGTCTAAAGTACCTATCAAGTCTAAAGTTAGAGGGGCAGCATATACGAGAGCTTCATCCATCTATTGGAGAGATGGCGGGCTTAACATGCTTGTCTTTAGTGGATTGTTATCGGCTTAGAAAGCTTCCAGACTCCATTGGAAAATTGAGATCGTTGCTCCTATTGAATTTGTTGAATACAAGAATCAGAAAGTTACCCAATTCTATTGGAGATCTCAAAAGATTAGAGAAACTGGATATGGGATGCACACGGATAAGGGAGCTACCTCACTCCATTGGAGAACTAGAATCATTACTCGACTTAAACTTGCAGTTCTCAGAGATTATAGCACTGCCTGATTCTATTGGATATCTTAAAAGACTGAAGCGCTTAAATATGGCTTTCAGCGAGATGAGAGAGTTACCTAATTCTATTGGAGATCTCAAAAGATTGAAGGAAATGCACCTGGCATACACTCATATAAGGGAGCTACCAAACTCCATCGGAGGACTAGAATCATTGCTTTACTTATGCTTGTACTGTACAAAGATTACAGAACTGCCTGCTTCTATTGGATATCTCAGAAGGCTGAAGGGCTTAAATACGTATGGGACTAAGATAAGAAGGCTACCGAAGGCCATATGGACATTAGAGAATCTTCAAAGGTTGGCATACCACGATCGTAGTAATGTAGATATTACATGGCCTCCTCGGCTTAGGGACCTTGGCATATTTTGCGATGATCCTCGATCTCTCCCAAGGCTTCCTCTAGGTCTTCGTTCTTTGGAATTAAACGGTGTCAAGTCACCGATGGAACAACCCCTCCTCTCTGAATTGAGATATGTGCCTGAGTTAACACTCTCTAGATGGGGATTGAGAGAGATCGAGTTTAAACAGCTGGAGAATCTCCATCGTTTAGAAGTGAGTAACTGTAACTCGCTGGTGAGGCTATCGGGTCTATCAAGCTTAGGGAAGCTCAAGAATCTGCGTGTCATGTCGTGCTCACAGCTAATCGAGATTAGAAATTTGGAAGAAATGGAATCGCTGGAGGAATTAACTATTGCGATGTGTAGCTCTATAGAAAGGTTACCTGATCTATCAAAACTACATAAGTTGCGGAGTTTGCACGTAAGTGATTGTAATTCACTGCAAGGTTTGCCTGATTTACCAAACTTTTTGGAGGAGTTATCTATTGAGAATTGGAGCTCTATAGAAAGGTTACATGATCTATCAAAACTATATAAGTTGCGGATTTTAAACCTCATTCACTGTGAGTCTCTAAAGAGTTTGCCTGATATACCAAACACATGTGATCTCCATGTTCATGCATGCCCAAAGTTAGGCGAGTCCCGTGACGATTTGGGATTTTGCTGGCCCAGTTCAAATTCCAGCCTATCTCTAAGGCGGCGAATTATGATTCGTTTGCACTTGGTACGCTTTACCATTTCACTCGTACTTTGCCTTTTTTTCTTCATATTTCTTTTCCCTTTCCGTTTCTTTATTTCATTGTCTCCTTTCAAACAATCAGCCAACTTTTTTTAGTTCGCCCCCTTCACTTCTAAAGATGTATAACCCCATTTTTCACATTAACAAATAACTCGGTCTAATTTTTTCTAGTTTAGTTAAATAAATGGGTGGCAATATGGATTTGATGAAAATTTTTAATCAAGTCCCTTCGAATTCCAGTCAGTTCAAGTTGACATAGTTGTTGGAATTGAAACAGCTGGTTCTCATGATGAATCTTGTGCAAACGACCCTCGAGAAACTGTGGGAAGCTTCTCCATTCACCTTAAGATCTGTGAGTTACCATTCTTTTGATTTCCTTTGTTGGACATTGATTCCTTCTCTCAGATATTGGCTTGGTTATAATTGTTATTACTATCGGATTCGTGAAGGTCGATTCCAGACTCTTGATCAATATATTGAACTCGGGAATACCGAATAGCCCTTAGTGGAATCTCCGGAGAAGCTTCCAAAGACTTTTGTGAAGTATGAGGACATCTACTGCAAGTGTATCATTGAAACTTGTGGTCTTTTTCTCTTTCCTTATGTTCTGATTGATGGTTTTCTTTGCCATTGATAGGGTGTTCGGACAAGGTTAGTTGTTAAGGACTTCGCTCCTAAGGTAAAAGTCACCGCCCAAACTTTACAAATCTTGTACATTTTCTCAACTTACATGACAGAAATTTATTGTGGGTTTGTCAAATAATGTGTGCAGTGGGATCCTCCAAGTTTGGAAGAAGTAAGCAAGGAGATGGTAGATTTTTATGTCTCCCCACTTATATCTGAGCCTGATCTAGAGCTACTCACGGCCTTGCAAGAACCCTCTGTATGATAGATGCATGAATTCGCTTTTGTTGGTTTGCTCGTTAACTGTATGATTTAATTCCGAGCCTATCACAATCCTGAAAAAAGTGATGCCCGATTATGCTTGAGAATAAATTCCTATTAGACTTTGCAGATTTTTAGTTCTCTCTCATTTGTGATCTGCCTCTTCTTGAATTGAACCACGGTAAATTACCAATCATTGAAATGATGTGGCACTTGTCGAGTTGATTCCAATTTTTTGTTTTGTCGCTAATATTTTTCTGCATTATGACACATTACACATTTTGTTAGAGCGGCGATACGGAATTCGTGTCGTTCGAAGGACACTTGATGCATGCCATTATGATAGTTGCTCAAAAGATGCACTAACATCTCTTAATTCTGGTCATGCTATTACGAGAGGACTAGACTATTATTAGATTAAGCCTGCTGTTTAAACATTTTAGTATGTCATGCTATTCAAGATTGATTCTTCTTTGAAAATGTGAGAATTTCTTCTGGATATTGTGATTCTTGGTTCCATAATCTTGGTTGAATTTGGACTTTGGTTGTGTAGTTTCAATGTAACATGTCACTGCGAATTTACTGGAGAAGAGTCTCTGCCTCTCTCTCTCTCTCTCTGTTGGCAAGTTTGTAATTCTTCCCCATGGATTTGGTAATCAGGGCCCCCATCAAACGTCGATTCGGAGCCGAAGAATTGCTACCCGGTGTTCATCTGGTATTTTATTTTCTATTACGACTTTTCTCCTGGAGTTTAATTTTCGATAATCTCATGTGTGAATTGAGTAACTTAATACGTTTTCTCAATACCTCCTCCGTCGGTTGTCTCCGTGGTGGTACACTCCGTTTGTGGCCAAAGTAGCCGTAAATTCGGAGCTTTAAATCTGCTCTGTTAAGTTTAGAATTTGGTTGTGATGGCTGCAGTTGATACTTATTCATATGTAAAACTGGTTCTTAACTCCACTTGTACAAAAAAGATATTTTCTTTTTTGCTCAGTCGTGGGATTTAGGATCCTAAGTATGACGATGTATGGCACTCAAAGCTACCATGTTTTTCTTCTAAGTGAACGTGTTTTATGCCTCTTATGTACATTGCATTCTGTTGGATAGAACTTGGATTGCCAGTCACTGCCTCTACCTATTTGGATTGCCCAAGGCATGCAGATTATCTTGAGTCGAGCAAAACTTTTATGTTTTGCAATCTTCTGTTGGATATATATCAAGATAATTGTCTTACCTAATGCAATGCTGGTTAGAGGTCCACTTTGCTAGAGTGGCCATTCATGGACTTCTGACGTGGATTGTAGTTCTGGTAAAATATGACGATAAATGTCGACAATGCACTTTCTTACTGTTGTATGATGGCTGGGAAATAGCTTGGAGTTGACTCCCACACCCACACCCACACCCAGGCACCAACATGGCCGTGCACTCCCAGTCCACCCACCCAATTTTATCAAAATGATCCATTTACTTAAATAAGTAGTTCAGATGTAGCCTTGTTCAGTATGGTGTTGTTTCTCTTCATCAAACTAATGGTGTGGCTGAAGGATAGGTCCAGTTGAGTGCTAGAATCATGAAATATAGCTTCAAATTGGAAAATCTGATCCCTGCTAGTTGACTGAATTTATTATCTCAGTCAGCTGAAACTGGATCTTAATTAGATTTGCTCACTCGAATGTATTTTAAATAAGACCACGTCAACCTAATCTCAGGTACGAGCAACAAAGTCTATGTGAATATGACCAGCTCATGCATCCGGTAATTCAGTTGGTTTAAAGCATAGACATCATCATATAGTAATCTTTACCACAGAGATAGTGACAGGTTCATATAGGCTAGAATTTATTTGAGTCAAATATCATTTTGATATTGGTATTTTGGGAATTGGGATGAAATTGACCAAATTACTGGGTGTTATTTTGAACTTACACTTTAAATGACACGAAACAAATTGCATAGGGCAATTGGTAGTATACTGTTTTTAATGGTTTCTCTGGCTTTGGTGGGTTTCTCATAATACTCTGTTGGAAGACAGGCTTATATTATCTGAAATGGGAAAATCAACTCCAGAAGGGAATCAAACATAAAGCACATTCATTCTCCCCTAGAAAGATTCATATTGTAAGGGCTGTGGCAGTTCCTGTTGCACGGATTTCAGAAGACAGTGCTGAGTACCGGAAACAATTAGCCGATAGTTATGGTTTCAGGCAAATTGGAGAACCTCTTCCTGAAAATGTTACCCTCAAGGATGTTATCGATTCACTTCCCAGAAAGGTATCTGCTTTACTGGCTGCAGAATGTGCTTACATGTACTGTTGTCCATGAAGCATACCCATCTTGTCATTTTCCTTCCGAGATTGTTTATTTAGATTGTTCTTTCAACTTGAGGATGTTGTTTTTGTAAAAGGTGAAAAATAATCCAATTATGTTCCGAGTTTTAATATTATGCTCCTATTGTTTGGGAACAGTCAAATAAATGAACATAAGCTTTTCACTATGCCATAATAATATCAGTTGCATCTCGGTCATATGTAGGGCTAGATGGTCACAAGAAACTTTCTGGTGTAGCTGAAAGAGTGACACCTGGTTTTCTAACAATTATTGCCTTCAAATTCCATTGAAGGTTTTTGAGATTGATGATGGGAAAGCCTGGACTTCAGTTTTGATATCTGTTACTTCCTATGCATTGGGGTTGTTCATGATTTCAAAAGCCCCATGGTACCTACTCCCTTTGGCGTGGGCATGGACAGGAACTGCTGCTACCGGGGTAAGCTTTGTTTGCTGTTTTTCTCCTTTGGTCCCAAATTCCCTTGCTTGAACCTCATACTGGTTGTCTTTTCATTCTGTAACAGATATTAGATTAACTTCCTAGACAGCTCTGTTTATCCCTTCTTGTTTTCCCTCCCATTTTTAAGTTCTTTGTTATAGGTCATGATTGTGCTCACAAGTCATTTGCGAAGAACAAATTAGTGGAAGATATAGTGGGAACGCTGGCATTTCTACCGTTGATATATCCTTACGAGCCATGGAGGTTTAAGCACGACCGACATCATGCAAAAACTAACATGTCTGTAAGACACTCCCTTTAGATTTTTGCATTTGATAATCCATTTTGAATACCTTTTCATATGAAGTAAAGGAGTAGATGGTCCTTTAACAACAAGCAGAATGCTTTTGTGATAGTATATTCTCCCTTGTTCTTTACAAATAGTCCATTTTAAGGCTATCTACTCCGTGCATAATCTACAGACCCTTGTTTGCACTCTGGATATAGTGAGTTAATGTACATGAAGACACTTGTTTGCACTTTGCACATTTGCTGTATGTTATTTCGTTGCCCTCTTTCATGTCTATGGTGTTATGTTTTGGACACATGCTCTGAATATAGTGAGGAAATGTACATGAAGACACTTGTTTGCACTTTGCACATGTGGCGTATGTTATTTCCTTGCCCTCTTTCATGTCTATGATGTTATGATTTGGACACATGCTCCTTGTTTTTATTTTTTTTCCTCTTATTTTGTTATTTTTGTGAGAAAATTCCCCTTGGTTAGCATGCTCACATGGTTGTGGTTGTCTGGTTAATCCCCTCTTTAACTGCCTTTATGCAATCATCATGATGTTTTTCTTCCCTTTTTTCCGTAAATTACTAGGTTGTACGAAGATACAGCTTGGCATCCTGTTTGGAAAGAGGAGTTTGACTCTTCTCCTCTTCTGCGCAAGGCAATTATATATGGATATGGCCCAATTCGTCCTTTGATGTCTATAGCTCATTGGTATTTATGGAACTATAAACATGTATTACTTCCATTTAGATGCTTGTTACCTCGCTCTCCATGCCTTCGAATTCAAAATGTCAAATTGGTGGTGGTTTATTATAATTCTTATTTGTTGCCTTTTCATGTAAATCCATTGATCTTAATCTGACTAAATGCCTTACTAGGTTGATATGGCACTTCGACTTGAACAAGTTCAGACCAAATGAAGTCAAAAGGGTGAAGATCAGCTTGGCTTGTGTTTTTGCTTTTATGGGGATTGGGTGGCCATTGATCATTTACAAGGCTGGCATTTTTGGGTGGATTAAGTTCTGGTTGATGCCATGGTTGGGCTATCACTTTTGGGTAATGATCTTTTTCATCTGCATTAACGTATGCTTCGTTGCCCTTCTTCACTGAAGACACCAATAATTCGTTGACGAGTAGTCCCCACAGTCATAATAAAGAAATTGTGCAAAATAATCCTGTGGTCCTCGCATGTTTTTGTAGCTTTTGATCATTCGGGATATTTGGTTAGAAGTTGCTCATAGTCAGTCATTATTGCCAAGTGCAACTGAGGACTGTGAATACCTCAATCTTAGGATTTGGATTGTCTAAAAATCACAAGTTGGATAATTAAGAGCTTTCACTGCAAGCTTCTTTGCTCTATTTTAATTTAGTTGTCCTGGTTGTTCAAGTTAAGCTGTCCACATTTGCTGAATGAGGAGCAAGCTGTTTCTTGTTTTCAGATGAGTACTTTCACAATGGTCCATCACACGGCACCTCATATTCCTTTCAAATCTTCCAATGAGTGGAATGCTGCTCATGCCCAGCTGAACGGAACCGTGCACTGCGATTATCCCAAATGGTAATAAATCTTTTATTTTCCTCAAGTTTCTTCATTACTTGCTCTCTTTTGCTCGCATCTCACATATAAGTGAACTTGCAATGACATGATGGTAGCGGCAATTGGGTCTTGTTACCTTTAAACTTAACACATTTGGCATTGCTTCTGGGCATTGCCACGAAAAAATGTGTGTCTAGAAACTTTTGCATCTTCGAAAATGCAGGAAGATGGAATCTATTATCAAGTTGATGTGGTTATAGGTGAACTAGCTATCTTAGCTGGCTGCATGCTTCAGAAGAAGTTTTGTCACTTGCTTTGTCTTAAAAGTTTATCTGACGACCTTTGGGTGCAAGGATGAGTGGAATGATCAAAAAGCAAATTGAGATTTTCTCTTCTTGTGCAGGATTGAAGTTCTATGCCATCACATAAATGTCCACATACCCCATCATATATCACCAAGGATTCCGAGTTACAACTTGAGTGCGGCTCACAAGTCTCTACAAGAAAACTGGGGAAAGGTGAGCTGGTTTTCATCAAGTATGTTATATTGGCATTCAAAAGGCCAGCTAGATTAAGTTGATTCTGAACAAGTTCAGTTTTTTTTTTCCCTCTTGTCAAAGTTGAAACTAAATTTGGCAAACTTGAGATGGTTCCTTGATTTTAGCTTTTGCTGCTCCAAATATTTGTAAATGCAGAGTGATCTCAGCATTGCATATTTGCCTGGCGACCAGTCCTCTCGCTGTTGTCGAAAAATGCCTATTTGCTAGTTTGCTCATTTTGATTTTACATGTCAACAACAGTACTTAAATGAAGCCACATGGAATTGGCGACTCATGAAGACGATCATGACGACTTGCCATGTGTACGATGAAGAGCACAACTATGCCGCATTTGACCAACTCGCGCCCGAGGATTCTGAGCCTATTACGTTCCTGAAAAAAGTGATGCCTGATTATGCTTGAGAAGATATTTCTATCGGACTCTGGTGATCTTCAGCTCTCTCTCACTTGTGGTCTTCTCTTCTTGAATTGACCTGAGAGTAGGTTACCATTATATTGAAATGATTTTGCCTTTGTTGAGTAGACGCTTATCCGCATTAGAGTAGAAAATATCATTGTGAACTATTTTTGGAAGTTCAATTTTTCGTATTGTCTCTAGTGTGTTTCAGCATTATGACACATTATACATTTTGTTAGAGCGCAATGCCAAATTCGTGTTGTTCGAGTGACAAGTGATCGATGCCAATTTGATAGTTGCTCAAAAGATGCACTTAATCACTCTTAATTCTGGTCATGCTATTATGAGAGTACTTGATACTATTAGATTAAGCTTGTTGTTTAAACATTATTTGACAATATCACATAGTGTGTATTTCTTGAGAATCTCTTGCTCATGGGTTTGAATGGAAGATGGCAAACTAAAAGCAAAGTGAACTTTATCATGGCCGACTCAGCCTTAGTTCGGTTTAAGATTTTCCCAATCAGTGGAGTTCAAAATCAATTCAGAAGTTTGTCTGGGTAGAAATGGGAAAATTGTCCAAAAAATCTTGAATCTATTACACTTTTGCCAATTGACCAGCATCTATATCGCCAGATGGACTCAATTGTCAGAATGTGTAAAGGTTTAGGACTCAATCGGTTGAAGGTTTAAGACTGAATTAGCAATAGTGCAATATATTTAGTACTTTTGGACAATTTTCCCGGGTAGAGACATACCCCCTTTCATCTAATTCTCATTTGTTCTCGCCGCCGATTTTGACTTGTGACATCTTATATGTTTTAGACCCAGGTGATGTGATTCTCGATGACATGAAAAACTCGTAGCGATCAGATTGAGAAAATTACAAAAATCCTGATATCGTCAAGATTGAATCGCCAAGATTTGATGGCATGGTATCTCGAAATGCGATCATTAGATTTCAACGAATCGGTATCATGTGACAAGTCCCTCCAAATCGTTTCCACTTGGTCAAACCGTAAAATTAATAGGTGAAAAAACGAGAATCTACGGGATCCTTGATTTATGAAATGATCCATACAGTGGTGTGTGATGATGCCTAGGCTCCGTTTGTTTCGTGAAAATTGAATGATTGGAAAATAATTTAAAAATCATCGCTTCCATTGCTTGAAGTAATTAGCCAATGAAAAATATTTTCATTATCGACAACAATTGCACCTTCCATTTTTATTTACTGCTCTGCTCTGATACCATGAGAAATTTTGTGGGATCACTGTCAACTGTTCTAAAAGCTTAAGCTATTAGATGAAGTTGTGGTTTAATATTTATTATTTTTATCACTTTTGTTCTTTTGTGTATGTCCAATAAGAATTTATTTGTTCAACTCTTGACCACAAAAGCATTTCCTTGGGAATCGGATGACTTGTTCATTCGGTTTCCATTGAAGTGGCTTTCTTTAAAAGAACATAGGAAGGATTAATTATCCAAAATTACACATAATTAAACAAAAGAAAAAAAAACTTAGGAAATGCTTCTCTGACAGTATTGTCAGGGACTGTATAATCTCAACCGTAGATTCACACACTATCACCGCTTGTTTTGCATAAAGCACTAATTGATTGAGAGATCGTGTGGTCAGAAATAATCGTCAGGCTGTTAGGCTAGCAGTTTTCAAAAACTTACTAGATTATAGCTAATGCTTATGCGAGTTAAAGAAGTATTATACTGCTTAATAATTGTTAGATTAGAATTCTTGTTGTTAAATCATAATAACGCATAAAAGCAGAATAATCGTGTACAATAAATATGAAATGCTAGATGATAAGGTTATCATTTTTATTATTCCTTTAAAGGGTTAGCTTTTGTGATTTTGCAACATTTGGGCCATTTTTTACAATTAATTTACGAAATTTTGTCCTCCGATTGCCCAAATAAGTCCCACTAGCATAACATCAGATTTGTGGCTATAAAAGCACCTTTATGCCTACATATTTATGCCAACATATTTATGCCTACAATGACGTCTCCCCCCATTTCCAAACTTATCTCTCAAGGAATATTCCCACGAATCTGGCCCAAACAACATCAAATCAAGAGTTATGATTTCTTGCGTCTCTTCTCGATGATGTTCATCAATACATTTGAACGTGGAGTGGAATCAATCCAAATTACGTATTTTCTTTTTGTAGGATAATGAAACTCATCCTGTCAATTAGGATAGGTCATAAAATGATCTTTTATTGCCGGCCCTTTCAGGAAAAACCGCAAAGCAACGATGGAGACTTCCCAAGAGTCTCCGACATTTACAAGACTTCCCAAAATCACATCTATTAGATGCTACTCTTACATCTCTCCTTACTATTAAACCCCATCACTACACTCTATCTCCTCAAGATGGAGAGGAGGGACTCGTCCAATGAAACAATGGCATCGACCACCGATAGAGGTAATGTCGAGTCGTCGCTGGGGGCTGAGTACGAGGTGTTCTTGAATTCCAGAGGACTTGATACTCGCTTTAATTTTGCCGATTGCCTCTATCACTCCATGGATTTGGCTGGGATTCGCGTGTTCAGAGACAACGAAGAGATCAGCAAAGGCGAAGCCATCGGAGGCGAATTGGAGCGCGCGACCAAGAGCTCCACAATATGTATGCCCATCTTTTGTAGAAATTACGCGTCCAGTGCTAGGTGTCTTCGTGAGCTGGAATACATGGTGGATCGCTTGAGAAACAAAGATGGCAAAGCGATTATCATGCCCATTTTCTTTGATGTGGATCCCGACGATGTCAAGCTCAAAACAGGGTTGTATCACGATGCGCTGCAAAAGCATGAGGAGAAGTTTGGCTACGATGTAGTGCAGCGATGGAAGGAGGCTCTGAAGGAGGGTTATATGATTATTATCATATTTCTCGCGATATTATTCTCAAAACCGGTGGCCTTCCTTTGGATCTTGAGGTAAGCGGTTCCTCTCTTTGTGGCAAAAGTAAATCACTTTGGAAAGCCACGATGAAGAAATTAGATTCAGTTCCCAATCAAGATGTCCATCACAAGTTAATGATCAGTTTTGAGACGCTAGAGGATGCACAGAAAGAAATTTTTCTTGATATTGCGTGTTACTTTATCGGTGAAGAAAAAATCCATCCACATTATATGTGGAAAGCATTGGAGTTTTTCCCAAAAATTGAGATCCTTGTCCTTTCCTGCAGGTCTTTGATAAAGGTTGATGATAAAAACAGGTTGTTGATGCATGACCTACTCAGAGATTTTGGAAGGGAAATTGTTCGGCAAGAAGAAAAAATTCTAGAAATGCGTAGTAGACTATGTGCTCCCAAGGATGCATTGGACGTTGTGCAGAATAGAAAGGCACATTTTATTCACAGCTACTGTCTTCCCGATCAAGGAAACATCAACTCGAAATTTAAAGTATATTCCTGGATGTGTTCTTTTGTCTGTTTGTGCGTTGCAGAAAATTAAAATTGTTAATTTTGAGTTAAAATGATATTAACAATATCTAACAAAAGATAGTAATAGCTTAATCATTTATAATCCGAAAGTTGAAGCAAACAGAACGGTTTGTTTATAAAATGAGCCTATGCAATACGTACTCGAGAAATTCTGCGCTCTTTTCTTCACCACAGAAAGTTCACTTATACACCTTTTCATGTTATCAGGGAACAGAGAACATCACAGCACTCAAACTAACTAGACTTTCCAAAGAGCACGAGTTTACAAGTGAAGAATTTTCATGGCTTCCTAACTTAAGGTTGTTGGAATTAGAGGGGGACAACTTGGCAGGAGACTTTAAAAATCTTCTCTCGAGTTTAAAATGGCTCTCTTGGCGTCGTTGCCCTTCAGATTTGCAAGCGGTCAATCTATGTTTACGGAACTTGGTCGTGCTCAAGCTTTCGGACAGTGAAATTCCCAAGAATTGGAATGGATGGAGCCAATGCATGGTATGGTTTCGTATCACGTATATACGTTTGTTGCCATTTCCCTTGCCTTAATTTTCTAATTCTAATTTGATTTGCAGGAAAATCGTGACTTAAAAGTTATACGTCTTATGAGATGCCATCTCTCGACAACTCCCGACTTCTCAACGTGCTTGAAGTTGAGGATATTGGTTTTTGCTGAACATTGTCCAGAGTCGCCACAAATCAGTAGCTCTATAGTTAAGCTAGAGCGCCTAAAGCGCTTGGAAATAATTGCAGCCGGAGTTCAGCCATCAAAGTTGTTTGGAAGCCCCCATTTTAACTTGTGCGCAGTGCCTTCTGCGATTTGCCATCTAAAGAACATGTCAAGTCTAAAGCTGGAGGGCTAGTGTATACGAGAGCTTGATCCATCTATTGAAGAGATGGCGGGCTTGAAGTGCATGTCTTTAGTGCATTGTTATTGCCTAAGAAAGCTTCCAAACTCAATTGGGAAATTGAGATCTTTGCTTGAATTGAATTTGTTCAACACAAGAATCATTGCTTGACTTGGGATACACTCGGATAAGGGAGCTACCCGATTCTATTGCAGATCTCAAAAAATTGGAGAAAATGAACTTGGGATACACTCGGATAAGGGAGCTACCAGACTCAATTGAAGAACTAGAGTCATTGCTTGACTTGGACTTGCAGTGTACTAAGATTACAGCACTGCCCACTTCTATTGGATATCTTAAAAGATTGTAGCGCTTATTTATGGCTTTCAGTAAGATAAGAGAGTTACATGATTCTATCGGAGATCTCAAAAGTTTGAAGAAAATGATTCTGAGATTCACTCCGATAAGGGAGCTACCAGACTCCATCGGAGGACTAGAATCATTGCTCCATTTGGAATTGGGTTATACGGAGATTACAGAACTGCCTACTTCCATTGGACATCTTAAAAGGCTGAAGATGCTAATGATGAATGGGAGTAAGATAAGAGAGCTTAGGGGTCACACGTTCAAAGAGCATATTTGTGACTTTTTCAAACCAAAATTAGTGACCGGTCATCGAATTCGTCTTTGATAATGAGCACACACACCGAGATCTCCATCTATTGCTACGGTTTTTCCTTTCGACGGTGCATGCCTAGGTTCGGTATGCCCAACACCTTTGCCGTTGAGAGTACAAAGATTGAATGAGTACATATCTGAGACTTGTGAGAGCAAAACCTTCAAGAAACTCCTCCGATCCCATTCAAAACTAGACTTGTATACCAACGAAACCCAAGAGAAGCAAAACCCTAGCATCATACCGCAAAAAAAAAAAAAAAAAAAAAATCGTCAAATCAAGACTAGATCGGGATAGAGACGTCCTTGCAACGGGAGGGAGAAACTTCCAAATCTAGACTAGATCAGAAGAGAAAATCTTCTCAAATAGGAGGAAAGCAAGAAAAAGAAAACAGAGAACGAAAACAGCCAAAGAAAATGAAAAAGAGAGGGGAGGGAAAGAGCTAGCTCAAACCATTTCCTCTATGGAGGTTGAAGAAGAAAGCAGTGTGAAGGGAGGAGAGAATCCTTGGGAGGAGAGAGAAACGACTGTGCGTCCCCTTGATATTAAAACCATTTATTTTTTTCAGTCTATGTACTTCTCATGCATCTTTTTTAAAAATGAATACAATTTTCTTCCGATAAAAAAAAAAAAATCTCTCCAATGTCAATCACTACGAGAAGTGGAGTCCCGGTGATGCTGATGCACTTTTTTAGAGCTACAACCTTTATTAGATCAAGCTTATTGCTTAAACAATGAGTTGGCGCACAGTTTATTGCTCATGGGTTGTGAATGCCAACACAACCCATTACTTAGGATTAGATCCCATATACATGGCAATAAGGACAGCGCTCCCTACTTCAAAGGCTGTTGTATCGTATGAGGATAGTATTCCTAATATCGTGGGTGAAGCTCGGCGTCTTCCATTGATCAATGAATTTCGCACATTCGTGAAAGTTTAGTTGTAGTCTAGCTACGTTTTGCACATTTTCTATCGTTCTAGATTTCCGTACTAATGACGTCTTTTAAGTATGCTGCTCAGCATAAGAGCATCGTTGCCTTGTCTTTTCTCTCTTCTTTTGCGGACTAAAATCGATCAATCTGGTTTCCCAAAAAAAAAAAAAAAAATTCAAATTTCTCCTCCTTTTGAGACATTTCTATTAAATATGGGTACGCAATAAATGATCAAACTAAGGATAACAAATTTATTTCACATCACGTCGGTTAGTTTGATGCTTATAGCACGAGCCAAATTTCTTATAAACCGACCCGACGTATGCCTATGCGAACGCACTTAAACATATTAAAATAGGCGAGAGAAATAATAACCATCGTAAAGGACCAATATTACTTAGATCATATGAGCTGTGTATGATTATAAACACAAAGATACACTTGGGCACGGGGAACCCCAATGCTCGTTGTCTGGCTCTTGGCAGTCGGGCCGGGTCCCTGGCGCCTAGGCCCGAGTCCATCGAGGCTGGGCCCGGGACTCTAGCGCCCTAGCCGGGGTCCATCTAAGCTGCTCTCGAGACCTCGGCTGCCACGCTCGTGTCCATCGAGGCTGGGCCTGGGACACCAGTGCCTGTGCCCAGGACACCAAGCCCGGTAATATCAAGGCCGAGCCCCGACTCCTTGGGCCTGCGCCTGGATCCATCAAGGCCCAAAATTTTTTATTTTCGTTCATTTTCTTTTTTGCTTTTCTCTTTTCTTTCTTTTCCTTTTTCCTTCTTCCATCAGCGATCGCCGAGCTTCGGCAACGGCTAGCCACAGATGCGCGCTGGCGAGCTCAAGGCTTGATAGATCCAGGTGAGCTCAAGGCTCGAGCCTAGGCCGATCGTGGCGAGCTCCACCTCGCCAAATCCGGCTAGCTCAAGCTCGCTTGAGGCAACGAGCTAGTGCCTGGTCGGGATCTGGCAAGCTCGAGCTCACCTATGGCCGTCATCGACAGGTCGCAGTGGAGGAAGGAGAAAACATAAAAAGAAAGAAAAGAAAAAGAAAAAAGAAAGAAAAAAGAAAATCATTTAAAAAAATTGTATTTTTTTTTTAAATTACAAAAAATTATCCACATTAGCGTCGGCCGAATCCGATCACTTTAGTTGAAAAAACATAATAAAAAATAAAAATTACAAACTCAATTACATTAAAAAAATATAAAAAGCTACAAATTCCAAAAAGATAGCATGTGTGCTAGATGTCCTAAAACTTGTTATGAAAGTGCAATTGAGTCCTAAAACTTACAAAAAGTGCACTCAAGTCCTAAAACTGGTCAAATTGGTGCAATCGAGTCTTTCCTTAACTCCGTCAATTTGCACTAAAGGAAAATACTTATGTTTTTTAATGTTTTCTCTCTCCTACGTGATAATAACGTGGCTAAGATGACGTCGTTTTTGTTCAAATCTGATTTTTAATACAAATTTGATTTAAAATAGATTTAAAAATAAGCTCAATTTTGTTAATAAAAAAACCAGATAACAATGGAAGTCAAGGCCAGGGTGGAGCATGGCCAGTGGGGGTCGTTGAGCCATGGCTAGTGGCAAGCCCTCACCGCCTGGTTCTCCATCCCCCCCTTTTTTTTATAAATTTTTTATCTTCTTTTTGTCAATTTTTAAGCTTATTTTAAATTTATTTTTAAAAATTGTATTTTGAAAATTTTAGTTTTTACCTTATTTTTAAATCTAATTCTAATTTTTTTTAAAGTTTAGAAGTTCACGCGGACTTAATTTTTTTTTAAAATGCCACTTCATATTAAAAATTTAATTATAAATGCCACTTATTAATTTTGACCGGGATATCTTGTCGGAAGTACTTAAGTATTCGGCACTTAAGTGATTCGGCGAAAACTTCTCGCACTAAAGTGAGCGCCGTATACAACTTTTGACACTTCTGGTATTCTTCTCCCAGTGGCGAGGGCTTACATAGACGTCGCCCTCGCTGCCTGTGCAACCCTTTCTCTCTCTTTTTTTAGTTTAATTTTAGCTTATTCTCAATATTTTTATTTTTTAATCTTATTAAATTTGTATTTTTTTTATTAATCAATACATTTTCTTAGAATTTTAGATTTTTATTGCTGACTGGACCTCCGGTGAGCCACGTTGGCTTTAAATATTAATAAAAAAGGCCACATAGGATTTCCAGCCAAGCAGATAGAAGTTGGCACTTAAGTGATCATTTTTTCAAAAAGTTGGCACTTAAGTGATGCGAAAAAACGTTTTGGCTCTAAAATGAGCACTGTAAGCAAGTTTTGGAACTTCTTTTGTCCGAGAAGAGATATATTTTACATCCTAGAGGGGATATAATTGGAGATTCCCAAATTTCGACGGCTTATTACTTCAATTTAATTGAGCTGTTCCCTTGACGCGTACTGATGAGAATTTGACTTTTATCGCGCCTATAAGTTCTCGGGCCCTGGAAAGATGCACATGTCAAAACCCTAAGAACAATAGAGTCCGTAGATATTTTAAGAGATCCGTTAATTTGAAATATTTTATATTGAATATTTGAACGAGAGATCCTTTTGAACAACTTGCTATAATAGGAAAGCCTTATAATCCCACAGGTACCGAAACCATTAAAAGAACACCTGATTGTGTCATAAAGAGCTTTATGTCCACGCCCCAATCCCCCCCCCCCCCCAAGGAATCTATATATATATATGTGTGTGTGTAACTTTTCCTTTAGACCTTTTTGAAGAATCAGCAATGCAGTACATCCAACGATAAACCTAATACAAATTATAGATTTCTTGATCAAGGCTTAATTGAATTGCCGGTTAGAACCATTGAGAGAAAATTTTGTTGTGGAAATTTTATATTTTGAAAGAAAAGCATTTAGTATTTTTCCCTCGAATTTTTATATGAAATCTAACCTATATGTAATACATGAATAAAATGCTTTCTTTATGTTATATTTGAAAAAATAATTACGCACATTTCGTGGAATCATGCCTTCAATTAGACCACACAGGCCTATTTTCCACGATGGTAGACTGGTGGTCCGTGTATCTCAATAACGCAACGAAGGAGACATGCAACGACTCTCATTCACGTAGGCCACCGGCTTATTTACCACAATAGTAGACTGGTGGTTGGTGTATCTCAATAACGCAAAGGAGACTTGCAACGACTCTCTGGCTCGTCCATAGATCCTCTAGATTCATATCTCTTCCCTCATCGATCAGCATACTTGGCTCCTGTGGATGGAGAGGAGGGACTCATCGAATAGAACAAGGATGTGGATGACCGACAAAGGTGATGTCAAGACGCCGCTGGGGGCTGAATTCGAGGTGTTCTTGAATTTTAGAGGACCCGACACCCGCCAGACTTTTGCCGACTGTCTATATCACTTCATGGACATAGCTGGGATTCGTGTTTTCAGAGACGACGAAGAGATCAGAAAAGGCGAAGCAATCGGAGGCGAACTGGAGCGTGCGATCAAGAGCTCCTTAATCTGTGTGCCCATCTTCTCTAGAAACTACGTGTCCAGTGCGTGGTGTCTTCGCGAGCTTGCAATCATGGTGGATTGCAAAGCGATGATCCTGCCGGTTTTCTTTGACGTGAATCCTGACGATGTCAAGCTCAAAACCGAGCTATACCACGACGCTCTGCAGAAGCACGAGGAGAAGTTCGGCAGCGATGTAGTGCAGCGATGGAAGGAGGCTCTGGGGAAGGTCGCTGGGATGAAAGGATGGAATATCAAAGATATTGGGTAGGGTTTTGAGCTTTTATTTTTTAAATTATGTAGATAATTAAGAACAAGAAATACTCTTGTCCTTGCATCAAAAGTTAAAAACTATCAACTGTTCTCTTTTCTTAACAAGTTGTCACTCAATCCACACATAGTTAATAAGTATCCCGAAACACATCCACTCAATTAAATAATCAATCAATTCATTTCAAAACTAGATTGATTTCTCTACAAAGACATGACAAATCCAATTTGAATCGATTATTTGATTTGCATCTTTTGGATAAAGTACAAATACTTTTCCTTAACTTCTAAATCACGTTTATGTATGTATGATATAGACTATATGTTTTAGGAGGGGTCTGGTCGCCCCGTCTCCCCCTCGCCCGTTGCTGGTTTTTTTTAATTTCTAGTATTGCTGGGCTATTTTTGTGCTTGATAGGTACCATGGTGAACTCGTTAGATTAATCGTTGCTGAGGTTTTGAACAAGCTGAACAAAAGAGACAAAAATCTACCCGATCATTTGGTCGGAATTCAGGATTGTGTTGAAGAGGTCATGTGCTTGTTAGATGAAGGTTCTCCTGATGTTCGTTATCTAGTAATTCATGGTATGGGGGGCATCGGTAAGACGACTCTTGCCAAAGTTGTCTTTAACCACATTTATAGTCGGTTTGATGGATGTAGCTTCCTTTTCGATGTTCGAGAAGCTTCGAAGGGTGGCAAAGTCGTTCAATTGCAAAAACAATTATTGTCAGAAATTCTCAACTCCAAATCAGTGGAAATTCCTGACTCTGATGTAGGGATTAACCAGATTAAAAGGAGATTCCGCCACAAGAAAGTCCTTATTGTCCTTGATGACCTAGATAAGTGGGACCAGCTCTCAAAACTTGCAGATAAACGTGATTGGTTTGGTCAAGGGAGCAGAATTATTATTACAACGAGGGACACCAATTTTCTGCCGATTGAAGAGGAGAACCGAGAAAATGGTGTCCAAACACATTTCGAAGAGTTTAAAATCTATGGATTGAGAGAATTGTCCCATGGCCATGCTCTTCAGCTTTTTAGTCGCCATGCTTTCAGAATGGATTCTCCACCACATGATTATTATCATATTTCTCGTGATATTATTCGCAAAACTGGTGGACTTCCTTTGGCTGTTGAAGTCATCGGTTCCTCTCTTTGTGGCAAAAGCATATCACTTTGGAAAGCCACGTTGAAGAAATTAAATTTAATTCCCAATCAAGATGTCCATCACAAATTAAAGATCGGTTTTGAAATGCTAGAGGATGCACAGAAAGAAATTTTTCTTGATGTTGCATGTTACTTTAGCGGTGAAGAAAAACTGCATCCACACTATATGTGGAAAGCGATGGATTTTTCCCCAAAAATCGAGATCTCTGTCCTTTCCCGAATGTCTTTGATAAAGGTTAATGGTGACAGACTGTTGATGCATGATCTACTCAGAGACCTTGGAAGAGAAATTGTTCGACAAGAAAATAAAGTTCTTGAGAAGCGTAGTAGGCTATGGTCTCCCAAGGATGCGTTGGACGTAGTGCAGAATAGAAAGGTACATTTTATTCAAAAAGTAATCATTTGAAAAATTAGTCAATGTTTTTTTTTTTCATTATCAATAACTTATGTCACAACATTTTCATTGACGATGTACATATCTTCCGTGTATTTATTTTTGTAAGCGATATAAGCGATTATTTTTAACAAAGTATCTTCAAATCATTCATTTTTTGCGAAACAATCGGAGCTTAAATTTTTTCTGGACATAAGCATACGTGGACTTATATCCAAGATATTTGGTTGCCTTTGCAGAGAAGGAGAGCTCTAGATGCTTCTTGAGGATGGACCGCTTATTTTAACAATATCTAGCAAAAGATATTAATAGCTTACATTTGCAATCCGAAAGATACTCATGGAACAAGTCTATGCAATATTTACTCATGGAATGCACTCTTTTTCTTCACTGTAGAAAGTTCACCCTCTCCTTTTCATGTTGTCAGGGAACAGAGAACATCACAGCACTCAAACTAATTGGACTTCCAAAAGAGCACGACTTTACAAGTGAAGAGTTTTCGTGTCTGCCTAACTTAAGGTTGTTGGAATTAGAGGGGGGGAACTTGACAGGAGATTTTAAGAATCTTCTCTTGAGTTTAAAATGGCTCTTTTGGCGTCATTGCCCTACAAACTTGCAGGCGGTCAATCTACGTCTGCAGAACTTAGTCGTGCTCAAGCTTTCGCATAGCGAAATTCCGGAGAACTGGAATGGATGGGGTCCATGCTTGGTATGATTTTGTATCACACATACAAGTTTATTGCCATTTCCCTGCCTTACTTTTCTAATTCTAATTTGTTTCACAGGCGAATCAGGACTTGAAAGCTATACATCTCATTAGATGCTATCTCTTGAATGCTCCTGACTTCTCAACGTGCTTGAATTTGAGGATACTGGTTTTTGCTGAACATTGTCCAGAGTCGCCACAAATCGGTAGCTCCATTGGTAAGCTGGAGCACCTTAAGCGCTTGGAAATAATTGCAGGCAGAGTTCATCCGTCAAAGTTGTCTGGAAGCCCCCATTTTGACCTGCGCATAATGCCTTCTGCAATATGCCGTCTAAAGTACCTATCAAGTCTAAAGTTAGAGGGGCAGCATATACGAGAGCTTCATCCATCTATTGGAGAGATGGCGGGCTTAACATGCTTGTCTTTAGTGGATTGTTATCGGCTTAGAAAGCTTCCAGACTCCATTGGAAAATTGAGATCGTTGCTCCTATTGAATTTGTTGAATACAAGAATCAGAAAGTTACCTGATTCTATTGGAGATCTCAAAAGATTAGAGAAACTGGATATGGGATGCACACGGATAAGGGAGCTACCTCACTCCATTGGAGAACTAGAATCATTACTCGACTTAAACTTGCAGTTTTCAGAGATTATAGCACTGCCTGCTTCTATTGGATATCTTAAAAGACTGAAGCGCTTAAATATGGCTTTCAGCGAGATGAGAGAGTTACCTAATTCTATTGGAGATCTCAAAAGATTGAAGGAAATGAACCTGTCATACACTCATATAAGGGAGCTACCAAACTCCATCGGAGGACTAGAATCATTGCTTTACTTATGCTTGTGCTGGACAAAGATTACAGAACTGCCTTCTTCTATTGGATATCTCAGAAGGCTGAAGGGCTTAAATACGTATGGGAGTAAGATAAGAAGGCTACCGAAGGCCATATGGACATTGGAGAATCTTCAAAGGTTGACATACCACGATCGTAGTAATGTAGATATTACATGGCCTCCTCGGCTTAGGGACCTTGGCATATTTTGCTATGATCCTCGATCTCTCCCAAGGCTTCCTCTAGGTCTTCGTTCTTTGGAATTAAACGGTGTTAAGTCACCAATGGAACAAGCCCTCCTCTCCGAATTGAGATATTTGCCTGAGTTAACACTCTCTAGATGGGGATTGAGAGAGATCGAGTTTAAACAGCTGGAGAATCTCCATCGTTTAGAAGTGAGTAACTGTAACTCGCTGGTGAGGCTATCGGGTCTATCAAGCTTAGGGAAGCTCAAGAATCTGCGTGTCATGTCGTGCTCACAGCTAATTGAGATTCGAAATTTGGAAGAAATGGAATCGCTGGAGGAATTAACTATTGCGATGTGTAGCTCTATAGAAAGGTTACCTGATCTATCAAAACTACATAAGTTGTGGAGTTTGCACGTAAGTGATTGTAAATCACTGCAAGGTTTACCTGATTTACCAAACTTTTTGGAGGAGTTATCTATTGAGAATTGGAGCTCTATAGAAAGGTTACCTGATCTATCAAAACTATATAAGTTGCGGATTTTAAACCTCATTCACTGTGAGTCTCTGCAGAGTTTGCCTGATATACCAAGCACATGTGATCTCCATGTTCATGCATGCCCAAAGTTAGGCGAGTCCCGTGTCGATTTGGGATTTTGCTGGCTCGGTGCAAATTCCAACCCGCCCCTATCTTTAAGGCGGCGAATTATGAATCGTTTACCCTTGGTACGCTTTCCCATTTGACTTGTACTTTGCCTTTTTTCCTTCATATTTCTTTTCCCTTTCCGTTTCTTTATTTCATTGTCTCCTTTCAAACAATCAGCCACCTTTTTTTAGTTCGTCCCCTTCACTTCTAAAGATGTATAACCCCATTTTTCACATTAACAAATAACTCGGTCTAGTTTTTTCTAGTTTAGTTAAATAAATGCGTGGCAATATGGATTTGATGAAAATCTTTAATCAAGTCCCTTCGAATTCCAGTCAGTTCAAGTTGACATAGTTGTTGGAATTGAAACAGATGGTTCTCATGATGAATCTTGTGCAAATGACCCACGAGAAACTATGGGAAGCTTCTCCATTCACCTTAAGATCTGTGAGTTACCATTCTTTTGATTTCCTTTGTTGGACATTGATTCCTTCTCTCAGATATTGACTTGGTTATAATTGTTATTACTATCGGATTCGTGAAGATCGATTCCAGACTCTTGATCAATATATTGAACTCGGGAATACTGAATAGCCCTTAGTGGAATCTCCGGAGAAGCTTCCAAAGACTTTTGTGAAGTATGAGGACATCTACTGCAAGTGTATCATTGAAACTTGTGGTCTTTTTCTCTTTCCTTATGTTCTGATTGATGGTTTTCTTTGCCATTGATAGGGTGTTCGGACATGGTTAGTTGTTAAGGACTTCGCTTCCTAAGGTAAAAGTCACCGCCCAAATTTTACAAATCTTGTACATTTTCTCAACTTATATGACAGAAATTTATGTCTCCCCACTTATATCTGAGCCTGATCTAGAGCTACTCACTGCCTTGCATGTCACGCCCCGAGTCCCCGGGCGCGCAACCATCCCTGCCAAACGTCTGGTCAAAGGATGATGTCCCAGGCGAATCATCGACCCATTTCTTTTATCTTATAATTAAGCACATGCGGAAGCGAACACAACCCCGGACAACAAAGACAGGGATAGAAAGAATAGGAACTACAACAAACAACAACAAACCCTTTTCATTACTTGCTTGATTAGTTCACGATACACACATAATTTACACAAGTCCTCCTTGGACCGATCCTCTTAGACCCACAAAAAGATATCGGGTCGGTCAGGGCGCACTAGCCGATACGCTACACACCAACTACCAGCTATATACAAACGGCCTCCAAAACTCCTCCACAGCCTCTCCAGAACCCCCGGGCCAACAACACCGGGTCAACCTTGGTAACCAGGCGGCGAATCTGGATTCTCCTCCTCCGAACTCAGATCTGGGTCCACGATCTCCCCATCCGGCATTTCAGCCTCCGTCGCGTCCCAAGTCTGGACTATTGGACCCGCACCCAGGGGTACATCAAACCCCCGAATCGGTCCTATGGGAACACCAGTCCGACACATAAACCAGGCCTTAAAGAGGTGGGCCACATAGTGTGGCAGCCCCTCGTCAACCCAGACTGTCGTGACGTGTTGTTCCCATATGTCCTCAGAGTTAGCGACGTGACGGCGATGAAGTACCGTCGTGAGTTCGATCGGGACGCCAAACCTAACGTGGCGCGCGGCCATCACGAGGACCTGAAAGGCGACCAGCCAAAGCGCATGAGATATGAATCTCAGCGGGTCAACGCCTAAGTCCGATTAGGACGTTGATCACGGCCTAACCATTCTATCGATCTACGCTCAACCTCAGAACAACAACCACATGCAACGTACCTCGCCTGGAGCCATGCGACAGGTACAACATAATAATGAATAAACAATGCATCAACCAATCAGCCAGAACACTCAGCAATGGTCATGCATTATGCAACAAACGCGTTCTGGTCAGCCGGCCAAGAGATACCCCACTCTCGCCAAAACACAGCCTCGCTGCTAGTACTCTTCCGGATCAACCGGGCGTCGTCCTACTACGTTACAGCGACGGCATCCGATGGCTCCCTCAAGACCCCTAAGGCGAGCACACCAGGGATATTCCAGGAGGGACTACGGACCAACACTGTTGCGACCGGCATCTCATCAGCCGTGTTATCCGGACGGTCCGTCTCCGGGCACGGACTGACAGGCAACCAATAAGCCGTGGAATCCCGGACTGTACGTCGCCGGCACACAGACTTATCAGGCGGCGACCCATGCCAACAAGGGTATCGCCTGTGCCCCCAGTTACGTTAGGGCGACACGGTGAAACAACTGCATGACCTCGCGCTCAAAACCGGCTCTCAAGCCAAATCTTATTTTTGATGCTCAAACCTGGCCCACGGCCAATTTCATGCTCAAACTTGGCCAACGGCCATTTTCATGTTCAAACTTGGCCAACGGCCATTTTTACATTCAAAACTGGCCCACGGCCATTTTCACACTCAAATCTGGCCCACGGCCATTTTCACACTCAAATTCACAATCGATCACGCGAATAATCAATTTCCATTTAATATGGCATTTCGACCCTAGTGTGATCATTCAGCAAATTAATGCGCAATCAACACTCAATCCGATCCACGATCGGACGCCACAACTAGGCACAACAATATGCAATTAACCATGGTAACTATTCCACCTAACCACGGTTAATTCAACTAATCACAGCAGTTAATTAATCTACCTCAGTAACTATTTAAATAACTATAGTAACTAATTAATCTAACCACAGTTAACTAACTAACCCAGGTAACTATCTATTAACTACGGTAACTAATTAATCTAATTACGGTAACTAATTAATAATTCTAATTAGTGCAATTAACGGCCTAATCAGGGATTAGGGGTTAACTCACTCCTAAACGGGCGGCGACGGTCGGCGGCGACCGGCGGCGAGCGGCGGCGGCAAATTTTCCGGCGACGCTCCTACGGACTCTCCTCGTCGATCCGGACGCAACCACGGTGTCGGATTTCCAAAACGACAACCGGACGACGACGAACGGCGGCTGCACAGAGGTTAAACGGCGAGAACGGAGCTCAACGAGCGGCCGGCAAGCTCGGCGGAGCTTCGGCCAAGGTCCGGCGGGTCCTAGGTTGCTCCGGTGAAGCTCGGCGGTCGACGGCGAGGCTCGGCGGTCGACGGGCAGCAACCAAACAGAGGCGGCAGCAGCTCGGCAGGGGCGGCACGGCGACGGCGAGGGCTAGGCGGGGCGCGGGACGGGCGGCCGGCGGCTCGGCGGGCGGCGGCGGAGCGGCGGCGGTCCACGGCGACGATGAAGATGAAGATGAGATGAAGATGGGATGAAAATGGGATGAAGATGGCTATGGAGTGGGCTGCCAACGTGAAAAACCAAGAGGGAAGAGAGAGAAAGGGAAGAGAGAGAGAGAGGAGAGAGAAAAGTGGTCTTGAAGGGCAAAATGGACTTTTCAATGGTCCAATGGCAATTTTGTAAATACCCAAAAGTAAAAAAGGTGATATGACATGGCATTTATGATGCGGGGCCCGCGGTCATTCGGTATTAATTGTTTCTGGCGTATATGAATAATATCTGAGGGTATTTCGGTAATCTGACGATTTTAGGACTGGTTCAGAATATTTGGCTCAGGGTCGACGCAAGCGCGAAGGAATACGGCGAAGACTAATTACTGCGCGACTAATCTAATCGAACTATAATTATCTACGCTTCGATCGACGACTAACGAACCTCAGATCGAATGATTCCACGTCCGACAAATGTCACTCAATTCCAACCGTCCAATATTATTCATATAATAGGCCTTGAAATTCCGGGACGTCACAACTCTTCCCCCCTTGGGGAAATTTCGTCCCCGAAATTAAAATATTACACCACCTCAAAAAGAAAAGTAAACCTACTCCTCATCGATTCTTCACTTTCCCACGTCGCTCCCTCGGTTCCATGGTGTTGCCAAACAACCTTCACCAATGGAATTGTCTTGTTTCTCAGAACCTGCTCCTTCCGGTCTTCGATCCTCACCGGACGTTCCACGTACGATACACGCTCATCCACTTCAATCTCTTCAAAGCTCAAGACATGAGCTGGATCCGGCTCGTACTTCCTTAACATAGATACATGGAATACGTCATGTACCTGAGCAAGTCTCGGTGGCAACGCGAGACGATAAGCCAGATTTCCAATCCGCTCCAAGATCTCGAACGGCCCAACGTACCTCGGGCTTAACTTTCCTTTCTTGCCGAAACGAGATGTCCCTCTCATAGGCGACACCTTCCAAAAGACATGATCACCGACTTGAAACTCCAATGGTCTGCGTCTTTTGTCGGCATAACTCTTCTGACGGCTCTAGGTTGTTCTCAGTCTTTCTCTGATGATTTTCACTGTGTCCAATGACTGCTGTACTAACTCAGGACCGGTGATTTTCCTTTCACCAACCTCGTCCCAACAGACTGGTGTCCTACAAGGCCTACCATACAATGCTTCAAAAGGCGCCATCTTAATACTCTGCTGAAAGCTGTTGTTGTAGGCGAATTCAACCAAATGAAGCTGTCCTTCCCAGTTACCCTTGAAATCCAATACACATGCCCGCAACATATCCTCAAGCGTCTGAATCGTCCTTTCAGACTGGCCATCCGTCTGCGGATGATAAGCCGTACTGAATTGCAGCTTCGTTCCCAACGCAATCTGCAAGCTTTTCCAAAATGTAGACGTGAACCTAGGATCACGATCCGACGTGATCGTCACTGGCACACCATGCAGACGTACGATCAGACGTACATACAAATCTGCCAACCTGTCCAAAGCGAAGTCTTTTCTCACTGGGATGAAATGTGCTGACTTCGTCAATCTGTCCACTACGACCCAAATTGAATCATTGCCCCTTTGGCTCCTCGGCAAACTTGTCACGAAGTCCATCGTGATGTGTTCCCACTTCCATTCCGGAATCTCAAGCGGCTGTAACAATCCTCCAGGCTTACAATGCTGAGCTTTGACCTGCTGGCATGTCAGACATTTCGCCACATGCTTGGCTATGTCCGTCTTCATGCCACTCCACCAATAATACTGCCTTAGATTCTGGTACATCTTCGTACTACCCGGGTGGACACTGTAGCTGCTACGATGTGCCTCCGACAAGATTTCTTCCCTAAGACTCTCATCAGCCGGCACACACAAACGTCCTCTGAACTTTAATATTCCATCATCAGCTACCTGAAAATCCTCTTTTCTCTTCTCTGAGCCCTCTTGAAGGACTTTCTGAATGGCAGGATCCGTCGATTGCAATGTCTTAATCCTCGCTTGCACCTCCGGCTCGATCCTTAATGTAGCCATCAAACTCGACAGACGGCCTACCTCCAACTTAAACTCTGAATCCCGCACCTCCTCCAGAAGACGCCACTCTCGGACCATCAACTGGGCAATCGCTGACTTTCGACTCAGTGCATCAGCAACCTTATTAGCCTTTCCCGGATGGTACAAGATCTCGCAGTCGTAATCCTTAAGAAGTTCCATCCAACGGCGCTGCCTCATGTTCAACTCCTTCTGAGAGAACAGATACTTCAAACTTTGATGATCGGTGTAGACTTGGAATCTTTCTCCTACCAGGTAATGTCTCCAGATCTTGAGGGCAAACACGATCGCTGCTAACTCCAGATCGTGCGTCGGGTAATTCAACTCGTGCGGTCTCAACTGACGAGAAGCATACGCAACTACTTTCCCATGTTGCATAAGCACACAGCCTAGTCCCTTGAAGGAAGCATCGCTGTATATTTCATATCCTCCAGGACCAGACGGTATTGTCAAAACAGGAGCCGTAGTTAGCTTTTGCTTAAGCTCTTGGAAACTACGCTCACACTTGTCTGTCCACTCGAATCTTTCGTCCTTCTTCAATAGACGTGTCAACGGCAAGGCTATCGCGGAGAACCTTTCCACGAAACGTCTGTAGTAGCCTGCTAAACCCAAGAAGCTCCGAACTTCTGTCACTAACGTCGGTCTCGGCCAATCCATGACCGCTTCAATCTTGGTTGGGTCTACTGATATCCCTTCTCCAGAAATTATATGACCAAGGAAGGCTACGCGAGCTAGCCAAAACTCGCACTTGCTAAACTTAGCAAACAACTGGTGTTTCCGAAGCGTCTCTAACACTGTCCTCAAGTGTTGCTCATGTTCCTCGGGGCTCTTAGAGTATACCAAGATGTCGTCAATAAACACTATGACGAATTTGTCCAAATACTCACTGAATACCCTATTCATTAAGTCCATGAAAGCAGCTGGAGCATTTGTTAAACCAAACGGCATCACTGTGAATTCATAGTGACCATAGCGCGTCCTAAACGCTGTCTTCGGTACATCCTCCCTCTTGATCCTTAGCTGGTGGTATCCCGTCCGTAGATCGATCTTGGAGAACACCGAAGCTCCTTGAAGTTGGTCAAACAGATCATCAATCCTTGGCAACGGGTACTTGTTCTTGACTGTCACTTGGTTGAGCTGACGGTAGTCGATGCCCAGACGAAGCGATCCATCCTTCTTCCTCACAAACAAAACGGGCGCTCCCCATGGAGATGCACTTGGACGGATATATCCTTTATCCAACAACTCCTGCATCTGTACCTTTAGTTCCTTGAGTTCCGACAACGCCATCCGATACGGTGCTTTTGAGATTGGCTCCGTACCAGGGGCTAACTCAACCACGAACTCTATCTCTCTTTCCGGTGGCAATCCAGGTAACTCTTTCGGAAAAACATCAGGGAATTCCCTTACAACAGCAATATCCTCCAGCCTTAACTCCTCAGCCAACACATCTACAACAGACGCCAAATAACCTTGGTAACCTCCATCCAACAACCGAGTCGCTTCCAGCGACGAAACTAAGGGGATCGAGGTTCCCCCTCGATTTCCAACAAACTTGAAACTAACCCCATTCAATGGGTTAAACAGGATAGTCTTACTATGACAATCCAAAACAGCTCTTTGCTCAGTGAGCCAGTCCATACCAACAATCAAATCGAAATCAAACAAAGCTAGCACAATCAGATTTATCCTTCCCTCATGACCATCTACAACCAGTCTACAATCAGGACATCCTACTGCAGCCACAACACTATCCTTAAGCGGTGTAGATATCCTAACAGTTGATCTCAACAGTTCTGTACTCATGCCAGCTAACTTAACAAACTGAGCAGCAACAAAGGAGTGGGAAGCTCCTGAATCAAACAATGCATAAGCTACTTGGTTATGCAATAAGACCGTACCTGAAACGGTCGGCGAGTCCTTCGCCTCTTCTTCCTTGAGTTCCGACAACGCCATCCGATACGGTGCTTTTGAGATTGGCTCCGTACCAGGGGCTAACTCAACCACGAACTCTATCTCTCTTTCCGGTGGCAATCTAGGTAACTCTTTCGGAAAAACATCAGGGAATTCCCTTACAACATCAATATCCTCCAGCCTTAACTCCTCAGCCAACACATCTACAACAGACGCCAAATAACCTTGGTAACCTCCATCCAACAACCGAGTCGCTTCTAGCGACGAAACTAAGGGGATCGAGGTTCCCCCTCGATTTCCAACAAACTTGAAACTAACCCCATTCAATGGGTTAAACAGGATAGTCTTACTATGACAATCCAAAACAGCTCTTTGCTCAGTGAGCCAGTCCATACCAACAATCAAATTGAAATCAAACAAAGCTAGCACAATCAGATTTATCCTTCCCTCATGACCATCTACAACCAGTCTACAATCAGGACATCCTACTGCAGCCACAACACTATCCTTAAGCGGTGTAGATATCCTAACAGTTGATCTCAACAGTTCTGTACTCATGCCAGCTAACTTAACAAACTGAGCAGCAACAAAGGAGTGGGAAGCTCTTGAATCAAACAATGCATAAGCTACTTGGTTATGCAATAAGACCGTACCTGAAACGGTCGGCGAGTCCTTCGCCTCTTCCCGGGTGACAGCATACACCCTTCCTTGCACTGGCGGTCGGTTCTGAAAGTTCTGCGGAATGTTCCCTCGCATCTGACCTCCTTGTTGCATCTGTCCTCCCATCTGTCTCTGAGGACAATCTTTGACTTGGTGGCCATACTTGCCACAACCAAAGCAGGTACCCGACCTCCTTGGGCATGGACCAGGCCCATGCTTCTGACGGCAAAACGAGTACACGACGTCGGGGACGGAACGTCGACTTCCCAACAAAGTTCCTCTTGTTAGGCGGGATGGGGTTCCTATTACCCATCATCGGTCCTTTACCGAACCTTCGGTTATCTCTCACCACAGGAGCGAACCGCGATCCAGATGCGGTTGCCCTTTCAGCAATGTCCCTTTCCACCAGCTGCGCTTTCTCATATAGCTCATTGTAGTTCTTCAGGCTGAACGGCACCAACACACTTTTGATCTCCGGCTTCAACCCGTTTCTGAACCTCCTCACCCTATCCTCAGGGTTCTCCACCATCCTTGGTGCATACTTGGACAGCTCGGCAAACTTTGCCTCATATTGGTCCACTGACGACTGATACTGACGAAAATGCAGAAACTCGTCCATCTTCTGCTCTCGCGCGCAATCCGAGAAGTACTTTCCGTTGAAGGCTTCCGCGAAGGCACCCCATTCCGGGATCGCACCCTCGGGAAACACACTTCCTTGCGTGGCCTTCCACCACGAGCTAGCGTTACCCTGCAGTTGGTAGACAGCCAGCGTTACCTTCTCTTCCTCAGAACATCCTAACAAGGCAAAGGCCTTCTCCAAATCCTCCATCCACGAGGTGGCAGCTTCCGGGTCACCAGTTCCCGAAAACCTCGGCGGCTGAAGCTTCATAAACTGCTCCACCAATCTGTGAGTCTGCGGTCTGCGGATCCCGTCTTCAGCTAACGGACCCTCCTGTGGAATGGCAGCTGCAGCTTGGTTCCTCATCTGTTGCCCCATCAGGTTACCCATGGTTTCCAACGCTTGCAGGATCCCGTCCACTCTAGGATCTGCATGCACTGCCCCTTCTCTAGGCACTTCTGGTTCATCCACTCTACCCACTCTGGGTCTTGCTCGAGCGGCCCTTCCTCTGCCTCTGCGAGCAACAGGAACGCGGTTCTCAACCGCTTCCGGAACAACTGGAGCTACCCTTTCCGTGGGTACTCCCTGAACATGATCCCTCTCCATATCGGGATCCACCTGAGTTGCCCTACCTCGGGGCACTCTCCGGCTACGGTTGCTCATCTGCAGGACCGTAAGGACTCCTGCTCGCCCAAAGCAACACGTAATGAGAACTCAGGTCTACTACTAAACAACAATCAAACAGTACAGACAAGCACAGGGTTTAATTCCTACTAACTATCCCAAACCCAGCGCACCTTGTTACTCCACAAATCATGTTCTGATACCAAAACAGGGATGTCACGCCCCGAGTCCCCGGGCGCGCAACCATCCCTGCCAAACGTCTGGTCAAAGGATGATGTCCCAGGCGAATCATCGACCCATTTCTTTTATCTTATAATTAAGCACATGCGGAAGCGAACACAACCCCGGACAACAAAGACAGGGATAGAAAGAATAGGAACTACAACAAACAACAACAAACCCTTTTCATTACTTGCTTGATTAGTTCACGATACACACATAATTTACACAAGTCCTCCTCGGACCGATCCCCTTAGACCCACAAAAAGATACCGAGTCGGTCAGGGCGCACTAGCCGATACGCTACACACCAACTACCAGCTATATACAAACGGCCTCCAAAACTCCTCCACAGCCTCTCCAGAACCCCCGGGCCAACAACACCGGGTCAACCTTGGTAACCAGGCGGCGAATCTGGATTCTCCTCCTCCGAACTCAGATCTGGGTCCACGATCTCCCCATCCGGCATTTCAGCCTCCGTCGCGTCCCAAGTCTGGACTATTGGACCCGCACCCAGGGGTACATCAAACCCCCGAATCGGTCCTATGGGAACACCAGTCCGACACATAAACCAGGCCTTAAAGAGGTGGGCCACATAGTGTGGCAGCCCCTCGTCAACCCAGACTGTCGTGACGTGTTGTTCCCATATGTCCTCAGAGTTAGCGACGTGACGGCGATGAAGTACCGTCGTGAGTTCGATCAGGACGCCAAACCTAACGTGGCGCGCGGCCATCACGAGGACCTGAAAGGCGATCAGTCAAAGCGCATGAGATATGAATCTCAGCGGGTCAACGCCTAAGTCCGATTAGGACGTTGATCACGGCCTAACCATTCTATCGATCTACGCTCAACCTCAGAACAACAACCACATGCAACGTACCTCGCCTGGAGCCATGCGACAGGTACAACATAATAATGAATAAACAATGCATCAACCAATCAGCCAGAACACTCAGCAATGGTCATGCATTATGCAACAAACGCGTTCCGGTCAGCCGGCCAAGAGATACCCCACTCTCGCCAAAGCACAGCCTCGCTGCTAGTACTCTTCCGGATCAACCGGGCGTCGTCCTACTACGTTACAGCGACGGCATCCAATGGCTCCCTCAAGACCCCTAAGGCGAGCACACCAGGGATATTCCAGGAGGGACTACGGACCAACACTGTTGCGACCGGCATCTCATCAGCCGTGTTATCCGGAGGGTCCGTCGCCGGGCACGGACTGACAGGCAACCAATAAGCCGTGGAATCCCGGACTGTACGTCGCCGGCACACAGACTTATCAGGCGGCGACCCATGCCAACAAGGGTATCGCCTGTGCCCCCAGTTACGTTAGGGCGACACGGTGAAACAACTGCATGACCTCGCGCTCAAAACCGGCTCTCAAGCCAAATCTCATTTTTGATGCTCAAACCTGGCCCACGGCCAATTTCATGCTCAAACTTGGCCAACGGCCATTTTCATGTTCAAACTCGGCCAACGGCCATTTTCATGTTCAAACTCGGCCAACGGCCATTTTTACATTCAAAACTGGCCAACGGCCATTTTCACACTCAAATCTGGCCCACGGCCATTTTCACACTCAAATCTGGCCCACGGCCATTTTCACACTCAAATCTGGCCCACGGCCATTTTCACACTCAAATTCACAATCGATCACGCGAATAATCAATTTCCATTTAATATGGCATTTCGACCCTAGTGTGATCATTCAGCAAATTAATGCGCAATCAACACTCAATCCGATCCACGATCGGACGCCACAACTAGGCACAACAACATGCAATTAACCATGGTAACTATTCCACCTAACCACGGTTAATTCAACTAATCACAGCAGTTAATTAATCTACCTCAGTAACTATTTAAATAACTATAGTAACTAATTAATCTAACCACAGTTAACTAACTAACCCAGGTAACTATCTATTAACTGCGGTAACTAATTAATCTAATTACGGTAACTAATTAATTAATCTAATTAGTGCAATTAACGGCCTAATCAGGGATTAGGGGTTAACTCACTCCTAAACGGGCGGCGACGGTCGGCGGCGGCGGCGGCGGCTGCGGCAAATTTTCCGGCGACGCTCCTACGGACTCTCCTCGTCGATCCGGACGCAACCACGGCGTCGGATTTCCAAAACGACAACCGGATGACGACGAACGGCGGCTGCACAGAGGTTAAACGGCGAGAACGGAGCTCAACGAGCGACCGGCGAGCTCGGCGGAGCTTCGGCCAAGGTCCGGCGGGTCCTAGGTTGCTCCGGTGAAGCTCGGCGGTCGACGGCGAGGCTCGGTGGTCGACGGCGAGGCTCGGCGGTCGACGGGCAGCAACCAAACAGAGGCGGCAGCAGCTCGGCAGGGGCGGCACGGCGACGGCGATGGCTAGGCGGGGCGCGGGACGGGCGGCCGGCGGCTCGGCGGGCGGCGGCGGAGCGGCGGCTGTCCACGGCGACGATGAAGATGAAGATGAGATGAAGATGGGATGAAAATGGGATGAAGATGGCTATGGAGTGGGCTGCCAACGTGAAAAACCAAGAGGGAAGAGAGAGAAAGGGAAGAGAGAGAGAGAGGAGAGAGAAAAGTGGTCTTGAAGGGCAAAATGGACTTTTCAATGGTCCAATGGCAATTTTGTAAATACCCAAAAGTAAAAAAGGTGATATGACATGGCATTTATGATGCGGGGCCCGCGGTCATTCGGTATTAATTGTTTCTGGCGTATATGAATAATATCTGAGGGTATTTCGGTAATCTGACGATTTTAGGACTGGTTCAGAATATTTGGCTCAGGGTCGACGCAAGCGCGAAGGAATACGGCGAAGACTAATTACTGCGCGACTAATCTAATCGAACTATAATTATCTACGCTTCGATCGACGACTAACGAACCTCAGATCGAATGATTCCACGTCCGACAAATGTCACTCAATTCCAACCGTCCAATATTATTCATATAATAGGCCTTGAAATTCCGGGACGTCACATTGCAAGAACCCTCTATGTACCACAGATGCATGAATTCACTTTTGTCGGTTTGCTCGTGAACTGTGTGATTTAATTCCGAGCCTATCACAATCCTGCAAAAAGTGATGCCCGATTATGCTTGAGAATATATTCCTATTAGACTCTGCAGATTTTCAGTTCCCTCTCACTTGTGATCGGCCTCTTCTTTAATTGAACCACGGTAAATTACCAATCATTGAAATGATGTTGCACTTGTCGAGTTGATTCTTATCCATATATAGAAGAAAATATTCCTGGGAATTTTTGGAAGTTCAATTTTTTGTTTTGTCGCTAATATTTTTCAGCATTATGACACATTACACATTTTGTTAGAGCGGCAATACGGAATTCGTGTCGTTCGAAGGACACTTGATCCATGCCAATATGATAGTTGCTCAAAAGATGCACTTAACATCTCTTAATTCTGGTCATGCTATTACGAGAGGACTAGACTATTATTAGATCAAGCTTGTTGTTTAAATATTTTGGTACGAGTTTGCCCATAGTGCATGTTTCTTGAGAATCTCTTGCTCATGGGTGGTGAATGCAATATGTCAAACACAACCCTTTAGTTAGGATTAGATCCCACATATATGGCAATAAGGATTACACTCCCTACTTCAAAGGTTGTTGTATCGTATGAGGATAGTATTCTTAATTTCGTGAGCAAAGCTCGGCGTCTTTCATCGATCATTGATTTTGCACATTCGCGAAAGTGTAATTATAGTCTAGCTACATTTTGCACATTATCTATCGTTTTAGATTTGCGTGCTAATGGCGTCTTCTAAGTATACTACGCAGCATGAGAGCATCGTTTCCTTTTCTCTCTCTCTCTTCTTTCGTGGACTAAAATCGATCAATTTCGTTCAATTCAATTTATTTATTTTATCAAGTTCTCCCTTCTTTTGAGACATTTCTGTCAAATTATATTGAATCATGGACAAATGTGGGCACGCAACAATTGAGCAAACTAAGAAATAAAAAAATTCATCTCGCGTCAAGTCGGTTAGTTTGATGCTTATAGGCTGAGCTCTTCATAATTTCTTACAAACCAGATGTATTTCTATACCAACGTTGAGAAATATTACAATAGGAGAGAGAAATAATTACCATCGTAAATCTGATGAGCCGTGTATGGTTATGCAAAACACAAAGAGAGGAAAGGGGAGGGAGAGAGAGAGAGAGGTATATCATGAAAGAAGAAGAAGAAGAAGAAGAAGAAGAAAGCTCTGCCTGACTCCTAAAATAGATACCTTTTCTATTTTGTTCTCCTTTAATATTGCAGAAATTGATTTCACATTACAAGTGCATGGCACTGGACTAAGACTTATGTCATTTATAGCTGGGTCGAACTTGCTCGGAGAGTTACTCTTCTTGTTTTAGGTAAATACACAATTGTGTTAGAATAAGTGTAATAAAATAGTAATGTTTTGGCAGTTTGTTAAATTAAGCCCCGAACGTACTATTTTTAGTCAACTGCGTTCTAAATGTTTTGACAAAAATGCAATTAAGTACTGATGTCATTGCAGTGATCTTCAGAAAGTGGACGAATTATACTCTTTTGAAGAAAGCCTCATTTTAATTACAATTTAAATTTTAAAACATATGAATTTTAACGATCATTGAGTAATGAACTTGACTGTGGAAACTAGTTAAGAAATAAAGCCTAGAAAATTACCTAAACAGATAGGAAAAACCTAAAATATATGATTTTGATATTTTTTTTTAGTCACATAAAGGAATGATATAAATTTTAATTCTATTTTTCCCTAAAATCTCACAATCGAGTTTCTCACTGAATTTCCAACGAAAATTTTGTGCTGTATTCCTCGAGTATTGTCCAAATAATGCTTAAGTTAGTGAAAACAAAAAGGACATGATTTTGCAATGAGTAAATGTCACCAGCAGGAGAATAGCATTCAATGCACAATTTCCAAAAAGGCTTAAGAGTTAATTAGCTATGTAAAATGTTCAATACTCAATCAACAAACAACCAAACCAGCTAGGGCTTCTATAGCACATGCAGAACCTTATTTTTTAGAAAATTACCAAAAAATAATAAATTTATTCTATAGATGCCAATTCAATTCTAAACTTTTCAATGTAGCTAATTTAGTCCTAAACCTTTTGACGATTTGCCAACGCAGTCATTCCGACCAATTTTGTTCAGAAATCGATGTCGTGGACATCAGCTGTTCTATGTGACATAGCCGCCAAGCCGGCATTAAGTTCTGGTTGATGCCTTGGTTGGGCTATCACTTTTGGGTAATGATCTTTTTCATCTGCATTAATGTATGCTTCGTTGCCCTTCTTTACTGAAGACACCAATAATTCGTTGACGAGTAGTCCTCACAGTCATAATAAAGAAATTGTGCAAAATAATCCTGTGGTCCTCTCATATTTTTGTTGCTTCTGATCATTCGGGATATTTGGTCCGAAGTTGCTCATAGTCAGTCATTATTGCCAAGTGCAACTGAGGACAGTGAATACCTCAATCTTAGGATTTGGATTGTCTGAAAATCACAAGTTGTATAATTAAGAGCTTTCACTTCAAGCTTCTTTGCTCTATTTTAATTTAGTTGTCCTGGTTGTTCACGTTAAGCTGTCCACATTTGCTGAATGAGGAGCAAACTGTTTCTTGTTTTTAGATGAGTACTTTCACAATGGTCCATCACACGGCACCTCATATTGCTTTCAAATCTTCCAATGAGTGGAATGCTGCTCAAGCCCAGCTGAACGGAACCGTGCACTGCGATTATCCCAAATGGTAATAAATCTTTTATTTTCCTCAAGTTTCTTCATTACTTGCTCTCTTTTGCTTGCATCTCTGATATAAGTGAACTTGCAATGACATGATGGTAGCAGCAATTGGGTCTTGTACATTTAAACTTAACAAATTTGGCATTGCTTCTGGGCATTGCCACGAAAAAATGTGTGTCAAGAAACTTTTGCATCTTTGAAAATGCAGGAAGATGGAATCTATTATCAAGTTGATGTGGTTATAGGTGAACTAGCTATCTTAGCTGACTGCATGCTTCAGAAGAAGTTTTGTCACTTGTTTTGTCTTAAAAGTTTATCTGATGACCTTTGGGTGCAAGGATGAGTCGAATGATCAAAAAGCAAACTGAGATTTTCTCTTCTTGTGCAGGATTGAAGTTCTATGCCATCACATAAATGTCCACATACCCCATCATATATCACCAAGGATTCCGAGTTACAACTTGAGTGTGGCTCACACGTCTCTACAAGAAAACTGGGGAAAGGTGAGCTGGTTTTCACCAAGTATGTTATATTGGCATTCAAAAGGCCAGCTAGATTAGGATGATTCTGAACAAGTTAATTTTTTTTTTCCCTCTTGTCAAAGTTGAAACTAAATTTGGCAAACTTGAGATGGTTCCTTGATTTTAGCGTTTGCTGCTCCAAATATTTGTAAATGCAAAGTGATCTCAGCATTGCATATTTGCCTGGCGACCAGTTCTCTCGCTGTTGTCGAAAAATGCCTATTTGCTACTTTGCTCATTTTGATTTTACATGTCATCAACAGTACTTAAATGAAGCCACATGGAATTGGCGACTCATGAAGACGATCATGACGATGTGCCATATGTACGATGAAGAGCACAACTATGTCGGATTTGACCAACTGGCGCCTAAGGATTCCGAGCCTATTCCGTTCCTGAAAAAAGTGATGCCTGATTATGCTTGAGAAGATATTTCCATCGGACTCTGGTGATCTTCAGCTCTCTCTCACTTGTGGTCTTCTCTTCTTGAATTAACCCGAGAGTAGGTTGCCATTATATTGAAATGATTTTGCCCTTGTTGAGTAGACGCTTATCCGCATTAGAGAAGAAAATATCATTGTGAACTATTTTTCGAAGTTCAAATTTTCGTAGTGTCTCTGGTGTGTTGCAGCATTATGACACATTATACATTTTTGTTAGAGCGCAATACCGAATTCGTGTCGTTCGAGTGACAAGTGATCGATGCCAATTCGATGGTTGCTCAAAAGATGCACTTAATAACTCTTGATTCTGGTCATGCTATTATGAGAGTACTCTATTGGATTAAGCTTGTTGTATAAACATTATTTGACGATATCACATAGTGCGTATTTCTTGAGAATCTGTTGCTCATGGGTTGTGAATGGAAGATGGCAATACAACCCTTCAGTTAGGATTAGATCACACATATTTGACAATTTCTTGCTCATGGGTCGAAGGTTTTATTCTTGTCATATAAAAAAAAATTGTTACCATGGTAAGAGGACCATAATTACTTAAATCCGATGAGCTGTGTTTGGTTTCGCAAAACAGAAAGACATTAAATAGGCAATTGACGGATTATTTCTCCCGACGGTAAAAAGCTTGTCACATCAAGTTTCCAGAAACGTGATCGGATCGCACTTTTAGTAGCACAATTTCTTGTTCCAAACGAACTCCAATCAATATCTGTCAAACTAAACGCTAAGTGACCTTTATCATGGCCGACTCAGCCTCAGTTATGTTTAAGATCATCCCAATCATTAGAGTTCAAAATCAATTCACAAGTTTGTCTGGGTGGAGATGGGAAAAATTGTCCAAAAATTCTTAAAGTTATTTTACTTTTGCTAATTCGGTCATAAATATTTCAATTTTGTCGATTGAGTAGTAAACCTTTACACGTTTTGCCAATTGAGTTTATTTGGCTAATTTTAATCGGAAATCGCTGATGTTGTTACCGGTCGTCCTACGTGGTATGGTTGACGCTAACATGTATAATTTTTAATAAAATTTTATCAAAATTTTTAATAATTATTTTTTCCCTTATTTTTTTCTTTCTTCTGCTTTCCTATTTACTTTTTCCTTTTCCTTGTATTTTCATTTTGCCTCCGCCGGCCATCACTAGGCTTCATCGACCTCTGCGACCTTGCGTGAGGGCAGCCCTCGCCGGGGAGCGGTGAGAGTTGCCCTCTCTTGGGCGGGCGTGGGCGGCCCTTGCTTGGGCTGGCGAGGGCAACCCTCACTTGATCTGGTGCAGGGTTGCCTTCGCCGGCCTAGGACTAGGAATCCCTCGCCCAAGGCCAGCGAGGGCGGGCCTTGCCTGAGGCCGGCGGAGGGACAAAGAAAAAAAAGAAAAGGAAACAAAAGTTGCAAAGGAAAATAGAAAAAGGAAAAAAATAAAAAAAATAAAAAATTGAAAAAGATATTAAAATTATCTACGTCACCGCCAGCCGTGTCACGTAGGACGGACGGCGTCCACGTCAATCATTTCCATCCAAAATTGACCAGATGGACTCAATTGGCAAAACGTGTAAAGGTTTAGGACTCAATCGGCAAAATTGAAAGATTTCGAACTGAATTGGCAAAAGTGTGTTGACACATGATTTTTAATCCATTTATTTTAAAAAAATTAATTAATTAAAAATCATGAAAAATTCATAAAATTGGAAAATCAACTTTGGAAGCCTTGGCCAAGCCTAGGAAACCAATTTTGGTCAAAGAATAATTTTCAGTTTTTTTCCAGCATTTTAATATTAATTTTAATAGGAAAAATAACCTAAAAATAGAAAAAAAATACCAAATGTGATCGGAAAATATCCAAAAAAAGTCAATAATTTTATTTTAATTTGAATTTCATTTTAGCCACACTAATTCGATTTGGGTCATGGTTTCTCTAAATCGTGGAATTTCATTCCTTAATTGAGCAAAAAACATTAAGCCTTTTTCAATCGTTTCTTTTTTATTTCATTTTATTTATCTATCTATTTCGAGTCGAACACGACATTTCTTCCAAATACTTTTAAATTCACTTTGGTCGAGCCAATTTCACCTTTCGGACAAATTCAAGCTCGCTAATCTTCATGAAAAATCTTCATGCAAAATCACTTTTTAATTGAGGTTTTCGTGGATAATCTCACCAAAAAAACCTACTCTAGAACCTTCCCACATGAAGACAAAATATGAGCTGGCTAACGATTTTGGAAGAGAAATTTTGGAGGAAAAGGACAGAAAGAAATATTTTGAGGAAAAAAGGGCAGCTGTAGGTGGGTACAAAAGGACAAGGTGCCGTCGTCCTTAAGGGAGGGGAGGCATCGTCACTGATACCAAAAAGGAAGAAGAGGTCTGCTCTCAATGAGGCTACACGGAGAGAGAGGGCTTCATACTTGTGACAGAGAGGGCCATAGACGTGGATCTTTTCACCGGGGAAAATGGACACTTTTAATGTCAAAAGTTGTGTACGGAGATCACTTTGGTGCCAAAATTTTCAATCGGATCACTTTAATGCCAAATCAGAGACAAAATGGTCACTTTAGTGTTAAATCGGAGATAAAAGGATCACTTTGGTATTTCTGGCAAATTTTTTCGGCCAAAAGTGCCACGTGTCATTAATAATTAAAATTTTAATGTAATATAACATTTTTTTTAAAAACAAATAAGTCCACGTGAGCTGCCACGTGGACTTCTGCACTTTAAAATAAATTAAAATAAATCAAATTCAATTTTAAAAATTAGCTAAAATTTAAATTATTTTAAAATAATTTTTTTATTAAAAATAAGCTTAAAAATTTAACAAAAAACCTTAAAATTTAAATAAAAAAAAGGAAAAAAAGTTTAGGACTAGATAGCCCAGTGGTCATGCCCCACCACCGCCGGCAAGCGCCTTAAGGGCCCAAGTTGGTCTAAGACAAAATCCAACTCTTGGGCTTAGCCCAATCTTTGCATTTTTAATTGATTTTCAAGAGGCCCAAATTGTATTTTTTTTTAATCATTTTCAAGAAAGGCCTAAATGCACTTTCTCTAGGGGGCCCGTCCAGAACCCAAAAAAAGAGAGAGTCCAAGACTGACACTAAAGCCCAACTTTCTCAAGTCTATTGTGTCTAACACGAGCCCGAAGCGGGCCGGGTATGTTGGCCCGGTCAGGAGCTTTTTTTTTTGGAGTAAAGAAATTTAGAAAAGAAAATATAATAAAAAAATATTAAAAAATATTAAAAATTTTGAAAAATAAAATAAAATTTGAAAAATAAAATCAATAAAAAATAGGAAATCCGAAAAAACTCCTAAAAATTATAAAAAATTTCAGAATAATTCTAAAAAAAATAAAACATAAAATATAAAACATAAAAAAATTAACTAAAAAAGTATAAAATAAAATAAAAAAATTCGAAAATTTCAAAAAATCCCAAAAAATAGGAAATGGTCACAATCAACTAGCCTAACCCATTTTGGATACTTTTGACTCCCGATCCTTTTAAAAAATGACGATTTTGCTTCTTTGGGCAAATTGTCTCTAATTTTTCAAATCTTTCTGAAACACTGATCACACTTTCTCTAAGCCTTTAGAGCTATACTAGGGATGCCATGACTTGTCTTGATGCGTTCTATCTACATGTTTTGGATCTTTAGTTGCGCACTTACTTTATTGACTGTGATTAATAGGGTAGTCTTCCCGACCTGCATGAAAACCTAATTCGGACTTACTTCACCTGAAAATTGCGCATGCATAAAATCATAATTAGGAAAATCACTCGACTTTAGGTACCGAAAGGGTGTCGGTAAAAATACCGGCATAACCAAGTCCCCGAATCCAATTCCTCTGGTTCTGCAGAATCGAACGGATTCTTCCAACTGCTCGGTGAGGTATCTAGTCAACTTTCCAAAAATGACCGGTGGCGACTCCATTTGCATGCACACATTGCACATGTCACTCGACCACACTACGATCAAACCCGATTGACAATTAAATCTCTCGTCGCGATTTGGTATGGACTTGGGAGGGCTCGAGCTAAAGCCCCCGCATCTTAGACAAAGGGGCCTTGCAATCCATTAGCTCGAACGGAGGCCTCCAGGTCGATCGGGTCGTGACAAAGTGCAATATGTTTAGTATTTTTTGGACAATTTTCCCGGATTGAGACCTACCGTCTTTCATATAATTCTCATTTGTTCTTATAGCCGCTTTTGACTTGTGACATCTTATATGTTTTAGACCCAATTGATGTGATTTTCGATGACATGAAAAGCTCGTAGCAATCAGATTGAGAAAATTACAAAACTCCTGGTATCGCCAAGATCGAATCACCAAGATTTGATGGCATGGTATCTCGAAATGCGTTCATTAGGTTTCAATGTGGTATCATGTGAAAGCTCCCTCCAAATTCGTTTCCACTTGGTCAAACCATAAAATTAATAGGTGAAAACACGAGAATCTATGGGATACTTGATTTATGCAATAATCAATACAAGTGGGGTGTGAGGATGCTTAGGTCCCATTTGTTTCATAGAAAATGAATGATTTGAAAAATATATATTTTTAAAAAATTACCGTTTGAAGTAATTAGTCAATGAAAATTATTTTTTTCATTGAACATAATTTATGTCTAAATAAACATAAATGCTGAAAATATTTTTTTAAGCGATATAAACGATTATTCTTAGGAAAATATTTTTCAAATCATTCATTTTTCGTGAAACAAATAGAATCTTAGGGTGCGTTTGTTTCAGGGAAAGTGTTTTCTGGAATTCGTTTTCTGGATTTCACATATTTGGTTCGCCGAAAAAGAAAACGGAAAGCATTTTTCGGTAAACGAAAAATTTATGCATAAAATTAGAAAAGTGAATTCGTAAATTTAAAGAGGTGAAAACGCTATCTGGATTTTTTCCTCTCGTTTTTATTTATTTATGGTATTTTAGTATTGTTATTTTTTATTTTATTTTATTTCCTTCTTCCTCCACTGCGACGGCAGCCACGGGCGAGCTCGACATTGAGGCTCGCCTTCGGCCAATGAGTTCGAGTTCCGACGAGCCTCGAGCTCGCCTTCAGCCGACGAGCTCACCTGTGGACGGTTATTCTATACTCTGTGGATGATTATGAATTGAAGCATCATCTTAACCGCAATCAGAACTAAAGCATATGAATCTCTCATTGAGTACATAACTTGATTATGGAAACTAATTAAGAAAAATGCCTAAACTTTACCTACATTTTTCTTGAGTCACAGAACGTTATGAAAAGAAGTTCAATCTTATTTTTCAATAAAAACTCATAATCAAGTTTCTCACTCAATTTCAACAAAACTTATGTGTTTTATTACTCGATTGTTTAATGTTCACTCTTGTGAAAAAACTAAAAGGACACGACATTTACTATATAGATTAGGATTGACTTGCACATTTTCCAGAAAGGTTCAGGTGTCAATTTTACTAACTAGAATGTTAAAGACTCAATCAACAAACAACCCAAAACGCTTAGGGCTCATATAGCACATATATTGTGCTTTAAGAATCTTTATTATTAGTTGACATTTTACAAAAAGATTTGAGTTGTCAATTACACAATAGATTAACATTTGTTCAATTAGGGAGTATATTTGGATAATTTAGGGAATGATCTTATGCAAGTTAATAGCGAGTAATTTTTATTTAGAGGGAAATGGATTGTTATGAGAGAGAAAGATAATACTTTGAAAAGAGAAAAAAAAAATTGTTTTTAACTACCTCTTCCGGATGTTACTATAAGGTTCCATAGCGGTTACGGAACGTTCTGTTTGAACTTTTTGTCCAATGAGAAATTTTTCTCTAAGAAATTTTATCTGGAAAGAGAAGTATTTTGTATTTTTCCCTTAAATTTTTTATTTTTTTATTTTATGGAATCTAAACTATATATAACATAAGATACCTTTTCTTTTGATCCAAATATAATAAGATCATTGCACGCGTCGGACCTTCGTGGAATCATACACATTCACGGACCCCACAGGCCTAATTTTCCACGATGAGACTGGTGGTTGGGTATCTCAATAATGCAATGGAGGAAACTTCCAACACTCTCTGGCTCGTCCACAAGCCCTCGAGATTCATCTCTTTCCTCTCGATCAGTGTACTTTAGCTCCTGAAGATGGCGAGGAGGGACTCATCAAATATAACAACGGCCTTGACCACCGATAGGGGTGACGTCGAGTCGTTGCCAGGGGCTGAATTCGAGGTGTTCCTGAATTTTAGAGGGCCCGATACTCGACTGAATTTTGCCGACTGCCTCTATCACTCCCTAGACGGAGCTGGGATTCGCGTTTTCAGAGACGAGGAAGAGATCAGAAAAGGCGAGGTGATCGGAGGCGAACTGGAGCGCGTGATCAAGAGCTCCACAATCTGTATGCCCATCTTTTCTACAAACTACGCGTCCAGTGCGTGGTGTCTTCGCGAGCTTGCTTACATGGTGGATTGCTCAAGAAATAGGGATGGCAAAGTGACGATCCTGCCAATTTTCTTCGACGTGGATCCCGATGATGTCAAGCTCAAGACAGGGCTGTATGGCGACGCTTTGCAGAAGCACGAGCTAAAGCTTGGTTGGGATGTAGTGGAGCAATGGAAGGAGGCGCTGAGAGAGGTTGCTCATATCAAAGGATGGTATCTCAAAGACAGAGGGTAAGGTTTGACTTGTTTATCATCATCATCATCATCATCATCATCATCATCATTATGAGATATGAAATTTATATAGATATAATTTGTGAAAAATAGTCTCGTCCTTACATCAAAAGTAAAAACTATCCGGTCTATGTTTCATCAACTTATTGTTCAATTCATACATATTTAATAACTGCTCACTACATTGTCCACTAAATTCCATTAAGAAAAATTTGATTCATTTCATTTCATAGGGAGAATTACCAAAAAAGCCCTAAACCTATTACAATTATAACAATTCAGTCCTAAACATTTTTTTTGCCAATTTATTCATAACCTTTTTTTTTTGGTCATTCAAATATGGCAAGCGCAAAGCACATGCCTCATCGCTAGTTATAGATAATGGCTAACTTTTTTTTTATTACATTATGATTAATGAGTACTATTATGAAAAACACATTTTAAATCTAAATTACGTGATAGGATCAATTTTAAAATGATGGATAATAATCTTTAGTAGTAGTACATAAAAAAAAAGGAATAATATGATCACTATCAGATATCTAATGATTCTAAATCATAGTTAAGAAATATCACTTAATAGACCATTCAACTATACTTATAAATGTATAATATAATTTAAATTACAATGATATTTTTGACAAATACATGTGTTTTGTTTATATTCCAGCGTAGTTAAGATAAAAAATAGTCCCCAAAGCAACCACTTGTGTCTTTCTTGGATATGCTCAGTCCGGGTAGATGAAAAAAAAAGTAAATTAATTATTACAATACTCTCATAATTCACCAAACAAAAAAATTCGGAATCATTGTTCTATTCCATTCAATTCTCTGTCCATTCTGTTTCAGCGTACCAAACGCGACACATTAAAGGTCACAAGACCTTGTCTCTTCAATGGAAGACATCCTTTGTTTATGGCAAAAAGAGGCTCTATTAGTTTGTGTCCGTGATGGAGCCAGGATTTAGGTCCGGGGGCTGCCAAATTCATCGATGAAATATAGAGAGAAACAAAATTCTTTTACACAAGAGAAGTGAATAAACTTACGCAGATGACTCTTGATTTTAATTATGTGACATTCTAAAAGTTATTTTTCAGCAAGAACTCTTTTTCTAAAATATTCAATTGATGTTGGCTTCATCGTAATATAAGCAATATTTTTGTATGATGGAAAAATTTAAGTAAACAATGTAGTTTGCCATAGACGGCGTACAAATAAAGTCAACTTAAAAATCATAAATTCTTTTACTGGAAAAATAATACCAAGAAACAAAGAATTCAAAAGAATTGTTACTACATATAACGGAAGAATTTGGACTCAATATTCGATTTGCATCTTTTAGATAGAACAATTTTTTTCCTTTTTTTATTATCTAACTTCTAGTTCAATTCTATGCAGGTTTGATATCGGAGATAATTGCTCTAGCTATTAGTATTTGAATCCATGCAAACTAGAAAACAAAGCACAGACTATATGAGACCAATAAAAGAAGGAACAAAGAAAAAGGAAGAAAGGACAAAGGATTCAATTTATATAATTGATGGCTGAAGAAGCATCTTTTATAAAGTTTAAGTTCGCTCTTATCTTGACAATTTACATCTTCGACCATTGAACAGAATGTATAATTTCAATTCGTTGTAAGTAAATTGACATGGATTTTGATTGATCATTGTTTAAATTTGAAAAACAAAAAAGAGTTAGCTCTTGAAACTTTATACTATTTACAAAAAGGAATTGATACTTTTATTTTGGGGAGTCGGAAGGAGGGGGATTTACTTATAACGGAATCTTTTCCTATATATTTGCAGAGTATTTAATTTACAAAATTTTAATGAACTTTTTAAGTTAATGCTTCGATCTTTCTGACTAGACCCTTTGTATCTAATATGACAGCCAAGGTGAAGTCATTAGACTAATCGTCGCCGAAGTTTTGATCAAGCTGAATAAAAGATACAAATACCTACCCGATCAATTAGTTGGAATTCAGGATCATGTTGAAGACGTGGTGCGCCTGTTAGATGAAAGTTCTCCTGATGTACAGTATCTAGTAATTCACGGTATGGGAGGCATTGGTAAGACGACTCTTGCCAAGGTTGTCTTTAATCACATTTCTAGTCGGTTTCATGGGTGTAGCTTTCTCTCCGATGTTCGAGAAGCTACAAAGGGTGGCAAAGTCGTTCAATTGCAAAAACAACTATTGTCAGAAATTCTCAACTCCAAACCTGTGGAGATATCTGACTCTGATGCCGGGATTGAGCAGATTAAAAGGAGGTTTCGTGACAAGAAAGTCCTTGTTGTTCTTGATGACCTAGATAAGTGGAACCAACTCTCAAAACTTGCAGAAAAGCGTGATTGGTTTGGTCGAGGGAGCAGAATTATTATTACAACAAGGGACACAAACTTTTTACCGATTGAAGAGCAAAACCGAGAAAATAATGTCCAAACGCGTTTCGAAGAGTTTAAAGTCTATCAAATGAGAGAAATGCACGATGACAATGCTATTCAGCTTTTCAGCAAGCATGCTTTCAGAATGGATTCCCCTCCACAGGACTACAATTACATTTCTCACAATATTATTCGCAAAGCTGGTGGACTTCCTTTGGCTCTCGAGGTTATCGGTTCGTCTCTTTATTGTAAGAGTAAAAGAATTTGGAAAGACATGTTGAAGAAATTAGATTTAGTTCCCAATCAAGACGTGCTTGACAAATTGAAGATTAGCTTTGAAATGCTAGAGGATGGACAAAAAGAAATTTTTCTTGATATTGCATGTTACTTTATTGGTGAAGAAATAATGCATCCACGTTATATGTGGAAAGCGTTAGGTTTTTTCCCAAGAAGCGATATCATTGTCCTTAGCCGTATGTCTTTGATAAAGATCGTTGATGATAAACTGTTGATGCATGGCCTTCTCAAAGACCTTGGAAGAGAAATTGTTCGACAAGAAGATGTCAAAGTTCCTGGGAAGCGTAGTAGACTTTGGTGTCCCCAGACTGCGTTAGACGTGGTGCAGACTAGAAAGGTAAATTTGATTCACAGCTACTATCTTCTTGATCAGGAAACATGAGCTTGAAATTTGGAGTATATTCCTGGATGTGTTATATCATGATTATATCTAGCCAATAAGATTAATAGCTTACATTTACGATCTAAAAATAGAAATGGTTTGCTGGATAAAATATATAAACTCTCACATAGCTTTTTCACAATGATTAATTCCATCTACCACCTTATGTGCTCGTGAAATGTGTTATCTTTTGTCACCATAGAAAGTCCACTTGTTTCTTTTCATGTTACCAGGGAACAGAGGACATCATAGCACTCAAACTAACTGGACTTTCCAAAGAGCACAACTTTACAAGTGAAGAGTTTTCGAGGCTGCCTAACTTAAGGTTCTTGGAGTTAGAGGGGGGGAACTTGGCTGGAGACTTTAAAAATCTTCTCGCGAGTTTAAGATGGCTCTCTTGGCGCCGTTGCCCTTTAGACTTGCATGCAGTCAATCTATGTTTATGGAACTTAATCGTGCTCAAGCTTTCAGATAGTAACATTCCAGATGACTGGAATGGATGGAGCCCATGCTTGGTAAGGTTTCCTATCACATATATACATTTGTGGCCATTTGCTTTTACTTAATTTTCTAACTCTCATTTGTTTTGCAGGCGAATCGTGACTTGAAAGTTATACATCTCATAAGATGCCATCTATCGACAACTCCTGACTTCTCGACATGCTTGAATTTGAAGATACTGGTTGTTGATGAACATTGCCCAAAGTCTCTACAAATTGGTAGCTCTATCTGTAAGCTAGAGCACCTAAAGCGCTTGGAAATAATTGCAGACCAAGTTCAGCTGCCAAAGTTTTCCGCAAGCCTCCATTTTGACCTGTTTGCAGTGCCTTCTGCCATATGCAATCTAAAGTATCTGTCAAGTCTAAAGCTAGAGGGGCAGTGTATACGAGAGCTTCATCCATCTATTGGAGAGATCGCGGGCTTGACGAGCTTGTCTTTAAAGGGTTGTCATCGGCTTAGAAAGCTTCCAAACTCCATAGGGAAATTGAGATTGTTGCTCACATTGAATTTGTTTGACACAGGAATCACAGAGTTACCTGATTCTATTGGAGATCTCAAAAGGTTAGAGAAAATGAACCTGGGATTCACTCAGATAATGGAGCTGCGAAACTCCATTGGAGGACTAGAATCATTGCTCGAGTTACATTTGCAGGGCACAAAGATCACAGAACTGCCTGCTTCTATTGGATATCTTAAGAGGCTTGAGTGCTTAGTTCTAGCAGAGAGTATGATAAGAGAGCTACCGAAGGCCATAGGAATGCTGGAGAATCTTAAAGTGTTGAAAGCTGGCGGTTGTGGAAATCTTGAGGGAGAAATCCCCAGCGAAATCGGGCTAGTATCCTTTTTGGAGGAGCTAGACTTGTCAGGTAGCAAGGTGAGCAGAGTGCCAACCACCATTAATCAACTGTCTCATCTTCGAGAACTTCGTTTGGGAGATAATCGTAAGCTTGAAAGGTTGCCAGAACTTCCTGCGACCCTAAAACATTTATATTTCGTGGCGGAGACTGTGCTTGGCACCCGGGGACAAACTTCATCCAAGCGGATGGGGGAGTCACCAAAAGAGGAGGAGTGGAGTCTAAGTACAGATATCACGTGGCCTCCTCAGCTCTGGTCACTTCGCATATCTTGTGATGATCCTCGGTCTCTCACAAGGCTTCCTTTCAGTCTTTGTCGTTTGGAATTAGGAGATGTCAAGGCACCGATAGAACAGCCATTCTTTTCCAACTTGAGATATTTGAGATATCTGTCCGAGTTAACGCTCTTTAGATGTTGGTTGAGAGAGATTGAGTTTGAACAGCTAGAGAGTCTCCAGAACTTGACTGTGGTGGAGTGTGAATCGCTGGTGAGGCTATCGGGTCTATCAAGCTTAGGGAAGCTCAAAGAGCTGACAGTGTGGAATTGCTCGCAGCTAATCGAGATTCAAGATTTGGGGGAATTGAGATCGCTGAAGGAATTATTAATTAAGAATTGTAGCTCCATAGAAAGGTTACCCGATCTATCAAAACTACATAAGTTGCAGACATTACGTCTCTTTCATTGTGAATCACTGCAAGGTTTGCCGGATATACCAAAGACATGTCATGTCTATGTCCATCGATGTCCAATGTTAGGCGAGTCTGTGGACAACTACAAAGCTTGCGAAGAATGTAGGAAATTGGACATGGATGTGGATGGCGTGTGAGGTTTGCTCAAATGATCAAACTCAAAACCGGAAGGATTTGGAACAATTCAGGTTTTTGTAAGACACTCCCTTCAGGTTTTTGTATTGCGTAATCCATTTTGAATACATATCCATATGAAATAGAGGAGTAGTGGTCCTTTAACAACAAGCAGAAAGCTCTTGTGACATTATATTTTCCATTGTTTTTTAACAAATAGTCCATTTTAGCGGACTGTCTATATCACTCCATGGACGGAGCCGGCATTCGCGTTTTCAAAACGAGGAAGAGATCAGAAAAGGCGAAGGGATCGGAGGCGAACTAGAGCGTGCAATCAAGAGCTGCACAATCTGTATTCCCATCTTCTCCGTAAACTACGCGTCCAGTGCGTGGTGTCTTCGCGAGCTTGCATGCACGGTGGATTGCAAAGCGATAATCCTACCGGTTTTCTTCGATGTGGATCCCAATGATGTCAAGCTCAAAACCGGGCTGTACCAGGACGCTCTACAGAAACACGAGGAGAAGTTCGGCTGTGAGGTTGTGCAACAATGGAAGGGGGCTCTAACCGAGGTCGCTCGTATCAAAGGATGGGATCTCAAAAATAGAGGGTAAGGTTCGAGCTTTTCTTGTTTTTATTCCAAATAGTTAATTCGACTGCTAAGTCTATAGTATTGCGATAGTTCCTATTGGTTGGGATGGATCTATCTACCGAAAAAGGTTGGGGGACCAAGATTAAAAGAAACTCTTGCTAATACTTTTATTAAATAATCACTCCATTCCTTAAAAAATGTTACGTAATCTGCCGACAATTACGCCAGCGTATAGAGCGTGTCTCAACACTAATAATAAATAGTGGCTAATATTTTTTATTATTCAAGTATAATTACTGAACAATATGTTTGGCAGCGATGTAGTGCAGCGATGGAAGGAGGCTCTGGGGAAGGTCGTGTCACACCCCGAACCCCGGGCCCGCGAACATCCCTTCCGAACGTCAGGTCAAAAGATGACGTCCCAGGCAGATCACCGACCCATTTCTTTTTATCTTTCGATTACGCAAGCGGAAGCAGATATAACCCCAGACAACAAATCAATAGGGATAGAAAAGCAGGAGATACAACAAACATCAACAAACCCTTTTTTTTATAAGCTTGATTAGGCCGCAAGAAAAACATATATTACACAAGTCCGTCTTGGACCGATCCCTTAGACCCACCAAAAGATATTGGGTTGGGTCAGGGCGCTACTGCCGATACACTACTGCTACACTACCGACTATTTACAAGACAGCCTCCAAAAACTCCTCCACAGCTCCTCCAAACCCCCTGGCTAACGACACCGGGTCAACCCTGATAACCAGGGGGCGAATCTGGGTCCTCCTCCTCAGAACTCGGATCTGGGTCCTCGACCTCCCCATCCGACATGTCAAGATCCGTCGTGTCCCAGGTCTGAACGATCGGACCCGCACTCGAGGGTACATCAAACCCCCGAATCGGTCCTATGAGAACACCAGCCTGACACACGAACCAGGCCTTGAAAAGGTGTGCCACATAGTGTGGCAACCCCTCATTGACCCAAACGGTCGTCACGTGCGGTTCCCACACGTCGTTAGAATTGACGACATGACGGTAATGAAGTACCATGGTTAGGTCGACAAGGACGCCAAACCTAACGTGGCGCGCGGCCATCTCGAAGACCTGAAAGACGATCAGCCAAAGCGCATGAGATATGAATCTTAGCGGGTCAACGCCTAAGTCCGATTAGGACGTTGATTCACGCATGCAGTCTAACAATACTAGCGAACTAATCCCAACATCCAGAAGACAACCACATGCAACGTACCTCGCCTTGAGCCATACGACGTATATAACATGGCAGGGAAATATGCAATAAATCAGTCAATCAACCAGAACATTCAGCCAAAATCATGCACAATGCAACAAGCGCGTTCCGGTCATCACGGCCAAGAGATACCTCACTCTCGCCACAGTACAACCTCACTGCTAGTACTCTTCCGGATTAACCGGGCGTCGTCCTACTACGTTACAGCGACGGCATCCGATAGCTCCCTCAAATTCTCTAAGGCGAGCACACCAGGAATCATTCCATAAAGGACTACGGACCAACACAAGTTGCGACCGGCATCTAATCAACCGTGGTAATCCGGACTATCCATTGCCGGCACGAACTGACAGGCAACCAATAAGCCATGGAAGCCCGGACGGTACGTCGCCGGCACACAGACTTATCAGGCAGCGACCCATGCCAACAAGGGTATCGCTTGTGTCCCCAGTTACGTTAGGGTGACACAGTAAAACCAACGCGTGACCTCACGTTCCACACAGGCACACAAGCCAATTCACATTCACATCATGATTAAAACCCGGCCTGCGGCCATTTTCATGCTCAAAATCACAAATGGGTCACGCGAATATTAAATTCCAATTCAACATGGCATATCGACACTAGTGTGATCATTCAGCATTTAAGCGCAATCAACACTCAGTCCGATCCACGATCAGTCACCACAAATTATCGGGCACAATACAATAGGCAATTAACCATGGTAACTATTCCACCTAACCACGGTTAATCCAACTAACCACAGTAGTTAATTGTTCTACCACAGTAACTATCCACTAACTATAGTAACTATTTAACCTAACCACAGTTAACTATCTAACCACGGTAACTATCTATTTAACTGCGGTAACTATTTAATTAACTACAGTAACTCACTAATTAAACTACTAAGTGCAATTAACTGCCTAATCAGTGATTAGGGATTAACTCACTAATTAACTAGCGGTGACGGTCGGCGGCGAACGGCGATGGGCGGCGGTGGCGGCTGTGAAATTTCCCGGCGGTGGTCCCTACGGACCCGTCTCGACGATCTGGACGCAACCACGGTGTCGGTTTTCAAAGGCGATACCCGAACGACGACGAATGGTGGTTGGACAGTGGCTGGTCTCGCGGCCAAACGACGACGGCGGCCTCGGCGAACGGGCCTGCAAGCTCGGCCGGGCTGAACGAGCGACGGTGGGGCGGCTAGAGCTCCGGCGGGGCTGAACGAGCTACGGCGATGCACGGCGGTGCTCGGGCAGCAGCTGGATAGCGGCGGCTTGGACGACGAGAGGCTCGGTGAGGCGCGGCGGCGGCCTAGGGCACGAGCGGCGGGAGGGTGGTTGGCGGTCTGGCGGCTCACGGTGGACGGCGGCGGCAAGATGAGGTGATGAAGATGGTGAAGTGAAGAAGATGGTGATGGCAACGTGAGAATGGAGGGGAAGGGGTGCACGGCCAAAAAGGGAAGAGAGAGGGAAGAGAGAGAAAATGATCTTTGGGGGCATTTTGGTAATTTCCAAGGTCAAAGGGCAATTTGGTAATAAGCCATGGTAAAAAAGGTGGATTTGACTTGGCATTTAAGAGGTGGGGCCCACGGTCATTCGGTATTAATTATTTCTGGCGTACATGAATAATATTTGAGGGTATTTCGGTAGTCTGACGATTTAGGACTGGTTCAGAATATTTGGTTTAGGGTCGGCACGGTCGCGAAGGAATTCGGCGAGAGTTATCTACGGCGCGACTAAACTAATCGAACTACAATTAACTACGCTTCAATCGACGATCAACATCCTCCAGATTGAACGATTTTCGCATCCGCTAAATGTCACTCAATTCCAAGAATTCCAATATTATTCATTTAATAAGCCTTGAAATTTTGGGACATCACAGTGCTCGTGTCTTGATAGTGTGATCTATCGTGGTATAGGAGCGACACTTGCCCTTTGTAATCTCGAGTGCTGATTACTAGTGGAATCTAGTCGTTGTTAAGGCTGTGAGTTCTGAGAGTGGATGTATGCTTACTCATAAGCCGAACCACTGTATATCTGTGTGTGATTTTCTCTACTACTGCTTGTTTTACTTAACAATATCACACACATTGTTTCACTGCATGTAACCATCATCACTAGTGATTGTTTATTATTCTGTAAAAGTTTTTAAAACATCACCACTCAACCTATTCAACCTCCCATTGTAGGTTGATTTTTAGCCCCAATAGCTTCTACCGAGCCACAAAGGGCATCGTCAATGATTCTCTATCGCTATCCAAAATCCCCGACGTCGCCAATGTTGCTTGCTGTGTCGATCCTGCGAGTCACCAAATCTGCTGAGGCGACAACAATGTCGGCCTTCTTGTGACGAGCTGCTGCCCCGAGGCCTATCCAGTGTGACCCACTGCTGTTGTCCCTTCGTCATCGAGAGATCGACACCCGCCATGACTCGAGGTTGTGCATGACGTACTTGGCTGCTTGTGTACCCGTTGCGGCCCTTCATTGGCATTTTGCTTGTTATTGTTTTGTATATTAACCAATGAAGCCTCCACCGTGCCTTGCTGTGAGCCTCGTCGGTCCAGCCGTCCTTGCTGAGAAGCAAAGCTCACCACTGAAGCTCCCCTTGCCATGAGCGCGATGAGCATCATTGGCCATTGTCGCCGTGAACCAAGAGCACCACGTTCGCCCCAGCCGTGCACCGTCCAAGGCTATTAATCACCCATCAATGTTCAAATTTGGGAAAGTTAATGCCCGAGATTAGGTAAATTTCTTATCTCTAGTGATTTGAATATTTAGTTGCCTATTTTGGTGCATATCATTATCTAATGCATATCTTTTGAGCCAAAGGTGATTGATTAGGAAATCTTTCCTCATCCGCCAACCACATACAAATTTTTAATTTTACTTATAAGCCTTTAGATGGATTATTAATTTAGCGGGTATTTTAAATTTGATAGGTTGATCGATAAGGCATTAAATCAATTATCGAATTTAAAAGAAATCGCGGAATATTCAAGTTGATTTATCCGCTTCCATATTTGAATTATCTTATTGGATTGTTATCTCTTGCGATATATATCTGCGTGATTTAAAATCTTAAAATATATTGCTTGTAGATAATGTTGCATATAGATTAGATTCGCATATCATTCTAGATAGAATTATTTGTTTAAATTAAATTGCCTAGATAATATTTGCATGTTCAAACGATTTCTAGAATAGGTTAGATAGGCATTGCATTCTAGATAACATTTCATGTTTAGGTCATATTTCATATTTAAAATAGTCCATTCTAGATATGATAGGATTAGGATCGATTTCATGCATAATCTAGGTCAAATAACTACTATTTTCTAGATAGTTTAATTTTGCATGTCATGAATTTCAAAATGATAACAAAATGTCATCAATGCTATGTCATTTAGAATCGTATGTCAGGTTAGTTAATTCATCATGTAGCTTACATGTTAGGATTATTTTTATTTAATTGCATGTCACTAGGATAGTCATGTAGTTTAAGTAAATTCATGTTATATCCATTCATCTTAAGTTAGATAGCATTTTATTATGTCATTGTATTTAGATTAGAATTCATGTATTGCATATAGTTTAGTTTTCATCTAAAAAGGGAAAATCAAAAAGAGAGAATTAATTGCTTGGTACATCCTCCCTGCTTACATTTATCTTGAGTTATTAAGTGGTTTATTTCGTTGATTGCTCACCCGCATGATAACCTATGTCTTAGTGACTTAGGTAAAAATCCATCAAGCTGTTTGCTTAAATATTTTCAAAAATAAAATGAAATGGTACCGAAACTGCGTTAAAGTAATCTAGCGTAACCAAGACCCCGAACTCATTATCTCTGGTTCGTAGAAATAGAATATTCGTCCCACAATTTTATTTAAGTGTCTCATCGACTTGCCGTAAATAGATGAGTGGCGACTCCGAGTTAGATATTGCATGTTAAGATATAAACCCCTAAGTTGCAATTTGGTTTGTACTTGGGAGAGTTTGAGCTAGGATAATTCAATAATTAGCCTAGCAGGCCATTAGCCTAGGATATTCTCGGTAAGGGAAATTTTAGGTTGCGACAGCAGTTCACAGCGGCAATGGGACTCCTTGGCGATGTCGTCGATGATGTTGGGCTGCTATTCACGGTAGCTCACGGACGAGCTGTAGCAGCGGCTCGCAGAGGGACATGGTTGCGACAGTGTTGGCTACGGTGTCGAGAGACTGGATTGGCATTGTCCTGTGGCTGCTCGTTGTTGGGGGCAGCAATTTGCTGGGGTTTTCTAAGTTGACACAAATGGACAGCGAAGTAGAGACAAGCAGGGGCTCGTCGGATGTGCTCGTCGCAGCTCGGCGGGGATGGCGAGGCTGGTAGAGACCTCGGAATAGCGGCATTGGGCTCTATGGTCGCCGGTTGGGGGTAGCGGCAATGACGACGTCAGCGGCGAGGAGGTCTTGAAAGAAACGAAAAAGAAAGAAAATTTGTAGGAATTTTTGTATTTCCTCAACTTGTCTCTAGCATGTACAATGTTATGTAAATATAGTACAGAGTATGGACAATAAATGGAAAAAAAATATATTCTAAGGAATCAATTCTAATCTTAAATTGATTTACTCTAATCCTCGATTGATTTCTAATATCAATTCAGATCTGGATTGATTTCCATATCTCGAGCTTATCTTCCAAGACTCCCCCTCAAGCTGGTGGCTTATAAATGTCTAAGACACCGAGCTTGCTAAAAAAGTTATGCATGTTATCTGTGACATAGGGGTTTTGTGAAGATATCCGTAGGCTGTTTTGTGGTTCCAATTCCTCTTGTCTCAATTATCCCTTCTTGGATCTTGTCTCGAGTGAAATGGAAATCCACTTATATGTGTTTTGTTCTCTCACAAACTATGGGATTCATCGCAAGTTTGAGAGCTGCATCATTATCACAAAATAATTTGGTTGATCCCTTAACTTGCGCTTCAAGGTCCTGAAGTAGACCTCGTATCCATACTATCTCACAAGTAGTTTCCGCCATGGCTCGATACTTAGCTTCAGCTGATGATAATGAGATAGTCGATTGCTTCTTTGTCTTCCATGAAAGCAAGGATTCACCTAGCTTAATGCAGAAACCAATGATGGACCTTCTACTCATAGGGTAAGTTGCATAATCCGTATCACAATAGGCCGTCATTTCCATGTTGCATTTCCGTAAAAGAAGTATCCCAAGTCCTGGGCATTTCTTTAAATATTTTACTACCGTCAAAGCTGCATTCATATGAGACTATTTTGGACTATGCATGAACTGGCTTAATGTTTGTATTGCATAACATATATCGGATCTGGTCATAGTCAGGTATATGAGTTTTCCAACGAGCTTTCTGGTAACTTGATGGATCTTTAAGTATAGGGCCATCTTGAATTATTCCCACATCGTAATCAACGGTGGTTAATTTGACATTCTGCTCGATAGGAATAATAGCTGGCTTGCATCCTGATAAACTTGTTTCTGATATAATTTCTAGTACGAATTTAGGTTGACTGAGAGAGATTCCTTAGTCCAGTCGGGCAATTTCAATTCCAAGGAAATATTTGGGTGACCCCAAATCTTTAATGTGAAATGTAGAGTGCAAATATCCTTTAAGATTCTCGACGACGGTCTCATCATTTCCCACAATCAATATGTCGTCAACATATATCATCAAGTAGACAGATGACATACCTTTCATCCATGTAAACAGGGCATAGTCATGTCTAGACTACTGAAAACCTGCAGTTGTGAGCGCGTTGGCAAATTTGGCGTACCACTGTCTGGAAGCTTGTTTGAGACCATAAAGGGACTTGTGGAGACGACATACCCTAGACTCCCCCTGTCTCCGTAAACTCAGAGGAAGATCCATATAAATTTCTTCATCTAAATCACCATGAAGAAATGCATTATGCACATCCATTTGATGTAACTGCCAGTCATGAAATGCAGCCACCGACAAGAAAGAGTGAACTGTGACATCTTTGGCTACAGGAGAAAAGGTTTCGTGGTAATCAAAACCTTCTCTGTGTAAATCCCTTAGCTACTAATCGAGCCTTGTATCTTTCAATAGAGACATCTGCCCTATATTTAATTTTATATACCCACTTGTATCCAATCGGCTTACGGTGAGGAGGTAGCGACATAATCTCCCAAGTTTGATTTTCAATTAAAGCCTGTAATTCTACTTCCATTGCCCTTTGGCAGCGTGGATCAGTTAGTGCCTCATCATAGCAAGATGGTTCGCGTTCTTCCGAGATATCACCAAAGCAGTACATATGTTCTGGTGAGAGTCGATGAAAGGAAACATAGGATGAGATTGGATAATGAGTACCTTGGGAATTGAGAGCAGCACAGACATAATCTTTAGTCCATATAGGTGGACGTGTGTTACGGCCTGAGTGTCGATGTAGATCATGCATGGGCATAGAGGATGATGGTTCCTCAACAATGGGTGCTGATGTAGATCTGCCCAATGAAGGGCTAGATGCTTCTTCAGTTGTCTTGACTAGATGTTTAATCGCTTGTTCCAAAGGAGATGGTGAATATGATGTTGGATGTGCCAGAGGTCCAACTAGAAAATGTTGAGGACCCTCGGGTATTTCTTCTTCAGAGAGGAATCGATGAGAGTTAGGCATTGTGCCAGATTCTTCATTTGATGACTGGTCATCACGGAATGGAAATATGTCTTCATGAAAAATAATATCCCTGCTTACGAAGAAATCACATGTAGAAGGCTCAAAAACATGATACCCTTTTTGTAAGCTTGGATATCCCATAAAAATACAACGACGGGCGCGGGGACCCAATTTGTCTCGAGGACCCACTGTGGTGACATAACACAAGCAGCCAAAAACTTTCAAGTGATGAAGCTCTGGTTTCTTTCCAAAGAGTAATTCAAAAGGAGTTTGTCCGTCGAGAATTCGAGTAGGCATGCGATTGATCAGATAAGCTATCATGACCACACAATCTCCCCAAAAAGTTTCTGGAATAGAAGCCTGAAATTTAAGGGTACATGCGACTTTCAAAAGATGACGATGTTTGTGTTCCACGACCCCATTTTGTTGTGGGGTGTAGGTACAAGAGCTTTCATGTAAAATGCCATGGGAAGAAAGAAAGGAAGCATATTCATTATTGAAGAATTCCTTACCATTATCAGTACGAATGCGCTGAAGGGATTTCCCAAATTGACTTTTTGATAGAGAGAAGAACATTTTTAGATAAAAAAGTACTTGACTCTTTGATTGCATCAGGAAGACCCACATGGCATGGGAATGATCGTCTACGATTGTAAGGAAGAATCGAGAGCCATCATGATGTGGAGTATGGTATGGACCCCAAACATCAACATGAATTAAGGAAAAAATACTGCTGGCACGAGTTGTACTAGATGGAAAGGGAGTTCGAGATTTTTTGCTAGGGGACAAATATGACATTGAGGGTAAGGAAAGAAAGCACCATGACCCATTCTTTGATGCGAAAGAAATTGTTTATCAATGGTAGTCATGTTACACAATGATTGTTTATTCAAGGGAATGCAAGACAAATTGAAATCATTTAGAAAGCTAGTCCAAAAATAGAGTCCTTTGGAGATATTGTCCAAGCCCATCAGTTTGCCAGTCGAAAGGGCCTGAAAGAAGCAATTATCAGAATTGAAAAAAACATGACATGAGTTTTCCTTACAGACTCTAGACACCGAAATGAGATTGAACTGAAAATATGGTTCGTAGAGGACATTATGAAGAGTAATGAGAGGGCTAAGTTTCACGGTGCCAGTTATCGTGACGTATGTGACGTTTCCATTTGGCAGTCGCACTGATGTGGGATGGCTCAATTGTATATAAGTATCAAATTTTTTTTTTATCGCAGATGATGTGGTCACTAGCACCTGAATCAAATTATCCATACATTGCTCGAAATAGAATTCATCAGACAATAAGAAATACCTGAAAAACTCCCTGCCTTGTCAGAAGTATCCAATTTTTGCAGGGCCTTCATGAGTTGCTGGTATTGTTCATAAGTGATGGGCTGATTATTCAAATTAGCATTAGGACCTGTTGAGCCAGAGATTTGATAAGCTGCTGAGAATTCCTTTCCCCTTTTTCCTTTTTCATCGGGTTTCCCATGTAATTTCTAGCAATTGTCAATTGTATGATGCAGACGTTTACAGTAATAGCAAAACAATTTACCTTTGCCTTTGGAATTTTGCCCATAATATTTTGATGATGACGTGGCAAAAATCTAGCCATTGGATGATTTAATCGTGCCCTCACGTCCACCGTCTGATTGAGACGCGTGATTGATGATTCTCAAGTCGTCTGATCGTTGCATGTGATTGGGGCCGTCGGTTCCTTGTCCTTTTAGGGTTCGTGAATATTCCCCGAGACCTGACACTGCTCCTCTCCAGCTTGTTCCGCAAGTTTTGCTTTCTAGATCTCGTTGCTCGCCGTGAGCTGCGAGCAGAATACTCTCTGCTCCTCTTGTGTATTATGACGAGGTAAGTCTCTGACTTTCTTCTTGCACGGCCAATTGGTAAATTCGACCGAGCGATGGCACAGGATCCATGGCCAAAATCTGAGATCTAAACGGGAGGTAAGTATCGTTCAAAATTAAGAGGAATCGTGTTACCTTTTCCCGTTCTTTTATGGCCTTATACTGTTTTAAGGTGGATTTCGGCCCTTCGAGTTTCTCCTCGGCCACTTCCAGCTCATTCCAGAGTGTCGAGAGGTTGTTGAAGCATGCCGTGATGGACATGTTTCCTTGCTTCAGCTTTGAGAGTGCCTAAGTAAGCGAAAAAATTCTTGCTCGATCCAATTTGCCTTACATTTCTTTAATGTTGTCCCACATGATTTTCGAGTCTTCTGTCGACGGTAATCCGGCTATGACGTCTGGTGCTATACAATTACCAATCCATGTGCGGACTAGTTGATTACATTTTTTCCATTGTCCTATCAATCGATCCTCGGTCGGAATCAAAACTGTTCTGTTGAGAAAACCATCCTTGTCCTTCGTGACGAGGGCTTGCCGGAATTCTTGTGCCAAGTTGAATAGTTCTCTGGTCCTAAAAATTGATGTGCGACGAGCCGCAGTTCTGGTCCATCGGCAGTGGAAACGTACGGTGGATCACTAGGCTCCGGGAGACCACTGGCGACCATGATTGAGTACGGCAGAAATCCGGGTTGAAGGATCGGGTAGGAATTTGCTCCTAGACTCGAATTACCCGATTCGGATGCTTGACCCACATTGAGCCATCCCGGCTCGATGGTTTGGTTTGCCTTGTTTACGGATGGTGGGCTTCCATCGGGGTGGGCATTATTTCCATGGGCCTGATTTTCTGGCCATGGAACATTTTGAGTTGGCCCGTAATACCAACGATTATGCTGTACCTGGAAAGGCAGACACTAGAAAGGTTGACCCGTAATGGGCCGGCCCGGAATGGGTTGCTCCTGACTGATGGCAACTCCAGCATGTGGATTTAAGGTAGTGTCCTCTCCTTGCGATATTACTGGTGGCAACTCCTCTTAAGTGTCTCTCTCAGAAGCTGATGGTAGGTTTTTTGTCATGGTATCGGTAAGGAAAAAAAAATTCCTTCGATGGTTTTCTAGTGTTTCAAAAAACTGATTCTTACGCTGGAGTGCTAACCTTGTTTTGCAGGTTATTGTTCCCTCTTTCCAACAGCGAGGAAAGAAAACTTCGGCAGGCAATCAATGATTTGTGCGGAAGCTAGGCCATGACTTCAAAGAAGCTCTAATACCATGAAAGAAATGAAAAGAAAGAGAATTTGTAGGAATTTTGTATTTCCTCAACTTGTCTCTAACATGTACAATGTTCTATAAATATAGTACAGAGTATGGACAATAAATGGAAAAAATATATTCTAAGGAATCAATTCTAATCTTAAATTGATTTACTCTAATCCTTGATTGATTTCTTATATCAATTCAGATTCAGACTGATTTCCATATCTCGAGCATATCTTCCAACAGGTCTCGTGGCCATTCGATGTTGTGGACAGCGGCTCGTTAGGGCTGCCTCGGTCGGCGCGGACGGAGACCACCAAGTGGAAATCTAACCTTTATATAACATAATTTACTTTAGAAAAAAATATTTGGCATTTTTTTCCTTTAAATTTTTATTGGAAATCTAACCTATATATAACATAATTTACTTAATTAAATAGAATGTACCATATGAATGAAATGTTTTCTTTATCTTAAGTTTGAAAAGGTGATTACAGGCATCGTAGCTTCGTAGAAATAGACATTCACTTGCACCACGGGCAATTATATATATGGATAGATGGAGTCCTTACTCATTGAATAAAAGTAAATGTGAATGGAAGTGCGGTCCCTGCGATTAAATGTAAACCCTTGACCTTAAAAAGGGGTATGTCCCCTACATTTTCTAAATTGAATAGAATTAAATGTGAACCCTTGACCTTAAAACAGGACTATGTCCCCACCATTTCCAAAATTTTCTACGGTGATAGAAGTATTTTTGGTGTTAGGAAATTATTCAGCCCTTCCACAAAAAAACTCAACGCAAGGGAGGAGACTTCCCACGACTCTCTGACTTGTCCATAAGAATCTGAACGATTAATTTGTCACGTTTGATGTTCTGTTTTTTCTTTATGTAGATTGATATTTTATACCGTCATGATTTTTCATTTTTTCTGTTTTGTATTTGTCACTCGTGATTGGGAGCTTGTCATAAGTTACTTTCAAGGCAAAAAAGGACACCATAAGTGTCAAAATTTATGTATAGTGCCCACTTTAGTACAAAAATATTTCGCCGGCTCCCTTTTGTGCCAAATCAGAGAAAAAAATGATCACTTAAGTGCCCGCAATATACATGGAAAAACCAAAATGGAAAAAACTCCTTGGCTCTGATACCAATTTGTTGCGGAAGAACGCCAAGAGATGCACGAATTTTAGCGCAAAATAGTGAAGGATGAAAGCAAAATCAAAATGCACGAGACACGATATACGTGGAAATCCCAAAACGGGAAAAACCACGAAGAGAGAGAGGGGTTTCACTATCTTCAAGAATAAATGCAAGCGTGCAATCAAAGATCTAACTAGAAGAAGTGAAGAACAACAAGATAAGGGGCAGAATGTGGAGGTAAGCGTTACAATGAATTATGCAGCGTATCCCTTTTAAAGCCCCATTCTAAAAAACCTAAAAACAAAAATGCATGGTCCAAAATACCATTATCACTAATTTGAAAGTAAAAAAACTTAACACTTGGCAATTTTTTTAAAAAAATCAGTCCACGTGAAAAAATAAATTAAAAATGAGCTAAACTTTATGAAAAATAAGCTAATTTTTTTAAAAAAAATTAACTGAAATTTAAAAAATAAGCTAAAAATATAAAAAAGTAAAAAAGTGAAAAAAAAAAGGGCTTGGCGGTGGTGAGGGCTGTGGCTACAAGTCCTTTCTTATTTTTTTTCAAACTTTGTTTTATTTATTTTTTAGCTTTTTAGCTTATTTTTCTAATTGTTTATTTTTTCAATATATTTTTTAACTTTTGGTTTTTTTTATTGGTGATTGGATTCTCGAGCGAGCCATATAGGTTGAAGTTATTAATAAAAAATTGTCACATAGGATTTCCGGCCAAGCAGGCTGAAGTTGGCACTCAAATAATTGTTTTTCAAAAAAGAGGCACTTAAGTGATCTGAAAAAAAAAATTGACACTAAAGTGAGCGCCGTATACAAACTTTGGCACTTCTAGTGTCCTTTTGCCTTTTTTTTTCAAGTAATCCACATCATACAGACTCCTTATTCTTTCTTAATACGAGTTTTATATCGAGAAAAGTACCAAAAAAATCTTAAACCAATTGCATTGGTGATAATTCTGTCCTACACCTTTCAATTGGACCAATTTAGTCCTAATTCATTTTGCATTGGCATCAATTTAGTCCATCCAGCCAATTTAGGCCGGACATTGCTGACGTGGACTCCCTCCATCCTACGTGGCATAGCCCGCGCCTAGGTGGACATTTTTTTCTACAATTTTTTATTTTTAATTTTATTATTTCCCTTTGTTTGGTTTTTTCTTTTTCTTTCCTAGGCTAGGGTGGCCTCGCCTAGGCGATCCTCTTCCTTGACGCAAGGCCAACCCTTGCCCAGGCTAGGGCGAGGTTGGCGAGGTTCGCTGGGTGTTGCACTTAGGGCACGGTTCGCCGGGCGTCGCACTCGCCCAAGTGAGGCCTGACGAGGGGGGCCTCGCCAGCCATGGCCTGTGGCCAATTAGCAATGACCGGCCACCTACAAATAGAAAAGGGGAAGCGAAAAAAAGAAAGGAAAAAAAAACGTATAATAAAATTATAAACAAAATGAGCACGTCAGCACCGGTCATGCCATGTAGAACGGCCAGCGTTCACATCAGCGATTTCCAGCCTAAAATGTCTGGATGGATGGATTGCTGCTAATGCAAAACGGTTTTGGACTAAATTGGTCAAATTGAAAAGTTTAGAACTAAATTGGTACTAATGCAATATGTGACGTCCTGAAATTCCAAGACTTGTAAAATTAAATAATACTAGATTTTTGGGATTTAAGGGACAAATATCGAACTTGAATTCATTCGATCTGGAAAGATCAGGGTAGCCCCTATAGCGAATATCAGTAGAGTTTAATTAGTTTAGTCGCACCGTAGAATTTAGCGTCGAATTCCTTTGCGCCTGAGCTTGACCTTGACCAAAACACGTTCAGTCGTCTAAGCCAAATGACCAACCAGACCTAAATTAATCAAATTACCATTTTACTCTCGGATATTATTCATATAACCCGAATGCCATAAATACTGACTTGATCGTGGGCCCCACCTATTTATTACCTTCAACTCAAAAGTCAAACTTCTCTCTCTTACTTTTTCTCTCTTCTCTCTCCTCTCATTCACCCCCCCACTACCGGCCACCTCTCTTCCCCCTTACTCTCTCTTTTTCCATTTTCTTTTGGACAACCATCTTCCCCTCTCTCCTTTGCTCGCCGACCACCATCGCCACCTCTCGTCGTCGCCGCCACCGGGTCTGCCGCTGTAGCCGTGCTGCTCGCCGCCGCCCGGTGCTGTTGCCGCCCACCCGCTGCGACCCCACGAAGCCCCGTCGCCCGCCGAGCCCCTCACCCCGCGGCCTCACCTCACCCGTGCCCCCTCCTCCTCTGCTTAGCCTCTCCCAGCCCCTGCCTCCATTCCGCCAAGTTGAACCGCCGCCGCCCGAGGCCTCGCCGAACTCCACCGCCGCACCCCTAGCATTCGTCGTCGCCGTCCAGCCGTCGTTCGCAGTTGTTCTTCGCCGTTCGCCGCTGTTCGTGAGTCATCGTCGTCCACCGTCGTTGTAGTCGCATTCGCGACCTCGAGCTGAGCCCGAAGGCGTCGTCACCGCCGTCATCGTCACTGGTCGTCGTTGTGAGTTAACCCATAATCTTTGATTAGGCCATTAATTACACTTCGTTTTAGATTAGGATAGCTACTGTAGTTAATTAGGTAGTTACCGCAGTTAATTAGATAGTTACCGTAGTTATTTAAAAGTTACTGTGGTTAGTTAGATAGTTACCATGGTTGGTGGATAATTGTTGTGGTAAGTTGGTTTTACTGTGGTTAGAATAGACTGGTTAATATTTAACTACTATCGAACGCTGATTGGTTAATTGCTGGTTGACTTGAGTGCTTGATTGCTTGGATCTACTGGGTTATCACTTAGGACAGAATATCATGTTTAACTAGAATTGAATATTCGTATGATTAATTGCGTCCTTTGAGCATGAAAATGGCTGTTAGCCGATTTTGAGTATACTCATGATTGTGACTGCATTGGGCTAATACGAAGTAAGAATTTCCTTGGTGGCCTGGTGTATTTGTGTGGTCACACGATGATTTAACGTCACCCTAACGTAACTGGGGATGTAGCGGTACCTTTGTTGGCTTGGATCTGTCGTCTGATATGTCTATGCCGGCGGGAGTTCGGATGTACACAGCTTATTGGATGTACGACAGTTTGTGCCGGCGAGGCCGAAATCACATGACAGATCGAATGCCTGTCGCAGCTTGTGATGGACCGAAGTTCCTTACAAGAAAGCCTGGTATGTCCGCCTTAGGGGTCTTGAGGGGCTATCAGTTGCCGTCGCCGGAACAGAGTTGCTCGACGCCCGGTCCTGCTGGAAGTGTACCAACGGTCGAGCTGTACTGTGGCGAGAGTGAAGTATCTCTTGTGTTATTAACTAGAACACGCGTGTTGCATTATGCATGATTCATTCCTGAGTGTTCTAATTGTGTGTTTTGACCAATCAACATGTTACTGCCATGTGATATCTGCTGTCTTGGCCAAGGCGGGGTGAGTCTGCATGTGGTTGCCTATTGGCTATTGGACCGTGCTTGTCTGTTTAGTGGCTAGAGCGTAGCGTGCATTGCACGATGGTGATCTGCTTTTGTTCTTGCGCTACTTGCTTAGGCTGCCTGAGTGAATCGATGTCCTAATCGGACTTAGGCGTTGACTCATGGAGATTTTATATCTCATTTGTTGTCGTTAACAATTTTCAGGTCCATAGTATGGTTGAGCGTCACGTTAGGTTCGGAGTACCCACCGACCAGTCCTTTTATATCAATTACCGTCTGGTCCCAGACTCGGACCTTGTTTGGGAACAGCACGTGACGGCTGTTTGGGTCGATGAAGCAATTTTTCACTTAGTGGGTCATCTCTTCAAAGCTTGGTTTCAGCGTCACGGTGATGCTCTCTTTGGGCCAGTCCAGGGGTTTGAGGGACCTCCGTTTACGGCCCCGGTCGTCCGAGCGTGGGACCCGCTCGATTTTGATACATCGGACGGGGAGTTAGTGAGCATGGGACCAGCTAGAGTACCACGGCTGGCCTGGTAGTGATGGCCTGTGAGCGTTCGCAGCAATAGAGGTCCTTTTGATAGTAGCTTTTTTATTGTGGTAGTTAGCTCATAGCCTTGACCCGATATCTTTTTGATGGTCATAGGAAGCGACCCTGAAGAGTGGGCTTGTAGATCTTTTCGCTTCCCATTGGGCTAACTGAATATAAATAAAATGTTTTGTCCTGTTGTTGTTTGATGTTTCTCTTGCTAGCTGTCCCTATTTTTATTATTATCTGGGTTGTTTATGTTCCGCGTGCGCTTAACTGCAAGATAAAATGTAATGGGTCGATGACATGCCTGGGATGTCGTCCCTTTGACCTGAAACGTTTGATAGGGTTGTCACGTGCCCGAGGCTCGAGCGTGATATCCCCATTTTGGTATCAAAGCAAGGTCAGCCTGAACCATTTGTTCATGGCCTAGAGTGATAAGGTGCGTTGGATTTTGGGATAGTAAATAGGATTAAAACCCTGTACTTGTGATTGCTTTTCGATTTTTTTTAGATTGTTGTCCTGAGTTCTCATTACGTGTTGCCTTTGGGCGAACAGGAGTCCTTAAGGTCCTATGGAATGGGCGATCGTAATCTGAGAGGTAGGCCCAGAGGATAGGCAGCTCAGGCAGGCCCCAAAGGGGATGGAGTTCTTAACCCGAGAGTGCCCGGAGAAAGGGTAGCTCAAGAAGATCCCAGGATGAACAGGATACTTCAAGCGTTGGAGACCTTAGGGAACATCGTGGGGCAACAAGTGAGGAATCAAGCTGCTGTTGCTGGCGCCCCGTAGGAGGACCCATTGGCTAGAAACGGAGTTGGAAGGCCGAACATGCACAAGCTAGTAAAGCAGTTTCTAAAGCTTAAGCCGTCGAAGTTTTCAAGAACAGGCGACCCAGAGGCTGCAACCACTTAGATTGAGGAGCTGGAGAAGGTCTTTACCTTTCTAAGGTGTTCGGAGGAGGAGAACGTGACGCTGGCTGTGTACCAACTGCAGGGTAACGCTAGCTCGTGGTGGAAGGCCACGCATGGAAGGACTTTTCTCGAAGGTGTGGTCCCGATGTGGGATGCCTTCATAGAGGCCTTTAATGGGAAGTACTTCTAGGACTGTGCGCGAGAACAAAAGATGGCTGAGTTCCTACGCCTTCGCCAGAATCAGTTGTCCGTAGATTAGTATGAGGCAAAGTTTACCGAGTTTTACAAGTACGCGCCGAGAATGGTGGAATACCATGTGGATAGGGCAAGGAGGTTTCGAGATGAATTGAAGCTAGAGATCAAAGGTTTGCTGGTGCCGCTGAACCTGAAGGATTACAATGATTTGTATGAGAGAGCCCAACTGGTAGAAAGGGACATGTCTGAGAGAGCAGCCGCATCTGGATCACGATTTGCTCCTGTTGTAAGGGATAATCATAGGTTTGGCAAGGGACCGATGGTGGAGAGTAGGTTTTCCATCCCGCCTAATCGGAGGAATGCTGTTGGGAGGCCAATATATCGCCCCAACGGTGTGTACCAACTCTGTAGGCAGAGGCATGGATCAGCCTCGTGTCCTAGGAGGTCAAGTGCTTGTTTTGATGTTGGCCAGCATAGCCACCAGGTTAAAGACTGCCCGCAGAGACAGTTGGGGAGGTAGATGCCGATGCAGCGCGGAGGTCAGATGCGAGGGAACGTTTCGTAGAACTACCAGAACCGATCGCTAGTGTAGGGAAGGGTGTATGCTGTCACCCGTGAAGAGGCGAGGGATTCGCCGACCATTACAGGTACGGTCTTCTTGCATAACCAAGTAGCTTATGCCCTATTTGATTCTGGAGCTTCCTATTCTTCTATTGCTGAGCGATCTGTTAAGCTAGCTGGTTTGGGTACGGAACTGTTGGGAACAGTTTATAGGATTTCTACACCGCTTAATGATAGTGTAATGTCTGCAGTAGGTTGTCCTGGCTGTAAGCTGGTTGTAGATGGTCATGAGGGAAGGATAGACTTCATTGTGTTGGCCATGTTTGATTTCGATGTCATTATTGGTATGGATTAGCTCACTGAGAAAAGGGTTGTGATGGATTGCCATCGTAAGGCCATTCTGTTTAACCCGACGGATGGGGTTAGTTTTGAGTTTGTTGGGAATCGAGGGGGAGCCTTGATACCCTTGGTTTCGTCACTGGAAGCGACTCGATTGTTGGATTGTGGTTGCCAAGGTTATTTGGCATATGTTGTTGATGTGTTGGCTGAGGAGTCAAGATTAGAGGATATTGTTGTAGTTGGCGGGTTTCCTGATGTCTATCCGAAGGAATTGCCTAGATTGCCGCCAGAGAGGGAAATAGAGTTCGTAGTCGAGCTAGCCCCTGGTACGAAGCCGAGATCAAAGGCATCGTATCGGATGGCGTTGTCAGAGCTTAAGCAACTGAATGTACAGATGTAGGAGTTGCTCTATAAAGGATTCATTCGTCCTAGTGCGTCTCCGTGGGGAGCTCCTATTCTATTCGTGAGGAAGAAGGATGGATCATTGCGTTTGTGCATCGACTACCGTCAGCTCAACCTAGTGACAATCAAGAACAAGTATCCATTGCCGAGGATCGACGATTTATATGACCAACTTCAAGGAGCTTCGGTGTTTTCCAAGATCGTCCTACGGACGGGATATCATCAGTTGAGAATAAAGAAGGAGGATGTACCGAAGACGGCATTTAGGATACGTTATGGTCACTACGAGTTCACTGTGATGTAGTTTGGTCTAACAAATGCCCTAGCTGCTTTTATGGATTTGATGAACAGGGTGTTCAAGGAGTATTTAGACAGATTCATCATAGTATTTATTGACGATATCTTGGTTTACTCAAAGAGCTTGAAGGAGCATGAGCAGCATCTGAGAACAGTTTTGGAGACTCTTAGGGAGCATCAACTCTTTGCTAAGTTTAGCAAGTGCGAGTTCTGGCTGACTCGCGTAGCTTTCCTTGGTCATGTGATTTCTAGAGAAGGGATATATGTAATCTCAGTCAAGATTGAAGCGGTCATGGATTGACCGAGACCAACGACAGTGATAGAGGTTCAAAGTTTCTTGGGTTTAGCAGGCTATTATAGGCATTTTGTGGAAAGGTTCTCTGCGATAGCTATGCCATTGACGCGTCTGTTGAAGAAGGACGAGAGATTTGAATGGGTAGATAAGTGTGAGCATAGCTTCCAAGAGCTTAATCACAAGCTAACTACGGCTCCTGTTTTGACGATATCGTCTGGTCCTAGAAGTTATGAAATTTACAGCGATGCGTCTTTCAAAGGATTATGCTGCGTTCTTATGCAACATGGGACAGTGGTTGCGTACGCATCTGGTCAGTTGAGACCGCATGAGTTGAACTACCCGACGCATGATTTGGAGTTAGCAGCGATCATTTTTGCTCTTAAGATTTTAAGGCATTACCTAGTTGGAGAAAATTTCCAAGTCTACACCGATCACCAGAGTCTTAGGTATCTGTTCTCTCAAAAGGAGCTGAACATGAGGCAGCGTCGTTGGATGGAACTTCTTAAGGATTATGACTGCGAGATTTTATACCACCCAGGTAAAGCTAATAAGGTCGCCGATGCACTGAGTAGGAAGTCAGCGATTGCCCAGTTGATGGTCCAGGAATGGTGCCTCCTAGAGGAAGTGCGAGATTCAGAGTTTAAGTTGGAGTTAGGCCGTCTGTCGAGTCTGATGGGTGCTTTGAGGATTGAGCCGGAGGTACAAGAAAGGGTTAAGGGCTTGCAGTCGACGGATCCTACCATTCAGAAAATCCTTCAAGAGGACTCAGAGAAGAGGAAGGCCGACTTTCAGATAGCCGAGGATGGAATACTAAAGTTTCGAGGACATTTGTGTGTGCCTGCTGATGAAGGTCTTAGGGAGGAGATTTTGTCGGAGGCATATCACAGCAGTTACAGTGTTCATCCTGGTAGCATGAAGATGTACTAGAATCTGAAGCAGTACTTTTGGTGGAGTGGTATGAAGGCTGACATAGCCAAGCACGTGGCAAAATGCCTGTCATGCCAACAAGTCAAGGTGCAGCATTGTAAACCTGGAGGACTTCTATAACCGCTGGAGATTCCAAAGTGGAAGTGGCAGCATATCACGATGGATTTCGTGATAGGTTTGCCTAGGAGCCAGAGAGGCAATGATTCGATTTAGGTCGTAGTGGATAGATTGACGAAGTCTGCTCACTTCATCGCTGTACGAAAGGACTTCGCTTTGGATAGGTTGACTGATTTGTATGTACGTCAAATAGTGCGTCTTCATGGAGTGCCAATGACGGTCACATCGGATCGTGATCCCAGATTCACCTCCACCTTTTGGAAGAGTTTGCAGACTACGTTGGGAACGAAGCTGCAATTTAGTACAGCTTATCACCCTCAGACTGATGGCCAATTAGAAAGGACGATTCAGACACTCGAGAATATGTTGCGAGCCTGTGTATTGGATTTCAAGGGTAGTTGGGAAGACCAGCTTCATTTGGTCGAGTTCGTCTACAACAACAGTTATCAGCAGAGTATTAAGATGGCACCTTTCGAAGCGCTACATGGTAGGGCCTGCAGGATGCCAGTTTGTTGGGACGAGGTTGGTGAAAGGAAGATCACTGGTCCGGAGTTGGTGCAACGGTCGTTGGATGCTGTCAAGGTCATCAAAGAGAGACTTAGGACAGCCCAAAGCCATCAAAAGAGTTACGTCGACAAGCGGAGTAGACCATTGGAGTTTCAAGTGGGTGATCACGTCTTTCTGAAGATGTTGCCTATGCGAGGGACATCCCGTTTTGACAAGAAAGGAAAGTTGAGCCCAAGGTACGTTGGACCATTTGAGATTTTGGAGCGGATTGAGAATCTAGCTTATCGTCTTGTGTTGCCACCGAGACTTGCTCAGGTACATGACGTATTCCATGTATCGATGTTAAGGAAGTATGAGCCTAACCCGGCTCATGTGTTGAGTTTTGAAGAAATCGAAATGGATGAGCGTGTGTCGTACGTGGAACGTCCAATGAGGATCGAGGACAGGAAAGAATAAGTGCTGAGGAATAAGACGATTCCTTTGGTTAAGGTGGTTTGGCAACATCATAGAACAGAATGAGCGACATGGGAAAGCGAAGAGGCTATGAAGAGTCGATACCCGTTTCTTTTTGAAGTTGTGTAATGTTTTAATTTCGGGGACGAAATTCCCTAAGGAGGGAAGAGCTGTGACGTCCTGAAATTTCAAGACTTGTAAAATTAAATGATATTGGATTTTTGGGACTTAAGGGATAATTATCGAACGCGAATTCATTTCATCTAGAAAGATCAGGATTGCCCATGTAGCGTAGAACAGTAGAGTTTAATTGGTTTAGTTGCGCCGTGGAATTTAGCATCGAATTCCTTCGCGCCCGAGCTTGACCTTGATCAAAATACCTTCAGTCGTATGAGCCAAATGACCAATCAGCCCCAAATTAATCAAATTACCGTTTTACCCTTGGATATTATTCATATAAGCCGAATGCCATAAATATTGACTTGACCGTGGGCCCCACCTATTTATTAACCCTCAACTCAAAAGTCAAACTTCTCTCTCTCTTACTTTTTCTCTCTTCTCTCTCCTCTCCTTCACCCCCCATGGCTGGCCACCTCTCTTTCCCCTCACTCTCTCTTTGGACCACCATCTTCCCCTCTCTCCCTTGCTTGCCGACCACCACCGCCACCTCTCGTCGTTGCCCCCGCCAGGTCTTGCCGCTGTAGCCGTGCCACTCTTTGCCGCCCGTTGCTGCCGCCGCCCACCTACCGTGACCCCGCGAAGCCCCGTCGCCTGCCGAGCCCCTCACCCCGCGGCCTCACCTCACCCGTGCCCCATTCTTCTCTACTCAGCCTCACCCAGCCCCTGCCGCCATTCCACCGAGCTGAACCGCCGTCACCCGAGGCCCCACCGAACTCCACTGCCGTACCCCTAGCAGTCATCGTCGCCATCCAGTCGCCGTTCACTGTTGAACAGTCGCTATTCTTCTTCGTTCGCCGCTGTTCGCCAATTGTCGTCGTCCGCCGTCATCGTAGCCTCCTTCGCGACCTCGAGTCGAGCCCGAAGCCATCGTCGCCATCGCTCGCCGCCGCTCGCCGCCGCCGGTCGTCGTTGTGAGTTAACCCCTAATCTATGATTAGACCATTAATTACACTTAGTTTTAGATTAGGATAGTTACCGTAATTGATTAGGTAGTTACCGTGGTTAATTAGATAGTTATCGTAGTTATTTAGAAGTTACTATGGTTAGTTAGATAGTTACCATGGTTGGTGGATAATTGCTGTGGTTAGTTGGTTTTACTATGGTTAGAATAGACTGGTTAATATTTGACTACTATCGAATGCTGATTGGTTAATTGCTGGTTGACTTGTGTGCTTGATTACTTGTATCTACTAGGTTATCACTTAGGGCTGAATATCATGTTTAACTGGAATAGAATATTCGTATGATCAATTGCGTTATTTGAGCATGAAAATGGCTGTTATCTGAGTTTTGAGCATACTCGTGATTGTGACTGCATTGGGCTAATGCAAAGTAAGAATTTCCTTGGTTGCCTGAAGTGTTTGTGTGGTCACACGATGATTTAGCATCACCCTAACGTAACTGGGACGTGGCGGTACCCTTGTTGGCTTTGGTTCGTCGCCTGATATGTCCGTGCCGGCGGGAGTTTGGATGGACACGGCTTATTGGATGCACGATAGTTTGTGCCGGCGAGGCCGAAATCACACGACTGATCGGATGCCGATCGCAGCTTATGATAGACTAAAGTTCCTTAGAAGAAAGCTTGGTATGTCCGCCTTAGGGGTTTTGAGGGCTATCAGTTGCCGTCGCCGGAATAGAGAGGGACGACGCCCGGTCCTGCCAGAAGAGTACTAGGGGTCGGGCTGTACTATGGCGAGAGTGGAGTATCTCTTGCGTTATTAACTAGAACGCGCGTGTTGCATTGTGCATGATTCGCTGCTGAGTGTTCTAGTTGTGTGCTTTGACCTATCGACATGTTACTGCCATGTGATATTTGCTGTGTGAGCCAAGGCGGGGTAAGTCTGCATGTGGTTGCCTATTGGCCATTGGACCGTGCCTGTTTGTTTAGTGGCTTGAGCGTAGCGTGTGTTGCACGGTGTTGATCTGCTTTTGTTCTTGCGCTGCTTGCTTAGGCTGCCTGAGTGAATCGACGATCTAATCGGACTTAGGCGTTGACTCACAGAGATTTTGCATCTCATTTGTTGTCGTTAACCATTTTCAGGTCCATAGTATGGTTGAGCGTCACATTAGGTTCGGGGTACCCACCGACCAGTCCTTTTATATCAATTATCGTCCGGTTCCAGACTTGGACCTTGTTTGGGAACAGCACGTGACAACTGTTTGGGTCAATGAAGGGATGTCTCACTTAGTGGGTCATCTCTTCAAAGCCTGGTTTTAGTGTTACGGTGATGCTCTCTTTGGGCCAGTTCGGGGGTTTGAGGGACCTCCGTTTACGGCCCCGGTCATCCGAGTGTGGGACCCTCGGATTTTGATACACCGGAAGGGGAGTTAGTAGGCCCTGATCCTGACCCTGATGAGGAGGATCCTGAGACTCCACCGGAGTATCACAACTGGCTTGGTGGTGACGGCCAATGAGCGTGCGTAGCAGTGGAGGTCCTTTTGGTAGTAGTTTTTGGTTGTGGTAGTTAGCCCCTAGCCCTAACTCGGTATCTTTTTTATGGTCATAGGAAGCGGCCCTGAAGTGTGGGCTTGTAGATCTATTCGCTTCCCCCTAGGTTAACTCAATATAAATAAAATATTTTGTGCTATTGTTGTTTGATGTTTCTCCTGCTGATTGTCCCTATTTTTATTGTTGTCTGGGTTGTTTACATTTCGCGTGCGCTTAACTGCAAGATAAAAAGTAATGAGTCGATGACATGCCTGGGATGTCGTCCCTTTGACCTGAGACATTTGGTAGGGTTGTCACATGCCCGAGGGTCGAGGCGTGACACAATAGTTTTATGATTTTTTTTATTACTTTTCCCGTTTTATAACTATTCTTACAATGATGTCCCCACCATTTCCATAGTTCTCGAAAGAGGAAAATGGGACTTGGTAATCTAGTACCCTAATTTCCACGAATCTAGCCCAAACGACATCATTTAAAGGGTTCTGATTTCTTCTATCGATTATAGTTGATGTTCATCAATTTGTTATCATTGATGTTTATCAATTTTTTCAATTGAGTCCTAAACATTTTCACATTTCGCCAATTGAGTCAATCCGATCAATTTTGGCCAAAAATTGCCAACGTGAACGCCATGTCCTATGTGGCACGCCGGCTCTGACGCGGATAATATTTAATACTTTATTGACAAAAGTGTAATAGGTTTATGACTTTTTATCTAGATAGAGTTTTAGGAACTTTTTTCAATTTTTCCAATGTTATTGCAATTCCGAACGCTATGGTTTGATGGGGCGCACTAGATGCCCTGCTTCAAAAATTCATGAAATTCCGATGCATCACTTCGTGAAATAATAGATGAGGAGTGAAATGATGCATTATGATTCCAAAAAAGGACAAATTAAATTTATTTCGCACCCGATGCTTTTCTTTCAGAAAAAGAATCTCGAAGAGCGACCAGTACTAGCGATTCTCATTAGGCGATATCATAAGAGTTTTACACTTGTTGTGGAATGTCTAGTTCGAGTCACAACTACTTTACAATTCAATGATTCGAGGTTTTGCAGGGTCATGACTACAGGCCAACCAAAATGTTACCAACTAAAAAATCTTTGAAAGTTTGTTGCGCCGTCCAACCGCCTTTCATGAAGACGTCCCCACCATTTCCAATTCTCTCTTTAAGGAAAGAGGAAAATGGGACGTGCTAGTCAACATTAGTGATATTCAGTAACTAATTGAAACTTGACATGGAATTGATTGAAATGATATATTTTCTTTTTTTGAAGTGACAGAACAATTTTTAGTTTCTCAGCCCCGTTTAAGAAAAAATGAAACCTGACAAAGGAAACTTCCCTCGACTTAGGATGGGAAGTGGAGTCAATGCAATTAAATATTTCCTTTTTGGAAGGTAACCATTAGACTGGTTGGTAGAATAATTTATTACGGTGGGAAATAGCTCAGGCCCTTCCCACAATTCTCTAGCTCGTCCATAAACCCTCCGAAATCGCTGTCTATATGACACTACTCTTGCATCTCTCTCCTCGTTATTAGATTCGATCAGTATACTTTAGCTCCCGAAGATGGAGAGGAGGGGAACGACGGTGTCTATGACCGGTAGAGGCGATGTCAGGTCGCCGTCAGGGGCTGAATACGAGGTGTTCTTGAATTTCAGAGGTCCTGACACTCGCCAGGCTTTTGCCGACTGTCTCTATCACTTCATGGATGTAGCTGGGATTCGTGTGTTCAGAGATGACGAAGAGATCAGAAAAGGCGAAGCAATCGGAGGAGAACTGGAGCGCGCGATAAAGAGCTCCTCAATCTGTTTACCCATTTTCTCTAGAAACTACGCGTCGAGTGCGTGGTGTCTTCGCGAGCTCGCAATCATGGTGGAGTGCAAAGTGACGATCTTGCCCATATTCTTCGATGTGAATCCTGACGACGTCAAGCTCAAAACCGAGCTGTATCACGACGCTCTGAAGAAGCACGAGGAGAAGTTCGGCAGTGATGTAGTGCGGGGATGGAAGGAGGCTCTGGGGAAGGTTGCTCGGATGAAAGGATGGGATCTCAAAGATACGGGGTAGGATTTTGACCTTTTCTTTTTTCTATATACCCCCACAATTGCTGGTCGCCCCGCCTTCCCCTCCCCCGTTGCTGGTTTTTTAATTTCTAATATTGCTGGGCTATTTTTGAGCTTGATAGGTACCATGGTGAACTCATTAGATTAATCGTTGCCGAGGTTTTGAACCAGCTGAATAATAGAGACAAAAATCTACCCGATCATTTGGTCGGAATTCAGGATTGTGTTGAAGAGGTCATTCACTTGTTGGATGAAGGTTCTTCTGATGTGCGTTATCTAGTAATTCACGGTATGGGAGGCATCGGTAAGACGACTCTTGCCAAAGTTGTCTTTAACCACATTTATAGTCGGTTTGATGGATGTAGCTTCCTTTCCGATGTCCGAGAAGCTTCAAAGGGCGGCAAAGTCGTCCAATTGCAAAAACAATTACTGTCAGAAATTCTCAACTCCAAATCAGTGGAGATTTTTGACTCTGATGCAGGGATTAACCAGATTAAACGAAGATTTCGCCACAAGAAAGTCCTTATTGTCCTCGATGACCTAGATGAGTGGGACCAACTCTCAAAGCTTGCAGAAAAGTGTGATTGGTTTGGTCTAGGGAGCAGAATTATGATCACAACGAGGGACACCAACTTTCTGCCAATCGAAGAGGATAACCGAGAAAATGGTGTCCAAACACTTTTCGAAGAGTTTAAAATGTATCAAATGAGAGAATTGTCCCATCGCCATTCTCTTCAGCTTTTTAGTAGGCATGCTTTCAGGATGGATTCTCCTCCACAAGATTATTATCACATTTCTTGCGATATTGCTCGCAAAACCGGTGGACTTCCTTTGGCTCTTGAGGTCATCGGTTCCTTTCTTTGTGGCAAAAGTAAACCACTTTGGAAAGCCACGTTGAAGAAATTAGAATTAGTTCCCAATCCAGATGTCCATCACAAATTAAAGATTAGTTTTGAAATGCTAGAGGATGCACAGAAAGAAATTTTTCTTGATATTGCGTGTTACTTTATCGGTGAAGAAAAAATTCATCCGCACTATATGTGGAAAGCGATGGATTTTTTCCCAAAAATTGAGATCTTTGCCCTTTCCCGTATGTCTTTGATAAAGGTTGATGGTGAGAGACTATTGATGCATGACCTACTAAGAGACTTTGGAAGAGAAATTGTTCGACAGGAAAATAAAATTCTTGAGAAGCGCAGTAGACTATGGTTTCCCAAGGATGCGTTGGACATCGTTCAGAATAGAAAGGTATGTTTTATTCATAGCTACTCTCTTCCCGATCAAAGAATCATCAACTCGAAATTTCAAGTATATTCCTAGATATGTTCTTTTGTCTGTGTTGTGTGTCGTAGAAAACAAAATTTGTTAATTTTCAGTGAAATGCAGATACTATCATAATTTATATATGTTGGTTTTAGGTATGATACCACTCACGGGTTTTTGATCTAATGTTGTATTGCGGAAGCGTGGTTTTGATATCACTGTTTAGCTCGTGGTTTAATGTGCGAGTGTGTATGTGTCTGGGATATATTTGGAAGAGTATGACGAGATCAAGGTAAGGGAACTTCAAAGACATAAGCAATGGGATAAGGAACAATGTAGTCTCATTGTTTCACCAAAATAGTTTTAAAATGTTACCAATTTCACGAAGGATTCTAAGCTCTAGTTTGTTTCGAAGGAAATGATTAATTTGAAAAATATTTTTCAGAAAATAATCGCTTGAAATAATTAATCAATGTTTCGCTTTTTCATTATCGAAAACAATCATGGATGATGAAAATATCTTCCGTTTAGCAATATCTAGCAGAAGATATTAATAGCTTACATTTACAATCCGAAAGAAGAAGCAAACAACAAGTATATGCAGTATTTACTCACGAATGCGCTCTTTTTCTTCACCGGAGAAAGGTCACTCATGCCTTTTTCATGTTGTCAGGGAACAGAGAACATCACGGCACTCAAACTAATTGGACTTCCAAAAGAGTACGACTTTACAAGTGAAGAATTTTCATGTCTGCCTAACTTAAGGTTGTTGGAATTAGAGGGGGGGAACTTGACAGGAGATTTTAAGAACCTTCTCTCGAGTTTAAAATGGCTCTCTTGGCGTCGTTGCCCTTTAGACTTGCAGGCGGTAAATCTACGTCTACCGAATTTAGTCGTGCTCAAGCTTTCGAACAGCGAAATTCCGGAGAACTGGAATGGATGGGGTCCATGCTTGGTATGGTTTCTTAGTGTCATATTGATAAATCTATTGCCATTTGCCGTGCCTTACTTATCTAATTCCAATTTTTTTCCGCAGGTGAATTGTGACTTGAAAGTTATACATCTCACGAGATGCCATCTTATGACAGCTCCTGACATCTCAACGTGCTTGAATTTAAGGATACTGGTTTTTGCTGAACATTGTCCAGAGTCGCCGCAAATCGGCAGCTCTATTGGTAAGCTAGAGCGCCTAAAGCGCTTGGAAATAATTGCAGCCGGAGTTCAGCGGTCAAAGTTGTCTGAAAGCCCCCATTTTTACCCATGCACAGTGCCTTCTGCAATATGGCATCTAAAGTACCTGTCAATTCTAAAGCTAGAGGGGCAGTGTATGCGAGAGCTTCATCCATCTATTGGAGAGATGGCGTGCTTGACGTGCTTTTCTTTAGTGGATTCTTATAGGCTCAGAAAGCTTCCAGACTCCGTTGGGAAATTGAGGTCGTTGCTTGAATTGAATTTGTCCAACACAAGAATCAGAGAGTTACCTGATTCTATTGGAGATATCAAACGGTTAAAGAAAATGGACCTGTCATACACTCGAATAAGGAAGCTACCAAACTCCATTGGAGGACTAGAATCATTGCTCGAGTTAGACTTGCATTGCAGTGAAATAATGATATTGCCTGTTTCTATTGGATATCTTAAAAGACTGCAGCGCATATATATGGCTCAAACTAAGATAAGAGAGTTACCTGATTCTATCGGAGATCTCAAAAGTTTGGAGGTAATGAACGTGCGATTCACTCAGATAAGGGAGCTACCAAACTCCATCGGAGCACTAGAATCATTGCTCCTGTTAAACCTGCAGGATACAAAGATTGCAGAACTGCCTGCTTCTATTGGATTTCTTAAAAGGCTGAAATGCTTGTATTCGTATGGGAGTAAGATCAGAGAGCTACCGAAGGCCACATGGAAGTTGGAGAATCTTGAAATCTTGGAATACCACTGTTCTAGAAATACAGGTATCACATTGCCTCCTCAGCTTTCAGAACTTAGGATATGTTGTGAAGATCCTTGATCTCTCCCAAGGCTTCCCTCAGGTCTTCATATTTTGAGATTACAGGATGTCAAGTCACCGATAGAACAGCCCCTCTTCTCCGAATTGAGATGTTTGCGGGAGTTAACACTCTTTAGATGGGGATTGAGAGAGATCAAGTTGAAACAGCTAGACAATCTCCACAGTCTAGTTGTGCATGAATGTAAATCCCTGGTGAGACTATCGGGTCTATCAAGCTTACGGAAGCTTGAAAGGCTGAGTATCTTTTGGTGCTCACAGTTAAGCGAGATTCGAGATTTGGAAGATATAGAGTCGCTGGAGGAATTATCTATTAGGGACTGCAACTCCATAGAAAGGTTACCGGATCTATCGAAACTACATAAGTTGCGGAATTTGTCCGTAAGTGACTGCAGATCACTGCAAGATTTGCCTGATTTACCAAACTCGCTGGAGGACTTGATCATTACGAATTGCAGCTTCATAGAAGGGTTTCCTGATCTGTCAAAACTACGTAAATTGCGATGTTTGCACGCAACTCACTGTAAATCACTGCGAGATTTGCCTGATTTGCCAAACACATGTCATCTTGATGTTCATGCATGCCCTAAGTTAGCCAACTCTCCTGACTTTTCGGAAGGTTGCTGGTGGTGTTCGAAGTTCAACCCGCGCCTATCTTGGAGGAGTCGATGATCTTTGTACGGTTGAAACTTGGTACGCTTTACCATTTCACTCGTACTTTGCCTTATTTTCTTCATATTTCCTTTTTCCTTCCCATTTCTTTTATTTCATTGCCTCCTTTCAAATATCAGCCAACTGCTTTTAGTTCTTCCCCTTCACTTCTAAAGATGCATATCCCCCTTCACTTGTGGTTTTTGTTCTCTCCTGATCGTCAGATGATTGTACTCTGTGCCATCTGTGGTTTTAGTTTATGTTCTGATTAATAGTACTCTTTGCCATCTGTAGGGTGTTCGGGCACGGTTAGTGAAGGACCATGTTCCGTAGGTAAAATTTAGTTCCAATTTGTCCAAACCTTTTCTTATCAACTTACACGAAAGAAACTTGTTGTGGGGTTTTTCAAAGAATGTGTGCAGTGGGATCCTCCAAGTTTGGAAGACGTAAGCAAGGAGATGGTCGACTTTTATGTCAGTCCACTTCATGTATGGCAGATACATGAATGCTGGTAAGTTTTCAGCATCTTCTGTTTGGTCGGTTAGGTGTGAACTGTGTGATTTGATGCCATTGTGGTTGTTGCGTACTATTGACAGTTCAAGATTTTTCAATAATGTGTTACTTGTGTGTTAAACCCTTCTTTTTACCCATAAAGCACAATAAGATCAGAAAGAAACTCTACATTAATCACCAGCTCTCTCTCTCCCTCTGGTTTGTTGGTTGTTTGTTCTTTTCACTGCTAGGGAATTTCTCAATCGTAGCATTTTAGCAAAATATTCTTCTTCTTCGCCGCCGTGTATTCTTAAAGCTTGGTGCCGAAAAACTTCCATGTAGTTTTCGATCGATGTGGAAATCAAAAGGCATATCTATACAGAGGGGAAAACCGGGGGGGATAGGACCAAAAGTACTAAAAACAGCAAATCCTCAAATTAGGCTTTGGATGACGATAGTCGCCGTGTAACGTTAAAGCTTGCCATGACCAAGCAATTCAGGAGAATTTTACCAAATATCGAAGAAGCGCCAGATTATCAACTTTAGAGAGCGATTCCCTTATCAAGGAACAATGCATACTAGATGATGAAAAATGACTCGTATTAGAAAATGCATTAGTCCATTTTTCAAAAACTCGATGCTTCCACCATCTGCAACTTCTATTAAACCTTGGCCAGTGAATGTTCACAAAGATTACTGCTAACCAGCCACCTAATCATAGGTTGACAATGTATATCAGAGTATATCAGCTGCCTGTCAGTGCGTCGGTTGGTTTATCACATGCCGCCGAAGGTTGAAGAATACTTTGTTAGTTGAGCCATACGGAAATCAATTTGTACTGCACTAGAAGAAAGACTTACCTCGGGCAAATGGATAATGAATCCCCACCGCAGAGGAAATTCGTATACGACTTGAGTTCTTTGTTACTGGAACACTTGTCCCTTGACAGTAATTGTCTTTGAGTTTGATCAAGAGGAGTCTGAAAGTTTTCTTTTGAAGCCATCACTTACCTCTTTAATCAACCAAACTTGACTTGGTCTTTCCTTCTCCACGAATTCCGAACTACCCTTCAAATGCTTTTTCTGTTTCGAACTACAAACAATTTCAGCTTAAAAGCTAGGAAAGCTTGCGGTTGCAGATACATATTCTCACCAAGCATGTCTTGAACCTATCAGAAAATGTTCTTGGTGGAGCAAGTTCAACTCGACCTGCAAAAATAGGTGTGATTAATTTCAATATGTATTTTTTCAGTCTGTATGACATGATAACAGTAGATCGAAACATAGACAACAGCGGTGAAATACTTCAAGTCTTAGCTTCTTTAGGGCGGTTGATAGAATGGGCACTCTCTTCCCACGGAAGGTCAACTCACTAAAGACTGATTCTTTAGGGACTTTTTAGCCCTTAACCTTTCTGCAGACTGGCAATCCTGGAATGATAAATACTGCAGTGATTCCATAGCACCAAGAAATTGATAAGCTTGTGGGAAGCTCCCGCAACTCTCAAATCTCGCGATGTCTACTTAAGTCCAGTTTTTGGAGGTGAGGAACCATGCAAACTGCGCTTGGCACGGTGTCTATTACCTTATAAATTTAGGATTCTCAACAAGGCAAGTTTCCAACTTCATTATGAATTCGCCTTCCAACTCTTCACGGTGCTCAGCATGTATCTCTTCAAGATTCTCCGACATCTCAGTCAAAAGTTTAAAGGCAATGAGTCATGCTAACTAATTATCCGATCTGTACTTTTCTAACACAACTCGCACATACATTTCAATAACAAGTCGGGTCGGCTCGCAACTGGGCTTGCAGGGTTGCAGGCGGCTGGGCGGCACGGCGCAAGATCGGAGGGGCGGCGACAAGCTCGGCGGAGCTTCTGGTGGAGGCGGGTGGCGACAGCACCAACGAGGGTGGCTGGCGAAGGTGGCTGGCCGGTGCGCAAGGGAGGAAGGGAGGGGAGGGTGGTCGGGTGAGAGGGAGAGAGAGGGGGAAGAGAGAGAGAGGAGAGAGACGATGATATGATGGGTTGGTAAGATTTGACAAGGGTGGGGCCCACAATTCAAATCATAATTAATGGTTTTCGGCTTATATGAATAATATCTGAGGGCATTTTGGTCATTTGGCAATTCCAGTCTGGTTGGTCATTTGGCACAGACGACTGAAGGCATTTCGGTCAGGATTAAGTTGGGGTGCGAAGGAATTTGACGCTAAATTCTACGGCGCGACTAAACCAAATAAACCCTACTGATCTACACTTCAGGGACTGCTTAGATCCTTCCAGATCAAAAGAATTGACGTCCGATAATTGTCCCTTAAATCCAAAACATTCCAATATCATTTATTTTTACAAGTTTTGAAATTTCGGGACGTCACAACTCTTCCATCCTTAGGAAATTTCGTCCCAGAAATTAAAACATTACACAACTTCAAAAAGAAAGGGGTACCGACTCCTCATAGCTTCCTCGCTTTCCCACGTTGCTCCTTTTGTTCCATGGTGTTGCCAAACTACCTTGACAAAAGGAATCGTCTTATTCCGCAACACTTGTTTTTTCTTGTTCTCTATCCTCATAGGACATTCCACGTACAACATACGCTCATCCACTTCAATTTCTTCAAAACTCAATACATGAGCTGGATCAAGCTCATACTTCCTCAACATTAATACATGAAAAACGTCATGCACTTGAGCAAGCCTCGGTGGCAACGCAAGATGATACGCCAGATTCCCAATTTGCTCCAGAATCAAAAACGATCCCACATACCTCTGGCTCAACTTTCCTTTCTTGCCAAAACGAGATGTCCCTTGCATAGGCGACACCTTCAGAAAGACGTGATCACCCACTTGAAACTCCAACGGTCTACGCCACTTATCGGCGTAACTCTTCTGACGGCTTTGGGCTGTCCTGAGTCTTTCTCTGATGACCTTGACAGCGTCCAACAACTGTTGCACCAACTCCGGACCTGTGATCTGGACCTGTGATCTTCCTCTCACCAACCTCGTCCCAACAAACTGGCGTCCTGCAAGCCCTACCATATAGCACTTCAAAAGGTGCCATCTTGATGCTCTGCTGATAACTGTTATTGTAGGCAAACCCGACCAAATGAAGCTGTTCCTCCCAACTACCCTTGAAATCCAACACACAGGCTCGCAACATATCGTCAAGCGTCTGAATCGTCCTTTTCGACTAGCCATCCGTCTGCTGGTGATAAGTCGTACTGAACTGCAGCTTCGTTCCCAACACAGTCTGCAATCTCTTCCAGAAGGTGGTAGTGAACCTGGGATCACGATCCTATGTGATCGTCACTGGCACTCCATGAAGACGCACTATCTGACGCACATACAAATCAGCCAATCTGTCCAAAGCGAAGTCCTTTCGCACAGCGATGAAGTGAGCAAACTTCGTTAATCTATCCACCACGACCCAAATAGAATCATTGCCTCTCTGGCTCCTAGACAAACCCATCACAAAGTTTATCGTGATATGCTCCCACTTTCATTCCGGAATCTCAAGCGGCTATAGTAGTCCTCCAGGTTTACAATGCTGCGCCTTGACTTGCTGGCACGTCAGACACTTTGCCACATGCTTGGCTATATCAGCCTTCATGCCACTCCACAAAAAGTACTGCCTCAGATTCTGATACATCTTCGTACTATCCAGATGAACACTATAACTACTACGATATGCTTCCGACAAGATTTCCTCCCTAAGACTTTCATCGACAAGCATGCACAAATGTCCTCGAAACTTCAGTATCCCGTCCTCGGCCACTTGAAAGTCGGCTTTCCTCTTCTCTGAGCCCTCTTGGAGGATTTTCTGAAAGGCAGGATCTGTCGATTGCAAGGCCTTAACCCTTGCCTGCACTTTCGGCTCAATCCTTAAAGCAACCATCAGACTCGACAGACGGCTTACCTCAAACTTAAACTTTGAATCTCGCACTTCCTCCAGGAGACGCCACTCTCGGACCATCAACTGGGCAATTGCTGACTTTTGACTCAACGCATCTGTAACCTTATTAGCCTTACCCGGATGAAACAAAATCTCGCAGTCATAATCCTTAAGAAGTTCCATCAAACGGCGCTGCCTCATGTTCAGCTCCTTCTGAGAGAACAAATACCTAAGACTCTGGTGATCGGTGTAGACTTGAAACTTTTCTCCGACCAGGTAATGCCTCCAAATCTTAAGAGCAAAAATGATTGCTGCTAACTTCAAATCATGCGTCGGGTAGTTCAACTTATGCGACCTCAACTGACGAGATGCGCACGCAACCACTCTCCCATGTTGCAGAAGAACATAGCCTCATCCTTTGAAAGATGCATCTTTGTAAATCTCATAACCTTCAGGACGAAATGGTATCGTTAAAATAGGAGCAGTAGTTAGCTTGTGCTTTAGCTCTTGAAAACTACGCTCACACTTGTCCACTTGAATCTCTAGTCCTTCTTCAACAGACGCGTCAATATCGTAGCTATCGTAGAGAATCTTTCCACAAAACCCCTGTAATAGCCTGCCAAACCCAAGAAACTTCGAACCTCTGTCACTGTTGTTGGCCTCGGCCAATCCATGACTACTTCAATCTTGGCCGGATCCATAGATTTCCCTTCTCTAGAAATCACGTGACCAAGGAAAGCTATGCGAGTCAGCCAGAACTCGTACTTGCCGAACTTAGCAAACAGCCGATACTCCCGAAGAGTCCCCAAAACTGTTATCAGATGCTGCTCATGCTTGTCAAAGCTCCTCGAGTACACCAAGATGTCGTCAATAAACACAATGATGAATTTGTCCAAATACTCCTTGAACACCCTGTTCATCAAATCCATGAAAGTGATTGGGGCATTTGTTAGACCAAATGGCATTATAGTAAACTCGTAGTGACCATAGCGCATCCTGAATGCCGTCTTCGGTACATCCTCCTTCTTTATTCTCAACTGATGATATCCCATTCGTAGATCAATCTTGGAAAACACCGAAACCCCTTGAAGTTGGTCAAACAAATCGTCGATCCTCAGCAACGGATACTTGTTCTTGACTGTCATCTGATTGAGCTGCCGGTAGTCGATGCACAGACATAGCAATCCATCCATCTTCCTCATGAACAACGCAAGCGCTCCCCACGGAGACACACTAGGACAAATGAATCCTTTGTCTAGCAACTCCTGCATCTGTACTTTCAGTTTCTTAAGCTTTGACAACGCCATCCGATACGGTACTTTTGATATCGGCTCCATACCAGGGGCTAGTTCGACCACAAACTCTATTTCCCTCTTTAGTGGCAGTCCAGGCAACTCCCGGTCCTGCTGGAAGAGTACTAGCGGTCAAGCTGTGTTGTGACGAGAGTGGAGTATCTCTTGCGTTAATAACTGGAACACGCGTGTTGCATTGTGCATGACTCATTGCTGAGTGTTCTGATTGTATGCTTTGGCCTATTTATAATTGAATGCCATGTGGTTACTATTGCGTGGACCAAGGCGGGGTAAGCTTGCATGCGATTAGATATTGACTGTTGAGTTGTGCCTATCTGTTTGGTAGCTAAAGCGTGGCGTGCATCGTACGCTATTGATCTGCCATTGTTCTTGCGTTGCATGTTTAGGCCGCCTAGGTGAATCGACATCCTACTCGGACTTTGGCATTGACTCACGAAGATTTTATATCTCATTTATTGTTATTAACTATTTTCAGGTCCGTAGTATGGAAGTCCGTCCAGTCCGGTTCGGGGTTCCTCTCGACCAATCTTTTGATATCCTACATCATCTGATCCCAAATTCTGATCGCGTGTGGGAACAACACGTGACGACCCTCTGGGTCGAAGAAGGGATGGGACACCTGGTGCCTCATCACTTTAAGGCCAAGTTCGTCCTTCACGGGGATAATCTCTTCGGGCCCATTCGGGGGTTCGATGGACCCCTGACTGTGATCCCTGCGATCCGAACGTGGGATCCAATGGATCTAGATACCTCGGATGGGAAGGTGGTGGACCCTAAACTCGACCCAGACGAGGAGGACCTTGAGACTCCGCCTAAGTATTACGATTGGCCTAGCAACCTCGGCCAGTGAGCGAGCGTTGAAGCGGATGCTCCTTTTTTATGGTAGTTTTTGGTTGTAGTGGTTAGCCCCCTAGCCCTGACTCGGTATCTTTTATATGGTCTTAGGAAGCAGCCCTGAAGAGTGGGCTTGTAAATGTGTTCGCTTCCCTTGGGTTAACCAAATATAAATAAAATGGTTTCTGATGCTATTGGTTGTTGGTTTTCCTACTAATTGTCCATGTTATTGTTTCTGTCTGGGTTGTTGTTCGTTTTGCATGCGCTTAACTGCAAAATAAAATGAATGGGTAGATGACATGCCTGGGATGTCGTCCCTTTGACCTGAGACTTTTGGTAGGGTTGTCGCGTGCCCGAGGGTCGGGGCATGACATCCCCATTTTAGTATCAGAGCAAGGTCAGCCTGAACCATTTGGTCATGGCTTGGAGTGATAAGGTGCGCTGGGTTTTAGGATAGTTAGTAAGATTAAAACCCTGTGCATGTGATTGTTGTTCGATTTCCTTTTTAGATGGTAGTCTTGAGTTCTCATTACATGTTACCTTTGGGTGAGCAGGAGCCCGTAAGGTCTCGCCGCCCCGCAAGAGGACCCGTTGGCTGGAAATGGGTTTGGAAGGCCGTAGACGCACAAGCTGTTGGAGCAGTTTCCAAAGCTTAAGTCGCCAAAGTTTTCGGGAGCAGGTGACCCCGAGACCATAACCACTTGGATCGAGGAGCTGGAGAAGGTCTTCGCCTTGTTGAGGTGTTCCGAGGAGGAGAAAGTGACGCTGGCTGTGTACCAACTGCAAGGCAAAACTAGTACGTGGTAGAAGGCCACGGAAGGAAGGACTTTTCCCGAAGGTGTGGTCCCGGTGTGGGATGCCTTCATGGAGGCTTTTAATGGAAAGTACTTCTCGGACTGTGCGTAGGAACAAAAGATGGATGAGTTCCTACGCCTTCGTAAGAATCAATTGTCTGTGGATCAGTATGAGGCGAAGTTTGCTGAGTTGTCAAAGTATGCACCGAGGATGGTTGAGGACCCAGTGGATAGGGTAAGGAGATTTCGAGATGGATTGAAGCTGGAGATCAAGGGTTTGTTGGTGCCGCTGAATCTGAAGGATTACAATGAGCTGTATAAGAGGGCCCAGCTAGTGGAAAGGGACATGTCAGAGAGGCTAGTTGCATCTGGATCGCGGTTTACTCCTGCTGCAAGGGATAACCATAGGTTCGGGAAAGGGCCGATGATAGGAGGACGGTATCCCATCCCGCCCAACCGGAGGAATGCTGTTAGGAAGCCGATGTATCGCCCCCAATGGTGTGTGCTAGCTCTATAAGCAGAGGTATGGATCAGCTCCATGCCCTGGGAGAGCGGTTGCTTACTTTGGATGTGGCCAGCAAGACCACCTGGTGAGAGATTGCGCGCAGAGATAGATGGGTAGGCAGACGCCGATGCAACATGGAGGACAGATGTGAGGAAATGTTCCGCAGAACCACCAGAACTGGCCTTTAGTGCAAGGAAGGGTGTATGCTGTCACCCAGGAAGAGGCGAAGGATTCGCCGACTGTTATAGGTACGATCTTCTTGCATAATTAAGTAGCTTATACTTTGTTTGATCCTGGCGCTTTGCATTCATTTGTTGCCGAGCAGTTTGTTAAGTTAGCTGGGTTGGGTCTGAAGCCGTTGGGAACGTTCTTTATGATTTCTACGCCGCTTAAGGATAGTGTAGTGTCCGCGGTAAGTTGTCCTGGCTGTAAGTTGGTTATAGATGGTCGCGAGGGAAGGATAGATTTGATTGTGCTAGCGATGTTTGATTTTGATGTTAGTGTTGGTATGGATTAGCTTACTGAGTAAATGGCTGTGATGGATTGCCATCGTAAGATCATTATGTTTAACCCGTTGGGTGGGGCTAGTCTTGAGTTCGTTGAGAACCATGGGGGAGCCTCGATCCCCTTAGTTTCGTCGCTGGAAGCGACTCGGTTGTTAGGTAGTGGCTGCTAAGGTTATTTGGCGTTTGTGGTTGATGTGTTGGTTGAGGAATCAAGGATGGAAGATATCGCTGTGGTATGCGAGTTTCCTGATGTCTTTCCGCAGGAGTTGCTTAGATTGCCGCTAGAGAGGGAAATAGAGTTTGTGGTTGAGTTAGCCCCAGGAACGGAGCCGATATCCAAGGCACCATATTGGATGGTATTGTCGGAGCTTAAGGAACTCAAGGTGCAGATGCAAGAGTTATTCGACAAAGGATTTATTCGTCCTAGTGCATCTCTATAGGGAGCGCTTGTGTTGTTTGTGAGGAAGAAGGATAGATCATTGCGTCTGTGCATTGACTACCGTCAACTCAATCAAGTGACAGTCAAGAACAAGTATCCGTTGCCAAAGATCGACGATTTGTTTGACCAACTTCAAGGAGCTTTAGTGTTTTCCAAGATCGATCTTTGGACGGGATATCATCAGTTGAGGATTAAGAAGGAGGATATACCGAAAACGGAATTTAGGACGCGTTATGGTCATTATGAGTTTACCGTAATACCGTTTGGTCAAACAAATGCCCCAGCTGCTTTCATGGATTGATGAATAGGGTGTTCAAGGAGTATTTGGGCAGATTCGTCATTGTGTTTATTGATGATATCTTGGTGTATTCAAGGAGCTTTGAGGATCATGAGCAGCATTTGAGAACAGTATTGGGAACTCTTTGGAAGCATCAATTGTTTGCTAAGTTTAGTAAGTGCGAGTTTTAGCTGAATCGCGTAGCTTTCCTTGGTCATGTGATTTTTGGAGAAGGGATATCAGTGGATCAGACCAAGATTGAAGAGGTCATAGATTGGCCGAGGCCGACGATAGTGATAGAGGTCCGAAGTTTCTTAGGATTGGCAAGCTATTACAGGCGTTTCATGAAAAGATTCTCTGCGGTAGCTATGCCGCTGGCGCGTCTGTTGAAGAAGGACGAGAGATTCGATTGGACGGATAAGTGCGAACGTAGTTTCCAAGAGCATAAGCACAAGCTAACTATGACTCCTGTCTTGACGATACTGTCTGGTCCTGGAGGGTATGAGATTTATAGTGATGCGTCTTTTAAAGGATTAGGCTGCGTTCTTATGCAACATGGGAGAGTGGTTGCGAAGCATCTCGTCAGTTGAGGCCGCACGAGTTGAACTACCTGACGCATGATTTGGAGTTGGCAGCTATTGTTTTTGCTCTTAAGATTTGGGGGCATTATCTAGTTGGAGAAAGGTTCCAAGCCTACACCGATCATCAGAGTCTTAAGTATCTGTTCTCTTAGAAGAAGCTGAACATGAGATAGTGCCGTTAGATGGAACTTCTTAAGGATTATGACTATGAGATTCTGTACCATTCGGGTAAGGCTAACAAGGTTGCAGATGCATTGAGTCGAAAGTCAGCGATTACCCAGTTGATGGTCCAAGAGTGGCGTCTCCTGGAGGAGGTGCGAGATTTAGATTTTAAGTTGGAGGTAGGCCATCTATCAAGTTTGATGGTTGTGTTGAGGATCGAACCGGAAGTTCAGGCAAGATTTAAGGCCTTGTAGTCGACAGATCATGCCATTCAAAGAATCCTTCAAGAGGACTCAGAGAAAAGGAAAGCCAACTTCCAGATAGCCGAGGACGGGATACTGAAGTTGCGAGGACATTTGTGCGTGCCTGCCGATAAAGGTCTTAGGGAGGAAATCTTGTCGGAGGCACATCGTAGCAGTTATAGTGTTCATCCAGGTAGTAGGAAGATGTATTAGAATTTGAGGTAGTACTTTTGGTGGAGTGGTATGAAGGCTGACAAAGCCAAGCGTGTGGCGAAGTGTTTGACGTGCCAGCAGGTTAAGGCGCAGCATTGTAAGCCTGGTGGGCTGCTGCAGCCGCTTGAGATTTCAGAGTGGAAGTGGGAGCATATCATGATGGACTTCGTGACGGGTTTTCCAAGGAGTCAAAGAAGCAATGATGCGATTTGAGTTGTGGTGGATAGATTGACGAAGTCTGCTCACTTCATCACCGTGAGGAAGGACTTCGCTTTAGACAGGTTAGCAGAGTTGTACGCACGTAAGATAGTGCATCTTCCTAGAGTGCTAGTGACGGTCACATCGGATCATGATCCCAGGTTCACTGCCACCTTTTGGAAAAACTTGCAGACAGCGTTGGGAACAAAGTTGTAGTTGAGTATGGCTTATCACCCACAAACGGATGGCCAATCGAAAAGGACGATTCAGACGCTCGAGGATACGTTGCGAGCTTGTGTCTTGGATTTCAAGGGTAGTTGGGAGGAACAGCTTCATTTGATTGAGTTTGCCTACAATAACAGTTATCAGCAAAGTATCAAGATGGCACCGTTCGAAGTGTTGTATGGTAGGGCTTGCAGGACGCCAGTTTGTTGGGAATTGGTTGGTGAAAGGAAGATCACTAGTCTAGAGTTAGTGCAACAATCGTTGCATTCTGTCAAGGTCATTAGAGAAAGACGTAGGACAGCCCAGAGCCATCAGAAGATTACGCCGACAAGCGGCGTAGACCTTTGGAATTTCAGGTTGGTGATCATGTTTTTCTCAAGATGTCGCATATGCGAGGGACATCTCGTTTTTTGCAAGAAAAGAAAGTTAAGCCCGAGGTACGTTGGACCGTTTGAGATTTTAGAGCGGATTGAGAATCTGGCTTATCATCTTGCGTTGCCACCGAACCTTGCTCAAGTGCATGGCGATTTCCATGTATCGATGTTGAGGAAGTATAAGCCTGATCCAGCTCATGTGTTGAGTTTTGAAGAAATTGAGGTGGATGAGAGTGTATTACACGTGGAACGTCTGGTGAGGATCGAGGATAGGAAAGAGTAAGTGCTGCGGAATGAGACGATTCCTTTGGTTAAGGTGATTTGGCAACACCATGAAACATAAGGAGCAACGTGGGAAAGCGAAGAGGCTATGAAGAGTCAGTATCCTTTTCTTTTTGAAGTTTTGTAATGATTTAATTTCGGGGACGAAATTCCCTAAGGATGGAAGAGTTGTGACGTCTTGAAATTTCGAGACTCGTAAAATAAATAATATGGGATTTTTGGGATTTAAGGGACAATTATCAGACGCAAATTTATTTGATCGGGAAAGATCTGGGTAGCCCATGAAGCGTAGGTTAGTAGGGTTTAATTAGTTTAATCTCGTCGTAGAATTTGGCGTCGAATTCCTTCTCGCTCGAGCTTAATCTTGACCGAAATGCCTTCAGTCGTTTGTGCCAAATGACTAACCAGACCTAAATTACGAAATGACCAAAATGCCCTTGGATATTATTCATATAAGCCGAAAACCATTAATTCTAATTTGAATTTGTGGGCCCCCTTGTCAAGTCTCCCACCAACCCATCACCATCATCTTCTCTCTCCTTCTCTCTCTCTCTCTCTTCTCCTTCTCTCTTCCCCCTCTCTCTCCCTCACCGCCCGAGCTCTCCTCCTCCTCCTCTTCTCTTTGCGCACGCCGGCCATCCACCTCCACCTCCTCCCTTCGCCGGTACAGCTCGCCGCGCCTCCGCCAGCACCTCTGCCCAGCTCGCCGCCGTCCCTCCGAGCTCGTGCCTCGTCACCCAGCCACCTGCGACCCCCCTGAGCCCCGCGAGCCCAACCCACCTCCTCTTCTCTCCCTATCCCCTCGCGAGCCACCGCCGTCGTCGTTAGCCTCCCTTCGCCTGAGCTGCTGTCATCGTTGTCAACCTCCTTTCGCCTGAGCCGCTGTCACTCGTCCGCCGTCCACCTCCTTCGTCGTTGACCTTGTTGCTATCGAGCTCCACCAAGGTCGCCGAGGCCTACGGCTCCCCTTCGCCGCCGTTGGTCGCCGTCCCATCGTTCTCGAGCTCCATCGCCCGTCCGTGCACCACCGCCGAGCTCTTTGATCCCGCCATGTTACGACCGCGCCCTCCACCGTAGCCGCCGCCACTGTTGATCTCCGTTCCGTGCCACCCGCGAGTCACCGTCGTCTGCCGTCATCGTAGCCGCGTCCGTAACCTCGAGCCAAGCCGAAGACCCGTCGTCGTCGCCCGCCGCCGCCGTCGCCGGTCGTCGTTGTGAGTTCACCCCTAATCTCTAATTAGGTCGTTAATTGCATTTAGCATTAGTTGATTAGTGTTAATCGTGGATTAGACTAATTATTAATGGATTAGTTAGATAACTGTGGTCGGTTAAGTTAGCAACCCTGGTTAGGTTAGTTGACAGCAGTAAATTAGTCAACTCTGGTTAGTCAAGTGTAACTGTGGCTAGTTGACTGTAGTTACTTTACTTATCTGTGATCGGGTTAATTAGCTGAAAGCCGAATGGTTGATTATCTGTCGGACTGATTAATTAAGATGGTTTAATCAATTATTTTGAGTGGTTATTGGATGATTGTTTGGAATTGCTATACACGTTACTTGTGCATACACGTTCGGTTAAGGTGATTAGCCACCCTTTTATAGATGCAAAGTCTAGTGGATAATGTGCACGTTCACATGACCTTGTGTGAAGTCAAATTGCATACTTAAGCATGAAAAATGGCTGCTAGCCGAGTTTTGAGCATGATTGTGAATGTGACTGCATTGGACCAAATCTGAAGATATGCACTGGCTTGGTTGCTTTGTGTGTTTGTGTGGTCACACGATGGTTGAGCGTCATCCTAACGTAACTGGGGATGTGGCGGTACCCTTGATAGCTTGGGTTCGTCGCCTGATATGTCCGTGCCGGCTGCGCCTGATCCACATGGCTTAATGGATGCACGACAGTCCATAATGACTGGGCCGGAATCACACGGCTGATCAGATGCCGGTAGCAGCTTGTGATAACCCGAAGTTCCTTACCGGAAAACCTGGTATGTCCGCCTTAGGGGTTCTAAGGGGCTATCGGTTACCGTCGCTGGAGGGAGCGGGACGACGCTCGATCCTACCGAAAGAGCACTAGGGATTGGGCTATGTGGTGATGAGAGTGGAGTATCTCTTGCATTAATAACTGGAATACGTATGTTGCATTATGCATGAGTCATTACTGATTGTTCTAGTTGAGTGCTTTGGCCTATTTATAATTGAATGCCATGCGGTTACTGTTGCGTGGGCCAAGGCGGGGTAAGCTTGCATGCGATTGGCTATTGACTGTTGAGCTGTGCCTATCTGTTTAGTAGCTAGAGCGTGGCGTGCATCGCACGCTATTGATCTACCATCGTTCTTGCGTTGCATGTTTAGGCCGCTTGGGTGAATCGACACCCTACTCGGACTTAGGCGTTGACTCATAGAGATTTTATATCTCATTTGTTGTTATTAACTGTTTTCATGTCCGTAGTATAGAAGTCCGTCCAGTCTGGTTCGGGGTGCCTCTCGACCAATCTTTTGATATCTTGCATCATTCAATCCCAAATTCTGATCGCGAGTGGGAATAACACATGACGACCCTCTAAGTCGAAGAAGGGAAGGGGCACCTGGTGCCTCATCACTTTAAGGCCTGGTTCGTTCATCACGAGGATGATCTCTTCGGGCCCTTTCGGTGGTTCGATGGACCCCCGACTGCGACCCCTGCGATCCGAACGTGGGATCCGATGGATCTAGATACCTCAGATGGGAAGGTGGTGGACCTTGAACCCAACTCAGACGAGAAGGACCCTGAGACTCCGCTTGACTATTATGGCTGGCCTAACAACCTCGGCTAGTGAGCAAGCGTTGAAGCGAAGGCCCCTTTTTGTGGTAGTTTTTTTAATGTAGTAGTTAGGCCCCTAGCCCTGACCCGGTATCTTTTTTATGGTCTTAGGAAGCAGCCTTGAAGAGTGGGATTGTAGATGTGTTCGCTTTCCTTGGGTTAACTGAATAAAAATAAAATAGTTTGTGATGCTGTTGGTTGTTTGTTTTCCTACTGATTGTGCCTGTTATTGTTTTTGTCTGGATTGCTGTTCATTCCACATGCGCTTAACTGCAATATAAAATGAATGGGTCGATGACATACCTAGGATGTCGTCCCTTTGGCCTAAGACGTTTAGTAGGGTTGTCGCGCGCCTGAAGGTAGGGGCGTAACAATTCTAATCACAGAGCAAGCTTCAATGAAGTTTAGAGACCTTACCTACGAGTCCGATTGACTCGGTTTGCTCTAGTTTGGGCTAGGAAAGCTTGGATAGGTTCCGCCATGGAGGAGACTTGGTTTAAAGTTTCGATGCAAAACCGAAGCAAGAAATGAACATAAATGGAATTAGTGATGCATTAGGAGATGTTTGAAACTAGTTTTAGGTAAAATGATTGAGCGAATGCAGATCCACCATTGACGGACCTCTGAAGCTCCAACAATGGCGTTCACGTTCTCCGGCGATGAAATGGCGAACGAGATACTTCCTGGTGTTCGTGGCGACCTCACGATGCTCGCGGACCAAGTCTCGAAGCTCGATTCGCCTCAGATTGTCTCGACCGAAGCCTAGAAATCTCGGCTCGAGCAAACTTCAATGGCGGTTCCCGAGCCCTAATAGAGCAATTCTCTCCTCTTTTTCTCTCTCTAAGATGTTGTGGAGCAATTGGTAATCAAATGGAGCCCCTCTCTAATCCAAAAGCGCGTTGGATTGATATACCCGAACCAAAAAAATTTGGCGCGCTCAGGGGTTTAATCGACTTAAAAAATGCACGTGCCCGACGCCGATGTGCTCGGGCACACTCCGGCTTGCTCGAAATGGCGTGAAATGGCTCGGTTTTGCCTTGGTCCCTTCTCGTGCGTGCAAATGGCTGTTTGAGGGAGATGAGGTCTAGTTGGGTCGTGGGTCGGATCTTGTCCAACCCGACTGACCCGACTCACTCAATTTCCTCAAATTGATCTGCAAAAACTCAAAATTTCTCGAATTAAATCCTAAAATTGAATTCCATGACATGGATTCCATCTAAAAATGTGGTTTTTGTAAGAAACCTGCTCGGAATTGTGCAAAAATCCCAAATTTTTGGTTTAACTCGAAAATGAATTTTCAATAATCCATATCCTAAATGCAAAATCGGTTCTATTCAATCCCACCAATGGATTCAGAATGATGAAAAATCTAGGGTAGTGGTCTTAGATTTGCATGATCATCCCTAGAAAAATTTTAACTGCGCTTCGAGTAAGATCTAGGGACTAAATTGAAAATAAAAAGTGCAATTAAGCCCTTTCAGCCAAAATTGCTCAAATTTCTAAACAATTGGACTGAAATGTAATTTTTGGTAATAAAGGTAACTGTTAGGACTCTAAAAATGTAAAAATAAGAAATAAAAGGACTAAAATATAATTTTTTGCTCAATTTTGGGTTATGCTTAAAGAAGGACCACATAACCCTGAATTTAATTTTTCAAATTTTAAAGGGCTAAAATGAAAAGGGGATTAAAATAAAAATATTGACTATTTTTGTGTATTTGTTCAGTCACGAATGCTATTTTTCTTGATTTTTTGGGTATTTTCTAACATATGAAAAATATTTAAAAAATGCAGAAAATACCAAAAATTATATTTTGTTCAAAAATGGTTCCTTAAGCTTGGCCAAGGCTTCCAAAGTTGATTGTGTAATTTTGTGAATTTTTATGAATTTTTTTATGAATTTTCTAAAAAAGAAAGGATAAAAAATCAGGTGTCAACAACATGATCCAAAATCGTAACAAATCGGTAGCTGTGACCGTAAGCTAAAGCGCCTAAAGCGCTTGGAAATAAATGGGGCCCAAGTTTAGCCATCAAAATTGCTCACAAGCCTCCAGTTTAACAACCTGTTCACACTGCCTTATGCAATATGCCGTCTAAAGTACCTGTAAAGTCTAAAGTTAGAAAGGCAGAGTATACGAGAGCTTCATCCATCTATTGAAGAGATGGCAGGCTTGGCATGCTTGTCTTTAATAGATTGCGATCAGCTTAGAAAGCTTCCAGACTCCATTGGGAAGTTGAGGTCATTGCTAGACTTGAATCTATTTGGCACAAGAATCAGATAGTTACTTGATTCTATCGGAGATCTCAAAAGGTTAGAGAAAATGGACCTCGGATTCACTCAGATAAGAAAGCTACCAAGCTCCATTGGAGGACTAGAATCATTGTTATGGTTATCCATGCGGCCTACAGAGATTACAGAACTACCTGCTTCTATTGGATATCTTAAAAGGCTGGAGAGCTTAGTTTTGGCTGAGAGAGAGATAAGGCCATAGGGATGTTGGAGAATCTTAAAGCGCTGGCTTCCGGCGGTTGCAGGAAAACCAAATGGCTGAGGGAGTCACTAGAAGTTGAGGGGTGGAATCTAAGTACTAATATCACATGGCCTCCTTTGCTTTCGACACTTGCCCTACCTTGTGGCGATCCTCGATCTCTCACAAGGCTTCCCTCCGGTCTTTGTGATTTGGAATTAAGATTTGTCAAGTCACCTATAGAACAGCCATTCTTTTCCAACTTGAGATAGTTGTCCGAGTTAACACTCTTTAGATGTTGGTTGAAAGAGACCGAGTTTGAACATCTAGAGAATCTTCATCATTTGGCTGTGGACAGTTGTGATTCTCTGGTGAGGTTGTCGGGTCTATCAAGCTTAGGGAAACTCAAAGTGCTAGAAGTGAGCACATGCTCGCAGTTAAGTGTAGGGAAACCCAAAGCATATGATTCTGATTTTTTCTTGAGTCACATAAAGTCGTGACAAAAAATTAAATTCTACTTTTGTCATAATCAAGTTTTTCCCTGAACTTTTCTTCCTTAATTATTTTCAACATGATGCTTAATTTGTGAAAAACTAGTAGGACATGATTTGCGATGAGAAAATGTCACCAGCAGAAGATTAGAACTCAATCGCACATTTTCCAAAAAAGACTTAGCAGTCAATTAACTAAATAGAATGTTTAAGACTAAATCAACACAAAATAATTAGGGCTTCTATAGCACATAAGCGCCCCACAATCATTAGGAATGTTCGGTTTGATCTCTTTGTTCAGCAAGAAAATTTTGAACAAAGAGTATTTAGTATTTTTCCCTTAATGTTTTATTCGAACTTAATTATATATAACATAATTTACTTAACTAAAAACAATGTAATACATGAATGAAATGTCTTCTTGATCTTAAATTTGAAAAGATTGATTACACGCATCGGACCTTTGAAGCAAAATACATTCATGTACACCAGGAGCAATTTTGCATGGATAGATGAAGTCCTCACTAATTGAGTAGAACGAAATGTGAACGGAAGTGCCGTCCCTTGAACTCTATTGGTCACTCATCTTTGACATTTGTTTATCCCGACATGATTTATTATTTGTCTTATTTGCGTTTGTCACTTGTGTTGGGGGCTTGTTGCAAGTTATCTTCAAGAAATCCACATCATTTAGACTCCTTAGTCTTTCTAAATGCGTATTACATGTTTATGGTTACGATGACGTCCCCACTATTTTCATAATTCTCTCTTAATCTAAATAGGAAAAGGGCACCTAGTAGTCTACTACCCTAATTTCCACGAATCTGGCCCCGACAACATCAATTAAAGGGCTATGATTTCTTTTAACGCTTGTCGTTTATGTTCATTAATTAATTCGAACGTGATGTGGAATCAATTTAAATTATTAATTTCTTTTATTGGAGTGATAGAATGATTTTTAATTTCTCGGGCCTTTTCAAGAAAAAACGCAATGCGACAAAGGAGACGTCCCACGACTTAGAACGGGAAGTGGAATTAGTGCAATTATATATTTCTAGTTTTGGAGGGTTATCAATCAGAATTGTCGATTAATTAATTTTTATTGTGGGCAATTTCTTGGGCCCTTCCATGAAGAAGTGCAACGCACGGAGGAGACCTCCGCACGACTCTCTCGCTCGTCCATAAGTTCTCCAAAATCATGTCTATTATCTCTACTCTTACATCTCTCTTCTTATTATTAAACTCTATGCATATACTTGATAAAATGTGATTTGCATGGAATTGTGTCGTAAGTCAATGTCTGATAGTTTGAGCATGCATATTCCACGTATGCATATTTTAACCCATTCAACTCTGCCTAACTCTTTGACCCAAAAAAAAAAAAAAAACCTCTGCCTAACTCTGAAAAAAAAGACAAAAAAAAAAAGCAGTGCGTAACTAACTAAAAATCAATGTATGGTCGATATTTTTCCTCTTGAAATTGTATAATGAAAGTAAAACCGGGGCAGAATTTGGTTCGATAACATGTTAGAAAATTTAACCAAAAAACTTAAACTGACAGGTGCAAGAAGACCACACGTATATAAAGAATATATAAAATCCCTTAGTAATGTGGGATATTTTAATGGAAATAATGACAAGTGCATGACACTGGACTAAGACTTATGTCATTAATAGCTAGATGAAACTTGTTGTAGGCCACGGATGTGGCACGTCCAATGATTGCCGCAACGAGAACTAGAAACACAATAGATGATAGAGGAGAGTAATTGGCGCACACCTGATTTAGAACCCATCGTGACTTGATGCAAAACGATGACAAACTCAAGTGCTTCTCTTCTATTTCATCTAGGAGTGCTGGCCGAATGAGACAGCCACTTAAGAATGAAAAGGTATGTTCTGAATTTCTACATTAGAGGGCTAGAGGAGGGACTTAAGCCTTTATATAGAGTTTCCGGCCACGGGTCCTCTCATCACGAGCCAGGCCTAATTCGGCCCACGCTAGGCAGCCCATATTAAATCGATTAGGAATCCTTATATCTTACCTTATTACACCAACCCCTAAAATAGTAAATAACAATTTCAATTATTGTAAGCCCACATAGAAAAACTCTTACATTCTCCCACTTGGGCTATATTAATTAAAACTGTACTGTATGTGCGCACCTTTATGCTGGTCTAGAGATATTCTTAACTGTCAATCCTATCCCATAAAGTCTCTAAGACCAAATCATGGCGATAACTACATCAATAGACACAAAGCCTTCGATGGTCACGAATGCCTTTAATTCTACTGATATGGATTCAATATGGTAGTGTGGCAAATGGATAACACTTCACATAAATAGTGATTCTTTACGTGTCATCCCCTTTGTCAGTCACATTGTGACGTCTCGGAATTTCAAGGCTTATTATATGAATAATATTGGACGATTGGAATTGAGTGACATTCGTCGGACGCGGAATCATTCGATCTGAAGTTCGTTAGTCGTCGATCGAGGCGTAGATAATTATAGTTCGATTAGATTAGTCGCGCCGTAATTAGTCTTCGCCGTATTCCTTCGCGCTTGCATCGACCCTGAGCCAAATATTCTGAACCAGTCCTAAAATCGTCAGATTACCGAAATACCCTCAGATATTATTCATATACGCCAGAAACAATTAATACCGAATGACCGCGGGCCCCGCATCATAAATGCCAAAGTCTTACCACCTTTTTGACTTTTGGTTATTTACCAAAATGCCATTGGACCATTGAAAAGTCCATTTTGCCCCTAAAGACCACTTTTCTCTCTCCTCTCTCTCTCTCTTCCCTTTCTCTCTCTTCCTTCTTGCATTTCACGTTGGCAGCACCTCCATCGCCATTTCCATCTCCAATCTTCATCTTCTTCATCTTCATCTTGTGTTCATCGTCGCCGTGGACCGCCGCCGCCGCCCGCCGAGCCGCCGGCCGCCCGTCCCGCGCCCCGCCTAGCCCTCGCCGTCGCCGTGCCGCCCCTGTTCAGCCGCTGCCGCCTCTGTTTGGCAGCTGTCCAAGCGCCGCCGAGCCTCGCCGTCGACCGCCAAGCTTCACCGGAGCAACCTAGGACCTGCCGGACCTTGGCCGAAGCTCCGCCGAGCTTGCCGGCCGCTCGTTGACCTCCGTTTCCGTCGTTTGGCCGTTTTCCAGCCGCTGTCCAGCCGCCGTTCGTCGTCGTCCGGTTGTCTTTTTGGAAATCCGACACCGTGGTTGCGTCCGGATCGACGAGGAGAGTCCGTAGGAGCGTCGCCGGAAAATTTGCCGCCCCGCCGCCGTCGCCGCTCGTCGCCGGTCGCCGCCGACCGTCGCCGCCCGTTTAGGAGTGAGTTAACCCATAATCCCTGATTAGGCCGTTAATTGCACTAATTAGATTAATTAATTAGTTACCGTAATTAGATTAATTAGTTACCGCAGTTAATAGATAGTTACCTGGGTTAGTTAGTTAACTGTAGTTAGATTAATTAGTTACTATAGTTAAATTAAATAGTAACCGTGGTAGATTAGTTAACTGCTGTGGTTAGTTGAATTAACTGTGGTTAGGTGGAACAGTTACCATGGTTAATTGCATGTTGTTGTGCCTAGTTTGTGGCGTCCGATCGTGGATCGGATTGAGTGTTGATTGCGCATTAAATTGCTGAATGATCACACTAGGGTCGAAGTACCATATTAAATGGAAATTGATTATTCGCGTGATCGATTGTGAATTCGAGTGTGAAAATGGCCGTGTGCCAGATTTGAGTGTGAAAATGGCCTTGGGCCAGATTTGAGTGTGAAAATGGCCGTGGGCCAGTTTTGAATGTACAAATGGCCGTTGGCCGAGTTTGAGCATGAAATTGGCCGTGGGCCAGGTTTGAGCATGAAATTGGCCGTGGGCCAGGTTTGAGCATCAAAAATGAGATTTGGCTTGAGAGCCGGTTTTGAGCGTGAGGTCATGCAGTTGTTTCACTGTGTCGCCCTAACGTAACTGGGGGCACAGGCGATACCCTTGTTGGCATGGGTCGCCGCTTGATAAGTCTGTGTGCCGGCGACGTACAGTCCGGGATTCCACGGCTTATTGGTTGCCTATCAGTCCGTGCCCGGCGACGGACCGTCCGGATAACACGGCTGATGAGATGCCGGTCGCAACAGTGTTGGTCCGTAGTCCCTTCTGGAATATCCCTGGTGTGCTCGCCTTAGGGGTCTTGAGGGAGCCATCGGATGCCGTCGCTGTAACGTAGTAGGACGACGCCCGGTAGATCCAGAAGAGTACTAGCAGCGAGGCTGTGCTTTGGCGAGAGTGGGGTATCTCTTGGCCGGCTGACCGGAACGCGTTTGTTGCATAATGCATGACCATTGCTGAGTGTGCTGGCTGATTGGTTGATGCATTGTCTATTTATTATTATATTGTACCTGTCGCATGGCTCCAGGCGAGGTACGTTGCATGTGTTTGTTGTTCTGAGGTTGAGCTTAGATCGATAGAATGGTTATGTCGTGATCAACGTCCTAATCGGACTTAGGCGTTGACTCGCTGAGATTCATATCTCATGCGCTTTGGCTGATCGCCTTTCAGGTCCTCGTGATGGCCGCGCGCCACGTTAGGTTTGGCGTCCCGATCGAACTCACGACGGTACTTCATCGCCGTCACGTCGCTAACTCTGAGGACATATGGGAACAACATGTCACGACAGTCTGGGTTGACGAGGGGTTGTCACACTATGTGGCCCACCTCTTTAAGGCCTGGTTCATGTGTCGGACTGGTGTTCCCATAGGACCGATTCGGGGGTTTGATGTACCCCTGGGTGCGGGTCCGATAGTCCAGACTTGGGACGCGGCGGAGGCTGAAATGCCGGATGGGGAGATCGTGGACCCAGATCTGAGTTCGGAGGAGGAGGATCCAGATTCGCCGCCTGGTTACCAGGGTTGACCCGGTGTTGTTGGCCCGGGGGTTTTGGAGAGGCTGGGGAGGAGTTCTGGAGGTTGTTGTGTATAGCTGGTAGTGTAGTAGTTGTGTATCGGCTAGTGCGCCCCGACCCGACCCGGTATCTTTTTGTGGGTCTAAGGGGGATCGGTCCGAGGAGGACTTTTGTAAATTATATGTGTATTGTGAACTAATCAAGCAAATAATGAAAAAGGTTTGTTGTTGTTTGTTGTAGTTCCTATTCTTTCTATCCCTGTGGTTTGTTGTCCGGGGTTGTGTTCGCTTCCGCATGTGCTTAATTATAAGATAAAAGAAATGGGTCGATGATCTGCCTGGGACATCATCCTTTGACCAGACGTTTGGCAGGGATGGTCGCGCGTCCGGGGACTCGGGGCGTGACAGTGAGAACAACCGTAATTAAAGTACTATAATATTTTGATCGTGTTAAGTCCTAAACGTATTGTTTTTAGTCAATTTGGATCCTAAATATTTTGACAAAGATGGAATCAAGTACTAATATCATTGCCAGGGACCTTTAGTAACTGGACAATCATACTCTATGAGATTATTAAGAAATGAACCATCATTTTAACCACAATCTGAAATAAGATATAAATCTTATCGATAATTGGACAGAGAACATGATCATGGAAACCAAATAAAGCGTCAATTTTACCTACACAGATGGGGAAAAACCAAAGTATACCATTTTGATTTTTCCTTGAGTCACATTAAGCAAAGAAAAAATTTAAATTCTATTTTTTCAATAGAATCTCATAACCAAGTTTCTCACTCAATTTCGAACAAAAGGTGTTTTATTGCATGATTGTTGTCAAAGTATTTTTTAAATTTTGTAAAAAACTTAAAGGACATGATATGTGCGATGAGTTAATGTCACTAGCAGGGAGGTTAGGTGACTTACATATTTTCCCAAAAAGGCTTAGGAGTTAATTGGTGAATAGAATTTTTAAGCGTCAATCAACAAACAACCAATACCCTTGGGGCTCCTATTGCTCGTATATTGTATTTGGAGAACCTTTATTATATAGTCGACGCTTTAGAATAAATAATCAACTGCATAATAGAGTACTATAATACTCAATAAGGGAATATACTTGGATAATTTAGCACATGATCTTTGCAAGTTAATAGCGCATTTTTTTTAGTTAGAGGGAATGCATTGTTGGCGGCGAGAAAGATATTACTTTGAGAGGAGAGGAAAAATAGAATTCTTTAAGCTATTTCTCAAAACCTTGCCATAGGAATCCCACATCCGTTACGGGGTGTTCGAGTTGAATTTTTTGTCTTTTGTGGCTAGCGTTATAACCTAGGGGGTGAATAAGTGATTTTACAACTTGTTGTAAAATAGTGCCGAATTAAAACAAATAAGTTCATAACTTAGTTTAAAGTCTGATCAAGAATAGGATCTGAGAAGACCTCAGAGTTTGTCAGTGCACAAATCTACTATCAACAATAATATGAAGAGAAACTAAGGGATATAGAATTTGCACACAAAGTTTATAATAGTTCGGCTTTGATCAAGCCTACGTATACTTCTTTACTCTAACAGCCAATCGGCTGGATTCAACTATCTAATAGCTAAGAGGTTACAACTTGGTGATGATCCTTGAGTCAATAGACTACTCCGTCTAACACTCAATCACTTCGAAGAAACACCTCTAAGAATTACTGTGTTTGAATTAAGAATGAATACCAAATGTAGAAGCTTTCTTGAACTTTGAAATTTTTTATTCTGGACTCCCTTACTCTCTTCAACTTTGAAGTCTCATTTTATACTCGTTCACCTTCGAACTAGCCGTTGAAAAGTCTTCAGAGGATCGCTCTCCAATCAACCCATTGGACAAGTTAGTATAACAAGGATTTCGTAGCAAAAAAGAATAGAATCTCCCATTGATCATATCGCCTACACAAGCAAGATCTGGGTTTTCAAAGATAGAATTCATCTTTTATTAATAAATCTTCTTCTTTCCCAATCCACATCCTTGATAAAGATAAAATAATCATCTTGATTGAAAATCCATAAGTACGAATCTAACTTGATTTGCTAGCCGTTGTGATAATATCTCTAAATCAACATATGAGATCTCATCTCATAAGAATCTGAATGTTGCATTTGAAGTACTCCTTCAGAGTCTAAGCTCTTCTTGTGTCAACGTCTGAGCTTGAGTTACAAGATCAAATCCCATAGAGCCATTACTCAACTTCTGAATATATTTAGAACAATCGGTAAAAGAGTATTTCATTGCATTAATTTAGATTCCAAAGAATATGGATTATTTTGTCAACTTCAAAATCAATTAGGATGTTTTCTCTACATTGTCAAAAAATTCTTATCTTAGAAAGCAAATCTTCAAATATAAATATGTGGTACTTTTTCCTTTAAAATCTTATTCGAAATGTAACCTATATATAACATATTTAACTTAATTAAGTTTAGATGAATGAAATGCTTTCTTCACCGATGCCAAATTTGTCCCGAGCATCTGTTTGTTTGTTTCCTCAGTTTGAAATCAGGGGTTCATGCATCTGGTGAGCGGGTAGTTGAGCATTGGCGCATTCTTAGCTGTAAGAATCAAATAGCCTTTATCCTGTTGTGACCTGATGGAAGTTTTTAGTTTAAAAAATTAGAAAGTGAAGTGGAATGAATTGGAATTATGTATCGGCTGTTTTGAAGGGTAATCAAAATCATATTATTAACCAGAATAGCATATAATATAATTTTCTGTTGTAGGAAATTTCCAGAGTCCTTCTAAGAAACTGCGCAACGCAACGGAGGAGACTTCTCGCGACCCTTTCGCTCGTCCATAAATACTCCAGAATCGCATCGTTTAGACATCACTCTTTTACATCTCTCTCCTCATTATTCAACTCGATCACTATACTTTAGCTCCAGAAGATGGCAAAGAGAAAATATTCGGATGGACCAGCAGCGTTGACCGATAGCTGTGATGTCGGGTCGTCACGGGGGGCTAAATTCGAGGTGTCGACCGATAGAGGTGATGCCGAGTCATCGCCGGGGGCTGAATACGAGGTGTTCTTGAATTTCAGAGGGCCCGACACTCGCCTGAACTTTACCGACTGCCTCTATCACGCCATGGATGGAGCTGGGATTCGCGTTTTCAGAGACAACGAAGAGATCAGAAAAGGCGAAGCGATCGGTGGCGAACTAGAGCGTGCAATCAAGAGCTCCGCAATCTGCATTCCCATCTTCTCTAGAAACTACGCGTCCAGTGCGTGGTGTCTTCGCGAGCTTGCATACATGGTGGCTTGTAAAGCGATGATCCTGCCGATTTTCTTCGATGTAGAACCTCAAGATGTCAAGCTTAAAACCGAGCTATACCAAGACGATCTACAGAAGCACGAGGAGAAGTTCGGTAGTGAGGTCGTGCAGCGATGGAAGGATGCTCTCAGGGAGGTCGCTCGCATCAAAGGATGGGATCTCAAAGATACCGGGTAAGGTTTGAGCTTTTCTTTTTTTCTTTGATTGGATATTCAAGACATAACTATAAAGAACAAGAAATATTATCATCCTTGCAATAAAAGTTACCACTACCCATTGTTCTCTTTTTCATCAAATTGTCACCCAATTTCCACATATTTATAACTGCGCACTACACATCCACTCAATTAAATCGATTCCTTTCAAAACTAGCTGAATTCTCTATTACGACCTGACAAATCCAATCTGAATTCACTATTCAATTTGCATCTTTTAGATTGAATAAAAACACCTTTTCTTAACTTCTAAATCAATGTCAGTAGGTTTGATATAATAAAACAATTGTTCTCGCTATTACTATTTTACTCCATGCAAAACTAGTAAACCGAGCACGTACCATATATGAGCAATAAAAAATGAATAAACAAATCGTTCGCATATATCTAAAGGAATCAATCCAAAGGCTTCGGTTTTTACAATTTATGGATGAGTGAGCATCTTATACAAAGTTTAAGATTTCATTATTGTCTTAACAATTTACATCTTTGACATAAATATAGTTGATTTTTTTCCTATATATATATATAATATTATAGAGCTCGATTATATACAATATTTTATTTACATGTTTCTTACTAGACCCTTTTATCAAATATGACAGTCACGGCGAACTCATCAGATCAATCGTTGCTAAAGTTTCGATCAAGCTGAGTAAAAGAGACAAAAAGCTACCGGATAATTTAGTCGGAATTCAGGATCGTGTTGAAGATGTCATGCGCCTAATAGATGAAGGTTCTCCTGATGTACGTTATCTAGTAATCCATGGGATGGGAGGCATCGGTAAGACAACTCTTGCCAAGAGTGTCTTTAACCAAATTTCTAGTCAATTTCATGGGTGCAGCTTTCTTTCGAATGTTCGAGAGGCTTCAAATGGCAGCAAAGTCGTTCAATTGCAAAAAAAATTATTGTCAGAAATTCTCAACTCCAATCCACCAGAGTTTTATGACTCTGATGCAGGGATTTGCGAAATTCATAGGAGATTCCGCCGCAAGAAAGTCCTCATTGTTCTCGATGACCTAGATGAATGGGACCAACTCTCAAAGCTTGCAGAAAAGCCCGATTGGTTTGGTCTAGGGAGCAGAATTATTATTACAACGAGGGACACCAACTTTTTGCAAATTGGAGAGGAGAACCAAGAAAATAATGCCCAAACACATTTTGAAGAGTTCAAAATGTATGAAATGAGAGAATTACGCCATCAGGATGCTCTTCGGCTTTTCTGTAAGCATGCTTTCAAAATGGATTTTCCTCCACATGACTATGATGATATATCTTGGGAGATTGCTCTTAAAGCTAATGGACTTCCTTTGGCTCTCGAGGTTATTGGTTCCTCTCTTTATCGCCAAAATAAACGACTTTGGAAAGACACGTTGAAGAAATTATGTTCAGTTCCAAATCCAAAAGTCCGTGACAAATTAAAGATTAGCTTTGATATGCTAGACAATGCACAAAGAGATATTTTTCTCGATATTGCATGTTACTTTATAGGTGAACAAACAATCCATCCACATTATATGTGGAAAGCGTTGGAGTTTTACCCAAGAAGTAATATCATTATCCTTACCCGTAAGTCTTTGATAAAGGTTGATGATAATGATAGACTATTGATGCATGACCTGCTGAGAGACCTTGGAAGAGATTTTGTTCGACAAGAACACAAAGTTCCTGGGAAGCGCAGTAGGCTCTGGAGTCCCGAGATGGTGCTGGCTATAATGCAGACTAGAAAGGTAAATATTATTCACAGATAGTGTCTTGTCTATCGAGGAAACATTAGCTCGAAGTTTAGAGTATATTGCTGGATGTGTTGTTTTGTCTGTGTTGCATCATTGCGGAAAGCTCAAATTAAACAAATTTAGTGAAATGAAGGTAATAACAAAAATTACATCTGACAAAAGATATTGATAGCATACATTTACCATCTGAAAGTATAAGCAAACAGAATGTTCTACTTATAGAACAAGGCTGTGGAATTTTTCAGTAACGGAATGCGTTCTTTCGTAATTCACTATAGAAGGTTCACTTCTGCCTTTCATGTTGTCAGGGAACAGAGAATATCGTGGCACTCAAACTAACTGGACTTTCCATGGAGCACAACTTTACAAGCGAACAGTTTTCAAGGCTGCCTAGCTTAAGGTTGTTGGAATTAGAGGGGGGGAACTTGGTGGGAGACTTTAAGAATCTTCTCTTGAGTTTAAGATGGCTCTCTTGGCATCGTTGCCCTTCAGACTTGCAGGCAGTCAATTTATGTCTATTGAACTTAGTCGTGCTCAAGCTTTCGGACAGCAACATTCCGGAAAACTGGAATGGATGGGGCCCATGCTTGGTATGGTTTAATAACACCTGTATAGGTTTATTACCATTTTCCTTGCCTTGCTTTCCAATTCTAATTCTAATTCATTTCGTAGGCGAATCGTGACTTGAAAGTTATACATCTCATCAGATGCCATCTCTCGACAACTCCAAACTTCTCAACATGCTTGAATTTGAGGATACTAGTTTTTGCTAAAAATTGTCCCGAGTCGCCCCAAATCTGCAGCTCCATTGGTAAGCTAGAGCGCCTAAAGCGCTTGGAAATAATGGCAGCCGAAGTTCAGCCGTCAAAATTGTCTGGAAGCCCCCATTTTGACATGTGCGCAGTCCCTTCTACAATATGCCGTCTAACGTACCTATCAAGTCTAAAGCTAGAGGGTCTGTGTATACAAGAGCTTCATCCATCTATTGGAGAGATGGCGAGCTTGAAGCACTTGTCTTTAAGGGGTTGTCATTCGCTTGAAAAGCTTCCAGACTCCATTGGGAGTTTGAGATCTTTGCTTGTATTGGATTTGATCTTCACAGGAATCATAGCGTTACCTGATTCTATAGGAGATCTCAAAAGATTAGAGGAAATGCACCTCGGATTCACTCCGATAAGAAAGCTACCAAGCTCCATTGGAGGACTAGAATCATTACTCCGGTTAGACATGCAGCATACAAAGATTACAGAACTGCCTGCTTCTTTTGGATATCTTAAAATGCTGGAGAGCTTAGTTCTGGCTGAGAGAGAGATAAGAGGTCTATCAAAGGCCATAGGGATGTTGGAGAATCTTAAAATGCTGGCTTCCGGCGGTTGCAGGAAAACCAAACGGATGAGGGAGTCACCAGAAGTTGAGGGGTGGAATCTAAGTACTAATATCACATGGCCTCCTCAGCTTTCGACACTTGCCCTACCTTGTGGCGATGCTCGATCTCTCACAAGGCTTCCCTCCGGTCTTTGTGATTTGCAATTAAGATTTGTCAAGTCACCTATAGAACAGCCCTTCTTTTCCAACTTGAGATCTTTGTCCAGGTTAACACTCTTTAGATGTTGGTTGAGAGAGATCGAGTTTGAACATCTAGAGAATCTTCATCATTTGGCTGTGGACAGTTGTGATTCTCTGGTGAGGCTGTCGGGACTATCAAGCTTAGGGAAACTCAAGGAGCTAGAAGTGAGCATATGCTCACAGTTAATCGAGATTCGAGATTTGGGAGAAATGGAATCGCTGGAAAATTTATCTCTTTGGTATTGCAGCTCCATTGAAAGGTTACCAAATTTATCAAAACTACATAAGTTGCACACGTTACGCTTCTTTCACTGTGAATCACTGCAAGGTTTACCTGATGTACCAATCACATTGCATCCCTATGTTCATGGATGCCCAATGTTATGCGAGTCTGGTGACGACTACAAATTCTGCGACAAATGTACGCGGATGTGAATTGCACGTGAGTTTATTTAGTTGATCAAACTTAAAGACCGGAAGGAATTGGAATAATTGGAGGCATCATCATTTTCGGTGCTACGGTTCCATCAAAAAGGTGAACTGCTCGAAATCCTTTGGGTTTTGTAAGTCAAAGATTGCGTGAGAGTGTGCACCTTCTCTCTATAGATTTATAACAGGTAAATACTCTCACAAAGTTGGTTTTATTATTGTTATGTCTTCTTTTATGGTGAAATTACATCTGGCCAAATGAGTAATTCAGACTTATGTCTATCTCTGCTTTTCATCGAGACAAGCCATGCTCTTAAAACTCTCCGACAGAGTGTTGTGAGCTTGCACTTAAAGTGCCAAAACAAAGAACAAACCCAGAAAGAACAAAAGAAAAAGAGCAAGTTTGATCTAATAAATTAATCAGCATAGAAATCCAATGATTTTTATATCCAATTAACTAGTAATTAATTAATCAGTATTGATCATATATATACACATATTTGGACTTGAGATTTGTCTTTGTCTAACACTGAGCATTATAGATCTTTCATAATATCACATTAACATTTTAAGTCGTTTTATATCATGTAAATTTTTTAACTTACAGTTCAAATGACACGAAACAAATTGCATAGGGCAATTGGTACTATACTATACTGCTTTCAATGGTTTCTCTGGTTTTGGTGGGTTTCTCATTATGCTCTGTTGGAAGACAGGTTTATATTATCTGAAATGGGAAAATCAACTCCAGAAGTCCATATTGTAAGGGCTGTGTCAGTTCCTGTTGCACCGATTTCATAAGACAGGGCCGAGTACCGGAAACAATTAGCCGATAGATATGGCTTCAGGCAAATTGGAGAAACTCTTCCTGAAAATGTTACCCTCAAGGATGTTATCGGTTCACTTCCCAGAAAGGTATCTGCTTTTACTGGCTGCGGAATGTGCTTAGATCCACTCTTATCCACGATGTCATTTTCCTTGCCAAGATTGTTTAGTTAGATTATTCTTTCAACTTAAGGATGTTGTTGTTGTAAAGGGTGAAAAATAATCCAATGACGCTCCTAGTTTGAACAGTATGCTTTTATTGTTTGGCAACACTCCTCAAATAAATGAACGGTTCTCTTTTAATATTACTACATAAGCTTTTTACCATGCGATAATAATATCAACTGCAACTTGGTCATACGTAGGGCTAGATGGTCACAAGATACTTTCTGGTGTAGCTGAAGAGTTACACCTCCTCAAATTTCATCTAAGGTTTTTCAGATTGATGATGTGAAAGCCTGGACTTCAGTTTGGATGTCTGTTACTTCCTATGCTTTGGGGTTGTTCATGATTTCATAAGCCCCATTGTACCTACTCCCTTTTGGCGTGGGCATGGACAGGAACTGCTGTCACTGGGGTAAGCTTTTTTGATGTTTTTCTCTCACAAATCCCCTTGCTGGTTCCTCATATGGGTTGTCGTTTCCATCTGTGACAGATGTTAGATTAACTTCCTAGACAGCTCTGTTTATCCCTTCTTGCTTTCCCTCCCATCTGTGCTTACAAGTCATTTGCGAAGAGCAAATTAGTGGAAGATTTGGGAACGCTGGCATCTCTACCGTTGATATAGTCTTACCAGCCATGGAGGTTCATGCAAAAACTAACATGTCTGTAAGACACTCCCTTTAGATTTTTGCATTTGATATTCCATTTTGAATACCTTTTCATACGAAATAAAAGAGTACATGGTCCTTTAACAACAAGCAGAACGCTCTGGCGACAATATATTCTCCCCTGTTTTTTAACAAATAGTCCATTTTAAGGCTATCTACTCTGCTTAATCTACATACTTGGAGACCCTTGTTTGCATTTTGGATATAGTGAGGAAATGTACATAAAGACACTAGTTTGCACTTTGCACATGTGCCGAATGGTATTTCCTTTCCCTCTTTCGTGTCTATGATGTTATGTTCTGGACGCATGCTCCTTGTTTTTTCCTTCTTATTTTTTTTTTAAATTTCTGTGAGAAAATTCTCATTGGTTAGCATGCCAACATGGTTGTAGTTGAGGACCGTGAATACGTCAATCTTAGGATTTGGATTGTCTGAAAATCACAAGTTGTATAATTAAGAGCTTTGACATGTGCCGAATTGAGAAGAGCAATCGGTTTCTTGTTTTCAGATGAGTACTCTCACAATGGTCCATCACACGGCACCTCATATTCCTTTCAAATCTTCCAATGAGTGGAATGCTGCTCAAGCCCAGCTGAACGGAACCGTCCACTGCGATTATCCTAAGTGGTATTTCATTTATTTTCCTCAAGTTTCTTCATTACTTGCTCTCTTTTGCTCGCATTTCGGATATAAGTGAACTTGCAATGACATGATGGTGGCTGCAATTGGGTTACCTTTAAACTTAAAACATTTGGCATTGCAACTGCGCATTGCCATGCAAAAATGATCAAGAAACTTTTGCATTTTTGAAAGTTGATGTGGTTATAGGTGAACTAGCTATCTTAGCTCACCGCATGATTCGGAACAAGTGCTGTTTTTCTTTTCACTCGTCAATGAGTAACAGATGCTTGAAGTGGAAGGGAGTAATTCAAAGTTGAAACTAAGTTTGGCAAACTTGAGATGGTTCCTTGATTTTAGCGTTTGCTGCTCTCCAAGTATTCGTAAATGCAGAGTGATCTCAGAATTGTATATTTGCCTGGTGACCAGCACCTCTCCCTGTTGTCGAAAAATGCCTATTTGCTAGTTTGCACATTTTGATTTTACATGTCATCCACAGTACTTAAATGAAGCCCCGTGGAATTGGCGACTCATGAAGACGATCATGACGATGTGCCATGTGTACAATGAAGAGCACAGCTACGTCGCATTTGACCAGCTGGCGCCCGAGGATTCCGAGCCTATTACGTTCCTGAAAAAAGTGATGTCTGATTATGCTTGAGAAGATATTTCTGTCGGACTCTGATGATTGTACATATTATTCCATGCCAACATGATAGTTGCTCAAAAGCTGCACTTAGAATCTCTATATTCTGGTCATGCTATTACGAGAGTACTTGATTATGATTAGATTAAGCTTGTTGTTTACACATCATTGAGTAATGTACTTGATTATGGAAACTAATTAAGAAACAAAGCCTAAAAATTTACCCAGACAGATAGGTAAAACCTAAAGTATATGATTTCGATTTTTTCTTGAGTCACATAAAGTAATGATAAAGAGTTCAATTCTAAAGTCTCATGATCAAGATTCTCACTTCAGCGAAACTTATGTGTTTTATTCCTTGAGTATTGTCAAAATAATGCTTAATTTTGTGAAAACTAAAAAGAGATGATTCTGCAATGAGTAAATGTCACCAGCAGGAGATTAGAACTCACTGCACATTTTCCAAAAAGACTTAAGAGTGAATTGGCTATTTAGCATGTTTAATACTCAATTAACAAACAACCAAAACGCTTGGGGCTCCTATAACACATGTAGAACCTTTATGTTTGAGAAAATTATTTAAAAAGGTCATAAATTTATTGTATGGATGCAAATTCAATCCCAAGCTTTTCAATGTGGCTAATTTAGTCCTAAACTTGTTGACAATTAGCCAATGTAACTATTTCAGCCAATTTGACAAGAAATCGATAGCTTAGACGTTGGCCGTTTTACGTGACACGGCCGATGGTGACATGAACAAGTTTTGCAATTTTTTTTTATAACTTTTCTGGATTTTACAATGAATTTTGTGTTTATTTTTTCTTTTAATGTTCTTCTTCCTCAAAGGGCTGGCGAGACCTCATGGTCATGGGCCATAGATGAGGGCCGTGATGCCCTTGTCAACCGAAAAGCCCTTGACACCAATTGATGGCCCTCGCTAGCCACAGGGGTGCTCACACGGATCTGGAGAGGCGAGGGCATTGTGGCCGTCGCCGACCACTTCTCATTGGTCTAGAGCTCACCCATGGTAGGTGAGGGTTGCCAACCATTGCCGAGGCCGGCCGGTCTTCAAGCAAGAAGAACAATACAAGAAAAAAAGAAAAAGTTAAGTAAAAAGGAAAAGGAAGAATATAAGAAATTTATGAAATATTCGTGATTTAAAAAAAATGCAAAAATTGTCTACATTAATGCCGGCCGTGCTACGTAGGATAGCCGACATCCACGTCATTGTCTTCTGGCTAAAATTAGGTGGGAGGAATATATTGGCAAATCGTAAAAATGTTTAGGACTAAATTTGCAAAATTGAAAAATTTAGGACCGACTCTCACCCATACAATAGATTTCGAACTTTTTTTTTTTGTAATTATTCCTTTATTTTTAGTCGACACTTTGAATAAAAAATATTGATTCATCGATTACATAATACATTAAGCAATAGGTGTGATACTCTGGTAGCACCTCCTCGAGAGAATAGCTATTTTTTTTTTTTCTGTTTGAAAGTATTATTGCAGATGATAATCACATTTTCGTTTAAGTACGAATTACACGCAATGAACTTGCATCTATCATTTGCTAAATCAGCTAAATATATTCACTAAAAAAAATTCCCGAAAATTATTTTTCATGAAACAAACATAGCCTTAATCACGCGAAATATGTCATATATCGGTCATTAGAATAAAAATTCGAGGGAAAATAATAAGTACTTTTGTCAAGATAAACTAGTCAAGGACAACATTTTCCACCAATGAAAAAAGCACCTTTAAAAGTGAGGAAAATGATTTCCTCTCTTTAAAAAGAGAAAATTATTTTCATTCATCTTTCCTTATGCATTCCTTGACTTTCCTTTTCTTTTTTAATTTTATTCTTTTCTCCTTCTTCCTAGGCCGGTTAAGAGCCACAGGTGAGCGACGAGCGTCGCTGGCCTTGCCAATTTCTACGAGCTTGAGCTCGCCAGATCTTGACAAGCTCGAGCCCGAGGCTAGCGAGGCCGTCGTTGGCCAGTGGCGACAGAGGAAGAAGGAAAAAGAAAAGGAAAGAAAAGATAGAAAAGAAAAGAAAAAAAAAATTTATTTAAGAATTCAAATTTTTTAAAAAAATTATAAAAGTTGTCCACGTTAGCACTGATTGTACCGCGTAGGATGGCCGACGTCCATGTTAGCAATTTCTGGCCAAACGACAATGCAGAAAATCAAATTAAATTTTATTTATCAAGCGATAGAAATCCAATTGCTACTCGGTTTTCTTCCCTTGAGCAATGGGCCAAGGAAACACACTTGAACCGGCCAATTAACCGGCGGGCTTCGCTGATAAGTGGAACCACTTCCAAAAATTCTCTCTCAAGGAAATAGGAAGATGAGACCTGGTAGTCTAGTAGCCTTATTTTCCACGAATCTGTCCCAAACGACATTGAATTAAGGATTTATGATTTCCCGTATCTCGCGTCGTTGATTTTCTAGTTTTTCAATAAATTAGTACGTGAAGTGAAGTGGAATCAATTTAAACTATATATATTAATAAATATATATATGTATATTCTTTATGGAATGAAAAAAAAAAAAAATCATTGTGGGAAATTCCAAGAAGTAAGGCAACGCGATGAAAGAGACTTCCCGCAAGTTAAAACGTGAAGTGGAATCAATTGATGTTACAAGACTCAATCAAGAAACAACCAAAAGGCAAAAACTGCTTTAGGTCTCCTATACCACAAATATTGCATTTTGAGAATCTTTATTAAGTATGTTGGTACTTTAGAATAAAAAGGTATTGAGTTACATAGTAGATTAACATATCATCGAATTCAGGAAAATATTTAGATAATTTAGCAAATGATTTTATGCCAGTTTAGTAGCATATAATATTTATCTTGATTGGAAATGAATTGTCATTGGCAAGAAAGATAATATTTTGAAAAGAGGAGAAAAAAAGAGAACTATTTTTGCTACCCCTTCTAGGCATCACCATAAGAGTCCCGCGTCTGTTACAAAACGTTTGGCTTGAGCTCTTTGTCCAACGAGAAATTTTTCATCATACTTTGGAAAAAAGAATTTGGTATTTTTTTCCTTTAAATTTTTATTGGAAATCTAACCTATATATAACGTAATTTACTTGACTAAATACAATGTACCATATGAATGAAATGCTTTCTTGTTCTTAAGTTTGGAAAGGTGATTACACGCATCGGACATTCGTAGAAATTTACATTCACTTACCCCACGGGCAATTATATATGGACAGATGGAGCCCTTACTCATTGAATAGAAGTAAATGTGAGTGGGAGTGTCGTCCCTATCAATAAATGTGAACCCTTGACCTTAAAAAAGGGACATGTCCCCACCGTTTCCGAAATTTTCTACAGGGGTAGAATGATTTTTCGTGTTAGGAAATTTCTCCGGCCATTCCAAAAGAAAAAAAACGCAACGCAAGGTAGGAGACTTTCCACGACTCTCTGGCTCATCCATAAGAACCTCTCTAATGTCAAACACTTTTTTAGAGCTAGAACCTTTAATTTGGTTGCCATCGACAGACGGGTAATTATATTTCAAATGGAAAACCATCAGACACAAATACAAGGAGAAATTAGAGTAAAAGTGATTAAAACATAAGATAAGATACCTTGATTCGTCTCCACATCATCTGTGAACTCACTGTCAGAAAGTTCAAGTAGAACTATACGTCTTAAATACATATTGAACGCCCCAAAAATTTATGGAGGAGAATGCCAAGAAAACCATCTAATCCTTGAAAGACAACCAGAGAAAACCTCCGACAAACGTTAAGTTACATAACTTTAGAAACCTCCAACTTCCAAACCAAGGTTACGTAGAGCATAGATTGCTCCAATCATGTAGAACAACAAGTGGGATTAGATACTGTTCTTGGAAAGAGCAATGATCAAGTGTTGACCCACAGTTCAAATCGTACGAAGAGCAGATTTGAAAACTGTCTAATGCAATCTACGAGGACTTGGTAATTAAACTTATTCTTCCAAGCCATCACATTGGCAATGGGTTGACGTACAGAGAAGTCGCGTGCTCTTTTAACTTGGTCCCAGCATGAGTGTAGAGATCTTTCTCATCTTTATACACCACATGCATGGCTCGTGTAAAATTGAGAAATCGCACAAGGAGTGGCCTGGGGACGATGGTTGGGCGGCGCAGCCCTTCGTTAATGTCATTCCATGCATCGGCCACCTGTTTACTGAGTTCCTCCTTAGCCTTTTCCTCAGTAACCCCGTGTTGTTTCATGAAACACTCCACTGAGGATGCCCCATGACCTCTCTCTTGCTCAAACTGTAAACACATATCTCATGGAAATTATTTGTTTCTCCTATTGATAAGATCTATTAGACATAATTTAGATAAATCAGTGTTGTTCACTGGTAAGCTTTTATATACCTTGTGTCCGGCAATGTCATCCATGAGCCGACCGACTACTTTCACAGCCTTCACCATCTTGGAGTCGCCGTATAACAGCCAGTCAAAAGCATCTTCTGTTACAATATCTTCCATTTCCAGCAACAACGTCACCAGTAGCAATTCAACAGCAGAGGTTGCTAATGCAATGGGCATGTACTCCTCCATCGTCGGTACGTGGTTTTGGTGGAACCATTTGGCTTCAGTGAAGTACGCTCTCACTTGGTTTTTCATCTAAGGATTCATCCTAAAAAATAAAGCTACATCAATATTCGAACTTTATTGTGTTTGGTGGTCTTAAACATATGATAGTCTCTCATCCTTATCCAAAAACCCGATGTTTTGTTGCCAGCGGACGGAGTGAAAATTGCATTTGATTGATATAATCTCAAATGACTTACAGCTTCTTTCGCATGGAAGACGCGGTATGATCGTCCTTTTCTGGTCACTTCATAGCCAATTTCATCATACAGATCAAGAACTGTCTTGTAACACCCTTGCATGTACTCTGGCAATCCATCTTTGGCATCGACGTCCCACCTGAGTTCAAGTATCAAGCTTGACCCTAATTAACAGTTGATCGAGTTGGTAAACTAAGAAAAACATCCGACTGCGAACTGTACCTTTCTATTGCGTCCGTGAAGAGTTCTAGTTCTTCCAATGTGCCATAGACATCATAGATGTCGTCGATAATGGAAATCATGCTGGCCACTTTGATTAGTATTTCCCTAGCGGCTTCATACTCCGGCTCGAAATAAACTCCTGACATCTAGAGATACATCTCCACAAGCCTATCTCTAGCAAATGGGAACTTCCTTTCTACATCTAAACCCTTCCACCACCTATAGTTTACCAACAAATCCTATTTAAGGCAAAGACATCAATGATGAAATTATAGAAAGTACTTTAGACAGATGAGCCAAAGAGATTGACAGTCCTTGTCACTTTTACAAATGAGATATAGTCAGGATAAATAGAAATTGCAGGAATCGGTCTCTAAGGATTTGGAGTTCTTAGAACATCTAGCTACTTCAGACATTCTATCATGAAGCTAACCTTGTAAGGTTGCCGAGTTCCTTCTGGTGTTGCACTTGCAATAAGTTGAAATCGAGTTTAGATAAGGATAGCAGGACTTCATTACCCGAAGGCTCCTCTTGGTAGAGTGGAATGTAGCGCCTCGCCTCTAGCCGTGGTATTCCCTTGTGGATTGGCTGGTCTAGGGCGTGACTCACTTGTTTTTGGAGACGAGGGTTTGCTTTTCCTTTATCAATTGATTCGAGGTGAGTTATAGTAAAAGCAAGTGCATCATTCAATATATCATCGTCATGAAACCGTAGATGGCAAGCTTCAAATAGACTTAGTAGTCCCTGCACGTCGGCAATGAGTGAATTGCTGAAATTCTCTTCGCTATCCTTGAACTTGTTAAAGATTTCTGAATGGCCCAAAGAAAAGTGGGAAAAGATGTTATTATGTGATACTATGAAAAATTCAGAAAAATGACGTACTAAACTGAGGAATTAGAAGAAAGGACTATTCACCTTTCAAAGCAAGAACATTTGAAGAACTCGGGATATGAGTATCTTATAGAGAAAATTTAACTAATAAATAAATCAAAACTGGAGAGAGCTAAACATGTTAGTGATATTATGTGTTCACTCTAATCAATCAAATGGACCATCAACTAGTGTCTGCATTATAATTTCGCCAACTAATCGATCAATGAGAATTAGAACATTACATACCACTTGAAATAGTGTAACCTTGTTGTCTCAACAATCGAAAGAGAAGAGCGATCGTGTGCAGGTCGTTGTTATCGCCGCAATGAAATTCGAAATAGCTTCTGTGGATTTGTTCCAGCTGCTGCTCTATCTCAATTTCAAAATGATAGGCAATTCCTAAGCGTTGGATTTGATCGATATAGTTCAATTTCTGCAAAGGCTTGGCCATAGCATCTGTCAACATCTTCCTCACTTCTCCTTTCAATCTCTCGATTCTATCCTCTGCTATGGCATGAGAACTCTACAATCAATGTAAAATTGGATGTTCAAAAGATAATTAGCGGAAAATGACATGAATTTTCCGTTTGTTTCACGGAAAATGGGCGATTTGAAAAATATTTTCCAAAAAGTAATCACTTATGTCGGTTAAAAAAATGAATAAATGGAATTTTTTTTATCACCTACGAAAATAGTTAGGCATAGATTGTTATCGATAATGAAAATATTTTTCGTTGACTAATTTCTCTAAACGATATAAGCAATCACTTTTCGGAAAATGTTTTTCAAATCGCTTATTTTCCGTGAAACAAATGGAGTATATAATGCAAGAAATACATTAGGTTGCCTATGACCCGATTGACCACAATAAATATGATTGAAATCACCTAAAAATTCTTCCATCATGACTAGTTTTATTAAGAGTGAAGAGATTCTTTCTACGTTTGTTAAGTCATATGTGCTTGCCACAAGGTTCACATAGAAACTTTGAATCATGTGAGGTAGCACATGCATGGAGTTTCAAATCAAGTGGAACTTCTTTTATTTTTCTTTATCAAATGCTGTGGGATGCTGCCCAATAATTCATCATAATTATGTTCAGTGCTCTTAATTTTCAGAAAATATGACGAACAGAAGTTTTCCGAACATAATCCAAGAATAGCTTAAATGTTACCATTGAGCTGGAGTCGGAAGCATATTTGAGAAAATAATCCCCCCATATGCCTGGATGAAAATTTGCTGATCGGCGTTCAGCGACTTGGCTTTCTTCTTGAGCAGTAGAAGAAGATAGGATTGCTGAAATCTGAAGAGACATTTCTTTTCCGCTGTTTTCTTGATTTAGGTGACTGAGCAAATATAGATGAAGAACACTGGAGGGTGGAGGCTTTTCTGGGAGTGTCGAAACCTTATCGTTGGGTATTTATAGGCTGTGGCATCCTATGTCTGATTTAGGTCTTCCATCAAACGTTTATTTTCTCACAACAAGTTCTTCCATCAAATTTTAAGGTCAGATTGACATACAATGTTAAAGGTGTAACTGTACAAAAGTTGAATATACTCATGAATGCGGCCATGGACAGCTCTCCCAGAATTCAATCTGACTATTGTGCGAACTGTCAGAGCTACATTGGCAAGGACAATCTGGAACGCCTGAACTTTGAACATCTACTAACCTTGTGTCGTGTCCAAAATGACAATCCACTAAAAACTTTCAAATGCTTCTGAGGCACGGCAGTTGGGTAAGTCTGGCAGGGGAGATCCACGATGCTTTTCTCACTGGGTGGTCACTTTCACGATACCTCTCAACTTGAGGGAGCTTGTAAGTTCAGTCACGGGTGCCTTGAGTGTCCTACTGGAGGACTGACTTGTCACAAGTCTCGGGTGTTCCATGTCTGGTGGTTTCTAGGTTCTATGACTTGTTCAAAATTCGAACACAGTCAATTTCATCGTCTCTCCTCTAATTTGGTCTGTTACGACACCTATTTTCCCCACGTTGCTCACGTAAATAGATAAATATGATTGATACTATAAAGTTCAACATAATAGTTTTCCAACAGGGAAAGTATATCGCATTGCTTCTAGCTTCGGAAAGGCCACATTCATATAATATTATAAGACCCACTCTCACGTGCAAGCTGGACTAAGAGTGACATATGGAAAAAGATACACGATAAGGATAGCACCTGGTCATGATATTATGTCAGAATGTACAATCCAAAAGCTTGAACTAATAGGCAGAGGGAGACCACATGAATCAAAAGAGTATATAAATCTCATAGTCAAGCGATGTGGGATATTTCAATAATGACAAAGTTGGCGTAGAATTACTAGGGTGTTGCGTGGCTTTTGCTTTATGTTAATGTATGTCTAATAATCTGTGCCTCTTCGCTTCAATGGCCATTCAGGCACAAAAAGGTGTTTATCACGTGGTGTTGTTCCTGACTTCGAATAGAACGTGAAGATGACGATGGTGCATGCAGAATTATTTCAAAACTTAGTAGTTGTGATATAGTTGACACATTTGTTGCGCGCATGCATTGATGGCATTTCCGTTGCAACAAATAACTTTAAATAATACTTGTAGAAAAGCCTGATTGGTTTGGTCGAGGGAGCAGACGTGTTATTAAGACGAAGGACACCAACTTTTCGTCAATCAAAAAGGATAACCGAGAAAACAATGTCCAAACGCATTTCGAAGAGTCTAAAATCTATCAAATGAGAGAATTGTGCCATCGCCATGCTCTTCAGCTTTTAGTAAGCATGCTATTCCAATGGATTCCCCTGCACATGACTATTATCATATTTCTCGAGATATTATTTGTAAAGCTGGTGAACTTCCTTTGGCTCTTGAGGTAATATCATAGTTTATATCTAGCGAAAGATGTTAATAGCTTACATGCGCAATCTGAATGTAGAAGCAAACAGAATGCCTTACTTATACAACAAGTCTACGCAGCATTTACTCACTCAATGCGGTCTTCTTTTGGTCACCGAACAAAATTCGCTTATGCCGTTTCCTTTCATTGAGGAAAAGAGGAGGACATCGCAGCTCTTGTTGGGAGCGTGCCTCATGTGGGAGCTCCAAATTCATGGGCTCTGATACCATTTGTTGGGAGCGCGAAGGAGCCCAAGTCCGAGCCCGTCAACATATCCAATTGGACCTACCTTCACTAAAAAAACTTAAGCTAATGAGCTATGGGCCAACTAGGATATATTAACTGTTCAACCTCACACCATCTCTCTAATGTGCGACTTCTCTAACACAACTCACACGTGCATCTCAACAGCGCTCAAACTAATTGGACTTTCCAAAGAGCACGACTTTACAAGTGAAGATCTTTCAAGACTTCCTAGCTTAAGGTTCTTGGAATTAGAGGGGGGCACATGGTAGGAGACTTCAAGAATCTTCTTGAGAGTTTAAGATGGCTCTCTTGGCGTTGCTGCCTTTTGGACTTGCAGGCGATCAATCTATGTTTATGGAACTTAGTCATGCTCAATCTTTCGGACAACGAAATTCTAGAGAACTGGAATGGATGGGGCCCATGCTTGGTATTGTTTCATATCACATAAGTGTGTTTGTTGCCATTTTCCTTCCCTTACTGTTCTAATCCGAAGTTTGTTCCACAGGCGAATCGTGACTTGAAAGTTATACATTGCCATCTCCCGACATGCTTGAATTTGAAGATACTGGTTTTTTATGGACATATTCCAGAGTCGCCACAAATTGGTAGCTCTATCCATACGCTGAAGCGCCTAAAGCGCTTGGAAATTTTTGCAGCCTGAGTTCAGCCGTCGAAGTCATCCATGAGCCCCCATTTTTGACCTGTTCGATGTGCCTTCTGCTATATGCGGTCCTAGGTACCTGTCAAGTCTAAAGCTAGTGGGGTAGTGTATAGGAGAGCTTCATCCATCTTTTGGAGAGGTGGCGAGACAATGGATTGTTATCGGCTTAGGAAGCTTCCAGACTCCACTGGAAAATTGAGATCGTTGCTTGTATTGAATTTGTTCAACACAGGAATCAGACAATTACCTGATTCTATTGGATATCTCAAAAGGCTGGAGAAAATGAACGTGGGACATACTCGGATAACAAGAGCTACCCAACTCCATTGGAGGACTCGAATCATTGGTGTCACACCCCGAACCCCGGGCGCGCAACCATCCCTTTCAAACGTCGGGTTAAAGGTGTTAGGGAAAATCCCCATGATGTTTTGAAGATGACAAAATAATCAAAGGCTACTAATGTGTTTATTGGTTGAGTAGAACCAGGTGAAAGAATCACAAGCCGTTATGCAGATGGTGTATTAACAGATTATATGAAGGTTATGAGTTATCTATCAATGGTGACCAAGGCATTGGGCGTAGAGGTGTCTACAAGCTGGAGGTACCTAAGTAGAAGATGAACAAGCCTAGAACGAGAAGTTCGGTAAAGTTTGGAAGGATCTTGGATAGGTAAACAAGCCTAGAACGGGAAGTTCGGTAAAGCTTGGAAGAACCTTGGATAGGTGAACAGCAAGGTAGAACCGCAATTGCCAATATGCTTGGAGGAACCAGAAGATGGAGCTTAAGATACTGCATCTGAATTATGCATCTGAAGTTCTGGATATTGCATCTAAGAAGAAAAGTTTATATTGACCATAGTTGGATGTTCAGACTCAAGGAGTAGTCATCGAATGTTTGCTTCTGATAAAGTTGAAGTCTAGTATTCAGAAGGAGGTTCGTGTTGCCTCTGAAGACTTCAGAAGGAGGTTCGTGTTGCCTCTGAAGACTTCAGATGGAGGATTGTATTGCGTCTGAAGACTTCAGATGGAGGATTGTGTTGCCTCTGAAGACTTAATCTCGTGAAGACTTATATGCGAGCATCAACAAGGTTTCTATCAACATCAAACTCAGTGTATCTCTGTTCAGAAGCTGCGACTTATTCAGAAGCAGTGATATATGAAGGATTCAGAAACTGCGACTTATTCAGAAGCAGCGATATATTCAGATTCAAGAGACTGCTTCTGAAGTCTGGTTCTGAAGACTGTTCAGAAGCTGCGAGATATATTAATTCCAGATTCTGAAGACCCACGCCTGACATATGTTGCTAAGGTATTTATGGAAGTTTGTAATCTTTGATTGACAGGATTATTCTATAACATGATTGATAGAATATCCTTGATTGGAAATTACCTTCCATGGGACAAGAAAACTTCCATATTTGAAGAACTCCATTTATGGAAACCGAAGATTGAGTTGTATGGGCGACTGAATCTGAGGGGTTCAGATTCAGCACCAACGGTCACCAAATCTCCTTAGATACAGTCTCGTTCAATCAAAATTGATGGCATCCAATCAGCGATTGAAGAGCGATCCTTTGAAGACCTGTCCAACGGCTAGTTTGGGGGTGAAGGAGTATAAAAGGAGATCCATGGTGCTACTACGGTGTAAGATCAGAATCATCAATTCCAAAGTGCTAGAGTTATTCAGATTCATACTTGTCTCCGTGAGCTTAACGTTATAATCTTTGAGAGGCTTTGTAAGAGTGATTGAGAGAGGATAGTGTGATCTATCAAAGAGAGTATCATTATTTGTTGTAAACCTCCATTGATTCATCTAGTGGAATCCAGCCAATCGGCTGTCAGCGTGGGAGAGTGGACGTAGGCTTGATCTAAGCCGAACCACTATAATCGTCGTGTGCAATATTCTCTATCTCTAAACTCTTATCATTTTATCATTGTGTTTGATAGAATATTTCATGCTGGTGTTTATATTCAGAATTTGCATACTCATGTTCAGAATCATAAACTGCACATATTCAGATTCAGATTCTATTTTGAATTGATTCTTTTAATTCCACATTTTCTAGTCAAAATCATTTTAAATCACCTATTCACCCCCCTCTAGGTGATATTGCTAGATCCAACAATTGGTATCAGAGCTTGGTTGCTCATTATTTTGAAGTGTGTTACTTCAGAGTTAACGATCTATCATGTCTAGCAATAATTTTTCAGGATCAAGTGATGCTCAATTCCACTACAAGCCTCCTTACTTCGATGGAAAGGATTACAATGTTTGGTGCAATAAGATGAAGTGGTTCTTCAAGGCTGTAGACAATCTGATGTGGGATGTTGTGACTAAAGGAGTAAATCCTACCACTACTACAACTTCTGGAAATGGGAACAATGCTCCTACTCCTATCCCATCAGAAACTGGACGATCCAAAAGACAAGGACTTGACTCTAAAGCTGTTTATTCTCTCTTTTGTGCTTTATCTCCTGCTATATATAATCGTGTTGCAGAGGAAGAATCTTCAAAAGCTATATGGGATAGACTCCATGTCACCTATCAAGGAACCAACAGAGTCAAGGAGACCAATCTCAGCATACTTCTAAGCGATTATGAAGCTTTCAAAATGAAACCAGATGAAACGATTGCTGAGATGATTGACAGATTTCAAATTTTGGTCAGTGGTCTTACTCGGCAAGGTGCTCCTATTTCTGAACCTATGCAGGTTCGAAAGATTCTTCGAGGACTTACAGATGATTGGAACTACATCAAACCGTCCATTCAAGAATGTCAAACAATCAGACCATTATCCATTGACGAACTTGTTGGGACTCTACAGTCGTACGAGACAGAACGGGTCAACAAAGAAAAGGATACGAAAGGTAAGAGGTCGATTGCTTTAAAATCTAACATTGATTCTGATGATTCAGATTCTGAAGATGATGAAGAGGACGATGAAGAACTTGCTCGTATGGTAAAGAAGTTCAGAAAAATGGCTAAGAATGGAAGAAAATTCAAAGGGAAGAAGCCATTCAAACAAGCCAATCAAAAGAAAACCTTCAACGATAGAGAAGAAGGTAAGGACATAATCTGTTTTCAATGCAGGAAAAAGGGACACATAAAGCCAAATTGTCCACTGCTAAATAAAAGGAAAGGCAAGTACGAAAAGTCCAAAAAGGCTTTGAAAGAAGAGACTTCGAGTGATACCGAATGCGAAGATAGCGATGATGAAGAGCTCGCACATATCTGTTTAATGGCTAAATCTGATTCTGAAGAAGATGAGGTGATTTGCTCAAATCCTATTCTCGATGATGAAGCTCTTTTTGAAGAGTTATGCGTGGAACACGAAAATGCATTGAAGAAGATCTCTGAATTGAAAAAGGAAGTCTCTAGATTGAGACAGCAAAATGTTACGAATGAGAAAAGGATCGTTGATCTGGAAAAGGAGAATTCCTCTATTAAGGAAGAGAAAGATATTCTGCAAAAAGAGAATAATTCTCATAAGGAAGATGTTCAAAAGATCTGCAAGAAATTTTCTCTCGGCTCAAAGACGTTAGAGCACGTTCTCTCAATACAAATGCCGTACTACAACAAATCCGGTCTTGACTACGAAGAGGTAAGTGAAATCAAGAATGATTTTCCGAAGGTCAAGGAGCGATTAAGGCGCATGCCTTCAATCCAACATTATAGAAATCACTTCGGTAAGCATTTTGTCAAGCCTATTGGATTTAAATTTAATAATTTCTTTAACTATGGTGATCCCAAGCAACAATATCCACATGATTGGAAGAACTCCAAATCAATCAATTCGAGATTTGATGCTTTCTCTAACAGAAATGGACCCAAGCTCATTTGGGTACCAAAGAAAAGATGAGTTGTTTTGCTTGCAGGGAATAAAATAGAAGAGAAAGAGAAATCGGTATGTTGTTGCATTTTCATTTTGCTTTGCGTGCATCCTTCATTTATCTAAATTGTTATTGTACTTGATATTGTGCTTTGGTTGATTCGATTTTTTTTGACGTATTCGCTAATTAGATGTGCTTGAAATATCTTTTAGAAAGAATCGTGTGATGCATTTTTGTGGTTCGTGAGATGAGATTAAGCGACTGATTGATATCTTGCTTAGAGATAATGCATTTTATTTGATTGATATCTTCTTCTTTTCTTTTTTTTAAAAAGATTTCGGATTATTGAACCTCTTTTATCCATTTTGATCTTGTCACGTTTTGCAAAGATAAAATCTTTTTAAAGGAGATGTTACTTGAATCAGACGTCATCTTGATATGGCATGTTGTTTTGCATCGTTAGTTGTGCTGCAAAGTGGGAATCTTATGAGATATTATTTGATTGGGCATATTGTTAGAATACTAATATTTCTTTTATGCTGTTAAGGAAAGAATGTTTTGGAATCTATAAAGTTTCCTTATTTTTTGTTCTAACGTAAAGAAAGGATCCAAATACGTGGATACCAAAAAGGAAACGCGTTCATTGCAGGAAATCATCAAAGGAAGATTTGCAATCAATCAACGAAAATCTTAGTGCAATCAAAGAAATCTCTCAAAGAAAGATTGACAAGGATCGTATTTTTCTCCGCAATTCGAAGGAAGAATCTGAAGAAAGATATTTGGAAAGTTTGATCCGAATATTGGAGGAAGATTTCGCACTATTTTGGAAAGATCAGAAATTCTCCTCTTCGTTTACAACTCTCGCAAATCATTGAAGACATATTAAAATATATTGTGCAAGCCCTTAGAGTATCATGTGAAAGGTTAAGTAATTTCTTCATTGAAATACTTGAGATGCTTACAATTACTACTCTATTTATTTGAAAGGGGCGTGATTTATTATGTGAGATATCATATCTTTAACGCAAATTTGTGCAAGAAGTTTGTTGAGTTTATGCAGATTAAATTCGAGACGAGCTTGATTAAAGAAAATCGTCTTTCTCGAATCTCAAGAGCAAACGAATGTTAAGAATTTTGCTGCCTCTGAACAACCATTAAAGAAAAGACCGATGAGAAGAATGAGGAGTTCTAGACATTTCAGAGACTACTGTTGTCACTAACCATCATATGATTCTTGAGATCCATGCAGTTCGTATTTAGAATCAAGGAGAGTTCAGAAGAAAGAAAGAAAAAAAAAATTCATTTCTCAGACACAGGGGGAGTTAGAAAAAGTGCACAAGGATGACATTATTGAGGATAGTCAGATCAGTCCTTGCATCCTTGAAGTTGCAATTGAAATGGAAATCGCAACACTCAAGCATCTCCACCATTTTCTAGCTGCTCAAAGAATATAATGCTGCTACAAAGAAAAACATCCTATTCAACTGGCGCAACTCGGCGATAAAGGTTACTCGCAAATGCTGTCTTGATGACAGGGGGAGAAAAGAAAAAAATGGTCAAATTCAAGGGAAGTCTACTGATCAGATTCAGGAGGAGATCATTGATCAGATTCAATGGGAGCCTAACACTCAGGTTCAGAAGGAAATCAATCATGAAGATCTATAGGGGAGAACCTTATTCAGAAGGACATGAAAAGCTGCAAGCTTCTGTACACTAAGAGATGATAATGGAAGAAAAGGTAAACGTATGTTAGAACTTGTTAAGTTCTACAAAATCCGGTTAGTATATCTTCCATTTCCTTTATTTTTTTTTGTCATTACAAATCTCTAATCTGTTTTATCGTTTTATCATGACAAAAAGGAAGTGAAATTTATCTGTACTCCTTGATATGTGTTCACTGACATACATGATGATTAATTAAGAACATGACCTATATTGCATATCTCATATGTTCGTTTATACGTGTAGAAGATGTTGCATCTATGTGAACATGAGCTGTTTTGCATATAAGTATATATTCTCTTCGTAAGACCCTTTCCATTTGTATCGCTTTTTGATTATGACAAAAAGGGGGAGAGAATATAGATATGCATATGTGTTGAATATTGAGCTGCGATTATGTTTTTATATATTTATGCTCAGTCCATCTGCTATCTCCTGATTACATTACTTGATTATCATAATGTGGAGATCGCGCTACGTGCTTATTTTGCCTTGATTTGAATTCTTATTTTTGGCAAATAAGTGTATCTCGTTTACTTTTCAAGTATACATAATTGAATATCTTTGAAACTTGTTTGCACATCTGCATATTCAGAGATTATTTTGTCATCATCAAAAGGGGGGAGATTGTTAGGGAAAATCCCCATGATGTTTTGAAGATGACAAAATAATCAAAGGCTACTAATGTGTTTATTGGTTGAGTAGAACCAGGTGAAAGAATCACAAGCCGTTATGCAGATGGTGTATTAACAGATTATCTGAAGGTTATGAGTTATCTATCAATGGTGACCAAGGCATTGGGCGTAGAGGTGTCTACAAGCTGGAGGTACCTAAGTAGAAGATGAACAAGCCTAGAACGAGAAGTTCGGTAAAGTTTGGAAGGATCTTGGATAGGTAAACAAGCCTAGAACGGGAAGTTCGGTAAAGCTTGGAAGAACCTTGGATAGGTGAACAGCAAGGTAGAGCCGCAATTGCCAATATGCTTGGAGGAACCAGAAGATGGAGCTTAAGATACTGCATCTGAATTATGCATCTGAAGTTCTGGATATTGCATCTAAGAAGAAAAGTTTATATTGACCGTAGTTGGATGTTCAGACTCAAGGAGTAGTCATCGCATATTTGCTTCTGAGAAAGTTGAAGTCTAGTATTCAGAAGGAGGTTCGTGTTGCCTCTGAAGACTTCAGAAGGAGGTTCGTGTTGCCTCTGAAGACTTCAGATGGAGGTTCGTGTTGCCTCTGAAGACTTCAGATGGAGGATTGTATTGCGTCTGAAGACTTCAGATGGAGGATTGTGTTGCCTCTGAAGACTTAATCTCGTGAAGACTTATATGCGAGCATCAACAAGGTTTCTATCAACATCAAACTCAGTGTATCTCTGTTCAGAAGCTGCGACTTATTCAGAAGCAGTGATATATGAAGGATTCAGAAACTGCGACTTATTCAGAAGCAGCGATATATTCAGATTCAAGAGACTGCTTCTGAAGTCTGGTTCTGAAGACTGTTCAAAAGCTGCGAGATATATTAATTCCAGATTCTGAAGACCCACGCCTGACATATGTTGCTAAGGTATTTATGGAAGTTTGTAATCTTTGATTGACAGGATTATTCTATAACATGATTGATAGAATATCCTTGATTGGAAATTACCTTCCATGGGACAAGAAAACTTCCATATTTGAAGAACTCCATTTATGGAAACCGAAGATTGAGTTGTATGGGCGACTGAATCTGAGGGGTTCAGATTCAGCACCAACGGTCACCAAATCTCCCTAGATACAGTCTCGTTCAATCAAAATTGATGGCATCCAATCAGCGATTGAAGAGCGATCCTTTGAAGACCTGTCCAACGGCTAGTTTGGGGGTGAAGGAGTATAAAAGGAGATCCATGGTGCTACTACGGTGTAAGATCAGAATCATCAATTCCAAAGTGCTAGAGTTATTCAGATTCATACTTGTCTCCGTGAGCTTAACGTTATAATCTTTGAGAGGCTTTGTAAGAGTGATTGAGAGAGGATAGTGTGATCTATCAAAGAGAGTATCATCACTTGTTGTAAACCTCCATTGATTCATCTAGTGGAATCCAGCCAATCGGCTGTCAGCGTGGGAGAGTGGACGTAGGCTTGATCTAAGCCGAACCACTATAATCGTCGTGTGCAATATTCTCTATCTCTAAACTCTTATCATTTTATCATTGTGTTTGATAGAATATTTCATGCTGGTGTTTATATTCAGAATTTGCATACTCATGTTCAGAATCATAAACTGCACATATTCAGATTCAGATTCTATTTTGACTTGATTCTTTTAATTCCACATTTTCTAGTCAAAATCATTTTAAATCACATATTCACCCCCCTCTAGGTGATATTGCTAGATCCAACAAAAGGATGATGTCCCAGGCAAATCATCGACCCATTTCTTTTTATCTTATAATTAAGCACATGCGGAAGCGAATAACAACCACGGATAACAAACAATAAGGATAGACAAATAGGAAAGACAACAAACAACAACAAACCCTTTTTATTTATATGCTTGATTAGTTCACAATGCAAACATAATTTACACAAGTCCTTCTTGGACCGATCCCCTTAGACCCACAAAAAGATACCGGGTCGGGTCAGGGCGCACTACAGCCGATAGACTACTGCTACACTACCGGCTATAAACAAAACGGCCTCCCAAAAACTCCTCCGCGAACCAACTTGCACTCCAGGCTAACATGGCGTCCGGCCATCTCGAAGACCTGAAAGGCGATCAGCCAAGTGCATGAGATATGAATCTCAGCGGGTCAATGCCTAAGTTCGATTAGGACGTTGATTCACGCAGACAATCTAACAGTTCTAGCGAACTAAACCCAACATCAGCAAGGCAACCACATGCAACGTACCTCGCCTTGAGCCATACGACAGATATATCATGGTAGGGAATAAACAATGAATCAGCCAATCAACCAGAACATTCAGTCAAAATCATGCACAATGCAACAAACGTGTTCCGGTCAGCATGGCCTAGAGATACCCCACTCTCGCCACAGTACAGCCTCACTACTAGTACTCTTCCGGATTAACTGGGTGTCGTCCTACTATGTTACATCGACGGCATCCGATAGCTCCCTCAAATTCCCTAAGGCGAGCACACTAGGAATCATTCCATAAAGGACTACGGACCAACACTAGTTGCGATCAGCATCTCATCAGCCGTGTTATCCGGACTATCCGTCTCCGGTACGGATTGACAGGCAACCAATAAGCCGTGGAATCCCGGACAGTACGTCGCCGACACACATACTTACTAGGTAGCGACCCATGCCAACATGGGTATCGCTTGTGCCCCCAGTTACGTTAGGGTGACACGGTGAAACTACTGCGTAACCTCGCACTTAACACCGGCTCTCAAGCCAAATCTCATTTTGATGCAATCACACTCACATCATGTTCAAACCTAGCACACGGCCAATTTCATGCTCAAAATCACATTTGGTCACGCGAATATTTAATTCCCATTTAACATGGCATATCGACACTAGTGTGATCATTCAGCATTTAAGCGCAATCAACACTCAGTCCAATCCACGATCAGACGCCACAAATTATCGGCACAACAAACAGGCAATTAACCATGGTAACTATTCCACCTAACCACGGTTAATCCAACTAACCACAGCAGTTAAATAATCTACCACAATAACTAATTAATTTAACTATGGTAACTATTTAATCTAACCACAGTTAACTATCTAACCACGGTAACTATCTATTAACTGCGGTAACTAACTAATTAATTACAGTAACTAACTAATTAACCTATTAAGTGCAATTAACGGCCTAATCAGAGATTATGGGTTAACTCACTAATTAACTGGCAGCGACGGTTGGTGGCGGCGACGGCTTCCGGCGGCGGCGGCGACGGCGGTCAAATTTCCGGCGACGGTCCCTATGAACTCTTCTCCTCAATCCGGACGCAACCACGGTGTCAATTTTCCAAAACGACACCCGGACGACGACAAAAGGCAGCTGGACAGCGGCTGGACGGCGGCTAAACAACGACAACGGAGCTCAATGAGCGAGCGGCAAGCTCGGCGGGGCTCCGGCCAAGGTCCGGCAAGGCGACTAGAGCTCTAGCGGGGCTAAACGAGGCTCGGCGAAGCACGGCGGGCGGCGGACAGCAGCTGAACAGTAGCGGCTTGGACGGCGGGAGGCTCGGCAAGGCACCGCCGAGCGGCGGCGGGAAGGTGGTCGGTGGTCCGGCGGCTCACGGTGGACGACGGCAAGGTGAAAAAGATGAAGATGAGATGATGAAGATGGTGATGCAACATGAGCTGCAAAAAGGGGGGCTGCTGTGCGTGAGGGAGAGAAAGAAGAGAGAGAGAAGAGAGAGAAAATTGCCTTTGAGGGCAAAAGGGTCATTTCCATGGTCAAAGGGTATTTTTGTAATTTCCAAGGGGTCAAAAAGGTTGATTTGACTAGCATTTATTGAGGTGGTGCCCACGGTCATTCGGTATTAATTGTTTCTGGCGTATATGAATAATATCTGAGGGTATTTCGGTAATCTGACGATTTAGGACTGGTTCAGGATATTTGGTTCAGGGTTGGCTTGGGCGCGAAGGAATTCGGCGAGACTAAATTACGGTGCGACTAATCTAATCGAACTACAATTAACTACGCTTCAATCGACGACCAGCGTCCTCCAGATTGAACGATTCCTGCGTCCGACAAATGTCACTAAATTCCAACAGTCCAATATTATTCATTTAATAGGCCTTGAAATTTCGGAACGTCACAATTGGTCGACTTAGACTTGTAGTGTTCACAGATTACAAAGTTGCCTCTTATATTGAATATCTTAAATGACTAAGGTACTTATTTATGACTTTCGGTAAGATAAGAGAGTTACCTCATTGGAGATCTCAAAAGGGCAGAGGAAATGAACTTGCAATCCACTCAGATGGATTAATACTCTTTAGATGGTGGTTGAGAGAGATCGAGTTTGAACAGCTAGAGAATCTCCATTGTTTAAAGGTGTGCGATTGTGGATCACTGTTGTTATTGGGCCTATCAAGTTTAGGGAAGCTCAAAAGAGCTAGAAATCCGTCGGTGCTCGCAGCTAATCAAGATTCAAGATTTGGGAGAAATTGAATCGCTAAAAGAATTATTTATTGAGACATGCAGCTCAATAGAAAGGTTACATGATCTATCAAAGCTACATAATTTGCGGAGATTGTGGGTAAGAAAATATGAACCGTTGGACGGTTTGCCTGATTTACCAAACTTACCGGAGAATTTATCAATTGAAAATTGGAGCTCCATAGAAAGGCTACTTGATCTATCAAAACTAGGTAACTTGCGAAAATTGCACCTCTTTCAATGGGAATCACGGTAAGGTTTGCCTAATCCACCAAATACATGCCATCTCGATGTTCATGCATGCCCATTGTTAGGCGAGTCTTGTGACGTTTCCGAATTTTGCGGATGGTGTAAGGAATCCCACCTGCGATTCAAGTAGGCGACTTATGCTTTGTTGACACTTGGTACTCTTTCTTAATTTCATGCGTACTTTGCCTTATTTTCTTATTTTTTTTTCTTTTCCCTTACCATTTTTCTATTTCATTGTCTCCTTCCAAACAATCAAACTCTAAGCCTAGGTTACGTAGAGCATAGACTGCTCCATTTATGTAGAACAAAACGTAGGATTAGGTAAGCTTCTTGTAAAAGACATGGTATAATAGGAGATACGCTTTTCTGAGATAAGACATGATTGTTTAGCTACATTGAAGATGATATGGATAATTTTAATATGACTGAGTAATCGCAACTGTAATAATACTGTCATAAGCATATATCAAATAAATAATGTTCATATTGGACATCAATATATTCCAATACCACATTTTTACAGACTCCTTATTCCATTTCATTCGAACTCCACAGAAAAAAAAAAGGGGGGCTCTCAGGCCAGAGAAGAGCAATGATCAAGCGTTGACACACAATTCAAATTGTACGCAGAGCAGATTCGAAAACACACAATTCAAATTGTACGCAGAATGCAATCTACGATGGCTTGGTACTTAAACTTGTTCTTCCAAACCATCACATTGGCAATGGATCGACGTACAGAGAAGTCGCATACATTTTTAACGTGGTCCCGGCATGAGTGTAGATATCTATCTCATCTTTATACACCACATGCAAGGATCGTGCAAAATTGAGAATTTGCGCGAGGATTGGCCTGGGGACGATGGCCGGACGGCGCAGCCCTTCGTTAATGTCCTTCCAAGCGTTGGCCACCTGTTTACGGAGTTCCTCCCTAGCCTCTTCCTCGGTAACTCCATATTGTTTCACAAAACACTCTACTGAAGTTGCCCCATGACCTCTCTCTTGCTCAAACTGTTAACAAATATCTCGTGGAAATTATTATTATTATTTTCTCTTATTGATAAGATCTATCAGACAAAAGTTATATAAGTTAATGTTGTTCACTGGTGTAGCTTTTATATACCTTGTGTCCGGCAATGTCATCCATGAGCCGACCAACTACTTTCACAGCCTTCGCCATCTTGGGGTCGCTATATAACAGCCAGTCAAAAACATCTTTGGTTACAATATCTCCCATTCCCAGAAACAACGTCACCAGTAGCACTTCAAGACCAATGGTTGCTAATGCAATGGGCATGTACTCCTCCATCGTCGGTACGTGGTTTTGGTGGAACCATTTGGCCTCGACGAAGAACGCTCTCACTTGGTTTTTCATCTAAGGATTCATCCTCAAACATAAAGCTACCGTCAATATTCAAACGTCAATGTGTCTGGTGGACTTAAATATATGACGGTCTCTCGTTTTTATACAGAAACCCGATATTCTGTTGCCAGTGGATGGAGTTAAAATTGCATTTGATTGATATAACCTCGAATGGCTTACCGCTTCTTTTGCATAGAAGAGCCGGTATGATCGTCCATTTCTGGTCACCTCACAGCCAATTTCATCATACAGATCAAGAACGGTTTTGTAACACGCTTGCATGTACTCTGGCAATCCATCTTTGGCATCGACGTCCCACCTGAATTCAAGTTCAGAAAATATCACACTCGACCCTAATTGACAGTTGATTGAATTAGAATAAGTAATTTTCGTATTGGTAAATTGAGAAAAGCATCCGAGTGCGACCTGTACCTTTCAATTGCTTCTGTGAAGAGTTCTAGTTCTTCCAATGTGCCATGGACATCGTAGATGTCGTCGATAACGGAAACCATGCTGGCCACTTTGGTTAGTATTACCCTAGAGGTTTCATACTCCGCCTCAAAATAGACTCCCGACATCCAGAGATACATCTCCACAAGCCTATCTCTAGCAAATGGTAACTTTCTTTCTATATCTAAATCCTTCCACCACCTACAGTATACCAACAAATCCTATTTAAGGAACACATCATTGATAGAATTATAGAAAGTCTTTTAGATCGATGAGTCAAAGAGATTAAACACATCAATCTATGACAATTTGGCGTTCTTAGAACATCTAGCTACTTCAGACATGCCATCATGAAGCTAACCTTGTAAGGTTGCCGAGTTCCTTCTGGTGTTGCTCTTGCAATAAGTTGAAATCGAGTTTAGCTAAGGAGAGTAGGACTTCATTATGCGAAGGATCCTCTTGGTAGAGTGGAATGTAACGCCTCGCCTCTAGCCTTGGCATTCCCTTGTGGATTGGCTGGTTTAAGGCATGACTCACTTGTTTTTCGAGATTGGGGCTTGCTTTTCCTTTATCAATTGATTCAATGTGAGTTATAGTAAAAGCGACTGCATCGTCCAAAATATCATCGCCGTGAGACCTTAGATGGCAAGCTTCAAATAGACTTAGCAGTCCCTGCACGTCGGCGATGAGTGATTCGCTAAAATTCCCTTTGCTGTCCTTGAACTTGTTAAAGATTTCTGAATGACCAAACGAAAAGTGGGAATCAATTGGAAACGAATGAAAAAATGACGTACCAAATCAAGGAATTAGAAGAAAGGACCATTCACCTTTCAAAGCAAGAAAATTTGAAGAACTCTAGAGATAAGAATCGAGAAAATTATAAAAAAAAGTCCTAAACCTATTGCAATTGTGCCAATTTAGTTCTAAACAATTTTCTTTTTAGCAATTGAATCCTAAACCTCTTGCATTTGTGCCAATTCAGTCCATCCAAATAACTTTGGCCAAAAATTGCTGATGTGGACGCCATACGTCCGCCGGCGCTGAAGTGGATAATTTTTTTTATAATATTTTAAAATATTTTTGAATTTTTTATTTCTTTTTTCCCTTTTTTTCTTCGTGTTTTGTCTTTCTTTCCATGCCTTCTTTTTCCAGCTAGTCGTCGGACATCGACGATCGACCGAGGCAAGGACCGGCGAGGTCGACCTCGTTGGCCATTGGTGAGGCTCGGCCTCGCTCAGTTATGGAGAGGCTTGACCTCGCTAGATCTAGGGTGAGGTGGCTAGCAAGGTAGACCTCACCAGCCCTCGCCACTGGCCGGTCGTTGGCCCAATGACCGACTGGAGGAAGAAGGCCGGAAAGGAAAAAAAAGAGAGAGGGAAAAACAAAAAACAAATAAAAAATTCAAAAATTCCAAAATAATATTTAAAAATTATTAAAAATTATCCATGCCAGCACCAGTGAACGGTCGGTGGACGACCAGCATTCATGTCAGTAATTTCCGGCCAAAATTGGCCGAATGAATTGAATTGGCACAAATGCAAAATATTTATGACTCAATTAGCAAAAAAAAAAGATTTAGCACTGAATTGACATAATTGCAATAGATTTATCACTTTTATGGTAATTTTTCCTATGAGAATCGTATACAGATAAGTGAACTAATAAACAAATCAAAACTAGAGTGAACTAAACATGTTAGTGACACTTTTTGTTCACTCTAATCAATCAAATGGACTGTCAAAGTGTCTTTCTGCAATACAATTTGGCCAACTAATCGATCATTGGGAATTAGAACATTACATACCACATGAAATTGTGTAACCTTGTTGTCGCAACAGTCGAAAGAGAAGAGCAACCGTGTGTAAGTTGTCGTCATTGCCGTAGTGAAATTCGAAATAGCTTTTGTGGATTTGTTCCAACAGTTGATCAATCTCAATTTCAAAATGGTAGGCAATTCCTAAGCGTTGGATTTGGTCGATCAAGTTCAACTTTTGCGAAGGCTTATCCATAGCATCTGTCAGCATCTTCCTCACTTCTCCTTTCAATCTCTCGATTTGATCCTCTGCTTCGGCAGGAGAACTCTACAATAAATATAAAAGTTCAAAAAGTAATTAGAGGACATAAGTTGTAAGAATACAAGAAATATATTAGGTTGCCTATGACCCGATTGACATTTAATATTTGGTTGAAATTAACTAAAAATTAATGCATTATGACTAGTTTTATTAATAGTGGTGAAATTCTTTCCACATTTGTTAAGTCATGTGCATGCCACATGTAAGAATCAACACATGCATGTAGTTTCAAACCAACTGGATCTTACTTTTCTTTTTCTTTATCAAATGCAGTGGGATGGTGCCTAATCATACAAGATTATTATGTTCTGTGCTCTTACTTTTCAGAAAACATAAAGACCAAATAAATTTCCGGATATAATCCAAGAAAAAGAACAACTTAAATGTTACCATTGAGCTGGAGTCGGAAGCATATTTGAGAAAGTAATCCCCCCATATGCCTGGATGAAATTTTGCTGATCGGCGTTCAGCGACGTGGCTTTTTATTTGAGCAGGAGAAGAGGATGGGATTGCTGAAATTTGAAGAGACATTTCTTTTTCGCTATTCTCTAGATTTAGGTGACTGAACAAATATAGATGAAGAACACTGGAGGGTAGAGGCTTTTCTGTGAGTGGGGAGACCTTATTGGTGGGTATTTATAGGCTATAGCATCCGATGTCGGTGGAACATAAAAGGCAAGGGTTTATTTTCTCAAAAACACGTTCTTTCATATTTCGAGGTCTGATTGATATACCACGTTATTCACGTCGTACTATACAAAAGTTGAATGTCCGCATGTAAAACATTTTCGGAATTCAACCCAAGTATCGGGCGAACAGTCGGATCTTTGATCATCCACCAGTTTCTCTCCTTAATCATCCGTCAACTAATTCAGGGTTAGAATTAGACCCTGTTATGGGTAAGATTGAAAAATAGACCAACCTAGATTGACCCATTTAACCTATTATGACCCATTTTCATGCAATACAAATTTAGTGACTCATACCGGATACAATCCTAAAAAACTCATACCTGAACTGAGGTGAGAGCGTAGAGTAAGTGAGCACAAGATCGAGTGAGCGCGAGAGAGAGTTATAGAAGTAGGTTGGTCTAAGTAAGTTATAAATCTATTTAACGCTCATATTATTTTGGACTTTACCATTCTAAACCCATTTATGACCCATTATTGAATAGAACTAACTCATATAATAACTCTGACTATGGGTGATCGATTCCAGGGTGGGTGGTTCCCACTCTAGAACCGAGAACTAACCGCTAGGGACCGGTTCTGCAAAATGGGAATAGTGAACCACCCGCTCGTTCCACGGACCCACTCGAGAACCGAATCACCGGTCCGGTTCGGTCCGGTTCCCGGGTGGGTCCATGGAACCGGTCCTACCGAGCACTAACATCAATTAAAAAAGCCTGTACGCGAGTGAACCAATGAATCCATTCCCAATTTCCCATGAGATAAAGAGACAGTCATGAGCGTTGGTGCACTTGCTGATTTCTTAGACAAATTCATAGAAAAAATCACATTTACTTCAATGAACCTCGGACGATTGATGAAGCAAAAGGGTACAGAAATACGTCACACTTCATCAAGCTGGAGAGTAACATGCAAAACCACTAAAAGAGGGGGAAAAAGAAAGATGAAAACCTTTCAGAAATCTTTCCAAGTAGTTTAAGTTCAACTCATGCAGCCCCAGACACTACGAACAAAGCTCAACTACGTCATAACGAGAATCCAGTGTGGACTCGTGAATCCGATTCCTGATCTCCAACTCTGTACTGGTGGAATCAGAAGCAACTTTTTTTTTTGTTTTCTATTTGAGAGAGATAGTTTGAATTAAAAAATGTGTATATCTATTATATAAATAAGTTCGGTTCGGTTGGTCCGGATGGGTGGTTCCCCTTGAAACCGGGAACTGAATAGGTATCCGCCGGTTCCAGCAAATTGAAACCGAGAACCGGACCGGTACCCGGTTGGAACCACCCCAAATCAGCCGGTTGGGGTACGGTCCGGTCCGATTTGGGTGGATCCCAATTTTTTTGCTCACCCCTAACTCATATCATCAAATACGGGTAAAGAAATGAGTCATGACCGATTTTTGACAGGTCTAGTTAGAATTGCTCCCGACCTTCTATTGCGTCCAAGGTCGCTTCATGTGCGAGAATTACCGTTCATTTTGTGGTGCAAATCATTGGCCCCGCAAAAAATTTGGAATGCTTCTGAGGCACGGACGTGATCAAAATTGGCTAGAGTCCCGTAGAGAGATCCACGATGCTTTTCTCAGTGTGAGCAAAAGCTCGCAATTCTCAATCCTTTGACCGGTTCATGGTCCAGCAAAAGAATTGAACCGTTTCCACTTCTTGCTGAAAAAGCCAGGCTTCTCAAATTTGAAGGAATCCTGCTGAGAACGATCTATCCTAGACTTCACATGTATATGTGCTGCGATTTCCTTTGCCATTTGTTCAATGACTCAGCTTTCTATTAACCAGAAAGTCAAGTTCTCAATCATCCATAACCTAAGGGATTGGGTTACCTTCTTGGACCCGTAATTACATGGAGATTATCGCACGATTAACTATAATGTTAATGACAAAATGATATCTCTAGCCCCATGATACTCGATATAGACTAGCTCCAAGACTAGAGAAGATGACAATCAATTGATACCAACCCTTTTCCTTGGCACGGTGACAAATCGAGTTAGTTGAAGTTTAATTATAATTTAGTCGTAGCACGATATCGAGACTATCATCTAAGTGCAAAATTTGAGTGGCTATATTTAGTGCGACGTCGCATGGAGTAAGGTAGCACGCGACAACGACCGATGTGAAGCATAAACATACAAATTCATTTGCTTAGTTGTCTTGGCAAATCAACCGTATGACGACTTACCTTCTCGATTAGGGCTTCTTTGTTCCTATGCATTTTCCTCGTTCTTACAGGTGACAATGACATGGGACCTTACCCACCCATGGGTGGCTCAGTTGGTTAGGGCGCACTTGGGATTGTGTGGTTAGGCGCACTGGTCCTAGGTTCGATTCCTCAGCTGAGCGCCTGTGATTTAAGTGGGGGTTGATGGCGATGGGTTGCTATGCTAGTCTCCCCTGAGGAATAGTCGAGGTGCGCGCAAGCTGGCCCGGACACCTCGGTTACCACAAAAAAAAATGACATGGGACTTTAAAAATGGCTACAAGCATCATGCAGAGACGACTTTTGTGGAATGAGGAGTGAAGCATGCATTAGTCAATTACTTGCGACGATGTTATTCATTAAACCACCCACAAAAGTAGAAAAATCTTTACTAAGCAAGCAAAATAATTTCTTCGATTTACATCATATGGCAATGCTTTACTGACCGTCGCCAACCCTTAAACTATTGTTTTCTATTTCAGTGAAATTCGAGTTCTTAAGCTGAAGATCAATACCAACTCTCCACGACCCAACCATTGCTTATCAATAGGGACGAAGCTAGCCCTAGAGACTATCGCGCCAAAGACAAACGGCGCTAAGTGATCTGCCAAGCTTTGCTCCATGATTACGGGCAAGCTTCTAGGGTGGTTGAGCATTCATTTCAGGTACGGCTAAGTAAGTTTGGACATTTTCGCGAGAACTTTCTAAGATGAGCTAGCACTTATTAGGTGTGGTGGGGGGGATCATATGCGTGACGATACGTATATCAACATCATATCCGATTCGGGACATGACTTGAGTAAATTATTCCAGGTTCTATCCTATAGAATAAGAGTTTTGACTTGAATGAACTGCTCGCACACGGAAACCCTAACGAAGGAAGGAAGTCTAGGAGTATCTACTTTTCTAGAAAAAATGCACCTAAAAAACAATATTTTATTCAGCTTTCACTTAGGTCTTCTCGGGAAGCAAGCATGGATGCATGCTGTAAAATATGTCTTTGAATTTTATGTATCCAGTCCGATATATATTTCGTGCAGCCCAAGAAAAGAAAAAAAGTAGAGGTTTAGTTCGCGACGACGGAGGGTTGGGCCGATAGGCCCAACCCGGAGTGAGCGAACTAAACCTCTTTAGCGGGAAAGCAGATCTTTATGGGGGTTCAGGAGCAACGCCCCCGAGAAATTTTTTTTTTTGGGCCTTAATTACCTGGGCTAGGGTTTTCACGTTGGGAAATAGAGAGAGTTTGTTTTTCGTTTTTGTAATTGTCTCAAGCCGTGCGCTTATGTGATCTTGTACTCTCTTTGATAATAGTGGATTTTCGCTTCGCCTCGCCCGTGGATGTAGATCGCCTTGATCGAACCACGTAAAATCCTGTTGTTCTGTCTTTGTTTTCTGCGTTTCGTCATAACACATGCTGTACATGATAATTGGTTGAGATATCAAGCAATTAATGTCCTAATTCCATTGAAAACCCCAAACTTTAGCTCATGTCCCAATTCAATCCTAAACTATCTTTTGTCTCATAAAAAACCACAAACTTTCACTTCATTCCCAAATTTGCCCACTGCTATTTTTCCATCCGATTATGCCGTTAGAATCTGAGGTGTCATCCACGTGTCATCTATGTGTCATTTTTAACACGTCAGCTTAGTTGAATTTCTTTTTTTTTTCCTTCTTCCTTTTTCCGCCGCCATGGACAACCTGTGTGAAAAGACACTTTTCATCGTCTTCTTCACACAGACTCACTCGACCACAGTTCATTGATGCTCACCCATCGTCACCTAGACCTCCAACGTCGCGCCACGACCTCCGACAACCCCTTCGCGACTGTGGGCAGTCGTCGGAATCATTTCCAGTAGTCTCAGCCGAGATCCCTATTTCCGATTCCAGTTTTTGAAGCATTACCTTGCTCGGTCATCCCCGAACCTTTGTAGATCCATTTCGAGCCCGGGCGACGACAAAACGAGCCCAAGCTCTTCTCTCTCTCCCTCTCCCTCTGTGCTCTATGGTCGCACCCGCGATTGAGCAGGGGCGACCTCACATTTGAGGTAATCTCTATTCTTAACCTGAACCAAACAGAACCAAGATTCAGTTTCGCACCGTTTGAGCTCTAGCTCATAGATTCTCTTCAAAATCGAACCATTCTGGCCTTAAATCCCTGATTTTAACCATTTTAAGCCCTCAAAACTCTCATAACTTGAACTTCTTTTTGGTAAGTCTCTCTAAAAAATGTAGGTGAGAAAAGGCACCAAGACCCATCATCACTGTTTCAACCCACGACGAGTCCTAAATTTCCAGAGCAAGAACAACTAAAATGCCCTCGCTGTGATTCCACCAGCACCAAGTTCTGCTACTACAACTCCAACCTCTCTTAGTCATGCCACTTGTGCAATAGCTACCGTGGCCACAGGACCGCTGGCGGTGCCCTCCGTAACAACCCTGTCAGATGCGGCATCCCCAAGGCCACCGATCGGGGTTAACTGATCTCATGGCTAGGTTGATTGTGGTTCGTCCTGGTGTAAGTGAAAGGAGAAGAAGGAAAGAGCAAACAATGAAAATGAAGAAAAATGAAAAATAAATTAATTATGAAGATTAAAACGATGTGGAACTGACTAGTCAATTTCTAACGGTATAACTGCATGGAAAAATAACGAAGGGCAGATTTGCGTAAAGTGAAAGTTTGAGGTTTTTTATAAGGCAAAAAAGAATTTTGGATAGAATTGGGACATAACTCATAGTTTGGGGTTGTTAATGGAATTAGGCCAGCAATTAATTTATTGGTTGTCCAACCAAAACAGAGGAAATTATTGCATGAGTGATCGCGAATCCGTCATATCAATCACGCGAGAATCGTCTTATTAACAAGAGTTTGCGAACCTTTCGAAAGTGCTCAAGCAAAATATTGAGATGACTGATAGTTTCAAGCTCGAACTTTCGAGCCCAAAGAGCATGGCTCTACACTGTTAAAATATGAACTGAACTGTAAACACAGTGAAATGATGGAGGGAAAATGAGAATTGCCACAAAGAGGAGGACAATATGTCGCGACCTAAAAATTCCGGGGAATTTCCAGGTTAATGGATTACTAGATTAATTAAATGAATTAACCAACCTAGTCCGAGCTCTCCCAAGCTCTACCAATTCGCAACTTAGGTTTATGTTTAAATGATTTAAATTTTGGAGCCGCCACTAATCTTTTCTTGGTAGGTAGATTAGATACCTAAATAAAGTATCGGGAGAATACTTTACTTTCTGCTAACCAGAGATTTAAGTTCGGGGACTTGATTATGTTAATTTTCCAATTAACACCCTTTCGGTACCATTCTTGTGAAGATTTCTTGAACTGGCAAATTCAATGGATTCAATTTTAAGAGCAAGGTGCAATTATGTTTTTTTGAGGTTTTCTTGATTTAATGAATGCTATGCAAATGCATAAATGCAACTATGATGTGAAACTATATGACAAGGAAATAATCATGCATGATGACTTTAGAAAAGAAAATCAAATTTTAATGCAAGAAAAATATGAATTCTAACCTGAATGACATGCGACATGATTTCTTAACCTATATGACATGCAAATGGTGATATTGAGAAAATGGATTTTGATGCACAAAAACGTGAATCCTAACCTAAATGTCATGGCAAAATGAATGAATATTAAACTATATGACATGCGACATGATTTAATTAAACTAGACGACATGGCATAATAATGCATGAAACAAGATATGATGTGATGTAACATAATATGACATGCGAGAATGAATTCTATCCTATATGCATGAATGTGATTTCTAATCTATATGATATGAAAATATGCATGAATGACATGAGAAATATGTATGAACTATGCTATATGAAATGCACATGAATGACATTTTTTTTGGTATTTTTTTATGTTATTTATAAAAAAGAGGAATCAAATACTAATATAATGAACCTTGAGCATAGTACACCTTAATATCCGGAATTTTCGATGAATTCGCTTCGTACCCAAAGTTTAGGGTCGGAAGGGAATTTATTCACGTCGTACCCCGGTGGTGGGGTCGGATGGTGAATTTAGATATTATGAAATTGGTCGGTCCGGTCCCAAAGTTATGGGATGAGACGGACAATTTCATCGTGCAGATGACGTCGTACTTCGAGGGTGAAGTCGGATGGCCATGCACAAATTCCGAGGGACAAAGGCACGAGGGAGCATGTACTATACTCAAGGTAAATTACAAAAATATTTGACTTTAGACTATAGTATAAAAAGGAAAATGAACTTTCGGCCAACTAGAGGGAATTGCCGAATTATAAAGGGCAAGATTGCCCTATCCACAAGGGATCACATCTTGTTCAAGATTCAAACAATTCAAATTAAGTAACGAATATCGCAAAATATTCTAAAGATAGAATCCGTTACCAAACCCGAATGTTATCCAAATTTCGAAGACGCAATCTTCGGATCAAAGGATTACTTGCGGATGCAAGCTCTGTTCGGTGTTGGACGTCTTGCGGTGGGCTTGAGATGGATGGTGAAAGAAATTTTGTGCTCCCGTCAAGGCTCGTCGACAACTGGCGGCGACGAGCGGCGGCGACTGGCGATGAGCGGCGACGGCGGCGGTCCGGCGGAAAATTCCGGCGAACGGTCTTACGGACTCCTCTCGACGCTTCGGATACAACCACGGTGTCGGTTTTTGAAGGCGACACCCGGAGGACGATGAACGACGGCTGGACAGCAGCTGTTCTAGTGGCCAAACGACGACGACGGTCACGGTGAGCGAACGGCAAGCTCGGCGGAGCTTGAAACGAGGCGGAACGCGCCGGTTCTCCACGACCGGCCTCTGTTCTGACCAAACCCACGAAATCCCAGCCACTTCCTGGACAAGCAGTCCTCAGATCCTCGTAGTCCTTGATCTTACGGTCGCGTGGGCGAAAACGGAGCTCGATTCGCCCTCCGGACGAGCTCAAACGGGCGATTCCAAGTCGGGCGCGCGCTAGAAAACGGGATTGACAGGCTCTCGGGTTTGGGGCTGGTTCGGACAAATGGGACCTCCAATGGACGAGCTACCACTTGGAACTTGTAAAGGAGAGGCTGAGGGTGATTTAGGTGGTCGGAGACCGGCTCGGAGGTGGCCGGAGGCGGCGCTTGAGCAGGACGAAACAGACGGCAGAAACTGTCGGGCAGGGTCGGTCAGCGACCTTTGCTCATTCAAAACGCTCTACAAGACGAACCACTGGGCCAAATTGAGCTTACAATATGTAATTAGAACGGGAAGAGAATAAGCTTTCTATTGATGGGTGGAACGTCTTCATCCGACGTCGGATGACAAAGTTATGGCCGAAACAGTGGAGGGTTCCGGAACTGGGCGGGTGAGCGAGCCGAGCGAGAGTGATCATGCCCTCTCTTCTCCTTCGTGCGGCCGAGCCCTATCTTCTTCTTCCTTCCCCTTTGCCCTTTGCCTTTCCAAACCACCTCCACTCTCCTTTGTCAAAGTGGCCTCTCCACTATCAAAGTGGCCTCCCCACTATCAAGGTGGCCTCTCCACTATCAAAGTGGCCTCTCCACTATCTTAGTGGCCTTTCCACTATCAAGGTGGCCTCTCCACTATCTTAGTGGCCTTTGATTCTTTGTCTTTTGGTGGTGGTGGAGGACTGGTTCGGAGGTGGCCGGAGGTGGCCGGAGGTGGCCGGGGGCGGCGCTCGAGCGGGACGAAGCAAACGGCAGAAACTGGTCGGACAGGGTCGGTCAGCGACCTTTGCTCACTCAAACCGCTCTACCAAACGAACCGCTGCGCTAAATTGAGCTCACAATATGTCATTAGAACGGGAAGAGAATAAGGTTTCTATTGATGGGTGGAACGTCTTTATCCGACGTCGGATGACAAAGTTATGGCCCAAACAGTGGAGGGTTCCGGAACTGGGCGGGTGAGAGGATTCTCCCCGGCTCCCTTTTTCTATCCCAAACTCTCTATTTTCTGCTCTTACTTTTTGCGCCATGTATCCTCCATCCTCTTGGCCATGTATTCTGAAATTTTTGTGGCCTCCCAAATGCCGAAGACATTTTGGCAATTTAAGTCCAAATCGCCTGATAGGTTAAGCTCAAATCCTCCGCCGCCGGCCCAGTTCAGTATGCAAAATGCGATGCAATGCAGAGAAAATAAAATATGCAATGCCTGAGGAAATATTTTTGGCGAGAATTAATTCTCATTTTATAAATGATTTAAAGAAAAATCAAAATTTAGGTGTCAACAGCTGCCCCTCTTTGAGTGAATGCTCGCAGAGGTTTTGCTCAAAGACAGTATTGAACCTAAATTTTGACAATGCAAATAATGAATGATAATTTTTTGGTGGGGTTTTAATCCCATTTTCAATGCAGATAAAGATGATGTATGAAATGCAGGACTGTAATTAAACACATGTTAAGACTTCTTTCTTCCATGAAATAGAATAGGAAGACCTGCACATGGATTGCATATGAAATACCTGTTTTACCAGACATTTCGTAATGCTGATGATTCCCGTGATTTCAAAGCTCCTTCTTAGGGATGCAAGGATCTTAGGGTACTGGGGCCCATCTGTTACCAGAACTCTCATTCTGATGCGAGATAGCGCAAGATCTGTAATGGATTTTCCGATATCACGAGAGCGCATACATTGTGAATCGGAAAAAGGGATCAAGATCGCAAGAGCGCATCATTGCAATTTGATAGAAGTACCAAAACCATAAGAGCGCATCATTATGATTAGGTAAAAGGGACCAAGACCATGAGAGCGCATCATCATGTTTTGGCAAAAGGGACCAGGATCACAAGAGCGTATCATTGTGATTTGGGTAAAGGTATCACGAGAGCAGGTCGATCGTGAACCGGGTAAAAACCTCATGAGAGCAGGTCGATCATGAGTTGGATAAAGATAAGACCAAGACCACAAGAGCATGTCGATTGTGACTTTGGTAAAGGTATCACGAGAGCAGGTCGATCATGAACCGGGTAAAAACCTCATGAGAGCAGGTCGATCATGAGTTGGATAAAGATAAGACCAAGACCACAAGAGCATGTCGATTGTGACTTGGGTAAAGGTATCACGAGAGCAGGTCGATCGTGAACTGGGTAAAAACCTCATGAGAGCAGGTCGATCATGAGTTGGATGAAGATAAGACCAAGACCACAAGAGCATGTCGATTGTGACTTGGGTAAAGGTATCACGAGAGCAGGTCGATCGTGAACCGGGTAAAAACCTCATGAGAGCAGGTCGATCATGAGTTGGATAAAGATAAGACCAAGACCACAAGAGCATGTCGATTGTGACTTGGGTAAAGGTATCACGAGAGCAGGTCGATCGTGAACCGGGTAAAAACCTCATGAGAGCAGGTCGATCATGAGTTGGATGAAGATAAGACCAAGACCACAAGAGCATGTCGATTGTGACTTGGGTAAAGGTATCACGAGAACAGGTCGATCGTGAACCGGGTAAAGATCAAGAACACGAGAGCAGGTCGATCGTGAATTGGGTAAAGATAAAGATCAAGAACACGAGAGCAAGTCGATCGTGAACTGAAAAGATCAAAATGACAACTAAAGTTAGCAGAGCTGTCAATTTGAAAAGGATTTAGAAAACTTACCTGGATTCTTTGAGCAAACGGCTAAGGGAAGGACAAGCTGACTGGGTCATACCTGTCTTTTCACTCGAAGAAGAGATTGAAATGATCATGTGCATAAAACCAAAGTAAATGCAACATCATATGCCAGTAAAAACTCGTTTGCTTGCTTGCATTACAAGGCTTCAACTAGGGAATTTCATCAATAAGGAAATCTGTTTGATCCTTTTGATAAAACCAATCAACATTGAATGAGGAACCTTCAGTCAGAAAGGACTTTCACTCACTCTCATGAAAAGGCTTTTGAAACCCGACCATTGATGCGGGTATGAGAATCACTCAGAACTGCGATCATCATGCTCGACGAGGGTCTGGGTATTCTCGCAATTAGTATGACCAGACCAATCTAAGAGGTTTTTGCAAGGACTGCAATTCAGGCTCGGTCAAAGGTTTAACCAAGGGGACTCACGTGAGTCATTTGAATTTGAATAGTATCATCAGCCTTATCAAGTTTACAAGTCAGGAAACCTGCAAAATGAGATAAAATGATCTTGCTCGCACTTCTCTGAGCAATATTTATAGACATTTGAAATCCTACGTCAACTCAAGTGCCCTAATCTGAAGAGGCTTCGGGTATGGGTTGTAACGTAGGTGCGGGTAGGCTTGAAATGAAAGGCCTATTTTCAATCTAGAGGGATTGATTGTGAGGGAATTGGTGATCGCCCATTCTCAATGCTTTTGCCACTGATTTCTACTCTGGCGAATGTTCGGCAAATTTTCTTCATGAATGATCTTTCTTGAGAAGGATTTTTGTGATTTCAGCTAGGGCTCTCCTTTCTCTTTTTTTTTTTTTTTTTTTTTTTTTCAAGAGAGACTTTGCTCTTTCGAGAGAGGCTTTAATGCTCCTTTTCAGTCCCCTTTTCCTTCTTCTTTTGAGAGATATTTGAGAGGGAAATAGGACACCGCTTGATGAAATCCTTTTGCACACTTTCTTTGATGGATTTCTTTCTGACCCTCCATTTGCCCCATAGTCACTTCATAATTCATTTGTCTCGACGCTTTGAGACGGTCCCTTTAATTCATCATGGGAAAGATCACCAACCGGTTTGAAATGAATCCACCGCTCAAACTGGGTAAGCAAAGGGTATGACGTGTAGGGATATAGAAAGAAATGCTCTTCGTCATGTCTAAGGCACTTGAGCTAACACAAGATTCGCATGCAATAAAGACACTCGGAGATTGATGCAAGTGAGAGCAAGAAAAATTTAACCATTTGAATTTTCTGGTAATTGCCCCAGTGTGGGGTTGTTCCTGACAGGGGTTAGAAACGAAGCTCCGCTCAAATGGGTTAAGCAAAGGAATCCCTGTAGTGTTTGGATGAAGGAAATGAATGCCTCTTATCACTTTGGTCGTCATACCTTTTGCGAGAAAACCCTTTACCTTGTTAGCACGGAATTTCCAACTTAGCTCACACTGAGGATTAGTATTCAGGATGTGTATGGAAATGGCTCGCCTTTCATCGTTCTGACGTTTCTCATTCAACAGATGGCCTAATCAAAAATTCTTTCTCAACATCATGTACAAAATTTTGCAAAATGTGAGCTCCTTTCAAAGCATGCTAAGCATGTTTAAATTCATTTTTTGTGGAAACACATCTCTTCACTTTGAGCTCACTACATGAGTGCTTTGCAATTTCCCCTTACCGGCTCCACCGCTTGGTGGCAAATGAGTGAATGAAATTGTAGCCGTCAAAGCTTTGGAATCGCCCAAGGTCTTAGTCTCGTTCGGTTGGGCATTCTCATCTTCTTCTGCAAAAAAGAAAGTGCAAAAAGCTTTTTATTATTGATTTACAATATTTACATCATTCACTAACCTCGGGGATCGAACCCGGGTCGTCTCGGACCACTGTCACTCCCTCATGCCACCAAACTGCGGTGTAGTTGGCATTCGTGGGGTGCAGCACTTTTAGTTAAGTGTTGGCCTGGAAACGGCATGTCCTTCCACGTCATATCAAATGATTCCACTTTTCACTAATCTCGTGGCGGTTGACAACCCCCTGTCGAGAATGGCATGAACTCGCGTTAGAATCGAAATGATTAAGGGTAAATCGAAAACGATACAGGGTTACCCTTTTCAAGCTTGCTCGCGCTTTTCACTGATCTCGTGGCGGTTGACAACCCCTGTCGAGAATGGTATGAACTCAAGTTAGGATCGAAATGATTAAGGGTAAATCGAAAACGATACAGGGTTACCCTTTTCAAGCTTGCTCGCGCTTTTCACTGATCTCGTGGCGGTTGACAACCCCTGTCGAGAATGGTATGAACTCGCATTAGAGTCGAAATGATTAAGGGTAAATCGAAAACGATACGGGGTTACCCTTTTCAAGCTTGCTCGCGCTTTTCACTCGCAATTTCCCTCCTTGAGGTCATTCAAAATTTTCTTTACGGCATTTAGAGGCATCGTCCGTAAATTGATTTGCGCCAAATCTGATTTAACAAAGAAACCATGCATTTAAACGTAGGAAAGACAACACTGCCCCCCTTCCCCCTAATTCTAGACTCCTAGAAAGCAGGAAAATATCCCACGCAGGGGATTGCATGAAATGAAATTTCACTAATTTGGGCCTACACCCGCTTCTTCTGAAAGTTATCCGGCGATCAGCTAGCCAGGTACAGATGGGTGGTATTTGAGGACCTAAAATCACCGGCTTTGGATCACAAGTTACGGCTTTGGGGGTTCATCAACACTGAACTGGTTGACCATGACAGCAAGGTCATCGCCGAGGCAACTCGACCCGTGGGGATGTATGTTCCTTCCCTCAGCAGGCATTGATACTGACCTCGTAAGATTGATCCTCCCATGCTTTTCTCCAACGGAACTTGATTGTGCCGGGAATTGATCTGGAGGACAGGACGACGAGTGAGGAGGGAGATGAGGGTAGTTAGAAACCAACAGCTTCCAAACATACTTCGAGGCAATGGCGGATATCCTTTTTATCTCCTCTTTCAAACGAGCATTTTCGATCCTCAGATGCTGCTCATCAAGGGACGTTCCACCGGGGGCGGTGGGGTCGCCGCAGTTAGGGCAGGTGGCAGTGCTGAGAGCTTCTCCATACCTCTTGTGCTCTGCTTGGAGCTTTTCAATTTCAGCCTTCAGAATCACATTATCGCGGCGTTCATGTCGAACCTTCGATAGGGTTCGCTTATTTTGAAACCAAAATTTGATTTGCAAAGGCTCCAACCCAAGCTTTTGGCTCAGTTCCTGTCTTTGTGCGTCATCTGGGTAACGGCACTCTTCGAAGACGGCTTCCATCTCTTGAACTTGACGTTGAGTGAAGCGCCTCTTTTTCCGAGGTCGACCATTGATGTTGTCGTCGTCGTTGTCAGGATCTTGAACGCCGTTGCCGGAAGGATCGTGTTCTATGGTTTCGGTGCCAGATTTGGTCCCGAGATCTTCAAAATCTCTCACCTTTAACACTTCGCTCGTGGAGCTCCATTCGCTGGTCATGTCCAGAAAGTGATGGTGGTTCTCGAACATGCTCATGAAATTCGCATCATTGGTCATGTCCAGCAAGTCATGGTGGTTCTCAAACATGTTGGGTTGAGACATCTTTGACTGATTTTTATTCTTTCAAGGCTCTCTACTCTCTTCTGTATTTTTCTGAGTGGCCTTGTATACTCTGAAGCTTTCTTTTGAACACGGATGACAAACACCAAGAGGACGTCTCTCTCAAGATTTCACGTCTTCTGCATGAAAAGGTGTGTTTTTCCTAAAGATCTGCCGTATTTCTCGCTCAGTTTGTCTTCTACTTTTTCTCTTAAATGTGGTGGGACCTCCAAATCTTTTCGCGAAATTTTCGGATTCGTTGGGCTCGAGATTGGAGACCAGCGATGGGTCCACGACCGACGGGCGAAATAGGGAACTTGGACCAATGGATGGAAAGGGAAATTGGACCAACGGACGAAATAGAGAAAAGGCACTGACGAAAAGGATGAACAGAGGATAGCACCGACGAAAAGGACGAATAGGCTTCTGTCGTGCAATTCAGACGGTGTAGCACAAGCAGCTAATTCGTAGAAGCCGTAAGCTTGCTGGGTTGGCATTGAATGCTTCTTTTACGTAATGGCAGACATTGACGTTATTCGGTGCGGGAGCAAATGATGGCTTCTTCTTTTCCTCACTTTCCTCTTGCTATAAGAATCAGAACTTGACGCAGAGCAGATTAACATCTTTGCATCCTCAGTTTCAAATCATTTGATCATTCCTCTGCCTTCAATCTTTTCCCTTCCTTCTTCAATAACAATGGCTTCTAACCACGTCATCTCAACCGAAGTTTTAGCCAAATGAGAGAGACTTTATAATCTTCTTGGCCGAGGTTACGTTCATATTGCCCATCATCCAGATACTGAAGCTGAGATCTTCAGTCTGTTTATTGGCATGGACACAGCTTCCATTGAAAACACCAATTTAGAGAGGGAGTATAGGACATTCCGGACCCTTTTCATCAACTTCCTGGAAGCTTTTCGGCGCGTTGATCAGGAGGTTATCCTGGCTCGTGTTGTGAGAGCTCGTTACCAGGATCAGTCTGAGTTTCTGGCGTTGGCCCGTTACCTGGTTGACAAGCATGAGAAGGCTGCCGAGCTTGTCAACGAACGAGTCTCATTGTTGGTTCGTGAGAGGGAGAGACTGGTGGAGCGTTTAGCTCTGACCCAGACCTACTACGAGCACGACTCGAGCGACGTCGTGATGAAGTTCCAGTGTGAATGGCTGGAAGAGAGGCTTGAATGCATGACTATGGATATAGCCCTCGAGAGAGCCCTGATCCCGAATCTGGAGTCCGCCTCTGAATATCACGGAGCCAGCGCGACTAGGCTCAAGGAGAAATGCGATCGCCTCTTTCTCAAGCTTGCGGACCTCGATTCTCGGAGTGCTCAGCGCGTGCAGAGCATTAACTGTGTAGAGAGTCAGTTGAGCTCCTTTGTGTCGCTTATTAGGGCTCAGTTTGGTTTTACTTTTCCCCCTCGATGACTCGTTGTAAGGGTTGGTGTATGGAATGAAAGGATGGTTCTCGTATGTTTGTGTTTTGTTTCATCCCATATACGGCTTAAGGCATTTCCCATTGATAGATCCAGACTAACTGAAAATAACAGTATGAGTACAAACTAAGTATAGTACTTCTTTACAGAATCAGCATTGACAGGATTGGTGAAAACACGACCATCCATTTCTGCTAGAATTAAAGCTCCACCTGGAAGTACCTTCTTCACAACATACGGTCCACCATAATTTGGAGCAAACTTCCCCTCTGGAAGTGGAACTATTGGCAACAGCTTCCGCAAAACAAGGTCTCCTACCTGAAAATGTCGAGGCCGGACTTTCTTGTTAAAGGATTTAGCAACCCTTTGCTGATAGCACTGGCCGTGACATACTGCCTTGAGCCGTTTCTCATCAATCAGGTTCAGTTGGTCCACCCTTTGTTGGACCCAATCAGCTTCAGTTAACTTGACTTGAGATAGTATACGCAAGGAAGGAACCTCCACTTCAACTGGTAGTACCGCTTCCATTCCGTACACAAGAGAATATGGGGTCGCCCCGGTCGATGTTCGGATCGATGTTCGATAAGCCATGAGTGCAAACGGCAACCTCTCATGCCAATCACGATAATTCTCGGCCGTCTTAGCCAAGATCTTCTTAATGTTCTTATTGGCTGCTTCCACCGCTCCGTTCATCTGAGGACGATACGGAGAAGAGTTCAAATGTTTAATCTCGAATTCCTTGAACAAGTCGTCAACCTGCTTATTATTCAAATTAGAGCCATTGTCAGTAATTATGGCTTCTGGTGAACCATATCGAGCAATAATATCCCGACGAATGAACTTCAACACATTTCGCGCGGTGACTGCGAGATACGATGTGGCTTCGATCCACTTGGAGAAGTAATCGATTGCCACTAGGATAAATCGATGCCCGTTAGATGCTTTGGGGTTGATTGGACCGATCACGTCAATACCCCACATAGAGAATGGCCATGGCTCTGATAACTGATGGAGTTTGTTTGGAGGAACATTGATTTTGTCCCCATGAATCTGGCACTTGTGACAACTTCGAACATGGTGAATACAGTCTGCTTCTAAGGTGAGCCAGTAATAACCCAGTCTCATGATCTTCTTAGCCAACATGTGACCATTCATATGTGGGCCACAGATTCCTTCATGTACTTCCATCATCAGATAAATCGCTTCAGCGGAATCGACGCACCTTAGAAGGATTGAGTCGTAAGATCGCTTGTACAAACTCTCTCCGCTCAAGAAGAACTTCGAAGCCATTTTCTTTGTGTACTGTTGATCGGCTGCGATACTCTTTTCAGGAAATTCCTGTTTTTGAATGTAAGTCTTGATATCATGGTACCATGGCTTGCCATCAGGCTCTTCAGTCACAGCCATACAATAGGCCGGCTTCTTCAATATCTCTATCTTTAGTGGTTCAATTTCAAGCCCAACAGTGACTTGTAACATCGATGATAATGTAGCTAACGCATCGGCAAACCAATTGTGTGTCCTAGATAGATACTCGAAAGAAATATCATCGAATTCTTCTACTAACTCATCCAGATACTCATGATAAGGTAGCAACTTAGCATTTCGCGTCTTCCATTCCCCGACGGTTTGAAGGATAATCAAGGCTGAATCTCCAAATACCTTGAGCCGGGTTACTCCTATCTCAATCGCGGCTTGCAGACCGAGAATACATGCCTCATACTCAGCTATATTGTTGGTGCAAGGGAATACCAACTTTGCTGCTACAGGATAGTGTTGACCACCTGGAGATATCAGAACCGCTCCAGTGCCTGACCCAGATAAATTTACGGCTCCATCGAAATACATGGTCCAGGCATAATCATCTACCGACATGACTCTGTCTTCAGGATGATCGATATCTTCATTTTGGCCTGGATTTTCTGCCAGGACATCAGCAATAACCCGCCCTTTAACTGATTTCTGTGATAGGTACTCAACGTCAAACTCGGAAATAAGAATCTGCCATTTGGCAAGCTTTCCAACCAAGGCCGGTTGGTTGAGCAAGTATTTGATAGGATCACACTCTGTCACCAAGAGCACCTGATAATGCAGGGTGTATTGTCTTAGCCTGTGTAACACCCAGACTAACGCCGCACATGTCTTCTCCGCCTCAGAATAGTTCATCTCGGAAGCCGTGAATTTCTTACTCAGATAATAAATAGCTCGCTCTTTTCCATCTTCTCGGCTTACTTGAGCTAGCATGGCACCCAGAGATTCACTATGAATTGTGAGGTATAAGACTAGAGGTTGCCCTGGTATTGGTGGAACAAGCACAGGTGGATTCATGAGGTGATGTTTCAACTCCTCAAAAGCCCCTTCACATTCGCTATCCCATTTGACTAGCGCATTCTTTCTTAATAGCTTGAGGAATGGCTTGGCGGTTTCAGACAACTGGGAAATGAATCGAGCAATGTAATTCAATCTACCTATGAAACTTCGGACTTCCTTGACTGAGGTAGGGGCCTTGAGCTCACAAATAGCTTTCACCTTGGATGGGTCGATCTCGATGCCTTTACTACTGACAATGAATCCGAGCAATTTGCCCGAACTAGCACCAAAAACACATTTGGCCGGGTTGAGCCGTAGTTTGAATTTCCGGAGCCTGTCGAACAACTTCGTCAAGGTCTCAACGTGATCCTCTTCGTGTCGGGTTTTTGCAATCATATCATCGACATAAACTTCAATCTCTTTGTGCATCATGTCATGGAACAAGGTGACCATCGCCCGTTGGTATGTCGCTCCAGCGTTCTTGAGACCGAAAGGCATGACTTTATAGTGGAACATGCCCCACGGGGTAGTGAACGCAGTTTTCAACTTGTCGGCTTCGTTCATCATAATCTGATTGTAACCCGAGAAACCGTCCATGAATGAAAATAGTTCGAAACCGGCCGTACTATCCACGAGCACATCAATGTGAGGAAGGGGGAAGTCATCTTTTGGACTGGCTTTGTTCAAATCACGGTAGTCTATACACACTCACACCCGAACTTGGCCATCCTTTTTCATCACTGGGACTACGTTGGCGACCCAATCAGAGTACTGGGTAGCCTCGATAAATCCTACATCAAGGAGCTTCATGACTTCTTCTTTGATTTTCCTTGCCAGCTCGGATTTTGCCCTACGTTGTCTTTATTTCATCGGCTCCACCAAAGGGTCAGTGGGTAAACAGTGTTCAACAATTGATCGATCGAGCTTTGGCATGTCTGCATATGACCATGCGAAAATATCCTGGTAGTCTCTCAGGAGCTTTGTTAGGCGTATAGCCAAATCGGCACAGTTTCTTCTCCGGTCAAAGATTTAGACTTCTCATGACGCTCCAAGTTCTGGCGTATTTCTTCATCATCATAATCAGGCCCGTCTGACTTATGGATATCATATGGATCTGCTGGCTCTCCCTCCTCGTCTTTGCCCCTGAAAGATAGAGTAGAGGGAATCAAAAGGACAAACAGGGTTCAAACCAGATGCATTTCACAAGCATCGAATTTTCGGGTTTTCGAAGGTTTCTTTGATTTTTGAAGACCGGGGGACGAGAATTCTTGAAGAAGCCCAATCCTCAGTGCTTACCATAGATGACAAATTTTTCAATCGTTGGCTATCATCATCGGATTGGTTTGGCATACTTCGACAAGATTCCAAAAATGATGAAAAAAACTTCTGTAATTTTATTGATTACGAATCAAAAAATTACATCTTATTGAAAGGGAAATCCTAGTAATTGAAAATGAGCCTAGACACTTAGAAAGCAGGAAATGTCCCATAGAAGGGATGTGCATGTAATTAAAGGTTCAATCATTCGGGCCTGTGCCCGTCTCCATTGATGGTTCTCAAGTGTTCTGCGATCAGAAGATAGTCAAATGGAGTGGAAAATGCTTTTGTCAATCCGGTGTCAAATCTTGAGGCGATGGCACAAGGGTATCCGGAGCTCCTGCTTCAGATGTGAAGCTGTGTACGGGCCATCATGGACGTTCGCAGGCGCGGTGCGCTTGGCATAAACGTCATGGTTAATACTCGGCCTCTCAAAGGCACTTAGTTTGGCATTCTCGAAGGAACTGGGGGATGCGACTCGAATGTGAGGCAACACCACTTCAAGTGTAATGGGCACAATAGCATGATTCCTCTGGAGGGACTCAATTTGCAATGATAGCCATTTCATTCGTTCTTTCATGCTAGCAAAATGTTTCAGTGTCTAATTGACTGGCTAGCTTTGTGGGGTGATCTTTGACTCATCATGGTTACCTGAAAAAGGAAACAGGAATGCAATGAGTTTGAGATTGACAAAAGGTCGGTCCATGACGAGTGCCTAGACTCTTTCCATCTGAGTGCAACTTATGGACAAGTGATAGTGCACATGTGGCATCAAAATTTCATTTCAGAAAATTTCAGTCTCGTCCACCTTTGGAAAACAATTCACGGAAATTCATGATATTCTTAAAACGATGCCGAAAGTTACGGACATATGAATGAGAGGATCATGAACAACTTTCATGTTTTGAGCTTGGGCAAACAACACATGGATCGATACAGTTTAATTCATCTTTCCAGAAAATGGATTCATCCGATTTTCACTTGGGGGCCAAGTGGGCCATCAAAACTTCGAATTAAGATCCCAAAATTTTCAGGCCTCTAGTTCAAAACCCATTTAACCACTTTTATTCTTTGAATCCTTGCAAAAGAGTCCATTAACTTGTGGTAAATGTCAAAATAATGTTGAGGCCCGAAAAATTCTGAAATCTAGACTGATTTGTTCTCATCTTAAATTCTGAAACAATTGGGAAACGTCTTGGATTGATCCGAAATTTTTATCTCTGATAGATTAGCATCTTCCAAACGTTTCTTGTGAAAAGGTGATGTTCCAATTATGGGCCAAAAATGGACGCAAAAATCATTGAACCAGTGAAGGTCGATCAGTCAGAATGCTTTGCAGTTTTCACGTATTCAGAAAAACGTGAGTTTGGCCCAACTTCGTCCCAAGCAAATGAAGTCTATTGGTTCTGATTTTTTTTTTTTTTTTGCATGTTGAAAACCATTATGTTATCTACGACTTTTGTTAAGGGTGTTTGCCCAAAATTCGATCGCAGAATTTTACAAAAATCATGCAACACAACAAGGTAAATCAGAACATGGGGAGAGATTCATTCGATTGTATTTCCTTGAAAAATTCGACCAACCTAAATGTCAATGGACCGACCCAAAATAACGACGTGAAATGAGTAAATTGGAAGACAAGGTCAAGGAGCTTACCCATGGAAGACCACAATCACAAACACATGCGCATGAATGCAAATTTATTGATTAATCTTTTCAAAGTGAAATTCCAAAAACGGACCGTACCAATGGGGCTTGGTCGGGTCTGGTTTCCAGAATTCCGGCTATGGTCAAGATTCTGCCCGTGCCATTAGGGTATGGCCAGGGGAGAGATCTCCAACGCGAAGGAAAGTTCGGGATCGGGGACAGGAATCGACCGTACCTCGGGGGTGAGGTCGGGTGGATTCTCGCGCAATACCATCCTATTTACTAGCGACCCAGGTTCGGTCGCAGTGAAAGTGCGATGCAATAAACATGCGGGCACATGGCATATTATTCAAATCAGAAATAAAATCAAACTATACTACCCTGCAAAACAAAGGTTAGCAACAGTTTAATTTTATCCTGCAAGAACATATAACACCTAAATAATTAGGAGCCAATGAATAATGCCAACCAAGAAAAATCATCACAAGAAATTTGGCCTAAGTCCACTTAGAACAAATGAAAATTCCGAAAATTGCAAGAGTGCACAACAAAACCCAATTGTTCGAAAATCCAAGTGTTTATGTCCCCAGCGGAGTCGCCAAGCTGTCGCGACCTAAAAATTCCGGGGAATTTCCAGGTTAATGGATTACTAGATTAATTAAATGAATTAACCAACCTAGTCCGAGCTCTCCCAAGCTCTACCAATTCGCAACTTAGGTTTATGTTCAAATGATTTAAATTTTGGAGCCGCCACTAATCTTTTCTTGGTAGGTAGATTAGATACCTAAATAAAGTATCGGGAGAATACTTTACTTTCTGCTAACCAGAGATTTAAGTTCGGGGACTTGATTATGTTAATTTTCCAATTAACACCCTTTCGGTACCATTCTTGTGAAGATTTCTTGAACTGGCAAATTCAATGGATTCAATTTTAAGAGCAAGGTGCAATTATGTTTTTTTGAGGTTTTCTTGATTTAATGAATGCTATGCAAATGCATAAATGCAACTATGATGTGAAACTATATGACAAGGAAATAATCATGCATGATGACTTTAGAAAAGAAAATCAAATTTTAATGCAAGAAAAATATGAATTCTAACCTGAATGACATGCGACATGATTTCTTAACCTATATGACATGCAAATGGTGATATTGAGAAAATGGATTTTGATGCACAAAAACGTGAATCCTAACCTAAATGTCATGGCAAAATGAATGAATATTAAACTATATGACATGCGACATGATTTAATTAAACTAGACGACATGGCATAATAATGCATGAAACAAGATATGATGTGATGTAACATAATATGACATGCGAGAATGAATTCTATCCTATATGCATGAATGTGATTTCTAATCTATATGATATGAAAATATGCATGAATGACATGAGAAATATGTATGAACTATGCTATATGAAATGCACATGAATGACATTTTTTTTGGTATTTTTTTATGTTATTTATAAAAAAGGGGAATCAAATACTAATATAATGAACCTTGAGCATAGTACACCTTAATATCCGGAATTTTCGATGAATTCGCTTCGTACCCAAAGTTTAGGGTCGGAAGGGAATTTATTCACGTCGTACCCCGGTGGTGGGGTCGGATGGTGAATTTAGATATTATGAAATTGGTCGGTCCGGTCCCAAAGTTATGGGATGAGACGGACAATTTCATCGTGCAGATGACGTCGTACTTCGAGGGTGAAGTCGGATGGCCATGCACAAATTCCGAGGGACAAAGGCACGAGGGAGCATGTACTATACTCAAGGTAAATTACAAAAATATTTGACTTTAGACTATAGTATAAAAAGGAAAATGAACTTTCGGCCAACTAGAGGGAATTGCCGAATTATAAAGGGCAAGATTGCCCTATCCACAAGGGATCACATCTTGTTCAAGATTCAAACAATTCAAATTAAGTAACGAATATCGCAAAATATTCTAAAGATAGAATCCGTTACCAAACCCGAATGTTATCCAAATTTCGAAGACGCAATCTTCGGATCAAAGGATTACTTGCGGATGCAAGCTCTGTTCGGTGTTGGACGTCTTGCGGTGGGCTTGAGATGGATGGTGAAAGAAATTTTGTGCTCCCGTCAAGGCTCGTCGACAACTGGCGGCGACGAGCGGCGGCGACTGGCGATGAGCGGCGACGGCGGCGGTCCGGCGGAAAATTCCGGCGAACGGTCTTACGGACTCCTCTCGACGCTTCGGATACAACCACGGTGTCGGTTTTTGAAGGCGACACCCGGAGGACGATGAACGACGGCTGGACAGCAGCTGTTCTAGTGGCCAAACGACGACGACGGTCACGGTGAGCGAACGGCAAGCTCGGCGGAGCTTGAAACGAGGCGGAACGCGCCGGTTCTCCACGACCGGCCTCTGTTCTGACCAAACCCACGAAATCCCAGCCACTTCCTGGACAAGCAGTCCTCAGATCCTCGTAGTCCTTGATCTTACGGTCGCGTGGGCGAAAACGGAGCTCGATTCGCCCTCCGGACGAGCTCAAACGGGCGATTCCAAGTCGGGCGTGCGCTAGAAAACGGGATTGACAGGCTCTCGGGTTTGGGGCTGGTTCGGACAAATGGGACCTCCAATGGACGAGCTACCACTTGGAACTTGTAAAGGAGAGGCTGAGGGTGATTTAGGTGGTCGGAGACCGGCTCGGAGGTGGCCGGAGGCGGCGCTTGAGCAGGACGAAACAGACGGCAGAAACTGTCGGGCAGGGTCGGTCAGCGACCTTTGCTCATTCAAAACGCTCTACAAGACGAACCACTGGGCCAAATTGAGCTTACAATATGTCATTAGAACGGGAAGAGAATAAGCTTTCTATTGATGGGTGGAACGTCTTCATCCGACGTCGGATGACAAAGTTATGGCCGAAACAGTGGAGGGTTCCGGAACTGGGCGGGTGAGCGAGCCGAGCGAGAGTGATCATGCCCTCTCTTCTCCTTCGTGCGGCCGAGCCCTATCTTCTTCTTCCTTCCCCTTTGCCCTTTGCCTTTCCAAACCACCTCCACTCTCCTTTGTCAAAGTGGCCTCTCCACTATCAAAGTGGCCTCCCCACTATCAAGGTGGCCTCTCCACTATCAAAGTGGCCTCTCCACTATCTTAGTGGCCTTTCCACTATCAAGGTGGCCTCTCCACTATCTTAGTGGCCTTTGATTCTTTGTCTTTTGGTGGTGGTGGAGGACTGGTTCGGAGGTGGCCGGAGGTGGCCGGAGGTGGCCGGGGGCGGCGCTCGAGCGGGACGAAGCAAACGGCAGAAACTGGTCGGACAGGGTCGGTCAGCGACCTTTGCTCACTCAAACCGCTCTACCAAACGAACCGCTGCGCTAAATTGAGCTCACAATATGTCATTAGAACGGGAAGAGAATAAGGTTTCTATTGATGGGTGGAACGTCTTTATCCGACGTCGGATGACAAAGTTATGGCCCAAACAGTGGAGGGTTCCGGAACTGGGCGGGTGAGAGGATTCTCCCCGGCTCCCTTTTTCTATCCCAAACTCTCTATTTTATGCTCTTACTTTTTGCGCCATGTATCCTCCATCCTCTTGGCCATGTATTCTGAAATTTTTGTGGCCTCCCAAATGCCGAAGACATTTTGGCAATTTAAGTCCAAATCGCCTGATAGGTTAAGCTCAAATCCTCCGCCGCCGGCCCAGTTCAGTATGCAAAATGCGATGCAATGCAGAGAAAATAAAATATGCAATGCCTGAGGAAATATTTTTGGCGAGAATTAATTCTCATTTTATAAATGATTTAAAGAAAAATCAAAATTTAGGTGTCAACACAATATTAACAAGAATAATACTGTCTATTTGTGGTTTTTTTTTTCCTTTCTTTTTTTCATTTGTTTTGGGGTCTGCGAGTGTATTGCTTATTTACCCAGATACAGAACGATCAAGTAAATGTGATGTAGAATGTGTGTGATCAAGTGGTGGTGCGAATGCCATGTGCGTACGACGAGGGAGAATTTTTTTTGTATAGACTTACCATTAGAAGACGAGTTGAACAGAATCAATCACAATTAAAAGAAATGCATGGAACTTTATGTCATTTAGGTGAAACTCTGTGTGGATCCAACAGATTCTGAAATGTAATTGGCTTGGTCAGGAGATTTAGTATATCCAGTATTTTCTTAGAGTGAGCAATTGTCTCAAACCATTTTTGAGGAAAAAGATGTTGTCCTTTAAATTTATTTTTTGACTTCACTTAGTAAGATTAATAATAGTTGTGCAATGACCGTGCGACAATTATTAAGTTTTACGGCAAAATACGGGCAAAGCATGCAACACTTGGTAGTGAAACTTTGACGCACGAAGGAGTTTCACCTGAAAATCGAGCGTGCATTCTTTGGCTACTCAACCACCAAATGATCTTTCGACCCAAAAAAAAACCACCAAATGATCTCATTGATCATTCAGATTGAAAGTCAAATATCACCATGTTGAAGCCGCAACTTAATCTAGTTCAATTACAAGAAGTTAATAGGTTTTTTCGTAAACACTCGATCTCTCCCAAGGCTTCCCTCATGTCTTCATATTTCGGGGTCTGATTGATATACCACGTTATTCACGTTGAATGCCTGCATGTAAAACATTTTCGGAATTCAACCCAAGTATAGGGCGAACAGTCGGAACTTTGATCATCCACCAGTTTCTCCCCTTAATCATCCGTCATTCAGGGTTAGAATTAGACCCGTCAAACGGGTGTTATGGGTAGGATTGAAAAACGGACCAATCTAGATTGACCCATTTAACTTGTTTTGACCCCGTTTTCATGCAATACGAATCTAGTGACTTATACCCAACACAATTCACAAAAATTCATACCTGAACTAAGATAAGAGCGTAGAGTGGGTGAGCACAAAATCGAGTGAGGGCGAGAGAGAGTTATAGAAGTAGGTTAGGTCTAAGTAAGTTGTAAATCTATTTAACACTTATATTATTTTGGATTTTACCATTCTAAACCCATTTATGATCCATTATTGGATAGAACTAACTCATATAATAACTCAGACTAGGGGTGATAGGTTCCAAGGTGGGTGGTTCCCACCCTAGAACTGAGAACCAACTAGGGGCCGGTTCCATAAAATGAGAACTGTGAAACACTCACTCATTCCACGGATCCACCTGAGAACAGAACAACCAGTCCGGTTCGGTGCCCAGGCGGGTCCATGGAACCGGTCCTGCCGAGCACTAACATCAATTAAAAAAGCATGTACGCTTAGTGAACCAATGACCCCTTTCCCAATTGCCCATGAGATAAAGAGACGGTCATAAGCGTTGGTGCACTTGCTAATTTCTTGGATAAATTCATAGAAAAAATCACATTTACTTCAATGAACCTCGGATGATTGATGAAGCAAAAGGGTACTGAAATATGTCACACTTCATCATGCTGGAGAGTAACACGCAAAAAACATTAAGAGGGGGGGGGGGGGAAGAAAGATGAAAACCTTTCAAAAATCTTTCCCAGTTGTTAAAGTTCAACTCATGCAGCCCCAGACACTACAAACAAAGCTCAACTACATCATAATGAGAATCCAGTGTGGACTCGTGAATTCGATTCCTGGTCTCCATCTCTGTACTGGTGGAATCAGAAGCAACTTTTTTTTTGTTTTCTATTTGAGAGAGATAGCTTGAATTAAAAAATATATATCTATTATATAAATAAGTTCGGTCCGGTTGGTCCGGATGGGTGGTTCCCCTTGGAACCGGGAACTGAATAGGTACCCGCCGGTTCTAGCAAATTGAAATCGAGAACCGAACCAGTACCCGGTTGGAACCACCCCAAATCAGCCGGTTGGGTACGGTCCGGTCCGATTTGGGTGGATCCCAATTTTTTTGCTCACCCCTAACTCATATCATCAAATATGGGTAAAGAAATGAGTCATGACCGATTTTTGACAGGTCTAGTTAGAATTGCTCCCAACCTTCTATTGCGTCCAAGGTCGCTTCATGTGCGAGAATGACCGTTCATTTTGTGGTGCAAATCATTGGCCCCGCAAAAAAATTTGGAATGTTTCTGAGGCACGGAAGTGATCAAAATTGGCTAGAGTCCAGTAGAGAGATCCACGAAGCTTTTCTCAGTGTGAGCAAAAGCTCGCAATTCTCAATCCTTTGACCGGTTCATGGTCCAGCAAAAGAATTGAACCGTTTCCACTTCTTCCTGAAAAAGCCAGGCTTCTCAGATTTAAAGGAATCCTGCTGAGAACGATCTATCCTAGACTTCACATGTATATGTGCTGCGATTTCCTTTGCCATTTGTTCAATGACTCAGCTTTCCATTAACCAGAAAGTCAAGTTCTCAATCATCCATAACCTAATTGATTGGGTTACCTTCTGGGACCCGTAATTACATGGAGATTATCGCACGATTAACTATAATGTTAATGACAAAATGATATGTCTAGCCCCATGATACTCGATATAGACTAGCTCCAAGACTAGAGAAGATGACAATCAATTGATACCAACCCTTTTCCTTGGCACGGTGACAAATCGAGTTAGTTGAAGTTTAATTATAATTTAGTCGTAGCACGATATCGAGACTATCATCTAAGTGCAAAACTTGAGTGGCTATATTTAGTGCGACGTCGCATGGAGTAAGGTAGCACGCGACAACGACCGATGTGAAGCATAAACATACAAATTCATTTGCTTCGTTGTCTTGGCAAATCAACTGTACGACGACTTACCTTCTCGATTAGGGCTTCTTTGTTCCTATGCATTTTTCTCGTTCTTACAGGTGACAATGAGTTGGAACCTTAAAAATGGCTACAAGCATCACGCAGAGACGACTTTTGTGGAATGAGGAGTGAAGCATGCATTAGTCAATTACTTGCGACGATGTTATTCATTAAACCACCCACAAAAGTAGAAAACTCTTTACTAAGCAAGCAAAATAATTTCTTCGATTTACATCATATGGCAATGCTTTACTGACCGTCGCCAACCCTTAAACTATTGTTTTCTATTTCAGTGAAATTCGAGTTCTTAAGCTGAAGATCAATACCAACTCTCCACGACCCACCCATTGCTTATCAAGAGGGACGAAGCTAGCCCTATAGACTATCGCACCAAAGACGAACGGCGCTAAGTGATCTGCCAAGCTTTGCTCCATGGTTACGGGCAAGCTTCTAGGGTGATTGAACATTCATTTCAGGTACGGCTAAGTAAGTTTGGACATTTTCGCGAGAACTTTCTAAGATGAGCTAGCACATATTAGGTGTGGTGGGGGGATCATATGCGTGACGATACGTATATCAACATCATATCCGATTCGCAGGACAAGACTTGAGTAAATTATTCCAGGTTCTATCCTATAGAATAAGAGTTTTGACTTGAATGAACTGCTCGCACACGGAAACCCTAACGAAGGAAGGAAGTCTAGGAGTATCTACTTTTCTAGAAAAAATGCACCTAAAAAACAATATTTTATTCAGCTTTCACTTAGGTCTTCTCGGGAAGCAACCATGGTGACGTAGAACGGATCGCGTTTAATTATCTTGAAGATTACGATCGCCGGCACTCGGGGAATTCTCACTAAATTAGGGTCGACATCATTTGGATAGGTTTCCGGCAGTTTTCTTTTTTTAGGGAAATTTCGAATATTTACATTATTTGCATTATTTGAATTGCATTCTTTTAGATTAGATTAGATATGATTTGGTTATGTTATCTTAAGTAATTATGTTTCCTAAAGGAGTCCTTTGCTATATATTGGACATCCGTTTTGTAATCGGAGGTTATCATTAATCAAATTGCTAAATTCCTTTGGAATTGCTTCGAGCTTTCGTTCGAGTATCGCTTCTTTCTGCGTCATTTGGTATCAGAGCAGGCATCTCCTGTGACGATGGTCAATAACGCGAACGTTAATCTCTCCATTGCTGAGGGCCGTGAAAGCGAGCCTATTACACGGGCTGAGTTCACCCAGTTCGTGGATCAAACCGATCGTAGGTTTCAAGAAATCCTTGAGGCCATATAACGTTTATCCACAAACCCCGCACCAGGCGTTCTTCCAGCCGATCGACTTCCTGTCGGTCGTGATCCCGAAGTTGTTGTGGACCATGGGGCCAATATCCGACATAAACGGGTAGACTATGTCGAAGACTCTGAAGACGAAGATGAGGAAGATTTCCTAGACGTGCCTATTTGAAGAGGATGGCAGAATGGAGGATTCCAGAATGATCGTGTCCGTGGAGGTTGGCGCTATGGAGGACATCAACGGGATCCGGACCAATATCAGTTAAAGGTAGATCTACCAACCTTCAACGGGAATTTGAATATCGAAGACTTCCTGGATTGGCTGTGGGAAGTTGAAAAATACTTTGACGCCATGGAGATTGAAGATGATCGACAAGTTAAGTTAGTTGCGTACAAACTGAAGGGTGGTGCTTCGGCTTGGTGGGAGCAAATGCAATTAACTCGACGTCGACAAGGAAAGGCTCTTGTCCGAACGTGGAATCGCATGAAACAGATGCTGAAGTCACGGTTTCTTCCCACTGATTATCAGCAGCTGTTGTTTTAACAATTTCAGAATTGCAAGCAGACGAACCGAACAGTCCAAGCCTATACGGAAGAGTTCCTCTGACTTTCTGCTCGCAATAACCTAGCTGAATCGGAAGCGCAACAAACTGCTAGGTACATAAATGGCTTGTGATTGAACATTCAAGATCGTGTTTCTTTGCATTGTGTATTTTCGGTTGAAGATGCCCAGGAGATGGCGCGAAAAATCGAGATGCAGTTGGAGAGGACTACCCCTAGTACTCGTGGAAGCCATTATTCAGGTCGTGGATCCTTCGGAAAAAGGAAGCAGATTGATGCTTCAGGTTCCTCAAGTCAGCAAACCGGTGATACGAACTGAGCGCCGGGAGGTGTTGCTAGGATGCCTAAGGAACCAGTCGCAGCAAATAACCGTGCTCCGAACGTCCAGAATCCTTATGCCAAGCCGCAACCGATCAGGTGCTATAAGTGTAACGAATTGGGCCATCGTTCGAGCGATTTTCCCCGTCGAAGAATGGACAATATCGTTGAGCATGAAGAGGAGTATGAGGAAGATTGGGTGGACGAAGAAGAAGTGGAAGATGAGGCGGGCAAGCAAGTGAATTGTGTTGTTCGTCGTTTATTACTTGCTTCGCGGATAGAAGACACCTAGAGAAATCAGCTTTTCCGCGCTCGTTGTACTGTAAACGGCAAGGTATGCGATGTTATAATTGACAGCGGGAGTTGCGAGAATATAGTGTCAAAGGCTTTAGTGGACCACTTACAGTTGAAGACGGAGCCACATTCCGCGCCTTATACAATCGGGTGGATTCGCAAAGGACCTGAGCTTAAGGTAACACATGTATGTCGTTTACCTATTGCTATTGGAAAGTCGTATCAGGATACTATTATGTGCGATGTTGTAGAGATGGATACATGTCATGTGTTATTAGGGCGACCATGGCAGTATGACGTGGATATTACACATCGAGCTAGGGAGAACACGTATTCTTTTGTATGGAATAAAACCAAAATTAAGTTGAACCCGAGGGGTGATACTCTCTAGACCCCAAAGAAACAGGGTTCTAGTTCTGGTGTTGTGCAACGTGCAGGAGTTATGTTGAATATTCGTAAACGTGAAGGGATGTACATGCTTGTAGAGAAGAGTGACAAACAGACCGTGATTCGTATTCCTGAAACCCTTAAGCCTTTGCTAAAGGCGTTCTGTGATGTAATGCAGAATGATTTACCTGACGGATTACCTCCTATGAGGGATATCCAGCATGAGATTGACTTTCTACCAGGTCACAGTCTCCCTAATCTGCCGCATTACCGGATGAATCCAAAGGAGAGCCAGATTTTACAAGAGCAGGTGGGAGAGCTCCTCCGCAAAGGTTTCTTGCGCGAGAGCAAAAGTCCTTGTGCCGTACCTACACTTCTCATGCCGAAAAAAGATGGCAGTATGCGTATGTGCGTTGATAGCCGTGCCATTAATCGGATAATTGTCAAGTACTGGTTTCCAATTCCTCGGCTTGATGATATGCTGGATAGACTTGCTGGATCACGGGTCTTTACGAAGATCGACCTTCGAAGCAGCTACCACCAAGTTCGCATCCGTCCAGGCGACGAGTGGAAAACAGCCTTTAAAACGAGTGCAGGTTTGTACGAATGGCTTGTCATGCCATTTGGACTCACTAACGCGCCTAGTACGTTTATGCGTTTGATGACTCAGGTACTCAAACCTTTTATTGGGAAGTTCATGGTTGTTTTCTTCGATGATATTCTCATTTATAGTCCGGACGAACGACAACACTTAGAGCACTTGAGGGATGTTCTGTTGACCTTGCAGAAAAATTAGTTATTTATTAATTTGAAGCAGTGCAGCTTCATGATCGAGCGACTTCTTTTCTTGGGATTTATTGTTGGAGCGGATGGTCTCCATGTTGATGCAGAAAAGGTGGCAGTAATCCGCGATTGGCCAGTTCCACAGAATGTTGGCGAGGCTTGAAGTTTCCATGGGCTTGCGACGTTCTACCGATTTTTTATTAGAGATTTCAGTACAATCGTGGCCCCAATCACTGACTGCTTAAAGAAAGGCAAATTCCACTGGGGTGATGAAGCTTCGGGCAATTTTAAGCTTATCAAAGAAAAGCTCTCAACAGCTCCAGTATTGATGCTTATAGATTTTGAGAAAGTGTTCGAGCTGGATTGCGATGCTTCGGGTGTGACGTCCCGGAATTTCAAGGTCTATTATGTGAATAATATTGGACTGTTGGAATTGAGTGATGTTTGTCGGACGCAGGAATCGTTCAATCTGAAGAGCGTTAGTCGTCGATCGAAGCGTAGTTAACTGTAGTTCGATTAGATTAGTCGCGCCGTAATTAGTCTTCGCCGTATTCCTTCGCGCCCGAGCCAACCCTGAACCAAATATTCTGAACCAGTCCTAAATCGTCAGATTACAGAAATACCCTCAAATATTAATCATATACGCTAGAAACAATTAATACCGAATGACCGTGGGCCCCGCCTCTTAAATGCCAAGTCAAATCACCTTTTTGACTATTGAGAAATTACCAAAATGCCATTTGACCCATGAAATTACCAAATTGCCCCCAAAGATCATTTTCTCTCTCCTCTCTCTCTCTCTCTCTTCCCTTTCTCTCTCTTCCTTCTTGCTTTTCATGCATGGCAGCCCACTTTCACGCCCAATCCACCATCTTCATCATCTCATCTTCATCTTCTTCTTCAAGCCTCCGCTGGCCACCTTCCCGCCGCCGTGCCGCCGCCCCTCGTGCCTTGACGCGCCATCGTTGTGCCGCCCTAGCCGCAGCAGTTGCCGCCTCTGTGCAGCTGCTGTCCAAGCATCGCCGAGCCTCGCCGTCGTCCACCGAGCTTCACCGGAGCCACCGAGGAGCCGCCGGACCTTGGCCGAAGCTCCGCCAAGCTTGCCGCCCGCTCGTTGAGCTTCGTTGTCGTCGTTTGGCCTCTGTTCAGCCGCTGTCCAACCGCCGTTCGTAGTCGTTCGGTTGTCGTTTTGGAAATCCGATACCGTGGTTGTGTCCGGATCGACGAGGAGAGTCCGTAGGGACCGCCACCGGAATTTTTGTCGTCGCCGCCGCTGCCTTTCGCCGGTCGCCGCCAGTGTCGCAGTGAGTAAACCCATAATCCTTAATTAGGTCGTTAATTGCACTTAATAGGTTAATTAGATAGTTACCGTGATTAGATAGTTAACTGTGGTTAGATTAATTAGTTACCATAGTTAAATTAAATAGTTACTGTGATAGATTAATTAACTGCTGTGGTTAGTTGAATTAATCGTGGTTAGGTGCAATAGTTACCATGGTTAATTGCATGTTGTTGTGCCTAGTTTGTGGCATCCGATCGCGGATCGGACTGAGTGTTGATTGCGCATTAAATTGGTGAATGATCACACTATGATCGAAATGCCATGTTAAATGGAAATTGAATATTCGCGTGACCAATTGTGAATTTGAGTGTGAAAATGGCCGTGGGCCAGGTTTGAGCATGAAAATGGCCGTGGGCCAAGTTTGAGCATGAAATTGGCCGTGGGCCAAGTTTGAGCATCAAAGTGAGATTTGGCTTGAGAACCAGTTTTAAGCGCGAGGTCACGCAGTAGTTTCACCGTGTCACCCTAACGTAACTGGGGGCACAAGCAATACCCTTGTTGGCATAGGTCGCTGCCTGGTAAGTCTATGTCACGGCGACGTACTGTCCGGGATTCCACGGCTTATCGGTTACCTGTTAGTCCGTGCCGGCGACGGACCGTCCGAATAACACGGCTGATGAGATGCCGGTCACAACTTGTGTTGGTCCGTAGTCCCTCCTGAATTTTTCCTGGTATGCTCGCCTTAGGGAATTTGAGGGAGCCATCGGATGCCGTCGCCGTTAACGTTGTGGGATGACTCTCGGTTAATCCGGAAGAGTACTAGCAGTGAGGCTGTGCTTTAGCGAGAGTGGGGTATCTCTTGGTCGGCTGACCGGAACGCGTTTGTTGCATAGTGCATGAGTAGTGCTGAGTGTTCTAGCTGATTGGTTGATGCTTTGTTTATTCCTTATCATGTCGTATCTGTCGCATGGCTCCAGACGAGGTACGTTGCATGTGATTGTTGTTCTGGATGTTGGGTTTAGTCCGCTAGAATGGTTAGGCTGTGAATCAACGTCCTAATCGGACTTAGGCGTTGACCCGCTGAGATTCATATCTCATGCGCTTGGCTGATCGCCTTTCAGGTACTCGTGATGGCCGCGCGCCATGTTAGGCCCGGAGTGCAAGTTGGAGCTGCGGAGGAGTTTTGGAGGCCGTCTTGTGCATAGTCGGTAGTGTATGCGTAGTGTATCGGCCGTAGTGTGCCCTGACCCGGCCCGGTATCTTTTTGTGGGTCTAAGGGGATCGGTCCGAGGAGGACTTGTGTAAATTATGTGTGTATTGTGAACTAATCAAGCAAATAAATAAATAAAAAGGGTTTGTTGTTGATTTTATTTGTTGTAATTCCTATTCTTTCTATCCTTGTTGTTGTAGTTCGGGGTTGTTATTCGCTTCTGCATGTGCTTAATTATAAGATAAAAGAAATAGGTCGATGATATGCTTGGGACATCATCCTTTGACCTGACATTTGGAAGGGATGGTCGCTTGCTCGGGGTTCGGGGTGGGACATCCCCGTTTTGGTATCATAGCATGGTTTGTGGAGTTACAAGGTGCGTTGGGTATGGGATAGTTAGTAGGAATTAAACCCTATGCTTGTGTTTGTTGTTTGATTGCTGTTTTAGTAGTAAACTTGAGTTCTCATTACGTGTTGCTTTGGGCGAGCAGGAGTCCTTACGGTCCTGCAGGATGAGGAACCGTAATCGGAGAGCGCCCCGAGGTAGGGCAACTCAGGTGGATCCCGATATAGAGAGGGATCGTGTTCCGAGAGTACCCACGGAAAGGGTAGCTCCAGTTGCTCCTGAAGCGGTTGAGAACCGCGTCCTTGTAGCTCGCAGAGGCAGAGGAAGGGCCGCCCGAGGAAGACCCAGAGTGGGTAGAGTGGACGAACCGGAAATGCCCAGAGAAGGGGCAGTGCATGCAAATCCTAGAGTGGACGGGATCCTACAAGCGTTGGAAACCATGGGTAACCTGATTTGGCAGCAAATGAGGAACCAAGCTGCAGCTACCATTCCACAGGAGGGTCCGTTAGCTGAAGACGCGATCCGCAAGCCTCAGACTCACAGATTGGTGGAGCAATTTATGAAGCTTAAGCCGCTGAGGTTTTCGGGAACTGGTGACTCGGAAGCTGCAACCTCTAGGATGGAGGATTTGGAGAAAGCCTTTGCCTTGTTAGGATGTTCCGATGAAGAAAAGGTAACGTTGGCTGTCTACCAACTGTAGGGTAACGCTAGCTCGTGGTGGAAGGCCACGCAAGGGAGTGTGTTTCCCGAGGGTGCGATCCCGGAGTGGCGTGCCTTCGCGGAAGCCTTCAATAGTAAGTACTTCTCGGATTGCGCGCGAGAACAGAAGATGGATGAATTTCTGCATCTTCGTCAGTATCAATCATCAGTGGACCAATATGAGGCAAAGTTTGCCGAGCTGTCCAAGTATGCACCGAGGATGGTGGAGAACCCTGAAGATAGGGCAAGGAGGTTCAGAGAAGGGTTGAAGCCGAAGATCAAGAGTGTGTTGGTGCCATTCAACCTGAGGAACTACAATGAGCTATATGAGAAAGCTCAGCTGGTGGAAAGGGACATTACTGAAAGGGCAACCGCATCTGGACCGCGGTTCGCTTCGGTTGTGAGGGATAACCGAAGGATCGGTAAAGGACCAATGATGGGTAATAGGAATCCCATCCCGCCTAACAGGAGGAACTTTGTCGGGAAGCCGGCGTTTCGCCCCGACATTGTGTGCTCGATTTGTCAGCAGAAGCATGGGCCTGGTTCATGCCCAAGGAGGTCAGGTGCATGTTTTGGTTGTGGCAGGCATGGCCACCAAGTCAAAGATTGTCCTCAAAGACAAATGGGAGGACAATTCTAATAGAGAGGTCAGATGCGAGGGAATATCCCGCAGAACTTTCAGAACCGACCGCCAGTGCAAGGAAGGGTGTATGCTGTCACCCGGGAAGAGGCGAAGGACTCGCCGACCGTTTCAGGTACGGTCTTATTGCATAACCAAGTAGCTTATGCGTTGTTTGATTCAGGAGCTTCCCACTCCTATGTTGCTGCTCAGTTTGTTAAGCTAGCTGGCATGAGTACAGAGCTGTTGAAATCAACTGTTAGGATATCTACACCGCTTAAGAATAATGTTATGGCTGCAGTAGGATGTCCTGGTTGTAGGCTGGTTGTAGATGGTCATGAGGGAAAGATAAATCTGATTGTGCTAGCTTTGTTTGATTTCGATTTGATTATTGGTATGGACTGGCTCACTAAGCAAAGAACTGTCTTGGATTGTCATAGTAAGACTATCCTGTTTAACCCATTGAATGGGGTTAGTTTCAAGTTTGTTGGAAGTCGAGGGGGAACCTCGATCCCCTTAGTTTCGTCACTGAAAGCAACTCGGTTGTTGGATGGTGGTTGCCAAGGTTATTTGGCGTCTATTGTAGATGTGTTGGTTGAGGAGTTAAGGCTAGAGGATATTGTTGTAGTAAGGGAATTCCCTAATGTTTTTCCGAAAGAGTTACCTGGATTACCGCCGGAAAGGGAAATAGAGTTCGTGGTTGAGTTAGCCCCTGGTACGAAGCCAATCTCAAAAGCACCGTATCGGATGGCGTTGTCGGAACTCAAGGAACTGAAGGTACAGATGCAGGAGTTGTTGGATAAAGGATATATCCGTCCAAGTGCATCTCCATGGGGAGCGCCCGTTTTGTTTGTGAGGAAGAAGGATGGATCACTTCGTCTGTGCATCGACTACCGTCAGCTCAACCAGGTGATAGTCAAGAACGAGTATCCGTTGCCAAGGATTGACGATCTGTTTGACCAACTTCAAGGAGCTTCGGTGTTCTCCAAGATCGACCTACGGACGGGATACCACCAGCTAAGGATAAAAAGGGAGGATGTACCAAAGACAGCGTTTAGGACGCGCTATGGTCACTATGAGTTCACAGTGATGCCGTTTAGCCTAACAAATGCTCCAGCTGCTTTCATGGACTTGATGAATAGGGTATTTAGTGAGTATTTGGACAAATTCGTCATAGTGTTTATTGACGACATTTTGGTATCCTCTAAGAGCCCTGAGGAACATGAGCAATACTTGAGGACAGTGTTAGAGACTCTTCGGAAACACCAGTTGTTTGCTAAGTTTAGCAAATGCGAGTTTTGGCTAGCTCGCGTAGCCTTCCTTGGTCATATAATTTCTGGAGAAGGGATATCAATAGACCCAACCAAGATTGAAGCGGTCATGGATTGGCCGAGGCCGCCGTCAGTGACAGAAGTTCGGAGTTTCTTGGGTTTAGCAGGCTACTATAGACGCTTCGTGGAAAGGTTCTCCGCGATAGCTTTGCCGCTGACACGTCTGCTGAAGAAGGACGAAAGATTTGAGTGGACAGATAAGTGCGAGCGTAGTTTCCAAGAGCTTAAGCAGAAGCTAACTACGGCTCCTGTTTTGACAATACCGTCTGGCCCTGGAGGATATGAGATTTACAGCGATGCTTCCTTCAAGGGACTAGGCTGTGTGCTTATGCAACATGGGAGGGTAGTTGCATACGCTTCTCGTCAGTTGAGACCGCACGAGTTAAATTACCCTACGCACGATCTGGAGTTAGCAGTGATCGTGTTTGCCCTTAAGATCTGGAGACACTACCTGGTAGGGGAAAGGTTCCAAGTCTACACCGATCATCAAAGTTTGAAGCATTTGTTCTCTCAGAAGGAGTTGAACATGAGGCAGCGCCGTTGGATGGAACTTCTTAAGGACTATGATTGTGAGATCTTGTACCATCCGGGAAAGGCTAACAAAGTTGTTGATGCGCTGAGTCGGAAGTCAGCGATTGCCCAGTTGATGGTCCGGGAGTGGCGTCTTCTGGAAGAGGTGCGAGATTCAGAGTTTAAGTTGGAAGTAGGCCGTCTGTCGAATTTGATGGCTACATTGAGGATTGAGTTGGAGGTGCAAGCGAGGATTAAGATATTGCAATCGACGGATCCTGCCATTCAGAAAGTCCTTCAAGAGGGCTCAGAGAAGAGGAAAGAAGATTTTCAGGTAGCTGATGATGGAATTTTAAAGTTCAGAGGACATTTGTGTGTGCCGGCTGATGAGAGTCTTAGGGAAGAAATCTTGTCGGAGGCACATCGTAGCAGCTACAGTGTTCATCCAGGTAGTACGAAGATGTACCAGAATCTGAGGCAGTATTATTGGTGGAGTGGTATGAAGACGGACATAGCCAAGCATGTGGCGAGATGTCTGACGTGCCAGCAGGTCAAAGCTCAGCATTGTAAGCTTGGAGGGCTGTTATAGCCGCTTGAGATTCTAGAATGGAAGTGGGAACACATCACGATGGACTTCGTGACGAGTTTGCTAAGGAGCCAACGAGGCAATGATTCAATTTGGGTTATAGTGGACAGATTGACGAAGTCAGCACATTTCATCCCTGTGAGAAACGACTTCGCTTTGGACAGGTTGGCAGAATTGTATGTACGTTTGATTGTACGCCTGCATAGTGTGCCAGTGACGATCACGTCGGATCGTGATCCCAGGTTCACGTCTACCTTTTGGAAAAGCTTGCAGACTGCGCTAGGAACGAAGCTGCAATTCAGTACGGCTTATCATCCGCAGACGGATGGCCAGTCTGAAAGGATAATTCAGACGCTTGAGGATATGTTGCGGGCATGTGTATTGGATTTCAAAGGCAACTGGGAAGGACAGCTCCATTTGGTTGAATTCGCCTACAACAACAGCTATCAGCAAAGTATTAAGATGGCGCCTTTCGAAGCGTTGTATGGTAGGCCTTGTAGAACGCCAGTTTGTTGGGACGAAGTTGGTGAAAGGAAAATCACCAGTCCTGAGTTAGTACAGCAATCGTTGGAAACAGTGAAAATCATCAGAGAGAGGCTTAGGACTGCTCAGTGCCGTCAGAAGAGTTATGCCGACAAAAGACGCAGACCATTGGAGTTTCAAGTCGGTGATCATGTCTTTCTGAAGGTATCGCCTATGAGAGGGACATCCCATTTTGGCAAGAAGGGAAAGTTAAGCCCGAGGTATGTAGGGCCGTTCGAGATCTTAGAGCGGATTGGAAATCTGGCTTATCGTCTCGCGTTGCCACCGAGACTTGCTCAGGTACATGACGTATTCCATGTATCTATGTTAAGGAAGTACGAGCCGGATCCAGCTCACGTCTTGAGCTTTGAGGAAATTCAAGTGGATGAAAGAGTATCATACGTGGAACGTCCGGTGAGGATCGAAGACCGGAAGGAGCAGGTTCTGAGAAACAAGACAATTCCGTTGGTGAAGGTTGTTTGGCAACACCATAGAACCGAGGGAGCGACGTGGGAAAGTGAAGAGCCGATGAAAAATAGGTATCCTTTTCTTTTTGAGGTGGTATAATATTTTAATTTCGGGGATGAAATTTCTCAAGGGGGGAAGAGTTGTAGCGTCCCGAAATTTCAAGGTCTATTATGTGAATAATATTGGACTGTTGGAATGAGTGACATTTATCGGACGCAGGAATCCGTCGCCGTACCGCCCCAGCCGCAGCTGCTGCCGCCTCTTTGTAGCTGCTATCCAAGCATCGCCGAGCCTCGCCGTCGTCCGCTGAGCTTCACCGGAGCCACCGAGGAGCCGCCGGACCTTGGCCGAAGCTCCGCCAAGCTTGTCGCCCGCTCGTTGAGCTCCGTTGTCGTCGTTTGGCCTCTGTCCAGCCGCTATTCGTCGTCGTCCGGTTGTCGTTTTGGAAATCCGACACCGTGGTTGTGTTCGGATCGACGAGGAGAGTCCGTAGGGACCGCCGCCGGAATTTTTGTCGTCGCCGCCGCCGCCGCCCTTCGCCGGTCGCCGTCGACCATCGCCGCCAGTGTCACAGTGAGTTAACCCCTAATCCCTGATTATGCCGTTAATTGCACTTAATAGGTTAATTAGTTAGTTACCGTAATTAATTAGTTAGTTACCGCAGTTAATAGATAGTTACCGTGGTTAGATAGTTAACTGTGGTTAGATTAATTAGTTACCATAGTTAAATTAAATAGTTACTGTGGTAGATTAATTAACTGTTGTGGTTAGTTGAATTAACCGTGGTTAGGTGCAATAGTTACCATGGTTAATTGCATGTTGTTGTGCCTAGTTTGTGGCGTTCGATCGCGGATCGGACTGAGTGTTGATTGTGCAATAAATTGGTGAATGATCACACTAGGATCGAAATGCCATATTAACTGGAAATTGAATATTCGCGTGACCAATTGTGATTTTGAGTGTGAAAATGGCCGTAGGCTAGGTTTGAGCATGAAAATAGCCGTGAGCCAAGTTTGAGCATGAAATTGGCCGTGGGCCAGGTTTGATCATCAAAATGAGATTTGGCTTGAGAGCCGGTTTTAAGCGCGAGGTCACGCAATAGTTTCACCGTGTCACCCTAACGTAACTGGGGGCACAAGCGATACCCTTGTTGGCATGGGTTGCTGCCTGGTAAGTCTGTGTGCCGGCGACGTATCGTCCGGGATTCCATGGCTTATCGGTTGCCTGTCAGTCCGTACCGGCGATGGACCGTCCGGAAAACACGGCTGATGAGATGCCAGTCGCAACTTGTGTTGGTCCGTAGTCCCTCCTGGAATTATTCCCGGTGTGCTCACCTTGGGGAATTTGAGGGAGCCATCGGATGCCGTCGCCGTTAACGTTGTGGGACGACGCCCAATTAATCCGGCTGTGCTTTGGCGAGAGTGGGGTATCTCTTGGCCGGCTGACCGGAACGCGTTTGTTGCATAGTGCATGAGTGTTGCTGAGTGTTCTGGCTGATTGGTTGATGCATTGTTTATTCCTTATCATGTCGTATCTGTCGCATGGCTCCAGACGTGGTACGTTGCATGTGATTTTTGTTATGGATGTTGGGTTTAGTCCGCTAGAATGGTTAGGCTGTGAATCAACGTCCTAATCGGACTTAGGCGTTGACCCGCTGAGATTCATATCTCATGCGCTTGGCTGATCGCCTTTCAGGTACTCGTGATGGCCGCGCGCCATGTTAGGCCCGGAGTGCAAGTTGGAGCTGCAGAGGAGTTTTGGAGGCCGTGTTGTGCATAGTCGGTAGTCTATGCGTAGTGTATCGGCCGTAGTGCGCCCTGACCCGGCCCGGTATCTTTTTGTGGGTCTAAGGGGATCGGTCCGAGGAGGACTTGTGTAAATTATGTGAGTATTGTGAACTAATCAAGCAAATAAATAAATAAATAAGGTTTATTGTTGGTTGTTATTTGTTGTAGTTCCTATTCTTTCTATCCATGTTGTTGTTGTTCGGGGTTGTTATTCGCTTCCGCATGTGCTTAATTATAAGATAAAAGAAATTGGTCGATGATCTGCCTTGGACATCATCCTTTGACCTGACGATTGGAAGGGATGGTCGCGCCCCCGAGGTTCGGGGCGTGACATCGGGTGTGGGAATCGGCGTTGTTCTTTCCCAAGAAGGTAAGCCATTTGCTTTTTTTAGTGAGAAGCTTAATGAAGTTCGTCGGCGCTGGTCTACATATGAGCAAGAATATTATGCTGTAGTGCACGCTATAAAGCATTGACAGTCCTATCTTTACCAGCAAGAGTTTATTCTTAATACTGATCATCAAGCTCTTAAATACATTAAGAGTCAGAAGCATTTGAATAGGATGCATGCACGATGGGTTTCCTTTCTAGAGCAGTTTAATTTTGTACTTCGCCATAAGGAAGGCCGTTTAAATAAAGTGGCAGATACACTCAGTCGGCGTGCTGCGACACTCGTGACTATGCGCACTGATGTCGTTGGTTTTGATCAACTCTGTTCTCTTTATGCTGAGGATGATGATTTTGGTGTTATATGGGAAAAGTGCTCTGAAGAAGGTTCCCATGGCAATATGATAATTCATGATAGGTTCCTATTTTTCGGCAATAGATTATGTATTCCTCGAAGTTCTTTGCGGGAACAACTTATTCGAGAGCTTCATGGCAGTACTCTTGGCGGACATTTGGGCCGTGATAAGACTGTGGCCTTAGTGGAGGAACGGTACTATTGGCCACAACTGAAGCGTGACGTGGGGCGATTTGTCGGTAAGTGTTATATTTTCCATATGGCTAAGGGCCATTCTCAAAACACTGGCCTGTATACTCCCTTGCCGGTTCCTTCTGGTCCATGGGTGGATATCTCGATGGATTTCGTGTTGGGACTTCCTCGTACCCAGCGAGGTGCGGATTCTGTATTCGTGGTGGTTGACCGGTTCTCCAAGATGGCGCACTTTATCCCTTGCAAGAAGACTTCAGATGCCTCACATGTGGCAAGTTTATTTTTTCGTGAGGTAGTCCGTCTACATGGGGTTCAAAAGACCATCACTTCTGATCGTGACACGAATTCCTAAGCCATTTTTGGCATACTTTATGGCGTTTGTTTGGGACGAATTTACAATATAGCAGCTCTTTTCATGCCCAAACGGACGGTTAGACCGAAGTTGTGAACCGTACTATGGCAGATATCATTCGATGCCTCTGTAGTGATGTGCCCAAGCAGTTGGATCGGTATTTGGCTCCTGCTGAGTTCGCCTTTAACAACACTGTTAACCATTCCACTGGAAAATCTCCTTTTGAGATCATCTATGGGCGTACTCCGCAGCATACTTTGGATTTGGTTCCCTTGCCCAAGATTCCATGCTATAGTGTCGCGGCAGAGCATCTGGCCACCAGAATTCAGGAAGTCCAAGCGGATGTTGCTCGCCAATTGGCTGCTTCGAATTCCAAGTATATGGAAGATGCTGATAAACGGCGCCGTTCGAAAATTTTTGAAGTAGGCGATGAGGTCATAGTTTTCCTGCGAAAGGAGCGCTTTCCTGTTAGCACCTATAATAAGCTGAAGCACAAAAAGGTTGGTCCTTGCCGAATCTTGAAGAAGATCAACCACAATGCTTATGTTGTTGACCTTCCTGTTGATCTCAACATTTCTCCTACGTTCAATGTGGCAGACCTATTCGAGTATTATCCTCCCGATACTCCGCTTTATCCTACTACTAACTCGAGGATGAGTTCTCTTGAAGAGGAGGACACTGATGTAGAACGGATCGCGTTTAATTATCTTGAAGATTACGATCGCCGGCACTCGGGGAATTCTCACTGAATTAGGGTCGACATCGCTTGGATAGGCTTCCGGCAGTTTTCTTTTTTTAGGGAAATTTCGAATATTTACATTATTTGCATTATTTGAATTGCATTATTTTAGATTAGATTAGATATGATTTGGTTATGTTATCTTTAGTAACTCTGTTTCCTAAAGGAGTCCTTTGCTATATATTGGACATCCGTTTTGTAATCTGAGGTTATCATTAATCAAATTGCTAAATTCCTTTGGAATTGCTTCGAGCTTTCGTTCGAGTATCGCTTCTTTCTGCGTCACATGGATGCATGCTGTACATGATAATTGGTTGAGATATCAAGCAATTAATGGCCTAATTCCATTGAAAACCCCAAACTTTAGCTCATGTCCCAATTCTACCCTAAACTATCTTTTATCTCGTAAAAAACCACATACTTTCACTTCATTCCCAAATCTGCCCACGGCTATTTTTCCATCTGATTATGCCGTTAGAATCTGAGGTGTCATCCACGTGTCATCTATGTGTCATTTTTTACACGTCAGCTTAGTTGAATTTCTTTTTTTTTTCCTTCTTCCTTTTACCGCCGCCATGGACAACCTGTGTGAAAGACACTTTTCATCGTCTTCTTCACAGAGACTCACTCGACCACAGTTCATTGATGCTCACCCATCGTGACCTAGACCTCCGACGTCGCGCCACGACCTCCGACAACCCTTCGCGACTGTGGGCAGTCGTCGGAATCATTTCCAGCAGTCTCAGCCGAGATCCCTATTTTCGGTTCCAGTTTTTGAAGCATTACCTTGCTCAGTCATCCCTGATATAGACTAGCCCCATGATACTCGATATAGACCAGCTCCAAGAGTAGAGAAGATGACAATCAATTGATACCAACCTTTTTCCTTGGCACGGTGACAAATCGAGTTAGTTGAAGTTTAATTATAATTTAGTCGTAGCACGATATCGAGACTATCATCTAAGTGCAAAAATTGAGTGGCTATGTTTAGTGCGACGTCGCATGGAGTAAGGTAGCACGCGACAACGACAGATGTGAAGCATAAACATACAAATTCATTTGCTTCGTTGTCTTGGCAAATCAACCGTATGACGACTTACCTTCTCGATTAGGGCTTCTTTGTTCCTATGCATTTTCCTCGTTCTTACAGGTGACAATGACATGGGACCTTACCCTCCTATGGGTGGCTCAGTTGGTTAGGACGTACTTGGGATTGTGTGGTTAGGCGCACTGGTCCCAGATTTGATTCCACAGCTGAGCGCCTGTGATTTAAGTGGGGGGTCATGGCGGTGGGTTGCTATGCTAGTCTCCCCCGAGGAATAGTCGAGGTGCACGCAAGCTGGCCCGGACACCTCGGTTACCAAAAAAAAAAATGACATGGGACTTTAAAAATGGCTACAAGCATCATGCAGAGACGACTTTTGTGGAATGAGGAGTGAAGCATGCATTAGTCAATTACTTGCGACGATGTTATTCATTAAACCACCCACAAAAGTAGAAAAATCTTTACTAAGCAAGCAAAATAATTTCTTCGATTTACATCTTATGGCAATGCTTTACTGACCGTCGCCAACCCTTAAACTATTGTTTTCTATTTCAGTGAAATTCGAGTTCTTAAGCTGAAGATCAATACCAACTCTCCACGACCCAACCATTGCTTATCAAGAGGACGAAGCTAGCCCTAGAGACTATCGCGCCAAAGACGAACGGCGCTAAGTGATCTGCCAAGCTTTGCTCCATGATTACGGGCAAGCTTCTAGGGTGGTTGAACATTCATTTCAGGTACGGCTAAGTAAGTTTGGACATTTTCGCGAGAACTTTCTAAGTTGAGCTAGCACTTATTAGGTGTGGTGGGGGGGATCATATGCGAGACGATACGTATATCAACATCATATCCGATTCGGGACATGACTTGAGTAAATTATTCCAGGTTCTATCCTATAGAATAAGAGTTTTGACTTGAATGAACGGCTCGCATATGATCCCCCCCAATGAAAATGAAGAAAAACGAAAAATAAATTAATTATGAAGATTAAAACGATGTGGAACTGACTAGTCAATTTCTAACGGTATAACTGCATGGAAAAATAACGAAGGGCAGATTTGGGTATGAAGTGAAAGTTTGAGGTTTTTTTGTAAGGCAAAAAAGAATTTTGGATAGAATTGGGACATAACTCATAGTTTGGGGTTGTTAATGGAACTAGGCCAGCAATTAATTTATTGGTTGTCCAACCAAAACGGAGGAAATTATTGCATGAGTGATCGCGAATCCGTCATATCAATCACGCGAGAATCGTCTTATTAACAATAGTTTGCGAACCTTTCGAAAGCGCTCAAGCAAAATATTGAGATGACTGATAGTTTCAAGCTCGAACTTTCGAGCCCAAAGAGCATGGCTCTACACTGTTAAAATATGAACTGAACTGTAAACGCAGTGAAAGGATGGAGGGAAAATGAGAATTGCCACAAAGAGAAGGACAATATTAACAAGAATAATATTGTCTATTTGTGGTTTTTTTTTTTCCTTTCTTTTTTTCATTTGTTTTGGGGTCTGCGAGTGTATTGCTTATTTACCCGGATACAGAACGATCAAGTAAATGTGATGTAGAATGTGTGTGATCAAGTGGTGGTGCGAATGCCATGTGCGTACGACGAGGGAGAATTTTTTTTGTATAGACTTACCATTAGAAGACGAGATGATCAGAATCAATCACAATAAAAACAAATGCATGGAACTTTATGTCATTTAGGTGAAACTCTGTGTGGATCCAATAGATTCTGAAATGTAATTGGCTTGGTCAGGTAGATTTAGTATATCCAGTATTTTCTTAGAGTGAGCAATTGTCTCAAACCATTTTTGAGGAAAAAGATGTTGTCCTTTAAATTTATTTTTTGACTTCACTTAGTAAGATTAATAATAGTTGTGCAATGACCGTGCGGCAATTATTAAGTTTTACGGCAAAATACGGGCAAAGCATGCAACACTTGGTAGTGAAACTTTGACGCACGAAGGATTTTCACCTGAAAATCGAGCGTGCATTCTTTGGCTACTCAACCACCAAATGATCTTTCTGTTAGGATGCCCGTGTGAGTTGTGTTAGAGAAGTCCCACATCGGAGAATTGATGTGGTGTTGAGCAGTTAATATATCTAAGTTAGCCCATAACTCATTGGCTTAAGCTTTTGAGTGAAGGTGGTTCCAACTAGATATGTTAATGGGCTCGGACTTGGGCTCCCTCTTGGCAATCACTCCGGGTGAAAGTATCGGACTTCTGCTGTGCACTCCCAACACTTTCGACCCAAAAAAAAACCACCAAATGATCTCATTGATCATTCAGATTGAAAGTCAAACATCACCATGTTGAAGCCGCAACTTAATCTAGTTCAATTACAAGAAGTTAATAGGTTTTTTCGTAAACACTCGATCTCTCCCAAGGCTTCCCTCATGTCTTCATATTTCGGGGTCTGATTGATATACCACGTTATTCACGTTGAATGCCTGCATGTAAAACATTTTCGGAATTCAACCCAAGTATAGGGCGAACAATCGGAACTTTGATCATCCACCAGTTTCTCTCCTTAATCATCCGTCATTCAGGGTTAGAATTAGACCCGTCAAACGGGTGTTATGGGTAGGATTGAAAAACGGACCAATCTAGACCCATTTAACCTGTTTTGACCCCATTTTCATGCAATACGAATCTAGTGACTCATACCCAACAGAATCCACAAAATCTCATACCTGAACTGAGATAAGAGCGTAGAGTGAGTGAGCACAAAATCGAGTGAGGGCAAGAGAGAGTTATAGAAGTAGGTTAGGTCTAAATAAGTTGTAAATCCATTTAACACTTATATTATTTTGGATTTTACTATTCTAAACCCATTTATGATCCATTATTGGATAGAACTAACTCATATAATAACTCAGACTAGGGGTGATAGGTTTCAGAGTGGGTGGTTCCCACCCTAGAACTGAGAACCAACCGCTAGGGGCCGGTTCCACAAAATGAGAACTGTGAAACACCCACTCATTCCATAGATCCACCTGAGAACCGAACCACCAGTCCGGTCCGGTGCCTAGGCGGGTCCATGGAACCGGTCCTGCCGAGCACTAACATCAATTAAAAAAGCATGTACGCTTAGTGAACCAATGAACCCTTTCCCAATTGCCCATGAGATAAAGAGACAGTCATAAGCGTTGGTGCACTTGCTAATTTCTTGGATAAATTCATAGAAAAAAACACAATTACTTCAATGAACCTCGGATGATTGATGAAGCAAAAGGGTACTGAAATACGTCACACTTCATCAAGCTGGAGGGTAACATGCAAAAACACTAAAAGAGGGGGAAAAAGAAAGATGAAAACCTTTCAGAAATCTTTCCAAGTAGTTTAAGTTCAACTCATGCAGCCCCAGACACTACGAACAAAGCTCAACTACGTCATAACGAGAATCCAGTGTGGACTCGTGAATCTGATTCCTGATCTCCAACTCTGTACTGGTGGAATCAGAAGCAACTTTTTTTTTGTTTTCTATTTGAGAGAGATAGCTTGAATTAAAAAATATATATCTATTATATAAATAAGTTCGGTCCGGTTGGTCCGGATGGGTGGTTCCCCTTAGAACCGGGAACTGAATAGGTACCTGCCGGTTCTAGCAAATTGAAACCGAGAACCGGACCGGTACTCGGTTGGAACCACCCGAAATCAGCCGGTTGGGTACGGTCTGGTCCGATTTGGGTGGATCCCAATTTTTTTGCTCACCCCTAACTCATATCATCAAATATGGGTAAAGAAATGAGTCATGGCCGATTTTTGACAGGTCTAGTTAGAATTGCTCCCGACCTTCTATTGCGTCCAAGGTCGCTTCATGTGCGAGAATGACCGTTCATTTTGTGGTGCAAATCATTGGCCCCGCAAAAAAATTTGGAATGTTTCTGAGGCACGGAAGTGATCAAAATTGGCTAGAGTCCAGTTGAGAGATCCACGATGCTTTTCTCAGTGTGAGCAAAAGCTCGCAATTCTCAATCCTTTGACCGGTTCATGGTCCAGCAAAACAATTGAACCGTTTCCACTTCTTGCTGAAAAAGCCAGGCTTCTCAAATTTGAAGGAATCCTGCTGAGAACGATCTATCCTAGACTTCACATGTATATGTGCTGCGATTTCCTTTGCCATTTGTTCAATGACTCAGCTTTCTATTAACCAGAAAGTCAAGTTCTCAATCATCCATAACCTAATTGATTGGGTTACCTTCTTGGACCCGTAATTACATGGAGATTATCGCACGATTAACTATAATGTTAATGACAAAATGATATCTCTAGCCCCATGATACTCGATATAGACTAGCTCCAAGACTAGAGAAGATGACAATCAATTGATACCAACCCTTTTTCTTGGCACGGTGACAAATCGAGTTAGTTGAAGTTTAATTATAATTTAGTCGTAGCACGATATCGAGACTATCATCTAAGTGCAAAAATTGAGTGGCTATGTTTAGTGCGACGTCGCATGGAGTAAGGTAGCACGCGACAACGACAGATGTGAAGCATAAACATACAAATTCATTTGCTTCGTTGTCTTGGCAAATCAACCGTATGACGACTTACCTTCTCGATTAGGGCTTCTTTGTTCCTATGCATTTTCCTCGTTCTTACAGGTGACAATGAGTTGGAACCTTAAAAATGGCTACAACCATCATGCAGAGACGACTTTTGTGGAATGAGGGGTGAAGCATGCATTAGTCAATTACTTGCGACGATGTTATTCATTAAACCACCCACAAAAGTAGAAAAATCTTTACTAAGCAAGCAAAATAATTTCTTCGATTTACATCATATGGCAATGCTTTACTGACCGTCGCCAACCCTTAAACCATTGTTTTCTATATCAGTGAAATTCGAGTTCTTAAGCTGAAGATCAATACCAACTCTCCACGACCCAACCATTGCTTATCAAGAGGGACGAAGCTAGCCCTAGAGACTATCGCGCCAAAGACGAACGGCGCTAAGTGATCTGCCAAGCTTTGCTCCATGGTTACGGGCAAGCTTCTAGGGTGGTTGAACATTCATTTCAGGTACGGCTAAGTAAGTTTGGACATTTTCGCGAGAACTTTCTAAGATGAGCTAGCACTTATTAGGTGTGGTGGGGGGGATCATATGCGTGACGATACGTATATCAACATCATATCCGATTCGCAGGACATGACTTGAGTAAATTATTCCAGGTTCTATCCTATAGAATAAGAGTTTTGACATGAATGAACTGCTCGCACACGGAAACCCTAACGAAGGAAGGAAGTCTAGGAGTATCTACTTTTCTAGAAAAAATGCACCTAAAAAACAATATTTTATTCAGCTTTCACTTAGGTCTTCTCGGGAAGCAAGCATGGTGACGTAGAACGGATCGCGTTTAATTATCTTGAAGATTACGATCGCCGGCACTTAGGGAATTCTCACTGAATTAGGGTCGATATCGTTTGGATAGGTTTCCGGCAGTTTTCTTTTTTTAGGGAAATTTCGAATATTTACATTATTTGCATTATTTGAATTGCATTCTTTTAGATTAGATTAGATATGATTTGGTTATGTTATCTTAAGTAATTCTGTTTCCTAAAGGAGTCCTTTGCAATATATTGGACATCCGTTTTGTAATCGGAGGTTATCATTAATCAAATTGCTAAATTCCTTTGGAATTGCTTCGAGCTTTCGTTCGAGTATCGCTTCTTTCTACGTCATTTGGTATCAGAGCAGGCATCTCCTGTGACGATGGTCAATAACGCAAACGTTAATCTCTCCATTGCTGAGGGTCGTGAAAGCGAGCCTATTACACGGGCTGAGTTCACCCAATTCGTCGATCAAACCGATCGTAAGTTTCAAGAAATCCTTGAGGCCATACAACATTTATCCACAAACCCCGCACCCGGCGTTCTTCTAGCCGATCGACTTCCTGTCGATCGTGATCCCGAAGTTGTTGTGCACCTTGTGGCCAATATCCGACATAGACGGGTAGACTATGTCGAAGACTTTGAAGACGAAGATGAGGAAGATTTCCTAGACGTGCCTATTCGAAGAGGACGGCAGAATGGAGGATTCCAGAATGATCGTGTCCGTGGAGGTCGGCGCTATGGAGGACATCAGCGGGATCCGGAGCAATATCAGTTAAAGGTAGATCTACCAACCTTCAACGGGAATTTGAATATCGAAGATTTCATGGATTGGCTGTGGGAAGTTGAAAAATTCTTTGACACCATAGAGATTGAAGATGATTGACAAGTTAAGTTAGTTGCGTACAAACTGAAGGGTGGTGCTTCGGCTTGGTGGGAGCAAACACAATTAACCCGACGTCGACAAGGAAAGGCTCCTGTCCGAACGTGGAATCGCATGAAACAGATGCTGAAGTCACGGTTTCTTCCCACTGATTATGAGCAGCTGTTGTTTCAGCAATTTAAGAATTGCAAGCAGACGAACCGAACAGTCCAAGCCTATACGGAAGAGTTCCTCCAAATTTCCGCTCGCAATAACCTAGCTGAATCGGAAGCGCAACAAACTGCTAGGTACATAAATGGCTTGTGACTGAACATTCAAGATCGTGTTTCTTTGCATTGTGTATTTTCGGTTGAAGATGCCCAGGAGATGGCGCGAAAAATCGAGATGCAGTTGGAGAGGACTACCCCTAGTACTCGTGGAAGCCATTATTCTGGTCGTGGATCCTTCGGAAAAACGAAGCAGATTGATGCTTCAGGTTCCTCAAGTCAGCAAACCGGTGATACGAACCGAGCGCCGGGAGGTGTTGCTGGGATGCTTAAGGAACCAGTCGCGGCAAATAACCGTGCTCCGAACGTCCAGAATCCTTATGCCAAGCCGCAACCGATCAGGTGCTGTAAGTGTAACGAATTGGTCCATCGTTCGAGCGATTGTCCCCGTCGGAGAATGGCCAATATCATTGAGCATGAAGAGGAGGAGTATGAGGAAGATTGGGTGGACGAAGAAGCAGTGGAAGATGAGGCGGGCGAGCAAGTGAATTGTGTTGTTCGTCGTTTATTACTTGCTCCGCAGATAGAAGACACCCAGAGAAATCAGCTTTTCCGCGCTCGTTGTACTGTAAACGGCAAGGTATGTGATGTTATAATTGACAGCGGGAGTTGCGAGAATATAGTGTCAAAGGCTTTAGTGGACCACTTACAGTTGAAGACGGAGCCACATTCCGCGCCTTATACAATCGGGTGGATTCGCAAAGGACCTGAGCTTAAGGTAACACATGTATGTCGTTTACCTATTGCTATTGGAAAGTCGTATCAGGATACTATTATTTGCGATGTTGTAGAGATGGATGCATGTCATGTGTTATTAGGGAGACCATGGCAGTATGACGTGGATATTACACATCGAGCTAGGGAGAACACATATTCTTTTGTATGGAATAAAACCAAAATTACGTTGAAGTCGAAGGGTGATACTCCCCAGGCCCCAAAGAAATAGGGTTCTAGTTATGGTGTTGTGCAAAGTGCAGGAGTTATGTTGAATATTCGTAAACCCTACATGCTTGTAGAGAAAAGTGACAAACAGACCGTGATTCGTATTCCTGAAACCCTTAAGCCTTTGCTAAAGGCGTTCTGTGATGTAATGCAGGATGATTTACCTGACGGATTACCTCCTATGAGGGATATCCAGCATGAGATTGACTTTCTACCAGGTGCCAGTCTCCCTAATCTGCCGCATTACCGGATGAATCCAAAGGAGAGCCAGATTTTACAAGAGCAGGTGGGAGAGCTCCTCCGCAAAGGTTTCTTGCGCGAGAGCAAAAGTCCTTGTGCCGTACCTGCACTTCTCACGTTGAAGAAAGATGGCAGTATGCGTATGTGCGTTGATAGCCGTGCCATTAATCGGATAATTATCAAGTACAGGTTTCCAATTCCTCGGCTTGATGATATGCTGGATAGACTTGCTGGATCACGGGTCTTTACGAAGATCGACCTTCGAAGTGGCTACCCCCAAGTTCGCATCCATCCAGGCGACGAGTGGAAAACAGCCTTTAAAACGAGTGCAGGTTTGTACGAATGGCTTGTCATGCCATTTGGACTCACTAACGCGCCTAGTACTTTTATGCGTTTGATGACTCAGGTACTCAAACCTCTTATTGGCAAGTTCGTGGTTGTTTTCTTCGATGATATTCTCATTTATAGTCCAGACGAACGACAACACTTAGAGCACTTGAGGGATGTTCTGCTGACCTTGCAGAAAAATCAGTTATTTATTAATTTGAAAAAGTGTAGCTTCATGACCGAGCGACTTCTTTTCTTGTGTTTTATTGTTGGAGCGGATGGTCTCCATGTTGATGCAGAAAAGGTGGTAGTAATCCGAGATTGGCCAGTTCCATAGAATGTTGGCGAGGCTCGAAGTTTCCATGGCCTTGCGACGTTCTACCGATTTTTTATTAGAGATTTCAGTGCAATCGTGGCCCCGATCACTGATTGCTTAAAGAAAGGCAAATTCCACTGGGGTGATGAAGCTTCGGCCAGTTTTAAGCTTATCAAAGAAAAGCTCTCAACAGCCCCGGTATTGATGCTTCCAGATTTTGAGAAAGTGTTCGAGCTAGATTGCGATGCTTCGAGTGTGGGAATCGGCGCTGCTCTTTCCCAAGAAGGTAAGCCATTTGCTTTTTTTAGTGAGAAGCTTAATGAAGTTCGTCGGCGTTGGTCTACATATGAGCAAGAATATTATGATGTAGTGCGCGCTATAAAGCATTAGCAATCCTATCTTTACCAGCAAGAGTTTGTTCTTAATACTGATCATCAAGCTCTTAAATACATTAAGAGTCAGAAGCATTTGAATAGGATGCATGCACGATTGGTTTCCTTTCTGGAGCAGTTTAATTTTGTACTTCGTCATAAGGAAGGCCATTTAAATAAAGTGGTGGATGCACTCAGTCGGCGTGCTGCGACATTCGTGACTATGTGCACTGATGTTGTTGGTTTTGATCAACTCTGTTCTCTTTATCTTGAGGATGATGATTTTGGTGTTATATGGGAAAAGTGTTCTGAAGAAGGTTCCCATGGCGATATGATAATTCAGGACAGGTTCCTATTTTTCGGCAATAGGTTATGTATTCCTCGAAGTTCTTTGCGGGAACAACTTATTCGAGAGCTTCATGGCAGTACTCTTGGCGGACATTTGGGCCGTGATAAGACTGTAGCCTTAGTGGAGGAACGGTACTATTGGCCACAACTGAAGCGTAACGTGGGGCGATTTGTCGGTAAGTGTTATATTTGCTAGACGGTTAAGGGCCATTCTCAGAACACTGGCCTGTATACTCCCTTGCCGGTTCCATGGGTGGATATCTCGATGGATTTCGTGTTGGGACTTCCTCGCACCCAGCGAGGTGCGGATTCTGTATTCGTGGTGGTTGACCGGTTCTCCAAGATGGCGCACTTTATCCCTTGCAAGAAGACTTCGGATGCCTCACATGTGGCAAGTTTATTTTTTCGTGAGGTAGCCCGTCTGCATGGGGTTCCAAAGACCATCACTTCTGATCGTGACACAAAATTCCTAAGCCATTTTTGACGTACTTTATGGCTTTTGTTTGGGACGGATTTACAATATAGTAGCTCTTTTCATGCCCAAACGGACGGTTAGACCGAAGTTGTGAACCGTACTATGGCAGATATCATTCGATGCCTCTATAGTGATGTACCCAAGCAGTGGGATCGGTATCTGGCTCCTGCTGAGTTTGCCTTTAACAACACTGTTAACCATTCCACTGGAAAATCTCCTTTTGAGATCATCTATGGGCGTACTCCGCAGCATACTTTGGATTTGGTTCCCTTGCCCAAGATTCCATGCTATAGTGTCGCGGCAGAGCATCTGGCCACCAGAATTCAGGAAGTCCAAGCGGATGTTGCTCGCCAATTGGCTGCTTCGAATTCCAAGTATAAGGAAGAAGCTGATAAACGGTGCCGCTCGAAAATTTTTCAAGTAGGCGATGAGGTCATGGTTTTCCTGCGAAAGGAGCGCTTTCCTGTTGGCACCTATAATAAGCTGAAGCACAAAAAGGTTGGTCCTTGTCGAATCTTGAAGAAGATCAACGATAATGCTTATGTTGTTGACCTTCCTGTTGATCTCAACATTTCTCCTACGTTCAATGTGGCAGACCTATTCGAGTATTATCCTCCCGATACTCCTCTTTATCCTACTACTAACTCGAGGACGAGTTCTCTTGAAGAGGAGGACACTGATGTAGAACGGATCGCGTTTAATTATCTTGAAGATTACGATCGCCGGCACTCGAGGAATTCTCACTAAATTAGGGTCGACATCGTTTGGATAGGTTTCCGGCAGTTTTCATTTTTTAGGGAAATTTCGAATATTTACATTATTTGCATTATTTGAATTGCATTATTTTAGATTAGATTAGATATGATTTGGTTATGTTATCTTTAGTAATTCTGTTTCCTAAAGGAATCCTTTGCTATATAGTGGACATTCGTTTTGTAATCGGAGGTTATCATTAATCAAATTGCTAAATTCCTTTAGAATTGCTTTGAGCTTTCATTCGAGTATCGCTTCTTTCTGCATCACATGGATGCATGCTATACATGATAATTGGTTGAGATATCAAGAAATTAATGGCCCAATTCCATTGAAAACCCCAAACTTTAGCTCATGTCCCAATTCTACCCTAAACTATCTTTTGTCTCGTAAAAAACCACAAACTTTCACTTCATTCCCAAATCTGCCCACTGCTATTTTTCCATCCGATTATGCCGTTAGAATCTGAGGTGTCATCCACGTGTCATCTATGTGTCATTTTTTACACGTCAGCTTAGTTGAATTTCTTTTTTTTTTCCTTCTTCCTTTTACCGCCGCCATGGACAACCTGTGTGAAAGACACTTTTCATCGTCTTCTTCACACAGACTCACTCGACCACAGTTCATTGATGCTCACCCATCGCCCCCTAGACCTCCGACGTCGCGCCACGACCTCCGACAACCCCTTCACAACTGTGGGCAGTCGTCGGAATCATTTCCAGCAGTCTCAGCCGAGATCCCTATTTTCGGTTCCAGTTTTTGAAGCATTACCTTGCTCAGTCATCCCCAAACCTTTGTAGATCCATTTGGAGCCCGGGCGACGACAAAACGAGCCCAAGCTCTTCTCTCTCTTCCTCTCCCTCTGTGCTCTATGGTCGCACCCGCGATTGAGCAGGGGCGACCTCACATTTGAGGTAATCTCTATTCTTAACCTGAACCAAACAGAACCAAGATTCAGTTTCGCACCCTTTGAGCTCTAGCTCATAGATTCTCTTCAAAATCGAACCATTCTGGCCTTAAATCCCTGATTTTAACCATTTTAAGTCCTCAAAACTCTCATAACTTAAACTTCTTTTTGGTAAGTCTCACTAAAAAATGTAGGTGAGAAAAGGCACCAAGACCCATCATCACTGTTTCAACCCACGACGAGTCCTAAATTTCCAGAGCAAGAACAACTAAAATGCCCTCGCTGTGATTCCACCAGCACCAAGTTCTGCTACTACAACTCCAACCTCTCTTAGTCATGCCACTTGTGCAATAGCTACCGTGGCCACAGGACCGCTGGCGGTGCCCTCCGTAACAACCCTGTCAGATGCGGCATCCCCAAGGCCACCGATCGGGGTTAACTGATCTCATGGCTAGGTTGATTGTGGTTCGTCCTGGTATAAGTGAAAGGAGAAGAAGGAAAGAGCAAACAATGAAAATGAAGAAAAATGAAAAATAAATTAATTATGAAGATTAAAACGATGTGGAACTGACTAGTCAATTTCTAACGGTATAACTGCATGGAAAAATAACGAAGGGCAGATTTGGGTATGAAGTGAAAGTTTGAGGTTTTTTATAAGGCAAAAAAGAATTTTGGATAGAATTGGGACATAACTCATAGTTTGGGGTTGCTAATGGAATTAGGCCAGCAATTAATTTATTGGTTGTCCAACCAAAACAGAGGAAATTATTGCATGAGTGATCGCGAATCCGTCATATCAATCACGCGAGAATCGTCTTATTAACAATAGTTTGCGAACCTTTCGAAAGCGCTCAAGCAAAATATTGAGATGATTGATAGTTTCAAGCTCGAACTTTCGAGCCCAAAGAGCATGGCTCTACACTGTTAAAATATGAACTGAACTGTAAACGCAGTGAAAGGATGGAGGGAAAATGAGAATTGCCACAAAGAGAAGGACAATATTAACAAGAATAATACTGTCTATTTGTGGTTTTTTTTTCCTTTCTTTTTTTCATTTGTTTTGGGGTCTGCGAGTGTATTGCTTATTTACCCAGATACAGAACGATCAAGTAAATGTGATGTAGAATGTGTGTGATCAAGTGGTGGTGCGAATGCCATGTGCGTACGACGAGGGAGAATTTTTTTTGTATAGACTTACCATTAGAAGACGAGATGAACAGAATTAATCACAATAAAAAGAAATGCATGGAACTTTATGTCATTTAGGTGAAACTCTGTGTGGATCCAACAGATTCTGAAATGTAATTGGCTTGGTCAGGTAGATTTAGTATATCCAGTATTTTCTTAGAGTGAGCAATTGTCTCAAACCATTTTTGAGGAAAAAGATGTTGTCCTTTAAATTTATTTTTGACTTCACTTAGTAAGATTAATAATAGTTGTGCAATGACCGTGCGACAATTGTTAAGTTTTACGGCAAAATACGGGCAAAGCATTCAACACTTGGTAGTGAAACTTTGACGCACGAAGGAGTTTCACCTGAAAATCGAGCGTGCATTCTTTGGCTACTCAACCACCAAATGATCTTTCGACCCAAAAAAAAAACCACCAAATGATCTCATTGATCATTCAGATTGAAAGTCAAATATCACCATGTTGAAGCCGCAACTTAATCTAGTTCAATTACAAGAAGTTAATAGGTTTTTTCGTAAACACTCGATCTCTCCCAAGGCTTCCCTCATGTCTTCATATTTCGGGGTCTGATTGATATACCACGTTATTCACGTTGAATGCCTGCGTGTAAAACATTTTCGGAATTCAACCCAAGTATAGGGCGAACAGTCGGAACTTTGATCATCCATCAGTTTCTCTCCTTAATCATCCGTCATTCAGGGTTAGAATTAGACCCGTCAAACGGGTGTTATGGGTAGGATTGAAAAACGGACCAATCTAGATTGACCCATTTAACTTGTTTTGACCCCGTTTTCATGCAATACGAATCTAGTGACTCATAACCGACACAATCCACAAAAACTCATACCTGAACTGAGATAAAAGCGTAGAGTGAGTGAGCACAAAATCGAGTGAGGGCGAGAGAGAGTTATAGAAGTAGGTTGGGTCTAAGTAAGTTGTAAATCCATTTAACGCTTATATTATTTTGGATTTTACCATTCTAAACCCATTTATGATCCATTATTGGATAGAACTAACTCATATAATAACTCAGACTAGGGGTGATAGGTTCCAGGGTGGGTGGTTCCCACCCTAGAACTGAGAACCAACCACTAGAGACCGGTTCCACAAAATGAGAACTGTGAAACACCCACTCATTCCACGGATCCACCTGAGAACCGAACCACCAGTCCGGTCCGGTGCTCAGGTGGGTCCATGGAACCGGTCCTACCGAGCACTAACATCAATTAAAAAAGCATGTACGCTTAGTGAACCAATGACCCCTTTCCTAATTGCCCATGAGATAAAGAGACAGTCATAAGCATTGGTGCACTTGCTAATTTCTTGGATAAATTCATAGAAAAAATCACATTTACTTCAATGAACCTCGAATGATTGATGAAGCAAAAGGGTACTGAAATACGCCACACTTCATCATGCTGGAGAGTAACACGCAAAAAAAACATTAAGATAGGGGGGGTGGAAGAAAGATGAAAACCTTTCAATAATCTTTCCAAGTTGTTTAAGTTCAACTCATGCAGCCCAGACACTATGAACAAAGCTCAACTACGTCATCACGAGAATCCAATGTGGACTCGTGAATCCGATTCCTAGTCTCCAACTCTATACTCGTGGAGTCAGAAGCAACTTCTTTTTTTTGTTTTCTATTTGAGAGAGATAGCTTGAACTAATATATATATATATCCAATCCAGTTGGTCCGGATGGGTGGTTCCCCTTGGAACCAGGAACTGAACAGGTACTTGCCGGTTCCAGCAAATTGGAACCGAGAACCAGACCGGTACCCGGTGGGAACTACCCCAAACCAGCCGGTTGGGTACGGTCTGGTCCGGTTCGGGTGGATCCCAGTTTTTTTGCTCACCCCTAACTCTGACCATCAAATATGGGTAAAGAAATAAGTCATGACCCATTTTTGACAAGTCTAGTTAGAATTGCTCCCGACCTTCTATTGCGTCCAAGGTCGCTTCATGTGCGAGAATGACCGTTCATTTTGTGGTGCAAATCATTGGCCCCGCAAAAAAAATTGGAATGCTTCTGAGGCACGGAAGTGATCAAAATTGGCTACAGTCCAGTAGAGATCCATGATGCTTTTCTCAGTGTGAGCTTTCACGGTACTATCTCAACTTGAGATTGCTTGTAAGTTCAGTTCTAACCCAAGTCAATTTTGGCCTTCTCTCGTCTATTTTGATCTTTTGTGACACACGGCTTTTTTCCTGTCGCTCGCCTAAATAAGTAAATATGATTGATAATTTATAACATTTACCAAACCTAATATTTTTCCGTTGAAAATGGATATCACATTGTTGTTAGCTAGTAGGTGGAGGGAGACCGCATGTGTATAACATTTCAACCCTCCCTCTTACATGTAAGTCAGATTAGGAGTAGCACGTGGATGCACATTCATGAAAGGGAATTCTCCTGGCTTTGATATCGGGTTAGAAAGTTTAACCTAAAAGCTTAAGTTAATAAGTGGATGGGGAACCCATGTATATAAAGAATATATAAATTCCATAGTCAAGAGATGGGCGATATTTCAACAAGAACAAAGCTGGCGTAGAATTACTATGTTGTTGTGCGCCTTTTGCTCAATTATTAATGTACATACTTGTCGCTACATTCCCAGAGGTGAAAGCTAATGGACTACTAAACATGAAGGATGGTTCCTCTCACAAGGCAATCGCTCACGTTTAACACACAATCTCTTAAGCCCTACCAATCGCAACTTGATACTCAATTTAAACATATAATTTATCTTACATTTTAGAGCCACCAATAATCAGTTATGGGTCGATTAGGCACCCAAAAATGCGGGAGTGCATTGTACTTCTGTGAACCAGAGATTCAATGGATTCTGGAACTTGATTATGCTAGATTAATCTAGAGCCTTTTTGGTAACTTTTTTCTTTATTTTGAAAATATTTTACATGCGGTCTTGGTCAATTATAATACTAAGCCGGTAACATGTGAGATGATGATCACGCGCGAGCGCAAATAATATTAATCTAGAGCCTTTTTGGTAAATTTTCTCTTTAGTTCGAAAATATTTTACATGCGGTCTTGGTCAATTATAATACTAAGCCGGTAACATGTGAGATGATGATCACGCGCGAGTGCAAATAATAATATAGCACTCAATAATCAAAATAGTAAATAAATTTCAGAAAATTTTAAAGAACCTGAAGCGATGAGCAGACATCGATTCCTATTCATCAATTAATTTCAGTAGGGTTTCTGCAAGCCTAAAACTTGGAAAGCGATGACATGCAATGACATGTATGCATTTTGTCACACCCTGAACCCTGGGTGCGCGACCATCCCTTCCAAACGTCAGGTCAAAGGATGATGTCCCAGGCAGATCATCGACCCATTTCTTTTTATCTTATAATTAAGCACATGCGGAAGCGAATAACAACCCCGGACAACAAACAACAGGGATAGACAAATAGGAAAGACAACAAACAACAACAAACTCTTTTTATTTATAAGCTTGATTAGTCCACATAGCAAACATAATTTACACAAGTCCTTCTTGGACCGATCCCCTTAGACCCACAAAAAGATACCGGGTCGGGTCAGGGCGCACTACAGTCGATATACTACGCATACACTACCAGCTATATACAAGACGGCCTCCAAAAACCAGCTCCTCCACAGCTGCACAAAACCCCCGGGCCAACAACACCGGGTCAACCCTGATAACCAGGTGGTGAATATGGATCCTCCTCCTCCGAACTCAGATCTAGGTCCACAATCTCCCCGTCCGGCATTTCAGCCTCCGTTGCGTCCCAAGTCTGGACGGTTGGACCCGCACCCAGGGGTACATCAAACCGCCAAATCGGTCCTATGGGAACACCAGCCTGACACATGAACCAGGCCTTAAAGAGGTGTGCCACATAATGTGGTAACCCCTCGTCAACCTAGACTGTCGTGACATGCTGTTCCCATACGTCCTCAGAATTGGCGACGTGACGGTGATGAAGTACCGTCGTTAGTTCGATTGGCACGCCAAACCTAACGTGGCGTGCGGCCATCTCGAGGACCTGAAAGGCGATCAGCCAAGCGCATGAGATATGAATCTCAGTGGGTCAACGCCTAAGTCCGATTAGGACGTTGATCACAGCCTAACCATTCTAGCGAACTAATCCAAACATCCAGAACAACAACCACATGCAACGTACCTCGTCTTGAGCCACACGACAGATATATTATGCCAATAAATAAACAGTGAATCAGCCAATCAACTAGAACGTTCAGTCAAAATCATGAACAATGCAACAAACGCGTTCCGGTCAGCCGGCCAAGAGATACCCACTCTCGCTAAAGCACAGCCTCGCTGCTAGTACTCTTCCGGATTAACCGGGTGTCGTCCCACAACGTTAACGGCGATGGCATCCGATGGCTCCCTCAAATTCCCTAAGGCGAGCACACCAGGAATAATTTCAGGAGGGACTACGGACCAACACAAGTTGCGACCGGCATCTCATCAGCCGTGTTATCCGGGCGGTCCGTCGCCGGCACAGACTGACAGGCAACCGATAAACCGTGAAATCCCTGTAGTTGGTAGACAGCCAGCGTTACCTTCTCTTCCTCGGAACATCCTAATAAGGCAAAAGCCTTTTCCAAATACTCCATCCATGAGGTGGCAGCTTCCGGGTCACCGATTCCTGAAAACCTCGGCGGCTTAAGCTTCATAAACTGTTCCACCTATCTATGAGTCTGCGGCCTGCGGATCCTGTCTTCAGCCAACGGACTCTCTTGTGGAATGGCAGCTGCAGCTTGGTTCCTCATTTGCTGCCCCATCAGGTTACCCATGGTTTCCAACGCTTGCAGGATCCCGTCCACTCTAGGATTTGCATGCACTGCCCCTTCTCTGGGCATTTCCGATTCGCCCACTCTACCCACTCTGGGTCTTCCTCGGGCGGCCCTTCCTTTGCCTCTGCGAGCTACAGGAATGCGATTCTCAACCGCTGCAGGAGCAACTGGAGCTATCCTTTCCGTGGGTACTCCCGGAACACGATCCTTCTCCATATCGGGATCCACCTGAGTTGCCCTACCTCGGGGCACTCTCCGGCTACGGTTGCTCATCCTGCAGGACCGTAAGGACTCCTGCTCGTCCAAAGCAACACGTAAAGAGAACTCAGGTTTACCACTAAACAACAATCAAACAGCAAACACAAGCATATGATTTTAATCCTATTGACTATCCCAAACCCAACGCACCTTATAACTCCACAAACCATGCTCTGATACCAAAACGGGGATGTCACACACCGAACCCCGGGCGCGCGACCATCCCTTCTAAACGTCAGGTCAAAGGATGATGTCCCAAGTAGATCAACGACCCATTTCTTTTTATCTTATAATTAAGCACATGCGAAAGTGAATAACAACCCCGGACAACAAAAAACAGGGATAGACAAATAGGAAAGACAACAAACAACAACAAACTCTTTTTATTTATAAGCTTGATTAGTCCACATAGCAAACATAATTTACACAAGTCCTTCTTGGACCGATCCCCTTAGACCCACAAAAAGATATCGGGTCGAGTCAGGGCGCACTACAGTCGATACACTACGCATACACTACCAGCTATATACAAGACGGCCTCCAAAAACCAGCTCCTCCACAGCTACACAAAACCCACGGGCCAACAACACCGGGTCAACCCTAATAACCTGGTGGCGAATCTGGATCCTCCTCCTCCGAACTCAGATCTGGGTCCACGATCTCCCCGTCCGGCATTTCAGCCTCCATTGCGTCCCAAGTCTGGACGATTGGACCCGCACCCAACGGTACATCAAACCCCCAAATCGGTCCTATGGGAACACCAGCCTGACACATGAACCAGGCCTTAAAGAGGTGTGCCACATAATGTGGCAACCCCTCGTCAACCTAGACTGTCGTGACATGCTGTTCCCATACGTCCTCAGAATTGGCGACGTGACGGCGATGAAGTACCGTCGTTAGTTCGATCGGCACGCAAAACCTAACGTGGCGTGAGGCCATCTTGAGGACCTGAAAGGCGATCAGCCAAGCGCATGAGATATGAATCTCAGCGGGTCAACGCCTAAGTCCGATTAGGACGTTGATCACAGCCTAACCATTCTAGCGAACTAATCCAAACATCCAGAACAACAACCACATGCAACGTACCTCGTCTTGAGCCACACGACAGATATATTATGCCAATAAATAAACAGTGAATCAGCCAATCAACTAGAACGTTCAGTCAAAATCATGAACAATGCAACAAACGCGTTCCGGTCAGCCGGCCAAGAGATACCCCACTCTCGCCAAAGCACAGCCTCGCTGCTAGTACTCTTCCGGATTAACCAGGCGTCGTCCCACAACGTTAACGGCGACGGCATCCGATGGCTCCCTCAAATTCCCTAAGGCGAGCACACCAGGAATAATTCCAAGAGGGACTACGGACCAACACAAGTTGCGACCGGCATCTCATCAGCCGTGTTATCCGGGCGGTCCGTCGCCGGCACGGACTGACAGGCAACCGATAAACCGTGGAATCCCGGACGGTACGTCGCCGTGACACAGACTTACCAGGCAGCGACCCATGCCAACAAGGGTATCGCTTGTGCCCCCAGTTACGTTAGGGTGACACAATGAAACTACTGCGTGACCTCGCGCTTAAAACCGGCTCTCAAGCCAAATCTCATTTTGATGCAATCACACTCACATCATGCTCAAAATGGCCCACGGCCATTTTCATGTTCAAACCTGGCCCACGGTCAATTTCATGCTCAAACCTGGCCCACGGCCAATTTCATGCCCAAAATCACAATTGATCACGCGAATATTCAATTTCAATTTAATATGGCCTATCGACACTAGTGTGATCATTCAGCATTTAATGCGCAATCAACACTCAGTCCGATCCACGATCAGGCGCCACAAACTAGGCACAACAACATGCAATTAACCATAGTAACTAATCCACCTAACCACGGTTAATTCAACTAACCACAGCAGTTAATTAATCTACCACAGTAACTATTTAATAACTATGGTAACTATTTAATCTAACCACAGTTGACTATCTAACTACGGTAACTATCTATTAAATGTGGTAACTGTCTAATTAATTACGGTAACTAATTAATTAACCTACTAAGTGCAATTAACTTCCTAATCAGGGATTAGGGGTTAACTCACTGCGACACTGGCGGCGACCGGCGAAGGGCGGCGGCGACAAAAATTTCGGCGGCGGTCCCTACGAACTCCCCTCGTCGATCTGGACGCAACCACTGTGTCGGATTTCTAAAACGACACCCGGACAACGACGAACGGCAGCTGGACAGCGGCTGGAAAACGGCTAAACGACGACGACGGAGCTCAACGAGCGGGCGGCAAGCTCGGCGGAGCTTCGGCCAAGGTCCGGCGGCTCCTTGGTGGCTCCGGTGAAGCTCGGCGGATGACGGCGAGGCTCGGCGGACAGCGGACAGCAGCTGAACACCTGCGGCAAGGACGGCGAGAGGCTCGGCAAGGCGCGGCATGGCGACGACGCGGCTTGGCGGGGCGCGGCGGACGGCGGCAGCGCAAGCGACGGGTGGCGGCGGTCCACGGCGGCACAAAGATGAAGATGAAATGATGAAGAAGATGAAGCAACGTGAGCAGCAAAGGGAAAATGGTGGCTGCGATGCGTGAAAGAGAAAGGGAAGAGAGAGAGAGGAGAGAGAAAATTGGTATTTGGGGGCAATTTGGTAATTTCAATGGTCAAATGGCATTTTGGTAATTTCTCAATAGTCAAAAAGCAAGATTTGACTTTGCATTTAAGAGGCGGGGCCCACGGTCATTCGGTATTAATTGTTTCTGGCGTATATGAATAATTTCTGAGGGTATTTCGGTAATCTGACGATTTAGGACTGGTTTAGAATATTTGGTTCGGGATTGGCTCGAGCGCGAAGGAATACGGCGAAGACTAATTACGGCGCGACTAATCTAATCGAACTACAATTAACTACGCTTCAACCGACGACTAACGACCTTTAGATTGAACGATTCCTGCGTCCGATAAATGTGACTCAATTCCAACAGTCCAATATTATTCACATAATAGGCCTTGAAATTCCGGGACATCACACATTTTACTTCATGGGAATGATGCATGACCTAAGTTATATGAGATGACTAAGATGGAATGTTAATTATCTCTTTTTTGGGTTTTCTTGTTTATGACTCAATTAAAATGACATGAGATAGAATTAACTATGGCTTAATCGTACCAAGCAATCTATATGAAATACTACTTTTTTTGTATTTTCTCTTTCTGTGAAAACAACAAATTAAATCCTGAAACTACATGTGACCTAATGACTTCCCATTGAATTATTATATAACTAATAATTTGATGATGCAATGCTAATTCAACTTTTGTATTTTCTTTTATGCTATGTGAGCTATAAGCAATGCGGATAATGCATGTGATGCAATTAATAACTAATATTATCCATATGATATGATTACTACACTTTAATTCTTGATAACGTGCATCATACGGTATGCATGATATGAGACTAATTAGCTTTAAATCGCAATCTATATGATTCTATTGACATTTTTTGTTTGGTTTTTGTTTAATAAAAACTATGGATTGCCCTAAATCTATATGCATTCTAAAACTAACATGCATTGCCATTACTATGAAAGCCTAAAATATAAATTATGAACTTGCCCTAAGCGTGTGATATATGATACGTATTATACACGTGACAATTAATTAATTTCAGGTAGCATCAAAACATGTCATTCTCAAAATTCATTGATATAATTGGAGGCACATTACTTCAAGCAATCAAAGTTATTTAACCACAATGCACAATAAACCACATTACATGAAACCATATTAAGGATCCGATTTTTGGGATTAAATGTCCGACGCCCTAATACACCGTGGTTAAGCCAAGTAAAACTCAAAGCATAATATAAGGACCTGAGGCTTCACTACTATGTAACATGCCTTAAAAAAAGGTACTATGAACTTATCTTGCCACATGAACTATCAAACCTCAAAACTTACCTTGAGTGATCTAACTAGAAGCACCAGGAGATAAGAACCACCGTCAAGCCTCAATTGATGCGGGAGCATTGGGTTTTGTCAATCAACTCTTTGAAGGTGTTGATTCTGCATACCGATACGCAAGAATGGTTGCGGATTGAAACTATCGATTATAGAGTTAACGATTCTTCCCTTGCCGTTCACGTTTTATGTTACCAATTCACCATTGCCAGTTTCAAAGTTAATCAACAAAATAACGATGGGAGACTATTCTTAGCAATTTCCTTGGATATTTGTTAATATCTTAAGATGGTTATTTTTTGGCCAGGGCTATGCATCTAGTCAAATGTCGTTAGCCTTAGTTTTATGAGTCTTAAGTGTGTTGACGTTTCAAGAGTCACAGCTCAAGTCTCTAGGTATTTTAATGCATTTCCTAGTTCCAATGTCTTTAATGTTTGGGTAGTTCCCATGTCGTTAATGCTTAGTCTATTTTCTATGTAATAGTTTATTCATACTTGGAGGGTTGTTCCATGCTCATCTATATAAGCATGCTATGATGAATAAAAAGTAAGACTTGATTGATTCATAACTTATTTGAGCCTTTGGCTTGAGAGCAAGAAGTTTTTCTTGTTTTCCCCATATCCCTTAGGTAGATTCCTATGGGTGGCGAGTGAACTATCCATTTAAGTTCTCATTTGTAGTACCTCCTACTTCTCTACACTCTCTCCAGCGTCAAGTTTTGGTATCAGAGCAAGGTTCAATGGCTGGTCGTCATCGACATGGACCAAACGTTTGTTGACACCTAAATTTTGATTTTTCTTTAAATCATTTATAAAATGAGAATTAATTCTCGCCAAAAATATTTCCTCAGGCATTGCATATTTTATTTTCTCTGCATTGCATCGCATTTTGCATACTGAATTGGGTCGTTTGCGAAGGGTGGTTTCATCAATGTCCAAGAAGTTGTCGTTGCTGGATTTTTTCTTTATGATGATCGCCCCTTTGCTCGTGAGTTTGAATTTTGCAGGCGAAGACTGGGCTGTTGCTCTCCACGTTGCCAATAAGACCAAGCACTCAAAACTCCAGATTACATCTTGATGTGTTAGGTGTCTTTCGCGGGTCTCCGTAAGTTTCGGCTTTTATTATTTTTTCTGCAGGCTTCTTGGGGTTCCCTAGCAATTATCGTTTGATCTCGATCATCGAGCTGCCGCGTCCGTCTCCGTAATGCCATCTCCCGCCGCTGTCCGACGAGTTGCAGCCGTGGTGCCAAACGCTGACCCGACCCACTGATCGATGCCTACGACGTAGAGTGCCGATCTCTCATCGATCTGGACCTGGTTGCATGACAAACAGACCATGATGGGACTCTCAGAGAGGACTCGGTGAAGGATTCTATCATCGCCCGTTTCTTGGCGGTATTCATAGGCTTTTCATCAATGAATTGCTCAACGAACCCATCTCAACTAGCGACGACCAGCCTCTGCTTAATTGAATTTTCCTCGCGCAAGATGTTGTCCAACTTGGCTTCACGAACCAAGACGGTGATCCCGTAGTCCTGCACTGACGAAAACCCATCTTGACTTGCAGTGAGTATTCGGATGATTCGTTATTGGTTTAGTTCATAAATTCTTTGTCTTGCAGGATGTTTAGTGAAAGTAGCCACTTCACGTGAACCTCAACAATGTCTCAAAAGTGTCCTGCACGTTAAGGCCAACATTGGTCTACTGATGAGTCCAACAATGGCCAGTTCATCGTCAAATCTGCACTCAATTATTTGACCATGCTTTTAGTGAGAATCCAGGAATATTGAAATCTAAACATGCTCTCCTTTAATCGACGACTTGGTGACCCCCATTGCCGAGCAATTCCTTGACAGGTCCTCATCATCATTGTCTTTATCCACAATGAGGCCGTAATTGTGATCATTACCACGAAGCGCATTGCACTTTGATCCCGAGCCGTCCGCGATCCCCCAAGACTCTGCTTCAATTTGGCAACAAAATCTGCAAATTAGGTTCTGCTAGTGACTCCATCGACAGAAAAGAGTGGAGAGAAAAGATAAAGAAGAAAATAGAGGTGGGGAACAAAAAGAGCTAAAAGAAAAAGCAAAAGGGAAGTGGAGCACAGGAGGACAAAAGCATGGTCTTCTTCTTGGAATGGGGGTCTGCACGTCGCCCACGAAGTTTTCCGTCATGGCACCACCGTAAGCTCCATCATCCACAACAAAGCCTTTGTCCTGATGCGCCAGTCAACCCAATTAAAGATATAGCACGCGGTGGACATTGGAGTTTTATGGTGTGGTCAAAGTGAAATTCAAGCTGGGCGCAGAAACTTTTGGTCTCGATCTCTACACTGTTCGCCAGTAATCCCGTCATCAACGCCACGAGAAGCAGACCAGTGAACTTGCCAGTGTTGCCCGACCATCCATATCATAAACGACCATATAGTTTTGAGGACACTCATCCGCAATCCTCTGCGGATCATTACCATTGACCGTAGCCGATTTCACCGTTCAAGATCCTGAGTCAATTCCGATATCGGTTCAGATTTGGAAAGATAATCTACGGAAAAGCTCCAGCTCCCCCGTGACACCCCTGTTCGGCCCTACTGTTCGGCCGAGAAGCCCGACGATCCCAGCATCCGATTAAACTGAAACCTCCACAAGCTAGACATCCGTTGCTAAGGGACGTCCACCAACAGCTGCGAGCTTGGTCGATCCGTCATCTGTGCCACGAAGCCGAGCTGGATAGTCCCTTAGTGCCCGACGAGGAGTCGATCCCGTGTTGCTCTCTACATCCGAGACGAAGCTAAGTCTGCCTCTGATCTCGACAAGCCATCTCGAACAATAGTTTCAACGAGTTTGGTCCTGCGACGTGTTCTCGCGATGATCTCGAAGTGTGCCTCCGTACCAAGTCCGACGATTCGTCCAAGGTCTCCAGTAACTGGCGATGATCTCCTTCGAATCAAGCGACTCATCTGTGAAGTCCTCCTCCTGTGAAGCTATAAAGAGCGCCGAAGGATAACGGAACGCAGTTCCTTCACCGCTACTGCCACGACACAACAGAGAGAAAAAAAAAAAAACTTGAACCGGAGCCTTCCTTTGAGAATCACGGTTTCTTCTTCGACGATCAATTTTCCTCCTCCGTCCCTGTTGATCGCTGTTCACTGCAGTACGAGCCAAGAAAAGCCAGACGCATCCAGTTTGCTCGTGCTTTGCGGCTATTGCTATTCGGTGGGGACCTCAATTTCTACTGACCGATCCTTTACTTTACCTTTTGTCTTGTTCGTTGCTCCCTGTTCCTGTGTTCCAGAGCTGCTGTTTGGTGCCTATCCTATTGCTGTTCGGTGCAAAAGTGCTGCTGATTAGTCAAAGTTTGTGCTGTTGACTTGGCACCTTTGGCTCTGCTGTTCGGTGGTTCATCTTGGCATTGTTTGGCCCGGTGGAAGTTGTTGTTCGGTGCTTTTTTGCAGCTGCTGATTCACGTTCATGCAGCTGGTCCTTGAATCGTCTTCATCAAACCGAGTAGCTATAGGAAACCTCTATTGATCGATCCATAGCTGTAACTTTTTCCCACAGACCAGCTGAGGCGACCATCACTTGAGGTATCGCCTACACCACGAGCACCAGCCGCCCCGGACCCATCAGATCTAGAGCAGCCCCAAGCCGTCCGACAATTTATCCGAAGTCTCTAGCAAACTGTGGTGGATTAATTCAGCCACTGTTCCGTACTCACCAGCCACTCCCGGAGTTTCCTCGACGACCAGCTGCTTCGACGAACAACTGCCCTTGTCGAGAATCCCTCCACACCGAGGAGCCGAGTCCCGCCTTGCGTACACCACAAACTGTTGTTGCCCGTGACCGCAAGTCACGCCTTAAGCCTCCAAACCCACTCTGAACCTTCGCGAGTTGAGACCCGACGTGTGGTCATTCATTGATCTGGCGAGCAATTACCCACTGGTCAGGCGTGCTCGTTGCTATTCCTAGCCGAGCCCAATAATTCCTTAATCCGTATTGGCAAACCCAGCCAACGAATTCCGGTGATATCATTATATGGCCCTGCAATTTTAATGAGTTTTCTTGCAGGTCTTGAATCGTTCCAGTAGTGGATTTCATGGTCAAGGTAAAAGTGAGATTTGATTGGTGAAGAGGGGGTTGAAGGTGGCGTTCAGATTCTTCAAAAATTCCCTGGAGCTCCACCTGTCCACGTGATTTCTTGAGTTTCCTTGCTTGTGGATTCTTTCGCAATTGGTGTTCCTAGTTTGTTGTGTCATCACCTTTCACCAGGACTCACCGAGAGCAATCCGAAGATTTGTCCGTGAACAAGCGAGCCCGAGGAGCAACTAGTCTGTCAGCGACCCGTGAGCTCAAGCTGAACCGGTCCAATCACCAAGCTTGGCGTGCAAGTTTTCACGTAAATTCAAATTAGGAAGCTTATCCGCGAATTTGGTAACGGATTCTATCTTTAGAATATTTTGCGATATTCGTTACTTAATTTGAATTGTTTGAATCTTGAACAAGATGTGATCCTTTGTGGATAGGGCAATCTTGCCCTTTATAATTCGGCAATTCCCTCTAGTTGGCCGAAAATTCATTTTCCTTTTTTATACTATAGTCTAAAGTCAAATATTTTTGTAATTTACCTTGAGTATAGTACATGCTCCCTCGTGCCTTCGTCCCTCGGAATTTGTGCATGGCCATCCGACTTCACCCTCGAAGTACGACGTCATCTGCACGATGAAATTGTCCGTCTCATCCCATAACTTTGGGACCGGACCGACCAATTTCATAATATTTAAATTCACCATCCGACCCCACCCCCGGGGTACGACGTGAATAAATTCCCTTCCGACCCTAAACTTTGGGTACGAAGCGAATTCATCGAAAATTTTCGATATTAAGGTGTACTATGCTCAAGGTTCATTATATTAGTATTTGATTCCCTTTTTTTTTTCATAAATAACATAAAAATACCAAAAAATGTCATTCATGTGCATTTCATATAGTATAGTTCATACATATTTCCATGTCATGCATTGTGTCTCATCATCCATGCATTTTCATGTCATTTAGAACACAGTTTTGGCTTTGCTAGTTTAATTTGCATGTCATTTAAGCTAAAATAAAACCCACAAATTTCGCATGTCATGGTAGAATACTCTTGCTCGTCATGTAGTTTAATTAAATCATGTCGCATGTCATATAGGATGGATTTCATATTGCATGTCATGTAATTAGAATTCACGTTTATGTGCATCAAAAACCATTTTCTCAATATCATCATTTGCATGTCATATAGGTTAAGAAATCATGTCATTTAGGTTAGAATTCATATTTTTCTTCTTGCATTAAAATTTGATTTCTTTTCTAAAGTCATCATGCATGATTATCTCCTTGTCATATAGTTTCACATCATAGTTGCATTCATGCATTTGCATAGCATCCATTAAATCAAGAAAACCCCAAAAAAACATAATTGCACCTTGCTCTTAAAATTGAATCCATTGAATTTGCCAGTTCAAGAAATCTTCACAAGAATGGTACCGAAAGGGTGTTAATTGGAAAATTAACATAATCAAGTCCCCGAACTTAAATCTCTGGTTAGCAAAAAATAAAGTATTCTCCCAATACTTTATTTAGGTATCTAATCTACCTACCAAGAAAAGATTAGTGGCGGCTCCAAAACTTGAATCATTTGAACATAAACCTAAGTTGCGAATTGGTAGAGCTTGGGAGAGCTCGGACTAGGTTGGTTAATTTATTTAATTAATCTAGTAATCCATTAACCTGGAATTTCCCCGGGAATTTTTAGGTCGCGACAGCTTGGCGACTCCGCTGGGGAACTGTACTTGAATTTTCGGAAAAATTGGATCTAATGTGGACCTTACAATTTTCGAAAGTTTCATGTATTTCAAGAGGGCTTAGGCCAAATTTCTTGTGATGATTTTCCTTGGTTGGCATTATTCATTGACTCCTAATTATTTAGGTGTTATATGTTCTTGCAGGATAAAATTAAACTGTTGCTAACCTTTGTTTTGCAGGGTAGTATAGTTTGATTTTATTTCTGATCCGAATAATATGCCATGTGCCCGCATGTTTATTGCATCGCACTTTCACTGCGACCGAACCTGGGTCGCTAGTAAATAGGATGGTATTGCGCGGGAATCCACCCGACCTCACCCCCGAGGTACGGTCGATTCCTGTCCCCGATCCCGAACTTTCCTTCGCGTTGGAGATCTCTCCCCTGGCCATACCCTAATGGCACGGGCAGAATCTTGACCTTAGCCGGAATTCTGGAAACCAGACCCGACCAAGCCCCATTGGTACGGTCCGTTTTTGGGATTTCACTTTGAAAAGATTAATCAATGAATTTGCATTCATGCGCATGTGTTTGTGATTGTGGTCTTCCATGGGTAAGCTTCTTAACCTTCTCTTCCAATTTACTCATTTCACGTCGTTATTTTGGGTCGGTCCATTGACATTTAGGTTGGTCGAATTTTTCAAGGAAATACAATCGAATGAATTTCTCCCCATGTTCTGATTTACCTTGTTGTGTTGCATGATTTTTGTAAATTTCTACGATCGAATTTTGGGCAAACGCCCTTAACAAAAGTCGTAGATAACATGATGGTTTTCAACATGTGAAAAAATCAGAACCAACGGACTTCATATGCTTGGGACGAAGTTGGGCCAAACTCACGTTTTTCTAAATACGTGAAAACTGCAAAGCATTCTGACTGATCGACCTTCACTGGTTCAATGATTTTTTCCACCATTTTTGGCCCATAATTGGAACATCACCTTTTCACAAGAAACGTTTGGAAGATCCTAATCTATCAGAGATAAAAATTTCGGATCAATCCAAGACGTTTTCCAATTATTTCAGAATTTAAGATGAGAACAAATCAGTCTGGATTTCAGAATTTTGCAGGCTTCAACATTATTTTGACATTTACCACAAGTTAATGGACTCTTTTGCAAGGATTCAAAGAATAAAAGTGGTTAAATGGGTTTTGAACTAGAGGCCTGAAACTTTTGGGATCTTAATTCGAAGTTTTGATGGACCACTTGGCTCTCAAGTGAAAATCAGATGAATCCATTTTCTGATCAAAAGTTTCTGGAAAGATGAATTAAACTGTATCGATCCATGTGAGTTTTTCCCAAGCTCAAAACATGAAAGTTGTTCATGATCTTCTCAGTCATATGTCCGTAAATTTCGGCATCATTTTAAGAATGTCATGAATTTTCCTGAATTTGTTTCCAAAGGTGGACGAGACTGAAATTTTCTGAAATGAAATTTTGATGCCACATGTGCACTACCACTTTTCTCCACGAGTTGCACTCAGATGGAAAGAGTCTAGGCACTCGTCATGGACTGACCTTTTGTCAATCTCAAACTCATTGCATTCCTGTTTCCTTTTTCAGGTAACCATGATGAGTCAAAGATCACCCCACAAAGCTAGCCAGTCAATTAGACACTGAAACATTTTGCTAGCATGAAAGAACGAATGAAATGGTTATCATTGCAAATTGATTCCCTCCAGAGGAATCATGCTATTGTGCCCATTACACCTGAAGTGGTGTTGCCTCACGTTCGAGTCGCATCCCCCAGTTCCTTCGAGAATGCCAAACTAAGTGCCTTTGAGAGGCCGAGTATCAACCATAACGTCTATGCCAAGCGCACCACGCTTGTGAACGTCCATGATGGCCTGTACATGGCTTCACATGTGAAGCAGGAGCTCCGGATACCCTTGTGCCATCGCCTCAAGATTTGACACCGGATTGACAAAAGCATTTTCCACTCCATTTGACTATTTTCTGATCGCAGAACACTTGAGAACCATCAATGGAGACGGGCATAGGCCCGAATGATTGAACCTTTAATTTCATGCACATCCCTTCCATGGGACATTTCCTGCTTTCCAAATGTCTAGGCTGCATTTTCAATTATTAGGATTTCCATTTCAATAAGATGTGGTTGTTTTATTCATTATTTTTTGGAATTTTGTTGAGGCAGCTTATCATCATTTTTTGGAATCTTGTTAAAGTACCCCAAACCAATCCGATGACGATAGCCAACGATTGAAAAATTTGTCATCTATGGTAAGCACTGAGGATTGGGCTTCTTCAAGAATTCTCGTCCCCCGGTCTTCAAAAATCAAAGAAACCTTCGAAAACCCGAAAATTCGATGCTTGTGAAATACATCTGGTTTGAACCCTGTTTGTCCTTTTGATTCCCTCTACTCTGTCTTTCAGGGGCAAAGACGAGGAGGGAGAGCCAGCAGATCCATATGATATCCATAAGTCAGACGGGCCTGATTATGATGATGAAGAAATACGCCAGAACTTGGAACGTCATGAGAAGTCTAAATCTTTGACCGGAGGAGAAACCGTGGTGATCAATCCAGGCGACACAGAAAACCCCAGAGAAGTAAAAATTGGGGCAAACCTTCCTGACAATTTGGCTATACGCCTAACAAAGCTCCTGAGAGACTACGAGGATATTTTCGCATGGTCATATGCAGACATGCCAGGGCTCGATCGATGGATCGTTGAACACTGTTTACCCACTGACCCTTTGGTGGAGCCGATGAAACAAAGACAACGTAGGGCAAAACCCGAGCTGGCAGGGAAAATCAAAGAAGAAGTCATGAAGCTCCTTGATGTAGGATTTATCGAGGCTACCCAGTACTCTGATTGGGTCGCCAACGTAGTCCCAGTGATGAAAAAGGATGGCCGAGTTCGGGTGTGTATAGACTACCGTGATTTGAACAAAGCCAGTCCAAAAGATGACTTCCCCCTTCCTCACATTGATGTGCTCGTGGATAGTACGGCCGGTTTCGAACTATTTTCATTCATGGACGGTTTCTCGGGTTACAATCAGATTATGATGAACGAAGCCGACAAGTTGAAAACTGCATTCACTACCCCGTGGGGCGTGTTCCACTATAAAGTCATGCCTTTCGGTCTCAAGAACGCTGGAGCGACATACCAACGGGCGATGGTCACCTTGTTCCATGACATGATGCACAAAGAGATTGAAGTTTATGTCGATGATATGATTGCAAAAACCCGACACGAAGAGGATCACGTTGAGACCTTGACGAAGTTGTTCGACAGGCTCCAGAAATTCAAGCTACGGCTCAACCCGGCCAAATGTGTTTTTGGTGCTAGTTCGGGCAAATTGCTCGGATTCATTGTCAGTAGTAAAGGCATCAAGATCGACCCGTCCAAAGTGAAAGCTATTTGTGAGCTCAAGGCCCCTACCTCAGTCAAGGAAGTCCGAAGTCTCATAGGTAGATTGAATTACATTGCTCGATTCATTTCTCAGTTGTCTGAAACCGCCAAGCCATTCCTCAAGCTATTAAGAAAGAATGCGCTAGTCAAATGGGATAGCGAATGTGAAGGGGCTTTTGAGGAGTTGAAACAGCACCTCATGAATCCACCTGTGCTTGTTCCACCAATACCAGGGCAACCTCTAGTCTTATACCTCACAATTCATAGTGAATCTCTGGGTACCATGCTAGCTCAAGTAAGCCGAGAAGATGGAAAAGAGCGAGCTATTTATTATCTAAGTAAGAAATTCACAGCTTCCGAGATGAACTATTCTGAGGCGGAGAAGACATGTGCGGCGTTAGTCTGGGTGTTACACAGGCTAAGACAATACACCCTGCATTATCAGGTGCTCTTGGTGACAGAGTGTGATCCTATCAAATACTTGCTCAACCAACCGGCCTTGGTTGGAAAGCTTGCCAAATGGCAGATTCTTATTTCCGAGTTTGACGTTGAGTACCTATCACAGAAATCAGTTAAAGGGCGGGTTATTGCTGATCTCCTGGCAGAAAATCCAGGCCAAAATGAAGATATCGATCATCCTGAAGACAGAGTCATGTCGGTAGATGATTATGCCTGGACCATGTATTTCGATGGAGCCGTAAATTTATCTGGGTCAGGCACTGGAGCGTTTCTGATATCTCCAGGTGGTCAACACTATCCTGTAGCAGCAAAGTTGGTATTCCCTTGCACCAACAATATAGCTGAGTATGGGGCATGTATTCTCGGTCTGCAAGCCGCGATTGAGATAGGAGTAACCCGGCTCAAGGTATTTGGAGATTCAGCCTTGATTATCCTTCAAACCGTCGGGGAATGGAAGACGCGAAATGCTAAGTTGCTACCTTATCATGAGTATCTGGATGAGTTAGTAGAAGAATTTGATGATATTTCTTTCGAGTATCTATCTAGGACACACAATCGGTTTGCCGATGCGTTAGCTACATTATCATCGATGTTACAAGTCACTATTGGGCTTGAAATTGAACCACTAAAGATAGAGATATTGAAGAAGCCGGCCTATTGTATGGCTGTGACTGAAGAGCCTGATGGCAAGCCATGGTACCATGATATCAAGACTTACATTCAAAAACAGGAATTTCCTGAAAAGAGTATCGCAGCCGATCAACAGTACATAAAGAAAATGGCTTCGAAGTTCTTCTTGAGCGGAGAGAGTTTGTACAAGCGATCTTACGACTCAATCCTTCTAAGGTGCGTCGATTCCGCTGAAGCGATTTATCTGATGATGGAAGTACATGAAGGAATCTGTGGCCCACACATGAATGGTCACATGTTGGCTAAGAAGATCATGAGACTGGGTTATTACTGGCTCACCTTAGAAGCAGACTGTATTCAGCATGTTCGAAGTTGTCACAAGTGCCAGATTCATGGGGACAAAGTCAATGTTCCTCCAAACAAACTCCACCAGTTATCAGAGCCATGGCCATTCTCTATGTGGGGTATTGACGTGATCGGTCCAATCAACCCCAAAGCATCTAACGGGCATCGATTTATCCTAGTTGCCATCGATTACTTCTCCAAGTGGATCGAAGCCACATCGTATCCCGCAGTCACCGCGCGAAATGTGTTGAAGTTCATTCGTCGGGATATCATTGCTCGATATGGTTCACCAGAAGCCATAATTACTGACAATGGCTCTAATTTGAATAATAAGCAGGTTGACAACTTGTTCAAGGAATTCGAGATTAAACATTTGAACTCTTCTCCGTATCGTCCTCAGATGAACGGAGCGGTGGAAGCAGCCAATAAGAACATTAAGAAGATCTTGGCTAAGACGGCCGAGAATTATCGTGATTGGCATGAGAGGTTGCCGTTTGCACTCATGGCTTATCGAACATCGATCCGAACATCGACCGGGGCGACCCCATATTCTCTTGTGTACGGAATGGAAGCGGTACTACCAGTTGAAGTGGAGGTTCCTTCCTTGCGTATACTATCTCAAGTCAAGTTAACTGAAGCTGATTGGGTCCAACAAAGGGTGGACCAACTGAACCTGATTGATGAGAAACGGCTCAAGGCAGTATGTCACGGCCAGTGCTATCAGCAAAGGGTTGCTAAATCCTTTAACAAGAAAGTCCGGCCTCGACATTTTCAGGTAGGAGACCTTGTTTTGCGGAAGCTGTTGCCAATAGTTCCACTTCCAGAGGGGAAGTTTGCTCCAAATTATGGTGGACCGTATGTTGTGAAGAAGGTACTTCCAGGTGGAGCTTTAATTCTAGCAGAAATGGATGGTCGTGTTTTCACCAATCCTGTCAATGCTGATTCTGTAAAGAAGTACTATACTTAGTTTGTACTCATACTGTTATTTTCAGTTAGTCTGGATCTATCAATGGGAAATGCCTTAAGCCGTATATGGGATGAAACAAAACACAAACATACGAGAACCATCCTTTCATTCCATACACCAACCCTTACAACGAGTCATCGAGGGGGAAAAGTAAAACCAAACTGAGCCCTAATAAGCGACACAAAGGAGCTCAACTGACTCTCTACACAGTTAATGCTCTGCACGCGCTGAGCACTCCGAGAATCGAGGTCCGCAAGCTTGAGAAAGAGGCGATCGCATTTCTCCTTGAGCCTAGTCGCGCTGGCTCCGTGATATTCAGAGGCGGACTCCAGATTCGGGATCAGGGCTCTCTCGAGGGCTATATCCATAGTCATGCATTCAAGCCTCTCTTCCAGCCATTCACATTGGAACTTCATCACGACGTCGCTCGAGTCGTGCTCGTAGTATGTCTGGGTCAGGGCTAAACGTCCCACCAGCCTCTCCCTCTCACGAACCAACAATGAGACTCGTTCGTTGACAAGCTCGGCAGCCTTCTCATGCTTGTCAACCAGGTAACGGGCCAACGCCAGAAACTCAGACTGATCCTGGTAACGAGCTCTCACAACACGAGCCAGGATAACCTCCTGATCAACGCGCCGAAAAGCTTCCAGGAAGTTGATGAAAAGGGTCCGGAATGTCCTATACTCCCTCTCTAAATTGGTGTTTTCAATGGAAGCTGTGTCCATGCCAATAAACAGACTGAAGATCTCAGCTTCAGTATCTGGATGATGGGCAATATGAACGTAGCCTCGGCCAAGAAGATTATAAAGTCTCTCCCATTTGGCTAAAGCTTCGGTTGAGAGGACGTGGTTAGAGGCCATTGTTATTGAAGAAGGAAGGGAAAAGATTGAAGGCAGAGGAATGATCAGATGATTTGAAACTGAGGATGCAAAGATGTGAATCTGCTCTGCGTCAAGTTCTGATTCTTATAGCAAGAGGAAAGTGAGGAAAAGAAGAAGCCATCATTTGCTCCCGCACCGAATAACGTCAATGTCTGCCATTACGTAAAAGAAGCATTCAATGCCAACCCAGCAAGCTTACGGCTTCTACGAATTAGCTGCTTGTGCTACACCGTCTGAATTGTACGACAAAAGCCTATTCGTCCTTTTCGTCGGTGCTATCCTCTGTTCATCCTTTTCGTCAGTGCCTTTTCCCTATTTCGTCCGTTGGTCCAATTTCCCTTTCCATCCATTGGTCCAAGTTCCCTATTTCGCCCGTCGGTCATGGACCCATCGCTGGTCTCCAATCTCGAGCCCAACGAATCCGAAAATTTCGCGAAAAGATTTGGAGGTCCCACCACATTAAAGAGGAAAAGTAGAAGACAAACTGAGCGAGAAACACGGCAGATCTTTAGGAAAAACACACATTTTCATGCAGAAGACGTGAAATCTTGAGAGAGACGTCCTCTTGGTGTTTGTCATCCGTGTTCAAAAGAAAGCTTCAGAGTATACAAGGCCACTCAGAAAAATACAGAAGAGAGTAGAGAGCCTTGAAAGAACAAAAATCAGTCAAAGATGTCTCAACCCAACATGTTTGAGAACCACCATGACTTGCTGGACATGACCAATGATGCGAATTTCATGAGCATGTTCGAGAACCACCATCACTTTCTGGACATGACCAGCGAATGGAGCTCCACGAGCGAAGTGTTAAAGGTGAGAGATTTTGAAGATCTCGGGACCAAATCTGGCACCGAAACCATAGAACACGATCCTTCCGGCAACGGCGTTCAAGATCCTGACAACGACGACGACAACATCAATGGTCGACCTCGGAAAAAGAGGCGCTTCACTCAACGTCAAGTTCAAGAGATGGAAGCCGTCTTCGAGGAGTGTCGTTACCCAGATGATACACAAAGACAGGAACTGAGCCAAAAGCTTGGGTTGGAGCCTTTGCAAATCAAATTTTGGTTTCAAAATAAGCGAACCCTATCGAAGGTTCGACATGAACGCCGCGATAATGTGATTCTGAAGGCTGAAATTGAAAAGCTCCAAGCAGAGCACAAGAGGTATGGAGAAGCTCTCAGCACTGTCACCTGCCCTAACTGCGGCGACCCCACCGCCCCCGGTGGAACGTCCCTTGATGAGCAGCATCTGAGGATTGAAAATGCTCTTTTGAAAGAGGAGATAAAAAGGATATCCTCCATTGCCTTGAAGTATGTTTGGAAGCTGTTGGTTTCTAACTACCCTCATCTCCCTCCTCAATCGTCGTCCTGTCCTCCAGATCAATTCCCGGCACAATCAAGTTCCGTTAGAGAAAAGCATGAGGGGATCAATCTTACGAGGTCAGTATCAATGCCTTCCGAACGAGGGAACATGCATCCCCACGGGTCGAGTTGCCTTGGCGATGACCTTGCTGTCATGGTCAATCAGTTCAGCGTTGATGAACCCCCAAAGCCGTAACTTGTGATCCAAAGCCGGTGATTTTAGGTCCTCAAATACCACCCATCTGTACCTGGCTAGCCGATCGCCGGAGAACCTTCAGAAGAAGCGGGTGTAGGCCCAAATTAGTGAAATTTCATTTCATGCAATCCCCTGCGTGGGATATTTTCCTGCTTTCTGCGAGTCTGGAATTAGGGAAAGGGGCAGTGTTCCCTTTTTCTATGTTCAAATGCATGGTTTATCAGATTTGGCGCAAATCAATTTACGGACGATGCCTCTAAATGCCGTAAAGGAAAATGCTGAATAACCTCAAGAAGGGAAATTGCGAGTGAAAAGCGCGAGCAAGCTTGAAAAGGGTAACCCTGTATCGTTTTCGATTTACCCTTAATCATTTCGACTCTAACGCGAGTTCATACCATTCTCGACAGGGGTTGTCAACCGCCACGAGATCAGTGAAAAGCGCGAGCAAGCTTGAAAAGGGTAACCCTGTATCGTTTTCGATTTACCCTTAATCATTTCGATTCTAACGCGAGTTCATGCCATTCTCGACAGGAGGTTGTCAACCGCCACGAGATTAGTGAAAAGTAGAATCATTTGATATGATGTGGAAGGACATGCCGTTTCCAGGCCAACACTTAACTAAAAGTGCTGCCCCCCACGAATGCCAACTACATCGCAGTTTGGTGGCATGAGGGAGTGACAGTGGTCCGAAACAACCCGGGTTCGATCCCCGAGGTTAGTGAATGATGTAAATATTGTAAATCAATAATAAAAAGCTTTTTGCACTTTCTTTTTTGCAGAAGAAGATGAGAATGCCCGACCGAACGAGACTAAGACCTTGGGCGATTCCAAAACCTTGATGGCTACAAATTCATTCACTCATTTGCCACCAAGCGGTGGAGCCGGTAAGGGGAAGTTGCAAAGCACTCATGTAGTGAGCTCAAAATGAAGAGAGGTGCTTCCACAAAAAATGAATTTGAACATGCTTAGCATGCTTGAAAGGAGCTCACATTTTGCAAAATTTTGTACATGATGTTGAGAAAGAATTTTTGATCAGGCCATCTGTTGAATGAGAAACGTCAGAACGATGAAAGGCGAGCCATTTCCATACACATCCTGAATACTTATCCTCAGTGTGAGCTAAGTTGCAAAATTCCCATGCTCACAAGGTAAAGGGTTTTCTCGCAAAAAGTATGACGACCAAAGTGATGAGAGGCATTCATTTCCTTCATCCAAACACTACAGGGATTCCTTTGCTTAACCCATTTGAGCGGAGCTTCGTTTCTAACCCCTGTCAAGAACAACCCCACACTGGGGCAATTACCAGAAAATTCAAATGGTTAAAATTTTCTTGCTCTCACTTGCATCAATCTTCGAGTGTCTTTATTGCATGCGAATCTTGTGTTAGCTCAAGTGCCTTAGACATGACGAAGAGCATTTCTTTCTATTCCCCTACACACCATACCCTTTGCTTACCCAGTTTGAGCGGTGGATTCATTTCAAACCAATTGGTGATCTTTCCCATGATGAATTAAAGGGACCGTCTCAAAGCGTCGAGACAAATGAATTATGAAGTGACTATGGGGCAAATGGAGGGTCAGAAAGAAATCCATCAAAGAAAGTGTGCAAAAGGATTTCATCAAGCGGTGTCCTATTTCCCTCTCAAATATCTCTCAAAAGAAGAAGGAAAAGGGGACTGAAAAGGAGCATTAAAGCCTCTCTCGAAAGAGCAAAGTCTCTCTTGAAAAAAAAAAAAAAAAAAAAAAAAAGAGAGAAAGGAGAGCCCTAGCTGAGATCACAAAGATCCTTCTCAAGAAAGATCATTCAGGAAGAAAATTTGCCGAACATTCGCCAGAGTAGGAATCAGTGGCAAAAGCATTGAGAATGGGTGATCACCAATTCCCTCACAATCAATCCCTCTAGATTGAAAATAGGCCTTTCATTTCAAGCCTACCCGCACCTACGTTACAACCCATACCCGAAGCCTCTTCAGATTAGGGCACTTGAGTTGACGTAAGATTTCAAATGTTTATAAATATTGCTCAGAGAAGTGCGAGCAAGATCATTTTATCTCATTTTGCAGGTTTCCTGACTTGTAAACTTGATAAGGCTGATGATACTATTCAAAGTCAAATGACTCACGTGAGTCCCCTTTGTTAAACCTTTGACCGAGCCTGAATTGCAGTCCTTGCAAAAACCTCTTAGATTGGTCTGGTCATACTAATTGCGAGAATACCCAGACCCTCGTCGAGCATGATGATCGCAGTTCTGAGTGATTCTCATACCCGCATCAATGGTCGGGTTTCAAAAGCCCTTTCATGAGAGTGAGTGAAAGTCCTTTCTGACTGAAGGTTCCTCATTCAATGTTGATTGGTTTTATCAAAAGGATCAAACAGATTTCCTTATTGATGAAATTCCCTAGTTGAAGCCTTGTAATGCAAGCAAGCAAACGAGTTTTTACTAGCATATGATGTTGCATTTACTTTGATTTTATGCACACGATCATTTCAATCTCTTCTTCGAGTGAAAAGACAGGTATGACCCAGTCAGCTTGTCCTTCCCTTAGCCGTTTGCTCAAAGAATCCAGGTAAGTTTTCTAAATCCTTTTCAAATTGACAGCTCTGCTAACTTTAGTTGTCATTTTGATCCTTTCGGTTCACGATCGACCTGCTCTCGTGATACCTTTACCCAAGTCACAATCGACATGCTCTTGTGGTCTTGGTCTTTTCTTCATCTTTATCTTTACCCAATTCACGATCGACCTGCTCTCGTGTTCTTGATCTTTACCCAGTTCACGATCGACCTGCTCTCGTGATACCTTTACCCAAGTCACAATCGACATGCTCTTGTGGTCTTTGGTCTTATCTTTATCCAACTCATGATCGACCTGCTCTCATGAGGTTTTTACCCGGTTCACGATCGACCTGCTCTCGTGATACCTTTACCCAAATCACAATGATACGCTCTTGTGATCCTGGTCCCTTTTGCCAAATCATGATGATGCGCTCTCATGGTCTTGGTCCCTTTTACCTAATCATGATGATGCGCTCTTATGGTTTTGGTACTTTTATCAAATTGCAATGATGCGCTCTTGCGATCTTGATCCCCATACCTAATCATAATGATGCGCTCTTATGGTTTTGGTACTTTTATCAAATTGCAATGATGCGCTCTTGCGATCTTGATCCCCATACCTAATCATAATGATGCGCTCTTATGGTTTTGGTACTTTTATCAAATTGCAATGATGCGCTCTTGCGATCTTGATCCCCATACCTAATCATAATGATGCGCTCTTATGGTTTTGGTACTTTTATCAAATTGCAATGATGCGCTCTTGCAATCTTGATCCCTTTTTCCGATTCACAATGTATGCGCTCTTGTGATTTCGAAAAAAAAACATTATTTCAACTCTACAGATCTTGCGCTATCTCGCATCAGAATGAGAGTTCTGGTAACAGATGGGCCCCCAGTACCTTGAGATCCTTGCATCTGCAAGAAGCTTGGAAATCAGGGGAATCATCAGCATCACGAAATGTCTGGTAAAACAGGTATTTCATATGCGATCCATGTGTAGGTCTTCCTATTCTATTTCATGGAAGAAAGAAGTCTTAACACGTGTTTAATTACAGTCCTGCATTTCATACATCATCTTTATCTGCATTGAAAATGGGATTAAAACCCCACCAAAAAAAAAAATTATCATTCATTATTTGCATTGTCAAAATTTAGGTTCAATCTTGTCTTTGAGCAAAACCTCTGCGAGCCTTCACTCAAAGAGGGGTAGCTGTTGACACCTAAATTTTGATTTTTCTTTAAATCATTTATAAAATGAGAATTAATTCTCGCCAAAAATATTTCCTCAGGCATTGCATATTTTATTTTCTCTGCATTGCATCGCATTTTGCATACTGAATTGGGTCGTTTGCGAAGGGTGGTTTCATCAATGTCCAAGAAGTTGTCGTTGCTGGATTTTTTCTTTATGATGATCGCCCCTTTGCTCGTGAGTTTGAATTTTGCAGGCGAAGACTGGGCTGTTGCTCTCCACGTTGCCAATAAGACCAAGCACTCAAAACTCCAGATTACATCTTGATGTGTTAGGTGTCTTTCGCGGGTCTCCGTAAGTTTCGGCTTTTATTATTTTTTCTGCAGGCTTCTTGGGGTTCCCTAGCAATTATCGTTTGATCTCGATCATCGAGCTGCCGCGTCCGTCTCCGTAATGCCATCTCCCGCCGCTGTCCGACGAGTTGCAGCCGTGGTGCCAAACGCTGACCCGACCCACTGATCGATGCCTACGACGTAGAGTGCCGATCTCTCATCGATCTGGACCTGGTTGCATGACAAACAGACCATGATGGGACTCTCAGAGAGGACTCGGTGAAGGATTCTATCATCGCCCGTTTCTTGGCGGTATTCATAGGCTTTTCATCAATGAATTGCTCAACGAACCCATCTCAACTAGCGACGACCAGCCTCTGCTTAATTGAATTTTCCTCGCGCAAGATGTTGTCCAACTTGGCTTCACGAACCAAGACGGTGATCCCGTAGTCCTGCACTGACGAAAACCCATCTTGACTTGCAGTGAGTATTCGGATGATTCGTTATTGGTTTAGTTCATAAATTCTTTGTCTTGCAGGATGTTTAGTGAAAGTAGCCACTTCACGTGAACCTCAACAATGTCTCAAAAGTGTCCTGCACGTTAAGGCCAACATTGGTCTACTGATGAGTCCAACAATGGCCAGTTCATCGTCAAATCTGCACTCAATTATTTGACCATGCTTTTAGTGAGAATCCAGGAATATTGAAATCTAAACATGCTCTCCTTTAATCGACGACTTGGTGACCCCCATTGCCGAGCAATTCCTTGACAGGTCCTCATCATCATTGTCTTTATCCACAATGAGGCCGTAATTGTGATCATTACCACGAAGCGCATTGCACTTTGATCCCGAGCCGTCCGCGATCCCCCAAGACTCTGCTTCAATTTGGCAACAAAATCTGCAAATTAGGTTCTGCTAGTGACTCCATCGACAGAAAAGAGTGGAGAGAAAAGATAAAGAAGAAAAGTAGAGGTGGGGAACAAAAGGAGCTAAAAGAAAAAGCAAAAGGGAAGTGGAGCACAGGAGGACAAAAGCATGGTCTTCTTCTTGGAATGGGGGTCTGCACGTCGCCCACGAAGTTTTCCGTCATGGCACCACCGTAAGCTCCATCATCCACAACAAAGCCTTTGTCCTGATGCGCCAGTCAACCCAATTAAAGATATAGCACGCGGTGGACATTGGAGTTTTATGGTGTGGTCAAAGTGAAATTCAAGCTGGGCGCAGAAACTTTTGGTCTCGATCTCTACACTGTTCGCCAGTAATCCCGTCATCAACGCCACGAGAAGCAGACCAGTGAACTTGCCAGTGTTGCCCGACCATCCATATCATAAACGACCATATAGTTTTGAGGACACTCATCCGCAATCCTCTGCGGATCATTACCATTGACCGTAGCCGATTTCACCGTTCAAGATCCTGAGTCAATTCCGATATCGGTTCAGATTTGGAAAGATAATCTACGGAAAAGCTCCAGCTCCCCCGTGACACCCCTGTTCGGCCCTACTGTTCGGCCGAGAAGCCCGACGATCCCAGCATCCGATTAAACTGAAACCTCCACAAGCTAGACATCCGTTGCTAAGGGACGTCCACCAACAGCTGCGAGCTTGGTCGATCCGTCATCTGTGCCACGAAGCCGAGCTGGATAGTCCCTTAGTGCCCGACGAGGAGTCGATCCCGTGTTGCTCTCTACATCCGAGACGAAGCTAAGTCTGCCTCTGATCTCGACGAGCCATCTCGAACAATAGTTTCAACGAGTTTGGTCCTGCGACGTGTTCTCGCGATGATCTCGAAGTGTGCCTCCGTACCAAGTCCGACGATTCGTCCAAGGTCTCCAGTAACTGGCGATGATCTCCTTCGAATCAAGCGACTCATCTGTGAAGTCCTCCTCCTGTGAAGCTATAAAGAGCGCCGAAGGATAACGGAACGCAGTTCCTTCACCGCTACTGCCACGACACAACAGAGAGAAAAAAAAAAAAACTTGAACCGGAGCCTTCCTTTGAGAATCACGGTTTCTTCTTCGACGATCAATTTTCCTCCTCCGTCCCTGTTGATCGCTGTTCACTGCAGTACGAGCCAAGAAAAGCCAGACGCATCCAGTTTGCTCGTGCTTTGCGGCTATTGCTATTCGGTGGGGACCTCAATTTCTACTGACCGATCCTTTACTTTACCTTTTGTCTTGTTCGTTGCTCCCTGTTCCTGTGTTACAGAGCTGCTGTTTGGTGCCTATCCTATTGCTGTTCGGTGCAAAAGTGCTGCTGATTAGTCAAAGTTTGTGCTGTTGACTTGGCACCTTTGGCTCTGCTGTTCGGTGGTTCATCTTGGCATTGTTTGGCCCGGTGGAAGTTGTTGTTCGGTGCTTTTTTGCAGCTGCTGATTCACGTTCATGCAGCTGGTCCTTGAATCGTCTTCATCAAACCGAGTAGCTATAGGAAACCTCTATTGATCGATCCATAGCTGTAACTTTTTCCCACAGACCAGCTGAGGCGACCATCACTTGAGGTATCGCCTACACCACGAGCACCAGCCGCCCCGGACCCATCAGATCTAGAGCAGCCCCAAGCCGTCCGACAATTTATCCGAAGTCTCTAGCAAACTGTGGTGGATTAATTCAGCCACTGTTCCGTACTCACCAGCCACTCCCGGAGTTTCCTCGACGACCAGCTGCTTCGACGAACAACTGCCCTTGTCGAGAATCCCTCCACACCGAGGAGCCGAGTCCCGCCTTGCGTACACCACAAACTGTTGTTGCCCGTGACCGCAAGTCACGCCTTAAGCCTCCAAACCCACTCTGAACCTTCGCGAGTTGAGACCCGACGTGTGGTCATTCATTGATCTGGCGAGCAATTACCCACTGGTCAGGCGTGCTCGTTGCTATTCCTAGCCGAGCCCAATAATTCCTTAATCCGTATTGGCAAACCCAGCCAACGAATTCCGGTGATATCATTATATGGCCCTGCAATTTTAATGAGTTTTCTTGCAGGTCTTGAATCGTTCCAGTAGTGGATTTCATGGTCAAGGTAAAAGTGAGATTTGATTGGTGAAGAGGGGGTTGAAGGTGGCGTTCAGATTCTTCAAAAATTCCCTGGAGCTCCACCTGTCCACGTGATTTCCTGAGTTTCCTTGCTTGTGGATTCTTTCGCAATTGGTGTTCCTAGTTTGTTGTGTCATCACCTTTCACCAGGACTCACCGAGAGCAATCCGAAGATTTGTCCGTGAACAAGCGAGCCCGAGGAGCAACTAGTCTGTCAGCGACCCGTGAGCTCAAGCTGAACCGGTCCAATCACCAAGCTTGGCGTGCAAGTTTTCACGTAAATTCAAATTAGGAAGCTTATCCGCGAATTTGGTAACGGATTCTATCTTTAGAATATTTTGCGATATTCGTTACTTAATTTGAATTGTTTGAATCTTGAACAAGATGTGATCCTTTGTGGATAGGGCAATCTTGCCCTTTATAATTCGGCAATTCCCCCTAGTTGGCCGAAAATTCATTTTCCTTTTTTATACTATAGTCTAAAGTCAAATATTTTTGTAATTTACCTTGAGTATAGTACATGCTCCCTCGTGCCTTCGTCCCTCGGAATTTGTGCATGGCCATCCGACTTCACCCTCGAAGTACGACGTCATCTGCACGATGAAATTGTCCGTCTCATCCCATAACTTTGGGACCGGACCGACCAATTTCATAATATTTAAATTCACCATCCGACCCCACCCCCGGGGTACGACGTGAATAAATTCCCTTCCGACCCTAAACTTTGGGTACGAAGCGAATTCATCGAAAATTTTCGATATTAAGGTGTACTATGCTCAAGGTTCATTATATTAGTATTTGATTCCCTTTTTTTTTCATAAATAACATAAAAATACCAAAAAATGTCATTCATGTGCATTTCATATAGTATAGTTCATACATATTTCCATGTCATGCATTGTGTCTCATCATCCATGCATTTTCATGTCATTTAGAACACAGTTTTGGCTTTGCTAGTTTAATTTGCATGTCATTTAAGCTAAAATAAAACCCACAAATTTCGCATGTCATGGTAGAATACTCTTGCTCGTCATGTAGTTTAATTAAATCATGTCGCATGTCATATAGGATGGATTTCATATTGCATGTCATGTAATTAGAATTCACGTTTATGTGCATCAAAAACCATTTTCTCAATATCATCATTTGCATGTCATATAGGTTAAGAAATCATGTCATTTAGGTTAGAATTCATATTTTTCTTCTTGCATTAAAATTTGATTTCTTTTCTAAAGTCATCATGCATGATTATCTCCTTGTCATATAGTTTCACATCATAGTTGCATTCATGCATTTGCATAGCATCCATTAAATCAAGAAAACCCCAAAAAAACATAATTGCACCTTGCTCTTAAAATTGAATCCATTGAATTTGCCAGTTCAAGAAATCTTCACAAGAATGGTACCGAAAGGGTGTTAATTGGAAAATTAACATAATCAAGTCCCCGAACTTAAATCTCTGGTTAGCAGAAAATAAAGTATTCTCCCAATACTTTATTTAGGTATCTAATCTACCTACCAAGAAAAGATTAGTGGCGGCTCCAAAACTTGAATCATTTGAACATAAACCTAAGTTGCGAATTGGTAGAGCTTGGGAGAGCTCGGACTAGGTTGGTTAATTTATTTAATTAATCTAGTAATCCATTAACCTGGAATTTCCCCGGGAATTTTTAGGTCGCGACAACGTTGAGTCTTCTATAGTTCGAGAAAGAGACCTACAAGACATGGAGGTAGATGAATTAAGGAGACAAGTGCAACAATTGTAGGAGCGATTGCAGCACGTCGAACTTCTAGAATGCGGTGATATGTGTCCTAATTCAGAATATCCTCTCTTTGATGAAGAGGATGTTAACCCCTTTGCTAGTACTCGAAGTCATTCTTTAAGTGAAAGACTTCCTCGATGTCAGTATTGACGACCCCGTGGAATTCAACAAGATTATTATGTGAAGGTTGATCTTCCTAAATTCGAAGGGATGATGAAACCGGACAAATTTATGGATTGGCTACACACTGTAGAAAGGGTCTTTGACTACAAAGAAATACCAGAAGAAAAGAGCTCAAAAAACATACGTCTATTTGGTGGCAGTACTTGAAGAAGCAAAGAGCTCATGATGGAACCACATCGTAACTTGGAAGAACATGAAGAAAGAATTGAAAAGGAAATTCTTACTAGAGAACTATTGTCAAGATACCTTCCTGAAGTTTCACCATTTCATACAAAAGGAGTTGTTCGTAAAAGAATATACAACAAAGTTTGATCACCTCATGATGCTTTGTGATGTTTCTGAGCTAGAGGAGCAAACTGTTACTCGCTACCTTGATGGACTTCAATCAGAAATCAGTAATGTTATCCAACTTCAACCTTATTGGGCTTATAATGATGTTTGTCAATTTGCACTTAAGATGGGACGACAGCTTAAAGAAGCTCGTGATAGTAGCTCTCGGTATCGGAACAAAAAGGCTATTCCAAAGGTGAGAGAGCCTCTACTCCTAAGATCGGGACAGCCGCTTCAAAATCGCTTCCTAAAAATTTTGGAGCTTTAAGTTCCAACCGTGCTAAGTGTTTCAAGTGCCTAGGGTTCAGAGGTATTGCTTCCGGTTGTCTGAATTGTAAGATCATCTCTCTATGATAAGAATATCTTGAAGAAGAGAAACATGAAGAGTCACATAGATCCCATGAAAGATCGGAGGAGGGAGATGAATTTATCTATGAAGCTCAAGGGGAGTTTCTAATCCTTTTTCGGACCTTGAATGGTACTCCTAGTGAAGAAGGCACATGGCTTCACAACAACATTTTTCACACTAGATGCACTTCTCATTGAAAGGTGTGTGATGTTATCATTGGTAGAAGAAGTTGTAAGAATGTCGTGCCTACAACAATGGTGGATAAATTGCACCTCAACACAGAGAAACACCCACAACCTCACAAGCTCTATTGACTTTGCAAAGGGAATGATGTAAGGGTTGATAAAATATTCTTATTCCATTCTCGTAGGAAAAAATATATAATGATGAGGTATAGTGTGATGTTGTCCCCATGGATGCTTGCCATTTTTTTCTAGGGAGGCCTTGGCAATTTGATCGAAAAACTAAGCATGATGGGTTCATGAAAACTTATACTTCCAATAAAGATGGAGTCAAAATCACATTGGATCCTTCCAAAATAGAGTGTGCTCCTAAACCATCCAATGAGGGAAATAATTTACTTTCTAGGGCTCCATTTGTTTCGCGGAAAACAACTTCAAGGAAAATGTTTTTCGAATTTTTCGATGTTTGGTTTGCGGAAAATAAACTAGTCAAGGAAAATATTTTCCACCCATAAAAAAAACTCCTTCTAAAGAAGGGAAAATGTTTTCCTCTTTTTGGGAAGATGAAAAAAATTCCCTTATCTTTGTTCCCTCAAATCCTTTACATTCATTTTATACTTTATTAATTTAAAAAAATTCTGAATGTTTTTTTTCCTTTTATTTTTTTGCTTTCTTTTTCATTCTCTACCGATCACCGGCCATAGCTGCTTGCCCAAGGCCGACGAGGCCGAGCCTAGCTAGCGCCTAGCTCGAGGTTGGCGAGACTCGAGCTTGCCATCCATCGACTTGTCGGTTACCAGTAGAGAAAGAAAGAGCAAAGAAAAAAAAGGAAAAAATAAAAAATAATTAAAAAATTAAGAAATTAAGAAATTTAAAAATAAAACGATAATTAAAAATTTGAATTTTCAGTATTTTTTTTCCTAGGAAAATTAATTCCTTGCCAAACGACAGAAATTTTTTTCCGGCTCATTTTTAAGTCAGCCAAACATAGGAAAACATTTGCTGAAAACATAACTTTTTTGTGAAACAAGCAGAGCCAAAATCTGAAGTTGATAAGAACATAAACGAAATTATGTTGTTCCTTCTCAAGTAGAACCTCTTCTCCAAGAATTTATGGATGTTGTTCCGGAAGAAATTCCACCCGATCTTCCACTCATAAAAGAAGTTAACCTTCTAGGCTGCGTTTGGTCATCCAAATTTCTAGTCAGGATAGGACTAGGTAGGATAGGATAAGAAATCTAGGGATTTTTTCATATCTTATCTACTGTTTGGTGAATTGGGGTTATAATATCGAATAAGTAGAGGCAAGGCGCAGCTGATATCGACTCAATTTTATTGAAACATCAGAATGCTTTAGAAATTGTTCGGTGATGAGTTTTGATTTGGAGTCAAATTCTTTGAAAATGACCCGCTGACCTTGCTCCTTGTCCTGTCAAGTGAGTAAGCAAGTGCAGAACAATAGATTATTCAGCCTCTTTTTACAAGTTGAAGATGCACTCATGCAGATCATCTAAGAGAGCTACCTTGAAAGTCGATGATGAACCTCGAGTTCTTCGTAGCATGTCGAGATCCCTTTCGAATGTTGAAAATGTTCAAGCGCTTAAAGAACAAGGAACGTGATCTCATATCACACCAAACTATCGATTAAAGAACGATGTCATGAAGAAACCCGGCTTTGCTGCCAGAGAGGCGGCCATACTTGACGATCGCCGCCTCCGAAGAGACGGCCTAGCACGGAGGAGAGGCAGTGGTTGTGGAGAAAACTTGGTTCTTCTTGTGTCTACTCTCTTGAGAAATCCTATCTAGGTCTATCCCAACCCATCCCTTAGGATATTTTTATCCAGGCTATATCTCCTTTATATCCCCTTTCTCCTATCCTAAACATCTACCAAACACATGATAGGATAAAACATATCATATCTTGATTTTTATCCTGAAGACCAAATGCAGCCGTAAGATTGTCAATTTCTATCTGGTATTACTCTTGCAATAAGTTGAAATAGAGTTTAGCTAAGAAGAGCAGGACTTCATTATGCGAAGGCTCCTCTTAGTAGAGTGGAATGTAATGCCTCGCCTCTAGCCTTGGCATTCCCTTGTGGATTGGCTGGTTTAGGGCATGACTCAATTGTTTTTCGAGATTAGGGCTTTCTTTTCCTTTATCAATTGATTCAAGGTGAGTTATAGTAAAAGAAAGTGCGTCATTCAAAATATCATCGCCATGAGACCTTAGATGGCAAGCTTCAAATAGACTTATAAGTGCACTTCTGCAATAAGTGATTCGCTGAAATTTCCTTTGATGTCCTTGAACTTGTTAAAGATTTCTGCACGGCCTATGGAAAAGTAGGAACATATGCTATCATGAGATACTACGAAAAATTCATGCTCAACATCTAGATCAATTAGAAACGATTGGAAATATGACGTACTAAACCAAGGAATTAGAAGAAAGAACTACTCACCTTTCAAAGCAAGAACATTTGAGGAACTCGGGATATGAAAATCATATAGATAAAGTTAACTCGTAAAAAAATCAAAACTAGAGTGAACTAAACATGTTAGTGATGTTGGAAATAATACGCACAAGTAAACGTATTGGGGGAAACTACGTAACATTGTTTGTCATAATCAGAAAAATTAATAGCACGAAGATGGCGATAAAAAACTTTAGTAACAATAACCAAGCCAATATTTGTGTATTAATCTTTACAAATACAGATTACAAAGAAAATAAACTTGCTAGATACTGTAAACTCGAAAAGATTTGTAGAAGAGGTGATGCACGGCTAACCGAATCTCCTTAAGGCGATTAGTTCCTGCCCACGGTGCTAAGCAGTTTCACGAACTATGCCTCCCAAGATACAACACCTTGAACCTGTTTATATCAGCACTACACGAATAGGATTCTGTCGAACACTTCTTCAAATCAGCACACTTAGCGAATAATCGAAGTGAAAAGATGAGAGGTATTTCTTCTTCGAATCTTGTTCGAATATTTTTTAATGAAGAGTAGATCAACTCAATTTATAGAGTTTGAAAGTTCATGTACGCAAGAAATACATGAATTCAAGAAATACATCAATTAAATAAGTTCATGAATTCAAAAGATACATGAATTCAACATATACATGAATTTAAGAGATACATGAGTCAAAGAGACGTATCTCGTTTTGCTCACTTTCATTCTTCCATTAACCCATTAATTACAACAATCCCCCACATTAATGGATCAACAAAATATTTTGACTCGATGAAATTTAAATGTGTCTGTGGAAGTACACTGCATCAAGATAGGTAGCTTTCACTTTGAACCTTCTTTAGTGAAAGCCTATCGAACATACTTAATTAGTCGGTAGACTAGACCTTGAATTGCCAGTTGTTGGTGTAAGCCCAGACAATAGACCTCACACAGAGTATCTCTGAATTAGATTGGTTCTCGATTGAGTTCATTCTTTCAGTCCTGAACCTCTTAGGAATCATGCGGCTTTAGAAAATCTAGCCTTTAAAGATTTTCATAGAGTCGGTCAGCTCCACGCAAATCCTGTTAAAGGTATCCTACTATACCTTGCTAGAATGTTGAAATCCATGTTATAAGAATCATTAAACGCATAGCGTAACCTTAAAACGTTGTAGGAAGCATTATTACATCAAAGGAATGGGAGACAATGCTCACACTAGAGTTTCCGAAATTTACGTTATCCTGTTGAACCTAGTTCATGGGCTCTCCAATCGCATAGGTTAGGTTTCCACCTCGGAATCTCTTTATTGGGTTAAGGCTTTTAACCCAATTCCCCTCGATCCGCAGTTAACCAGCTCTCTTGATAAGCCTTTTGTAAGCGGATCCGCAATGTTTTCTTTTGACTTCACAGAGTCCAAACAAATTATTCCATTCGAGAGCAACTGCCTTACGGTGATGTGTCTACGACGAATGTGTCTAGACTTATTGTTATATATCACATTATGTGCCCTTGCAATCGCTACTTCATTGTTATAGTGAATGCATACCGTAGGTACAGGTTTTGGCCACAACAGAATATCCTCTAAAAATCGTCGAAGTCACTCTGCTTCTTCAATAGCTTTATTCAAAGCAATAAACTCTTATTACCTCGTGGAGCGTGCTATTAGAGTTTACTTTGTAGATTTCCATGACATTACGGCACCTCTTGGCGTGAACACATAGCCACTAGTCGATTTCAATTCATCAGAATCGGAAATCCAGTTGGCATCACTATAGCCTGCCAAAATAGCTGTGTCACGCCCCGAACCCCGGGGGCGCGAACATCCCTTCCAAACGTCAGGTCAAAGGATGACATCCCAGGCATGTCATCGACCCATTTCATTTCATCTTGCAATTATGCACATGCAAAAGTAACAACAACCCCAGACAATAATACAGTAAGGATAGAAAAGCTGGAGATACAACCACAACAACAACAACACCAAACCTTTTTATTTATATACCAGTTAGCCAAAGGGAAACGTCAACTATACAAGCCCATCATCGAGCCGTTTCCTAAAACCCACAAAAAGATACCAGGTCGAGTCAGGGCTAACTACCACCAACAACTACCATACACGGTAGACTTCCAAAAAGCTCCTCCACAGCTCAACTCCCGCGCTGACTTCCGGCACCGGGTCAACCTTGATACCCTGTCATCGACCCATCGGAACTAGGACTCGGGTCCTTGACCTCCCCATCCGACATATCCGAATCCATCGCGTCTCACGTCTGAACGACCAGCCCCGCACCCAGGGGTACCTCAAACCCCCGAATCGGTCCGATGAGAACATCACCCTGAGGAACGAACTAGGCCTTGAAAAGGTGTGCCACATAGTGTGACAACCCCTCATCGACCCAGACGGTCATCACGTATTGCTCCTAGACGTCGTCAGAATTAGTGATGTGACGATAATGAATTACCGCGGATTGGTCGACGGGAACACCGAACCTAACGTGGCGCGCTGCCATTATAAGAACCTGAAAGGCGATCAGCCACAGCGTATGAGATATAAATCTCAACAAGATAACGCCTAAGTCCGACTAGGACGTTGATTCACTCAAGCAGTCCAACAAATCGAGCAAGCTAAGCCCAACAACCAAAAGACAATCACATGCAACTTACCTTGTTTTGAGCCATACGATAGATAATCCATGGCAAGGAATAAACAACATATCAATCACTCAACCAGAACACTCAGCCATAAACCATGCACAATGCAACAAGCGTGTTCCAGTTATCAAAGGCCAAGAGATACCCCACTCTCGCCACAGAACAGCCTCATTGCTAGTACTCTTCCGGATTAACCGGAGGTCGCCCTACTACGTTACAGCGACGGCATCCGATAGCTCCCTTAAATTTTCTAAGGCAGGCATACCAAGAATAAATCCAGAAGGGCTACGGACCAACACTAGTTGCGACCGGCATCTAGTCAACCGTGGTAATCCAGATGATCTATCCCCAGCACGAACTGACAGGCAACCAATAAGCCGTGGAATCAGGGACTGTAGGTCGCCGGCACACGGACTTATTAGGCAGCGACCCATGCCAACAAGGATATCGCTCGTGTCCCCAATTACGTTAAGGTGACACAATCAAACCCATCGTGTGACCACACATTCGTCACAGGCACTCAAGCCGATTCTTATTTCCAATTTAGTCCAATGCAGTCACATTCATATCATGATCAAAATCCAACCTACGGCCATTTTCATGTTCAAATCCATAATTGGTCACACGAATATTCAATTTCAGATAAACATGGCATCTCGACACTAGTGTGATCATTCAGCAATTAAGCGCAATCAACACTCAGTTCGATCCACGATCAGACACCAATAATTACCATGCACAATAAAGGAGGCAATTAACCATGGTAACTATTCCACCTAACTATGATTAACTCAACTATCCACAGTAGTTAATTATTCTACCACAGTAATTATCACTAATCATGGTAAATGATTAACCTAACCACAGTAACTATTCTAACCATGGTAACTATCTAATTTTTACTGTGGTAACTAATTAATCTAAGCATAAGTGAAATTAACGACTTAATCAAGGATTAGGGGTTAAATCACTTCGATAACTGGTGGCGACCGGGGGTGAGCGGCGGCCGCCGGTGGCGGCGGCGACGACAGAATTTTCCGGCGGCGGTCCTACGGACTCGTCTCGACATTCCTAACGCAACCACGACAACGATTCGCGACAACACTCGGACGACGGCGAACAGAGGCTGGACAGCAGCTGTTCTCGCGGAAAAACAACGACGACGGGTTCGACGAACGGGCGGAGGGAGTCGGCGAGGCGGCGCGTCTGCACCGGCGGCACGGCAGGGGCTCCGGCGGCTCTGCTGGACGGCGGCAGCGGCTAGGCAGAGGCGAAACAACGGCTGGACAGAGGCGAAGGGGCTCGGGTCGCTGCTGACCAGCGACGGCAGTAGCTGGCGAGCGGTTGAGGCAACCGCCAGGGGCTGGCTGGGCGGCATGAGGCGGCGGACAGCGGCGGCTCACGGTGGCGACTTGAAGATGATGGTGAAGAAAATGAGAGTGAACGTGAGGGAGAGGGGTGGGGCTGCCGTGGGGGTTCAAGAGAGGAGGGAGAGTGAGAAGAGAGAGAGAATAAGGAGAGAGAAAGTGTTCATAAGGGCAAAAGGGTAATTAGCCAAGGTCAAAAGTGAATAGTGATTTTTGACTATGGCATTTATGAGGTGGGTCCCACAGGTCAATCGGTAATAATTATTTCTGGCGTATATGAATAATATCGAAGGGCATTTCGGTAAACTGATAAATCAGGACTGATTTTGGATATTTGGTTCAGGGTCGAGCGCGACGCGAAGGAAATTCGACGAGAATTATCTACGGCACGACTAAACTAATCGAACTATAGATATCTACGCTTCAGTCGTCGATCAACGTCTTCCAGATTGAACGATTCTGCATCCGATAAATGTCACTAAATTTCCAACAGTCCAATATCATTCATTTAATAAGCCTTGAAATTTCAAGACGTCACAAGCTGGATATTTACCATATTGTAGAACATAGTTTTTGGTACTTTTCAGATACCCTAATACTCTCAACAAAGTATTCTAATGCTCATGACCATGAGTACTTGTATATCTGCTCAATATTCCCACTCAGTAGGAAATATCTGATCTAGTGCAATTCATAATGTACATGATGCTGTCAATTACTTACGAGTATTCCATATGCTTGATATTGTTTCCAGTATTCTTTCTTAAAGTTAAGTGTGGTAGAAAAGGATAATTCGTAACTTTAAGATTGAATCCTTTAAACCTCTAAATTATCTTTTTAATGTTATGAGATTGTGTTAAACCTAGGCCATCAGAATTCCTTAGAATTTTGATGCCGAGAAATAATATCTGCAACACCCAAGTCTTTCATCTCGAAAATCTTATTGAGAACATTCTTGGTGATTTTGACAATCTATGCCCTATCTCTAAGAATCAGCAAGTCATCAACATATAAATAAATAAGTACACATCCAACGAACGTTGATTTAGTGTACACACATTTGTAACACTTATTGATTCTATACCCATTTTGGATCATCACACGGTCAAACTTCTCATGCCATTAATTAGGAGCTTGTTTATGTCCATGCAATGATTTGACAAGTCTACACACTCTGTGTTATTGTCCCTTGACCTTAAATCCTTCAGGTTGTTCCATATAAATCTCCTCGTCGAGATCACCATTCAAGAATGCAGTTTTCACATCCATCTGATGTACCTGCAAATTGTATAGCAAAACTATAGCAATCAACATCCTCACCGATGTTATTCTTGTTACAAGTGAATAAGTATTAAAGTAGTCTGTCACGCCCCAACCCTCAGACACGTGACAACCCTTCCAAACGTCAGGTCAGAATGATAACATCCCAGGCATGTCATCGACCCAATTCTTTTTATCTTTCGATTACGCATACGGAAGCAATATAAAACCCCAGACAATAATAAAGGCAGGGATAGACAAGCAGGAGATACCACAACAAAACAGCACAACTTTTATTTATATACTAGTTAGCTAGGGAAACAACCGATCTACAAGCCCATCTCCAAGGCCGTTTCCTAAGACCCACAAAAAGATACCGGGTCGGGTCTAGGGCTAACTACCACCAACAAAAGTTACTCTCCAAAAAGAACCTCCACAGCTACGCCAGCTCACTGACCAGACCGCCATACTATGGACCTGAAAAAGCGGTTAACAACAACAAATGAGATATAAATCTCAATGAGTCAACGCCTAAGTCCGATTAGAACGTCGATTCACTCGGGCGGCCTAAACATATTACAACAAGCGATGGCAGATCAATAGCGTGCGATGCACGCCACGCTCTAGCTACCAAACAGAGGCACGGCCTAACGACCAATAAACAACCACATACAACTCACCTTACCTTGAATCACACAACAAATATCTCATGGCAATAAATCACAACAAGTCACGATACACAACCAGAACACACGTCAACCACTCAGGCACTCAGGCATTATGCAACATGCGTGTTCCGGTTATTAAAGCAAGAGATACTCCACTCTCACATCAATACAGCCCAACCGCTAGTACTCTTTCGGCAAAACCGGGCGTCGTCCCACACCATTCCGACGACGGCAACCGATAGCCCCTCAAGACCTTCCGCAAGGCTGACATATCAGGATTTCCTGTACGGAACTTCGGCCCATCACAAGCTGCGACCGGCATCCGACCAGTCGTGTAGTTTAGGACAGTACCTCATCGGCACAAACTGTCATGCAACTGATATGTCGTGTGGATCCAGCCTCGCCGGCACGGACATACCAAGCGACGAACCCCCCAGGAGTACCGCCCCATGCTCCCAATTACGTTAGGGAACGAATAACCGTCGTGTGACCACACAAACACATCAAGCAAACAAGTTGATTCTTACTTCACATTAGCCAAATGCAATCACACTCACGAGTATGCTCAAAACTCGGCTAACAGCCATTTTCATGCTCGAAATGCACAATTGTTCACACGAATATTCACTTCCAATTAAACATGGCATCTCGACACGAGTGTGATCATTCAGCGAATTCGCGCAATCAACACTCAATTCAAACCAGCAGTTAATTCAATCAGCGATCAGATACCGATTATTTAATACCAGATAAATATCTAGATACAGACTCTTTATTGCCATAATAGTTACCACACAAGTCTGAATTAACTACAGTAAATCAAATAATTAACCATGGTAACTATTCCACCTAACCATGGTAATGCAACTAACCACAGTAAGTATTTATTTTACCACAATAACTATCTACTAACCATAGTAAATAATTAACCTAACCACAGTAACTATTCTAACCACGATAACTATCTAATTTTACTGCGGTAACTATCTAATCAACTACGGTAACAAATTAAACTAATCCTAAGTGTAATTTGTTGGATCTAGCAATATCACCTAAAGGGGGGGTGAATAGGTGATTCTGAACACTTTTGGTATTTAATGCGGAAATTAATAGGTTCAGAGCATAAACTGAATAAGATCAGTAAAGAGACGTGCAGATAAACTAAACACAATAAGATGAGTTTAGGGACAGAGAAATTGTGCGCAGTGTTTATAGTGGTTCGGCTTTAGCAAGCCTACGCCCACTCTCCCACGATGACAGCCGATCGGCTAGATTCCACTATGAGTCGATGAAAGGTTACAAGAGATGTCACTCTAATTACTCTTACAAAGGAACCTCTCAAGACTGAGAATTTTAAGCTCACAAGAACAAGAGAATGTGAATCTGAACAACTCAGAACTTTGGAATTTTAAGTTCTTAAACTCCCTCGTAGCAGTCACCATTGATCTTCTTTTATACTCCTTCGACTTTGAACTAACCGTTAACAAGGTCCTTCAAAGGATCGCTCCTCAATCTCTGATTGGTACCATCAATCTTAATTGACCGAGACTGTATATAGGAAGATCCAGTAGCCGTTGGAGTAGAGTTTGAACCCTTCAGATTCAGTCGCCCATACAACCAAATCTTCAATTTCCATAAATAGAGTTCATCCAAATCTCCAAGATATCATATCCATGGAAGGTAATATCCAATCAAGGATATTCTCCTGATTTGATTGGAAAATAATCCTGTCAATCAAATCTTACAGACTTCCATAAAAAAACGCGGCCAAACCGGAAACCTGCCAAACTTGGGTCTTCAGAATCTAGTAGCGAGATAATGCAGAATCTGAACGTTGTTCAGAAGCAATCTTCTGAACCAAAGAGACTCTCTGAATCTAAACAGATTAGAATAGTGATTCTGAGGTTCTGCAAAGTCCTTGCTGACGTGTCACATAAATCTTCTCGAGATAAGTCCTCAGAGGCAACACAAACCTCCTTCTGAAGTCTTCAGAGGTAGCGCAGACTTCCTTCTGAAGTCTTCAGAGGCAGCACAGACTTCCTTCTGAAGTCTTCAGAGGCAACATAATTCTCCTTCTGAATATTGGACTTCGACTATCTCTGAAGCAGGTGTGCGACGACTACTCCTTGAGTCTGAACGCCAGTTTTGGAACATTATAAAGCTTTTGTTCACATGCTCATCGCCTGCAATAATAAATTATTTGTATTAACCAGATTCTCTTACAAGAAGGGTAGTTTTGTCAGAATCAAAATATTCAGAGGGAATGTTTTCTCAACAATCTCCCCCTTTTTGATGATGACAAAACTTCCTTAATAAAAGTTGATATATATGAAAAAAAAATTGTATCAAAGTTAAGGTCGGAAAAGATTTCAGTAATAATATGAATATAACTCAATTGAATCTTGTCAAAAGAATGTGCATCTGAATATATAAGATATGCATTCTGAGTGATATGAAGATATCACTATATGTTGTATACGACGTTGGATTTGTTTGAGCGCATAGGTATAATTTGCGTATGCGTATGTATACATCCTGCAATATGAACGTTGTATACATCTTGCAATATGAACGTGATGAGGTATTTTCTCCCCCTTTTTGTCATCAGCAAGATAATATGACAATCTACACATACGTTATCGGAGATTCACACATATGTTATAAAAAAAACGTAACATCCAGGGTGCACATAAATGGAATATCCGACAGAGATAAAATAAAAACAAATACGGATAGATTGAAAATGATTTCAAGATGAGGGAGGTAGGTTTTGTTTTGAAGAGGAGGAGGGAGCATCAACATGCTCTTCATCATCTTTCTGAGCAGCTTCAACAGATTTGCCCATATCAGCAATGTAGGTGGCAAATTCCTTGAGTTCCTGCATCTCTGGAACCTCTTTGCTGATCCTTTCATCTCTGATCAAAGTATAAGTACCAATGCTGGCCATCTCAGAGCAGAAAAGGCGACAGTATTTATGAAGCATTTCCTCAAATCTGTTCATCTTCTTTTCAATTTTCATTTCCATCCTGTCCATCCTCTGCATAACTTCAACCCGAAGTTTTTCAACTTCCATCTGAACAACACTTGGTGAAGCATTCAGTGTCCCTGCAGAAATCTGTTGGTGTTCTTCTTCCACCATCTGAGCTTTACCCTTTGAGGCTGAATCCAGAATTCTCTACGAGTTTAACTCCCCCCGAATCTGATCAGGTGTTGAATCTGAAATGATTATGATAGGTTCAGCGGTAGTAGATGCAATCTCTATGGGTTGCTCTTCAGGTATTTCGACTGGAAGTTGTTCCTTCTGAACAGCACTTTCCTCAACAGCTTTTTCCTTCTGAACAGCACGTTCGACATCAGCTTTCTCCTTCTGAACAGCAGTCAGAACCTCTTCAGTCTGAACAGCGGATTCTATAGGTTGCTCCCCCTGAATCTGAGCTGTTACAACAAGAGAGACTTCTGTTGATCCTCCAGCTGTGACAACAAATTCATCAGATTTATCAACCTCCATGTCCTCAGGTGGTGATGAGGACCTCTTCTTTTGTTCTCGAGCAACCAGAACATCAATAGTCGTTCTGTCATCTAGTTGCTCTTCCATTATCTCCACATATGCACTTGTAGCAAGCTGAGCTTCTTTTTCTGCTTTTTCACTAGTGGTTTCAGCAGCTTCTACATTTTCACTCTCATGAGTCTTATGGGGATCCTCATCTTTGTCCATAGGATCCTCCAACTCATTTGCTATTTCAGCGATCTCCTCAGCTTGACTCGATGTTTCCTGCTGATAGGACTGTATGGATCCTCTCATCATCTCTTGATGATACACTTTCCTCTTCTTCTGCTTCCTCTTCTTTTGAAGACTCACTCTGAACAGTGGTCTGTTTTCTTTTTGTGGCCTCTGTCTTCCTTCTTTTTGCAGATCTCTCACTCTCTGCATTCTGCTCTTCAAACTCAACCAGGACAGCCTCTTTGTTCTTGTTGATCCAACCACCAGCAAACTGTCTAAAACCTATCTTCTGAATCATAGACCCCCCAGCTACCATTAACTGAGTTTCATCTTGAATGAGCTTTCTAGGAATCTTGACATTTTGGAAGGACATGATCCGATAGATCAACCCTGCATAGGATAATTGTCCTTTGGTCTTTTGGACAGTCCTGTACATGTGGAGGAGGACAGTATGTGCTACTGAGATCTTGCAGCCATTCAACAGACCCCACATCAGCTTGGCTTCATATTTCGAAATGTCAGTTTTTGAAGCAGCCTTGGGTCTTAAGCTTTCAATGACAACCTTGTGCATTACAATGTGCTTTAGGGGAAAGCCATTGTAAGCAATGTGTGCCTTGGAATCTCTAGAGTAGTTCCCTTTTCCAGTTAGAGAACTGTAGGCATCATCAGGTTGCACATTAATGGGCATAAAATCCATTTCATCAACTCCCATTAATCTTGCTAGCTTCCTGACATGCAGATGATACTGGACTCCTTCAACCGTATAAAACAAGGAATCAAAATTGCTGAAACACAAGCTAGAATAAAAGTAAGCTGCCAAATCAGGAAAAGTTGGCCTCCCTGCAGTTGCAAAGTCCCTCAACTTCATCTGCTCTAGATGCTTCCTTATAGGGATACCAACCCTATCAAAATACTTAAGATCAAATACCTTGTGGGGTATAACTCCTCTTTGCTTCAGCATTTCTAATTTGTCACAATGCAACTGACTTGAAAACAGCTTGCTTTCAAATTTCTTGTCCTTGATAACCCCTCTGATTTTCTTAAAGTCTTTAAACAGTACATCGTCGTCGTCATCAGGCCTTCCCTTGGTTTCACTTTCTTCAGTTACAGCCTCCCTGATAACAATGCTCTTAGATGGAGACTTTTTAGGTTTAGAGACTCCACTTTCTACAACCGTTTCCTTTCCCTTCAGAGATACATTCTCAGGAACCACAGAGGCAATGGGTGTCACAGTTTGCAGAGGAAGTTCTGATATAGCAAGATAATCTTTCTCGCTTGCAAACTTGTGAATACTCAGCAACAACTTGACGTTTTCATCACTAGAGCCAGTGTTCTTGAAAGAATCATACAGTAGTTTTATAGAGAGAGCTAGAGCGACTCTTTCATCGAACTCAGACTGAGACAAACCTAATTCCTTTTGGGCAATGTGTCTTTCTTCTTCGTGATCAGACCCAGAGATATCAATGGATTCGGTGAGACGGGCTTTTCTGCCCTTCGTCAACCTTGACGATTTTCTTCTCAGACTAGTACCTTCTTTTGCTACTTTCTTCATGATAGATGATGATTTCGGAGCCATGGATGAGAAAGTTGGAGTTTTTGAAGAGAAATATTTGGAGTGAGCGAGAAGGAATGTAAACAGAGAGAGAAATCAGTTTTTAGGGTTTGAGAGAAGATTGTGATATTTGATAGAGGTGCCGGTTCAAGGCCTTATGAAAGTTTTGAAAAACCGTAAAGCGGTTATTTTTGGAAATAAAATCAATTTAAAATCAATTTAAAATAAAATCCAAACATCAATCCAATGATACAGAATTATTCCAATCAATCAACAAGGCATATATTGGAGAATGTAAATTTAGGGAACGTACCTTGGATTCTTGCCTTATCAAGAATTTCTAAATATAAAGAGGTGTAAGATGAACTAACCTTGCTTCTGAAGTACTAAAAATATGCTTCTGAACAAAGGTTATGTAAATTTGCTTCTGAACTCTGCTTGAGTTCTGCTTCTGAGCAATTTTGCTTCTGACCTCTGCTTCTGAGCAGTTTTGCTTCTGAGCAGTTTTGCTTCTGACCTCTGCTTCTGAATTGTTTTGCTTCTAAGCTCTGTCAATCGACCTGTACTCAATATATCTTAAGAAAAGGATTAGTAATAGCTAATTCGTTTCGGATAAAATTGAAAGACTCTTTGTCAAGAGGTTTAGTAAATATATCTGCGAGTTGATTCTTTGTATCAACATACTGAATGTGAACATTTTCATTCTGAACATGATCGCGAATAAAGTGATGTTTGATCTCGATGTGCTTCGCTCTTGAGTGAAGAGTAGGATTCTTGGTTAAATTAATGGCGCTTGTATTGTCGCATTTGATCTCCACATTTGAATCCTCAACTCCATAATCTCTTAGCTGTTGTTTTAACTATAGGATCTGAGCACAACAACTTCCAAGAGATACGTATTCAGCTTCTGCTGTACTGAGAGCAACTGTGCTTTGCTTTTTGGAATACCAGGAAATAAGCATATTTCCCATAAGTTGACAGGTTCCTGAAGTGCTTTTCCTGTTGATTTTACATCCGGTGAGATCTGCATCTGAATATCCCTTCATAATGAAATCAGAATCCTTTCAATACCAAAGACCATAAGCTAGATATGTTCCAATATATTTGATAATTCTTTTGATTGCTGTAAGATGCGATTCTTTTGGACATGATTGAAATCTTGCACATAAGAAGACGTTATAAAGAATATCTAGCCTTGATGCAGTGAGATATAGAAGCGATCCAATCATACTGCGATAAAGCTTCTGATCAACATCTTTTCCTTGTTCATCTTTATCAAGCTTAGACGAATGAGACATTGGTGTTTCCGTCTTCTTACAATTTTCTAAGCTGAATTTCTTGATAATTTCAAGAGCATATTTCTCTTGATGAATGAATATTCTTTTCTTGGTTTGTTGAATCTGAAGTCCAAGAAAGAATTTTAATCTTCCCATCATACTCATTTCGAATTCATCGTGCATTGCTTTAGAGAAATTCTTGCATAGATATTCATTAGAGGAGCCAAAAATAATATCATCAACATAAATCTGAACAATAAGAATAGCCTTACCCTGCTTCTAAATAAAGAGAGTAGTGTCAACATTACCTTTAGTGAACTTTTGTTCAGATAGAAAATTGATTAACCTTTCATACCAAGCACGAGGTGCTTGCTTTAATCCATATAAGGCTTTCTTTATGGAATATACGAGATCCTTTCCTCTTGGTTTCTCGAAGCCAGGAGGTTGCTCGACATAGACTTCTTCTTTGATGTAACCGTTTAGGAATGCACTTTTCACATCCATCTGAAAAAGTTTAAAGTCATTGTAACAAGCATAAGCAAGAAGTAGCCTTATAGCCTCTAACCTTGCAACTGGTGCGCAGGTTTCATCGTAATCTATTCCTTCTTCTTGAGAATATCCCTTTGCCACAAGTCTTGCTTTGTTTCTAACCACCTTTCATCTGTCGTCCATTTTGTTTCTGAACACCCATTTTGTTCCTATTATAGGACGATTTTTGGGTCTTGAAACGAGCTCCCAAACATTATTGATCTTGAATTGATGAAGTTCTTCTTGCATGTCATTGATCCAATTTTCATCAGTAAGAGCTTCTTCAATCCCTTTAGGCTCGATTTCAGAAACTAATGCTATATTGCTCATTGCTTCCTTGAATTTCGATCTGGTTTTGATTCTTTCATCCAAACTCCCCATTATTAGTTCCTTGGGGTGACTGGATTTATGTTTCCAGTTTTTGTTGAATTTCTCGTCTTGAGCATCACTTGGATCATTAGATTCAGATGGTATCACCTCTGGTTCTTCTGCGGTTTGTTGGCTTGTTTCTTGATTCTGAACTTCTTTAGAAGCATGATTCTCTTCTGAATTTTCTTCTGGTTCTGAACCTTGATGTAGTGACGAAACTTGAACATATTCAGATTGATCATTCTGAGTCTGAATATTTTCATCAAACTTGACATTCATTGATTCTTCAACACATCGAGAGTTTTTGTTGTAGACTCTATATGCTTTGCTCGTTGTAGAATATCCTAGAAATATTCCTTCATGTGACTTCTCATCAAACTTACCAGCTCGATCATTTGCATTTTTCAGAATGAAGCATTTACAACCAAACACACGGAAGTATGCTAAATCTGGTTTTCTCTCTTTAAAAAGATCATAAGGAGTTTTCTCAACGATTGATCTTAAGGAGACACGGTTTAAAATGTAACATGTTATTGACACAGCCTCTGCCCAGAAATGAGATGCAATTTTACTTTCGATCAAAAGAGTTCTCGCCATTTCTTGTAGAGAACGATTTTTCCTCTCCACAACCCCATTTTGTTGAGGTGTGTAAGGAGATGAAAAATTATGCTGAATTCCAAACTCATCACAAAAAATAGAAAAACTTTGGTTTTCAAATTCTCCCCCATGATCAGTTTTGATGCAGGAAATAGAGTAACCTTTCTCATTCTGAATCTTTTTAGAAAATTTTAAGAAGGATGAGAAAGCATCATTTTTGTGCGGAAGAAATAAAACCCATGTAAATCTGGAGTAATCATCAACTATGACAATGCAGTATTTCTTATCTCCAAGACTCAGTGTTTTGTTAGGACCAAAGATATCCATATGAAGCAACTGCAGAACACGTTCAGATGATACATGATTAACAGATTTAAAAGAGCTTTTTACCTGCTTCCTAAATGTGCAGTGTGACGTCCCGGAATTTCAAGGCTTATTCAATGAATAATATTGGACTGTTGGGATTGAGTGACATTTGTCGGACGCGGAATTGATCATTCTGATGATCGTTAGCCGTCGATCGAAGCGTAGTTAATTTAAGTTCGATTAGATTAGGCGCGCCGTAATTAGTCTTCGCCGTATTCCTTCGCGCTCGAGTCGACCCTGAACCAAATATTCTGAACCAGTCCTAAATCATCAGATTATCGAAATACCCTCAGATATTATTCATATACGCCAAAAACAATTAATACCGAATGACTGCGGGCCCCGCATCATAAATGCATGGTCAAATCACCTTTTTTGACCCCTTGGATATTACAAGAATGCCATTTGACCTTGGAAAAGTCCAAAATGCCCTTGAAGACCATTTTCTCTCTCCTCTCTCTCTCTCTTCCCTTTCTCTCTCTTCCTTCTTGGTTTTCTCACGCACGGCAGCACATCTTCACGCCCAATCCACCATCTTCACTTCATCTTCTTCATCTTTGTCTCACGTTCGTCGTTGCCGTGGACCGCCGCCGCCCACCGAGCAGCCGGCCACCCTCCCGCCGCCGCGCCTAGCCTCCGCCGTCGCCATGCCGCCCCAGCGTGCTGTTGTCGCTGCTGTTTGGCTGCTGTCCAAGCGCCGCCGAGCCTCGCCGTCGTCCGCCGAGCTTCACCGGAGCCACCGAGGACCCGCCGAACCTTGGCCGAAGCTCCACCGAGCTTGCCGGCCGCTCGTTGAGCCCCGTTGTCGTCGTTTAGCCTCTGTGCAGCTGCCGTTCGTTGTCGTTCGGTTGTCATTTTGGAAATCCGACACCGTGGTTGCATCCGGATCGACGAGGGGAGTCCGTAGGAGCGTCGCCGGAAAATTCGCCGCCGCCGCCGCCGTTCACCGCCGGTCGCCGCCAGTTTAGGAGTGAGTTAACCCCTAATCCCTGATTAGGCTGTTAATTGCACTAATTAGATTAATTAATTAGTTACCGTAATTAGATTAAATAGTTACCGCAATTAATAGATAGTTATCGTGGTTAGTTAGTTAACTGTGGTTAGATTAATTAGTTACCATAGTTAAATTAGATAGTTACTGTGGTAGATTAATTAACTGCTGTGGTTAGTTGAATTAACCGTGGTTAGGTGGAATAGTTACCATGGTTAATTGCATGTTGTTGTGCCTAGTTTGTGGCGTCCGATCGTGGATTGGACTAAGTGTTGATTAGGCATTAAATTGCTGAATGATCACACTAGAGTTGAAATGCCATGTTAAATAGAAATTGAATATTCGCCTGACCAATTGTGATTTTGAGTGTGAAAATGACCGTGGGCCAGGTTTGAGTGTGAAAATGGCTGTTGGTCAAGTTTGAGCATAAAATTGGCCGTGGGCCAAGTTTGAGCATAAAAAAATGAGATTTGGCTTAAGAGCCGGTTTTAAGCGCGAGGTCATGCAGTAGTTTCACTGTCACCCTAACGTAACTAGGGGCACAGGCGATACCCTTGTTGGCATGGGTCGCCGCCTGATAAGTCTGTGTGCTGGCGACGTACAGTCCGGGATTCCACGGCTTATTGGTTGCCTGTCAGTCCGTGCCCGGCGACGGACCGTCTGGATAACAACGCTGATGAGATGCCGGTCGCAACTTGTGTTGGTCCGTAGTTCCTCTTGGAATTATTCCTGGTGTGCTCGCCTTAGGGGTCTTGAGGGAGCCATCGGATGCCGTCGCCGTTAACGTTGTGGGACGACACCCGATTAATCCGGAAGAGTACTAGCAGCGAGGCTGTGCTTTGGCGAGAGTGGGTTATCTCTTGGCCGGCTGACCGGAACGCGTTTGTTGCATAATGCATGAGTATTGCTGAGTGTTCTGGCTGATTGGTTGATGCATTGTTTATTCCTTATCATGTTGTACTTGTCGTATGGCTCTAGGCGAGGTACGTTGCATGTGGTTGTTGTTCTGATGTTGGGTTTAGTTCGCTAGAATGGTTAGGCTGTGAATCAACTTTCTAACCAGACTTAGACGTTGACCCGCTGAGATTCATATCTCATGCGCTTGGCTGATCGCCTTTCAGGTCTTCGTGATGGCCGCACGGGTTGAGCTGTGGAGGAGCTTTGGAGGCCGTGTTGTTTATAGTCGGTAGTGTAGCAGTAGTGTATCGGCTGTAGTGCGCCCTGACCCGACCCGGTATCTTTTTGTGGGTCTAAGGGGATCGGTCCAAGATGGACTTGTGTAAATTATGTGTGTATTGTGAACTAATCAAGCAAACGAATGAAAAGTGTTTGTTGTTGTTGTTTGTTGTAGTTCCTATTTTTTCTATCCCTGTCGTTGTTGTCTGGGATTATTGTTCGCTTCCGCATGTGCTTAATTATAAGATAAAAGAAATGGGTCGATGATTTGCCTGGGACATCATCCTTTGACCTGACGAAAGGAAAGGGTGTTGCGCGCCCGGGGCTCGGGGCGTGACATGCAGGCTGAGCAAAGCTTAAATTTCTCAAACTTTGATTATGGTAAACCTCGAACTAGTTTCTTGGATGATAGCTTCGAGATATGCTTGATACTGATGTGGCCTAGCTTTTTGTGCCATAGTTTAGATTCATCTTTGATAGAAATAAGACACTTGATGTCTTCAGAATCAACATTCAGAAGGTAGATGTTTCCATGACGTCTACCAGTGAAAGTTTGCTTCTTGTCTTAGCTAACACCTGAGCATTCTGAGTCTTGAAAACAAATTTGATAACCAGAGTCACAGAGTTGACTTACTGAAATCAAATTGTATTTGAGTCCTTTGACAAGAGGGACATTGTTGATTGTGAGATTTTCGATTTTTACAGTGCCTTGGCCAATCACTTTGCCTTTATTCTTTCCACCAAACGACACACTTCTACCATTGTAATCTGAAAGTTGAATGAAGTTATCTGGATCACCAGTCATGTGACTTGAGCATCCACTATCCAGAAACCATTTATCTTTTCTCTTCTTTGGTACATGCAGGTAGAAAGTAACTTACTATTTCTTTGATACCCAAGTTTTCTTGGGTCCATTTGAGTTAGTCACAGTAGATATCTTTCTATTAACAGGTCTCCATACCATCATGCAATTATTTCTAACGTGATTTCTAGCACCGCAGTTTTCACAATGCATTGGATAAAACGATTTTGTAAACTGCTTTTAGAAATGCCATTGATATGCAAATTTGGAAGGTTTATGGGAAATCCTTTCATTTATTTCCGGAAACTTATTTTTGAAATTATTTTCCTTTTTGAAACCAAGACTAGATTTGTTGCCATACGGAATTTGTCTGGAAATAATGTTTTCTAAGTTTTTTGAACTTTAGGAAAATTTCTTTGAGGTATTTTCGATTTGGGTTTTCAAGGAATCATTTTCTTTAAAGATCAAATCACGATTCTCCTTGATTTGATGAAATTCCTTTTGCAAAAATTCAATCTTGTCTTTTTGAGAATCATTCTGTTGCTTCAAAGACGAAACTTCCTTTTTCAAAATGGAAACCTTTTTGAGAGCTTCTTTATAATTTAAGCACAACTCATCAATGTATTCCAACACTTCATCTGGTATTTCAGAAGGATGTACCTCAACATCTGAATCTGAATCTAAATCTGAATCTGACTTTGCCATAAGACATATGTTAGCATAGTCATCCTCGCTTTCTTCAGAATCGCTTAGAGTTTCTACCTTCAATGCCTTTTTATATTTCTCATACTTAATCTTGTCTTTCTTCAGAGAGGGACAATTGGGTTTGATGTGTCCTGCTTTCTTACAGTGGAAACAGATTACATCTTTGTCTTCCTGTTTGTCATTTCTCGATTGTCTTTGATCATTCTGTCTAAATGATTTCTTCCCTTTGAAGTTTCTACCTCTTCGAGCCATCTTTCTAAACTTCTTCACCATGAGAGCAAGTTCTTTGTCATCTTCATCTTCATCTTCTGAATCTGGCACTTCAAAGTTAATTTCAGATTTTAAAGCAATGGACTTCTTACCTTTTGAATCTCTTGTTTTGTTGGTGCGCTCAGTCTCATAAGATTGTAAAGTTCCGACTAGCTCATCAATAGATAGAGGTCATATTGTTTGACATTCCTGTATTGATGGCTTGATGTAATTCCAGTCATCTGTAAGTTCTCGAAGGATCTTTCTCACTTGCATTGGTTCTGCTACAGGGGCGCCTTGCCTTGCAAGACCACTTGCTAGAATTTGAAACTAATCAATCATTTCAGGAATTGATTCATCGTGCTTCATTTTACAGGCTTCGTAATCACTTAGCATGAATGCTAAGAGTTGTTTCTTTCACTCTGTCAGTTACTTGGTATGTGACATGAAGTCTGTCCCATATAGCTTTGGCTGAATCTTCTTCTGCAACTCGATTATATAGAGGAATAGATAAGGCGCAGAAAAGTGCATGCACAGCTTTAGAATCGAGTCCTTGTCTTTTTGTTCTTTTTGAATCTGACAGTGTTGTAGTAACATTTGTATTGTTGTTTCCTTCATTTCCAGTGGAGGGGGTTGCTGTTACAGCAGGAATTACTCCATTGACAACAACATCCCACATCATATCATCTGATGCCTTGAAGAACCACTTCATTTTGTTGCACCACATATTGTAGTCTTTCCCGTCAAAATAGGGTGGTTTGTTGCTGAAATGTGCATCACTAGTTCCTATGAAATTATTGCTAGACATGATAGATCGTTAGCTCTGAAGTAAAACACTTCAAAATAATGAGCAACCAAGCTTTGATACCAATTGTTGGATCTAGCAATATCACATAAAGGGGGGGTGAATAGGTGATTCTGAACACTTTTGGTATTTAATGCGGAAATTAATAGGTTCAGAGCATAAACTGAATAAGATCAGTAAAGAGACGTGCAGATAAACTAAACACAATAAGATGAGTTTAGGGAAAGAGAAATTGTGCGCAGTGTTTATAGTGGTTCGGCTTTAGCAAGCCTACGTCCACTCTCCCACGATGACAGCCGATCGGCTGGATTCCACTATGAGTTGATGAAAGGTTACAAGAGATGTCACTCTAATTACTCTTACAAAGGAACCTCTCAAGACTGAGAATTTTAAGCTCACAAGAACAAGAGAATGTGAATCTGAACAACTTAGAACTTTGGAATTTTAAGTTCTTAAACTCCCTCATAGCAGTCAGTATTGATCTTCTTTTATACTCCTTCGACCTTGAACTAGCCGTTAACAAGGTCCTTCAAAAGATTGCTTCTCAATCTCTGATTGGTACCATCAATCTTAATTGACCGATACTGTATATAGGAAGATCCAGTAGCCGTTGGAGTAGAGTTTGAACCCTTCAGATTCAATCACCCATACAACCAAATTTCAGTTTCCATAAATAGAGTTCATCCAAACCTCCAAGATATCTTGTCCATGTAAGGTAATATCCAATCGAGAATATTCTCCTGATTTGATTGGAAAATAATCCTGTCAATCAAATCTTACAGACTTCCATAAAAAAACGCGGCCAAACCGGAAACCTGCCAAACGTGGGTCTTCAGAATCTGGTAGCGAGATAATGCAGAATCTGAACGTTGTTCAGAAGCAGTCTTCTGAACCAAAGAGACTCTCTGAATCTGAACAGATTAGAACAGTGATTCTGAGCTTCTGCAAAGTCCTTGCTGACGTGTCACATAAATCTTCTCGAGATAAGTCCTCAGCGGCAACACAAACCTCCTTCTGAAGTCTTCAGAGGCAGCACAGACTTCCTTCTGAAGTCTTCAGAGGTAACACAATTCTCCTTCTGAATACTAGACTTTGACTATCTCTGAAGTAGGTGTGCGATGACTATTCCTTGAGTCTGAACGCCAGTTTTGGAACATTATAAAGCTTTTGTTCACATGCTCATCGCTTGCAATAATAAATTATTTGTATTAACCAGATTCTCTTACAAGAAGGGTAGTTTTGTCAGAATCAGAATATTTAGAGGGAAGGTTTTCTCAACATAATTAACGACCTAATCAGAGATTAGGGGTTAACTCACTCGGCGAATAGCGGCGACAATCGATGTCAATCGACGGTGAGCGGCGGCGAACGGCTCAACAGACTCATCTCAACCTCACGAACGCGATTACGACGACGGCGAACTCTGGTGACACACGAATGGCAACGAACCAACAACGGATAGCGGCGGTTCAAGGCGAACGGCGACAACGATGACGGAGCTTAAATTGAAGTGAAACGCGCCGGTCTCCACGACCAGCCTCTATGCAGCTCATTTCCACTAAAATCTAGAGGTTTCTTCGACGATCAGCCTTCAGATCCTCGTAGCCCTTGATCTTACAGTCGCATAGGAGAAAACGGAGCATGATTCGGCCTCCAAACGAGCTCAAATGAGCAATTTCTTCTCGAGCGCGCGTAGAAAAATGAGACGAAGAGAGCTCTCGGGTTGGCGGGAAGTTTGGCCGAAAATGAGAGAGAGAGAGAGAGAGAGAGAGAGAGAGAGAAGATGAAGCTCTTGAAGGGCAAAATGGTAATTTGACAAAAAGTCAAAAGGTGAATAGTGATTTGAGATATTTACTATGCATTAATGGCGCGGGTCTCGCGGTCAAATCCGCATTTATGGCTTCTGACTTATATGATAATATCCGAGGTCATTTTGGTCAATCGGCAATTTAGGATTGGTTGGACATTTGGCTTAGGCTTTCGAAGATATTTCGTTCAAGGTTAGGCTCGGGCGCAAAGGAAATTCGATACTAATATCTACGGCGCGACTAAATTAAACGAGCTCTAACGAATTACACTACGAGGGCTACTCAAAGCTAACTAGGACAAACAATTCCGCATCTAATAATTGTCACTCGATTTCCAAAAATTCAATATTATTCATATTTACAAGCCTTAGAATTTCAGGACGTCACATAGTCTAGACCATCTTTTTGTCTAAATCCTTTAGTAACAAGCTATGCTTCGTACTTATCAATGGAACCATCAACTTTACGCTTATTCTTGAATATCAATTTGTATCCAATTGGTTTATTTCCAGATGGAAGATCAACAAATTCTCATGTATGGTTACATAGGATAGAATCAATCTCATTGTCAATAGTTTCATTCTAGAGAGGAGCATCTGGAGATGACATCGCCTCTTTGAACGTTTGAGGCTCACCTTCTAACATGTAAGTCGGAAAGTTAAGTCCGAAGAATTTTGCAATCCGCGACCTCTTTGCTCCTTCGAAGTTCGGCGTCCTCAGCCTCAACTTCATCATTCTCAGATTATAAATTTCTGAATCATTTCTAAGAAGGTTCACCCTGATTTCTTTTCGCTGGATATATATCCTCGATGAATTCAACATCCATTGATTCTAGGATAGTATTGGCATGGATTTCCCCATTTTTTATATTTGTCAACCAAAAATCTATATGCGTTGCTATTTTGAGCATAACCGATGAATATGTAATCCACCATTGTAGGTCCCAACTAAGATTGTCTAGGAGGAAGAGTTGCCACCTTGGCTAGGCACCCCCCACACTTTCAAAAAATTGTAGGATGGTAGTCTTCCATTCCATAACTCATATGGAGTCTTACCAGTATTCAGGTGGGGTATTTTTTTAAGAATATAGTTTGCAGTTAGAACTGCTTTTCCCCACAAGTGCTGTCACGCCCCGACCCTCGGGTACGCAACAACCCTACCAAACGTCTCAGGTCAAAAGGACGACATCCCAAGTACGTCATCAACCCATTCGTTTTATCTTGCAATTAAGCGCACGCGGAACGAACAACAACCCAGACAACAATAAAAGTAGAGACAACTATCAAGAGAACAACAAACAACAATAGCACAAAACATTTTATTTATATTCAGTTAGCTCAAGGGGAAGCGAACAGATCTACAAGCCTACTCTTCAAGGTCGCTTCCTAAGACCGACAAAAAGATACATGGAGCTAACTACCACAACTAAAAACTACCACCAAAAAGAACCTCCACAGCCACGCTCGCTCACTAGCCGTGATCACCAGGCCAACCGTGGTGCTCCGGCGGAGTCAGGATTAGGGTCTACTATCTTCCCGTCCGGTGTATCAAAATCCAGCGAGTCCCATGCTCGGATAACTGGGGTCCCGGTCGGGGGTCCCTCAAATCCCCGGACTAACCCATAGAGAGCATCACCGTGACGCATGAACTAGGCCCGGGTGAAGTTGTCAATCCGTAGTTGTTGACCGACGTTTGTACAAACAGACTTTTGGCGATGGAGGAGTGAAGTAGGGGCGATAGGTGACCCGAACCTTCTTCCCAGAACTGTGTATTTTGTGTGTTGTATGATGTGCCCACTAAAATAGTGATATGTATATTTGGTAAACTAGTGGTACAAATAAATGACGGATATGTATTTGGTAAACTTGTGCGATATGTGTCGGGGATGATGTGAAGAGAAAATTTGTATTTACGCTTCTGCATGCTAATTAATAAAGAAAAGATATAATTGAAAAGGACACGTGTAGTGCGTGACGTGCTGGGGCGTCACACCAGAGGCCGGTGGCGGGCGATCGATAGCAGGTGGACGGCGATAGGGAAACAAGAGAGAGGGAGATCGCACGCTAGAGAGAGACAGTGAGCAATGAGAAGAATACTTATTTTTATTTCTGTTCCAGAAATAGAAAAATATAAAATTTATACTTCTTTTTTTTTGTTCCAAACCTACTTCTGAGCCAAAAATTTGTCCCTAAAATAGGAAAATGAAATTGCATTACCAAACAAATTTTTGTTCCAAACATGTTTTCCGGATTAGAAAAAAAAACAAAAAAACAAAAAAACAGGAAACTAGAAGTGTCATCGGGCGCGGCCTAACTACCCGCTCTTGTTTTGTTCCTCCTCCTTATATTCATATACTACTGGGCCCAGCAGAACTGTTTTCACTTCCAAATCAACATCTGCGCTTTCTGTACCTCTTCGCATTCCCTAACCCTTCTTCGCATTCACCACCTCATCATTCCTTCCACTATGATTCTTTCCACGCAAAAAGAACGAAGATGATTTCGATAAGGGGAGAAAAGGCGTGATTTGGCTTAGAGTTGGAGCTTTGAAATTTTTTAAGGTAACAGTTATTATTCTTTCTAGTTAAGGTAACAGGGTGCATGAGCTTCCGTGGAACTTTTTTATAATGTTTGAGATTGAAAGTTGGAGCTGTAAAATTTTTGCTTCAATTGTCTCCATGATAGAGCATAAAAGGTACTACAAAAGTGATTGAGAAAAAAAAATTATGGCACTCATCCATGCAAAAATTATAACACTCGTAACATCGTCCAAATAAAAAAACATGTACCTTCAACTTTGAAACGAATCTGGCCAATGTCCTTCTAACACCGTTAAAACGGGGAATATCCCGTTAAATTTCTCTCAAAAGTTCAATTTTGCCCATTTTCTCTTTTTTTGGTTGTCAGTGAGATTTTTAACTTTCTTAATCTTCAACAGTCTGTTCTGATGCACTTAGAGTTGGCGAACTCGGAATGGGCTGAAATTTGGTTGGCTGCATGGAAACGGATCGCTGATCAAAACTCACTGCTATGCTGTGAACGATGTCGTATTTTCAGGTTTCGTAGTCGTTTTGATAGGGTTTTAGGTAATTTTTGTAATTTCAGCAGCGTTTTCGTAATTTTGTGTTTCCTGTTTAATTAGGGTTAACATTATATAAAATGGTGTTTTTAAGATTCAGATAGCAAACTTTTGCTATTGATTTTGATAATCGTATTCGAAAGAATAAATTATTTCTCTTTACAAGTTCGAATTTCTATTGCATTTCGGCGTCATGTTCTTTAATCATACTAGTGTTGGAACAGGTGCACGGCACATGATCTTGTCATATTGGGCTTTAAATTTTCCACCAGGACTTTTTAGCCCTTGCCCACTATTGTTGACTCCTCTCAGTCTCTGTGCACCTCCATGTTCTGATTTTTGGCGTCTTCCTTCGTTTCCCAGAAACACGCCTTCAACGACCCAGCATTGACTTTGCTCTTCTTCTCTTTACCTTGAGAATTCATAGTCGATCTTCCTTCACTAAACCTCCCAATTAGCTTTTTCAGAGAAGCGTGGTTCTCGTCTGTGAGTGAATACAGCTGAGAGGATCGGCCAACAGATGGAATTCAAAGGAAGTCAGGCTCTAACGATCATCCTTGCTTTGACCGTGGGAGGACTGTAAGTTCTCTAATTGGACTTCTGTTCGAGCTATTGTTGACAGATAACGCACAAAAAGATGAAACTTTTCTCCTGTGCATGATTGATGCAATTCAGCCTGCTTGTTCGCTTTAGATTCTTATTTTTACGTCTCGATCAGGTTAAAAGTTTGTAATTTTTGGCAGGGCTCTGAGACATCTCACGAAATCAAAGGGAAGGGACTCGGAGTCAACCTCGAGACCGGAGGATGCGTCTGGAGAAGAAAACGAAGCATCGAGGAGGGACTTGGAGTCTACCTCGAGAACGGATGATGCATCTGGAGAAGAGTACGATGTGTTTTTGAGTTTCAGGGGAAGCGACACGCGCCTAAATTTCACTGATTACCTTTATAAGAGCATGGTACGTGCAGGAATCCGCGTTTTCCTTGATAGCGAAGAACTCGAAGATGGTAAAAAAATCAGTGAAGTTTTGAAGGCTGTGAATGAATCTCGGATCTACATACCCATCTTCTCTCGGAACTTCGCTTCTAGTATATGGTGTCTTCGTGAGGTAGAACGCATGGTAGAATGTCATTCAAAATCAGATGGAAAGAAGGAGATCATCCCCATTTTCTATGACGTGAAGACTGATGATGTGAAGCTCAGAACCAATCTGTACAATAAGGCCATACTCAAGCACAAGAAGATGAAGAAGTTTGACTCCTCCGAAGTGCAGCAGTGGGAAAGTGCCCTTAAAACGGTGGGAAAGATAATTGGTCGGGAACTTCAAGGCAAGCGGTACATTTCTCCTCAACTTTTTATGGGTAATAAGCACAATATTTATGTTTCAAGTTGATCGAAAAGGTAATAAGCACAATATTTATGTTTCAAGTTGATCGAAACTGCGTATGTATGGAAGAAACTGTGTCCAAATTTTCCAAACTTATAGCCCTATGTCATTACAATAAATGTTGGGAGTTGCTAGCCTGACAGTACTGTCAGAGTATCAGGCTAGCAACTCCCATAAATGTTATTGTGATCGAGACTGAAATTGTGCTCGAGCCTACAAAAGGAAATGAGATTTGGGTGAAGGTGGTCTTTACCCGCACAAAACTATGTCAAACCCAACCTGTACCAAAAAATGATTTCCAGTTCAACTGATTATGATGCTTAATTTCCATTTGTTTAAGTTGTTGAAATATCCGAGTTATATGTATCCACATATTCCCTAGAGTCCTGTTGTCTATCCTGTGTTTGACTGAAACGATATTTTCACGCTTTGCTGCAGCCAAGGAGAAGAAATTGAATCAATTGTTGAACAGGTCTCCCGTAAGCTTAAAACTAGACACAAGAGTGTGCCTGAACATTTGGTTGAAGATAATGGTCAAGTGCAAGCCATACTGAATTTGCTGGATGTTGGCTCTGATGGTGTACGTTTTGTTGGTATTCATGGCCTGGGTGGGGTTGGAAAAACAACTCTTGCCACAGTTATCCACAACAAATTAGCTTCTCACTTTGAAGGCTGCAGTATCCTTAAAGATGTTCGAGCACATTGGCAACCTCTTGGTGGTCCTTTAGACTTGCAGAAAAAACTCTTATCAGATTTTGTCAGCTCTGCGGTTACTGACCAAATTACAGATGTCGATCATGGAATCAAGTTGATCGAAAGAGTATTTAGGAATAAAAAAGTACTCATCGTACTTGATGATCTAGACAAGATAGAGCAACTCGAAAAACTAGCTGGAAAATCTGACTGGTTTGGTCCAGGTAGCAGGATCCTCATCACAACTAGGGACAAAAGCATCCTGACGACTCAAGTGAAAACATCCAGTAAAGAGGTCCTAACTCAACACGAAGGGATTTCGTGTTATGAAGTTCGTGAAATGGATGATGATCTAGCACTTCAGTTGTTTTGTAAGCATGCTTTTAGAAGTGACTTTCCTATAAAAGATTATGACGCTCTTTCAAAGGATATTGTTCGTAAAGTGGCTGGGCTTCCTTTGGCTATCGAGGTGATAGGTTCATCTCTTTATTACATGGGCTTTGCCTTGGAGACACATGGTGATAAAAGAAAGCTATTGGAAGAGACGTTGAAGCAGTTAGATGAAGGTCCTATTAAGGGTGTCCGAGATGTATTAATAATAAGTTACGAAGGATTGGACAAGAAGCAAAAAGAAGTATTTCTGGATATTGCTTGCTTCTTCACCAACGCGGACCAAACATATCCAGTTATCATGTGGGATGATTGTAATTTTTATCCTCAGACTGCAATTCGTGTCCTCCAAATACGTTCCTTGATAAAAATTAGAGATAATAAGTTTTGGATGCATGATCAATTGCGAGATCTGGGAAGGCACATCATCCTTGAAGAGTATCCTCGCAAATTGAGTAGGGTGTGGATTCATGAGGATGTTGTAAAACTACTGGAGAGAAAAGAGGTAAAATGGAAGAGTATGTCACATAATTTTTATTTGGTAGTAGAAACCTCTTGAATTATGTCTTTTATTTAATAGTTAGCTTTGTTTAACTTTCAATTTGTCTTGCGAGTGAGACAGCTACAAAGCGCCAATACAAGTGCTGTCCGAGAAAAGTCAGTAGAAAACTAGCTGTATGAAGAACATTTAAATTACTTTCAATCACAATTCTAGAGAAAGCCAAAAACTATGAATATTGGAATTGATATGCTAATTATATTTCTTGAAAAGGAGAAAATGGGAAATGGTTTTTGTAAGATATCTTCCAATGGAAGCTGAAATATTCGTTGATGGTATGAACGTAAACATGTAAGTCTACTTGCTGGGAGAATGCGTGTGCCATGGTAGTTTCCCTGATGGAGAAATCGTCTACCAATGTTCATATGCTTCCTTTCTTTATAGCTTTGTACGAGAGTCAAGCATTGTGCTCCAAATTAATCTTGAGTCTCTGTTGGCAGATAAATCAAGATGTAGAAGCACTAAGCCTGACATCCGGTGGCTGCAACCGCAACTTAGCACCTGAAGAATTGGCTGCTCTACCAAATCTTAGGTTCCTTCGAGTGGAGGGCATTGATTTTTCGGGCAACTTCGGGAATCTTCATTTAGAGCTGAGATGGCTTTCTTGGCAAACATGGCAAACAACTTTCCATGCGAAGAATTTACACTTAAGTAATTTGGTCGTGCTCGACCTTTCGGATAGCAAGATTGAAGGTGGTTGGTGTGGGTGGAGCCAAATGAAGGTATAATATCATCACCTCTTTCACGATGAATGAAGCGATGATAGATGCAAAGTATATATTTTACTTCATTCTATCATTACCTCATAGGATTGACATAATGATTGCATGCACTCCCCATATCATCTGAGTGTAGAATATATTTTGCATGAGAAAAGCATTCAATATCTTATTCATCCAATATGATTTGAATGACGTGAAGTTTGATTTAAGTTTTAGTAATACAGTAGTTAAATGGAACCAAGTTTGATTTAAATCCAAGAGCTAACATAGTCTAGCGACTCTATGTGATTTAAATCCAAGAGCCGTCATTGTCATGAGGATCTTACCACATTGTTTTTCTTCAGATGCAATTTTGGAGAAAGGATACTCGGGTTTATTTTTTATTTTTTATTTTTGGTCGAACTCGGGTTTAAATTTGCTGGCCGGTTCAAGAACACTACACAAGCCCGGCTCTTTCAGCTTACCTGCAGCAGTCGCAAAAGAACATGAAGAAAGCTTTTGCTTTCTAGGCATATTCTATTCTTGCTATGTGAAACTCATATCCACCGACGTAGCAACCCTAAATCGATAGATCTGAGTCTTACTAATGGTCTAGCTTCCTGAGGCCTATATGCACACCACTACGATTCTCAGCACAATAAAATCCGATAAGACCGGTTTGGCTTGTTCAAATTGGCTTGACATTTACGAGATCCCCCAACACATACATATGCACACGTGGGAGAACTAGAGACAAGTTTCTTTTAACCTAACAACGTGGAGAGTTCTTGTATGGAATTCGAATGAAACACGAGAACACAGTCAAGGGGATAATTAGCCAGTAGATTAAGATTCACACCTCGAAAATCTCAACTTGAATGGCGTAAATGATCACAAGTTCATTTGGAATTGCTAAGTTGATTATTTGAATCAAGGTGAGCTTGACCTTCATAAAACTTGATTCAGGCGGCTCACTAGCCTAATCTAATAAATGAAAATGAAACTACTCTAATTAATTTTTTTTTTTTTTACTTGAGTGAACGAGCGAAGGCTCGAGCTTTACATTGAATCTAGTTTTTAACTGAGGGACAAGGGACAAGGTACAGGAATTTTTGTTGAATAGTTCAGGTATTGCTAGTGGTAATGTGCACGAAACTTTGGTGTTGCTAGTTGGTCTCTTGTGTACGTGACCAAACATCCCAAGCCTAGCTATAGGCTCAATCCACCCATGCAATTTTATTCCTGCATTTGTCAGAGATACTCTTTCTTGGACATATTTACAGACACAAGCTTTAAATAACTTCTAGTAAAACTAAACTAGAGACTTGTAGAAACATTAATCCTAGAGGAGTCTAGGCTATTCTGGAAAACTGATCAATACTTCAACTGAATCACATTATCTTGAATAAATTGAATGTCTCGTTGTATGACTTCCATGTCATCTAGACTGAGCAAATCCATTTGTTGGTAAATCAATTTTCTCTTCTTCAACAAACTTGTCAGCAATTGCACTCATGATCTGATTCAGTCTTTTACCATTTTCTTCTTCATCAAGTTGTGCTATTTGTTTCAACCAAAAAAAAAAGTTGTGCTATTTGCAATTACCGTAAGATTAGTTTAAGTTATAAAAATGAGGATAATTAGGTTAACTTTCCATCCTAGGACGATTGATGTGTTTCATTCTCTTTAACTTGATTTCTTTTCTAGCAGGAAACAGAAAAATTGAAAGTTCTGGATTTAACGGGTTGCACAAAGTTGACGAGGACACCCGACTTCTCTAACTTCTTGTCTTTGGAGAGTTTAATACTTGCTCGGTGTCCCAAGTTGATCAAAATTGACCGCTCCATCGGTAAGCTTAAATACCTGAAAACTTTGAATATCAAGGGGTGTAGTTCTCTTGGGGAGTTGCCCGAAGAAGTTTGTTCTCTACTTTCTTTGACAGAGATTATCATGCCCCAAAATTTTCAACCATTGAAGCTTCCGGAGAGATTTGGTGAACTGAAATCTTTGTCAAGCTTTATATTAGACGAGCACCCTGGAATCAGCCAACTTCCAGAGTCTATTGGAGGGTTGGTGAAACTTACACGCTTATCTTTACGCGGGTGTGTGGGAGTAAATGGGCTTCCATCCTCCATTGGGGAGTTACAAATGTTGGTTGAGCTGGATGTAACAAAGTCAGGAATAGTCATACTACCTGATTCTATTGGAAAGCTAAAGAAACTAAGGTTCATGAGGCTAGCTTATACGGCGATAACAAAGTTTCCTCCTTCTATCGGCCTAGTGGAGATGCTTGAAGAGCTAGTTGCCAAGAAATGCTGGAGCCTGACAGATGAAAACCTGGAGGAAATTGGGAAACTATCCCATTTGAGGATATTGAACTTATCATATACTCATGTTTGTAGATTGCCTGAGGCGATAGGTCATCTCTCTCATCTCCATACACTTGAATTGGGGTCGATTAAGCTTCAAAAAGTGACAGCTCTTCCATCAAGTTTGACAAGCCTTGAGGTTCAAGCCATTGAATTCTCTTTTATCCCTGACCTCTCTAGCCTCGTCCATTTACATCATCTGGAATTATACAGATTAAGCACTTTTTTGAAAAAGGAACCTTACTCAACTTGGGAGAACGATCCGAAATATATGGAAGAAGCTTGGAGGATAGAGCAACCAATCCATCAGCTTCCATCTCATTTGACAACCTTGAAACTCAAGGGCATTAGTCCACTGCCACATTTTTCCAACTTAGAAAGTTTGTCAGTTCTGCGTGTCAGTGAATTTCCAATGCCATGCTTACCTATCTCTCAATGCCTAATACATTTGACGGAACTGAAAATAAGTAGATGTGAGTCCCTCAAGGAAATACCTGGTCTCTCACTCTTGAAGAGTCTACGGCGCTTGGTTCTAAACAGCTTGAATAAGCTAGTTAAAATTCCAGGTTTGTCAGAACTGAAATCTTTGCAGTACCTCCGTCTTTCCAGATGTCGTTTAATAGAAGGATTACCCAACTTATCAAAGTTGGATAAGCTACAACATCTTGAGATACAAGGTTGTCCTAAATTAAGAGCAATTGAGGGAGTCGAGGGCTTAGAAACCTGGAAGTTGGATAGTCATGGTCGCACAGTCCTGGAAAGACTGTTGGATGTCTCAAGAGCAACCTGGCTTTGCCACAGATTACCTATGTTCGATGTGTTCTTAAGCTTTAGGGGACCAGACACTCGTTATAGCATTATTAGATTCCTCCACGACAGCCTGTCTCGTAGTCGAATTTCCTTTTTTAGGGACGATGATGAATTGAGCCCTGGTGAAGGAATTGGGGAAGAGATTCAACAAGCACTCGATGACTCTTATATCTACATGCCTGTCTTATCTAGGAATTATGCTTCTAGTCAGTGGTGTCTCCGTGAACTCGTCCGCATTATAGAACGCACATCTGAGTCAAAGGGTGAAAGAAGAATCATCCCCATTTTCTACAACGTGGATATTGATGATGTTAAGCTCAAAAGCACATTATACAGAAGAGCCCTAGACAAGCACCGTGAATGGTTTGACCACGACGAAGTGAAGGCATGGGAAGAGGCTCTTAAAGAGGTCGCACAAATCAAGGGATTCGACTTGAAAACTAACAGGTAATTGCGTCCATTTTGATTAATTATGATGATATAGGTCATTCAATTGACTTAAACACCATATAGGATTTCAAAGTTTCTACGATGCAGCCTTATGCATCCAAATAGCCGTACACTCAAGAAGATTTTCTTCTTTAGAATACTTTTATGTTATTTATGTTAATAAAAAAGGATTTTTAAAATTTGGATAAATGACACAAATGGTCCCTGAACTTTGGCTCAATGTGCAATGTAGTCCCTGAAATTTAAATTTGTTCAATGTGGTCTTTGAAATTTTGGTACATGTTCAATTAAGTCCTTGGACTATATGAAAAAACTCAATGTTGTCCCTGGACTTTTGGTACATGTTCAATTTAGTCATTAGACCTTATAAAAATACTCAATGTTGTCCCTGAACTTGAATTGATAGAAGGATAACATTGAATATTTTTATATAGTACAGGGACAAAATTCAACATATGCCAAAAGTATATGGATCATATTTAAGAAATTAAAAGTTCATGGACGACATAACACATTGGGTTAAAGTTCATGGACCACATTGAATAAATTTAAAGTTCAGATATCACATTGCATTGGGACGAAGTTTAGAGACTGTTTGTGTCATTATCCCTTAGAATTTAGCACGGGTGTTCTATAGTTTGAAGGCCAAATCCCAAGAAAATATGATGAACTTCTGTCCATGAGACAAAACTATCAATATCTACTTGAGCAATGAAAAACCCACCGTTAAGTCTTTCATCTATTTAAGTTGATGAATTCGCTCGAAATAGTTGATTTGGAGCACTAATTTTTGGTTTGGGGCAAAACGAATTCGATTTGAAAACCCTGACTCTTTCAGTTGAGGCTGCTCATTTTTCTCTTTCCTCATTGAAAGAGACGAGTGGAGTGGTTGATTCATAAGTCTAAAACACAATATCGCCATTGATTAGCGAGAAACGACGTTGTTTCAACTCACTGATGTTTGCCTTCCTGACATATATATTATACACGTCCATACGATTAGCCTTCGTCAAATGCCCCATTAACTTACTTGGACGAAAAATTTAATGGTGGGCATTTTCTTCTATTATGTAATAATTTGTGCAAATTTTTTGGGTCATTTGAAAAGAGGAGATTCTTTTGTGCTGCGATGTAAGTTTGTGTTTTGTTTCTGTTTTTCAAAAGTTGTCCGTAATTTAAATGTAGAGATGAAAGAAGATGCTTAAGAAAAGAGGAGCACTTCTTTTCATCATATGTTTCTTTAAGAATAGCTGCTTCGCATTGGGTCCTGAATTCTGCAAGCACCTTAATTTCTTCAAACGAGCAATGTCCGATAAAAATTTGGTGTAGCTGTAGATTAATGGATGCTAATACTTAACCGCAGGAGTCATCCAATTATTAAGTTTGCGTTTACATATTGTACTTACAGAAGTATACTGTCATCTTGATGTCCTTTTACTTTCTGTGCTTCCGAGTAAAATGAACTGTCCTTCACCTTCGCATTGTCGCAGCCCCGAAGAAGTAGTTCAGAACATTATTGCAGAGGTTTTGAGAGCAAGGAGATTGTTAGATGTGGACTCCTGAAGCCTTCTTTTGGTTCATTGTCCAAGAAAGAAAGGATGGATTTGCTGTCTATGTAATAAATTCAGTACAACCGCAATATTTTTCTATTGTTTGGAGGATCTAGAGATTTCAGTCTGTAATGTTACTGGCTTACTATTCTAATGCTTTGGTGCATTATTTTCGACTCTGTGTGAACGAGGGTAGTAAAAGTCTTCACATTTGACTTTGTAGGAAGATTTCACCGAGAAATTCGCCTAATCTTTTTTATGCACAACTACGGAATCACCCAGGAATATACGTTGAATCACCAACGCATCCTCGGTGAATCTACAACCCCACGATGGTCCGAATATAATCACAAAGGAAAATATTCCAGTACCATAACGTAAATGCCGATCGATTCACAAAGTAACGATGTATTGTCTTTTGGTGTGTTTGCGAGAGAATGGAGAAAGAACGTACGTTACTTCTGTACGTTTCTATTTTGTTCGTCATTAGTGCCCCTTAGATCTTATCTTATCTTTATTTTATAAATAAGAAGATAAGAGGGCAGCCTTTCAAAAAAGCACCTTTTCGTGGGGACCTCTCAAACTACAGCTCGTGAACGTACCTGTTCATGCAACAGACCCCATCATGGACGTAATTTAACATCTGTCACTCGGACATGATGGGCTTGATAATCCTCTATCAAGAATGTATGGCAATTAACATATCTACTTTAGAGACAATCCATACTTGCAAGTACGTCGTGCGACTGGGAGCTCAGATTATGCACCTATTAGGGATAGATAACGGACCCCAAAAAAGTAAAACAATGTCTCACAGTACCCCAAACTTATTTTGTTAGTTCAATCGGTACGTAGGGTTGTAGGAGAAGTTGACATCGGCACTTTCTACACCTGACAATTGGCAATTTTTCTTCTATTTTTTCTTTTCTTAGGCTAAATTTTGATTAACATATGAAGAAATGCCATGATATTATTTCAAAGAAAAATCACATTATGATAGACAAAAACTTGTCTCCACGAGGTAACAAAATTAGAGGAACATCGTAACAAAAGAAAGCTACACAAAAAATATCACTAAAGTATATGTCATTAATCAATTCAATGGTAATAGCAAAATGAACTAAAGCAGAGGATATTCATAACCACTATAGCATGGTCATAGCAAACTCGGAGTTGAAGTTAAAGATGTTGAAATCAAATTCTAGCAAAACAAAAATTGACTTTATAAGTGTACATTGTATTAAGATAGAAAGTCTACGGTATAAAAAGAGGGATAAAAAGGCACAAACAGATCCTGAACTATCTTTTACTTTTACTTTTCTCTCCTAATTGTTGTTTCTAACCAAATAGTCAATCCATATGCAGGGGACATTGACTAATGATCTGATCAACTTTCTATGTTACAAAGCGAGTGATGGCGGATGAATCGTTGGAGCTCTATCACGATCCGTATTATCAGACATACTTTTGTTACAGATGAATCTTAAGTAGATGATCGTCGAAAACTATCTTTGACTAATGATCTGCACGACCACGACCTCCATGTGTAAGGCCATTCATGGGGAAGATGAGAGGAGAAAGTAAGTCTCGGTGATTCTCGACTTGATTCTGGGATTTAGGTATCAGACAAAGTTGTTTGAATTTCAACTGGTCTTTTTGGATACTAATAAAGATGTTAACTGCCTTCAATGTAAAGTGAGGTTCAATGCCATTGGCTGTCATTATACAGGATTTCGCTTCTGAGCTGAAATATAGTTTTCTGGCCAGACTAGTGAGCTAAGTTATCATGGGATTGGTGATCAAAGCAAGGAAAGCTCACGATTGCGAATACATTCCAATATGCTCACTAAGCATGTCTTGAACCTACCGGCAAATGTTCTTGGCGGATCAAGTTCAGCTAGACCTGCAAAAATAGGTTGCGATTAAGTTTATATTAAGATACACGTGTGAGTTGTCTTAAAAAAAATCACACATCGGAAAGTGGGTGTAGTTTGAAATAGCTAATATATGCTAGACTAGCATAACTCATTGACTTAAGATTTTGATTGATGGTGAGTTTAACTAATTATGTTAACAGATTCGAACTTGGGCTCTAGATGAAGTTATCGCGCTTCAAGTACCTGTCGGATAACCAGATAAGGCGAATCGATCGGATGCGAACTAGAGTGTGCGATCAAGATCATGAAGAGAACTTCCAAATATCTGCCACATAACCAGATGTTTGAATGTTTCAAGTACCTTTCAGGTATCTAGGTGCTCTCTTGAAGCTATGCTTCATCCAAATCCAAATCTATAAATTGCCAAATATCTGTCTGATAACCAGACATTTAGGTATGTTAAGTACCTGGCTAATATCCAAATGCTTCTTCTCTAAGTCTTTTCAAGAAACGTCATTTATCGGATATCCAGGCGCTTGAAGACTTTTCAAAGAAACGTCATTTGTGAATGTTCAAATATCTGTCGGACACCAGATGTTTGAATTTTCCAAGCCTGCTGGCGAGAATCCACCGGGCAACCTATCAAATCGAGAAGACCCCTAGGTATTTCGAATTTTTCAAGAATCTGTCGGATATCCAGATGCTTGAAGTCTCTATACATTCTCTATGCATGTCAAGTATCTACTCGATAATCCAGATACTCGTCAGGATTACCAAGAGGCTCTCTTATGCCCAAGAATAATTTGCCAAATCTCCAGGTAAGTAACGACATATACGTATTCTATCTTAGTGATACCAAGTTAATTTGCATTTCATGCATTTATTACATTACATTAGCATTTTTGAAATTTAGGTGTCATTTATCTTTGAAAGAAATCTCTGTAAGCTCCCCTTCAAAGAGGGACAACTATTATTTAGTCATTTATTGCACAGAAACTTAGGGGTCGATTCTGACTCCTAGACAAAAATATTATTATTATGAGCATTTTATTAAAGCCCACATAAATTGCAATTTAATTGGATTGGTGCTGAATGGGTTTAAGCAGAGAGGATTTTTTTGCTTAACTAAAATTTCTAGACTAAGCCGGCAGGAGTGTGAAATTCAGCCAAACCCACAATTCATTTCATATGACCGAAAATCTCATATGGGAAGAACGTGGGAAGTGCCAAATTAGGAAATATTGCATTATATCTTTGATTAGCCAAAGCACCATACGAGGATGGAGGAAGAAGGGAAAATTATCAAAAAGGTCATAAACCTAATTCATTTGTACTAATTCAGTGCAAAACCTTTTAGTTTAGTCAATTGAATATTAAACCTTTTGACAATTTGTCAATGAAGTCTATCTGACCAATTTTAGCAAGAAATCTCTCACGTGGTACCGACGCTAATATGGACAATTTTTGCAATTTTTAAAAAATTAAAGATTTTTTTATTTATTTTCTATTTTCTCTTCTGTTTTTTTCTTTATTGTAGCCGGCAAGTGCCCAGTGTCCCTCGCCCAGGCCCTTGATGGCCACCAGCGAAAAAAGGAAAAAAGGAAAAAAAAAATCACAAAAATCTTTAAAAATTATTCACGATCAATACCAGCCCCGCCACATAGGACGACCGGCACTTAGTGGACCACCATGTTAGCGTTTTTCAATTAAAATTGGCCAGAAGGGCTAGATTGGTAAATCGTCAAAATGTTTAGGACTGGATTAGCACAATTAAAAAGTTACACGTACATTAGGTTTAGGGCTTTTTTGGTAATTTCTTCTAAGAAGTAGCTCCAACTCTATATTGTGAGCATTAAACAGTGTACCTTCCTTCGAGAAAAAAAAAAAAGTGTGCCTTCCGGCGTGAAGATTACTCTTAATAAAGGGGGGTAAAAAGGGTCCACAGATCACCGTAGTCAAGGAAGAAGCCACGTGCTAACGTTAATTGAACATTAAACATGATGGGAAGACGAGGAAGGCGATGGGTCTTATCCATTTCCTTACTGCCTCATGAGTTGACGCATTCCTATTATCACTTAGAATAGTTGGTAGAATAGTTTCGGATCATAGGAAATTTCTCCGGCTCTTTCCGTGAATCTCTGGCCCGTCCATAAATTCTTCAGAATCACATTGGTTAGACACTACTCTTCAACCCCATCGGGATACTTTAGCTCCAGAAGATGGACAGGAGGGACTCATTGGATGGAAGAATAGTGTCGACCATCGATAGGGGTAAGGCCGAGTCGTCGCTGGGGGCTGAATTCGAGGTGTTCTTGAATTTTAGAGGGCCCGACACTCGCCTGAATTTTGCCGACTGCCTCTATCACTCCATGGACGGAGCTGGAATTCGCGTTTTCAGAGACAATGAAGAGATCAGAAGAGGCGAAGCAGTCGGAGGCGGCCTGGAGCACGCGATCAAGAGTTCCAAAATCTGTATGCCCATCTTCTCTAGAAACTACGTGTACAGTGCGTGGTGTCTTCGCGAGCTTGCACACATGGTGGATTGCTCGAGAAACAGAGACGCCAAAGTGATGATCCTACCGGTTTTCTTCGACGTGAGTCCCGACGATGTCAAACTGAAAACCGGTCTATACCATGACGCTCTGCAGAAGCACGAGCAGAAGTTCGGCTGCGATGTAGTGCAGCGATGGAAAGAGGCCCTGAGGGAGGTCGGTCTTATCAAGGGATGGGATCTCAAAGATAAAGGGTAAGGTTAAAGTTTTTTGTTTATATTTAAATTAGATGTTTAATCAATATAACTATAAAATCACAAGAAAGATTTCATCCTCGCATTGAATGTTAAACTACCCACTGCTCTTTTTTTCATCAACTGATCACACATATTTAATAACTCCTTGCATCAAATATGACAGCCAAGGTGAACTCATCAGATTAATCGTTGCTGAAGTTTTGGTCAAGCTGAACATAAGAGACAAACATCTGCCCGATCATTTGGTCGGAATTCATGATTATGTTGAAGACGTCATGCACCTATTAGATGAAGGTTCTCCTGATGTACGTTATATAGTAATTCACGGTATGGGGGGCATCGGTAAGACGACTCTTGCCAAGGTTGTCTTTAACAAAATTTCTAGTCAGTTTCATGGCTGTAGCTTTCTTTCGGATGTTCGAGAAGCTTCAAAGGGCAGCAAAGTTGTTCAATTGCAAAAACAACTATTGTCAGAAATTCTAAACTTCAAACCAGTGGAGATTTCTGACTCTGATGCAGGGGTTAACCAAATTAAAAGGAGATTCCGTGACAAGAGAGTGCTTATTGTTCTTGATGACCTAAATAAGTGGGACCAACTCACAAAACTTGCAGAAAAGCGTGATTGGTTTGGTCAAGGGAGCAGAATTATTATTACAACAAGGGACACAAACTTTTTGCCGATCGGAGAGGAGAACCAACAAAATAGTGTCCCGATGCATTTCACAGAGTTTAAAATTTATCAAATGAGAGAATTGCCCCATCACCATGCTCATCAGCTTTTTAGTAAGTATGCTTTCGGAATGGATTCCCCTCCACATGACTATGATGATATTTCTTGCGATATCATTCGCAAAGCTGGTGGACTTCCTTTAGCTCTCAAGGTCATCGGTTCCTCTCTGTATTGCAAAAGCGAAAGACTTTGGAAAGACACGTTGAAGAAATTAAATTTAGTTCCCAAGCAAGATGTCCTTGACAAATTAAAGATTAGTTTTGAAATGCTTGAGGACGCACAGAGAGAAATTTTTCTTGATATTGCATGTTACTTTATTGGTGAAGAAAGAATCCATCCGCATTATATGTGGAAAGCGATGGATTTTTTCCCGAGAAGTGATATCCTTGTTCTTACCCGTATGTCTTTGATAAAGATTGTTGATGATAGATTGTTGATGCATGACCTCCTTAGAGATCTTGGAAGAGAAATTATTAGACATGAAGATCTCAAAGTTCCTGGAAAGCGTAGTAGACTATGGTGTCCCAAGGTTGCGTTGGACGTAGTGCAGACAAGAAAGGTAGATTTTATTCATAACTACTGTTTTCTCAATCAAGGAAACATCAGCTTGAAGTTTAGAGTATATTGCTGGATGTCTTTTTTTTGTGTGTGTTGCGTACCGTAGAAAACTAAATTTTATTTAATTTGAGTGAAATGAAGGTAGTATCATGATTTATATCTAGCAAAAGATGATAAAAGCTTACATTTACAATCTGAAAGTAGAATCAATCAGAATTGTTCGGGGGAATGGGTTCTCTTCTTTTTTCCACTGTAGAAAGTTAAACGTATGCCTTTTCATGTTGCAGGGAACAGAGAACCTCATAGCACTCAAACTAGCTGGACTTTCCAAAGAGCGCGACTTTACAAGTGATGAGTTTTCAAGGTTCCCTAGCTTAAGGTTCTTGGAATTAGAGGGGGGCAACTTGGTAGGAGACTTTAAGAATCTTCTCTCGAGTCTAAGATGGCTCTCTTGGCGTCGTTGCCCTTTGGAGTTGCAGGCGGTCAATCTATGCTTATGGAACTTAATCGTGCTCAAGCTTTCGGACAGCGACATTCCGGAGAACTGGAATGGATGGGGTCCATGCTTGGTATGGTTTCGAATCCCATATGTACCTTTGTTGCCATTTGCCTTACTAATTTTTCCAACTCTAATTTGTTTCTTAGGCGAATGGTGACTTGAAAGTTTTACATCTCATGAGATGCCATCTCTGGACAACTCCTGACTTCTCAACGTGCTTGAATTTGAAGATACTGGTTCTCGACGGACATTGTCCGAAGTCGCTACAAATTGATGGCTCTATCGGTAAGCTAGAGCGCCTGAAGCACTTGGAAATAACTGCAGCCCAAGTTCAGCCGTCAAGGCTGTCGGCAGGCCTCCATTTTGACCTGTTCGCAGTGCCTTCTGCAATATGCGGTCTAAAGTACTTGTCAAGCCTAAAGCTAGAGGGGCAGTGTATGCGAGAGCTTCATCCTTGTATTGGAGAGATGGCAGTATTGACGTGCTTGTCTTTAAGGGGCTGTCATCGGCTTAGAAAGCTTCCAGAATCCATTGGGAGATTGAGATCGCTGCTCCTATTGAATTTGCTCTACACAAGAATCAGAGAGTTACCTGATTCTATTGGAGATCTCAAAAGGTTGGAGGAAATGAATCTGGGATTCACTCAGATAAGGGAGCTGCCAAGCTCCATTGGAGGACTAAAATCATTGCTCGGCCTAAACTTGCAGAGTACAAAGATTACAGCCCTGCCCGCTTCTATTGGACAACTTAAAAGGCTTGAGCGCTTATTTATGGCTGGGAGTAAGATAAAAGAGTTGCCGAAGGCCATAGGGATGCTGGAGAATCTTAAAGTGTTGGAATCTCGCAACTGTAAAAACCTCGACGGGGAAATCCCGAGCGAGATTGGGCGAGTATCCTCTTTGGAGGTGCTAGACGTATCGGGTAGCAAGGTGAGCAGAGTGCCAACCAACATTAGTCAGCTATCTCATCTCCAAGAACTTCGTTTCGGAGATTGTCACAAGCTTGAAAGGTTGCCAGAACTTCCTGCAAGTCTAAAAGTTCTCTGTTTCGGAGCTGGGACTGTGCTTGGCACCCCTGGACAAACTCCATCCAAGTTGATGGGGAAGTCAGCAAAAATGGAGGATTGGAATATCACATGGCCTCCTCAGCTTTGGGCACTGAGCATCTACTGTGATGACCCTCGATCTCTCCCAAGGCTTCCTTCCAGTCTCTCTCTTTTGGAACTAAGAGATGTCCAGTCACCGATGCGACAGCCATTCTTTTCCAACTTGAGATATTTGAAACATTTGTCCAAGTTAACACTCTTTAGATGTTGGTTGGAAGAGGTCGAGTTTGATCAGCTAGAGAATCTCCATCGTTTGAACGTGGTTGAGTCTGAATCTCTGGTGAGGCTATCGGGTCTGTCGAGCTTAGGGAAGCTCGAAGAGCTGACAGTGAGGAGTTGCAAGCAGCTGATCGAAATTCGAGGTTTGGGAGAATTGCAATCGCTGAAGGGATTCTTAATTAGGAAATGTAGCTCCATAAAAAGGTTACCCGATCTATCGAAGCTACGTAAGCTGCGAACAATGCACCTTCTTAACTGCGAATCCCTACAAGGTTTGCCTGATGTACCAAATTCATGTCATCCATGTGTTCATGGATGCCCATTGTTAGGCGAGTCTAGTGACGCCGGATGTGAACTGCATGCGAGGTTTACTCAGTCGATCGAACTTAAAGAACGGAAGGAATTGGAACAATTGGAAGCATCGTCATCAGTTTCGGCACTGCAGCTCCATCGAAAAGGTCTATTGATCTATCAAAACCTTGAGGTGTAAGTCAAAGGTTGCCTTCTCTCTATGGGTACATTACAGCTAAATCTAATATGACATTCTTGTCGCAAAGTTAAACTCTAGTTAGATAATTTAGTTCCACAATTTGTGGGAAATACTATTTCATGTGAAAGTGAATCCTTATTTTGATCTCTTTGTTTCGCCGGAATTCGGCTCCACGACCAAATATCTTTCACCGAAAGTCATTTTTCGATTTTTATTAGAGGAGAGAGATTCTGTAGTGACTCTGGACAGGAAATATCACGGGTAGACAAGAAATAACCATAACTTCTTCAAATAGAACGGTATGTGCACAAACCGAGCCAGAATTTAAACAACGACAAAACTTGGGAAATACAGCTACTTCAATGGAACGAACATACGCAAACTATGCTGGAATTTAATCGACGACAAAGCTTGAGCATACAAAGGTGTTACGCTAGAATTTAATCAATGACGCAGATCTGGAAACTAAAGCTAAAAAACACATTAGAATTTAATCGACGACTCAGAGTTTGAAAACTAAAATTACAGTGGAAGAAAGTAAAGATAACTGAGAGATAGTAACTTTATTTGTTTGTGTGCGAGGGATCTCCAGTAGACGAACGATGTTATTTATAGTGGTTGTACCGTAACCGTCTCTGAGCAGTTCGCCTACGGTTGTAGCCATGCTCCCTTATCTCCGAAAGTCTTATGGCCATACTCTCATGATGCCATGATCTTGTCTCCAAGCGATTGTTCCTTTAAAATCGCGTTCTAGTTGATCCACACAACTTACATTACTTCATTCTCCAATGGCTTCAAATCCATAACTACACCTTAATGCCCTTTATGCGTTCAACTTCCTTCTAAATGCCTCGACCGGTAAACAAGCCATTATAGTTTGACCCCAAAAAAAAAAAAAAAAGGCAAGCCATTATAGAATTTAAAAAATAAAAAAAAATTGCCCCCCCCCCCCCAAGGATGATAGGATCATCCAGTATCATCCTTCGACTTCTTCCAACAGCCACGTCAGCTCAAAGTGATCGGAAATTGATATTGAACGGAATTAATTAGAAAATTTATGCAAATATAAAAATTGGGTTAGATAAATTAAATGCGATCTATCATTCATAAGTGAAAAGATGAAAAGTATGAACTTATTTTATGTATGTATTTAGATTGTGATGTTGATGATTTTGAGCAAGAAAGGGTCTTTTACGTTGAGGTGCGGTCAAATCTCTCACCGTTGAATATAATAAAATTAAAACAGTCTCGCCACGTCTATACTTTTTTCACTTGTTAAATAGGTTCCCCTCCCGAGTAAAAGAGTCCTATGTGTGGTAAAAATATTCATTACGCCATAAATGTTACTGATTTTTCAGTAAAAGATCCCATTTATTGTAAATAAATAAAAAAACTCATGAATGGGGTAAAGGAACTCGTGAGTGGTAAATGCTGACTTTTCTTGGTAAATGCAAGTTGCTTTCTAGTGTAACTTGCTTCTATTAGACGTAACTTGTTCTTTGCGAATATAAAGTTTTATTTCTCATATACTACAGAAAGAAAAACTAATCCAAAGTTGCTACTAATTAGAGATTATCAATGGGAGCCTGGGCTGAGCCAAGCCTAGCCCGAGTCCCCCCATTAACAAAAAAATTACGTAGTAGTTTGTCGGCTAGGTGGGCGTGGCTCGGTCCCAATCGGAACGGACAGGACCTATTGAATATAGGCCCTTGCGCAAACCCACACGAAAATGATTTTGGCAGACCCTCCTGGCTCGGGCTGTATCTAGATAGGCCCCTATGCCATCAGGAAGATTATTAAGTCGGGAAAATTACAAAAAAATCATAACCCTATTGTAATTGTGCCAATTCCATCCTTTTTTTTTTTCCGATTCAGTCCTATACATTTTGTAATTGTGTCAATTCAGTCTATCCGGCCAATTTTGGCTGGACGGCGCTAACGTGGTCGCTGGCCGGCACTGGCCGTCTGGCTAATTTTTCCCGATATCCCTAGCGTATTGAGTAAAAAGTTTGACTATATTAAGTTTACAAATATTTTCAATTAATAAATGAGGTTTACAACGAGTTCGTCGGCTTTATCACTGATAAACAAAATAATACCACTAGCTATTGTGGTAAGTATAACTAGTTCTAGGTAAACCCTAGTCAGTCTTGATAAATACTAGAGTTCATGGTAAATATGAATAGTAATGCTAGTCGTTTTTGTCATGCATAAGTTGTTCTTAGTCAACGCCAAGTTGTTTTCTTATGAAACTACCTTGTTCTTTCTAAATATAAGTGTCCCCTTTTTCTCATATTTAATGTAGCATTACTAATGATAACTCCAATTTGTCGAGCAAAATTTCAGGTAAGTATGAACGGTAGACAGAAAAGTAACATTACACATGCATTATCCACGTAAGATATTGAACTCAAATTATGATATAATGATTCATGTCATTAAATAACATGAACAATCAATTTTCCAAATTGAACAAATTAATCAAACTAAAAGGATTATTATATTCTAATTTAAGGTGAATATCTTCTGTCTGATAATCCGCGTAATGTTTTTTTTTTTTTTTTGTCTAGCATTCAAGCGTACCAGAGTAGAAGCCAAAGCAATAAATTCCATTAGCTTGAATTAATAGAAGGACAGGATTGAATATTTTCAATTGAGCATGTGCCAAAAATTCAGAGATTATATTGAACAAATTAAAAGTTCAAGAACGAAATTGTACATTGGACTAAAGTTCGAGAGCCATATTGAACAGATTAATAGTTCAAGAAAGACATTGCACAATGGGCCAATCATTTTCCATTCAAGTTAAACTTGTCCACACTTGCTGAATTAGAAAAGCAATCTGGTTCTTGATGAGTACTTTCCCAATGGTCCATCACTTGGCACCTCATATTCCTTTCAAATCTTCCAAATTTTCATTATTTGGAAACCGAGTTACAACTTGCGTGCGGCCCATAAGTCTCTACATTCATAAGACCAGCTAGATTGGGATGATTCCGAATAAGTTCCGTTTCATTTTTCTTGTCATGAGCAACAGATTGCCTGAAGGGGAAGCGAGTAATTTAAATTTGGAAACTAATAATTTGGCAAACTTGAGATGGTTCCTTGGCATTTGGTATTCCAAATATTCGTAAATGCAAGAGTGATGTCAATAGAATGTAGCGCACGAATGAAATGCTCTCTTCATAGAAATTTGACAGTATTGTGACATGCATCGAACCTTCATGAAAATATACATTCACCTACAGCGAAAATTGTCCAAAAAATCCTAAACCTATTGTACAAAGGCCAATTCAGTCCTAAACCTTTTGCCGGTATGTCAATTTCGTACTAAATTTTAATTGTGCCAATTTAGTCTTAAACCTTTTGAAGATTTATCAATTTAGTCATTAACTTTTTGCCGATTGCCAATGTACTTCCGATCTAATATCCAAATTATAGGTTTAGGACTAAATTGGCAAATCTTTAAAAGACTTAGGACTAAATTGGTACAATTGAAAGGTTTATGACTAAATTGACCATCGTACAATAAGATTATGACTTTTTGGATAATTATCCATCATCACGAATACAATGGGGCAATTTTAAATGGACGGATGGAGTCCTCACTCACTGAATTGAATAAAAGGGTCATGATTTCTCGGGATCTTCATGTCCATCAACAATTTTGAACGTAAAGTGGAATGTATTGAAATTATATATTTTCTTTTTAGGAGGGTAATCAAACTCATGGTATCAATTAGAATAGTTTATAGAAAACCAATTTTTGAATGGAAATTCCTTGCCTTGAGGATCTATAAGCGCTGAACCGAGCTCTCATAGAAAGAAGTATAGATCTGCAAATTCATAAGATGCTTCTTAGAATGTATCCTTCTTTATAAACCTCGTTTAATGATTGGCAGGAGCTCTGGAATCTGATTCTTGCAATGTAGAAATGGTGGTGGGTGGCGGAGAAGATGGCACGTTGGGATTATTCTCTTCCCTTTATTTTCCGATCTTCTTTTCCTTCTGGTGAATAAATTATTTGCATGAGGATGAAATCAGCATAAAGATAAGAATCACTTTGAATGGTTGTTAAGATGCGCGCTACTATTGTTGCTTCTAGATACGGACTTGAGTAGCATCACTAAAGAGGTTTTTGAAATTTAACCCCCTTTCTTTCTCTTTCCTACTCCGGATGGGATATCTTACTGATCTTTTTGCGCATTCAAGCACATCACATTACCCTTATCTTTTGTTGTTGGGTACGTGTGTATTTATACACACACATAATGGGTGAAGAAGATCAGAGGTTTGGTGATCTGGGTTTGAAGTTTCTTGATGATCGTCCAAGGGAAGAGAGGTGGAGGATCATGGAAGGTGGCGATGGTGGTGGTGATAATGTCTGTGATGATTCGGAATCGATAGGGACGTCTATGGAAGATTCGTCGCCGTCTTCGTCCGATCTCCTAGTGGACGCTTCTTCTTCTCCCTCGCCCCCTTTTTCGAAATAGAGGCTTTACTCGTCTTCGTTGCCTCTGTGCGCCTCTGTGCGTCTCTATTTTCCGGCCAGAGAGTTCGAAGTGTCTTAATCTCGAAGCCTTCAAGCTACGCCATGTGAGGATCATTGTTGTCGAGGCTTTTCATTGGTCGATTTAGCTACCAGTCGAAGCCTGAAGCCACACCTCTGGCGCGGGTACGTTCTTGCTCTGTTCTGTTAATCTGAGTCCGAGAGTCGAGTGTTTAGATTTGAGTGAAATTCGAACCGCAGTTGGAGATTAGCTAATGGGTTTGAACTCCTGAGGATGTTCTCTCGTTTTTTTTTTTTTTGTATCGAAATTAGCGGATCGTTGATGTCTATGTGTGTTGCATTTTATATGAACACCACAAGTTTGTGAAAATGCTTAAGTGAAACCGCCTACTTACTCGAGGAGTTTTCTCTTGAATCTGATTACATAAATGTTCACAACACGTTCAAAACATGATTGGCAACTTCCATTCACTCATTTCAGTCCCGTTTCCTGAGATTTGGATGTATGGCCTAGAGTAACCCAATTTTTTTTTTTTTTTGTGTTTTTCTCTGTGTTGTTCATGTATTCCTGCGGGATTCAATGGCCTTAGCGAATGAGAATTCGAGGATGTGGCTTGGAGTCACGGATTTTTATGGTAATGTTTCCACTGCTTTAGTTTAACATATCCATGATCTCTGAATGTTTGTGTGTGGGGTTGTGGCTTGCAGTCCGATGACCGGGTTATCCATGGCCTAAAGTTTTTGAATACTTCAATGTTTTTGAGGTATTTGTGTTTGATAGGTAAGGTTGAGTTCTCACTTTGTAAAAAAGTTAGAAAAATAAAATAGAAAATGAAAGAAAGAAAGTAATAAAGAAAGGGGAAATATATATATATATATATATATATATATATATATATATATATATATAGATATATTGGGTTTAGTGATTATATTAAAAAATGGGCTTAATGCAGCTATAGTATATAAAATGGGCTTGGTATGGTTATATTCGAAAATGGGCTTGATATATAAGCCCAATCACATCCGCGGCCCAAACCTATAAAGCCTAAATCCTACCCACATTCGCACCGGGCCCATGAATTCCGGCTCGTGTCTTCTTTCTTGAGAATTATAAACAAAACGACAAAAAACGATAAAAAAAAATAAATTAACCAAAAATGAAAGGTTGACCGTACTGCGCGTTTCGGTTAGGAAGTGAAGTAAAAGATAAAAGATCAATAAAAGAATGAAAAGATAAAGATAAAAGATAAATTAAATGAATAAAAAGACCGAACATATAAAAAAAATATTGAAAACGGTTAGAAATAATAGGCTTTGGGAGGAATGTAGATCTTAATGTTAGATTTAGATTAATGTCTTTTCGTTAGTATTCACCTGGTTTGAAGATATTCTTTAGTTTAGTTTTAGGATTTGGATTCTAGGTTAGGCTTAGTCATAGGCTTAGTGTAACTTTGTTTTTCTCTCCCTCTTTTATAGCTAGATTTTTAAATTTTTGGACAAGTAACTATGTTTTCTTATATTATTTGTCATCTTTTTCTTTTTTGGTCTGTTTTCTTCTTTTATTTCACTCAACATAAGTTTCTTTGTAGCTGTACACCACTGATGGACTTACCAAAGGTGCCAATTGACTTATTTTGTAAGTATTAAAAGACATATATAGTAATTTTAATGTCAACAGCGATGTCCAACCGAAGTTGATCGAGGACTTCGATTTTCTAATGAAGCCGTGCCGAAACATGTACACCTTCGCCTGCGCCATTGGCATCCATGACCTTCGTTTTGCTTGGTTATGGTTAGTCCTTTGATGTTTTGCTTCCCAACATCGGAAAGATGTCCAACCAAAACCGAGCAAAATGGAGGTAACAGAGACCACGATTGGGCAGGCCAAAGTGTGGTTGTTTAGGTACGGCTTGGTCGGAGGACCGAGAAGTCCTTGATCGACTCCGGTTGGATGTTGCGGTTGACTTTATAATCACGATATGTGTCTTTTAATACCTGCAAAATTGACTTCAATTGACACTTTTTGTAACTCAATGAGTGATATATAGTTGCAAGAAAAACTAGGGTTGACTGAAGGTAACAGAAGAAAGCAAATAAAAAAAAAAAAAAAGACAAATGATACAAGATAACATGTCTCCTTGCAAAAACATTTAAAAATCTCGCTATAATAATGGAAGAGAAAACAAACATACATTGATCAATTTTTCTCTTTTTCGCGAGCTTGTTGAAGCTCATTATTGCTTTTACGTTCCTTTATATGAAAGCTCGGTTCAGGATCTGCAAAAATCACATAGAGGGTAACGTTTGAGCTTTTTTTTTTCAAATAACTAAAAATTCTAAATCGTATTTAAGAATACCACTTAATATGATTTAATTAATACAAATGAGTACAACGTAGATTAACTTTAGTAGAATTTATCACATTACTGTCATCCAATACCATTCCCACAACAGTTTTTTTTTTCCCGACAACCAAATATACGCATACCGATCCATTAATTAAAAACATATCGAATCAATGAAAGCATTAGAATCACAATAATTTCATCCAATACCATTTACCTTTTTATTCAATTGCTTATTTCCACAACAATTGTTTTCTATGTCGTACCTACATAAAATCAAGATTTCAATATATATATATAAGCAATTGAATAAAAAGGTAAATTGAACATCAGAATTATGTGGTTCGATCGATGTGACCTATGTCCACTGGGAGAGCAACAAAGAATTTCATTATACATCAATATAACAGAGATGACAACCACACTCGAGTTACTATAACATTCTTAGTATTTCTCAGTCCCTAATTATATCCAACTACTCACGCAATGTTTAGCCCTCACAGTTCCTCATGAAATAGTTTATCAATCTCACAATTGAATTACAAAAAATCTTAACACAAGATATATTGGCTTGAACACTCTCAGATTGTTTTGAAGTGTAATTCACGAATAAGCAACCTCATGGATCCCCTGCACAAAGAGAACTGCCTTTTTATACATAGACTAGAGTTGTATCCAAAACATATCTACTCAAACAAGGTAATCACTCAAATAGGAAATCAACTCCAACTAGGAAAATTATTCAAATTAGGAAAGTTTCCTTTTCGGGCTCAAAATAGGAAATCTACTCTCATATTTTTGACTAATTTTTTTGGGCTCGCGCTATTTTCACTCCTCCTTTTCTTCTTCTTCCTCCTTCCCACGCTTCCCACTCATCTCTTTTTTTCTCCTGCATGATGTTCGCTTCGACGCCTCCCTCTCTTTGCAAAAACCCCGAATAGCTTCGCCACTTTACTATGTTCCCCCAAAATAGGATAAAGGGAAGGAACAGCTGCACACAATAACTTGTGTTTCACTAATTTGCTCCCAAGTCATGAGATGGTACCCTAAGAGCCATCTGGCGTGGATGTACCCTAAGAATTTCAGATTGTAGCAAATAATCTGAGATAAAAACTGGGATGAAATATCCAATGAGGCATCATCACCCGTGTTCAATAGTAAATCCTGACACGTTCGGCATGGTTCAATGTCACATGCCTTCCTGTAAGTACACAACCTTATGTTCATGAAAATAAACAAAGGAGCAAGCAAATCTTAAGTGTTCAACCTATTTATAAAGCAAGTAAACATCCCTCACATGATTTTGATATCGGCAAAGACTATAGTGGACAAGATTGATGGCTGTAAGGGTGACCATCTAAAGTCTAAAACATAGAGTCAGACGAGCTCCGATATGCACAATGGATGATAATTACATGTTGAGTTTCTCCAAAAGTAGCATAAGTTTGTTTCACTAGTTTTTGAAGCAAGGTTCTTTCTTGGGTGATACAATATGAGGTAGAGCTGAATGTTCCTCCCGCAGTGCGTGTTTTTGCTTTAAAAACAATGTCTTTTGCTGTACCGGAACCAACAAGCAGAGGGGGCATCAATTCACTGCTACAGTTCGTAGTTACAAGCCTCCTGAAGTTTACAAGGCAAAGAATCTAACGTACTTGGATGAGGTTATCAAGAAGAAGGCAGGGAAGAAAACAAAACAAGTGTGCCAGATGAATATTGCTTCCATAAAAGCATCTATAATAAGATCTTGAAGCAAAATTACAGTTTGGTCTGTGAAGGGAGTTTTGTGGCTTGCTACCATCAAATTTTTTTGCAGTTAAATCGCCTAGTCCATATTAAAATTGACAATCATGTTTCTATTGGGTTTTTGTTGTTTTCTCTAATGTCGTTTTCTCTAATGTCTTTTTCCCCATTTTCTGGTAGAGAAAAACTGTGCTCCTTTTATACCTATTAACAACCGAATTCATGGTTGTCGATAGATCCATCTAGTATATATGGGAAGGCTCCAACAAATTGATTCAAGTTGTCCTCTGAATAGAGCATGTTCTTGAGAGGTTTCGTCTCTCATATTTCTCGATTCCCTGCATCTCCTTTATCTAGATAATAATCATGATTTTGGAATTTGTTCCATCTTCGAAATCTGAAGATGCCTGTAGCTGAAAGCTGAAGATTGGTGTTTTTTTTTTTTTTTGCTGGTCTTGTTGTCATAGTTGACAACGAGATTTTACTATAAACGACATAGATATGAATATCCAAAGTCAGAACTTTTTTCTCATAAAACATTCAAATGCAACGATAAATTGGAAGCCTTCTATGAGTCACCGGAAAAAGCACAAAAAGAGGAGCCAAATCTTGCACTAAAATGTCAATTCTAAATACATCAAAATGATATTGGTATTACATACCACAAATTGCAATAGTAACAAATTGCATATGCAACTTAACAAAAAAGAAATTCTATTCAGCTGCTCGGCTCCCCTCAAGAAACTCCACTGTGCCTATGTCATCACCATGAATTCCAATGGTCCTCGAATGTGTGTTTGATCCGAGATCTTCGCCTTTCGATTTACATGTGCGACTATTATGACCATAACACCTACAAGTACCACATCTCTTCCCCTTTTCAATAATCTCAAATGCCGAAGGATCGCGTCTTGTAGAAGTTGCTTCCCCTTTAGTTTTTGAACTAGAAGGACAACCTTTATGAGATGTAAGTAGGGGCTCATATAAAATAGTATCACTTGCTCGAACAACTTCCTTTTTGGAAAGCTACCATTGTTGATACTTCCTTTCCAACTCGTGAAGTAGTTGCTTAAATGAATCTCCTTCATTGTTTTGAGTAATATCACTGTCCAAAAAGGACCTTATATCCAGCCTCCATTGTGGATTAATTGCATCAAGAGGTAAACCATCGGAAAATCGTAATCTTATCTCGTGCGCACATGGAAGTCCCATGGATTGCACAAAATGACTAGTACAAGCAGGTAGCTCAACCCTACTTTTAGCAATCTCATTTTGCTTGTAAAGCTTGTCTAAAGAAAATACTGACACACAAGTAATCAAGTTAAGAGGAATATGAAGATGATGAGAAACTCTTACCTTTTCGCTTGATAATTTGCTTCTGATTTCTTGATACTGATTCTCAACTGCAAGGCATATTTTCTTCTTCACCTCAACTAAATCCCCCGTTGAAACTTGTAGATATGCTTTCAAATTCGAATGTGCCCCTTCAGCTCTTGAAGTAACACGGTTTCCGAAATGCATGTGCAAGTCTGTCCAAGCGGTCACAAAAACTCTTTGAAAGGAAGCCATGTTTTTTTATGTAGTTAATAACCGATGGCTTTTCCTTACAACGATGTTCGAATTGTCGAACATTGTCCTCATATTCCGCTTCAGTCTTGGAGTTCAAAACCTTGGACCAATCAGACATAAAAGAATCCCAATGTGTTCTTTCTTCAAACTGAGATTTACATTTTGCCACAATATTTTTCTCAATATGCCAAACACACAATAAGTTCGCACTTCTAGGAAAGATGAATCGAACTGCATTCATCAATGCCAATTCCCTATCGGTGATAATAGTTGAAGGTTGACAACCAACACCCAAAATGTTACTAAACATTGTCAAAGCCCAAATATAATCTTCTTCTTCCTCCTTTCTCAAAAAGACAAAGCATGAGTAGAAAGAAGTATTAAAACAGGAAACTCCAATTATATCCAACAAAGGCATTTTGTATCTATTAGTCTTATAAGTACAATCCATTACGAAGACACTTGAGAAACTCTTTGTTAGTGCCATGGAGATAGGATGGAAGAAAAATAAATGCGTCAAGTGACCCTCAGCATCATGTTTAAAATTGTAGATGAATCCACCTGTACTAAGCTCATCCAATAAAGCTTGGACCATACTGCGACCATTCAGATATTCACGATAGAACTTCGCTTTCACGATGTAGATAGTTTTAGCTATAGCTTGAACATTGTGATTACTTTGTCTCAAGGAAGAAAGGATTTGGCGAGGAGGTATACCGGCCTTACACATCTCTTTCACACGCAAAGCTTCAACCTTAGAAAAGCGATGACAAGTATGATGTCCTGACATATCACTCGAGGGATCATGATTGTGTGGTGCATTCACTATTCTGAGTGACCATGATCCATTCTTCTTTTTATAACCACGGACATCAAAAGGACAATTAATCAAACGAGATCCAGTCTTTCATCTCTGACGTGCAACATAAATATTACGTCGATCATGATAACTACCTACCGTAGAAGAACATATTTGTCTCTCTTTGACCTTTTAATAGAGATAACATAACCTTGAGCAAGAAGATGGCTCCGCACACTACTCAAAAGATCTTCTCGAGTTAGAAAATTACCGGGTAAAGTTTCAAATGAACTTGTTTGCATGATCAATTGCTCTTCTCCATTCAAATTTCCATCATCAATAGATACATTCGAGCAATTTCTATCCTCTTGAATATTACCTGTTTAGAATCAAGTGGATGCCCAATTAAAATAGATACTCTTTCCTTTGTATTATAATAGCAAACTATCTACGCCTACTCATAATAACACAACATTTAATTACCAACAAAGCATGAGTGAGTGAAACAATGGATTAAACAAGTATAAATGATTCCAACAAAAGTGCGATTACGAAATGGTTGTTGAGAAATCAAGTTCAACTCTACGCACAACTATAATCTAGGGCTAAAAGGAATAGTTGAAACACAAAGGAAAAAACAAACGCGGCATTATACATTGTGTTTCAAGAAGTAAATCTATAAAAGCACAAATTTCGTCTCAACACTCGCACACGACATGAAAATTGAAATAAGATTAAACCACTAATTCAAATCTCGCTTCCTATTACCTGTCAGAACACAACTCACCTAATATTACCTTCGTGCTTATCAATATTACCTTCGTGCGGAGAAAAGGGGATCGTTGGGGAGGTCACTGGTGAGCCCAATGCCGGTGCCGGAAAATTTGTGGAGGAGGACGGGATTGACATAATAAAGTCGGGGTTTTTGGAAGGAGAGGGAGGCGTCGAAGCGAACGTCGTGCAGGAGAAAAAAAGAGACGAGTGGGACGCGTGGGAAGGAGGAAGAAGAAGAAGAAAAGGAGGAAGGTGGGACCCGCACGGAAAAAAAAAGAAACAAAATAAAAGAATTAACAAAAAAAAGAGAATCATATAAAATTGTATTAGATTTGGTGGGCCACACAAAGGATATGATGGTCAAAACACACACAAAAAGGAGTGTGAAGCCATAAGGGGGTGGAAAAAGCGCGAGCCATTTTTTATCCTAATGATATTTGAAAAGTTTATTACAAAATGATATTTGGTTGTCCTGGTTGTTCAAGCTAAGCTGTCCACATTTGCTGAACGAGAAAAGCAATTTGTTTCTTGTTTCTAGATGAGTGGAATGCTGCTCAAGCTCACCGAACTGAACTGTCACCTGCGATTATTCTAAATGGTAATGAATCTTCTTCTTTTTTCTCGCATCTCAGATTATTAATGAACTAGCAATGACATCGCGGTGGCGGCAACTGCAACTGGATCTCGTACCTGTTAACTTACCACATTTAGCAATTGCCATGGAAAATTGGGCGTCAAGAAACCTTTGGTATTTTGAAAGTGGAAGAAGAAGACATATTTTATCAAGTTGATGTTGTTATAGGTGAACTAGCTATCTTAGCTGACTGCATGCTTCAGAAGAAGGTTTGGTCACTTGCTTTGGCTTATAAAGTTCATTTGAATGACCGTTGGGTGCAACGATGAGTAGAATGATCAATAACCGAAACTGAGATTTTCTTATCTTGTGCAGGATTGAAATTGTATGCCACAATATCGATGTCCACATGCCTCGTCATATATCACCAAGGAAGCCGAGTTACAACTTGCGTGCGGCTCATAAGTCTCTACATTCATAAGACCAGCCAGATTAGGATGATGAGGAATAATTGAAGGTTGAAACTAACAATTTGGCAAACCTGAGATGGTTCCTTCATTTTAGCATGTGGTGCGTCAAATATTCGTAAAGGCAAGAGTGATGTCAAAAGATTTCAAAAAATGGTTACATGCATCCAACCTTGGTAGAAAAATACATTCACGTCGTCGAATATCTAAATTCGATCCTATCAACGATGCAAGAAAGTAATGAAAATTCGCACAACATAAGAATTTACGTGATTCAACAGGGGAGATGTTCCGCCTACCTACGTCAACGGAGAGATAAGATATGTTTCACTAATAACGTAGAAAAGTGTATAGTCACTCTTTCTCACCCTCTCTCTCTTCTTTAGAGACCCGTTTCGTCCTAAATATATATAGCGAAACCCTACATGGCACAAATTACAAAATTGCCCACATAGCCTAAAATATTTAACTTTCCCATATAAATCCTTGTATGATTGAACATAAAACGCCTCTGGCGGCTCGAGGGCTGCCCCCGCGACCTCCGCTGGAGCGGCCCCCCGGACCCCCGCCCGCTCACCGGGGAGCGGGACCCCCGTGCTGTCCAGTCGTCAGGGGGCCTTTCGGAACCGGCTCATAATCTCTTGGATAACAGAATACAAGACATCAACCTCAACACACGTGGGAAATTTTTAAATGGAACCTGGGTACTCTAGTGGCCTGTCTTTCATGAATCTGGCCCAAACAACATTATATAAAATGAACGTTTCTCTTTGATCTAGAAGGTAAAGTGGAATCCAACTCACGCTTTCAATTAAAAATATTTTACAGAACAAAACTTTGAATGGACAACTCGGGCCTTGACCTTGAAAATGGGATATGGCTCCACCATATCCAAAATTCTGTCTAGCACCCTATTTTTCCACCACGACAGAAAGTTGTTCGGTCCGGGGAGATTTCTCCGTCTCTTCCGAGAGAAACCGTAACGCGGCGAAGGAGACTTCCCACGACTCTCTAGCTTGTCTATATATCCTCCCAAATCACTTGGGTTAGATACGACTCCTACATCTCTCTCCTCACTATTAAACTCGATCAATATACTTGAGCTCCCTGAGATGGAGAGGAGGGACTCATCGAATGGAATAATGACATCGACACCCGAAAAAGGCGATGCCGAGTCATTGCTGAGGGCTGAATTTGAGGTGTTCTTGAGTTTCAGAGGGCCCGACACTCGCCTGAATTTTGCCGACTGCCTCTATCACTCCTTGGACGGAGCTGGGATTCGCGTTTTCAGAGATGACGAAGAGATCAGAAAAGGTGAAACGATCGGAGGTGAACTGGAGCGCATGATCACGAGCTCCACAATTTGCATGCCCATCTTCTCCAGAAACTACGCGTCTAGTGCATGGTGCCTTCGCGAGCTTGCATGCATGGTGGGTCGCTTGAGAAACAAAGACGACAAAGCAGTGATCCTGCCAATTTTCTTCGACGTGGATCCTAATGATGTCCAGCTCAAAACGGGGCTATACCACGACGCTCTGCAGAAGCACGAGCAGAAGTTCGGCTGCGATGTAGTGCAGCAATGGAAGGAGGCTCTGAGGGAGGTCGCTCATATCAAAGGATGGGATCTCAAAAATAGAGGGTAAGGTCTTTATATGAATAAGTACAACGTTAATTATATGGGATAAGGACAATACATATGCCATAACTTTGATTGGGCGTTCATTTGAGTGTCAAAACTTTTTTCCAATCACTTGAGTGCCGTGACTTCGAAAAAATGTTCACATTGGTGCCATGACTTTTTGATGCATTTAGAGTTGGCGAACTCGGAATGTGCTGAAATTTAGTCGGCTACATGGAAACGAGCCGCTGATCAAAACTCACGGCTATGCTGTGACCGACGTCGTCTTTACGCGTTTCATTGTCGTTTTGATGGGTTTTTAGGCAATTGTTTGTAATTCCAGTGGCGTATTCATAATTTTGTGTTTCCTATTTAATTAGAGTTAACACCGTATAAAATGGTGGTTAAGATTCCTAGTGGAGGGGACATTCTATTGATTTGGTTAATCATAATCGAGAGAACAAATTGTTCCTCTTTTCAATTCCAATTTTATGTTAGTCAATTTCTATTGCGTTTCGGCATTACTTTTAAAAATAAATTCACTCAAGTGCCATAACTTTAAAAAAGTTCAATATAAGTGTCATACCTTGTCGGATTTCTAGTACTTGTAGTGACCGCTTCTAAGAAAGTTATGGCACTCAAGTGAACGTTTTTTAGAAGTCATAGTACTTAAGTGATCAAATAAAAGTTATGAAACTCAAGTAAGTACAATATAAAAGTCATGGCACTTGTGTATACTTTTCCCTATGTTGGGAGTGCATGGGGTTTACGGTGGTCACCCATGTAGGGAACCACGCCTCATGCCCACTATTGACGTTTTGAAAAGACGTGACTTAACCACATTGTTTTGTACGACGTTGGTTACTATCTCTCTTCACTCTCTGTCGCTTTCAAGAAAAGAAAAAACATAACGTTTTCTTTTTTTGGATTCTCTCTTCGACGCGTGACACAAGCGAGGATTCACGAGACTGCAAGGCGACATTTAATCCGTGGCAATTACGGTACATCCTCGTGATGTTCCGTTTGATCGGTGATGCAAGTTACGTTAGGACATGTTTCCGCACGTTTATTATATAGACGAAAGGATTAAGTATCCTTCACTGTAAATTAAATTTACTAGAATTTATTAGAATACTCTCATCCAATACCTTCCCAAAATATATTTCCTTACAACCAAATATGAGAATTTCCATTCCATTCCCACAATTCATCAAACAATAAGTATTCATCCTCACATTCCATTTGATTCTATATTATTCTGGGGACGAAACGCGACAAGTTAGAAGTCATGAGACCTCATCTCTTTAAGGAAAACATTAATTCATTCTGATAAAAAGAGGCCCTATCAGTTTTTATCAGTGACGCAATCAGAATTTAGGTCCAGAGGAGGCCGAAGTCATTGACGAAATACAGAGTAAGAAAAATTCTTTTACATCTTTGACCATTGAATATAGTATATAGATGCTATTCATTATAAGTTGACATGGATTTTGAGTGATTTTATTTTATGCATTTTTGCTAAAAATGAGTTAGAGCTTTAAACTATATACGACATTACTTTTTATGATAGAAACTAATTTTTTTGGGGAAGTGGGGGAGCAATTTATTTTTTTGATTTAGAATATTCCTGAACTTGATAGGTTAATATTCTATTTGTGATTTTTCTGACTAGACCCTTTTGTATCTAATTGACAGCCAAGGTGAACTCATTAGATTAATTGTTGCTGAAGTTTTGATCAAGCTGAGTAAAAGAGACAAAAGTCTGCCTGAACATTTAGTTGGAATTCAGGATTGTGTTGAAGACGCCATGCGCTTGATAGATGAAGGTTATCCTGATGTCCGTTATCTAGTGATCCACGGTATGGGAGGCATCGGTAAGACGACTCTTGCCAAGGTTATCTTTAACCAAATCTCTAGTCGGTTTCATGGGTGTAGCTTTCTTTCGAATGTTCGAGAAACTTCAAAGGGCGGCAAAGTCATTCAATTGCAAAAACAATTATTGTCGGAAGTTCTAAACTCCAAACCAGTGGAGATTGCTGACTCTGATGCAGGGATTAACCATATCAAAAGGAGATTCCATGATAAGAAAGTCCTCATTGTTCTTGATGACCTGCATAAGTGGGACCAACTCTCAAAATTTGCAGAAAAATGTGATTGGTTTGGTTTAGGGAGCAGAATTATTATTACAACGAGGGACACCAACTTTTTGCCTATCGCAGAGGGGAACCGAGAAAATAATGTCCAAGCGTGTTTCGAAGAGTTTAAAATCTATCAAATGGAAGAATTGCGTCATGGCCATGCTGTTCAGCTTTTCAGTAAGCATGCTTTCAGAATGGATTTCCCTCCACATGACTACGATAATATTTCTCGTGGTATCATTGCCAAAGCCGGTGGGCTTCCTTTGGCTCTTGAGGTTATTGGTTCTTCTCTTTATTGCAAAAGTAATCGACTTTGGAAAGACATGTTGAAGAAATTAGATATAGTGCCCAATCAAGATATCCTTCGCAAATTAAAGATTAGCTTTGAAATGCTAGAGGATGCACAAAGAGAAATTTTTCTTGATATTGCATGTTACTTTATTGGTGAAGAAAGAATTCATCCACATTATATGTGGAAAGCATTGGATTTTCTCCCAAGAATTGAGATCGATTTCCTTATCCGCGTGTCTTTGCTAAAGATTGATGATGATGATAGACTATTGATGCATGACCTACTCAGAGACCTTGGAAGAGAAATTGTTCGACAAGAAGACCTCAAAGTTCCAGGGAAGTGCAGTAGATTATGGTGTCCCAAGATTGCATTGCACGTAATGCAGAATAGAAAGGTAAATATTATTCACAGCTCGAAGGTTAGAGTATATTCCTATATTTGTTTTGTGTTGCGCATCGCAGGGAACAAATTTTTTTATTTTTTTTAATTTGAGTGAAATGAAGGAAATATCATCATTTAAATCTAGCCTAAGATGTCTTACATTTAAAACCTAAAAGTAGAAGCAAACTGAATTGTTTAACTTATAGAACTAAGTCTATGCAACGTTGATTCACAGAATGCGTTCTCTTTTCTTAGTGTAAAAAGTTCACTTATGCCTTTTCATGTTGTCAGGCAACGGAGAATATCATAGCACTCAAACTAACAGGACTTTCCAGGGAGCACGACTTTACAAGTGAAGAGTTTTCAATGTTGCCTAGCTTACGGTTGTTGGAATTAGAGGGGGGGAATTTGGTAGGAGATTTTAAGAATCTTCTCTCAAATTTAAGATGGCTCTCTTGGCGTCATTGCCCTTCAGACTTGCGGGCAGTCAATCTATATTTATGTAACTTAGTCGTGCTCAAGCTTTCAGACAGTGATATTCCAGAGAACTGGAATGGATGGGGCCCATGCTTGGTAGGGTTTATTATCACATATATGTTTGTTGCCATTTTGCCTTGCCTTACTATTCTAAGCCTCATTTGTTTCGCAGGCGAATCATGACTTAAAAGTTATACATCTTATGCGATGCCATCTCTCGACAACTCCAGACTTCTCGACGTGCTTGAATTTGAGGATAATGGTTTTTCATGAAAATTGTCCAAAGTCGCTACACATCAGCTGCTCCATCCATAAGCTAGAGCGCCTAAAGCGCTTGGAAATAACTCCAGCGCAAGTTCAGCTGTCAAAGTTGCCCGCAAGCGTCCCTTTTGACCTGTTTGCAGTGCCTTCTGCAATATGCGGTCTGAAGTACCAGTCAAGTTTGAAGTTAGAGGGGCAGTGTATACGAGAGCTTCATCCATCTATTGGAGAGATGGCGGGCTTGACTTGCTTGTCTTTAATGAATTGCCGTCAGTTTGGAAATCTTCCAGACTCCATTGGGAAATTGAGATCGTTGGTCATATTGAATTTGGTCTACACGAGAATCAGAGACTTACCTGATTCTATCGGAGATCTCAAAAGGTTGGAGGTATTGAACCTGGGATCCACTCGGGTAAGGGAGCTACCCAACTCCATTGGAAGACTAGAATCACTGATCGAGTTGTATTTTGTGAATACAAAGATTCAAGGAGTGCCAGCTTCTATTGGATATCTGAAAAGGCTGAAGTTCTTAACTCTGGCTGGGATGCAGAAGAATTTTGAGGTGTTGGAAACCGGCGGTTGTATTACAGATATCACATGGCCTCCTGAGCTTTGGAGACTTGGCATATCTTGTGATGATCCTCAATCTCTCACATGGCCTGCTCAGCTCTACAATTTGGCACTAAGAGATGTCAAGTCACCGTTAGAACAAACATTCTTTTCCAGTTTGAGATATTTGTCCCAGTTAACACTCTTCAGATGTTGGTTCACAGAGATCAACTTTCAACAGCTAGAGAATCTCCTTTATCTAGATGTGTTACTATGTAAATCGCTAGTGAGGCTGTCGGGTCTATCAAGCTTGCGGAAGCTCAAACGGCTGATAGTGATGAGCTGCTCACAGCTAATCGAGATTCAAGATTTGGGCGAATTGGAATCGCTGGAGGAATTATCAATAGAGAATTGCAGCTCCATACAAAAGCTACCCGATCTATCAAAACTACATGGGTTGTGGACATTGCACCTCTATCACTGTGAATCACTGCAAGGTTTGCCTAATATACCAAATACATGTCATCTCTATATTCATGGATGCCCGATGTTAGTCGAGTCCGGCAACTCCTTCAAAACTTGCAGAGAATGTAGGGAACCCAACACAGGCGTGAATTGTATGCGACATTTATTCAGTCGATCGAACTTACTGGCCGTAAAGAATTGGAACCATTGGAAGCATCACCGATTACGGCACTACGGTTCCATCAGAAAGGTTTTCTGATCTACCAAATCCTTGGGGTGTAAATCAAAGGTTGCATGAGAGTCTGCACCTTCTCTTTGGAAATATATTACAGCTGAATCTATACATTCTTCCGCTTTATTGTCATCATATATCTCCTTTCATGGTGACAACATTTATGGCATAGCAAGTAATTCGCATACATTTCTAGTTTTTTTTTTAAGTTCCCATTTCTCAACCTCAACCGCCATCGCCTTAGACCACTGCTTCCAGCTGCATCATGTGCAACCGTCCAAAGCATTGATTTCTTCCAACAAGTTTTAGTTTTCTTCTAAATGTGAAAATTTTCAGAGCCCGTCGTCGAGAGTTTCGATGAACGCTGCTCTTGTTTCCAATCATGCTCTTCTGTGTTGTCAACAAGAAAGTTGCGAGTCTTATAATTTTCCTTTGATTTTCAATTTTGGGTGATAGTCTGTTTAACTCTTGTTTCGGAGAAGAATTTCAGAGAGGAAACAAAGGATTTGAGTTCAATGGGCTGGCTTAAGCTTGAAGATAGGCCCAAAGGCCCTTGAATTTTCGACACACTCAGTCCATTTACCCTGGCCAAATTCCCAATGGGTTCTGACTTGGTTTGCGTCTCAATTTTAGGTTCGTTCTCGCCACCGGTCTAATTAAATGCAAATGCATGAATGCGGAAAATAAAATAAATTTATATGCAAACTATATAAAAATGATTTAATTATTTTTGCTAGGATCTAAGGTTAGTCCCTAATTTTTTATGCAATTAATTCTAAATGATTAGCTAAAAATTATGTGTCAACACCGGTGTCACAGGTTAGGCCGGTTTGGGCCGCCGGTTTTGCAGGTTGAGCCATTCACAAAACGTTCTAGGAGGAAAATCATGCCACCGGGCTTGGTTCGGTCCCTATCAGGTAAGTGCCTCTGCATGCTTGATTTGTCCAATTATGTGATTATATGCTCGTTTAATGATTGCTTTGCTATGTCTTAATTGCATGATTTAGTTAGATTGACATGTAATTGTTTTGACTAAATGATTTGACTCACGATATATGTCTCCACGGATAGATTAGTGAGGTGATTAAGGTTTAATTCAAGATATTCGATTTATCCTTTAATTGATTGAGCTTTGCTAATTATCTGCCTTGAGTAAATGCACTTTTAAATGCTTGAATGCATGAAATCGATACTCTGATGTGATGATCGATGGCGATATCCATGGAGATGGCAACCAATTGGCTTTAGCAGTGGCAGTCAACTGATGTCTACCCCAGTCTTGATTTTTACGCACCTGATCCTATCTCGGGTTTTACATTTGGAATTGTAACTAATTATTGATTGGCTTGTGTATTTCCATTCTAGTCAGTAGTTAGCTGCTTTCAATACTTGCGTGTTTATTTACAGCATTGCATTTCGTTTAACTGCTTGTTAATCGCTTTCCTAGTGTAATGATAGGATTAGACTAGAATTTCCACGAAAATGACAGAAAAACCAAATGCATGATCATCTAGCACTGGTTTAATACCTGTAGGCTTTGAGTGATAAGCAGAATGCATGGTCGGTCACCCTAGGAAACATCGACTAGTTAGGTACCGAAAGGGCGCTGATTAGACAATTTTCGTAAACAAATCTTCGAATCTAAATTCTCTAGTTGCGCATGAATCGAGATAACACTCATGTGTCTCGATTGGTTTCTAGCCAACCCCAATAGGTTAGTGGCGACTCCTAGTTAACTGTTTAGGTTAGTAATCATGAAAATGAATCCAACGTCAAGCTAGGTATGGACTTGGGAGAATCCGCGCCTGGATAGAGGCAATATCCCTAAACTTGTGGACCCCCTCGGGGACAGGAAAAGCAAGTCGCGACATTTACGCAAAATTCTTCTTGCTCTCAATGTGAACATGTAATCTGTTGGAGTTTGGAATCATCGAGGTGACAAATTTACTTCTTGCTAAATCCAATTTATTTTGTAATTACATAGGAGTAGTAGTCCCATTTGCAAAGGTGAAACCATAAAAATTAGTTGTTGGATTTGATTTAGATTCTTGATTATGTTCTATCAAACATAAGGAATGAGACTGAATTTGTCATTGACTAAATTTGTCATCCTGAGTCTTACATTGTCATTTCGACTGCCTAATGTCTAATTTCCATCGACCAAATAGCGCTTAAAGCAAAGTTCACGTAAAGGATGGAGTTTCACGCAATCAGAAAAGGACATGACGTCAATTGTCCAAAAAGTCCTAAACTTATTGTACGCGGCCAATTCAGTTCTAAACATTTCAAGAGTGCCAATGTAGTTCTAAACCTTTTGACGATTTTTCAATTCAATCCTAGACATTTCAATTGTGCCAATTTAATCCTAAACTTTTTGACAATTTGCCGATTTAGTCCTAAATCTTTTGATAATTTATTGATGTAGTTCTTTCTACCAATATAGATTTAGAACTAAATTGAAAAAATTTCAAAAGGTTTAGGAGTAAATTGGCAAAACTTCAAAAGGCTTAGGAATAAATTGACCCAAAAAGATTTACGATTAAATTGGCACAATTGAAAACTTTATGACTGAATTAGCCATCGTACAATAGGTTTATGACTTTTTGGATAATTTTTTCATGTTAGAGATATTGATAGGATCATAATCCTCTTGATTGATTCTAATTGTTATTGTAATATTTAGTTTCTTTAGATAGCATTCTAGGACAGTCTATAAATAGACCCTTGTATCATCAGTATTAACTACACAGAAATATACAGAAATTATATTCTCTCACTTTTTGTTCACATGGTATCAGAGCTTATATTGTCTGAGAAGCGGCCGTAATATGATGGTGTAGCAATGTCGCCACAGCCACGTGTCGGAATCACCAAATCGCCGCCCTTTGTTTGCTGTTCTTTGATTTTCGTTGCTTGTTTCGAAAAACGAACACCACCATCGGAATCGCTGCTCTCAGACGAGTCAAAACCTAAAATTTCGTCGTTATCAGCTTTGGGAAACCACCATACATGCCACCACTCACCGCCACATCGCGAGGCCTCCAATGTCGTCCTCTGTGAGTGTCCAATCTGAAGTCATCTATTGGCTTTTATCCACAATTTCCACCATCAAAAGGTTCCCCATCCACCGTCGAGTCCAACCCAGCAAACACCGTCGCCGGAAACCCAACCACGCGCCAACACGCCCCGCCGGAAGCCTCTCCAAGTGAGATCCACGCGCCCACATGCCACGCACGTGATCTGAAGGTCGCCCACGTATTGCTAATGTCATCAGAACGTCACTCCAACGTCATCTGCCACAAAAGCATCCACGTGTCGCCACGTTATTATCCATGATCTGCCACGTCATCATCCGCGTGTCGCCACGTCAACATCCACGGGTCGCCACGTCAGCATCCACATGGTGGTCATTGCTAGGTGTCTGCCACGTCATCACCTATTGACCCGCGTTGACCAGAGTTGACTCGCGTTGATCGAGTGTTGACTTCCGTTGACCTGTTTACCAAACCGGTTTTCTTGCTGTTTCTGACCGATTCGACCACTTTTGGACCGGTTCTTGGTGTTTTCAGATCGGTTCTTGAGGTATTTCGACGTCCTGAACCTATTTTTGGGCTTATTTTCTTCGTATCAGCTCTCAAAGTGTCACTTTACCTTGAAATCAGTATAGATTCCATTGATTTTCTTCCTAGTTGCTTGTCATGGATAAATTAGAAATCACGGTTCCCATTCAAACAATCTTGAATGGATTGAACTATATTTTATGGGCTCAAGAGATATTGAGTTTTCTAAGAGGACGTAGGCTTTGGCATTATGTCACCGGAGATATTCGCTAGCCTACATAGGCTGTTGGTAAGGCTGATGATAAATTTGCTGAACGTTTGGAGGAATTTGACAGCAAGAATCATCAGATACTCACATGGTTTTGAAACACTTCAATTCCATCTATCATACTTTAGTTTGGTCTTCTAAATACAGCAAAGGAAGCTTGGGATCTTCTTGCTAGTCATTATTCCACATTAGATATTGCTCATCAATATCAACTGTTAGGGAATTTACATTGTCTGCATCAGGAGACAAGTCAGTCTATTAATGACTTTTTATCTTCCATGCATGCTATATGGAATCAGCTAGCTTTATCTGAATCTAAATGGGAGTCGAATACTGATGCTCGTAAGTTTGCTGAATATCGCGATCGTATACGCGTTATGCAATTTCTGATGGCACTGAATGATGAGTTTGAACCTGTGCGAGCTTTACTGCTGCATCGAGATCCTTTACCTCATCTTGAGGCAGTTGTCTCAGAACTGCTGACTAAGTAGACTCGACTAGCTACTTTAAAAGCACAACGCGCTACTCCATCAGTTTCCACACCTACATATGCAGTGCTTTCTACTTCAGGTTCCTCCTCATGGCGCAAGCCTTATTGTACGCACTGCCACTGACCTAGTCATCGTGCATTGAATTGTTATCAGCTACACCCTAAGCAACCTACGAGAATAAACAATCGATCTCGGTTCAGAGGTCTGCATGCACGCCCACCTACTACTGCTACTACCATTGAGGATTCTTCTTAAAGTCCGTCTATTACTCTATCATTAGACGATCTTCGATCCACTGTCCGTTCCATGATTCAAGAAACTAGTACTTCTAGCACTTCTGCTCTATCAGTGACCCTAGGTACTCTTGATTCGTGGTTCTTTGATTCTGCTTGTTGTAACCACATGACCTCCAATTCCAATTTATTCAAGTCTAAGTCATACACTTCACAGGTACCTATCATTCATACAGCTGATAACTCTCAGATGATAGTTGGTCATAAAAGAAACATTTCGACATCCAAACTGTCCTTACTTGATACATTTATGGTTCCCAAACTCTCATTAAACTTAATATCTGTGGGACAGCTTTGTGAACTTGGTTTTGACATTTCTCTTCAAATGGTTGTCATGTGCAGGATCCACGAACGGGATAGACAATTGGGACAGGTGGTAAAGTGGGACGCTTGTTTGAGCTTGTTTCGTTGAAGCTTCCCAACTCCTCCACTAGTTATGTTGTCACAGTATCATCTGAAACTTGGCATTCTCGATTGGGTCATCCTTCTCTTTCTAGATTAAATCCTTTGATTTTAAGTGGTCATTTAGGTTCCGTTGACAATAAAACATTTGATTGCTTGTCTTGCAAGTTGGGAAAGCATCATGCTTTACCATTCAATAATAGTGAATCTGTCTCTTCTGCTCCTTTTGATCTGATTCATTATGATATTTGGGGACCATCTCCTACTCCCACTATGGGAGGATCTCGTTACTTTGTGATTTTTGTGGATGATTATTCTCGTTATACATGGTTTTATCTAATGAAGAATCGATCTGAACTTACTCATATCTTTTACAATTTTGTTGTCATGATCAAAACACAATTCTCCCAGAATATCAAATTTTTTCGTACTGATAATGCCATGGAATATAGGGAAAAAGAGTTCATTCAAATTCTTTCTCATAACGGTACCATTATTCATCGTTCTTGTCTAGGAACTTCCGAACAAAATGGTCACGCGGAGCGTAAACACAGACGTATTCTAGATGTTGTACGCATTCTTCTCATATCATCATCTTGTCTAGAATAGTTTTAGGGAGAAACCTGTCATACTGCTGTATATACTATCAATCGTATTCTATCAATCGTATTCTATCAATCGATTGGGTTTGGTAGGATCCTTGTAGCTAGGAGGTTGCATCATATAGACTTCATCTTCAAGGGTGCCTTGGAGAAATGCATTATTTACATCCATCTATCGTAAATCCCAACTACGCATAAGGGCCAAGGATAGAACTGTCCGAATGGTGGTAGGTTTGATAACAGGACTGAAGGTTTCTTTGAAGTCCACACCAGGCCTTTGATGAAAGCCTTTGGCTACCAGACGAGCCTTGTACCGTTCTATACTACCATCTGATCGTCGTTTGATTCGATACACCCAACTGCAGCCAACAATGTTAAACGAAGGATTATGGGGAACAAGTTCCCAAGTACCATTGCGAAGCAAGGCATTGATTTCGTCTGACATAGCAGCCCGCCATTTGGGATCAGTTGAGGCTTGAGTAATCCCACTTGGTTCAATAGGTTGAGGTAACGGATGTTTAGTGGTGAGAGTATGGATTTGTTTGGGTTTGTAAATATTGTTTCTTGAACGGGTAATCATGGGGTGGGTACGGATGGGAGGGTTTGGGACATTACCGGGAAGAGAATCAGAAGGAGCATGTGTGGTTTCAGGTTGGACATCAATGTCAAGAGTGTGGTGTGGCTCATTGAGAAGTGCATTCGTATTCGAGGAAGACAATACAAACCGAGGAGTGAGTTGCGATGTTACCTGTGGGCTTGGCAGAGGCGGAGCAGGAGCAGGCAGCGGCACAAATGAAAGAGGTGGAACCGGACAAGAGGATAATGGTGGAGTTGGATGATGTGAAACAGACTGACTGAGGGTAGCATAATGGAAAATATGTTCTTCGAACACAACATGACGAGAGAGAAAGAGACGTTTGCTAAACGGGTCAAAACATTTGTAAGCACTTTGCATCAAGCAATAACCAAGGAAAATACATGGACGAGATCGGGAATCCAATTTGGTATTGGTGTACGGACGTAACCAAGTGTAGCATAGACATCCAAAAGTGCGAAGTTTGAGATAATTCGGTTTAGTGCCAAAAAGAGCATGATAGGGAGAGTGAAGATCTAGGGTGTTGGTTGGGAGACGATTAATGAGATAGCATGCAGTTTAAAAGGCATAACTCCAAAATTCGAATGGAAGGGTGGCTTTATGGAGGAGTGAGAGACTAGTTTCAATAATATGACGATGACGACGTTCGGCAATGCCATTGTGTTCTGGTGTGTGAGGAGGAGTGGTAAGGTGAGATATACCATGCTTTATAAAAAAAACTTTTGAGTTTAATGTATTCTCCTCCGCCATCAGAGTAAAAGGTTCGAATAGATTGTTGAAACTATTTTTCCACAATTAGTTTGAATTGTTCAAAAATGGATGCAACATCAGATTTTTTACATAATGGATATAACCAAATATATCGAGTAAAGTGGTCAATGAAAATAACATAATACCGAAAGCCATCAATTGATAAAGTGGAAGTTGGATCCCAAACGTCAAAATAAATTAAATCAAGCGGATGACGACTGACAAGTGTCGAAAAATAAAAAGGCAACTTGTGACTCTTGCTACATCGACAAGCGTCACAAGACAACTTATTATCTGAACTAGACTCATTAGATGAAGGAAGCATAAAACTCCTAATAATATGACGCAGAATTTTGGAAGAGAGATGTCCTAATCGATTGTGCCAAACTACCATCCGAGCTCGTTCTCCAACCAAGGCCATGGGATATTGTAACGAAGAGGGTAATCGATACATTCCATCGCTAAGCTCTCCTCGGAGTATTGTCGCCCCCGTGCGAAGTTCCTTCACAACAAAATAAGAGGCAAAAAAATTCAAGGGAAACTTGGTTAGAACGACAAAATTGTGATACCGAAAGTAAATTTTTGGTTATAGTTGGAGCACACAAAACATTGGTTAGGCGGATTTTAGATTTTGGATAATGTAAAGTGGTAGAACCAGTGTGGGATATTTTCAAACCTGTACCATTACCAATGACGATTTCGTCGGGTCCTTCATAATCATTGTGTAGCGACAAGTTGGCGAGATCGTTCGTAACATGATGAGACGCTCCGGAGTCAACAATCCATCCTGATTCACGACTAGCTTTAGATATATTCACCTCAGGTTCACTGCGGGTATCTCGAAACCGATAGCACGTCTTTGCTAAATGCCCGGGTTGATCACATAGTTGACACACAATGCGTGAACCATATGAAGAGCCATCACGGCTACTGTTTCGGCCTTCATACCTGCCATTATTCCAACTGATTCTGCTATCATTGCAGCCTTCATTTCTGTTGTGAAAGCGGCTATTTTTGTTGCGTCCATTGTTGCGGTAGGTGCCAGCAGACCGATTGTATTGATTGGAGAAACGGGGACTATTCTTCACACGATTATTGTGGCTTGTGTATAAGCAGAAACGGGAGTTGTATCTCGGGCAGATTCTTCTTGTTGAAGGAAGGTTTCATACGCAATTAGCTTATCTTGAAGTTCTTCAAAGCTAATGGGATTTTCTCGAGCACGTATCGCAGCGGATATCTCCTTGAACTCCGATCCAAGTCCACGGAGAACGTGAATGACAAGATCACCGTTGCTTAAGGGAGTATCGATGAGTGCCAATTCATCCGCAATGGACCTGATGTGTTGCAAAAATTTAGAGACAGATCTTGAGTTACGGCGAACCGAGGACAATTGATCCTTCAAGTGCATAACCCGTGAACTCGAGTTATTCGCGTATAAGTTGGTGAGTTTCACCCATTCTTCCCGCGAGGTTTGGCTCGATGCAATAAGAGGAATAATATTTTCAGAGACTGAGGCAAGGACCGCATGAAGAAGGAGCTGGTCTTGTCAGATCCAGCTGGTGTATGCAGGATTGACAGCAGATGCAGTGCCGTCGCTGAGCATTGTAGGAGGACACGAGAGTGTGCCATCAATGTAGCCCTTTAAATCGTATCCAACAAGCAGGGCATTGAACTGGGCCTTCCAAGAAGGGAAGTTGGTGGCCGTGAGCTTCAACGACAATTGAAGTGCGGCCGAAAAAGAGATTAAACCGGCAGGAGCAGCAGAAACACTATTGGTTGTAGCAGAAGGTCCTGTAGAGGCGGCCATTGATGAGCAACAGAAAAGAAAATCGGGATCGAAAGGGAAACTCGTGAGAGCAAATTAGGTGGGCTCTGATACCATTAAAGATATTGAAAATTCTGTATATTGATAATAATAATTGTTTACACTTTACATGGCTTTATAGGAAAATGTACGGACGATTGGTTGCTTAATTTAAGCAAAGAATCCCAAAATATATGCAACAAGAAAGGTAACAAAATAACAGAAAATAATATCAAAAATCAGACTTGATTACATTCCTTTATAATTGGACCTTATAAAAATACTCATTGTTGTCCCTGAACTTGAATTGATAGAAGGATAACATTGAATATTTTCATACATTACAGGAACTAAATTCAACATATATCAAAAGTCTAGGGACCATATTCAAGAAATTAAAAGTTTAGGGACAACATGACACATTGGGTTAAAGTTCAAGGACCACATTGAATAAATTTAAAGTTCATAGATCACATTGCACTGGGACGAAGTTTAGAGACTGCTTGTGTCATTATCCCTTAGAATTTAGCACGGGTATTCTATAGTTTGAAGGCCAAATCCCAAGAAAATATGATGAACTTCTGCCCATGAGACAAAAATGTCCCCACTTCCAAACCTCCACCCTCCCACCACCCCCCCCCCCCCCCCCCAAAACAAAAAAAATAAAAAAAATTACCAATGTCTACTTGTGAAATGAAAAACCCACCGTTAAGTCTTTCATCTATTTAAGTTGATGAATTCGCTCGAAATAGTTGATTTGGAGCAATAATTTTTTGTTCGGGGCAAAAAGAATTCGATTCGAAAACCCTGACTCTTTCAGTTAAGGCTGTTCTTTTTTCTCTTTCCTCATTGAAAGAGACGAGTATGTCGTCATTGATTAGCGAGAAACGACGTTGTTTCACCTCACTGATGTTTGCCTTGCTGACATATCTATTAAACACGTCCATTCGATTAGCCTTCGTCAAATGCCCCATTAACTTACTTGGACGAAAAATTTAATGGTGGGCATTTTCTTCTATTATGTAATAATTCGTGCAAAGTTTTTGGGTCATTTGAAAAGAGGAGATTCTTTTGTGCTGCGACGTAAGTTTGTGTTTTGTTTCTGTTTTTCAAAAGTTGTCCGTAATTTAAATGTAGAGATGAAAGAAGATGCTTAAGAAAAGAGGAGCACTTCTTTTCATCATATGTTTCTTTAAGAATAGCTGCTTCGCATTGGTTCCTGAATTCTGCAAGCATCTTAATTTCTTCAAACGAGCAATGTCCGATGAAAATTTGGTGTAGCTGTAGATTAATGGATGCTAATACTTAACCGCAGGAGTCATCCAATTATTAAGTTTGCGTTTACATATTGTACTTACAGAAGTATACTGTCATCTTGATGTCCTTTTGCTTTCTGTGCTTCCGAGTAAAATGAACTGTCCTTCACCTTCGCATTGTCGCAGCCCCGAAGAAGTAGTTCAGAACATTATTGCCGATGTGGACTCCTGAAGCCTTCTTTTGGTTCATTGTCCAAGAAAGAAAGAATGGATTTGCTGTCTATGTAATAAATTCAGTACAACCGCAATATTTTTCTATTGTTTGGAGGATCTAGAGATTTCAGTCTGTAATGTTACTGGCTTACTATTCTAATGCTTTGGTGCATTATTTTCGACTCTGTGTGAACGAGGGTAGTAAAAGTCTTCACATTTGACTTTGTAGGAAGATTTCACCGAGAAATTCGCCTAACCTTTTCGATGCACAACTACGGAATCACCCAGGAATATACGTTGAATCACCAACGCATCCTCAGTGAATCTACAACCCCACGATGGTCCGAATATAATCACAAAGGAAAATATTCTAGTACCATAACGTAAATGCCGATCGATTCACAAAGTAACGATGTATTGTCTTTTGGTGTGTTTGCGAGAGAATGGAGAAAGAACGTACGTTACTTCTGTACGCTATTTTGTTCGTCATTAGTGCCCCTTAGATCTTATCTTATCTTTCTTTTATAAATAAGAAGATAAGACGGCAGACTTTCAAAAAAGTACCTTTTCGTGGGGACCTCTCAAACTACAGCTCGTGGACGTACCTGTTCATGTAACAGACCCATCATGGACGTAATTTAACATCTGTCATTCGGACATGATGGGCTTGATAATCCTCTATCTAGAATGTATGGCAATTAACATATCTACTTTAGAGACAATCCATACTTGCAAATACGTCGTGCGACTGGGAGCTCAGATTATGCACCTATTAGGGATAGATAACGGGCCCCAAAAAAGTAAAACAATGTCTCATAGTACCCCAAACTTATTTTGTTACTTCAATCGGTACGTAGGGTTGTAGGAGAAGTTGACATCGGCACTTTCTACACCTGACAATTGGCAATTTTTCTTCTATTTTTTCTTTTCTTAGGCTAAATTTTGATTAACATATGAAGAAATGCCATGATATTATTTCAAAGAAAAATCACATTATGATAGACAAAAACTTGTCTCCGCGAGGTAACAAAATTAGAGGAAAATCGTAACAAAAGAAAGCTACACAAAAAATATCACTAAAGTATATGTCATTAATCAATTCAATGGTAAGAGCAAATTGAACTAAAGCAGAGGATATTCATAACCACTAGAGCATGGTCATAGCAAACTCGGAGTTGAAGTTAAAGACGTTGAAATCAAATTCTAGCAAAACAAAAATTGACTTTATAAGTGTACATTGTATTAAGATAGAAAGTCTACGGTATAAAAAGAGGGATAAAAAGGCACAAACAGATCCTGAACTATCTTTTACTTTTACTTTTCTCTCCTAATTGTTGTTTCTAACCAAATAGTCAATCCATATGCAGGGGACATTGACTAATGATCTGATCAACTTTCTATGTTACAAAGCGAGTGATGGCGGATGAATCGTTGGAGCTCTATCACGATCCGTATTATCAGACATACTTTTGTTACAGATGAATCTTAAGTAGACGATCGTCGAAAACTATCTTTGACTAATGATCTGCACGACCACGACCTCCATGTGTAAGGCCATTCATGGGAAAGATGAGAGGAGAAAGTAAGTCTCGGTGATTCTCGACTTGATTCTGGGATTTAGGTTTCAGACAAAGTTGTTTGAATTTCAACTGGTCTTTTTGGATACTAATAAAGATATTAACTGCCTTCAATGTAAAGTGAGGTTCAATGCCATTGGCTGTCATTATACAGGATTTCGCTTCTGAGCTGAAATATAGTTTTCTGGCCAGACTAGTGAGCTAAGTTATCATGGGATTGGTGATCAAAGCAAGGAAAGCTCACGATTGCGAATACATTCCAATATGCTCACTAAGCATGTCTTGAACCTACCGGCAAATGTTCTTGGCGGATCAAGTTCAGCTAGACCTGCAAAAATAGGTTGCGATTAAGTTTATATTGAGATACGCGTGTGAATTGTCTTAGAAAAAATCACACATCGAAGTGGGTGTAGTTTGAAATAGCTAATATATGCTAGACTAGCATAACTCATTGATTTAAGATTTTGATTGATGGTGAGTTTAACTAATTATGTTAACAGATTCGAACTTGGGCTCTAGATGAAGTTATCGCGCTTCGAGTACTTGTCGGATAACCAGATAAGGCGAATCGATCGGATGCGAACTAGAGTGTGCGATCAAGATCATGAATAGAACTTCCAAATATCTGCCAGATAACCAGATGTTTGAATGTTTCAAGTACCTTTCAGGTATCTAGGTGCTCTCTTGAAGCTATGCTTCATCCCCAAATCTCTAAATTGCCAAATATCTGTCTGATAACCAGATGTTTAGGTATGTTAAGTACCTGGCTAATATCCAAATGCTTCTTCTTTAAGTCTTTTCAAGAAACGTCATTTATCGGATATCCAGGCGCTTGTAGACTTTTCAAAGAAACGTCATTTGTGAATGTTCAAATATCTGTCGGACACCAGATGTTTGAATTTTCCAAGCCTGCTGGCGAGAATCCACCGGGCAACCTATCAAGTCGAGAAGACCCCTAGGTATTTCGAAGTTTTCAAGAATCTGTCGGATATCCAGATGCCTGAAGTCTCTATACTGTCTCTGTGCATGTCAAGTATCTACTGGATAATCCAGATACTCGTCAGGATTACCAAGAGGTTCTCTTATGCCCAAGAATAATTTGCCAAATCTCCAGGTAAGTAACGACATATACGTATTCTATCTTAGTGATACCAAGTTAATTTGCATTTCATGCATTTATTACATTACATTAGCATTTTTGAAATTTAGGTGTCATTTATCTTTGAAAGAAATCTCTGTAAGCTCCCCTTCAAAGAGGGACAACTATTATTTAGTCATTTATTGCACAGAAACTTTGGGGTCGATTCTGACTCCTAGACAAAAATATTATTATTATGAGCATTTTATTAAAGCCCACATAAATTGCAATTTAATTGGATTGGTACCAATTCAGTGCAAAACCTTTTAGTTTAGTCAATTGAATATTAAACCTTTTGACAATTTGCCAATGAAGTCTATCTGACCAATTTTGGCAAGAAATCTCTCACGTGGTACCGGCGCTAATATGGACAATTTTTGCAATTTTTAAAAAATTAAAGATTTTTTATTTATTTTCTATTTTCTCTTCTGTTTTTTTCTTTATTGCAGCCGGCAAGTGCCCAGTGTCCCTCGCCCAGGCCCTTGATGGCCACCAGCGAAAAAAGGAAAAAGGAAATAAGAAAAAAAATTCACAAAAATCTTTAAAAATTATTCACGGTCAACGCCAGCCCCGCCACATAGGACGACCGGCACTGAGTGGACCGCCATGTTAGCGTTTTTCAATTAAAATTGGCCAAAAGGGCTAGATTGGGAAATCGTCAAAATGTTTAGGGCTGGATTAGCACAATTAAAAAGTTATAATTACATTAGGTTTAGGGCTTTTTTGGTAATTTCTTCTATGAACTAGCTCCAACTCTATATTGTGAGCATTAAACAGTGTACCTTCCTTCGAGAAAAAAAAAAGTGTGCCTTCCGGCGTGAAGATTACTCTTAATAAAGGGGGGCAAAAAGAGTCCACAGATCACCGTAGTCAAGGAAGAAGCCACGTGCTAACGTTAATTGAACATTAAACATGATGGGAAGACGAGGAAGGCGATGGGTCTTATCCATTTCCTTACTGCCTCATGAGTTGACGCATTCCTATTATCACTTAGAAGAGTTGGTAGAATAGTTTCGGATCATAGGAAATTTCTCCGGCTCTTTCCGTGAATCTCTGGCCCGTCCATAAATTCTTCAGAATCACATTGGTTAGACACTACTCTTCAACCCCATCGGGATACTTTAGCTCCTGAAGATGGACAGGAGGGACTCATTGGATGGAAGAATAGTGTCGACCATCGATAGGGGTAAGGTCGAGTCATCGCTGGGGGCTGAATTCGAGGTGTTCTTGAATTTTAGAGGGCCTGACACTCGCCTGAATTTTGCCGACTGCCTCTATCACTCCATGGACGGAGCTGGAATTCGCGTTTTCAGAGACAACGAAGAGATCAGAAAAGGCGAAGCAGTCGGAGGCGGCCTGGAGCACGCGATCAAGAGTTCCAAAATCTGTATGCCCATCTTCTCTAGAAACTACGTGTACAGTGCGTGGTGTCTTCGCGAGCTTGCATACATGGTGGATTGCTCGAGAAACAGAGACGGCAAAGTGATGATCCTACCGGTTTTCTTCGACGTGAGTCCCGACGATGTCAAACTGAAAACTGGTCTATACCATGACGCTCTGCAGAAGCACGAGCAGAAGTTCGGCTGCGATGTGGTGCAGCGATGGAAAGAGGCCCTGAGGGAGGTCGGTCTTATCAAGGGATGGGATCTCAAAGATAAAGGGTAAGGTTAAAGTTTTTTGTTTATATTTAAATTAGATGTTTAATCAATATAAATATAAAATCACAAGAAAGATTTCATCCTAGCATTGAAAGTTAAACTACCCACTGCTCTTTTTTTCATCAACTTATCACACATATTTAATAACTCCTTGCATCAAATATGACAGCCAAGGTGAACTCATCAGATTAATCGTTGCTGAAGTTTTGGTCAAGCTGAACATAAGAGACAAACATCTGCCCGATCATTTGGTCGGAATTCATGATTATGTTGAAGACGTCATGCACCTATTAGATGAAGGTTCTCCTGAAGTACGTTATATAGTAATTCACGGTATGGGGGGCATCGGTAAGACGACTCTTGCCAAGGTTGTCTTTAACAAAATTTCTAGTCAGTTTCATGGCTGTAGCTTTCTTTCGGATGTTCGAGAAACTTCAAAGGGCGGCAAAGTTGTTCAATTGCAAAAACAACTATTGTCAGAAATTCTAAACTTCAAACCAGTGGAGATTTCTGACTCTGATGCAGGGGTTAACCAAATTAAAAGGAGATTCCGTGACAAGAGAGTGCTTATTGTTCTTGATGACCTAAATAAGTGGGACCAACTCACAAAACTTGCAGAAAAGCGTGATTGGTTTGGTCAAGGGAGCAGAATTATTATTACAACGAGGGACACAAACTTTTTGCCGATCGGAGAGGAGAACCAACAAAATAGTGTCCCGATGCATTTCACAGAGTTTAGAATTTATCAAATGAGAGAATTGCCCCATCACCATGCTCATCAGCTTTTTAGTAAGTATGCTTTCGGAATGGATTCCCCTCCACATGACTACGATGATATTTCTTGCGATATCATTCGCAAAGCTGGTGGACTTCCTTTAGCTCTCAAGGTCATCGGTTCCTCTCTGTGTTGCAAAAGCGAAAGACTTTGGAAAGACACGTTGAAGAAATTAAATTTAGTTCCCAAGCAAGATGTCCTTGACAAATTAAAGATTAGTTTTGAAATGCTTGAGGACGCACAGAGAGAAATTTTTCTTGATATTGCATGTTACTTTATTGGTGAAGAAAGAATCCATCCGCATTATATGTGGAAAGCGATGGATTTTTTCCCGAGAAGTGATATCCTTGTTCTTACCCGTATGTCTTTGATAAAGATTGTTGATGATAGATTGTTGATGCATGACCTCCTTAGAGATCTTGGAAGAGAAATTATTAGACATGAAGATCTCAAAGTTCCTGGAAAGCGTAGTAGACTATGGTGTCCCAAGGTTGCGTTGGACGTAGTGCAGACAAGAAAGGTAGATTTTATTCATAACTACTGTTTTCTCAATCAAGGAATCATAAGCTTGAAGTTTAGAGGATATTGCTGGATGTGTCTTTTGTTTTTTTGTGTTGCGTACCGTGGAAAACTAAATTTTATTTAATTTGAGTGAAATGAAGGTAGTATCATGATTTATATCTAGCAAAAGATGGTAAAAGCTTACATTTACAATCTGAAAGTAGAATCAATCAGAATTGTTCGGTGGAATGGGTTCTCTTCTTTTTTTCACTGTAGAAAGTTAAACGTATGCCTTTTCATGTTGCAGGGAACAGAGAACCTCATAGCACTCAAACTAACTGGACTTTCCAAAGAGCGCGACTTTACAAGTGATGAGTTTTCAAGGTTCCCTAGCTTAAGGTTCTTGGAATTAGAGGGGGGCAACTTGGTAGGAGACTTTAAGAATCTTCTCTCGAGTCTAAGATGGCTCTCTTGGCGTCGTTGCCCTTTGGAGTTGCAGGCGGTCAATCTATGCTTGTGGAACTTAATCGTGCTCAAGCTTTCGGACAGCGACATTCCGGAGAACTGGAATGGATGGGGTCCGTGCTTGGTATGGTTTCGAATCCCATATGTACCTTTGTTGCCATTTGCCTTGCTAATTTTTCCAACTCTAATTTGTTTCTTAGGCGAATGGTGACTTGAAAGTTTTACATCTCATGAGATGCCATCTCTTGACAACTCCTGACTTCTCAACGTGCCTGAATTTGAAGATACTGGTTCTCGACGGACATTGTCCGAAGTCGCTACAAATTGATGGCTCTATCGGTAAGCTAGAGCGCCTCAAGCACTTGGAAATAACTGCAGCCCAAGTTCAGCCGTCAAGGCTGTCGGCAGGCCTCCATTTTGACCTGTTCGCAGTGCCTTCTGCAATATGCGGTCTAAAGTACTTGTCAAGCCTAAAGCTAGAGGGGCAGTGTATGCGAGAGCTTCATCCTTGTATTGGAGAGATGGCAGTATTGACGTGCTTGTCTTTAAGGGGCTGTCATCGGCTTAGAAAGCTTCCAGAATCCATTGGGAGATTGAGATCGCTGCTCCTATTGAATTTGCTCTACACAAGAATCAGAGAGTTACCTGATTCTATTGGAGATCTCAAAAGGTTGGAGGAAATGAATCTGGGATTCACTCAGATAAGGGAGCTGCCAAGCTCCATTGGAGGACTAAAATCATTGCTCGGCCTAAACTTGCAGAGTACAAAGATTACAGCACTGCCCGCTTCTATTGGACAACTTAAAAGGCTTGAGCGCTTATTTATGGCTGGGAGTAAGATAAAAGAGTTGCCGAAGGCCATAGGGATGCTGGAGAATCTTAAAGTGTTGGAATCCCGCAACTGTAAAAACCTCGACGGGGAAATCCCGAGCGAGATTGGGCGAGTATCCTCTTTGGAGGTGCTAGACGTATCGGGTAGCAAGGTGAGCAGAGTCCCAACCAACATTAGTCAGCTATCTCATCTCCAAGAACTTCGTTTCGGAGATTGTCACAAGCTTGAAAGGTTGCCAGAACTTCCTGCAAGTCTAAAAGTTCTCTGTTTCGGAGCTGGGACTGTGCTTGGCACCCCTGGACAAACTCCATCCAAGTTGATGGGGAAGTCAGCAAAAATGGAGGATTGGAATATCGCATGGCCTCCTCAGCTTTGGGCACTGAGCATATACTGTGATGACCCTCGATCTCTCCCAAGGCTTCCTTCCAGTCTCTCTCTTTTGGAACTAAGAGATGTCCAGTCACCGATGCGACAGCCATTGTTTTCCAACTTGAGATATTTGAAACATTTGTCCAGGTTAACACTCTTTAGATGTTGGTTGGAAGAGGTCGAGTTTGATCAGCTAGAGAATCTCCATCGTTTGAACGTGGTTGAGTCTGAATCTCTGGTGAGGCTATCGGGTCTGTCGAGCTTAGGGAAGCTCGAAGAGCTGACAGTGAGGAGTTGCAAGCAGCTGATCGAGATTCGAGGTTTGGGAGAATTGCAATCGCTGAAGGGATTCTTAATTAGGAAATGTAGCTCCATAAAAAGGTTACCCGATCTATCGAAGCTACGTAAGCTGCGAACAATGCACCTTCTTAACTGCGAATCCCTACAAGGTTTGCCTGATGTACCAAATTCATGTCATCCATGTGTTCATGGATGCCCATTGTTAGGCGAGTCTAGTGACGCCGGATGTGAACTGCATGCGAGGTTTACTCAGTCGATCGAACTTAAAGAACGGAAGGGGCACTACGGTTCCATCAGAAAGGTTTTCTGATCTACCAAATCCTTGGGGTGTAAATCAAAGGTTGCATGAGAGTCTGCACCTTCTCTTTGGAAATATATTACAGCTGAATCTATACATTCTTCCGCTTTTATTGTCATCATATATCTCCTTTCATGGTGACAACATTTATGGCATAGCAAGTAATTCGCATACATTTCTAGTTTTTTTTTTAAGTTCCCATTTCTCGACCTCAACCGCCATCGCCTTAGACCACTGCTTCCAGCTGCATCATGTGCAACCATCCAAAGCACTGATTTCTTCCAACAAGTTTTAGTTTTCTTCTAAATGTGAAAATTGTCAGAGCCCGTCGTCTAGAGTTTCGATGAACGCTGCTCTTGTTTCCAATCATGCTCTTCTGTGTTGTCAACAACAAAGTTGCGAGTCTTATAATTTTCCTTTGATTTTCAATTTTGGGTGATAGTCTGTTTAACTCTTGTTTCGGAGAAGAATTTCAGAGAGGAAACAAAGGATTTGAGTTCAATGGGCTGGCTTAAGCTTGAAGATAGGCCCAAAGGCCCTTGAATTTTCGACACACTCAGTCCATTTACCCTGGCCAAATTCCCAATGGGTTCTGACTTGGTTTGCGTCTCAATTTTAGGTTCGTTCTCGCCCGGTCTAATTAAATGCAAATGCATGAATGCGGAAAATAAAATAAATTTATATGCAAACTATATAAAAATGATTTAATTATTTTTGCTAGGATCTAAGGTTAGTCCCTAATTTTTTATGCAATTAATTCTAAATGATTAGCTAAAAATTATGTGTCAACACCGGTGTCATAGGTTAGGCCGGTTTGGGCCGCCGGTTTTGCAGGTTGAGCCATTCGCAAAACGTTCTAGGAGGAAAATCATGCCACCGGGCCTGGTTCGGTCCCTATCAGGTAAGTGCCTCTGCATGCCTAATTTGTCCAATTATGTGATTATATGCTCGTTTAATGATTGCTTTGCTATGTCTTAATTGCATGATTTAGTTAGATTGACATGTAATTGTTTTGACTAAATGATTTGACTCACGATATATGTCTCCGCGGATAGATTAGTGCGGAGATTAAGGTTTAATTCAAGATGTTCGATTTATCCTTTAATTGATTGAGCTTTGCTAATTATCTGCCTTGAGTGAATGCACTTTTAAATGCTTGAATGCATGAAATCGATACTCTGATGTGATGATCGATGGCGATATCCATGGAGATGACAACCAATTGGCTTTAGCAGTGGCAGTCGACTGATGTCTACCCCAGTCTTGATTTTTACACACCTGATCCTGTCTCGGGTTTTACATTTGAAATTGTAACTAATTATTGATTGGCTCGCGTATTTCCATTCCAGTCAGTAGTTAGCTTCTTTCAATACTTTCGTGTTTAGTTACAGCATTGCATTTCGTTTAACTGCTTGTTAATCGCTTTCCTAGTGTGACAGAAAAACCAAATGCATGATCATCTAGCACTGGTTTGATACCTGTAGGCTTTGAATGATAAGCAGAATGCATGGTCGGTCGCCCCAGGAAACATTGACTGGTTAGGACCGAAAGGGCACTGATTAGACAATTTTCATAAATAAATCTCCGAATCTAAATTCTCTAGTTGCGCATGATTCGAGATAACACTCCTGTGTCTCGATTGGTTTCTAGCCAACCCCAATAGGTTAGTGGCGACTCTTAGTTAACTATTTAGGTTGGTAATCATGTAACGTCAAGTTAGGTATGGACTTGGGAGAATCCGCGCCTGGATAGAGGCAATATCCCTAAACTTGTGGACCCCCTCGGGGACAGGAAAAGCATGTCGCGACATTTACGCAAAATTCTTCTTGCTCTCAATGTGAACATGTAATCTGTTGGAATTTGGAATCATCGAGGTGACAAATTTATTTCTTGCTAAATCCAATTTATTTTGTAATTACATAGTAGTAGTAGTCCCATTTGCAAAGGTGAAACCATAAAAATTAGTTGTTGGATTTGATTTAGATTCTTGATTATGTTCTATCAAACATAAGGAATGAGACTAAATTTGTCATTGACTAAATTTGTCATCCTGAGTCTTACATTGTCATTTCAACTGCCTAATGTCTAATTTCCATCGACCAAATAGCGCTTAAAGCAAAGTTCACGTAAAGGATGGAGTCTCACACAATCAGAAAAGAATGTGACGTCAATTGTCCAAAAAGTCCTAAACTTATTGTACGCGGCCAATTCAGTTCTAAACATTTCAAGAGTGCCCATGTAGTTCTAAACCTTTTGACGATTTTTCAATTCAGTCCTAGACATTTCAATTGTGCCAATTTAATCCTAAACTTTTTGACAATTTGCCGATTTAGTCCTAAATCTTTTGATAATTTATCGATGTAGTTCTTTCTGCCAATATAGGTTTAGAACTAAATTGAAAAATTTTCAAAAGGTTTAGGAGTAAATTGGCAAAACTTCAAAGGCTTAGGACTAAATTGACCCAAAAAGGTTTAGGACTAAATTGGCACAATTAAAAACTTTAGGACTGAATTAGTCATCGTACAATAGGTTTATGACTTTTTGGACAATTTTTTCATGTTAGAGATATTGATAGGATCATAATCCTCTTGATTGATTCTAATTGTTATTGTAATATTTAGTTTCTTTAGATAGCATTCTAGGACAGTTTATAAATAGACTCTTGTATCATCAGTATTAACTACACAGAAATATACATAAATTATATTCTCTCACTTTTTATTCACATGGTATCAGAGCTTATATTGTCTGAGAAGCAGCCGTAATATGATGGTGTAGCAATGTCGCCACAGCCGCGCGTCGGAATCACCAAACCGCCGCCCTTTGTTTGTTGTTCTTTGATTTTCGTTGCTTGTTTCGAAAAACGAACACCACCATCGGAAGCGCTGCTCTCAAACGAGTCAAAACCTAAAATTTCATCATCAACTTTGGGAAACCACCGTACATGCCACCACTCGCCGCCACGTCGCGAGGCCTCCAATGTCGTCCTCTATGAGTGTCCAATCTGAAGTCATCTGTTGGCTTTTATCCACAATTTCCACCATCAAAAGGTTCCCCATCCACCCCCGAGTCCAACCCAGCAAACACCGTCGCCGGAAACCCAACCACGCGCCAACATGCCCTGCCGGAAGCCTCTCCAAGTGAGATCCACGCGCCCACATGCCACGCACGTGATCTGAAGGTCGCCCACGTGTTGCTAATGTCATCAGAACGTCACTCCAACGTCATCTGCCACAGAAGCATCCACGTGTCGCCACGTCATTATCCACGTTTTGCCACATCATCATCCGTGTGTCGCCACATCAACATCCACGTGTCGCCACGTCAGCATCCATATGGTGGTCATTGCTAGGTGTCTGCCACGTCATCACCTATTGACCCGCGTTGACCAGAGTTGAGCCGTGTTGACTAAGTGTTGACTTTCGTTGACCTGTTTACCAAACCGGTTTTCTTGCTGTTTCTGACCGATTCGACCACTTTTGGACCGGTTCTTGGTGTTTTCAGATCGGTTCCAGAGGTATTTCGACGTCTTGAACCTATTGTTGGGCTTATTTTCTTCATATCAGCTCCCGAAGTGTCACTTTACCTTGAAATCAGTATAGATTCCATTGATTTTCTTCCTAGTTACTTATCATGGATAAAGTAGAAATCACGGTTCCCATTCAGACAATCTTGAATGGATCGAACTATATTTTATGGGCTCAAGAAATATTGAGTTTTCTAAGAGGACGTAGGCTTTGGCATTATGTCACCGGAGATATTCGTGAGCCTACACAGGTTGGTGAGGCTGATGATAAATTTGCTGAACGTTTGGAGGAATTTGACAGCAAGAATCATCCGATACTCACATGGTTTTGAAACACTTCAATTCCATCTATCAGACTTCAGTTTGGTCTTCTAAATACAGCAAAGGAAGCCTGGGATCTTCTTGCTAGTCGTTATTCCACCATAGATATTGCTCATCAATATCAACTGTTAGGGAATTTACATTGTCTGCATTAGGAGACAGGTCAGTCTATTAATGACTTTTTATCTTCCATGCATGCTAAATGGAATCAGCTAGCTTTATCTGAATCGAAATGGGAGTCGAATATTGATGCTCGTATTTGCTGAATATCGCGATCGTATACATGTTATGCAATTTCTGATGGCACTGAATAATGAGTTTGAACTTGTGCGAGCTTTACTGCTGCATCGAGATCCTTTACCTCATCTTGAGGCAGTTGTCTCAGAACTACTGACTGAGGAGACTCGACGAGCTACTTTAAAAGCACAATGCGCTACTCCATCAGTTTCCACACCTACAGATGCAGTGCTTTCTACTTCAGGTTCCTCCTCATGGCGCAAGCCTTATTGTACGCACTGCCACCGACCTGATCATCGTGCATCGAATTGTTATCAGCTACACCCTAAGCAACCTACGAGAATAAACAATCGATCTCGATTCAGAGGTCCGCATGCACGCCCACCTACTACTGCTACTACCATTGAGGATTCTTCTCAAAGTCCGTCTATTACTCTATCATTAGAAGATCTTCGATATACTGTCCGTTCCATGATTCAAGAAACTAGTACTTCTAGCACTTCTGCTCTATCAGTGACCCTAGGTACTCTTGATTCGTGGTTCTTTGATTCTGCTTGTTGTAACCACATGACCTCCAATTCCAATTTATTCAAGTCTAAGTCATACACTTCACAGGTACCTATCATTCATACAGCTGATAACTCTCAGATGATAGTTAGTCATAAAAGAAACATTTCGACATCCAAACTGTCCTTACTTGATACATTTATGGTTCCCAAACTCTCATTAAACTTAATATCTATGGGACAGCTTTGTGAACTTGGTTTTGACATTTCTCTTCGAATGGTTGTCATGTGCAGGATCCACGGACGGGATAGACAATTGGGACAGGCCGTAAAGTGGGACGCTTGTTTGAGCTTGTTTCGTTGAAGCTTCCCAACTCCTCCACTAGTTGTGTTGCCACAGTATCATCTGAAACTTTGCATTCTAGATTGGGTCATCCTTCTCTTTCTAGATTAAATCTTTTGATTTTAAGTGGTCATTTAGGTTCCGTTGACAATAAAACATTTGATTGCTTGTCTTGCAAGTTGGGAAAACATCATGCTTTACCATTCAATATTAGTGAATTTGTCTCTTCTGCTCCTTTTGATCTGATTCATTATGATATTTGGGGACCATCTCCTACTCCCACTATGGGAGGATCTCGTTACTTTGTGATTTTTGTGGATGATTATTCTCGTTATACATGATTTTATCTTATGAAGAATCGATCTGAACTTACTCATATCTTTAACAATTTTGTTGTCATGATCAAAACACAATTCTCCCAGAATATCAAAGTTTTTCGTACTGATAATGCCATGGAATATAGGGAAAAAGAGTTCATTCAAATTCTTTCTCAGAACGGTACCATTATTCATCGTTCTTGTCTAGGAACTTCCCAACAAAATGATCGCGCGGAGCGTAAACACAGACGTATTCTAGATGTTGTACGCATTCTTCTCATATCATCATCTTGTCCAGAATAGTTTTGGGGAGAAGCCTGTCATACTGCTGTATATACTATCAATCGTATTCTATCACCTCTTATAGGTAACATTTCTCCTTATCAACGCTTATATGACAGTGTTCCTAATTATAATCTGCTTCGAGTTTTCAGTAGCGCATGTTTTGTGCATCTTCTTCCTAACGAACTCACGAAGCTAGAACCTCGTGCTCATCTTTGTTGCTTCCTTGGATATGGCATTGAGCATAAGGGGTATAGATGTTGGGATCCTATTTCTAATCGACTTCATGTCTCTCGCTATGTTACCTTCTTGGAACATAAGATGTTCTCGTCTCTTCGTCCATTTACATCCTCTCCAACTATTCACTTCTTCACAAATCCTTATGTCGATCTATTTCCTGAAGATGACACGCTCGAATCTTCCTCTTTGGAATTTTCCACTCCTAATCTTGATGCAGGTATCTCTGCCAATCCCACTTCGGCAGCTCCTGACATGTCTGTGCTATCCGCGGATTCTCCACCATTAGATGTTCCTTCCTCTCATGTTCGTCATTCCACCCGTGTAAGTTAACCATCTGTTCGGCTTCGCGATTTTCATTTTTATTCTACCATTGCTTCTTTTCACGAGCCTCGCACATATAGAGAAGCTCGTACTAATCCTCTTTGGCAGCAAGCAATGGTAGATGAGTTAGCAACATTAGAAAAATCTCATACTTGGGATTTGGTTGATTTGCCTCCTGAAAAGTCTACTATAGGTTGTAAATGGGTCTACAAAATCAAAACAAAGGCAGACGGTACGGTGGAACACTATAAAGCTAAACTAGTAGCAAAAGGCTTCACTCAGGAGTATGGCATTGATTATGATGAGACGTTTGCTCCAGTTGTACTTCTTACTTCTGTTCGCAGCCTCCTTGTTGTTGCTGCTATTAAGAGATGGCCTCTGTTCTAGATGGATGTCAAAAATGCATTCCTAAATGGAGATCTCACTGACGAAGTTTATATGGAGCCTCCTCCTGGATACAATCACACTTCAAATAAAGTGTGTAGACTACGCCGAGCATTATATGGACTGAAGCAGGCTCCCCATGCATGGTATTCCAAGTTTAGTCCCACTATGGAACATCTTGGATTTACCTCTAGTCCTTACGATAATGCTCTCTTCGTTCAACGAACATCTCGTGGGTATATTCTACTACTCTTATATGTGGATGACATGATTATTACTGGCGACGATCATCACGACATTAAGAAATTACAGCTGTATTTGAGTCAACAATTTGAAATGAAAGATCTCGGACAGCTCGGTTATTTTCTAGGCTTGGAAGTTGCTTCAAATTCTTCTGGGTATTACCTTTCTCAAGCCAAATATGCCACTGATCTTCTCTCTCGGGCCGGACTTACTGATACCAAGATTGCTACAACTCCCATTGGGACTAATGCCAAATTTGATTACAAAGATGGGACTCCTCTTTTGAATCCTACAATTTATCGACAATTGGTTGGCAGTCTTATTTACCTCATAATTACCCGTCTTGATATTGCTTATGCTGTTCACGTTGTAAATCAATTCATGACCACACTATGAAAGACTCACTTTGTTGCCGTTATTCGAATTCTTCGCTACATCAAGGGTACCTTATTTCACGGTTTTCACTTTTCGGCTACCTCAACCATAGAGTTGACGGCTTATTTAGATGTTGACTGGGCTGGTGACCCTCTTAACCGTCGTTCTACTACAGGCTATTGTTTCTTCTTAGGAAACTCTCTTATTTCGTGGCGAAGCAAGAAACAGACTACTGTCGCTCGATCTAGTACAGAAGTAGAATATCGAGCTCTTGCTGAAACAACATCCGAATTACTATGGTTGCGATGGTTATTAGAAGACATGGGAGTCCGTCATCATGGTGGAACGATCGTTCATTGCGAAAACAGAAGTGCTATTCAGATAGCCCATAATGATGTCTTCCATGGGCGTACCAAGCATATTGAAATAGATTGTCATTTCATACGATGTCACATACTTCGTGGTACTATTCGTCTTGTCTCCACTTCATCGACTGATCAGACAGCTGATGTCTTCACTAAGGCACATTCACCTAGACGTTTTCAAGAGCTGTTCTCCAAACTCCAGTTGACATCTTCAATGTCACCTTGAGTTTGAGGAGGGATATAAGAGATATTGATAGGATCATAATCCTCTTGATTGATTCTAATTGTTATTGTAATATTTAGTTTCTTTACATAGCATTCTAGGACAGTCTATAAATAGACTCTTGTATCATCAGTATTAACTACACAAAAATATACATAAATTATATTCTCTCACTTTTGTTCACATTTCACATGAGATAGATAACCAAATTGTTCTAAAATGCCTCAAAGCGGCAATAGTTAGAAAGATTAATAAATTCGAGTACCTAAACAAAAGCTGAAAACATTACTAAATATGAGTACATAAACATTCTCACATTTTGATACTTCTCTATGTATTTTTCAACTACAGCTTTCAAATCTCAAGCATAAAACTGGAAGACCATGAAAATGGTCTGGATAGTTTTTCACCTACATTATTTTGATACTTTCTAGCAACTTCAACTTAGCTCTTGATGACTATGCTCCCATGTTGGGTTAGTTTTCTCATTTATGCTTCGAGATGGACACTAGAACTTCAAACCATAACCCTCAAACTTTTGCTCAGTTATCCGATCGAGCCGCTCGATCATCTCTTGCGAGAGATGATTCTTCCAATCGCCCACCTCCCCTCGCCGGAAAAACCCGCTATTCTCGACCGTCGCGTGTGATTGAGTCCCCAGACGATAGACCCCGGATTTGTTCACCTCCATTTGCTTCAAACTCTCTATGTTGCACAGCTTTATGATCTCTTGCACTACACCACCATCAATCTCTTCTGGAGTAAATGGACAGCCCTGGAAATTTGCCAGCCTCTTCACATTGGGCTCTGTCTCACTCTTTAAGTCCTCATACTTCAACATTAAGACCCTGTTTGGATACTCCAAGCTTGCTTTCCAATAGCCCAGCATATGGTCCCAATATGGTCCTGAAAGAGACACCCCTCTACTGAATAGACCAAATGCTTCCTCCAATGAAATAGGTGGCCTATCACCATCTGGAACTCTTATTTTGCTAATGAAGCTCCACATTGACACGAACACATCCTTCGGGTCTCGGACGATGGACACGATCCGGCACCCTGAGGTCGCAACAGATCTCGGCAGCGAGTCATAAGCAATGTGAGTGGAGAGAAGCCTAGGTGAGGGAAGAGAGTCGAGGGCCGAGATGGGGTCCTTCTCATAGGCATAGAATTCAATGTAGGGGACACATTCATGAGGGTTCTTGGTGAGCAAAGTGTTCCTTGGGAGGTCCTGGTTGTGCCTATTGGCTATGGCAAACGTGAGAGCCTTGAGCCATGTCAAGCCGGTTTTAGGGAAGGTGGCCAAGAGGGTGTCGGTGGGCCGGGCCTCGAAATGTTGCTGGGCCCAGATGACTCCAGTTAGGAAGTGATTGTCATACCAGAAGCCTTGATACTTGTAGAAATGCTCAGTCAACCAGCCTTTTTCTTTGGGTAGAGATGATGAGATGGGTACTTCTCCTCTGTCTGCTTCTTGACATTCTAGGGCAATTTGCTCCATAGGAGGCTCTTCTTGACTGGAGAGATCACAAGCAACAGTGCTTGGCACCTGTCAATTTAGATGGATGGAAATGACAGTATCAAAGCTTAATTGGGATTCAAAGAGTTAAGCATTGGAGAATACTTTGCTTTGTATCTCTGTGAAGCCAAAACACATCACAGCTAATAGGATAAAACATCTATGATGTCTCCTGTAGATAACAAGGGGCACTATAAAAAACATGAGAGAGAGAGAGAGAGAGAGAGAGATTTGCACTTATCAAACTATGGAAAATGCTTTGCCTCTTTTAATGACTTGCCTAGCTGCCCTCCTGATAGTTAAGGCAAAAATCATCCCAAATATACTAATTAAGGTACTTAGAATAAGAATAATTAAATTAGTTACATTACCTAATTCAGTTACAGTTCATCACATTGTGATCATCCTAGACCCTACAACCTCAATTAATTTAAACTAAGCACGGTCTCTAAATCCTAAAACCCTAAACCCTAAACACTCGAATTTACCAATAGTCCTTATATATAATATGATAACATTTTCACGCATAACTTACGGACTTGTTAAATTTGTTCACTGTGATCAAAAATTGCCAAATTTTCTTCGAGTCCCTTTGCCAATATCTGTTCTAATTTTTTGAGATCACTCACTATTCCAATACTATACCGAGAATTACTTACTCAATTGTGATCGATAGCCATTATATATGCATCTGCTAGAGAATATAATAGATGCAATGATATCGGACAAAGGAAGAAACAAGGAAAAAATAATGTATTGAGATGATATAAATTGCCTATATTCGTTTAGCTCGAGGTAATTATATTGTATTAGTACATTTATGTAAAGGATTTTCGTACTAAACTTTTTGTACCTTACTTAACAATATAGTTCTTAGTCTTAATACTTGTCAATTTGTACATACAAATTAAACCTCATCTATGAGCATGAAAAATATAAGATAATAAAGTGAAAGATCAAGGGGCACCTAACTTTATATAAGATCATAGTTTTCAAAATTATTTTCGGCACAACAACGTCTGAACGAAAGAAGTTAGAGATGTAGGCTGGATGTTTGAAATATCTTAAATAAGTAGTAATAATCTACATTTAACTCTAAACTTAACCGAACCAATATGAATTAATCGAGAGTATAAAAAGCTGAGTAAGTAAACTCATGCATTTGCATCTGTGATTAAACCCGTACTTATTGAATTAATTAAGATAGCACATGGTACGGGATAAAGATACTAGAAATGCCAATGGGGAATGGTTTACTATCAAATTTTACAAATGATCGCTCCAAAAAATTTTAAGCTCGTTTGTTGACTTTAAGGTACAAGTTAGCTTGTTGAAAGATCCTACTTCGCGTTATGTTAAAATATAAATTGTGGCATACACCGTCAATGTAAAAAAAAAATTACACAAGTGGCCCTATCCACCATTGATTTGAAAGAGTGAGTAGTCACATGTAAAAGTTTTGTTTAGAAGAGCGATATATACTCTGTTTCTCCTGTAAATATATCCTTACGTGGCTTTTTAATTGATCCGCGTGGCACATAGTTCAAGAAATGGTTAGCATAACATTACATTCCTCTCTCTCTCTTAAACCTTTCGTCGTCGTCGCCGCCTCCGCCGCCTCTCCACCTCCTCCTCCATCTCGCCTCTTTGCCATGCCTCTCCTCTTCCTCGTCCGGACACCGGCGGCCACAACTACTTTCCCATCGACTCTCTCCATCTCTTCTCCTCATCCTCCGTCGCGCTCGCCATTTTTCTCAAAGTGTGGCATGTTTTCCATATATTCTGAGCGCAATTTATCAGAAGAGCCAAGTCGAACAGTTCTTAAAAATACTGCTACGAAGGATTCTCATGCGAGCTAAGTCGCTGGCATCATTTAAATTCGAAATATTCCAAAAGGTTTTGCAATCAAAATGATTGTTCACGAAGTTTTTAGAACTAAACCGTACACCTCACAATATATCCGACAACTCTCGCATCCCCATCACTATATGGCACGTCCCTTCATGCGAGCCCTTTTCTCGGTGAAGTTTTATTTACCCAAATCATTCGTTGTCTAACGCTGTCATGCCTATTCGCCGAAACTTCAAATAAAACTCGCGCGACGAATAAAGCTATAAACAAGCACACAAAAAGAAAAGAGAAAACATGGGACAAACTCGCTGTGAACAAAGGGGGATCATCGCATACCGGTGAAACATTCCCATGGGTCGTCATCACCGGCGACCGGTGGACACCTTCCTGCATTGCGAGTATGAGGTGAGGAAAGAGAGAGAGGGAGATGATGAACGGTGAAATCGCTTTGAATGATCCTTAATAGATGCTTTTTCAGGTTATTTTGCACCCTTCATGGCAGAAACATTTAGACGTCTTTAAGACAAGTGCAGCTACAGATTAGTGAGGAAACCGTTATGATCCGATCCTCCTATTGAGGAACCCGTTAGCAAATTGAGTACATAACCGCCCCGTTACTTTCTACAGTTTTGACTGTCCATTGTCCGCCACTAATCGTAAAGTTGAAAATTGGGGGACTGGCTGATCCGATTTTATTTATTTATTTATTTATTTATTTATTTATTTATTTATTTATTTATTTATTTATTTTTACTCTCAGTGGGATTTCCTCATTTGAAGAGTGTATTTATTTTAGAAATAAGTGCACTGAAAGACTTAAAATTTGAATGTAATTGAATTTTAGAACTTGTCGCGAAAGTTCAATCGAATCCTAAAACTTTCAAGGAGTGTAATCAACAGAAAAACTTGATTGCATCAATTTCACAAGTTTTAGTACTTGATTATTTTATTATTATTTTAGGACTCAATTGCAATTTCTGACAAGTTGTAGGACTTAATTGCACTTTTTGAAAATTATAGGACTCGATTGTACTTTCGTGACAAGTTTTAGGACTTCCAACGCACTAATCCTTTTATTTTTAAGAAAATCTTCACTTTTCAGGAAATTTCCCCTTTCCAGGTTAGAAATTTTTTTTACTAACGTTAACTTTAATGATGCACTCTTCCCTTGTTCGTAAATGGTCTTTCATTGATGATCATTTCAATAAACCAAACGCGTGTAAAGCCGAAAAATAAATTCGCGAAAAATTTCTTTCACTCAAACGGGCACGCGCCTCAAATCTCACCCCAAAATTTTCTCTTTCACACAGACCAACAGTGTTTTCATTGTTGTTCGGATGGAGGCGCGAAGAACAAACTCAACACACACTCACTTTGTAACGTGACTTCACTTGAATCTCGCCATCGTAAGCCTTCGAGCAGCTTTGGGGGAAGAATAGGATTCCGCCGCACAGCATATCCATGTCCTCCATATCCAGCCCCTCGAGAAGCAGCTCGAGGCACCACCAATTCGGTGGCGATGGTAATAGCGCCGTCGTTCCGGGAGTTTTGAGGCCAATAACTTTCTTTGTGAAGAAGCCGCCCGAGCCGTCGCCGATTGCCTCTCCCCCACTGTTGCCTCCGAAGCTTCCAGAACTCTTCGGGTTGCGCTTGAATTTCGGTTCTTGTTGGTCCTGCCTACTTGGATAGATCTTGCCAAGTTTTGATTTTGGTCCTAGGAGATGGCGTTATGATCCCTCTCTCTCTCTCTCTCTCAAATTAAGATTATTACCATTGCATTTCCTTAGATACCCTTGTGGGACGTTATTTTTCTATTCCGCACGGTACTCCCAAAGATATCTAAACATAAAATGCATGAGATACAAAGACTTCTACATAAACATAATGCATGTATATCGATTCAGTTCTAAACTTTTAATTTTATCAATTAAGTCATTAATATTTGCGCGAAATTTTAATATAGTCCTTCCGGCCAATTGTAGTAGAAAATCACTGATGTGGAGGTGTACCACGTAGGACGGCCGGACCGACATATCGGCAATCTCCGACGAAAATTGGTTGGAAAAACTAAATTGAAATCTCGCACAAATGTGTATAACTAAATTGGTAAAATTGAAAAAGTTTAAAATTGAATTTAGATACGTACAATAGATTTAGTATTAGTGGCTAGTTTTTCTAAGAATAATTGTTACATATAGATACTATCGTGCTAATAATCGATGGTCAATTGTCATTTTTCATTAGGTTAAGGAATATGTGATACCCCTCGAAAATTTACAAGTATATGGAAAGTGAGCAATTCATAAACCGAACGAAAATTAAAAGCGTAATTTTTTTTTTATTTTGAAATTTTTATATGCAGCCGTCATGTGCCAATCAATGCTAACCCCAAAATTTTTTCTGTCAGCTTTGAATGGATATTTGATTAATGAACTCTCTTCGTACATGAATTGTGACATATTAAAGTATTTTCTTTTCGACTATATGATAATATTTACATATTTTTTTGAAAGTTTTAGATGCTCGAAATAATAAATAAATAAAAAATACCTGATTTATATTACCAAAAATAAAATAAAAAGTAAAAATGTTATTCAGGCAAAAACGAAACTCTCAACATGCGTGGCCGTCCCCATACGACACAATAACTTCCTTATCTTTAATTTTCATTCCCTTCGGGTCTCCATTGTCTCTTCCTCGTTTTCGCCAGCAGAAATATCGAAGCTTTAGTCCACCCACCAACTGTTCGACGAAATTCCAAAATGGAAGCAACCAAGCCCTCGCTCATTCAACCCAAGTTCCAACCCAACCTCTCTCCACTTCCACTCCAACACACCACGGACCACCCACGCCCACTCGTCTCCGTCACCAGAAGACTCGCACTGTCCTCCTCACTCTCTTCCCTCGTCTTCGCATCCTCACCCACGCTTCTCCGACCCGGACCCGCGAAGGCCTTCGAATTCGGGTTCGTCAAGCCCGGCCAGACGGTCGAGGACGCGGTCGGCGCAGTCCGGGGCCACGCGCGGTCGCTCCTGGCGGTGAAGCCCCTACTGGAATCGGGGTCGTGGGAGGAGGCGCAGCGGGAGATGCGCGAGAGCTCGGCCCTCTTGAAGCAGGACGTCTACACGATCATCCAGAGCAGGCCCGGGGGCGAGAGGCCGAGGCTGAGGAAGCTGTACTCGGACCTCTTCAATGGCGTCTCGAGGCTGGACTACGCCGCGAGGGATCGGGACGGCCCTCGCGCGTGGCGGTGCTACGAGAAGATTAGCGCCGCGCTTGAGGAGATTTTAAGGTTAATATGAAGTGTCTCCGTGACACCGGTCTTTTTCATTTGGCGCATTGCATCCACGTGTACATCCACAGAGGTTTTAAAAGCGATTTGGACAAATCCCACATTGTAATAACTTGAGTTTTTCTCTCTTTGTGTGATCATTTAACATTCCTTTCACAAGTAATTCAAAAGATTATTAATCATTTCTCCATTGCTGAAATTGTTTTTTGACCAATCTTTATTGCATAACCTAGGGAAAATTTCAAATAAGAGCCCCAAGTCACCTCATTTTCTCAAATAAGAGCCCCAAGTCACCTCATTTTCTCAAATAAGAGCCTGAAGTGCTCATTATTTCAAATAAGAGTCTGAAGTGCTTTCTTTGTCTCAAATAAGGGCCCGAGGTGGCCATAGATATTTCAAATAAGGGCCTGACTTAGCCGACCGGCCAAAAATTCTGGCCGATCAAGGGTATTTTAGTCAAAATACAATTTTAACCTAATTTTTAGTTAAACTAAATTAAAAAAATGTAAAGGAAAAAAGAAAAAAAGGGAGAAACAGGCGGGAGGGGGCTGCCCTCTCGCCTGTGGCCGCCGCCCCGCCGAAACTAGGGCTATGGCCATGGCCGGCGGGGTCGTCGGGGCCTCGGCGCGGGCCGACGAACCCGCCAACCAGAGGCGAGGGCCACGGCCCACCCTCGGACTTGGGTGCAGGCCGGCGAACCTGCCGACCAGAGGCCGAGGGCCGGCGACCCTTGCCCAGATCTGGGAGAGGGTCGCTGCCCTCTCCCATCAATAGCGAGGGCCACCGGGCCCTCCCCTCTGGTCGGCGCGGTCGCCGGCCCTTGCCGAGGCGCCGGCGTTGGGGCGGCGGCTACAGGCGGGAGGGCAGTCCCCTCCCGTTTGTTCTTTCTTACTTTTTTTTTTTTTAAAATTATTTTTTGGAAAAATAGAAAAAAGAAAATGACGAAAATGCCCCTAATCAATAGTGAGTCAAGCCCTTTTTTTATATTGGTATGGCTACTTCATACCCTTATTTGACACGATGAGGGCACTTCGGACCCTTATTTGACACAATAATGGCACTTCATGCCCTTATTTGAAACAATATCAACATCAAGCCCTTATTTGAGAAAATAATGGGACTTTGGGCCCTTTTTTGAAATTTTCCCCATAATCTATCCTAAGTTTAAAGTGGTTCATGGTATATCCCAATTGTCTAAAACTTTTCTCGACATATTTTATTCTTTTTCCTTCTAAATTTTCGAACTCATTTTGCCTATTCGTTATATCGTTACTAGAACTAGAACCCGTCCATGTATTAAATGTTCTTGCCAGTAAATAAATTTCTAATTAATTTCAAGTTTATCGTGTATTGTCTGTTACCAGTCATTGGTTAATACATTTTTTTCTTCCCTAGCATGAATTTTGTTTACGTAAAGATTTATGATGCGTTTGGTTCAACATTTTGAAAGTCTATTGGAAAAAAAAGTGGGGTGTTTGGCAACATTCCCAAGGGCTTTGAGGTGAAAACTAGCCTTAAGAAGGCTAAAAGCTCAAGACCCTAATTAATGAAAATTAGTCAGTAGACTTTTTTGCCCTCAAAACCTTATCAAAAATCCAATTTTACCCATTTTAAAAAGTAAAACCCTAAATCTATTGTTCATCTTTTTTAGCGAGGGCGGACAGAGAGGGCCTACGAGGCCAAATATGGCCGGCGAGGTCACGTCACCTTGGCCGATAGCTGCCGGGGCCAGATCTAACTCGTTGGCTGCCCGAGCCCTTTGCTATAGGGTTTGGTTTTTTTAATTAAAAAAATTTACAATCAAAATCCTTTTTATTTTATTTTATTTTTGCCAAACACTACTTAGCTCAAAGTTATTTTACAATGGATTTTTTTTCCAAGCGCAATTTGCATTTCTCCTAGACTCGTTTTCGAAGCAAAGCCAAACGCAGCCTTTAGACAGATTATATGACTCGGGTCGTAATCAGATACAACTAGACTCAATAGGAAATTACTGTTTGTTTACGGCTACTATATGTAACTCCTGGATAGGTTATGTCTCTTAAGAACTATAGAATGGAGGGCAAAAGAGTAAACAATCGAAGACTACGTGCTACGTAAGAAAATATAGCCTTGATGGAAATTCTGTAAATGTTTAAGATCGTGAAGAGGAAAAAAAGAACAGGAGAAATTGTGTTTTCCCAAATTCTGACGGCAGAGTACAAAGTAAAATAAAATAAAAAGTTAATATCTCGAAAACCTCCAAATTGGTATACATGACAAACTTCCCCAAATTAATTTTTTAACCACCAGAACCCCCAAATTGATATACCCCGTAATAAATTTACCATCCGTTAATTTCAGTTGAATTTTACTGTCAATTGCTGAGGTAGATGATATGTGACAGTTGACCAGTGTACCAATTTGGGGTTTTTCATCCACTATTAAATGTATCGGTTTGGATTTTTTTTTTTGCATTAATCCAATTTAAGGGAAACTTAAAAAGAGAAATTTATCGCAAGTATACCAGTTTGAGGTTTTTGGTGATATTAACACTGAAAAAAAAAAAATCAGGTCGATTTTTAGGATTTTTAGACGTCACTTGACATTATCATGTGTACTGGTTTAAGATTTTTTGTGATTTTAACACTGAAAAAAAAAAATCAGGTCGATTTTTAGTATTTTTAGACGTCACTTGACAGTTTGGATTTTTCTACGTAAATATTCCTTTTCACGAAAAGGAGTCGGATGATTTATTTGCAATCCAATATCTCTTCCACTGGGAAAATAGTAAGTAATAAATGAAGAAAAGAAGCAGCATTTATCACATGCACAGTGGGAGTCAGCAACAAACGGCCCCCCCGCCCACGCCGTTAACGAAACAGTCAAAAGTAAACGGGATCCAACGGCTGTTCCCGCACCACGAGAAACGGCAACGGGCTCGGGCTCGTTTTCCGTTATTTCCCCCCCAAACCCGCAGAAACATAAACCCCACCTGGGTCAATCCCCAGTCAAGGACACATATGCCCTGTCTCTCTCTCCTTCATTAGCAACGAAGAAGAACGAATTCATCTTTCTCTCTCTCTCTCTCACATCAATTCGCGAATTCGAACAGAATCGAGGCCGAAGCGCGTCTGCTGCTCAGCTTCGGACCACTGGTAATCTCCAGAATCTGCACGAGTTTTCGTCTCTCTCCGTGAGTGCAGTTGTTGCTGGTTCGCTGGTGGTGGGTCGGTAAGAGTCGGTTATGGCGGACGAGGAGGGAGCTAGCTTGGGAGCTCTCAAGGCGGAGGGCGGCCGTCCCGGGGAGCTCCCCAGCTCGGGGGGAGGAGGGGGCGGAGTGGGAGCCGGGGAAGGCCCGCGGTCGGAAACCCTAGCCGCGACGCCCTCCACTCCGTCACCGTGGGGTGATCGTGATCGTGATCGTGATCGGTGCGAAGGTGAGTTCTGAAGCTGCCTTGAATGGGATAAAAAAGGAAGAAATGTGTTAAGCAAATGTTTTGTCTTTTTGGTTTTTTTGTTTGGTATTCTTGGTGATTGAGGTGGTGGTGTGTGAATTGGCAGGCTCGAAGGCGAGTTTCGCTGCGGTGGAAGAATCCAAGGTGATTGTGGTTCCTTACACTATTTAATATCAGTTGCCGTTCCATTTGATTACTGTTTATGTTGGAGTAAGCTTAATTTTAGTTCTTGTAAATTTGTTTGCATAAGCGAGCTTTTCACTCTCACTCTATTCCACTTATTTCACTTATTTCACTTCTCCATATGGATGATGATGAAATTCGCACTAATACTTGACTGGTACTGTTGTGAAGACTAAGAGAACATAAAATTCCTCTTGCTTTTCATTATTTCGATTCTCGATTGTGTTAACTTAATACTCCTCCTAGTCGCTAATACACGAAGCTATTTTAGCTGGTTCATTGTCTTAGTCTTGTCGGTAGGCTTCTCAATGGGCTACCAATTGATAGTCAATACTTGCGATTTGGGGCTCGGATGACTCACTGGCTTATCTCAAGTAATCAACCTTAGGAACAGTTGTTAAACCGCACACAGAACCCCTGTTATCTGAAAAAATGAAAGCCATGATTTCCTGAATCGAGAATTGTTTATGGAATTGGATTCGATCAGAATGTTTAGCATGTTTACAATCCTCTGTTTGTTTTGCATGGACTATTTTCAGGATGCACTTTGCCATACCATTTTGAGTGTAGGATGAACATGAGGATTGAGGAGGAAATCAAAACAACATGTAAGTTTGATTAAAGGATAGAAACAATGAAAGGTGTTAGCTCAATAATGGAATGCCAATACCACCACCTGGTAATATGTGTCGGGAGACTTGTTAATCACACATTTTCTGAAGAAAGGTGTTTTTGAGCTCCTTGTAGATGAGGTGCTTTCCTGTTGCACCCTATATATTCAGTCTACTAGATGGGGTTCTTCCTTACAATGATAATTTTTAGAGATGTTGGATAGGTTTCATACAAATAACTTTTCTTATGCGGGTAGTGCATCAGGTTTGTACCATTAATGAAATTCGCATGCTAAAAGAAAGATAGGAAGGAAAAACTAGCAGTGCTCCCAGTGCGCTGGTACACAGTACCTGAAGATTAATCAACATTGAATTTTGAAGATCTAGTGGGATTGACTTGGAATAACGCATAGCGTTGTTATAAAAGAGATATGCGATTAGTTGTGAAAGAAACAATACTTTCTATGTCCTTGCGACATTTGATTTCTCCATGATTCACTTGCCATATCTCGGCAGAATGTTGATCTTGAATACAGTCAAAACTCTTTTCAACCATTTTAGGATGATTTTGCTTATAAGATGGCCTCCGAAAATGTGAAAAGAATATGCAGTTCACATTTTCTCCCTTTTCAGGAAAATGTATGTTCGAATTGTAAGTTGGAACAATTTGATTTTCTGGCCCAGACTTAAAAACTTGCGTGATGAAACATTTTGCAGGCAGCTATATCTTTAGTCCCTGATGGCCTGAACCAGATCATTAGTTACCATTTAGCCCCTCAATTCAAAATGTATGATCATGATTTCAAACTTTTCATGCTGACCTTTTAGGCAATTACTTAGAGTGTGTTTACTTTGTCGGTTGACTTTTCGTAGTTGGCTTATGATTTAACATGAGTATAAAATCAATATTATTTAGTGAGAACACTCCAAATATTCAAAAATATATGAAAATTAACATTTCAAATCACCATAATTTTGGTATGACTTTCTATAAGTTGATTTATATATGTATATGTGTGTGTGTGTGTGTGTGTGTGTGTGTGTGTGTGTGTGTGGTATATATTATTTTGGTGGAAATCCAAGATTGGCTTTTTGTTGCTTTATTAGTCTTTCTTAAACACCTACCAAATAGACAATTCGTGCATGCAAGCGACTTTTTTCTTCTTTTTTAAGTTGCTTAACTGTCTCTGAGCTTTGGAGATTTGACTTTTGTTTGATTCTAGATAGTTAAAATCTTAAAGAACATAGAAACGTAACATCTAACATCAATCAAAGCCATGTGAAACTTTTGTATAATTCTTTAGTTTTGGCAGTAATTTTAAAAGAAAGAACAAAGTGCCACGAAGAGGCACTTATACTTGTCGTCTGCATCTTCCTAGATGTATCCTGGTGAGATTCTATCTGCTATGTAATTTCGTGTGGTATATGATAATGTTGAAATTGTGCTATGCTTGAAAGTTTGGGGGTGAGAATATCAAAATTTGCAGTGAATAGACTAGCTTGAAATTCTTGGCAAAGTTTTGGGCCAAGATTTGTAAAAGACATCATCTATAATCATCTCAATTGTGAAATCGTGAACTTAGTTATAAGTACATTTCAATGAGTCATAAACTAGATAGTTTCAGGAAATATGTATTTCACTTACTGTCACCGGGTCATCATGTCCTTGTTAGTAGATTGTGTTAAAAAAATCTTCGTTTATTCATCTATGCTTGCAAGTCTTTGACGTGATGACAGTTTTGGCCTTCAGGAGCAAGTTCCACAGTCCCACCAGGAAGTTCTAGGAGTTGGAAAAGTGGAGGCGGTTCAGACCAAGACACAGAACCAGCCACATTTATCATCATGTCCAATGGCGTCATCAGAATTATCACCAACATCTGTTACTCAATCTATTTCGTCAATTCCAAGTCCAACTCCAGTAGAACAGGGTTCCGGGATGAAGATAACTGGTTCCTGCATGCCAGATCCGGACATAAGAAGTTCTTACACAAGGAATGTCCCTAGAGCTTTAAGGACTTCTAACATTGATGGTTACAACTGGAGAAAATATGGTCAAAAGCAAGTCAAAAGTCCCCAAGGTTCAAGAAGTTATTTCAGGTGCACATACACAGAATGTTCTGCAAAAAAGATCGAGTGTTGTGATGAGCTAGGCCATATGTTAGAGACTGTTTACAGAAGTCAACATAACCATGATCCACCAAAGAAGGTCAATGGCATGTTGGAGGGTAAATTTGAAAAATCTGTTGGGCCTGCTATCAAGCATCTTTCAAATAACCATTCAACCACAGTGCTTGATGATTCAGTTCCATCCTCTTCTTCCAAGGAGCTAGCCCAAGAAATTCCTGCTAGAACCAAAAGTGAGCATCAAAATTCAGGTGGCTTTGGTGGAAACGGGGAAACTACCATAAAGAACGAACATGTCAATGAAATAGAGCCTAGACAAAGGCAAGTTGAAGGAAGCTGTAATTCCTGCTGTGTTCTCCTAATTCTAATCTATCAATCGCCCAAGGAAGCATTGTTGTTTAGGTGGTGTCTTAATCATTTTTCTCCTCTTCTCTGACATACAGTTGTAAGAAGATCAAGTTGTCTCACTCAGATCCTCAACCAAAACCTGGAAAGAAACCTAAGATTGTTGTCCATGCAGCAGGTGATGTGGGGATCTCTGCTGATGGTTACAGGTGGCGAAAGTACGGGCAGAAGATGGTAAAGGGAAATCCTCACCCCAGGTGCATGCTTATATGATTACTCTGGCTTTTTTCTTTGTTATAGAAAGAAGGAGACTACTAATTCATCAGACTATATTGATGTGGCAAGGTTCTTAGGGTAAGCTTTGCTTTTGCGGAGGGAAAATGAAGGGACTGGACCTTTTACTGTCTTGAACAATCTTTTTCTCTGATTGTTTATCTTATTTCCTTTTCAAAGAAAAAGATTTTCTCACTTCTGTCCCTATTCTCCGGATTTTTCCAAGGGCTCCTTGGGCATTGCATGGTACTTAATTTTGTTTTACTTTCGTGTCGCGTCACTTGGTACTTATGTATAGATAAGAATGATTGCTTACTTGCTTTTAAGTAAATGAAAGCACGTTCAATCACATCTGGAAATTAGATATAGGGACCAGAGAGTTAAATGAAATGTATACTATTGTAGTATGACTATAGGGAGAGGAGGTAAAGCTGTATTTGGCTGTATATATATGAATGAGCACAGATGAACATAACAGGTCTCTGCAATCACAAGATATTTCCACTAATCAATTTCGAAGTTCGAGTACAAACATAATCTGCAAATGGCTAACTGTGAACCATATGTAGAGCACAGCATCACAATGTGCTCTGCGATGAGGCTGGTGTAGCCTGTATGAGGTCCTCTAGTTGTATAGTCGTATATAAGGTAAGCACCTGATGATTGCAATCATAAGTGATCTGCATGAACCAGGATTCTTCATCTGGCCTCGTAGGCAGTTAAATTGAGGGAAAGTATGCTTGTGTGTTTTGCACTATAGTAGTGGATTGTTGGCATGTGTGCCTGGTGCTTCCTTGCTAGTTTTAGGCACTGGTGGCAGCGGCTGTTTTTTCTATGAGTGTCTTGATTTTGACATCGTTCTAAGAATACATGGGGGGACAATATCAAAAGATATGCGAGAAAGCTTTTTGGATGTGTTCCATGATCTAGCGTTTCTTTTTAGATTGAAGCGTTTGTAATTTATAATCTCTACGAATTTTAGGAATTACTACAGATGCACTTCAGCGGGTTGCCCAGTTCGTAAACAAATTGAGACGGCCGTAGATAATGCAAATGCCATCATAATCACTTATAAGGGGATCCATGACCATGACATGCCAGTTCCCAAAAAGAGGCAAGGCCCACCAAGCGCTCCCCTCATTGCTGCTGCTGCTCCAGCTTCCATGAGCAGTGCACAGCTTAAAAAAGTTAATGCAGCCCAAAATGGAAAGGCGTCGACCCAATTGTCAGTAGATACAGGGGATGAATTGACAGGAGAGGCCATAGAACTTGGAGGTGAGAAGGCAATTGAATCAGCAAGGACTCTTCTAAGCATGGGATTCGAAATCAAGCCCTGTTGAAAAGTGAATAGATTTCTGGACTGGTGTAGAACTAATTGCCAGGTTTGAAATTTCACTTTTTTTTTCCCAGTATGTATTTATTTCGATTTATGTCTCTCTGTTGTAGTCTCTCAGTGGGCACCTGTATATTTCCCCTTCAAATGCCCTGTAGAATCTGTTTAAATAGTGGAGAAGAGATAGTGTGCACATAAAGTCAAGAAATTTAGCGAATGAAGAAACAGCGCATGCATGATTGCATTTATCATCCGGATGGAGGTTTTGCTCAGCTCGATACGAGAACTCGGTGTGGTTCAAGATTTGATCGGCAGTCGTAATGGTTTTTGGAGATGCGCACAACGAATGCTACATGATCAAGACAAGTTAGAATGTATTATACGGCCAGGTTCTTGGATTATTTCTACATCGAATTGGAACGCATTTTCTCCTTCACTTTAGTAATTTCCCAAATGTCCAAAGACCAACAAATACATCTAACTTCTGTACCAAGGAAATAATTTGTTATGTAGAAAGCATTATTGAATTACCGATAAACAATAGAAGAAGAAAAAAAAAAGTTCCTATGAATTGCGTATACAGCGATATCATATCTCTAAAGTCGAATTAGTTTATTGATCAAATGTCAAAAAGCTATAAAAGTCGACTTTATTTATGAGAAACTTATGCAGCATGTCTTCAACATTCGTAACCCTAAAGATACTGATAGTAAATATAGGAATATATAGAAAGATCAACCTGCCTTTGCTTAAAGTGCCTCTTCATGGTGGTCAACGCCATCGCCATGTTCTTCATCGGCGAATTCAGGCTTGGGGCCACACCCTTCGTCTCCGGCCAACGACATCTATGATGAGTACATCGACCGAATCAGTCGGCGGGGCAAAACGTCCATAGAGCCAACGACGTAGTCCCGAGGGAGGCGGGATGAAAATACTAAGGAGAGGGATATGAAGAAGGGCTTGATTGATGAAGATCATGGAGTTGACGAAATGAGAGAGAGAGAGAGAGAGAGAGAGAGAGAGAGAGAACGGGACAAGGTAGGTTTAGTACGTTTATAGACGAGTTTCGAAAATGTTGCCAAGCGAGCAACAAATCATGACTTGTCAAAAAGACGAGATTATAAAAAGCGAGAAGCTTTTTCGACCAAACAAAAAAAAAAAGAGCGAGACTAAGGAGCAAACTACAATGCTAATTGTAAAGAGACATGTTTCCCATGTTTTATGAAGATTACTTCTTGGTGGGTGGACTCTGAAATGGGCTATTATCTTGCTTCTTGCGTCCTTGCTGTCCATAAGACGAAATTCTTTCGTGCATTCAATTTCACTTTGGATATTCCTTGTTTAGCAATGAAGACTTTGCAATAGTGTCCTCCTACAAAAATTCGTAAGGGTCATCGGTTCTCAATTGGGTACTGCTCCCGATCCCAAAAAATCGAAATCAGGAATCCCATTGGGTACTGGTCCCAATTCCAAAGCTCGATATGAGAACTCGAGAACACTGAGAGCCGTCCGATTATAATTTTCATTGATTTACATAGCATTATTGTGCTTTTCAAGCATGAGAACTGCATGAGTCCTACGTCGAGAGGCAAAAAAAGTTACATGGCCTACGACAACCAAATTGTAGCAAGTCCTTGGTATAATCACCGGACAAGTCAGTAGAAATTGTCAACTTCTTGCACGAGTCCTACAACTTTTATTTCGTGCACCTAAATCTTAAAACCCGTAACTTTGGATCAGAATTGAGTCCTTCCATCAACAGAAGAAAGGACTTAATCGTACATCGAAGCTGCAAGCTTCAAGATTTAAATGAATAAAATGAAAGCTTTATGACTTAAAAGTGTGAAGTTGACAGGTTTTAAGACTTATCTCGCAATTATTCCTTCAAAACTTACACAAACCTATCTAATTACATACAACCACCAAAGTTTCTAACTCAAATCACCGCTTCCGTCCCTACAAGGGACATACTAATGAACACCACCAGCCAAAATCAAATGCTTCAGCTTCTGAAACTAATCCCCAAAAGGAAAATTTCACGAAAACAAAAAACACTTGCTATCATTTCACAGCATTTTCATTCCACACGATATAGTTTTATCCAACATGTAGGCAGCAGTCTCTAAAGATGAATCGACCAGTTGCAATCCAGCAGACCCAAAGCCAAAGTAATAAACTTGCGAATTTTTCTTGCAAATTCTAAATGAGTTGCTACCCAATCAACAGGATCAAAAGTGGATAAGTAATTGGTCGAACATCTGCTGTTCAATCCCAGAGAAAACTTCGTGCATCATATTTACCAGCAAACATGTGAAGAAGTTAAATTCATAAAAAGTACATGAACTGCATAATTTGTTTTTCATCGACTGAACATGAACTTCATAATTAAATGAGATGTTTTGGCAAGAAAAAGAGGAGACCAGTATTGGAAGGCAGGATATCCTTTTAAGCGCACCTCGCGCCTTGTTAAAAAACCTCTCTGGGGATACTTGCAGACACAGCATGTCATAAGATCCGAAAATGGCACCTGCAAGCATTCCAAGTACGTGTTATTCCTTTGGGACCCAGTAACATGGTCGTGATACAATTTTGCAATCAAGTAAGGCATTTCTACGATGTGCCTAGCCAACATATACGTAAGATTCTTGTTTATGTGTGCTTCCATAGATAGAGCAAAGTGCTAGGAGTTGCCGTAAATCATTGGATACGCATCCCTTCCAATCACAGAATTGAGATTTGGGGGATCTGTGAACACTTTCGCAAGGCTTCATCCTTCTCCAAAAAGTTACAGCAACTTAGTCGGTAAAATTGTTAGGTAAGAATTCAAAAGCAAACTGTACGAGAAAATGTAGGCAAATAAATGTTGATTTCAGTAAGCAGTATGAGTGTTAAACACCTACAGTGCTCATAACAACACTTAATGACACAGGAAAGCATCAGAGTTACAATACCAATAGCTAAGGCAGACTCCAAATACACTTGAAAAATGTGCATCTTTCAGTCACTATAGGAAGTAATATTTCCCAGGGAAAATTGGATGTGGCATTGCACTCCAAGATGAAATGAAAGGAAACCACTAAGAAAACCTCATATAACTATGTTTTTTCCTGGAACTATATGAGGCAACCTAGAAGCCATCTAAAGGAGCTATCATTTCTCTCCTTTTATTTTAAGTTTTACTAGGCAAGGATTTTGTTGTGGCATTTGCTGATTTGGGGTTGTGAGCTCCGAGTTGTTTTGCCATTATTCCTCCTTCATTTTTTCTAACCTAGAGCAAAGAGGAAATGCAAAAGCCATGCTACCAAACGATAATTATGTCTTTAATAAGATCTTTCATAAAACAACGGACAAAATAAACCCGACTATCACAAATGCACTGGGTCACAGTACAAGATTGGACTGAGTATCTCATATAATGTGCAAGCTCTTTAATCGAATTTATAGCTCAAAGCCACTTTGTGATGGTCGCTTCACTTCAAAGAATAAAAGTTTGAAGCACATTCGCAGCTTATTTATATCACAAGTCCATCAATTTGTTCATGGGGCTGGAAACAATTCTAAAGCTCATTCAGCAGAATCACTGAGCAGGACCCTCTTAGCATACCTAGAAAAGACAAAGGTAAAGCATTGCCACAGACTGGACTAAACAACGACAAATGAATTGGAAGAACGAAAATCACATACCCCAGTAAGCCTCTGCCTTGCCATGTTCTGGGAGTCACTGTTAAGTTGATGAGTTCACCTTGCCTCATAGCCACCAAAGTTAAAGCATGGCCCTGATTTGCCTGAGCTTCAGAAGAAAGTCTTTGGAGTAAATTATCCCCAGATTCAACATTCCCAAATTTCACAATCTGATCACCCAGCTGCAAACCATCCTCTGCTGCTGGTGAACCATCAGCTATTTCATCAACTACTGCAAAGGGTCTGCTGAGTATCACATCAACATCCATGTCACTGGGTGTATCTCTTTGTTTGATATTGCGCGAAGATTCTGATGCTGTTGCGTCAACATGTGATGTGTTTGTAAGATCCAATCCCACAGCACCACCTTCAAATAAAAAAGAGGACAGAGGAAAAAAAAAACCAGGGTGAATTCAAGCCGCATGCCTCTGCATGGTAAAAGTAACGCAAACTCAGTTTCCAATCCCAAAATGGCATTGTCTAAGAAGGGTGGAAGAAATATATACAATAGAGTTCTTGAGTTAGTGTATTTTGAAAGGTAAAAGCATCAAACAACTGTATGAATAATTGTTGAGCCAGTATTGTAGAATGCCTACATAGTGGGAGTCATCTCAATCAAATCTCTTGATAGTTCAAGATGTAAAAGAATAATAAGGTGATCAAAATGCACTGCTTTCACAATAACCTGATCAAATGCAGGGCTAAATGCTTTAGCAATCAGGAAGATAACTGCACTTATCTATTTGATGTGGATCAACAGATATTGAGCGCTACTGAATGGGCAGGGATAGTTACTCATCCTAGAGGCCTACATATATCCGTTTAAAGGAACATAAATAACCCTTTCGTTACAAAGAAGTAATTCACTGTTCCTTCTATGAACAAGCTCTTGATTTCTTCAATAGTTCTCTCAGCCCAATTTAAGAGTTTACACCCAAGGAATAAGCAGATGCGTAACTAGTCAGACTACCCACAAACCCAATGCATATGCAGAAAAATGCACAAGACATGAAAGAAAATGGAAACCGTAAAACTGGACTTTTCAGTATCATGAGCTTCCAAACCACACAGCATAAGCAACCGAAATTATATTCTCACGAGAAAGCAATTTGTAAACTATCACAGGAAGTAATAATCCTATTAACCAAACGAGGTCATTCCAGAAAACCATAAGGTCAGACCCTGCTAGAAGATGACAAAGTAACATGAGTGTTTGAGCAGCCTACCGGAACCCTTAGCCGGTGCCGATCTGGGAGCAAGTCTAGCTGAATGGAGGACTTGTATATTCTCATCAAGTTTATCAGTAATCTCTTTATGGTCATTCCGAAGCTCTGCAATTGAAAGAACATCTCATCATAGTATGCCAACCCCCAACACACAAACGGAACTCAAGAGACGGTACAACCCCGAGACACATGCTAAAACAGACTGCCTCTGCTGCAAGACTTAAATATCCATAGCCCTAAAGTAATCGACCAAACTGGAGTCAACTCTCAAAAAGCAAGGCTCACTAGCTCATCAAGAAACCAACTGAAAACTTCCGCACCACTAGCCGAGTTCCCATCAACCTCAACCTTCGATTCACAAATTTCTGTAGCGACCACGCAGTAATCTAATTACTATTGCAACCAAGCTGCAAAAAGAGTGAATCGAAAGCGAACCCAACACAGTACCGGAAAGACGGCGACGCTCAGCTCGCACGACTGGAATGTCAATATCCGTGCGAGGAAACCCCTGCACACCAAGCAGAACCCCAAAAATTTAGACAGACGAATTCTAACGACTCTGAATCACTCGAACGCATCTACTTTCAAGTCTTAAATTTTTAATTTTTTTTTCTTGGGTACCTCAGAATCGACGAGGTTGCCGGAGATACCGGGACCGCCGGGCCGGGTGAGGAGCTCGATGATGACGTTCATCTCGGCCTCGATGGCGGTCCTCTTCTCCATCAGCTTCATCGTCTCTGCTTTCAGATCCGTCCCCACCATTCTCGCTTCTGCTCTCCTCGTTCCTGAATTGCAGAAGCCGCAGATTACTGCACGAGGAAGATTAATTCTTCCCTTTGGGGAGGCGCCGAGGCCGAAGAGACTTTCGGCACTGCCTTAGACGAGAAGTCACTGGAATGCGTTCATCTTTTCCATCGTAAGCGAAAGAGTAAAACTTGAAAAATACGCAGAGAGCATTTATCCCCAACTTTCAAGAAATACACGAAAACCCCCCACCGGCGCGGCGCCGCTGTCTCATTTGTATTCCGCCTTCACAATTCATCAAAGAAACAAATCTTTTTATTACTTTTTTGCCCTTTATAGCCTCAAATAATTAGAGAATTGCCATCACAAGAGGACTACTTTCCAATTTCCTTTTTTTTTTTTTTTGCACTCCTTTTGTAAATCGAAATCATTTTTCAAAGCATTTATTTTTCATGAAATAAACGGAACTTAAAAACTAAATACACAACCAATTACCTTAAACTAATTTTCATATCTCAAAAAATCCGAAATTGGCACACTCGTGCCACATTTACCTTGAATTAATATCTATGTCACGAACAATTCCAAACTCAACGCCCATACCACATTTACTTCAAATTAATTTTCGTGTGGCAAAAGATCTCAAATTGATATACTCATGACACACCTGCCAAAATCTTAGCACAAAACTCGGGCAAAATTAAGGATTTTAGCATATTTTCGAAACGTGAGAGAGCTCTTAGGCAAAATTAGCAAATTTTAGCAAATTTCCCAATCTTAGGTCATTTTCGTCAAATATGGGTTGCCTAGAACGATGTCGCTTAGGAGACCTTTCACGTTGAATTTTTATGTCGAATTTACGTCTCACGCCGATCATCCAAGTTATTTGCCACATGTGCTTCCATATCAGCACTTTAAAGGAGATATTGGATGGAAGTTAATGAAGGGTAGAGTTTACAGGTGTACTAATTTAAGATTTTCTGTAACACAAAATTTAATTTGACGTAAATACAACACAAGTGTATTAGTTTGGAATTATTTCTATTGCATATGATTGTTGTCCTAGTCGCGTAACTCGTGTAGGCAAAAAAGATGAGTTATGGCAAAAAGAATATATAAATCGTTGACAGATAATAGATCATACAAGACTAGCATTAATTAAAAGATTTGTTTGCTGATTTAATTCATAGACAGGTTCTAGTTCTAGGAAAGATATAAAGGATATGCAAAATATGTTTAGGAATTCTGAAGAAATAATAATAAAATATGTTTAGAAAATTACAATATACCACATATAGAGTTTAAATTAGAAAAATTTCGAGAAACTGATAAATATGAAAAGCAGAAAAGTAAAAAATGGAAAAATTGATTCAAAGAATTTCAAGCTCTAAAAATTATAGAATCTAAAAACCAATTCTATACAAACGGTGATTTTACTAAAAAGGTGTAGAGGTGTAGAAAAATAACATTAGTAGTAATCGATGACAACCGATTTGAAACGATAGTATTAGCAGACAGTGATGCAGGTGCGTGGGTTGCTTCCCAGAATATGTACGTATCATACCACGATGAAGTTGTACTTTTCGTGTAGATGAATCAAGTATAACTTAACCAAAAATTGAAACTACAAAAAATAAAACTAGAACTTATTGAACCACCAAGAATGTCAAAGATGCAAGTATTGTAAAGAGAAATAGAATAGAAGGAAAATATGATGATGATGATGATGATGATGATTTAGATCGAGGAAGAAATTGAATATCAAATGGATAGAAGACATTAAAAGAAACAAAATCGTATAATACAATAGAAAATTTTTAAGTAGATTACAAAAGAGCAATCCAAATGAATGAAGAATTAAGGGAACATTGTAAAAATGAAAATTCAATAATTGTTAGACAGAAAACTAATTAAACCTAGCCATTCCCCATGGAGTTATTAATATATGAACCCCCCACCCCTCGATGATGACATGATTTCTAGATATGCAAGAGAGAGAAATTGAGAAGCTATTTCATGATTTATAAATAATGGGTGGCCAGTATCACATGCAAAATTGATCATATGGACCCCCTTAAGATCCACGTAATTAACGTTCCGGATGAACTTGGTTGGTCACACCATCTATGTGACATCCCGAATTTTCCCTACACTAGAAATAATTAGAGAGTAAAATTAATCTTCTTGACATGTTCTTTAGGGAACTTTTAGAAGAAGCTATTTCGTAACTTTTCAAGAAAGTTATCTCAAAGTTTCTCAAAAGAGCAATTGCTTAGCTTATTTAAGAAGTTTTCCAAAAAATTGCACTAGAAAATATAATGTGAAGAAACAGTTCTTGAATCGATACTTACAAATCAAATACAATAGGGAAGTCAATGCTAAGTCAATTGGGTTAATGACAAGTCAATTTTTTAAAGGATAAGAATGAAGTCAATGGCAAGTCAATTTTCTAAAAGATAAGAATGGAGCCAATGCGAAGTAGTCAATGCGAAGTCAATGGCAAGTCAATTTTCTAAAGGATAAGAATGAAGTTAATACTAAGTCAATTAAGTCTTTCTAAAGGATAAGAAGAATGTCATTTTCAAGCATTAATTGATAAGATAAGGTCAATGTCGTTTTCATATACATAAATAAATTCACATTAGAAAATCAAGAAATTATTAAATGTATTCACATTTGTAGAAAAAATTAACAAGCGAGTTTGTTAAAGAAACTTGGGGAAGAAGTATGAAATTATAAATAAATTCACACTAGATATAAATGAGTTCACATCAGAAAGTCGAGGAATTATAAATGAATTCACATTAGCAAAGTTAATAATAAGATAAGATAATGTCGTTTTCATTGACATAAATGAGTTCACATTAGAAAGTCAAGGAATTATAAATAAATTCACATTAGCAACGTCAAGAATAAGATAAGATCAATGTCGCTTTCAAGTAATTAATGTTAGGATAAGATCAATGTCGCTTTCAAGTAATTAATGCTAGGATAAGATCAATGTCATTTTCAAGCATTAAATAAAAAGATAATGTCATTAATAACCATACAAGTGGACCAATCAAATGAGGATACATAGCTACTCTAGAAACCTAGGATCAATAGCCTAAACATGTTGACCAATCAAACGCCGATAAGTAGCTAGTCTAGAAATTTAAGAGAGATAGGCTTTTAGGTGGATCAATGAGATTAAGACACCAAGGCAAGGTCATTAATGAAGTAATTTGAGAGAGAATTTAGAAAACTACTATAAATAGGAGTGTGGTTTCTTCATTTCCATCATCCACCAATCTTCTCCCTCTCCCTCTCCCTCTCCCTCTCTCTCTCTCTCTCTCTCTCTCTCTCTCTCTCCCATGGCACCACTGTGCCGCCTCACGCCACCGCCGTCACGATGCCGTCGCCTCACCGCCACCATCATTCCGCCGCCTCTTTCCTTGTCCTATTTTGGGTTTCGTTCATTAATCATAGTAAAGTACGGTAATCCGGTGAAAGGTAAATGGGATTTCTAGATGTAATGCGGTAATATCCGTTTATTACTTGATGAAGTGTTGCATTAATGTGTGGTTGTGCATGATCGTTATATTATGACACTAATGTCACGTTCTTTGATTAAATGAGCGAGGAAGGAGTCGGGGACATGTAGCGGGATCGAGGGAGGATCAAAAGGAAGTTATCGAGGCCAAACCGACCCGAGATCAATCCGAACCAGACCTGGCCAGGTCTGGAATCACTCGACTAGGGCTGACAGAGCCGAACTGGCTCTGCTGGGCTTGAACCGGAGCTGGTCTGGACCGGTTCCAGATTGGACTAGACCCGGTTCGGCCCGGTTGGGCGCCAATCGGACTGAATTCAGCCCGGTTCAGACCGACCAGGCTGGGCGAGTCATCCTTGTGCGCCGCAGGGCTGATTCAATTCGGATCGAAAGTCGCTCGAACGGTCCCCGTCCCGTCTCCTTTCCGTTGTTTTAAAATCCTGCATATTTTGACACTAAGAAAAGATAATGAACGGATCATGTGTATGCAAGTATGTGAATGCCATTAAAAGACGATCATCGCCACCGTTAGCGAGAAAAGCAACGGTGTAGGGCTTGAGGTAACGACATATTTTATTGATCGTTACTCGCGACAACGGATTTAAGTGCCGTCATTTGCTAAAAGTTTTACTTGAAGCGATGGCGTAGACATCGTTTACCTAATGATGATATGAAGTGAAAGTGCCGTCGTACACGTACAGTGACAACGTTGCCCAGTACCGGAAGTCCTGATGTGAGGCTCGAGAAAAGAAAGTCAAAAAGTGAAAAGAAAGAATTATATGTTGCATATACGTGCATATGAGAATTGGCATGGCATCTTCTTGGTAAAGAAAGAATATCTGTTTATGTGAATTGGTATGATTGGTGATGCATGACATCTTTGTTGTAAAGGATCATAAGATAGCTTTGTTAAAACATTTTTACACCACCGAATTGAGTATTAGGCCGATACTCCTGCTTTAGGCCTAGAAATTTTATTTACTGGACTGTTCGCTCTTCCCTTTATTTTTCAAGAAAGAGAGATGGAGTTTCCACAGAATCCGTTGTTCGGTTTCCCAACCCGCATAGTTCACCTCAAGCAGACAGTGATTGATGTCGACTCTGGCATAGAGTACGTTAAGATCACGTCAATTGTATGGATTGATGTTGAACTAGTCAATCAGATCCCTATGTAGTTTGTATCATGAGAACATGGATGGTGGTATGCTTAGAGGTCCACTGCGCAACTTCAACAATCCGTCGGGTTTCCAAGGCGGAGCAGCGCCTTGAGATGAGCCTGCTTTGAGAGGGAAGGGGAGCTCTGTCGGGTATTAATAGTAAAACCTGACGAACCAAAAGTTGTTAGTAAATGATGGATAACCTTCCATGGTTTTTTTGTTTGTACATAGTTGGAAAGGGTAGCAAGTGTGGGAATTTGTGAGGTAGTTGGCATGTATACTTCCCTAGATTTTGATTGTATATAAGGATAGGGAAGTTAGAATATTTTATGTAGTGCTTGAGACGCCTATATATAAGATTAAGCATGTTTGTTAAAGTCCTGCAAGTTGCTATGTCTGTTAAATTAGGTTAGCCATTAACGTTTCCACAATTTAAAAATAAAGGTTGGCAGAAAAGAAGAACATAATAGTAAATAAGGACAGACCGTCCTGTCGTTAAATATTCCCATTAGAAAACTTGAAGCGAAGGTCGTTAGGAATTAATAGAACAGAGAAAAAAATATAAGAATAGAACAATTAATAACGGGACAAAAATCCCGGGGTCGTCACAATCTACATACAGAAAAATACCCATATGAAATCCGATCGCGTGAGCTCATTTCATCTTAACCATTAAATATTGTGGCTCGATACAAACCCAAATGATTTAAGGGACGGTTGAGATGAAACGGGCTCAAATGATTTTAGTGCATTGTAATATTCTTATCTTCTTGGGTATTTGGGCCTCGCAGGTACGGGGGTGGTCAAAGTAAACCCACCTCGAATCTATTACAAGACATCTCTGTGCGTCGCAATAATTGTCTTTCTGCCTTTCCGACACTCCGACCCAGTAGTCCTACGAGTTTCAACATCGAAAGCAAGCGAGAGGCAAGAAGCAAAGCACGAGTTGCTCCTTCGTTGCGCAGAACTCACGTGATGCTTACTGCTCAAGGATCGATGAGCATCATGTAGCAACCAGGTAGTGAAAAGGGTTGGGAGAGGAGAGAGAAGTGAGATCATTGAGAGAAAAATGAGCGTCTCCCTCACGGTGATGACCTTCAATCTGCTCGATGATCAAGGTGAAGACAGCCCGAATTCATGGTTGAAGAGGAGGGATTTGTGCGTCAGTGTCATCACCAGCTACTCCCCCATCATTCTCTGCACCCAGCAAGGTCAGTGAGTGGTGGCGCGCGCGCGCACGCGTATCTTGACTTCTACTGTTGATTAGTGGATCTGGGTCTCTTTGGTTTTCCATTTTCTTGATATGCTCCACCATGGGAGTTGGTAAATGGGCTACTTGAAAAATGAAGAATAGGCAGCTGCTTTTGTTTGAGATCAGAGTGTTGTTTCTCCCTCCTTGGTTTTTCTTCAATTTCTGTTCTGGTTATTGATCTTTGCAGGTGTAAAGTCGCAGCTTGATTATCTCCAGCAGTGCTCGCCTGGTAAATTTCCCATCTCCTATATTTCCAGAGTATTAGACAAGTGAGCCTCACTCTTTTGCTGTTCCTTTCATCCGTTAAGTCGACTGACAATGAGGTTGACAATGAGTTTTGTCGAGTTTTCTGTGAAGGTCGATCGACATGATTGCTCCGTTGAAGCGCTATAGTTTGAGCTAGCTGCCTGTTACTTTCTGCATTATTGTCTCAATGTCTTCCGTTGAAGCATGAGGACATGTATCTTGTTTCCAATTTACCAATTTCACCAATATTTTATATCTATAACCATCTGAAAGCTTAATGGAGGAGAAAGCGGACTAGGAGGTTGAATAGAAAGCTAAAAGAATGAGATTTTGATGTTTCTCTTGATTCAGGGATGGGAAGGAAGGATTTGAATGTTTGGTCGATTGAACATATAGAGTGCGATCTATTCAGGTGATATTTTGATCATAATCTGCATATTGTAGATGATATGTCCCTTAAAAGTGGTCATGTGTCACCAATAGACCTATTAGTTCCAATGTTCAGAATCATTCCTCCAAGCTTTAGAAACAAATCAATATTGCAGTACATTTGTGGATGGTCTGGGTTGTTGTATAGGTTATGATCCAAGTTGCACATGCCATGCCCTCCATATTTGGAATTTGCCGTCTACGAAATGTTAATGTTATAGTCCATCATTTAAAAAGCTTCTAGACTGTTTGTGAATGCACTGGTTCACGGATATAATGGACAGGTTATGATCAGTTTGGAATCTCAAGAAAAGGGTCCCAAGACACTACAGATGAGCACTGCACTATTTTCTACGACAAAGAGAAGGTACTATTTTCTTCCTCTTGTAATCATACCATTAGTACATGATTGTTCGGATTTTTGTAGCTTCTTATCTGTCTGTTTGTTCATCACTAAAGGTAGAGCTACTAGAAGGTGGAACTTTTTGGTTGTCAGAGTCGCCTTCTGTTCCTGGAAGCATATCATGGGGTTCCGAGGTTCCTTGTATTGCGACATGGGCGATATCCTTCTCATAATGTACTTCTATTTTGACTGTCTGTCTTCTTCCTCCTCTGATATATGCTTGACAAGTGAAAGATGGAAAGTTATTGAATGAATGAAGAAAAGGCATTTCCTTGACGTGATGCCCCCACACATTCCAATTGAAAGGCGTTGAGCCTCCAGGTTTTTCCTTTCAGATAGTAAATACAAACATGGATGAACTGAGCCCACGTGCCCGTAGGAGAGGCGCATTGCTCACTTGGCAACATATTGCGTCTTTACCTCCTAGCTTGCCAGTTGTGTATTGCGGAGGATTCAACACTCAAAAGGAATCAACCACGGGGCGTTTTCTTCTTGGAAGATCGAGGTACCATTGATATATGGTGCATTGATTTAGGCAATGCTTGGCATGTATGAGTCACTTCCTTCACTAGCAAAAGCTTGATGCTACGGCTAGCACTAGCCGTGTAAAAATGTGTCTACAGAAATGGGAAGTGCCTTGATTGTCCTCTTCTGACTTCTGAGCTTGAGTCTCCATTAGGTATTAAGAAGTGACGCCATGTTGAGAATCTCTGTGCCTTAGCTTATGTAATACCGATCTATCTGAAGCCTAAGCTCAATACTATCAGATCCTTTCTCAATAAACAACCATAGTTTTGAGGTCAAAATTCCTGCTCCCATCATTGTTCTGCCTTCTTTAACAACAAAAGGGTAGTTCGTGTGATATGCCTTTACTGAGTTCTGTGGACAGATGGCAATATGTCTGATGCTTGCTGCTCCATATATGAATGAACAAAATTTTCTTTGCGTAGCATTAGAGTTTGCTTCAAACTCTTTTAGTGATTGAACAGGTGCAATTTTGGTTCCCTTTAATGATGACAACTTTTGATGGTTTCTTTCTACTTGCTGCAGAGAGCATGGTGTAGTAGGAGATATGCGGGATGCATGGTTTAATGCACGAGTGAGGAAGAACATTTCTCTTGTTCGCACTTACCATGGATTTAGAGGTATAATTTATGGCTCTCAAGGGAAAAAGGGGCACAGTCCATGTACATTGCGAGTGAGTTTGGAGCGAAAAAGGGGCATAGTCCATGTACATTGCGAGTGAGTTTGTGGTTGTTTTCAACTAATTTCATCTTCGCCTATTAGGTGACAAGCAGGGAACTCTTGAGTACATCAAATTGATCTTCAGGGCGCTCTGCCTCTGCTGGGATCGCCAAACTCAGGATCTACACATAGACTGGATTCTTTTCCGAGGTAGATCTCTCGTACCAGTTTCTTGTGAAGTGGTCAATGATAACATCGATGAATGCTATCCATCATCCCACTATCCCATATTTGCCGAGTTTATGCTGCCTCGTAACGTGAGGATGCTTGAACCTCCTGCACAAGAAGACTCATAGTCCCTATATTCGGTGGTTGAACTCTGTTTCTACCTTTTTGACTTTCTTGAATTCCATTATTGTCGTCATTTTTTTGGGTGAGGTCATTTTCTTCAGCGGCGTTATTTATTTAGAGTGTATCAGAACAGCCAAGTTGTCAAATTAGATGACTGTACATCTTGTAAACTTAAATAGATGCAATGCAACTCTTTTAACAAAAGGGGCTGGATGAACTTCACTCACTTTACTCCAGGGCAGCTGTTGAGAAGTTGTCGACTTGAGCTCACCCAAAATATACAGCAGTTTCTCGCTCGCTCACCTGAGGAAAAGTGCAAAAGTAGAGATGTTTATGAATAGAGTGAAATTTACGACAAAGTGCGGAATCTAGTAAGACTAGTTAGATGCAACTAGTCTGTCTGGAGAGTTGAACTAATCATTAAACTGAACTCATTTGAAGTTTCCATTTTCGATAGTTGGGTTAATCAAAGCATGAGATTATAATGTGTGTTGTTTACTCATCTATCCCATCTATTGAACTTACTAGGAAAATCTATGTTCATTAAAACACCACCCTGAAGTTCATGTGTTGCACAAAGGCAAATGAAATTAACGGCTACTGAAGTTACCAACGAACTGAAAAGTTGAAATGCATCGACGGTTTTAGGACATTTGCAACTCCTTTCATGTTTGATATCAATTACTGGGACTAAGAGCCTTATCGTAAACGCCTTGTGATGGAGTGAACAACATGCTATTCTCGGTTGGGAAGCTCTTCAGGTACTTGTAGTCCAAGGAAGACCCTCATTCCCAGTGAATTTAGCATGTTCTTTGGGTTCTAACTCGTGATGTGCCGGCAGAAGCGGCAACGCTGATGCAATGTGCGTGGCTTCTGGTTCCATTTGTAGAAACCGTGATTGCTGGAACAAAAACATTCGTTACTAAAGGCATGTTTGGTAACGTTTCTGTTCCTCTGTTTCTGTTCCCCGGAACAAAAAAAGATCAGAAACATGTTTAGTAACGCAAATGATTATGATTATGATTCTGCTCCCGGAAACAGTTTTGGACCAAAAATAAGAAACAAAAAAAAGTTGTTTCTCCAAAAAGAGAACACTTTTGAGAATCACAAAAAAAACAAAGTCTCAATTCTTTTAAAAGATTAAGTCCACGTGAACTTCTGAATTAAAAAAAAAATGAAATTAGATTTGAAAATTTACTAATTACTAATTTTTTTAAACAATTTTTTTAAAATTAAATTTAAAATTAAGCTTCAAAAATTTAACAAAAAAATTTTAAAAATTTTAAAAGGGGGGGGGGGGGGAAATTAAAAATATAAAAAATTCAAAAAATTGCAAAAAATAAAAATAAAAATAATGGGGGGAAATTAAAAATATGTAATTTTTTAAAGTTTAAAATTAAAAAACATTTAAAAAAGTTAAAAAAAAGATTTAAAAAAGATTTAAAAAAAATATTAAAATTTTAAAAATAATAATTCTCTCCACTTGGTTGTTTCCGGGAATAAAAATTTTCTGCAGTTACCAAACGCGTTTCTGTTCTGGAACAGAAATTTTGTGCAGTTACCAAACGCGTTCTGATTCTCTAAAAATCATCTAGGGAACAGAATCAGAAAATATGATTTTAATCAGAATCACTTTATAGGAACAGAAACATTACCAAACAGGCCCTAAACATCTAAAATCTCAATTTTTGAACTGTGTTAGTAGGTAATGAGCCATTTTAGGTAGCTTCATCAATAGAGATTGTGATTATGATGAACTCGAAACATCATTTCCAATTCATGTACCCAAACCGGTTGATTATCTGAAGGGCACTTTCATGCATTTTCGTAACTCCCATGTTCGTAACTCCCTAGTAAAGGAGAAGCCTTTTGTGCATACTCATTTCCCAAATAGAACAAATCACAGCGATGACGGTCGGGGCCTGGCCTTGAGTTTCCGAGTATGAATTTATCTCAGGGCAAAGAGTGCACAAAATCACCTCTCTAAAGCAGATTGTACAGATAAAATCAACACTTTCATTGAGTCTTAAGTCAAAAAAAAGAAAAGCCCAAGATAACTAACAAAGGCTAATTCCTCTAAGCTGTTGACATTTTGCCCAAATCAAAGAAGATCCTAGCGTCCTGCACGATCACTTGCACAGATATTGAGGATGATTTATGCGTGATCAATTAGCTTATGCCTCTCCCTATTCATGGTTTTCGCTCACTGTGGTGTTTCGCATCGCGTACACATCAAACTTGGTTAAGTGTCACTTCTTTTCTTATACAGTAAGTACAAGGTCGTTCATTTCACCGAGCTCAAGAAGTTCCGATTTCTGGATGTTGCATCAATATCTTTAACTGCGTTGAAAATTTCAAGTATGAAGGATAGTCATGTCATGACCACACTTTGTGAATTTCCTTTCTGACATTGGAATCAAGTCTTACTCCGACCTAAGGTACAGAACTCTGCAAATGCCTGCGCATGATAGCACGGGCAACAAGCTTCCATTTTCTTTAGGCTTGATCGAAACGAAGCCCCAAACAAATAGATAGCTTTGATTCCAGATCGAAAGACGGGATAGAAACTACCTTAAATCGGCAATCCATTAGATACAATGCCAAGCTATAACTTATGAAAGCATACATTATCTTAAGCCTCCTGAACAAATAAAATCAGATACACAATCAGCATCGCCTCTCAATCAAGTAGTTATCGTACAAGAAAACTAATCTGCATCTTCGGCAGTGAAGTCAGGTTCGGGAGGCTTCTGCAGTTTCACCAAATCCCTTGCACTCTTGGCGATCCGATTCCGATGAACCCCGCGAAGTGCATTTGCCGCGAATCTGGAAGCTAAGAAGGTTGCACCAATGCTATAAGAACCAGCAGTACCGGCCTTTTTGCGTGTCCCATCAGACCCTTCAACTTCTTCTTCTTCCTCCTCCTTCCGGCGCAGTTCCATGCTCTTCCTCTTGGAGTATCGCCGCCATGCTGCCTGAATAAAGCAAGCAGCCCAAGTCCTCCATTGCTGTGAATAGAACCGGAACGTGTGCTGAACCTGCCTACTATGGAGCCGACGAAATTGACTAGCCACGAACTTCAGCTCCTCAGCTACTAGGGCAAAGGCCTCTACTTCAGTTATTGCCTTGACAGTTCGTGTGGAGGATGGGAGGTTGGAGCCAGACTTGGGATCTAGGGCCCATGTTAGCAACTCCTCACCGCAGAAATCCCCTTCTTTAAGCAAGCTGCGATTGAAAAAACCACTCCTGCCACCATCTGTGGTCACACTCTCAAGGCGGCCACGAATTATAAAGAGCATCTCGTCAACAGGATCCCCCTCCCGAACTATGTACGTGCTTTCGGTAAATAAGCTGGGCTTGAGTCGCTCGCAAATTGCATCAAGCAGTCTTTCATCCATATTTTCGAAGAGAGGAACCTAAAAAAGTAGGCAAAGCAATAAATTGTATGGCAATATGAGACAAACCGGGATAAATTTTCATTCAATCCACCTGGATAAGATGAAAATAAACACTCCTAACAGTTTCGCCACCCTCTATGATGGAATAGTTCGGCAATTAGCAGATGGGTAAAGACACAGTAAAAGATATAGTTTCCAAAGATATTGTCATTCCACTCATTTCGGGGCTCATTTACAAATATAAACAAATGAGGACCCCCATAAATTACGTGCGGAATGAGTACGGTGAATAAACTGCAATTTACGATGCATAAAAACATATTCTACCATGCACTACAGCATATTTTGAGCCCCAAATGTTCTGGTAACTGGATACACTAGTAGCAGCAAATAATGTAACAACCACCAAAATGCATTACCGCACTACGTATATGAATGGAAGTAGCCAAATAAGTTAAAAATATCTTACCCTCCTAACCAGAGCCAGACAAAGATGGCGTTTGATATCTCTCCTGAGATCCTTTGGTAGACTTTGAACCAACGCTTCTTCGTCCACCCCTCTTGTCTCCAACCACTTATACTGGTCATAGCGTCTAACTCGTTCCTTGAGATCTGATGGTAGCAGTCGATGATGCATCCACTGTTCTGAATCACGCCTCTTGACTCTCATCTCTTCAAGCCGGATAGTAAGAGACTGAAGATAGGTCTGCCACAATAAAAACAACTCACACTATGAGCATGTTGAAGAATTTGAAACAACACCAAAGTTCCGATCTTTCTTGAAATATTTTCATCTTCACCACAATTGTAGGAGCATAAGTGAGTCATGCTACTCCGACCAAAAAAAAAAAAAGAAAAGAAAGTGAGTCATTATACTTATGAGCTACTCGAGTTCACCTCATAGAGTACTCAAACTCGGCTCGATTCCTTTCGAGTTCAAGTACCTCAAGCACTTAAGTGAGTCGAGCTCAAAGTTTAAATACTTGACTCGAGTAGCTCGTGATCCTAATTGAGTAATTGTATTTTAGATATTTTACTTACCTAATACGTTGATAAATGGCAAAAAGACACCTGGAATGCCAATATTTGTGTATGGCGCTCACTTTGGTGCCGACATTTTTTTTGGATTGCTTAAGTGGCAAATCGGAGAAAAAACGATCACTTTAATGCCAACGGCAAGAAATTCCGGCCAACTAATTACGTGTCATTTATTTTTAATTTTTAACATTACGTGGCAATTTAAAAAAAAAAATCAGGCCACGTGGCGTCTACCTGGCCTCCACGTGGACTTTTAAACATAAAAATAAGTTAATTTTTTTAAAAAACTAAAACTAAACAGAAAAATAAGTTTAAAAAATCAAAAAAAGAAAAAAGAAATTGCAGGCTGCGGCGGCGAGGGTCGTCCCCACCATCGCCAGGGTCGCTGAAGCCTGGCCGTGGCTGGCGGAGACCGGCCTCGCCTAGCGAAGGCTCTACCTCGTGTGGCCGTTGTTGGGCGAGGTCGGCCTCGCAGACCCACGGCGAGGCCGACTTTGCACAACAACGGTCACGCGAGGCCGAGCCGTCGCTGGGCGAGGCCGGTCTCCGCCAGCCACGGCCAGGCTTCGACGACCCCGGCGAGGCTTGGGCGGGGGTCACTTGGGCGAGGTTGCTAGGGCTCGGCAACCACCCCCCTCACCCATCCCCCACCCTTGCTGGCGGCCGGCGAGGGTGGGGCCGTGGCGGCGAGGGCTGTGCAAGCCCTTGCCACTGCAACCTGAAAGTTCCAATTTTTTTTTTTTCACTTTTTTGTTTTTTTTTAAAGCTTATTTTTAATTTTTTTTAGTATGACGTGGAATTTTTTGTTATTGATTTTTAGCCTTTTTTATTGCTGACTAGATCCTCCGGCAAGCCACGTAGATGCTACGTATGAATTCCGGCGAAGCTCACCAGAGTTGGCACTGAAATAACCGTTTTTCAAAAAAATTGGCACTTAAATGATCCAAAAAAAACATATTGGCACCAAAGTGAGCGCCGTACACAAATATTGACACTCTAAGTGTTCTTTTACCATTGATAAATATAAACAAGCATATGGTTCAATTTTCAAGCATAGTATATATACAAAATTCAAGATCAAGCACAGGCTCGAGCTCGAGCTTGATTGGAAGTTCAACTAAAACTTGTTAACTTATAGAGGCGAGTTTGGACTCATTGAAAACTTACTCAAGTCTAGCTCAAGCTTGAAAAATCAAGCTCAAGTTGATTATCGACCTTGAATATTCAAGTGGAATCAAGCCCTTGAATATTCAAGTTGAATCTAAAGTATTAAACTGTGTCGACTCGACTCATTACACTCCTACACACAAGTCCAGCAACTCAGGAGATATCATTTTCTCACGTGAAAAGCAAGAAGATAACTACCTTTTCCAATTCTTTTCATGATTCACTTAGAAATATTCCTGAATGAGCAAAGTGAATATAGTGGTGGCACATCACAGGAATTAGCGGAAGGAATACAAGTTAAATTGTCGCTATGAGATATCCCTTTCCTGGCCATTGGGTATTGCAAATTAAAGTTTGCCTTCTATAGGTATCTTGTCTATTTAAATCCTCCCTGCGTCCTGTGTTCTTGAATAAACAAAAGCTTTATATCCTATGCTAGGTACCATTATGGGACACTGTTAACCTATTTACCACAATGCCACTATAACCTGCAAGATTCCCACTAGCGTTCTTTAACTGTTGAAACCATTCTGAAATTGTTTCAGGCAAATGAGCTGATTACTCACTCTCTCCACACTATCAGACAAACAAAAGAGTGTTATTGTTAGTGTGTATTAAAGCGGTGGAGGGTTTCTGCCCCCATCTTTTGGATCATGGTTTGTGGCATAAAAGCTAGAAGACTAGAAAACAGAGTCTATGTTACCCTACCTTTGACTAATTAGCTTATGGATTTTTCATCTGAACATTTTGTAGCAATTTTTAAATGATTGCAAACCATGATAGCCTGACTTTAGTTGAATGCAACTAAAGTCAGATCAAGCTTTGCACTTATGGTCTGACAAGTCAAGTACTTAGGAGGATACGTTGCCAGTGTTCCCCCCAATAATGCTCTCCTTTGACCTTTTGTCACTCAGAGGGATATATTACTGCTTTTGTCACACCTTAGAATGAACAAGCACGTTCCTAGTACTTTTTAGAATGCACATAGAGCCACCGAATTCAACTGCATAACCTATAGCTGTCATTTACAAGTCCAATATACCAGCTAGTGTTGCATCGAACAAACCATTACTTATCCTTAGTAGGCAGTAGGCATATGAGGAGCTGAAGTGTCCTTAATAAAACAGGATAGGGAATCTAGACTGACAGATAAGAAGAACCAACCAAAGCCTCAACCTACCACCAAAACAGATGAGCTACGGAAGATTCGCAGTTACAACTTTTGGAAAAATGACAAAAGGAATTGAGAGTTCACCTGCATGTTGCCAATCAGGAGAGCAAATAGGATGAGGCCCAGAATTGCTAATGAAATTGAAAATATCACTTCCCAAGGGTACGTACTGGTCTGAAGCCCCTGCCCTAGTGTACTGCAAGTAACAGACTATCATCGGGAGGTGATTTTATAAAGGAAATACATACAATTTACCTTCAGAGAAAGGATAAATGCTCTGACTAAGATAAGTCTTTCGTATAAAAGAAAGAATCTCAATTGGAAATTAAACGTCGGTACATTTGACAGAATCCAATTAACCAATGCTGATGGCTAAATGCACCAGCTTAATACATGTTAGAAAATTTTATCAGACATACAAGATAGATCTTCTCCATCAGCTTATTACAGAATAGAAAGTGATTCTTCGGTAAACTTCAAACTAGAAACCTGTAGCATCTCTAATTAACATTAAAAATCTCAAAAACCCTCAATTTTCTCTCCTTCTGAAAAAGCCACAGAACCGATGGAGGCATAGCAGCAGGTAGAGTTGTTTTTTCTTTATTATCAACAAAACAAATTCAAGACGCCCAAGACTCCTCTGCACTAATACTGTGCATCTAGATATCAAGCAGAAAAATTAGCTACTGACATGGTAGATCATAATCGCTTAGTTCAGAATTTGCCCGATTCATCTGCAGGATAGTGCATATTTTGACTCTGGAAAACAATGGTGCTGGTCTGTTACGTAATCTATGTGCCACATCAAAGAGGTCATTTCATAATGCAAAAAGGACCAACGTGAGTGAGAGAGAGACAGAGACAGAGACAGAGACAGTAAATTCTCCCTTCTTATTGTAAGGCAAGAGGGACTAAACTACATGCTGGTGATCTTGTGTTTTGTAAAGTCGTCATTATGGTTCTTAAGAACACAAAATCCAGAGATGTTAACATCATCTTACACCGTAAGATTGCAATAAATATGAGGACTGCTTCCTGGAACTGGATGAAGGAGCTAAATTTAGAAAGAAACATTCAGATCTCTTGTTCTTCTATTCGTAATTTACAACTTAAAACAGACAGGAGAATATTACAAGACTTGGAGTTGACATATCACAGTTGAAAATTTTTCCTCTAAACTTGCTAGTGAATGGATTCTGCTATAGTTAGGAATGTTTTTTTTCCAAAATAAGCTTCCTCTCTTTACTCTTCAACTTCTGTTACTTTGTCTCTTTGGTTTTTCCTGGGCTGTTATTTTATGATGTACACAACAGGCTAATCCCGTGACTCCTTCTGACAACCACACTACTGTATAAGGATGCCTCCAATTTCTTTCTGTAGGCCAAAGACAAGACAGGAAAAGGAAACACTATCAACTTCGCAATGGAACCTATTGAATATCTCGGCATGTGCATGTAGTTTCTATGACAAGTCAAAACTACTCTTGCCTCGTTTTAAAGTCTTCTTATTACCTTTAATTCCAGAATGAACGAGACTGCATGAAAAACACAAAGATTTACCACATATTCTAACAAAAGATCACCAGAAAGTCATCTGTTACATTAATATATAAACTTATTTACCTTAAATTTTGTAGCCCCCACCACAAACAGTAACAGTATTTTGAGACAAATTTCATGGTCGAAACTATTCCTGATGACAATGCCGAAGCGTAGATGCCATAATCAAATGGTGGGTTGGCACCACCTGCCGAACATTTAGAATTGAGCACGCTTTCACTTGTGCTGTTCCAGGCACTATAACCAGGCATTCCTTCATTGCCACAGTAAAGAAAATCCTTCACGCAGGTTCCAGTGCAAGCTTGCTGCCAGCATGTATCATTTCGTTCCACCGCCAACAAGTACCATAATGCCCCAACTATCTGAATAATTTTGAGAGTGAGTCATTTCTACCAACTGAAGTTTTGTTAACATATAGGAAACCAGATACATGTCAAGTGAGACCAATTTCTATCGAAGGTAGAATGATGGCCCAATAAAAAACAAAGGTAGAAATAAAAAGCAAATGACATAGCAACATCTTATCATTTCTACCAATTGAAGTTTCTTTCACATGTTCTAACAATATACATAGTAGGAATATGAAATACTTCAAATAGCAACAGCCAGCAGTAAGCTAAAAAGGCACCAAAGAGTTCTGACTAATCTTGAAAATAGATAAATTCATAAACTCCAACGATGAGAGATAAGGCAGTCTCACTGAAGTACAGCAAGCCATATCTGTTCATAACAATGTCCAGAGAGTATCACTCAAGAAATCAATAATCCATAACTATATTTTTTCTTTTGAATAGTAGGAAGGTTTAGCATTATAAGGAAGATAGGGACGTAGGATTGACATCGGATCCTTGCAGTTTCAAAAATGAGTATGCCTCCCCATTCAGTGTGAGAGAAAATCCTGTTGTCACCCCAGGGGCGTTCCTTCAAAAGCCCATGAAACCAACAAAAAAGGAAAACTAAAAATGATTCACGCTGCGTATTGATCCTGACAATACCAGTTTCCTTTTTTCACGTACAATCCAGTAAGATGCATGCAAACCTAATCGCTCACCCTACTTCTTCTTTTTTAACTCCTTTAGATTCATCAGTAACATCATCTGGCAAATTCTCAAAACTCCGAAATGAACAAAGGAACAGTTTGCCACAGAAATACATAATAATGAGCCTAAAGAAACCTAAACTAGATAGAGCAGAATGCAGGATAAACCAAGATTAGAAGCAAAGTCCATGAAAAGATTGATCAAATAAAGTAGTAGAAAGCAAAATTTAAAAATAAGAACGAACTGGAATCACTCACATGACTGGCAAGCATATATAGTAGCAAATAATATGCAGCTCCGGCCCAGGCAGTCTCAGCCAAAACTCCTGCAGTCCTTTTTAGTTCTGAAGTCAACGGAAAGATGCGAAGAAATCTAAAAACATACTGCGCAAACACAATGAAAAGCAAAGCCCTCTTTGTCCCTAATACATCTGAACCATTTGATCTCAGAAGGAATCTCCAGACAACAATCTGCATTTGACAAAAGAAAACAATGTGTAGAGCCCTAGATGCCCATTTCCAAAATAACAATCTGCAAAGCCTACAATAGAGTTTTTCCTCCAATATAATTTACTTGCAGTATAATAACATAGATGTCAGCCAAAACAAAATAAGTTTGGCCGAAAATAAAAAATGTAGGTGTATATCAGAACCAATCCAACAAAACAAATCACCACACAGCAAGAACCTTAGTATAGAAGAATTTGGAACCAGAAGTAAAGAATAGTGGGTGCATTCGTTTCATGGAAAATCAATGATGTGGAAAATAGTTTCCTAACAATGATTGTTTGTATAGCATAGAAAATGAGTCAAGGGAACATATTTTCTTTGTCAATGACGAACTATGCTTAAGCATCTTTGTTGATGATAAAAATATTTTTCATGTATTCATGTTTATAAGCAATACAAGCCATCATTTTTAAGAAAATGGTTTCCAAATCATTGATTTTCAGCGAAGCAAACACATGCCCTATGATGAGATAAGAAAACATGCAGCCTCCTGGAACATCCAAGAAAAAGTAAACAGCAAGAGTTCAGCAAGAACCTGAGGCAGGGGTACAACGGCAAGAAAATCAACGATGAAGTACCGCCGCAAGTACCGTTTAGCTATTTGGGCACGATCTATAACAAGTTCACCACGTCCGAAAACCCGGGATGATGGGGCAATATAAGCAGTTCGGAATTGTAGGGACATGTGGATGAGATAGAAAGCATCGACAATGGTTCGCAGTGTGGTCACAGTGATGGCTAATTTTCTGTCTATGCCGATACAGTTACTTGAATCATTAACGACAGGAAGATAAAAGAAAAAGGGATCCACATATATTGCCATAATACATGATAGGACAGAGAGCTTATTCCACCACAATAGGAATTTATCCTGAGGATCAAATATCTTTTTCTCCGATGATTTCAGATCTTCAGGGAACACTGCCCTAGAAACTCCAAATCCAAGAGAACGACCAATTGACTTAAGTCCTTCAGATCCCTTTCGCATTCCAGTTTTGAAGGACTTAGATTTGGCATTATTTGTGTGGCTGACACAGCTCAACCCCTCAATGTTGAATCCACAGTTCTTCATTCCTGTATCAGAAGATGATGATACTCTCGAGTCCAAATCGTCCAGCCTAGAAGTTAACAAACATTGTTAGCATGGAAAAGCGCAATTTTTCTTTACCATCTTCAAGCAATGATCCACTCCAACTCTTTTCATGAAACATTAAAAGAAGGTTAAAAAAAAAATCTCAGCAGGCACCACACTTCAGAATTGCCTCAAAACATGGAGAGAGCAAAAATATGAACCTAGATGAATAAGCCACAGTTTTTTTCTCGATTAACTATCTCAGAATGCTGAAATCAAATATACCCAAAATTAAAATTTTTCCCAAATGACAATATGCTCACTCGTAAAAACAAAAAGGAAAGCTGACGATGTTAACTTTCATCATTCAAGACAAGAATACAGCAATGTTCTCCAGAGCCTAGGCAGTTAGCACTTACAGGAATGATATGCAGGTTTTTGCCCCATAATTTACCAAACTCTACCAAGTGCCTGAGTGATATGCAGGTTTTTGCCCTCAGCCTTCACAAATATGAATTTAAAATTTTTTCCAAAATTTTTCTCAGGGAAAAGCTATTAGCCATCATCCAACATAGGAACTTCACTGTACATTGTATTCAAATAGAAAATATGGCTATTTCGTGTATTACCTCACAAACTTCTCTTGTTGGCCACCCATGTAGTGTGATTTCAAGCCACGGTCGAACATTATGCAGACAAAAACCAGATATATGTCACCTGCAGAACAAGAAAGTGGTTTAAGTTGCAGAAGGCCTCAAGAAGTATCACTTGCATTTGACATAACCAAAAAAAAGAAAAAGAAAAAAGAAAACCAAGATTACCTAAAAGTCTTCTTTCATTAATGATGCATTAGATAGGCACTTCCCCAACCATACATCGAAATCTATCTCTGGCAGACGTCACCACAAAAACATCCTATAACTAAATCCATTTCAAAGGGACGCTTAATGTATGCACACATACAACCAAACTGAGTAGCAGGACACTTGCACAGCATGGTGTAGAAGCACATCCAGAAAACATGCAGCGAAATCCATCAATTTTGTCAACAGCAAACGCGTCAACGCATAAGTGTGTACGACATGTACTTCATTTGAAACACTTCATGCGAGAATTTACGACAAGTACTACCAAAATGGATAGAGAAAAGCCATTTCTGGATTTGTTAAAAGAGACTGATGAAGCTGATATGCTCTAACACCAGAATAATCTAGTGCGGCTAATTGATCGCTTGAACATCAATGCAACCATGTGTTCGCTTTAAAACTAGAGATAGTCCTCTGACTGTCCTTTATAGAGAAAATCAATCCTTCAAATCCTTTCAGACGATGTTAGCCGAGAGACGCATTGCCATCTCCCATAAAAAAAAAAAGGAAAAATAAACAATATTCCAATGGAGAGAGTACAGCACGAGTAAACCCTAGCTTCATGATCAAGTAAAACAAGAGTCCAAGTAGGTCATATAAACAGAGAAGCACTGCATTATATGGGGAGTCAAATCTACACCATGCCCCTAAATGACATGAAAGTGTATCACTTGAACTGCTAAGCTGCTAAGACAACGCCGTATGGTCCAATTAGTCAAACCCCATAATTTGCCCCAATATTCCGAAAATAGCCAAACCGACTACATTTTTTTTCATCCTTTGCTACAACATTAGTTTCATACCAGACAGCCATCTACACAGCAACGCCCATTAACACGACCCCTCCCGACCAGACGTACGCAGACGGTGAACAGATCCTTCACTGACCCATCACCGCAAAACGATCGCAACGAATGGATTTCACAAGTACCACAAAATAAATCACAACCCCCCATCCCCTCGTCACGAACGAATTCGTGTTGACTAGCGGTTGCGGCAAACTTGCATGGTAGAGAACGGAAAGAGCCAGTCGATTCTAATCACAGACAAGCAAAAAGGGTGCGTTGACCCACAAGTATTCCAGTTCATAAGTCCAGGCGACACGACAACGATGAGCATCAAGTCGAAAACAACAATAAACTCCGACACAAGTCCATAAATTCAAGATCAGAGCAAAGAAGAGCATCACCAGTGTCGGCAAATCAAGCAGCAACTGCGAAGATCAAAGAGAGACCGGACTTACAGTGAACATTGAACAACTGTCGCTGGTTTTCAGTCCATGGTTTGGAGATGGACGAGAGGGACGACGTGGGATTAGAGAGAGAGAGAGAGAGAGAGAGAGAGGAGAGAGAAAATGTAGTCAGAAATATCGTTTACTACAGCCAAGAAAGAAAATTGAAACCGAAAATCGTAATTGAAATGAGTTTTTCATCGAATAAATTGGAGGCTCGTGAATTATGTGAAATGACAGAATTGCCCCCTGAGTGGGTGACGACAAAGACGAGCACTCTCAAGCCCATCGCCAACTGCCAAACGCTACGTTGACGAAACCGAGTGCTCCTTCGTCGCGATTGTCGTTTGACGTGCAAATTGCGCCGGCCCTGCTAGCTTGCCGTGTCCAGTTGAAAAACTGAAAAACATTAAATTTCTTTGCCCTTTCGAAAGAGCAAAAATACGGAACAATTGTGTAAAGGAAAATTGACAGAAATTGTTCATGAATTTTGGTTCAATGTGTAATTTCGTTCATGAATTTTTTTTTTAATTTGTTCGATGTAGTCCCTGACTTTAGTCCAATGTGCAATGTCGTTCACGAATTTTTAGTTTATTCGATGTGATCCTGAACTTTTTATTATATGTTTAATATGATCCATAAACTAAATGAAAATGTTCAATGTTGCCCTTAAATTTGAATCAGTAGAAGGATGACATTAGATATTTTCAGATAGTCTAGGGACTAAATTAAACATTTACCAAAAGTCCAGGCACTGCATTGAACGAATTAAAAGTTCAAGAACAACGTTGCACATTTGACCAAATTTTATGGACCATTTGTGTAATTATCCCATGTAGAAATAGTCTCTGAACCTCGATCCAATGTGTAATATTATCCATGAACTTTTTAATTTGTTTGATGTAGTTCCATAGCATTATGTGCAATTTCGTCACCGAATTTTTCATTTAAACTGTTGGTATATGTTCAATCTAGTAACGCTGAACATTTTCCACATAGTCCAGGGACTAGATCGAACATTTATTAAAAGTTCAAGGACCACATTGAACAAACTAAGAGTTCATGGACGACATTGCACATTGGGCTAATGTTCAGGAACCCTACTGAGCAAATTACAAATTTATGGACAATGCTACACATTGAGCCCAAGTTTAGGGATTTTGTGTCAATTGCTCGAAAGAAAATGACAAACAAGAATTGTAATTGCAACAACAATTTAAAATACTAACCAAATAAATCTCGGATGTTCCGATCTTAAAAAGTCAAATTGTATGCACCTAGAATTCAGATGAAGAACAAAATGAAAAATAAAAAATAAAAATAAAAGTGAATCTAACAAGCTCTTCGATTTTTGTTGCCTCCTCGTTTGTAATCATTAATCTTTTGTACTTTAAATTACGTTATATAAATTTTTTGATGCGGAAGACATGAGAACAAATTCGTAAATTTGCGTCTTCCCATGACAAAAAAGGAAACAAAAAACAATTAAGATTTAAAAAAGAAGAAGAAGGAAATGCCGAGTAGTCAGATAAGTGGTTGTTGAAAAAATAAATAAATAAATAAAACAAAAGTTAACAAGCTTTTGAGTTGTGATCGAGAAAAGCATGGTCACCGCATGGATAAGACTAAAGTGGATGGGAAACTCATAGTGATATCCATTGACTATGAATCTCCATGTCTGAATCTCTCTCTCTCTCTCTATATATATTTAAAATAAAAGATATTTAAGTAAAGATGAAGAATTGAACTGGTCATATCGAACATCGATTATTTAAACAAGATAGCTCGGATTTGAATATTGGCAGTGGCGAAGCAAAATCTTTTTCTTGGTATTTCAAAACCAAGATCACAAGGAGATGGACATACTCATTTTTTTACCACAAAAAACTTCAAATTAGTACACTCGTGACAAATTTACCCTCCGATAGTTTTTATTAAATTAGGTTAATACTTCGAAAAGCCCTAAACTAGTATATCCATAGAAAACAAAGGGTAAAAATCTCAAACCGGTACACTCTTCAATTACCGCATGTCATCAAACTCAGCAATTTGACGGTAAAATTTAAGGAAAACTAACGAAGGGTAAATTTATCACAGGTGTACCGAGTTTGAAATTTTAGTTTGGTATAAATTCGATATGAATGTACCAGTTTCAGATTTTTTTGTTGTATTAATCCTTAATTTTTCAAAGAACAGGCAAAGTACATAAATCTGGAAAGATGTGGACGGGTTCATATATAAAGAAACCAAGCCCAGTCCATTTCTCAAAACTTCAGGAAGCCCAATCACACATGAAACTCCAGCCTCATCCGAAGTATCATTGCAACTTCCATCCTCATCAAAACTTCATTACGGAACATGTCCCGACTACCAAAACACTCGCCATCGAGCATTACGGGTATAGGCGTGGCGATTAATCCCCAAGTATCATATAAATAGAACTCAAACCATTCTTGTCGATTATGTGTTTTGAAGGACTAGTGTCCATGCAGATATATTGAGTGCAAATACGCTCCGGCCGATCGTGAAGATCCGGACCTAATGTCCGAACGTTGGAGAACAAGTTCCGAACTAGAGGTGGAAAAATGGGTTTAGAACCCATATTTGATCCATATTTAATTGTGGTAGGTCATAAATAGGTTCTTAACAAAAAGCTAAGTCGGTCATAAATGGGTTATTAGAAACTTAATGGGTTTTAAATAGGTTAGCTAAGATACCTATCATAAATAGGTTTTCTAAATATTTTAAAAGAATTCAAATTTTTATTTTATTTATTATATTTATTTTCTCTCTTTTCCTCCTTTTCCTCCTACCTCCGCCGCAAGTGGCCGGCAAGTCCCGAGGTCGCCGAGATTGGGCGAGCTCAAGGCTCACCCAGATTGGCTGCGTTTGAGGAATATTTGAGGAATATATTAGGGAATATATATTTTTAAAATTATAAAAAATGTCCTCAATATTTGAGGATTATATATGAAAGTGTTTTAATAATATGGGTCGTCGGCCGACGACCCTCGCCGGTCGTAGAAGAAAAATCAGAATTTTTTTAAAAACTATAAAAATTTATTTTGCCAATATATACATCTTTAAAAATGTATAAGAAACAATTTTCTCTAAACTGAATTTTAATAGTTAAGCGTTTTAACAATATGAATCGGGTCGGATATGAGTCGTTAAATTCGTATAGCATGAAAATGAATCAAAACGGATTAAATGGGTCAATATAGAGCGGGTCATTTTCAACCGACCCACCCATTTGACAGCTGTAATCCGAACACAGGAAGACCTTGGAAATACCATTGGGTATGAAGAGTTTCGGGGAAGTGAGTTTGAAAGTTTGGTGCATAAATTGAACGTCTATCTCACCAAATAGCACAATTGTAGTACGTAAGCTAGATTTAGTTGCTGCGAGATGCACAAAGGAACCGAACAAGGGTTACCACTTCTCGAAAAAGGAAAAAGAACGATTACAAAATGGAAACTGTTACGTTCAATTGCTTTGGTTGGTGTAGTTTTTCAGATTCTCCATCTCAGAATTTCCAGGGAACCTTCCTATGATTCACTTTCACTATCCCAAAAAATATAACGGGTTCATGATCGTGACCTCCCATAATGTGATTCACAAGGGATGTAGTACTTGTAATACACGGGCACGATTGTTTTTCTACCTCGAGAAACTTTACCGTTTAGACTCGGGCAATCCGGGCGGGGACGGATCGGGACGAAAGCTTATATAGCAGTCAGTGATCTGTTCATGACTAAATCAAACCGCCTCTTGTGGTCGTAAGGTGAATTGAGTCATAACACTCCGTCGAACAGCAAGAATTTGCCTTAACTACAATTTTGTACTGCCACAATATGTCCTCTGCAATATATTGCCTGTGGAAAAAACGGATATGCATACATTAGTCTAATAAGATAGAAAAATCTAGGGCTGCATGTGGCTTTCTGTGTATAATTTACAATAAGATTAGATCGGATTGCAAAACACACCCAGGTGTACGCGTGTCAACCAAAACAAGCCGAGGGAAATCACCAGTAATTGAGCTGTGAACCTTTCTTTCTGTCCTTCCTAACCCCCCGTTGCAATTGGGCTGAGCAGTCCTGGCCCAATTTGGCCTAACAATCAAAGTTGCAGCAACAGGATGTGTATGCGTCACAGAGAGAGAGAGCATCTAAATGCCCAAGCATCAGCACTTCCTTACTGGCCACTCACTATGGGTATGACCTAGGTAGATATCACGACGGAATCGAGCTCTAATTTTCCGTTGTAACTTTCTCATTCCATCGCGAGTCTCTCTTGCTGGATAGGCTAATCCCATCCAGCCTTATTTAGCCCCTTGAAGTTCGAATCCATAAACAGGCTATATCCATGCTTATCTAGCTCTCTATCCCACCTAAAGGGCACTGCCAAGCACCTATCCTAACCGGAGTCGAATAGAATCTCTCAAATTGCTAAGAAAGGCGATGTTTCAACATATCAGAAGCAAAGGATGCACAAAACACTTAACAAGGGCAAAGATTTATGGCATTCAATGCATGATAATACCATTTGGAATTTTTCCACTTATTATACAAAGGCATATCATCAATAACTACAAATTCATTATCTTGAGAGACTTCCACAACAAAAAACAAAAATGCAGTAGGAGTGCAGTTATCCATCTTTCCCATCTTACATGTCCACAACAGTCAAGCCATGACTCGGTAGGATCTCATCCAACCGATATTAAGTATGGCCAAGACATAGTTTCACAGGGGCCCAAGATGGAAGCACAATAGTTTATGCTTGGAATAGGTAAGAAAAAAGAAGTGCCATTGGGAAAAGTTGAGAGAACAGAAGTTGTACAAGAATAGGAAGAAAAAATAGTATCAGTACTTATCTAAAACCAGAAACAAGTAGACAATGGAATCAATGTTTACACAAAACAATCCTTGGTGCATGCATGAAGCACCATCAAAACCAGGCTTGCTCGCTGTTTACCTTATAAACAGAAGTACTTCCGTGTGCACCAGCATTCAGTAAAAGTTTAACAGAAAATGATGATGAAAATCACAAGTAACTAACTAGATCAATAAGTAATGTGCATCACAATATTTGTATACAATTGATAGCTATTATCTAAACGCTGTACTAGTTGTAGAATAAATATTTTTTCTTTTTTTTAAGTAGATCGTGGAAATAAGCAGCAGTATAGTCGACTCGCAGCTTTTATCTCTCCATCATGCAAAAAAAAGGATGGGATTCTCAGATTGCAGAAGGAACTGAACTTGTCTTACTAAGATCCTCATCCTTGACAATTCAGAACTTTTGCTATAGTATTTTTAGCTTCATTGCACAAGGTTTCAGCATCACTGCCTTCTATTGGCTTATGTATAACCACTTTCACAGATCCTGAATTTACAATGCCCTCTTGTCCTGCCGGCATGATTTTACCAGTTCCAATCAGGGTCATAGGTACCACAGGCACTCCTGTCTTCGCTGCAACACTAAATGCACCTTTCTACATGTCAAGATAAACAGTGCATCAAAAATACTTTTCCATCTTAGTAGATGTCAAGAAATCTACTCTTCCTTTCTCATAGTAACCAGAATGTCATGATTTCTTAAACGATTTATACCAAAAAGAATGACTAAATCCCCTATCCATGTTGAAGTACATATAGAAGATCACATTACAGACTGACAACCTTGGTCTCCATCCATGCATATAGAAGCAAAATTCAGTTTACTTCAACTGATCTCATAGAATTAGCATTTCAAGACTATAGAAGGGCAACGGGGCATCACCTTGAAATCACCTAATTTTCCATCTGTACTTCGTGTTCCCTCAGGAAAGAAAAAGACAGATGCTCCCTTCTTAACGAGATCCATGCACCGCTTAAAACATTCCTACATGTAGGGAACCAAGAGTCAGTAAACAGAGAAAAAGAACAATTTTATCCATGAAACCTACATCTGCACCAGATAAAGCATCGCTACGAGCAGAAGAAAAAATATATATTCTAAAACAATGATCTACAATAAAACCAAGATGAACATTCCATACTACAAGTCTAAGACTGTTACCTACAAACCAAATAATACAAAAAAACACTTCTTCATAAAAAATTAAAGGAGAGAATTTACCAATTGGCTTCGGCTGTCCATTCGTTTCAACGGAATAGTACCCAACAAATACATTGCCCAACCAATAATGGGATAGAGGAATATGCTGGTCTTGCTGATGAACTTGAAGCTTCTCCCCAGGGTGAGAAGAGTATATATGTCTAAAAAGCTCTGATGGTTGGAAACATAAACAGCAGGAGTGTCTGGTGGAGGAAGATTTTCCAATCCCTGAACTTCAATTCTAACAAACGGAGCAACAGTCAATCTAGACCAAATCTTGGCAATAAAGTGCTGAGCTTTTCTTTGATATCGGTCCAAGAGGAGTACAAAAGGATGTGCCATCAGCATTAGCTGAAAAAGAATAATTGCGGCAATTGCAGTGACAGCATAGAAGCAAACTCCTCTCACTTTAGCAAGCACTTCATGCGCTGTGATTCAACAGGGAAAACAAAATAGGATCGAGATTGTAATTTTCAAGTTGTGGGGGAGGGGGTGGGGGGAATGGATAAAATAGACTTCAAAACAGACCTGGCAAGGGAAGAGCTGCACCAGAATTCCCAAATTCAGCCAATTCAGATCTTACGACAGTGTACCTATAAAATCTATTCTGAGAGGACAAGTTATCATAGCAATATGGCCTGTTGAACTCGACTTTACGGCTAGGATGATGCTGTAAAGCAGGGATTTGCTTCTTTGAGTGGTGGAAAAAGCATTTCGAAGAAACTGAAACCAGAAGCAGCGAAGGCTAGGAATTAGGTGTATGCATATTCACTGCACGCAAGAATAAACAACTCACGAAAGAATTTGAGGGCTTACTACAATGATGCAAGAAGAATCTAAGTCTTAAGGGGTAAACAAAACTCATGAGCAATTGAAGTGATGTCTAACAATGTGAAAATGCAAATGGTACCAACATCAGACTCTTATTAGTCCCCATCACTCGACAATCAGAAGAAAAAGCAAACCTCACACTGAATCTTCAAGGAAACTGGACTTTTACAATGAATTCAACTTTAGTAAGGTATGCATGTGATTAATCTCGTATCATGTCTAGAGCAAAAGCATCCCAAAAAATTTGTCTTATGTTTGAATAAAATTAAATATCTCTTACGTCATCTTTTTTCCTTGAACGAGCTCTAATGATCAGCAGTCAATACTCCCTTCCATCTATGTACTTTCATCATACACTGTCCTCATCGTACAACTCTACCGTGTTGTGTCATGTCACGTGCCACCACCTCTAATTCCAAAAACCTAAATACAAGAAATAAATGGAAAATCATAGGCAGCAAATAATGTCCAAGAAATGGATTTTTTTTTAATGCTCCTTTTATCCCTTAGGTTGCCGCATCATTTACTTTAACAAAAAGAGGCATAGGCTTGCTGTTTTCACCTTTCTGCCCCCTTTGTATGAGTTTCCATGTGAACCAAAAAGGACCATGTGGGTGATTATTTTGTTCCGCAGAAGTTCATTGGAGAGATAGATACTTATAGCAAACAGATATTTCGAGCCATTGAATATCGTTTATGGACATGGCCCCTTTTCAAACGGGACTACCATATCAGTGGTCCCATGTTCCCACAAAATACTCAAGTTCCAAAGAGTCACCAGTTGAACCATATTTTGGCATTGAAAGAAGGAGAAAATATAGTTGATTGCACAGCACTCCTGAACAGCCAGCATTGCAGAAAACAAAGGCGACAAGACAACAATAATATCATTTTCTTTGTGGCATCATGGATATCATGCTATACGTTCTTAATTCTCTTCTTAGTCATTCAACAATAGATAAAAGAATTAAAATAATAATCACCTAGCTGATCCTACCCAATCAATTTCAGCAGAGTTCCTCCAAGTCCATCCACCATCTAAGTGCACCCCCACAGGTTTATATATCTTCAGGAAAAGGGATATTATGATACCACCAACAGAAAACTTTGTCCCCAGCTAGTGTCATAAATCAGTTTCACTTCTCACGTTTATGGTCCTTTCAATACATCCAAAATCATCACTCGTATGTGTGGCTCTTAGAATAGACCCAAACATATTTACTGGAGGTTTTCAGAAGGAATAGCCAATGATGAGTGCAACGTACAAGCAATAGGACCCCGGAAGGAAATCTTTGAGTTGCTCCAACAAAACAAGATTCAGAAAAGAGATAATAGGTCAACAAATGTTGAGTAATGCTTTAATTTTCTTCTCTTATAATAGCCTTGAAGCATGGATTAACCTCCCTTTCTGCTACACAGCTAAAAATCCAGCACTAGATAGGGCCACAACCCAATCAGACCAAATAATGATCCGAGATTGTAACTTTCAGCACCCTGATCGTGGCAAGGTGTACGAAACACCACTGTCTAGGTAAGGCCCTAAGCAGGTCATCTATAAAAGAGCAAACTAGAAGTGAAACACCACAACGAACCCATTCATATCAATGCAACTCATATAATGATCTGATAATGTAGTTCATTGCTACTTTTTGTACTGTACATGCTAAACATGAATACTTACAATTACCGGAACTTCTAAGGATCGAACGTCTATAAAGAGAGTGCGCACTATGAACTCCTTTATACACACAAAACTGCAAAAATTCAGACAAGAAGAAAATTATCAGCCCCGATAAGATGAGCGGAACATAAAGGCTATAAAAAAAAATACAAGCATGGTATCATTATAGACCTCATCTAAACTGATAAGCAGCAGATGCAAAACAGAAGATGCTAAGCAGTTCAGCCTTTTTCACAACTCAGTCTTTGTTTGTATTCCTTTTATATTGTCACTTTAATCCTACATGTACACTACGGTAATGCCTTCTACTATTCGGCAAATCATCAATAAGAGGGTTTAAAGCTTCTAAAAATCATCTCATATTCCAGTCAACTAACACTCCTACTCAATCTCCAGCTGCACCCTCCGCTTCCAAATGAAACGCACAGGGCGCGAGATAGCGACACCAAATCCAGACGCACTGGGACTAGATTGATAACCTCAGAACCACACGTTTCGCCGCACTAACGCGAAAGGAACACGAGCGACCGCATTAAGTTCCAGATATCAACAAGGCGTCGAATTTGCTCAGTCGAAAAGGAGGTTCCGAAATCTAGCCGCGAAAGCACGAAAAGAAAGAGAAGAAGGCGCCTCCGAACCCCCAGCAGTTCAATCGCACACGAACAACAGAGAGGGACGGCGAGATTACCGGCACTAGAGACGACGAAGAGAAGTTCCTCGAGTCCTCGTAACCTGAACTCCGCACTTCGCAGGAAACAGAAGGAGAAAGAAATCAAAAAAGTTCGCACAAAAGCTCGGACGAGAACATGCACGCAGAGAGAGAGAGAGAGAGAGAGCGCGCGCGCACCGTAGCAGAGCCGTATCGAATGCGGTGAAGAAGAAGAAGAAGAAGCAACTTCCATGGGCGAAGCTCCGCCGAACCGCGGCGATCACCTCGGCAGATCTCTCTCTCTCTCTGCTCTTTCTCTCCTCTGAGTTCGTGTCGTTAGCGTAGCGACGAAGGAGGGGAGGGAGATGAAGTTGATACTGATTGATCTTTCGAGCAATCCTTCTCCAATCTCAATCTCAAGGCATCTGCAGTGGCTTCTTTATCTCCATTCCCCACTCTCAATTCCTCTTTTTTTTTCTCTCTATTCTCCTTTAATGCATTTAATTTTCGAAACCTATTTTCTTTTCTCTACTTTTTTTTTTTTTTTTTGGTCGAAATTCTTTTCCTTTACTTCGATTGGTTATGATCAATTGAAATTGCACGTAAAATAAATCAGTAATTCACGAAAACAATGAATTATTTTTATTTGATGGTATAATTATTTCATAAAAGTTGTCTCGATACAAAATTTTCTATTTCCGTGTGCAGCGAATATTTCCTTATGCCACTAAAAGCAAGTATGCATGAAGTGATTTTATTTCGTTAAATTCCCATTTATTTATCTTCTTATGCTATATCTTACTTATTATACGAAAATACTAAAATGAAAATGAAAATTGTAAATGAGCTTTGTTCATGTGCACGTGCAACATTGACACAAAAAGTTGTGAAAGAGGGCAAAAGGGTAGGGTCAATAATACCACAAATCGATACATGCGTACTACATTTGTCTTAAAATAATTTTCGAGTCACTGAGAAATCTCAAACCGATACAACCGTGCCGTATTTGCCCAGAAATGATTTTCATATTACAAAAAATCTTAAATTAGTACATCCGTGACAAATCTACCATCTCATAGTGTAGAGTTTACTCCTAATATCCGCGGGGCCATCGAAGTGGGGGAGGTATCAGGTCACCGAGCAGAGCTGCCTGCCACCATGCTGCCCGGTCCGGTATCGGTGCTTGTGCGCCACGCAATGCTGTGCTTTGTGCTCATGAATTTCATCACAAAGATTGTGTAACAAAGAAATTAGCTCCACCTTTGCCAGATGAGCAGTTTCTCTAGCACCAACAAAGACAATCAACACAGGGCTTATTATGCTCATTGGCTGCATGGACATTGGACATCCCTCGGTTGAGCAGACAGGAGTAAGAATACAACAGGAGTTTCCTGCATTGCTGCCTTGTAGCTATTATTTCTTGAGAACTTAGCATCTTCTGGTAAAGCATGTTAAAACCTACGAATTGGTAAGAGACCGCAAAACTACTTCCCAGTAGATGATCGCAACATGCACTGTAGAAGATACCTGGTGAATGAGGCCAGTTTTTAAACTTTTGAGACTGGCCGATGCAGATTCACTCGGCTTCTTCAGTATCTCCTCAGCCTGTAAACATCCCAGAATGAATATCTCATTAGGAAGAGAACAGCTCACCGTTCATCGGACATGAAACTAAGCAAATGAAAATGCATACCGTATGAGGCTGCCCTCAGAGAGCTTTCAAAGCTGGTTCCAGATCAGCCAACTCCAGATTTGCTTTCTGCAATACTGAAGAAGAATGTCTATGATCAATTTGTAACATCCAACTCGTTAAACAGAAAGAGAGTACAATAAAAATAAATCCAAAGCGGATTCAGAAGAAAGTCTCAGGTTCTCCATCCTGAAGGATTGCTGCTGTGCTATCTGAAGCAAAGTTTCACTACAAGAACCCAACAGCATGTCACCTGTACAAAGATAACAGGAAGGACTTCCATCACATAATCATTGACCGCTTTCCACATTTTTCTTCATTAAAGGGATTCAGTTAAAAACTCCAAAAAAATGACTCCGTGCCATGAGAAGCCAGAAGGAAGCATATGAAGGCCAGAAGGATTACGCATATCTAATGATTAACGAGAATCCCGAAAGATAGCTTAGGTTGCCCCAAATAGCACCAATAAAGACCATACATACGGGCATGACATTAGAAAGATTGATTATAGTAGACTGCAACTGTGAGACAGATGATAGCAACATATATGGTAAATGACACAATTAAGCAGAATTGATCTGTCAAATACGCCATTGCAAGGTCTGCAAGTGCACCAATGCTGATGCTTCTACAGAAACAGAAAAAGAAAAAAAGAAGAAGAAAACAACGGCCTCCATGAATGAATCGCTTTCCAGCTGTACTTCTACTCTACATTGATTACAACAGTTTTAAGTAAAAACTATGGAATGGCTAGAGCTTGGTCATACTGGGTGTTGGACAGTTCGGCAAAAGGAAAAACTCTCACCGAGCCGGACCCTTATGTAGTCTACTATCTTCTAGCGTGTGTTGTAAGACATTCCAACATTTGAACACACTGTAATCACCTCAAACTACCATTTCAGCTTCTCTGACATCTGAGGGAATCCCTACATCCAATCTCATGGTTTGTTTATACTGCTCTGGCACGTTTGCACCGGCCTGCACACATATCTCAACCACCACAGGTGCTTTTCCGTAGAAGCTTCTCAGCTCTCGTTGTAAAGGAGGGCCATCAGCATTGGGAACATGCCACACGAATCTAGGAGGTATCAAGTCATCGAGCACAGCCGACTGCCATCCGTGCTGCCCATTCCGTTGTTGGTGCTTGTGTGCCCCGCAATTCTGTGCCTTGTGCCCGGTTGGACCCACGTGCACTTCTGGGCAGTATCCACAAACCCTCAAGGGGTACATCCTCATCAGCCTCTTGGCTCCACGCCTCATCTTCTCCCAAGCCTGCAATGTTTCCTCTGCAAGCAGGAGCTTTTCTTCGTCATCAGATGGTGCTAGTATCTGAGAATCAGGTAGTTCAGTCAACAATGGAATTATGGGAGCTTCTGGGACGGGGTCAGGGAGCTCGCTCTCATCCGCATCAACAAATTCTTTCTTCCCAATACGAATTATAGGCTTTCTTCTCCTTTTCGTTGATAAGTCAGGAATCTCAACACCAGCTTGGATGCAGAGCTCAACTACAGCAGGGATTCGAGGAATTGAAAACCTCTCATCATGAGAAATACGCTTCCCGAGTCTATCATATAGGTGATAAGCTTCAACTGGTGGTAATATATCTTCAACGGTGGCATTTGTCCACTCATGAAGGCCCTTGCGCATAGATGAATTTGGACCTTTACATGATTTGAATGGATGCCCAACAGGTCCCACGTGAATTTCATCACACCACCTGCATGGGTTATGGTGGAATATTCACCAATTTAAAGTAAATAAGAACAAATAGATATGTGAAACAATAGTGAAAATGGAGGCCACATGATAAATAACTAGGCCCATCAAGGACTAGATCTATTTAATGGCTTGAACAGTAAAGTGCCACAGTTCAATGACCAAACAGCTGCAAATGTAAGGCTAAGAAGTCAAATCTGCAGTCTCCTAACAACATTAAATAGTTCAATCTCCCGACCAAAAACGCCATCTACGGCGACTGCCATTACTGAATCATCTAGAAAATTGCTGTGCCAAAAAGGATGTCCAACCGCTCTTAGGGGCCAAAAACAAGATGAACTAGAACACTGAAAAGTGTAAAAATAATTTGAAACTTAGTTAAATGTCATGTAATTCTTGAGTGAAAAACAGCCATTTAATTTGTTTCAGATGTGAGTTTGTGGACAGGAAGAACATTTAGTTACTATTCCACAAGCAGACATGAAACTATTGTGACAAGCAAGTGACGCAAGATACTCCTTCATGTGAAGAAATGAAAGCTCAATTGTCTCTCGAAAAAAAAATTATAGCGACAGAAGCCGTGAGTTTTTGTCATCAGAAAAAGGAACTTGAAGACCAGTAAATGTGCAAGAATATTACCCACAAGCATGGACCGGTACAACTTTCAAGAGTTCCTTGAGATTGTTGATTAATGTAATCCTTGCATTGAAAACATCATAAGCCAATGATATAAGGCTTTTAATGACCAGCCCATTTTTCGGAGGCGAAACAGGTCTTCTGGGCTGATCTTTCCTTTTCTTAAGTCTCTCCCTTGCTGCTCGCCTCAACTCAATAATTGGCACTTTAAAGGGTTTCTTCTCCTTTCTTGAGTAGGAGCGAGGAAAATCTGCATTTTGAGGATGATCATTCCTGATGGTCACCACATACGGTGGATATGACTTATCTGATGAGACAGAAGACGTTGAAGGAATCGAGAACCTCCAACGGTAATGCTGCAAAATATCAAAATGTCACCATAAAGGCAAATTTTCACAGCAGTTTTGTTTCAAGTAGCTCGTCTCCACTGAAGGACCAGCGGCACAAGGTTAAGGACAACCACATGATCAATAACCTTCAGACAGCATGGCTCCTAGCTTCGCTAATTGGTACTTCTATCTTCTTACTAGCAACAAATACAAGTCCCAGTCAACAAAAAGAGGCTGTCAGGAAGAAAAAATGCCGGTACACATGTTTCTTGGAAAGGCTGCACCTAAAGTGGAAGTTCTGTCTGATGAACGAACAGATGTTATCTGAGCTTAGAAGTGATTCAGGTTATGAATATGTTGTGGCACAAACTACATGGACCAAGCATGGATAGGATTCTAGCTGCCCAAAATTACTCAAGTAGGTCATCATCCCGCTAGGCAACAATCAAAGCTTTCAACCACGATTGTTTCTCCTAGCTTCTAATTCCAGAAAATGTTTTCATTAAACTGACAGAGTTCAAAACTCAATCAAACCAATATACCTTTTAAAGGGTGTTCAAAAAAGAAGAATCAAGAAACTCACTCAGGTAGAAACGAATTTGCAGGAAGTCGACTGAATGAGAAGATAATGTTTTAACACGGGCTTGTTTGTCAGTTTCATCTGTTTCAAAAAAATCGCCATTTAAGTAATCAGATTTTGATTGATCTTTGGCAAGCACATAGCTTCGTAAATGCAGCTTGCTCTCGAAGCGAATGAACTCACAAATCTCACAAAAACAAAGCATTATCCCAAACATACTAGGTAGTGATTTGTACATATAAAACCAAAGACTACGAGTCATGACCATCGACATTCAGTAGTTAGACTCAATTAGCCTTCGGCAAGTACTTTTTCACTGTTTTTAGAAACTACTGAAAACTGCTTCTAGTAGCAATGGTTATGAAAATAACCAAACAAGCCAACTATAGGTATAGGTTTGTGATGGACAAGACAAGTAACTAGCGGGTGCAAAAATTAAGAGCAACAACTAGTCCTGCTTGGATAATGGTATAGGTTTGTTGAAAGGTAGATTGATGACTACAGATGGTGGATGTCGAATGATCATATATGGCAATAAGAATTGACAACCAGATGGAAACTACAGGACCTGGTAGGACTAACTTGGTTATATGCATCTAAAACTTAGTTATTAAAACAAGTGATGTTCTTAAATTAACTGAATTAGTTCTCGGAACTCAGTTTGTCTCTATGAATAGGAAACTCGATGCCCTTATAAGTGAAGATATTTGCTGGCTGCATTACCAAGAACGTATTAGTTACCCCATGACTACGCCTACAATGAGTAGGTGATTTACTAAAACAAATGGCACAAATTCAGATATTAGAATAGATAGCAACTTCATAAAGAAACAACTAAGCAGCTTAAGTGAAACATACCTTCAAAGAACCAAGTGCACCAGCACCAGAGAAACAACTTTTAAGAGAATCTGTATTGGTAGGAAAGGATATCCTGAAACCCCTGCTTTTGGAAGATGAGGAAATCTGCACATGAAACATTGAAAAAAGGACCTTTACACAACTAAGACAGCGCTTCTTCAAATTAATCAGTCAATACTGAAGAACCAAAGGTAGACATTGTTCTACTTTTTTTATTGCTCAAATCCTTAAATCAATTCATTGAGCCATCTAATCACGTCGGATTCCTACAAAATTCGGACCCGATTAATGAGCCTTAAAACACTCTTTGATCACTGGGCCACACATACAAAACCTAATTTCCTCCGTGAACCTTTGCACCATGTACACCATTTGGGAAAACAATTGCAGTTTCCAACTTTTATGTACCAATATAGATCCAATTTCTCCAGAAAGAAGAACAACAAACTGTAGAATCACAAAGAATCTCAGAATGAGGTCAACTGTGACTCACGCCTCTCACTTCATCTCGGACTACACGGATCCATTCAAAATTCTGAACACTTCAAACTTAACATCCTTAGTACATGCTTTTCAAGATAGAGACAATCAATCCATTGGGAAGATTTCGCGAGGCTCCGCTCCGCAGAATGGGTTGTTGGGTCATTCGGGTTTCTCAGTCATTGAACGTTAGGACCCTCACCTCAATCACACTCAGCAATTAGCAGCAAAAGATCAAGTGGGTACATGAGCTTTGCCAGAATCCAAACGAAGAAAGAAGTAGCCAACCGAGATCGATCGATGAAACAATTATTCATCATTCGGACAGTCACAACAGATGGACCCAAGAGAGGGAGGATCTACCGCTAAAACGGAGGCCGGAGCCGCATTCCTCTGGTGGTTGCAACCGGAATTTTGCACTGCACGGAGGATAGAATAAGAGACCGCAACGAGCACCGGTATGCACAAACATACGCCACAAATACATGCAAGGGGAGAGAGACAGAGAGAGAATACTCACTCAGACGGTAATGGGCTGAGCTGAGTGGAGAAGCGACCTCCATGAAAGCAGACTCTTAGCAAATACACACACACACACTCTCTCTCTCTCTCTCACAGCAGAAATGAAGAGAAGCTGAACGACTCCACTGAAGCGGCAGCAATCACGGTCAGCCTCACACCGGGCCGTGCTCGACACCGGATCAGAAATGGAATTCTCAAGCGTTCATCTTGCGTTGCGGGTCATCTTGTCTGCACCGTGGCCGCTCCCCCTGCAGTGCGTTGTGGATAAATGAAAGCTGTAGACGAAGTAGCTCAATTCTTCTGCTAAATGCTTGAGGTGTCACCTTATGTGACATGTTTCATAACAAATTACACATATAAAAAATCCCTTTTTCCAAAAGTTTATAGACATTAAAAAAAAATCAAATTGATACACTTGTGACAAATTTATCACAAACTAATTTTTGAGTCACCGAAAATCCCAAAATGATACACACATGACGCATTTACCCTGCATTAACTTCTGTCAATTTTACAGCAAAACTGGATGACATATGGCAATAATTAAGTTGACCTAGTAAGTCCATGTGAAAATTCGAGAGTTAAACAGATAGATTTTCGGGCATATCTAAGCAGACCTTCTATTAGCTAGGAAGTATCGACACTCTTTGAGGGCCTCCGTGTCGCGTCCGACACTCTCCAATATACGATTGGCACGTGGCCAGCTCTTCAACACGCTAGCAACACTTGAGTCCAGCATCCTGACACGTCATTTCGATACACACGGGGTCAATTTTAAGTATTTTCAATAAATTAAGGGTCAAAATGTAAATTTATCGAAAATATATATACTTAAGTCATAGACCCAGCCACCTCAAAATTAATATATCCAGCCAGCAAAAAAAAAAAATATAATCATGAATCCCTAACAGAAGAAGAAGAAGAAACGCACCGCTGATATTTTTTTATATATACATGCTAATTTATCATGTATATATAAAAATATATATTTAATATACGGCAGGTCCCAATGTGTCGAAATTTTTACTTTTTTAGAAATGACGTGTCGACGTGTCGTGCGGTGTCACGCGTCGGTGCTATTTAGTCTACCGGTGGTGGAGTTTGGTTCATAGAGCCCAATGATCGAAAGACCGCTACCCTTCCTTAAAAAAAAAACATAGGTGAACATATAGATTTTCCTTCTACTTGCCAGGTCAATTGAGGCATTGTCATGTGCCATCTAGCTCAACAATTTCACGGTAAAAACTTGACGAAAACTAACGGAGGTAAATGTGTTACGTGTGTACTAGTTTGGAGTTTTTGGTGACCCAAAAGTTAATTTGAGGTAAATTTATCATAAATGTGCCAGTTTGAAATATTTCGTGGTATTTACGCAAGAAGAAAACAAAGGAGGAGGGTAGCCGTGGCTAGGGGTGTCAATGGGCCGTGTCGGGCCGGGTCTCACATAAGCCGGACCCGGCCCAAAACTAAATAGTACCTAGCTCGGCCCGGCCCGAATTGCACCCAACTCTTTGGGTCGGGTCGGGCCGGGCCGGTATTTATTTATTTATTTATTTTTTAGAATTGGGAATCAAGATCCCAAATCCCAGAGATTTGGGGTTGTCTCTTGCATCTAATCAAGCCAGCTGAAAAATATCAAGATGAAAAGGAAAGGAAGACAGCACAATCATCCCCATGTCCACACTCCATCTGCATTGCAATGGACATGTGCTGGTTTCATTTTGGCCAAAAAGTGCTGATGCATTCACTATTCAAAGAAAGTATGCCACATACTTTGAAGTTTCAACAACCATCGAACAGAGATATTAACTCTATCATCCTATTCCCAAACTTGTGTCTCTGCTCCTCCAAATTGGAAGAAAGAGGTGAAACTTGGAATGAACTAGATGTCCATCAGCTAATGCAGAATCGTGCAGGCTCAGGAATACGCACCCATCTCCATCAAATCTGCAAGGAGAGAAAAACAAACAGAACCAGCTCATTTATGTTCTTTACAGAGGCAATTATCCAACATTCCAGCACCAGCTCCTCATCAAAGGACAATGCAGAACTCCAAATTACATCAAACAGAGAGAAGGCAGACGAACATAACATATCTAGAATTGAGGAAGAAACAAGAAAAAATAGTTTGAGAACAAAGTGCATGCGAAGGTTCTCGTTTCTGCCTAGGAGGCACCATAGGGGAACATTTTAACCATTGACAACTTGCAAAAGAGAGGTAAAATCTTGCTAAAAAAATGTTCTTTGTCCATTGTGTGCCCAGAATTGCCCTCATGGTATACCAGGAATTCGTGGCTTTAGTAGTTATCTACAGCAAAGTTGTTTTCATTTCACCAACAGTAAGGTCTTGATATAAATGACATACTAGACTAAGTGGACTCATATCTCATAGGTAACACTTTATATTGGGAAGCACTCCTTGGCTACACTGCACTGGATAAGTTACACTAGCTATATTGACACTTAGGACAACATCACCATACTTCAAGAAGTAAATTACAAGAAAAACCATCCAACAGTTTCAGTTAATATTTTTGCCAAAGTTCACTTGCACGAGGACCCAGAAGTATTATCAAACTAACCAAACAAAAGTTCAAGAATATACTATCCAGATCTGAGAAGAACGGAAAATATCAATGCATCAATGACACTGTCTGATCAAATGGCTACACTGCACTGGATATCTAAGTCCGACATTGACTAAGGTGCTTTAAACAGAAGAAAGCCACTTTAAAAATCTCGCCAAAGTTCAGACACACAATCAGAGGAAGGATCCCAAACAACATCAACCCAGCTTCAACCTAAGCTCCCAAATCCCCGCATCACCTCGAAAATGGAGAAAGAATTGAGAAATCATACAAAGCGGGTTTTGCTCTGGAAAAACAACTGCGCTTCATAACGGGGAAAAAGAATAAATCCCAACAATGAACGCAGAAACCCAAGGATCTGGAAAAAGAGAATCACAAGCACGCAGGTTTCACCTAAACACATCACCGCACAACTTAGACGCAAACCGACGCGTGAACGAGAAGGCCGATGCCATGAACGAATCACAGAGGAGAAGCAGAGCCCAGACCCACATGTTCGTATAGCTCAGCGACTGAGCTCGCCGATCTTGCGGAGCCAAACACCCACCGCCCGTCTGTCTTGGCCACGTCTCACCCTTCGCCGCTTATTCACATCCATCTCCCCGATCGATTCCATTTCGGAAAAAGAGGAACTGGGTCGAGAGCAGATTGAAGCACCGATGGCGATTCCGCCACTCCATAGGAGAAGCGAGGAGGGTCACGGCGAGCTGATTCCTGCAGGGAAAAGACGAGAGCCTCCGATTTCGGGAAGCATTGAGCCGCCGAGGAGGCCGCCGCGTGCGGCGGTAGGTGCCGCGGCGGCTTCTGGATGGCGTGGGACTCTTTGGTGACCCGGAGCGGGGAGGGCCGGAGGCCCTGGAGCTGGAGTTGGACTTTCACTGAACCGTTTCAGTGCATGAATGGAGGGATCAGTGCCGGCCCATTATTAAAACAGTACCGGCCCTTATTAAAACGGTATCAAAGTTCAGCCCGAAAATTTCCTAAATATTCGGGCCGGATCGGGCCGGCGCGGGCCTTTTTGACAGCCCTAGCAGTAGCTATGGGACGTAGCTGAGGTAGCGGCATTGCCGAGCTCAAAACAAACTCGACACGAGCATCGACACTACCCCATTTACTGGCCATAAAAAATTTAAAAAAAAGTAAAGAGTGTGGGTGTCGCAAGTGAGCTAGACGAGGTGTGTTGCAACCTCACCGAGCGCTAGCAAGGGCCATGACCCTCCCGAACATATCTAGGCAACTAGCTCGGATTTGTAGTGAGGGCGACCCTCCCTCAAATCTGTAGTGATAGCTCGGACCGCCCAGATTTGAGGCAAGGGTCTCGCCCGCGTCTGTTGGCGAGGGCTGCGACCATCGCTATGAGAATGGCAAGGGTCAAGACTCAAGGGTCCCTGCTATCGCGCTTACGTCCAACCCTGCAAGCGGCAGCAAGGGCTACAACCCATCTCTCTCTCTCTCTCTCAATTTAAGAACCCAAATTCCAAGGGGTCCGACTAAACACATGACAATTATTCGAACTTCTCCGCTATCTTTGTCCCTTTAGTTTTAGTGCTAGGAGGAGGACCACCAAACCTAATTTTAGTCCCATGCCGATGTTGCCTCAGATGAATGCTTGAATTTTCCCCCACATTAGTCCATCCGTTTAACATGTATGTATCGTCCTATCAACGCCATTGTACGTTTGACTAGACCAATTATGAGGGCGTTTGATTTGAGTTAACAAGAGATTTAAAAAGAAAGAAAACTATCATGGCATTTTTGGTGGCCCTAATAGGATGCTAAAATGGAAAATTTATCTTGGCTGGCGTTTGGCAATACACCTGACGTATGGACTTAGATATAGAGGGAGAAAAACAGGGAGTCTTGTCTTCGCTTTTAAGGGTAGGATAAATTTCTCTCGCTACCTAAGGTAAAAAATAATAATAACAAAAGAAAAACGAAGCGAAAAAGAGTAGTGTCCACAACTCGGCGGCAGCGTCAATCATCGCATGTGCCATGTGCCTATAACCGCCGCCACGACTCTCAAAGGGCCGTAGTCTCGGCGACGGTCGTGGATCCCAGAGTATACAAGTGAACGAGTTGCCTGTTATATATCAGTCAGGGTTAATACGAATTCATGCAATTTACTTCAGCAACAGCAAGCAAGCATGCACATCGAGGACTAATGCTGTTAAAAGAGGAGACTAATGGAACAATTCAAAACTCAGATACAAATTAATAGCCGCAAGCGACTGATCACCTCCCCGAAGAATGTCGGACCACAATCTACCACGAAAGCGAAGGACAGGGCACACACGACAAACATGTCTGAACAAAGAGGAAAGACGACAAGCACGGATAATCATGCAAGAAGGGTCTTGACGATGGATTTGACATTGAGTTTCTTCAAGTCTGTGTATGACTGTCCGCAGCCCACGAACATGACTGGTGCTCCGGACACATAGACCATCGACAGTGCAGCTCCAACCTTTTTCAAGAGTAAGTACGCGACACTCATAAGAAAATGGTAAGAGAATGGACACGAGTTCATTTGAGTAACTGAATGCACCCCAATGGGAGTTGAGTGATTCTTTACCTTATCGTCAATAGTATCAAATTTTGTGAGCAGGATTCCATCAATTAATCTGGGACTAGGAGAAGTCGACAGGTCGGCCAATTTCTGAAAAACGGAGGCAAGAGGATTCAATGCCGATCAACAAGATGTAGAATACTACTCTTGTGACATGGAATGATCTACCAATTCAGGAAACAAGGTAACAACACTAAAAGCTCAACTAAACTGTTGATTTGCCTTTAAACTGAGAGCTGTTTAACCTAGGTCCTGCAGTCATATCCATGTCAACACAGCGAGTATCCCTAGTTAGACTAATGGGATAGTCCTTCCTCGTCATACTTCAATTCATTCCATATGGCATTCAATCAGAGCCATCAAAGCTTCTATAATGCACCCTACCTGATTAAATTTCGAGAGTTGATCAACAGCATCATTCCCAACCAATGCTTCACCCACGAACAAAACCAGATCTGGATTGTTGAGGTTTACAAGTTTTGAGAGAGCTCTCATTAGTGGCTCATTATCCTGTGAATATCAAAGACACCATTAATCATTAGTGGCTCAGAAAAGTAAGTTACACAAATCATTAAATGAATGACATAGTAACTACAAGGTCCTCTCCATCATCTGGTAGGGGAAAACATCAGAGTCAGCTATGGCGAAGAAAAGGTTACTTGTCACATAGTATTTATTGGACAAATGATGAGTAGCGATCTGATACTCATAGAAGTTTCATTCTATATGCATTTTCAGTAAATTCCTGGACAGCTTCAGTCCTCTTTATCCAATCAATGAGATTATTTGGTATTTGACAGGACAGAATAACTTCTATAGTTGTTCCCTGTCGTTCACTCAAATCAAAGCGTCCTTCCTCTACACTGCTAATCAACAATGATTGTTTGGGACCCAAAAGCTACAGTAGCACTCCCTGACAGAGGAAAAAGTAAACCTTTCATAGACTGAGAAAGAAGGAAGGAAGCAATGCAGTGATCCAAATGGAGAAATGCTGACGACAATGAAATCGGCCTTTTTTGTGTGATGGTTTTCATTTTTAGATCCATTTTGGAAGGATTTCTTCAGAATTTTTTCTTTACTGGTGAGAAGTCTGGCATGAGTGGCAACTTGTGCAATCCTAAACCCCAGTATGGACCAGCAAATAAGGGAGAATATGACAGGGAAGGACATTAAACTTAACGTCCACAAACAGTCTGTGCAATATCAGTCGACCTTTTGCAAAACTATCAGCAATTATTACCTGCATTCGACCAGCAGTATCTACAAGAACAACATCAGAACCATTGCGAACAGCTTCTTGAATTGCTTCTTTTGCAACAATTGCAGGATCTTTCTCGTATCCTTTCTCAAATATTGGGATCTAAAGCAACAGAATGAGAATAAGACAATCACAGAACTTAGACAAATTAATTTGCACTTTGTTCCACAAGCACAGAACTATATAATCAAGTACCTGGAGTCTACGAGCATGAGTGCGCAGCTGTTCAACAGCTCCGGATCGAAATGTATCGCATGCAGCCATCATGACACTTACTTTATGCTGCAGGAGCCAGTAGGCAACCTGCATATTCATTTTAGAGACAGACAATCAATTTACTATGCCACCACTTAATATGTAAAAGATGTAAATCATAGAAATTAGCTTTACCTTCGCTAGATTAGTTGACTTTCCAACACCATTAACACCAACAAAGACGACAACATAAGGCTTATTTTGCTCTTTCGCTGCATGGACTTCCCTCAATATGTCAATTGAGCGCCTGGGAGTTAGAATACGAACAAGAGCTTCCTCCATTGCTGCCTGTATCCATTATTTCGCAAGAACTTAGCATCTTCTGGTAAAACAAATTGACCTTCTACTACATGGTAAGAGACTAGACAAATGAAAACTTGCAGTAAATGTTGAGAGATTGAGAGTTGATCATGACCTGCACTGTAGAAGAAACCCTGGTGAAAGAGGCCAGTTTTTTCCCTTCAAGACTTGCCGACACAGATTCACATAACTTCTCCGCAATCTCCTCAGCCTGTAAATGTCTCAGCATTAATAACTCTAATAACACGGCTTTTGTCAAAAGAAAGTAAGACATGTACTAATCAAACGAAAAATGCATACCACATTCTTGGTCATGAGCCTGTCTTTGAGAGCTCTCAGAGCTGGTTCAAGATCAGCCTTTTCCAGATTAGCCTTTCCTGCAATACTGGAGTAGAATGTCTGTGATCAATGACTGTAACATCTAACTCGTCAAAATAAAAAGAGAGCATGAGAGAAATAAGTCTGAAACAGATTCAGAAGAAAGTCTCACTCCACCCTCGATGATTGACATTGAGCCACCAAAGCAAAGTTTCAAAACAAGAATTCTGCGGTATTCTAGGAAGGACTATAAGACCTAGATATTGACAGTTTTCCACATTCTCTTTCATAGAGCGGATTTAGTTAATTGATTCAAAAGGGATGGGATGACCTTGCACCTTGAGAAGCCATAAGAAAGTGTAAAGTAGGCCAAATTACACTTAAGAAATGACAATCCTGAATTTAATTAAGGTAGGGCAAAAAGGAAGAATGAATATTTCGGTGGACAGATTGATTAATAGTCGGAACTAGGAGCTTAGAAATAACAACCTGACTGACGGATGGCTTGATTAAGCAGAACTGATCTACTCGAGGAGCGGCTTAGAAATAACAACCTAACAATTTCAATGTGTTCCATACTTGAATGCAAATAAACTTGTGATGGCATTAACCGTCCATTACAAATAACACACTTTAATCATGACGGCATGTGTTCAAACCAACCGCCGTCAGAGAGTTTGACAAAGTATGCACTATCATGTATCCAGACAGAACATATTGAAGGAAAAGAAAGCGCAGTCAGTAAACAGGTATCCCATGGGAAAGTGGTTGAAAAAATGCCAAAGGAGAATGCAACGGTTTCAAGGTTTCGACCTTTTTAGTCAGCTGTCTCTTTTAATGAAGATATCCACAAAAGAATCAGGAAAGGAGCTACGAAAAGACTCATAGGTAGGAGCATAGCAAGGAAACATCAGGTAAAGATTATGTCACAGAATGTACCTCTGAAACATGGATGAAAACCATCCTTTCTTCTTGGCATCAAGCTTGTTCTCCTTTCCCACCTCCTCATCATCTTCAGATTCACTTTCACTGCTCACAACCTCCTCAATGTCCATCATGCTTTCACCACGTACCTCTTCCACATCATGTACATTGTTATCCCCATTTCCATCCACAGTTTGTGTAAAATCCAACTTTGTCGGGGGAGGTTTATCGTCCCAAACTCTATTTTTCTTTGTTATCTTTTTCTTGGTGTCCACCTTGGGAACCTTGTTATCAACAGTGTCAGTTTTCTTTCCACCTTTAGACCTAAGCTTCTGAAGTTTATTTACATCAAAAGCTCCATTGTTGGAGCTCGTATTCTCTTTTCCCTTGACAACAGCAGTCATTTTGGAATCTTTAACTCCGACATGATTGCCATTGGCATATCCATTCTCCATTTTATGCCCTTCACCCTCACCATCGCCCCCATCGTTCGCCAAGCCACCTTCACTCCTGTTCTTGTTTCCTCCGTCATATCCACCCTTTTGCCCATGCCCTTGCCTCTTGCCATTACTCACAGGCTTACCCACCGGCTTCGATTTCTTCAATTCCTCCGCTCGAGCCTCAGCCTCCATCTTCAGTTGCTTAAAAGTTTCATCGAATTCACGGTACACAGTCCTTTTCGGATCGTATATTTCCGCGAACTCGCGCTTCACCATGGAAAGCAGATCGTCCACATACAATAAGTGGAGGATCCGCTGATAAACAGCCACGAACACAAGGCCGAGCTCATTGTGGAAGGTCCACTTGAGCGTGTAGGCCGCACCAGGCGCATCATAATTGAACGATGCTGCCCCGGAGCGTTCCTCCAATAGGCACGACCTGATTAGGGTGTCGATGGGCGATCCTTTGAGAGCATTCCCGATCTCTTTACATGTCCAGAGGATCAACCCTCCTCTCGTGAATATCAACAGCTGTTCTAACATCCTTAAAACCTCTTGCCGCTACCTGCAATCAACCAGATAAAAATGAAAACCCATAATAACTAGCATAAACTCCTCTGTCGCATGAAAAGAACAATTATCCATCCAAACAAACGAGCAAGATCGAATGCTTTTGCGGGAGACGCACGGTCTCACGAAATCACGTCACATGAGATTCTTTCACGAAACCGATCAATCAACTAAAACCCTAGAAATTCAAGATCAAGCACCTTCCCCGACTCCCTCCAAGACGGAGAGAGACGAATCACAAGATCGAATGAAGAATCGAACCAGATCTAACAGAGATCAAGAAGGAGCGAGCGAGGAGAGGTCGAGGGAACGAAGAAATGACCTGATGATCGAACCCGAGAGAGAGAAAACCGCAACTTGCGAAGACGGTGAAAAGGAAGAGAAAAACGCAAATGAAATCGAAATCTGGGAACGTTGAACTGTGTTTGGGGCTTTAAATACGCCGCTCCTGTTTTTATCTATTTACTTTTGTTATTTTTAAATTTTATTTTTCTTTTCTTGTCCGAAACTGTTCTTGGGGTATCGAGCCGTGGGTGGTCAACGTTTGACCGGTGAAAATCAGGGGACACCGGTGACCGTTGGAACATAGAAGTCCCCCCCGGTCAACGCGGTTGGCTCCCAGCCGCCAGGTACGAAAAACAGCAACCGTTTTTCTTTTCCCTTTCGGGACAATTTTTTTTTTATTGGATAAATTTGATTGAAATGAAATTGATCGATTAAAAGTATACCTCCTTATCTATTATTCGAGAAAAAAAAATAGGCTTATGAAAATTCGACCAGTTATTTATAGGAAAACGAGGAATTAATGGTTTCTGTGCCATTTTAAAGCCGAACGGTGACTTCTCTCCATCGCTGATTTTTCTAAATGAACCGATCGACTTGTTTCATCGGTTTCCTTTGAGAAGTTAGATCTTGAAGCTCTCAATTTGGTGAGATTTCCTCAAATTAGTGGGATTCCTTGAATATGAAAAAAGAAAAGGCAACACGAGGAAACGGATAAATTTTAAAGCACAGTTGGTCACAGGTAGTAAATTATTTTCACTGATTGTGTAGAAATTGTTGATGTCATTAAAAAGTTCCATTAAAATTCAAAGACGAGAATGCACTTGAAAACTCTCAGCTTAGATTTGTTTCCTATGAATCTATTATGGCTCGAATATTATCACTTATGATTTGTCTCCTTGCATGAACAAGAAGGGCGAGGATCCACTTTCGATTGCCCATCTCTTACGAACTGAAACTTGTGGTCATAGCCGCGCCCTACAGAAATTCTAGCTATCTGTGCCATTATACGAGGAGAAAAAAATTTGTATGCCAAGGATAATAATCATTTGGTAATGGCCGAATAAATAGCTAATCCATACTGGAAACTTGTCGCAAAAGTCCTGAACCTATTGCACTTTTATCAATTCAGTTCTAAACCTTTTGCATTCATGCTAATTCAGTCCTAAACCTTTTGCATTTATGCCAATTCAGTCCTAACCTTTTGCATTTGTGCCAATTCAGTCTATTCGGCCAACTTTAACCGATCGACGCTGATGTGGATGCCAGCCGGAGATGGACACGGCCGCTGACGTGAATAATTTTTTAATAATATTATAATATTTCTTCAAATTGTTATTTTAGTTTTCCTTTTTCTTTTTCTCTTCCTTTCTTCTTCCTCTGAACCTAACGAGACGAATCAAGCCATCGATGATGATTCCAAATTTCCCCTCAACCCCTTTCGTCTTCTTCTCTTGCCATTTGGATGTGCTCGCGTTATTCCCTCAGCAGCTCACATGCTGCTTCATTCGAGCTTCGCAGGATTTGATGACGAATTTTGACTCTGTTTTGAACTGTAATTTGGCCTCTCTTGCTGTCCTCTGCTGCATTGCGTCGGCGGCGACCTCGCCCAACGCCGGTGGGGGTGAGCTTCGCCTGAGGCCAGCGAGGTTGACCTCCTTGGCGGCGACTGGCTGAGGAAGGAGAATGGAAGAGAAGAGGAACAAGAAAGAAAAGGAAAGAGAAAAAAGAAAGAAAGAAAAAATTATAAATGTCCTAGTCAACGCGACGTCCAAATCATCGCCGGCCTGCATCCACGTAAGCGTCGGCCAGCTAAAATTGGTCGAATGGACTGAATTGACACAAATACAAAAGGTTTAGGACTGAATTGGCACGAAAAAGGTTTAGGACTGAATTGACACGAATGCAAAATGTTTAAGACTGAATTGACACTAATACAAAAGGTTTAGGACTGAATTGGCACGAAAAAGGTTTAAGACTGAATTGACACAAATGCAAAATGTTTAAGACTGAATTGACACTAATGCAAAAGATTTAAGACTTTTTTTTGACAATTTTCGCCTTATTTTCGTAACAGTTCTTCTGAATTATGTTTCTCCTGCGGCCAAAAAGAGAGAAAAATCGAGTTTCTCTTAGACTCAAGAGACCATTGCCCTTGTATACTCGTTAACGATAGCCATTGATTAGGTCAGAGCCGCACGGTTGATGATTCGCATTTGGCCGGCGTTTGGCACGCGTTTTTCTGAAATGAAACTCATCGATTTCCGGTGATTGAAGAACGCAATATTTCCCACTCCGGCTATCAAGCGAAAAGTAGTTTGCATCCTTCAGAGTCGGTGACCTGAGATCGAGAACGAAATTAGCAAGCATTCTTCGGACCGATTGTTTTCTCCAGAAGACACTAATAGCCATGAGACATGGAACAAGTTATCGGTGCAACCGCGGCGCGGCATGCACAATGAATTCACTAATTCCCTTCTTCGATAAAACCGCGACGGGCATTCGAACGGTTACAAAATCTACGGCTAAAGTACAAATCGGAACAACATGCCTTGACCGTATACAAAATTGGATCTCGACTCCGAGCCACTCCCGGCAGGGGAGAAGCTATCATGGCTTAAACCCATCGCTCATGCCAGGCGGCATTCCCAAACTCTGGGCAAGGTCACTCATTCTCTCCTTCATGGCCTGAGAAAGATACATAACTAAATCCACTCAGAAAATGATAATGCCACCTCTCCCGTGGGTGCATAAGAATTTCGTTCTTCTCACCTGGACGCTCTTCTGGTGTGCATCTTTGTAAGCGTCATTCACTAACTCCGACAGTTTCTGCATTCGAAAACGTTGGGCGTGTTAAACATTATAATCTTCCATCACCTAGCAGAAACTGGACAGGTTCACATTGCATAGGTATCTTCCCACAAGGTAATTAGGTTCGGCCAAACATACACATACGCACGCATGCACCAGGAGGTTCCATATCTATAGTGAAATAACATTTTGCCAAGAAAATTTCTCCATCACTAGAGTAACGACAGTAACAAAAAGTCTAGGTGGAGAAGGGATTATTCAACAACTTAATCTCACCTGCCTTATCTCCCCAACCTCCTAACCAGAGCATAAGGATTAATAGAAGGTCAAATATCAAATACACGTGCCATACAAGAAAGCTAAGGCAGCTGCTGCCATACTGGTGAATTGGCCTATAGTTGCAGCAGTTCAACTGGAAAGAAGGCCTTTGACCAAAAAAAGAAAGTTGAAAGAAGGTCCAAAAAGCCAGAAAGCAGCACAGAATCTCTATTGTTAGTAAACCTCTACTCTAGCCATAGGCCCCGGCATTTCTAAAAGCAGCAAGCTGATGCCTCGGATTAAAGGTGAAAGTTAATTAGAGTTACAAGAAACAACTGCATGCAAAGAAATGAAGTGGAGGCAATAGAGCATGGGGGATAAGAGCTACAGCCACCAACACCATCTGGGAAAGAAAACTCCCATAATGCCCATGCACACGCACTCATGTAAGAGACAAGAGCACCCAAGTTTTGGATGGCTACAATTTCCTCCAGGGAGGATTTCTAAGCAGATGATTCATTTAATGAGCTGTGAAGGGAAGAATTATGTAGGCCATACTAGGATGAGACCACGGCATGGGAGAACAAGGTTCTAAGGCACACTATTAATTTAGAAACACAACACCTGCATGCTCATCATGCAAAACTTTTCTTAGGAAAGATAAGCGCCTTATCACCAACTCCAGAGAACTGCACGAGAAGATAGAAAAATTTCAACCTGCTTTATTATAAGAGCTATGAAGCTAGTTAATGGAAAGTTTAACCATGATATATGGTAAAATAGATTTGCATAGGCATATGAGCTGGCATAAATTTGAAACACAAAGAGCTAGCAGAAAACAAGATGACAGAAACAATCTGGCAGTAGTCTGGAACTTTATAGTACATTGAGACTTTGCTCCCAACTGATACAAACCATTGCCATATTCTTAAAGTAATGATGAGATAATGCAAAATGGATATGAAAGTGAATTTACTAGGGTAAAAATCTAATCAAGATTAAAAGAAAATCCTGTGGCTTCATCATTGAATCACCATCCAAAATCCATGTCTATCAACATATGAATTCTCCTAAGAAGAATATTTTCTGCCTAAGTGGAGCCTGTTTGTTGGACATGAAAGGATGGATGAAGAATCAATGTCGAAAGATAGATGTAGAAGCAAATTTATCCGGTATTAATTAGAAAGAGGTGAACAAAATGACATGGTCATCTCCAGGAACAGGGGGAATGAATCACAAAAGAATCTGGACTGAGAGTTTGAGAATCTGAAGAGAATTTGCGTTTATCCATGCTTAAGCAAATAATGGACGGAATTCGTGTTGTGACACTTCCAACATGACGGGATTAGAAGAGGTGGGACTTGTTCCCATTTGATTCCTTATCAAATTACAGTATTGACTAGAAAATGGGGTCCCAAGAAACTCAAAATTGGCAGAGCAGATGGTAATGATAAACAATTGCCATTCTTGACCATCTACATAACTACCTAGAAAGGGAGCCACGGAGACTTCATATAAATTCCTGAATACAGAATCTCGCCTAAGCAGTTCTTCAAATCTAACTAAATGATAAGGATGGAACCCAGGCAGAGTAGTTCTTGCAAAAAGAATAACTAACAAGACCCTATGAAAGCAGCCATTATTTGACAAACAAGACCTCAACCTTAGCAAACTGCACATAATTCAGCCCATAAGTACCTTACCTAAATAGAAAGTCTAATCACAAATTTGCAACTCAATTAGACTGAGGACAACCAAGTTGAAATGGCTCATGCAATTTTCACAAAATCTTGGAGCTTGATATAGACTTAATGAAGTGAAACAAATGAATAGCAAAATCCAAATAGGATCATTTGAGAAAAAATCTACATAAAAAAAATCCATTTAACAATTTATTAAGCGAGTATCACAACAAGACAATTTGAACAGTAGCGGCAGAACATTTTGCACTCACCTCAGCTCCTAATTCCATTGCGGCCTCAGTAATCTCGATGCGCACAGGTTGCTGGTTTCCAGATAAAGTAGCCTGTCAAAAATTAATTACACTTCATTGTTCTTTTGTTGAGACCTTTAAATATGTCAGAGAATGGAAAGCTTCAGCAATTTGAAGAACAACATGAACAAACTGAAAGAGAAAGAATCCATGTGTGACCTTGCATCAAATTAAAAGAAACCGACATATTGGGGTTGCTTGAGGAATTTTCAAATAGGGTTTCTATGTTGTAGTAACAGCATTAGAAAATACTGTAATCCAACAACAACATCAACAATATAAGTCACAATTAGGCAAAAAAAAAAATATCACTATGAAACTCACTAACTAATGGGGTAATGTCCACCAACGGATTCAACATCTTCCTGCTTTCAGTTTGTTACCTTATTTGCCATCAGAAATCACAATTAACCCCAGCTGGCACCGTGGATTTCTTGTCCCAGTTTCTATTCCTTTTTATTTCAGATAAGTGAGAAACACATTTCTCTATACTCACACAATTGCAAGTTCTAATTTTGACACCAAAAAATATTCTGTCTTCACTTCCCAGCGATATCAGAATATGACCTCCCTGAGAAATGTGTTTTGTCATGGACAAAGCAAATTACATGTAACAAAACCTCAATATAGAACAGCCAAACCACCCAAGGCATCCATAGCACCTCAACAATCTCACTAGTAAGGCAATGCATTTGTACCCAGCAATAATGTATTTCACGATATGCAATATTTTACCATCTATACCAAAAGCGCCTTTCACCAATTAACTGCAATTCTCTAAACTAATAGGACTAGTCAGTTCCATATGACAAAATCTTAGGTAAGACCTCAAGACATCCAGGAATAAAGATTACTAATGTTGTGAGAATTTCATTGTCTGGGAAATCCTTTTGTTGAATTCTGCTTGAGATTTTTGTGTACATTTAATAAGTAAATAATTTACTGATAAACACAGATGTATGCTCATGGCATGTTGATAAGCACAGATGTATGCTCATGGCATGTGCCTTCTGGGTCTGTTGGAGCGTGGTAATACAGACCACGCCTGGCCTTCGTTGGCCCTACACGTGTACACGACAGCTTCATCTAAGATAGGCTAACACAGGTCATCACAAAACCATGTGAGGAAAACAGCAGTACCTTTATTAGTTCACCTTCACAGTAACCATCAAACTCCGCTCTGTAATATCAGAATGGACTAATATCAAGGAGATTTTAACTTAAGACCAGACGAAGGAGAAGCAAGACATCACAGGTAATAAAATAATATAAGACAAACAAAGAGGAAATAACATAAAACCTTACGCTGCAAGTTCCTTCTGCACTCGCACAGCCTCGACTTGGACAACCATTTGTGCCTTTTTTACTGTCTCATACAAATTTTGCATATTCCCGAGAATCCCTGCCTAAAAATTGCATTGAATATGCTCATAAATCTTGACAAAAATTACACAATATATAGATGGAAAATAAAGAATGAATCAGCATCGATAAGCTCCAGATATATTGCACAAGCGTAATGACCCTCACATTCCTACATTCAAAAATTGGTTTCACTGAACCGATCCTTCCAATCCGCCTATCATTCTAAGCTGCTTAAACCTACTCAAATGTAGTCCACCTACTCATAGTGCTTAACTTAATCAACTTTGACAGCAGAAACAATCTGACATTCAAGGAAAGTTTCATAGATTATATCAAGATGGAGAAAAGTTGAAGAAAACTACAATAAGAGACCTACAATGTCCCATGCGCTGGATAAGAATATCAAAGATATTTCAAACTAGTCAGCAAGATAACTCAAGATGTGGTCAAAGTAACTCTGCCAAAACCATTTCCATGACTGTACATTAACAAGCATATTTAAGGACAGTCCTTTAAACAAGACAGTGGAAAACCTTTGAAGGAGCATCATCACTGTTATCCTTCTTTCCTCCAAATAGGCCATGTACATGAAGAGTTCTATAACCTCTGTTGACTCTTTTATGACCAGACCAGAGCAAAATTTGCCTGCCACTACCAACAATATTCACGCTTGAGTTGAGATTACCTGAAAAGCAGCAGGAGGACCATAAACAAACAGCTGATGCCATGAAGGAAAGCAGACAAAACATCCATGGACAACAGCACATTCCAAAGGTCAGAGAGTGAGAAGAAGCAGAAAGAAATAAAACATCTAGTCTCCACATTGCTTATGCTTAACCTTCCATGCAGCAAACTTATAGAGAAATCCATTTGCATCAAACTCTAGCAATATCAAGTTAAGTAACAATACAATAAAGAGGTGAATATTGAATAGATTATGAGCATGTTTACCATTGTAAATTAACAGGTGCCCATTGGCTCAAAGAAAAAAAAAATCAAAGTTCTAAAGTTTAAATCTGATTAGGAAAATACATTTTATTTGCCAATTTTACAGAGGGAAAATAATCATTATTGTATCAGCAATATGAGCATAAATGCAGAAATGGCCAATGGAAAAGTTGTCACCATTTTATGCAATTTCTGAATAATTACCAGTTTAACAGAAAAAAAATAGTAATCTCAGATTATGAACAAAGCCATGCACACTTGACATTATGTAATTCAAACATTTCCTGGTTCAATGGTCGCAACTTAGCAAAGGAATTCACTTACTCGGTACCCTCTAACCTATATCTGTCTTATTGCATTTTTTGTACCTGAACTTCGAGATGAAACCTACACATCGTCGGATCCTGACCGCAAGAGCACTTCAGCAAATGTGACAGCAGAAAACTGGAAATGGGAAAACCGTTTTAACTGATCTGCCCAGCAATCTTTTATCTTTTCCATCATGTAAACTGGTCAATGAAAATTTTAACCTTCATTTTACGTAAAAACCTGACCCCTGCCCGATACTTCAACCAAATACTAGACCAAATTGAAAGATGAACCTCAACCACCAATTCAATCTTCTTTTTGGTAATCTGTCTCTGTCTCTGTCTCTCTCACACACACGGGTAAGCAACCAAGAGAAGCAGAGCCTGACACACAGACCCAAGTTTATGGAAGATGACACCTTACTCACTTCCCCATTTCATTCTACTTGATTGTCTCTCCCTCTCCCTCTCCCTCTCCCTCCCTCTCTCTCTCTCTCTCCATGCGCGTGTCTAAGAGGCAGGGCAGCGAACTGCAAAAGTAAAACGCTGTATTCAGACAGTGCGTTTGTTCTGATATGTAGTAGGTCCATCACCAACTGGCTGTAGATACATAACAATTAAGCATCTGTTTGTGTGCTAGTCATGTTATTTCTTTCTCATCAAAATAGCAGAACAGAGTGATCTCACAACTTCACTGAATATTTCTTTGGCACCCGTTTCATATCCCTGACCAATACAACTACCCGTATCATGTCCCAACAAAGCACGAAAATTTGTTTGCTCACTGTAAATTGAGCGTTGCTTGACATGACAAACACTAAAAGTATGTAAGCCTCCAAAGGCACAAATCTATGGAGATAAGATTATCTGCAGATGCAGCATTAGTAGCAAATTTCTCAATTTCTTAACTCTAAACCATACACCCACTGTCATACTGGTATCAACTATCAAGAATCACTCCCCAACAGGCAGAGAACGTCACGGAGAAACTAAGGCTGATAGACATTACAGCTAGTGCTGAATTGCAAACAAAAAAGGAGAGGATAACTGATATTGCCATTCAAACCACACACTCTAACAGCACCGAGTTCTAACCAATCGTGCAACTTACAAAAGCTAAAAACCCCACGAATTGCCCTCTAAAACCGCTTCGACTACTATGAATGGTCGCAAATCTCAAAGAGAGCAGCAATTCGTTCTCCCAGACGAAACGTAATTCGACTCCCTATGTAAACGTAATGAGCAAGAGAGCGAGCAAGAGAGAGAGAGAGAGAGAGAGAGAGAGAGAGAGAGAGTTACAGAGAGAGACTGATGAAGGAGTCCGGTCGGGGGGTGAACACAGGTTTGGCAAATGGTGAGTCAGAGACATCGACGAAGCCATGACTTTTGCCCGCTGAGAGAGACGGAGAGAGGCGGAGAGAGAGAAAGAGAGAAAGAGAGAGAGAGAGGGCTAAGATAGAGGCGGGTACATTCGAGGTTCTGTTAAAAAAAAAAACATTCGAGGTTTTGCTCTTCGTTTCCCCTTCTCTCACCTGCGGATTGCAGCTGCCCTTCATAACAGACCAATGGCATCGTGACACGCAACCTAAAAAGTCTTCGCTCCGTTGACGTAGAAAGATTGAAGACAGAGAGAAAATGAGCGAGAGACATCCCACCGTCGGTTTAAGCCAATGACGAACTGCCATCTCAGCTTGCTGTCAGATATTTTACCTCGTGGATGGATTGGGAATATCCGAGGTAAAGTATGTGACGCGTGTAAACTGACATTTTGTCTATCCTCTCCGGTTGACGAAAGCGATTTACGACAGGTCTTCAGATAAGTATATCATGAGTGCGTTTTTTTTTTTGGTCGAAAGATTGCGTTTGTTTGTTCGATAGAAAATGAATAATTTCAAAAATATTTTCTTAAAAATAATTATTTATATCACTTACAAAAATAAATGGATGAAGGATATATAGATCGTTCACGAAAAAATTTGAATATAAATTGTGATCAATAATGAAAATACTTTTCATAGACCAATTATTTCAAACGACGCAAACAATCATTTTTAGAAATTCTTTTCTTCAAATTATGCATTTTTCGCGAAAACAATCGAAGCCTGAATGTTGTTCATGTACGGATGTTTGTTTTATTATTTTATAAATGTTTAATCTTTATCTTTAAATTTCTAACTATATTCCACTATTTGTTATGTGTTGTGTGAAGTTGATTTATCAAGATGACATGTCAAGAGAAGTGGAGGGATATGATGAGATGAGTCCGATCACAAAACTGGACTTGCAAGGCCATGGAGGTGCAGAAGAACCATCTACGAATGCGATGCGACAAACCATTGGAATTGGTGGATGGGGATTTTTGTGGTCGCATTAATTTTAATGACTAAAATGAAAATTAAAAAAAAAAGGAACAAAAAAAGGAGTATATAAGCTAGATTTCAGGTTTTAAAAACTAGGAACGAGTTCTGCCAGAGTAAGTTTCGCGGGGAACCGAAACGTACCATGGAACTGCTTACCTCCAACCTTTGGCACAACTTTAGGAATGGATTTTGGGCTTCTAAAATCCCTTAAGTAAAAGTTGTGGCTTCTGATAAACAAATTTTGGACCACTTTGAACGAAAAGCTAGCATTGGTGAAGCCTAAAAGTAAAGTCCAAGACAAGACAGGTCCTCCCTCGCTTTGGCTTTCAGCATTTTAGGAGAATTCTTCAGATACCTTTCGTACCCTTAGAAATTTGCGAAAAATTAACTTTGGCCTTGGATGAAAGAAAATGTAGCCATATAAAATTTTATAACTATTATAAAGCATTTTATTTTCTTGATTTTACTTATCCTAATTAAAGTTGTGATTGTTTATTTCGACTAATTGCATGTTTAGTATACATTGGATTCTAACCACATCATCGGGAAGATAATAAGCACGAGGCGAGAGTAGGGCTGTCAAAAAGGCCCGTGCCGACCTGACCCGACCCAGCCCGGCCCGAATATTTAGGAAATTTTCTAGCCGGATCTTGGTACTGTTTCGGCGCGGGCCGGCTCGAAATTTCTCAAGGCGAACCAGCAACCCTATATGCAGCAACAAGAGACAGGTTGGTTGCTTCAAAAAGGCGCACGCCGGCCCATCCCGGCTCGGCCGGAAAATTCCCTAAATTTTCGGGCCGAATTGGTACTGTTTCGGACTGGGCCGAGCCTAGCTTGGCACTGTTTTGTTTCGGGCCGGGTCGGGCCTATATGAGACCCGGCCTGACCCGGCCCATTGACACCCTTAGGAGAGAGGTTGGACTCTTGCCTCAAACATAAGCTTGAAAATTTTCAAGGAAAAAAGAGGGAAAAAAAAATGAAAGGCAAACACTTATATTTGGAGGCCATATGAAAATATGGATGAAAAGTAATGAGAATTTTTTTTTTCACCTTATTTCAAAATTTTTATATTTTCCTCATTTACCACTCCAATTTTCGTTCATCTTGTATCATTTTTCCTGGTTTCTCGATTACACAAGTAAAGTTCAGGGGATAGTCTGCAATTAATTCTCCACATCCTCTGGCCTCTACCGATTTATCAGGATCCGGATCATCTAACATTGAGATTTCTGTAATATGGGTAACATTATTCAAATCAGGCCGTCCATTTTCATTTGGATTGTCTAATTTGAGTAATGTTACTCATGTCACATAAATCCAATATTAGCTGATCGTTTTCGATTTATCATCCATTTTCCCTCTCTACGCACTTCACCATCGTTCCTCAATCTCCGGTGGACATCCCCGAGCAATCACCGCCCACCGATTCCTCCACCGACTCGGGGGCCAACTCGGACTGGACCGAGTTGACTCACGACTGCCTGATCAACATCCTCTCTTGCCTCACCTTGGAGCAGCTGTGGACGGGCCCCATGCTCGTCTGCAAGTCGTGGCTTGGCGCTTGCAAGGACCCTTGTCTCCACTCCACCTTCGATCTCGAGACCCACTTCGAGTCGACCCCCATGTCGATCCGCTGGTGGTCGGCGGGGTTCGTGCGGAGGGTCGATTCCGTCCTCCGGTCGGTCGTCGGCTGGAGCGACGGAGGTCTCACAGCGATTCGCACTCGCCATTGCTCCGATCGCGCCCTCAACTTGGTCGCCGAAAGGTTTGGTCGATTCGATTGCATCTTTTTTGTGTTCGCGGTGATAAATTTATCATTGTTATTAATTGTAACGGAGATGAATTGGGACATGCATATGTTTAGACAAATGAGCATTTGTACGACGCTTCTCTGTTCCTTAAGAGGATGAGAGCTTGAAGCTTGCTTTTATTGAGTTGCTGTAGAAGTGTACATGGATTTTAGCAAAGACAGGGTCGAATGTGGCGTTGTCTTTTCTTTGTGCAGGCGTGGACATCTTTCTTTGAATGGTAGGAAATCTCATTATGGCTGGCTGTCGCATCATTGAATATGGTTTCCAGTGAATTGGAATTGAATCGAAGGAGTATTCTATCTGTTGTGGTGAAATTAAACATCAGATGATGAAGTTTACAGCTTCATATTGCAATCATTATAGCCGGTCGACTGGTTCTTTCTGTATGCTAAAGCATTGCAATGATCTGCTTTAAGGAGATGCTTTTGTTTAGTTGAGTCTTGTTGATAATGATAGTTATCTGCCGAGTATTGAGGAATTGCCAGCGAGTTGCAATTTTCAGGTGCCCGAATCTCCAGGTTCTTTCAATCAAGTGCTGCCGAAATGTCACCGATGCATTGATGGCCAGGATAGCGTCCCGTTGCACCAACCTCAGGGAACTCGATATCAGCCATTACTATGAGGTGTCTCATGAATCTTTAGTTCTGATTGGGAGAAACTGTCCCAATCTTAAAGTTTTGAAGAGAAACCTGATAAGCTGGTTCGATCCTCCCCAACATGCGGCGATAGTCACCAATGAGTATTTGAATGCTGGCCCAGAACATGGGGATTCAGAAGCTGCGGCTATAGGGAAGTTCATGCCTCGCCTGGAGCACCTTGAGATATGGTTTTCCAAGCTAACGGCGAAAGGTCTTACCTCGTGCACTTGGACGTGACGGGGTTTGCAAACTTGACTAGCCGTGATATCGTGAATGCCACGTCCAATTTGAAGAATCTGAATCTGAAGCTGATAATTAAAACGAATTCCTACATCCCCCGGTAGGTTTTCCATGCGGAAAGGTATGGCCATTGGAGGTTGTACGATGAGCGGTTCAAGCCGGAAGTTTTCCGAATCTGATGAAACAAGCCGGAAGCAGTTCTCGAGCGAAGCTTAGCAGAATCTGAATACCTTTGCACGGCATCTGGTGGGTGGTGGTCAGCAGTGTTTTTACTCTTTTATTTTTTCTGTACTTATTTTCTTTTTTCGAGCCTAGCCAGAACTTACCCGAGGCCGGCAAGGCTCGAGCTAGCTAGATCCCTGCGAGGCTCGGCCTACGTGGCCAGTCGCCGGCCGTGCAGCGACCGAGGGAGGAAGAAGGAAAAAGAAAAAGATAAATAGATTAAAAAATTTAAAAATCGATTTTTTTTTTTTGCTTGAGATAAATCATTTTGTTTTTGCTCAGCCAAAAAAAAAGATTTCGAAATTTTAATTTTTTTTCTTTTCCTTTTCCTTCTTTCTCCTCCTGCCACCTACGACGCCAGCGATTGGCCACATTGGGTCGAGCCTCGCCAAGAGGTGACGAGCTCGAGCTCTCTAGGAGGCTGGCCGGGATCTGGGATCTGGTGAGCTTGAGCCTCACTGGCCTCGGGCGTGCTCTGGCTAGGCTCGAAAAAAGAAAAAAGAAAAAAGAAAATAAGGGACCAGAAAGAGAGAGAAAAAAATGTAACAGAATGCAGCAAACATGGGACTTGATGGTCGACGAAGTTGCTGCCATTTAATTCCGACTCGAACGCATACTCAAACCCTTCTCAAGTGAACGACCAACTTTCCCAAGCGGAAGGACTAAAGCAGGACTAAACCAAGGAACGAGCGACGGACTGAGATCCGACGGCTGAGGATGACATCGCTGTGATGCCGTAATAATCATCACCACCGTGGTGAGCCAGGAACAGCGCCCGAAACACACAGTATCATCGATTCTGCTTCTCCTCTCTTATGCTGGTCGTGTTGGCCAACGCTCTTTGTGCGCATATCTGAGAGCCAAAACTCTCGAGAGATCGGGAAAGCAGCAGACTCCATCTCCGCCCGCCGCGGAGTCGTGAAAATATCTGAGTTATGAAGAAATAGCCAATGCAAAAACTATTGGAAACAGGTCTGGTTAACGCTAGCTCCATCTTCATTGTATTGACTATTGAGAGCACAAGTAATTCTAAAGCAAAAAGAAGACAGGATGCAGTAAATGGCCCTAGCCATTCAGGCCCTTGATAAGATCGACGCATCAGTAGACGAATAATACCAGAAAGGTCGAGCTCGAATATAATCCCCACCACGGGATTGCCGCGAGGTGTGGAGGACATCTTGTTCATACCAACTCTCGCGTGGATATTGATGTTATATGCACGAAGAATGCAATCGAGGAGGTCGGGGTTTTTCTATTGCAAGCTAGACTGGATCGAAGAAGAACGGGGTTACGCTCATCGCTCTTCCTTTTTCTCCAAGCTTGTCCGTCCCTAAGGCTAAGAGCACGAGCCCGCGGCTCGTGTTAGGACTAGATGTGCGCCGGTTCGGGACGGGAGGACTGCTTTAGGAGAGATTAGTCGGGGGCTCAAAAAGTCCTTTCAAGTCGAAGATGATTTTGGTCATTTTCCCATCCTCATCCTTTATTCGCACACATTACTTCATCTCCATGTCTTCAGATTTCCTCCCTGTTTATCTGTTTATCCTTAGGCTGACTTACCAACAATTCGAATTTATTAACTCTTCTATGAAAATACCAACCTAAATTAGAGTGAATTACCGACTTTTGTCCGATTAAATTTCCAATCATTTTTAAGTTATCTGCTCCCTTTTGAATTACTTAGCAATGTGTAATTGTTATTTTATAATTTACCAGCTACTGTATTGGGTTACCAATATTTGCCTTAATTAGTAACCCCTTGCATTTCTCAGTAACACTTTAAATATACCAACTCTATTTAGAAACCATCAACCTCAATTAGAGTAATTTCCAAATTTTCTCCGATTTACGGACTAGTTTTGAGTTACCAACTCTTATTTACTGTTCATTTTTCTTTTGATTACCAATTTCTCTTATCTTTACCAAATTTTATATGTATTTTTCTCAACTATAAATTAAATTTACCAACTCATATATGATATTACTAACTTGAGTTTAAATGATTTACTGACTTTTCTCGGTTTAGGTTATCAATTTATTCTAGGTTACCAACTATCATTTAATTATTTATTAATGTTTATTTGGTTTTTCGATTTTACCAACAATTTTATTTGGTAATTTTGTATAATAGTTGATAAAAAAAAATGTTCGGCATCCATTTTCCTCTCTTCGTCCTTCACCATCGTCCCTCAATCTCCAATGGACGTCTCCCAGCAATGGCTGCCCAGCGAGTACTCCGCCGATTCGGGGCCCAACTCGGATTGGGCCGAGTTGACTCACGAGTGCCTAATCAACATCCTCTCCCGCCTCACCTCGGAGCAGCTATGGACGGAGCCCATGCTCTTTTGCAAATCGTGGCTTCGCGCTTGCAAGGACCCCTGTCTACACTCCACCTTCGATCTCGAGACCCGCTTCGAGTCGTCCTCCGAGTCAATCTGCTGGTGTTCGCCGGAGTTCGAGCAGAGGGTTGATTCTGTGCGCGGATCAGTCGTGGGCTGGAGCGACAGAGGTCTCACCGTGATTCGGGCTCGCCATTGCTTCAATCATGCGCTCAACTTGGTCGCCGAAAGGTTTGGCCAATTCGATTACATCTTTTTGTGTTCGCGGCAATTAAAATTATCTTTTTTATTACTTGACACGGAGATGAAGTGGGACATGCTTATGTTTAGACAATTAAGGGCGTGCATGATAACTATTCTATTTCTGAAATTAATTTTTGGCCAGAAATAGTTTTTTCTATTTCTAGTTTCTAGGTGAGTTTTTGAGCAAAAAAAAACGCGTTTGATAACGACATAAAATTTCTGTTCTTGGAACAGAAGTTCGTTTGATAATGGTTGAAAATTTCTACTTTTGGAATATTATTAACACAAAATTTATACTTCTTTTTTTAATTTTTTTTAATTTCTTTAAAAAAATTATTTTTATTATGAGAAAATATTATTTATTATTTAAAAATAAAAAAATTATTTATTTTTTACTCAGGCGACGGTGGTGGGTGGCGGCCGACGAAAGAGGTTGGCGATGGGTGGCAGCGGGTGGCGGTGGTCGGCGGCGGCGGGGGGTTTGGCAGCGGTCAGCGGTGGAGGGCAGTGGTTGGCGACGACGGGCGGTGGTCGTGGTGGCGGGGGTCGGCAATGGCTGGCGGTGGGCGGAGGTGGCCCGTGGAGGTTGGCGGGGGGCGGCGACCGAAAAAGGAAGGGCAACAGAGAGAGTGAGACGAGGACTTGAGAAAAAACGAAGGGCTTTGGTAGGTTATTTCTCATTTCTGTTTTTGGAACAGAAAAGCTACAATTTTTAGCTTCTCATTTCTCTTTCAAATATATTTCTGGAACAAAAATTTGTTCCAAAAATAGAAAAATAAAATTGCATTATCAAACAAATTTCTGTTCCAAACCTGTTACAGAAACAAGTTTGGAATAGAAACAGAGAAATAGAATAGTTATTAGGCGCGCCCTAAGCATTTGTCTTCTTTGTGCCTTAGAGGATGATAGCTTTTTTTTTTTTTTTTTTGGGGACAGAAAACGCATAACTTTCATTAAAACTTCGAACAAGCAACACCATAGAGTTCACAATCATAACAAAGCAATGACCAAAGTAGATGGGGAGGTCTGGTAAGCAAATTAGGGCCGAGAGAATCCAATCGCCGGGAACAATGGGCTAAAGAGACTCCAGTTAGATGGGCCAACATAGTCTGGCAATCATCCACCACTATTTGTGCAGACCACGGGATTTCCTTTTGGCCTAGAATGAATTGCACATTCAGGGTGCGCATGACAACCATTATGTTCTAGAAATTGATTTCTGGCTAGAAATAGATTTTTCTATTTCTGTTTCTGAATGAGTTTCTGAACAGAAAAACGCGTTTGATAACAATAGTCTATTTCTGTTCCTGGAACAGAAATTCGTTTGATAACAACACAAAATTTTTATTTTTGGAACAAAAATTTATTTATTTTTTGTTTTTTTTTTTTGTCGAAAGAAACAAAAATTTGTTTGAAAATAGTACAAAATTTCTATTTCCAAAATTTTACTTCCAAAGACCTTTCTCTGAAAAATTCACAATCTCCCAATTTGCTTAAACAACGTTAGGCCTCCGTATACTCGCAAGTGGAATCGTGTGCACCTATAAGATGCAAAATGCTGAGGCATACTTCTATGGCTTTCCTCCCGACTCACCGCAAACCAATCCAAAATGGACCGTCCCGTACATGAGAGGAAAACGAACTATGAAATGACGAAACAAAATGCGCTAGATAACCTCACACACATGACACTAGTATACTGCAGGACCTCATGGAGTCCATCGCCGTTCAGGCGAAACCCGCATTGATCAACGTTAGTCACATGTGCCAAGTCAAAGTACATGTATGAACCCAAGTTTTGATATATTGATCAGTTTGTTGGTACTATTTGATGAAGCATTCTTGATATATGGAGAAATATCAATTGGAAGCTTTGAGAAAATTCCAATCTAGAGTTGAGGACAATATAGCAATCGGGTTCATCTATTGGGTTCATCTCAGACACATGACCTCATGGGTCTGTTTTTCTCAATTCCCCAAAATACAAATGGAAATCCCAAAAAACAACATAACATTATGAGAGCCAAGTTCACATAACTTTTGTAACGCATTTTCATCCAGCTCTCAGGTATTCACATATTTGTTTACTAGATCGACTGCAATTCATCCTTTAATCCTTCTTTTTTGTTGGAAGATGCTTTTATTTAAGACAGTTTGTGAAACTTGTGCATGAGCCATTTTTTGGAGTTGGAGCTGATATTCTATTTCCACGGAAAATAGGGAGTCCTTTGTCTGAAACTTGTGAATTTGGAGCACAGTGTTCTGCGACATTGCAATTATCTACGAAGAATTTTCCATTTGTATTTTGGGTCTCGTAATGTTATGTGAACTTGGCTCTCGTAATTTTTCATATAGTGAAAAGTTCTTATCCCTCCTGTCTTGATCACGAATGTAATTATGGATAGCACAACATGCAATTACAACACATACTTGCTTTCGAATTGCAAATGAAGGCATGTGTCTCAAAATGAAGAAGCGGTTTTTTAATGCCGCAAATGATCTCTCAATGACATTCCTTAGTGAAGAATGCCTATAGTTGAACAATTCTCTTGCTGTTCTTGGCCGTCTCGATGTAACCCTATAATCATTTAGATGATATCGTTCACCTTTAAAAGGAGTTAAAAATCCCAAAGCTGTTGCATAACCAGAATCTACCACGTAGTATTTGCCTATAACAAGATATTCATAAATTGGTCATGATATGCAACCGCAATACAATCACATAAGTCAAATTACTCCTTATAGAACAAGCAAATACCTGGTGGTGGTTGAGGAAATTCTAAGCGATGAGTCTCGAGTGTTGTCGAGAGCACCCGACAATCGTTGGCAGATCCTTTCCAACCTGCATACACAAAAGTAAATTTCATATCAAACGAACAAGCACACGTCACATTCTGAGTGGTAATTTCTTTCCTACCTCTAAATGGGATCTGCTTAGCCACAGGTACAGAAGCATGCACATGGGTGCCATCAATAGCGCCTATGCAACCCTATCATTTTATCAAAGACTAGCATTATACAAGATTATCAACAAATTAAAACTGATGGTGCAAAGAAATGTATGAAAATCGTACCTTGAAGTAAGGGTCGTGTTGAGGATTCATAAGAATCTCCTCCGGGATGACATCAAAGGAAGGTGGTACGATAATTTCTTTTGCTAGTTTGAGAACTGCATTTAACACTTTAGTGAAGTACTTGCTGATAGTTTGTCCCGAACGTTGGAATCTCTCACATAAATCTCTATTGGACTTCTTGTGACAAACCATAGATAAGAAGATCACAACTTGTTCATCTATCTTAATATATCGGTTATCTTCCAACCAACCTCTTTCTATCATCAAACCACAAAGGTTGAGAAAGACACATCTCTTCATTCTAAAAGCTTCATATACTCTATCTGAATGTCCACAAAGAACCTCCCTTACCCATTCAGGTCTTGACAATATGCTGTCCCTAATTGGTTCTCTTGTGTGCATGGCCATATTCACCTTAACAATGCACAATCATGCTATCACTATATCAATATCAAAATCATCAAACTCCTCTTGAACTAATTGAATTGATATTCCCTGACCATTATTCACGCTACTTCCATCCCCCACCATATTACCTATACCATCACACGAAATAAGAATATAAACACAACATATAAGTAAGGAATTCAATAACATTCAACAATAGCCACAACGTCATGATAATTGCATCATAAGAAAAACCACAGCATCTCAAGTACATAAGTCATAGAGTGAAATTAAGCCAAATACAATTTCATAGCATATTTCGCAACATCTACTTAAAGAGATTCAATAAGTCCATGTCTTCTTTCAGGTAGAGCTATCATGAAAGCCTCTCTCCAAGTGGCATTAAGGCATGCTTGGTTCACAGCTTTGTTGTAAATATTTTGGTCCAAGTCAGACATGCCATTTAGGACGCCAACCACCACTCCAATGGAGTAGGGGTCTATAGGTGATGGGGCTTGTGAGGTGACGGAGCCACTTGTTGATTGACCCGTCCTTGCTTTGATCATCTCTTGAAGGGCTTTGTAAGTGCCATAAATATCAAATGTGTTACTCTTTCTCCTTCTCTTGGAATTTGGAGTCCTATCTAACTTGTGCTTGTCACGAACTAGGGTAAAGACGTCCTCATGAATATGTTGTTCATTAAGTTCTTCCGGATCACCTCCTACATCACTACCACCATTGTCACCACCACCACCACCATTGTCATCTCCCTCCGACAGCACCAAGCCTTCTGCATTTCCTGATGCATAATCCCTAGTAGCATAGGTATCACCAAACAGAATTCACAGATCTGGTTACTGAGGAAACCCATGATGCCTGTATCTAGCCCAATCTTTTATTTTCCTGAAAATTTCATAATAATGACATACGTCAACAACATAATCAAAGCTTGCATCCACAATAACAACAAAATGACCCAAGTAAAGAGATACCTTGATGTGAGACTCCCATATAGTTGGATCATCCACGACGACCGTTTTGTTTACATTATCTCATCCAAACCCAGATTGTGAGAGAAGCTTCTTAAAACTACTAGATTGTATCCTCAGTTTGTTTGCCCTGTTCTTGAACTGAACTAAAGTCAAGTCGAGTCTTGTCCGTTTATTGAATTCGGCATGTATGTTATTCAATCCTGCTTTGTTGTAGGTAGTGGTGGTGCGATTTTCCCTTTTCATCTCTTCTACCAACAGGCTTACAAAAATATTGGTCAAAGGCTCAGTCCACTTTACCAGAACAGTCTCTTTTTTGGGATTCCATCTAACCTTAACTGATTGAGCATCAAAAGTAGACATCATCAAAATTGGTTGAGCATTGCTTCGTCTGTGATTCTCAGAATGTTATCCACAAGAATATAGCACAGTAATGAACAATGTAAAGCAAATCCAGCACAGTAAATTAAATTGTTGCTATGTCTTGCCTTGCTCAGTAATGAACAATCGTAATTGAGCTGTAAATCAAATTGTTGCTATGTCTTGCCTTGCTTAGTAATGAACAATCTAAGTACGTTTATCCATTCTAAAAAATATCACTTCCCCAAGTGGTGTGAGGAAATATTTCAAAATCACCTGCCTCCAAACTAACAGAGGAGGAAAAAGGCAAAATGGTCTTTCAGCTAAGCCATAACCCTTTGTCTTGAGGAAATATGAGGATGAAACTCCGGAAAAATGACATTTGATATATTATTACTAGAGAAAACTTATGCATACATATACAACTTTTTTGTGCCTTGGCAATTGAAACACAGGTAAATAGTTATCCTAAGGATTAAGTTACAACACCCTCACAACTCGAAAAAAAATAAGTAACTAACTAAGGGAAACTTTTATATGACTGAGGATTTGTCAATCTCATTCCTAGATTGACGGTGGGCGTGGAAACAAATAATTGATAAATAAATGTGTAGAATTTTCTACTTGCTACCATCCTTATGCCACCTTTTGGCTTATTCAAACTAGATTAGAAATCTAAGGGACTCTCAGATCCCATAGACTAATTTCTTTGATGCAAACGTAATGAATAATGTAAAGCAAATCCAACACAGTAAATCAAATTGTTGCTATGTCTTGCCTTGCTCAGTAATGAACAATCATAATCAGGTTAAAAGAGCAATGCAAAGCAATGATAATTTCTCAGAACATCATAGACAAGAACCTGTGCCCCGCAAAGCAATGAAAAATTTCTAAGGCTAGCAACAAATCTAGCACAGTAATGAACAAATCCAGCCACAAATCCAACTAAAACCCCCCACTTCAGCATTCTTCCTCAACACATTCTCTGCAACGGAATGCAGAATCTCCAGAAGCACATACAAATGAATCATAAAGTTCATGAGGGAGAATGTAGCCAACTAGGTAAAAACAAACATGAAAATTCATAGAAAATACAAACTCCAGCTATCAGACACCCGTTTCTGCACCTACTTCATACAATTGGCGAGTGTGACGGTCCAGAAATTGGTGAGCGCGAGGGCGATGGTCGAGAAACTGATGAGCAGCGAGGGCGAGAACAGGGGCTTCAGAGGCGAGCGACGAAGGTCGAGCGGGCACAAGCAGCGAGGGCAAGTGCGAGGGTCGAGTGGCGAGGGTCCAGAAATTGGTGAGCGCGAGGGCGATGGTCGAGAAAATGACGAGCAGAGAAAAGAGGTATGACGAGGAGAAGACTTCAGGATGTGTAGTTGAGGTATGAGGATTTCTGGACTTCATGAGCAGAGAAAAGATGGCTTCTTTATTTTTGTTTCTCGGAGAAACGAAAAATTTTTGTTTTTGGATTTCCACCTAAATCTATTTCTGGAACAAATTTGTGTTCCAGAAATAGAAAAATAGAATTGTGTTACCAAACGAATTTCTATTCCAGAAATAGGTTTGGAACAGAAATTTTATTTCGGGATGGTTTTTATGCACCCCCTCGATAAGCTATCTGACTCAAATTCCACGCTCAGATCAACCACTGTACTTTGCATATCACTTGGCTTCACTTTCTGAGATCTTGTTTGCTTCAAGAACGCCATTCCCTCATGCAGTGCTAGGGTTTCGGTGACTAGGGCTGATGGAGCATGGAATTTCTTCGCGAAACCGGAGATGAGGAGCCCGTTGTGGTCGCGAAGAACCCCTGCTGCTGCGGCTTCTCTTGATTCGCTACACCAAGCCGCGTCTACATTTAATTTCAAGCTCTCCTTCTTCGGTGGAATCCAACGTTCTGGTGAGCTCCTCTGTTCTGTGGTAATGTCACTTCCAATATTCCACCTTTCGTACAATTTACACATACTGGCTGCCTCTTCTACAATGCGTGAGGGATTTGGTTCATGATTCTGGAATATAGCGGCGTTTCTAGCCTTCCAAATCAGCCATAGAATATTTGCCAGCACTGATTCGAGCGGGGCTTCTAGTGAGGGAGCGGCGGCACTTGAGGAGAGGTTCTCCGCCAACCATCTGTCCATTCTTGAAATTTTGTGGGTGAGGTGTCCCACTTCAGCCGAGTGTCTGACCACACTCTTCCTGACCATTCACATAAGACTAGGAGGTATTCGGTAGTTTCCGAGGCTCGACGGCACAACGGGCAGAGAGGATCAGTAGCCATATTTCTCCTATAGAGGTTTTCTTTGGTTGGTAGAGCATTGTTACACACTCTCCATAAGAAAAATCGAACCTTTGGGTAGACTTTTAACTGCCACATTTTTGTCCAAAGATTCCTAGGGGGGCTGGTACGAAGAGGATGCCTGATTCTAATTTCCCTGCTTGATCTGTGAGGTGAGTTTGTTGTAGCCTCCTTTTATCGTGTACTTGCCTCCTCTATTTCCTGTCCACACCAACTTATCTTCCTTTGGGTGTTGGCTCAGTGGAATTGTCATTATCTCTCTTGCCACATTTTCCTCAAACAATTCAGTAATCAATTGGGACTTCCATTCATGTGATTCCTGATTAATCAATTCACCAACAGTCTGTGGTTCTGCTAGGTTCACTGGACCCTCGATTTTGCCTAAAGGAAGCCACTTGTCCTCTCTGGTTTTAATTCTTTTGCCGTCTCCCACTATCCATCTAACGTTGGGCTCCATTGCATCTCTCCCCATTAATAAGCTCTACCATGCCTAGGACGGACAATGTCCTTTCCCCTCCTGCCAAAATTGTCCTCGTGGGAAGTATACTCCTTTTAAGATCTGGATCCATAGGGAGTTTGTTTCTTGTATAAGTTGCCAAGCCTGTCTCCCTAACATTGCTTTATTAAAAGCAATCAAATCCTTGAATCCTAACCTGCTCGAGTCTTTCCTGCATTTCAAGAGCTCCCATTTCCTCCAATGTACTCCTGCTTTGTCTGCACTCTGCTTCCACCAGAAGGAGGTGCCACGACCTAAAATTAGAAAATCTTATGTTAATGGATTACCAGATTAATTAAATGAATAAACTAACCTAGCTCGAGCTCTCCTAAGCTCTACCAAATCGCGACTCAAGTTCATATGATCAATATGCAAAATACGTTCAATTTCGGAGCCGCCACTAATCCTTTTTTTGGTAGGTAGATTAGAAATCTAAATAAAGTATTCGAGAGAAATTCTTTATTTCATGCGAACCAGATATTAAATGAGTTTGGGGACTTGGTTACATTAATTTTTTGAATTAATGCCCTTTCGGTACCTATTTCCATGTAAATCCTTTGATTGGCAATGTGAATTAAATTTTTAGGGGTTTCTCTAATTAAATGCAATGCTTATGCAACTAACTATATGGCATGTTAAATGCAATGAACTAAACTAATCATGCAAAACTATATTATATGCGAATGATGACATGCAAATATAACATGAGATATGAATGAAAAATGCATGACATGGCATAATGACGTGGAAAAATGACATGGCAAATATGACAATGCAAACTAAACTATATGATATTCAATATGAATGACATTTTTTTGGTATTTTTCATGTATTTTCGAAATTATGAAAAATAAAAGTAAAAATCGATCCTAAAAGTGAATAACCTTAATTATAATTTAAGAAATTGATTTCTCAAAGTCCCAACTTATATTAAATGTTATTTTTGTGCAAAAAGTAAGGAAAAGCTATGATTTGCTTCAGGAAAAAGGGTTAACATTTTTATGGATTTCTGGAAATTTAATTAAACGAGAAAAGCACGAAATTTGAACAAAAATAAACAATTTTGCCCATAATACACCTTTAATTTCGAAAATTCCGATTAAATTCATCGTACCTTTGGATTCGGGTCAGAAAACGAATTAGGTATAAAATAACATCGTACCCATTCTAAGATGGGTCAGAAAACGAAATTCCATACAAAATTACCTACCTTTTCCATCAAGATTGAGGACATGGCATGTAATTTCATATGTGGGTACGACCATACTTCGAGATTGAAGTCAAATATTACCCATAGCACATATTCCGAGAGACAAAGCACGATTAAGAGCGTGTATTATGGGCATGATTGTTTATTAATGTGCAAACTTCAACACAAAATAAAATCACATAAATGGAATAAACATGGAACATGATAATAAAGTGCAAAGATAACCACATATGCAGCAAAATAAAGACAAGATAGACAAGATGATCAACAAGGCAACATGGTCTAATAATTTCGAGATTTAGGGGGTATTGCCGAAAATTCAAAGGCCACATGCCTTATTTGCCGGGATTTCACATCTTCCAAAAAAGTGCAATTATCTCATTAGATTTTGAAAAATATGCAAGATAGTTCCAAATTTTGAAAAGATATGATCAATTGAAATATGCACTCATCCACAAAAATTCCAAATTAGGAAAAAGCCAATGCTTCGATCCAAAATAGGCAATATTCATAATATTCTCAAGATATGCACAACATTCCGCAAAAAATCTCAAATATCCGGATCATCCGAAGTAGGAAAGCAAAATCAGAATTTTTTTGTGCAAGTTTCCCGATTTCGAATTTTGATCAAACTTGAGGGTCAAGCTATCCATCAAAGGACAAACGTACTAGGAAATACACCGCCGTGCCATGGCACACTCAAACTTTGGTTGCGGCACGGCGCCTAAGCGAATGGCGGCATACGATGTCGAGCGAGCCGTAACACGACAAGGTGCGAGCTTTAGGGCGTTCGAACATTGCTAAACAGCAAAAGTTTCTTTCTTTCTTAATCAAAAAGATTTACATCCCAAATTTGATTGCAAAACATGTAAATTCAGTGAGATCTACGAACATACACAAAATTCTGATCAACCATTCACATATTTGCAACAAAAAAGGACAAGGGAATTACCTCTGAAATTCGAGCAAAAACTGCACCAAATCGTCGAGCAAAAATCTACACTTGGAGCTAACAATAATAGCCCAAAACAGTGTTGTTTTGAACCTTGGACTGCAGCGAATTAAACCCGACACAGCAGCAAAATAGCCTCTGAACGGCGTGCAAAACAACCCTAAAGCCTACAGAAAAACCAAGCCTAGAATGTTGAGTAAAATGGGGCTGATCAGCCACGAAACAGTGCCTGGTCGGAGGCTGGAACGGCAGGAAGACAACGGCAAGAACGGCGATGGTGCAGGCGGCGTCGGACGGTGGTACAGCGAGCGACGAGCAGGCTGCTGTGGACGTCGGACCGGGACGGTTCACGGAGGGGGCACATGCGCGGAGGAGGAGGGAGGAGCTCAGGGAGGAAAGCTTCGACCGGTGGGGGAAGCTCTCGAACTCCTTTGTTTTTCTCTCCAATTGCTCTGAAAATTCTGAGCTAGAGTGTAAGAATGACCCTCCTTAAACCGCATAATGGTATATTTATAGAGATAGTATTTGCTAACTTGGGGCTTAAGTTTCTTTAATTTTGCAAAATAAACCCTTAATTGAAATTAGAATTTAATCAAGTCTAAAAGGGTCTAATTGCTCTAAATCAACTCAGAATTTTCGGTCCTTTAGCTGTGAATATTGATTTGATCGAAAATTTCATGTCCTATGGGCCACGTCGTGCGTTTTTGGGCTCAATTTAGGCTTTACTTAATGAATTTACAATTAATTAAAAGCCTTATCTGAATAATGAGTTAAAATAAATCTGAAAATAGGTCCAATAACCCCTTAAAATTTTGGCACCTCCTCCAATGTGACCGAGCCACCCGTGCTGAGCCTGGTCCAACTGTTTTGTTAATTTAAACTCAATTCCTTGCCGCTGGGTGCAAAATGCAATGCATGCTAAAATAAATACGAAAATTGAATTAGTTATTTTTTGTAGGAACTAAAAATAATTCTTGATTTGTTTTATGAAGAATAAATGATTGAAAATGGTTAATCAAAATTTAGGTGTCAACAGGAGGCAATCTTCTTCTCAATCACTTTGCAAATCGAAATTGGCATTTTAAAGATGGACATCGCATACTGTGGCAGTGCCTGTACAACTGTTAGAATAAGAATCTCCTTTCCTGGCTTTGTGATTAACTTTTCTTTCCACCCTTCCAATTTCTATTGACCCTCGCTAACACCCAGGCAAACATTTGTTTCTTTGATTGCCCCCAATCTGACGGGATGCCTAGATTCTTCCCTGATTTGTCAATGATTGGGACCCTCAACTCCTCTGCCATATTCCTCTTCAATTGCTCGAGACATCCCTTGCTAAAGAAAATGCCTGACTTGTTCAGGTTAATAGCTTGTCCCGAGGCATAGCAATACTGATTCAATATGTTAGCCAAGTTTTGACACTCCCGCGTCGTCCCATCCAAGAAGAAAATCGCGTCGTCTGCAAACAAAAGATGTGATAATGTTGGGCACCACCTATTTAGCTTTATTTCCCTTATACTACTATCCGCCATAGTCTTGTGCAACAAAGAAGAGAGGGCATTAGCCATAATAATAAACAAGTATGGCGATAATGGATCGCCCTGTCTGATACATCGAGAAGGTTGAAACTGTTCTAGCGACTCTCCATTAACTCAAACACTAAAAGAGACCATGGAGATACAATGCCTTATCAACTCGACCCATTTTTCGCAGAAACCCATCTTCAACATACTAGCACACAAGAAGTCCCACTCTACTCTATTGTAAGCCTTCTGCATATCCAATTTCAACACGGCTTGGAACTTCCTCTCTTTTCCCGACCCTTAATTGGTGAAGTACTTCCTGAACTACCAGGTTGTTGTCTTGAATTTGTCTACCACTTATGAATGCACTTTGTTCAGTGGACATAAGGTCGGGGAGCCATGATTTCCTGCGAATGGCCATGACTTTAGATATGATTTTGTAACTGAAGTTGCATTAGCTAATCGGCCTATATTGAGTTATACATTTTGGATTCGCCACTTTCAGGATGAGGACAATATGTGTATGGTTCAAAGAGGGGTCAAAATTACCGAAGGTGAAGAAGATGTCCACTAGGTTGTAGACAATAGTTTGAATACTCTCCCAGTTGTGATGGTAAAATTGTCCATTGAGCCCATCCGGGCCGGGTGCCTTGGTAGCTCCCATTAGAAATACCGCCTCCTTCACCTCTTCCATGGTTACTTTCCTCAGTAAGGCCTCATTCATTTCTTCCTTTGCTAACTATGGACATTGCTCGAGTACCGGGCGAAAGTTCCTAGCTCCTGTGGATTCATATAATGTTTGATAAAAGGATCCGATATGTACCTTGAATTCTGAGGGGTCCCAACTCCATCTATTGTCCTCCACTGTGGAGATTCTGTTTCTTTGTCTACGTTGGATCGTGATGGCGTGAAAATACTTAGTATTCTTGTCCCCTCACTTCAACTAGTTAATCCTTGATCTCATGCACCAATACATCTCCTCTTGCCTCCACAATTTCTCTATTTGTTCCTTGATACGTTGAATTTCCTTGTTACTGCCGCCCCCGAGATGACGATTAGTAAGATCGGTAAGTCTTCTCATTAAATCCTCTATCTGTCTATGAGCATTAGAAAACTTCCGCCCTCTCCACTTGGACAAAGCTCCTGTCACTTTCCTTGTTTTACTCACAAAATCCAGCTGGAAACTTTCCTGGTTATTCCAAGTCCCTTCCACAATTTCTTTACATTCAGGATCGTCTAACCAGAACGCCTCAAACCAAAACTCTTTCTTCTTCTTAGCACTGGGCGGGACAAGGGAAAGTAAAAGGGGTATGTGGTCGGAACCAACAGGCGGTAGTGCAATAGCTTCAGCCGCGGGAAATGTCACTCTTCAATTCATATTACAAACGGTCCTATCTAGTCTTTTCCTAACCAGCTCTTCTCCGCCCTAGAGGATGATAGCTCGAAGCTTGCTTTTATTGAGTCGCTGTAGAAGTGTACATGGAATTGGAGCAGGGACAGAGTCGAATGTGGTGTTGTCTTTTCTTAGTTCAGGCGTGGAATGGTATGAAATCTCATTATCGCCGGCTATCGCATCATTGAACGTGGTTTGAGAGCAGCATTGATAGTTTTGTCTTAAATGAAACAAAAGACAGAGAAGAAAAAAAAGGTAAGAAATTATCTTAAATGAAGAACGGGACCGTAATGGATAATATAGTCAAATTCAATATGATATAGAGTGTCAAAAGCCGACAAATGAGGTGGAAATAGCGCGAGCCAAAAACGAAAGGCAACCACTTATATTTTTGGAAGATACGAAAATATGGATGAAAATTAACAAGAAATTTTAAGAAAAAAAATTTCTCACCTTAATCGAGAAAAAGGGAAAATCTGTAAAAAAGTCTTAACCTTTCGCACTTTTACCAATTTAATCCTAAACCTTTTAAGTTTGTCGATTTAGTCGTATTGGTCGGAAATTGCTGACGTGGATATCGATTGTCCTACGTGATACCGCCGGCATTGAGATGGATAATTTTTAATAATATTTTAATATTTTTTCAAATTTATTTATTTTTTCTATGTTTCCTTTTCCCTTTTCTTCTTCTTCTTTTTTTTTTTTTTTCCCATTTTTTGCTTCTTCTTTTTTTTCCCCTTCTCCAGCATCAGGCAAGGGCTGCCCTTGCTTGGGCGGGGGACGAACACCCCTACCGGCCCCCTGGCGAGGGTCGCCCTTTCCTGGGCGGGCGTGGGCGGCCCTCGCCTGAGGCTGGCGGAGTGAAAATAAAAAGAAAAGGAAAAAATAAATATTTTTTTTTGAAAAATATTAAATATTATTAAAAGTTATCCACGTCAGCACCGGTGGTACTACGTAGGACGGTTGGTGTCCACGATTCCTGGCCAACAAGACTGAATCGGCAAAAGGTGAAAATGTTTAGGACTAAATTGGTAAAAGTGCAAAAAATTTAAGACTTTTTTGACAATTTTTCCTCGAAAAAAAGCCTAAAAGCCTACTTGTTTTACCGCTTAACGGCGCCAATACTTTAAGATGTTCGCTCCACCTGATGTAGCACTGGAATTCATACTATTTTCATCAAATAAAAAGAGGAGGTGAATGAGTGATAACAACTTCGCTCGGCTCGAAAAAGAAAGAAAGAAAGAAAGAACGAGACTCCACTCATATCCCTACTCGTGGGTGCCGTTGAGCTTACCAACGGAGTTGTTTTATTTCAATATGATTTCTTCTCCCTAGCGGGTGAATTTCCCGATTCCTAGTTTTTGCGTAGATCTTCTTTATGTAATATAATTTCTTTCCCAAAATTTTATATTTTCCTCATTTACTACTCCAGTTTTCATTCCTCGTGTATCAGTTTTCCTGGTTTCTCGATTATACTAGTAAAGTTCATGGGTCTAATTGTGAAATAATGAAATTTCAGGGAGCATTCTGCAATTAATTCTCCACATCCTCCGGTTTATTATCCATTTTCCTCTGTTCGCACTTCACCATCGTTCCTCAGTCTCCAATGGACGTCCCCGAGCAATCGCCGCCCACCAATTCCTCCGCCGACTCGGGGTCCTACTCGGACTGGGCCGATTTGACTCACGAGTGCCTGATCAACATCCTCTCTCGCCTCACCTTGGAGCAGCTGTGGACGGGTCCCATGCTCGTCTGCAAGTCGTGGCTTGGCGCTTGCAGGGACCCCTGTCTCCACTCCACCTTCGATCTCGAGACCCGCTTCGAGTCGTCCCCCGTGTCGATCCGCTGGTGGTCGCCGGAGTTCCAGCGGAGGGTCGATGCCATGCTCCGGTCGGTCGCCGGCTGGAGCGGCGGAGGTCTCACTGCGATCCGCGCTCGCAATTGCTCCGATTGCGCCCTCAACTTGGTCGCCGAAAGGTTGGCCGATTCGATTGCATCTTTTTTGTTTCGCGGCGATAAAGTTATCATTTTTATTACTTGAAACGGAGATGAGTTGGGACATGCTTATGTTTAAACAATTGATCATTTGTACGATGCTTCTCTGTGCCTTAAAGGATGATAGCTTGAAGCTTGCTTTTATGGAGTAGCTGTAGAAGTGCACATGGATTTTACCAAAGACGGTCGAATGTGTTGTTGTCTTGTCTTTGTTCAGACGTGGGCATATTTCCTTGAATGGTATGAAATCTCAATATGGCTGGCTGTCGCATCATTGAATATGGTGTCCAGTGAATGGGAATTGAATTGAAAGTAGTTTTCTATCTGTTGGGATGAAATTAAACATCAGATGATGAAGTTTACAACTTCATTTTCTGGCTGGCTGTCGCATCATTGAATTTGGTGTCCAGAATTGGAATTGAATTGAGAGTAGTATTCTATCTGTTGTGGTCAAATTAAACATCAGATGATGAAGTTTACAGCTTTCAATGGTCCTAGCCGGTCGACAGGTTCTCTGTTGTATGTTTTGTTTGATGTATGCTAAAGCTTTGCATTGCAATGATCAGCTTTAAGAAGATACTTTTGTTTAGTTGAGTCTTGTTGACAATGATAATTATCTGCCGATTATTGAGGAATTGCCCGCGAATTGCAATTTTCAGGTGCCCGAGTCTCCAGGTTCTTTCAATCAAGAGCTGCCCAAAAGTCACCGATGAATCGATGGCCAGGATAGCGTCCCGTTGCACAAACCTCAGGGAACTCGATATTAGCTATTGCGACGAGGTGTCTCATGAATCTTTAGTTCTGATTGGGAGAAACTGTCCAAATCTTAAAGTTTTGAAGAGAAACCTGATGGAGTGGTTAGATCCTTCCGAAGATGTGACTTGTCCACAAGATTGCGATTCAGAAGCTGCAGCTATAGGGAAGTTCATGCCTCGCCTGGAGCACCTTGAGATACGGTTTTCCATGTTAACGGCGAAAGGTCTTACCTTCATTTGTGACGGTTGTCTCGACCTCGTGCACTTGGATCTGTTGGGGTGTGCAAACTTGACAAGACGCGATATCGTGAATGCGACGTCCAAGTTGAAGAATCTGCAGGAGATAATTAAGCCAAATTTCTATGGCCCCTGGTCGGTTTTCCATGCGGAAAGGTATGGCAATTGGTGGTTGTACGATGAGCTACTCCAGACGGATGTTTTCCGAATCTGATCAGGCAAGCCGGAAGCAGTTCTCGAGCGAGGCTAGCAGAATCTGAATGATCCTTTCTTTTCTGGCCTGCACTATTGCATCCTTCCCTTGGTTGTTCGTATGTATCATCCTCGCGGAATGTCTGTTTCTTGCTATTCTATTGCTCTTTGGCTTCTAAGCTTCTTGTGAGATGCAACTCCTTTCCACAACATTTGACCATTTTCCAAACCCACACAAATCGGGTTTGGGAGTGATGGAAATGGATCATCCAATAATTTTTCGAAGCGGGTTTTGTCCGAATGTAGAAAGTTATCGAAGCAATGAATGTAATGAGAAGAAAAACTATACGTGAGTAAAGATTGCAACCATGCATGCAGGTGTTTTCAAACCAGTTCAATCAGACTACCTAGCAAAAGAATTTGATGACTATATTTGCCAGGAAAGATCCAATTCCTATGTGACCATAAATATTTGAAAACGACTTGCTATTCATTCCAGAAATATTTAGTAAGGATCCCAAACTAGTACATCCCAAATTAAGACGGAAAGGGCGAGGGCAACTATAGTTGACAGTCACCACGGTATTGCGATGACGCGAAATCAGGAACAGAATTGGTTATACTTCAATCCGGCATGAAATCGGACAGATTACACTTCCATTCAACCGGGAACGGCAAATTTCACGCCGGTCAAACCAGTTTGGTTCTGTGAAAAATCAATGTATTAGTATTGTATACATTTATGTTTTGTTGCTCATGTCAAGTAATTTGTTGGTAGCCGAGTGATTGTACATGTAAACCTCATACTTGAGGTCATGGTTGTAACTTGCTAATTTTTTTTTTAAGGTATTGAACCAGTTCTAACCCTAAAATTGGCCTGATTGGTCATTTATCGGTAGAACCGGTGGATCATGAGATTTAATTAGAAACTGAACCGGCACAGAATTATACCATTATCACCGTTCAGTTCACTGAGAATCGCTTGATTTCCAAATTGAACCGGGACTGATACTCAACCTTAATTGTGACTTAGCCCTCATCATGTAGGCCCCATTGCCTCTCTCTCATATATTTATTATGGCGAAAAGTATAAAAAAATAGTCTTGGATTTATTGCATTGGTACCAATTCAGTCATAAACATTTCGATTGGATCAATTTAACCATAAATATTTTCACATTGGTACCAATTTAGTCCACCCAGCCAATTTAGGTTAGGAATTGCTAACATGGATGTTGGTTGCCCTTCGTGGCACGGCTAACGCTGACGTTGTGTAATTTTTTTAAATAATTTTTAAGAGTTTTGAATTTTTATTTATGGAGCAGAAATCATTGTTGAGAGATTTCTTGACTCTTCAACGGTTTCATCATCGCTGAGACGACGATGGATTTGGTTTATCAGGTTTGTTCCCCAATGGAGATGATGAACAGTAGCCATACCTTCTGTTTCCATTTTTTTTTTTTTTTTTGGTAACTTCAAAGTTACTTTGAAAAAGATACACCAAAGTCACTTAACCAAACAGTATTTGATTTGAACAAATGCACATTGAGTCAAACATCATAGGAGAAATGACTTCACATGTCACAAAATGGCATAGCTTTTTTAGAAAGGACTTTGGGCCTCTAAAGTTTCTTGAGCAAAAATTATGACATTTTGTAAAAACAAATTGACCACTTTGAATGAAAGGTAGCATTGGCAAAGCGCAAAATCCAAGGTAGATCCTCTCTTGCTTTGGCTTTCAGCATTTTCAGAAAGCCTCTCCAAGGATTAACAAATTTTTTCTGTAGCCTTTCTTACCCTTAGAAACTTACTAAAGTACCACTTTTGGCCTTGGGTAATGCAGACTCTACTACTTCATTTTCTCATCGCTGAGCCCACATTTGAGTTCCAGATCCAGATATGGTCACCGGTCTAACGCCCTACCAACAGTCATGCTCGGCTTGTCGACAGTGGTCGACGTTGGCCAAGGCTCCAACAGTCGAATTGCTTCCTCATTTGTGCTGGATTAGAGAGAAGTTCAGTTTGTGTAGGTTTTCCTCTTCATTTTCCCAGCACAAATGATTTTTTATTTGTCACTTTAATTTCTCTTTTGCACCATTTTTTATCCATGGTTTAGTCTGGTCTTTTTGCCTAGTACTAGAAGTAGACATATTTAATTGGGGAGGTAAATGGGGCCTGTAAAGATTTGAACTCAGGACCTCATACTCTCATACCATTTTAAATTTTGTGAGACCAATGCTAACTGTTCTAAAAACGTAAACTGTTAGATAAAGGCATGGTTTAATAGTTAATTGTTCGATCAATACCATTTGTTGTTTGTGAATTTACTTCATAATAGTTATGCTAGTGTTTGCTCTGTTTGCCATGGATTGAGTGGGCATTTGAAGCAAAACCAAGCAAGCCTTATACTCAGAAGCCGAATGGGTTGAGGCTTCATGTATCCCAAGTAAAACTTTCTCTATTGGTTGATTTTGGTGCATTACAACATGAAAAAGGCCAGATTTCATCTGGTTTTCATTGCATGTCCTTTTAATGGGATATGCATGTAGGGCAGACGCCACTCGGAATTGGTGTTGCCATCAACAAGAAGTCATGTATTTATATGCTCCTTGTTTCCAATAAAAGAAGAAACGGCTCTTACAAATTTGAATTTTAAGGAGGCCGAGCAAGTTAAATCTTCTATTCTTGGTGTTCTGGGTGTACACCTCACAAGTTAATTTTTTAGTTCTCGGTGTTCTGAGGGTCGAGACTCGAGAGTCGTGAGACTCATTGAGGCCCCAAATCTGTTCGTCGAGGTTTGCAAGGTTCTAAACTTGGTTGCCAAGGGTCACCGAAGGTCGTTGATGAGCACGAGTTTGGGTCACCAAGTGTGGGTTCGTGCGAGATTAGATCGCCAAAGCTGTTTATGGATGCGAAGATCGCTTTGGTTGGCGATAGGGGTGAGCGATTTCATGTTCCTCATTTTTTGGAATCTAGAACCTACCATGCATACCTTGAAACTTGGAACCTACCATATCATAGATTCGAAGGCCGGTTCCAGGGTCTATATAGGTTCCACCTATATTCTTAATTGAACGATTGCAGAGAATCACGACATTTAATTACTACAATTTACTGTTACAATTCACTGACCACAACTCATAATTAGACACACGAATAAATATGAAACATAAACGAAGTAAAAGTCTCAATCATAAATATCACCGAAAATGAAACCTCAGACTAGTGGTTCCATATTATACACTCATCACCGGACGCCATAGAATACTGCGGGATCGCGCGAAAAGATATAAAAAAAAAAAAAAACACACACACACAATTGTTATAGGGTACATTACAAGTTCCAGGTACCTGAAACCTATTGGTCGGAACACGTTTATCAATTTTTGGAATCTGAAATTTACCCTCCATATCTTAGAACTTGGAATCGGACAGGTTCCTCACCGGTCCAGTTTCAAGTTTCAAGTTTTACCCTGAAGTCATGCTCACCCTTAATTGACGAGAGGGTGGCGAGTGAGAAAAAGGTAGTTGGGCAATTGATTTTGCGATCTTGTTTGGCCAGCAAAAGAGAGTTTATATTTTGTATGGGTTTGATGAATTGTTGGCCTAGTGCAACGTTGACGTGGTAGTGTGAGTTAGTGGCGAGGAAAAATGATTCTAGTAATAATAATCGAGTCGTCGATCTTGTCGATTCATCGAGGGCATTTTGCTTGTGGTAGTAGATTGTGTGGAGGTGAGATTTCTTAATCTCAGAGTTTCATCGCCAATTTGCTTCTAATCGCATTTTTTATATCAGTAAAGCTCATGGGTGTAATTGTTTTTATTTTATTTTTTTGGGTCTAATTGTGCAATACTGAAACTTTAGGGCGCATTCTGCAATTAATTCTCCATCTCCCTCTGCCTCCCCCGGATGACTCCCCCGGTTTATCATCCATTTCCTCTCTCCGCACTTCACCGTAGTTCCTCGATCTCCAATGGACGTCCACGAGCTATCGCCGCCCACCGATTCCTCCGCCGACTCGGGGCCCAGCTCGGACTGGGCCGAGTTGACTCACGAGTGCCTGATCAACATCCTCTCTCGCCTCACCTTGGAGCAGCTGTGGACGGGGCGCATGCTCGTTTGCAAATCGTGGCTTCGCGCTTGTAAGGACCCCTGTCTCCACTCCACCTTCGATCTCGAGACCCGCTTCGAGTCGTACCCCGAGTCGATCCGCTGGTGGTCGCCGGAGTTCGTGGTCGCCGCCGGAGTTCGTGGTCGCCGGAGTTCGAGCGGAGGGTCGATTCCGTGCTCCGATCGGTCGTGGGCTGGAGCGACGGAGATCTCACCGCAATTCGCGCTCGCCATTGCTCCGATCGCGCCCTCAACTTGGTCGCCGAAAGGTGGATGATTCGATTGCATTTGAGGGTCGGGCTACCTTGTATCGTCAGAACGCCCTAGCTAAGCCTCTTTGCTCTTGATTCACCCGGATCTTCGTAGAGAGAGAAAGCTCTAGAGAGAAGCTCTGGGAGGAAAGCCTTGTATTCTGTTTGTGGATGTTTCAAATGAGAAGGAGGACACCTCTTTATATAGTAGAGGGCCTCAGATTACAATCGTTGATTTCTATTACATCTGATGGCTAAGATCGCATCTCCCATCTCCCTAACCACCGATATTAAATAGGAAGCTTCTAGAACCTACGGACAATTACAGTATCGCCCGCCCCTGAACATTATGGAAATAAACAGTAGAAAACCCTAGATAAACCCTAGGGGACCCAGACATAGCAAGTCTTGGGGATCTTCTCGGCCAGATGCATGACCGGTTGGGGCACGAAAACCTCGTCCCGTGTCACTTACGTTTAGACAATTAAGCATTTGTACGATGCTTCTCTGTTCCTAGAGGATGAGAGCTCGAAGCTTGTTTTTTTTTTTTTTTTGTCATAGAAGCTTGCTTTCATTGATTCGCTGTAGAAGTGTACAAGGATTTTAGCGAAGACATGATCGGACGTGTTGCTGTCTTTTCTTTGTTCAGGCGTGATGAAATCTCATTATGGCTGGCTGTCGCATTGTTGAATACGGTTTCTTGTGAATGGAATTGATGTAGTATTCTATCTGTTGTGGTGAAATTAAACATCAGATGATGAAGTTTACAGCTTCATATTGCAATCGTCCTTGTGGACTGGTTCTTTCTGTTGTATGTTTTGTTATGCTAAAGCATTGCAATGATCAGCTTTAAGAAGATGCTTTTGTTTAGTTGAGTCTTGTTGATAATGATAACGATCTGCCGAATATTGAGGAATTGCCCGCGAATTGCAATTTTCAGGTGCCCAAATCTCCAGGTTCTTTCAATCAAGTGCTGCCAAAATGTCACCGATGCATCGATGGCCAGGATAGCGTCACGTTGCACCAACCTCAGGGAACTTGATATCAGCTATTGCTATGAGGTGTCTCATGAATCTTTACTTCTGATTGGGAGAAACTGTCCAAATCTTAAAGTTTTGAAGAGAAACCTGATGAACTGGTTAGATCCTTCCCAACATGCGGCTGTAGTACCCAATGAGTATTTGAATGCTTGCCCACAAGATGGGGATTCAGAAGCTGCGGCTATAGGGAAGTTCATGCCTCACCTGGAGCACCTGATATGCTTTTCCAAGTTAACGGCGAAAGGTCTTACCTCCATTTGCAATGGTTGTATTGACCTCGTCCGGTTCCCGGTTCCAATTTATTGGAATTGGTGAGTACCGGTCCGGTTCGAGGTTTGAGGTTCCAGGTGTGGAACCGCCCACCCGGATCGAACTGCTAAATATATGTATTTTTAATTTTTATGTTTTCATCCAGAACCTAATTCCTAGAAGCTCAGTTACCGACTACCTTCAAAGGAGAGTTTGAGTCGCTCCTGCCTGTTCCGAAGATTTGAACTCACATCATCATTTCGGAGAACCTCGTCATCCTGCTTCCGGTGCTGTTAATCATCTCCGTTGTCATTTCTTGCCATGTCCAGCCGCACCTTCCCTCTCTGCTTCATCTCTATTTCTGGCCAAGGAGACTCGAGGTGGACCAATCCCGCTAGAAGCTTCGTTACCGATGCTCGTCTTCATCGGAGACGCCATCCAGAACCTCCTCAGGCAGGTTTGACCAGTAATGGCAGTCGGCTTTCTCCTCGGCAAGGCAAGGTTCGAAATCTTCTGTCTTGGTACGTCTATGAACAAGAACAAAGAGTAATGTCCCAGTGAGCTTATGGGAACTAGGGCTATTGCTGACGATTTGATCGAAATCCCTGCTGGTGTGATACTGTTGAATCAAGACATTGCCCTAGCATTGCATATAGAACTGTCATCCGAGACGCCCACCATCCGTTTGACGAAATGTTCAAGTTAAACCAGAATCGGACAAGCCTCCCAGGACATGGCCGGTTCCATGGATGCACCCGAAAATGGGACCGAACTGCTGGTTCAGTTGCTGGGTGGGTTCTGGAATCAATGGGTAATTCCCAATTCTCATTTTGTGAAACTGGTCCTTAGTGGACAATTCTCGATTTCAGGATGGAACCGCCCACCTCGGAACCGTTCACCCTAGTATTCGGTAAGTTCAAGAGAGAAAGGTGTAACGGAATGCATGGAAACATTGGACTTGATTGTCGACGACATTTCTTTAGGGTGACCATCTCGAATGCAAACGCTAACCCTTCAAGCGGACAACCGAATTTTCAAAGCAGAAGAACGTCGCGGTTGTTCCATGATGATTTTACTTCTCACCCTTGTGCTCACGGTGTTGTTCACTAATAGTCTTGAGGAAATCGTGCTTTCATGAGTGAGGCTCTCGAAAAATGAGATAGCAGCAGGGGAATTACCAAGGAAAGGGCGAGGACAACTCTAGTTGACAGTCGCCACGGAATTGCGATGACGCGAAACCAGGAACCGGACTGGTTACACTTCAATCCGGCCTGAAATCGAACCGATTACACTTTCATCCGACCCGGGATGGCCAATTTCACGCCGGTCAACCATGTTTGTTTTGTGAAAATCAATTTATTAGTACTAAGTAAATTTATGTTTGCTGCTCATGTCAAGTAATTTGTCGGTAGCTAAGTGATTGCACATGTAAACCTTGTGCTTGAGGTCATCGTTGTAACTTACTAAATTCTTAATTGAACGATCAAACTTGGTTGCCAAGGGTCACCGAAGGTCGTTGATGATCACGAGTTTGGTTCGCCGAGTGTGGGTTCGTGCGGGATTAGATTGTCAAAGTTGTTTGTGGATGCGAAGGTTGCTTTGGTTGGTGATATGGGTGAGCGGCGCAGGTTCCGTACATGTTCAAACTGAAATGTGGAACTTACTTATCGGAACAGATTCTTCATTTTTTGGAATCTAGAACCTACCATGCATACATTGGAACTTGGAACCTACCCTGTCATGAGTTCCAAGGTCGGTTCTAAAGTCTATACAGGTTCCACCTATATTCTTAATTGAACGATCGCAATGAATCATAAGCTTTAATAACCATCATGTACTGCTATAATCCACTGACTATAACTCATATTTAGACATACGAATAAATATGAAACATTAACGAAACAATAGTATCAGTCATAAATATTGCCGAAAAAGGAAGCTCGGACTAGTGGTTCCATATTACACACTCGTCACCAGACGCCATATTACACACTCATCACCGATTCGATTGTAGGTTCCAAGTTCTACCTGGAACCATGTTCACTTCTAATTGGCGAGAGGGTGCGAGTGAGAAAAAGGTCGTTGGGCAATTGATTTTGCGGTCTTGTTTGGCTAGTAAGTGAGAGTTTATATTTTGGATGGGCTTGATGAATTGTTGGCCCAGTGCAACGTTGACGTGGTAGTGTGAGTTAGTGGCGAGGAACAATGATTCTAGTAAATAATAAGTGAGTCATCGATCTTGTCATTCAATGAGGGCATTTTGCTTGTGGCGGTAGATTGTGTGGAGGTGACATTTCTTAATCTGAGAGTTTCATCGCCTAGCCTGTTTTTTTTTTTGGGGGTCAAAATCGCCTAGCCTCTTCGACAGTTTTGATTCTCGCTAGCAATTGATTTAGAGAAAAATTCCAATTAAAAGCTCGAAGTGCTCTCATTTTCTCAAATAATGGCATGAAATGGATCTTGTTTTAAATAAGGGCCTGAAATACTTTAAATAAGGGTCTGAAGTGGATATTGTTTCAAATAAGGGCATAAAGTTGCCATATCAGTCTCAAAAAAGCCTCTCACCAATTGATTAGGGGGCATTTTCGTCATTTAATTTTTTTCTTTGTTTATTCCTCTTTTAGTTTTCTAAAATTTAAAAAAAAAATAAAATAAAAAGAAAGGCACACAGGCGGGAGGGGTTGCCTCCCGCCTATGGACGTCGCCCCACCGCCAGTGGGGCGGCGACAATTATCGTCGAGGTCGCCGGTGCCTTTGGGGGGGCGGGGGGGGGGGGGGGGGGGACCCAGCCGACCAGTGACGAGGGCCAACAAGCCCTCCCTCAGACTTGGGCGAGGGACGGTGACCCTCTCCCAGCCGTGGCTCGCCACTGGTGGACGATGTCGCCGCCCCCGCCGAGGCGCCGGCGACCCCGACGGCAACCACAGGTTGCCCTCTCGCTTGTGTTTCCTCTTTTTTTTTTAATTTTTAATTTTAGTTTTTTTAAATTTAATTTAACTAAAAATTGAATTAAAATTATATTTTAACGAAAATGTCCCTGACTGGCCGAAATATTTAGCTGGTCGGTCGGTGAGGTGAGGCCTTTATTTGAAACATGCATAATCACTTCATGTCCTTATTTGAATTAAGAAGGGCACTTCAGGCCCTTATTTGAAATTAGGATCAATTCAGGCTCTTATTTGAGAAAAAGAGGGCACTTCGGATCCGTAATTGATATTTTCCCATTGATTTGCTTGGTCAAGTTTGCTTCCACGATGGAGATAATGAACACGAGCTATGCCCTTTATGTTTCCTTTTTTTTTTTTTTTCCTTTTATTGTCAAATTTATATTGCAAAAAATACATCAAAGTCATTTAACCATACGATAATTGCTTTGAGCAAATGCACGTTGAGCCAAACATCTTTGGAGAAATGCCTTTGTGTATTTTTCAAAGCTCTTCCAAACGCGCCCAAAATTTCCTTAAAATATGAATGAAAGTAAATACAGCCATATAATATTGAAAGGCATTTTATTTTATTGATTTCACTTATCTCAACTAAAGATGTGATTGTTTTTAAGGAAAGTTTTAGAAAAGGGCCTTAAGTACCTTCATTTTCTCAAATGATGGCCTGAAGTTGACATTGTTTTAAATAAGAGCCTGAAGTGCCCTCATTGCCTCAAACAAGGGTCTGAAGTAGACACTGTTTCAAATAAAGGGTTGAAGTGACTTTATCAGTCTCAAAAAGGGCTCAACTCATCAATTAGTAAAGGCATTTTGATCATTTAGTATTTTTTATTATTTTATTATTTGTGTTTTCCTTTTTTTAGTTTTTCAAAAATTGAAATAAAAGTAAAAGTGAAAAAAAAAAACATGAAACACAGGTGGGAGGCAGCCCCCCGCTTGTGGCCGCCGCCCCAACGCCGGTGGGGCGGCGGCGCCTACCGTTGCCATGGACTGGCCGAGGGCCGCGGCCCTCTCCTGGACCTAGGCGAGGACCAGCCCTCGTCGAGACATCGGCGACCCCACCAGCCTTCACCGCCGCCCCTACCGACGTTGGGGCGACAGCCCTGTGTTTTCCTTTTTTTGTTTTTCACTTTTACTTTTTTTTAAAAAATTTAATTTAATTAAAAATTAAATTAAAGTTGTATTTTGACGAAAATATCCCTGATCGGCCGACGATGTTAGGCTTTTATTTGAAACAGTCATGGCCACTTCAAGTCTTTATTTGAGACAATGAGGACATTTCAGGCCTTTATTTGAGAAAGTGAGAACACTTGAAGCTCTTATTTGAAATTTTCGCTTGTTTTTATCAACTGTGCATATTTAGTATGCATTGGATCCTAATCGCATTTTCTATGTCAGTAAAGTTCATGGGTCTAATTGTGAAATACTGGAACTTTAGGGCGCATTCTGTAATTAATTCTCCATCTCCCTCGGCCTCCCCCGGTTTATCATCCATTCCCTCTCTCCGCACTTCACCGTCGTTCCTCGATCTCCAATGGACGTCCCCGAGCAATCGCCGCCCACCGATTCGTCCGCCGACTCGGGGCCCAACTCGGACTGGGCCGAGTTGACTCACGAGTGCCTGATCAACATCCTCTCTCGCCTCACCTTGGAGCAGCTGTGGACGGGGCCTATGATCGTCTGCAAATCGTGGCTTCGCGCTTGCAAGGACCCCTGTCTCCACTCCACCTTCGATCTCGAGACCCGCTTCGAGTTGTCCCCCGAGTCGATCTGCTGGTGGTCGCCGGAGTTCGAACGGAGGGTCGATTCCGTGCTCCGATCGGTCGTGGGCTGGAGCGACGGAGGTCTCACCGCGATTCGCGCTCGCCATTGCTCCGATCGCGCCCTCAACTTGGTCGCCGAAAGGTTTGGCCGATTCGATTGCATCTTTTTGTGTTGGCGGCGATTAAAATTATCATTTTTATTATTTGAAACGGTGATGAATTGGGACATGCTTACGTTTAGACAATTAAGCATTTGTACGACGCTTCTCTGTTCCTTAAAGGATGAGAGCTCGAAGCTTGCTTTCTTTTTTTTTTTTTTTGTCATAGAAGCTTGCTTTCATTGAGTCGCTGTAGAAGTGTACAAGGATTTTAGCGAAGACAGGATCGGACGTGTTGCTGTCTTTTCTTTGTTCAGGCGTGAAGAAATCTCATTATGGCTGGCTGTCGCATTATTGAATACGGTTTCTTGTGAATGGAATTGATGTAGTATTCTATCTGTTGTGGTGAAATTAAACATCAGATGATGAAGTTTACAGCTTCATATTGCAATCGTCCTTGTGGACTGGTTCTTTCTGTTGTATGTTTTGTTATGCTAAAGCATTGCAATGATCTGCTTTAAGAAGATGCTTTTGTTTAGTTGAGTCTTGTTGATAATGATAACGATCTGCCGAATATTGAGGAATTGCCCGCTAATTGCAATTTTCAGGTGCCCAAATCTCCAGGTTCTTTCAATCAAGTGCTGCCGAAATGTCACTGATGCTTCGATGGCCAGGATAGCGTCACGTTGCACCAACCTCAGGGAACTCGATATCAGCTATTGCTATGAGGTGTCTCATGAATCTTTACTTCTGATTGGGAGAAACTGTCCAAATCTTAAAGTTTTGAAGAGAAACCTGATGAACTGGTTAGATCCTTCCCAACATGCGGCTGTAGTCCCCAATGAGTATTTGAATGCTTGCCCACAAGATGGGGATTTAGAAGCTGCGGCTATAGGGAAGTTCATGCCTCGCCTGGAGCACCTTGAGATACGCTTTTCCAAGTTAACGGCGAAAGGTCTTACCTCCATTTGCGACGGTTGTATTGACCTCTTGCACTTGGACTTGTCGGGGTGTGCAAACTTGACTAGCCGTGATACCGTGAATGCGACGTCCAATTTGAAGAATCCGAAGGACATAATTAAACCAAATTTCTACATCCCCCGGTCAGTTTTCCTTGCGGAAAGGTATGGCCATTGGCAGTTGTACGATGAGCGGTTCCAGACGGATGTTTTCCGAATCTGATTAGGCAAGCCGGAAGTAGTTCTCGAGCGAAGCTAGCAGAATCTGAATTACTTTGCACGGCATCTGGTGTGTGGTGGTCGGCAGTGTTTTTACTTTTTCGCCTGAAGTTGTGTAGCAACTTCATCTTTGTGTATTTATTTCAGTACTACTCACGATATAGTTGTCTATAATATGTTGATCCTTTCTTTTCTGTCCTGCAATATTGCATGTTTCCCTTGGTTGTTCATATGTATTATCGTGGAATGTCTATTCCTTGCTATTCTGACTCGGTTTTCTAGGTGTGCAAAAGAATAGGGAACCGCCCGAACCGGACTGAATCGGCCGATTTTGGGCGGTTCTCAAGAAAACCGATCCGGTTTTCTGTTCCAACTTATTGGAATTGGTGAGTACTAGTCCGGTTCCCGGTTTCAAGTGTGGAACTGCCCACTCGGACCGGATCTTTCTATGCTTTGATTCAAAACCATAATTCTTAGAAGCTCAGTTACCGGCTATCTTTAGAGGAGAGTTTGAGTTGCTCCTGCTTGTGTCGAAGATTTGAACTCACATCATCATTTCGGAAAACCTCGCCATCATGCTTCCAATGCTGTTAATCATCTTCGTCGTCATTTCTTGCCATCTCCAGCCGCACCTTCCGTCTCCTGTTCATCTCTATTTCTGGCCGAGGAGACTGGAGGTGGACCAGTCTCGCTAGAAGCTCCGTTACTGATCGCTCATCTTCATCATAGAAGCCATCCAGAATCTCCTTGGGCAGGTTCGACCAGTAATGGCAGTCGGCTTTCTCCTCGGCAAGGCAAGGTTTGAAATCTTCTATCTTGGTACTTCTATGAACAAGAACAAAGAGTAATGTCCCAGTGAGGTTATGTCAAAACCAACTAGTACTAGGCTATTGTTGAGGATTTGGTCTAAATCCCTGCTGGTGTGATACTGTTGAATCAAGACATTGCCCTAGCATTGCATATAGGACTATCATCTGAGATGCTCACCATCCGTTCGACGAAATGTTCAAGTTAAACCAGAATCGGACCGACCTCCCAGGACAGGGTCGGTCCTATGGATCCACCCGGAAAACGGATCGAACTATTGGTTCGGTTCTTGGGTGGGTTCTAGAATCAGTGGGCGGTTCCCGATTCCCATTTTGTGGAACCGGTCTTTAGTGGGCTGTTCTCGATTCCAGGGTGGAACTGCCCACCTTGAAACCGATCACCCTTAATTTTCGATAAGTTTAGAGCAAATGAAAAGGGAGAAAAATGTAATGCAATGCATGGAAACATTGGATGATTCCATGTCGAATGCAAATGGAAACCGTTCTTCAAGTGGACAACCGAATTTTTCGAAGCAGAAGGACGTCGCGGTTGTTCCATCATGATTTTACTTCTCACCCTTGTGCTCACGGTGTTGTTCACTAATAGTCTTGAGGAAGGAAATCGTGCTTTCATGAGTGAGGCTCTCGAAAAATGAGATAGCAACAGGTGAATTAGGAAGGAAAGGGCGAGGTCTAACTTTAGTTGACAGTCTCCACGGAATCGCGATGACGCCAAATCTGAAACTGGATTGGTTACACTTCAATCCGGCATGAAATCGAACCGATTACCATCCCATCCGACCCGGGATGGCCAATGTCACGCCGGTCAACCATGTTTGTTTCGTGAAAATCAATGTATTAGTATTGCATACATTTATGTTTTGTTGCTCATGTCAAGTAATTTGTTGGCAGCTGAGTGATGGCACGTGGAAACCTCATACTCGACGTCATGGTTGTAACTCGCTAACTTTTTTTTTTTAAGGTATTGAACTAATTCTACCCCTAACATTGGCCCGATTGATTGTTTAGCGTAGAACCAGCGGATCATGAGATTGAATTAGAAACTGAACCGGTTCAGCTTTTATACCTTATCACCATTCAGTTCACCTGAGAATCACTTGATATCCGAATTGAATTGGGACTGATGCTCAATCTAACTGTGGCTTAGCCCTCGTCATACAGGCCCCATTGCAACTCACCCATCTCCTCTCTCTCATATTTATTATTTTGTTTTTACACAGCTAAGCATGTTTTTCATTATTGAACTTAGGGAAAATGGTACTAATGGTCCCTGAACTTTGACTTAATGTGCAATGTAAACCCTGAACTTTTAATTTGACTAATATGGTCCATAAAACTTTAACCTAATATGCAATGTGGTCCCTAAACTTTCAATTTGACCAAAATGATCTATGAACTTTTGGAACATGTTCAACTCAGTCCCTAAACTTGAATTAATGGAAACACTACATTGAATATTTTCCTATTATTCAAGGATTAAGTTGAACATGTTCCAAAAGTTCATGGACTACACTACAAAAAAAAAAGGGATTTTAGCCACGGAAAATTAGCGATGAAATCGAATTCGTTGCTAATTTGCGACCAAAATAGCAACGAAAATAACTTTCGTCGCACATTTGTCGCAAAATTCGTCGCAAAATACATAGGTCACATTTTCAACGACACATTCGTCATAGAAGTCGTCGCTAATATTCGCGCGACATGGCGCCAATTTTTGTGACAACGTGTTCGTGGCAAACTTTGTCGCTAAAATAAGTGATTTCGTCGCTAAACTTCGTGGCAAATATTAACGCGTAGTGGCGCCACGAAAATTCGTCGCAAACGGTCGTTGCTAACTTAGCGACGAAAAGCGTTAATTGCAAAGTTCGTTGCTGAATTAACAAATCATCGCTAATTTCATCGCTAAGTGGCGACAAACTGTTTTTGTTGCAAAATTAGCGACTTTTTTAGGGTCGTCGCTAATTTCATCACTAATTGGCGACAAACAAAATTCGTCGCAAAATTAGCGACGACATTTGCAACAATTTTTATCAGCTCAATTGTTAATGTAATAGGTCGTTGCTAATTGGCGACCAACACAATTCGTCGCAAAATTAGCGATTACATTCGCAACATGTTTTTCCGCTGGATTGTTAATATAGCGGGTCGTCGCTAATTGGCGACAAGGTTGATTCGTCGCAAAGTTAACGACGACCTATGCGACAATTCCTATCTGTCGTCGCTAATTTCGTCGCTAATTGACGACAAATACTATTCATCGCAAAATCAGCGACGACATTTGCTACATTTGCGACATTTTTTTCCGCTGGATTGTTAATATAGTTGGTCGTGGATAATTTCGTCGCTAATTGGCGACAAACAGAAGTCGTCGCAAAATTAGCAACCATATTGTCGCTAATGTCGTCGCTAATTTTGCGACGAACATTTAGTCGTCGCTAACTTCGTCGCTAATTGGCGACAAACAAAATTCGTCACAAAATTAGCGACGACATCTATAGTCGTGGCTAATTGGTGACAAGGCAACATAAGGTAATAGTTCGTCACTAATTGGCGACAAACTGTATTCGTCGCAAAATTAGCGACGACATTTGCGACATTTTTTCCTCTGGATTGTTAATATAGTGGGTCGTCGCTAATTTTGTAAGAACATATATTGGTCGCTAATTTCGTCGCTAATTGGCGACAAATACTATTCGTCGCAAAATTAGCGACGACGTTTGCGAAAATTTATATCCGCTCAATTGTTAATGTAATAGGTCATCGCTAATTGGCGACCAACACAATTCGTCGCAAAATTAGCAACGACATTTGCGACATGTTTTTCCGATTGTTAATATAGTGGGTCATCACTAATTTCGTCGCTAATTGGCGACAAAGCTGATTCGTCGCAAAGTTAACGACGACCTATGCGACAATTCTTACCGGTCATCGCTAATTGACGACAAATACTATTCGTCGCAAAATCAGCGATGACATTTGCGACATTTTTTTTTCTGCTGGATTGTTAATATAGTTGGTCGTGGCTAATTTCGTAGCTGATTGGCGACAAACAGAAGTTGTCGCAAAATTAGCGACCACATTGTCGCTAATGTCGTCGCTAATTTTGCGACGAACATTTAGTCGTCGCTAACTTCGTCGCTAATTGGCAACAAACAAACTTCATTGCAAAATTAGCAACAACATCTGCAGTCGTGGCTAATTGGCAACAAAGCAACATAAGGTAATAGTTCGTCGCTGATTGGCGACAAACTGTATTCGTCGCAAAATTAGGGACGACATTTGCGACATTTTTTCCTCTGGACTATTAATATAGTGGGTCATCGCTAATTTTGTTACGAACATATATTGGTCGCTAATTTCGTTGCTAATTGGCGACAAATACTATTCGTTGCAAAATTAGCGACATTTGGGAAAAAAAATGTCGTCGCTAATTTTGTCTTTTGAAAGTCTTCGCTGAATTGTTGTAAGTCTTTTGAAAGTCTTCGACATTTGGGAAAACCCTCTTCTGTTCTGTCTCTCTCTCTTCGCTATCCTCATGAGGCGGACGACATTGCGAAGCTCCCTTACACCCAACCACGCCCACGCCTCCGCCTCTGCCTCGTCCGTCGCCTCCCGGAGCCACTGATTCCGATTCGCATGCCCTACGACCTCAACGAGCCACTAATTCCGATTTTCCCCCTTCCGAGCCGCTGATCCCCTTCTCTGTTTGTCGCCTTTCGAAGATCCATCGTTAGCTCCGACTCATCATTCGCGTCCGAGGAACTCAGATCTGCTAAAGGTTAGGGTTTTCTCCCTCTTTCGCATTTGTGCTAGATTTACCGATTACAAATTATGATTGCGTTCAAGGGACAAGGTGATTAATTAGCATTGCTATCGGGTGGAGTTTAGTTTGCTTAGTTCGTCTACATAGTGTTGAATTGATTGTAGCAGTGGGCTGCGAGGTGATTAATTAGCATTGCTATCGGGGTGGAGTTTTCGCTTGCTAATTGAATATAAAAATCTGACTTCAAATTGAATATAGAAACCCAACAATTTAAAAGAGCAAAAAAAAAAAAAAAACAAATGGCAGAGAATTCGCTGAAGGAGGGCGTGCCGCCGCCCCGACTTTGCCGACGGCCTTTGGCCCTTTCCGCAACCCTGGCAAGGGTCGGCAACCCTTGCCTGGCCACCAGTGAGGGCAGCAACCAAAATAATCAGAAGAAAAAAAGTCTTTAGTCCGAAGTTTTTAAATAAGATAGATCCGACACTACTAGTGCTAACCCTAACTTGCTCTTTCTAGCACAACCAACTAAGGAAAAGAGAGGAACAAACAACTGAACCGAGCGACGGGCGAGGCTCGACTGCCGTGGATGACGCCGCGCCTCCGGCTGTCGGCATCGGCATTGTGATCACAGGGTTCGGCTTCACGCCGGTGACAGGTTCGGGCTCATCGACAGGTGCGGGCTCGGGTTCGGATCCAGCTCCACCCAACCTCCTCATGTTGAACCCGGTCCTATCTTCTTCTACGATTCTCTGGTGTCGCCGGCCAGCAGTCAGTTCGGGCCAATCTTCCGCGCCCTCGTAGCTTGGGATCTCCAGGGGTCGGCACAGCGGCAGCGGAGCGAGGATTGCGAGGGAGAGGACGAGTGCGAACTTGATGGCAGCCATGAGAACCGCGAAAGTTTACGAGCTGCGGAAGACAAAGTTAGATGAGAAGTATAATCTGGAGAAGAAGAGTGAAGTGTGTTGATGGTGAACGAACGATTCGTATTTAAAGGCGAAGGCTTTGAAGGAGAACGTGTTCTGAGGATTTTCCGAATGCGAAGTTGAGAAGTTCATGATCTCTATCATCACTGAAAATACGAAAATTATAATCCAGATTGGAGATATTGAAATTTTTAGTGTCTATCCAGCTAAACAATTACCATGAGATAAGTTCTATGGAAATATCTTCCTCCTTTATTTTTATTTGTTTAAAGAAAACGCAAAAGAAATTGATCACACTTGGCACTTGATGATTGGTTAGTAGGACCCATAGGTGATAACACGCGTGCTCCTCCTGTTATTATCATATCTCAATCTTTTTTTTTTCGGGTTAATACCACGAAAAATCTCAAACTTGTATACCTATGACAAATTTACCCCAAATTATTTTTTTGATCACGAAAAACCTCAAATTGGTACACTTGCGACAAATTTACTCCAAACAATTTTTTTATCATAAAAAACCCCAAACTGATACATCTGTAACAAATTTACCCCAAATTATTTTTTTAACCATGAAAAATCCTAAACCGATACACCTGTGACAAATTTACCCCAAACTGGTATACTTGTGACAAATTCACCCTTTGTTAGTTTTCGTTAAATTGAGTTAATACCACGAAAACCCCCCAAATTAATATATTTGTGACAAACAAAGGGTAAAAACCCCAAATGGGTACACCCATCAACTCCACGTGTCATCTAACTTAGCAATTTGACGGTAAAATTTAACGAAAACTAACGGAGGGTAAATTTGTCACAAGTGTACCTGTTTGGGGTAAAGTTGTCACATGTGTATTAGTTTAGGGTTTTTGATGGTAAAAAAAATAGTTTTGAGTAAATTTGTCACAGATGTACCGGTTTGGAGTTTTTTATGGTAAAAAAAATAGTTTGGGGTAAATTTGTCGCAAGTGTACCAGTTTGAGATTTTTCGTTATATAAACCCTTTTTTTTCTAAAATTGATGCGTGCATTCGTATTTTTATTTTTCCTTTCTCCTTTTTCAATATTACGTTTTATATATTTTAAAAATACTAAAACGTCATTCCGAAAGTAATTTCAAATATCGAAACGTTTTTGGATTTCCATAAAGATTTATGCAATTTTTTCTTTTCATTATTTATAAATGCATGCGTTGATATCATGCAAATTTTCATCATTTGGACGGACGAGATCCCACGGCCGGTGGATGCTGACATGATCGAGAATAGCGTAGGGGACTAGTCAACGACAGGGTCAACGTTGATTTTGCAATGATTGGAAGGAGCGCGAAACGCCGCTGTCGCAGCCCGAACGACCACCCCCACTAGTGGTGGCCACGGGCCGGTTTGAGCCCGGAATCGGCTCGGGTCAAAACCGGAACCAGCCCGTTGACCGGGCCAGTGGCTCCGAACTGGAATCGGCCTGTGGCATACGAGCCCGGTTCCGATTCTCCCAAATCATGAACCGGCTCGGAACCGCTGGTTCCGAACCGGCGAACAGTGAAAAAAAAGGGCACAATATATATATATATATATATACACACACACACACACACACACAAAAACCGGAACCGCCAGTTGCGGCTCCGGTTCCGGTTTCCAATTTTCATGAACCGGAACCGCCGGTTCATAAATCGAAACTGGCGGTTTCGGAACCGTGGCCACCACTAACTCCCACCCCCACCCCCTCAATAAAAGTGTTGATAAAAAGGTAACTCAATAAAAGAGTTGGGTATTTTCTGGAAAAAAAATAAGTTAATATCGATAAGCAACACAAATTAGGGTTGGTAAACAAAAAATCATTAGAAATTTAATTAAAGTTGATAAGTTACACAAATAAAGATTGGTTATTTTCTTTAAATTTAAGCTATTGATAAGTAAGGTAAAAAAATTTATAATCAATAAGAGATAAATTTTTTTTTTTGTTAGAGATAAAGGGTGTTGATCATAAACAAACGGAATAAGCATTGGTAGCTAACTAAAATAAGTCTTTTAATTTCGGCCAATTAACTAAAATAAGGGTTGGTAATGCAAAATTAATTGGGAACTTAGTCAAAAAAAGTTGGTAATCACTCTTATTCATATTGGTAAAATCCAAATAGAGTAAAATGAGTTGGTTTACTCTAAAATATGTTAAGTAATGCATAGAAAAGTGGTAACCCAATGGGATAGTTGGTACATTTACAAAGAAAACAAATAAATGTTGGCAAAGAATCACATCAGTATCAGTAATCCAAAACTAGTTGGTAACTTAATTGGAGGAAATTTGATAAGTCGCCCAAATAAAGATAATTAATCTCATAAATATTTGATAAACCTTTAAAATGTTGGCAAGAAAGGCTATAAAAAAAGTTTGTGAAAGATTAAAAATTCCTTTGTCAGAGATTAGAGAAGTTAGGTCATGTAAGACAATCAATTAACATCCCTTAGTAAGTTGGTAATTAATAAAAGAGTAATCACTCCAATCAAGGTTTCTAATTTCTAAAAAGAGTGGGAAAATTTAATGAGTTGAAATTAATGTAACCAAAAGTTGTAACTTAATAAAAAAATTGACACGTTGGTAAGTAACTCAAATGAGAGTTGGTAATCTAAAGTTAGCCGTTTGGTAAGAATTGATAAATTAATAATGCGTTTTGTAAAAAGAGGAATAAAAGCTGATAGATGATAACAAAACTTAATTTAATCGAAAAAATAAAACAAATAGAAACTCAAAGTCGATAAGGTAGATGATCTAATCGAATTGGTAATTCACTCAAATAAAAATTCATAAATTCATATTAAGAGTTGATAAATTTGAGGGAGTTGGTAAGAGATAAGTTGGTAAATCCATAAAAGTATCGGTAATTGCCAACAAATAAGGTTTCCTTTTTTGTTTTTGGGATAATACCACGAAAAACTTCAAACTTGTACACACAAATTTACTACGAACTACTTTTTTTACCACGAAAAACCTCAAAATGGTACACTTGTGACAAATTTACCCCAAACTGGTACACCTGTGATAAATTTACCCTCTGTTAGATTCTGTTAAATTTTACTGTCAAATTACTGATTTGGATAATAAGTGACCAATATCAGTTTGGGATTTTTACCTTCTATTTGTCATAAGTGTATCAATTTGGGATTTTTCGAGGTATTAACCCAACTAAACAGAAACTAACGGATGGTAAATTTATCATAGGTGTATCAGTTTGAGGGTTTTTTGTGGTAAAAAAAATAATTTGGGGTAAATTTGTCACATGTGTACCAGTTTGGGATTTTTTCGTGGTATTAAACCTTTTTTTTCAACATTTAACAACTTTTATTGAAAAAAATCTACCCGATCCATGCAAGACTTTATTACTGACTGGTAAGGTAACAACGACATTAACACATAATTATAGAAGTTTACAACGCAAGGAAACACGAAACAGCACTGCAGGAAAATAAAGGGAACCAAATAATCAAAAGTTCCAAATTAACCAACAAAAATAAATCCGACACTACTACTAACCCTAACTTGTTCTTTCTTGGGGTTTTATTCAATCTAGAATCCTATTACAACCAACCAAGGAAAAGAGAGGAACAAACAGCTGAACCGAGCTACGAGCGAGACCCGATGGCCGAGGACGCCGTGCTCCCATCTGCCGAGGACGTTGTGTTTCCGGGCGTCGGCATCGGCATTGTGATCCCAGGATTTGGCTTCACACGAGGGACAGGCTCAGGCTCATCAGGTTCGGGTTCCAGCTCGGTGATGGGTTCGGGTTCGGGTTCGGTGATGGCTCCACCCAACCTCGTCATGTTGAAGCCGGTCCTATCCGCTTCTCTGATTCTCTGGTGTCGCTGGCCAACGGTCGATTCAGGCCAATCTTCCGCGCCCTCGTAGTTCGGGATCTCCAGTGGTCGGTACAGCGGCAGCAGAGCGAGGATCGCGAGGGAGAAGACGATGGCGAACTTGGCGACCGCCATGAGAACCACGAGAGTTTACGAGCTGCGAAGACAGAGTTAGATTAGAAGTACGATCTGGAGAAGAAGAAGACTAGAATGTTTTCATGGTGAATGATTCGTATTTAAAGGCGAAGGCTCTGAGGGAGAGTCTGTTGGGATTTTCCCGAATGCAAAGTTTGAGAAGTCCATGATCTCTACTTTCACTGAAATATAGATTTTTCCGAAGGCTTTGGAGATATTGAATTTTAGTTGTCTATCCAGCTAAACAATGGCCTAATACCAAAAAAAACCTTCAACTTTAGCTTATGTCCCAATTATATCCAAAACTTTTTTTTGTCTCATAAAATACCCAAAACTTTTACTTCTGTCCCAATTTTACCGGCCTAACACAAAAAAAAACCCATACTTTAGCGTTTGTCCCAATTCTACAGGCCTAATACCCAAAAAAACCCATAACTATAGCATTTGTCCCAATTATATCCAAAACTTCTTTTTGTCTCATAAAAAACCTCAAACTTTTACTTTTGCCTCAATTATACCACCGTTAGCCTTCCGTTCATAATCACCGTTAGTTAATCCTACGTGGCATTTCCACGTTGTTAAAGAATTACACCTCAGCAAAGCTAACATGAAAAAACCCAGCAACTTCTCTTCTATTATCTGCTTCCCCTACACATTGCCGAGAGATATACAGCCACTCAAGATGGTACGTTTCGGATTCTCCCCGGCACTCAACAGTCCAAAGAACGGCTAGACGTGGAGATTTGATTATCTGGACGAACGATCTCAAATCTCGTTGTCCTTGAAACTTGCTATTTTTGAATTTCGAATATTCATTGGTAAGTTCAGCGAGAAAATTCGAGCTGTGTAAGATTAACTAATGGTAATTATAGACGGAAGGCTGGTAGTGGTAGAATTTGGCCAAAAGTAAAAGTTTGGGGTTTTTTATGAGATTTTTTTTTATATAATTGGGACAAATGCTAAAGTGAGGGTTTTTTTGGGTATCAAACCGATAGAATTGGGGCAAAAGTAAAAGTTGTGAGTTTTTTAAGAGACAAAAAAAGTTTTCAATATAATTGGGACAGAGGCCAAAGTTGAGGGTTTTTTATGAGACAAAAAAAGTTTTGGATATAATTGGGACAGAGGCTAAAGTTGGAGGTTATTTTGGGTATTGGGCCGTTAAACAATTAGTACCAGATAAGTTCAAGGGAAAATATATATATTTTTTGTTCGGAAACCTTAAGAAATTGATTACACTTGGCACTCAGATGATTGGTTAATGGACCCACACGAGACAACACGTGATAGATTTTATAAATAGGGAAATGCTTCCATGATCAGGGATGATACAATTTCAACCATAAATCTACATGCCATTATAGCGCGTTTTGCATAAAAGACTCATTGATTGGAAACTCGTGATCAGAAAGAACTAACAGTACTGTTAGACTATCAGGCTAGCAGCTCCTTTATAAATATTATAGCTTCTTTTCAAAAGCATGGTCACTTGGATACAAGTTTGGGTAAGTATGTTGTGTCAATGTATCACACCGGACATAATTTTAATTTTTTTGCGGCTTTTACCCGATTAATTTTTTTATGTTTAGTTAAACAATATTCGATGGCAATTAAAAATAGAATATTATCACCCAGATGAATTCATTCATCCAAGCTTGTCAGAAAAACCCTAAACGCCACCAAGTCTCTCCCAAAAACAATCCATGTGCATCAGAAATGATTTGAGAGATGGCAATCAAATCCTGCCAAATTAAAAAGGCCTTCCATTCTCAGCATTATACCAAGCATACAAGAAAGTGGCCAAACAATGCTTGTCCTCTAGGGACAAATTAAGCACGACATTAACGACGGATTTTGGAGACAAAACCTCTCTCGTTAGGGTTTCCCTTCAGAAAATTCAATATCGAAGAAACCGAACCATCTTCTGGTGTTTGATTAAGTTAAAACTATTGATTTCATGGTATTAATAATTGAGTCCACTAGAGGCAGCTTGCATCAAGAAAAAATAACAATATATACATACATATATATATATATATATATATATGTACGTTTATGTATATAATAAACATGGAACAACATCTCTTTAATTTATGCCATACTTCATAATAAATAAAAAGAATTACAAAGATATTAGGGAAGAAGTTATGAAATGGTTTACCTAAAATATTATATATAATCGTGTTTTTCGGGAAGGTAAAAGAAAATGAGCAGTACATTGGGGAGATGGTAGACGCAAAAAAAAAAAATTCATAAACTTATTGTACATATGTCGATTCAGTTCTAAACTTTTAATTTGGCTAATATAGTCCTAAATCGCTTGGCTATTTGATAAGTAGTGCTCCCAGGCAATTTTGGCCGGCAAGTTGGCGCCGACCTTTTTCTCTAAGGCATATTAATGTAATTATTTCGAAATTTCACAGTAAAATAACACAAGAGCACAAAAAAAGTCCCGAAGAGAAGAACAAAACAAACGGTGGAGGCGATCAACCACGGGCTATGTCCGGTGGCCGAGGAACTTTGAGTCCCGTTATAGGACCTATATCCACTCCCCGTTACCGGGTACACGCTACCGGTTCGAACTCCGCCACCCGTGCCGCCGCCGCCGCCACGGCCGCCGCCAAAGCCGCCTTTCTTCATGTGGACGCGGATCTTTCTCGTTCCCAGGCTAACGGCCCTATCCGTGGGCACGGCGCTTCTGCCGGCGCTGGCCGAGCTCTCGGGACATAGAGAAAGCAGCAGAAGGATGACAAAGGAAAGGGCGAGCGCAAACCTGATCAACGCCATCGAGATCACGAAGAGTCGCCTCAGTGGATCGGTTTGTGCGGAAGGCGGGTTCTTTGCGTGAGGAAAAGGTTTTGGAGATGGTCGTCTTTGGTGATGATGTTGCCCGTATATGAAGAAGAAGCAGTTTGGCGATTGTCCGAAACGACTGACTTCAGTTGAACCCCCCTTCACTAATTTTGGACACGACGAGAATGAACAGAAAGTGCCTCGAAAACAGACCTCTAAACAACATTGAAAAGCCCTCATCACTTGGCCAATCCCAATGTGAATGCAGCTTCGTCTTTCAACGGTTGTAAATGCAAAGCATTAAATTTCAGCAGAAACGAAAATAGGATAACAAAATTCAATAAAAAGCATCTCCATATATAAATTTATAAAAGCAAAACTTTCTTTTTCTGGACGACATTTACGGCAACATAGGACGTGGCTAGCATTACATGCTAGCTGACAAATATTAGACTAACATCGTACCAAATCAAAAAGAGGCAGAGCAAAAGTCTAAACGAGGAGTTACAGAAAGATGAAAACGCCAAAGCCAAAGACTGCCTTACTTGCCATTTTCAGGCGGCTACGTTCAAACTAGGGAAGCAAACAGAAGACCGAGGGGTAGGGAGCAACTGACGGCAGAGCCGAGCGTCGGCCGGTGAGACCTGAGGGCTGAGGAACCATGAGTCCCAGGATCAGGCCTCAAGAAACCCCCCGTCCCTGGGATCACACGACCACCGCCACCGTCACCTAAACGAACACCCCCACCGCCACTGCCATCCCCACCCATCTTTTTCACAAGGACGTTGATCCTTCTCGTTTGGAAGGAGGAGGAGACGTCGTCGCTCGACGGCTGCTGATGCTGCTGCTGTTGGCCGAGTGTTTAATCCATGGACTTGGCAATCTTGCGAGCCGAGCTCTCGGGAGATCGAGACTGCAACATGAGGATTGCGAGGGAAATGGAGAGTTTGACTTTGGTCGTGGCCATCGAAGTCGCCTGACCTTTTGTGTTCGATCGGATCACTGTGAAGTGTTGCTCGCAGTGAAGGTTGTGTGGTTCTTTTTTTTTTTTTGTTTCGGTCGGGTGTGAATGACACAGTACATGGGAAGGGCCAAGTGGTAATAATGGAGGAGGAAGAAGAGGTTGGTGATATTCGGATACAATCAAATGCAGTTGGACTTTGGATGGGCACCGGAGCGGGTCCCCGACCCGAACGGGCCGATTTTTCAAGAAATGGTTGGCGGGGAAATTTGCTTATATGTTTAGTTTAATTACATCGATGGCACAATGAACACACACACACATAAATTAAACATCATAACATCAAAACTATCCTTTCAAAATTACAATTTTTTTTTTCATAATTAAGCTATACGTAATTCAACTTCCCGAGTAAACTTTCATGTAATGGAATAATTTTTCGCGTGGCGGTGGCGGGTCGAGTTCGCCCTCGGCGAGATGGGGTTTGGGATCCCGATCCGGCCCCCGCTCCATGCCCATCTCTAATTTGGATCACGTGACTTGCTTTTGGAAACCACTCTCTCCCTTTTTCCTCATTAAATGAACATAGCACGCGTAATGAATTGAATTTGGACATTTGAAAGCAACATTTTCACATGGAATTCTAAATCGTTGAAAGCGACATTTTCCCATGGGGTTCGCTCAGGACCGCATTCAATTTATCAATTTATAGTAATTTGTGAAGAAGTAAATGGTGCACTTATGTTTACTGATAAGCCTCTTAATCGGGCAAGGTTAATCCGTAGAGAATCAACCTAGGGTTTTAAGTTAAAAAGGAGAAAACATAGCCTCATCATAGCACCACGGCCGTAAAAACTGAAATAAATTAAGAACTTGTTATGTGGGCACGACACAATATATTGACGTGGCGGTGACACCGCCAATTAATTAAGTTTTTTTATTACAGCAATCGTTTAACATGCATTTAAAATGAAAAAAAAATGTTTAGATTTGTAATACTATGTCAATATATCATATGATATAGCATTCTATATAACTTGATGGAAGAAGATATGTAAAAAAAAAAAAATTGAAGTATACCAAGTAATTGTAAATGAGCTTATATGTTGGGTTATCTGGAAACAAATTAAAGATCTTGCACTTTAATTTATTTCCAGATCTTGCTTCCACCATGCTTGGGGTCCAGGAGCTACGAAACACGTCTAGTACACGACCTCCTATGCTGAATGCAGACTCTAATGCTACAGTTGAGACAGGCACGACCAAAATATCCCGACCAATGGAAGAGAGGATAGGATATCTCGAAGAATTGACTTTCCACCAAGTTAAGATATCAAAGTCAAGACTATAACGTTATGATCTTCTTCCAAATACTTATCTAATTCAGATTTTCTTCGAAATATTGTTGTCCTGTTTCGCTAAGATACACCTCAGTCACAATGTCCGCACCAACCACTGGAGACTTTGCCACGCTCATTGTTCTTGAATCCTTCGACCTCAAGTTGCTTTGGGGGCATACACCGGTGCGATATTGCTCAAACAAGAAGTTTAGAGATGTTGTTACTTTTTCTCTTAAAGTTTCCGCCCGCTTGCTTTCATAAAAATGATTAATCAACCATTTCACATACTCCCACTTATGTCGAGGGTCAAGTATGCAAGCAATGAACAAAGAAAGATTGATGTTGTTCACATTGCCAAAATACTAATTGAATTTGATCTTCATTTTCTTGGCCATTTCCTGCAAACTCCTGTCCTCATTCTCATAATATCTATTAATCATCATAAGAATCCCATAGACATCTTTCACCAAACAATTACTAGTGACATAAGAAGTACCCGATACTTTTAAAGTCGTGTCATAGAACATCTTCAAGAAAGGAAGAATTCCACGGGCATATTCCCAATCGTCACTAGTAGGCAACCCGGTCCCCCCTCTCACCTTAGAAAGCTCTTCAAAAATTTGCAATCCTCAATCTCTAACGAGATAAAAGCCTTTTCAAACTTCTAAGCCGCTTCCAACATCAAGTATGTTGAGTTCCAACAAGTCTCCACATCCAAACATACAAGCCTCTTAGACTCGATATTTTCTAACTCAATGCACTTCTTAAATCATTGCAACAATGATGGAGAGGACCTCACATAACGCACAACTGAGCATAGTCTAACAATTGAATCATCCATTTCTTTCAACCCCTCTCTCACAATCAAGCTCAATATATGTGCACAACATCTCATATGGAGTAACTCACCATCAAATAGTAGAGAGTTCCAATGGATAAGTCTCTTTTTCCAGTATTGAACTCCCAAATCATTAGAGCTTGCATTATCTGTTGACACCTAAATTTTGATTTTTCTTTAAATCATTTATAAAATGAGAATTAATTCTCGCCAAAAATATTTCCTCGTGCATTGCATATTTTATTTTCTCTGCATTGCATTGCATTTTGCATACTGAATTGGGCCGGCGGCGGAGGATTTGAGCTTAATCTATCAGGCGATTTGGACTTAAATCGCCAAAATGTTTTCGGCATTTGGGAGACATGCTAGCCGAAAATTCCTTGAAGAACAGGGGGTCACTTCAATCATCGGGCACATATAAAAAATTCGGCAATCTCAAAGAGCAAGAAAGGTTGGCTACGTTCAAAAGGGAGGCGCCAGTGAAAGAGAAAAGATTCACAGTCCATTAGAAGAATTCTTCCATGGCAATTCCCCCGGGCACAATGATTATGTGCAGATAATGCCAAAAGGAGGGACACGCTTTCCATGGTCTTTGTTTGCAACTCTGAAGATCCCAACCTCAGTCCTCTCCCGAGCAAGTTTTGTTGCCACGAATTGAACCGTCTGACACCTCCAATCTTGTCCACTAATTCCATCATAGCAAATCAGGTTGCTTCTTTTCAATTAAGCTTTCAAAGTTGAGTTTTACTTCTTGCTCTTGATTATTGCTTTATATGATTTTTTTTCGATTTTGCTTGCCAGTGGCCAATACGCAACTCCAGTAAATCTTCTTTGACATCACGACAATTCGAGTTGGTTTCCAACGATTCCAGATGATGTCTTTGAGATTCGGCCGTGAAGCAGTCCAACATCATTGATTGGGTTCTGACCTTGAAGTCCTCGCACGACCAGACTAGATCTCCACTTGATACAAGGGAGCACTAAAGGATGGACAAGGAAAAGATCTGATCATGGAGCCTAGTTGGTCAAAGCCAATAAATTCAGAGGAAGTTCACGGGCAAGGACTTTCTTCTCACAAAATTTATGCCTTGAGCCCTTCATCATCATGGTCCCTTGAATCACTTCAGATTAACGTCTCCACTTTGCATCTTTTTATATACATTATGTCTTTTGCTCATCCACTAACTACATGAGAGAGAGAACGTGAGGGAGAGAGTGGAGAAAGTGGTTTGGAAAGGAGAGGGGATGAGAATTCTTTAGAGCTCCACTACATGAGAGTGGAGAAAGTGGGCAATTTGGGGAGGCACAACTGAGAAGTTAGAGAGACACATGTGAGAGGGGGAGGACATTCAGAAAAATTAAGAGCAAGGCAAGAGAGAGGTGAGTTTCGAGAAAAGGAAAAATCAATCTTCGGCTGCCTCTTTCCCTGCGGTTTTCAAGCTATCCCTGCGGTTTTCAGGCTTTAGCTGCGGTTTTTTTGACATATCCATGCGGTTTTCACTCTGTCCCTACGGTTTTTATGCCTTTTCTTGCTGTTGCTCGTGGTTAATTTTTTCCTACTGGTCAGTGTTCAAATTAGTTACTATGGAGGTTAAGTTTGCTACTGTTCGAGTGCCAAATCAGCTGCTGTTCGGGCTCGGTTTCCCCTCTGTTTCAACATTGTTTCGCTGTTATTTGGTGCAAAAAGTTCTCTGCAAATTGGGTCCAAAGGGTGCTGATCTAGGCGTAAATTCATTGCTGGTTTGGTGCGGAATCTTGGATTGATAAAAGCCTCAAAGAAACAAGGACCACGGAGACTCAATTCCCATAGCTGCTCCCTGTCCTTACACGGGTCTGCAGTCCCGAAGGCTACCAGAACCAGGAGCTGCATTTTTTTTCATCTCAGCCGTACGAGTCCGTAGCCGAGCAATCTGAGAGTTTGAGTTTAGCGACTCAAGTTTCGTGCAAAGTCAATTAACGAAGTCGACATTTGGTTCAAGGGACATTTACTAGACGGCCGTACCACTTTGCTTCCCCTGATCGGCGATCAATGAAGCTGCCAAGTTCCAGTCCGCATCTGGCGACGACTCCAACAGACAATAACGAAGCAACCATCCGAGAGCTATAATCATGGCGTGTTGCTGATCTGTTGCGCCGACGAGGACTACTTGGACGGCACGCTGTCTGATGGATAAAAGATAATTGCAGAGGAACGATTCATCGACGAAGAGGGGATCTAAGCCAAGAGAGGAGGGTCGGATTTCTCTTGCCAAAGGCCTCCATCGGTGGAGCCTTGCACAGCCCGCTTGCTTCTCGGTTTCTGCTCACGGTTTCCACAGTCGACCAGGTCATTTAGCAAAGGAAACAATCCCATGTTAACACACGACACAAGCAGATTCAATCACCACGAATCGCGAGCATCACTGGCGAAGTCTAACCATGAGCGCGAGACCACCGTGAACCACTGAGTTCATTGTTCAGTCCAATCCGCAAGAGTCCGAAGATCTTTGATCCGCAATCCATCGAGATTCAAATCCAGCAACGTTATCTCCAAATTAGATCCTTGGAGTCCTTGGTGCGTTTGAGTCCTTTTCTGATCCAATTTTTGCGCCGTCTCCGCCAATCCTCGGTGAACGTTCAAGTCAATCCCGACGAACTTAGCATTGACGATCAGCCGCAAGCCATTTCCACCGTGCCTATGGTGTGCCACCGAGAGTCCCTTGCCGATCCATGATCCAAGAGCCGATCGTCATCCATCGTCGGTTCGAATTTAGGAAGCTTATCCGCGAATTAGGTAACGAATTGTCATCCTTAGAATATTTTAAATTTCGTTACTTGATTTGGTTGAATTTCATAATTTGTGGATTGAGTTGCATACCCTGATCGAATTTTCGCATATCTTTACATTTTGTGGATAAATCCTTGCTCTGATTGAACATATCGTTCTAAATTGGATGATTATCTGGAACATTTTGAAAATCTTATAAGATATTCTTCCAAATTTTTCAAGATGTGAATCCTTTGTGGATAGGGCAATCTTGCCCTTTATAATTCGGCAATTCCATCTAGTTGGCCGAAAATTCATTTTCCTTTTATATACTATAGTCTAGTTCAAATATTTTTATAATCTACCTTGAGTATAGTACATGCTTCCTTGTGCCTTTGTCCCTCGGAATTTGTGCATGGCCATCCGACTTCACCCTCGAAGTACGACGTCATCTGCACGATGAAATTGTCCGTCTCATCCCATAACTTTGGGACCGGACCGACCAATTTCATAATATTTAAATTCACCATCCGACCCCACCCCCGGGGTACGACGTGAATAAATTCCATTCCGACCCTAAACTTTGGGTACGAAGCGAATTCATCGAAAATTTCGGATATTAAGGTGTACTATGCTCAAGGTTCATTATATTAGTATTTGATTCCCTTTTTTCATAAATAATATAAAAATACCAAAAATGTCATTCATGTGCATTTCATATAGTATAGTTCATACATATTTCCATGTCATTCATGCATACCATAGATGTCATCCATGCATTTTCATGTCATTTAGAACACAGTTTTGGCTTTGCTAGTTTAATTTGCATGTCATTTAAGCTAAAATAAAACCCTCAAATTTCGCATGTCATGGTAGAATACTCTTGCTCGTCATGTAGTTTAATTAAATCATGTCGCATGTCATATAGGATGGATTTCATATTGCATGTCATGTAGTTAGAATTCACGTTTTTGTGCATCAAAATCCATTTTCTCAATATCATCATTTGCATGTCATATAGGTTAAGAAATCATGTCGCATGTCATTTAGGTTAGAATTCATATTCTTCTTGCATTAAAATTTGATTTCTTTTCTAAAGTCATCATGCATGATTATTTTCTTGTCATATAGTTTCACATCATAGTTGCATTCATGCATTTGCATAGCATTCATTAAATCAAAAAAACCCAAAACATAATTACACATTGATTTCCAAAGTTCAATCAATTGAATTTGCCAGTTCAAGAAATCTTCGCAAGAATGGTACCGAAAGGGTGTTAATTGGAAAATTAACATAATCAAGTCCCCGAACTTAAATCTCTGGTTAGCAGAAAATAAAGTATTCTCCCGATACTTTATTTAGGTATCTAATCTACCTACCAAGAAAAGATTAGTGGCGGCTCCAAAATTTAAATCATTTGAACATAAACCTAAGTTGAGAATTGGTAGAGCTTGGGAGAGCTCGGACTAGGTTGGTTAATTCATTTAATTAATCTAGTAATCCATTAACCTGAAATTCCCTAATTCTTAGGTCGCGACATTATCCACGACGATAGAACAAATATTTTTAATCCCCCAACGAATCAAACATTTCTCCACCACTTTTCCTATAATCTCACATGAATGTCCCGGAATTTGACAAAAATTCAAAATTCTTTTTTGCAACTTCTATTCGGTGTCTACAAAATGTGCGGTGAGACACATATAATTCAAGTTTTGACACGAGGTCCATGTGTCAGTTGTGAGACATACTCTTGGAGATGTATCAGAAAAATATGTTTTCAATTTGTTTTTTTGCTCCAAGAATAACTCATAACAAGCTTGCATCAAGGTGTTTCTTGAGGGGATTAAAAACTTCGGCTGGATTCCCCCTCACGAATTTCTGAAATGCCTCATTTTCTACAAACTTGAGAGGCAATTCAGCAATAATGAACATGGCCACTAGGTCTTTTCGACTAGCATCTTGTCGAATTTCCATGGACCAGATGAACTACCTACCTCAATAAGTTGACCCGAGGCATCTTTTTGCCTTTTCTCCACGTTCCTATAAGGATATTGCTTACATCTGTTTAAATGAACCTTCCCGTGAGTGTACCGTGTATAACTTTATATTTAAGCTGTTCAGTTCAGTTAATTGAATGAAATCGAAAAAAATTGAAGTGATAAAAAAAATTGTGGTTCTTTTTATTATCCGAACTGAGAACCGAATTGAACTGAAAATATACGAAATTTTAGTTCAGTTCAGTTCAATTCAGTTTTTGGTTCAATTCTGACACCTCTATAAGATCATATGTTTATTATGCATGGCTTTTGGAGATCTAACTTCATGAAGTATCTCACTAGACAAAAGAAAGGGCGAGCACCAACTTGATCCCCGCCATATCGAAATAGGGTACGAATGATGGTGACTTCAGACTTGCACGTATCACCATATATTATAAACATTAAGAGAAGAAAAGCACGCCGATCGCTGGGGGGCCCAACCCTAAACCGATTATCTAAATCTCGTGTTTGTTTTTTTAGTTACTCGTGACGAGAATTTATAATATATGGAGGTGCGTAGCTCCATTTACGTTTTCTTTTCTGTTTAGATTATTCAGGAGCACGACCCCAATTAGCGGGCCATCTGCAAGGGAAGATGTACTAGGAAAAGGAAAAATGTTTATAAAACGGAAAGCTTTCGAAACGCGTCCCGAAAATCTGCAAAATGCGTCCAAAATCTCTAAAGGCCCAATGAAAACGCGTGAATTTGGAAATCAAAGATTGCCAATTTGCTGCTTCGAAGATCTCGCAATCCTCTTCGATATTGAGATCTCGCCGGTCCATATAAGTATTTGTCAGCTGTTCTACCTCCTCAAATTAGCACAACAACCGTGACCCCTTCAATTAAAATCCGCCTAATTCAGGGTATGAATCAGACCCACGACCATCGATAAATCGAACTTGGAACCTCTAATGGTAGAATGCTTAGCACTTTTTATCCATGGTACATATATGACACGTGATTTCCACTAAAATTTATACCTTTCGCATGCTTTTGAAATTTACCAAAATAACACCCGCCCGGTCTAAACGATTTATATACGTATAAAACACGTATCGTATTATACTCTGTGCTTCAATATCGATTTGTCATTGGATATTCACATGTCTACGATCATTTACCTTGCAAAAACTTAAGTTATCTTCAACTCATGCTAGATATGTTTATTTCCAACTACATCCCCGTCAAGATTCACGATTTCAAACTGCCCCTCCTCTTCATAGTCACAAGAATTTTAGATATTTCAAAATTCGATAATACTGTCCAAAAAATGCTAAAACATATTATTTAGCGGTCAATTCAGTCATAGACTTTTTGATTTTGCCCATTTAGTCCTAAATTTGTTGACGATTTGTCAGTATAATCGTTCCGAATGTCCTAAACTCGATACAACCGGTTCTACTTATACCAACAAGATCGATCCATATATGTCAGAAAGATATTTCATGTTGACGGTTACATGACGTAACAATCCAACCGAGCGAATTCGAAATTTGGACGTTGTTGCATAAAATGAAATTATAGCACGTGGATGTAATGTGATGACTGGGTTAGAAGCGAGAACACACAATCGAACTTCAAGAAATAGCGAGGAACCAAACGATCAAGTACAAATGAAATCTGGACTGCTGTGGACGTTTTTATTTCTAGACGTTGGCATTTTGATAGGTTTAGGTTTAGTTAAAGGGGACACATTCAACCACAGGGAGGGAGCACAGACACTGCCGCCGCCCGGTGACGATCCTACTCCACCACCCCCTCCTCCTCTCACTCTCCGGTGATAGTTGGCAAACTTAATAGCAGTTCTGCAACTCAAGGTCTTGAGATATCGACATAGCGGCGGCGGCGGCGACAGCTCAAGATCCTCTGAACCATCGATTACTCAGGAGCACGGCCGCAATTGGCGGGCCATCTGCAGGTAAAATCAGCACGGCATCCCACCGCCATGGTTCCTTCACTTAATATCTACGTGATTCAGGGTACGAATGGGATCCACAACCATCGATTCTTCCTAAATATTGGACTAGCATCATATGCTACCAACAAATATTGGACTAACACCGTATCAAATCAAAGAGATAGTAAGATAAAAAAAACCAAAGCCAAAGACGGCCTAACTCGCCATTTTCAGACGGCTACGTTCAAGCTAGGGAAGCAAACAGAAGTCCGAGGGATATAGAGCAACTGACGACGGAGCCGAGCGTCGACCGGCCCGACCTGACTGCTGAGGAACCACCCTGAGTCCCAGGATCAGGCATCACGAAACCCCCTGTCCCTGTCCCTGGGGTCACGCGACCACCGCCACCGCCACCGCCACCTGAACGGCTACCCCCACCGCCGCCGCCACCTGAACGGCCACCCCCACTGCCGCCCCCACCGCTTCCCCCGCCGCCGCCACCTGAACGACCACCCCCACCACCTCCACCACCGCCACCCAGCTTTTTCACAAGGGTGCCGATCTTTCTCGCTTGGAAGGAGGAGGAGACGTCGTCGCTCGACGGCTGCTGTTGCCACTGCTGTTGGCCGAGGGTTTTATCCATGGACTTGGCGATCTCGCAAGCCGAGCTCTCGGGAGATCGAGACAGCAACATGAGGATTGCGAAGGAAACGGCGAGAGCGAGTTTGATCGCGGCCATCAAAGTCGCCTGAGCTTTGTGTTTGATCGGGTTGATGTTGTGAAGTTTCGCGCAGGAATAGGTCGTGCTTCTTTTTCCTTGGTGCAATAATGACAGTACGTGTGAAGGCCAAGGGGTAATAAATTAATAATGAAGGAGGAAGAAGAGATTTGTGATATTCGGATACAATCATATGCAGTTGGACTTCCGATGGGCACCGGAGCGGGTCCCCGACCCGAACGGGCCGGTTTTTCAAGAAACGGTTGGCGGGGAAAATTGCTTATATGTTTAGTTTAATAACATAGATGGCAATTTAAAAGATGTATATTAGAATTTATAACATCGAAATTATCCACTCAAAATTACAATTTTTTTCCTACACCTTATTCAACTTCGTGAGTAAATTTTCGTGCAATGGGATAATTTTTGGCGTGACGGTGGTGGGTCGAATTCGCCCTCGGCAGGACGGGGTTTGGGATCCTCGTCCCACCGTTCCGTGCCCATCTCTAAGTTGGATCACGTGACTTGCTTTTGGAAACCAAAAGCCTCCCTCCTTTTTGCCTCATTAAATGAAACATAGTACGCGTGTGGACCGTTGAAAGCGACATTTTCATATGGGGTCCCTTTAGGATCACATTCAATTTTATCAATTTATAGTAATTTTGTGGAGAAGTGACTGGTGCTCTTGTGTTCGCTAAAGGTTCTTAAACGGGTAAAGGTAATATGTAGAGAATCAACATAGGGTTAAAGTTAAAAAGGAGAAAACATAGGATCATGGTAACCTAGGGTTGAAGTTAAAAAGGAGAAAACAGACGTTCATCGTAGCACCACGGCCATAGAAACCGAAATACAAAGAATTGTTCGGTTCCCAAAGAAGAAATTGTTATCTGGGCTCGACAAGATATATATTGACATGGCGCTGACACAGACGATAAACTAAGTTTTTCGATTATAGCCATTGTTTAGCATGCATTCAAAATGAAAAAAATAAAAAATTGTTTTGGTGTGTGATTGATATAGCATTTGATATAACTTGATATAGGAACATATGGAAGAAAAATTCGAAAGTATACCAAGTAATTGTAAACGAGCTTATATGTTGGGTTATCTGAAAATAAATTAAAGTGTAAGGTCATATGTTATTATGCACGGCAACATCTAACTTCATGAAGTATCTCACTAGACAAAAGAAATCACAAGAAGAAATTCAACAACCGCCTAGCTCCTATTTTCCATGACATTCAAACTAGAGCTGAAGCAAACAGTAGACCGACGAGAATAGAGGAACAACCGGCGGAGGCGAGCCACGACGGGCGAGATCCGATGGCCAAGGACTTCTGAGCCTCATTGTTGGGCTTAGCTCCACCCCCTGGCAAGACATGACTGCCATAGCCACCGCCGCCGCCCGTGTGACCCCCGTCACCCTCGTCACCCCCGCCAGCCGCGTGGCCCCCGCCACCGTCGCCACCCTCCTTCACGTGGACGCCCATCTTTCTTGTTTGGAAGGCAGACGAGACGTCCTCGCTCGAGGGTTTAGCGCTTCCGCGAGCGCTGGCTGAGCTCTCGGGAGATCAGGACAGCAACAGAAGGATCACGAAGGAAAGGGCGAGCGCCAACTTGATCCTCGCCATCCAAATTAGGGTACGAATGAGGGTGACGCTGCACGTATCAAGAAGAAGAAGAAGAAGAAGGGAGGAGGAAAATGGGGATGCTCAGAATCAATTGATAACAAAAAGAAATCTCTCTGTGATCTTTCATTTGATCTAACGGAAGCGAAACATCGGATAATTATGGTTATATAATATCTTCAACTGCTAAAGATAATATACAGCATAATCTTAAATTTATCTATTTCGTCGCAACCGTGGATTTTAATCTTTCAAGAGGAAAACAAAGAAAGAACGAAAAATAAAAACTCAGCAGGCAAGATTCAAGTTACTAACTTGATTCAGGGTACGAATGGGGGATCCACAATCATCCCTCGGGCAATCCCAATGTGGGTGGAAGCTTCGTCTTTCAACGGGCTGTAAAATGCAAAGCATTAAATTTCAGCAGAAGCGAAAATAGGATGAAAATTCCATAGAGATGCACGACATATATTGGTCGCACAGCTATCATAGGATGTGGCTAACATTATATGCGAACGACAAATATTAGACTAAGGGTCGAATCAAAAGTGAGACCATGTGACTTGCTTTTGGGAATCAAAAGTCTCTCTCTCTCTTTTTCCTCATTAAATGAGACATAGTACACGTAATGAATTGAATCTAGACCGTTGAAAACGACATTTTCGCATGGGGTTCTCTCAGGACCGCCAGTGGCAGTCCAAATTCAATTTATCAATTTACAGTAACTTGTGGAGAAGTGACTGTCGCTCTTGTGTTTACTGGTAAAGCTCTTGAACAGGCAAGATTAATCTGTAGAGAATCAACCTAGGGTTCGAGTTAACAAGGACAAAACATAGGCTCATCATAGCACCACGTTATGGGCATACTTCTTTTTCGACCAGCCCATATTGCGATAAATCGAACGTGGAACCGCTAATGGTAGAATGCTTTGTACTTTTATCCATGGTCCATATATAACACGTGATTTCAACTAAGATTTATATCTTTCGCATGCTTTTGAAATTTACCAAAATGACACCCGCTCAGTCTAGACGATTTATATACGTGTAAAACACGTATTGTATTATACTCCGTGCATCAATATCGATTTTTCATTGGTTATTCACATGTCTACCATCATTTACCTTACAAAAACTCAAGTTAATTTAAACTCAAGCTGGATATGTTTTATTTTCTATTTTATCAATATCCGTCCTCATAAAGATGTCGAATCAAGTCCTCTCATGCCAAAAATCGATATTGCTATTTGCTTAATGTATTATTCATTAAGTTCCAACGACATCCCTGTCAAGATTCACGATTTCAAATTACCCCTCCTCTTCATAGTCACAAGAATTTTAGATAAATCAAAATTTGAGAAAATTGTCCAAAAATCTTGTACATATTATTTAGCGGTCAATTTAGTTCTAAATCTTTTGACCATTTGTCAATATAATCCTCCCGAATGTCCTGAACTCGATGCACCCAGTTCTACTTAGATTAGATTCAGTTTTAGGGTCACGATAGGTCCCTTCCAGTGCAAAAGATTGTTTGAATTTTTTTTTTATTCTAGAATAAATAAAATGAAACGGATAGCACGTGGGTGTAATGCGACTGGTTGGGCCACACCATTCGATCATGTGTCCGATCGATTCATGAAACGCGTTTTTTCAACACGCCACTGCTCCCCGAAAATTTAGAAGCTAGAAAACACAATCGAATTCCAAAAATAGCGGGAACCAAAATGATCAAGTTACAAAAAAAAAAAAAAATCGGGAATGCTATACACGGAAAGACAAAGAAAGTCTTAACACTACTACTGACTCTTAACCCCTTTTTTTCTTTCTTAGGTTTCATTTTAATCGCAGGGTTTGGCGTCACAGGGCAAGGTTTGGGTTTAGTTCTGAGGATTCGTTCAACCACAGGGTTGACATTGTTGTCGCACAACTGTCTCATGTGGAAGGAGCACGTAACGCCACCGCCGCCACCCAGTGGCAATCCTACTCCTCCTCCTCCTCCTCCTCTCACTCCCCGGAGTTATTTGGCTAACTTAATATCAGTTTCGTAACCAGAGGTCTTGAGATATTACCGTACCGGCGGCGGCATAAGACAAGGGCAAACTTAACGTCGGCCGCGAAAAGCCCGAGTAATTCAGGGTGTGAATCGAATCCACAACCGTCGATATTCCTAAATTGGAAAATACTGAAAAGCCCTCATCGCTAGGCCAATCCCAATGTGGGTGTAAGCTTCGTCCTTCAACTGTTGTAAAAAATGCAAAGCATTAAAATTTCAGCACAAAAGGAAGATTAGGATAACATTTCCATAAATAGCATCTCTACATATTCATAAAAAGCAAATTTTCTTTTTCTGGACGAGGTTTATGGTCGCACAGATACCGTAGGACGTGGCTAAACATTATATGCTACTAGGGGTTTCAAGAAAACCGAACTGAGTCGGATCATTAGGATGCATGCTTGAACCGAACTGAATCTCGCCCTAAATCGAATACGAACCGAACCCGAAGCCCGGTAAATTTATGAACAAGTAAAAGCCAGAGGAGTAAGAAAAGAATTACAGTAACACAGAACAAATAAAAATACCAAAGCCAAAGTAGACCGAGGAACAGAGCGGAACTCACGATGGACACGACCGTCGACCGGTGAGATCTGACAGCTGAGGATCCCTGAGTCCCAGGATCATGCCTCGCGAAACCCCCTGTCCTTGTCGCTTGGGTTACGTGACCACCTGCGCGACCACCGCCACCTGAACGACCACCTCCACCCCCCACCCAGCTTCTTCACAAGGGTGCCGATCTTTCTCCCTCGAAAGGTGGAGGAGACGTCATCGCTCGACGACGCTTGCGGCTGGTGGTGGTGGCGGCTGACGATTTTATCCACGGACTTGTCGGTGATGTTGCGAGCCAAGCTCTCGGTAGATCGAGACAAACGACATGAGGATTGCGAGGGAAAGGGCGAGCGCGAATTTGGTCGCGGCCGTTGAAGCCGCCCTAGCTTATGTGTTTGATCGGACTGTTGTGAAGTTTCGCTCGCGGTGAAAGGTGAATGAGACGTACATGTGAAGAAGGCCAAGGGTAATAAAGGAGGAAGAAGAGTCGGTGATATTCGGGTACAATTAAACGCAGCAGGACTTGGGATGGGCACTGAAGCGGGTCGGTTTTTAAAGAAACGGTTGGCGGGGAAAATTGCTTATACGTTTAATTTAATAACATCGATGGCAATTAAAAAATCAAAATAAAAAAACAGATCATCAATTTAATTTATAACATCGAAATCATCCATCCAAAATTGCAATTTTATCATAACGAAACTATCCGGAATCAATTTTATGTTCGAATGCCCCCTCGGCGGGATGAGGATGTGATTTCCGTTCCCCGCTCCATGCCAATCAATCTCATGTTCTCCTCGTTAAATGAAACATAATACACGTAATGAATTGAATCTAGACCGTTGAAAATGAACATTTTGAATATGGGGTTCGCTCAGGATCGCAAGTGGTGGTCCAAATACAATTTATCAAATTGTAGTAATTTGTGGAGAAGTTAATGGTGCTCTTATGTTTACCAAGAGGTAAGGTTAATTTGTAGAGAATCAACCTATGGTTTAAACTAAAAAGGAGAAAGCATAGGATAATCATAGCACCGTGACCTTAGAAACAGAAATACAAGAAATTGTTACGTGGGCACGGGACATATCAATATGGTAGTAACACCGCCGATCCATCAAGTTTCTCGATTGTAGCAATTATTTAACATGCATTCAAAACGAAGAAATATGAGGCGATATATCTTGTGATATAGTATTCGATATAGCTTGATATAGGAACATATGAAAAAAAAAACGAAAGTATACCAAGTGATTATAAACGACCTTATATGTTATAGGTTATCTGGAAATAATTTGAAGTGTAAGATCATATTTTGTTGTGCAAGGCTTTTGGATGCTGAAGATCAACTTCATGAGGTATCTCCGACAAAAGAAACCACAAGAAGAAGTCTAACAACCGCCTAAATCCTAATAACTAGAGTTGAAGCAAACAGTAGAACGAGGAGAAGAGAGGAACAACTGGCGGAGGCGAGCGACGGCGGGCGAGATCCGATGGCCGAGGACGTATGAGCCCCACTGTTAGGCTTAGCTCCACCCCCTGGCAAGACATAACCACCATAGCCGGCGCCGCTTCCGCCCACGCAACCCCTGCCGCCTGCTTGACCGCCGCCGCCGCCAAACTTCACGTGGATGCCATTCTTTCTCGTTTGGAAGGCGGACGAGACATCCTCGCTCGACGGTCGCCGTGTTCGTGGGCCAATGGGCTTGGCGCTTCTGCGAGCGCTAGCCAAGCTCTCGGGAGATCCGGACAGCAACAGAAGGATCACCAAGCAAAGGGCGAGCGCCGACTTGATCCCCGCCATAGAAATAGCGAAAGATGGCGTTGTCGATCGGATCGTGCGAAAGGTGGTCGGGTACGAAGGATGGTGATGTCGCACGTATCAAGAAGGAGGAGGAGGAGGAGGAAAGTGGGGATATATAAGCTGGACGGCGTGACTACTTTAGGAAACAAAAAGAAATATCTCCGTGATCTTTCATATTGAACTAACGAAAACGAAACATTCGATAATTGAGGTTATATTATCTTCAATTGCTAAAGATTATATACAGCATATTTTTAAATATATCTATTTTGAGGAATATAAAAAAAAAAAAATCAGCAGGCAAGATTCAAGTTACTAACTTTTCTTGGCCATGTTCATTATTCAGCAAGATACATGGTTCAATTTACATATCGAACAGCGCCAAAATATAATTTTAAGAAAACAAAGTAAGTATAATTTTAAGAAAACTTCCATATGCTAACTCAAAATATTTGTAAAATACAATAAGTAAAGTCACATTCGAGTATCCATATGAGTCGATCTCAAAGTAGCCTACTATATATATTGACAGATAAATAGATATGAGTCCATTAATTGAAATAATTGGTGAATTTTCATCCTCATTGGAAACTAAATATTCTAGTTTCATATCAACCCAAGTATAAATCTTCTCATGTACTAGAACGATTTTATTGTAATGATTCGATAATATATCAAGAACATGCCTATCGGACAATATCCTCTTGCACATCCGCGTTGTTGGAATAACCGCGGTAAAACGAGGTTTTCGTGAAGAACAATCTCGCGTGAACGTGTGGGACGGACGAGATTAATTAGAACTCGATAGGGCGTAAAAAAACACAGAAACATCTTGGCTCCCTCTCGAGAAAGGTTTTACCCGAACCCAATACCCAATACACATACTAAACTGAACTCGGATAGTCGAGTTTAATGGAACCCACCACGTAAGACGAGAGCGAGACCTCTCATTCGAATTCAATTTTAGCACGTTATAGAAAAATCTCCCCTCTCCACTAGACTAAAATGGAAGAAAGTAGATAAGCTCGGGATAAGGACATCACAAGTGTTATAACTTTTATATATATGATGCGTAAATAAAAAGTTACTTCGTTTGAGTAGTTAACTAACAAAATAATTACGAGTGTTCAGTCTCCCAGAAAAAATTATTTGTAGGGTACAAAAGAATGTTCGGTTTGAGATCCGTGGCATTCCATGTGATATATCGACGTAATACATATCTTATCAGTCGAATTTCTCGATTTTCTAAATATGCATACAAATGCAAAAAAACAAAAGATGTTCTCATCAATTTGAAACCGAACAACTTGATGTAAACATGAGGATTGGGAGGGAAAGGGCGAGAGCGGATTTGGTCGCCGCCATCGAAAGTCGCCTGAGCTTTTGTGGGTGATCGGATCGTGGTGAAGTTTCGCGCAGTGAAAGGTGGTGTATGAATGACACGTCACGTACATGTGAGAAGGCCAAGGGGTAATAAACAATGAAGGAGGAAGAAGAGGATGGCGATAGTTGAGAATGATGCGAAAAACTGAATTTCTATAGGCGTCATTAGAGGACTGCCTAAGTAAATCAAAGGAAATCGAATTAGGTATGTATAATCAAAATAGAAATAGAAAATCGTAGAAAATGTCCTAAATATCTCTAGAATATATCTAAAATATCTCTAACAGTAACATTCGGATACACTTAGGTCGGGCCGGTTTTATTCAAGAGACGGTTAGCGGCGAAATTTGGTTATATGTTTAGTTTAATAACATCGATGGCAATTTAAATAAATATATACTAAAATTATTCATTCAAAATTACAAATTTTTTCATAATTAAGCTATACATAATTCAACTTCATGAGTGAATTTTCATATAATGGGGTAATTTTTCGCGTGGCGATGGCAGTTCGAATTCGCCCTCCGCATGATGGGGTATGACCATGTCTAAGTTGGATCACTTGACTTGCTTTTGGAAACCAAAACCTTTTCTCCCTTTTTCCTCATTAAATGAACATAGTACGTGTAATAAATTGAATTTGGATTTAGCTTGTGGTTTGATGAAATAAAAAAAAGTTGTTTAGGTGTGTAATACTGTCTCGAGAGCATTCCATATAACTTGATATAGGAACATATGAAGAAAAAAAAATCGAAAGTATACCAAGTAATTGTAAACGAGCTTATATGTTGGGTCATCTATGCTGAAGATCAACTTCATGAAGTATCTCACTAAGACAAAAGAAACCACAGGAAGAAATCTAACAAACCGCCTATATCCTAATTTTCCCATGACATTCAAACTAGAGTTGAAGCAAACAGTAGAATGAGGAGAAGAGAGCAACAACCGGCGGAGGCGAGCGACAGTGGGCGAGATCCGATGGGCAAGGACTTATGAGTCCCACTGTTGGGCTTAGCTCCACCCCCTGGCAAGACATGACCACCGTAGCTGCCGCCCGTGTGACCCCCGTCACCCTCGTGAGGGCTGCAGCCGCCGCCCACGTGACCCCCACTGCTTGCATGACCCCCGCCGCTTGCGTGACCCCCACCGCCGGCGTGACTGCCACCACCGCTGCCAAACTTCACGTGGACGCCAATCTTTCTTGTTTGGAAGCCGGACGAGACATCCTCAGTCGATGGTCGCTGTTTTCGTGGGCCGACGGGCTCGGCGCTTCCGCGAGCGCTGGCCGAGCTCTCAGGAGATCGAGACAGCAGCAACAGAAGGATCAGGAGCGGCGACTTGATCCCCACCATGGAAATAGCGAAAGATGGCGTTGTCGATCGGATCCTGTGAAAGATGGTCGGGTACGAATGATGGTTATGTCGAACGCATCAAGAAGAAGAGGAGGAGGAGGAAAGTGGGGATCTATAAGCTGGGCATGGAGTCCTGGACGGCGTGACTACTTTAGGAAACAAAAAGAAATATCTCTGTGATCTTTAATATTGATCAGGCTCCAAGTCCCCCGCGTTATTTTTTCCCCTCTCTCTCTCCCTCCCTTAGGGTTTCTCCAACCCAGCCGCCGCCAACAAAGTTTGTTCTAAGGGAGTGAGAGGACCCTTTCTCTCTGTCTCTCCCTCCCTCCCTTCTCCCTTCTCATCTTTAGTTGTTTCTCCATTTCTCTATCTTTTAGTCTTTTGTTTTCGTAGACGACGTGGCCGACATCTTCAGCTCCGAAAATCGAAGCGCGAGAGTCTCGAAAAAATTTATTCTCTCCGAATCTGCTCGTTCGCTTCGGTGTTTACAATAATTATCGAGCCTCCACAAATCTTCGAGACTCATTTGCTGCTGTCTTTGGCAGTCGGCATTTCTGAAAGTGATTTTGTGTTCAATCAGTATCTACTTTATAATTGTTCTCTCCCGATCTAGAACTAGTTTTAGATTTAGGTGCTCTTCTATCCCGATCTAGATATAAATCTGAGATTTACAAGGTGTTTCTATGTTCTTTCAATCTTTTGGGATTGTTGTGTTCTGATGATGATGTTGGGACACTAAACCTAGACGTGCACTAAGGGTGTCAATGGGCCGGGTCGGGCCGGGTCTCATACAGGCCCGACCCGGCCCGAAACCAAACAGCGCCAAGCGGGCCGACCCAATACCCGAATCATATACGTCCAAGATATTCAAGTCGGGTCGGGCTCTCTTTTCTTTTTCTTTTTTGAATCAAACTCCAAAAAAGTGATTTTGTTGACTTGTTCCTCAGATTTTGATTGGCAATAACTGATAAAAAAAAAATTGATATCGAGAGTTTGAAGGTTGATTCTTATTGTCCGTAAAAACTAGCCATTGCCGATAATTTCATCGAAACTCATGTGAATTTACTATTTGCGTCGACACGGAAACATTGCACGCGATGCAACAAAGTATGATGCAAACACCATATAAGCTTCACTGACCCTGCCCCTCTTACACATCAAACTGATCACAAGCCTGTAGGCGGAAACACCCAACCGATCCAGCATCCTCACCCTCATCATCCCCAAGAGCTTCATCGCCTCTTCATACCGATTACTCTTGAAGAATCTCTCCATCATCGCCTCGAACGCCCAAACCTCCGGCTCGAGCCCTTCATCCACCATCAAGTTCCATACTTTGGAGGCCTCGATCAAGTCACCGGCATCGCAAAACCCTCTGATCAACCACCCATAAGTAACCCCATCAGGCCTAACCACGTCCTTTAACTGAAAGACACATATTTAGCCTCCTCCACTAGCCTGTCCCTGCACAAACACTCCACCACCATATTCAGAGTCTCCACACTGTACCCCCAACCATTCTCATTCATAAAGTGGAAGAACCCCACGCACTTCTTCAGCTCCCTGACCTGAGCCAACGTCTTCAAAGCGATCTTGAACGTCTTCTCGTTGGCCAAACAACCGTCGGGCCATGTCCTAGAAGACTTCCCAGAAGAGAGCGACGTTCTGGGACTTGCCGATGACGTCGGCGAGCTTGTTGAGGGCGAGGGAGGAGTGGGGGAAGTCGGGGCAGGTGAGGGTGAACTGGTAGAAGCGGTGGACTGGACGCCATGAGAGGGGGAAGTTGTTGCAGACGCAGAGGAAGAACTCGGGTGTAAGTTGGAACGGGAAGGAGCGGAGAGAGGCGTGGAGGTGGGAATCGGGTGAGTGCTGCTGCTGGTAGAGGATGGTGGAGACGCGGAGGAGGTGGGAGGGATCGACGGCGGTGGTGGAAGTGGCAGTGGTGGAGGTTAATGGGCGAAGGCGGAAGAGGACGGAGGAGTTCGGCTTGGGCGGCTCGCATTTGGTGAGAACATTATTGAAACAGTACCAGTACGGTACTGAAACAGTACCAAGGTCTGGCCCGAAAATTCTCTAAATTTTCAAGTCGGATCGAGCTGGCGCGGGCGTTTTTGACAGCCTTGGCGTGCACTGCCTTCTAGCAAAACTGTTGTTACTAAAGAAAGATTTCTCGACATGTGCTCGTCACTGATGTTAATCCGAGACTTAGTGATCCACCGTTTGTGCTTCGTTACTACAACAGATCCGTCTTTATAGAATGGACGAGTCCCTGCAAAGTATACCATGTTGATTCGCTTTTCAGATTTACTTGGTTTAGTTACTTTGTAGAATTTGTATCTTTATCTTGAAATTGTGTATCCCTCTTTCATATGAAATGAAGATTTTCGTTTCAACAAAAAAAAAAATCTTTAATATTGATCTAAGGAAAACGAAACATTCGATAATTGTGGTTATATTATATTCAATTGCTACATATTATATTCAGTATATTTATAAAATTTTGACCTCTAATGGTAGAATACTTTGGACTTTTATGCGATACATACACACATATATACATATTTATTTATTTATAAAATTTTCATCTTCCACGTGTTTTTTGAACTTACTAAAGAACACTCGTTCCAAACGAGCTATGCACATATAAAACATATGATCATTTTGCTAATATGTACTTCAGTTCATAACTAATTTTATCTTTAATTAGTTATTTGCATATCGATGATCATTTACGTACAATAACTCAATTAGGTTTAAACTCGCTTCAGATGTGCTTCTTTTTAACACCATTCATTATCCTTCGGTTAGGGAATGGAAAATGCAAGCACAATTCTCACGATTTTAAATTTCCCCTCCTCTTTGCACTCACAGAAATTTCGGATATTTCGAAAAAAATTCCACTCCAATTTTCTTTACCCCATTTTCCCTCCCAACCAAAGTTACCTAACATAAACATGTAGCTGGTGAAACAGCAACTGTACCTGCGTGTAAGGCGAGGGCCTCGTGAAGACGACTGATCTATGGAAGCTCCTTATCAGTCGTCGAGAACAAAGAAGAGGTATATGAGCAAAGCACATGCGTTGACAGTGATAACAGTATGATGCAAGATGCAGTCAGAGGAACAGATTGGTGAGAACATCTGGATTCAGCTTGTGGTTGGATGAAATCTGACCCAATTGTCTAGCCAATTCTCCGACCACCCGATCCATGTAGAGCATGTAGAGACCATTGCTGCTTTCCAAAACTCCCAGGGCTTTCCGGGCGTGAATAATTGAAGTCAACCACTCTTCAAACAACACTGCATGAAGAACACTTAACGCTTACTATATCAAAGAGCTTGATATGCTTATAGTCTTGGAGCCGAACCTTGTTGTGCATAATCATCAAGGATTGCGGCTCTAGTATCTCAGAGCTAAAGCGAAGTTAAAGAGCAGTATAAGATGCAAGCAATGCATAAAGTACACTCACACTGGTCAAAATTTTCATCCCTTGACCATGTTAGCAAGTAATCAGATACCAAGAATTCGAGAAGTTGAATTCTGCATGCACAAGAGTCAGTAATTGAATTACAAACATGCTGAACCAACAATAATATCTAAGACTCCTCAGTTCATAAATTCCACCAAAAAAACATGCTCTTAGTTCTGGACAGCATCACGTTTAGCCTATGAAGTTCATGAAAGACCATATGCCCTGAAGCGATTATCCGCTATGTTATGCCAATAGGATGCAGGTAATGGATCCCGTTTGACCAATCGTCTGATGTGTACTTGTGTCACGTAAGTCCATATATTTAAAGGCAAAAATGTTTAGGAGTCTAGGTAATTTAATATGATCTGCTATAGGAGAAGTCACGGTTGATTTACTCACAAGATGAACATATACTGATGCAGGTCTGGAAATTTATCATCAAAAGGATCCGAAAAGAGTACACTTTCTGCTATGACAGGAATCTTTTGAGAAACTGCGACTAGTGCTCTTTGTCCGAGGTAGACCGCCTTTCCTAGTTTCCGAATTAAATGCTGAACATAGAACTGCACATCATTGCCAATGTCATCCCGCCCTAAAACAAAATGATGCAGCAGATGAATAAATATTATGAGTCACTGACAACAAAATGGAAACACCAATAATGAACTGTAACTGAGGAAAGCAAACATTTGCAGTATATATAACTGTGCACTCATCCATCAAAATATATTGTCAAACAGTTTAGGGTATCCTAAAATTACAGAAGAGATGCATTGGAATCAGACAGACTTACCACCATCTCCTCCGGAAAGAGAGGTCATCCTTCTAACCAAACGCAATATCAAACTGTTCACAATACCTTCGATGCTTTCCATATTCTCTTTCACTGATAATAGATTCTTCAATGAAGCTTTAGGAGAGAAAATTGTTAGAAAATAAGCAAGAGGGCCAGAAAAGGCATCTGGCAGGAATGCCAAATTTCATAGTCAATCATCTTCAAAAATTTCCATCAGCAAGAAACCTGGACAAACTAACATCAAATCATTGAATTTGACCTCAAACCTCCTGAAAGTACTTCCCACAATTTTAGGGCCAAATAGATATAACCACACATTTAACCACCTTGCATAAAACCATGATTAATTCATTCTGAACTTTTTATAGCACAAAATCCTTTACACCTTCAAATTCGGGCCGCTGGAAACTTACTTGCGCACATCTCTCAACTTGTAATAATGACACAGGGGCAGCAAATAACATTCACCATTGCGGCAGACTGCCCAATTCATAGACCACCATGTGCAGACTCTAATAGATATATGTTCAGGGAAGATAATAAATCTCTCTTTTACTTTTGATACATTATTTGACTTCACGACTGAGTGTTTAGGTGTTCCTCTAGACTTCCTCAACTTATCAATGAACCAGCAACACAACTTAAGGGGAAAAGAGAAGGAAAGGTGCAGTTACACATGCTATCAAAGGAGTAAGCAGAAGCATTGCTGATATAGAACGCGGAGAAAATCAGTTAATGGGGCCACAAGACCCAAAATTGAATGTGGCATTTTTGGATAATGAAATTGAGAAGCGAAGGTGAATGCAACTTAAAGAAAGTTCAGGAATAATTTTGCAAGCACTCAATACCTAGTATGAAGTCTACAGCTTGATGTGACCAGTTAGCAAAATTATCTTCCTCAACCTATAAGAAAATGAGTCTGACACTATTCATTCGAGATAAATAGTATGAAGTCACAGAGCAGAGAGAAAAATCTCACAGATGAAACAGTGTCACATAGCTCCACAAGAAAATCAGCAGCAGCACAAAGATGGTCCAGTTCATCTATGGTTGTCACATCTGAAATTGAAGTGTAAGATGCTATAGTCATAAAATAGCATATTCATACTGCTGAATTCGTGGGTTAATAAGAATTATATGTCTATAAAGGGAAAGGCCAACTACAGACGAATACTCAAAAGTCCTTTGAGGGGAAGGAAGAGCAGAACATATTGAGCTTTTCAAAGTCAATCATTGCACCAGTCGCTCAAGTTCGAATCTAACGGTTCTTCTCAATTATTAGGTTCCTTAATTAAGCAAGACCGAGACATAGTAGCAACAAGTGCATAAAATCCTCCATCATTACTCTTGCCCATTCACTACCAGTACCAGAAGCCATTAGTGAAGTTACCATATAAGCTGTATAGTGCAATCATTCGACTCTAAGCTTGCTGGAGTTATAATGATCAACCAAAAGAGGCACCTGATAGATGCCGGTGCTGATGCGAATCATCTCTTCTCCTCTTACTTTCCCGGTACCGCACTGCAGAGTAAGAGAAGCAAAGAAGTCCTTGCGATCATCGAAACTCAAAGTGGAGCCACATCACGATGATTAGGATAGTAGTGAAGGCAAACCTTGCCTGAGAAATCTCCGGCGAAGAACATCGCTGAATCGATGATCAGAGCCGTCTCCAAGCCGGTCGGGGCTCAGCTTCCCCAAGTCGTTGAAGAAATAGCACTTGCAGGAAGCGACTTGAGGAAATGCAGCGGAGTGCGATGCTTCTGGCGCGAAACAACCGATCAAACGGAGTTTCAGATCATGAAATTCAACCTATAAAAAAAGCAAAGACAAAATTGGGAGCGGAGAGAGAGAGATTCGAAGAACACGAACCTTCTGCTTCCTTGAGATCCTCTCTAAGCCTCAGGAGCTCCTGCTTTCGCTCCTTAGCCTGAAAACGACAGGAAACAACAGCGACACATTACTTCCAGTCAGAGAGGAAGATGCGACGAAGGCGATTTGAGCGAAGTAGGAGAGAGAGACCTTTCGCTTCCATCGCAGAACGTCGGATTCAGGAGGAGGAGGAGGAGGAGATATGCGGTTCTTCAGGAACTTTGAACGCAGAAGGGAAATAGCGACGGCGAGCTTCAGTTGGTCGTCGGAGTTCTGCGTCGTCGGTGGCGATTGATGTTGCCGTTCGCTCGAACCAGACATATTCGCTCTAGTCGCTCGACGAATGGGACGCGAGAGCGGGAGACGATCTTGAGAATACCTTTCTACACCTTTTTTGAAAGCTTTTGGTCGTTTCTGGACCGGCCGGTTCTCTGTTCCCCGGTCCAACCGTTAGGCATTTTCGGCCCGTATTCTAACTGGGCGGGCCTGTCCAAGCCCATAAAGAAACGGGCTCGGACCCATTTCGCTCCAGTCGGAGCTCCGAATTTTCAAAGCCTCACTCCCTCACCATTGCTCGAGAAAAAGAGTCGTTGTGGATAAGGAAGACGATGTCTGCAACTGCGAGTGCGCCTGTGATGAAGACGATCTGAACAAAGAATTTTTGTTCGCAGTCGCAAAGCTCTCTCGCGACGACGCCATGGCTGCTGTCACCGGCAGCTTCACCTTCAAACCCGTCCTCACGAGCTCCAAGGCGACGACGACGTCTCCGCCTTTCTCCCTCTCCTCGCTCGAGTCGTCGAAGCTCTTCGGACCCCGCCTCTCCGAGGCAACGAGCCTCCCCAAGTGGTCTCTCGTCCTCGCCCCCCGCAGCCTCTCCGTCGCCTGCCGTTACGGCGGCGGCGGCGGAGGATCGCGCTACTCGGGTTCGGGAGATTGGAGGCGGTCCCGGCAGAGCGATTCCGATGACGATCAAGCGCTTGATGTATCCACTATCAGGTGAAGTGCACCGAGTTTCTTTTCTTTGGATGATTTGTTTCAGCATGTCTGCGAAATTTGAAGTGAAATCGGATTGAAGTTCGAAATGATGGTGTTCAACGTCCGTGTGGTGCATTGATGCAGGTCGGCTACTGTACGGTTGATTGACCAGCGGCAAAATATGGTGAGTTGCTTTCCTTCTTCCTCTTTTTTCCCTTTGGGTCTGCATTTTGGATTGAGTTAGAGGTAAGAATCATTGTCTTCATAAGTGTCCTTCTTCCCCCTTTTTCAGGACTGTTTTAGTTCCTATTGTATGCATGTTCTTGTTAAAGCTGTGGCTTATTGAGTTATATTTTGGTGTAGGTTGGGGTGGTGTCTAAAAGTGAGGCAATTCAGATGGCTGAGGATGCTGAGCTCGATCTGGTATGAATTATAGTTGTCAAATTCTTCAACGTTTTCTTTTCTTAATCTGAAATCTGATGGGAAGATATATGCTAGAAATTCGATGCAAACGTAGCTCCTGCTTGTGTTTCTTCTCTATCTTATTGTGCTGATAGCATTTACCTTGAAGTATTATATTTTAGATTTATTCTTGCAACAGAATTGGTGGAGCGCTCCAAATTTTATATTTTGTTCTTGGAGAGTAGTTGTCTGCTTGTATTGTTTTGAGTCGGGGTTGGCCAAAGATGTAAAATTTTGGAATCACATATAAGAAATATGCCTAACTACAAGCAGTGTGTTGTGTAATGCTCACGAGTTGAGCGTATTCAGTGCTTGGATATTAGCTTTCAAAGAATCCATTATTTTATTTTTAATGGTCGTGAATGATGTATGAGAAGCTAGTCAACTTTTAATGTGTATGCAACAGCAGTATTTGACACATGATGAAAGAAAATTTCACTTGGAAACTTGGAAGTTGTGAGTCCACACTCGGATTAGTTTGTCAGAATTTTTTCCGCCAATGAAACACTCTATCTTGGGGAATCTAGATGCCAAAGGTACTAATTTCGTTTTGGTCAGCACCTGAGGGTTGGCTCTGAGGATTGGACATAAGATCAACTTTTGTCTATCACAAGATGCATTAATCTGAATAGATGCGATTACCTTACTAATCCACTCTATACCTTTTTAATATCATGGTTGTATATTTTGACTAATTAATTGGGGATTGGAGTTTTGCAATTGCATGTATGCATGAGCAAATTGACTTGTCCTGCAAAGATGCATTTAGGATATCAGAGTTTTGACCTCCCAAGTTTTTCTCATGGAAAAGATTAGCAATGTCTTTCTTTTGGCTGCTTAAATGCAGGTAATAGTGTCCCCTGATGCGGATCCCCCAGTGGTCAGAATCATGGATTACAAGTATAGACCTCAGATGTCCCTCTTCATATTCTTGAAATGCATTAGACATTTAATGTGAAATACTGTCAATACACTTGTTTATTGAAGCAACGTTGAATGTTGATTGTACCACATTATATTTGATGTTTACATTACCTCGTCTTGTTTTCTGAACTTCGGTTAATTTTTGCAGTTATCCCAATTCTGCTATGTGCTTATTCCAGATAAAAAGTTCTAGCCGTCATTTTTTTTATCCTAGTAGTTGTAGGTGAAAATTCTAGCCGTCATTTTCTTATCCTAGTAGTTGTAGGTTAAAATGCTAGCCGTTATATTCCCATAAAATGAAGATTGAAGACATTTCTTTGTGTTTTTCCCTTCATACTTGGTCTTGTTTGGTGTTCTGACTGAACTTCCTTTATGTATTCACTCGTCAGTGATAATTGTGATTATGCATATCTTTTCTTACGGTTTGATCGTCCTATTTAATCAACACTAATTTTCCTACTCCTCTTTCTTCCTTTTTGTCTTTATTTTTATTCGTTAGTGTGTTTGGAATACTTTCTGGTCTTTTCATGATAATGAAGTTTTCAGAACCTAAGCTCGCTAAGTTTCTGGTTTAATTTAATGTTATAGTGATGTTTCTTAGCCAATTTAACATTATACGGGAAAATTGGTCATTTGAAGATTGATTTAAGCTGTCACATGTGGCAAATTATGTTATCAAAATTCCAGGAAAAGCCCTGTTTTTATGAGAAGTACTGCAAATAATTGTACTGACCTTACCACTGCGAATAATTGTACTGACCTCACCTTTTGGTTTAAGAGTTTAGCCGACGTTATTTGTTTTCTAAGGAAAATCTAAGGCTACTGTTTTTCCTTCTTGGCTTTTTTTTATCCTCCCCAGGAAATTCAAGTACGAACAACAAAAGAAGAAACGGGAGCAGCAGAAGAAAAGTGCTGGTGAATTTCCTCTCTGCCTAACTTTTGGAGTTCTATAGTGATCCATGTGCAGATTCTCATGAATGATAACATGTACTGATCAAATTACCCTTGCGTTTTTAGCTAGTCGTATGGATCTGAAGGAGTTGAAAATGGGGTAAGTATTTACACTTAAATTCTAAGATATTTAACCCAACTGTATGCTCTTTTCCTTTTCTGCGTCATCTCTGCCTTTGATCTCCAGTTATTATTAGTTGCCAGATTTGCTCTTCCTGTTTTCGTTACAGGTTATTTGGTACAGTTTAAAATGGTCGTTAAGAGGAAGTCTACTCATGATTTTAAATGTTACTTTCGAGTGTCCAGTCTATGCAAATAAATGAGGTATTAACTGATTTGGTTAATCCTCTCCACATACATAAGAATTTTTGTTTTACTCTTTTCGGCTGAAATTTTTTGTGGAGAATTATAAACAGAGTGCGGGTGGTAGCAACACTTATGTATACTGAGTCAGTGTGTGTTCATTGAGATTCTGCCCATGTCTGTCTCCCCAATACACTGGTCTGTCATCTAATTGTGTGGCAATTTCGTGGACAGTTACAACATTGATCAACATGATTATTCTGTACGTTTAAAAGCAGCACGGAAGTTTTTGAAAGATGGTGATAAGGTTGGTTGGATCATTCTTTACGATGTTGGCACATGTTGCTTATACATATACTAATATAATGGGACCTTTATGTGTGACACTTTTTATAATTCTTGCAGGTTAAAGTTATAGTGAACTTAAAAGGTCGTGAAAATGACTTCAGAAATAATGCCATTGAGCTAATCAGACGTTTCCAGAATGACGTTGGGGAGGTATTTTCCTATTCATGCACTTCATGGGATGTATATGTTCAATAATTTTGGCTGTCAAACAAAAAAAAACTCCTTACACTTTCCCGTGAAGAAAAGTTCCTGTCTGATGCGCCGAAACCCGGGACAAAGCCATGTGCGAATCCCGAAGGGGCAAGCATGTGGAAACGAAAACTTATACTCATAAAAATTTATTGGTGTTATTATTATTATTTTTTGGGACAGAGTATGCCCTTATATTTTGTCGATATATCAATTAACTTATAATATCAGAAATGTCAAAGTAGAGCAAAATCAAATTTAACTGGGTATTCAAAACACTTGTCATGACGATGTCATTTTCCAGAAATGTCGAAGTAAAGCCAAATCAAATTTAACTTGGCATTCAAAACACTTGTCATGACGATGTCATTTTCCCGAAGGTACTTATAGGCTGACCATTTTACTATGTGCAATTTTCACTATTTACACAACTCGGTACATTGACATGAATCTGGGTTTTTGGTGTGTCCAAATAGTTCTAATTTGATGTTGACTATACCACACTTAATCTCCGGTTGCGATTTCGTCGGTTTGCGAAAAAGCTGGAGTGCAGCTTTTGCGGACAGTTTATATCTGGCAAATGGGTTCGAGTAACATATTTGAACGTTTTGTCATGTGTCCTTTTATAACCTCGGGGCTTTTGAGTGGTGATAATATATGCAAGAAATCTCTGAAGAAGAGATTTGTCCGTTTCTACAGATTAGTACTTATCTTGGTCAAAAGCTTAACAATTATTCTGCATATTCTACCTTCCTATGAGTTTCCACTTTGGCTAATCATGGACATGAACCTACAGCTTGCAACCGAGGAGAGCAAGAACTTTAGAGAGAGGAACATATCCATTGTTTTGGTCCCAAATAAAGCTATTCTGCAGAAAGGTCAAGACCCACCAAAGAAACAAGATAAATCATCTGCCAATGAAGTCTCAGCCGGCATATGAGAGCCAAGCGCCGAGGTAGAAGACTCGCTAGCCATTTTTGTTTTACTTAATGTATCGATCTTTCTTTCGATTGGGAAATTTTTGTAACTTGTGTACAGTAATGTGTACAACGGCTTATTTGGAGAACGGGCTAACTGGGTTTAAAACAAGTTAGCGAAATAGCAGCACTTTGCCTGCTGGACTAGTGCTAAGTTAAATACAAATGTACTTTCAAGAAAAAATTGTCAATGAACTGTATTACCTTAAAAGCACAATTATGAAGCAATCTCTTGCCAATGGAGAGAATATAGTCCATGCACTTTGATTTATTTCTCTTCCCCAGGAAGTTCTACTTCTATGTATCGTATTCCCATTGTAGCATTCCTATATACCAAACAAACGGGGCCTAGAAGAAGGTTGGACAAGCAGATTTACGTGCCACTTGATTAAAAGGAGCGACACGACGAACAAGAACAAACGATTACATTTTTCTGAAATTAATCGTTTGTGTCGCATATGAAAATGAACGAAGGATGTTTACGAAAATATTTCAATTGTATTGTTATCGATATTGAAATATTTTTCATTGACTAATTATTCCAAATGATACATACGATCATTTATGGGAAAATATTTTTCACTTCATTCATTTTCTACGAAACAAAGGAAACCTAAACCTCAACTTACAAGTTAGGGGGTAAATCCCAAGCATAAAAGTCGAATGGTGACGTGTGTGAGGGTTCACAAAGAAAATAACCAAACTGGCAAGTTCCACGAGTAGCTAAGTAGATCCTTCCCATTTAGGAATTCTATATACCATAGCATTTATATTTCATGTCACGTTGGCGATCTATACTCATCAGGTTGGCTACTTCCCATAATCGAGCCGGCCATTGCTGATGGACTTCCGATCTGGAAAAAATCTGTCATTTCTAATGTGTTTCTAGTTTCTACGTCTAATTAAACTGCGATTGTTTCCTCTTTCTTGAATCCATATTACAAATATCGTTTTCTCTTTTATCCACTGTGCTTCCGCTTGATGTCGAAGGATTGAATCCAACCGAACTAATGACAAACTAGAAGCAAAGTGATTTGGCTCGGATTGTAAACTTCTTCAGTGGTCTGATTTGGGTCCGGACTGAGATTTTCCCAAATCACGAGGTTCAACTTGGTCCAACATACCTCTAAATCAAGGTAAATCGAACCCTGAACCAACCCATAGGGCACGGTCAGTTACTGGAGGAGGAAACTCCCTAAATGGCGACTCTTTCATGTCTTGACTTCGCACCATCGCCGGCTCGTGGAGATCTAAAGCCATTGTATTCGGCCCGGGACATAGCTTTTGCTAGAGCTCTTGCAATTGGGGACTTGTGATTACAATCGGACGTCTAGCGACTGAAGAAGAACATCATAAATTGTGATGGTCATCGAATCGCTAACTTGCCTGTGCCTTAAAAACCACGAGCAAAAAAATCTACACATAATCATCCCTTTCTCATTCCTAAATTTTTTGCTTTGGGCGTATCATCAATTTCCAATCCCTTTGCTCTCTCTGCATTGCTTTTCCTAATTATGCTCAAACCGTTTTGACCAAAATTACATTGTGAAGGTGGGGCTGGTGCCGCCGCCGCCGCAGAAGAGGAAAGCCTAAAAAACTAATGGAACCGGGAAAAAAAAATAGAACTAAAGGAAGAAAGAGAAAAAGGTGGGATATGAATATACAAGCGTAGACTCCCGGAACAGACCTGAGGAACGTGTTATATTAAGGACGGTGAAGACGGCAATCTCAACGGCCGGAATTGGGTGATCCTTTTCTCCAGCGTCTGCTTCAATTGCAAGAGATGTGTCCTGATGCTGCATTCCTCCACCTTTGTGAATTGACAAAAGATAAAACCAAACATCTGAGTAAGAGAGCTCACACTACGAATCGATGTTACACAAAGGTGATACAAACTCTTTAAAAGCTAGCTAGCTAGCTATCCGCCACAAAGAGATCTTTCACAAACCAAATGGGTTGCATCTTATGTTGAGCTAAGACTTGCCCTAGGCAGAGATATGGGGTAAACTTCATCAACTTCACTGAACTTTAGTAGATTTTGGATCAACTCACTATACTATGATTTCAAAAAACCCGAGGTGCCAAACTTTCAAATCTCTCTTTTTCCAATTGATGCACTTTGACCGAAATCCAGTTGGCTTTCCAACAAAACAGCATGGCAATGACGTGGCGCATTCCACAAAAATAAGTCACGTATCTGCCACGTCAGCACCTCACTAGAAAATTGACCAGCCGAAGAAATTAAAGTTGAGCAGCTGGAGTAATTGATACTAAAGTTGGTGACTTGACTGCAGAGACAGTCCGTACAATGCCTAAACCAAAATATAATCGTCCTATCGTAGCTATGAAATGAGGCTGCATAAAAGGTGGTATGCTAGTCCTCAACCTCACAATGACACATTAAAAACAGTAAAATGTGTATGAGATTATACTCTCAGTGTAAAAGCAATATGCAGCAGACTGTATCAGACTTGATGCAAACATAGAGGTAGATTCAGCGTAATATTTATGTCCCGCACCTGCATAGCAGCAGTTGAAGCCAATAAAGTTTCGCATTGATCAAGCATTGCCCTTTCACGTGCTGCTGCAAGAGCTAGTTCGGATACCAATTCATTCATTTCTTCAACCTGTAAATTCAGGGACAAGAAGAGGGAAATGATGTTAGGCCTTGCAAAACTATTTAACCGTGTTCGCAAGTACTTATGAAGAAGCTAAGAGCCTCGGACAACAATCTGAGTAACAATTATGTTAAAAGGGGTTATGATGAACATAAACATCATATAAATTCTGTAAACCCAAAGGTATATGGTTATGGAAGACAGGACAACGGGCAAGTATCCACAAAATGCAATTTCCCTCCCTAAAGATATGATTGTTCTACAGAACATGAACTACTAAACTCTGCATAATGACCAGTGGTTTGCGTTGAACTAATAGCCATTTCCCTCCCCCAAGACATGGTTCCTCTGTAGAACAATCTGATTGTGCTATAAGGTAAACCAATTAAATTGAAGCAAGCACGTAAAATCCTTCTTTGCTTCCTTTAAACTATCACAGAATGGAACTTCTTGAGGAAAGAGACCTTTCGAATAAATCCCATTCTCGAAGACCCTAGGACTCTACAAATGAGAAAAGCAAAATAATAATAACTAACAATAATAATATTAACAACAAGGTCTTACTTTTGAGAGAAGAGGATACATAGAGGATCCTGTAGCGTGCATCACATCTACAGCAGAGCAAAGAGCACCTTTCAAAGATTCCATATCTACCTGAGAATATAAATTTGCCATGATCAGATATTATAGAGATCAGTAATTATTCTTTCGAACCAACAAAATAATCTTTGGCAAATTAACATACTCTTGCTCCTCCAGTAACAGGAAGACGAAGAGTGCTAGCCTCTAAATCTTCTACAGCTCCAACTAATGAGCTAATGTGATCTTCCTCAAGCAAAGCCCATTCATCGAGGAAGGTCATCTGAATTGGTCATTAAGGATACAGGAGTCATTAAACGCCAAAATTTAAGAGTATCGTCCTGGACATTGATCTAGTGGAGTTCGTAAATAAGAATTTCCTCTATAAGTGCAGAAGTTTACAAGCTAGAACCAAAAGGCTAAATATATGTCTGAAGAGGGGTGCAAATAGAGCCGTATTTACGCTTCTTTTGCCAAGCAGCAAATTTAAAGTAAAAGTTCGTCGGACAAAAAGTACAGCAAGATTTATCAGAAAAATAAAATAATATGCATCAGAAGTCGTCCTCCTTATAATTTGATGCTAGGTATCTAAAATCAAACAGAATTTTGTCAGTCGATCAAGTAGCGTGGCCTTCTGTCAGTGTTTCCATATTTCTCAATATGGTGAAGAACTCAGACATAAACCTCGTCAAAATCAAGAGACACTCATACCACGTACTTCTTTTGTGGTATCCTTTTTAAAATAATTAAGTCTGAACTATTTTTAGTATAAACTTAAAGGTAAAAAAATTCCATAGCAGCTTCCCTTCAAAAAAGTCCACAAGCATCTTTTCAAGAAAACATCAGAAGTGCTCTTACCATATTTCAGCCATAAACAAGTAAAAACATAGAAGCGTGAAGTAGATGAGGAAATGAAATCTAAAAGCTAGTAATGGGTGAAACAACGGACTCAGTCGATGCTGTCCATAGCACGAAAGCTTCTTTAACAGAAAGTTCTTACTTGTTTATTCAGAATAGAGTTCAGCTTGAGCTCTAGCCGCATCTGCTGAAGAATAATACTCTTCATGATAACTGAATCCCAAAGCTCAATCATAGCGACCCAAACGTTGAATAAAGTCTTCTGCAGAATTTAGTCAAGTATAATGAAATCAGTGAAAGTAATCCAGAGACAGTAGGGAGTAAGCACCTACATGACTGTAAAGTATACCACTCACAGACGTTATTGTACAGGTACAAGTCGCCATTTAACACACACAGACACACATGCACGCAAGCATGCGCACGCAAATTACATATGCATATCCGATTCAAACGTTTCCATGTTTATCTGATTTTAACACTCAGTTCCATGCATCTCAGAACAGAAAGCTTGCATAGACTTCTTTTCTAATCTCATGAATAAATCTTGAGTATAAATACAAAAGGAAACAGAGTTGCTTTAAAGTTGCAAAGGAAAATCAGGCAGAAAAATAATCAAACAAAACCTCTTCCCTAAAAGCCAACTCTGGAACTCAGCATTAGCAGTTGAGTCTACCTTGTCACATCACTGTCAGGTTTTCTTATGATAAAAATAAATACTAGCTTTCTATGGAAAGAGAAGCTTCCCCATTGCAAAATCTCACTTCCATTGCTTGCATGAGCCAAAAATCACTTACATGAACACAAACTAATGCTCAGAAGCATCTTCAATGCAATAGCAGATCCTACTAATACAGATATCTTGTTGATTAAAAGTAATTTTTCATTCCCTGAAAGCATCATCACTGCCGATACAAATCCGGCTTTAGTTTCCAGAGTCAATTCGAAGCAGTTCACAGAATGGTGGAACTTTGAGCTTTCAGAGTGAATAAACACCCAGAGCTTTTTTATCAAATTTTTTTCATACTCTTTGAATCAATAGAGACATTAAGATAGTATGAATCCAATAAGGAACATATGTATCAAAGTTCAATTGCAGCCAATCATTAATTAAAAAAACTGAGTGACCATCTCACTTGGGCTGTCATAACGACTATTGGAGAGTAAACAGATCTAAGCTGGTCTTGAGTAATAATTCTGCACGGCAGTAATTTCTACAGCAAATGCTCTCTTGCCAGGGATGAAAGCTAATGCATGCTTGACAGGGATATAAACAGGCTTCCACTTAACATGAAGCCAAAAATACATATTGAGCTGATCAAGAGGCTAAATTCTTTGAAGGTAGCTATTTGAAAAAATAAGTGTTCTACCTCTGCTAATGCTTTCTGATCATGAAGTACTGCCTCTGCCCGTGCATTAGCAAATCGCCACTGCAGATATCTATTATGCATCAGCCTGAGATGATGAGCATCTTCTATAAAACCAGCACTCTTCTTCCCTTTACGAAAATCGACGATAAAACTAAGAACAGATGTTGAGCTGCTGGATTGAGTACAAACATTCGACGGTCTTATCCGAGAAGGACTTATCCCTCTAGAAGGGGGCATTGAGGGCCTTGTCTTTGATGGACTGGCACCTCTAGAAACAGAGGACGATGTGATAGATGTCCTACTCGGTGATGGTTGACGAGATCCAGGAATAGGCAAAGACTGAGATTTAACTGCAGGAGTTGATGAAGTCACTCTGTCAGCTAAACTCGTTAAAAGAAGCCTCTTCGGGCCAACGAGCAAATCATCCTCAGATGAATTTCCATCAGCCTCTCCTCTATCAGATTCATCAGTTGACAGTCGCCTTTCAGCATCACTGGTAGATCTTTGCAGAGGTTTCATCGACCCATCAGAAGAAGGCATCCTCCTAATTGTTGATAACCCATTTCCTGATATTGATGCAGAACCTCTAGTAATCTTGTCAGGAAGATCAGAGCTACTATTTAAGGCATTCAAAGACACTTTCCCACCTGTTCTACTAGGCCATCTATGTTGATCAATCAGACGAGCATTTGTACCATCAATTGGCTTAGAATTCTCGGAATGATTGGATAAATTCTTCCCTTTGAGTGGGCTTCTTTTTCTCTCTGGCGTAGGCTTTCGGAACATAGTTGGCGTTTCAGATTGCTTGTGTACTCCATTTGAAGTGGGTCTCAAGGTGCGGTCCGACGGGGTGCTACTTACAGATTTCTCCTTCTTGGCAACAGGAATGGAAATAGAATCGGACTGGAATGAAACACTCAAACTTCGCATTGTGGAAGGCCACAGACTCTCTCCTAATCTACCAGTGCTAACTTTTCTAGGTGCCAATCGCATATCTACAGATGAATCATGTACAGGTGTGGACGGACGTGAAGGTGTGGATGGACGTGAGCGTGAGGCTGGTGTCGATGGGCGGTTCCTCTCGGCTGACTGGGCTCTCTTCGGCACCAATTGAGACGGCGTACTTGCTGTCCTCGTGAGGTTTGGAGATGGGCAACGCCTAACCGAAGGGGTCGATGGAGTGGGTGACTTGAACCTTGAGCTAACTTCCCTTGTTCGAGGGCGGCGTGCGGTGGCGGCGACGGCAGCCGCATTGTTCCTTTCTGCAGGAACCAGGGGTGGTCTTGGGGTCTCCACGGTTGCGTGCTTCTGTATTGCTGGACGGGATTCACATAGATCCATTCGCTCCGTCTAAACAAACCCACATTGATGAATTCACCCATAAACTAATCCATATTTGACAGACCAAGCAGTTTTGCATCCCACATGCAACAGAATCATATCACCAATCACTCAAAAAAGAAGATCCTTTCCTCTGCAACCAGTCTGGCAGAAAAGCACAAGGGAAAAAGTAAGATACCCACAGGGGGGAAATGGCTAAGAAAAGAATAAAACCAGGAACAAATTCTGAAAACAGAGAGACCCTGTTCTGATTCACTATCAATTGGGTGCTGGATCCTTTATCACCAGTACCCCCAAATTAAGCAGATCACGCACGGGAAGAGACTTCAGCAAATGGCGAAAAAGTCATCAAAGTCGCAATTACGGAGGGCAATTCTTGAAAGCGCATCAACAACCTGCGGGTGAGAGCAATTCCCAAGATGCTGAGGCGGGGAAGAGAGGAAGCTGAAAATGCGGGATGAGGTGGGTGCGTAGGATAACAAAACGGGGGGGTGCGCTGGATGAGGGGATGCTATAGTACAAAAGCCTGGCTTATTCTCATCTCCCTTCTCTTAAAGCTCACTTTCAATAGAACAAGACTGAAAGTGATTTCAGCCATGTCTCCGCCCCACGCCCACCGTCTTCAAAAAAAAAAAAAGGAAAGGAGAAAGATTAAAAGTCTCTTAGTAAATTCTTCTCCTTCCTTAACTACGATTTTTTTTAGAAAGGGTTGAGCAAATTAAACTATTTCTAAACGATGAGTTGAGTTTTGTCCGCATCCGCAAATTATACTAATCCTTGATTAAATGGAGATTGAAGTTGCAGGTGCTAATGTTCTCGGGGGTTATCGGAAGAGACATGGCCGCCCACGTGCGAGAGAAATCATTGTCCATCCCCATGAAATTCAGAGTCTATATCACGCAAGAAAGGAGAGAGGAGAAAAATCAAACCTTTAAGTTAAAACAATTCATTAGAAAATTACCCAGGGAGCAACGCAATGTGCAGAGTCTTACATAGAAACGGTTTCTGCTTTAACCCCATTAATTATGGGGAGTAATTCCAAAATTAAGGAACGGGAACCGACGAAGTTGCGAGGAGATTATGGTTGTCGGTTAGAAAGATCAAACCAACCGAGTGTTATTTTAGCTAATTAATTGGCGCGGTGAAGAATCCAAAGGGAAAGACAAAATCGTCCGCGTTCGACAGATTCCTGCCTCCGACGTCCAGGACATATCAAACTGTGATCAAACAGTTCGATCGCCTCCGCACGTCTCAACAGGAAACTCTCAGGCATCGCAGAGGGAGAGAGATCATCGGAAGTCCGAGTTCCTAAAATAGGAACAGAGTGAATCCGATATATTCCTATATCGATAAGATCAATCGGTTAATCTACGCCGAATCCGTAGATGGTTATTATCGGAAACAAATCCAAAAGCTAACCTCGCCGATTACTTTAGGAAATAGTAATCAGACAAGCACCACGAGACCTTCAAAATGATCGAACAAATCAACCGACAACACTCGAGAGCGAGTGCCGATCGATTTGCCGTTCCAAAAAAAAAGCGGCCGTACAGGAGAAACCGAAATCCACGCGGAAACACTGACCTCGAATCGACCAAAGCACGGAATCCGATCTCCGATGCCATTTCTGTAAACGACAAAAGCCTCGGAACTCCAGGGATCCTCCGAACAGTCGGCGGAATGGCGTGAACTCTCGGCGACGATCCGGGCTCGAGGTTGCTACAGATCCGATCGCTCCAATCCGTCAGCAAGGACGAAACCAAAAGCTTCGAGCGGGAGAAGAGAAGGACGTCGGCGGATTACCGGACGGCGAGAACCCGGCTAAAGCGCAGGACCCGTTCTTCTTCGCGGAGAGAAAGAGGGAGAGAGGGAGAGAGGGAGGTGAGAGAGAACGGTTCCAACTGAGAAGAAAACGAGGTTCGCGCCACTTACTTTAATATCGACGTGGCTTTATTCATTTAATATAATATTATTATTTTTTTGGTCAAATATAATATTATTATTATTATTTTGGTCAAAAAATATAATATTAATTCGTTTTTTTTTTTTAGCCACTTACTTTAATATGGACGTGGATTTATTTATCTTAATATGATTTTAATCTATTTGTTGTTTTTTTTTTTTTCACCGGATGGGTGAATGATGAATATTCTCCCACCAAAAAAGAAAAAGGAGAAATAATTAAAAACGGTGATTATTTTTTCTGGTTAGTGTTTCTATTTGGATCTCATTGATTTTGACTGGGCCCACAAGGAAAAAAAAAAATTTCTGGGTCCCACTTTTTAGAAGTGCCAACTAGATAAAGACCTCACACTCTCTTACAATGATGAAAACTTAAGGCCGCTTCGGCCAAAAAAAAAAATTTAAGACCGCTAAGGCCTGTCTGGCAACAATTCTGATTTTGTGATTCTGTTTTCCAAAATGAAAAAGGATGAGGAACCTGTTTGGTAACGTAAATAATTTTGATTCTAAAATTTACTGATTCTATTCCCGGAACATATTTGGAGCAGAAACAAGAATAAAAAAATGATTCTTTGTTCCAGAATCACTTTTAAGAATCGCCAACAAAAAGTGAGAAGGAAGCGTCAGTTCTATCGCTCCTCCTGCCTCAGTTCATGTTCCATCTACCTAAAAAAGAACGAAGTCTCAGCTCTATCGCTCAATCAACCAATTCCTTCGCTTGTTCACCGCTCTCGTCGCTCGACCACCGCCGCCCTCGTCACATGACTCTGGTGCGTTTGATAATGATTCTGATCCTAAAATTCAATTCTATTCAGAATTGATTTTTTCTGATTCTGTTTCCTGGACGAGTTTTAGAGAATCATAACGCGTTTGGTAACTACACAACATTTATGTTCCCAGAACAGTAATGCATTTGGTAAGTGCACAAAATTTTTGTTCCCGAGAACAATTTCTCTTCCTAATTTTTTTCATTTAAGTCAAATAATTACGTCTTGTCACTATAAAATCAATCTATATAGCATCACTAATAAAATGAATACATATCATGCATAATCCATAGTTAGTCTATTTATTTCGTGTTGCTGTAATCATCTATTTATTTCATGGAATACTTGTTTCTTATAATTTGTTACGAAAAATGATATTGCTAAAACACTTTCATTCAACACAAATCTAGTGAATTTTTTTTATTTGTAAAAATTTATTTTTTATTTTTTAAAAGATATGTTTTATTTTTAAAAAATGCATTTTTAATTTTAATTTTCTTTTCTATTTTCTTTTCCTCTTTCTCCGGCGGCCGAAGATGCTGACTAGCAGCGAACCGCGGCATATGGAGGTGGTGGAGCTAGCTAGTTGAGCGACGGGAGTAGCGGATGAGCGAGGGGAGCTGGCTAGTCGAGCGTTATTCATTGAGGCTTCGTTCTCTTTTTTGGGTCGACGGAACAGAGTGAGAGCCTTCCCTGAGCATTCTCACTTAAATGTGGTTCTAGAACGATGAATCAACTTTGTTTTTATTCTTGTTTCTACTCCAAATCCATTCCCGGGAACAGTATTAAAGAATTTGAAAATCAAAATCATTTAAGTTACCAAACAGGTTTCGTATCTTTTTCTGTTTCGGGGAAAGTAACTAGTTAAGAGCTTGACTCATATTTTTTGGGGGGTTTCCTTTTCTTTCATTTTTTTTTTATGTAACCTCATCTTTACACTTTATAGTCACAAGTATATTTTATAATAATAAACGCTAAACATGTATTGACAAAGAAAATCTCTAATATTATCTCAGAAATAATCATGCACGTGCATGAAAATTAGTGTTACTTAATAGAAGTCCGAGGAAAGGTCAAAAGTATGCCTCAACCTTCACCCAACACCTGATGGTCACTTACATTGCAAGCTCGTTTTAGCCTCTTACTTAACGTTTGGTTGGTTTGGTTTTTCAATTTTTTGTTAGTGCTTAGGAATAGGGTGAATGTGATAAAATTAGGATTTGGGGGATGAACGTTTTTCGAAAGAAAATAACATTTTTGTAAATAGGGATATGGGGACAATTAATGCGGAGGTACAAAGCGGTCTCCAAAAGTAGAGGTATGTAAGGGGTGCATGAAAACCTTCTAGGAACAGAATTTCTGTTCCAAACCTATTTCTGGAACAGGTTTGGAACGGAAACTCGTTTGGTAACGTAATTCTAATTTTCTATTTCTAGAACAAAAAGTTGTTCCAAAAATAGATTTGGAACAACTTTGAGAAACAAAAAATTTTAATTTCTGGGAGAAATAGAAATAGAATTTCTGTTCCAAGCAGCATGCCGCCGTCGCCGCCTACTTCTATTTTACAAGTAGAAATTTTCAACTGTTATCAAACGAACTTATGTTCCAAGATGATAAATTTATGTCGTTATCAAATGTATTTTTTTGGCTCAAAAACTCATCCAGAACTAGAAATAGAAAAATCTATTTCTATTCCAGAAACCTATTTTCTGGAATATAATGATTTTCATTCACCCCTAAGTAGTCAATTTGGTAAAATGTGAGGTGTGTTTTCTATGTTTTCTGAGAACATTCTGCATGAACATGTGTCTTATTTTATATTGTGCATAATTACCTTTTCAAAATAAATTGTATAGGTATCGAATTTCTTTAAGAGAAATTTGGTGGGTCGACTTCTTTCCAAGAAAAGCCATAGGAGCTCTTATCACACATTTATGATTTATCCTCGTTATATACGACTCAAAGACATTTTAACCAAGAATATTCCGGGAAGAGAACGGAAAATTATCTTCTTTTGTTGGCAAATGGAAAGTTCTCCTTAATATTCGCCAGAAAGTTTTAAAATTTATGAAGAATATTTAGTCATATTATTCCACACGCTTAAGCACCATTACTTTTAATGTTACTAATTTGCATTCGTTGTAAGTTTAGTGTTAACAAAATGGGTTGTCCTCTAATTCCTATTGGCAGTTATCTTTCAAAAGTGAAAGATTAAGTTGCGTTAATAAAGTATTTCATTATAATTAGACGCTTACTTTTCGACTTCCTATTATTTTAGCATCGGCCATGTCACGCAAGACCGCCAGCGTCCAAGTCACCATTTTTCTGCCTAAATTGGCAGGATAGACTCATTTGGCACAATTCGAAAAAATTTAAGACTAAATTGGCATAATTTAAAGGTTTAGGACTGAATTGGCACAAATGTAATCGTTTATGACTTTTTTTTGTACTTTTCCCCATACGATTGCAATTGAGATTTTTCACAAAGTTTTTTTTTTTTAAGATAGTTTGAGTGCAAATGATAATTAGTATTCTAAACCAAACAATAATTGTGCATATAGATATATGAATAGCTTTTTTTATTATATAGAAGAATAAATATCCCAATAATGTGGGAATCACTATCTTATTATATGATAATTGACAAATAGGTAGATATACATAGGTACTTTAAAAAACTAGGAGCTAGTTTTTTTTTTTCTATATTCGGCCATGCAATTATTTTCACACGCCATTATTTACCAAAATATCCCATAATACATTCAAAAAGCACTCTAATTAAATTTTATTATGATATCTAAATATCAATAATTATCCTAATTATTCTCTTTCACTCACCCCTAAAAATCTCACTACTTTTGCAATCCCTTCTCTCTCCCCTTCACCTCAATCCACAACCATTTTCTTCGAATTTCGCTTGTGTACGCATATGGCTTTAGTCCTTATCTACATCTATCTATCTATCTATCCATCTATTTATCTATCTATACTGTTTAAGCACAGTATGAGTGTCTCGTTCTTTCAATTTCATAAGTTCCATTACATAAATGGGTAAGACTAAAATCAATCGAACTTCGGAAATTCTAATGTGAAATATAATTATTCTCCACATATTGTGGCGGTAACTTCATCCACATGATACTTTAGGTATTAGTTGCATGAACAAATATGATCGCGCCCGACTCGAAAAATACTATAGTCAACCCAATGTCTAACTGAGAACTCCAAGGTTATAGGGTCCGATAAAATCTCGTTACCTTGACTCAAAAAAAAAAAAATTTCCTAATCAATTAGAACGATTGAAGTTTGGAAAATATTTAATAATTTTCACGGAACAAACGGGACGTTGATAGCGTCGTCATATCGCGTTAAACCGGCAGCAAAAAGCAAGAAGATATTATTGGAAGTGCTGCATTAAATTTCACCACATGCAGCATTCAAAAGCATAGAAGAAACCCCTCCCATTTGATCTGATCTCCGTCTCGTCTCCTTCCGGGTGGTCCAGTACAATGGGGCACGAATTGAAGAAGCCTCGAGCAGTTCGTGTGATGAAACTGAGCAAAGCCATGCATTTGCATGCTTTCTTAGGCTCCGTTTGTTTCATGGAAAATATTTTTCTAAAAAATATTTTCCTCAATTTCCGGTTTTTGGAGGCCGAAAAATGAGTAGTCAACGGAAAATATTTTTCGGTCAACGCACAAAAAAACCTTCTAAACTGAGGAAAATGATTTCCGTTTTTTCGGAAATGGAAATCATTTTCCCCCTCTCTGGCGTTGCTGCTTCTTCCTCTCTTCTCGTCTCCAGAGCTTCATTTCCCGTTCTCTCTCTCCTCCATCACCGACAGTCTCTCTCTCGAGACAATCCCCTCCATCGCCGGACCCACCCCCGCTCCGACCGATCCTTCCTCTCCCCTGCTTGGCGCCTCCCTCTCGAGCGCCAATTTCGTCCTCCAGCCCCTGATGCTTGCCCTCAATTTCGCCTGCAGCAAGATCGTGGTTCAATCTCTTCTCACTCAACCTCGCCTCGATGGCCTCCTCCTCGCTCCTGCCTGACACACGCCCTGCAACAGCCTGAAAATCAAGCCCAAACCTCCACGAGCTCGCCAGATCTGGCCTCCGCCTCAAGCAAGGCCGAGTTCGAGGCGATGAGGCGAGCGTTCGCCAAATCTGGCCCCAGCCTTGTGAGACGGCCGCGGCTTGGGACGACGCCGATGGGGATGATTCGAAGGAAGGCTCGAGGATCGAGGCGGCGGAGGCGGAGGAGGGCGAGGACGACGATGGGGTGAGGTCAAGGTCCGGGTGAAAGCGAGCTTGGCGTTGGAAAAAAAAAAGATAAAAGATAAAGATAAATAATTAAAAAAATCGGTTTTAAAAAAATAAAAATAATGAAAATAATAAACAAAAAATATATTAAAAAGAGTGGATGGAGAAAAATCAAATCTCATTTTCCATGTCAACAGAAAACATTTTCAGGAAATTTTTCATATTTTAGTCAAACACCCGGAAAACATTGTCATTTTCCTGGAAAATAACTTTCCGGAAAATATTTTCCGCAAAACAAACGGAGCCTTGAACTCTGAACCGAAACAATACTTCTTCGATAGGCGTCGGACCTCAGGGTTCTTTACACACGCCAGCCGGCCGAATAAATGCAGACAAAAGCTCACAGTTTTTATTGCAGATACGTCTGTTTTATCGCTGTCTTCTGGTTTTTTTATCGATGGGAATGATGGATATTCCCGCTGGCTCAAGATGCTGATTGTGATGGGGAACGTGAGTGTGAGACTCGGTAGTAGAACAAGGAGACAAAGCGACGAACATCTTGGCAATCTACTATCTCTCTGGAAAGGACAAGATTCGGGTGCTGTCGGAGCAGCAGCATTAACGTTGTGGTCGAGCTCTTACCGGCGGGTCACGCAACAGCACGTAGTAGTCATCATATTCAAGAATACCCACCACGGCAAACCCTAACCCTAGCTTGGATCTCTCTCCCCCTCAGCCTCCCAAGGTTAATTTGCTGCCCACCCCCCCACGGAGTCGTCCTCCTCCTCGTCGTGGATGCTGCCGCCTCCGGTGCCATCGGCCGGTGTCGAGCCTCCAAAAGACGTCTTTGCAAAAGAATCATAATTACGTGGACGTTGTTGTTCTTACCTAGTAAGAAGAGGATCGAATGGACATATTTAATCCCTCAAAATAGAGAGATCGGGTCTTTCTCGCATCTCACGACTCACTTAGTTTAACTCCTTTTAAATTCGAAACTTTCGTAACATTCGAATATTGACATGTAGATTGTTCATTAGAGAAGTTGAGGGACGCGACAAGGATTTAATTTTATTTGCTAATTTTCGTTTTTCTCTTATGATTTCCAATTTACAGTGACGTCGACTAATGATATTCTTCGCCTACGATAACCCAACTATCTTCACGGGATGATCACTTGGAACAGCGTGACCACTCGATCACGTGACCGTCACGTGCCATTTATTGATGCGGCCACTCGTGAAATCGACGTATCCGCGAGCTGCTGAGGGCTAGACAAAAGAAAGAAAGAAACCAACGTGTTGCGAAGTGTATTAAAATTAATGGACTAAATATCATTGTTGGTCCAAAATTACTAATTGTTGCCTTGTTGGGTACCGAGGCTTGGAAATTTAAATAAGCTCTGATACCATGTGAAATTTTGTGGGATATTTGCCTACTGTTATAAAAGCTTAAATTGTTAGATGTGTGCGTGATGTAAGATTAAGATGTTCTGTCACCCTAAAAATCTACTAATGATGGCCCCGAAAAGTTATTCATTTTCTAAGATTGGAACTCATGATCGTGCTTCTGAAGGTGCTCAGATTAGTCTGAATTTGATTGCTAAGCCAATTTGAGGACTCTAGCTATCGACCTTTAAAGATGAGAAGATATATCGTTTGGTATTCGCTATAATGCCATTCATTTGGAAGAAATAGAATCTTAGTAGTAATAATTGGAAGATATATCGTTTGGAATTTTCATTAGGGTTTTAAAAAAAGTTATAAAACCCTAATGCCTAAACACTTTTTTTAAACTTAGATACGGCAGCAATTAAGCTCCGCTTGTTTTACCGAAATTGAATTATTTAAAAAATATTTTCCTATGAATAATCGATTGTATCACTTGCAAAAGCGAACGACCGAAATATACGAAAATATTTGGATATGAAATAATGTCGATGATGAAATTAGTTATAATAATACAAGTAATTATTTTTAGAAAAATATTTTTTTAAATTATTTATTATTCGCAAAAAAAATAAAGGGAGTTTTAAGTTAGGGACACGTGTTGTGATCGAGCTCGCGGATCGAGGAATAAACGGGCGAAGAAAGAGTCGGTTTCGGTGTGACTTTGAAAATCCAATCCTTTCCTCTTGTCCGCACGCAATCTTTGTTTGGGTGACCGAATTGTTGACTCGGCCGCCGCCGATTGGCCCACATTTCCTCGGAATCGTAGGATCCCACCAGTCTTCGTCAAACTTCCACAAATTTTTTTTTTTTCGTGTGCAAAATTTTAAGGTTGTCGTTGGAGATCCGAGGTTACGTGAAATCGCGTGTAAAAGAGACCAAAACGAGAGGAGACGGTTATGCAGTTTTCAAGACGCCTCGGTTCACGGCCTGTTTTTGTGGGAGTATCTGGAGATCTCGGTCAATCCAATGGACTTAGCTCCGCTCCGTTTGTTTTGCGAAACACGAATGATTTGAAAAATATTTTCTTAATAATAAGTCAAGAGAAAATATTTTCATTATAGACAATAATATATGTCTAAATATTCTCAATGACAATGAAAATATTTTTTATTCATTCATTTTTTTAAGCGATACGAGCGATCGTTTTTCGAAAAATATTTTTCAAATCATTCATTTTCCGCGAAGTAAACGGAGCCCTAAAAGTTAAAAATTCAAATTGACTACATGCAAATTCATGTGGTAACTTCGATTCGATTTTTAATTTGGACGATCTTCCATCAACTAATCGATTCTTTGTTGCTCGAAGGATTGCCCTTGAGAGAGGTCGATGACATTTTTAGCAAGTCTTTCATTTCTATTTTTTTTTCCTTTATTGTTTACACATGCATCTCTGCCCATTTTACGCGACTTTTACTTTTGATTTTTGGCTTTTTATGGGATAAATCGTATTCGATATTGACATGTGGAATTGTTGGGAAAATATCGGAGGAAATGGAGTAACAATGTAGTCAAACTTTAAGGCATGTAATCACTCTTTTTTAGGATCAATTTGCCCCACGAAGTTACTATAGGTTTCTGGCAAATTCCCTTCAGGATACGACAAAGTCACGATGAGAATACTGGATAGCAATTCTAGTAAATCTCCTAAAACTCTTTGTGAAACAATGAAAAGATGGATGTCTCTCTTTTGAAGGAAAACGAAAAATGAAAAGGAACTACATAAAATGAACAGAATTGTCCATTTTATAATACGAATAGAACACACCTCTTGGTGTCCGAACTGCCCATACGAACAAATCCATTCATGTCCGAATAGTCATAAATAAAAATAATAATAATTATTGATTAAAGCTTATTATAATCGCACACCCGTACGCGGGCATGGTGAGCCATTTCTCCATTTGAAAGATTACAATAGCCTTCTCATATTTAAGGTGTCTTGCACTCTCTCATCCCTTCTACGTGGGACAAGAAAAATACCTTATTTGTTTGTTTTACAAACAAACATCAACAGGAATAACAGAACCAACTTCTTCATAGTTTTTTTTTTTTTCTAAACTTAACGAGGAATTTTATTTTGTCGACATGAAAAAGAGAGTCGAGGGTAACAAATAAGTGCGAGCAAATAGGCCGGACTTTAATTATATGTAGGCTTATCGCTAGTGAAATACACTTATACAGACTAACCTCGGGTCGTGATGTTGATATCCATGACAATGAATTCAGTTCTTACAAGTAAATGTGCCCTAGAAAAGGTCCCGCCTTTTTCTCGGTACCCTTTTTCGCAATTTCCGAACTGAAAGAACACAAATCCGTCACTTACCATAATTTTCAGCCGATTAAAAATCGTTTGTTTTTCATCTTTTTTATTACATGCCTTGATTTATTCGGCTCTATGGCTTATGGTCCCCTCTCAAAATGCAAAATCTAATTTTGATTCTAAAAAGGGAAATTCTAATTTTGATAAGTACAAGAAACTCATTTTCAGTTAAGGAAAAGAAAAAGAAAAAACATGTGATAGCACAATGAGAAAGTTACGCTTATGCACCTGAGGCCAATAATAAATCTCAAATGATACTCTATGCCATATTTATTTAATATTTAATTTTTGTCTTACAGAAAATCGCAAACATTTCTTTATAACACATTTGTCTCAAACTAATTTTCGTCTCACAAGAAATCTCAAAGCGGTATTCCAGACCTAAGTCCACCCTTCGTTAAAGTACGCACATGTCAACGTACATAGGTTTTTACATGTCGGATCTGTCATTCTTCATATCAGAGCCATTCAGCAAGCGTCTGCAATGTGTGTCGGCATGTACGCATCTCAACAGGACGACAAAATGCTAAACATAAGTAGATTTAGATCAAGGATAACCCGTTTGAGTTTTTTTTGTAAAACGGAATTTAGTTTGAGGTGCCATTTCGAAATTTTTTGCTGAGACGGAAATCATTTTGAGGTAAATATGTTATGAGGTACCGATATGAGGTTTTTAGCGGGCTTAACTTCTAATTGGACCTCATTTTTCACTGAGTTCTCCATAGAAACTTCTAGGGCAATGCGAGGATAATATGGTGTTCTATGGTATAATGAATGATTAATTTGGTCACAAAGCATGGATATTCATGGTATTGATTAGCCACAAAGCAAGTTAAAACGGCGACGTATTCCCCTACGTGCATGTGTCCCTTTCCTTCCAAGCTGGCTTTCGCACGCATCCGATCCACTTCCCCCTTTTTAGATGGCAATCATTTTAATTCGAAAAATTGATTCTGATTAGAATGATTTTTTCTTATTCTGTTCCCTAGATGAGTTTTGGAGAATCAGAACTTGTTTGATAACTACACAAAATTTCTGTTCCTGGAACAGAAATGCATTTGGTAACTGCACAAAATTTTTGTTCCCGAAAATAAATTCTCTTCCCAATTTGTGTCATTTAAGTCAAATAATTACGTAGTTACTTTGTGAAATTTCATCCTATATTAAGAATTAATTGAAGATTAATTCATATTGATTCTCTTATATAACATATTGCATATTGCATATAACATTTTTTTCGTACTATTCCGTCTAATTGCAGTGTCATAACGAGTCATTTTAAGCTTAAAAAAGGAGAGATCTTGTTAGGTTAGTGTGTGGTTTTAGATTAGCTCGGGCCCTCCCAAGTTTATACCAAATCGCAACAAGGAAATATCAAATTCGATCTTAGTGTGATCGGTGGCATGCGTATATGTACATGCAAATGGAGTCGCCACCATTCTTTGAGGAAAGTAAATCGAAAACCTTATTGAACGGTCGGAAAAAACCGTTCGATTCTACGCAACCAGAGAAATCTAAGGTCTGGGGACTTGGTTACCTTGGTGTTTCCACTGACGCCTTTTCGGCACTGAAGTTGGTGTTTTCTAAACGTGTTTCATGCAAATTTTCAATTCATTTTTAAACCTATGAGGTAAGCCAGCACTAAGTGTTCACACAGGTTGTTTTTGTCTTTTTCCAAATTTTCTAAAACTAGACTAAGTCTAAAATACATAAACCTAAGCAAATCACAACCAATGAAATCAAGTGTACAATCAAGGAATCATGGCATTGATAAATCGCATCATAAAACCCTAATGAAGCCCTAAGGGCTTAGAAAAATGTGATTCTGGTTTAATTTTCAAGGTGTTTATGATTTTCCTAAAAAAAAGAACAAAATCTATGAAATCTGGAGAATTTAGGCCTAAATTTATGAAAATGAGGAGAAACTAGCCTAATCTAAGCTTCTTCTATTTCTAGGGATTTTCTGAAATTTTTCTGAAATTTTTCTGATTTTTTAGAATTTTTCAATTTTTTATTTTTTTATTTTTATTTTATTATCTTAAATATTTTTATTTAAAATGAGACTTCATTCTATTTTAGGTCGATGGAAAAGTGATGATAGAATTGAAAGGGAAAAGTGAGAGATATGAGATTTCATTCTGTTTTGTGATTCTCAAAAGTGTTTCTTTTTTCCAAAACCAACTTTTTTTTTGTTCTTGATTTTGCTCCAAAACTGTTCCCGGGAACTGTTGGGATTTTGATGTATAATCCATGGAAAGTGAATGAGAAATGAAGGATGGAGAGTCCCACATAGGAAAAAGAGTAGATGGTGGATGGGTTTAAGTATTGAAACTTCACAAATGGGTTTGGGCCCCAAGGGGCACCGCACTTTTGTGGACGGGGGAGGACCTACGCAAAGGTGGATCGGTCCACACGCGCGTGCGCCGCCGCCGCCGGCCGGCTAGGTTCGGGCCGGGGTCCGCGCGTTTATTTAATTTTACTCCATCAATTTTATTTTTTTATTCTATTCTTTTTAATTTGAAGGGACACGATTTGAATAGACATGTCCAGAAATTTTTGGACATTCTTTTTCATCCGAACAGATATGTTTATTCGGTGTTGAGCAAATAGACATGTTAGACCGACGAACAAACATGTTCGTTCGGAACAAAAGCGAACGAACATGTTTGTTCGAACAGAACAAGAACAGTTTTTTGGTTCGCATCCCTTCATCAATGGACATGTTCTGCTTCGCGACTCTTCACTTCATTGTCTATAAATACAAAAAGCGACCGTCACTTTCAAAACTACTGACATTTTTCACAAATCATTACTCATCTTCATTTGTGCGATTGTTCTGCAAATTTGCGTTCGAATGAGTCCTTTGAAAACGTACCGCTTCAAAGGAACGTGATCCGTTCTATCTTGGGAGACAATTGTCCGACGTCCTCGGGTACAGATTGAGGGGGCAAATTCTTCTTAAGGACACAACGACTTTCGTTGGGCTCGGATCAATATTCTGATTTCTACTTCGCGTTGGTTGCGGGTTAGTCATTTGTTCACTTGTCTTTCTGTACGGACTTAGCCAAAGAGTTACGATAACAGGAACAGAATCAGAATCATTTACGTTACCAAACATGATTCTCATCCTTTTTTGTTCTAAGGAACAGAATCAGAGAATTAGAATAGTTGTCATGCAGGCCCTTAGTCGGTGCTTTTGAGCTCAAGGAGGATGATGCTTAGTAAGGCAGCTAATTGAAGTTTGCACTAATTTCCTTTATATTTATTGCATAAAAATGTGTTCAATATTAATACTTCATTCTTCTTATTACTTATTTTTTCTTTTGAACTTTTTCTTTTTATTTTTTCAAATTAGGCCTAAACCTATGCGCGAAATTCTAATGTAATACTTTCGGCCAATTTTCACCAAAAATTGCCGACGTGTTGGCATTGTCGTCGCCGGCTGTCCCTACCCGGCACACCGTCACATTGGCGATATATGGCTAAAAATGGCCAGAAGGGTTACATGAAAATGTCGCGTAAAGGTTCAGAATTAAGTTGGCAAAATTAGAAAGTATAGGATGAAATTGACATCCCTACAATAGGTTTAAGATCGATTGGACAATTTTCCGGAATAGTTATTTATTTTTGGATTCAATTTGAAGCGCTTTAGTTAAAACCATTGCATAAACCATCATTAGCATCCTAATTAAGGTCCAGGACAAGTGCAAAGAGAATGTCAATTATTCTTGTGCGATACATGTCGCCATGTGATGGATTTGGACAGCTGCATGATACGTGACTCTCTCACTTGCGGGCAACATTAGCTTTTGTCTCATCATTACTTTGGTCCCCCCCAACAATTGCTTTCCTTATTTATTTATTTTTTCGTTTCAAATGCAAAAATACCCAATAAATTCAAAATTCCCATGTTCATGACAAAAGACATTAAAATAGAAATTTTCTTTATCTAGCTCTATTTGTGGAGCTTTCTTTCAATCGTCGCAATGTAGCTATCATGCCAAGAGAGTAACATGAAGGAAAATAGAATACCAAAGAGAAAAATTCGAATTGTCACTTTCGCATCTAATCGAGATGCAAACGAATTCTTGCAATTTGTTGTCTCGGGAGGCGATGAGTTGAATGGAAGTTTAGCTGATTCCGGCGAAGGGAGATGGCCCCTCCCACCTCTCGCTAGCTCGACTGACAATGACAATTGTTTGCAAATTCAGGTCATTGTCGCAATTGTCATTTATCATCCTCTTTTGTGTAAGAAATAATTATGAATAGATCCTTAGCAATTCTCTCACGAGAAAAAGAAGAGAAGAAATCTTAGATAAGACTTGTAAACTTTTAATTTTGGGGTTAATATCACGAAAAATTCCAAACTAATACACCTATGATAAATTTACTCCAAATTATTTTTTTACCATAATAAACCCCAAACTGGTTTACACGTAACAAATTTCCCCCAAATCGGTACACATATGGCAAATTTATCTTTTGTTAGTTTTCATTAAATCGAGTAAATACCACGAAAAACCCCAAACTAATATATCTGTGACAAAGAGAGAGTAAAAACCTCAAATTGGTACACCCGTCAATTGATACGTGTCATCCAACTCAACAATTTGATGGTAAAATTTAACAAAAAATCACGAATGGGTAAATTTGTTACAGATGTACCAGTTTGGGGTAAATATGTCACAGATGTACCAGTTTGGAGTTTTTGGTAATCACAAAAATAGTATGGGGTAAATTTATCACAGATGTACCGGTTTAAAATTTTTGTAGTTAAAAATATAGTTTGGAGTGAATTTGTCGCATGTGTACCAGTTTGGAGTTTTTCGTGGTATTAACTCTATTTTTGGTGTGTTTTCTAAGGTTATTTACATAGAAAATTTGTTGGTTCACATGTAATGAGGTGAAAAATAACCATTGACTCGTTGTACTTTGGAATATTAACAATTAGAAACATGAACCCCTCAATTTATTTTTTTCCAGTATAAAGATATTGCCATGCAAGCGTTTGGAAATGCTTTATGAAAATCACCGAAAAATTCTTAAGCCTACTGCATTTGTACCAATTCAGTCCTAAACATTTTAATTTGGCCAATTGAGTCTTAAAATTTTTGACGATTTGACAAGTGAGTCCTTTTGATCAATTTTGGTCAGAAATCGATGCATGGACTCAAGTCATTCTAAGCGGTACGGCAGGCGTTGACGTGGATAATTTCTATAATTTTTTTAACTAAAGTTTGATTTTTTTTTATATATTTCTATGTATGAATTTTTTTTATTATTTATTTTTTTCCTTTCTTTTCCCTCTTTGCTTTTCTTTTCCATTGGGCCACCAAGGGTCACTAGCGTCCCTTGCCGGCCACGAAGGTCTCGCCCAGACTGGACGAGGGCCGTGATGATCTTGCCCAAGGCCTTTGAGGCCCTCGCCAGATCTGCAAGGGTCGCCGTGGCCGGCGAGGATCACTGGAGACCCTCGTCGGCCATTGAAAAAGAAAAGAAAAGAAAATCAAAAACTAAAATAAGAAATAATAATTCAAAAAATATTAAAATGCAATTAAAGATATCCACGTCAGCGCCAGCTGTTCTACGTAAGACACTAGGCGTCCATGTCATCGATTCCGGCCAATAGAACTCAATTGGCAAATAGTCAAAGATTTAGGATTAAATTGACCAAGTTAAAAGGTTTATGACTGAATTTGCACAAATACAATATGTTTAGAACTTCTTTGGTAATTTTTCCCCTTTCAAAGCAGCTCTAAGCACCTAAAGTCTTTCCCGGTAAGCAACTTTACCCTTTGACGAGCATTTACATTTTCCAATTTTTTCCCTATCAACTAAACAGGCTTCCTCTTATGCCCTTGTATTTAAGTTTGGAAGAGAATCAAACAAATTCAAAATATTTCTTAATAATTATTAGCCAAAAGATTGAATATATATAGGAACATGTTTTTAGCAACCTTTCTTCAAAATAAAGAATACAATCTTCAAGTTTGAATGGTCATACTCAATGAAAGGTGTTCAAAGAGCATTGAATCTGCAGACTCCACCCATGATATAATCAACCAAACACTTCATTAATTCCTGATTCTTGTGGGCCCATTTACATGCAAATCCTATGATTAAAGCAAAGCAATCATTTTGTCATATTGTCTGGCCAGTTTGGCTCCTATGGAATAGCATGAGCAGTGACTTTGGATAATATACCCCAATATTCAAATGGAGGTTTCTCACAACCAATCCTTTTGTTTTCCTTGTTTTTTTTTCAATTTTTTTTTTAATTTTTTTCTCCTTTTTTTAGCAATAAAAAATGGAACCAAGGATGGGCAATCATGTGCAAGAAAATGCAACCCCAATTATGGTGAATCAAAGGCATTGCATCTGCCTGTGCTCTTCATCCCCCAAACAATCCAATTTCTCTTTTCTTTTATATATGAAGAAATTTGTCACCTATTGCTATTGTTAGTACTCAAGTCTCTGTCTGAGGTGTGGGTTTTCTACAAAGGCATTGTTTGTGGGGGGACGAGGAAATTGGAACAGAGATGGTTTTGTTCTGCACTGTTCCCTCCCGCCGATTCATGTTTTTGTTCTGGTACTGAGGTCTAGAATTACACTGGATACCTTTAAATAAGTGGTACATAGAGAAAGACCAAAAGGAGACAGTAAGGGAGATCTGCAAGGACTGAGGACTTCTGAGTGTTTTTGGTCTCCTCTCTCTCAGCAGATGCATTTGATCTTTTGGCCATATGATGGCATGGCATGGTCTTTTCTGTGTCGTGAGCTCGTGCACCAAATGTCCACAAGCGTTCCCTTTTTTCGAGAAATTCTTGCTCGAGCCGAGGTCCGGATGGATCGGATTACTTACGGCCGTTAGATCATGTGGGTCCGTATGAAATTTTTTGACGGGTGCGGTCGCGTCAGGTCCATATACTTAGGTCTTTGGGATAATTTCTCCATTTCTTTGATGAAGCTGTATATAATCGGGAATATTTAGTAAAATCGCGGCTAGTGAGAGGGGAGTCATTTCCATGGGCAATGTCGCACCAGTGACAAGCGTTTGGTTACGGATTTTAGGATGGTTCGTCGGCATGCGCGTTATCGATCGCACATCGCCTGTTGGCAGTGTTCCTTTCACCCCGATGTACAATATCCTTGGGTCAACCAGGACTTCCTAGAAACGAGTAGGATGACTAGGGTAGCAAAATTATGCCGGACCTCGGCCCCGGCACGGCCCTCCCGTTAGGCTCGGGTCTAGCCTAAATTAGCTTTAGTATATGGTGAGTGCCTATATTTTTCAGTCTTCTTTCTGGTAACCCATGGAGTTCCTGTATGCAGTTCCACATGACTTGAGCTATGCTCTTGGGTTTGAATTGAAATGCCCCTAGTTAAAGAGCTTATACAGACCAAATTGGAGGGCTAAAGAAAAGGCACCAAGAACATCCAATCTAAATTTTCGGTAGGTCACGGTGTATCCAGCCCAGTGTACTTGGCCAGACACAACTAGTCTGTAAATTCCGTCAATGAGCAATATGGATTTTGAACTTTAAGGTGGCTCGATTATCCTCGAACTTTTTACGTTATTATCCTGAACTAGGGTGATCAAGAACATTGGTTGGTCACGGCGAGCTTCGAATTGGATATGAGAGTCGAGTACATTGAACTTCATATTCTAATGGCTACACAAAGAACTTGAATTTGGATGTGACAAACAGTCTCACGAACAAAACCAATTTCGAAACTTTGTAAGAATAGGGCTTAGCTATATTTGCCGGAGAGATTCATCCTTCTTCCAGTGTAGCTTCCACTGTGATTACCACTCTAAGCATCCTTCATCACGATCAGAAGAAGAGTTCGACACGATACAGGCCAATTACGGAATTATGATCTGGTCGACATAGACATTTCCATAGGCAAGACTCAATCAGTGTACAGGGCATTTCTAGTTGAGAAGGATCTATACAACCACCAAATAAAAGGGGTCGGTCCTAGTCATGGCCATGGGCCGGTTTGGGCCCAGAACCGGCCCGGGTCAAAACCGAAACCGGCCCATTGACTGGGCCAGCGGTTCCAAACCGAAACCGGCCCGTGGCATATGGGCCCGGTTCCAAACCATACGGAAAAAAAGAAAAAGAAAAAGAAAAGACCACCAAGTTGTCACCAGTCACAGTCACCCTCTCTGAGCTCTCTCTCTCTCTCCTTTTTCTTTTCCCCTCTATTGCCATGCGCCGTCGCATCACCTTTTTCCCCCCTCCTCTCTCTCTCCTCTCCTTCCCTCTCTTTCCTCTCTGTTCTGCCGCTTCTGCGCTCACTCCCCCTTCCCCCCTTGCCGTGAACCCCCATCGCCGACCCCCCCCCTCCCTCTCCTCTGCTCCCTTCACCCGTCGCCGCCCAGCCAGCCCACCTCCGCCGGTCGTCGCTCGGCCAGCCTGTCCCCCCCCCAGCCACCGCAGCTCACCCCCGTCAACCCCGAGCTCCCCGAGACCCACCTCAGCCCGTCCGCCCGCGAGACCCGAGCCCCGACCTCGACCTCTCTCGACCCCGAGCTCTACGAACCGCCATCACTCTCGACTGAGCGCCACCCAACCGCGAGCTGCTGTTGCCAGACCGCCACCCCGCCGCACTGCTCGCTCGCCGACCACCTCACCACCCCCGCAACCCGACCCTCACTCGCGCCCGAGCCGAGACCCCGCGAGTCGAGCCCCGTCAAGGCAACGGCTCTTTTGTCTTTTCCCTTTGCTTTTTTTTTTTTTTGAACCGGAACCGCCAGTTCAAAACCGAAACCGGAACCGTGGGTTCCGGAACCGTGGCCATGACTAGTCGGTCCAATCATTGTGACAAGCCAATTAATCCGAATACGGAGATACGAACTACTGTCAGCGATGGGATGGATATGAGGCATGACAAATTGAATCCAACCTCAGCACCATGTATGAGTTTTTATGTCAAGACTTACATCCACTGTAGACAAATATTGATCTTCTCCGCAGATACTTAAATGAACTTCTAATGTTTATGCTCTGACATCATCAGATTGACATTATTCATCACGCTGTCTAAATAAACTGACTCCAAAAGCAAGAGAGCTAAGATGATTCTTATCCTCGTAAACTTAACCCTATGTAACAAAGTATTGCAGAATACCTTGAAAGAACAGAAAGCAGGACCTCAGTCAATCTTGGTTGTACTTTAGCTTCCGCCAGACAATCTGTACTGTAAAAGATCACGGCGTTCTCTCAAGGTGAAAATAAACTGGCAAACTTTTCTGGCATCTGATTCTTCAAGTTTTCTGGCGTCTGATTCTTGCATCCTGTGCTCTAAAGACCACCATGTACTGATGATGCTTGGTCTAAATTAAGCAAGTCAGATCCAACTGTCACAAAATATCGACAGCCCAAAACGTCTCATGGACTTCTCTTGCAATTGCATTCTCCGAATCTTGTCAACAACCCACAACCAAGTAAATTGCGTCGAGAAGTTCCATAAATCTGCAGTAAGTGCATCATATAGATTATAAGGACGTAAAGCACATGAAACAATCGATTATTAGCTGTGGCTTTAAGCAAGAAAATTACAAAGCAAATGGTTGGAGAAAGGCGGGGTAGAGCACTGAAGCCAAAGACCAACTCATACCTTCCTCAGCTATGATGAGCAAGAAGATTGGCCAAAGTATATTACATCCTGCACTTTCTAGTTCGTACACCAAAAGGGATCTTAGTAATTAACAAATCCAGTGCCATAAGCCCTGCCCAGAATTGCTTCTATGCCGTCGGGGAGTAAATCGAAATTTTTAGCGACAGCTAAACCAGCATACATGCCATCAACTGCAGCACTAACAATTCCACCAGCATAACCTGCTCCTTCACCTATTGGATAAAGTCCTCTGAGCGACATACTCTCGTAAGTATCAGAGCTACGTGGAATCTGAACAGGAGAGCTTGTTCTAGTCTGGAAAAGTTATAGAAAAAGAAAAAAAAGAAAACTATTTACAAGAAGTTCAGAAGAGACATTGCTAGCACAAAAACATGCCCCGCAAGAATAAATTTTGTGAGGTGATGGCAAAAGAGATGAGAGTGAAACTTGAATACTATTAAGCTGGAACTTGAAAAAGTCAACAGAGTAGTAGATGTGAATTACCTCTACCCCATGAAGTAGTGCATCCTTGGAGATAAAGCCTGGTAACTGGACATGAAGAATTTGGCCAAAAATGTTATTTTGTGACACCACATTCATTTATCTTAGTCTACAAGGAAAACCGTTAACAGATGACTAGGAAAGTACTCGACCTCCCGATCAAATGCAGCAATTGAACGCTTCAAAGCCTCTGTTATAGGGATGGGGAAGAGATTGTGAAGATTTGCTGCTTTTACACCTAACCGATAGCTCGAGGGTGGCACAGATGTTCCTAAAGAAATTAAATATTCACATGAGAAATTGACCGTTTTCTTTCCGTAATTTAACTTAAATGTAATTTATAAAGTGGGATAATGATACGAGAAACACTACCTGATAACTTATTTTCAAGAAAATCTGTCACTGTTTGCACAGGAACAACAAAATTTCCACCTCCCATAATAGCTGCTTTTTTCTCAAGATCCCTCTGAAAATTAAGATTTTAGAATCAGAATGTAGCAACATTTCCTAATGACTGACATGGATTGGAAAATAAGACCTCTCAATTGAGGTTTAATTTTTGAACTAAACAGCTCCTCTTGACCTATTTCATTTATCTATGGACATAAGATTGAAAGACCAGAAAACAGAGAGTATAAACACCTTGAATGGACTTGGACTCAAATGAGCACAGAAAGGGAAATAACATAACAATGGAAGGAGAAAATAATGCAAAAACACCTGAAAATAGACCCCTGCCATGGGTCCAGAGCAATTCAATGAATTAAACTCTGATCCAGATACAGTGACAACTAAAGCAGCATTTGCCCATTTGGATGAACGCCGAGAGAAAGACATGCCGTTGATACAAAGTTCTGATGGATCGGTACTTGTGAGAACCACCTGAAAGTGTACTTCAGTTACACCAACACATAAAACCAGCAAACTTTGTTCTATGCTTTCAATATGCTCTTCTACACATAATTGTTCTAAAAATCTAGTCCATTCATCGAAATTCAAAATCAGTCCAAAATTTTTTGCATTCATTCGTGGATATACCACACTATCTAGCTAGTAAGTACTCTTCAATTCGTGTTGCAAATCTGTTGGAAAGATTTATCGACCTGTCTGGATAACTCCTCACTAAGTTAGCCATATGATCACACTGAATAATCTTACATAAGAAGCCCGCTGTGTCCTATACTATGATAAGGAAACAAGAAGAAAGTCCAATAGACCACCATAAAGCATTTCAAACCGTCTTTTCAACAAAAATAAGATGTCTATCAGGCATACCTGTCCACCAGGACACATGCAGAACGAGTAGCAAGCACGGTCTGTCCCTAAACTTGGGGAAGAATCGACATCTTCACCCCTGACATGCTTGGCAACCTTGTAATCTGCCACTGGAACTTTTCCACGTCCACCACGGACATCCAATGCAAGCTTTGAGTACTGTAAAATACAGAATCAACTCCATAAGAACGTTGTCTAGAAAAAGAATTATTTCACTAGACATACTAAATTATGCAAGGAATGCAATTGAACCCTTAATTGTTTCCATTGCTCTCTGTTCAGTCCTACAACTATTGTGAAAAACAGAAATGAAATCTGCTGCCACCAGCATTAGGCTATATGTGATGGATAAATCATACATAGATTGTGGGGTGCGACAAAAGTACCAACGTGGGACATTGGTAACTCAACGCAGTTAACCACACCAAATAATGATGCCTTCTTCATTTTTCAACTTGTTGCACCACATATAAATCTCATTGACAGCACCATCCTCCCTGATTTGTTCCATTCATCCCAAATCTGAGCTACTTTAGAGAACCCAGATCAACAAGTAGTATTTCAAGAACCACACACCATCTCCCTCATTTCTTCTCTCTTTGCATTATTTTCCTCCCGTTGGTTTCCTTATCTGAGTAGTCTCTGAGACTTGAATACAAAGATGAAACGATTCTTGAACATAGATCTACTCTCCCATCTCTCCACCGTCACTTTCTGTAGACCCATCTATATGTGGTATGATCATCTTGCTTCATCTCTCTATCACTCACTACTGTCGAACTCTCCTTCCCACAAACAACTCTTCCTTATGTAGAAAAAACCTCCAATCTCACGATCTTCTAATGATTCAAACACATTCCTCATTCTTCCCAATAACTCCAGCCCCAAGCCTAATCAGCACCGGCCAAAGTCAAAGGTTTTTTCACCCATTTCCTGCTTAGTGTGTCAAGTAGACTGCCGAAAATAAGAAGCAGCGCCGCAGCATGGGCTGGGGAAAGACAGTGCCAAATGGACCAATTTCAGGAGAGCAGGTTTGGGAAGTGGAGAGATGGCTGGCCTAACAAATTCTGAGAGGTGAATGATTCCACAACAGTGCTCGGAGAACAAAGAAAGGAAAGAAAGAATGAGAGAAGAGGTTTTATGGGTACCATTCTGTTTTAGGCATGGCAGCAAATTTTTTCCTTGGTAAAAAAAAAACTCATGAGAATTTTGTAAGGTCTCTCACAGATTTACCTATAGAACATCAATTGGAAACTTTTAACTTTGTTGAGAACCTAATTTAACTATCAAAACTAAAGAGCTGACTCAATACTGTATAAAAAAGATCGTGTTTCTGATGCAGTTATCCCATCTAACAAATACAGAAGGCGACGGGAGATTTCAGGGATATCGTAGCCAGGGAAAACCAAGAGAGCTTCCATAAATTTAGGGGAAAAAAGAAAGAAAATTAATAGACATCAACAACAACCATGGGTGGTTATTCATTTATCTGACTAATCAATTGATACACTAGCAAAGGGTAAACGAAGTGCATCACCAACCTGTATGCTGTTTATTAGTTCTTGAGGATGTTCAACCCTCAAACCAACCTGCAAAACACAATAGAAGGAAAAATGGCACTTAGTAGTTTCATTTATATTGCCAGTGTCCACATATTCAGAATGATCTTAGTAACCAGACTATTTACTTGAGAGGACTAAGGGTCGCAAATTTAAAACAAGGTTGAAGTAGAAATCAAGATCGCAATGCAACATCAGAAGTTCATAACATTCCATAACTATGGTCATAAAGAAGATGAGAGGATACTATTAGCATAACAGCAGAGAAATTCATTACAAGTTGCTTCTTTTTGCACTTTGATGCAATCAATCAAGTTCTCAAACCTTTGCATTCACATGGATAGCATTTGCTATAAAAAATCACGATGTTGGAGGACCAGTTTAACACAATTAATTGAATTCTCAAACCTTTTACATTCCAGCGTCTAGCATTTGCATATTGAAAATCTCAATTTTGAAGGATCAGATTGAAAATTTTTAGTTGATCTAGCGTTAGTTCTGATCATTGAAATTGCAGATGCTATCATTTCAGTAAGTGTTTGCTTCTTAAGGTACATAACTGGACGTCGGCCATCTCCTGGTTTATTCAACTTAAGTGTCAACATGGTACAGTACAGCTTTAATCCAGACTGACACAGCTTCAACTCAGTATCATAAAAAGGACACAAACAGACCTCCTTTCTGCACGCGCGCCAGAGAGAGAGAGAGAGAGAGAGAGACTTCTCAACTTAAATAGTGGCTACATGTTTATTAAACAAAATCTCTAATGGTCCTATTTCTTATCAGGGATGAATTCATGCACAATATTCACCTAGAAGGTGATCCCTCACCCCCTACAATAGCAAATTGAAAAGGTCATCCATCTCATCAGTACATCAAAGGCAGAAAATATCCAAATGAGCAATCTAAAAGGACATGATACTACATTCAGGAAAGAAAGCAATTCAAAAGTGATGTATTTGCTCAGGTTAATTTTACTCACAGCAATATCTTTAGGAACCAACTCCACATTATGAGAAAGAAGCATCTGGTAGACATCTCGAGCAGAATGGCCGACAGCAAGGATAACTGCATCACTGGTAAGCTTTTCACTGTCAAATAATGATTTGTCACTTGACTGAGAGACTTTGACCCCCACAACCTGCCCATTCTCTACTAGCAAATCATCCATTCTCGACCCAAACATGATGTTAACCTGCGCAAATCATGTTAAAAAATCAACACCCACGAAACCAGTGATGAGCTAATAAGCAATGACCTAGTGCAACTGACTCCATTAATGCATGCGCAAAGGCTAGCAACCAAAAAAAAAAAAAAATTTGACTCACACCAAGCTGCTGGAGATGCTGGCGAAAGTTCCGAAGCAAAGGAACCAACCTATCTGTTCCCAAATGAGGCTTTCCATTGACCAAAATGCTTTTGGGAGCTCCAAAATGTACCAATGTTTTCATAACCTGAGATGAAACAGTTAACAAAGTGCCGTAAAGCAAGTGAAGTATCATACGACTGGATGGCCAAATAGACGTTGAGGGAGGCGAAAAATAATTGAAAAATACTAGCCAAAGTTGACATCTCTAAACATTTTTCTCCCCACTCCCCACATTAATGATGCAATACTCAGCATAATGGAGTACACAAGCAATTAGCTCCTAAGAATTGATATGAAAATTGAAGCTTTAAGTCCCACCCAAATAAAGTTAGCAAAAAAAAATAAAGAAACCCAAGTGTGGTGATATAAACACATCTTACTCTAATTTTGAGAAAAAATAGATTTTAATGTTTTATCATGCCTTTTTATAAGTAGAAAATATACGTACACGTAGTAAACTCTGCATATGGGTAAACAAATATCCTTTAACTGGTAAAAAGTTGAATAAAGAAAGAAAGATTTAAATTTTCACCGCCTACCAATAAACTATTACACAGTCAACAAATTTTCATATCGACCAATATTTCTCCCACGGGCTACAAACAAAATGCGAGAGACGCATATGTAACTTTAGACAAACAGAGAAAATTCCCACCATTAAAGAAGAATGAAATTATTTGTGCCAAGGATCTCCCTCCCTCTCGGAGTTCACCTCGCTATAACCTTGCAATTAAAACAGTCACACCAACTCTAGCGCTTGATTTAAGGTTTTGTTTTTAGGCTGCATCAGCATCATAGTGTCCAATCAAGAAGTCCTCAAGTTTCTCTAAGTGAAGGTGCAGCTTTCATCTAAATACATTAGTTCAGTTCAGTGACACAGGGAGACCTAACCGAAAGATAAAGACTAAAAAATATTGCACTAGGAAGTGACTATGCATCGGTTGCCTAAACTCACATATGGAAAAGGCACCTTTTAAATGGTATGAGAGCCTGAAATTGTGCTTCCAGAGAAGTACTACGACCTAGATAAGCAGATACTACATTGTTCATTGCGGCCATCCTATTCCCCTTGTGATAAGGTAATTAGAAGGGAAAGGTTAAAGAGTCGATAAGAGGGTGAACATGCGCCGTTTAACATCCAAATTAGGGGTTTTCTGACAAAAGAGCGCCACTGACGAATTACAAGGAAGGGGGGATGAGCTATATCACAAAGACCTATGAAAATGTAAATGAATGCACATGTTTCACAGAGCAAAAAAGGCCATGGATCATTACCGCCAATACACTCTCACTGTTCCTTCCAATTCTAGTTACCAATTTTCCATCGCTCCAGGTACCTGCACCACCCTGCCATGCATAAGTCCTCGCATAAATGACTCTAACAGCAGACATGGACTATAAGGACTAATACAAGAAACTCAGCAGCCAAAAACAATTTCGAAATGGTAGATAGGACAAAAAGGTCATGTTCTCTGCAAAACTACACCCCGCTTGGGCTGTACATATTAATAATTGTTAAAAACATGAGCATGCCATCAAGACAAACAAATAAAAAAGAGCCCTCGACAAAATTTAATTAAAACACAAAATTACAATGCTTAAGCTAATTTTACTTCTTTTTACGATGTTTAGATCTAGTAAACTAGGCAAACTGTCAAAACGGAGACAAAATAATAATGAACTTCTAGACAAGAAATAGCAAGTCCGAAACAAATAACTGCCTTGCTCATGACAATATAGCCTCATAAATTATACCATCAGTTCCACTAAATATGTCTCCTCCTAACAGAAAAAGTTAGGTTCATAAATAGTTGATTTATGAAATAAGATGGCCACGGAGTACTTATAGAACAATGAGATGGACAAAAGTTTAACCTCTCCAAAGCAAAAGTTGCTATCTAGCTGTAAAATCCGACGCACTACAAGAGCACCAATGTCACGCCCCCTTTGCTCAACAGGCTGGCCTCTTTCGATTAAAGTAACATCTGCACCAAGTTCAGCGAGCACCAGAGAAGCAAAGAGACCAGATGGCCCACTACCCACCACGGCAATTTTAGGTACTCTTACAGAATTGTATGTGCATTGTCTCCCAGATCCAGCTTTAAGGTCAGTATCGCTCTCTCTTGACAATGTAGCTTCATGGCTCTTCTTACAATCATTTATCATGCTGATCAAATCACCTGAACCCTTTTTATTTAGCATATGTTCTACTATCCCAACTTTGGGCTCCAACCGAGAAATAAAGTCCCATGTACGAGGCTCTAGGTGCAGAAGCTTATTTGCATCCATATCCACTGTATATACAAATTTGGGCTCCTTTAGCATCTGAGACCAAAAAAAGGAGAAGAGGTCAAGTAATTATTAGCAATCATAAAGTTACGCTTTACACCATTGATAGTGTACGGCTCATTGCAGTCATTAATTGGTAACTCTTACTCTAAATGGCAAACAATGCAACTTGAAAAGGTTATTCTTCACTTCAGTAGTCCCAGGCTACGATCATCAAACCATACCTAAAGTTTGAGCAACAGAACAGGACTGACCACAAGTCTCACAAATACTGCTGGAGATAGCATTTTCAATCCGATTCACCATAATTTTGTCATTTTCCTTTATAAGTTGGCATCTTCTGATTCTGCAGAATGATTAAACAGCTGACTCATCCATCTTTAAGAACCATTTCCTGGTCTGTTGGTGCACTTCCTTGGTATCTTACCATAATGGTATATTCATTAGCATTCTATAACTTTAATGTCTTTTCCCATAAGCAAACAATCTTCTTGTGATCCTTAAAAGAACGCCTCTTTCCAGACAGCAACTTATGAAATGCACTGAGAACTAGGTAAAAGCGCAAAATGATCTCAAATGAGGAGAGCGGCAGGGAGATTCCAACACAAACTAGATGCCACACATACACGTACACATATGTTACAAAAGACTCTCGAATGCTATATTATCACATTGTACTTGACATATGTTATGGAACAAAGACCAACAACCTCACTTTCACAGACGCACCTTTCTCGCGTCAAATGATTTCCTCACCACGCAAAACGCTTCTGCAGGCAACATTGAAGCGACCTTACAACATAAGAAAAGTCTCAGTCATTGAAGTCAAATGGCTTCCCGACCAGCACAAATTCGACTCTTACAAAGCATTTTCAAAGTTTCTAACTTTGGATGAACACCGATCCTAAAATCGACCCATCAACTCGCGCAACAAGCAAACGGAACCGGACTAAAAACCACAGAAAATTCCTGACAGCAAGAAGAGAAAGGATCACAAGTTCACCGGAAACTCGAGGACTTTGGCGATTTCTTGGAGCAACCCGTCGGAGACGCCGAGGAAATCCTTGCCGGGGTCGTCGTGGACCGGAACGGCGAGCTTCGAGAGCCTCCAAGTGCCTTCGAACTTGTTCTTGACATCGCCGAGGGCTTGTTTCTGCTTGAGCTTGAGCTTGAGCTTCTTCTTCTCGGAAGGGTACCTCTGCTTGCCGGTCCTCTTGGCACAGAAGATTCGGAGCGTTTGGCGAGAGGGACAGGAGGGCCGGGGACGGGGATAAGGGAAGCTTGGGGAGAATGAGTGGTGGGTGAGAGTGAAAGGAACGACCTTGGAGGGAGCAAGCGACATGGTTAGAGAGAGAGAGAGAGAGAGAGAGGAGATTGTGTTTACAGTTGCAGAGTTGAGGGATAAGGGAGGTTTTGCTCCATGAATTATATTTTAATGGAAGAGAAAAAGAAATCCATAAAGTTCTTATTTCTCTTAATTTTTTAAGGTTGGATAATTTTATACAAAAAATAAATTAACTAAAATTCAAGGGAATTGGGACAATTTACCCTCAAAAATCAAATCATTTGGCTTTCAATTTAACACTAGAATAATGTCCGCACTAAGCAGGAAATTACACATAAGCATAAGATTAATTAATAATATATTTCGTTTGGATTAAGAATCCGTTTGTTTCGAGAAATTGAAAGATTTGGAAAATATTTTTCAAAGAATGACCGTTTATATCGCTTAAAATAATTAGTCAATGAAAACTATTTTCATTATCGACAACAATTTATATATTTCGTGTAAGATGACAATTTTTCAGTTCATTTATTTTCTGGAAAATAACACAAATGGTCCTTGAATTTTGGCACAATATGCGATGTGGTTGGTTAACTTTTAATTTACTCAATGTGGTCCCTGAATTTTAGCTCAATTATCAATGTGGTTCCTGAACTTTTAATTTGTTCGATGTGGTCCCCAAAATTTTAGTACATGTTCAATGTAGTCCATGAATTATATGAAAATGTTCAAGTTGTCCCTCAACTTTTAAATTAATGAAAAAACAATATTGAATATTTTCATATAATTCAGAGGTTACGTTGAACATGTACCAAAATTTCAAGGACCGCATTGAACAAATTAAAAGTCCAGGGACCACATTGAACAAAATAAAAGTTCAAGGATCACATTGTACATTGTACCAAAATTTAGGGATCATTTGTGTCATTATTCTTCTTTTTTTTAAAACAAGACAAGTAATCAGTTTTAGCAAAATATTCTTTAAATTTTTCATTTTTCGTGAAACAAACAGAGTCTGGATGATATAATATTATCTATCTCATAGTCATAAGAAACAAAGGATTGCTAAGTTTTGAAATCATAAAATTGTTTTTCTTCTTTTGATTATTTGCTTAATATCTTGCTATACATGGGAACGTACTTATTATATAGAGTTTTGACTATATAAACGCAGTCACATATTTATTAGTAGCACATCTAGTTATTTTGTTTTTATTATCATATGCAGATGGAGTGATAAGCATATTCTGAAAACTTTCCTAAGTACAAAGACCAATCCGCACAATAGTACCTCTTTTAGTTAAATTAAATTTGTTTTTATATTACACGAAATGCCAAGTTTTATCTAAACAAAATCACTTGAAAATCAAATACTTAAAAGTTGTAAAAGCGATTGAAAAAATTCAAAAGATTCCTATAGGCTATAACCACATCATTATTAAAAACCCTACTCATTTACTTTTTAAGTCATTAGGAAAAAGAAATATCTTCACAAAAAGAAAAGGTGAAAAACCCAAAAAAAAAAAAAAATCTTACCTATTCGCTAGACTTGGGAAACCATACAAAAAATCTCAAAAAAAAAAATAAATGCTTAAGGGGGCTCATCATCTCTTTTCTATTCACCAACTAATCATCTTAATATAAATAGAACTAGCAAAAACCCGATCAATGTTGTGCAACAAAATTAACTTATTTATTTAACACAATGTCTCAATCGAAACAAAATGTTATATCTTTATTTTCTAGGAAAAATCGGAAAATAAAAGAAGTTTACCTAATAAGTAAGATTGGCATTCCTTAAAAAGGTTCTTCGCTCATCTTATTTTAAGATCATAAAACAAATGACATTGTTTGATTTGATTTTCTCTTTGTACATCATCTCGCCGATGTAGAGACCGGGTTAAACGCAAGTAATACAGATACCATAGCATTTGACCGTACCACCAAACACATCCATTATATCCTATGTTTTTCACTTCAATAAGTAGATTTAAGGAAAAACAAAACGATTTACTTGTATTTGGATCTAATTACAAACAAAAAGACTACGAAAAAGCAAAAAGAAATGTAGAATCATAAAATACACATGGATAAATAAATATTGAAATTTGAAACAGAAAAGTACAATAATTAGTTCAATGATAGGTTGAATAACCAAATAAGAAAAAAAACTTATATTGAATTGAAAGAAAAAGAGAAAAAGGAGGAGGGAAAAAGCAAAAGCAGAATGATGAAAAATGGGCCTTATCTTTACATAGAGCAGTATAAAAGAAAATAAAACTAAAAACAAAAAATTAATTCAAAACGATTTTGCGTCCAAGGAAAACGGATTGTGCACTTATAAATAAAATGAGTCCTAAAACTTATCAAATTTCGTGCACTTAAAAGTAATAAAATTTCCATTCCGTGTGTCAAGTCCTAGACGTGAACATCACTGCACTTTGAGTCCTTCCTTCCGTCATCAAACAATTGGATGAAAAGATACAAATTTTAGGACTTCCACGTAACAAACGAAAGTTTAAAAACTTAAGTGCACGAAATTGACGGGGCACTTGCCACATTGATAAGTGTTTTCGCAAAATTGGTTTCTATGGAAGAAGCCTTCTGCATCGTCTTCGGTTGATGTGTACCGTGTGCACATTGTGCATCATCTCTTTCGAAGAGGAAAGCCATGTACTGCTCTTCATATCTGATCAGCAACTCAGAATTGTCAACTATGTCAAGGCAGATTGTCCTTAATATTCCTCCAATCTCTACTGAAAAAAGCGAATTGAAAGAGGGAATATTTGGTAATAGTTTGGTTCTCATGAACTACAAATGAACAGAGTGCTAAATCTGAGTGCAGAACTATGGTTAACTCACTAGGATGTCCAAAAGGGCGGACATCCAAGAGCACACCGGTAGAGTGATTAGCAGACACCGGATTTTCGAGACGTTCGAACCAAACAATCATACATGTCAAAAGTCTAGTCTAGCTCGATCGATAATAGATCGGCACAATGCATCTGATAAAGTTATCGGGGCTTTGGAGATTGTGTTCCAAACACAGAAATGCTTTCAATTAGTATACTTTGAGCCAAAACCCTTTCTTCAAATGACTAAAGCATTCTCAGACTCCTTTAGTGCAGGCATTCCTCCAAGTCCTCCATCATAGCCATGAGCCCTATAACACAGTCACTTCAAGATTGACTGAGCTGATTTTATTTTCTGACGAAGTCAGTTTCTTTTCCTGGCATATTGTGAGAAAAAGGAGGATGAGGTGAAATGATATTAATGGTGCATGCATTCTCCAAACTGAACTCGCGCAAACCACAACAGAGAGCGTAGTGATAAGAAAATTCGAATGAACTAAAGATTATCTGACATGCCGACAAGCAAATAAATGTCGAACTTTCGAACAATTCTTCACCGTCTTATGATCCCTGGGTCTCTCAAGCGCATGATCTTCTTTAAGTTCTCACAATTCCTCATATGAGTGAGGAAACTTTGATACAGTGCTTAGAGAAGAGTGTCCACTGAATTCACCATTTGCTTCCATCTCCATCGAGAGATTGGTAAAAATCGGTCGGCCGAACAATGTTCACTTCCTCGAACTCATCGTCATCTGCCCACGAAAGAACGAGTCACCAAATTGATGACGTAAGAAAATCATTGTTCAAAATGCATCCACGGTTAAGAAGGGAGCAAAACTCCACTGAAGCAGCCAATAATTACAGAATAACAAAGTAATTCTGGTGATTAAACAAATAAAAGCCAGGCTTCTAGTGATAACTCAACCAATTATACTTACACGACTACCAAGTCATGCTATGCTCCATAACACCCGCATCCTTACATAGTAGTGCTCATGACTAATTAATCATTAAGAAGCCTTTGGAAACCCATTGATTATTATTCATTGTCACAACAAGATGTCACAAGTTTTCAATTGGGCTCCAGAAGAGCTTTATTATACAAACACTCAAATGAAACAACAGCTAATCGAACACAAATTACTAACCTGATGACATCATGAAATCAACTTAAAGGAAGGAATGTAACAAACGTGGTAGGTAAATATTTGTAAACTAGATAGAGCTGAATAGTCTGAAGACGATGACGAACCAGTATAAGCAGCATAACCCATGCTAAACAGAGAGATAAATTAAAACAAGAAACATAAGAGGAATACAAAAGATAAGCCTTAATCGACGTTGTTTTTTCCAGATAATCCTAAAGAACATGCCCAGCAATGACCAGATCTTGGAAGTCATGCAGTACACAAGTACGCTGAGAGATTCCTTTAAGCATGTAAAGTTTTTGAAGTCTATGCAGAGGCGATAAAAAAATTCAAGAAGGCTCAATGACATTAACTTATACTGTTATACATTAAGCAAATTAGGACAAAGAATTCAACTACATAGGCTCAAATGCAGGTTTAAGCAAACTGAGACTTAACATTCAGCATTAATGACAAGTCATTTCTTGTGAAACAGAGAGATTGACTCTCCAGTTTAACTGCTTCGAAAGCCTTAAATATTCAGCTCATTGCATTTTTCCATGCTTTGCGTTTGTGTCCTTTTGTTAGAGACATGTTGCATAAATTCACAAATAAGATTGCAGATCAAAATGATATTGGCGCAACACCTACCATCAGAAAGGAAAACATCAACCAGTGCGATTACTTGTTTCCCTTCTTTATTTACTGTACAGCACCCTCCTCAATAAATGCTGATCTAAGAGGAGCTAAAAGAAAATACAGACTAGGATATTGCACAAGTAAAAACTTAGGGTTGACTTCGCCTCATCTCCAAAAGCTTTGGGAACGTCTCACATTAACTCCATGCTGTTTTAATTTTTGCAGTTTAGCTTTGCCATCTATATTTCATAGAATGGTTCAATATACACCATAGTATCAGCGTGGACTGCAAATTAGCTAGATTTTTTACCGTCCAAAGCATAATAGACAAATGCTATATGCTCAATTGACTCAAAGAAGTATGCAATCTAAAGTTAACTATAGGTTAACTCTGATGATGATCTAGTTTCATGTGGGAACAGGTGAGCAAAACAAGGCCTAAGGACAAGTTATGGCTATTCTCTTATGGGCAGTAAGGAGTAAATTGGAACAACATCGTGAAGTCAAAGAGGTGAACTAAGAAGAAGAACAAGAACAAGGGTCATAGTGAGACAAACTCAAAACTTCAGGGAGAAAGTGTAGTCAACCATTTAATTTCAGAAGGGTTGCTATCTTGAATGAACTAATGTGACACCCACTGAGTTCTGATTAAATTGTAGCGACACCCCTAGAATTTCTAAAATTTACACTAACGGCCCTTGGAACTTTACATTGATGCCTCCGGGTCAGACCCAACATATTAAAAGATCAACCGTATTTACTTGACAAATTGTGTCCTTTTCTAATTGAACTAAACTGAAAATGCTGACGCTAGTGTAAATCAACCACGTATACAAACCATAATTGTACGTGGCACCACGTCATAGGCTGGAATGCTCATCCAAAATGAAACAGATTCAATTTGATCTGATTCCTGACTAGACCAAGCACCCCACTATGATTTCTACTTTGCCGGATGAGAGTCTATTTCAATTTGGTCCCATTCCATAAGGTGGTGCTATGGTTTCTTATGGACTTTTATGAGGACTGATTACTTCACATCCACATTTTTGGTCCACTTGGATTAAGAAAAAGACACAAAATGCGAAGTTAGAAAGATCTCGTAACTTTTGGGTCCAATGAGACTGTCGGTGTAATTTTAAAGAGTGTCTGGATGTATTAGACAAAACTCAAAGCATGTAACTTGGGCTACTGTTTTCGTTACCATTTTTTGGCGATATGGGATTATATGCAAAAGGAAAACTTTGAATCCTTAAACTTTTAGACGGTTGAAAAAATTGTAAAAGTTTGGTGTATTTGAGAATCTAAAAAGAAGTTATAAAAGGCTAGATAGAAATGTGGAGAAAACTATATGGGCAAAATCTATTTTCCCCAATGATATTAATGTCTGGTGAGACTATACTTGTTTAACACTCACTGACAAAAAGAATGAACTTGGATGCAAAAACTTAACTAATTCTCCAAGCCAAAAATAAAAAGGAGCTGCTGCGCTACAAAAATCATAAGCCTGGAAAATAGCAGGGGCTGAGAACATACAAGTTGATATAGTAAGAGAAAATCAAGAACAAGAAACAACCTTTCCTCAAGGTCAGTGCAACCACGGCATCGTTTTCAACCTGAATAGACATCATTGGATAAGTGAGATGCGTGAAGAAAGAAACATTTCACCAGTACTACTATCTATGAAAAACTTGGGACTATCTAAGCATAAAATAAATTCATATGATGCAATGAAGAGCCAAACAACTGACATGACGAATTAGTACCTTTTGATCTGCTAGTGATTTTGAATCCTCCAGCACTTCCCCAGTCCCTACCAAGATCAAACGCTGATCATTAGCAGGTTGGTCTATGAGGTTTTGCAGTTTCTCCTTGACATTAAGAATTGTCTCAGTTGGTTCACACTGGATAAAGTAAGTCGTCTTACTCCGCTTAACACGAATGTACATACTCTGCATGATGGACTACAGCGTAAGCAGAGCAGTACCAAAGTAAAGGGCAGTTAAAGTATCAAAAGTTGCAATCTAAACAGTAAATTATGTGGCAGTGGAATATAAGTATTAGAGTAAACACAATTTACTATGATTTTCGGTGAAAAAAGTCTCCACATGCCTTCTATGTTGACAGTACTCTGCGTATGTTAACCATTACGCATAAAATGATCTAAAACCATTAACAAATTTTACTTCCAAAATCAGTTGGACTGATCTCATGTGTGTGACCCTCTCTTCTGATCAAAATGGTGAAAAGCAGGAAAGGCTAATACTCTTACTCCATTGTACAAGATCCAATAATTTAAGACTTTGCTTCACAGTTTCCTTTCACAACTTTTTAGGTCCTCCTTTGGTAACCAGGATTCTCATCACAGAACACACTTCTCCCCTGGTGTATCAAAAGGCAACCATTGGATGTGTTTATACCACCTCATATGTGACCTTCTCTCATTTTCATTTCAGTCACACTCACATAAAGTTGCCCTCCAATATGCTATTTTCTGATCGCTGTCTTTTTTCCAGTGCCCAAACATCCAGCAGACATTCTCATTGTGTGTAGATATTGTTGCTCACCCTGAGGCATTACATGCCATTAAGCTTCGTTGCCAGTAGAGTTCCTACACTTTTCTCCTTAAATTTAAATTCTATTTCACAGTAAAATGTAAAATGCTTTTCCACTTCATTCATATTGCTTGTATCGCATGGAAAACCAATATCAGTTTGTCCATTATTGCCCACTTCTTCATACTTCCAATAATAATACGGTTTTCCACTTTATCCATATTGCTTGCATCGTACGGAAAGCCGATATCAGTTTCTCCAATTATTACTCACTTTTTCAAACTTCCCGATCTCCATACTTATCACTGCATCACAGAACTATTCTGCTGAACTTACAATTCACATACTCTGTCTTTTGAGCAACTTAAACAAAAACCCTCAACATTGGGTGAATTCAATACTAGACGCTTGTTGGCATTCCAGCCTTCCTTTTTCCCCAACTCAACCTTTATGAGCTTCTCTCTAATTTCCTCAAGACATCAACACTCCAGCAATTGTTCTTTCACAATAACAGTTTTCCTATGTTTTTGGAAGAACAGAGTTCTGTAAAACTCAACAAATAATCCTGATACACTAATCTGACAGATAACTACCAAATTTCAGCCATTTTGCATTGACTCTATTCTTTCCAGGAATGCTCTTTACATCCCTCAAGAGACTATAGAAGATAATTTGACAGACAACTGCCAAAGCCCAGCCGTTTTGCATTGACTCTGTTTTCCTATGCATAATAGGCGGTAGTTTTTCCTTTTATGAATCTAATTTGACACAATATTCTCTTGACATAATGAAATAACAAATTTCATCCTTTTTTGTCGAAAAAACTCCAGCACAAGAACATGAACCAATTCACTTGGGCATGCCCATCAGGCCCAAACAGTGTTATGGACTGAACTCTGCAATTTCAACTAAGTTCAGATTCATCCACAAATGCAATTCACAGTGAAGTCCATGTTCTCAGATTTTGAGCACCAAACTCTGTCGTAACACAAAAACAGCAGATCCAACGAACAGAAAGAGCGAGAGATGAAATACACAAATCTTAAAACCAGAATAACTAACAATGGCTCCTAAGGGTTTTTAAGCTATTAAGGTAACCGAGGAGGCGGAGGACACGTTCAACTATTAAGGAACCAAGCACAAAATTATAGGAATTCACAATATTCTAAAAAATGCCAAGTTAAAGCAATGCTGCTGAACTTCAATTTTCGTTATACCCATTAAAAAAAGAACTGAAATTGTAGGATCCAAGTAACATGCTAGAAGACACCACATTAAGCGCGCACGAACCAGCACCAGAACAACTCAAACACCACGGGCCCAAAACCAGAAACTCTGTAACCAAACAATTCACACGAATCATCGACTAGGACACATCAGAACTGGAGCTGTACCATTTTCAACTGCCCCCACAAGAACAATCCGGCGATCAATTCCGATGTTCCAGTCTCCGAACTCCTGCAACGATTACGCGAGAACCTAGATGCCCAAAGAGAACATCCTACATCAACGAATGCACGTATCGACTTCCATTGGTTTTTCTCTTCCTGGCGAAAGAAACTAAGAACAGCAAAAGATCCCGAAGAACGAAAAAAGAAGCAAACTTTGAATCCTTCGAAGAGGATCTACCAACTGGGAACATACGCACGCATTACCTAGAAGGACTTCATATCATATCGCTTCAGGTGCTTCGAAGGTATGAGACGCTGGACAATCACTGAGCGAGGAATTAGGAGCAGACCAGTCGGTCGTCCGCGTGTATATATGGACACGCCATTGCTGTGACACCTTGAAGATTTTTGGGATTGCTCGATGTCGCAGAGGAGAAGCCAGCGGATGGGCTTCAGATTAGAGAGAGAGAGAGAGAGAGATGCCCAATCGGTGGGTGGATTTAGCCCAAATTTTAAGCCCAAAATCCTGGGCCCACCGTGGCACAAGCTGTATTTGGTGGTTCAAAATGACGTTTGCGGGTCAACCCGGTTTATTCCGGTTCAACTGGTTGTGTCAAGTTTTGAGCTAGGAAGCACGGACATTCTTCGGGGGCCTCCGTGTCGTGCCAAATGCATGTCGGATATCGACACGCGTCGGACACTCGATCGACACGTGATCAACAAGTGCCAGACATCCGACATGTGGTCAGGGCTCCGGACACGTCAACGACACGCAACTCCAGCATCTTGACACGCCATTTTGACAAGCACGGGGTCAATTTTATACATGTTCAATAAATTTGGGATCAAAATGTAAATCTATCAAAAATACATATTTAAGTCATATACCCAGCCATCCCAAAATTAATATACCCAGCTAGCCCAAAAAAAACCTAATCGTGAATCCCTAACATTAAAAAAAAAAAAAAAAAATCACCGCTAATGTATATATAAAAATAGGGAAATGCTTCCCTGACAATATTATTGGAGACGGTACAATCCCAACCGTAAATCCACATACCATCACCGCGTGTTTTACATAAAGTAGTTATCGATTGAAAAATCGTGTGGTAAAAAATAACTGACAGTACTGTCAAGCTGTCGAGCTAGAAGCTTTCATAAAAATATACATTATTAATATACAATTTCGGCAAAAAAAAAAATATACCACGTGTCTAACAAGTCGAAATTCTCTAATTTTTTAGAAATGACGTGTCGTGTCGCGTGTCAATGTCGGTGTTACTTTTGAGTAGTTATGCTCCCTTGGATTCAGGAAACCCATTTCTTTCCACGTCACGCAATCCTTAGATTGGAACACGGTTCTCGAGTGGGATACATCACATAACTCTTGTGACATCCCGAAATTTCGAGGTCTATAAGATAAATTAATTCGATGGTTTTTAATCACGAGTTTCAGTCTGGGAAATAATATTGGATTTTCAAGGTTTAGGAGACAATGGTTGGACGCGACTTTATTTGGTCTAATGAGGGATTTGGAAAATCCTAAAGCATCGGTCAGAGAATATCAACCGGTTTAGTCGAGCCATAGAACCTAGCTTTGAGACCCTTCGCGCCTGAACCTAGCCTTGACCGAACCCCTGATGTAAAATTACCAAAATGCTCTCAGTCAGTATTGCCAAAAGACTAACATACCCCTCTCTAGAAAAATTACCGTTTTGCCCTTGCTTTATGCATATAGGACAAAAGCAATTAATGGGAATTTGACCTGTTGATCCCACCCCCATTAATGCCCTTCTAATCACTCTTTTCTCTCTCTTTCTTCTCTCTCTTCTCTCCCCCACCCCACGACCGAACCACCCCTCCCCCTCTCTTCTCTTCCTTTTTCATTTTCATACCCCCCATCATCACCATCTCCACCCCTTTTCCTCCATTGCCGCCGCCGCCGCCCTCAAGCTCCGTCGGCGCTGTTCGCCGGTGGTTGTCGCGAGTCACCACCGTCCGTGGGTCCTCGTTCGCCGAGCCGAACTACTCACCAGCCACCGAGCCGTCCGCGAGTCACCGCCGAGCGCCGTTTGTCGTCGTCGCCGCCATGCACCCGCAACCCGTGCCCCCTCCACGAGCCGCCACCAGCGCTCCCATGTCGCCGCCGCCGTTGTCGCGCGGCCGTTTGTTGGAGTTAACCCCTATCTCTAATTAGGCCGTTAATTGCGTTTAGGGTTAGATTAAATTAGTGTTAATTGTGGTTGGTTAGTGCTGATCATGGTTAGTTTATGTTAATTAACCTTGGTTAGGTTAATTGACCCTAGTTAGGTTAATTAACCGCAATTACTTTATTCTAACCGCAGTTACTTTAATATTAACCATGGTTACTTTATTAAACTATAGTTACTTTTCGTTAACCATTGTCAGGTTAATTAACTACAGTTGCCTTTGTTAATCGTAGTCGGATTAATTAACCGTGATTGACTTAGTTAATTATTGTTGGGCTAATTAACTGATGTGGAGTTAATTAATTAAAGTCAGGTTAATTAATTAAGATGGTCTTAATTAATTATAATTGAGTTAATTAATTATGGTTAAGTTAATTAAACTTGGTCCGGATAATTAATAATTAATTAATTAATTATTATTGGGTACTGATTGAATAATTGATGGGTGCCTTGATTGCATATATATATTACGTATGGATCTGATGAGTGATCGCCTATGTTGGAGTACCATGTTTAACATAAAATGAATGTTCATATGATCACATGTGATTTTTCGGCTGTGTCTTTTGAGCATGAAAAATGGTTTCGAGCCGAGTTTTGAGCATGACCATGGTTGCATCAGACTAAATGTGAAGATAAAAACTGGCTTGGTTGCCTGGCGTACTTGTGTGGTCACACGATGGTAACGTTGCCCTTGGGTACTTGGGGACGTTGGCGATACCCTTGATGGCTTGGGTTCATGGCCTAAAAAGTCCTTGCCGGCGGGAGTTCGGAATCACACGACTTATAAGTTGCCTGACTGTCCGTGTCGCCGGGCTGATCGGATGCTGGTCACAGCTTGTGAAGAACCGAAGTTCCTTGCCGGAAAGCCTGATATGTCCATCTTGGGGAGGCTTGAGAGGCTATCAGTTGCTGTCGTCGAACGGAGCGGGACGACACCCGATCATGCCGGAATAGCACCAACTGCCAAGTGTGTTGTGAGCGAGAGTGGAGTAACTCTCGCTAATAACTAGAACACGTGTGATGCATTGCGCATGAGTTTGTGATGAGCGTTCTAGTTGTGTACATTGGTTTGTGTATGATTTAGATGCCATGTTGGTTACTATTGTGTGGGCCAAGGCGGGGTAAGTTTGCATGTGGTTGATGGTTGACTGTTGAGATATGTGCCTAATCAAATGGTAGCTAAAGCGTTACGAGAGTCGCACGCTATTGATCTGTTATCGATATATGCTATATGTATAGGCTGCCCTGAGCGAATCAATGTGCTACTCGGACTAAGGCGTTGACTCACAGAGAATTTATACCTCACCCGTTGTTGTTAATCATTTTTCAGGATTTTAGCGATGGAGAGCTACTGGCTTTGAGAAGGGCGTGGATGTCGACTTCTCTTTTGAATAGCTGGGAATAGTGTTAACCCCCAACCTCGTCCTGGTATCTTTTTTATGGTTGCAAGAAGCAGCCCTGTAGTTGTGCTTGTAGATGTTTCGTTTCCCAAGGTTAAGAGTAAATAAATAAAAATGAGCTTTTGCTGCTTGTTGGTTGTTGATGTTTCTTGCTATCTATCCCCGTCTCTTATTTTTGTCTGGGGAAGTAGTTCGTTCCGCATGCGCTTAATTTAAAGATAAAGTGGATGGGTCGACGACGTGGCTGAGACGTCGCCCTTAAATGACCCAAGGCGTTTGGTAGGGTTGTTGCATGCCCCGGGAATCAAGGCGTGACAACTCCAATCAAGAACAATTATAGGGTTGGTTGCTACCTCGAGGGAAAATACAAAAAAAGTAAAAAAAAAAAAACTGTGGACAAATTCCTTAAGTGATGAAATTTGTTTCGCAACTCAATGAAATTCGGAGGCTCTGTCATCATTAAGCGACTCGATAATTTTTGCGTTCGATCACTGAGTTAAATGTGACTCATCCCATCGTTTTTCTTCTTGGCCGGAAAAATTTACTTTCTTACCGTGTCTGATTATTTCTCAATGAATTTCCCATATATAAAAAGTACATCTATTGTTAATTACAATTATTTTTGGCGTAGTTGACTGGAATTTTTATTAAAGTCAACATCCGGCTCGGTCAAGTGTCACGTTCTCTGCACCGACTTCTGGTTCCTCCCAACCCCGGGTCGGTGAATGGGTGGGCCCCCCACCCGGCACACCGTGGACCTCGTTAGTAGCCGTTGGAAGCGCAATAATAACTGCTTTTTAAAGTGGGGAAAAAAAAGTCCGACCAAAAACAAAAAAAGAAAAGTGGGGGGAGAAAAAAAAATGGGTGAGGAGGAATCAAAATGATGTACGTACTTGACCATATTCTCGAACGCTCCCCGCGGGGCCAAGGGACCGCACGTGCGCCCCACACGTGCCGGGATCTTACTTGTTTAAACCAACGGGATTAACTTAAACTCGGGGGGGGGGGGGCATCCGAAAAGACGGAAAGGGCAACGGCGGATGGGGCCAACTGTAATTATTGGTAATCATGGTATTCAGCAACTCTAATTACGACACAGGACAGCGCAGATGAAAAACGCGCGTGAGGATAGATGTTCCAAAATTAGACCAAGAAAGGGTTTATTCCCTTTGGATTTTATCGCCAATTGGAACCTGAAAATTGCTCTAATTTAAGCCAAGTGTTATTTCCCTGGAAAAATTAATTAGTTTTTTTTTCCTTCATAAACCACAAAATCCCTGAAAATGAAATATCAGGACGGTCGTTATCGCTCGGTTAAAATCGCTTGTCGAAGTGCCGACCCGATTTTATCGAGCGAGGGTGTTGTCTCGTCGTGATACGAGCAGTAATTGCCCGAATCGGATTGCGAGCTAATAATAATAAGAATGAAATCTCGATAGTTCTTTGAGTAAGCGATCGGATACCTGAATCAGATTGCAAAAGTTAATGATAAAAAAGAAAATCTTGAGCGAAGTGTTAATTAATCGGAATAAAATCTGATTATTATCGGGAAAGGATAGCAAGTTAATAAATTGTCTTGTCTGTTTCCTAAATATTATTCCCCATCCATCAGCGCCAATGCCGTTTCTTGAAAAGGAAATGTGAGTTGGTACCTGAGAAGTGCCAGAGTCGTGAGCTCAGAATCTTATCTGCGTTTGTTGCCAAGACCCCTCCATTGACAAAGCCTGCTTTGTAATAAAAGCAAAGGCCCGACCTTTTTCTTCTCCTCCTCCTCCGTCTTCTTCTTCGCGAAAAGCAACCGCTTGGGCTTTTGCTTTAACGCACGCAAGACTGAATCTTCCAACGGCCGAATCGATCGCTTTTCACAGTCCCTTCTTGTCGACCCTCCTGCAAGCTCTGTCCTTTCTTTCTGGGTCATCTTCCTCTTTGTTCCTCTGCGAAAGGGAGCTTGACGGGCTGTTCTTGCCCCGCGGTTCTTGGATTTCTCGGATTCTCCGAGGAGATTGGCGTCGTGGGTGTTGTGTTTTCGTCTGCATTCCTTTGAAAGAAGGCGGAGTTCGCGCGGACGTCGGTGCCAGGAGGAGGGAGCTTCTCTGTTCGACGACGGTCTGCTGTTATTTGTCTGCGAAAGGGAAACGGTATGAGTTGTGGTGCACCGTCGTCGCTAAATTTTTCTCATTTTGGAACTTTCTTGCGATTGGTCGTCTTGTTGTTCCCATGATTTGGCTGAAAATAGGTCTGAACATTTCGGGTTCCATTCGTCTGTAGTTCTGCATGGACAGACGTAGATAAAATCTTTTTCACAAGCTCAGGATGGGTCACTGAGCCTGTGATGCTGGGTTCTTGTTGATTCGGGTAAGAAAATCTTTTCTTTTTTGTCCAATTCAGAGGCGGATTGGCTCGATTCCAGGCTGAATCGCATTGAACATGGCCGAGATTGGCGTTTGTTTGGGGATGCCCGAAACGGATGGTTCTGCTCTCAAAGAAGCACTCTTTGCTCAGCAGCAACTCCTGCAGAAACTCTACAATGAATTAGATGAAGAGAGGGAAGCATCCTCTACTGCGGCTAGTGAGGCCTTGTCGATGATACTGCGGTTGCAGGGCGAAAAGGCGGCCGTCAAGATGGAGGCCGATCAGTACAAGAGAATGGCCGAGGAGAAGATGTGTCATGCGGACCTGTCCCTGGAAGTGTTTGAGGATGTTATTTACCAGAAAGAGATGGAGATCGCGTCGCTCGAGTTCCAAGTCCAAGCTTATCGGTATAAGCTTTTGAGCATGGGTTACGCTGATTTCGGACCCAGTGAAAGTAGACTTCTGGATAATCTGTTTTTGCAAAGGGGAGATGTCTCCAATGGTGGGAAGGGGTTGAATGGCGGTGTGAGGAGACTGAACTCTGTGCCTCCAATTTGCTTGAAGGATCATATTCCAAAGAAAGGCGTCATCAAAAGGCAAAAATCTGTTTTCCCTAATCCAGATGTGGATTCGAGAATGGTTGAAGAGAACCCAGATCTTGAAAGTACGGGCAAGAGCTTGACTTTCGAGAAAACGTTGGAAAATTTGTTGAATGGGGACTTCAGTCCAGTTTGGGAGCACATCAGAAGATTAGGGGACCGTGTGAATGACATATCGGAATGTAGGGACACTAGTCAAGGTAATAACGACTACTCTACCGGCATGTCTAGGTCCTGTGCTATTGTTTCTTCTGTGAGTGCACCGCCTTGTTATACTACGAGAGAATGTGTCGATGAAAAGTCTGATCAGATGAACTATTGTGAAAATCTCTACACAGCGGAAGCGGTTGAAAACTCTGCTTGTTCGACAAGTATTCAAGATATTTTTGAAGTACCACAGAGTGATGAGAGCTGTAAAAGCCAGGAAGTTCAGGTAAAAGAATGGAGTAAGCAGGAATCTGAAGGTGAAAATAGGCTCGGGAAGCCAGATTTGGTCACTGACCAAACTGACTGGATAAAGAAAATGCTGCTTTCCTTAAACCATGACAAGATGCCGGCTAGTCCTAGACTGAGAGGGAAGATGAGCGCAGACAGTGACGGTTTTCCAGAAGCCCACAAAGCCAGGCTACTAAAACATCGGTCTGAGTTTCAACAGCTGAGTGAAAGAATCGAACGGCTTGAGACAGAGGGGAATGCTAGAAGCCGGGAAATCGTCCATGAAAACGAAGACGAAATGAACTTACTGAAGGAGATACGAGAGCAACTGAATTCAATACAGCGGGAGATGAGGCGTGAGAACAAAAGGAAAGACACTCAACTTTACGACTTGCCCCTGCTCACCCTAACGGAAGTACGCGCCTCTCTTACTTTTCTTTATCTTGGCCTGTTTCCATTCGTAAACCTGCATCCAAAGTTAGTTTAGCCTGCTTTAGCTTTTATGTTGCAGTGGCTTTCAGACAGAGCTTCTGCTTATCATGAATCAGAATCATAAACTAGATGTTTCTTTCGGCAGGCTATGTTGCACTTCTGGCTCTGATCAAGCAAGAAATTATGGCAATCGCTCCTCAAGTAATCTCTATATATTCCCTGCATGATCTTGGCTTTGGAATGCTCTTTTGACGGACTTTGCACAAAATCGTCGTGCCTCTTCCTGTGTTGGTATGAATGAAAAGATTGGTCTCTTTGATTTTTGTTCTGGTTGATGATGTACAGAATTGAGATTTTCAGTTTGAAATCTGTAAATTGTTACATGTGAGACAGGTGATTTGCTTTTGTGGGGATAATGCTTTTCATGCTCCTGTTTTGTACATTTTGAATGACAGAAAATGCTGTCTTCATAGTGGAGATGAGACTGTATATTGGTTTTCATGGTTTGAGCTCGAAATCATTGTTGAGGAGCCTTTTGATCGCCTATTGTGCTTTAAATTCGTTCTGTTTTTTCTCTTTGTTTTCTCTGTCTGCAAGGTAAATGGTCATGCGGGATATTATTAGGATGAGGAATTAGGATATGAGGCTACAGATCATCTAAATGATATCGAAGACATGTCTCTGTCCGATTCGATTGAGAGTTATGCAGACAAGAGAGGGTTGGAATCATTGAACTACCCAAGCAAGTGTAGCATAAAAATGCATATTCATCTGCTATAAGTAGTTCATAGTTTATCAACTCGAAGTTGTTGTTGCGACACTCTTAAAATAGCATGTTGCAGGATGATGATTTATATCGAGGGATTCATAGACCGATCAACATCGCATAACTAAGTTCGGCTTTGGCCAGAGACAGATTATTATCGGGTGCATGATGTAATACACGTACCTGTACATACATCCGTCGGTATTCACACGGTACAGGAAACTCCGAGGACAGTGTTGGTGAGCTAGGATTCTTGATTGGTGTCTTATTTAACTTGAAAGAATATGTTAGTCGCCAAAGAACGGTTAAATATTTGTCCACCGGAACGGCACTTGACCGGGCTTGCTCGGGTCCGGTGAGCCCTGAGCTTTACGTTACACTGTTGAAACTTGAATAACACCACTGAAAGTAAAAGCCAGTGGGCCTCAAAAATCAAGATAAATGCAGATAACAGTCTCTGCTTCAAAAGAACTTCAGAAGAAGGTACCGGACAGCATGTGGACTTTTGGGCAGCTCCCTCCGTGATCTTTCCAACATATGGCGGGCGATGTTTTAGTAGGTAAATTAATTCTCTAGACGGCGAAAGAATTATCATATGCCCTAGAAGATAGATTATTACGGGTTATACTTGGCATTCAGGTATCAACTTCAAAGGAAACTCGTCTAAAATTACCTATAGGTGATAGGGGTAAAGTTATTGATGTGAGATGGATCCAGAAAAAAGAGGGTTCGAATTATAGTCCAGAAACTATTTGTCTATATTTTACAGAAACGTGAAATCAAAGTGGGTGATAAAGTAGCCGGAAGGCATGAAAATAGAGGTATCATTTCCAAAATTTTACCTAGACAAGATATGCTTTATTTGCAAGATGGAAGACCTATTGACATGGCCTTCAATCCATTAGGAGCACCTCACGAATGAATGTAGGACAGATATTTGAATGCTCGCTCGGGTTAGCGGGGACCTGCTAGATAGACATTATCGAATAGCACCCTTTGATGAGCCTGCATGTCAAGGTAGTTTTGCCATTTTATTCATCTCACCTATGACCACCCTCAGTAACAACGACCGGCTCCAGCGCTGCAACCCCAACGATCACCTCATACGCCGTCCAGTCTGTCGGATGCCGGTAGCCACAACCCCAATGGCCACCTCATACGGCGGTTTCGTGAAGACCCACGGACTCGATCCAGTTCAGGCGCCACCGCACTAGTCTCGATCCGTGCCCTCTCTGTGCCACGTCTCAATCTCTCATTGATCCTCGGACGGAGAAACAACCACCTGTGTTCCATGACTAGTCATCATCATCTAGATCATTTGTGCAGTCTCAGGAAAGTACCATGCGTGGTCTTCGACAAGCTCCTCGTGCATGGTTGGAGCGAAGTGCTTCCTTAATGAACTATAAATGAAACTTATATTAATGATGGAAAATTTACCAACCATTATGAATCACCAGTTAGGACTATTTGAGAAAAATTACGATTATATTAGACAATTACTAGTGACAACATGCTCAAAATTAAGAGGTTCCACTTGATAAATGTTGCTACCAATAAGTAAAATCACCCCATGCGAGGCACTAAGAGCGCATACGGCAACACTTCTACTTCAAAAATCAATTTCTGGTAAGAAGTTGATTTTTCTACTTCTTTTTAGAAGCAGAAGTTGATTTCTGATCAGAGAGATTCGCTTGGTAACGATTGAAAATTTCTACTTCTGAAATATTATTAACACAAAATCTTCTACAACGTATTATTGTCGGGGGCCGAAAAATTTCTACTTCATTTTTATTTTTTAATTTTCTTTTAATTTTTATTATTAAAAAACTATTTATTTTAAAAAAAAATATTTATTTTTTACTCTAGTGGCTAGAGATGGCGACTCGGCGGCGGTGGCGATGGCGGCCGGCAATAGCTGTGGGTCGCAGCTATTGGCGGCGAGCCGCGGTGGTCGGCGGGAGGCGGCAGCTGGCGAAGGTCGAAGGTGGTGGTTGGCAATAGCGACGGTGGGCGGGCGGTGGTCGGCGGAGGTTGAGGGGGTGGGGGTGGGGGCGGCCGGCGGGGGACTGTGGTGGGCGATGGTGGGCAGCGGCGATTGGAGGTGGGCGGAGACGGCAGATGCGTGGTTGGGCAAGAGAGGCATAATGAAAAGAGGGTGAGGCGAGAAGTACTTCTTGAGTTGAGAAGCAATTTTTTTTAACTTCTCAAATTGGGGGAAAAACAACTTCAGAAGTGAAAATTTACTTCAAAAATAGAAAATTTCTTTTAAAAGTAAAATTTTTTACCAAACAGATTTCTGCTTTAAAGTTACATTACTAAATGGATTCTACTTTAGAAGTTGCATTATCAAACGAATTTCTGCTCCAAAAGCACTTCTAGAGCAGAAATCCACTTTCAGCAGTGTTACCATGTACACCCTAAATTACTTCTATCATGTATAAAAGTCGAGAAGGAGTAAATTGTACACCATAAGGAGTAATTCCCCTTAAAAATAGCAATTTCAATTTTTTAAAAATGAATTGCTTTTTTATGCTAGGGTAATTGTGATCCGACTTCGCTGATTTCGTTTTCACGACGGTTGTAAATTATTTTTCACAATTAGCAAAATCCCCTGATAGTAAATTAAGTACATATTTTCTACAACAAATGTTATTTTGCAATCATTTCCTTTCGGTGGTTGTGATATTTCCATTTGAGGAAGTAAATTACTTCTCGCACTTGATAATTTTTTTAGGTAGTACATTAATTATGGCTATGATCTTGAAAATGATTAATTCACCTTTGTGATTGATTGAGATTCCAAAGAGTAAAATTTATATTTTGATCGATATACTCATTGTGCGTTGATTCTTGACATGGCGATTATACTTGTATTTAGTAAATTGCTAACAAATCGTAACCGTCATAGCATATCTCACTGCACCGTAAATACAAAAATGAAATTCGTAAGTTATATTTTTGTATTCGCAAAATGAATTTCAGTATTATAAATAATTTTATATTCGTAAAAAGTATAAATATGGAAATTATGTGGCAGGTCGTAAATTACCTTTTTTTATTCGGCATAAATTATGTATGGGTCCCGTATTTTTCATACAAGGCATTAGGAAGCCCCATGATTTTTTTCAAAAATATCTCGTATTTGTCCAAATGTTTGTTTTTGTTTTTTTTGGACACTACATTTTCTGAAGGTTTAAGGGAGGTTTGCTCCTTCTTCTTCTTCTTCTTCTTCTACTTTGCTCTGCGGGCGGCGCTTTCGTCCAGAAGCATAGGCTTATCTCCACCGACGACAATGGCTTCCACCTCCGCTCCTTCCTCCTTCTCTCCGACCTCTGCAACTCAATTCCACAGCTCGAGACCCAGGAACCCATCTCGCAAGAACCTCCATTACCTCTCCAACCAGCCCTCCGTCTCTCTCTTCAAGCTCTCTCGCTCTTTCCCTTTCCCATTCCCTTTCCCGTCTTCGCTCAATCTCAAGCCCCCTCCGTCTCCGACCCACCTCCACCCACTGAGCGACACCGTGCACGACAATTACCTCGAAATCCTTCACAAGCCCGCCGACTTCTCGAGCCCAATCGAGCAGATTGCGGACCAGGAATCCCGCCCGAGGATATTCATCCAGGACCCGCCTTGGATATACCCGATATTCTTCAAGAACGTGTACCGGAAGGCGAGGCGGGAGGCGGAGTTGGAGCTGAAGGAGATGGAGAGGCGGAAGTATAATTTGTTGAGGAGGCGGCAGATTAGGGCGGAGACGGAGGCGTGGGAGAAGATGGTGGAGGAGTACAGGGAGCTGGAGAGGGAGATGAGGGACCGGAAGCTTGCGCCGAACCTGCCGCGCGTGAAGGCGCTGTTCTTGGGGTGGTTTGACCCGCTGAAGGAGGCGATAGAGAAGGAGCAGAGGATGCAGCGGACGAAGAAGAACAAGGCGGCGTACGCCCCGCACATCGACTTGTTGTCGCCCGAGAAGATGGCGGTGATTGTTATGCACAAGATGATGGCGTTGGTGATGGTGGGGCACATGGATAGATGCGTCGAGCTCGTGCAGGCCGCGGTTCATGTCGGGATGGCGATCGAGCAGGAGGTGAGTTTTGGTTTTTGATGCATTTTTCTCAGTATACGTGTTGGACTATATAGGTTGAATGGTTACAAGTATGGTCTACCACAACGAAAAGCAATGAATCTTCATTGATTCTGTTAGCCTGATGTTCGTATTCAAATACTAACCCGGCCTTTTCATTTCATGGACTTGGCTTGGTTTAAGTGTTAGAGGTTTCTCACTTTGTCATTTTTGATCTAAGTGTTTGTTCTAGCAGCTGCACAATGTGTAGAAGGGCAGTAAGTTCGTTGAAATCTCGAAGATCCATAAAAAAGAAAATCCATGCATTAGCCATTCATAAATTGTCTGTTTTGTTAAACAACAGGTGCCATTACGTTATTTGCTTCTTTAGATTGACTGCAAGTGAGGCCTCTTGTAACTGAAGACTGTCATGAAACTGGGATGGCATTTCATGCAGAAAACTTTATCGCGGCGATATAAGTTTCAACCTGCATCTTATTGTCCGCAATCTTATGACTTCTGTTCATGTATGAAGCGAAGAAGTTATTCCTTTTCATTTTCATATTACCAAAATTTGTTCAAAACAGATGTTTGAATCATCTTCTTTTATCCGTTCATTATTCAGGTAATGGTCCAGAGTCTACTGGAGAAAGCTAAGAGCAACCGAAAGAAAATGAATTTGGTTGAACCTGAAGCGAATCTGGACAAAGATAAAGTGATGCGCCAGAGACGTGTTAATGGCTTGATCAAGAGAAAAAGATTTAACGAAGTAAAAAAGCTAGTGAAGGAAGAGGAATTCAAACCTTGGGCTCGAGATACACAGGCTAAGGTTTGTGAGGATTGGCTTTTCTCTTTGCTTTCCCCCCTTTGAAATGGCTTGTATCGTCTTGGTTACGGAGATAGCCAAGTTTTGACCTTTTGCATTTATATATGTGCAGCTGGGAACTCGTTTGATAGAATTATTAACTGAAACAGCTTTTGTCCAACCTCCAGTTAAGCAATTAGTGGAAGGTCCGCCTGATGTTCGACCAGCATTCAGGCACAAACTAAAAATGGTTAAGAAGGATCCTGGGTAATACTCTTTCTTCTTTCTGCGGCTTTCACCTAAAATGATCTCATGTTATGAGTTGATGCTCCATTTATAAGTAGCAAGAGAGGAATTCTGTCTTTTGCAGGTTTCAAAAATCCATTTCATTAGTTGAAAGCTATCAAATTCTGTTCTAGCATCTTAACTTTGTTTGACTTCCTAGACTATAAAGTTGGTAGCTATACCCAAAAAAGAAAGAATAGAAGGTTGGTCATAACGCAATTCCTGTTTCGATAAAATCCTCTCTTTTTCCTTTTTTCTTTCTGTTGAGATATGTGCTTTATTATCGCCATGACCTCCAGATGTAAATGTTTCGGTAGATTCCTAGGTCATAATCCTGCCTCCTTTGGCCTCTCCATTTAATCTTTGCTTCTCAGAATCACGCAGATTTGATTTGTTGATGCACTACTTGGGGCTATGTAGATGTTTAGTCATGATGACCATAGGCTTTTGAGAAGCCTTTATGGTGCAGTTTCACTTGTATCTGTACTTTTTAGTACTCTCTATTATGTTCTTTGTATTGGCTCCGTGATCTTTTACAGCCCCTGTTATTGATGATAACGAACCTTGCTTATTCTTTTAAGCAAATTTTGCTTAACCTATTAAAATCTTTCTTTCTTGTAGGCAGAAGGTTTCGAAGAGATACGGTGTTATAGAATGTGATCCCTTAATTCTTGAAAAGCTGGACGTTAATGTAAGCTGAAAATCCTCTTTGAGCATGAACTATGCAACGCACTACTGGATACTGCAAAGGGATAATTGGTGCCATGCTATGATCTGATGTCGTTTTGCCCATCTATTTCGTGATTGGTTCAGTTCATGGGAATGGACCAAATACATATTTTAGTACTCATAAAGAGGAAATGTGACATAAAAGAAATTTTATACAGAGAAAAACATCTCGACCTCTTCACTACATTCCACCAGAAAATGTAAATGAGTTGAACAATTGGGATGATGGACCACTTTGGAAAATTATTCTGAACATTGATATTTCGGAATATGTGCAGCTAAACTTTGGCTGAGCCTTGCATGTTGAAATTGTTAAATCTTCGAGAGTATGTTGTACTCCTTTAGGAACCAATCTTGTGATCAAAAGAACGTGGGAGCTAATATATGAGAAAACTGAGACGAGACTTGCGGGGTTGAAGAATATATGTCTGGTGTTTGGAGGCCTCCCTATTAATACGCACTTTATATAATATGCAGTTATATGTCATTACAATTATTTTTATATCCAAGTTTTTTGGAATGACAAAATGGGGAAACGGTCATAATTCTTGTAGAGAACACAGGTGAGGAGTACCATTTTCATGATATCTATGACAGCATCCACATTTTACATATAGTCCCCCTTCATCAACAGTTAGGGGGCCTACCATATGGATATATCTTTGTGTACTAGCATAATAACATTCTTTCCTTCAAATGCTAAGCTACTGTGTTTTGTTTTAAAATGATTTAAGTAATCATTTTCGTTGGTGGAAGCATTAAGTTTACAGTCTTTACTATGATGTAGCTCCCCAAAATCATAACTCTTTATCTTTTCTCCCTTCCTGCAGGCAAAGCATATGTTGGCTCCTTATATGCCTATGCTGGTTCCTCCAAGAAAATGGAAAGGGTATAAACTCTATGGAAACTAGCAAGTGCTGTTTGGTGTTTTCATCGGTAAAGGGTGTTGCCGCGGCATGGTGGAGAAATAAAATGTCGAGTTTCCATGTGTGTGTGTGAGAGAGGGAGGTGCTGTTTGGTGTTTTCATCGGTAAAGGGTGTTGCCGCCGTATGGTGGAGAAATAAAAATGTCGGCTTTCCGCGCGCGTTTGTGTGAGGGAGGGAGGTGTTCTTTGAGAGCGGGATTGTTTGAGGTACTCTTCCGTGCTCGCGCGCGCGCGTGTGAGAGAGAGGGAGGGAGGTAGGGTTACCTTTTTAAATGGATGAGAGTATTCAAGGATGACCAGATGTCGTCTGGTCGTCCCTCCTCACCTTTTACTTATCAAAAAGGATAACTAGATGTGAAAAAATTGGCTGAAACTGTTCTTTGAGAGTGGGATTGTTTGAAGTACTCTTCCAGAGGTGTCATCTGAAATTGCCAATCCTAATAGTTCTCTTCATCCTTTATAGGTATGACAAGGGTGCGTACTTCTTCCTCCCTTCTTATGCTATGCGTACTCATGGATCAAGAAAGCAGCAGGATGCTCTAAAGAATGTGTCCGAGGAACAGATGCATAATGTATTTAAGGTAGTGATGCCGATGAATGTGGTCTTGTTCGTTTTTTGCTTGTATTAGCTGAATTTCCATTGATTAACCCAGTTGAGAGTGGCTTTAAATAAGCGAGTTTTATGTGATATGCTTAACATGGTATTAGAGTTGGGGCATTGTATTCAACATCATTAAGCTGGTTGCAGTTGGCTACTGCCAATCTAACAAAAAAAATGTCTGACACAATTTATCTGATTAAGCGCAATAACAGGAATAGAGCATAGAAGGTATACTCTCTACATATTTAATCACATCATTTCTGTGATTCTGTCTGCTAATCAGGCTAACACCTTGCTCCTTAAGTTTTTGTGGTAAACGTTAATTTCATTGTGGGAAGAATAACAAAGTTCTTTAACCACTCTATAAGCGAATACACTATTTGGTAAGGTACATGGGAGTATCTAGTGGTGGATTTGTTTCTCGATATGGTAGCTGGTGATCAATTTGTTTCTTCTGTTATGTGGTGGAATGGACTAGGCATCATTGTGTAGACATGTCATGCACTTCCTCTTTTCGCATTAGTCTTTATCTTGTATGCTACCCAATTCTAAGGTTATCTGTTTCACTCTAACACCTTGTTTACTTCCTTTTATTTTGTTTGACCTTTTTAGTTATCTGTAAGCAGGCCCTGGACACACTTGGAAGTACCAAATGGAAGGTTAATCGAAGAGTACTTGCTGTAGTGGAGAGCCTCTGGGCTCAAGGTGGAAGTGTTGGAGGTTTGGTTGAGAGACATGATGTGAGCACATAGATTCATGCTCATGACAAACTGCGGTTCTTTGTTTGCAAATTGTGTTTATCCAACTTGATTGCTGAAGATTCTGATCTGTAGTGGCATCTTATAGTTGCATATGACCAGGGTATTGTTGATGTTCTATAACTAGGTGTCCTTCTGTTCAAGAAAAAGTCGACTTGGCTCGATGATATCCTACCACAATGACTTCCGAGTATAACATGATTTGACTAGAGTTCTCAATGATTTTCTTTAATTGATCTGAGACTATGTAGTGACCTATCTGAAACAGGAAACGAGAAAGAATTATGTCCAACTAGTGTTGTAAGAATAGGTTTTGCCTATCACTGTTCATTTGTTTTAATATTGGTTGCCATGCGGAAGCTTGCTGGTTTTGGTTTGATGTGGTCGCTCTGTTGTTGTGGTCATTTCTTGCACTTTACATTTTGCAGAAATTATTCCAATCTCTCTTTTATTGCAGCTTCCTTTGCCAGATAAGGATGTGTCCGAGGATTGTGAAGAGCTTGAACTGTGGAAGTGGAATGTACGGAAAATAAAGAAGGTTAACAGAGAGAGGCATGCTCAGCGATGCGACATTGAGCTTAAACTCTCTGTAAGCTTGCTCTCTCTCTCTCTCTCTTTCTCAGACTCAGAGGATAGTAGTTTCCTTAGACTGTTAGATACTTCTCCCCTGTTTTCCTGTTGCACTGTTTCCTTGTAAAAGAACACCGATCCCTTTGTCGTTTTCTCTCATTATCCCATTTTCAGTTACTTTTGTTACTATGCAAATTAGTGCTGACAATTTGGGTTGCGTAGAAGTCCATATCCTTGCATAAAGTTTTGTCTCCATGTATTTGAAGAGAGTATTACTGATCCACTCTCTTGCAAATTCTTCACGAAACAGGTGGCTCGAAAGATAAAGGAAGAGGAAGGTTTTTATTATCCTCACAATCTGGATTTCCGTGGCCGTGCATATCCAATGCATTCACATCTGAATCATTTAAGCTCTGATCTCTGTCGAGGAGTTCTTGAGTTTGCTGAAGGACGGCCACTAGGGAAGTCTGGGCTACATTGGCTGCAGATACATTTGGCAAACCTCTATTCTGGTGGTGTTGAAAAGCTTTCACATGATGGACGCCTGGCATTTGTAGAAAACCATCTGGACGATATATTTGACTCAGCAGAGAAGCCTATTGATGGGAATAGGTGGTGGTTGACAGCTGAAGACCCTTTTCAGTGCTTAGCTACTTGTATTAACTTGTCGGAAGCGTTGAAGAGCTCATCACCATATACTGCCATCTCCCATCTTCCAATTCATCAGGTACATATGTCAGCTAGTCTCAAGGGTGCAAATTATTGCTGTTTATTGGCTTTAATAGGCGATATGTTACCACTTACCTTGTTTGATAGATCAATTCAAGGTAGTTTAGATGTACTGTCCGTTTCCAAGATTTGGTAATAAAACTTCAAATGTGGTTTTTATTTTGCATTATTGCTTCTTGGTTGTTGGGACTGAGGATAGTGACTCCAAAGTCTACTTCATGTGGCCTTACCTTGCTGAGCCAAATGATTTCAAGAAAGTTAAATCTGTGGTCTTGTTATGCTGTTTTGAAGGAGCTGGAGAACCCACTGGATATAAGATATGTATAATGATTGCCGTGATTTTGTGTTCTCAAACCAATCTATTATACTCCCATCTAATTTTGGTAGATCTATCTGGTGGGGATTACTAACACTAGAACCAATGGTTAAAATATCTTGCGTCTAGCAGTAAGTCTCAGATTTTCCAAAAAACAACTGGCCAGCAAAACATATGTGGGGCTTGTGTCGATGGTGTAAAATGGAATGAAATCTTGCTCCTAGTCCTGGACAATTTGTATATTCTGTACGCACACGGACATATGCAACACACATATGAAGAAAGGTAGGTTTAGTTACTTTGCTATTCTATACTTAGTTATTAGAGCACTTTGTTCTAATATGGGCACGACATATGGTATAATTTGCTTGATACTTGTTTTTTAAGTCATCATTCTAAAAGCAAGTAGGAGCTAAGAAATTCCTTCATAAACTATAGAGATGTTGACTAGGGTGTTTTTCGTGAAACCCAAAGAAAAGTTGCAAGACTAGCAGAGAAAATCTTTTCCGTCATGAATTACATTGTAGTCATATGCTATGAAGGTCATTTAGTCAACTGCGTAAGGTGGTATTCACTGCTATGGCCTAGTTGATCATAAGTGAACTTTAATTATTCTCTTATTTCTCCTTCCTGGGATGGTGGATTACTCTGCTGAGATGATTATATACTCTCTGTGTCTCTGTGTGTCTCTCTCTCTCCGACACACACACACACACACACACACACACCCCTACTCACCTGAGGTTCTACCATTTGAATTAGTGACTATGCATTATTTTCAGGATGGTTCCTGCAATGGCCTTCAGCACTATGCTGCCTTGGGAAGAGACAGTGTGGGTACTTTCTCCTTGTAAAAAGCGGTTTAGCTGACCGTTTCTTCATACTTTTAGAACTGTGACACCCGAAGCATATGGAATCTTACTTACCCAGTTAGTTATTATAGTTGACAAATATGTCGGCATTTGTAAATTCAAGTTTCTTTGCCAGACCAATTAAAGGCCTCTTATCATTTGGAAAGATTGCAGCTATCTTTCATTTACATGACAGAATCACCCCAAAAGCTGTTGTTTGGTAGAATAATACATGAAACTTGGCAACTAAATCTTTCAGTCAAGAAATACATTTGCGGTTTATACTATCCGAGTGTTTCTTCCCCTTTCAATTAATGTGTCCCTGTGCTCGTTTCGAAAGTATACAGTTCTGATAAGTTGCATCCAATGAAAGAATGACCCAGAAGCTGTTGTTAGCAGAACAATGATTTAGGTAATTAGCTGATAATAGGTGGTTAATAATCAGGAGTACATTCACCATTTGCTCAAATTTGCTTCTTGTCTTTCCCTATTTGTTTTGTTCAACATTGAAGGGTATATGCTACGAGAATTGGTTTTTAGAAGTAAAATGTCTAGCTGGTCTTTGTTTCTGTTCTGACAATGTCTAGATGATGAATTAGTTATCTCAACTGTTGATATGATAATATAGACGTTAAGCAGAATCTCACATGTCATCCAAAGTAATTCTATTGCACTGTACCCTGAAACTTTGTGTAACTTAATATTTTAATTTGAAATGATCATTCATTTTATTATCAACACCATACTCTTTTTCCAGATGGAAGCTGCTGCAGTAAATCTAGTTGCGGCAGAGAAACCTGCTGATGTTTATTCAGAAATTGCTGCAAGGTATGTTACATGGCCACGGTGAAACATTTTTGTTGTTGTTAGACTTGCAAAATTTTCTCAGTACGAACGTTAAAAGTTGTACTATTGCCTGGACAGTTACCAAGGCAGTTATATGTGTTGAATAATTGAGTACTCTGCACTTCCCAACAGCCTAGCGTCTTTTTTTCCAGTCTATCTCTCCGAAATCTGAAAAGAAAAGAAGCAAGATATCTGATCACTCCAGTCATACACGTAGGTTAGAAAGAAAGAAGTTGTCTGTCTCCTATATTCTCTTCTGTCTTCATACAACTCTTCCTTTCCCTATATCTCCTAGAGCAAGAGAGCAGTTCTCTTAGCACCGCTGGGGATACGACTCCACAGAATAAATGGATTCGGTAATGGTAGAATTTCTATTTTAATTATGCTACTGCAAATTTTGGGTCATACAACTCTTTAGCAGATTTCCTTGTTGCTGTGCAGACCCTCTCTCCAATTTGTGCATGCTCTAGGTTAACTCATACTCTCAGTTATGCGATATGAAAAATCTTGGTTTCCTTCTCTTTTTGGGGCTTAGGGTACACGACATAATGAAAAGGGACAGCAACAAGGACCCTGCTACTTATCCTAATGCTGCGTTGGCGAAGGTCTTACTCGGCCAGGTGCATTTTCTGTGGTTACAAAGTTTATTCTTGAATTTTCTTCTTGGAAAGAACTTTTCATTTATCACATCGCTTTTGTGCGATTGTCTTTTACTGTTTAGTTGCAGTTTTATCTTTTGAAACCTTTCAGGTGGATAGGAAACTAGTGAAACAGACAGTGATGACCTCAGTATATGGAGTGACTTTTGTTGGGGCACGTGAGCAGATAAAAAGAAGACTAGAGGAGAAGGGTGTACTTGGTGATGAAAGACTGCTATTTACTGCTGCATGCTATGCTGCTAAAGTAAGCCTTCGCCTAATCTATTTTCAAGAAGTAGGGTTTCTGTATGGAGTCATATGGTTACTTTTATACTGTCAGGTTCCACAAGCTCAGCCGCCTGCTGAGACACCTCATCAAACTCAGTCTTGAGTTTGCACACCTTCCAGATAGGAATATTGTTCTCTTACAACGCTTGTTCAGTCGACTGCATCTTTCTGCATTTCCTTTGCCTAAGATTATTATTGTCTATATGATGAAAGAAACTAGAAAGGAAAAACTAAATTGAGTTCGTACACTTCTATTCTTAATCGTTTGCAAGTCCTTTTGTTGGCCAGAATTGAACTTTGTGGGTAGTGGTAAGATCTAGGTGTAACAGAATTATGTACGAGTGGATTGCTGATACCTGTCATGGTCACACATGTGATTACATGTGATTAAGTCTGCTTTAGTTATCCATGGAAGATGGTTTTCGCTGCATTTGTTTCTTGAGTTTTTGTATCTGAGTATATTGTTGAGAGCGTGTTTGAGTTGTTGGTTGTGCCATTGTGGGTGATCTTGTGATATTCCTGCGAAGAAGTTGAATCAAAGCCAGAAGCACAGTTCATTTTAATTGAGGAGAATGCAAGAGCTTCGGATGAATTAGTGTGAAAGTCTTTGGGCGACTTACATGTTCACTAGTATCTTTGGTTGTATGACACTGCTGTATGGTAATGTGGCTTGAGCGGGGCTTTCACACTCGCTTTCTCTGATAAGATATCCTTTATCGGTATCTTTCTTGATTGGAAATGCCAAATCAAGCAGTGTTGCTCCTCCTCCTCCTCCTCCTCTTCTTCTTCTTCTGTTTTTTTTTTTCCTTTTCAAGTGGACTTGTTCATGTTATTTTCTGCTGTAGAATTGTTCTCAGTTGTGCAATCCAAAAATTCACTGAAAAAGACTTACACTCTCTGCTTCAGTTTGAGAAATTTTAAGGTTTTCATGCTACAACAAGCATTGAAGTCAGATAACTCTCTGCAGGTAACACTGACTGCCCTTGAAGAGATATTTGAAGCTGCGCGTAGAATTATGGGTTGGCTTGGTGACTGTGCAAAAGTACAATTTCTGTAATGCAATGAAAATTTTCTATCCTCAATCGTGATAGATTTACGCAATATGTTTGTAATTTTGTCTTTTCAGATTATTGCTGCAGAAAATCAACCAGTGCGTTGGACTACTCCCCTTGGTCTTCCTGTTGTACAACCGTACTATAAATATAAACGCCATCTTGTGAGTGTTTCAGTTGTGCTTACTGGGCTCGGACATGTCACAGCCCGAGCTTTATATGCTCTACTGCCCGAAATGTGTTGTGTGGGGCACTGCTGTTCCCCCCCCCCTCCTTTTTTTTTATTATGTCTGATGTGACTTCTACATTTGGTTAACAAACCAATGATTGCATGCCTTCTGGTGCCAACAAGTTCTACTATTATAGGATGTGGATGATCTGAACTTACAGTAAGATTTTTGGATCTGATAATAAACAACCCTATAAATGGTGCAAAAAGAACTTGCAATTAGTCTTGTATAAACACGTACATAGAGAGCTTTTTAGCTCCTTACCATGTGACCTTCACATATTCAACTGTGTGTTTCTCTTGGTTGTTACATCTAATGTGGAGTCATTCAAGTTTAATAAGTAAACCGAATCTTCTTGAGTTTCTTTTACTTGAAGGGTAATGCATGCTAATTTTGCAAGTGGTAATGCACTCAAGTTGGTTGTGTCATGTGATGAAACTAGAGGAGTGCAGCATTGATTGTGTCTTCACGGATTCTACTTTGTTGTTTACTTTAATGCTATGCATTGTTTCCTCAATTACATTACTGTCTTTCATGAGACTATCATTTGTAAACAACTGTCTTTATTGCATTCTACATATTTCATAAATTGCTACATATTATGTTCTTGAGAAGGATGGTGAAGATACAAGAATGACTGGGCTTTTTTACATAGACCTCGTTAGGGTGGGGATTGCAGGAAGGATGTGTCAATATGTGTCTGGTGTTGAAAATCCTGAATAAGTTTTTTAATGCAGACAGGAACAACCCTTCAGATTATCTGTGTTGCTTGATTTTCTTTAAAATCCTGAATGAGTTTTGTAATGCAGATAAGAACAACCCTTCAGATTTTGGCCTTGCAACGGGAGGGTGACTTGGTAGGTTATCTTTCGAAAACTCAGTAGATTATATCCTGTGACACTGAATATACTGACATGAAAACTCAAATGGTCTATGAACTTCAGGTTGATGTTAGAAGACAGAGAACAGCATTTCCTCCAAACTTTGTTCACTCACTCGATGGTTCACACATGATGATGACTGCCGTTGCCTGCAGGGAGGCTGGTCTACGTTTTGCAGGTTTATCTCAAGCCACTTTATTTGCAACAGCTCATTTGAATCTTGTGCCTGATACTGGCAAATGCTAGATACACATTAACCTAGCACCATAATAGGTTCCGTTAGGTTTGCATGCTGTGCGTATTGGTTCAAGTTTTTGTACATTTCCATGTTTGCCAAAATCTACTTGTCTCCCAAGGACAATCCTGCTCTTATGGATCTTCCACAGATCCTAGCTAAGGAGATTTGACGAACTGGTCCCAATATTGGTCGGGCTTGGTGTTTCCCTGATATGTCTACATGAATATCATTCCTTCGGACTCCGGGAAATTCTAAGCTAAATTGCGAAAGCGTATTTATGGATTGCGCATAGGAAACTAGTCTTTGAAGTATGCTCAAAGGCAACTTGCTCCTGTTTAGTGCGAAACTGACATACATCCTCATATGAATAAACTGCAGGTGTGCATGACTCATTCTGGACACATGCTTGTGATGTGGACCAGATGAACTGGATTCTACGGGAAAAATTTGTGGAACTATATAATATGCCTATCCTTGAAAATGTAAGTACCTTGATTCTTATAAACAGCTGCTAAGCCTTATCGAACCTTTGCATGTGTCTCAGATCAACTATTAAGAAAAGGTTGATGGGGCGATTACAATGGTTTTGTATGCTTCAGCGTGTTCCCAGTCACTATGTTAAAATTGCTAGGCGTATAGATAATTAAGAGATCTCATGGTTCTCTAAGGGCCTGCATGGCAACCATTCTGGTTCTCTGATTCTGTTCTTGGAACAAAAAAGGATGAGAATCATGTTTGGTAACGTAAATGATTCTGATTCTGTTCTCGGGAACAGTTTTGGAGCAAAACAAGAACAAAAAAAGTTGGTTCTGGAAAAAAGAATCACTTTTGAGAATCACAAAACAGAATGAAGTCTCACATCTCTCACTTTTCCCTTTCAGATCTCTCATCACTTTTCTCTCTACCTAAAATAGAACGAGGTCTCATTTTCAAAGAAAAATATATAAGATAATAATAAAAAATAATAATAATAATAAAATTCTAAAAAATTGGAAAAAAATTCTAGAAAATCAGAAAAATTTCAGAAAATCCCTAGAAATAGAAGAAGCTTAGATTAGACTAGTTTGATCTCATTTTCATAAATTTGGGCCTAGATTTCCTAGATTTCCTAGATTTTGTTTTTCTTAGGAAAATCGTAAACATTTTTGAAATTAAATCTGAATCACATTTCTCTAAGCCCTTAGGGATTCATTAAGATTTTATGATGCGATTTATCAATGCCATGATTTCTTGATTGCGCACTTGATTTCATTGGCTGTGATTTATCTAGGTTTAGGTACTTTAGACTTAGTCTAGTTTTAGAAAATTTAGAAAAAGACAAAAACAACCTGTGTTAACACTTAGCATTGGCTTACCTTATAGGTTTAAAAATGAATTGAAAATTTGCATGAAACACATTTAGAGAACACTCAACTTCGGTGCAGAAAAGACGTCGGTGGAAAAACCGACGTAACTAAGTCCCCGGACCCTAGGTTTCTTTTGTTGCGTAGAATCTAACAGTTTCTCCCGTCCGTTTGATAAGGTTTTCGGTCTACCTTCCTCAAATACTAGTGGCGACTCCATTTGCATGTACACATACACATGCCACCGATCACACTAAGATCGAATTTGATATTCCCTCATTGCGATTTGGTATAGGCTTGGGAGGGTCCGAGCTAATCCGAAATCACATATTCACCCAATATGATTTTTCCTTTTTTAAGCTTAAAATGACTCGTTATGACACAGCAATTAGACGGAATAGCACGAAAAAATGTTATATGCAATATGTAATATGTTATATAAGAGAATCAATATAAATTAATCTTCAAGTAACTACGTAATTATTTGACTTAAATGACAAAAATTGAGAAGAGAAATTATTTTCGGGAACAAAAATTTTGCGCGGTTACCAAACGCCTTTCTGTTTCAGGAACAGAAATTTTGTGCAGTTACCAAACATGTTCTGATTTTCTAAAACTCATCCAGGGAATAGAATTAGAAAAAATCAATTCTAATCAAAATTACTTTTTCGGATCAGAATCGTTGCCATGTAGTTCCTAAATAATCCTCTATTCAACTGTCAATTGAAATGTGAATCAAAAGCTAACTTTTGGTGTAAAACTTTATTTATACACTGCTGTTTTATATTCTCTACTCTTTTTAAGAGCAGGGTCTCAATCGGGCTTAATTTGTCTTGTGTTTATGCAGTTGCTTGAGAGTTTCCAGACATCATATCCAGCACTGACGTTTCCTTCCCTTCCTGATAGAGGCAACTTTGACTTGCGGGAAGTCCTTAAATCTCCTTACTTCTTCAACTGATCTAACATATGGCTAGAGTAGCAACTTCTTCCAAGTCATCAAAAGCATAACATTCTCGGAGTAAGAATCTTGTTTACTACCAGCTGAAAGCTGGAGCCTGAAAGGAACCACTGAGTTGCGCACGTTCAGGTTGCAAATGGCAAAGAAGAAACATACAGTCTTGCAACGAAGTGGCAATTCCTGAGAAAGTTAATGATTTTTGAATATACTCAACAAGAGGAGCAGCTCATAAGTTTTACAGGATGGCTGTGCAACCATCTTTTACCAGTGCAGAGAAGTTAGGGATCTCCTCTACTATGACTGCAAAAACTATCTCCCAAGTTCTTTCATGGAGGTAAGGGATTCTTGCGGAAGCTAGAATTCTTGCAGCGACACCCATCTGCATGCTGGGGTTGATCAGATCTCATGCTTGTCCTGTTGTTTGATTCCTCTGAGGAGAGCTTCAAGTGGCTGGTCTTATTTGAGTATGAGTTTCACATAGAAGGCGGCAACACAAAAGGAGGTTGACCACCGGCAGATTTGATGGATAAGATGAATGGATAATACTTGCACATAGTGACCAAGTCACAATAGCTGCAAAATAGTGTATATAACTGACATAGGACAAGAAGTACCAATGGTCGCAACATGCTGGCAGTTGTATGTAATTTTTTGGCCGCACGCAACTGTTTACAAATCCTTGTACTATTGTAATTTGATGCTTCAGAGCTATTATGAAGCTGCATTGCCTCATTTATATTTGCCTTCGCTTCTCTATCTCAGTGAGTGAAGAATCCAACTTGCTGAGCTCAAATCCCCTTTTTGTTGTGACCTCTCAAAAAAGACGATTTGCGGGCAAGTCCGGTCGAAGTTTTGGGGTGGGATGAGTCTATGTTAACGAATAGCTCACGGAAAAAGGTCATCTGTCATCAATCTTGGTATGTGAGTTTCCTGCTAAGAGCTTCTGGTATTCCATAAGCTCATTGGTTACCTCAAGACGCTCCCGAGTTAATTTATATTCAATGCCAAAATATATTATTAGGAAGTGGATTTTTATGTGTTTAAGCTCGAGCGAAGATAATTTTCGCAGACCACCAGGTGTCTCTTGTCATGGTAATTATCAAATAGTGACGGTGGAATCTAACAGATATTGGTGCATCCTGAAGTGAAAAAAGTTCACCAGTTGGTATGCCCATTGGAAAGCATTTGGCATTTAGTTATGGGCAGGAATAACTCAGGAAGATGATTTTCCTGGTTGATATACGAAAGTGGTGGATAAGCTGCGCTAGCACCTCTGCAAATGACGATGTAACATGACAGAAGTACGAGGGAAATTATCCTGGAAAATCAACTCTTGCCCAAATTTGCAATCAACCATACCGACATACTCAGATTCCTCCTTAAAATGATCAATGTTTTTATCACATTCCTTCTTAAAACGATCATACTTCAATACTCGCATTTTTTTTTTTTTTGCTACATGTACTTTTACGATGATACAAAGTTAGACAAACTACTTACAACAAACATGATGGCATGCAATTGTTGACATTTTAACGGGATCACCTTAAAGTTTACCCAGTGGGGATATAGCCGCCGGGATATAGAATCACCTTAAATTTTACCCATAAAGCCCTAGAACTACCTTCCCCTGCAAGGAAAGCACTTGTAAGTCTTCGACTACATCAACGATTTCACCCATAGAACCCTAGGGCAAGCTGAAGCCTTCAACTATTGATTAATTTGGAGACCTAGTATAACATTTTAACTGGATCACACTCATTCTTTCTAAGGATCTGCTAAAGAGACTTAAGCTGCAATAGAGCATCTTCGGCCAGATACATTTGAGAGAGAGGGAGGGAGGGAGGGAGGGCGAGGGAGATTCAGTTCCCATTACTATTCCAAGTATGATCGTGTAAGAGGAGGCAACAATTTTACATCTTCAATGTCGCATTAACATAGCCAGCAGAAAGGCTGCTGCTGCTCGGAATGCTCTCCATGCAAGAACAAAAAAGACATGATCTTCATGCAGATAATTGCAAACACTCTTTAGCCAGATCAATCATAATAATTGCAATTCTGGCTTCCTCTCTTAAGAACCATCTTAGAATGCTCCCGCACACAAACAAGAACAGTGCCAGAACTGACTGAATCATATCCAAAGGCTTCCAAATGCCTCTTCAATAGCCCTTTTCTTGCTTAGCTCTATGCTCCACCCTCCCGCTCTGCCTCCTCTTTCGGCTCGGAGCTTCATCATTTCTTCATCATCATATCCATGGATGTCAAGGCCAGTCCCAAGAGGCACTGGCTGCGGGGCAATGCCAGTTGGCCGTGGCTGTCCTCCAGCAATTGCGGGAGCGTATTGTCCCTGTGTCCCAACACTCAATCCTGCCTGAGAGTTAAGAGCCTGAATGGAGGCAAAAGACATGAGAAAGCGAACAATACGATCTGCAACTAATATTTCACGTCAAAACAAACACCTGAAATCAAAAGAAAACCAAACTACCGACGGAAGGTAATCTAGGTTTACCCAATCAACGGTGTCTGCCGTAGTTTCCTGACAAAGGAGTTCTAAGAGAATACGCCAATGATTCTAAGAACTTCTCTAGGGACCACATCAAGTGCTTTCTTAAGATTTATGAATACCATGTGCACGCCATTTTTGCATCCTCTCTCCAAATGCCTTGATCAACCACTTACATAGAGATGGATTATCATTCTTCTTTTGGAAGTGTAGCATTCATAGCCTTAACCTGCTCCCTATCATTCCTTTAGATCATTTCAGTCTCTGATCTGGCTTAACGCATATGTAGTTGGTGACATTCTTGATCCCCATGATTAAAATATCTATCCATGTACACATGCATATATGTGCATACACTGAATCTCATCCTATAGAACTTCTCTTGAAAAATGGAACCGGGAGTGGATGAATAAAATGCCCAAATTTGCACTGATTATCAAGATAAATAAGAACAAGAACAACAACCGGAAGGCATTCCCAGTACAATTCATGCTAACTCTAATGGTTCCAACATCCGACTAAATGGAAACCTGATTAAGTGGTCTTGCTTTTCCTCGCATGATTTTGCTACACCATCATTAAGAACATAAAAAAAAAAAAAAAAAAAAGAACATTGAGAATAGTGAAGGCCATGATGATATCATGCAAAAGTGAGATCCATATTCTTGGGCCGTACTAAAAGCAAACAGACTAGAGATAAGGCTTCTCCAACTTTGTAGCCTTTCTATGCCTCTAACTTGTGAGGTTGCAGATTATCATCCCAGGATCACACAACATGCTGTATTTTATGACAATACTAAGAAATGAATTTGGAAGACTCCCGATTCATGTTACTCACAAAGCATTGCATCATGTTTTCCCTTTAATGACTAAAGAAATATCGACTCATCTGATCATCACTGACAACTTGTGCATTGTCATTTCTCAAACCATGGCCTCAAGGACAATATGACAAACAAAAGATGTCATCAAGGGAGACCTACTTCGAAGCACCCAGGTCACTTTTCCAATTAGAAAGTGGAAATGTAAAAGTTTTTACACGTCACAGCAAGCAATAGAACTATGAATTGATAGGTGACTCCGGATAACCATTCACAAAAATTAAAAATAAAGACTAACAGTTTTCTGATATAGTGAACGTAAAGATACAGGATATACATGGAGCAAGTAAAAGATGGCATTGACTAACTTTGGAAAGACTCCGCAATAATAGTAGATCCAACAATAATAAAGTGATCAATAGGTTTTCATTTTTCTTACCCCATCTGGATCAGTTTGGGGAGGCAGCCCCTTGCTTGCAGCCAATGCCGCTGCAAACTCTTCAGCCTGTTAAACAATAGCAACGGGTGAAAACCAAAATGCAAAGTCATGACACTTCGACTATTGAGACTTAAAAGCATAAACTCAAAGAAAGTGTTGAAACAGCTGAATTACTATTGCACTAATGTGGCCAAAACAATATATGAGATAAAGAAGACACAGCCACCTTCTTCGCGCGATTAATCATAATCTGCTCAGCATTTTCTTCCTGGTACTTTGCAATCTTTGCTTCAATAGTTGGCACATCCATTCCTTCGATCAGATTGAATGCTGCAAAGTATCATAGTCAGACTCAGCAATGAACATGCCGAGGAAATCCAATTAAAAACATTCACAAGCTCACTCATTTCCTCCACTTCTTCCAAGTAGTCATTGTACTCTTTCAAGGATGGAAAATCGTCTTCTCTTTTATTGAATCTGCAAGTGAAAGCAAATGAGACCAAGTAAATTCGTTTGGCCCTATGTTTGTTGCGCAGTTTTTTCTTTGGCTTTTTTCCTTCCTAAATGTATATATGTTTCATTTTTTTCTTGCATGTCAGTCAGGAAATTTTGGGAAAAAAAAAGCAATCAAAGTCTAAGACACAAATAGCACAGGGGTATCTTAAAAATCTTGCCTAAGATCAAGAAATTGCCAAGGTAGTAGAAAGAATAACAGTTAGAATTAGACATAGGGCATAAAGGCACCAAAAATAGAAAAAAGAACGCCTTTGTGTAAGTGATGTCTGAATACTTTAATTTGTGCGATGAGTAACTACTACGAGTAAGTAGTAATACACTTTGCCTGCATATTAGCAGTAAAATCTATAAACTAGTGTGTGCAATCTTGTGGCAGGTGGATGTTAGGGAGGTGGGGACAGAGAGTGAGAGACTTACATGCTGGCCATCCTCCTCCTAATGGCCATTTCCCTGTTGTGGGGGTTAGTGCCAGAAACTACCATTGGTTCGAGTCCTCTCAACCGTCCTTAACCTGGTTCCTATCTAATGATTCACAAGACAGAATGAGTCAACTATGTAAAAAGATGCATACCCAAATACATGTGCTCGATTATCTGCTCATACCAATATAGCATGACCTCAAGGAGCAGCTGTAGATTTTGTCCACGGAATCGAGAGATACTCTTTGGAGGTACCTGCACAAATGACACATAATATTAGTCAGACAGAGTGCTAGACATAAGAATAAGATGCAGGAGACACGGATGGAAAAATGAATCTCTTTCAGCAGCCACAACACATTCTTCAAAGCTTCCCATTCAAACCATTGCATGGAATACCGAAAATGTGAATCCTGAAATTGAACTCCTGCCAAATTGATTGGATCAATATCCCATCTTTATCCTAGGAAAAACGGCCAAAAAAGGACTAGAAGAGCAACTCAAATGAATTCTCTTCTTCTTACCCACGTATGGTCATATAAGTAAGTATGGGATTGCTCTTCTTCTTTATAAATGAGAGCCTCTGCCAAAGTGGTAACGCAAGGTGCACCCCTAACTAAAGTATAGACCTTTGAGACATATTATCAAACACAAAGAGGGCATACTCAATGTCACCAGACCCCCAAATCTCTAGAATCCACTAAGAAACACACAAGTTCATTACGGTCACACTCGTGCCCCCCATTTGATAAAAAATCAAGAACTCACCCTTGTATTGATATCGCCCGGAATCAAAAGAACGAAGAGAACAACATAAAAAGTTGTACATTCACGATTCCCACCGAAGAGCATAGCAACAGAAAAAGGTAAAGAAGAAAATGAATGAATGAAGCGCAGAACAAAAGTGGGTGGTGATTACAGGAAGAAACAGTGTCTTACCGGAGCTGAAGTCCAAGGTTGGGTGTTCCAGAGGCGCCAATTGTGAAATGAGCGGTTTTTTTTTCTTCACAACGATCACTTTTACGGGCTATTATAAGAAGGCAAAAAAAAAAAAAAAAAAAAATTCTTTTTAAAATTTTTTGGGGGGTATATCATTACTTTGCTATATCTAATTCTTTTGAAAATTTATATCACATTTCTTAAGAATCATCATAATATTCATCTACTATAATATGGTTTGGCATATCATTACGAATTTTGGCAGTATGTTATTTAAAAATACTAAAGAACAATGTTTGGGAAATAATCCTATGGTCAATTAAAGCTGTATCTATGAAATTTAAACTTTAAATAAAAGCAAGTTCGGGCAAATTATAAACAAAAATTGTTTTTAATCTCCACGCTATTCCATCACATCAATAAATTATATAATTCAACAAAACACCGACACGCGACACAACACGACACCACGTCATTTCTAAAAAAAATAGAGAATTTCGACACGTTGGAACACATTGTGTATATATATCAGCGGTGAGCTTTTCTTCTGCTTCTGTTAGGGATTCATGATTAGTTTTTTTTTTTTTGGCTGGCTAGGTATATTAACTTTTGGGTGTTTGGATATATAACTTAAGTATATACATTTTTGATAAATTTACATTTTGACCCCTGATTTATTAAGAATGCTTAAAATTGACTCAGTGCGTGTCGAAATGGCCTATCGGGATGCTGGACTCGCATGTTGCCGACGTGTGTGGAGCGCTGACCTCGTGTCGGTCGCATGTCGAAGAATGTCGGAGAGTGTCAGACACGACACAGAGGCCTCCGAAGAATGTCGTTGCTTCCTAGCACCCGACATAAACTTGAACTCCTCTAAAATTTTCACAAGAATCCAAATATTGTGTATGTGTCGTTTCAATAGACCCTTAAAATGTTTTAGACTTATTTGTGGAGATCCGAAAACATTAATTAGAATTACTTGCAAATGTTTCATTACTACTACTTTAGGACTGCCAAGTTATAGTTTAATGAGAAAATAAGGAGCAGCTATAACCTGGGCCTAATTAATAAATATGCAATTATTAGGGACTAGGGAGAAATAGTACTTCTGGTCACTACAATTTAAGATCACTTGCGTTTTGGGTCACTATGCTTCAACTGCCATCATCAATTTTATGTAATAAACCTCAGATTGCATGAATTTGATGCATTTTGACAAATTTTCAGTAACCTTCTCCGCCAATTGCAAGGGTGCAGAATTTCGAAATTCAACACAACAATTGCACGAGCCCCAGTAATCGGTCTCCGGTCATTCTTGAGATGTGCTAAGGCAAATTCGATTTCAGACGGCTAGAGAACAATCGAGATCGCTCCACGGTTCCATGCTCGATCGCAAAGTGCGTGAGCGTGGACTATAGCTTCACTTTAAATCTCCCCACAGTTGAAAGATGTCTTCAAACTTTAAATGATGGCGATTAGCAAGTCAACGTTACAAAACAACATCAAAAAGTTAATTAGATGCTCAAATTCACACTAGAAAGGGAAAAAAATGTTGAGATAACTAACCCTATATAATGGAACATTCTTGTAAATAACCTTATACGTGAATTAATTGGCGAATTTCCTTTGTTTGTACGATAAAGCAATGCTAGATAATCATGTCATCATTAAGTCCACGTTTAATCTACGCTATCTATCACCATTCTTAAACGAGGGCTCGTCGACTATGTACATCAGAGCCATGTGGTGTAACCTTGCAGTTCGTCCATGAAAACCCTTCGAAAATAGTAATGTAGAAATGATGTATTGACATGTTTCTAGTAGTTAGAGGAAAATTGTCCAAAAAGTTCTAAACTTATTGCACTATTGCCAATTCAGTCATAAACTTTTTAATTTTGCTAATTGAGTAATAAACCTTTCGATGTTTTGCCAATTGAGTCTATCCAACCGATTTTAGCCGAAAATGGCTGATGTTGATGCCAAACGTCGTATGTGGCACGGTCGGCTAGGTGAGGCCTTGGCTAGCCGGCCACTTTGAGGGAAAAAAGCAAAAAAAGTTAAAATATTATTTAAAATTGTCTATGTCTACACCAACCGTGCCGCGTAGGATGGTTGGGGTCCACGTCGGCGATTTTCTGCCAAAATTGGCCGGATAGACTCAATTGGCAAAACGTTAACATATATAAATATATGACTCAATTGATAAAATTAAAAGGTTTAGGACTGAATTAGCAAAAGTGCAATAAGTTTATGACTTTTTAGACAATTGCCCCCTAACGGTTGACTGAGTTGAGAAATAAGTATAAACAATCCATTTAAGTTGTGTCGATTAATCATGTAGTTCATGAGCAATTTCAATGACTGTATGATCTTAATTCTCGCGATATAATTAGGAAGAAGCTTTCAGGAAGATATTAAGTAATAGCCATGTTCATCGTAATAGTGTGCGGTAAGTTTGATCATTCGATGGAATAGCCCATGGCAAATAACCATTCTGAAAGACTTTGAAGGATGGTCTCTCCTTTTCCTTAGTGAGTGAACAAGTATAGTTGTGAACTCCAAAAGAACTCCAGAAGCCTGCATACAGACGTGTGAAAACCAAGTGATTCTTTTCTGTAAAAACTTCATAGGGAAATTGTCCAGAGGTAGGAGCCGCCGAAACTCGAATCCGAGGAGAAATTATCTTTCTAAGTCAGTGAATAGCTTTGTCAAAATCAGCACGAAAACAGTAGCATTCTGAACAATCGGCGACGGTGACCATGGCGAGTCTATGATCTATACTGAGGACAATTTCTTATGATGGCAAAGCATAGCAAAGCTTTTCCCCTCGACTAGATGGTAACAAAAGATCGATCCTCGATGCTGCGAAAAGCCATCGCACGCCATGTCAAAATCAAGGCGATAATATTCTACGTACCCCGCAACAACCTGAATGTTCTTAAACCATTAAAGAGGGAAAGAAACTGGGCAACCTGAAATTCTTGTCATTTACAGTTCAAGGTCTTGTTTCAAGTCCCACATGAATGCTTTTCTCCATCATGAATACATGCGCAGAAATCGAATGACTTGCAACCCAACAGAGAACTTCGCTGTGGAAAAGTGCACTTGCGAGTAACAATAAGAACTTTCAGGAATCGCTAACTAGTTCGAGTGACGGCATCGAGGTTCCTGCTAAGAAGGCTTTGATGAGTGCAAGAGCTAGCTTCGGTTTATGAAGAGGGACTTCGTGACCCGCTCCTCTCACAGATACAAACGTGAGTCCCGCATACTCCTGAGTCCATCCCCCCACCTGCAAGAACATATCATGTTTTTACCCGAGATTACAGCTTTGCCATTGCTTAAACAAATGCTAAATTCATCCGACATCTTTCACGAAAATTATGTTAAGTAGGCATCGCACCGGTTTAAGAGAACACAAAAAAATGCCCTATCAGTTCGCCTTGGAATGAGGAATAAGCAATTGTGAGAGGGGCAAATTATGTGCTTTATAAAAAACAGGTATATACAATTTACAAAGGTGCAACAATGCGGCTCTCTAATTTTTCCTTTCAATAAATGGCAAGCCTGAGAGAGAGAGAGAGAGAGAGAGAGCCATAGAAATTTTTACCTTCCCATCATCATACCAAGCGCGAAAAGGCTTCACAGTTGGAAGCTGTAAAGAATCTATCGTGTACCGGGTGGATGTGACAGGGATGATAGCATCCGTATCACCACTGTCATAGGGAAAGAGATGGATGAAGTAAGAAAACAACATTGTCGCTAACCTTGTATATTGTGCAATATAAGAAAATCTGGTATAATCTGAATGTGACCACAATGATAGACCAGTGAAATTAAATGTAATCTAGAATGAACATGATCACCTATTAACACTAACACTAAAACCATTGTCTGAACATCCTTGTACCAACAGCTCCAAGGTTACAAATTAATTTTATGAATGGCCCAATCCTAAATTTGTTCCAGCAAGTGTAAGGGAAACTAGATTTTCCCTTCTGTATGGTTGTATCATAAGGTACATAATTGGTAAATCATCCAGTACATTTGCCTCATAAGTGATCCTACACCCACATATATCTGGGAACAGCATATACAAAATGGACTGCCTCTCTTGCAATAGCCCAAAAAGGGAAGAAGACTGCTGCTGTTTTAACCGCTGTTTTAAGTTGTATGCAACTACTAGAAAATTTGAAATTTAACACTTTGTCAATTTGAAAAAAGAAAAACATTTATTCATTCTTCGTGGGATACCTGAACATCCAGATGCGGAGTCCTTCGTGCATAAGCTCACGGTAGATGTCCAGCACTGTACGAGGAGAATCCTTCCAATTCTCGTTTATTAAATTACTGCAGATTACAAAGTTGCAGTGAAAGATTGCAATACCTCATAACCTCCAAGCAAAACAAAGCAAAACAGAGAGAGGAAAGGATGACTCGATAATTAGTGGTGCATGTCACATGTACAAAACGAAGTAAAGAATTGACTCGTGAAACACCCAACTCTTTACTCTTCATCAGACTAGGCTGTTACAGGAGGGCAATGTGTGAAAAAGACCATGACTTCTTTGATCTCACTCAGGATGGACATTGATTCCCATGTGAACCTACTTTAAAAGATAGCTCTGCTAGAAATCAGTACCATGATTTCTTGTTTTGAATAGAGAAGATAAGAATTGCTGCTAATTATGCATCACCCATTCGTAGAGGTAAGCAAAGCAAAACTTCACAACACTGATGCTTGCATTAAGTTATGTAATGGAGATTATGTACAGCCGAAGATGCATCGAAACGACACGTACATTTCTCAGTGCATTGGAGATCTTGAACTAGTACTCTCAGTAAACATTTCATAGAATTATGCACCTGAAGGATAGAACAACCAAAAACTCCCATACTCCTAGCTCAATGTCCTACCTTCTTTTGTTCCTTATGTATTCTTGATCATTACAAAGGGTAATGACTAATGGCAATAGATACTATTCCGTACCATTTGTGGCTAAAATGTTGGCCAGACCTTATAGGGGAAAGTAGGTTGATTTCTTTCCATTGATTTGCCAACCAGAAGCTATGAGATCAATCATTCAATGGGACTTATCGCTTGTGCGCATTAACGAAGATTCAATCCAGGTGATCAAGCCCGAGTATTTATGAGTTACACTGAATGATCTATACCTGCAAGTGTCCCATTTAGCTGGCGCAAATTCCTTGTTAACATGAAGCGCCTTCTGAACCTCAGCATGGTTGAAGTATGCAACTGAATGCTTCTCTGTGCAAGGATCGTATTTCTCGTTGACACGACCAATCACCTGGAAGACATTATTTTTCAAGGTCACCCAGAAAGCATATAGAAAAACATAATTCTTTTTTAGAGCAAAGTACTATCATTCTGCTCAACTTACGCTATTAAGAACCAGTTCAGCTCTACAAGTAGATGGCAGTGAAGTTATCGTGCGAAGCATATACCAGTGTACGCTATGCAAACTGGTCATACGGTGCGTTTCAAGACAACCACACCAAATGGGGTAGAGACATCTTGACAAAAGCTTGGATAATTGTATATCACAAGGTTAACATGTGATAAAGCAATAGATTACTGGAAGCATATGCCATAGTGGGTAAATCAATCATCAGACAAAAGCAAAAGATTGCACTCCCTGTGAAAATGCTATCTAACGTTTGCTGTCACCATACCCCGAATTCTTCCGTTCAAACCAAGGAAGAAATTGTGGACAGCTGACATTATGTGACAAATACTCTGGTTAGTCAAATTTCAGATTGTCCACCGTACACGTAAGTACAGATAAAGAATCGAGTTATTACTAAGTAGATGACCATATTTTCAAATGAAAACTAATCAAAAGGAGACAATTCGATATTATATTAGCTTTGCATGATTGTTGCATCTACCTAGTCAGTGTATAACAGGAGACTCGCTGATATTAATCAAAACCGTGACACTTGATCACCTGGTGAATAGAACAGCTCTGGAGAATCTCAAATAGCTCTTTCCCACTTGCATAGATAGGTGAAAATTACGCAAAGGGAAATTTAGTATTTATTTATTGCAAGTGCTAGTCCAGATTATCTTTATAACAGGAGTTTTGGAAATCTTCCCCTGGAAAGGAATCGTGTAGACAATCACCTGCTATAATATCTCTTTTGGAAGCACCCTACTACTCATATCCATCTATCATCTAGCAGTGTCAACTTAAGGTAATATAGAGAAGCAGTAGGAGCGAGAGCTCATGCAACTATTGTAGTTCCAGTTCCTACTAGCAAGACTGTCCAATACTATACAGTAAAATCCCTCCCTCGCCAGTAACTATGTTAATCCACCCTACCACTATGGAAGAACCGGTGTATTAAAAACCAGCCAGGTGAGAGAACCAGTCAACCAACCAGTTCAAATTATTACTATGAATACTAAAATTGTTAGCGTAAGAGCCATGGAGAAGGTCTGGTCTAGAACTTGGATTTACAGACATATCATGAACATCGAGAGAAGAGGTAAAGTTTGCTGTTGTTGAAAGAATATGAACTCACTTTCATTCTTTTGCGAAGGCGGTTTGACTGGCTTCCGTTAACAGGGCAAAGGGGAGTGTATATGCTGTATGGATCGATATCTCCGAGTTCGTCACTAGCTATGTCTAGAACTTTGTCACAAGCACTTGAGGTGTGTATAAAAGACTGAAAATCACAGAGAACATTCAGCAGCTTGAATGTCTGATCAGAAATCAAACCAGCTGACCACATAAATTGGAAGACCCCAAGATGATCATGGAAGTCATCAGTTAGAGCATTTCCGACCTGCATTAGGGACATATATTCTCAGTTAATGAACATCAAACATGCAGTAATGTTTTCCTCCTGAAAGACAGATACATACCATATAGCCCTTCAGATTGATTACATTTTCACCGGATGCTTTGTTGTACTTCACAATGGCTTTACTCAATTGAGGAACATAGTGACCTGAAATTCTAGCCAGTCAGTGTTTGTGCATCTTTATGACATATCAAAGTGCAATAGTAAAGGAAAACCTCCGCTTTAACGATAAGGTGTACATTTGACTGGCACTATGCCTATGAATGCAGAAACTACACATTCAAATAATAATTGTAGGACATTTCATCTTTCTATATGGGTAGTGGAAGGTGATAAAAACCCACATGCTAGTTTTTCTACTCGATAGAAGCCAGAAGAAAGAATATTGAAAGAGCCTGGATAAAATTAGCGAGCGCGGCTGAGCACGCATGTGGACATACATATATTAAAAGGTCAAATAGGACTCTCCAAGACGTGGTATACTAGGTTCAATCAGAAAGTCAGAGAATCAGATTGATTCATTTAATACAACAAAGGGCACAACAGAAATTTGCTAACCATAGAAAATAGCGATGCGGTAAATCAGGATAAAAGCCCAAGTTCATCTCATCCAGATAGAATATGCTCCATACAAAAAAGAAAAGCTAAGCAAAAAGCCGAGTTTTTATCCAAATCATCTAAAGAAGATCTTTTTGGCTAATCTGCATTGAACCGATACAGCAATAAGCACAATTCTTACCTCCATAGCTCTCTCCTGTAATATAAAATTCCCTCCCTTTAAACTGCGGAAAGCGCTCAAACCACTTGAGTAGAAACGCCAGTGAATCCTCCGCTGAAAACAATGTGATGTCAGCAAATGGAAATGTAAGGAAGTCATGGGTAAGAACAAGAAGGTTGGAAAACAATTACTGGAAAAGAACTATTATAGTACCAGTCCTTTCGTCTCCATTGTTCAGCAAATCCGAGGACGTATTGGAGTAGGAAAAACCAACACCAACGGGTGAATCAAGAAACAACAAGTTGGCAACTGCATGTATGGTAATGTAGTCAGACGAGGTTGTGAACTAATTTGAATTTGAGTTCCACCATATACACTGCCATTTATTTTCCTTTTTTTTCTGCCAGAAATTTATCCAGGCAGTTTATCAATGTGATCTTTCACGCACAAAATCATCCGAGAAGGAAGGAGACGGAAGACGTTAAAACGGAGATAGAAACAGAAAACTAAGTTCATTAAATAAGTGGCCTCTTACAGAAGGAGATAATTAATTTCTGAAATACATAAAGAGCACCCAGAAATTCGTGAATCCAAAAATGTGGAGACAATTAGCCAATTGAATAACTAAAGTTCGAACACCATAACAATCAAATAATGAGATGGCGGAACAGAAAAACAGAACTTGAGGTGGCATAGTGGGAATTCTGAACTATGTTCATAATGGTAAAAGGGAACAACAAAGCAACAGTTGAGAAAAAACTCGTAAGTCATAACCGAACAATTTAGCTTAATTTAGCTTAATGACGAGATATTAGCTACCTTGATTCCAAGAGTAAGGATTGAGATAGAGGCTCAAATCCGGCTGGATATGGAAAGGGCCTATTTCCTCCGCCTCCCCATAAGCGATTGACGAGCACCCAGGCCCTGCAATAACCCATCTGAAGCTTACAAGAGAAAGCCTCTTTGGAAAAACCAGCTTTATGAAGCCAAAAAATAACAAAAGACTCAACAGTACAACAAAAAAACAACACAACAGGTGAAAAAGAAGCTTATTAGATCACTGGCAAGATGCACAAACTGTAGCCAAAAGAACAAAAGCATCAAAAGAAAAGCGGAATTAACTCATATCGACAACTAAAGCTAACATCCACGAAAAAAGGTAAGGTCAAAAACCGCAAAAGAAAAACAGGACAGCCTCAATCAGAAACAAAAAAGGAATTAGTGAAAAGGAAGCAAAGCAAACAAGCAATCATTTCATATACCGTTATAAAACACAACCGAAACAGCAAAACCGGCGGGATTAGTAAAGTCCAAAGGATTCGATAACCGACTTATTAAAAAGCAGCAAAAAGCCAAAAGATATTCAATACTCAAAAGTCAGAATAGATGCAAAAAGCTGTGATATGATGTTTCACCTCCATTGAGCCAAAGCACAAGGGGCTTAGAATCAGGGTCCTCAACGGCCTCAGTGAACCAATAGAACAAGGCCCTCCCAGATTCTTGATTGACCGTGGCGTAGCCCGAGTAGTGGGCGAAGCTGATGTTGAAGCTCTGACCCGGAAGCTCAAGAACCCTGTCCAGCTGCTGCTGCACAAGCGGGTCTTCCTCGGAGAGACCCAGCTGGAGATTGATGAGAAAGAGGACGACCTGAACAAGGAGGAGGAAACCCCATTTGGGATTGGCCATCTTTTCCCCTCGAGAAGTCGTTGAATATGTCGAAGAATGGGACGAAAAGGAACGATATTTAAGGAGAAACCGGCGGTGTTATTGGGTGGTTGCTTCGCTAATCGATGGAGGGAAGTGGCAGTAATGATGTCTGCGACGCCATATCTCTGGCCAAGGAATCAGACAAAGAGGATGACCCCTCGATTAGCGGGATGTTTGTTCATAAGAGTCCCCGAGGTATGGGAAGGTGATACATTCTTGCAGTTTCGTGAACACCTGTAATACGAGGGAACTGTCATTCCCTTTTTCCCGTCACATGTAACGGAGATGACCTTGCCAACGGAAAAATACACCCTCTAAATAGAGAACTCAAAGGAAAAGCTCTCATGGAGTTGACTGCGCTCCTGAACTTTGGAACGTTAGTTGGATTGGAGATAAGTTGGGGAAGTGAGGGCTACGTTGCTTGGAGACGACAAGTATGATCCCTCCGTTACGCTATCGAGTTTCTGTCCACAGGTTGCCTTCTAATCAAACTTAGGAGCACTGCCAGCTGCAGTTGACCACGTGATTTGAAATGAAAGTAAGCAACTTGCTTACTTTATGCCTTTCTTTGTTTTTTTTTTTTTCCCTCTAAACTGAAGTCTGTGTGTGTGTGTGTGTGTGTGTGTGTTCTACACGGCCAGTCGATGGCAAACCAAAGTCTTGAAGATGACTGAGCATCAAGAAGCGAATGGCAGGGACAACAGGAGTTGCGGGTCGACAGGGAGGTTCTTCGGGTTCAAGAGTGTCGATGCACGCTTCTGGTGCACAAAGTTGTGAAAGAAGCGAGCAAATCCAACTCAATTGGCAAGATTCAGAATCTGTACTCATTTACACAAGCTGCCATCTATGGAATTCTTCTTCATAGATGCATAACATGTTAAATCAGAAAAGCTAAAACTTCATTAGACTTGATCTGTAATGGAACAATCAGAAAGCAGTTGTGTTTGGCATGAATGAAGCAATTACAGGAAACAAACCAAAAAGCGCCTTCATCTGAAGAAATTTCTCTACTTTGCCAGTCTATTGACTTTCAGATACGGTAAGGCACCGATGACATTGTCATAGTCACTCCGGCTGACAGGGTGCTGCATTGACAACAATGAACTCTTGTAAGAGCGAATCCCAAATTATGACAACATCAAAGTAGCTCATGTCAACATGATAGCATTCACAAAGTTACATTGCAATCTCAATGAAGTTCCCCTATTGAGTTCATCTACCACAAAAAATATCACGGAAAATTGAGAAGCTATTGCCCACATGAAAGGTCGACCACAGAGGAAAAAAAAAATATCTTGTCAAAGGACCTAGCTCAAGATGAAAGGTAAGAAATGTAGAAAAGATTATCATTTAAATAGACATTGCCATGTCTGTATCAAAGAAATCAACTTGTGGAGCATCTGTTACTATCATTGATTTTGCATACACAGGGAACAATTCATGCTCTCATAGATGACTATGAATTTCACAATGACAATGCAACAAAGAAAGGTGCGAGAGCGTAATGCCACACTTGCATGTCAATATTTGATTAAATTGCTGAACTTCAACTTAGAAACCACTTGGGATGTCATGTATCCAACTTACAAAAGGTCTTTCAAGGGCATTTTTCTACTCGTTGATAATGGAATCATGCAGTTCCCAAGCTTACTCAAAGGAGAAAGAGATGCATCTGGTAGCAGAGAACCAGTGCTTTTACTTGATTGAATCTCTATGGCATCAAGAACAACCATTTGATAGCATTATTCACTCTACTAAGGTTTCATCCATCCACATGCAACCAACTTACTTTTTCCAGAAAGCCAGGAAACCACCATCTATGTTCCAACTGATCTAAAATTACTAACACGAGAATTACACCAACAGCAAACCACTAAAGTTACGAACTGCAACCCACTACACTTTATGCCACATGCACTGCCCGCAGTTCCTTTTTTATACATAGCAGCGTATAGTTGATTTGACTTCCCGGGCTACCTTAGCAACCAATGATGCAAAGAAAGATATAGAACGAGTATCTTAAAACCTAGTCCAATTACTGCTGCTGCAAATATCAAAGTGTGTAACAACCTGTACTAGATACGACTCAGGATCATAAAACTTTTTAGCAGGTAACTGAACTTAGTAAAAGAGAGGAAGACCCCGTTGTACAAGTTAACCATAGTCCAAACAATCAGTCTTCTTCAAAATAGCATGAGGCAGGGGATAAGCATCTCAATCATTCAGGCAAACAGTTCAGCAAAGAAAAAAGCATCACTCCTCACATAGAAATGCTAAAGAAGCAAGTCCATGACTGAATCACATAAGAAGGCGGAGGATGAGTAAGAAATGAGCGCACCAGCTTGTCTATAAATTTACAGATGATCCTACAATCAATAATTGGTATTCAAAACTTAGTTTCAGCAGGATTCAGTAATCGTTTTATGCAACCTGTCCCTATCCGATGGTACAAAAGCAAATTATAAGAAAATGATCATCCAGAAAAATGCTCTAGTTCCAGTCAGTTCTGCAACAAACATGCATTTCTGGAAGAAAGTAGCTGCAAGTTAACAAATTTAAAGCAGCAGCAACAAAATCAACAATAACAAAAACGACAGCAACAAATGCCGGGGCAACGACAGGGAATTCCACAAAAAGGAAAAGAACCCACCATCTTTGACAATCGCAATTTCCTTTTGGTGTTCTTCTTCGCGAGCAGATGCTGCTTTCCAGCTCTCCTCCGCACAATCTTCCCTCTACCCGTCACTCTGAATCGCTTCGCCGAAGCCTATCCACAAAATTCGCCATTCACACAAAGCACCAAGAGCACTTCTTTAACCAACCAATCCTTTTAACAAGATAAACTCGAAGAAGAAAGACCCATCAACAGAGAGAGAGAGAGAGAGAGAGAACCAAAAGAAACTAGAAAATCAAAAGAACCTTGTGGGTCTTCATCTTGTAGCCTTTCGCCGAGACGACGGTCAGAGGCCTCGGGCTCCGAGTGAGAGGAGAGACTGCGGAGATTTTGCGGGACTGGAGCGAGGGAAACCCGGAGATGCAATGGACGGAGCTGAGCTTCAGAGAGTTGGTCGCTGCATTGAGCGGCGCGAGACGGACCGACCCTCGAGACGCTCGAGAGGACGAAGGCGGGAGTCTCAGAGCGAAGGAAGCCATGGTCAAGGAAGCCATTGCTTTCTTGTTCCGCGCCTGTATTCTGCGAGTGCGATATGATGTTTTGAGAGGAGGTGGTGAATATGTGGATAAAAGAGAGTCGATCTGCGAGGTCGTCAATATTTGACTTTTTTTTTTTTATTTCTCAATTATAGAGTTCATCTTTTAACTTGAGAAATCGAGTTAGGTTAAACTTTTTTTTCTTTTGGAAAAGTTAATTGAGATTCACTTATAGTGAATCGATAACATGACACGTGTGACAGTAGTCACAAGTTCGATTTCCCACTTTACCTTTTCAAAAACTTTTATTAGTCTGCGAAGGATGAGACCAAACTAGAGATGACAAAATGAGTCTAGCACCCATATTTAAAAAAGAGTTTCATTTAGTGATGAAAACATGCTTAAGTGGGTCATAAATAAATTACCCTATAATTTAGTGGACTTAAATGGGTTGAGAACTAAACTATTTCAAACTCATAGGAAAAAAAGAGAGAACTTTTTCATTGGTCTTCTAGTAGCAAATAAAGTGCCAAATGCGTTAGGTGGAGTTGGAGATGTCGAGACAATTTTTGTAACTTTGTTTTTTCTTTCTTTCTTTTCCTTTTCTTTTTCTACGAAGTTCGGCTGACCCTCGCTAACACTAGGTGAGGCTCAACGTCGCCTAGGCAAGGGCATCGCCCGACCTAGGCGGTGGCCCGACTTGCATGCGGCCAGTGATGCTCACTGGAATTAGAAGCAAAAAAGGAAAAGAAAGAAAGAAAAGAAAAAAGAGAGGAAAAATAATAATAAAAAGTTCAGATTTTTTAAAAAAAATCATAAATTTGTCCATGTTGGCACTAACTATGTCGTGTAGAATGGCCATCATACACGTTAGCAATTTTTGGTTAAAATTGGCTGGAATGACTAAATTGAAAGATCGCCAAAAGATTTAAAACTAAATTAGCAAAATTAAAAAGGTTTATGATTGAATTAACACAAGTGTAATAGATTTAGGACTTTTTCAATAATTTTCTCATATGTTTCGTCATAATAGTCATGGCCACGGGCCGGGTTGAGCCCGGAACCTGCCCGTGGTATAAGGGTCTAGTTCCGATTTCTTCAAACCTTGAACCGTGCTCGGAATCGGCGATTTCGGGCTGGTTCCGTATTGTGAAAAATTGGGGATTAAAAAAAAGAAAAAACAAAGAAAAAAGAAAGAAAGAAAGAGCCGTTGCCAACGGTCATCTAATTTTTTTTCTTTTTTCTTTATTAATTTCTAACCTATGCTATAAATACCCCTTCCCATCTCTCATTTTTTTTTCACACAATTCTCTTTTCATCTCAATTCTCTCAAATTCTCTCTAACTCTTAATTATTTACAACATCCAATTTATTATTTTTTTCCTTCAATTACGTTCTCTAATTCCTTATTTTATTTATTTATTATCTCTTTTAATAATTCCCTATTTCAATTTTTTTTTCATACCCTATATTTTTTGCACTATACCATATATTTTTTCTATATCAAAAAAAAAAAATGATAAGTGGAAGTAGAACTAGTGGCAAAGGCAAGAGCAAGGAGGGGGAATCCATTTATCCTTCTAGTCCTCGTGATTATGAAGATTGGGGAGTCGAAGTTGATGTAGATGATGAAATCAACATTATTCCTAATATGGAGCAAGTCCAAACATAAGAGAGTTTTCATCCTCATACCGGCATCGAAGAAATGTCAATAATAAAGGAGTGGGAGTTTACATCCGACGTATGGGACCACTTCACGAAGATTGAAAGATTTGATATAACTCCAAAAAGGTATGATGTAGTTTGTAAATATTGTTCGGTAAAATACAAATATATCGGTGGAGCCGGATATGGAACATTTAAACGGCATCTTAAGGCGAAACATCCAACCGAAGCGGGAATTGACACTAAGCAACAATAAATGTCCGGGTACGCCAATCTTAACACTCATCCTTTATTTCATTATAATGAAAAAAATTATAAAGAAGAATTAGGTAAATTTGTTTCCGTTGAACATTTATCATTTAGTTTTGGTGAAAAGATTTGGTTTTAATCAATTTATACAAAGTGCATGCGTTCCACAAGCAAAATGTGTTTCTAGAAATACACTTAAACGCATAATTAAAGATCTTTATAAAAAAGGAAAAAAAAAGATTTACGAAACTTTTTTATGAATTTTAATGGACGTGTGCATATAGGTAGCGATATTTGGAGTAATCATTGGCAAGTTCATTCTTATATGGGTATAACATGTCATTGGATAGATGATGATTGGAATATTCAATTTTTTTTTTTTTGCATATAGAGTTTTTGATGATAGGCATACGGCAAATAATATTTATAGATTAATTAGGTAAAATTTAGAAGAATATTATTTGCTTAATAAATTTTTTTCAATTGATTTTGATAATGCCGCGGCAAATACCGCTTCAATTGTTGAACTAGAAAAGATTTGTAAACCCGTTTTTGGTGGATAATTTTTTCACATTAGATGTGCTTGTCATGTTTTAAATTTATGTGTACAAGATGGTTTAAAAAATCTTGATATTTTTCTCGACCCAATAAAAATAGCAATTCAATTTTTATGGAAACATTCCCAAAAAAATGAAAGAATGGTTAAAATTTTGTAGAGTAAATGGAAAAAAACCAAAAAGATTTTCAAGAGATGTTTCAAATCGTTGGAACTTTACTTATGAGTTGCTTAATGAATCTTTTGCATATAAAAATTTATTATGTGCATTTATTTCAGATAATATAACTCAAATTAATTTATACCCACAAGAATGAGATATTTGTAAAAAAAATAAAATAGATATTTTAAAAGTTTTTAATGATGCAACTTATACTTTGTCAAGTGTTTATTATCCTACTACGCATTTATTTTTAATAGAATGTATTAATATTGTTGGAGTTTTTGAAGAAAATGAAAATGATGATAAATTAAGTGATACTATTAGAACAATGCGAACAAAATGGCTACATTATTATAGGGAAATTCCTATTATTTATTTAGTTGCTTGTGTTTTTTTTTTATCTACGTTGTAAATTAGATGGTTTATGTAATTATTTGAATACGTATTATGAATGTTTACATTTAATAGATGAGGTAAATATTAGAACTATACAAACAAGGGTTAAAAACGTAAAAATAGAATACAATTTATAATTTGATTACAATTTGTATTTGATAATTCATTATTTCATAATTTCATAATTTGATAATTTTATTACAATTTTATTACAATTTTACTACAATTTAATTTTTAAACTCAAAAACCATAACCGAAACCTAAACCGAAACCGGAAGTTCCATTTTCGATTTTGAACCAGAATAGGGCACGAAACTGGCCCGGAACCCGCGATTCAAAACCGGAACCTGAATCGGAACCGCCACTTAAGGGCTCGGTTTCGATTCCCCCTAAATTGGAACCGGAACTAGAACCGGAACCGCTGGTTCAGGAACCGGCCATGACTACTTCATAACACATGCATACTTTTCTAGTTGTTTATGTATGTTTCAATCTTTAGGTTTTTCATGTTTTTTCTTTTATTTACTAACAAATTTTATTTCGTTAAATTAAAAAAATCTAATCAAGTAATATATCCATATAAAGAACTTAAAGTAGATTAAATGTTTTGGTATGACTATGAATGTGTTTTAGTATTATGGGTTGGGTCGAATTTGGGTCGCTAAAATTGTATTACATAAAAATGGATCATACGGGTTAAATGGGTCAATTTAGGTCAGGTTATTTTCGATCCGACCCAATCCACCCATTTGGCGAGTCTAGACCAAACTTAGAGACTTCTCTACCATGTCCTCGTGGCCTTATAATTGGCCATATAATCAACGAACTTATCGCAGCCTCATCAGACTATCGGCATTAAATCTTATCGGACGGTCGACATCTAGTCATATCAATCCAACGGTGAAGATTTTTCGTCTTTTAGGACTTGATGTACCCTCTGGCTTTGTGGTATAAAGGGCTTGTGGTGAGGGAAGCTTCATTAAAGGTCCTAGTATAAGAGGCGAATGGTGATCACACGAACGAGCTTTATCTTTACCAAAGTCCCTGCTCATACACTTCCGGGCATAAATGGCAGAAAGCTTGGTGCCGTATCGGCCAAGAAGGGAGATCTCACTGACCCTAGCTCGAAAACCCGGCAACAGCCGGGTTTCGCACTGAGAGTTTCGAACCCGATCCTTGCGCAAGCTGCCATTGCAGTGTTTGGACTGGGCTTCATCGACGCCGGGTAAAAAAGCTCTTTCTTTCTTCAAATTGTGCTATTATTCCTTTGGAGCCATGTTCATGGGGTCTGATGCAGCAGTTGTGTGTCTCCAGATACAGCGGGGACTGGTCGAGGATCGGCGCGATCTCGAAGGAGGGCGAGGACTTGCTCAAGATTGCTGCCTTTCTTGTTGTGCCTCTGTGCATCTTTGCCAGTTTTTCCATCTCCAAGGATTCGGAATCTTGAGGGAATGTTCGATTAGAGTTACTCAATTACGTGTCTTTAGCTTCTTCTCTGGCTTCAAGAAGGCTATACCAGTGCTAGAATCGTGAGGTTGATATGGCTTTTACTTTGTTACCGCTCGTGAATGTGACGGAAGAATTAGAGCATGCACTCTGTTTTGCGAATGAATCGCCGAATCAATTCCGTCTTACGCTGGACAAAATCGCTCTCGACTTGCAGCACGGCAATGGCGTGCAGGTTTGTCGCATTAGCTTTGGTACTGTGATTCACGTATCAATTTAAGAACAATTTAGATAATCTCGGTCATGGAGCACATGAGGTAAGACTCATGTCATCTCCACAAGTCCAACAGATCTTCCAAGTTCTGGTACGTCTGCTGTTTTCGAGCGGCTGAGGAAAACAAGAAAACAAGCCTTTGTAGCGTTAAGTCAGACATTCAGGAAGAGACTTGGGCAAACCGTGAGCAGCAATCGTTCTGCTCATATGGGAGTTTTCTTAATTCAACAGTACACAAAATGGCGTAAAAGCTCGCATACAACAACACTAGTGCACACCTTTTCGAGCTGCTCTCCCTCCGTTTTAAACTCTACACAATTCCTTGCTATGTTATCAGAGAAGCTGCATCATTTTCTTTTGTCCTGCTGGGGAACAATAAGCTGCATTGCATTAGAATGGCTAATTGCACCGTTGGCAATTTGTAAGACAATCTCACAAATCTCAGTGTTGTGTGGCTAAGCCCTACAACGCGCAAGTCGGTGTTCTTTGACGGAAATCCATGACCACCAACGTCGCAGCGCAGTGAGCCAATGCAGCCGCAACCACAAGCACGTGGAAGATTTGGTGGCTATGTCCGGCGATGTCGAATGCCCCAGGCTTCCACTTCTCGGGTATCCTGGTAACGTAAAACCACGCTCCAGAGGCGTACAAAATACCCATCAGGAGCTCGTACCCAAGAGCGACGAAAATGTGCGGGTGTCCCCAATAAATAATGAAAGCATGAGCCGCTGGAATCAATCCAGAGAAGCCCATGGCGAGAAAGAGGGAGGTCCTGAAGAGACGGAATTTTGAAGACGAGAGGCTGGGTGAGAGAAGAGTGATTATGACGAGGGTGCCGAGGACGCTTATGGTGCCGAGGTAGAAGAAGCAAGAATAGGGGTGGCAATAGAAGGCGTAGTAGATCGGGGCGAAGAAGGAGCACACGATCATGACGGAGATCCCGGCATAATCGAGGCGCCAGAAGAAGAAGTGGAACTTCCTGGAATGGGAGGCGAGGAGGTGGGAGAGGGAGCTGCAGATTAAGCAGCACATGGCCCCGGCTAGGAAGACGAACCAAGGCCATCCGGGGATGTTCTCGTGGTTGGAATCAAGGGCATCGAGGAGCGGCGGATGTTGCATCTGTCCTAAATGCGAATCCTGCAGACAGAACAAGAGTATGTTCGTTCAGTCAGTCCACCCTGTGAATGATATCATAATTAAAGAGGAATTAGATTTCTTCTTAAAGTCAAGAGATTTCATTTGAGCTCACGTTCATATCGAATGCTTTATGGTACTACAGAACAATACTTATGTAAGCCATCATTACTAGATACATAATTCTAATTCATCATCAGCATATTTGTTGATGTGCAATAATAGCAGTAACACGGCACAGCAAAGCCCCCCAGGTTCATGAAAGTCCCTCGGGGCCGAAACTAGACTACGAAAGCCCACCGGAAAGCGACTCTTTTCCCTAATTCCTTTGGGATCTGTTATGTTTTGAATCGTGTCATGTTTGCCTTTCAGAACTCTAGAGAATGAATGAATGAATAAACTCGTTTTCGACCAATTCCATAACTGTCGAGAACAAATCTACACCCACCATCAACGGGAACTGACCTGTTCAGACGATAGTCTCCAACAAGTAACATATGTACAGAAGAAATCCTAGAAAGAGACTGATGGATTGCTTGGCCGGTTCTGTTTCTTCATTTTTTGTAGCTACTGACGTAATTTACTTGTGAATACTACCTTTACTATCGAACGACAATAATGAGATAAAGATTGTCTTGGTTTTATTATTTCATTTTCTTGAGTTGGCAGTTCTGTTTTGTTGGCGAACGACCAAGAAAATGGAAGTTGACTGACCGGAAGTTTATCACTCGTTAGGCAACGGAAGAATTCAGACTGTTCATCTAGAAATAGGGAAGCACACGGCATGGAAAGAAAGTCATAATCTGACACCCAACCACAGTTTCTTGACGAAACGTGCAAAAACTAATTTATTGGAATAATTTTGTAGGGACACAATGGTGATTGATTAAGTAGGGCTCTTACGAAAACCACACTCCAGATTCTGAGACTAAGAGCGTAATTAATGAAGCGGGGGACTAATGGAAGGTGAGGAAAAACAAAAGCTAACAGGTTGGGAATGCTTTGTAGTATGAATTAGCCCCTCCTAATTTTCTTGAAATGGGAATGAAAGGGAAAATTTTCGTTTCCAGGAAAAAAGAAAAAGAGGGGGAGTAATGACAGATCTGTTGACCCGGGATACAAATTCCGAAGAATGGAGAGAAATTAGAGCTTGACGAATGCAAAAATATTACGACCAATACAATTAGACCGATTCGAGTCATTTTTTCCCCGACAACGGTCGTAACACGACCACACCGTATGAACCTCCTATCATATAAAACAACAAAAACTTGATTTTCGACAAACTTGTGTTCTTGTTTTTACTAAGCAAGGAAAGAATATGATTCTAAAATCGGATTTTGGTGGGCTACCACTGTCATTTTCCTGAAACAGGAATGCTCGTTCTAGGTTGGTGAATACTTACTTGATTGCATTGAGAAATTGACTCGAATTGGGATCGAACGGAACCATGAAGAATCAATTACGATGAGAAATGAAACGTGCAAGACAATGGGAGACTATAGAACAGAGAGAGGGGAATCACGTGGACTGAGGATGCCGAGGAATAAAGCTGGTTTATTATTTTTCTCACTTTTATCATGGATAAGGTGGCCAAGTTTCCAAACATAAAGAAGAGGTGGCCATCCTAGAAAGAAGTATTTTTTTTTAACTTAGGTGGCTCCAAAACTAAGCAAAAAAAAATAAAATGCTTCAAAAGTAGAAAAATAAAGTTACATAATTAAATGAATTTTTTCTTCAGAAGTTGCGTTAAAAAAAAAATTTCTGCTCCAGAAACACTAATGAAGCATAAATTCTACTCAAAAAGTGTTGTCCTGCGCACCCTAAAATATAAGAATCGTAGCAATGTAGATTGACTACTACAGGCGCCAGATGAGGCCCCAGCCGACCAGCCAGCAACTTTCTGTGTCCGCTTATACTAAAGATGCGGGTCCAACACCCTTTAAATCCATTCACTGCCTCACGTGCCTCTGCTTAATAATTTCCACTTTTTTTTTTCTTTTTTACCTTCTTTTACGTTCAACGTTCAAGACTCGACCTTGATGTTCTACCGCCTCAAATTTTAAAACGCATGAACTGTAATTTAAAGAAAAAAAGAGAAGTTACGCAGACTTTACCCATAGAAGACGAAATCTTCAGTTTTTGAGAAAAGAAAAAGAAGGGGGAACTTAATTTGACACGAAAACAATGACGATCACTGGAATTCAAAAAGGGGCAGGAGGAGAGGAGAGGAACGAGGAACGTACATTGACCGCACTGGCCGAGACGCTCGCGTTGTTGATCACGACCGTCGCGAAATGCGCCTGGACGGTGGCCCTGATCCCACACCAGAAAACAATTAGATTTTAAGGAATAAACAAAGCGTATCTCCAGCTCAATCAGCACGACAACTGCACATGCGTCCATGATCATCATTCAACAGAACTGCCTTACAGAAAGCTTCTTTACCACTAACTATATCATCCGATGATCGACTAAGGTGAAGGGTGAGTCCCAGATAGTAATACTAACAAAGAGAAGCGAAGCTGGTTCTACCAAGTTCCGGCACCGGGTGAATCCATTAAGGTCTCTCTCACTTCACTGTGTGTAAATGGAAGGGCTTAGTCAACATCTCTCCAGCTCTCTATTCAGGAAGTGAGCTATAAAAATTCACCAAAATGAACAATTTTTTTTTTTTTGAAATTCCCAAAAATAGCAAAAGGGTCATTCGAATTTCGCTTTGATAATGTTGGAAGGATCCGTGTGGAGTCGCTAATGTCGGGAGCTAATTGTGAATTGGAATCCTGTTAACTAATGCAGTATTTAAAGTTTGTCGATAATTTAGGCCTTGGCACTAATTGTAAATACTTAATCTTAGACAAACCGAATCTCCTGCCAGAAGCATCGCTGAGCGTGCATGGAGAAAACTAAAAATGCAGAGAGCACGCGAACCAAGAGAAGAAGCGACAAAAAGTGAAAACCAGAGAACAAATTCAAACGCCAATCAATCATCAACGACGCACCTGGAGAAATCACTGAGCAAGCCGCGCGTCCCCGTCTTCTCCATCAAGCTCATCACCGTCAGCGTCACGAAGATGACGAATCCCCCCAAATGCCTGTTTCCAACACAAACAACAGCGAGCCGATCAATCAATCGATTGAAGCATCATCAAAAAATAAAAAAGAATCAATCCATAGAATCGGAAGGCTCGCCGAGTGTCGCACGCACGTCCACACGTTGAGCGTCTCGTTGTGCCAAGCGAAGACGCTGAGGATCGCGTCCTTCAACGGCCACTCGCACCGGTAATGGTCCAGTATGTACTCGTTGTCCTTCATGTAATCCGGCAATTCATCGAACTTCACCAGCCTCTTCTCGAACCTCCCCTCTCTCTTCTTCGCCGCCGCCGCCGCGCCCTCCTTCTCCTCCACCTTGAGCCTATCGGTTTCCATCTCCCGTCCGCTCTGGCGACGGCGATTCGGCTGCTGCTGGTGATGCCGACGGTCGCTTCCGCTCATTTGCCTCCAGGTTCGAGCTCGACGCCTTCCGCCGGAGATCGGAGCGGGTGATTTTCCGGCGAGTGCTCCGGCGGATGTTTCTTAGACTTCTTCCTGACCTCGCGGCTCTTGCTGATCTCTCTTTCATTCCGGGGGCACTGATTCGAATGTATATAAAGGCTCAGGCCAGTGGGAGAGATGGAAAGTAACTTGGACGGTGCGATTCGTGACACGTGTCTTTCGTTTTGACTTTGTTGACTTGCCTGCTTTCTATTGGATAGTGTCTTTTCAAAACTTTAGCCCGTCAAACATGTCTTTTATTTTTACCTATTTGTTTATTTTATATCTTTCAGGTCTGGCAAGAATTCAAAATTGGCGGAAGGACTGATATGTAATTTCACACCCATGCAAGTGTAGAGCGTATGCCTAAAAGAAATTTTTTTAATTAATTACTAGATAATAGTCAATATTCTTTTCTGACAAAAAAAAAAAGTCAATATTGTTTATTTATTCAATTACTCAACTTTTTTAAGAAAAAGGATATTCAATTTTAAAATTTCAATTAACCTCCTAAAGTGAGCGCATTTTCGCAAAATACCCCCATATTTGAATTTCTTAAAAGATCATTTATACTTGATAAATGGGTTTCATTCAACTCGAAAGCTAAACCGCGTTGGAAAAATCCAGCGTGGTCGCGGCGCATGCGTGTCATGTTTACATTTCTTGATCAAAAGGGGCAAATTCCATCCAAAGGTAAAAGAAATTGCGAAACGAATTTGAAATCTAAGGTAAACCCGACCCTATAGAGACAATTAAGAGTGAGTAAGTAGGATCGACTGAATCGGAAACCGCCCGAACGGGATAGGACCAGTGGTCTGATTCTCGGTTCCAGAGGACAGCAGTCCGGTTCCAGGTCCTTAAAATTGAAAACGGTGGCCGGGCGGTCCGGTTCCCGATTCCAAGGGTACAGCACTAGACCGGACCGGACCGATAAGTAATCCTAATGTTTCCCATCTTTTTTTTTCCCTCTCTCACGTCTCAGTTTCCCTTCATGACAATTATTTATCGCATGCGAAACTATGCTGTGGTGACTGGGCATGAGTGCCAATTGTTTTTTCAGGAAACAGTGCTGATATGTGCCTTGTTGGAGGTACTAGAAGGATCCGGATCACCTAACATTGGGGTTTTTGTGACATGGGTAATATTACTCAAATCAGGCCGTCCATTTTCATTTGGACGGCTAAGAATGGGCCACGTCATTTGTTGAGTGGGAGGAAAAAAAATTGGGCGGGAATTTTTTTGGGATTTGAAAATTTTTGAATCCCAACCCTCTCTCAAATCAGGCCGTCCATTTTCATTTGGACTGCCTGATTTGAGTAATGTTACTCATGTCACAAAAACCTCAATGTTAGGTGATCCGCTTCCGGTATTAGAATGCACTTTTCCACCACTCCAAATGAAATGTCCTCTATCACTTCCCATTTTAAGTTGGATTGCCTGATAACTTCTTTTTTACTTGAATACGGAAGGCAGCGTTATAGTATTACAAAGGTTGTCCGAGACAAGGCCCAGAGCACAATTTGTAGCAATGATCCTAGATATTGCTGCGTCTTTTTCCTCGAATGATTTTGGACAGTTTACCGATTTCATTGGACCGTCCGGGACCATGGGTCCGGTTCTCGGTTCTTGAGAGGAACCGGACTGGATCGGAAATCGCTCACCCCTAGAGACAATCGAAGGGAGAGAGAAACAGATGGTGGAGCCTGAAATTGGCGAGCGACCGGCAATGATCTCATTATTTTTGTGTCGTTTAAAATTAACATCTCTAACGAAAAATATTTGACTACACTATTTTCACAACTTTCGGGATTTAATTTTTTTTTTATATCGAATTCGGGATTTAATTTTACGTATCAAAAGGTTTTGGAGCACTATCACGTTATGTATTGAACAATGAATATAAGTCTTTAGGGCCTTTTTCACTACACTCATTTTGAATTTCTAAGCAATTCCGATTTAATCAGTTCATGAAATTTATAAATTATTTAATGAATTTTCAGATTATTTGGTCTATTTATTTGTTCATGCGAAAGAGGGCCCCACAATTTTCGTTTGTCGGCTTCTAGAAAATTGTGGGGCCCTCTTTCATATTCTCGTGGTCATGGGGGTGGACGTTTCTTCCTTTTGGTTGAGACCAAATGTTCATTCAACTTGCACAAAAAAGTACATTCCCAAATTTCTACAAGTTGTTCATCAACTTGTTCGATCTCAAGGTTCTTTTTCTTTTTCTTTTTCGGTCGAGACCAAATGTTCTTCATTTTCCAAGGTTTGGATCCGAATCACACCCGGAAATTTCCAATGCTTGGTGTAAATTTCGCATTATTATAACCAAATGTGCATGGTTTTGTTACAACTTGTCACCCAAGAAAGGTCAAGTCGATGTTCCAAATTACAATGCCAAAAGAGATTTGGGGGCTTAAATGAATGGTTTTGGTCGGAGGATTGCCGGTAAGAAGTAGCGAAGAGAAGAGACGTATGGGTTGAAAGTTGAGAGAGAGAGAGAGAGAGAGAGGTGGCATTCCGAGTGGCGCATGGTCGGGGTGGGGCAATAGTGTTTCGAATTCTGACGGGTATCGGATTTGAATTGTTTTGGATTCTATCTTCTCAGGTCTTGAGCGGGTTCGATTTGGATGATTCGAGTGTGGCGTCATTTTCAATGTCGCTCCGTTTAAATATGGATCGGGCTCGGTTTTGCTGGTGCTCGATTATTAGTCTATTCGAGTTTTGGATAATTTAAGTTTAGATTCAGATGATTAATTTTGCAATTCTCTTGTGTGCGAACTTTAAGAGAGTAATAATGTGATGAATTTGTCAATTTTTTTCTAAGCCAAACGAAGTATATTAAAAAAGAAAAAAATTCGTTGTGGCTTTGAGGATACGAATGAAATGAAGGTTGTTTGAGATGATTTGACACTTACAATGACGATTTCTTGAACGGTCCATGAACGAGATACGCTTCAAGGAAGGGTTGAGACACGTTAAAGAGAAATTCTAAAGAAACATCAGGAGATGAGATTGTGAGTTAAGGAAATGGTTGAGCATTTGCTGATGGTAGATTTGACGCTAAGCAAAATCGGGGTGTAGTTGGACGACCTCCTTTAATGGAGTGACAGTATAACCAATATTTTTGTGGTTCTTCTTAGTTTTTTTTTTTTTTTTTAGATTGTAAGATAGGTTTAGAACCAAAAGCAAAGTAAATTGTTAAGGGGATCATCGAAGCCAAGTCCTAATAAAATTGTGACATCCTAAAATTTTCCTTATTAGAAATAAATAGGAAACGGAAGAATTTCTCTTGACTTTGTTCTTTAAGATACCTAGAAACTTCTAGAGGAAGCTATTCCGAAGCTTCTCAAGAAAGCTATTCGGTAACTTCTCGAGGAAGTTACTCCGAAGCTTCTAGAATTAATATACAAGTCAATTAGAATACATAAGTCAATGTCAAATCAAGATAGAATCAATGTCATTTTCGATAAGTCAATACGAAGTCAAGAGGTAAATGACAAATAGAAAAGTCATTTTCAAGTATTTAATGATAGGATAAGATCAATGTCATTTTCAAGCATTTAATGAAAGGATAAGATCAATGTCACTTTTAATAACAATGTCAAGAAACTATAAATGAGCTCACACTATAGGATTAACAAAGTCAAGAAAACATAAATGAGTTCACACTAATACGATTGACAAAGTCAAAAAAATGTAAATGAGTTCACACTAATAAGATTGACAAAGTCAAGATGATATAAATGCGTTCACATGTGAAGTAACTTGTGAAGGAAGCTAGAAAACTATTATAAATAGAGGAAGCTATTTCGAAACTTCTCGAGGAAGCTACTCTGAAGCTTCTAGAATTAATATACAAGTCAATGGCAACTCAATTAGAATACATAAGTCAACGCCGAGTCAAGATAGAATCAATGTCATTTTCGATAAGTCAATACGAAGTCAAGAAGTAAATGACAAATAGAAAAGTCATTTTCAAGTATTTAATGATAGGATAAGATCAATGTCATTTTCAAGCATTTAATGATAGGATAAGATCAATGTCACTTTCAATACCAATGTCAAGAAACTATAAATGAGTTCACACTATAGGATTAACAAAATCAAGAAACTATAAATGAGTTCACACTATAGGATTAACAAAATCAAGAAAACATAAATGAGTTCACACTAATAGGATTGACAAAGTCAAGAAAACATAAATGAGTTCACACTAATAAAATTAACAAAGTCAAGATGATATAAATACGTTCACATGTGAAGTAACTTGTGAGGGAAGCTAGAAAACTACTATAATTAAGGGTATGATTTTCTCATTTTCGACATCTACCAACTCCCTCCTCTTCCTCTACTCTCACGCCCAATACCCTTGTCCTCCCCCACGCCAACACACACACACACACACACACACACACACACACACACACACACACACTCTCTCTCTCTCTCTCTCTCTCTCTCTCTCTCTCTCTCTCTCTCTCTCTCTCTCTCTCTCTCTCTCTCTCTCTCCACCGCCGCCGCCGTCATGCCGCCTCTCATCTTGTTTTCTTTGTTGCACGACATAGGACACCGTAATTCAGGTACCAGGTAAATTGGATTACTAGTTCTAAGGGGGTAATGTTGTTATGCTTGATGTTGTGCTGCATTATGTGTGCGGATATGTGTGTTATTGCATCACAAATCACATGGTTGAGCATTAAAAAGGAGTCGGGTATTGGAATGAAGAGCGGTCCCTCGCCGTCTCACGTCCGTCCTGCATGTTCTCATGATAAGAAAGATGATAAACGGATATGTGTAGGCGAAAGAATGTATATGCATATTAAAATCCGAAATCATTGCTTGCTCATTGTAACCCAAGGAGCGATGAAAGCCAGAGATGGTTTTTTTTATGGGAAATTACGAGATCGTCGACAGGGGGCCAGAGTTGGCCTTATTACGAGAACGAGTACGAGTCGTCGTCTTTTCCCAAACAACGTTGGGTCTACGAGAAAGCGTTTTCGGGTAATGACTACGAGATTAGGAGATTATGAGAACGAGCTAACGAGCTCACGGCCCTATAAACAATACAAGCCACATGAGTAACATGAATGAATCATTGCACGTGCATACTTGATGTGTGAAATACATGACATTTGTTTTACAACGGATCACAAGATATCCTTGTTTAATAGCATTTTACACCCCTACATCGGGTATGGAACGGATATTCTTGTTTTAGACCTAGTAATTTCATTTACTAGGCTGTTCGCTCATCCCTTTATTTTTCAGGAAAGTAAAATGGCTTTTCAGCAGAACTCGCTGTTTGGATATCCGACCCACATGGAGACCTCCTAACAAGAAGTCATACATGTAGAGGCAGATGTTGAGTATGTCAGAATCGAGACTACTGTTCGGATGATGAGGAAGTTCTAATAGTCTAGAGAGAGTAAGGAGATGCCGAGTAGCAGTAGTCGGAGTGACCTTCCTAAATTTTGATTGTACATTTTTAAGGGAAGGTAATGAATGTTGTAAGATATACTTGATGCATATATAGTAGGTTTGTAAATATCTTGGAAGCTGCTATGTCTGTTAAATTAGGTTAGCTACTAACGTTTCCCCAAATAAAGAATAAAGGTTGACAGAAAATAATAAACAAATTTGATAAGAGGTAGAATAACAGGATATAGTTCCTGGGTCGTCACAAAAATAGCGTAGATGCATAAATTTGTACTTTTCATGTTGATGAAAATAATTTTATGATTCCTTTGTCAATTTCATGAATTTATTAGCAAATATTATTATCAGGGATTTGTTGATAGGAGTGAGCGGTTCTAGATAGGTAGGTTCTAAGTCTGGGACTTGGCACCTATCATGTTGGGAATGGTTCCCAGTTTTTGAAACCTGAAACCTACCTAGTAGACATTGGAACCATCTTTGTCAATCCCATGCTTAAAGGACAAATTTTTAGTAAAACATCCCCTAATTTACAATCGAGATAAATAGCAGTTACAAAAAAAAAAAAATAGTAGAGCAACAAAACGATGAGAAGTACAGTATAAAACAAACAAATATAGAAAAAAAACTCGAAGGTATCCATCTCATCGCTTAGCCAAGTAAAATGAAAGTTAAAGCGACAACAAAATTTATCATCCTCCAAAAGCAACAATCCATAAAAGATAAAAGAAAAAGCTACAACATCTTTAGCATGTTATTGTGGAGTGTTGAGAGTCGTAGACGGCTTGAAAGAATTGAACTCTTTAAAGGAGGTGGAGATCAAACAATGCATGTCCCCGAAAAGTTTGATCGATGTGCTGACATCCACCAAGTTGGCGACAAATTGGACGCTGCCAGAAGCTGGAACCTACATAGTTAGGACCTGCATTCACCAAGTAGGGATGAATGATTCCAGGTTTTCTAGGGTGGGCATGTTCCAAACTTAGAACCTACCATGTCAAGATTGGTTCGTAATTTTTGAAACCTAGAATCTCTCTTATAGAACTTGAAACCAGATTAGAACAGGCTGGCTAGGGTTGGTCCAGTTCGGTTTCAAGGTCTACCGTGGACCGATGCTCACCCCTATTTGATGCAGGCTTATTTCATGTGAGTATTGCTCCATGCAGGTTTAACTCGGAATAGGTGGCAGGGTGTTATGTTGTTCTTGTTTGTTTGGGATGTTTTTATAGAGTTTTGACTTGGTGGGCTCGGATCGGGTTGGTGTTGACCAGTGTGCTCCTAACACGCGGCGGCCCCCTGATTGGCGCGCGTCCCCTTAAAACATGATAGGTTATGCATCGTCAACTTCTTATGCCAATATTACCGCGGGGTACAATTTTACAAGAGAGTCTCTTTGATCCTCTCACTATAAGTACCTCGTCACTCCATTCTTGGAGGGGAATTGTTCGGGACTTCAACACTCCACCGACCTCGACAGTGAACCACTGAGAAATTCCCCACAACAAGTGACTTGTCATTCATCGCCTGCCATATGGTATCTGGGTCTATTAAGGCTGCGTTTGGTAGTCAGGATATAAATCAGGATATGATAAGATTTATCCTATCTTGTGTTTGGCTCCTGCCCAGGACAGGATAAAGGGGATATAAGGGGGATGTAGCCTGGATATAATTATCCCATGGGGAGGTGGGATAAGGGTTGATAGGATTTCTTATGTACATGATATAAAAGCTATTTTTTTTTCGAATAACAAAATTCTTAAATAATAAAATTAAAATAATAATTAATTTTGAATTATATTTGAATTCTAATATTAATGCTAACATAAAAAATAAAAATAATTTTTTTATATATACCTGTATGTATTTATAAATTTGAGTTTCTTTCTATTTTATAATATATATTTTGTGCATATACACACACACACACTTCATATCCATATCACTTCATAGCCTTGGCAAGTGCCAAGGCTCCTAAGGGACGAATCAAGGTGAGCCAGGCTTTGCTTCAGCCACCACCTCGAAACCCTGCCGGGGTAGTAAGCGCCTTATTCTTCAGGTGCCCAGATGAACACATCTGTCATGCCCTGACCCTCGGGCACGCGACAACCCTACCAAACGTCTCAGGTCAAAAGGACGACATCCTAGGCACGCGACAACCCTACCAAATCGACCCATTCATTTTATCTTTTTAATTAGCGCACGCGGAACGAACAATCACCCAGATAATCATAAAAACAACAGGGATAGAAAAGCAAGAAGTCACATCAATCAACATCAGCAATCTCAACAAAAGATTTCACTCAATAATAGATATTCATGAACCCTAAGGAAGCTACAGAAACTACAAGCCCATCTTCAGGGCTGCTCCCTACTACCGACAAAAGGGGGTACCAGGTCAGGATATGGTTAACTTCTCATCTACTCCAAAAGAGGGGCTACACCACCCTTGTCCTCAACATCACCTTGGACCTGAAAAAGGGTTAACCACAATGAGATGAGAAATAATTCTCGGTGAGCTAGCACCTAAGCCCGGCTAGGGCGTTGACTCGCTCAGGCGACCTACACACACAGTCCAACACAATAGTATATCGCCAATCACATGCAAGCTTACCACGCCTTGGATCACACATATGCAAGACTCGACTTGACATGACAGTCAATCAACCAAGGCAAACAACCAAAACACCACAATAGCTTGCAAGTACAATGTTTCACATGTATTCTGGTTATTAATGGCCACTCGGACCCGCACACTAGACAGTTGGTTCGTAGCACACTAGACAGTTGGTGCTCAGCACACTAGATAGTTGGTGCTCTACCGGCATGACCGGGCATCGTCCCTTACTTCCGGCGATGGCTTCCGATAGTCCGTGTGGTTCCGATCGACAAGGCACGGAACTACTAGGAATCCCTGTAGGGGCTTCGGTCCATCCATACTACGACCGGCATCCGACCAGCTTGGCGACACAGACTGACGTGCATCCGATAAGTCGTGTGATTCCGATTGACACGGCACGAACATATCAGGCATTCCATTATATGACCACGCAATGCACACTAGGCAACCAGTTAGTTTATATCTTTGCATTTAGTTCGATACTTACACGATCGTGCTTAAAACTCGGCCCAAAGCCATTTTCATGCTCAAAGATGCAGTTTGATCCCACGCATGATCATGTGATGTACGAATTATCCACCAGACTTTGCATCTAAATACGGGTGATCAATCCTCATACAGTCAACCACAAACCCATCAGAGCATTCAACAGTCAGGCATTGATCACCACATCAAACAGTCGACAACAATTATAACAACGCACTCGATTATCTGAACTAACCACCGACGGCTATTCCGCCTACCAACCAACCAGTCAAACAATTTATCGTTCACTCGGCTTTGGCTAATCGCTTGCTCGCGATCAAATAATTGCAGTCAATCAAACAATCCAGCCTAATCACCAATTAGCCACAGACAACCTAGCTAACCAGTCTAATTTGTTTAACTGCGGTCATTTAACTTAAACCCGATCTCTAACTAAGCCGACCACAATTAATCTACTTGAACACCTAATTAAACTAATTAAGCTAATCCCGAAGGCAATTAGCGACCTAACCGAGAGTTAGGGGCTAACTCACAACTAAACGGTCTGGCGACAACGGCGAGCGTCGGCGGCGACTCGGACGACGTCCGAGCGGCTGGACGGCGGCTGAGCAGCGCAGCGGCGGCGAGATCAGCGATGAATAAGGCAGCGGTATGGGACGGCAGCGGCTGAGGACGAGCGACGGAGCACCGGCGACGGTGGCTGAGATCAAGGGACGATGGCTAGGCGAGCTGGGGCGGTACTGAGGGTGGCGGGTGGTGGCTGGACGGAGCTCGGACGGTGGGTCGCAGGGTTGAGGGTGGAGCTCAATGGGGCGACGACACGACAGGAGCGGCTGGCTTCGCGGGGGTAGTTTTGCTGGCGCGAGGCTGCGGCGACGAGGACGACGGAGCTGGTTGCTCGGGCGGTCGGAGGTCTCGGGCGTCGCGGTGGCTGGACGAGCGACGGAGGGGACGACGGTGGTGGCTGAACAGCAGAGGAGGAAGAGGGGTACAGGTCGCGGTTCAGGGTGGGGTGGCGGCGCGACTGGTGGGGCTCGGGCAGGCGAGGCGCGGTCGACTGGAGGCGGCGGCGAGGCTAGGTGGACAGAGCTCGCGGCTGGGGCTGAGCGACAGCGATGAGAGCTGTTGAGGGAGGTTGCGGGTGAACGGGCGGTGTGGCGTGCGGTGGCTGGCTCGGCCTCGGGCCGGACTCGCCGGCGCGAGCCCAGCGTGGCGACGGGTGGCTGAAGCGACGGCGAACGGAGGTGGGGCGGCAGCAGCAGTGACGAGTGGCTAGCTCGGGCGGCGACACGGCTGCTCAAGCAGCAGCTCGGGCTGGAGCTCGCGGGTCGGGGTCGCGGCTGAGGGGCGACCGGCGCAGAGCAACAGTTGGGCTTGGTGACGGAGGAGGAAGGTGGTGGACGGTGGTGTCGCGGCTTAGGAGGAGGAGGAGGAGGAAGTCGGGCATGAGTGAGGGGGAGGGAGGGAGGTCGTACAGAGGGGGGGCCACGACAGTGAGAGAGGAGAGAGGAAAGAGAGAATTGACTGATAGGAGAGGGGGCAGTTGGGGGCACAGTAGCCAAGGGGGAGAGAGAGAGAGAGAGAGAGAGAGAGAGAGAGAGAGAGAGAGAGAGAGAGAGAGAGAGAGAGAGAGAGAGAGAGAGAGAGAGAAGGTGGGTGGGGGAAAAGACAATGGGGTCCCACGGGTCAAGTCAAAGCTAGATTTGAATTTTCTTTGACTTTTAGCACAAAGGGTTTCAGGCGAGAAAGGAGGGTCTCGAGCGCGAAGGTTTACCAAATCTCTTCCTAGAACAAAATAAATCGCCTCCAATAATTATCCCTTAGACCATAAAAATTCAATTCCATCTATTTTATAGACCTTAAAATTTTGGGACGTCACAACTCTCCTCTCCTTAGGAAATTTCGTCCCCGAAATTATACCACTGTTACAACTCTTCGAACAGAAAAGGGTAACTACCCTTCAGAGCTTCCTCATTCTCCTACGTAGCTCCTTCTGTGCCATGGTGCTGCCAAATAACTTTTACCAAAGGGATCGTCTTGTTCCGGAGTACTTGCTCTTTCCTATCCACGATCTTCACCGGGCGCTCCACGTATGATGCTCGCTCGTCCAACTCGATCTCTTCGTAACTTAACACATGAGCGGGGTCTGGCTCATACTTCCTCAGCATCGACACGTGGAAGACGTTATGCACCTTAGCAAGCCTCGGCGGCAATGCAAGACGATACGCCAAAATCCCAATCAGTTCCAGAATCTCGAACGGTCCAATATACCTCGGACTCAACTTCCCTTTCTTACCAAAGAGGGACGTTCCTCTCATAGGTGACACCTTCAGGAACACATGATCACCCACCTGGAACTCCAAAGGTCTACGCCTCCTATCGGCATAACTTTTCTGGCGACTCTGCGCTGTTCTAAGTCTATTTCTGATAACCTTGACAACTTCCATCGATTGCTGTACCAACTCAAGACCAATGATCCTCCTTTCACCAACCTCGTCCCAATAAATATGAGTCCTACAGGCCCTTGTTGTATGGTAGGGCATCTTGATACTCTGTCGATAGCTGTTGTTTTAGGCAAACTCGACCAAATGCAGCTGATCCTCTCAGCTACCCTTAAAGTCCAGAACACAGGCTCGCAACATATCCTCGAGCGTCTGAATCGTCCTTTCAGACTGGCCATCCGTCTGCGGATGAAAGGCCGTACTAAACTGCAACTTCGTTCCCAACACAGCCTACAAACTTTTCCAAAAGGTGGCAGTGAACTTAGGATCACGATTCGATGTGATCGTCATTGGCACTCCATGAAGACGTACTATCTGCCGCACTTACAACTCAGCGTACCTGTCCAAAGCGAAGTCCTTTCGCATAACTATGAAATGCGCATACTTCGTCAGTCTATCCACCACGACCCAAATCAAATCATTACCCCTCTGACTCATTGGCAGACCCATCACGAAGTCCATCGTGATATGCTCCAACTTCCATTCTAGGATCTCTAATGGTTGCAGTAATCCCCCAGGCTTACAATGCTGTGCCTTGACTTGCTGGCACGCTAAACACTTCGTCACATGCTTGGCTATGACTGCCTTCATGCCATTCCACCAGTAGTACTGCCTCAAGTTTTGATACATCTTCGTGCTGCTCGGATGGATACTTTCGTTACTACGACGGGCTCCCGATAAGATCTCATCCTTATCAAAAGTAAGACCCTTATGGTCTTTGTCTTACTCAACTATGTGGCCTTACTATGCTTCCGCTGCTCACTCTAATCACTTATTTTCCTTAATTGTCACAACTCACAGTCATAATTCAAGGTCATCATCGGCGCTAACAACTCACAAATTTATCTGGCAAACCCCATTATACTATCTACTCATAACTTGCCAATGTTAAATCCACTTGCCATGCTAGTGGTTCTATTGGTCACGGTCTTACCACACTACACACACCCACCACGATGCTATTGGGTCACTGGCTGACAAGCTCGTGTGGGTCTCAACTCAAAACACGACTACCCTGGTCACCCAGTAGGGCCCTCTCCGACCCACATTCGGAGGCACACACAAGCGTCGACTTTCATCAACTCTCCACCAGGCACTTCCACATCCTTGTCCATAGTACTTCAATCTACTCATCCTTTTGATACTCACCCCTTCGATCTTAGAGATGCAATGCTATGCATTTTCAATTTTTTTATTTTTTTTATTTTTTAGAATCAGCTTTAATGCAATAAACACATGCAATGCATGATCATCCTCACCACTCTTTACACACCACTCGCTTTCACATCGATCTCATCAATTCAAACTTTCTAATTCCACAAGCGGCCATCATAACTCAAAGATCAATCGTCTAAGATCAATCTATAACCTCATGTCTGATCGTCGTCCAGACAAAGCTCATATGCATTCATTCACACTGGCCCTTAGTCCAAACGTTCGTCGTTCACCTTTTTGCGAACCTTTTCTCATTCATATCACCACTCAGGACCATCAATTAAAGTCGATAACTAAAATCATTAAAATACCACACAAGTTCAAACTTACACCCAAGTACATAACCATAATTCAAACCTATTCTTTTCTCGCGGCCACTCAAAATCGAATTACAACCGGAACATCCTACTGCAGACACTACGCTATCCTTTAGCGGGATTGATTCAGGTTGCCCTGCGGAGCGTTTCCTCGCAGTTGTCCTCCTTACGGCACTGGCATCTGTCTTTCCAACTGCCTCTGCGGGCAATCTCTAACGTGGTGGCCAAGCTGACCACACCTAAAACAAGCTCCCGTCCTAAAAGGGCACGGGGCCGAACCATGCTTCTGTCTACAGAGTCGGCACGCGTTATTGGGGCGGTACACCGGCTTTCTTACTGCGTTCCTTCGGTTGGGTGGAATGGGACGCTTTCCTCCCATCATCGGTCTCTTCCCAAATCGATGATTATCCCTTGCAGAATGCGCAAAACGCGATCCAGATGCGGCTACCCGTTCAGTCATGTTTCTCTCCATCAACTGTGCATTCTCATACAACTCATTATAATCCTTGAAATTCAGCGACACCAGCTGATCCTTGATCTCGGGCTTCAATCCATCTCGAAATCTCCTTACCCTGTTCACAGGGTCTTTAATCATCCTTGGCGCATACTTAGACAGCTCGGCGAACTTCACCTCATATTGGTTCACAGACATCTGGTTCTGTTGAAGACGTAAAAACTTAACCATCTTTTGCTCTCGCGCACAGTCTAAAAAGTACTTTCCATAAAAAGCTTCGACGAAGGCATCCCACAACGGGACCATACCTTCAGGGAAGATCCTTCCTCGCGTGGCTTCCCACCACGTGCTAGCGTTACCCTGCAGTTGGTAAACAGCCAGCATCACCTTGTCCTCCTCAGAGTACCTCAACAAAGCAGAGGCCTTCTCCAACTCATTAATCCACAAGGTTGCAGCCTCTGGATCACCTGCTCCTGAAAACTTCAGCGGCTCAAGCTTCAGAAACTGCTCCACCAATTTAAGCATCGGGTGTCCATCATTCCCGTTTCTAGCCAATAGGTCATCATTCGGAGCGGCAACAGCTTGGTTCCTAACTTGTTGTCCATCTATATCTTCTAAGGCCTCCAACGCCTGTAGGATCCCGTCCACTCTGGGATCCTCCTGAGATGCCCTTCCTCTAGGCACCCTCGCATTACGGTTGCTCATCCTGCAGGTACCATACGGGGTCCTGCTCACCCCAAAGCAACGCGTAATGAGAACTCAGGCATACAGCCTAAAACTTAAGCAACAAACACATGCATATGGTTTCTAATCCTACTAACTATCCCAAACCCAACGCTCCTTATCACTCCAGGCCATGACCAGATGGATCAGGCTGACCTTGCTCTGATACCAAAACGAGGGGATGTTACGCCCCGACCCTCGGGCATGCGACAACCCTGCTAAACGTCTCAGGTCAAAAGGACGACATCCCAGGCATGTCATTGACCCATTCATTTTATCTTTTTCATTAGCGCACACGGAACGAACAATCACCCAGACAATCATAAAAACAACAGGGATAGAAAAGCAGGAAGTCACATCAATCAACATCAACAATCTCAACAAAAGATTTCACTCAATAATAGATATTCATGAACCCTAAGGAAGCGACAGAAACTACAAGCCCATTTTCAGGGCTGCTCCCTACGACCGACAAAAGGGGGTACCAGGTCAGGACATGGTTAACTTCTCATCTACTCCAAAAGAGGGGCTACACCACCCCCGTCCTCAACATCACCTTGGACCTGAAAAAGGGTTAACCACGACGGGGTGAGAAATAAATCTCAGTGAGCTAGCGCTTAAGCCCCGCTAGGGCGTTGACTCGCTCAGGCGACCTACACACATAGTACAACACAATAGTATATCGCCAATCACATGCAAGCTTACCACGCCTTGGATCACACATATGCAAAACTCGACTTGACATGACAGTCAATCAACCAAGGCAAACAACCAGAGCACCACAATAGCTTGCAAGTACAATGTTTCACACGTATTCCGGTTATTAATGGCCACTCGGACCTGCACACTAGACAGTTGGTGCGTAGCACACTAGACAGTTGGTGCTCAGCACACTAGACAGTTGGTGCTCTACCGGCATGACCGGGCATCGTCCCTTACTTTCGGCGACGGCGTCCAATAGTCCGTGTGGTTCAGATCGACACGGTACGGAACTACTAGGAATCCCTGTAGGGGCTTCGGTCCACCCATACTACGACCGGCATCCGACCAGCTTGGCGACACAGACTTACGTGCATCCGATAAGTCGTGTGATTCCGATCGACACGGCACGAACATATCAGGCATTCCATTATATGACCACGCAATGCACACCAGGCAACCAGTTAGTTTATATCTTTGCATTTAGTTCGATGCTCACACGGTCGTGCTTAAAACTCGGCCCAAAGCCATTTTCATGCTCAAAGATGCAGTTTGATCCCACGCATGATCATGTGATGTACGAATTATCCACCAGACTTTGCAACTAAATATAGGTGATCAATCCTCATACAGTCAACCACAAATCCATCAGAGCATTCAACAGTCAGGCATTAATCACCACATCAAACAGTCGACAACAATTATAACAACGCACTCGATTATCTGAACTAACCACCGACGGCTATTCCGCCTACCAACCAACCGGTCAAACAATTTATCGTTCACTCGGCTCTGGCTAATCGCTCACTTGCGACCAAATAATTACAGTCAATCAAACAATCCAGTCTAATCACCAATTAGCCATAGACAACCTAGCTAACCGGTTTAATTTGTTTAACTGCAGTCATTTAACTTAAACCCAGTCTCTAACTAAGCCGACCACAATTAATCTACTTGGACGCCTAATTAAACTAATTAAGCTAATCCCGAACGCAATTAGCGACCTAGCCGAGAGTTAGGGGCTAACTCACAACTAAACGGTTCGGCGACGGTAACGGCGGCGGAGGCGGGGACTCGGACGACGTCCGAGCGGCTGGATGGCGGCTGAGCAGCGCAGCGACGGCGAGATCAGCAATGAACAAGGCAGCGGTACGGGACTGTAGCGGCTGTCCATAACGGCAGCGGCTGAGGACGAGCGACGGAGCACCGGCGACGGTGGCTGAGATCAAGGGATGACGGCTCGTTGAGCTGGGGCGGTGCAAAGGGTGGCGGGTGGTGGCTGGACGGAGCTCGGGCGGTGGGTCGCAGGGTTGAGGGTGGAGCTCGATGAGGCGACGACACGACGGGAGCTGCTGGCTTCGCGGGGGTAGTTCTGCCGGCACGAGGCTGTGGCGACGAGGACGACGGAGCTCGTTGCTCGGGCGGCCGGAGGTCTCGGGCGTCGCGGTGGCTGGACGAGCGACGGAGGGGACGACGGTGGTGGCTGAACAGCAGAGGAGGAAGAGGGGTGTAGGTTGCGGTTCAGGGTGGGGTGGCGACGCGACTGGTGGGGCTCGGGCAGGCGAGGCGCGGTTGACTGGAGGTGGCTGAGCTCGGAGGGTGGTGGCGGCGAGGCTAGGTGGATAGAGCTCGCGGCTGGGGCTGAGCGACGGCGATGAGAGAGCTGAGGGTGGTCGCGGGTGAACGGGCGGTGTGGCGTGAGGTGGCTGGCTCGGCCTCGGGCGGGACTCGACGGCGCGAGCCCAGCGCGGCGACTGGTAACTGAAGCGGCGACGAATGGAGGTGGGGCGGCAGCAGCAGCGACGAGTGGTGAGCTCGGGCGGCGACGCGGCTGCTCGAGCAGCAGCTCGGGCTGGAGCTCGCGGGTCGGGGTTGCAGCTGAGGGGTGACCGACTCGGAGCAACGGCTGGGCTCGGCGACGGAGGAGGAAGGTGGTGGACGGTGGTGTCGCGGCTGAGGAGGAGGAGGAGGAGGAAGTCGGACAGCAGTGAGGGGGAGGGAGGGAGGTCGTGTGCAGAGGGGGGGGCACGACAATGAGAGAGGAGAGAGGAAAGAGAGAATTGACTGATGGGAGAGGGGGCAGTTAGGGGCACGGCAGCCAAGGGGGGGAAGAGAGAGAGAGAGAGAGAGAGAGAGAGAAGGTGGGTGGGGGAAAAGACAATGGGGTCCCACGGGTCAAGTCAAAGCCAGATTTGAATTTTCTTTGACTTTTAGCACAAAGGGTTTCAGGCGCGAAAGGGGGTCTCGAGCGCGAAGGGTTAACCAAATCTCTTCCTAGAACAAAATAAATCGCGTCCAATAATTATCCCATAGACCACAAAAATCCAATTCCATCTATTTTATAGACCTTAAAATTTTGGGACATCACAACATCCACCACAGAACCTGCTCTCACCCAAGCCGCTAGTGCAGGGGATTGGAAAAATGCCTCATGCGAGAGAGAAGGAGACCGTCGGGCGTATTGCTTTGAGGAAGAACCGAAGAAGTGAGAATGGAAAGTAAAAGTAGAAGGAAACCGTTGGGATTGGGAATTAGGGTTTTTAAAAATCCGGTTCCGGTTCCGGTTCCACAGAGAACTGGGAACCGGAACTGGCGATTCTTCAAAATGCGGAACCAGACCTTAGTTTACTAGAACCTGGAACCAAACCCGAACCACAGGTTCGGTTCACCGGTTCTCGGTTCTACCCTGTAACCATGCTCACCACTAGATATGCCCATATTCGACTTTATTACTGCAATTCACCAAACAGTATATATGATATGAAAAAATTCATGGATTTCATATCCTATCCTATCCTATCCAATCCTATCCTGGCTAGAAATTCAGACGACCAAATGTAGCCTAAAATTGTTCGCTCCTTCTCTCATGTCTTTTCTATTTCATCTTTCGTGGAAAGTAGAAGAATTGGTTGAATCTCTCATTATGCACACAAGGAAGGAGCTGTATGAGGTGAAAATATCCGGTTCCCACCTATGATGTTATTTCTGCCTGATGCAAACCCTTCCGCAAGGTTAAGGGACCTCGATATCGAATCTCCTAGCTATCAGTGTTTGACACTCATCCCTCCCACACCATTTTGATGACCTTTATAAACCTCTAATGTTCAATATGTGGCCGGACAACACATATTCAAACCCAAAGACGACTCAACTTCATGTAATATCACCCTAAGCTATAAGAAGTACATATCAACTTGGATAAAACCTACAAAAAGTGATAGATATTCCTCTCATGTAGGACCCAACAAGCATGGAAAAACTTGAAGTGGGAAAGGTGTTCAAAGTTATAGCGGGCTTGAGTTGTCATTGATTAAATTACCCAATTTTGGCCCCACTTGTGCAATTCTAGATAGACCTATGTCAGATATTAGTCATTTGATTAAAAACCCATGTTAGAGGAAAACTCATATTAGTCTCTTGAGGGTGTTTTTAGGGTTTCTTTGAGAGTTTTGACAGGAAAACATTGGTCGGATGTAATTAAGGCTTGGACATTGAGAAAGCCATAGTCCTAAGCTTGTAATCTATGTTGTTCATGTGGATTCGTCACTACCGCTCTCCCCATAGATGTGAATCTCAATTTTGGACCAAATCTCATAAATGCATATGTGTTGTTTTCTCCATTTCTTATTTCTCTGTTCATGTCACAACTATGGTGGACAACGCTATTATGTTGCGCAACAATTAGGAAAAGAGCAAAGGCTACGGTTTCTCATCATTTCGGAATTTTTTGTGCTTGGGTAATCCAATCCGACTAGAATTACTCAAATCCATATGAGGAGAGGATGACTTAACTTAATTTGATGTCACCCTACATCATAAAGCGCATTTATATGATGTGGGACCCGGAGCATGGAAAGACTTGATGTGGGAAGGGTGTTCAAATTGGGTGAGCGGGGCTCGGGTCGTGATTGATTGAAAGTACCCGATTCGGACCCCACTGGTGCAATCCTAAATAGACCCATTTGAGCTGACTAGCGGCCCCCCCTCATGTATTGACTCGATCCATCCCTTTCTTCTTTGTCTGATTGTTTAGCCGAGCTTTTCATTCCAGCGACAGATTTGTTCACGACCACCTTGGCTCATGATCGTTTTGGTCGAGTGGTGTTTCGGCTGGCTCGCTTTCTTCGAAGGGAAAAGTCCACTGAAAGTCCTATATCATATAGCACCGAAAAATGCGATCACAGTCGTGAACAGCTCGATTAGTGCACCGAAAAATGCGATCACAGTCGTGAACAGCTCGATTAGTGCACCGAAAAATGCTATCACAGTCGTGAACAGCTCGATTAGTACAATCACGCCTTCAAGCATTTTCTTCGAATGCGATTGAGTATTTTTTTTGACAATTAGCATTGGATTTGTCTAAGGGTGCGATTGATAACGATTCTGATCCAAAAAATCAATTCAGTTCAGAATTGATTTTTTTTTTTCTGATTTTGTTCCCTGGAGGAATTTTAGAGAATCAGAACGCGTTTGGTAACTGCACAAAATTTCTGTTCCCGAAAACAATTTCGCTTCCTAATATTTTTCTTTTAAGTTGAATAATTACGTTTTGTCACTATAAAGTCAACCTATATAACATCACTAATAAAATAAATATAGATCATGCATAATTCATAATTAGTCTATTTATTTTGTGGAGCATTACGACATATGCAAGATTCTTAAAAAAGAATATAAGCTCAATAGGCAATTTGCACTTAAATATTTTGCCACGAATTTACACTTAAATTAGATTATGAAACAAGTTTGAATAACCCCTAGACTGCTCCATGATGGTGCTGATCATGTAGAGACGAATTGAACATAAGCTCAATGGTACTGCTCCATGAAGTTTGCATTTAAATTGCTTGCTACGATAAACATAAATGTTGCAAAGTATTTAAAAAATAAGATTACAAAAGTCGGAAACACAAAGTCATGAAATTGAACGACGAGTTGATGTGTCAAACGGGTGAGTTGGAACGATATTTTTAGTAAAATATTTTTTACATGATTTATTTTTCACGAAGGAAATGAAATTTTAAGCGAGTACGAGCTAAAAGAGAAGATTAAGGTGCGAGGAGGAGAGAGTTTGAATGGGAAAGTAATTTTGTTATAAGAGACTTGACTCGAGCACTACCTTGACCAGCCGCGACCTTGACTAGTGTACTACAAGACTCGGAAAGTTGACCGGTGGGTCAAACTAAGTTCCTGGTTCGGTTTGGGCTTCCTGGGCCCATATTAGAAGCATTCTTCACTCCGAATGAAAAAAATCCATAGGGACTATGCCAATCATCATATGATTATAAAACATATCGCCATCAACAAAAATATTTCTGCTAGGGTCGCTTAGGCCCGTCAAATAGGTGGGTCGAGTCGAAAATGATCCAATCCAAATTGTCCCGTTCATACACAATGCAAATTTAGGGAAACATACCCGACCCGACCCGGGATCCTTATTCAATAATTTTTCTCATTAAATTGTTGTCTTTGAAGAATAGGCGACTTTTTGACCAAAAATAAAGAAGAATGGGTGGCTCCATATTAATTTGGGTTGAAAATAGGCTACTAATTGACCCACTAACACATATCTTTTCTGGGTTTTTTACTTTACAAAATCCATTTATGACCCATAATTTGAGTTTAAGCTGACCCATATATAACCTATTAGGTTAGCATATGTAATAGGTTATATATGGGTTTGTGACCCATCTTGAGAGCTCTAGGGTCGATATTCAGAGGCAATTCGAAAATTCGGCCCGATTTTCGGACACTTGTTTCGTGGTCAGCAACTTTGCAACTATTAGATTCACAAAATAGGGTGAAGATAATTTAGGTGACCCGTAAGGAGGTTTAGATACATGGACTACCTCTCCTACCTTCTCCCTGTGCACGAGTTGGCTGGGTAAGTGACCAACACTGCTCAACCACAGAGTCCCTCACAAAACACCCTCTGTCGATTGGCTTGTCATTAGAATTTGTTGATGTGGCTCGCTTACACTGCAAAAAATAAAGCACAATTGCTGATGTGGTCTCACTTCTTCAACATAATGTAGGTGACGGAGGAGAGAGAGAGAGAGAGAGAGAGTTTGATGACTTGGATGATCTTAGGTTGTCTAATATGTCTGCTGGCGTGGCAAAAGTCAAGAGACCATATCTGACGTTGATGTGGATAATTAACGGCTATTTAACAGCTTTAGTGCCCACGTAGACATTTTCCATCCATGGTTTAAATGGAGGAACGTGAGCCGCATGTGAAAAGTTTAGGCGGTCGATTTAAATAAAAAAGGGAGAGAAGTTTAGATACTTACGGTGTCATGGTCGTTCTAACATGCTCAAGTTTGGGAAAATTACCAAAAAAAATCATATCCTATTGCAATTGTATTAATTCAGTTATAAATTTTTTTTTGTCAATTGAGTCCTAAACCGTTTGCAATTGTGTCAATTCAGTCCATTTGGCCGTCCAGCACTGACGTGGTAAATTTTTGATAATATTTAATATTTTTTGAAAATTTTAATTATTTTTCTTAATTAATTTTTTCTGTCTCTTTTTTTCTTTCTTTTTTTGGTTAAAATCAGCAGGGGCCACTGGCCACTGTCCGAGGGCTAGCAACCTCAGCTGGCCACTGGGCAAGGGCTCGCAACCCTTGTCTAGTGGCAGGCAAGGGTGGCGAACCTTGTCAGTGGCCGGCAGAGGTCCCTGTCCCTTGGACGGTGGTCGGAGGACCCTTGTCGGTCCTAACAAAAAAGAAAAAAAGAAAAAAAGATCAAAAAATTAGAAAATATTATTAAAATTTGCCACTTCAGAGCCGACCTGCAAAATGGACTGAAAAGGCACAATTGCACAAAGGTTTAGGACTCAATTGGCAAAAAAAAAAAAATTAAGACTGAATTAGCATAATTATAATAGGTTTAATATCTTTTTAGTAATTTTCCCACTCAACCTTCTTGACATCCGTGGGGACTTTCACCATGTGAGTTGCCATGGAGTTAACTTCTTTAAATTGTTGTGAAGATTCAAAGAAAAAGAGAAAACTTTCGGGTAAGGCATATGGACGTTTTTCAACCATCTTAAATATAGTGATTTCCGTTATAGGATTCGTGATCTAATGCATTCGGCTCTAATGAAATACTGTCCCCGGGATGCAAAACCCAGACTCTAATCTTCCTCACTTAGTCTGCATGCCAAGCGGAGGATGAGCACATTTGGGTGTGTTTGTACGAGGGAAAGTGTTTTTTGGGAATTGATTTTCCGGACATTTACCCGTTTGGTTCGTCGAAAAAGATTTAGTCAACAGAAAACACTTTTCGGTCAATGGAAAATTCATGCATGAAATTAGGAAAGTGAATTTCCCAATCTGAAGAGGTGAAAAACACTTTTCGAAATTGCTCATCTCAATTTTTTTTATATTTTATTTTTGTACTTTTTAATATTTTAATATTTTCTTTAATTTTAATTTTCATTCTTTTATTCTTTATTTTTTATTTCCTTTTTCTTTTTCTTCTTCAACTGTTGGCTAGCGACTGGCCACACGAGGTCGAGTCTCGCCCGCTCGAGGTCGGCGAGGCTCGACCTCGCCTACTGCCTTGCAAGCCCGACCCCGCCATATTCGGTGAGCTCGAGCTCGTACGCTCGAGGCCGACGAGGCTCGAGCTCATTGGCCATCTCGTGTGGCCGGTCGCAAAGGCCAAGCGACCGGCGGAGGAAGAAGAAAAAGATAAAAAGAAAAAGAATGAAATAAAAAATAGAAAATAAGAATAATAAATATTAAACCATATAATATAATAAATAATACAATAAAAAATTATTTAAAAATTCAAATTTTTAATTTTTGGTCTCAAATAAAGTCATGAGATTAAAATTATTTTACAAATGAGAAACAAACACCGAAAAACGTTTTCGTTAAATTATCACCAAACAAAGAAAAACAAGCCGTTTTCCTAAAAAATGATTTTCAGAAAATTACTTTCCTTTTTCATGGAGTTTTGCGCCAACCAAACGCACCCTAAGCAATGAAGTGATGGCCAATGTAGAGAAAGGACAAAGGAGATGAAGATGAGAGGCATGAATTTAGGATAGATTAACATTCATGGTGCTTTCTTAAGCTTCATTGGTTTCGCGAAAAATGAGTGAATTTGAAAACGTTTTCCTAACAATGACCGCATCTATCGTTTAAAATAATTAGTTAACAAAAAATATTATCATCACCAACAACAAATTGCGTCTAAACATTTGTATAGACGGTTTAAATATTTTTTGTTTATTCATTTTTGTAAGCGATATAAGCAATTATTTTTTAGAAAATATTTGTCAAATTGCTTATTTTTCGCGAAATAAATGGAGCCTTAGTAATCAATTTCTCTAGAAGGTGCCTTTGTATGAATAGATAAAGGGAACGACACTCATGCTAATGAACGCAATTGTTCGGTGATGACCTTTGAATTTTAACTTTAGAAAATAGTTAAGTTCTAAACAACAACAAACTAAACCAGTGGATAAGAACTAAACGTCAAGATAACTATAGACAATTAAAACCCTCAGTCAGAAAATAAATTAAACTAATCAACCCATTGTTTTTCAAAAAAGAAAAATAGCACAATGAAGTGTCATTTTGATAATATTAAGATATTTTTGATAAGATGCATAAGAACCAAATCGAAGGGATAAGGACACCATAAGTGTCATGATTTTCATATAGCAGTTGAATGTCATAACTTTTTTTTCGACCACTTGAGTGTCACAACTTCTAAACGAGGTTTACTAATGTTAATCGATTACTTTAGTGCCATAAGGGTGTTCGATTGAAGCCGTCATATAAAGCTTAAGTGATTGAAAAAAAAAAAAAGGTTCAGACACTCAATTGAGCGCTGTATATATATTATGGCACTTAAGTGATCGAAAAAAAATATTATGGCACTCAAATGATCATTGTACGAAAGTTGTGGCACTTGTGGCGTGCTTTTGCATCATATCAACCATATATTAGCATTCCCAAAATTGAGAGTGAAGAACCAACCATATGAGCTCCCCTATACAACTTAGATATCCCCTTATATTTTCGTAGATTCTACATGTTTTCTACACATCCTTTTTATGGAGAAAATATTCAGTGGTTGTCAAATTCCACATCAAAGACCATGTGGCACATAAAAGACCATGTGGACCACCAGAAAGCCGACACGTGGCAGAGAGAGTAAAATAAAAATAAAATTAACCGGCTTAGATTTTCCTCTCTCCTCTGCACTTTGCAACGTAGCCTGCAACAAGCAAACATTAAATGCCAGCCCCTCTTTCTCTCTCTCTCCTCTTTTCAAATTCGTTTATCCTTCTTTAGGGTAAGCTATGTTACTTCTTCACTTGCGTTACAGTTGACAGAAAGCTGAGCGTGAGAGAAAATTGAGCGAGAGAGCTCACCAGACCACTGTTCTTCTCAGCCGCCGCTTGAAGAGAACGAAAGTGACCTCATCCCACTCGAAGTTCTGTTGATGGTGCCGGCGTGCATTCCCGACCGGAATCCCTCCCACGCGAAAGGTAAGAATCTCCGCTCTACTCTCGTTTAGGAAGAAAACCCTCATTTGTTTCCGTAAATCCATGATGTTTGTGCCGTTTTTTTGGATGAACTAATGCGGTGCGACCGCTAGGTAGAAGACAACAATGCATTCTTCTTCGTTTCCCTCTCGTTTAGCTTTAGAATTCTTCGTTGCCACCGTCCATCGAGATGATTAGTTGAGCATCACCCATGGGTAAGCTTAAATTGCAGCTGCTGTTGTGTTGGAAGTTTGTTGCTTTTTGATTACATTTATTTTGTACTCTAAAACTGTTGCTTGCTTTAACTCGTCTTAGCTCAACCTTTTCTTTTGCTTCAGTTTCTGAAAGGCAGCAATGTTGAGGTCATCGCTGTTATACTGGTTTAGAAGCGCGTGTTTACAAGGTGCGAATACTGTTTTACGTATATTGTTTTCACGAAACCCACTCTTGATCTATCATAACTGAAATAAAGTATGGACATACAAAAAATTTTCCACTAACGTACATTTTTACTATTATTTAGCAGATAATTTCTAGTCCTCGGTAACTAATTCGACTTGTTCTCTTTAGATTTTAAGTTTGTTTAGAGTTTATCTTTCTTCTTAAAATGATTGGATTTTTTTGAAAAAACTCGTAGAGGCTGCAGAGGATGATATCATCATGCATAACGTTGACAAAGAATTTGAATTTAGAATTGGCATGACATTTGCTAATGAGGACGAAGCTTATAATACATACGATGCATATGCAATTTGTAAGGGATTTGTAGTGCAAAGATGACAAAAATCAAACAATAGCAAAGGAATATTGCGAATATGCACATTTTTGTGTAGTTGTGAAGGATACTCTCCACCAATCCCACCTCATGAACAAAGAGATGTTTATACGATTGTGGAAAGAACCGAATGTAAAGCTTGCATTAAATTCAAAATCGAAGATGGAGTTTGGGTAGCTACCAAGTTCGAGAAGGTTCATAATCATCCATTCATTGATGATAAACAAAAACATCTCATACGGTTATATCAGCATATAACAGATAGTGATAAGAGTACTTTGATTTCTTTGGCTGGGGCCGATATAAGGGCTACGAAAGTGTATTCATACCTTAGTGGTGAAGCGGGGGGATAAGAGAATGTTGGCTTTACTTCTCGTGATTGTCAAAATTACTACCAATCAAAGAGAGGGGACCTGATTAGTGCAGGTGATTGTCAAAGGTTCATTAATCATTTTAATTGCTTACAATCAGATGGAAGCAATTTTTCTTATACTTTTTAATTGGATGAGGACGAAAGACTGACCAATTTTTTTGGTCTGATGGTGTATCCAAGCTGGATTATGAAGCTTTTGGAGATGTTGTGGTATTTGATACTACTTATTGTATAGAGAAGTACAATATGATATGTGCACCTTTTGTTGGCTTGAATCATCATTGGAAAAATGTTCTATTTGGATGTGCATTTCTATTGGATGAGACTATTGCTTCTTTTGTGTGGGGATTTCAATCCTTTTTAAAGACAATGGGTAATAAAGCACCAAAGACTATTTTCACCGATCAAGATCATGCAATGGCAAATGCCATTAAAACTGTTCTTCCGAACACTAATCATCGTTTATGTATATGGCATACTGGGAAAAATGCTACGCATCATATATCACATCTTCTTGGAAAGCCGAGCTTTCGCGATAAGTATTGGCATAAGCTTTTATATCAATGCGAATTTGAACTTGAAATGGAGAACAGTTGGAAAGCTATGTGTCACGAGTGGAACTTGGGGGACAACAAGTGGTTGGATAATTTGTATTGCTTGCGTCATAAATGGTGTCCTGCATTTGGCCGGGATACTTTTTCTGTGGGAATTAGATCCACACAAAGAAGTGAGAGCACTAATAGTGTATTTCAAGATATGGCATGTAAGACCGAGACTTTGTCTGAATTTGCTAGTCATTATGAGAAGCGAGAAAAAAAAATGCATAATGCTGAAGTTACTAATGATTTTGAGTGTGCACGAGGAAAGACGCAAATTATGGTTGCAAATAGTGGAATATTGAAACATGCTGCACATGTCTATAGTCATGTCATTTATAGAAAATTCCAGGCTGAGTTCTTGCATGCTATGTCTGAACATATTATGAGATCACATACTGATGGGCCGTTGCACACTTATGTACTAGGAGGAAAGTAATGAAAGAAAGCATATTGTCCATTTTTTTCCAAGCGATTCTACCATTACATGTAGCTGCAAGTTATTTGAGATGCAAAGATGGTTATGCAGGCATATTATATGTATCTTGACACATGTTGTAAATGTTACAAGCATTCCATCACAATACATTTTGAAGAGGTGGACAAAAGCTGCAAAAGAAAATAGTCATTGTGATGATGTTGGAGAAAGCTTTCATGATGCGATAAAGTCAAAGACATTGCGCTTGAAGAGGTTGATGCAATTGTCTTTCAGTGTTATGAACATCAGTACGAATCATGATATTACGGAGAAGATCGCAACATCAACCTTGTTGCATCTCCGCTCCCGTATCACGAACAAAATGCAATCTCTCACAGGTAAAGATGATGTTAATTTCTTACAAGAAAATGATGAATTTGAATATGCAGAAAATTGTGGAATTCAAATACTCGATCCCTTTCGAAGAAGGCCAAAAGGTGTACCAAATACTCGGTTGAAGGGCGCTAGTGAGAAGCAAAAGAGAAAGGAATCTTCATGCACAGGAGGGCTTGACCCCAGGTGCATGATGTGAGAAAAGCCCTTTCTTTCATGTTTGTTGTTCATTGATGTGTAATTATGTATTGTTGAGTTCTGTTTTTCCTTTTATGATTAAACTGCCACTAGTTTTCCTTTTGGCCAGTATTGTTTGATGCTATTTACCATGAAACAACAATCAAAGACGCCATTTTCATTTATGTTATGCCTGTAGGTTTATCCAAAGGATGTTACCAGGCTGTCTTCAAATGTCTGCTTTAAGTACTCATGTCCTTTGTCTAGCTTAGTTTCCTCTCCATTTGCCTACTAATGTTGTAACTCTTCCTGGAGCATTGGTTCCACTAGTCTAAAAGTTCCTTATGTCATTGGTTCCACAAGTATCAACAATTAATAGGAAAATATGGAGCGTTGTCAGTTGCAATTTAGTTTGAAAATGGTTCTGTTTTGTTTAGCTTCTTCAGAAAGTGAAAGTATCAATTGTAAATGCATGAAAATAGTTATGTTATTTTCGGTCCACATCTGGTGAACAGCTTATTAATCACAAACTACTTTCCCATTCTCCCTGTTGTGCTTATTTTCAATGGTATCTACTCTAAGTACTTAGCTTTAGAAAATTTCTTTTTTTCCAGATGAAGACAGCATGCGTCAATGGTGTTTTACGACATCAACAAAAGGCAGGATTCTTAGTTAATGAGAGCGTCTTCCTACAAATTATTCCTGATGTGTGCTCAATTTTTACCCATTTGAGAGCAGATTTGTAGCTACTATTTATCTCTATGCTTCGAAAACCTTCGGAAGCACAATTCCCTCTTTGGCATAATATGGCCTTTCTTTTGTAACCAATGGCCCGGTAAATTGCTACCAAATTTTTTTTTGGGGTCAGAATTGCTAGTAACTTGACAATGTCAATTTTTGTGAATACTGAGGTTACATATTGCTTAATTTTTGGAAGAGCCCGCTGTTTGCACTCCCTTTTGAGTTCGCTGTATTGCATTGTCCTTTATTTTCATTTCATGATTCCAGACCAAGAATTTCAGCATTTTCAATGAGTTAGGAGGATTTTACATATTTACATGATCTGTTTTGTCATAATTTGTTGGTAAGCTTGTTCAAAGAAGATTGCAGGGTCGGCAGACACAAATTATACTTAATGCTGTAGTAAGATTACTTTGAAGTTTCTTGGGTGCATGCTTGAAACAATATGAACATCCATAAATGTCCTTAAATTTACTCAATCCCCCGGTTGACTTGCTCATCAAATAGACTAGCACTCTAACTTATAACAACGCAAGCAGCTTCATTAAGCCATAAAATGCCATATAGAATTGTAGATGCAAAAGAGTTAACATACATAGCACTTCATGAGGAGTCAACCGTTCAGAAGGTTGAGAGTAGAGCATCTTTCGGATCAGGTCCTTTGCACTATCAGATATTAAGGGCCACAGTTCTGAATCAAAGTCGTTTAAACGATCGGTTCTTGAAGAATAGTTGGTTTGGGGGGGGGGGGATCAAGGCATGATCTGATAAGTTGACCGGTGAGGTTCTGGCTTGCAAATCCATCGCTAAAGATAAATTGGCTTAATTTGATTATCGAACTTGGTTTCATCTTTTAATTGCCCGTGAACTTCTCTCTGTCAAGCGTTTCTTTGCTCAGCTCTCTTCTGTTTCAAGCTAGGAAGCACCGACACTCTTCGGGGGCCTACGTGTCGTGTCGGACACTCTCTGACACTCCGACACTCTCCCGACACTTTTCGACATGCAACCAACATGTGATCGGCGCTCCAGACACGCTAGCGGCACGCTAATCCAGCATCCCAATAAGCCATTTCGACACGTACGGGTCAATTTTAAGAATCTTTCAAAAATATACATACTTAAGTCATATACCTAGCCACTCCAAAATTAATATACACAGCTAGCCCAGAAAAACCTAATCGTGAATCCCTAATAGAAGAAGAAGAATAAACTCACCGCTGATATTTTTATATACACATAATAATTTATCATCTATATATAATAATGTACATTTAATATACAACGTGTCGAAATTTTCTATTTTTTGAGAAATGACGTGTCATCTCATGTCATGTCACGAGTTGCGAGTCGGTGTCGGTGCTACTTAGGTTTCAAGTCCTCTTGTTGTGCATAGTAGTGATAGGGTAATCAAATTGAGTTGACCCGACATAGTACTAATTTTGAACGCGAGTTCAATTCAACTAGATTATGGAATCAAGAAAGGTAAAAATTCATTATCCTCTAAGTTTCTTTAAAATCATAGTAAAGCAAGTTCTACATAACCATCAAGATTGACTACTGTAATTGCCTATACAGTAGCATAGAAATCACTATTCCAAGAAGGAAAGATATGACGACTCTATATAATATTAGTAGTGGCATAATAAAGCTTATTTTTCCTCTAACTTCCTTCAAATCTCCTTTCATGATTGTCCATTCTCCATTTTGGCTTGATGCCTCTCCAGAATTGACTGCGTCCACATTTTTAGATGAATAGATCCTGCATTCCTTAATATAATCTTCAACCCATTGCACAAACCCCCGACAATTATCTGTCTGAAAAAAAAAACCTAGGGTAAAGCAATATCAAGTATAACATATGTCAATACATGCACAATATAGTAAATTGATACACTTACATTACAAGTCAAGGCATAATATAATCTTCCTCAATTAATCGGATTCTTTTGCACTTTTTTAACCGTGCATAATTTCTCTTGAGGACATGGACATATCTTGGATAGAAAATCAACCGACTAATTTGAAGATCCTCGAGATGTCATACTAAAACAATAATATCATATAATCAAAATTAGATTAGATAATCAAGCACAACATTCTAATTAGAAGCAAAATTAGTAGAGAATATAAGAAAAGGTACTCTTTGAAAGGAGAAAGACCCAACCCTTACATAAGAAGTCCAAACATCAATCATCACGAGGGAGCCCAACAATGATTTTACGTGAAATTAGCTAATCGTGTAAATAGATATAGGTATAGATATAGATATAAACAGATTATGAATCCGCCGATGTTTCTCACCGCCGAATCAATCAGAAGCATTCCTTACGATGTCCTTGTCGCGGCTTATTACTCTACATAAAAAGAAAAGCTTAGTGTGTGTTTATTTACACGACATTAATCTATTTAATTAGCTGTTTGATGTTGGGCTCTGGCCGGACTCCCTCTCACCACGCCAGTCCTCGGCAAAGCTAGATCGATGTCGGCCGATTTCCGTCTCCACCGATCCAAACTCCGTCGACGGCCGCAGGAAAAAGGCAAAACAGAGTAAACCCAGAATCGAGCAACAATTCACGCCGGATTACTATGCCTAGCGTTCGCACCGCATCAGTTCATCAAAACAAAAAAAGGGCACAAACATCACGGATTTGCGAAAACACATGAGGGTTTTCTTTTTAAACGAGAGTAGAGCGGGGATTCTTACCTTTCGCGTGGGAGAGATTCCGGTAGGGAACGCACGCCGGCACCATCAACGGAACTTCGAGCGGGAAGAGGTCACTTCCGGTCTCTTCAAGAGGCGGTTGAGAAGAATGGTGGTCTGGCACGCTCTCTCGCTCAGTTTTCTCTCGTCTCTCACGTTCAGATTTCTGTTGACGGTAACGCTAGTGAAGAAGTAACATAGCTTACCCTAAAGAATGAGAAACGAATTTGAAAAGAGGAGAGAGAGAGAGAGAGAGAGAGAGAGAGAGGGCATTTAATGTTTGCTTATTGTAGGCTATGTTGCAGAGCCCAGAGAAGAGAGGAAAATCTGAGCCGATTAATTTGTTTTTTCAACTCTCTCCTCTCTGCCACGTGTCGGCTTTGTGGTGGTCCACATGGTCTTTTATGTGCCACTGAATATTTTCTCCTTTTTATGGCATGTCAATATGTGATTTCGGTTGGTTAAGTAGTTTGTCAATGAAGCTTGAGGTCATGTCGATCGGCTTCGGCGCGTCATAAAAATTCATCTAAATCCTGACATTATGCTAAACCATGAATTCAGAAACTCTTAAGTAATTGCACAAGTGATAAGCTTGTTTGTCGTCATTCGTCGTTCTTCCTCGATCCTCGGCGCCTGAGTTTGAATCACGACACTCTGTACATTTTTGTACGTTCCATTCAGGCTACATGTTCAATTCTGCTTAGTCTGTAACTTGACACCTTGATGTTTGCCTGCAGGTCCGACCAGACTTCATTTGTCCAAGGGCAAAGGAGAAACTAATGCTCAATAGTTTCACGATTTTGCTGGCACAGAGGGCACATAGGATCAGGTACGAATTTTCTTTCGTGGGAAGCGCGTTCTGGCAAATGCTCCAGAGAAATACTCTTAGTTTTGGTTTGGGGGGGGGGGGGGGGGTGTCTGTTGTTCAGTTGCCAAATGTTGCTCCAGAGTTTGGTTGGGGTTTGGTAAGAGGAGGATGGTTGTTGTGTATTTGCTGTGGTTGAGGCTGCTCGTACGAGATTGTAGCTATTTTTCACTGTGTACACGCCTGACTTTGTCCCTGTTCATATTAAGTTATCTGTCTCAAAGCCAGTTGGTAAAGGGATGGAAAGTATCTCCTTCACCACATTGTGGTCGAACCAGTATCGTATTAATTGTTCATCCCAGGACGAGTTATGTTGGTTAATGAGGTCTACCACAAATCTTGGCTCGTTAATATTTGTTGGACCTCCAATCACTCCTGATGAAATCCATTTATCTTCTCTGATTTTTATCGATTCCCCATTGCCAACTGACCACAAAGACGAGTTTGAAACAGCATCCCTCCCCGTCAGTAAACTCTGCCACCCCCAAGATGGTCTATTTCCTTTCCCTGCGTGCCAAAAGTCAGAATGTGGAAAATAAATTCCTTCGAATATTCTACTCCAGAGAGCTGTAGGGTGCTGAAATACTCTCCAAGCTTACTTGCCTAGCATAGCTTTGTTGAATGCGATTAAGTCCTTGAAACCTAGTCCCCCTTTGTCCCTTCTAGTCTTGAGCAAATCCCAATTTCTCCAATGAATATCTGCCTTCGATGCCCCATTTTTCCACCAAAAAGCAGCAATTTTCTGTTCTATAGCTCGGCATATAGATAAGGGAATTTTGAAAATCGACATTGCATATTGCGGTATAGCTTGGACCACAGCTTATAGAAGGATTTCTTTCCCAGCCTTTGATAACAAATTTTCTTTCTACCCTTGTAACTTCGTATTCACTCTAGCGGGAATTCATGCAAACATTTCTTTCTTTGAAGCACCCCAATCTGATGGAATTCCAAGATACTTTCCCTGTCTTATCTATTTCCGGGACACGCAACTCTCGGGCCATGTTTTGTCTCAAACTCTGAGGGCAACCAGAACTGAAGAAAAAGCCCGATTTGTTTAAATTCACGGCTTGCCCCTTAGCATAACAATATTGGTTTAGCACATTCGCCACATTTTGACACTCGCTAACCTTTCCATCTAGGAAGAGGATTGAGTCATCAGCAAACAATAAATGAGTTAATGCATGGTAGTGTCTGTTCAGTTTCATGCCTCTTATGTTTCCCATCTCAGTTGCATTCTTCAAGAGCAAAGAGAGTACATTAGCAAACAATAATAAATAAGTACGGGGAAAGAGGGTCACCTTGCCTAATTCCTCTCGAGGGTTGAAAGAAAGGCAAAGGTTCTCCATTAAACTTGACGCTAAAAGAAACAGTTGTGATGCATTGCATAATCCAGGCCACCCATCTCCTGTTGAAACCCATTTTCAGTAGGCACGCTTCCAAAAAATCCCATTCTATTCTGTCATAGGCCTTTTGCATGTCGAGCTTCAAAATGGCTTGGAATTTTTCCATTCTCTTCCTGATCTGAAGCTGATGTAGCACTTCTTGTACCACCAAAATGTTGTCTTGAATTTGCCTCCCAGCAATAAAAGCACTTTGCTCCTCCTCTATCAGTTGGGGCAACCAAGGATTCAAGCGGTTTGCTAGAACCTTTGAGATAATCTTGTACACGAAGTGACAAAGATTGATGTATTGGGAGAGATTCTCTGGATTTGGGACCTTGGGAACAAGAGTAATGGGGGTCATGTTCAATTCAGGAGGTAAGGCACCGTTGCTCATGAAATTTTTAACAAGCTGTAGCAAGTCTGCTTGTATATCTCCCCAGTGATGCTGATAAAATAGTCCATTAATCCCGTCCGGTCCGGGGGCTCTCGACGCACCCAATTGAAAGACAACATCTTTAACTTCTTGGAGGGTGACTTCTGCTACCAGCGATTCATTCATGTCTTCTCCAACAAGATTTGGACACTGCTCCAAAACAGGGCTAAAGTCTTGATGGCCTACTGATTTGTATAGCTCCTAGAAATTTTTTTCTGTGGCCTGTTTTAGTCTGTCAGGGTCTCTACTCCATTCCCCATCTTCTAACCTCAACTTGGAAATTTTATTTCTCTGTCTTCTTTGGATCGTTGTGGCATGAAAAAATTTAGTATTTTTATTGCCCCATCTCATCCACATGATTTGAGATCTCATTCCCCAGTACATTTCTTCTTGTCTCCATAACTCTTGAATTCTACCTTTTAGCTGTGTAACTCTCTCTTTCTCTCTCTCTCTCTCTATCCTATTGTTGATCAGTATCATTAGTAATGCGCTGAAGCTCCTGTTTCAACCAGTTTATTTCTCGCTGTGCATGGAATTTTTTTTTCTTGCTCCACACTGTTAAGGCACGAGTCACCTCGTTCAGCTTGCTCAAAAAATTCTGATTTGTTGGGGATGTGGTCATCCAGGCTTTCTTGACTATTCCATTGTAGTCTTCATTTTCCGCCCAATAAGCCTCGTATTTAAACTCTCTCCTACGCTTCACTGCTATTGTTTCCAAGGAAAGCAGAATCGGACTGTGGTCTGAGCCAATCGTAGGTAAAGCAAAGGCTTCAGCGGTTGGAAAAGCCACCCTCCAGTCCATATTACATAAAACTCGATCCAGTCTTTCTTTCACAAATTCTTCCATTTCTCGGTTATTTGACCTTGTAAAAGCGCACCCTTTGCATTCAAGATCCAACAATGAGCACTCATTTATAAAGTCCCGGAAGGCCACCATTCGATGGTTCTCAGCAAACCTTCTCCCAATGGTACATAATTTCGTTAAAGTCACCTACACAAATCCAGGGAAACTGGTTCATGTTACTTATATGTCTCAACTCCTCCCACAGTTTCAGCCTTTCTGGGAATGCATTTGGTGCATGCAAGAATGTAATCCTCATAGGTCTTTTGCACTCAATATCATCATAAACCATATTGATATAAACAGAAGTATACGACTACACTGTAACTGATACCCCTTCACTCCACATTACCGCTAAACCACCCGCTGTACCCTTAGGATTAACCACAAAACAGTCATGAAATTTCAGTTGACGTTTCAGCCTTAGAACCACTTGCTGCTGGTTTTTTGTTTCCATAAGTAGAAGAACCCTGGGCCTTTCATGAGTCACTAGGACTCTTAAGGCTTGAGTTGTCTGGGGGTGAACCCAACCCCTGACAATTCCAACATAATAGCTTCATTTTTGTCGAAGAAAAAAAGTACTAATTCTTATATCTGCTGATTCTCGATTTTCCATCTTTTTGCAGGAAGCAGAATTTAAAACTTAAACAGGAGGTCGAGAATGAACCGCGACAGTAACTAAGGATTCGCGCAGAATGGGACCGAGAGAGAACCACCACAGTACCGAATAAGTCGAAGGGTTACCTGAGGGAGCAGCATATGAGGTCTCGATTACTCCCCATTACATCGAAAGCCGGATTCAGAAGATTTGCGAGTGAATGGGAGGAAAATGGGAAATGAGGGTTAAACGAATCAGGAATGTGGGTTTTTCTAGAAGAGTAGAAGCTGGTGCAGGATCATAAGTAACCATCGCAGATGCTGGCCGCAATGTTACTAAATGGGTGAAAGGGAAATGTTGATATGTCGGAAGTAATAGACATTTGAGAAGATTTGAGTGGACGGGGAATGGGGATGAAACAGTGAGAGGGTTAAAGGGGATTTAGGGTTTCGGGGACAATAAATACTAGGGTTTGGATGGATTTAGGGTTAAGGATGGGTGGGTTTTGGGGAAGCTATCACCATGGTATAGAGAAGAGCTCTCACAGAGAGGAGAGAGAAGAGCTCTCACTGAGGAGAGAGTGTGTCAGGAATTCAACTATAGAAACTCACAAATAGAGCAGCCAGATCTGGAGTTTGTCACGGTGCTCTTGTGGCAAATTTGGAAGGCACGAAACAATTTCGTCTTCAGAGGGAGGAAACCGAATCCGAGATGGGTGATCTCTGAAGCCCTTGCCCTGAATGAAAACATCTCTCGTTGGGGCTCGAAATCATCCAGAAAAGAAAAGAGAGGAAAGACCTTACTAGGATCGTGGACTCCCCCGAGCATCAGTACCCATAAAATCAACGCAGATGGCTCGTTCTTGAAGGGTGAAGCAACCGGCGCCATCTCGCGGGTGTGCCGAGACTCCACCGGGAGGCTCATCGACGGCCACGCGAGCTCCGTTCGGCTCTTCACGCCGAAACCCTTGCGCTGCTCCAAGCGGTGAAATGGGCGTCCTCCCGAGGGTTAGCAAGAGTCACAGTGGAGTCTGACTGTTTAACTCTTGTAAGTACACTTCAAAGGAGCAGATCAGTCAGTTACCCTGGGATGTCCACGTGCTTATCAAGGAATGTTGGATTTTAGGCTCATCTTATGGTGGTCCGCACGAGGTGTTGAGCTTTGTAATCCCCATCCAAATTACCGACCACACCAGATTAAGTTAGAGTCATGTTTGTTCTTCAAACACGTGGCACTCGAATAGATTACGGACAGCATTTTCTATGGTCACTTTATAGGATTGTTTTTTCATTTTCATCGAAATTTCATTAGTGATCCCTAAATTTTAGTACATTTTCAATCTGGCCACTAAAAGTACGTTCTAATTGCAAAAAAACCTTAAATTGTTTCCGATTGATGCTCTTCGACAGGAATGTAGCTGGTTCGGAGGACTATTGATGTGGTGGACCTGTGTTAATTAATGCCATGCCAATCGGAAAATTAACCATATCCATCACTCTATCGGTTAGCCAAAATGTTGGTCATGTTCTGTCTAATTGCGTCATTTGTAATTTTTTTTTGAAAGTTTAGTGCATTTAAACAATTGAGATTAGAATTATTATTACGCGATGGACTAAATAACCATGGCCGCAATTTACCCTTCTCTTTGCTTTTTCTCGGCTGGTGTGACTGATTTTGTAGACATGAGTCGTACAAAGAGAAAGTCCCACTTGTCATTGGAATGCATGGGGTTAAGAAATAGTGAAAACTGCACAAAGCAAAGTAAACATCGTTAATTAATTTTCATCAGATACGAAATATCGTTTTTAAGAATTTTTTACTTTTAAATTATCGACTTTTAAACAGACCAACCCTTTTGTCCTAATAATAGAAAAGCCAAATATTCCATGGACCACCGGGGATTCTTAGGCATTTGACAGGCATAAAACTAGCTACAATTGCTAAATTTATGTCTTGAGTTTGAACCGTTTACTGATATAAATCGGTTTGTTAAATCGATTTATTAAAAAAAGAGAGGAAAATCTTGAAAATACACTAGATTTGTCCAAGTTGACTTCGTGGACTATAATATACTCCACAGGTACTTCTTTGGGCCGAATGGGCTCACATATACTATATACATATTAGCTTGTGGGGCCAATGGAGTAATTAAAGGAAAGAAAATAAAAGCGGAGGGCGTTGCTTTCTTTTGATATTTCGCCTGTTGGGGCCCCACAACAAATTAAGGGTGAACAAGGCGGACCGACCAAAAGGAACCGCTTGGACCAAGACCGAACCGGCCGGTTGGGTTCGGTTCCAAGGGGCACCGGTCCAGTTCCTAAAATTAGAACCGGTGATCAGGTGGTCCGATTCCCGGTTTCACGGGGGAATCGGACCGACTGGACCGACAATTTTGGGATTAGAATTCAACCCTCATAGTTAAGTAAGTCATAATTATTGAGAATTTAAAATTCCAAAACTTTTTCAAACACTAACTACTAGAAAAACATAACAACACCAATATGAAAAATACTCCTTGAGAAGTGTGATGTGTTGCATGAGTTAAAAAAGCATGCACGTATATAAAGGGTTTACCAGTTCTATCGGACCGCTTGGGAATCAGACCGGACCGGACTAGTTCTATGGACATCTGGTCTGGTCTGCGGTTCCGCAAACTAAGAATAAGTACCACCGGCTCGGTTCCCTATTTCGGGGGGAACCGGACTAGATCGAAAACCAATCACCACTACAACAGACTCCAAGAAGGACGCCGCCGCACAAGTACATGAACAATGAAGCTATTTCGGACGCACGAAGTGGCTGTGAACACATTGATTTTGTGCTGTGAGTTTACCTCCAAATTGAGTTGTTTTATTTGTAAACATTTTGGGTTTGGGGTGTAATCTAGGTGTGGAAAACAATCGAATGTGTGAGCGATTGTAACTCTGATTCTCTGATTTTAGTGGATTATTTGTTGTTGGCTCTCCCTATGAATGTAGGTATCGACACTTAGATTGAACCACGTAAATCTTTGGTGTCCTTTATCGTTTCTCGTTTATTTCTCTAGTTCTTTCGCATTGATTTATTTGCAAGATCCTGGTTAATTTCGATTAACCTCTATCCAAGGTCACCGAAGCCCAAGATGGAGTTGACATGATCATCGACAACGTAGCTGTTGAGACCCTAAGCTGTGGTGGTGAGTCGGGGCGCGCAGAGTGAGAGAGAGAGAGAGATGAGGAAGATGGAGAGGCATGTGGAGAGAGATGAATCGAGAGATAGCCAGAGCTAACAGATCCAAGGGGACAAACTGACATGACGGTGCTCGTGATGAAGATGGCGACATGCGGTGGCAACCTTTGGTGACATTGCTGTCGAGGCTAACAATTCAACCTAAATGGGGGGGGGGGGGGGGTTTACAAAACTAAACAATTTTTAGCGAGATAATTCAAGTTAAGTTTGATAATATTAGATGCGAGATGCTTTTACAAGATAATTATTGAAATACGAAAAGAGTAGAAGATGATGCACGCAAATCTTATAATGGTTCAGCTTTGATTAAGCATGCATCCACTCTCCTAAACTATCAGCCAACAAAAAGGCTGAAATCCATTACTAGTCAAGTGAGTAGTTACAACAAAGCAAGTGCTGTTTCTATTAGAAGTTAATAGATTTCATTATCAATAAACAAACACCGCTTATATGCCTATATACTTATACACTCCTCAAACCACATATTATAGCATGTAACAAAAACTCTTAATACAGTGAAACACAACAAGTGAGTAGAATCACAGTTGCAGTAAACAGAGAGAGTGTGACAATATTTCTTCTGTCCTCGAGCTTGTATTGAGTCTCTTATCGACTCTTCAATCTTCAATTTAACCATTAGAGAATCTTCAAGTGGATAAAATACTCAGTTGCAAACAATAGACAAGATCCCCGGAGATCTGATCGCCCATATAATCAAATTTTCCTTATCATGATCCCTCTAAGTCTTCACGAACTCCTCGTTTTTCTAGACTTGTTCACCCTTTATCAATGTCCATCTAACTTTTAGCTTCTTCCAATGTGTACTTGAATGCCGTCGGTGATGATAAACTGTTACCTTAAAACAACATCACTTAAAATAAACAACATATGCATTCATCCAATAATAATGAGAAATATTTGATTTTTTAAATTTCGAAATACCATAGGAGATTTTCTCAACAATTGCGGTGTGCATGAAGGGAGTGGGAGTGTTCTTGTGCTTGGGCTACCGGGGCGGGCGGCACTTACGTTACCACCACAATAGACCACCCTCCCTCACCTTTACTTTCATGAGTTTTTTTTGTCCCCCAGCCCCCTTTCTCTCTCCCTCATTCTGTTGGTCATCAGGTCTCATGCGAATAAGATTTGACGATGATAGTCTCTAAATCTGGAGGGATCTGCTCTAGAACTCAATATATGAATACACCAATAATTGATACAATGTGTAGTTAACATATCTAGCTTGCTCACAGCTCAATTTATAGAATTATAAAGTGAGTTGGGTCCAATTAGCTTTGCGAATGGGTTACCACTGGGAAAATTGTCCAAGTAAGCCTATTTTGACGGCTGCCAATTCACTCTTAAACTTTTAAATTATCCTAATTTAGTTCTAATTTTTTTGATGATTTGTCAATATAGTCTTTTCGGCCAATTTTGGCCCAGAATCGATGACGTGCACGCCAACCGTCTTACATGACATGACCGACGCTGACATGGTCAATTTTTGCAAAATTGTAATTTTAATTATTTATTTTTCTTTTCAATATAATTCATTTCTTTTTTACATTGTTAAGGCCGCTGGTCCCCTGCCGGTCGATGGCTGAGGCTAGAAGAAAAGAACAATAAAATAAAATAAAAATTCAGAAAATAGAATTTTTTATATATAAAAGTTATCCACGTTAGCGCCGATCATGCCACGTAGGATGATCAAAGTCCACATCATTGATTTTTTAATCATGCCACGTAGGATGGCCGAGTCTATGTCATTAAATTTTGGCCAAAATTGGCTGGAAGGATTACATTGGCAAATAAGCAAAATGTTTATGACTAAATTGATACAATTGAAAAGTTTAAGACTGAATTGACTGTCATGCAATAAGTTTAGGACTTTTAGAATAATTATCCGATATTAAATGGCTGCCTCTTTGGGATTTTCCTATTATGAGGTAGTGGAGTTTTCTCGTGCTTCCCCACAAGTGTTTTTCAAACCAAATGGTTAGTTTGATGGCCTTCCAATATGTATTGACCTTTGATGAGCATCTCAACCAAGGCTATTTCGGAACGCCTCGTGTCCATTGGATGAAAGACTGGTCTTGTTACGATCTCCAACATCGTCTTGCGGGAGATCTTACGCTTGAAGGAAGGGTGTTGAGGTCGCAACAAAGGCCTATTGTAGTTGGTCCGGCAAAAAAGAAATTGCCAAACAAGGACTTCTATCCCGGTTTAGTCTGACAGTGGGGCCCATGTAGGGTGAAAGTCCTAGAAGGTTCAGGTACGAGGAAGAGATGTGTTAAAGTGGAGCACATGCAATGTTAAAAGTAAAATAGTGCCTCACAACACACAATATGACGTGCTAGGTTTGATCCAATACATCATAATGTTTGTTATGACCTTCCTTGAGTGAACTATAAAGGGACATCTAATGGATTATTAGGCGGGCACAAACAGTCGCTAGTTAAATAGATGATGCCTACACCTAGCGCTGACTTTTCTAAACTCCTACGAGTCGCAACTTGGGTTCCAATTAAATCTTATAATTAAACTTACCTTTTGGAGCCACTATTAATCAATTATGGGTCGATTAGACTCTCAAGTAAGATATGAGAGTCTATCTTACTTTTGCGAACAAGAGACTCTAAATAAGGGGACTTGCTCTCGCTAAATTAATAAGATGTCATTTCGATAACTTTTCTCTTAAATTCAAATTTTTTTTGCATGCAGTTATTGTCGGTTTTATCCTATGTTACTAACATGTGACAGTGATCATGATGGTGCGCCGACACTAAAAATAAAACACAATATTCAAAATAATAAATAACTTATGAAAAAAAATAATGAACCTGGTATGCAGACACAAACAATGCCTCCCTTGACTCAAAAGACAAACACATTATCATGCAAAAATAAGCAATATGCAACTTATACTAATGATTTTTGGTATTTTCTCTTTTAATTAACAAAATAAATATGACAAATGAGCCCTAGATCACTACATGATCGCAACCTACACGCATGCATAAATTAAATGACATGCATGAATTAAGTTGTTACTTGACATGCATAAGTAGTATAATACTATATGCAATGTGGTTAAACATGCATTAATCCTAAATGAAATCTGTATGAAACAGCTATCAAATTGCTCCTAATAAAATGTATTCACTAAATGGCATGCAATATGTAACGTGAATATTATAAAATTGATTATGTTTTAATCCTAAAGGCATTAATGAAATATTTTTTTTGGATATTCGTTACCAATTAGAAATAAACTGGCCTAAATCTACCTAAAAAAGTAAATTGAGTAGGAAATAAGCATGTATTAACTCCTAATTGTGCATGACTAAATTGTTCTAAATTACTATATGGTTTCTAATGCATAAAATATATGAAATTCTAAATTAGAAAACATACATAGATGGATATAACCTAAAACATGCATGAATATATCATAAAAGCGCAAAATCCAATTGAAGTGCAGACTACTTGATGATAGTGCAATATTGGCGAATAACTTCAAAAATTATTAGTATGCGTCAATGCTCATGGAAATTATGCAATATCACTCAAGAATCATGAATTTCTATCAGAGGTATGCGATAATTATTAAATTCAGACATTATGATATAGAGATAATATTCTCAATTAATCCGATATGCAAATTACTATATGAAATGCATGAATATCATGATTGAGGGTCCAACCTTTCAGCTCAGAGGTCCGATGCCCCATTTTGTGTCATGTTTAACGCATGATATAAATCAAGAGGAATCTAAATAACCTAAAATTTTACAACTATGGAATATGCCGCACATCATGATGTAAAGTAAATCTAATCCATTTTTCGAATAACCTACCAATCCTACCTACCTCGATTAGGACTAACCCTAGGACGCCAAAGGAGCACTCATGGCCTAGAAGGACGGCGGAGGAGCTTGTGGAGCCGCGGGTGAGCAAAAGAGACTCCTCCGGAAGAGGCTTTGAGGGCCGGCGATGAACGGGCATTAGGTGATAGGGTGATGGGCAGTGGCTGTGAGTGAGGCCAAGGGAGCTCTGGACGTGATGGAAGCTGATGGGAACGGCTGCAAAGGCCGGAGATCTCTGGGGAAGCCATGGACGCACGAAGGACACCTGCGAGCTTGAGGCGGCACCGGGTTGAGCTGAGAGACTGGTGGACGTCGAAGGACTAGGGACGTGATGGGGGCTGCTGGAGGAGGGCTGGACATCGCTGGAGCCGAGAGGATCGTCTGGGTCGCCAGAGAGAGCTTCGCCGTGAGAATTTTTACAGATTTTTTAGAGCTGTGAATTGTGTTGTGTGTGTGTAATGGCTGATGGTGGGGTCTTATTTATAGGCTCTGGGGTCGACTCAAATTGGAAATTGAGATATTTTGATACTATTTAAGAGTAAATCTGCCAATTAATATTGGATGAATGGTTGAGATCAAGATGAATTTAGGACAGATGTGATAATTGGAAAAATTACCCAAAAAGTCCTAAATCTATTGTATTTGTGCCAATTCAGTTCAAAACCTTTTGTATTTGTGCCAATTCAGTCCTTTCGGCCACCTTTAACCGGAAATCGCTGACGTGGATGCCGGCCGGCGCTAACGTGGCCCATTTTTAATAATATTTTAATTTTTTGAATTTATCATATATTTTTTTATTATTTTTTATATTATTTTTCCTTTCTCTTTTTTTTTTTCCCTTCCTTCTTCTTCCTCCATCCATGGGTTAGAGGGGAGGCCGGCAAGGTCGACCTCGCCAGGTCGCTAGGCGAGGTCAACCTCGCCAGTGGCTGTTGGGGGCGAGCCTCGCCGGCCTCCTCTCTGGCAGGTTGCCGAGGTTCGACAACCGGCTGGAGGAAGAAGAAGGGAAGGGGAAAAAAAGAAGAATTTTTTTTTTTGAAAAATATTAAAATATTATTAAAAATTGGCTACGTCAGCGCCGATGTCAACACTAGTGCCGGCCGGCGTTCACTTTAGCGATTTCTAGGCAAAGTTGGCTGGAAAGACTGAATTGGCATAAATGCAAAATGTTTAGGATTGAATTGACACAAAAAAAATATTTCGACAAAAAATAAATTGGCACAAAAAATATTTAGAACTGAATTGACACAATGGTAAATGGTTTAGGACTTTTTGGTAATTGTCTCCACGATAATTAGATATGGTGGTCGGTCAAATTAGGGAGTAATATTGCAATTTAATCCAAAGCTGTGAGCAGATAAAGAAAAATTGGCAACCAAAAGCAACTATCGGATTAATTGACAACTAAAAGCAATCGAATCTCATCAATAATGTGCAGGACATCAAAGGAATTATTCACTTATGGCCGGCCACTTGGGGCTCGATCGTGCGTGCGACGGTCCGGTAGCATCAACAAAGAGATCATGTGATTTGCATGTGAGAAAGGCATGCGCGCGGCACATGATTTGGGGGGGCCATGTCCATGGCACATGACCTCTCCTATGCAAGGCGCCTTTTCCAGTATGTGATGACCCATGGAGATGCAATGGAATAGCCATTCGAACGGCACGTGATTGGCATGTGATTATGAGTCATGTGCAAGGCACATGTGGCCATGAATTAAGATAATGGGAAAAATTACCAAAAAGTCCTAAACTTATTGCAATTGTATATATATGACTTAATTGACACAATAAAGATAATCATCACTAAAAAAGTATCCAATTTGCTAGTTTTACCGGCCAATTAAAAGGTTGGTGGGATAATTACCTAACCGATGAACAAAAAAATCCAGATTTTAAATGCATATAGAATAGATGAATATCAGCAATGTATCGAAGATGAAAATAGACAAATCATCCAAGATGCCGTTAATACACTCATTTTCTCTATATCTCAACATTTTTCAGGATAACCTTCACATATAAGAGATAGAAATCAAGATCTTTCATCTAATATGAAATGTAAATCCTTAGGAAGATTTAGAGAATACAAAGATCTTTTTCTACAAAGAGTCTTAGTCAGATCAGATTGTAATCAACCTTTTTGGAAACAAATTTTTTTAGCAAGATTACCACATTTAATAGGAAACCAGGATCGTCATAAAATCAGAGAAGAATATGATGGTCAAATACGTTATCACTCATTATCATATGGAGAATTAATTTCTTATGTACATAGGCAAGGAACACAGATGTGCAATTCGATTAAATTGCAAAGACAACTTAAAAGAAGAAGAATCTCTTACTAATAAGGATCTAGGTGATTTTTGTGCCCAATACTATAGGTGTCAATGGGCCGGGTTGGGTCGGGTCTCGTATAGGACCGACCCGGCCCGAAACCAAACAGTGCCAAGCTTGGCCCGGCCCAGTCCGAAACAATACCAGTCCGGCCGGCGCGCGTCTTTTTGAAGCAACCAACCCGTTTCTTGTTGCTGCATATGGGGGTCGCTGGTTCGCCTTGGGAATTTTCAAAACAATACCAAGGTCCGGCCCGAAAATTCCCTAAATTTTCGGGCCGGGTCGGGTTGGGTCGGCGCGGGCCTTTTTGACAGCCCTACCCAATGCGATCCCTCTTACACCGAAACAACTAATCCTAAATGCAAAGGAAAATGTCCCCCTGAAAATAATAACAGAAAATTCAAAAACTATAATAAAGCTAAACCACAACAAGAAAAACAGACGGGGGTTCGAACCTCTCCCAACCCGTTCCACGGACTTAAGTGGGGGGCCCTTGCTGGTGGTTGTGGGGCCAGCCTCCCTCCAGGTATAGTCATTATCGGAAAGGGCGAAGCCCGATTACGACAGGTGGATCCTGGATCATAAAAAAAAAATCCAAAAGAAAAATTAATAAGGACATCAAATGCTATACGTGCGGTAAAAGAGGACATATTTCAAAATATTGTAGAGTAAACAAAAGGTTAAACGGACTTTCAATAGACAAGGAAACTCTCTATCGATTAAATAACATCATGGCTGCAACTGATGATGATATTTCTGCAGAAGAACTTCCTTGAAGAAGAAGGCCTCCAAATTAATGAAATTGAAACTTCTTCAGAATCTGAAACTGAGGTTCTCTCTTCTAAAGAACCTGAAAAAGATCTAAATGTCTTAACAAAAGACGACATTTATCTTCCTATCTTCACATATTGGGATTTCCTCAACATTTTGCATTTATGTCAATTCAGTCCTTCCGGTCAACTTTAGTTGGCTGCCGGTGCTGACGTGGCAATTTTTAATGATATTTAGAATTTTTTAAATTTTTTTATTTACTTTTTCTTTTTTTCTTCTGGCGTAGGGTAGCCTTCGCTCGGTCTGGGCGAGACCCTCGACCACTGAATTGACACAAATGCAAAAAGTATAGGATTGAACTGACAAAAAGAGAGAGTTTATGACTGAATTAGCATAATTGCAACAGTTTTACGACTTTTTTTTGTTAATTTTTCCCTAAGATAATGTCATCGTGGATGTTAAGGCTTGTGGACATGAATTTGAGGGCCAGTGGACACCCATGATCGTGTTATGTGGTTTCGTGCAGTATTGCCTTATATATCATGTCCGTTTCTCACGATCTTGGAATTCCTATTTGGTTTGGTGTCCGGAGCCCCGAGACCATCACATTCTTGGAACGCGCATTCCCGAGCTCATTGAGCTGGTTTGGTTTGTGTTTGGAGGATTCCGCTAGTATGACAGTGTGACAATATAACGGTGGAATACTAGGCATAAGATTGGAGGTGAGTCCCGCCATGATTGCTAAATATTTTTTTGCCATTCATAACACTTGCGGTTGAGATTGCACCGTTATATTGTTACACTGTCAGCTTCTCAAATCTCATACTTCCATAGGTAGGGGTTTTCAAATCCCGACCTTTATCTCCTTTTGCTCATGAATACTTCTCTCGGTAGTTCATCGAGTTCGCCTCTCTGTAACATGGATTAGTCCTAAAATGCAATGAAGGTATCCTAGAATCTAGCTCTAATACAAATGCGGATAATGTAGATGATATTTTAGGGGTCGGGTCAATCCCTGATGCAAAATATATGGGGGAGCTAAAATTTAGCTGTCAACAGCGTTGGCTCATAACGTCTAAAAGTTATAGACTAATGAAAATTAGATCTAAGAAGGCAAATCATTCGGCTCATCACGTCCTAAGTTATACACTCACAACAATTATATCAAATCAGGCATAATGTCACACTCCACTTTGGCTCCCTCTAAGCGATATCCCCCATGACGACGAGACGAGAGACTTCTGTCACGCTTCCCAATGGGCCCCACGAGGTCGTTATTACGCAAATACCCCCCCTAAATAAAGTCAATATCATTAAATGAACTTAGTTAAGATGGGGACGACACAAGGGTAAGGGGGGGATTGCACATACATGAAAACAAGAGAGAAGAGGCCATGACAAGCCGTTTAGACGGCAGCATTTAAAAAAAAAAAAAATTTAATAAAAAAATCACCCGTTTGGCCGGCCTCTCTTCTTAATTTGCCAGCCCACAACCTTCCATGGCCCCCTCCTTTATAACCCTCTCCCTTCATTGGAGGACCCAGTCCTATTCCTTAATTATTTCTTCTCCATTCGTTTATGTTCTTGATTTGTCATTAGTCCCCATGGTGAAGTTATCACAGCAAAACCGGAGAGGCGTCGCCGCTGCTGCTGCTGCGGGCGAAAGCAACAAGAGCGGTAACAGCATCGGCGCCGTGACTAGCGTCACCAATGGCGGCGTGGTCAAGGTGAAGCGGACTCGGAGGACCGTGCCGAGAGACTCTCCTCCTCAACGCAGCTCGATATACCGAGGAGTCACCAGGTCATTATCAGCTGCCGCCTTCGATCTCGCTTCATTGTGCTCGAGTTCGAGTTTACCTTCGGCGAATGATCGGGTCTGGCTCATTCTTGTTGTTAACTTGTTCAGGCACCGGTGGACCGGCCGGTACGAGGCGCACCTGTGGGACAAGAACTGCTGGAACGAGTCGCAGAAAAAGAAGGGACGGCAAGGTTCGCGATCTGAATAAATGTATATCGATTTCGAGATTAAAACAAACTTGTGTTCTTGGTGATATATCACTTAGCTGATGATGGGTTCTTCTCCTCTTTTCACCATCTGGGTAATTGCACCTGTTGGTGGGTTTGCTTGGGATTTTGCTCGATCACTTCAGTGTATCTTGGTAAGTGTCTTGCTTGATTGATCTCGCCCTAATGTTTGATACTCATTGATGATGACATTTTATCTCCTTTTTCTTGCTTTTCTCTTCTTAACATTCTCCCTCATTACTCTTGCCTCTCTAACGAGAACTGTTCGTTCTAATTTTTCTCCGGCTTTCTCAGGCGCCTACGACGTTGAAGAGGCGGCCGCGCACGCTTACGACTTGGCGGCGCTTAAATACTGGGGGCAAGACACCATTCTCAATTTCCCGGTAATTATACCGTCGTCATTATAATTTCTAGATTATACTCGACATACATGGTTATGGACAATTACAACGATCAAGAAAATTTTACTCCTTATCTTCCAATGCAGGTCTCGACGTACCAAAAGGAGGTAGTAGAAATGGAGGGCCAGTCAAGAGAGGAGTACATCGGATCAATAAGAAGGTGAGGGCATAGCATGGCTCACTCGATTCATTAGACCCAACCTTGATCTAGAGTGTAATCAAATGTAGATGATGGAAGTGACGTCAGCACTCGAAATAATTTTTCTTTTCCTTTCTTTACAAATTTACCAGACATTTTTACCGTGCTTAGTTGAAAAAAAAAACACCATGGGTGTTGATACATCATGCAGGAAAAGCAGTGGGTTTTCTCGTGGAGTTTCGAAATATAGAGGTGTTGCAAGGTACGTACATTTTCCCCCATAATTCCTATTAAATTTCTAGCAATTATAAGATGATAATTATCGTTTTTTTTTCTTATTTAATGTTAGGCATCACCACAATGGAAGGTGGGAAGCTCGCATTGGGAGAGTCTTCGGGAACAAATATCTTTATTTAGGGACATATGGTAAATATCTTACTTCTTAAATAATATCGACGAGAGTCGTTATCGCGAAAAAAATATTTTGCTAATGAGAATAATATGCAGATAAATCTAATTTGCGAATAACATGTCGTTAAATCGAATGTCATTTTCCTTCGAGACAACGTTGCTTGTCGAAACTCTCAACTTCAATGGACAAAATCAAGCGACTTTGCGACCTATTCTTTTTAGAATCTAAAATTGAGATACCGCTTAAAAAAATTTAAAGAAAAAGAAAAATAGCACATAAGATGGGCAATTAATTACACTTTTCTTTTGCTCTTCATCCATGCTTTCGTTCACACTTGTCTATAATTTGGATGTTGCATTGGCTTTTGTTATGTCCAAGACACAAATGCCAAACATATAGTTTCTTTCTTTTGTGTGGAGAAAATAGAAGAATTGATGCAAGCTAAAATGCCAGTGATTCCTGAGTAGAGTCCGTGGTTCCAGCCTTGGAACCACTGAACCGATTCTAGGTCGGTTTAGTTTTGCGGAACCGGGAAGCGAATTGTTCTCTCTAGAACCGGCCTTGAGCTGGTCGGCCCGGCCCGATTCGGTCCCGTTATCGGATTAAATCAAACCCGGTGCTCTCCCCTAGTGAATGGTATAGAAATAAGGAATAGTATCTGGGTGATTTTAGAAAATTAAGCCAAGCTGGCAATGTCTCATCTTGTACATTGGAAGTCCCGCTACCATCGGCAGGACAACGTTTATTAGGTGGGATGGTACCTCTATTAGGTGCACTATGGTAAAATGCACATTGCAAAATAAATCATAATTAATAAGAGAAATAGCGATAAGTAAGATCGTATTTTGAATCGAGACAATACCTTTTCGATGCTAAATATCCTTTTTCAATTGCTCCTTTTGATAAACTTGCAATCGTATGTTGAGCCATTGTCTAATTGATTTTGTAGCCACACAAGAAGAAGCTGCCGTTGCATACGATATGGCGGCGATAGAGTACCGAGGACTTAACGCCGTCACGAACTTTGATCTCAGCCGTTACATCAAGTGGCTAAAACCCAACGCCGCCACACCCGCCGGCGGGGTTGTTCAACCCGATACCAGCAATAATAACACCGAGGTCTTAACCACAGACCCTAGCGATGAGCTTGGCCTTAGCTATTTTCAGAAACCCCAAACATCAGACTGTAACCAAGAAACCGTCCAAGCTCAGCCTCGGAGCGCCACGTCAGCCCTAGGGCTTTTGCTTCAGTCTTCGAAGTTCAGGGAGATGATGGAGATGGCATCTCGGGCAGACGACGCGACATCGGCGACGCTGCCGGAGGAGTCCAATGAGGCCCTGAAACGCAGCTTTCCTGCTGATGTTCAGACCTACTTCGAGTGTCATCAAGATTCCAACAACTTTGGTGGCGATGGAGACGACATAATCTTCCGCGAGCTCAACACGTACGTTCCACCGAGTTTTCAGAGCGAGTTCGACGCGTAAAGGGGGAGGGAGATTACTCTCGGCTCGCGAAAAGAGGCACACTCTAATCATGATACTAGGTCAATTCTTTTCTGTGCATAAGAGGGAACCGAACCCCTCACCGGAGAAGAGCGCCGGAGAAAAAAAAAACGGAGTCATTCAAATTTTTCTAAGTTAGATCATCGGTGAAAACTAATATTTCCACAAGCACCAGAGGTGACCAAAGAGTATGCACCTCCGCATAATTACGACGGTGCTAGAGGAAATATTCCATTCCACCATAGTGGTCTTCAATAAGGTTCTAGGGTTTTTCAATTTAAGGAAGGAAGGAGATTAGGGACGATCATTCGGTTAATTTGTTGTAGATGTGAAGAAGGATCATAGAGGGATTGTGTACGCCTTACGCCCCCAATTGATTTTTTGAGATTTATGAATAAGATCGGATTCTTTCGCTGACACGTGGAACGAATCCGTTGGTCCAACTATCTCACGACTCGTGTCTCGATCCAATCGAGCTAAGCTGTCTAGGGCATATGTATTGTCTCTTCTTGATGCACAACAAGCATAATATCCTTTTATGTGCTACAATACTTGTATATAATAAGGTTGTCGTGTAGTCATGCACCGCAAGTCAACCCCATGAGAGCGTTACGACAAATGCTGCTTTGATCATCTGAACTCTTTCTTTGTCTCTCCATCTTTACAATGTCTATAGAGAGAGGTAGATCTGATGCTCCGTTTCTGCATTGCATTTGGCGTCTCATTGATCGCGACTTCTCCACCTCATTCACCACTATACTCATCTCATCGCCATCCCAACTTTTTCGACACCTCCAGAAGCACCATCCCACACGACCATCTCATCTAATGAAATATCTCACATCGTTTGACAATGGATTTTATGTTGTCGTTACTCTTAGGCTAAGTTCATACAGAAAGACATGTGAACAAATGACTAACCTGCAGCCAACGCGAAGTAGAAATCAGAATATTGATCCGAGCCCAACGAAAGTCGTTGTGTCCTTAAGACGAATTTGCCCCCTCAATCTGTACCCGAGGACGTCGGACAATTGTCTCCCAGGATAGAACGGATCGCGTTCCTTTGAAGCGGTACGTCTTCAAAGGACTCCTTCGAACGCAAATTTGTAGAACAATTGCACAAATGAAGATGAGCAATGATTTGTGAAAAAATGTCAGTAGTTTTGAAAGTGACGGACGCTCTTTGTATTTATAGACAATGAAGTGAAGAGTCACGAAACAGAACATGTCTATTGATGAAGGGATGCGAACCAAAAAACTGTTCTTGTTCTGTTCGAACAGACACGTTCGTTCGCTTTTTCCGAACGAACAAAAGAAAACTGTTCTTATTCTGTTCGAACAGACACGTTCGTTCGCTTTATTCCGAACGAACATGTATGTTCGGTGAAAAAGAATATCCAACATGTCTATTCAAATCGTGTCCCTTCAATTTAAAAAGAATAGAATAAAAAATAAAATTGATGGAATTAAATAAACGCGCGGACCTCGGCCCGAACCGAACCGAGCCGAGCCGGCCGGCGGGCGGGCGGCGGCGGCGGCGCGCGCGTGTGTGGACCGATCCACCTTTGCGTAGGTCCTCCTCCGTCCACAAAAGTGCGGTGCCCCTTGGGGCCCAAACCCATTTGTGAAGTTCCAATATTTAAACCCATCCACCATCTACTCTTTTTCCTATGTGGGACTCTCCCTCTTTCATTTCTCATTCACTTCCCATGGGATTATTCATCAAATCCCAACAATCCCCCCCATGAATGAGATGTTCAGATATCACGACTCTTGGTGTATGCATGAAATGCAATGTGCGATTATTCCATGAGAGAACGTTGCATCAGGATAAGTAGTCTGAGACTTTGAACTTTCCCTAGTGAAACCTATCGGGATTACTCGGTCAATCAGTAGACTTGATGTCTTTGAACTGTCGATCTTTGGTGTAAGCCTAGACAATAGAAATCACACAACTGTCTCTCGAACAAAGTTGGTTCTCACTGTTGTGTTCGTTTTGGCCATGAACACCGCCTGGTCTCATGAGTGTTTTAGAGAATTCGGCCTTTTCAATTCTCATAGAAGCGGCCCTCACTTCACACTCACATAGGTGATTTCTGAATATATAGTATATCACATACTCAATTCAGAATCATTAAAAGATTTCGCTTAACCTTCACATATTCGTACTGTCTTTATCTAGGAATGAGTAATAAATTACAGTACTCTCCACAGTCTTCATAACTTAGTTGTCCCTTGGAACCTAGATCTTGGGATCTCCAGTCAACTAGGTAGGGTATCCGCTATGATGACTTATTTATAGGCCTTAAACCCATTCCTTTCGATGTTTTCACAACCATCTCTCTAGGTAAGCCTTTTGTTAATGGATCCGCAACATTATCTTTTGACTTCACATAGTCAATCGTGATAATTCCACTAGAAAGAAGTTGTCTTACAGTGTCATGTCTTCGACGTATGTGTCGAGACTTACCGTTATACATGACATTCCTCGCTCTTCCTATTGCCGCTTGGCTATCACAATGAATGCATATAGCCGGCACTGGTTTAGGCCAATTAGGAATATCTTCCAAGAAATTTCGAAGCCACTCTGCTTCTTCACCGGCTTTATCCAAAGTTATAAATTCTGATTCCATAGTGGATCTAGCAATACAAGTTTGTTTGGATGATTTCCATGACACTGCTGCCCCACCAAGTGTGAATACATATCCACTTGTCGATTTTGTGTCTTTAGTGCCGGTTATCCAATTTGCATCACAGTATCCTTCAAGTACCGCTGGATATTCTGTGTAATGCAAAGCATAATCTTGAGTATGCTTTAAGTAGCCCAATACATGTTTCATAGCTTTCCAATGATTTTCATTTGGACTAACTGTAAATCGACTTAGCTTGCTAACCGCACAAGCTATGTCCGGCCTAGTACAGTTCATGACATACATTAAACTGCCTAGTATACTTGCATACTCATTTTGAGCCTTACTTTCACCAGTATTCTTTGAAAGATGTAAATTAACATTTATCGGTGTACTTACTGGTGATATGCCTAGATTCTTGCTTTTTTCAAGAATCTGCTCAATGTAATGGGATTGAGATAGAGATAGTCCTTTAGATGTTTTACGGATTTTAATTCCTAAAATGACATTTGCGATCCCCATATCTTTCATATCAAATTTACTTACGAGTAAGCATTTGATCTTCTTGATAGTCTCACTATCACTGCCCATTATAAGCATGTCGTCTACATATAGACATAAAATGGCAAAGCTGTTATGAGTGTTCTTAACGTAAACACATTTATCGCACTCATTAATCTTGAAACCATTCGACAACATAACTTTGTCGAATTTAGCATGCCATTGTTTTGGTGCTTGTTTCAAGCCATATAGCGACTTGATAAGCCGACATACTTTATTCTCTTGTCCTGGAACAATGAACCCTTCAGGTTGCTCTAAATATATTTCTTCTTCTAGATCCCCATTTAGAAAAGCTGTTTTGACATCCATTTGATGAATTTCAAGTCTATACAAGGCTGCTATAGCAATTAACATCCGTATAGATGTAATTCTCGTGACAGGTGAATAAGTATCAAAATAATCCAAACCTTCACGTTGTCTATAGCCTTTTACGACAAGCCTAGCCTTATACTTATCAATAGAACCATCTGCTTTCATTTTCCTCTTAAATATCCACTTACATTGTAATGGCTTATTACCAGGAGGAAGGTCAGCCAATTTCCAAGTATGGTTTGACAAGATGGATTCAACTTCACTATTGATAGCTTCTTTCCAGAGCGGGGCTTCTGGGGATGTCACGGCTTCCTTATATGTCCGAGGTTCGTTCTCTAACAAATATGTCAGAAACTCAGGTCCAAAAGACGTAGAAGTCTTTTTGCCTTTTACTACGTCTAGGTTCATCCTCCATTGGATCACTTCTAGATGTAGTATTTCGAGGCCTCTTATTATTATCAATTGGTTCATATACTATGTTATACGGAAATATATTTTCAAAGAACGAAGCGTCCCTTGATTCAATTATCGTATTAACATGTATATCTGGAATCTCTGATTTGTGAATAAGAAATCGATATGCATTGCTATTCTGAGCATATCCAATAAAAACACAGTCAACAGTTTTCGGTCCTATCTTAACCTTTTTAGGTTTAGGAACTGCAACCTTAGCCAAACACCCCCACACTTTGAGATAATTCAGGTTAGGCATTCTGCCTTTCCATTTCTCATATGGAGTTTGTTGTGTCTTTTTGTGGGGTACTCTATTTAAAATAAAATTTGATGTCAAGACAGCTTCCCCCCCACAATTTCTGCGGTAAACTAGAACTGTTCAACAATGCATTCATTGTTTCCTTTAGGGATCGATTTTTCCTTTCCGCCACACCATTCGATTGCGGTGTATAAGGAGCGGTAAATTGGTGAACAATACCGAACTCGGTACAAATTTCCTCAAAAGGAAATTCATATTCACCTCCTCTATCACTTCTTATTACTTTTATTTTCTTATTTAACTGATTTTCAACTTCAGACTTATAAGTTCTAAAAGCATTCATAGCTTCATCTTTACTGCTAAGTAAATAAATATAACAGTACCTCGAACAGTCATCTATAAATGTGATAAAATACTTCTTACCACCTCTGGAAGGTACTGTTTTCATATCACAAATGTCTGTATGTATTAAATCCAAATGCTCTGAGACTCTATTAACTACTGAGTTAAAATGAGGCTTAGAAAACTTAGATTCAAGACACACTTAGCACTTTTCACTTGGACAGTCAAACTTTGGTAATAGTCCCATACTAATTAATTTCTTTATTGACTTATAATTAACATGTCCTAGTCTAGCATGCCAAATATTAGGAGACTCAAGCACATAAGAAGATGCAACTTTATTCATATCATCCTTGGTTACAACAGTCATTACATTCAGCTTGAATAAACCATCACTCAGATAACCCTTTCCTACATACATCTCATTTTTGGAGAGTACAAACTTATCAGATACAAAAATCAACTTGAAGCCATTCTTGCTAAGGAGAGATCCGGACACCAAATTCTTGCGAACGTCTGGCACATGAAGAACATTGTTCAGTGTCACGATTTTTCCAGATGTCATCTTTAGAGCAATCTTCCCAACGCCTTCAACCTTAGAGGTCGATGAATTACCCATATAGAGTTTTTCATCACCCCCCATAGTTGTGTAGGACGAGAACATCGATCTGTTTGCACAGATATGACGAGTTGCTCCAGTATCAATCCACCACTCCTTGGGGTTTCCCACCATGTTGCACTCGGAGATCATAGCAGACAGATTGATATCATCAACACCATTGGAAATCTCTTCCACCATATTTGCCTGAGTTTTCTGTCTTTTCTTCGCTCTGCAGTCTTTGGCTCGATGTCCAGACTTTCCACAATTAAAGCATTTGCCGACGAACTTCTTCAGGCCTTGGGTGAATCCCTCTCCAGACTTATTAGGCATTTTCCTCTTCTTGTTGGGTTTTGATCTTTCTTCAACAACGTTGGCCCTTGAAACCTCTAGGTTCTTGCCAACTTTCTTCTCAGAGAGCCTATTGTCTTCCTCAATCCTCAACCGAACAATCAAGTCTTCAAGTGACAACTCCTTTCTCTTGTGTTTGAGATAATTTTTGAAATCTCTCCAGGACAGTGGCAGTTTTTCAATGAAGGCAGCCACTTGAAATGACTCACTTAGAGTCATTCCTTCAGCATGAATATCATGCATAATCACTTGAAGCTCTTGAATCTGACTTAAGACGGTTTTTGAATCAACCATCTTGAAGTCCAGAAATTTACCGACAATGAATTTCTTCAATCCGGCATCTTCAGTTTTATATTTCTTGTCCAGACTCTCCCATAACTCCTTAGCCGTTTTCAGCGGACTATAGACGTTATAGAGAGTATTGTCCAGACCATTGAGGACATAGTTGCGACACAGGAAGTCAGAATGCTTCCATGCATCCACAGCAGCAACCTTTTCCTTATTAGTCTCTCCATCGTCCAATTTAGGACCATCCTCATTGAGGAATCTAGCCAAGTTCAAGGTCGTGAGATAGAACAACATCTTTTGTTGCCATCTCTTAAAATCCGTACCATTGAACTTTTCTGGCTTTTCTCCATGATTCGGAATAGGGGTGATCGGAGTCGAAGTCGAAGCCATTTCTATGGAAAATAAAATTTAATAATGAAAACGACGAAGATTAACACAAAAGCCCAATCGAACACTTTCTTCAAATCGTAAATAGTATACGAAATGAACAACTACACAGAATACTCACAATATTCACGAGAAAAAAAAACGTTTATCTCGAAAAAAACAACTCTTATAAACGATACGATATAAGTTCGAAAAAGATCATTGAACGAACGAAGGGCAGATTGTTCACAACAACATAAAATACGAACTAAGCGCAAAAACAAGAAGTATAACGAAATTCGTCTTAAGATTGTTGTCGTTACTCTTAGGCTAAGTTCGTACAGAAAGACATGTGAACAAATGACTAACCTGCAGCCAACGCGAAGTAGAAATCAGAATATTGATCCGAACCCAACGAAAGTCGTTGTGTCCTTAAGACGAATTTGCCCCCTCAATCTGTACCCGAGGACGTCGGACAATTGTCTCCCAGGATAGAACGGATCGCGTTCCTTTGAAGCGGTACGTCTTCAAAGGACTCCTTCGAACGCAAATTTGTAGAACAATCGCACAAATGAAGATGAGCAATGATTTGTGAAAAAATGTCAGTAGTTTTGAAAGTGACGGACGCTCTTTGTATTTATAGACAATGAAGTGAAGAGTCACGAAGCAGAACATGTCTATTGATGAAGGGATGCGAACCAAAAAACTGTTCTTGTTCTGTTCGAACAGACACGTTCGTTCGCTTTTTCCGAACGAACAAAAGAAAACTGTTCTTATTCTGTTCGAACAGACACGTTCGTTCGCTTTATTCCGAGCGAACATGTATGTTCGGTGAAAAAGAATGTCCAACATGTCTATTCAAATCGTGTCCCTTCAATTTAAAAAGAATAGAATAAAAAATAAAATTGATGGAATTAAATAAACGTGCGGACCCGGGCCCGGCCCGAGTCGAGCCGGCCGGCGGCGGCGCCGCGCGCGCGTGTGGACCGATCCACCTTTGCGTAGGTCCTCCTCCGTCCACAAAAGTGCGGTGCCCCTTGGGGCCCAAACCCATTTGTGAAGTTCCAATATTTAAACCCATCCACCATCTACTCTTTTTCCTATGTGGGACTCTCCCTCTTTCATTTCTCATTCACTTCCCATGGGATTATTCATCAAATCCCAACATTTTATATGATATATATATATATATATATGTGTGTGTGTGTGTGTGTGCGCGCGCGCGCGCGCGCGCGTGTTTGTGTGTTTGTGTGTTTTCTTTCAACCTATCCGTTTAAGTTTTTGAATTGGATCTTTTGACATGATATTGGAGCTAGGTTCTACCCCTTTTGCTTGTACCTTTGACCTACCGATTTATTATTATTATTATTATTATTATTTTGAGTTGAACTTCCTTCAGTATGGGAGAGGGGGTGTCATTACCAAGCAGCATGCTCGTCTCCTATAGGGCTATAACCATATTATCCGTAGTTGGATTCGTTCCATCTTTTGTCTCTTGGATTTGGCAGATTTTAGAGAAGCCATTTCTAGAACCCTCCTTCATGACGAGCAAAATGATATCAAGATTCAACAACAGCCCAAAAGTCCTAAAGGCCTTAGATGAATTACGGGTCTTGAAGGTTAAGAAAAGGAAAGCCAAGAAAAAGGTTTGAAGAAAGGGCTAATGATACAAATGATCGGTGAACTTTAAATTTGTTCAATGCGGTATTTGAATTTAGCCCAATGTGCAATGTGGTCCATATACTTTCAATTTGTTCGATATGATCATTTAACTTTTGGAACACGTTTGACTTAGTCTATGAACTATATCAAAATGTTCAATGTTGTCCGTTGAGGAACTAAATTGAACATGTACCAAAAGTTCAGGGCCACATTGAACAAATTGAAGATCAGGGACCACACTGCACATCGGGTAAAAGTTCAGGAACCACATTAAACAAATTATAAGTTTATAGATCACATTGCACGTTGGGCCAAAATTCAAGGTCTGTTTGTGTCATTTTGCCTTGAAGAAAAGAGGGTGTTAGCGAGTCTCATAAAACAACAAGCACAAAAGCATGCAGATTCTGCCATCAGAGACGCAACAAAAGCCCAGTGCTCGTGGAGAAGATTGCAGGCTTATATCATGGAAGGTTTGAGCAGAGAGAGCTTCTTGATGGGCCGCTTGATGTTCGAGAAACGGGTGCTTGAGGTCGGAGAAGAAGAGGAGCACATGCTCAAAGACACAGCACGCATCAATCGGCGAGCAGATGGAAACGGTGTGGCTGTTCGCCGGCTCGAGGTCAAAGGCGATGAGTTGTGTGGAAGAGGAAGACGGGGAAGGATGAGAATTATTTGATCTGTTAGAGGAAGAACGTGAGGTAGTGATGAGGATAACGCAGTTAGTTTTTACATGGTGTCCAAGTCTCTTCGAATAGTTCATGTTTGAAGTTTCCTTTTCTCTTCTCGGTATTAATGTGCAACTTCTTTTCCTAAGTATTTCCACCTTCCACTTTTATGTTTTGATCACTGCATACTTTTCGGCAAAATTGTCTAAAAAGTCTTAAACCTGTTACACTTTTGCCAATTTAGTGCTAAACCTTTTAAATTTGCTAATTAAGTTCTACACCTTTTCACGTTTTGCCAATTGAGTCCATCCGGCAAATTTTTGGCCGAAAATTGCAAATTAAGTCCTATACATTTTCTACATCAACTTATCTCAACTTGGCCCAATTTCATCATTGGTCTCTTTCTCCAAATCAATGCCCACCTTCATCCCTAGTCTCTTTCTTCGGACCGAATCATGAAGGCTTTCATCGGGCCCGCGCTACTACACCACAACGCCCACCACCCGAAAACCGCGTTGGTCACAATACTCTTTCCTTGAGATATTCGCCAAACACCTAATAAATTGGGGGCCCACCAATCAACCATCGGCTCTGATATCATTTGATGGGAGCGCACAACAGAACTCCTATACATTCACCCGAGGAAATCGCCAAGAGGGAGCTCAAATCCGAGCCCGTCAACAAATCCAGTTGGGCCTATCTCCACTCAAAAGCTTAAGCCAATGAGTTATGGGCCAACTTGAATATATTAATTGCTCCACATCACACAACTTATCCGTCGTGGGACTTTCTCTAACACAACCCACACGTATATCATTAACAGAATGATTTGAATTTTTTTTTCCTAAAAATGATCAATTGAAATAATTAGTAAATGAAAAATATTTTCGTTACTAACAATTTAGTTCGTCCGGTGAATTTTGACGGGAAATTGATGACGTGGACACATGCCGTCCTACGTGGTGCAGTCAACGCTGATGTGGACAATTTTTAATAAAATTATTAATTTTTACTTTTTTTTCCTTTTTGGCCAGATCGTTGACCAATCCGACGTCATGGACCTCGCCAAATTTGAGCCAAGAGAGGGCGCCATGGCCCTCGCCTGCCCCCAGCAATGGCATTGCAGCCCTCACCCAGTGCCGGCGAGGGTCAACTTGTCCTTAGCAAAAAAATAAAAAATAAAATAAAAATGCAAACAATTGTTCAAATATTATAAAAATTATCTACGTTAACGCTAGCAGCATCACGTAGGACGACCGGTATCCATATTAACGATTTTCGATCAAAATTTGCCATATAGACTCAACTAGCACAAATGCAAAATGATTAGGACTCAATTGGCAAAAACAGAAAAATAAAAAGATTTAGGATTGATTTTTTTTTTTTTGGTCGATAATTTAGAACTGAATTGGCTAGTTGGAGAAAAACATAGCCATTAATACAACATACTTTAATAGACTGTTGTGATAATCTACTTAGAATGCTTGACAGTTCAAGCCATAGCACATAGCGCCTAAGTTTGAGTAAGATAGACTGATCGAACCGGGAACCGCCCAGACCGGACCAAACTAGCCGGTTCAGTCCAGTTCCCTGAGGGCGCTAGTCCGATTTTCGATTCCATAAAATTGAAATCGGACAGGGCCTATAATATTTTCTTTATTTTCATTTCTTAAATGTAAACCAATAATCCACTGTTATATTTTTTTATTTCTTAAATGTAAACCTAATTCTAAACAATATATTAAAATTAAAGTCTGTATTGCTCAGCCCTACTAATAATCCGCCGATTCCATTGGACCGCCTAAGACCATCCGGTTTGGTTCCCAGTCCCAGAATTTTGGGAACCGATCATTCCAGTCCGGTTCCCGGTTCCTAGGTGGGACTGGCCGGACCGGGACCGATTCACCAGTGATAGAGCTCACATTTGACAACTTGTACAAAAAAGAAAAAGAAAAAGAAAAATGCATAAATGGTCCAGTGTATTTCGCCTTCCCTCGGGAAGTAGCTGTATATTGCCCAATGTTGAAAAGGATCAAAAGTGATTCTACATTCCCTACAAGAAACCTGATAAGTCTGATGTAGTGCATGCAAAACATTTGCTGAAGTGCACCCACTAATGCTGATGTTTTGCCAACAAAAAGATGCATCTGCAAAGTAGCCAGGAACAAGGAAGTCCAAGTGACCAAATCTCGATGAAGGAAAAGGCAATGCTTGGAATTAAGGTTACAGGGAACCACATTCCATGGACGTAGCCTCCTAATTACGAACAACTCAATCACATGAAAGATTACTGCATGAGGCAATGACAAATTCCATAAAAGTAACCACACTAAAAATTACGCTAAATATGTATTGACAGAATACAACTACTGCCTGGAAAATTGTGGCAGAGTGATTACTGGCATAAATACATGCAAAATCAGAAGAAGAAAAGCTATGATACAAATGATTTACCAGGAAAGAGTAAAGCAGGATTTCTAACTAAAGAGAGGCTGAGCTAAGACGGAAATAGATTATTGTTTTCTGATCAAGAATGAATGCACTGGTGAGACTTGTTCTGGATCGGCAATGTTTTCCACTTCATTGAATGGTTTGAGAGAGTGACTGGATAAGGAATCAAAAAGCTGAGACCGACATTGCCACTTCAATTATTCACCACTTCTCTCCGAACGAACTTTATCATAAAGGCGATATATGAGACTAGACTTTGACATCTGAGGTTCCCTTTCCAGAACAGCAATAACGTCCTTGACAGAAATGGTACGAGTTACCTTCGGTTGCGATGCAAAAGCTTGGTTCCTCCCTGATTTTCTAATGGCCCCTGTAAAACACAAAAAAGTGGGTAAAAGGACTATTGTGACGAGGCATCACATGTGAGAGAGTTGGAGATTACATTCCGAACTCTATGGTATTATGCATGGTTCGTCTGATGAAACTGGTACTTACTCTCTGTCCAGCATTAGGTTTTCACAATGAAGAATCATTTTCAGCCACTGTTTATACTTTCAAAACCATAAGTCCAACACATCAAAATAACTACAAGTCCATGACATACCAGATGCAGCTTGCCCCTTTTTTCCTGCTTCTTGATTTTCCTTACTGCTTCTTCCAGAGATTGAAGATTTTTGACTGTCTTTACCAACCAGAGATGCCACTTCCAATCCTCCCTCACGTTTTTGACGGGCTTGTTCAGCCATAAGCTGCCACTTGGACAACATGTCATCTCCTCCCACAGCAGCTCGGGCAGCAACATTTGCAGCAGTTGTTCTCATCTTGTCATCTTCCTCTTTGTTAACCTAATAGAGACAAAAGAGGGCGCACATATGCTCTCAGTTGCCTAGTAATATGATCAGGCTAGAACAATGAGAAGCTGTGAGGTGAACAAACTTAGCAAATAAAGTCACTAGGTAGATGAACCAATGACCAGGATTTGATCCTCCTTTAAACAACTAGACGAGGGGTTCAAGGGAAGGGGGATAGCCTCTGTCAAAACCAAGCCAAAAAGACATTTAATATTACCTTCATGGATTTTCCACGGTTTTCATCGTTTTCTTTATCACCATCAACTCCCTGATTGCCATCAGGCTGCAATGATGTACACTGGCAGGTGTTAAACAGAGAAGCAGAAAGGGAGGTGAAAAGGAGGAAAGAGAATCAACTACGTAAAACATATTTTATATGTATAGACATATATGATGGATTTGCAAACATGTTCATGCTTCAGCACAAGCTTCTTAGTTGTAAAGACGAACAGAAGAAAGGGGAAAGACTTGCCTCACTTTGTTTCCTTAGCTTTTCTGCTTCAGCCTGTTTCTTCTCCCATTCTTCCCTAGCCTTGCGGTTCAAATTCATAAGGTGCTGGCGGACATCTGAAGTGACGATGGTCCGGTGTCTGGGCCTCTCGATATCAACCCTCTATCAAAAATAGCTTAATAAGGAAAGTCTGATATATTTGAATCAAGTTAGCAGAAGGGTAGAAAAGGGCTGACCTGCTTTGAAACTCTAATTAAGTTGCACAGCAGTCCACGCAGCCTTTCCTCCACACTCTGAATAATGAGTTGATTAAGACACTAAACTGGAAAGACTAAAGAGACGTGAAGCTAGCATCTCACCAAAGACAGACAACGCTCCACGTCGTTGCTTATATTCTTCACACCACATCGGGCCACTGGCAGAAGCATAAAGTCAGAAATCTAGAATGTACTGGGGCATAACAGAAGAGAAACATAAATTTCAGAGATGAAGAATGAAGAAGGGAGTTAACTGATCTCTGCCAACATTTTCTGCAGGGGTGCTCGCTGCAATATCAGAGTTTCTTCTTCCTCTTGGACAACTCTTCGGGATGCTTCCGAGACTCGACTGTCTTCCTTTGTCCCGGAAAACAGCTGTTCTTCTTCTTCCTAGTTCCCATACCAATTTTCATGGACAAAGATATCCAAATCTTAGAAATTGAATAATTAGTTAATAGGAAAAATATACACAAAATTTGAGATGTCAATTAATACCCTGAGATTGACCCCACTAACAGCAGTGACATCAATGAGTTGTTCAATGCTTTGATCTGCAAAGGACCCAGATATCTTTTGCTTCTTACTGCACAAATTGGATACAGCATTACATTGACAAATGTTAATATCCAAAGTAAAATTTCATACTCAACTGATCAAGATAGCATATTCATTAAAAGCCACATCACCTTGAGGGAGGTGGCGAAGAACCAAGAGTCTCAAGTGGCTTCTTCTGGCCAACAGAAGGTTTTTTAGAAGGCGTCCTTGCATTATTCCCCGCTGGTGTCGATGCTGTACGGGAGCCTAGCTGATAAAATAAAGGCAAATAAAATCTCTTTAGAAGGGCATACATGCTGTCAATTCTTCTTCTAATATCATCATGGAAGAATACTTATACTGATTATTCTCAGAAGAACCACTAGTTCTTGTTGCAAAACACAGAGCAAAGTGAATGAAGAGGGCCACAAAGAAATTGCATGCACATACATCCGTACAATGCTTCAAAAGTGATTTCCAAAATCACTACCCTACCAGAGGGATAATGCAACGTAGCCCAATCAGTCTAAAAATTGCACATGGGGAATGAGAGCATTAGTTTTGCACTAAGCATCCCCTGTTTTGTAGCTGTAGATGCAAGACATGTCCACATGATGTCATAGTAACCACTCCTAGCGACAATGTCACTAGACAATTCTTTTCCTATGTGGAAGGAGCATGTTTAATTGGTAAATATGCTCTTGTACTGTATCATGCTTCTAAAGTTTTTATTTTCATTTGTTAATGCTTTATGGAAGAAGCACAGCCTGGTAGGTCTGTTAGTTGCAATCCTTGCTGCCTACTAAAAAAGAGTCTTTTCAAACCTTTTAAACCATAGCAAACGAAGAGGAAGGGTTCAAGTAGTTTCAACACCTAAAGTATCAAGAGTCTTCTTATTCACTCCCATAAGCAAACATCTTCTAGCCCTCATATTTAAGAAACACAGAGATAAACCTCCTGAAAAGCAGACCATCAGGACAACCTTTTACATCTGTGCCTATGCAATCAATTGTTCAATCTGATAAATGCTGTCTACACCATCCACATAATACGAAAATCAATGCATTCAAATTAATTTAGCTGGATTAAATTGCAAGATAGAAGCATGGATGAATGTTAAAAGATCACCTGGACATTAGTATCCTGAGTGGGTGTTGCAGAAAGAGAATCCCGATGCGAAGTCCCAGCACTTGTAGGAGTCAAGAGACCCACTCCTGGAGACTGGGGGTCAAAAGAATTGTCCCTAGAGGTTCCTGATATGGGAATTCTTTGCTCAAGATGCCCAGCTGAAACAGAAGACAGTCCTTGAAGGGAAGATAACTGTTGTTTTTGTTGATCGCTGGACTGATCAACAGGTTCATGTTTCACATAGGCCGATGATGAGAAAGCACCAGAACTTTGGTCTTTAGAAGTAGACGGCTTCCAAGGAACCAAATTTTGTTGGAGTGATATATTGCTTGCAAATGGAGGGAGAGAACCAGATTGTGTTCTCTTGTTATCATTGTTAGGATGCTGCCGATCAAATTTTGGTGCAGTCGACAGGCTCATTGCCTGAGTTGATCCTCCCGGATGACTAGAACCCAAATTTTGATGAATTGGAATCGGCTTCATTTGTGCATCGTTAGGTTGTGTTTTGACAGATGAAGCGGAACTATTCATATTTGTCCCACTGAATGGATGATAACCACCAGGACTTCCATACTTGGGAAAAGTCTGCATGCTCTGAAAATGCTGCTGCTGCATGAATTGAGAATCGGGTATCCTTTCCACCTCTCCAGCCTTTGGACCATTTCTATCAATTGTGGAATGGACTTGGCCTGATGGAGATGAATCATTAAACTTTCCAGTGTTAGCAGGCTGCATTCTAGGGTGTTGCGGTAGAGCTGAAGTTTGACCTTGGATATGCAACTGTGGAGGAGGCTGCAAGAGAGACTCATCTTAGTTAAATATTGGCATTTGTTGCAAAAATAGCGATAGAACAACAACAACAACAACAACAAAAAATTGAACAAGGAAATAAATCGAACACCAGATTTACGTGGTTCGGTCAATGTGACCAACTCCATGGGTAGAGCAGTTAATGATTCCACTATAGATCAAGCGATGCAATGAAGATTTCAACCACACTCGAGTTACTCAAACACTCTCAGTGTTTCCTAGCTCTCATTTGCACCCAATAACTCACACAATTTCTCATGAAATAATCACTCAATCTCACAGAAATATTCACAAATCTTACCCCGAGATTAATTGACCTCAAAACACTCTCCGAATTGCGCCTAGATGTAATCACGATGAACCCCACCTTTAATTCACGCCAAGCACAGCACACCCATGGGTGCACTTACAGCGCCTTCAAAGCACTCACATGGCACAAAGGCTAACTCCCAAACGAAAATTCTTTATCTTTATATATTATAAGCGGAGCCCTTGGCCTTGCCAACTCAAACACCAAAACCAATTTCCGTGTTTTGTAGGCAACTTTGGGACTTTCCCAAACTGGCAACCAAAGTGCAAATTTGGACTTTCCAAATTAAGGACTTTCTTTATGAGTTTCCAATTTCCAAATTGAGATGTCTATTGGATAAAGGTTGGACATCCCAGATAGGAAATCTCCTATGTGATTTTAGACTTTTGCTTACGGGCTCAAATAATTCATGATTAAACAACATTCATAACTCTGCGTAGGAGAAATCATGCCAATCATACCTGCGTTTGCATTTTCATAACTGCCAACTTCAGCATTTGATCTCCAACAATTCCTCTCATGATTCTCACAAATCCTTCCTTGGGAATATCATTTTTCTACAATAGTGAGACCAAACAAGAGGATGACTAACAAACCTCATTGAAATTTCTCTCGACAAGCGAAGAACTCAAAAGAGCTTTACCAAAAACCCACCTTCAATTTGGCATAAAGAGTTTGCAGTTGCATGGCTCTATCTTTATCAAGCTGGGGAAGAATCACAGGGAGCAATAATGCAAATGGAACTTGTTTAACACGATTTGGTTTATTTGGCGCTTGCCCAGGGACCGTTGCCTGTTGATTGCTCATTTGCTGTAACTTTGAGTACTGAGATTCACTGTCTAGTGTATGCACTCTCCCTGGCTCACTCATGGGGAGGGAATTGTTTTCTGACACTGGCATCCCAGGAGATTGTTTAATCTGAAGAGAATTTTGTTCTCCCTGCCTTAGTTGATGACCATCTTGCACTTGTTTCTGCTTCAAATGCTGGTGATTGACTTCCTCCAAAGTATTATTTTGTTGGGGATCAGCAAGAGAGTCACCTTGCTGCCGTTGCATCTGTGCCAACATCTGTTCCTGATGTTCCGCATTTTTTTGTTCTTGTTGAATTTGAGAATTTGCATTTTCAGGTTGCCATCCTGGATATGATTGGCTGGGCATATGGTTGTCTCCTTGAGAGACACCTGAAGTTTGATTAAGAGTAAGAGCCCTTTAGGCAAAGATATAAGATCAGCAGCCAAAAAAAGTGAGAAGGAAGGGAATGATCAAGAGAACCTAGATAGATAGGGAACAACTGTTTTCACACTACCTCTCAGTTGCTCTCCAGCATCCATATTGATCATGATTCTACTTTTGTTTTGCATTCTTCTGATATTACACTAAAGCAATGAGCATATACCAAGCCAACATGTCTATTAATCCGACACATATTTCAGGTAGCAAGCGAGGTCTAGTAAACTTCTTACAGCTGACACTGACAAACACTACATCCACACACTACTGGCTAAAATACCCAAAACACAGAGCACCACAAGCTTTGAAACTACAATAATTGTCTTCTTTTCTGACCTCATTTTCATTCTAACAAAATTGCTTCTCATCACTTTCAGTCATCAAGATAAATCCCAAAAGAGAATTCACAACTGAGCTCCATTTATAGCTCAAACCTCGTCACATCTACATATTTCTTTGCTGACCCAACCATAACTTTCAAGAACCAATCGACCATCATAGAAAGTCTGATTATCCTTTCATACACTAGCCTCATGAGCAAATTTTGTTATATGCACCCAGGGTGCATTAAAATTCATTATAAACACCCCTCGTAACAACCAAAGTAGACGATCAATCATGCCAATACATCATCTCATTCACAACAACATAATTAAAAGCTTAACGACCCTATTCACATAGCGTTTATCTTTTTCGAAGGTCTAAACATGGAACAGTAATTCTCACGATAGAAAAGTATTCTCCACTTTCAAATGACAAAATTGTTGCTTTACTAAAGAATTTATGAACAGAAAACAATAATTATGTATTACTCCTACATTGCACACTTATGATTCATCTATATGCAAATAGAAAAGGCATTGGACAAAGCCCAGGGATTGGGAGGGGACAACTTTTGCTTGCAGCATCACTTTTGACTCTTATAAGCTGGCTTTTGATGGGCTTTTGATGCAAAACAGCAAGTTGGACAAAAAGCGGAGATGTAATTCCCCTGGACAATCTCTTAGTTATGCTAATCAATATCAACCTACTTATCCTCCTCATCACAGATGTCCTCCCAAGAAAAGAAAAAAAAAAAAAGGAGAAATATGCCCTGTTTTATTAGAGGCTTTGCATTTATATGGCTTCAGCAAGGAAATCCAAAATCACAAATAGGATAAAGAACCAAAGAAGCATCTCATCATGCTCATCCTCACGTGCTAGTATATGACAATTTCTCCATTGACTCTAATTAAAGTTCAGACATACTTGAACTAATGCATTCCCCAAAAAATGGAACTGAGGATTGATATAGGCCAAACAAAGTTGGGTTCATCAAAATCTTCAACAGCCTAATTGCAGTTCAATCTCATGGCCCATTTAGTAGGCCACAATCTAACTTCTCTAAGTCATGCAAGATGATGATGTACCTATATTCCACAACACGAATGAAATCCGTCAGAACTAGCCCGTTAGACTGAAAATCACTTCCTCCTGTCTTATCCTCACAAACAGCATCCAAAGAAGCCTAACTCTGATTCCACATAAACCCAGTAGTTGGGACCAAGGACCCGATTACTGGACCTACAGGTCAACACTATTTCTAAGGAATCAACAAAGAGACTCGGATCCACATTTCGCTAGACTTAAGTTTCAAAATTCAATCTAAAGCCCCAATCTACATCAAACAAGGTATATAAGTCCAAACATTTAGCAATAATAAGACTGACATTACTCAAATTCACAAGCAAATTTCTTGAATGGCATGGCACAATCTTCATGCTAATCCAAGCCAACCAAAACTTGACTTGTTAAATGTTACACTTCAATGTGGTCTGACAGAGACAAAAACCATTATATATCCTCCCTGAACTAACTTCGTTTCATCAATCCTATTTTCATTATCCCATAGACCCGATATGTAACAACATCCTGATAACCTAGAGTTCACATCAAACGCTACCCAGGAAGAGATTCCTAATCCCCAGAAAGCAAAAACTTAAAGCCAACAACACCTTTATCAGATGATGATGTTAGAGAAGTTGATGTATCACCTCCAATATCGCGATTGAGGGCAGCCTGGAAAGCCTCCACGTCGGCCCCTGAGTGCAAGTTTTCATCCTGCAGTCACACAATTAACCTAAGAAAAAAATCCCTCTTCCCCGACCAAACCTAAAATCCAAGGAGAGAGCAAAATTTTCCAAATGAATGCGAAAAGAAAAGAAAGTACAAGAACGGAAACCTCATCTTCTTCCAGAAGCTTCATTATGGAAGGATCCATAGCATCCAGCACTCCCTCAGTCCAATCGTTTTCCCAATATCAACGACCGTTGAACCAAACCACCTATTTTTCGCAGAGAAAACTACTCAAATGGAACAAGTAGTTGATCGCATATGGCCAACATTCAATTATTAATTCAGCAAATGATCAGCCCTAGTCCTGTACAAGAGACGGCAATTGTCGATAGCTCAACGTTTTATGCTTGAGATTGAGGTTGAGTACTAGACAGTCGAAAGCATCTCCCCTCCTTATGACCTGAAATTCAGCAGAGAGAACAAACTGAAAAAGCTATTGCCACAGTTAAGTGAGATGTTCCTACGAACAAGCTACATGACTGCCGAGGAAGAAACCCAGCAAAAACCTGACCTTGACCTTCTCAATGGAAACGGCGAAATTCCATTCCTTGCACGATCCTAGATCACAAGCAACAGCAGCTCCAGCTCCGTCTACTCTTTATTCAAGGGCATTAAGAAGAGCTTCAAACATTACGATTCAACCAAATTGCACCAACACTTCAAAAAAAAAAAAAAACTTGCTTTAGTGGGAGACAGAGTGCAACCAGAAGAGCTCGGCCATGAAACGAAAATGCCCAAGGTGCAACGAGAGAGAAGGGAGAGAGAGATCAGAAGATGGGTTTATATAGGCCTTTAAGCAATGCTTGCAACTGCCCATATTCGGTCAATCAGAAACAGGATCTTGGAAATGCTTGGAAAGGATATCGGTCCAGTTTGGCTCCCGTTCGAGTCGGCATCCATGGAAGCTCCTTTGCTTCATCGATACCTTTTATCCCTTCAACATTCATGATCTCTCGAAATTCAGAGAGACAAATCACACACCCACATGCCAAGCTTCGAGCTCTGCCTCAAATTCAGAGGTTCCCAAAGTTTCAAGGCACGCGCGCTAGACATAGAGAGAGAATCGGCCAGTTAGGGCACGAGAAAGACTGAGAGACCACCGGATTGGTACCTGAGGACTGACGACGACGACGAAGGGTTGCGCCGGTGTGGCGTCTCCACGGTTTGCCAGTTCGACGACGGTGGGAAGGGAATGCTGCTAGCGAACGAGGAAGCCTTTGTTTTCGGACAGGCACATATTTAACAAGAATAAAATTCCTAACGATGTATTGAAGTGCAAAATGAACATTATTTCAAAGGGTTAATACACGAAAAATCTCAAATTGGTACATTTATAATAAATTTAACTTAAATTATTTTTTTGATTACCAAAAATTTCAAATTGATACATCTGTGATAATTTACCATAAACTATTTTTTCGACCACCAGAACTCCACTACATCAATGACAAATTTACCCCAAATTAATTATTTTGATCATTAAAAACCTCAAACTGTTACACATGTGACAAATTGACTCTCCTTTAGTTTTCGTTAAATTGGATTAATACCACGAAAAATCTCAAATTGATATACATGTGATAAATGGAGGATAAAAATCCTAAACATGTAGATCCAGCAATTGCCACATGTCATCCAAATCAGCAATTTGATGATAAAATTTTGACGAAAACTAACGAATAATAAATTTGCCATAGGTGTACCAGTTTAGGATAAATTTGTCAAAGGTGTACCAGTTTAGGACTTTTTGTGGTTAAAAAAATAGTTTTAGGTAAATTTGTCATTGGTGTACCAGTTTGAGATTTTTCGTGATATTAACCTTATTTTAAATAAATGCCTGAACTTTTTTATCTGAGATTGATAGTACAAACACAAACTGATATATATGTGACAAATTTATTTAAAATTAATTTATTGACTACCAAAAATACTAAATTGATACCTGATAAATTTAATTCCTAGTAGTTTCCGTTAAATTGGTTAATACCACGAAAAATCCCAAATTAATAAATTTGTGACAAATAGAGGGTAAAAATTTCAAACTGATACATCCGTCAATTATCACGTGTCATCTAACTTAGTAATTTGATAGTAAAATTTAACGGAAACCAAAGATGGATAAATTTGTCACATTCCTGAATAAAAAATTAATTTGGGATCAATTTACTATAGATGAATCGATTTGAAATTTTTAACGGTATTAACTTTTTTTTTTCAGAGTAAATGCCATAAGTTGTAAAGTCAAACTTAAGCTGAGCTCGCCGATTGACGAGCATTAATTTTACCGGCAGTCGGAATAAGCATTTTTGTTCAAAATAAAATCGGAATAAAGATTAAAAAGAGTAAAAGGAACAAAAATTCAAATCAGAGGGGAGAGAGATTGCCGATGGTTGGGGTGTGCGCCATCGTCCTTCCAAGTTCCTGGCGAGTGCCGTTGACTCCCTATTGGGAGTCGGCCGGAGCTCGACGTCATGACGGAGCTCAAGCGCAAATCTAAGGTGATCGAGTTCGACGCCTTGGCGGGGGTTGATCTCAAATCTATGTCCAGCTCGCCGCGGGTGAGCTCAAGCCTAGATTCGCAAACACTAAAGTTGCGAATGTTTGATATTTCACAATGGTTATGAAAAATTGAAAGTCATTGTTTTGTAGGTTATGAGGTCGTCGACTTGTAACAGTTCTGAAAGTCATTATTTTGTAAAGGTTTTTGTCAAGATTTCGTAACGGTCATCAATACAATTATAATCGATTGATTTGCAACGGTTTCGTAACGGCTGTTTATTTCATTTGCATATAAAATGAAACTCCAATCTGCAATCCGTCAATATACACATCGAAATAAAACAAAAATTCTCTCCTCTCCTTTCGTTTCCTTTTTTGCTGGGTTATACATACAATTTAGTTGTTCGCGTGTATTTTATTTTTCTATGTGAAGTAAAGAAGAAGGTGTGTTGTATTTAGAGAGAATAGTCGCTAGAGTCTATCACAAAGAGTTTTGCACTTCGAGCGGCGGAATTACACTACGCCTAATATAATTGTTACTGCTACCCTCTCGCCGAGGATTTTGCGCATTCGAAAGTTTCGGCTTTCCTCATTTCGGCTCCTCGGCCGGCGGTTGTTTTGTATCAGGCGAAAATATGGACGTTGAGATGGACGGGAGAAGTGTCAAAAAAGTCCTAAACCTTTTGTATTGATGCCAATTCAGTCCTAAACCTTTTGGATTGGTGCCAATTCAGTCCTAAACCTTTTATTGGTGCCAATTTAGTCATAAAATTTTTGCATTTGTGTCAATTCAGTCCTAAATCTTTTACATTTGTGCTAATTCAATTGGCCGGTTTAGGACTGAATTGGCACTAATGCAAAAGGTTTAGGACTAAATTGGCACCAATAAAAGGTTTAGGACTGAATTGACATCAATGCAAAAGGTTTAGAACTGAATTGGCACCAAAAAAAGGTTTAGTACTAAATTGGCACCAATACAATAGGTTTAAGACTTTTTTTTGACACTTTTCCCTGAGGTGGACCATTACAGAGTTCTGGGTTTACCTTCTCGGGAAGAATGGGCCCAACTCTTCAAGAAAGAGATCTCAAAGGCTTATGGGGCCAAAGCTTTGGAATTGCATCCAGACAAGACGCCAGATGAAATCCAAATGCGCACACGGATTTCCAATAGCTCAAGTCGTCTTACGAGATTCTTCAGGACGAGAAAGCCCGGAAGCTGTTCGATGATCTTTTGAGTGTCAAGCATGAGTAGCTCCTTCGCCGATCGCAGCAAGATTCAAAGTGGAGGAAAATGGTGTCGGATTCTCCCCGACTTTGCTGCAAAAGCGAAACATGAAGAGGAGAGGATACTCCCTAGGAAGCTTAGAGAAGAGATAGAAAGGATTCGGGCTATGCATGCAAATAAAGGCGCTCCTCCGGCTTCATCTAAGGGACAGGCCTACTGGTGATGGGAAGGATAGGAAGAGCGGTGGTGGGGTAGGCTTACTAGTTCTCAAAGTTTCCTGCGAGATGAGCGGCGCCGACTGTACGGTAGAGAGGTTGAAGGAGTTGTTTCCAGTGTTTGGCGAAGTCGAAGATGTGGTCACTAGGAAGAAGAGAGAACTTTCCATAACGACATTTGTGGTTTGCAAAGAAACGACTTTACTAGGAGGAATAATGGGGATAAGGACACCATAAGTGCAATAACTTTCGTATGATGCTCACTTGAGGGCCACAGCTTTTTTTTCGATCACTTGAGTGTTATAACTTATGTACGGTGCTCACTTAAGTGCCACAACTTTTTTTGCGATTACTTGAGTGCCATATGAATTTTCAATCGATCACTTAAGTGCCATAACTTTTTAAAAACGTTCACCACAAATGTTATGCCACGTCGGATTTAAGGTACTTGGGTGAATGTTTTAGAAAGAAAATTGGCACTTAAGTAATCCATTGAAAGTTATGGCACTCAGGTGAACATTTTTTAGAAGTTATGGTACTTAAGTGGTCGAAAAAAGGTTATGGTACTCAAGTGAGCGCCGTACGAAAGTTATGGTACTTATGTTGTACTTATCCCAGGAATAATGTTTAAGGTCAGTACTACGAAAAATTCCAAACTGGTACACTTGTGATAAATTTTATCCCAAACTAATTTTTTAACAATCAAAAACCTCAAATTGGTACACTTGTGACAAATTTATCCTCCGTTTATTTTTGTTAAATTTTACTATTAAATTGCTGAGTTGGATGACACGTTATAGTTGACGAGTATATCAGTTCAGGATTTTTACTTTTTGTTTGTCACAAGTGTACAATTTTGGAGTTTTTCCTGGTAATAATCCATTTTAACTGAAACTAACACAGGTAAATTTATTACATGTGTATCAATTTGAAATTTTTGGCAGTAAAAAAATTAGTTTTGCGTAAATTTATCATAAGTGTACCAATTTGGGGGTTTTCGTGGTATTAACCATAATATTTAAGTTAAGGCAAGGAGGAACAAATACCGTAAACTTTGAATATGTGAAAAAGCATACTATCTCTAAAGGCCAAGCAAACACCAAAAGCCATCAAATTTGTTTTTCCTAGGTCTTTCCTTGAAGATGTCTAGTTGGGTGTATTCTATATTATGATCTTCTCAAAACTCCACCAAACAAATTTACAAACATCCTTAAGAAGAATCATAGTCAGCATTAATTAGGAAATAACAATGGCAAGGAAATATTTGAAATGCTTAACTTTGAATACCAAAAGACCGGTTTAGGCATGTTTTAGGGAGCATGGGTGGAGTTTGTTGAGATGTATGTGTGAATTGTGTTAAAAAAAATCCCACATAGAAGAATTGGTGTGGTGTGGTGTGGAGCAGTTGATATATCCAAGTTGGCTCATAATTCAATGCCTTAAGCTTTTGGGTAAAGATTGGTCCAACTGGATATGTTCACAGGTTTGGACTTGGGCTCCCTCTTGGAGACATCCCTGGGTGAAAGTATCGAACTTTTGCCGCATGCTCTCAATAGAATTGACTTGCATTCAATTGAAATATGAATTAGATGTCAAGCGAGAGAACTTTTGGAGATTGATTGGGAGATCATTGCTATATTTGTTAATTATAACAATTAAGAGAGATGGTGTGTGAGAAAAGGTCGGAAAACAAATAGAATTAGTTCCTCTAGGAATTGGTTATTAAAGCCAATATTGCTAACTATGCAAAATGAGCCAAATGGGAAGAAATTTGAAATATAACGTATTGAAGCTCTGAAATCTTCGTTTCCATTTTCACATTAGTATAATATAGATGCCGTTTTTATAACAAAATAGCCACCGAAAAAGCACAACCCACACTTTTGTGGCCGAGTTTAGTCGTCCAGATTTCTAATCAAGATAGGACTGGATAGAATATGATAAGAAATTCAAGAATTTTATCATATCTCATCTTCTGTTTGGTGAATTGTGGCTTTAAAGTCGGATAAGCAGAGGCAAGACATAGCTGAGATGGACTCTATTTTGCTGAAACATTAGGATGCTTTAAAAATTATTCAGTGATTAGTTCTGACGAGTGAGTTATTATTGATGAGATGTTTGTGCCATCTGAATTCGGTGAGTTATTGTTGAGTAGATGCTTGTGCTTTCCAAATACCTTGTAAAATTGGGGAGGTCTTGATTTGGAGTTGAATCATTTGGGAATGATCCGCTTGCCTTGCTCGTTGTCTTGTCGATTGAGTAAACAAGTGCTGAACAATCAAATTTTTCAGCCTCTTTTCACAAGTTGAAGATGCACTCATGTAGGTTGTCCAAGAGAGCTACCTTGAAAGTCGATGATCAACCTTGAGTTCTTCATAACATATCGAGACCTCTTTGAATGTTGAAAAGGTTCAAGCAGTTAAAGAACGAGAGACGTGATCTCATATCACCCCAAACAATCAACTAAAGAACAAGGTCTTGGAGATACTCGTCTTTGCGACTGGAGATCCTAGCATGGTATCGCCGAAGAGGCGGCCCCACTTGACAGTCGCCGTAGCCAAAAAGGCGGCCCCACTTGACAATCGCCGTCGCCGGAGAGGCGGCCCCACTTGACGGTCGCCGTTGCCAGAGAGGTGGCCCTCGCTAGTGAGTTGGCCCAGCGCGACGGAGAGGCGGCCCATTGCTCAGGAGAGGCAATGGTTGTGGGAAAAATGTAGTTCTACCCATGTTTGCTCTCTTGAGAAATCCTATCCTGCTATATCCCGCCCTTTAAGATTTTTTTTTTTATCCGGGCTATATCCTATTTATCCTATCCTGGATAGCTACCAAACACACCTATCCTAGCTTATATCCTGACGACCAAACGCAGTCTTAAGGTGTGAGATATATAAGAGGTGGTAGGTAGATTTTTTTCATTTCCATTTGCTTTGGTTGAGTCTACACCATTTAATTTTGGAACAATCAGTTCGTCAAGGAAAACTTCCCCTCGCTAGATAATTTGTTGTTCAGAGTTGCTATTCTATTGTAGGTCTAACTATATTCTCTTCGATGGTTGGAATGGAGAGGAAGCATTTGTTGGCTGGCGTGTTAGATGCTTTATATACTGTTCTGGCTTAAATTGTACCGTATTGCCTCGCCACAATTTAGCCCTTAGATTTCAATATGGAGTCGTGTTACCTGATCATTGCACTTGTTTTTTTTTTTTTTCCATTGTCTCCTTGTACTTTTTCCTATTTTTACTTGTGTAATACTGAGATCCTGGGCAGGCTGTAGCTAGGCAAAAGTGAATTGCAAAAGTAGCTGAGGAGAATATTATGTACAATGTAGCTTCTGATGTCCTCAATCCATAATCCAAATGGTAAGGTGTTAGTTATTTAGTAGATACATGAGCAATTGGTCTTCTCATCATTTCGGATCATTCTATCTTTCTTCCCATTCAGTTGACATGACAATGGCTCAGGATGGTTAGAGCGTTCAATGAGCATACTCCGATGGTAGCAACCGACAGGCAAATCTCATGTTAATGGTGTGCTGCAAGGAACATCAAGAGCATTTGAATTTAACTGTGTTGGGGTGTGGTTCATACTCCCCTACGATAGGAAAATACGTGGGTCCCGCTCATGAATAACTGCTATTATATATACTATTTTTCTCTTGTAATTGAGGGATGTAACGAGAGGTGCGAAGTGCTAATTATAGTGGAATCCTCAGCTGGACGTAGCCCTAGTTTAAGGGTAAACTAGGACAAAATCTCGTGTCCCGATTTTTATTTCTCGATGCTTTTACGGTTTACTTTGTGTTATTATGCGCCGATCCTACCATCTTGTATCAGAGCGAGGTTTAAGGTTAGGGTTTTCTGGGTGAAGAGAGATCCGAAAAATCGAATCTTGGGAAGATGTCGGTTGGTCAATCATGGATTGAAGTAGAGAAGTTCGGAAGAAATGGTTTCGAGTTATGGAAGTTGAAGATGGGGGATTTGCTCATTGACAGAGATCTGTAGTATGTGATCGAAGAAGATAAACATGAGTTGATTACCAATGAGAAGGCGAATGAGGAGGAGATTGTGTCCGCATCCAATCAATTGAAAGCATGGACCAGCAGCGATCGGAAGGCGTGAAGCCTGATCTGGCTATGTCTCGCTGATAATGAAGGTGAACGTGACCTCTGAGAAGACGGCGAAGGATCTCTAGACTAAACTAGGAAGCCTTTATCAGAGCAAATCGCTCGTGAACAGGTTGTTTTTGCGGAAGCGACTGTACAACCTTCGGATGAGTGAATGTGATTCTTTTTCTGTATACTTAAACGAGTTTAATACTATCTGTGGGCAGCTTGTGTCTATTGATGTTAATCTGGATGAGGAAGCTAAAGCATGTTTTTTGCTGTGTTCACTGCCGAATTCATAGGAACATATAATTGTTTCGATCGGCACTGGTGTTAGTGCATTATCCTTTGAGAACGTTGTATTTGCATTATTGTCTGAGGAGATGAGGAGAGCAGGTTCTGATAATGCAACGAATGAGGCTCTTTTCGTAAGATGAAGGAATAGTGAACGATCCAAATCTAGATTTGTTGGCAGGAATAAGTCTAGAGGAAGATCTAAAAGCTGCGATCGATCTGAAATAAAGTGTTGGAAGTGCGAAAAAAACTAGGCACTTGAAGAAGGATTGCAGAAGCAAAAGTGTGGGTCTAGAGAAGCGAGATGAGACACCATCGTCTAGTACAAAGAAGGATGATGACAGTAGTACGAGTGGCATGTATCTCACCTGCAACTCATCTCAGGTTGACCGCAGTGCGTGGATAATTGATACTGGAGCGTCTTTCCACATGATGTCTCATAAAGATTAGTTCTACTGTTATGAGCCACATTAAGGAGGTACAGTGCGGATGAGAGATGATACGGCGCTTGATATTGTCGGTTGCGGAAAGGTGAAGCTGAAGATGAAAGATGAGACAATCAAGAATCTTCCGGATGTGATGCATATTCCAAGTCTTACTAGGAATCTTATTTCTGTGGGAACTATGGCATATGATGGTATTACTTTCACCAGCGACAAGTATTCATGCAAGCTAATCCGTGGATCTATGGTGATTGCTAGAGGTGAATGGTGTGGAAAGCTATGGAAATTACTGGGAAGCATAGTGATCAATGGTGAGACCTATATCACGGAGCAGGTGGAAGAAGATCCCGCGATGCTATGGCATCGGAGATTGGGTCATATCGATGAGAAAGGACTGGTGACCTTACTTCAAAGAAGATGGTGGATGGAACCCCAAGCTATTCTATGGGTTTCGGATTTTGTGAACATTGTCTACATGAAAAATAGAATCGAGTATCTTTTGAATCCATAGGAGGGAGAGCGAAATGGATTCTGGATTTAATCCACAGTGACGTCTTCGGTCCTACACCTACACCTATAGCATCGTTTGGAAAATCAAGGTATTATGTTTCTTTTACTGATGATTATTCTAGATATGTGTGGATATATTTCTTGTAGAGAAAAGATAATGTGTTTGAAAAATTTCGTGAGTTCAAAGCTTTGGTGGAGAATCAATTTGATAGAAAGATTAAAGTTTTGCGGACTCGCAACGAAGGGGACTTCTGTTCAGTGAAATTTGATCAATTCTGTGCGACCAGTGGCATAGCAAGGCAGAAAATAACGCCATATTCACCTCAGCAGAATGAGGTGGCAGAGAGGCTCAATCGATCTCTCATGGACAAGACAAGGAGCATGTTAAGCGGTGCTAGAAATAGATTTTTCTATTTCTGTTCCTTGGAAGAGTTTCTGAGCTGAGATACGTGTTTGATAACGACATAAAATTTCTATTTCTGGAACAGAAATTCGTTTGATAACGGTTGAAAATTTCTACTTCTAAAATATTATTAACACAAAATATTTTACGGAAATTTTCTACTTCATTTTTATTTTTTTAAAATTTCTTTAAAAAATAATTTTTATTATTAGAAAATATTATTTACTATTTAAAAATAAAAAAATTATTATTTATTTTTTACTCCGACAGCGGCGGTGATTGCGGCGGTCGGCGATGGCGGCCGGCGGAGGGTGGCGGTGGTTGGCGGAGGCGGCAGGCAAAGGGGGGTGGCGGTGACAGCCGGCGGCAAATGATAGTCGGCGGTGGGTAGCGGCACTAGGCGGAGGGGGGCGGTGGCAGTTGGCATGACGGTGGGCGGCAAAGGGCAATGGTTGGTGGCGGCGGTTGGCGGCAGCCAACAGTGGTCGGGGCGGTGGGCGGCGTAGCTGATGGTGGTAGCGATGGCGGCGGGGGTCGGCGGAATCAGACAGCCCTAACTTATTTCTTTTTGGATGGCCCGAACTTTTTTCTTTTTTTTTTTGTTCCAGAAACAAAAAAGTAACGTTTTTTTACTTCTGATTTCTCTTCCAAATCTATTTCTGAGTAAAAAAATTTGTCCCTAGAATAGAAAATTAAAATTGCGTTACCAAATGGATTTCTATTCCAAACCTGTTCCCCGGAACCAAAGAAAAAAAATAGAAAAATAGAGAAACAGAAATGTTATCATGTGCGCCCCAATCAACCATCGGCTCTGATACCATTTGTTGGGAGAGCGCAGCAGAAGTTCAATACCTTCACCAGGGGAGATCGTCAAGAGGGAGCCCAAGTCCGAGCCCATCAACATATCAAGTTGGACCCACCTTCACTCAAAAGCTTAAGCCAATGAGTTGTTGGACAACTTGGATATATTAACTGCTCCAGACTACATCAATTCTCCGATGTGGGACTTCTTTAACATAATTCACATGTGCATCCTAACAAACTGGTAGGACCTGAATTGGCATTTCTGGACAATGTTTACCTTACTCTCGATTGCTGGAAACAGTCAGGGAGACCTTGCTCTTAATTGCCGAGGTAACACCATATGCCAGGGATTTAGCTGGCAATGTCGTTCTGGAGACAGTAATTTCAGACATTTCTTTGTACCGTATAATTGCGTGGTAATTGTAATTCAGTAGAGTCGAGGTTTACTGCTGGAATCAGCTGACTGCCTAAGCCAGCACTTGCTATGTGATTTCACATGCTTTACAGTGATGTAACGGAACTGTAGATTGACCCCCCAGTGCATTCTTATATTGTGTTAAATTTTGATGCCGAAATGTTTTGGAGTACGTGAGGATGTGAGAGTGGTTGTAGTATTCGCGGCGCAGAGGAATCCTTGACAGAAGTTTTGTAGCCTGGAGATATGAAGGTTAATGTCCAAATCCTTTTTAAATGATGATTTTGCTGAGAGATTTCTTTAGTTCTGGGAATTCGATACCGTGTAAGTACAAGAAACTGGAATGTCAGCGAAATATTGGCTCATATGACTGTCACCATGACAGGTCAAATTAGCACAACAAGCCCTTTCTTGTTCTATTTCTACTGTTGCTAAACGTATCCTGGATTAACTTTAGAGATTGTCCCTGAAGTTAGCCATACTTTGCAGATTAATGAAAAGGGTATTGGTATTTATACGAATTTAGAGTAGCCTGACGACAGTGGAAGCAGATTAAGAGGTTGAATCGGAGCTGCAACATCTGGGCAAAAACAATGCAATCTGGAAAGCAAGCCCCAGCAGCTCAGTTCTTCCAAGACAATACAAAGACTCAGAGATCATGTGTGGCTCGCATTGCGGAGATCATCTACATTCATCTCCGTGGAGAGCTCCAGGTCGTCCTAGTTCATCAGCATGATACACTCCGGGACCTCGCCGGTGAAGCTCGCGGAGATCTCCCCGGATAGTCGGTTGTGGGATATGCACAAGTTTCTTCAGTGAGAAAATTGCATCCGCAGGGTGCGTATCTAAGCATTAGAGTCAGAAGGTACTACCTTGATCAAGTACAGAACATTGGATCCTTCGAAAGAGAGAACATAATACTGTGAAAAAGGTGAAATTCAAACAACAAAGAGAAGAAGAAAGAAGAATGTGGAACCCGCGAGGAAAGAAAAGGAAGCAATCACACAAAGAGGGACAATAGGGGTAATATGGGAAAGGCATTGTAATAGGGAGTGTCGAAGCGAAAATTGGGGTTGAAATAGAGCGACCATATACTTATACATTACAATCGTAATGTTTAACAAAGACCAAAATATGAAAGGTAAAAAACAAATGGGTTTATTTTTTTGTCGGTTTAAGAAATGGACTTGAAGGAAAATATATTCTAAAATATGGGTGATGATGTAATTATGAAAACTTGCAAATAGTTACCATATACTAATGGGATAGGCCCGTTAAAAGTCCTAAAACTTGATATGAAAGTACGAATGAGTCGTAAAACTTTTAAAAAGTGAAATTAAGTCTTAAAACAAATCAGAAAGTGCTGTTGAGTCCTAAAAATTTCAAAATATGCAATCAAATCCTAATACTTGTCAGATTGGTGAAATCAAGTACTTCCGTTGATTGCATATTCCAAAAATTTTAGGACTTGATTGCACTTTCGTAATAAGTTTTAGGACTTGATTGCACCTTTTGAAAGTTCTAGGACTCGGTTGCACTTTCGTGACAAGTTTTAGGACTTGATTGCACTTTTTGAAAGTTTTAGGACTCAGTTGTACTTTCGCGAGAAGTTTTAGGATTTCCAGTGCACTCATATATTAATTCAATCGGAAGTTGACAAACTAGATTAGACAAATTTGAAAACTTAGGAACTAGATTGTATAATTTGCAATGGTTTAGCTCTTTGAATAATCTCAATCAGAGTTCAAAATTGAGTGCAAGAATCATGTGCTTTACCCCTCGAGTAATCATCGAACGAATAATGTAAAGTTAAAAGTCTTATACCTGGTTGGTGGCTGGCGAAAGCCCAACAAAGAGAGAAAGAATCACAGATTAAAGTCACAAGTAAACAATCAATTCTCTGCTTTCTTCATCCTTTTATAATCCCTCTTATTCTCTCTTCAGAATTGAATAAAGTAAGCTTCCCTACAAGTGTTAGGAACACAGACACGCTCAGTGCCATTTCTAATATCAGCAAGAACCTTAAACTCGTCAGCTTCTTGGGAGTCACCCGGAATTAGTAAGGTTTCGGTTTCTTGCCAGACTACTTTCTACCTCCTTTGTTTTTCCAGACAATTCATGTTCTTGTCATTAGTTTCTTTTGTCTCTGTGAACATTTCTCTGTTCCGGCAGCGTGTTTGGATACGACTTGCTTCTTTAGATGTCCTTCAGCGATCCGCCATCTCGTTAAGTATGTCGAAGTCGTAGATCAGTCTTAGCAAATCTAGTAACTAGCATTGTTTCATTGTTTAGAAGGAGTGTCAAGGTGGTTTATGCATTCTCATCTCTATGAGTTTGGCTTGCATTGTTATTTCTCAGAGAGAACAGCAGGAGACATCGCATCCCCATGAAATCGGTCAATCTGATAACATCCGTAGTCGGTACGCTATGGCCAGTGGTGACAGATTTGTGGGAAGCATGGGGCATCCAATTGCTGGTCACCGCGGGCCTTGCTTGCCGGATCGCCCTCGCCATCCTCGGCCGCTGCCGGAGGTACATGACCACGATCATCCTCAGATACATCATCCTCGCCGCCTACTTGCTCTCTTCTTACATTGGGACCATCGCCCTTGGCAAGCTCACCGTCATCCAGATCAATGATCCCCATCGACCGGACTACATTACTGAGCTCAAGGGGTTGTTGGCGCCGTTGCTCTTGATGCAGCTCGGGAACCCTGACTCCATAACCGCGTACTCGGTCGAGGACAACCGGCTCAGCGTCAGGCAGATGCTCAATATGTTGGTCACTGTCGTTTTTGTCATCTGGATCCTGATTCGCTGCTGGGACAGCTCGTCACCCGTCCCACTTTTGTACTTCCCCTTGTTCGCCACCGGGATCATTGAATCCGCGGGGAGTGTTTGGGCTCTCAAGTCTGTGTACTGGGAGAGGTCGAGCATATCGGCCGATGATATCTTCAACCCTCAAACTGTCGTCAAGTTCTTTGACGAGAAAGCTGTCTGCGATCTCTTAAACAAGCACGAGGTGCCCGGATGGGTGACGAAGCAAAATATCATCTTGAAGGCGTACTATCGATTCGATTGCTTGAAGCCCCACATTATAAACTGGCTCTACCACCCCGATTATCTATCTAAGTCTAAGTTAAGTGTAGACCGCGATTTAGCCTTCTTTACAACTGAGCTCGAACTTGGATTCATGTACGACGCACTTTACACCAAGAAACCGGTCCTTTATAAACCACTTGGTCTTATCTGCCGCTTCATTAGCTTTCTCTGTCTAGTCTCGGCCTTGTGTATATTCGCCGTTATCTTCAAGAATGCCTTCTTGATCGACATGTACATTGGATACACTTACGCATTATTGATAGGAGTCACCGCACTAGAAGGTTACCAAATTGTTCTGCAACCTTTTTCGGCATGGGCGATCGTGGCGATGAGCCAGCACCAAAGCAATCGGCTCGTGTCGACGAGGCTGTTGAACTTCGTAGTTGAAATGTACATGAAGCGGAAAATGTGGTCCAACTCAGTCGGGCAACTCGACTTGTTGGATCATCGCCTGTATGACGACTGGCCCCGGCCCATCGGAGGAATCCTCAAATACTTGAGCAAGAAAGAGGTGACCTTGAGAAGGTATTGGATTCACACTCGCCCGAAAATCCGCCTCTCTCTCAAGACATTGCTGGTGGAAGGTATTGAAAAGCTCGAAAAGAAAAGAAGGCGAAAGCCCTTCTCGAAACGCGGGGAGTGGACGCTCCAACTTCACAAACTCAGCGACGATCAAGTGTTGAACAGGTACATCTCGATGACATTCGACAAAAGCATCATCATTTGGCACATGGCGACGAACATCTGCCTCTTTTCAGTGCCCGAGAATTCTCAGTACTGTGAAGGAAGCAAACTGCTGTCCAATTACATGATGTACCTTCTAGCACTGCGACCGTACACGTTGTCCCTAACGACTTCGGACATCACGTTGGAGCACGCTGGCGCCATATTGAAGCCATTTCTCAGGTACAGAGACCGCTGTGAGGCTTTGAGGATTCTGTCGTCGCCAGAAGAGATCGTGCTCGAACCGTACCTGGATCCGAGGAAGAACACCATAATCACCAGAGACTGGCACGTGCTGACAGACGCGAAGGAATTGGCGGCCAAGCTGAAGGACAAGGAGGACATGTGGGAGATCATAAGCGGCATCTGGGTGGAGATGTTATGCTACGCAGCGTATAGTTGTCAAGTTTACCATCACGCGAAGCTGTTGCGGCGAGGCGGAGAGCTTATAACTCATGTTTGGCTGCTCTTGATGCACGAGACTGATAAGTACTCCCACGCTCCCAAGGCCAACCCCACCAAAGAGTGAATCATGATCCTAGGATTGATCATTGTCTGCACCAGATTGTAGTGTGTTTGTGTTTGTGTCCGTGTGTGTTCTCTGTTTTTCCTTCGGTAAAGAGGCGTTTTCTTTACATTCCCTTGCCGAACATTGCTTGTAAAATGTCTTTTGTTCTCTTTGTTAACGAGTTCTCTATGAACTTGGTAACAAGAAGTAAAACGAGATTGGCTTGCGCGCTTGAGAATGGGCTGAATCATTTGCAATGTCGGTTTTCGCCCCCATCTTTCCGGGCGCGCGAAACATACGTGATGCGCGGAGGCAGGGGGCAGAGGATTTACATCCAATATCAAAGAGACTCGAGGCCCGCGAGTTCTGTATTTCCCGAAACCAGTATTGACCAGGATTATGGTTTGGTCGTTAACTTGTCGATGGTGCGACATTCCAGTCGCGAGGCACGTGATTTCAGAGGGCGGAACCTTGCTAGGACGATAATCTAGATTGATTAGGATATTTCAAGATTAATCATTAAAAAATTCAGGGACAAATAAGCACGAGAGATTGATGAGATGGCGTGATCAGAACTTTCTAGGACGATAATCTAGATTGAGCGAAGGTTTTCCATAGGAATTTCACCAAGATCTTTTGTGGACCTTCTAAGGTATAGCACAACTATACCATATTCACATAAAATGCTCGTATATGGAATCTTACAAATAGGAGAAAACTCGAACATAAGACACGACGTTGACAAGGAGCCGATTGCATAAAAGTAAAATATATGGACGACATAGCGGAAACTAAAAGTTTTCAAGGACCTATTGTGTCAATGTCCCTCCTCCCAATACTAGGAAGATACCTTCCATGGATAGCTTCATTTGGAGCTTGCCATACATGACACTAAAGCATTCCATATTGATGGCAACCAATCCCAATACATACGCAACGGAAATACATAGAAATAACATGCCCTAGAATCATTTTGAATCACTGATCGGAGAAGTATATCGTGTAGAACAAACATACCTCGATAGCCACATAATAAGAGCCCCAGAGAGCAGATGAGAAACTGGATCCGATGATCTTGTTCTTCGAGAGAGTTTTCATTGAGAGTTTTTGGAGAGCTGTTTCTTTTTCTTTTTATCTTCTAAACGACGTACGTTCAATTGAGAGAATATGCAATATGCAATCTTCCCTTTTTTGGAATAGGAAATAAATCCCCTTATTGCAATCAATTAATACATTAAAGGCAATTATTGATTTGCCCTTTATTGGCGCAATCAATTCCAACATCTTTCACTCGCCCATAAAGGGCTAAACATCTCTATTTCTCTTATCACTGCAAAGTTCATATGGGCAAATAGTCCGTGCAACTAGCATACTATGAGAGCTCGTTGCCATACATCTGTTAAGAATATATAGCAGCTCACATTGGTCACTATTACTTAGAGTATATCCAGTATGCGATACCCTAGATCAATCAGTTACATTTATATCTCTCATAATCTCTTCAAAAGTTCGATATGTATTGTATTCACAATTACGATTACACTCATATAAACATAATTGGTCAACCTGTGAATACAAAATCATAATGTGACCATCGAATTAATCCTCCTCCTTCCTTAAAAATCTCTCTATTTCAACTCAATTTACTTTTTCAGAAATGTCCCGCTATATCAAATCATTCATGATCATTGGCAACATTCTAGGATAGCAAACACTGAATCAAAATTTCAAGAATAAGTCAGAGTCGTAAGGACACTAAGCTGAGGAACTCATATCCTCAAGAGTCTAACACGGCTGTAGAGTTGAGATCACTACTCTTGCCAACTCTTTTTAGTCATCTCATGCATACGTAATATGAAATACATATTACGGTATTCTCTCCTTTCCCATGGAGCGTATGTTTCTACATTCAATACCATATAGATGATAGTTCAAACATTCCCAATGTCTAACTTGAGTTCATAAATCTACTCTCTTCATAGAATCCATCAGAACTCACATCTGGCATCAAAGACAGATAAAGTGAAATACGTGGGTTACCTTTTGGGCATAACTTACTATGACCTCATCTTAACGCTCTTGTTAAGGCGACATTAAAATTTCAAGCTTGAGCTCTCAATTATCACCTAGATAATAAGCTTGAAATTGTATCATCTCTATTTATCACACAGTAAACGATTACCTGCATGAGTAGGCTAATCTCTTATCTGTCTGACATACTATCTCAATATAATGCACTAAGCATTAATATGTATAAATGTCAAATAAACTCAGGCATCAATAATGATAACAAATACCATTAACTGTGAACTTTGGAAAATATAAATATCCAATACTCTAACTTCTACGTACTTTTAGAGATTTCAATGTACGAAACTAATCTCTTTCTCAACATACGACTAAGGAAAAATATTTCTAGGAATTGACTTCGTCATAGGATCTGCTATCATTCTATTCGTAGATATGTATTGTACGTTCACAACTTTTCGTACAACCATGTCATTTACAAAATTATACTTCGTGTCTATACGTTTGGTTTTGCAATGGATCCTTAGTGTAAGTTATTGCTACTTGGCTATCACAATTAACCTATAATTGAACTTGCAGCATCCTTAGCAATACCTCATTAATCCAAACATCTCTTAAGCCAAACACCCTATTGTGCTGCTGCTGATAACACCACGAGATCAGTTTCTATCTTGGATGAGGCTATACACGTTTGCTTCTTACTACTTCATGATATGTCGCCATTATTAAGTAAGAACACAAATCCAGAGGTAGAATTTCTCTCATCTAAACCTCCTCCTCAGTCAGCACCAGTATAGCCTTCGAGGCTCAGATCTTTACCTTGATAATTCAACGAATAATTAGCAGTACACCTCAGATACCTCAGGATTCTCTTTACGGCAGTTAAATGTGCTTGGCTTGGGTCGGTTTGGTATCTACTAACCATTCTAACTGCATAACAAATATAAGGTCACGTACACATCATAGCGTACATTAAGCTTCCAACAACACTAGGATATGGAACACTTTCCATTTGTTCTTTTGCTTGTGGAGTCTCGGGACACATTTTGCGGCTTAGACCTTTCACCTCTTGCAATAGGAGTATCTATGAGTTTACAGTCTTGCATGCGAAATCATTCAAGGACTTTATCTATATAAGTCTCTTGTGAAAGAGATCATGATCTCTTTGAACGATCTGTTGAAATCTTAATTTCAAGAATATATGCAGCTTCACCCATATCCGTCATCTAAAAATTGGCACATAACCAGTTCTCAACTGTATTGACAAACTCCATATAGCTTTCGACAATTAGTATATCATCAACATATAATGAGAAAATTACAATTTTTTTCTTTGGATCTTTTGATATATATACAACGGTGTTTATCAATCGTTACAAAATCATATGCTACTACGGCATTATGAAATTGTATATACCATTGTCTCGAAGACTGCTTAAGGCCATGTATCGATCTTAAAAGTCGATATACTTTTTGTTCTTGACCTTCTATGACAAACCCAACAAGTTGTTCTATATAAATTTCTTATTCTTATTCTCCATTAAGAAAAGCAGTCTTTATATCCGTTTGATGCAATTCAAGATCCACACTAGTCACTATTGCCAGAATAAGGCGAATCGAGGTAAATCTCACCATAGGAGAAAAAAAAAACTTATTCATAATCAATTCCTTATTGTTGATTATACCCTTTCGCCACAAGGTAAGCCTTATACTTTTCATTTGAGCCATCAACTTTATGCTTTATTTTTTAGAATCCATTTGTTCCCAATGGCTTTGCGTCTGTTCGAAAGATCAGCTAGTTCCAAAACTTGGTTTGATTTCATTGACTCCATTTTTTCTTCCATTGCTTGTATCCATTTTTCCTTATCAGGGTAAGTCAGAGCCTCATTTTACATTCCTTGGCTCATCCTCTTCTCATGGAGCGACTATATGGACTGACCATGAAAGCTTCCCTTTCAATGTTAAAACATCAATGGGAAATGCTTTTGCGGCTTATTCACCGTATTGGAGATCGTACACTTAGTACATCATGTTTCATTACGCTCCCACTCTATGAAGCACCGACACACCAAGGAGGTCGACGCGTCGGTGTTGGACACGTTTCGAACACGAACACGAACACGCGTCTGACACGTGGTCAACGCTAACGACAAGCTACGGACACGCAAGTCGGTGTGGAAGGAGGGCAGAGAAAGCGCGGGTATAGAACTCTGAGATCGGGAGGAGAGGGGGAGGAGGGGGAGGAGGGAGAGGGTGAGCTTGACGGTGCACTCCATGGCGACGCAGTGGTACGCCTCTCGCTTGGCGTCGGAGACGGTGGGGCCGCCGGCCATCCTGTCCACCTCTTCGATGACTTCGAGCGTGTCGAGGGTCTTCTCGGAGAGGGAGGCAGCGTCGATATCGGACTGGATGAAGCGGAGGAGGACAGATTTCTTGAAAGGGAGGTCAGAGTCGGGGAGGGAGAGGATGGAGAGGGCGAGACAGAGAGGTGAGTTCTTTTCAAAAATTAAAGAGAGAGAAGGGGGGACGCAAGATGAGAGAGGAGAGGAGAGCATTCAGTCGTAGTCTAGTCTACTGTAGAAGGGAGGGCAGAGGTCTAGTCACTTTGGGAACATCCAATATTTTCTCGGTCTAAGTGATTTAGTTTTCTTTTTATTATATTATTAATTTTTTTCCTAGGCCGGCTGATATCAAATTTACGAGACTACCCATGGTAGAAAATATCTTTTTTAATATAACAGCTTTTTTGTTGTTGTAAATTCTTCATTTTTATGAAAAATAATAAAAATAATAATTTCTCATGTATATATAAAATTATATATGTAATATACAACGAGTCCCAACGTGTCGAAAATCTCTATTTTTTAGAAATGACGTGGAGGTGTGTCGTGTCATGTGTCGGTGTTAGTGCTACTTAGCTCCCACTTGGCGACTTGTTCGCTATATTGGAGATTATACCCTTGGTACTTTATGCTCCATTACGCTCCCACTCGGATTAGATAACGATGACATCTTCGTATCAAGTGGTTGCATTTGAGACTGGTTCGAAACAAATTCCCCATTTCTCACCTTGCTCTCACTTGGATGAGACGCCCCAGTATTCACATATCTCGCCCTTTTTCAGGAATTCATTCACTAAGAATGTGACATCTCGTGATTCAAATTCAGTTACACTTCCATTTTCCTGCTTACCTATAAACACATATCCTTTTGAGTGTTCCAAGTATCTTTGAAGATGCTCTTCTTACCTCTAGGACCCAATTTTCCATACTTGTGAGACGACTCGTGAGTATAGGCCGCACAACCCTAAGGTTTCAGGAAACTCAAATTGGGTTTTTGACCCGTCCATAATTCATATGGAGTGAAAGTAACTGATTTAGAAGACACATGGTTAAGTACATAGACAGCAGTCAACAAAGTATCACCCCAAAAGGTGACTAGCAAATTAGCTAGTGCCATCATTGACCTAACCATTTCCATTAGGGTTCTGTTTCTTCTCTCTGCAACTTCATTCTATTGAGGAATCGCCGGAATAGTCAATAGTCTTTCTATTCGTTTTTGCATCACATAAACATCTAAACTGATCAGATAAGTACTCTCGACCTCGATCGGATCTTAATTTTTTTTTAATTTTCTTGTCCAATTGATTATCTACTAAGCTCATAAATTTCTCAAAGCAACTCATGCCTTAAATTTATGAGAAATCAAATCGACATGTCCGAATCAAGTGTAATCATCTATAAGTGTGATGAAATAAATAGCCCAATGCCTTGCTCTCACATTCATTGAACCACATATGTCCAAATGGATCAATTGCAAAGAAAACTTAGCTCTTGTTCCTTTTTCAAATAGTTTCCTCATTATTTTTCCCATTAGGCAATGCTCACAAATAAGCAAATCGACTTTTTTTAATATTGCCCAATAAGCCCTCTTTGGCTTATCTAAACATTCGTTGTTGGCTACTATGACCTAGCTTAGCATGCCATATATTCACATTATTATCATAAGATTCAGAAGATGTAAATAGAGAATAACAAACATGCACAATATTGTACTAAAAAATCAGCATAATAAAATCATCCATAACTACAATAACTTGTTTCCAACGACAAGTCAACACCATCGTTATGAAACTTCAAACTAAAAGCAAGTTTAACCAAGACCCACACAAACTAAATTCCGTCGGATTTCAGGAGCACATAACACATCATGTAGAAACATTTGTGACCACCGCGCATATTTAATTGGCAGGTGCCAATCCCCTTGACTTCCACTTAGGAATTGTTTCCCATATATATCCACTTTACTCCATGTGGAACTCGTCGAAATTCGACTAAGGCATCTTTGTCCTTCGCTACATGGTCTATGGCCCCAAGTCTATAGTCCACAAAGGATGATGTTCAATTATGAAAATTGAACTAGAGATATAAGTAACACTCTCAAGTGTACAAAAGGTTTTTACTTTCTTTTGGCTCGCCACAATCGCAAGCAAAGTGACCCTTCTTGCCATAGTTAAAACACTTCACTTTGAGATGTTTTTCTTGAAAGGACACTTTCGTTTCCCATGTTTGTTAAAGTTCGATTTCTATCGTGAAGAATCTGTTCCCTTGTCCTTCCACTTCTTGAATCCACCTTGACGATTACGCTTGGAGCCCGAAACCCCATGCGAGCTAGAACCAGCATAACAAATATCGGTTTCTGGTTTAGCCGCTAGAAGGCGGTCCACCTCTAGCTCAAGACGACGTATAGCATCCTAAAAAATCTTTATTTTTCATTGTGGATCAAGTGAATTTTCATATGCACATAGCTATGAGGCAAAGAATAGATTACTGCTTGCATTTGCTGCTCATCAGTCAAAATGTGGCATGCATCTTACAGTTCACTTATCATGTTTGACATACGCCTCAAAAGTTATTTCATATTCTGCACATGGGCCATCATATAAATGTCAAACCTTGTAGTGATCTTCTCGATTTGGTGATCGATGTCTAGCTAAACTTAGTTTTTAATGCTTTCCACTCGACTTTGGCATTTTCAAAATCCTTGAACTCTCGCAATATATCATTTTCTATGCTACTCAGCAATGTAATGCGAGCAGTAGAGTTCTCCTTTTTTCATGCAGTAAATATCTCTATTTCCCTTTCTATGTGATGCAGTAATTCCATCTTCAAGTTCTTCCATAACTAGGTTAAGAGCTTCTAGTGTTTTTTGCTGTTCTAGAACAAATTGAATTTTCACATTCCAGATTTCATAATCATCATCGTCCAAAATCTCTCCTCCGTTAAGCTCAGCTATGATATTCTTATAAACTGAAACCATTGTATCTGAACACGAAGTTTTATAGACATGTATTCACGAACTATTAATGCCTAACATTTACATTAATGAATAATTTCACACTAACTATTTACATTAATGAATAATTTCACATAAGATCTCAGATTTGAAAGTTCACTATGTTCCCAATCATCGTCTAAGAATTCTCGTTTGAAATTATCATTAATATAATCATTTATGTAAAATTGAGTTCATTAAAGTTATTGAAACTTTCTAGAACTCCCCACTCGAATAAAGGATCATAAATAATACAAAAATCCCCTTATCTTGTAATCATAAAAAAAAATGGCATAGCATGATTTGAACTAATACTCAAATAATACATATATCAATTGCAGCCAAAATGCGGAATACATGATATAAATAGTAAGTACGTCAAACTATATATATACTATCAATAAAACATGCTCTACACAATCTCTATGTAGTTATTCACATGTAAGCCATCTTCTGTATTTTCAAAAAATATAGAAATACAAATAAAAATACTCGAAAACGCCCCAAAATACGTGTGTAATGAGTTTCATACATATTTTTGTAACTTAAAAATATTAAACATATACAAAAACTATACCAAATTGAAGATGATTTCAAAATGAACACATCGTTACCTTGCAAGCCCCAAATGGAGCTCATACGCGCCTCCACGCGCTGGTCAAACCTTCTGCGTTGACTAGTCAACGGTCGGTCAACGTCGGTCAAAATTAGGGATCAAATTGCAATTTTCAAAAAGTTTAGGGACTTAATTGAAATTTTCAAAAAATTTAGGGACCTAATTGAAATTTTCGAAAACCTTGGGGACATAATTATAATTTTAAAAAAGATTAAGGACCTTATTGGAATTTTTAAAAAGTTTAGGGACCTAATTGTAATTTAAAAAAAAAACAGGTCGGGTTGGAATTCGGGTGAAATCTGGGTTGGGTCAAATCCGGGCCAAAGTTCGGGTCGAGTCGCTGACGTCATTTACATGTCAACGTTGAGGTCAGCACGTGCGTTTGGAACGGTTCGCGTATGTGCGCCGTACGTGGCACGTGAGGCCTACACGCATACACTTCCTCCGACGCGTGTCGGCGCGAGCGGTCTTCTCCGGCGTCCTCCGGTGATGATAGACTTACCAAAATTCTCGTATCGACGAGACAAAACCGATGGTATACTCAAACCCCGTTTTCATTGAGAAAAATCACATGTAAAGGCAATGTTTCGCCACGGCGTCAATTGGCCCACTCCCGTCGTGGCACGTGCAGCGCGTGTGGTGTCTTTCGGTGTCGCCTTGCGACGGGTGACCACTCAAAATTCTCCTCTCTCCAAGCCCGTTCCGAATATGTGTTCGAAAAAGATTTTTATTGCATAGAACATCCTGAAACATCATCGAACAGAACCGACGAAAAACGGGTCTCTCATGTAATTCGTGTACAAACTATCACAAAGATTAGGAAACAAGAACCGATTGCTCTGATACCAATGATGGGAACCAATCCCAATACATACGCAACGGAAATACACGGAAATAACATGCCATAGAATCATCTTGAATCATTGATTGAAGAAATATATCACGTAGAACAAACATATCTCGATAGCCATAGATTAAGAGTCCTAAAGAGCAAATCAGAAACTAGATCCGATGATCTTGTTCTTCGAGAGAGTTTTCACTGAGAGTTTCTGGAGAGCGTTTCTTTTTCTTTTTCTTTTTTGAACGACGTACGTGCAATTGAGAGAATATGCAATATGCAATCTTCCCTCTTTTGGAATAGGAAATAAATCCCCTTATTGCAATCAATTAATACATTAAAGGCAATTATTGATTTGCCCTTTATTGATGCAATCAATTCCAACACATATCAATCTAATCTGTTCTTTCCTCAAGCAAATACCCCTAGAAAAATAACAATTTGCGTTTGTTAGCCCACATAGAAAGCCGGATAGGATAAGGGCATGTGGTGAGACACTTTAGACAGGATAAATCCGAATGTATCCGTGAAAAGTCGGATAATATCTTCTTATCCCGTTACATTTGGTCATCTAGATATCTAGTGGATAGGATAGGATATTAACTGTAGAGTTTTGCTATACCCTATCTACTATTTAGTGAATCGCAGTAATAAAGCATGATATTTTCATATTCTATCATATTCAATGTTTGGTATAAACGGCATATCAATGTAAATGAACCTAAAAATTCCACAAACAGAGAAAATAAGAAACTCTCACGACACTCTTGCCTGATTCATTTTTATTTACTTAATTTTTTATTATTATTAATTTTCCTCTTTTTTTACTTCTTTTATTTTTTAATTCTTTTTCCCCTTCCATTAGTCTCTAATAATTTTTATTAAATAGTAAACTATACTAATATACCTATAATAAAATACCTAAAATATATAATGAATATAAGTGATAAATATATATTTTTATATATTGAATTTTAACCTAAGATAGAAAGAAATTTGAATATGTAAATAAAAATATGAATAAATAAAAATGAAATTTTTGTTATCTTTTGTTATTTTGAAATTTTAGATCATTAGAATTCAAATACTATTATTTTATATTAATTTAATGATTTTTATATTATGGATATTAGAAAATTAACTATGATTTCTCTTATAATTTATATTATAAAAGTTATTCGAGAAATATAACTTTTATATTATGGATATCAGAAATCTTATCCACATTTATGCCACTTCCCCATGGGATAATTTTATCTGAGCTATATCCCTCTTATATATGAATTTATCCTGTCTTGAGCAGGCACCAAACATAGGATATGATAAATATGATTTTATCTCGAATTTTATCTTGACTACTAAACATTGTTGGAGTTGGCGAATACTTCGGGGACCCTTGTTTCTCATACCGGGCACACCCACGTGAGTTTAGGGAAACTGAAGTATGAATCGACGACATGTGACCCCTGCGCACGGAATGCGGGGGTTCGGGGGCAGCGCCCCTGAAACGGGGGTCCCGCTGATCGGTCAGCGGGCGGGGGTTCGGGGGCAGCGCCCTCGAAACAACATCGGGTTTAGGTTTGTGTTTAAGTTGGCCCGTTTGTTGTGGGATCAGAGGGTTTTCAGATAGGCTTGGTTTTGGGCCTATTTTTAAGTCCTATATATTGTACTCGTATGAGAGATCATTGTAACGAGTGGTTGTGGTAAAAACCTAAAATATAGTGGAATCCCTTTGCAGGACGTAGCCCTATTTCTAGGGTGAACCTAGGTAAACTCGTGTGTCATTCTTTTCTATTCTTTGTGATTGTTCTGATTCGGTTTAGGATAAAATCCCATCAAACATAGCCTTAAAATGGGATAAAATTACCCTATTCGAATTAAAAATAAAGACAAAAAAAATGAAAAACAATGGAGACTAAAAACGATTGTTTGTATTCCCTCACTTAGTAGCGTCACCATGGCACCATTGAGCATAGCTATCGACTACCGCTAGGTGGGTGCTGACCTTAGGCAACCACCACATGGTGGTCACAACTCTTAGGTGTCGCAACCTTCCTCCAGGTGAACTACAAAGGAAAGTTAATAGGTTACTAGTGGGCACGGATAGTTACTCCTTAAACAAATGATGTCATGCTTAGTGCAGACGCTCCCAATCCCATATCAATGGTAACTTGGGTTCTTAATTCGAATTGCAATATAAACTTCCCTTTTGGAGCTACCACTAATAAGTTATAAGTCGATTAGATACCCAAATAAAATACACATGCATTTTAATTCTATAAACTAGAGATTCACGAATACGGGGATTTGATTATGTTAGATTAATTTAACGCTCTTTTGGCACTTTTTTTTTTCGAATGCATTTTGCATGCAATCTTTATTGATCTTAATCTTAAACCACTAACATGTGAGAGATGATCATACAAGTGCGTAAACAATGATGTAACACTAATAATCAGAACAGTAAATTACTTGAAAAGATAAAAAGAACCTCCATACACTAAGCGAGACAAAGCAAAGCTTCACTATTGCCCGATCAAAGAGGGATTCTGCAAAGTTCAACTAGAAAAGCAAAAAAAAGATATGATATGTCTATGTCCTAGATATGACTCCTAAAATAATTAGGCACGCACAACTAATTGCTAAGATGCAGACCCAATATGCATGTTAACCTAGTGTTACTTTGTAAACATGATTTATGTATAATTTAAGCTATGTGAGATAACTTACATTTATATTGCAGTGCCAATTTTTTTTTTTTTTTTGTGGATTTTATTGTTGAAAATAAATTTAGCACAAACATGACTTAATTTAAATGTTATGACTATATGCATCCTAATCTAACACGCATCAACTAACATGAAACCCTAAATAACATGTAGGCTATGCTATAATAAATTAAATGCAATTTATACACAATATTAATAATGATATGGCATGAATGACATGAGATAGAACCAACCATGGATTAACTCCATTATTCAAAGTTTGTGAGAGACTATTTTTTCTTTGTTCTTGTTGTAGAAATAAGGAACTAAACATGACCCAATGACTTTCGTTTATCAAAAGAATGGTAGTTTAATGATGTAATGCTAATTCATTTTTTTTTTCATTTTTGTATAGTGACTACATGCATGAGGCGCACTAATTTATTAATTCTACCTACATATTTCGACGACCGGATATCCTCTCCTATTCCATACTTTGCCGATTCTTTTCCTTAAATCACTTAGATTGTGTTTGGTCGCCTGACTTTTTAATCAAGATATGACTGATAGAATAATATGTAAAATTTAAATATTTTGTCATATCCTATTCACTGTTTGGTTAATCATAGTGATAAAGTTGGATACTCTCATATCATATCCTATCAATTAATTAGTATAAACAACATATCAATGTAAAATGTAAATGAACTTGAAAATGCACATATGAAGATGGTAAGAATCTTTCACGATTCGCTATTAAAGCTATCACAAATGTACAAATGACGATGACCTTGATAAATCAATCCATAATTATTGTACAATCTAAATCTGTACAATAAGGGAGCTCATTGCAGTATTCTAGAGCCATATGTTCGAATATGACAAGAACTGTAAATGAGCTCTAGCAATATCGATGAGATAGACCAGTCAACGAATGCCAAACCTAGTAAGAGAGAAAAAAACATAATCATTCACGTTAACCATTTTGAAAAATATAGTGCTTCGACTTTCATTACTTTTGTGAGGCTTTAACGTGAACTGCAGAGCTACGAAGGAGTGGAGTTTCGACTCTCTTTCTGCTTTTGTTGATTTTTTATGTGAACTAGAGATTTATGAAAGAGAAGGAGCTTCGACCCTCTCTCCGTCTTCATGGAGTTTTGACTTGAACCAAAGAACTGTGGAGAAGTAGTGAAGTTTCGGGAGGAGGCGAAGAAGGTGGGGTTTTTCTTAGAAAATTCATTGCCCTCATTATTTGAGAATTGTAAAGATCGTTTTTAAGTTTGATTTGTTCATTTAAAATCTAGGTTCTTCTACTTAATTTTATTTCATTTTCCCCTCTCTTTATTTTTTATTTTTTATTACATTCCGCCATTCCTTCATAAAATATTATTAAATAGTAAACTATTCTAATATACCTAAAATAGGAAATCAACATAAGTACTAAATGTATTTCAGAATAGAAAGAAATTCATATATATACATAAAAACTAAAATTGTTGTTATTTTGAAATTTATCTTTTACATTAGAATTCAAATATTATTTCTATTACATTATTATTTCAATTTTATTAATTTAAGAAGATTGTTATTCGACAAAAATAGCTTTTATATCATGAATGTAAATCCTATTCACCTTTACCCCATCTCCCCTTGGGATATTTTTATCCGAGTTATCCATCTTATATGCAACCTTACCCTATTTTTCAGTAGGAACCAAATACAAGATAAGATAAAGACCTTGGTCTTGGTTATCAAACGTAACCTTACTTTTATATGATTTTCGGTCAAGCAAAGGAGACAGATGGGTTGGTCGAAATTCCATATAAATGGGCTTGATCTTGAAAATTCAAATAAGATTAGGGCCTCTCTCTTCAAACCCACGCAACACTTAGGCCTAATTCCGAGTCGCACATCATTTTAACCGAAAGAAAAGGCAATTTATTACTGGACCAACTAATGGAATTTATTTAGACATGTATTACTAAATGAAGAATGTTCCTAGTACTTATAATGTAAATGCAAACCGATGCCAATGATGTTTTTGTTTTTGGGTCGGAGTTGATCCCTAATTTTATATGCGATAAATGAATTAATGGAATAGCCAAAATTTAGGTGTTAACATTAGACAACTGACAGTTTTCCTCTTCCGATCATGTGGGTTGCCCAGATCTAGCTGCCCTGGTGACCACCCAGTAGCGGTTGCCTTGTGGTCGGTTTCTGAGTGGGCCGGTTTCCATCAGAAGGACAGTTACTTAGTTTGTGAACTGGGAACAGCCCACCTGATCTTGGGAATGGGAAATGTTTCAGGACAAAACACAGAGGAAAACTGAGGAAGTGAATAAACACGCAAAAGTCTCCATAAAAAAAGAGAGAGGAAAACTTACAACTCCCGTCACCGAAGAGATAGTGATGGTGAACTTGCGGTCGCTCTGGTAGTCCTTGTAGAGAAGATACGCACCACAAACAACCACAACAACGCGCAACCGAAATTAAAAAAACTTAGACGATTGAACAAAACAACAGAAATCCACCCATGGGTGGCTCAGTTGGTTAGGGCGCACTTCGGATTGTGTGGTTAGGCGCACTGGTCCCAGGTTCGATTCCCCAGCTGAGCGCCTGTGATTTAAGTTGGAGGCCGTGGCAAACAAAAACAAAACAACAGACGAGAATATCCACGAGACGAGCGTGAATCGAGAAACGAGCTTCAGACAGTCAACGACGAAGGAGATGGAGGAATGACCTTTGGCTTTTTTGCCGATGTCGGAGTAGAGAGCGAGCTGCGAGACCAGATGCGTGAGACTTGAGTGAAGAAACTAGAAAGGGGTAAATGTCAATTAGGGTTTTGAACTTGATGTCCCCACGTAGGCGTGCTACGTGATCAAGAGGTGAGTGAAGTGAACTGGGGCAAACTAGTAATTTAGGTTCTTATTTTTCTAGAAATACAAATTAAAAAATAAATATCGATCTGATCTGGTTGGTCCGGATGGGTGGGTCCACACTTGGACTCGGAAACTTCACGATTTTCACGGTTCCAATTTTTGCAAGCCGGGTACCAGACCGGTTCTAGTGGCAATTGCCTAGAACCAGCTAGTTTGGTTCGGTTCAGGCGGTTTCGGTTTGAATAGTTTCTTTTGCTCATTCATATCCTATAAAAAATTAGACTAATGACATATACAATACTTGAATTCTTGATATCGCGGGAAATCTTTTGATAACATGGATTTCTATTCCTCAATCATTCTCTTGAAACTCATCCTTTTCATCATAAATAATTTGTTTGCCCTGAAATGACCTGGCTCAAGTTCAACCAATCTATTTTCCCAATATCAACGAAAAGAATTCGCTTTGCATAATATTTGATTGACGGAAACATATATCGTAATTATGTCATTGAGGAAAATGACCTTGCGGTGATGGTTACCAGTTACCACCACATGTCACCACCGCTCGCGAGTCCAACCTGTTCCGTATCTCAAGAGAGGCGACCTACCTACACTATTGGTTGCCATGGTCTTGCTTAAGTACTGTCTTGCTTAATGTCCGCGGCCCAAACTCCATTGTTCTTCAAGACACAGCATTTTGACCAGACTACCGAAAAGAAGTCTGATTGCATTATGAGTAGATTGACCATCATAATGCTATGATTCGGCGCACAAAGCACGGACGAAGTAAAACGTAAAAGCGAGAAAAATAAATCAACACAAGATTTATTCTAGTTCACCCTTAAACTAGGGTTATGTCCAACAGAGAATTCCACCATAATCAGCACATCGCACGTCTCGTTACATTTCTCAATTACAAAAGAAAGAGATATTATATATCAGTAGCTATTCATAGGCCCAAACCCGAATCACTAATGAAAAAATATAGGATCAAACTATAAAAACTCTCTGGCGGCTAGGGGTATTGCCCTTGCCGAGGCGGGACCCCCGTGCTTTCTAGTTGTTGGGGAATATGAACCACTCCCCAACACATAAACACCTGGTCAATGTTTTTAACCATAAAATAGGATCTTCATGATATCTATAGGTCTTCTTGAGTATATTAGATCTAGACTTTACTCAAGTGTTTAATTTATCATGACACCTCCAAATCCTAACGAACATCTTGTTCTTTTCAACTTGTTTATCTTCTATCAACCTCAGCCGAACGATGTCTTTTCACTGCATATGCCGATGGTGGCAAAGCCTTCCTTATATAATATGACCTAAAATAACGATAAAAAAATTGCATTTATTAAAAAAATATGAAAATACATGATTTTGTCAATTTCAAAATATCATAAGATAGCGGAATCTGGGCGCCAGAATCCTAAGCACAAGGCTCGAGGTCTTGAGTCCTGCTGCCAAGTTCCCGAAATCACGCATCGAACCTAGTTTTATTTGTCTTAAACGCGTTCTAAAGTTTTCCGACACCGAACTTCCGATGATGATTTTTAGCTCATTTGAAAAATCCTACTAAACACAAGGAATTTACTCCATTTTTCTTGAAGTCTTCCTCATCAAGACCCGAGGTTAGTGTTAAGAGTACCCTATCATTTTGCCCAAATCCCAAGAGCTAATAGTGCAGGAGAGAACGAGAGTCACGTGTTACCATAAAGATAGACGCCGAATCTTGAGACATAATTACGTACCCATTAGGCCAAACAAAAGAGAAAAGAGCCCCAGACAAAAGTTGCAAGCAATCAAATTCCCATTTCTTTTTGCCCTTTATATCCCCATGCCTTTCTTTTTCTTTTGGAGGTTCCGCAGACAGTTAATTGCTGTTAAGTCTTAAGATACAAGTGCTCTGCTACCTATAAGAGAGAACATCAACTATTCCAGCCTGGAATTTCCAGGTACTTGTTCCTTCCCAGTGTTTCTTTAGGACAAACATCTCTGTTCCTTCTCTCTGGTTCAGTTTCTTCAAATTTTCCGACGTCGGTACCGGCGTCTTCTGAACAATACTTCTGGGATTCATCGGCCCTCGGAGTTCAGGTGTGGCGGTGCTAGTCTTGCATTGCATTGCACCTCTTCCTTTCCTGTTACTTTAGTTAGCTTGCATCTGCTTGTTGTGCTTACTAACCCATACTGTTTTCATGGAAAGATCTCTGCAGACTCTCCGCGCTTTGGGTGTTTCGACAAGTGATTAACGTACTTAAATTTGTTGGTCAGTACACTGAACCATTCTCTATACATGTTATAGCCCACGTTCAGTTTTGTTTTCGATTTTCCGATTGGCGAAAGAACAACCAGGAGAAATCATGACCTTTATCTGTTCATTCACAATTTGTCAATTTTGACGTTTAAAGATTGCTAGGTTCTGAAAGGCATAGCATATATGCTATTGAATTCAATCTTTCCTTAGTGAATGGGATTTAAGAAATATGCAGGTTCGTTCATGAAGTCACAGACCCAAAGATAGGATTAGTTTCTTTCAAGAGTAAATACTGGGGCTGTACAGGAGAACGTGTTAATTTCTCTTCCCCATGCCCATGGTAGATAGTCCATGTTTTTTAAGAATGGTCAAAACTTACTCGCTTCAAGAAAGCAAAGCTAGTAATAAATAATGTTAATTGGAAAATTTACTTGGAATAGATAATTCTTTCCTTTAGTTATTATTAGTCACCTTAGATCTAGATGAGTAACCTCACCGTAAAAAAGAAAAAAAGAAGAAAAAAAGGTAGGAGGAGTAACCCAAAAAAAAAAAGAAAAACAAGGATTTGCAGAAGAAAATACAGTCAACAACTCTAGGAAAGGAAAGAGATGATGAACATGGAGAGATTTTTTCTTTGCGCAAGTCAAGTCATGAAGCTGACTTTTCTTTTGATCATCGTACTTTAAATCATTAGACCTGCTCTTTGAATTGACTTTTAATTTTCTTTCGATTCGCATCATTATTATGTTCGATAAAAGGGATGAGAGAAGTTCCAATAGATAAGTGCCTATGTACACTCTTTGCCTGGACTCTCAATGAACTAAATTAATTCTCATAATGGTCAGATAATCGGATGATAAAATTATCAAAAAGAGTTATAACTGCATTGTAAATCTTCCTTTCTAGTTCTCAGGTATTTATAACGCCTGACAGTCATTTGTTAATAACAAGTGAAACACAGAGAACTGAAGAAGCAATGTGAAGATTTTCCTCACCCTGACGTTTACATTGATGTCTAGTGAGCAGAGCACACCTGAACGCAGCCGCCATGAGTTTGATCGGTTGGATTTCCTCGGTAATCAATGCCGTGTTGCCGCTTTTAAAAAGCCTGTGGGTGGCGTGGGGGATTCAGCTCTTGGTCGCTGCTAGCCTCGCCTGCGAGATTGTTCTCGCAATCTTAGGCAGCCGTCGGAAGAACATGACGTCGATTTTAGTTATGCTCATCATCTGGGCCGCCTATTTGCTCCTTACGTACGTTGCGACCCTTGCGCTGGGAAAGCTTACTGTGGTCCGGATCGATGATCCTGAAAATCCGGTTAGCAATGCGGTGTTGGAAGGGCTACTGGCCCCATTGCTTCTGATGCAACTCGGGTACCCGGACAGCATAACGGCCTATGCGGTGGAGGATAACCAGCTGGGATTGAGACAGGTTCTGAACATTGGAGTTACGGTTGTCATTGTGGTTTGGATTCTCATCCGCTGTTGGGACGGCTCGTCCCCAGTGTCATGGCTGTACTTCCCCTTGTTTGCGGTCGGAATCATGAAGTCGGCGGGGTGGGTCCAGGCTCTCCAATCCGTGTACGACGAGAACTCGAGCGTGACCGCCGAGGACATGCAAGAAGAAGCCAGCATTGAGCAAGTGTACAGAGAGTTCCTCAGCGCCGAGGATGAGAAGTTCGACTCCGCAAAGGATATCCTGAAGGCCTACTTCCGGTTCGACTGTCTGAAGCCGCACCTCGTGGACTGGCTGTACCACCCTCTCTTCATATCCCAAGATTGGATGTCGATCGACAGCTACACCGCCATCCGAGCTTTCACCATGACGGAGATCGAGCTGGACTTCATGTTCGACGTGCTCTACACTAAATGGCCGATCCTGTACACCAAACGCGGCCTCATGGGCCGCTTCTTCAGCTTCGTCTGCTTGGTATCTGCCTTCTGTGGATTCGCCGTGATCTTCAAGGACGCCTTCTTGATCGATATGTACATCACCTACACCTACGCGATACTGATGACCGTCACATCTCTCGAGCTCTATCAGATCACGACGCTAGCGTTATCTGATTGGGCAGTGGTGAAGATGTGCACGAACCTCAAGCTGCCGCTCGTCCGAAGGCTCCTCCCACATATCGCCGATTGGTGCATGACGCAGAAAAGATGGTCGAGGTCGGTAGGGCAGCTCAATTTGTTAGACCCCCGCCTCTTGTACGAAAAATGGCCGAAGCCCGTTAACACGGTACTTGATTTGTTTGAGAAAAGGGAGATCTTCAGGAGGTATTGGTTACAGTTCCGCCAGGACATCCCCTCCTGCCTCAAGGAACTGGTGGTTCAAACGATGACGGAGCTAGAGAAGAAACGGCACCTCCTGCCCTTCACGGAAAGAGGTCAGTGGACGCTCGAGACTCACGGCGTCCAAGAGAATCCAGCACTGAGCGACAGCATCGCGACGGAGTTCGACAAGAGCATCATTATCTGGCACGCCGCGACGGAAATGCTGCACATATTGGAGAGCGAAAACTCCGTTGCTTGTAAAGGAAGCAAACTCCTGTCGGATTACATGATATACCTCCTGGCTCTGCGTCCTTACATGTTGTCCCTCACCACAGCCGACATCACGCTGGAACACGCTTGCTGCGCACTGAGGCCTTTCTTGAAGGACCGAGACCGTCGCGAAGCAATTAGCGAAATGCTGTCGCTGGATGGAAACGTCGCCGACCCCGAGGGCTGCGAGGCGACAATTATCACTCAGGACTGGCACATGATGTCGGAGGTGCGTGATCTCCTGGTCGAATTGAGGAGGATGGACAACAAGTGGGAGATCATCAGCAGCATCTGGGTGGAGATGCTGTGTCATGCAGCATATAAGTGTCACGTGTATCACCATGCCAAGCTATTGAGAAGAGGAGGTGAACTCATCACTCATGTGTGGCTCCTCCTGGCTCACAAGACCGACAAGTACCATTCGAGCCTCCCAGAGCCTCCTGAAGATCCTGCCGCCTCGACCGAATCTCCCTCCTCAGAAAAAGGTTCTTCTAGTTGCTTCCAGAAGATTTTCAGGAGGAAAGAAGCTAAATCTATATACCACAGACAGCGCTAAATGATGCGGCATCTTTGCGCGCGGTTGGCTTAGTTATGTTGGAACATTTCAATATTAAGTCATATTTGGCTTTGTCACGTGTTATCACAGATCTGAGTTGAAATCTTTTCGGACCCTTGTTTGCATTGCTAACTATATATTTTTCTCGCCTTACATGTGAGATTTTGTGGGATTACTGCCAACTGTTCTAAAAGCTTAAGTTGTTAAATGAAAACGTTGTTTAATATTTCAATAGAGAGCGTTTCAGTGCACATTTAGCATTTCTCATTGAAATGATGTGCTCACATTCGTCTGGGTTCATTGATTCCTAATAGGTTGAACTGAAAATTATGGGTGTCAATGGTTCGGGTTTTTAAGAAATCGGAACCGAACCGAACTATAACCGAATCGCGTCCCGAACCGAATAAGAACAGGACCGAAAGTTGGGTTGGGTTGGGTTTGGATTTTCGGTTTTCAGAACGGAGAACAAACGAAAATTATGGTTCAGGGCGATTTTGAGATAGATGAGAAAGAATAGAGATTTTAAATTGCGTGTTCAGTTTTTGTTGAGAATTTCGGTTACAGTTTGATTAACCGAACTGAGCCGAGCCGAAATAACTCGAACAGGAAAAAGAACGGTTATTTTTTCATTATCCAAATTCAAACCCGAATCGAACTGAAAATGCATGAAATTCAGTTCGGTTCGGACACCCCTAGTGAAAATAATATGCTGTCGATCTTGCAATCAGTCCATGTTGTTTGTGATAATCAGCTTGCTTTCCTATAGTGCTGCTCCCAAAAGCTGTTGAGAGGCTCATCAAATAGATGAACGCCGTAACTCGATGAAGTTCGTGGAATCATCCGAACAGACTTGATCACCTAATCTAGTCGGATCAAACACCAGGAAAAAAAACCTGCTTTTCCTCCTTAATACTTTCACGCCTTTTCTAATTTTACAAAGTTTTTAGTTAATCAAATTCTTCCAACACCAACCGAACCCAGTAAACATGACCATTTGACGATGATGGAGTACGACGACGTGGACAAAATTTAGCCAACGTGGATGCACACGTGGACAACCTGTGGAAAATGGAAAAAACAGAGAAAAAGAAAAGAAAAGAAAAGAAAAAACTAAGCAAAAGAAAGAACCACTCTCACTCACTCACTCTCTCCTTTTGCAAAATTTTCATGGCCGTGCGAGCTCACGGCTATGCTGAAAATTACTAATCCACATCTCACTTCAACATCGTCCGAGAGTCACGTTTGTTTGATTTAATGAGATTTGGTATCTAAGAGATTTGATTGGAAAAATTGTGAAAATAGAAGGGGGAAAGTTAACGGAGCCAATAAATTTATTTACTCATTTAGCTTCCATGCAAGTTTGAAGAATCAAATGAACGATGCAAAATTATTTTAGATTTCAAAGACTGGCACAAGATTTTAGGAGTATTGGTGGAATTGTCCCAAAATCAAATTGGTGTAGTTCTTTTCATCAATAAAATGGGGGGACCAATGGTAGCGACACTCTTTGGGGTATTATTATACCCTCTACGGATGTTCAGTTTAAGCCATAACTACTTCACACCACTCGTTACTAGAAGTTTCGAGATTGGCGATTGCAACAGCACTGCGGCTCTACCAAAATGAAGCACAAGTCGGTAAGAGGTTCGCTCATGACGTAAACTGAACTTGTAACCTCGTTTACACTAGGTGACTCCTTTACCACTAGACCAACCATCTTGGTAGTAAATTGGTGCTAATTAATAAGAGTGCTTGATCAAAGCTCATTGGAATCCATATTGTATTCGAATGGTTCAAAAACACATTGCAATCCTTAACATAAGTGAAATTTGTAATATGATATATATGACTATGCTAAAGTGTCTATTAAAAGAAAATGAATAGATAAAGCTCTCACATTAATGTGTGGCGTAACACTCGAGAGTATTATCCATTATATATTATTCATATGGGGTGATATCATTATGAATTCCAAATCGCTACCCCTAACCCAAACTACCCTTCAATACTATGTTATCAATACACGTAAATTTTCTATGTCGGATTTGTCATCATCCATGTTAGATTTGTCTTGCAGTCATCTGACACGTGTGTTGTCACGTATGCATTTTAATATGATATTGGAGGAAATAGAGGGTAGATTTAGGTCAAAGGTACCGGTTTGATTTTTTTTTTAAGACAAAAAGTAGCATGGGATAATGTGTCATGGGGTACCAATTTGGTATTTTTTTGTGACACGAAAATTAATTTGGATAATTATATCTTGGGGATGTTGGTTTGGGACTTTTAATGGTAAAGATCCCATATATTAGCTAAATATGGATACTAAATTAGACGTGAGACTATTTGTGCTGGTGATGTATGTACCTTGATAATGTATAGAATCCTATTTTATCTGGTACATAAAAAATTCTTAACAATGCTCTATCAAATTGAAGTTCAAAAAAGTTCACGAAACTTGTGCAAGATCATCTAATGTAGTCTGGCGCATATACAATATAAACTGTGAAGTTCTAGATCTCATAAAAAAAATCAACCATTCAATACATGTATATATACACATCCGGATGGAAGACCCATGTGATGGGTAGGGTTGTAAAATAAATCCAAACCCAACATTTAGGATTGGTTCTTTGGTTCGGATAATAGGTAAAAAAGTCGGGCATCCGGATGGTTCAGTACGGTTGGGGTTACAAACCCAAACCGTATCGAAACACATTAAACACTTAGGCTCCGTTTGTTTGGCGAAAAATGAATAATTTGACCGCTTGTATCGCTTGAAATAATTAGTCAATCAAAAATATTTTCATTATCGATAGTAATTTATGTGTAAACGTTTTTGAGAATGATGAAAATATATTTCATTCCTTCATTATTGTGAGGATACAAACGATTAATTTCTAAAAAATATTTTTCAAATCACTCATTTTTCGTGAAATAAATGCAACCTTAATGTAAACACTCTCGTTCCCATATCGTGAAGCTCTCAAATCCATCGTCTCCTTCTCTCCTTCGAGAACTTTTACCTTGAGATCTACACTCCTTCCACAACATCGTCTCAAAATCCTCGATTCTACAATTCCGATTCTAATAAGAGCATCCTCCTCCTTGCGACCAAAAACTCCTTTGCTTAAGCTCTAGACTCCGTACTCCTCGTCTGCACCTCGATCGCCATCTCAGTCTCCCTCTTTGTTGTCAAAGTCAACTTCACCTCCGCCTTTGTCGTCGCCCCTCGAGCAAGCTTTGTTGGGAAAACATCCTCATTAAATTTTGATAATTCCAAAGCTACCCTAGGTATACTATCTTTGTGATAAGTGCAGATGTTCGACGTAACGACATGGTGAAGATTCAGAAAGATTGTGATAATATCGATGCTCTCCTGAGATCAATAAAGACTGTTTACAACAATAAGAACTTTGACAGGAGGAGAATAAGTTAGATATGACAAACTGTTCATGAGGAATTGGAAGTACCATGGTCTGTCTGTCATCAACGTTTAGTATTTGGAAGCTGACATATTAGGATTGATCTCAAGTCGTTCCACAGAATTCGACCACGGACAGGACCAACAGACTGGTAATAAAAAGCACATGCTACTACTATCAGGTGATAAGGAGCATTGAATCTTTTTAATATCAAGTCTTGAAATGGTGCTGGTCAACGAGTGCATTTGCGGTGTCTATCCCTGATGTACCACCTTCTTGCACTGTGACCCCCACACGTTGTACCTCACAACTACCAACATCTCAATGGAGCACGCTTGTGCCATATTGAAGCAAGTATAGAGAGAGACCGCAGCGAGGCCTTGAGGACTCTGTCGTCGACAAAAGAGATCGAGCTCGAACCCCACCAGGATCAGAACAAGAAGATGTTAGATGTATGCCCTAAAGCTACCATGTAATAGTTACATGTTAGGGATTTCTATTGTATTTTCAATTTCTTATTAAATTAATGGCAAATACGTGTTTATTCATTTGTCCAATTATTTATATGAATAAATTCCATAAGATTAGTTGTGACTGAACCTATTCTTGAGAGGTTGAGAATATGTGTGACGGGTTCACAGTTAGACTGAATCTTTAAACTGTTCCCGATCGATGGATCATTGAATGGATATTAATGATCCTGTTGAGATCCGTGTGTTCTTAACTTCACCATTAAGTATTGGATACTTAAGGGAATGACGAGTCACAAGTCATTGGTTATTGCGATGCCCGAGTTAGAACATAGGTGCTTGCACCAGACAAGTTCACTGAACGTGACACGCATTGAACGATTAGCAACATGGAAGCTTTTAGCGTGGTCAATGTCTAATTGTTCATGCTCTGGTTTTGTGTAAATAATCCTTAGACCTGAGGCACAGTGTTGACTTGTGTGTTGGATGGCTATGGTTCACAAGTGCGCATATTGGCGGTTCGTCGATCCGTCTCTGTACTTGATGGTTATAGTTCATGCACATACGGAGTCACACGTGTGCGCAAAATGGAATCTGTCTCCTTATTATATGCAATGTATGATGTCCTATGCAATCTAATTATGACAATGCATTGAAATCCTCGGCCGGGGTTGTAGCCGAGAATGAAATGTTCATGTCTCGTATAAATGCACGTCGATTAGATTTGTGCATATGATCGAATTGGTGACTTGACAAATATTCCATGGTCTTTGTTCGATCGGGACATAGTAAGACAAAGGGATTGAATTACATTGTAACCAGAGCTGACAGGTTCATTATGTTCTTAAAGCATTCACACTGTCTGGATAGCCATGACATATTGCTAGATGTCACTCATGGCTTATAGGACCTAGTGATTGATCGGGACAATCAATTATCTTGGAAGTACTAATGTGTTAGTGCATGTCTTACTGCCAGCTCAGTGATGAACCTAGGGATGTCACACACCTTAACCAATACATGACGATGTTGAACGAAAAGACGATATTGCAAATATGTTTGCAATTACGACTATCGAATTAGTCGGACTAGAATTAAATTAAATTGGATTTAATTTAATTCTTATATTTGGTCATGGATGTTCGTGCATATGATGCACACGCACTCTTAAAATGGACACATATTGATGTATCCGAAATGCACACGTGTGGTCGCATTATTGTTATTATTTTTATTAAATTATATATAGATATAATTTATGTATATGTATAGTGTATGTGAGTGAAACCCATGGTCAGACCTTGGGTTTTCTTTCTTAAATACTTAAAAAAAAAAAAAAGAGGGGATAAGAAAGTGGATGCACTTGGTCAGCAATAGTTGCTGACCATGTGCAGGACTCGGTCACCAACTATTGCTGACCGTGTGCACACTTGCACGATCAGCAAACGGTTGCTGATCGTGCACAGCACACTGCACGATCAGCAACTGTTTTGCTGATCGTGTGTGTGGTGCAGTCCACCACTAAATTTATATTCAATTCGCAAAAGTTGTAGAGATGATTTTTTTCATTCGAGGTGTGCAGTTTTTTAGAGTGAACGTAAGACAAAAAACTCTCACTTTTGTTCTTACGGTAGACCAAAACTTTGAGAGTTCCGAGAATTGATTCCACAATATTGCTAGCACTATTCAAGTGGTGATTCTCGCAAGTTCGTTCTTCCGTTCGTCGTACGATTGGTGGTGTGTCTGAACTAGAGGTCCGACACTTGTGGGACTCGAATTGAAGAAAGTCTGAACCAACTCGTTTCAAGCACGCTTCAAGAGGTAATTCGTTTAACCCTCTTCGTTTCATATGATTTTGATTGAAATGCACGAACAACTGGAGATACATGTATGGGTTTTTATTTCCGCTGCGTTTATATGTATTATTTGCCTATGCATGTTACGTGTATCCCAACAGTGGTATCAGAGCCAATCCTTAGGCGTATTCGTGCGTTTAATTGATTTCGGTTCGTAGTAATTTTTGCGTTCTAATGGCCAATTTGATTTTAGTGAATTGTTCGCTCTTACATGGCATATAGAAGTTGATTATTTTATATGATAAATTTGATCAACTGAGCAAAAATTAGAACTAAATCAATTTTGAATCGAAATTCCGTAGTTAGTTTTATTTTATGTATGAATTTGATTCAGTGCAGATTTTTTAATGTGCCTTCCGTAGCATTAAATTATGAATTTATTGCTCACGTGGAAGGGTGGTGATCATGGAAAAACCCCTAATCAATGTGATTGTTGTATGGATGAATGTATGATGATTACAGGTATTTTTGTTTTTTGGGTTGTAATTATCAAATGGAGGCTGCGTCCTTCTTTTTATTTTTCATGTAATATTTATTTTCAGTATATGTTAGCATAGTCTATTGTTGATGTAAATGCTACGAGGATTACGTGGAGGAGCCGTTAAGCCGGAGAGCTCTATGGGCCCGGTTCGCGAAGAGTTCGAGGAACCAAGAAGAAGTGAAAAGTGGCTCTCCGTTATTAAAATATTAAAATGGTTAAATGTGGTCTCATTGGCTCGAGACCCATTAAACCATAATTCCATGATCACCACACAGGATAGATGTTTATGCGTTTGACATCTATTTATTTATTATGTTTCTGTGAGCATGTTAAACCGGTTAATGTGCAAAGTGAGACCTTTAATAATGACCGAAACCTCCTTAATAAAATATTAAGTCGAAACGGGTTTCGGACTCGTGGCCTTCCGTCGTCGTGGTTTGATCTTATATTATAGTGGTTGATTGACCGGCTATGGATACATAGGGGTCAATTGTCATTCATAATAATGGACCACTCCATTAAACATATGATGTTGTGAGGTTGGAGCCGAATGATTTCCAATAACTGTTAGGTGAGGGGATCATTTGCGTTTTTAATACTTGCATAAGACGATGGGTTAGACTTAACTATGATCATGAAGTCAATAACTGTCAGGTGAGACTTTAATGGTCTAGAGGCCGAAGTTATGATTGGGACTCGCATATGATGCGTTGAATAAGTCGATTCACTCACTAAGTTCATAGAACACCAATAACTGTTAGGTGAGGTGGATTATGGGCTGGTGGGACTCCAATCCCCACTAGTAATCTTTACCCAACAAGGATTGCCGTTTCCCATTTTAAGGAGTATGGGATCCGAATATAAATTTAGTGGGAGGATCTATTTCATTTAAAGGCCAAAATGAAATAGTTATTTTGAAAGACAATGGCTAACAATTTATTTTCTGCACAGATATTTATTACTCTGAAAATGGTGAACTCAAACCCGCTCGCTTCGATACTTGACAAGAATTGTTTGACTGGACCCAATTTCACCGATTGGGTGAGGAATTTGAGAATCGTTCTCAATTCAGAAAAAATCGGGTACGTGCTTGATGAAAAGATGCCAACCTCCTTTCCTAAGGGTGGGACCCAAGAGGAGCGTGTCACTTATGATAAGTGGCATGATGATGACTTAAAAGTTAGGTCATATATGCTTGCTTCGATGAATAATGAATTTCAAAAGAAGTATGAAGCAATGGAAGATGCTAGGTCGATCATATTGCACTTAAAGGAATTCTTTGATGAGAATGGTCGAACCTCTAGATATGAGATATCTAAGGCATTATACCGTATGAGGATGGCTGAGGGATCGTCGGTTAATGATCATGTTCTGAAAATGATCTGGCACATAGAAGAATTGGCTAGGCTGAATCTTGTTATGGATAACGACTTAGCTGTGGATTTGATCCTCCAATCTTTACCCGATTCCTTCTCTGGTTTTGTCCAAAACTTCCACATGCATAAGATGGAGAAAACTCTTGCTGAGTTACATAGCATGTTGGTAGTTTATGAGAAGGAAATGCACAACACGAGGCCCAATGTAATGGCTATGGCTAAAGCTTCTTCTTCAAAGAGTAAGACTGTTTTGAAGAAAATGAAATGGAAGAAGCCTGTGAAAGCTGCTGTGCAACTAAAGCCCAAGGTTGAAAAATGGAAATGTCACTACTGTGGTGTCATGGGGCACTGGAGGAGGAACTGTAAGAAGTACCTCGCGAGCTTGAAGGTCAAGCCCAAGAACCAACCTTGCGAAGGTATGGTGTCTATGCTTATTGAAACTAATCTTATGGTTAGTGCTGAATCCAGCTTATGGATTCTAGATTCTGCTGCAACCTCACATATTTGTATGTCTTTGCAGAATCTGGAAATAAGTAGGATGCTGGGGCGAAATGAGATTGTCTTGACATTTGCAAATGGAGCAAGAGTTGCTGCGTTAGCTATAAGGATTTTTCGTTTATGTTTGCCTTCTGGACATGTTTTGGTTTTAAAGAATTGTTTGTATTATGAGAATGCTGTTCGGAACATCATCTCTATACCTCGTTTGGGTAAAGAGAATTATGAATTTTCTTTTGTTGATGATGTATGTTCTATTTATTATAATAGAACGTGTGTTGGTTCTGGCATGTTAACCAATAATCTTTATACCATTACGATGTCCGGTAATACGATTACCAACGTCAATAAGCAAAATAATCATGATGTAAATGCCATAACTAAACGCTCTAGAGATAGTCCGAATCCAAAGTATGTTTGGCATCTCCGATTAGGTCATATTGGAGAAGACAGAATCAACAAGTTGAGTAATGATGGATATATTGATCCAACCGGTTTTGAATCATACTCGGCTTGTGATGCATGTCTTCTAGGAAAAATGACCAAAGCGCCTTTTGTAGGGCATAGTGCGCGAGCTGCTGACATACTGGGATTGATACATACAGATGTATGTGGACCAATTAATGAAAGTGTTAGAGATGGTTATTCTTACTTCATTACCTTTATCGATGATCATTCACGGTATGGCTATTTGTACTTAATGAAGTATAAATCCGAATCTTTTGAAAAGTTCAAGGAATTCAGGTCTGAAGTTGAGAAACAAACAGGAAAGAGTATTAAGGCTCTTCGATCTGATCGAGGAGGTGAATACCTTAGTACTGAATTCCTGGACTATCTTAAAGATAATGGCATTTTATCACAATGGACACCTCCCGCAACTCCAGAACATAATGGTGTATCTGAAAGAAGAAATCGCACTTTATTAGATATGGTGCGATCTATGATGAGTTACACCGATTTGCCTATATCCCTTTGGGGATATGCCCTTGAGACAGCTACATATTTACTGAACAGAGTGCCATCCAAATCTGTTCCAACTACGCCTTATGAGATATGGCATAGTAGGAAACCAAGTCTTAACCATATCAAGATTTGGGGTTGTCCAGCTTTCGTCAAGAAGTTGAGAACAGAGAAATTGGAGGCTAGGTCTGAACAAGGTCGCTTCATTGGATATCCAAAAGAGACTCTTGGATATTATTTCTATTTTCACTCTGACCAAAGAGTTTCGGTCAGCAGGCATGCTTCTTTTCTAGAGAATCAGTTCATCCAGGAAGGTGGTGCTGGGCGAAAAATAGTCTTGCAAGAAGAAATCAATGAAGTACCAAATAACCAAGTTCAGACACCGATCTCTGATTCAGTGGGAGCTTCTGATACACAACCTCTTAGGAGGAGTGCGAGAACGTCTCGTCTACCTATTCGTTATAGACACTCGCTTGAAGATATTGAGCCACTATTCATTATGAATGATAGTGATCAGCCGAGTGATCCTAACACCTATGAGGAGGCGATGTTGGACATCGATTCTGGTAAATGGCTAGAAGCCATGAAATCCGAAATGGATTCAATGTATTCCAACGATGTTTGGACTCTAGTTGATCTGCCTGATGGTATTGTACCAATTGGCTGCAAATGGATCTTCAAGAGGAAGATGAACGCTGATGGTCAAGTTGGAACTTACAAAGCAAGGCTGGTAGCGAAAGGATATCGTCAAAAAGAAGGGATTGATTACGACGAAACTTTCTCACCTGTAGCCATGCTAAAATCCATTCGGATTATGTTGGCTATAGCTGCGCACCTTGATTATAAGATATTCCAAATGGATGTCAAAACGGCTTTTCTAAATGGTTTTCTTGATGAGGACATATATATGGAACAACCACAGGGTTTTGAATCCAATGGTGAAAGTCGGAAGGTGTGTAGACTTAAGAGATCTATTTATGGACTCAAACAAGCCTCCAGAAGTTGGAACATCCGTTTTGATGAGGTAGTCAAATCGTTTGGCTTCATCAAGAACCCGGATGAACCTTGTGTATACAAAAAGGTCAGTGGGAGCGCAATTGCGTTTCTAGTTCTGTACGTCGATGATATACTTTTAATCGGGAATGACGTACCGATGATATCATCGATTAAACTGTTCTTGTCACAGAAATTCTCCATGAAAGATTTAGGAGAGGCAACCTATATTTTAGATATCAAGATCTATAGAGATAGATTGAGACGATTGATTGGCCTCTCACAATCTACGTACATAGATAAAGTGTTAACACGGTTTAACATGCAATGTTCCAAAAGAGGATTATTGCCTTTTAGGCATGGAATTCGCCTTTCTAAGAAGATGTGTCCCAACACTCCTGAAGAAAGAGAGCGGATGGCGAAGATACCTTACGCATCCGCTATTGGAAGCATAATGTATGCAATGTTATGTACCAGACCTGATATTGCGCATGCTGTAAGCATTACCAGCAGATATCAGTCTGATCCAGGGGAAGAGCACTGGATAGCAGTCAAGAATATCCTTAAGTACTTACGAAGGACTAAGGATTTATTCTTGATATATGGAGAAGGAGAGTTTAAAGTTGAAGCTTTTACTGATTCTGATTTTCAATCGGATCCTAATGACTATAAGTCTACATTTGGGTTTGTCTTTACACTCAATGGTGGTGCAGTTAGTTGGAAGAGTTCCAAACAGAGCATAACTGCCGATTCCACCACTGAGGCAGAGTATGTAGCCGCTTCTGAAGCAGCGAAGGAAGCCGCTTGGATGAAGAAGTTCATTTTTGAACTTGGAGTAGTTCCTTCCATTGAGCAACCGATTACATTGTTTTGCGACAACAATGGGGCAATAGCTCAAGCTAAGGAACCAAGGTCTCACCAGAAGTCCAAGCACATCGAGAGACGCTTCCATCTCATCAGAGAAATAGTTGGGAGAGGTGATATTGCCTTGCAGAAAATTGCCTCAGCGGAAAACGTGGCAGATCCCTTTACTAAGGCCTTACCTCAGTCTTCTTTTGAAAGACACATTGACAAAATGGGTTTGAGGTACCAGACTAGTTGGCTTTAGTGCAAGTGGGAGATTGTTAGATGTATGCCCTAAAGCTACCATGTAATAGTTACATGTTAGGGATTTCTATTGTATTTTCAATTTCTTATTAAATTAATGGCAAATACGTGTTTATTCATTTGTCCAATTATTTATATGAATAAATTCCATAAGATTAGTTGTGACTGAACCTATTCTTGAGAGGTTGAGAATATTTGTGACGGGTTCACAATTAGACTGAATCTTTAAACTGTTCCCGGTCGATGGATCATTGAATGGATATTAATGATCCTGTTGAGATCGGTGTGTTCTTAACTTCACCATTAAGTATTGGATACTTAAGGGAATGACGAGTCACAAGTCATTGGTTATTGCGATGCCCGAGTTAGAACACAGGTACTTGTACCAGACAAGTTCACTGAACGTGACACGCATTGAAAGATTAGCAACATGGAAGCTTTTAGCGTGGTCAATGTCTAATTGTTCATGCTCTGGTTTTGTGTAAATAATCCTTAGACCTGAGGCACAGTGTTGACTTGTGTGTTGGATGGCTATGGTTCACAAGTGCGCATATTGGCGATTCGTCGATCCGTCTCTATACTTGATGGTTATAGTTCATGCACATACGGAGTCACACGTGTGCGCAAAATGGAATCTGTCTCCTTATTATATGCAATGTATGATGTCCTATGCGATCTAATTATGACAATGCATTGAAATCCTCGGCCGGGGTTGTAGCCGAGAATGAAATGTTCATGTCTCGTATAAATGCACGTCGATTAGATTTGTGCATATGATCGAATTGGTGACTTGACAAATATTCCATGGTCTTTGTTCGATCGGGACATAGTAAGACAGAGGGATTGAATTACATTGTAACCAGAGCTGACAGGTTCATTATGTTCTTAAAGCATTCACACTGTCTGGGTAGCCATGACATATTGCTAGATGTCACTCATGGCTTGTAGGACCTAGTGATTGATCGGGACAATCAATTATCTTGGAAGTACTAATGTGTTAGTGCATGTCTTACTGCCAGCTCAGTGATGAACCTAGGGATGTCACACACCTTAACCAATACATGACGATGTTGAACGAAAAGACGATATTGCAAATATGTTTACAATCACGACTATCGAATTAGTCGGACTAGAATTAAATTAAATTGGATTTAATTTAATTCTTATATTTGGTCATGGATGTTCGTGCATATGATGCACACGCACTCTTAAAATGGACACTTATTGATGTATCCGAAATGCACACGTGTGGTCGCATTATTGTTATTATTTTTATTAAATTATATATAGATATAATTTATGTATATGTATAGTGTATGTGAGTGAAACCCATGGTCAGACCTTGGGTTTTCTTTCTTAAATACTTAAAAAAAAAAAAAGAGGGGATAAGAAAGTGGATGCACTTGGTCAGCAATAGTTGCTGACCATGTGCAGGACTCGGTCACCAACTATTGCTGACCGTGTGCACACTTGCACGATCAGCAAACGTTTGCTGATCATGCAAAGCACACTTGCACGATCAGCAAACGGTTGCTGATCGTGCACAGCACACTACACGATCAGCAACTGTTTTGCTGATCGTGTGTGTGGTGCAGTCCACCACTAAATTTATATTCAATTCGCAAAAGTTGTAGAGATGATTTTTTTCATTCGGGGTGTGCAGTTTTTGAGAGTGAACGTAAGACAAAAAACTCTCACTTTTGTTCTTACGGTAGACCAAAAATTTGAGAGTTCCGAGAATTGATTCCACAATATTGCTAGCACTATTCAAGTGGTGATTCTCGCAAGTTCGTTCTTCCGTTCGTCGTACGATTGGTGGTGTGTCTGAACTAGAGGTCCGACATTTGTGGGACTCGAATTGAAGAACGTCTGAACCAACTCGTTTCAAGCACGCTTCAAGAGGTAATTCGTTTAACCCTCTTCGTTTCATATGATTTTGATTGAAACGCACGAACAACGCCTCTGGAGATACATGTATGGGTTTTTATTTCCGCTGCGTTTATATGTATTATTTGCCTATGCATGTTACGTGTATCCCAATAGAAGAGACCATAATCACCACGGCACTGAAGGACAAGAAGAACAAATGGAGATGAGGTACTCGGCATATAGTTGCCAAAGTTTACCATCGCGCGAAGCTGTTGCGGCGAGGCGGGGAGCTTATATAACTCATGTTTGGCTACTCTTGACGCGCACGGCTGGTAAGTACTCCCACACTCCCAAGGCCAAACCGCCAAAGAAACCAAAGGAAAGTGTTATGATGCACTTGTGAGTTATGTTAGAGAAGTCTCACATCGGAGAATTGATATGGTGTTGAGCAGTTAATATATTCTAGTTGACCCATAACTCATTGGCTTAAGCTTTTGAGTGAAGGTGGGTCCAATTGGATATATTGACGGGCTCGGACTTGGGCTTCCTCTTGGCGATCTCCCTGGGTGAAGGTATCAGACTTCTGCTACGTGCTCCCAACAAATGGTATCAGAGCCGATGGTTGATTGGTGGGCCTCCTATTTAGTGAATATCTCAAGGAAGAAATCTCATGATTGAAGCTTGTTTTCGGTGGAAATTGCCATCATGGTTGGTCTGGCAAGAAGTGACCATGGACAGTTAGTCTGAGACGCAAGATGGAGACCATGGGTGATGCAATCCCAAGTTAGCAGTTGAAGACCATGGACAGTTGGTCTGTCACCAAGTTAGCAGTTGAAGACCATGGACAGTTGGTCTGAGACGCAAGATGGAGACCATGGGTGATGTAATCCCAAGTTAGAAGTTGTTGTTGGTTGATTGAGGTGCATAGTTGCGGGTGCGCATTACAATCACTTAGAGATTCAACTTGAGATAAGTTGATGCGAAAGGATACTTGAATTAAGGGGGAGCAAATTTAACACTGGAGCTCACACGTGATGGTGAGATTGTTAGGATGCACGAGTGAGTTGTGTTAGAGAAGTCCCGCATCGGAGAATTGATGTGATGTTGAGCAGTTAATATATTCTAGTAGGCCCACAACTCATTGGTTAAGCTTTTGAGTAAATGTGGGTTCAACTGGATATGTTGACGGACTCAAACTTGGGCTCCCTTTTGGCGATCTGCTGCGTGCTCCCAACAGAAAGTCCTAGGATGAATTTCCAGAAAGGATTTACATACTACTCATCTTGGAAGAGGCCGAGGTGAGCTTTCGGACTTAACAATCCCTCAGCTTCCGTTTTCGGAAGGTCGCGACAGGTTTCAATAAGCCTCCCGACTTCATGATTTTTCTCCATGTACCGAGTAATGTCTTTCTTAATATCAGCAGCCCAAACACTATTGTTCTTCAAGAGATAGCATGTGACGTCCCGAAATTTCAAGGTCTATCAAATGAATAATATTGGGATTTTTGGAATTGAGTGACATTTATCGGACGCGAAATCGTTCAATATGGAGGACATTGATTGTCGATTGAAGCGTAGTTAATTGTAGTTCGATTAGTTTAGTCGCGCTGTAGATAATTCTCGCCGAATTCCTTCGCGCCCGAGCCTAACCCTGAACCAAATATCCTGAACCAGTCCTGAATTATCAGATTACCGAAATACCCTCAAATATTATTCATATACGCTAGAAACAATTAATACCGAATGACCGTGGGACCCACCTCATTAATGGCAAGTCAAATCTTGCTTTTTGACCTTTGGAATTTACCAAAATGCCCTTTGACCTTGGAAAAGACCAAAATGCCCCTCAAGAGCATTTTCTCTCTCTTGACATTCTCTCTCTCTCCCTTTTTGGACTTCACGGCAGCACCACCACCATCACCCTCACGTACACTCCATCTCCATCTTCTCCACTTGAACTTCACCATCTTCATCTTCTTCTTGGCTTGAACCTAGCCGCCACCGCCGTTCACCGGACCGCCACTCGACCGCCCGCCGAATCGCCACCTCACAGAACCACCATCCTCCGCCCGAGTCACCCGTCGCCCGAGCCACCGCCGTCCGCCCAAAAATCAGCAAACCCGAGAGCCCGTCAATCCCGTTTTTCAGCGCGCGCCCGACTTGGAATCGCTCATTTGAGCTCGTCCGGAGGGCGAATCGAGCTCCGTTTTCGCCTACGCGACCGTAAGATCAAGGAATACGAGGATCTGAGGACTGTTTGTCCAGGAAGTGGCTGGAATTTCGTGGGTTTGGTCAGAACAGAGGCTGGTCGTGGAGAACCGGCGCGTTCCGCCTCGTTTCAAGCTCCGCCGAGCTTGCCGTTCGCTCACCGTGACCGTCGTCGTCGTTTGGCCGCGAGAACAGCTGCTGTCCAGCCGTCGTTCATCGTCGTCCGGGTGTCGCCTTCGAAAACCGACACCGTGGTTGCGTCCGAAGCGTCGAGAGGAGTCCGTAGGACCGTTCGCCGGAATTTTCCGCCGGACCGCCGCCGCCGCCGCCGCTCATCGCCGGTTGCCGCCGATCGTCGCCGCCAGTTGTCGAGTGAGTTAACCCCTAATCCCTGATTAGGCTGTTGATTGCACTTAGGTTTAGTTTAATTAAGTAACGATAAATAGATTAATTAGTTACCGTAGTAACTGAATAGTTACTGTAGTTTAATTAGTTACCATGGTTAGACTATTTAGTTACTGTGGTTAGTTGGAATTACCGTGGTTAGGTAGAATAGTTACCATAGGTAATTGCCTGCTTTGTGGTAATTAATTAGATTGGATTTATAACTGCTGTGGAGATAAATAGTCCGGATTCGGATATTTATCGGTGGATGAATAGTGAATGTATGATCACTGATTGATTGACTGTTTGATGGCTTGAGTGTGGATTGCGCATTTTTGCTGAATGATCCCACTTGTTTTAAATGCCATGTTTAAATAAATTTTTAAACGTCCGTGTGATCAATTGTGGTTTTGAGTACGAAAATGGCCGAGGGCCGAGTTGAACATGAAAATGGCCTTGAGCCGAGTTTTGAGCATGATTGAGTTTGCATTGGCTAAATGCGACGATATGAATTGGCCTGGTTGCTTGTGTTATTGTGTGGTCACACGATGAATAAACGTCACCCTAAAGTAACTGGGGACGTAGACGGTACCCGGGGTAACTCGGATCCGTGGCTTGATAAGTTCGTGCCGGCGGGAGTTCGGAATTCCATGACCTATCGGAAGCCTGATAAGTTCGTGCCGGCGGGAGTTCGGAATCCCACGACTTATCGGAAGCCTGGCAGTTCGTATCGGCGGGAGTTCGGAATACTACGATTGTTTCAGAAGCCGGTCGCAGCTAGTGATGGGCCGAAGTCCATATTGGAATCCTAATATGCTTGCCTTAGGGGTCTTGAGGGGCTATTAGTTGCCGTCGCCGTGAACGTTGTGGGACGACGCCCGGTATAACCGGAAGAGTACTAGCAGTGAGGCTGTACTATAGCGAGAGTGGGGCGACTCTTGCAGTAATAACTGGAACACGCATGTTGCATAGTGTCTGAGTGCTTGAATGCCTGAGTGATTGACGTGTGTTCTAGTTGTATACCTTGACCTGTTGTGTTTGAATGCCATGAGATATTTGTTGTGTGGCCGAAGGCAAGGTGAGTTGTGTGTGGTTGTTTATTGGCCGTGTTGCTGCTTGGTATTGTAAGTTAGGTTGCTTTAGTGAATCAACGTCCTAATCGAACTTAGGCGTTGACTCATTGAGATGTATATCTCATTCGCTGTGGCTGATCGCCGTTCAGGTTTTCGTAATGGCGTGCCAGTAGCCCAGGGTGCGAGTTGAGCTGCGAAGGAGCTTTTGGAAGTTTATCGTGTATGATAGTTGGTAGTGGTGGTAGTAGACCCTTAGCCTTGCCTGGTATCTTTTTGCGAGGCATAGGAAACAGCCCGGAGATGGGTTTGTAGATCTGCACGTTTCCCTGTTAGGCTAAATGAGGATAAATAAAATGGTGGTGGTGTTGTTGTATCTCCTACTTGTCTATCCCTGTTTGATTACTTGTTTGGGATTTTATGTCCCTTCCGTATGCGTATAATTGAATGATAAAAAAAAAGTAAATGGGTCGATGATGTGCCTGGGAAATCATCATTTGACTTGACGTTTGGAAGGGATGATCGCGTACCTGAGGGTCTGGGCGTGACATCCCCGTTTTGGTATCAGAGCGTGGTTTGTGGAGTTATAAGGTGCGTTGGGTTTGGGATAGTCAATAGGATTGAAACCCTATGCTTGTGTTTGTTGTTTGATTGCTGTTTTAGTAGTAAACCTGAGTTCTCATTACGTGTTGCTTTGGGCGAGCAGGAGTCCTTATGGTCCTACAGGATGAGCAACCGTAGCCGGAGAGTGCCCCGAGGTAGGGCAACTCAGGTGGATCCCGATATGGAGAGGGATCGTGTTCCGGGAGTACCCACGGAAAGGGTTGCTCCAGTTATTCCGGAAGCGGTTGAGAACCGCGTTCCAGTAGCTCGCAGAGGCCGAGGAAGGGCCGTCCGAGCAAGACCCAGAGTGGGTAGGGTGGACGAACAGGAAATGCCCAGAGAAGGGGCAGTTATTAGATATCCTAGAGTGGACGGGATCCTGCAAGCATTGGAGGCTATGGGAGGCCTGATGGGGCAGCAAATGAGGAACCAAGCTACTGCTGTCGCCCCACAGGAGAATCCGTTAGCTGAGAACGGAGTTGGAATGCCGCAGACGCATAGGCTGGTGGAGCAGTTTCTGAAGCTCAAGCCACCGAAGTTTTCTGGAGCAAGTGACCCTGAGGCTGCAACCTCGTGGATCGAGGAGCTGGAGAAAGTGTTCGCCTTGCTAAGGTGCTCGGAGGAGGAGAAAGTAACGCTGGCCATTTACCAACTGCAAGGTAACGCTAGCTCGTGGTGGAAGACCACGCAAGGAAGAGCTTTCCCGGAAGGTGTAGTCCCGGTGTGGAATGGATTTGTGGATGCCTTCAATGGGAAGTATTTCTCAGACTGTGCGCGAGAGCAGAAGATGAATGAATTCCTTCGCCTGCGCCAGAACTAGCTGTCAGTGGATCAGTACGAGGCAAAGTTTGCCGAGTTGTCCAAATATGAGCCAAGGATGATCGAAGACCCTGTGGATAGGGCAAGAAGGTTCAGAGACGGGCTGAAGCCCGAGATTAAGAGTGTTCTAGTGCCGCTGAATCTGAAAGACTACAATGAGCTGTATGAGAGAGCTCAGTTGGTAGAAAGGGATGTTGCTGAAAGAGCAGCCGCATCTGGATCGCGGTGTGCTCCTGCAGCAAGAGATAACCGCAGATTCGGCAAAGGACCAATGGTGGGAAGCAGGTTCTCAATCCCGCCCAATCGAAGGAATGCTGTTGGGAAGCCTACGTATCACCCCAATGGTGTGTGTCAGCTTTGTAAGAGGAAACATGGATCAGCCCTATGCCTTGGAAGGACAGGTGCTTGTTATGGTTGTGGTCAACATGGCCACCAAGTTAAAGACTGCCCGTAGAGACAGATGGGAAGGCAGATGCCGATGCAGCAGGGAGGACAGATGCGAGGGAACGCCCCGCATGACAACCTAAATCAACCTCGCTAAAGAATAGTGTATTGTCTACGGTAGGATGTTCTGGTTGTAAGTTAGTTATAGGGGTTGCGAGAAAAAAAAAATAGACTGGAACTTTGGTTATGTATTGAATATAAGTTTGAACTCGTGTTGTCTTCTAATGGTTTTGGTTATCAACTTTTATTAATGGCCCTGAGTAGTGATATGATAGAGATTTGCAATGCAATTCAGTTTAACCCGTTGGAGGGGGTTAGTTTTGAGTTTGTTGAGAATTGAGAAGGAATCTCAGCTCCCTTAAATTCGTCACTAGAGGCGACTCGTTTATGGGATAGTAGTTGTCAAGGCTAGTTGGTAACTGTAATTAAACTATTGATTGAGGAACCAAGGATGGAGGACATCATAGTGGTGAGTGATTTTTCCGATGTCTTTCCGCAAGAATTACTAGGGGATTGGTAGTAGCTTAGGCTACTTGTTAGATGAGAAGTTTGTCGATCAATGCATAGGTTTGATGATTTCTCTGCCTTGAGGATATTGTATAGTGATTGACAGGGGAATGGATGATAAGTCGGAATGAGGACGACTTATTGATAGACTTGAATTATGAATTCTGATGGTTAGTCCTGTGTAACAGATTGTGGATATGGAATTGCGATGGTTTGGTATCTAAGGATTATAGGCTTGAATCTATATCAAATCTTGATGGTTTTAGATATCGATTGTTATCGAAGGGCCCTGGATGAAGGTGTGAGGTTCGCAAGGAAGCGAACAGTAACCTTGGATTATGGGCTGGCTAGATTGCATGATCATGGGTCTATTGTGAAAGGCGACAAGAAAGGGTTACATAGTCTGATCTAAGTACCTAATCCTTGATATGATGGTCGCATGTGGTATTTGAATGCTCAGTTTGAGATAAGAAATCGATATTGTGAAGGCATGTGAGATATGAGGTTCGTAGGGAAGCGAATGATGATTGTGAAGTGCTAAGTGTGGATTGAGCTTGTGCTTGGTGGTTTAGATATCAACTTTGGATGAAGGGCCAATCTAATTGCATGATTATGATCTTGTTGTGGACAGCGACCAGGAAAGAGTGCTCTAGGTTGATTTTAAGTATCTGATCTTTGATGCAATGGTCGCTTATGATGCTAGAATGTTCAGGTAAAGGCGAGAACTGTGGTTACGGAATGTAAGTGGTATGTGATACGAGTTTGGAAGTGGAGGTTACTCATGCATTACACCAATTGGTTGCATTATAAATGAAAGTTTGAGAGCGTACATGCATAAGCATATCATCGTTTTGTCAGACTTGATAAACCGTCGCTTGGTATGGGACAAGCTGTACGGGATGCCTATAAACCGTAGTGAGACATGGTATGTGACGTGTTGAACGCGACCTTCTTAGTAGGTGCTTAACTTGGGGACGAACCAGACGAAAGCTGGTGGACCTGTAACGACCCGGTCTGACGAGGGCGGGGAGTGATCGCTGGAGCAGAGAGACTCGGACAAAGTGCGGCCCCTGACAGGCTTCTAAGATGGCGATGGGGACAGGAATGAACCAAGCCACACATTGAAAAGTGGGTCTAGGCATTGTGCTGAGTCTGACTAGTTTTAAAAGTTGCATCATCTTATTTAAAGTGCATGGCATAGCATTACATTTTGGTGAGCGAAGTGGTGAATGAAAGGATGAGTGGATTAAGATGCCGTGTATGAGAAATGCTTGAATGCCTGGTGGGAAGTTGGTGAAAGTCTGTTGTGATACCTCCGAGGTTGTTGTCAGAGAAGATCTCGTCTGTGTGAGGGATGTGTTGTTTGTGTGTGCCTGCAGTGATGTGTCCTGCAGAGGTCTAGATTGCGCCACGGAATGCCTGGAGGTTGATTCCCAGAGATCCGAGGATTGCGTCAAACATGTTTGAAATTGTGTTATATGTGAAGACCGTAACCAACAGAATCCTAGGCATGGCATGTGACTTTGGCATCAAGAAAGAGCAGGGATGTGTTACGTCCTGAGTGATTATGGACGCACTGTTTGGTGAAATGAGATAGACATTATGGTCTTGAATGAAGACATGTAGATTGGCGAGTGAGAAACGAGCTTGAATTGTCCATAGAAAATTGTTAATGGACCGCAGGCTGGTATAGCTAGATAGATCTGTGAGTATTAGGATCAATGAAAACCCCTTTAAATGGCATGAAAGCGGACATAGCCAAGCACGTGGCGAAGTGTTTAATACGCCGGCAAGTGAAGGCGCAGTATTGTAAGGCTAGTGGATTGCTGCGACCGCTTGAAATTCCAGAGTGGAAATGGAAGCATATCACGATGGACTTCGTGGTGGGGTTGCAAAGAAATTATAGAGGCAATGATTTAATTTGGGTCATGGTGGATAGACTGATGAAGTCTGCGTATTTCATCGCCGTGCAAAAGGACTTTGCATTGGATAGGTATGCTGATTGTACGTGCGATAGATAGTACATCTTCATGAAGTGCCAGTGACGATCACATCGGATCGTGATCCAAGATTCACTATCACCTTTTGGAAAAGCTTGCAGACTGCGTTGGGAACAAAGCTGCAGTGTAGTACTGCTTATCATCCGCAAACGGATGGCCTAACTGAAAGGACGATTCAGACGCTTGAGGACATGTTGCGAGCATGCGTATTGGATTTTTAGGGTAGTTGGGAAGAACAGCTTCATTTGGTCGAGTTCGCCTACAACAACAGTTATCAACAAAATATTAAGATGGCACCGTTTAAAGCATTGTATGGGAAACCTTGCAGAATGCCAGTTTGTTGAGATGAGGTCGGTGAAAGGAAAATCACTGGTCCTGAACTGGTGCAACAGCCATTGGATACTGTCAAGGTTGTCAGAGAAAGGCTTAGGACAGCCCAGAGCCATCAGAAGAGTTATGTGGATAAGCGTCGTAGACCGCTGGAGTTTCAAGTAGGCGAGCATGTCTTTTTAAAGGTGTCGCCTATGAGAGGGACGTCTCGTTTAGGCAAGAAGGGAAAGTTGAGCCCGAGATATGTTGGGTCGTTTGAGATCTTAGAGCGGATTGGAAATCTGGCTTATCGTCTCGCGTTGCCACCGAGACTTACTCAGGTACATGACGTATTCAATGTATCGATGTTGAGAAAGTATGAGCCCGATCCAACTCATGTGCTGAGTTTTGAAGTGGACAAGCGGGTGCCGTCCGGAGAACGTCCGATGAGAATCGAGGATAGAAAAGAGCAAGTGTTGCAGACCAAGACAATCCCTTTAGTTAAGGTGATTTGGCAACATCATGGAACAGAGGGTGCAACTTGGGAGAGTGAAGAGTCAATGAAGAGTAGGTAACCTTTTCTTTTGAGGTGGTGTATTGTTTTAATTTCGGGGACGAAATTTCCCAAGGGGGGAAGAGTTGTGACGTCCCGAAATTTCAAGGTCTATCAAATGAATAATATTGGGATTTTTGGAATTGAGTGACATTTATCGGATGCGGAATCGTTCAATCTGGAGGACGTTGATTGTCGATTGAAGCGTAGTTAATTGTAGTTCGATTAGTTTAGTCGCGCCATAGATAATTCTCGCCGAATTCCTTCGCGCCCGAGCCTAACCCTGAACCAAATATCCTGAACCAGTCCTGAATTATCAGATTACCGAAATACCCTCAAATATTATTCATATACGCCAGAAACAATTAATACCGAATGACCGTGGGACCCACCTCATTAATGGCAAGTCCAATCTTGCTTTTTTACCTTTGAAATTTACCAAAATGCCCATTGACCTTGGAAATGACCAAAATGCCCCTCAAGAGCATTTTCTCTCTCTTGACATTCTCTCTCTCTCTTCTCTCTCTCCCTTTTTGGACTTCACGGCAGCACCACCACCATCACCCTCACGTACACTCCATCTCCATCTTCTCCACTTGAACTTCACCATCTTCATCTTCTTCTTGGCTTGAACCTAGCCGCTACCGCCGTTCACCGGACCGCCGCTCAACCGCCCGCCGAATCGCCACCGTTCGCCATCTCACAGAACCACCATCCTCCGCCCGAGTCACCCGTCGCCCGAGCCACCGCTGTCCGCCCAAAAATCAGCAAACCCGAGAGCCCGTCAATCCCGTTTTTCAGCGCACGCCCAACTTGGAATCGCTCGTTTGAGCTCGTCCAGAGGGCGAATCGAGCTCCGTTTTCGCCTACGCGACCGTAAGATCAAGGACTACGAGGATCTAAGGACTGTTTGTCCAGGAAGTGGCTGGAATTTCGTGGGTTTGGTCAGAACAGAGGCTGGTCGTGGAGAACCGGCGCGTTCCGCCTCGTTTCAAGCTCCGCCGAGCTTGCCGTTCGCTCACCGTGACCGTCGTCGTCGTTTGGTCGCGAGAACAGCTGCTGTCCAGCCTTCGTTCATCATCGTCCGGGTGTCGCCTTCGAAAACCGACACCGTGGTTGCGTCCGAAGCGTCGAGAGGAGTCCGTAGGACCGTTCGCCGGAATTTTCCGCCGGACCGCCGCCGCCGCCGCCGCTCATCGCCGGTTGCCGCCGATCGTCGCCGCCAGTTGTCGAGTGAGTTAACCCCTAATCCCTGATTAGGCTGTTGATTGCACTTAGGTTTAGTTTAATTAAGTAACGGTAAATAGATTAATTAGTTACTGTAGTAACTGAATAGTTACTGTAGTTTAATTAGTTAACATGGTTAGTTTAATTAGTTACCATGGTTAGACTATTTAGTTACTGTGGTTAGTTGGAATTACCGTGGTTAGGTAGAATAGTTACCATAGGTAATTGCCTGCTTTGTGGTAATTAATTAGATTGGATTTATAACTGCTGTGGAGATAAATAGTCCGGATTCGGATATTTATCGATGGATGAATAGTGAATGTATGATCACTGATTGATTGACTGTTTGATGGCTTGAGTGTGGATTGCGCATTTTTGCTGAATGATCCCGCTTGTTTTAAATGCCATGTTTAAATAAATTTTTAAACGTCCGTGTGACCAATTGTGGTTTTGAGCATGAAAATGGCCGAGGGCCGAGTTGAACATGAAAATGGCCTTGAGCCGAGTTTTGAGCATGATTGAGTTTGCATTGGCTAAATGCGACGACATGAATTGGCCTGGTTGCCTGTGTTATTGTGTGGTCACACGATGAATAAACGTCACCCTAAAGTAACTGGGGACGTAGACGGTACCCGGGGTAACTCGGATCCGTGGCTTGATAAGTTCGTGTCGGCGGGAGTTCGGAATTCCACGACCTATCGGAAGCCTGATAAGTTCGTGCCGGCGGGAGTTCGGAATCCCACGACTTATCGGAAGCCTGGCAGTTCGTACCGGCGGGAGTTCGGAATACTTCGATTGTTTCAGAAGCCGGTCGCAGCTAGTGATGGGCCGAAGTCCATATTGGAATCCTAATATGCTTGCCTTAGGGGTCTTGAGGGGCTATTAGTTGCCGTCGCCGTGAACGTTGTGGGATGACGCCCGGTATAACCGGAAGAGTACTAGCAGTGAGGCTGTACTATAGCGAGAGTGGGGCGACTCTTGCAGTAATAACTGGAACACGCATGTTGCATAGTGTCTGAGTACTTGAATGCCTGAGTGATTGACGTGTGTTCTAGTTGTATACCTTGACCTGTTGTGTTTGAATGCCATGAGATATTTATTGTGTGGCCGAAGGCAAGGTGAGTTGTGTGTGGTTGTTTATTGGCCGTGTTGCTGCTTGGTATTGTAAGTTAGGTTGCTTCAGTGAATCAACGTCCTAATCGGACTTAGGCGTTGACTCATTGAGATGTATATCTCATTCGTTGTGGCTGATCGCCGTTCAGGTTTTCGTAATGGCGTGCCAGTAGCCCGGGGTGCGAGTTGAGCTGCGAAGGAGCTTTTGGAAGTTTATCGTGTATGATAGTTGGTAGTGGTGGTAGTAGACCCTTAGCCTTGCCTGGTATCTTTTTGCGAGGCATAGGAAACAGCCCTGGAGATGGGTTTGTAGATCTGCACGTTTCCCTGTTGGGCTAAATGAGGATAAATAAAATGGTGGTGGTGTTGTTGTATCTCCTACTTGTCTATCCCTATTTCATTACTTGTTTGGGATTTTATGTCGCTTCCGTATGCGTATAATTGAATGATAAAAAGAAAAAGTAAATGGGTCGATGATGTGCCTGGGAAATCATCCTTTGACCTGACGTTTGGAAGGGATGATCGCGTACCTAAGGGTCTGGGCGTGACATAGCATCTTGATCAGACTAACCGAAAGAGAGCCTGATTGCAATACGAGGTGCCATAAAGAGTTCAGCACATCTTCTAAGTTATATTTCTGAAATCCAATTAAATATTTAACTAAGATATTGGTAGAATAGTACTGTTTGTAAGATTAATATTAGCAGAGGAAATTACGCCGAACTTTTAATTGTACAATTAAGCCACCTCATCATAGTTTTCTTAATTTAGTTGATTTCGTAAGTTCAGATAGGGGGCCTCGGGAGTAGATTTTCAAAACACGAAGGCTTTGCGGAAAATTAGCTATTGAAAAATATTATCTCGTATTCTGTCATCTTGGCATTCTTAGGAAAGGAGTCGACAAAACATTATTTTCATTGTATCTACATACGATTTATGCTTTTAAAAGATTGTCATTTTCAAGGATCTAACTTGACCTCCACAGTTGCTAGGACAATCGTTCTCGAAAGAAATCGAGACCTTGGGGTCAGATCGCCTGAACCTAGGACGCGAGGGGACTTGACATGAGATCACAGTGCCCTAACCAGTGCCCCGGATGCTTGGACCATAGCACCTAGACTTTGGAGACTGGCGCGATACTCGAACATCTAGGGCCACGAGTCCTTGGAGGAATCTCATGTCCGACCCCTGGGATCTTGAGGCCGGGGCTCAGGATCCGGGTCTGGGTGCCCGGATCCGATGTGCAAGGATCAAGGTCCCGAGATCACGCACGGGACCTAGGTTTATTCGTCTTAAACACGGTCTAAGTTTTCCGAAACCAAACTTCCAATAATGATTTTTTGGTCATTTGAAAAATCCTACCAAACTCAAGAAATTAAACCATTTTTCCTGGAAATAATTTCGGTACAAAATCTTTGCCAGTTCTGTCAATCTTTCCGGGAAATAAAACGGACCTGAAGTATTCCTGCAATTTCATCAAGGCCCGAGGTTAGTGTTTTGCCTAATCCCGGGTTACCTTAAAGATAGACGCGGAAGCTTCAGACATGGTTATGTAAACCATTAGGCCAAACAAAAGAGAAAAAAAGCCTCCGACGAAAGTTGCAAGCAAATAATCATATTCCCATTTCTTTTGTCCTTTTTCTTCCCATGCATTTCTTCTTTTTTTTCACTTAGGTTCCACCCCAATGTTAAGAGATATGTTTAGGAGGTTGTAGGAGATTTTGTATTTTTCACTTGATTAGTTCTGATTGATTAGAATTGATATTGCTAGATAGTTATCCTGTAAAGCTTATAAATAGGTTCATGTACTCGTCATATAAGAGTTATAAGCTCTGTGAATAGTAGGGATTGTGAAGTGAATGATCTTAATTGAAACAAATAAGAATTTGAAGTCGTGTGATGCACAGAGGGATCCTTGGAATTTCTGTGATGTGGAGAAATGATGATTAATGTAAAAGGAAAACTAAAAAATGAAAAATGATGATTACAGAGAGTGGCAGCTGAAGAGGGATTGATTCCTAGTATACCTAGATCCTAAGTCTCTTTCAATTTGCTTGTGTTTTACTTTTAGCAAATGTATTTTCATTGTTTTGATAAGATCGTTTGAGTATTATTTTGCTTAAAATTATTTTTTTTGTTCTCTGGAATTATGTTTTTTTTTCAAATTAAATAGATGTATGCAAACGGGACTTGAAAAATAATTCTTGTAACAACACAATTTATCTTCAGCGACAAATAGATTAGACATTGATATTATTACAAAAGAAAATCATAACTATCACTAGGAGTGATGTTGCCTAACCACTTGCTGATTGAGTCAAATAGATTTAATTTAATTTTTAACTAATGTTTTTCAAACTCAAGTTGCTTATAGACAGATATGATTATCAAGTACCTGCACATTGTTTTGCTAATATTGTTTAAAGGGCTAAATACCACGAAGAACCCCAAATTGGTACACCACAAATTTACAACAACTAGTTTATTGACAACAAAAAACTCAAGCTGGTACACTAGTAACAAATTTAGTCCAAACTAATTTTTTTACTACCAAAAACCTCAAACTGATACATCTTTAATAAACTTATCCTCCGTTAGTTTCTGTTAAATTGAGTTAATATCACGAAAAATTCAAAATGGGTACATCTATGACAGATGGAGGGTAAAAAACCTAAACTGGTACATCCGTCAACTGCCATGTGTCATGCAACTCAGCAATTTAGCGTTAAAATTTAGCAGAGGGTGAATTTGTGACAGGTGTACCAGCTTGAGGTTTTTGGCGGTCAAAAAATTAATTTGGGATAATTTTGTCACATATGTACTGATTTGGATTTTTCGTGATATTAAACCTTCTTTGAATATAGTTTCACATTATTCGCTTAGATAACATAGATTGTTATCTTTTTTCTTGCAAATATTAGAAATATGCAAAGAGGAGTTAGGAAATAGGGAAATCACCAAAGACACGGTTGAGTTTTCGCCCTAGGACAGAAAACATATATCTATTTTAAAACCACAAGTTACTTACCTCCCCCCAACTAAAATGAATGAAATACCCTCCCTTATTTATAAGGCTCACATCTCAATTCATATCTACCAAGGCCTTCCACGTTGCCGGCCAACCACCTCCACCGTCGCAGACCGCTCTGCCACCACCAAGCAGCCGCCCTTTGTCGCGCCAATCTCCGTCCCTCTTGTCGTCAGCGGTAGCTCCCCTCATCATGCGCCACTGTCACCCTCCCATTCTTCCCCCTCCCCCTCTGCTCCACTGCAAAACATAAGAAGCACAAAACGTCTTAATCTATCTAAGAAATTAAGAACAATAATTAAATTAACTTAATGGAGCGTATATATAGTCAAATTAGTGTCGTTTCTAGAATTTCTTATACAAATAATTAATGAATAAGTATATTGAAACTCCTAAAACTTGTCACGAAAGTACAAATGAGTCATAAAACTTTTAAAAAGTGCAATCAAGTCCTAAAACTTGTCAAAAAAGTGTAATTGAGTCCTAAAACTTTCAAAAAGTACTATCAAGTCCTAACTTGTCATGAAAGAGCAATCAAGTCACTAAAATTTTCAAAAAGTGCAATCAATAGAAGAATTGATTGGATAAATATGATAAGTTTTAGGACTTGATTGTACTTTTTGAAAGTTGTAAGACTCGAATGTACTTTCGTGACAAGTTTTAGGACTTATTTATACTTTCATGACAAGTTTTAGGACTCCTAGTGTGCTTATCCCAGCCATATAACTTTAAATGAAGTTATACTCTTATTATTAAAGAGATCATACCGTAAGATATACTTAAATGTGACTAGTGTGATATTTACAAATACCAAAGAATAAAAAGTGGGAAAACAAAAAATATTTCACTTTTGGTCGGTTTAAGAAACGGATCAAGGATTTGTGGCGACTTTTATCCAAAATAAATTTAAGACTAAATTGTTTTAAAATTGAGTGCAAGAACCACGTGCTATCCCCCTTCGAGAATTCATCCGAGGAACAATGCCAAGTCCGAAAATCGCATACCTGATTGGTCGCTAGCGAAAGCCCAACAGAAGAGCAACGGAATCGCAGATTAAAGTTACAAGTAAAATAATCAATTCTCTTCTTTTCTCTTCAGAACTGAAAACAGACACACTCGGCGCCATTTCTGTGATCAGCAAGCATCTAGTTCGTCAGAATCTTGGGAGTAAGTTGCACAGCATCGTCAGGTTTTTCGGTTTCTTGCCAGGCTCCTTTCTTCTTCCTTTGGTCTTCCAGGAAACTTTATGACCTTGTCATTAGTTTCTGTTGTGTCGATGATCTCGTATCGGATTTTTGGGAAATGCATTGAATGGATGAAACAAGAAGTTTAGAGATTTATTGTTTAAATCTGTAGAACGAGTCCAACATGGTGGTTTATGGCTTTATGCATTTTCTTCTTTTACTTATTTGGCTTGCATTGTGGTTTTTCTGACAGAGAGAACAGCAGAAGGCCTCACATCCCCATGAAATTGTTCAATCTGTTTTCATCACTAGTCGGTAATCTAGAGACACCGGTGACAGTTTTGTGGGAAGCATGGGGCATCCAATTCCTGGTTAACGTGGGTCTCGCTTGCCAGATCACCCTCGCCATGCTCGCCGAACGCCGGAGGCACATGACCTCGGTCGTTGTCAGAGGCCTCATCTTGGCCGCCTACTTTCTCTCTTCTTCCGTTGCAACCGTTGCCCTGAGCAAGCTGATCGGTGTCCAGACCAACTATCCCGATCGACTGGACTACATTTCCGAGCTCAAGGGGTAGTTGGCGCCCTTGCTCTTGATGCACCTCGGGTACCCCGACTCAACAATTGCCTACTCGGTTGAGGACAGCCAGCTCGGCATCCGGGGGGCGCTGAATCTCGGGGTCGGTTTCGTCCTCTGGATCCTGATTAGTGTTAGGATCGGCGCACAATAACACTAAGTAAAGCGTAAAAGTAGAGAGAAATAGAAATCGAGACACGAAATTTTATCCTGATTCACCCTTAAACTAACGCTACGTCCAGCAGAGAATTCCACTATAATTAGCACATCGCACCTCTTGTTACATCCTTCAATTACAAGAGAAAAAGAGTATATATAGTAGCAGCTATTCATGAGCCCTAACCCAAACTACTAATTAAAAAATATTGGTTTAAATCGTAAAAACCCTATAATGTCCAGGGGGCGCTGCCTCCTTGAGACCCCCGTCGAGGTGGCATCCACGTGCTTTCTTGTTGTTGGGGAGTATGAACCACACCCCCAACATTTAGCAGCTAGAGCTTCTCGTGCCACGTTGTGTTTTTGTACTTGCCCTTGTTCACCGTCGAGATCATTCGATCCAGGGAGATGGTTTGGGCCCTCAAGTCACTGTACTAGGAGAGATCTTCGTGTAATCGATTCCTTCCTTTTGAGTGAATCCTTGGACAACGAGTCTAGCTTTATATATCTCAATGTTGCCCAATGAGTCCAGCTTTATATATCTCAATGTTGCCCAATGAGTCCTTAGTTTTGAAGACCCATTTACAATCAATGGCCTTCGCACCATTGGGCAGCTCAACCAAATTTCAGACTTCGTTAGATGCCATAAAACTCATTTCTTCTTTCATGGCATTGTACCACAAGCTAGAATCGCCACAACTCATGGCTAGCGAAAACGTTTCAGGATCATTCTTCGCTCCAACATTATATGCAGATTCTTGTAGATACACAATATAATCACTAAGAATTGCTTATTTCTTCATTTTAGTAGATCTTATTGATGTTGCATCAATATTCTCCGGAGGAGCGTGTTGTTCTACTGGTTGTTCAACAATTTCTGGGAAAATGACACTTTTAGTATTAAAAGTTGTGTACGGAGATTACTTTGGTGCTAAAAGTTTCCGTCGGATCACTTTAGTGCTAAAAAATTTGAAAAATGATCACTTAAGTACCAACTCGCCGGAAATCCGACGTGGCACTTTTTTATTAATATATCACGCTGACGTGGCTCGCCGGAGGTCGACCGTGGCATTTTTTATTTAAAATAATTTGAAAATTAAGTTGAAAAATTTTAAAAAAAAGAAGCTAAAAATTAAAAAAAAATTCAAAAAAAAAAGGATCCCAAATCAGGCGGCGAGGGCTTGCTGTAACCCTCGTTGCCTGGTTCTAAAATTTTTTCCCTTTTTTTTTTAAATTTTAAGGTTTTTTGTTAAATTTTTAAGCTTATTTTTAATTTAATTTTTTTATTTTAAACGAATTTAAATTTTAGCTAATTTTTAAAATTGAATTTGATTTATTTTAAATTATTTTAAAGTGCAGAAGTCCACGTGGCAGCCCATGTGGACTTATTTTTTTTAAATGTCATTTTACATTAAAAATTTAATTATTAATGACACGCGGCACTTTTGGCCAGAAAATTTCGCCGAAGGCACCAAAGTGATCCTTTTGTCTCCGATTTGGCACTAAAGTGATCCTTTTGTCTTCGATTTGCCACTTAAGTGATCCGATTAAAACTTTTGTCACCAAAGTGATTTCCGTACATAACTTTTGGCTTCAAAAGTGTCTTTTTCCCACAATTTCTAGTAATTGTTGAAGAATTGGATCTACTGGATCAATATCAGCATGTTGTGGAATCTCAATGATTTTTTGTTCTACAGTCGGTTGGACTGGCAAGGCGTTATCAACAACAACCAATCTAGTACTTGAGGTGGAAGGTTAAGTATCCGAATGATCTATCTCAAAACCAAGGTCCCGGAATTGATCGCTCCCATTAATCAAGTCATTTCAAGAAACATAGGGCGCGTATGATAACCATTCTATTTCTCTATTTCTAATCCAAACTTGTTTCTGGAACAGGATTGGAACATAAATTCGTTTGGTAACGCAATTCAATTATTTCGTTTTGGGAACAAACTTTCGTTCTAGAAATAGATTTGAAAGAGAAATGAGAAGCTAAAAATTGTAGCTTCTCTATTCCAGAAACAGAAATGAGAAATAACTTACCAAAACCATTCGTTTTTTTTCTCAAGTCCTCGTTACACTCTCGCTATCGCCCTTCCTTTGTTGGTCGCCGCCCCCGCCGCCAACCCCCCTCCCCCCCACCGGCCTCCACCGGCTGTCCCCGCCCACCGCCAGCCATTGCCGACCCTCTCCGCCGGCCGCTGCAGCAATCACTATCGGCCGCCGCAGCCACAGCAGCAACCACCACCGTCACCACCACCGTTGGCCTCCCTCGCCACCACCGTTGGCCGCCGCCACCCACCGCCGACTGCAGCCAACTAACGACCCCACCACCGTAGGCCTACCTGCCACCGCCCACCACCGCCTTCTAAGTAAAAAATAAATAATTTTTTAATTTTTAAATAGTAAATAACATTTTCTAATAATAAAAATTATTTTTTTAAAGAAATTTAAAAAAATTGAAAATGAAGTAGAAATTTTTTATAGAAGATTTTGTGTTAATAATATTCCAGAAGTAGAAATTTTCAATCGTTATCAAACGGACTTCTGTTTCAGGAGCAAAAAATTTTATGTCGTTATCAAACACATTTTTTTGCTCAAAAACTCATCCAAAAACTAGAAATAGAATAGTTATCATGCGCGCCCTTAGCGTTTCTCGATTCCACATTCTAGTGATGTGAAATGGACAATAAAATATGTATCCCTTGGACTTCTCGGCATAGTCCTTGGATCCAACTTATTTTTCTTGTGGATTGTAGACTCTCACTACAGACGTGCATCCCAAATGCATACATGTTGCTAACTCGATTTCCAACCTTTGAATAAATAAAAAGGCACCTTTGGGGCAGCCTTGGTCGGAATTCGGTTCAATATGTACACTGTCATCTTAGGAGCTTCAGTCCACAAGGACTTAGGAATTTTGGAGCTGCCAAGCATACTCTGCACCATGTCCAATAAAGTTTGATTTCTTCTTTCTACTACACCATTTTGGTCCGGAGAACCAGGCATGTATATTGAGCCACTATCCCAAGCTCTTGAAGAAACTTTGCGAATGGACCAAGTGCTTGTCCATCTTCAGTGTATCTACCATAATATTCCCCACCTCTATTTGATCTCACGATCTTTATTTGCTTACTGCATTGTTTCACTACTTTGGTTTTAAATAGCTTAAAGGCATCTATTGCTCCGTACTTGTTATGAAGCAAGTAGAGATACATAAAACATGAGCAATCTTCTATGAAAGAGATGAAGTATTTCTGACCATACGAGTCCATATCCGGACTACAAACGTCAATACGTATGATTCTTAAATGATTGTACTCCTCTTGGCGCCTCTCTTTGATTTGTCGGTCTGCTTTCCCTTTATGCAGTCCATGCAAGTGTCATAATCAGGAGAATCCAAGGTACTGAGTACTTCATCATTTACCAATCGCTTAATTCTATATATGGCGATATGCCCAAATCTCCGGTGCCACGACATAGAAGAATCTTCATTCGCAACACATCGCTTTACACTAGCGTTATCATGAACAAATTATAAAATACATTGTCTTGCAAATTTATTTGAAAAGGACCATCAGACCACCGTATCATAAAAGGCATTGTCTATGGAGCTATGTCCAAATCTCCCGGCCGAGTCTCCTCGCTGGTGGTCCCCTATGCTTGGGCCCAGTCCCACAAAGGCCGGACATCTCATTCATTTATAATTCCATCGATTTTATTAGACCACCCAAGAACTTGACCAGATCGATCGGTTTAGTCCGATCCGTTCCTAGGACCAGGTGGTTCGATTTTCGATACCAGTAATTGGGAACTGGTCCGGTTCTTGAGTGGAACTGAACCAGATCGAGAACTGATCACCTCCATAAGAAATGGAAAAAAAAAAAAAGAGAGATAAAGAAATATAAGAAAAAGTGAGCCCATAAGCCCATCTTTTAAGCAAGGCCTCAGCCCATCTGAAGAGAACAAAAATGAAGCTTCTGCTGGTGGAGTCGTGAAGTGACGAAAAATAGAAAAGCTTCGAAGGAGAGAGAAAGACAGAGTACGTAGAAAAAAAAAATAGAAGGAAAGAAAGAGAAAGGGGTTTCTTGCATGCACGCTCAAGGAGTCTCGGCGAGTCAACAATTAACTCCATTGGCAACGTCCGGCAAGTACTCAACCCCTTTATTTGTTCAATCGAAGGAATTTTCGAAATTAGGGCACAGATTCGAGGTTTGGTCGATTTTGAGCTGCGGGTTCAATTGAGGAGTTGTCGGACTGCGTTTTTGTATAAGAGTGAAATTTTAGGGTGTTGTGAAGCCGTGGGATTTGACGAATCTTGAATTGGAGCTACGGTTTGTCTGGAGTGAATTTTTGAAGTAAAGTGCGCGTACTGCACAGTAGCGAACAGTACACTTCGGGGCTGAGTTTCATCTGTTTCTGGCTAATTTTTGAGTGGACTAAGTTGGGGGTCTTATAGTACATCAAAAGGTTTTTCTATAGACTATAAACTTGCTTGAAGTGGAGTTCAGAAGAGGAAGTTATGTCGCAAACGATTTCGGTGCGCAAGCTGTATATAGCGGATGACAATGGTTTTCCGTTATGGGCAAGCTTTGTGGTGGCTCGCAGGTGTCGTTTTATCGATGAATAAGCTTAGTTTAGCGAGCCGTTCGTTAGAATCTTGTTTTACTCAATTTTTGATACCGTTTTTCAATTATTTGATAGCAAGACAAGTGCGTCGGCTCGAGTAACCATCGTAGGTTGGTTTTCAGCTTTCTCAAGTGATTGGTGACATCTCTTCTTCAAATTTGTAAACTCATATTTTAAAGGCGATATGAATTAGATGCATTATGAGTTACGAAAATGCATTTTTATTACATAAAAATATGGATCGAGCATTTACTACTCTTCGGTCATTTGAGGATGGTTCGAGAAATGTGTTTGAGAGGTGTTGTGAAAGTTAATAAATATGTATTGCATTACGATGACTAAATCGCCACGTCAGGGATTTTCGGTAAGAATTTACCGAAATGACTATATTGAAATTACGGGCAAAGATTTAGGATTAAATTGTCAAAATTAAAAATTTTAGAATTGAATTTAACTAAAATATGAATAGGACTTTACTATATGTAACTTTTTAATTTACAGAGTAAATTTTGACAATGACTTTGGAACCTTATCAACTTGAACTCATTCTCTAAGTTTTCTGACGCCAAACCTCCAATAATGGTTTTTAGCTCATTCCTAACATCCTACCAAACACAAGGAAATTACAATGTTTTTTTTCTTGAAAACAGTTTACTTATATATTATTACTTAGTCATGTTACTTTTTTTGGAAAACAAACGGACCTGAAATCGGGCTTTTTTCGAAAAGGGGTCCAAAAAAAAAAATTACCGATTTGGGGTTGGTTTTGAAAAATTTACCAATTTGGGGTCGGTTCGGGGGTGGGACTACCGAACGGCGCCCGTTCGGCAGTCTTGGTGCCGAACTGGGCCCAGTTCGGCAGCCCACCTGCCGAACTGGGCCCAGTTCGGCAGCCCACCTGCCGAACTGGGCCCAATTCAGCAGCCCACCTGCCGAATTGGGCTCATTTTAGCACCCACTCTTATTTTTTTTACTTGTTTTTCAATTATTATATATTTATAACATTTAGTAAAATATAATTTTTATCTTTAAAGCTTATTTTTATAACATAATTAGTTGAAAATTTTATTAAGATATATAATTAATAAATAATTTAGTAAAAGAACGTGGTCTTCTGTTTCAACAAATAATTAATAAATATAATAATAATTAAAATATGAAGATGACATATCCAGATTAAAAGAACGTGGCTAACAATCCATGAGCTAAAAAAATCCAGCAAATCAATTTGAAACAAACAAAGTTTTATAGAAAATGAATAACTTGAACAATATTCTCCTAGAAATGATCGTTTGCATCACTTGAAATAATTAATGAAAAGTATTTCATTATCAGTAACGATTTATGTCTACATATTTTTGTGCACACTTCCAATTTATGGATAAAACTATGAAAAGGAAAAAGAAAAAGAGATATGAGCCTACACATTTAGTTATGCTAATTGATGTTGACATTTAAGCGGGATAAAAAAGCCTTTCTATTTTTTGCCTAATTAACGTAATAGTCAGTGTGCTAATAAATGTTAAGTGAGGTGGGAGGGAATGATGCTTTGTTTAATACGTGGTTCAATCATAAAGTTCAATTTTTATTTGTAAAGTGGATATGAAGTGTGAAATCACTTCATTCTCGGTCCCTTTTTGAAACGTATGTCACCCTTAATAAAGCAATCTATGCTACTGTTTGCTGGGAAAACTGAAATTATTTGTTGAAATAGAAGACCACGTTCTTTTACTAAATTATTTATTAATTATATATCTTAATAAAATTTTCAACTAATTATGTTATAAAAATAAGCTTTAAAGATAAAAATTATATTTTACTAAATGTTATAAATATAAAATAATTGAAAAACAAGTAAATAAAATAAGAGTAATGAGCCCAATTCGGCAGTTGGGCTGCCGAACTGGGCCCAGTTCGGCACCAAGATTGCCGAACGGGCTTTGTTCGGCATTCCCCCTCCCGAACCGACCCCAAATTGGTAAATTTTTGAAAATCAGCCCCAAATCGGTAAAAAAAAAATTTTTTGGACCCCTTTTCGAAAAAAGCCCCCTGAAATCTTCCTGCTGTTTCATCAAGACCCTAGGTCAGTGTTAGAGTAGGCCTATCATTTGTCTAATCCAAAAGCTAACGATGCAGGACAGAAGGAGGATCGCCTGTGACCTTAAAGATGGACACTCAAGCTTCAGACATGGTTATGTACTCATTAGGCCAACCAAACGAAAGAGGAAACGTGCCTCACACGAAAGTTGCAAGCAAATAATCAAATTCCCATGCCGCTTATTTTTTTTGCCATTCTCTCTTTGCCCTTATTATTCCCATGCCTTACTTTTCTTACATAATAATGGAAGGTGTTAGTCGCGAAAACGGCATTCTAGGAAAATCATAACTAGAATCTATAAACAAAATAATGGACAAAAAGGGATTTGTGCACCTGATTTGAAATCCATCATCGTTGATGCAAAATAACGATGATCCAAAGTTCAAGTGCTTCTCTTCTATCGCTCTATGTATCACTGGCTCGATGATACTACCCCTCACGACGTGAGTCTATATGCGCTTCAGGTGATTTGTGCATCAGGATTAAATAATGGACTTGAGCTCTATTTGTAAAGTTTTCAGCCAGATCCTATCATCATGGATTAGGCTCAACTCGGCCCACACTAGCCAGCTTCATATTAGACTAATTAAGAATCTCAAAGATTTATTAGACCAATCCTGTAAAACGGTAATTACAATCTTAATTAAAGTAGCTCACATTAGAAAAACTCTTATAGGAGGTCCCACGTACGTTCATTCCTGTCAAGTGTTGAGACACGAGCGCTCTGCTAGCGAGGAAAGTAAAGCACATATTCCACTCGTTTCCTTAACAATGTTTCTTGGGACAAATCTCTCTGTTGCTTTTCTGTGCAGAAAAAGTGAAGAGCCGGTTGGTGGCCTTGGGGAATCTGCAAAAAGAGAGAGGAAGAACCAATGATGAAGTGCAAAGCATAGTGTAATTAATCATAGTTATGAACATATGTGCAGCAAAAAGTGAAGGAAAGTCGCAAGCGCCAAGCAAGAATAAGCACTTTCTTATCCTCGTAATCACGTGTTACATACAATGTAACCAACATTATGAAAACTTTGGATGTTTTATTTATTAGTCGATAAAATGAGTGCTTGAGTTGGTCTCTGCAGTAAGAAGGGAATATTTCTGGGCGTAGCAACATAGTGGACAATACAAGTATATACTTAAGGCTTTCTTGATTGGTTGCTTTCGGGTTCGGAAACTCCCCGAGTTTCCGCAGTTGTGTGGAGATGGTGCTTGCCGGGTTCAAGTGAGGCGTCGCGGAAAAAGGTCCGTCACCAACAGCTCTCCCTCTTTCTTTCCGGTTTTCATTTGCGCACTTTGGTCGCGTTTTAGTTTTATTTTACTTGCTAGTCCTGATCCAGTATGCATATGCCATTGCGTAACCTTCTCAAAATACAGTATAATCTTTTGTCCAAGTTTGTGCAAGGAGTCTGATCATGCATAAACCAAGCCCCAACGCAGAACGTGCTAAAGGAATGTCGAATCGCTCATCTCGTGCCAGCTTGGACCAGATTTTATGCTAACAACATCGGAAGGAAAGTAGACGACTATTAACTAAATGCATTAACCTGAAGAAACTATCCATCTTACATCGTGTATCTGGCGACTAGTAACAGAATTGACAGAGAAGAAAGTAGGTGACAATTTGGGCCATTTCCTGCCGATAGACGCATTTGTCTAAACAAAAGCTTATGACAATTCTAACTATTTGAAATTGATCGAGCAGCAACACGCTCTATTCCTGATTGGGATCACTGTCGGTATGGGTGTCAAAACCGAACTAGAAAACCGAACCGAACTACTAACTGAACTGAACCAAATCGAAAATTTCGTGTGTTTTGATTCAGTTCGATTTTCGGTGCAAGTAATTGAAAAATAACCATTCTTTTGCTTAGTTCGATTATTTCGATTAGGTTCGGTTAACCAAACCGCACTGAAAATCTTCAAAATAACCATTTTTTTTTATTTTTCCTTTCTCTTTCTTTTCTTTTTTCCTTTTTTGGTGCAAAGGGCCGGCGGGGCCACCAACCACTGGCTGAGGGCTGGCAACCCCCACTGGCCCTTGGGCAAGGGCCGTGATGCCCTCGCCGGCCGTGGGCGACGCCAGATCTGGCGAGACGAGGGCATGGCAAGCCTTGGCCAGGCCCTTGCCGGCTTCAGAAGGGGCCACGACCCTCGCCGGCCCTCAGCCAGTGGCTGGTGGCTTCGCTGACTTTGAACGAAAAAAGGGAAAAAGAAATGAAATGCAAGAACGAGGAACCGAACTGAATTTTTGATTTGGTTGATATTCAGTTCAAGATGAGATTCGGTTCAGTTCACGTTTACACCCTAATGGTTCAGTGCGGTTCAATTTTCTTGAAAAACCGACCTAAACTGAATCATTGACATCCTAGTTACTGGACCATTACTAACCGTGGAAAGGGATAATGAATGCAGAGCAATCAGGAGCTTGAAGATGGACCTTCAGCTTGGATGTTCCGTTCCAGCTTAAGCTTGAAGATGACTGTTTCAGTCGTTTCACGTGTCTTCCGGAACTGTTGTTAGAATAAAGCGAAAAGACGAGAGGTTACTTCAATAATCGCTAAAGCTACATAAAGGGTGAAAGCCGAATGAGCTTGGACGATAATGTTGAAAGTCACAAGCAAATAATCAATTCTCTCATTCTTTGGTCCTTTCTGTTCTCCTGCACAAACTCATGAACACTTTAAGCAATCATAGGTTATAAAAGAACGTTTTACGTGGAACTGTTGTCACTCCTCTCTGAAAATGAAAGCAAAGTCTTCATTCATGCAGACATTCTGAATGATCTTCGTTTTCTTGGTTTCTTAACAGCTTTTGATCTCGGGAATCCTCCGGATAATTTTGTTCCATATGGGTACGGCATCACTTGCCTGAGAGGTCAGTGCTCTAGCTAGCTCAACTTAAGAGTGAGTTCGATGGTTGAAATTATTTTCCATGATATATTTGCGCCGAAATTCGTCTACTATTGGGAACAAATTATTTATGGCTATCTCATTTCCCATGTATTCCCGAATTATTTTCAGTCTTTTATCACTGCCCTTGTGAACCATGCCTTATCATTTGTGTGCGAAACTCAAATTACCTGGTGTGTAAAGTGAAATCCCGGCTTGGATGTCTTAGATCTTAAAGAAGCCATGCAGCGGTTTAAACTTTTGAATGAATGTATAGATTAAATTAGTGTATTGGCCAACTATGAAGGAGCAGAACTATTGCGTGACATGGTCCTCTCAAAGCACTTATAGATCTCTCTCTATCCATCCAAGTTAATCACGTTGTGTGGAGGTTCATTCCTAATTCGAAAATATAGAAAATCATAATACTTGGCCAGTGATTTTTCACTCGAGCTAATGGGAAGTTGTGCTCTAGGAGAACTTAAGTAATTTTCACGACCAACCTATAGGAATTAATTTGCAATTATTCCCTCGTGGAAGAGAATGTAACTTACATTATCATGGGTAAATTTGGTTACTTTTTATTTAGTAAAACAATCCCGCATTGAATGAATAGTATATACTAGTGATGGACTCCTACCTTCAACACAATGAGAATAAGATCACCATTTTACTGAACTTTGGCCCAATGTGCAACGTAGTCCCTAAACTTAAAATTTATTCGATGCGGTCCTCGACTTTTGGTACATGTTCAATTTAGTCTCTGGCCTGTATAAAAATGTTCAGTATGGTCCCTGAACTTGAATTAAGGTAAGGATACCATTGAACATTTCCATACGGTCCATGGACCAAATCGAATATGTACCAAAAGTTCAAAGACAAAAAATTAAAAGTTCAAGACACTAGGCTAAACTTTAGGAAGCACATTAAACAAACTTAAAGTCCAGGACTATTTATGTCATTATTCCTACCATAGTCATATCACCTGCTGTAAATGAAAGCGACGCCAAGGATCAGTTCGCTGATGGGAATTGGCGCATTTCTGTCTATTTTACAGCTACCGAGCGAAATTGTTCACCGCGGCACCATCATTTGTCAGCTTGAAAAAGGATCTTAAAAGTCTAATCCGGGGCAAGCGGGGCTCTCGCCACCTTCTTTTCTCTCCTCGTCCGGGGGTTATTTCACAAAGACTTGTCGCGACCACGATGATGAAAGGAACAACCACAGGCGTTGGGCACCATGCCACAGTAATGTCAATGTTGCGTCCGGGATGTCATCACATAGGATGGGGGGCGGAGATGATGTGTGTCTGGGACGACTGGAGCATCCAACTTTTTGCGCTGCTCGGCTTGATTTTCCAGATCGTTCTTGCTGTATTCGGAAGCCGCAGAAAAATCTCAAGTGCCGTCTCACTCAGCTTCGTGGTTTGGGCATCTTATTTGCTCGCCTCTTATTTCGCGATGCTTGCGCTTGGCAAGCTCACGGTGGTAAGCTTCAACAAGTCCGAGAAAGAGTACGATACCGAACTAAAAGCATTGTTGGCGCCTTTAATTCTACTGCAGCTGGGGAATCCAGACAGCATCACCGCATACTCAGTAGAAGACAACCGGCTCGGCACGAGACGTGTGTTGAACCTTGTCCTCACATTTTCTTTCGTGGTCTGGATCCTGGGGCGAAGTTGGAAGACCTCCATCCAGATGATGCTGTACTTTCCGATGTTTGTTGCCGGGATAATCAAGTATGGAGAAACGATTTGGGCGCTCTATTCTGTGTACGATGAGAACACGAACTTGAAGCTAGAGGATTTTGATGAAGAGAAGGAGATGTTCTCCCAATTGACGAACTGCCATAACGGCGATCCCAACCTGGAGATTTTCTTGAAGGCTTACTATCGGTTCGATTGCTTAAAGCCTCACCTTGCGGACTGGCTGAAGCAACCCTTCTTCATGTCGCATCGTAATATGTTGATTGACCAATCCACTCCTGAAGATGTATTCTTGATAACCGATATGGAACTCGGGTTCATGTATGATGTCCTCTACACTAAAGCACCAGTTCTTTATACCAAGTGCGGGATCGCGCTCTGGATCATCGGTTATTTCAGTTTGCTGCTGACATTAGGTGGATTCGTGGGGCTTTTCTTTGAGAAACACTTGAGAGATCCATACGTTATCTACACGTTCGGGCTGCTGATTGGAGTCGTGCTTCTGGAAACTTATCAGTTGTTGAAGCTGTTCTGTTCGGATTGGGTAATTATAAAGAATGCTAAGCACCGTGGGAATCCAATGGTCTTGAAGTTTCTGAAGTTTCTTGTCAAACAATCTGTGAAGAAGGAAAGGTGGTCTAACGCAATTCATCAATTTAATTTTCTGGATTTCTGCCAAACTGATAGGAGGTCCTGGCTCTTCAGAATCCTCAGATTCTCCGGCATGGCCGAGAAGTTCAGGAAACGTTGGGCATCGAATTCTGTGCGATTTCCCGAGTACTTGAAAAAATTCTTGCTTGAAGACATAAAAAAGTTTGAAACAAAGAGAGACTGTCGACGCTTCACGAAAAGAGGCGAATGGTCGCTCGACATTCACAAGTCTCTGGATAAGCTCGAATGGAGTATCAAGATGGCATTTGATAGAAGTATCATCGTATGGCACATTGCAACCCATGTCTGCTACTACTCGTGCCATGAAAAAACAGACCGTAAGGAGGCAAGTATACTGATGTCAGATTACATGATGTTCCTTCTGGTACAACATCCTCAAATGCTCTCTTCGACCACGGCGGATATCACCTTCAGTCACGCCTACACAAAATTCATGAAGTTCCTGCACAGAATCCCCGAATATCAGCGTGGCAAAGGGAAAGTCCTGGAAGTTCTATCAGGGTCCAAGCCAGTGCCAGAAAGTGACAAGGAAGGGCTCGAACCAGTGATCACCAGAGGGTGGAATGTCCTCGAGGAAGCGCGGATACTCGCGAGAGAGCTGGAAAGTAGTACAGATACATGGGAGCTCATCAGCAGCGTTTGGGTAGAGATGCTATGCTTCGCGGCGTACAATTGCCAGCAATACCACCACCTGAAGCTGGTGAGGCGGGGCGGAGAAATCATCACTCACGTGTGGCTCCTCCTTTCTCACATGACGGACAAGTTCAACACTATCAAGCCTCGGGACATCCAAATTGAATAGAGATGGTGGCATGTTGCTGTATTGCATATGAAACTACTTTTCTTCTGAAATTAGGCATTATCGTCATACTAGATGTGGTGTAGTCCATCACCGAGTTTCCTTCTTTTCCGCTTTTCCCTTTCCTCCGATCTCTCTTCCGCGCGAATGCAGATCGATTTCATGTACTCTGGTTAAGCAGATGTTGATGTTCATGACTTTTCTCATCACATGTCTGATTAAATTCAGTACACAAGATATGGTGTCAAACATCGGATTGCTTATTTTCTTGGACTTATGCCTCATTGACACCTGTAAATCTCTTTCTTTTTCTTTTAAATTTCTGTCCCTTGTTTTTTTATTTAATCATCAATTATTTGAATAGACTTGGAAAGAAACAGGGTTGCACAAGATGATGGTGGAATGTTATGCTGCCACCTAGTAAGAACAATTTATTTTAGGGCAACAATGACAGATGCAAATCCAGCCATGAATTTTTGTTTTTAGTTTTTATCTTTTTTATTATCCTTAGGCACGAGCATGCGGACCTGGCTATTCGAAGGCCCGTGAAACACCTCGCAAGCCCCATAAACGGTTAAGTCCAACCAATTATCCTGAGCAAGTTGCCGTGAGTCAAAGCAGTTTGCACTCAGTTAATAGGATTCAAACACTAAGAAATTCGACATAGGAGAACAAAAATGTAGGAGAAGATCCAAACTCAAAGAGGAGAGAAACTAGGAAATGCGATTTGCAAGGAACAAAAGCTGTAACAGTCAAACCAGATGCCACAATCAGATCATTTCACAACCTTAAATTTGACCCTGCAATTAAAGACCTAATCAGATCCTAATCTCTCCAGTACAACGATCCTGCAAGAGAAGAAACTGTCCTGTTGATGCTCCAGCTCCACCAATGTGAAACACGAGACAACACTAACTATTGCAACATTCTTTTCCCTCTGCTTTTCCTTTCTCTGGAGGCTCATGCAGAAAAAGTTGAAGAGCCAGTTGGTGGCCTTGGGGAATCTGCAGAAAAAGAGAGGAAGAACGAATGATGAAGTTCAAAAAGTGAAGGAAAGTCGCAGGCGCCAACCAAGCATGGATCATTTATTCATTAATCGACAAAACAAGTGCTTGAGTTGGTCTCTGCTGTAAGAAAGGAATGTTTCTGGGCGTGGAAAAATGGAAGGACAAGTATACATATTCGAGGCTTTCTCGATCGGTTGCTTCCGGGTTTGAAAACTCTCAGGGTTTCTGCAGTTGCGGGGAAAAGGGTGCCGATCGGATTTGAGCGAGGCACGGACGTGGACAGGTCCGTCCCCAACATCTCTCCCGCTTTCTTTCCGGTTTTCATTTGCACTTTGATCGCGTTTCTAGATTTATTTTACTATCCAGTCTTGATCTAGTATGCATTGGCCGTTGCGTAACCTTCTCGAAATACAGTATAATCTTTTGTCCAAGTTTGTGCAAGGAGTCTGATCATGCATAAACCAAAAGATAAGCAAGTCCCCTAAATGGTTAAGCCCAATCAATTATCCTGAGCAGGTTGACGTGAGTCACACCTAGTTAATAGGATTCGAATAGGTGACTTCAAACTTTTTTATCTTGAAATTCATCAATGTCCGCCAACCCTAAAGTTGTAAAGCCATGAATTTACCTCTCCATATATGGATATGAGCAATAATTAGTCGCTACTAGGACTTGCTGAGCAGCACTCATCTATTGGTGTTTTATGGTCGGTTAAGACTCTCTACCCCTCTCTCCTTGTTCCTTGTTTCTTCTTCTCCAAAGCTGCCATGCCTTAGCGTTGTAGCAGAGGTCGCATGGCCCTAGCCGCTAATGCTGAGCTCTACTATAGAGCTCCTGGGGCCATGGCCGAGCTTTGTAAAAGAGCTCGCAAGGCCATGGCGACTGCCCCGGCTGCCATCATCACTCTCATTATGCATGTATCGTAACAGGCTGCAGTGTAGATAAATTCACTAGGACTCGTTGTTTCTGCTCGTCTAGCATAATGAGAGTAGTAACGCATACAATTATCTCAATCAATTTTTCCTAGGATTAAAAGTTATATCTTTTTCTTTTCTTTTTGTAGCGGTAACAAATCAGAATTTTGCAAATCCATGGCCGCACCTTGGGTTCCTGGAAACTTCCTTATCCTAGATTCAAAAAATTTGCCAAACTAGTCGTCTAGGTAAAAATCAAGAAAGCAATTGATTTCAAATTATGTCCTCAATGAAAAATCACGCTTTTTTAGCGGCACCGTCGTTAGTGACACGGCGCTACACCACAGAATGTGAATTTGTGAAGGTGCAAAGCGACCATATAAGCATGCAAGAGGTCATTTCGTATACGTATTACCTGGTGTCAATGAAAGTGACACCAATTATCAGTTCACTGATGGCAATTGGCACGTTTCTGTGCATCTTCCGGCTACTGAGTGAAATTGTTCGTCAAGGGATCATCTTTTGTCCGCTTGAAAAAGGATCTTAGAGTCTAACTTCGGGGAAAGAGGGTGTTTTACCGCCTTGTTTTCTCTTCTCATCAGGGTCATTTCGCAAAGACTTGTCGTGATAATGATGAAGAACAGAACAAGCACAGGGTTGGGCACCAGACAACAGTAAGTTCAATGTTGCGTCCAGGATGCCATCACAAAGGATGGGCGTCCGGGATAATGTGTCTCTGGGACAACTGGAGCGTCCAACTGTTGGTGCTACTCGGCTTGATTTTCCAGATCGTTCTCGCTGTGTTAGGAAGCCGCAGAAAAATCTCAAGTCCCAAGACAATCAGATTCTTTATTTGGGCATCTTATTTGTTATCCTCTTATTTCGCGATGCTTGCCCTCAGCAACCTCACGACAGTCAGCCTCAATAAGTCTGGGGAAGAATGTGATACCGAACTAAAAGCATTGCTGGCGCCTTTGATTCTGCTGCTGCTGGGGATTCCAGATAGCATCACCGCATACTCAGTGGAAGACAACCGGCTTGGCGTGAGGCATGTAATGAACCTCGTCATCACATTTTCTTTCATGGTCTGGATCCTCGGGCGAAGTTGGAAGACCTCCATCCAGATGATACCGTACTTTCCGATGTTTGTTGCAGGAATAATCAAGTACGGACAAACAATTTGGGCGCTCTATTCTGTGTACGACGAGAACAAGAACATGACACCAGGGGATTTCCATGTCAAAAAGGTCATGGCCTTTGCACTGATGAACTTACGTAAAGATGTTCCCCGTCTGGAGATTTTCTTGAAGGCTTACTGTCGGTTTGATTGCTTAAAGCCTCACCTTGTGGACTCGTTGAAGCACCCTATCTTCATGCTGTATCCTAGTATGTCGATCGACGAATACAGTCCTGAAGATGTATTCTTGATAACCGATATGGAACTCGGGTTCATGTATGATGTCCTCTACACTAAAGCACCAGTTCTTTATACCAAGCGAGGGATCACGCTCCGGGTCATCGGTTATTTCAGTTTGCTGATGACCTTAGGCGCATTCGTGGGGCTTTTCTTTGATAAACACTTGAGAGATCCGTATGTTATCTACACGTTTGGGCTGCTGATAGGAGCTGTGCTTCTGGAAACTTATCAGTTGGTGAAACTATTCTATTCGGATTGGGTGATTATAAAGAATGCCAAGCACCATGAGAATCCAATGGTCTTGAAATTTCTTGTCAAACGATCTCTGAAGAAGGAAAAGTGGTCTAACACAATTGGGCAATTTAATTTTCCAGATTTCTGTCTATCCGATGAGCGGCCCTGGCCCTTCGGAATCCTCAAACTCTCCGGCATGGTCGAGAAGTTGAGGAGATATTCGGCAACGAATTATGTGCCATTTCCCAAGTATTTGAAAAATTTATTGCTTGAAGACATGGAAAAGTTTGAATCAAAGAGAGTCCACAGACCCTGTAAGGCCACGAAAATGTGGCATGCCCGGGATCGCCATAACCAGAACTCGAAACACACATGCCATAGAGAAAAGGGTTATCGAACATGCCTGATTTGGAATCCATCTTTATGCGGAACGACGACGATTCTCAAGACCAAATCTTTCCCTCTATTCCTTTTGTTCGTCGCTGGCCGATGAGAAAACCACCACAGAACGAAGGGGTGTGTTCTGAAAATTTCTGAGAGCAAATGGCTAGAGGGGGGACTTGTGCCTTTTATAGTTGTTTCGGTGCAGACCCTCTCATCACGGGTCGTGCCTCTTCGACCTACACTAAGCCAGCCCATATTAAAATATATTAATAATATATGTCATACTTTAGTAGACCAACCCATATATTAGTTTTAATTAATGTAAACCACATTAGGATAATTCTAACATTCTCCCACTTATGCTATATTAATAAAAACTGTACTATATGTACATAACTTTATGTTGGTCTTCTGACTACTCTTAACAATCAATCCAATCCCATAAAGTTTTAAACATCGAAACATGGCGGTAACTGCATCAATGGACACAGAGCCTTCCATGGTCACAAATGTCTTCAACTCTACTGATATGGATTTAATATGGTAGTGTAGCAAATAGATAACACTTCACAGAAGAGTGATATTTTATGTGTCATCCCCTTTATCAGTCACATGCTCTCTCCTTATATGTCACAAAACCTGATGTGCCATCAGAGAATATCCTAATGGTTCCAATGAACCTACATATGTCTTATCTTTATAGTTAACTGCAATTTATGTGTAACAAGACATATCCATAAGGCTAATTACTTATTGCCCCTAGCCTTTACTCAAGATTTACACAACGCCTTGAGGTTTTCAAAGATGTTTATATTCAACTTGATAACAACACATTCACAAATACTTTATTGAATGCAAAAAAAATTGACACATACCAAACATTACATAATTGTAACAAATACAGATGTCAACTTTATCATAGCAAAAACCTAAACAGCTCCCACTAAACAACAACATCCAATGATGCTCCTAAGCCCATGTTAATGACATGTCTTTCAAATACACAAGGGCGAAGGCCTTTAGTTAGTGGGTCAGCAACCATATCATCTGTAGAAACATGCTCTACTGCAACATCACCATTCTGAACTATCTCCTTTATAGTCAAAAACTTGATCGCTAAATGCTTAGACCCCTTGAGACTTCTATTATTGTTGATGAACAATAATACAGAGTTGTTATCACAATACAACTATATGGGTCAATCCACAAAGTCAAATACGGTCAACTCCCTAATAAGATTCCGAAGCCAAATTGCCTGAGTAGAGGCCGTAAAGCATGCTATGAACTCCGCTTGCATGGTAGAAGATGAAATAGATTTCTGCTTCTCGCTTTTCCATGATACTGCACCTCCTGCTAACATAAAGATGTATCCAGTTGTCGACCTCATATCACCCCACAGATAAATAGGTAAATTAGCCATACTCATCATACTCCTCAACATTTTCATAAGGGTGCGATTGCGCCTTTCGGCCACACCATTTTGTTCAGGACTCCCAAGCATAGTAAATTGAGCTACTATCCCAGAATCCTCCAAGTACTTGGACAATGGCCCTTTAAACTGTCCAGCATCGCCATGTTTGCCATAATACTCGCCACCTCGATCTGATCTGACAACCTTTATGACTTTTCCCAACTGTTTCTCGACTTCAGTTCGAATATCTTGAACTTGTCAAGAGACTCGAACTTTTCTTTAATCAAGTATACATAACCATATCGGGAATAGTCATTAATAAATGTAATGAAATAAAAAAATTTACGTAAGGTTGACGTATAAGGTCCACTAATATCAGTATGAATGACCTCCAATGGGTCAGAACTTCGAACTGCAGTTTTCTTCTTTATTTTAGTCATCTTTCCCCTACAACAATCCACACAAGTTTCTAGCATTGTTCTTTATTTCAAATGAGTAGCCATACATATCCAAACACGATACAGAAACTAAGTTCCGTCTAAAGGATGGTACATAAAAAGTGTTTTTCAATAACAATTCAAAACTAGTGTCTAAAACCAAAATAACATATCCTACGAACTCAACGTCTGCTTTCTTGTTGTTTCCTACAGTGAGCTTTGACTCATCCTGATTTGGCTTCCTCTGATTTATGAATCCCTATATGGTAAACGCAACATGATTAGTTGCACCGCTATCTAGCCACCATGAACTGGATAGGGCTTCTGATAAATTGGATTCACAAATAAATGCCAAAGAATCATTACCTGTAGGCTCACGCTTAGACAACCAATTCTTAAACTTTTCACAATCCTTCTTTATGTGACCTCTCTTCTTACAACAGAAGCAACGGTCACCATCCTTCTTCAAGGATGCTTTCTTAGGACCCAAACTATCAGAATGTCCGGTGGATTCATGAGCACCTTTATGAGTATGCTTTTTGAACCTCTTACTCTTCTTGTTGTTTGAACTTGAGGCATACAAGACAATGTGTCCTCTTTCTTTCTTCAGTTTCTCTTCCTCTCATTTGAAATAAAAAACAATGCTATATTCGAAACAGATCAAAACAGAATGGTTTCGGTTCTCGGTTAGGCCGCTCTGATACCAAATGTGAGGCCATGAAAATGTGGCACACCCGAGATCGCCATAACCAGAACTCGAAACACACATGCCATAGAGAAAAGGGTTATCGAACATGCCTAGTTTGGAATCCATCTTTATGCGGAACGATGACGATTCTCGAGACCAAGTCCTCCTCTCTATTCCTTTTGTTCGTCGCTGGCCGATGAGAAAACCACCACAGAACGAAGGAGTGTGTTCTGAAAATTTCTGAGAGCAAATGGCTAGAGAGGGGACTTGTGCCTTTTATAGTTGTTTCGGCGCGCACCCTCTCATCACGGGTCGTGCCTCTTCGGCCTACACTAAGCCAGCTCATATTAAAATATATTAAGAATATATGTCGTACTTTAGTAGACCAACTCATATATTAGTTTTAATTAATGTAGACCACATTAGGATAATTCTAATACACCCTTCACGAAAAGAGGCGAATGGACGCTCGACACTCACGAGTCTGCGGATAAGCTCAAATGGAGTATCGAGATGATATTTGATAGAAGCATCATCATATGGCACATTGCAACCAATATCTGCTTCTACTCGTGCCACAGAAAAACAGACCGTAAGGAGGCAAGCAAACTGATATCAGATTACTTGATGTTCCTTCTGGTACAACATCCTCACATACTCTCTTTGACCACAGCAGAGATCACTTTCCATCATGCCTACACAAAGTTCATGACTTTCTTGAACCATATCCCAGAAGAGCAGCGCGATAAAGAGAACGTCCTAAAGGTTCTACCGGGGCCGAGGACAATGCAAGAAAGCGACTCCCTTGAAACCGTAATCACCAGAGGGTGGAATGTCCTTGAGGAAGCGCATAAACTCGTAGAGAGCTGGAAAGTACTGAAGACTCATGGGAGCTCATCAACGGCGTTTGGGTCGAGTTGCTATGCTTGGCGGCGTACAATTGCCAGCAATACCACCACGCGAAGCTGCTGAGGTGGGGCGGAGAAATCATTACTCACGTGTGGCTCCTCCTTTCTCACAAGACGGACAAGTTCAACACCATGAAGTACATGGATCAGAAGACCGAAATCGAATAGAGATGATCACATGTTGCTATTGTGTATGGAACTAGTGTTTACAGATGTTATTTCCTTTCTCAGATTATGCATTGTGTCATACTAGATATGGTCTAGTCGATCATTGACTTTCTTTCTTTTGGTTTTTCCCTTTTATCCATTCTCTCTTCTGCCTGAATGCAGATCAATATCCTGTAATCTGGTTAAGCATTTGATGATGCCCTAACTTCTGATTACATGTCTGATTAAACTTCGGACTGCTTATTTTCTTGGGCCTAACTTGAGACTTAATCTTCAGACAAGTGAGAAGATCAGTTAATATAGAGGGAGAGACATCATCTAATAGGGTAATAGTGGATTGGTGCTAATTGGTTTGGTTGGGTTTACTATGGGCTTATCAGAAGCTGACACCTGGACTTAGGCCTCATTGACACCTGTAATGATTTTTCTTCTTGTTTAAATATCTATTCCCTTTGTTTTTATTTAGTCATCCATGAGTTAATGTTGACAAAAAGAACTCCATGAATTTGGACAGAAACAGAGTTGTACAAGATGATGGTGCATATTTTCAATTCTTCAGCTTACTCCCATAATTTTGCAAAGAACCGTTGAATTATGTCTCGAGTTTGAATTTAGAATTTGGTTAACAAAGAGAGTTGTTTGTATTTTGTTGGAGAAAATAAGCATTCACTCATCGACCGGTTTGACCGATCAAGATATGTTTCTTTAAACGGCCAACAGTGGACTTCTTGAACAGAAGTAATTTTGGGCGCTAGAATGACAAATGTTTGGGCTCATCTATTTCCATAAATAAATATATCATTTATGGGATAGAAAGGAGGGTGCTGAGAAAAGAAAATAAAAATAAATAAAAAAAGGTTTGTTTTTAGGTTTTGTTTTCTGACAAAAAAACCAGAGGTTCAGAAGTCCTTTATAAGAGCCGCTCGAAGAAGGAAACGAAGGAACCCATTGAGAGCCGCCGTACGAGAACCTGCAGAGGAGTTTCTATTCAGAGTAAAAAGAGGGGGTTCGAACGTTGGACGATTTGTGCGAGTTTATATCCAAATTGAGTTGTTTTATCTGCAAATATTTTGGGCTTGAGTGTAATTTAGGTATGAAAAACACTAGAGCGTTTAAGTGATGGTAACTCTGATTCTTCGATTGTAGTGAATCATTATTGCTAGCTCTCCCGTGGAGATTTCCGGTGTCCTTTATTGTTGCTCGTTTATTTCTCTGGTGATTTTCGCATTGACTTAGGCTGCGTATGATAACCATTCTGTTCTGGAAAACTGATTTGATTAAAATGACTTGTTCTGATTCTGTTTCTAGATAAGTTTTAGAGAATCAGAACGCGTTTGATAACTACCCAAAATTTATGTTCCTGGAATAGAAACGCATATGATAACTGCACAAAATTTCTGTTTCAAAAAACTGTTTCTCTTCTTAATTTTTTTCATTTAAGTCAAATAATTATGTAGTTACTTTGTAAAATTTCATCCTAAATTGAAGACTAATTTCCAATGCACACTAAAATAATTAAAAATACATTATTTTTTTAGCATGTCATAAATAAAACACAAATTTTAATACATGACGTTTGAAGTTCGATTGAAGCATGGGATAGTTCCCATATTAAGAACTTATTTTTTTCTTTAACTATCGCTTTGTCCAAAATACATACAAACATAGCAGCTGAATAACTAAATTATACACTGACAAAAAAAAAAAATCAAATTATCCTCCTTAATACGAAGTACAAGTCCTTCACTATCATTTTGCAGCTTCTGTCCTAAATCCAAGTGGGTGTTTGGCTCCTGCTCGACATGCAGATGGACACATTTTGTGACGCACGGCTACGAGTATATATGTTATCATCCGCATGTTGGATGCCCTCATCTTCCGCGACATTTTTTTGCAGAAGAGTGAAATCTAGGAAATTTAGGCCCAAATTTATGAAAATGAGGTCAAACTAGCCTAATCTAAGCTTCTTCTATTTTTAAGGATTTTCTAAATTTTTATGATTTTTAAAAAAATTTCCAATTTTTTTTCGAATTTTTTATTTTTATTTATTTATTTTTATTAGGTTGAGAGAAAAGTGACGAGAGAACTAAAAGAGAAAAGTGAGAGATGTAAGACTTCATTCTGTTTTGTGATTCTCAAAAGTGATTCTTTTTTTCTAGAACCAACTTTTTTTGTTCTGGATTTTGCTCTAAAACTGATTTTGATTCTCTAAAACTGATTCTGGGAACAGAATCAGAATCAGAATTATTTGCGTTACCAAACATGATTCTCATTATTTACTGTTCTATGGAACAGAATCAGAAAATAAGAATGGTTACCATACAGGCCCTTAATTTGCAAGATCCTGTTACGTTTCCGCGTTAATATTACAACAATTGGTATTAGAGCTTAGAATCAGATTTTCAAGATTGTGATTTGGAGTTTTTGCTTGTCTGATTATTATTTGGGAATTTTGTTGTTGCAATTATGTCTGAAGCGAAAGTAGAAATTGAGAATTTTAATTGGAGGAACAAATTTGGGTTATGGAGACTCAAGAAGGAGGTGTTGTTGACAACTCAAGGTTTGGCAGAAGCATTGGAGGGCAAGTTAAGTTGCCCGAAACGATGAAAGATGCTGAAAAGGATGTACTAATGAGGAAGACTAGGAATATAATCCTGTTGAACTTATCGAATGAGGTATTAATAAAGATAGCTGAAGAGAAGGATACTACAGCTTTGTGGTGAAAACTTCAGGCGCTCTATGTAAAATAGGATTTGAACAATCGCTTGTACACGTTGAAGAGGATGTTTCAATTTAGATAAACTCATCATGGATTTGAAGAATTTCGGTAAGACACTTGATGATGAAGAACATTGCATGATGTTGTTAGCTTCTTTACCATAGTATGGCCCTCATGGGAGCACTTTGCTGATCCATTGTTACATGGGTGTACTACGATTTCCTCGGAAGAGGTAAAGTTCACTTTGTTCTCTAAGGAGTGGTAGAGAAAGTTGCGAGATAATAGTCTAGCGCACGATGTAGCGCGGGGACTAGTGATTCGAGGTAAAGATCAACATCGGGGGTCCAGTAGAAGCAGAGGTAAAAGCATATCGAAATCACGCCATAGAAAGTCCAAGGGACACGTGAAGTGCTTTGAGTGTCATGAGGAGAACCGCATCATGAGAAATTGTCCTAAGTTGAGAAACAGATGTGAGAAGCAGAATGCTACAAGCAGTGTGGCGAACGTTACTGAGGAGAGCACCAGTGATGCAGAGGTTGTTTTGTGTGTGACTACGGTTCGTCAGGATACGAATGGATGCTAGATTCGAGGTGTTCTTATCATATGACGCATCATAGAAACTGGTTTACCACTTACCAGAATGCAGATGGTGGTAGAGTTCTCATGGGGAATAACGCAGCCTACAAGGTTGTGGGGATATGGACAGTAAGGATTCAGATGCATGATGGTGTGGTGCGCACATTGACAGACGTGAGCCATCTACAGAAGCTCAAGAAGAACCTTATTTCTCTAGGGACACCCGATTATATCGGGTGTAAGTACACCTAAATTTTAATTTTTTATTTAATCATTTATTACTGTTCGCTTGTTTTTGCAACAAGGAAAATCTTTTACCGAAATCTCGTCTTCGGTTTTTATTAAAAGGGGTTATGCGGCTCAACTCTCGAAGGGAAATTTTAGTGAGAACGATGAAGCAATACAGATAGAAATGAAATAGGTAGGAATTCAATGGATCGAATGCGGATTTGAGATCAACAAGGGTTCAGGCTACGTTACAATACTCCTATGAAAGCAGTAGAAAGCTTGATAATAAACTGGAGTGGCAGAAACTGTAAATGCTGGAAAAGAGAGTACTGGGAAGTTAAAGTGCAGAAAAAAGTTAAGTTCTTTTGGATGTGTGTTGATCTCTTCTTTCTCCTCTCTTTCGATTATTTGTTATTCTTTGGCATTCCATAACCGTTTGTCGGTTATTTTCTTGCTTTCAAACTCTGAATCTTGGCGCCTTCAATAACTTCTCATTTGCCCACGTTTTATCCGCAAAAACTTGATCTTTAACTGTCAATATGGCTTTGAATTTGAATCTTTTCCAGCAACTGCCGTGAACTGTTCGCATCCACTATCCGGATTTCTTGCTTGTAACTTTTTGCTGACATGGCTAGTTTGGCCATCCTGCGGTTCCTTTTGATTTCATACTCCTCTTACTGCTGACCCTTTATAATTTCGGTATGTCCAGAATCTTACCGAATTTTGAAAATCAATGGCCCTATTCTCTTACTTCCCGAATATCGGGTTTAGACTTCTAGACATTTCGGTATGTTGCAGACAACTTACCGAACTTCTCAGAGTAGCTTACTATTCCCGATTTACCGATTTTCGGGATATGGTGATACTAAAGTCCATTCGGTAACTCATTATTATTTGGTGTCAACAGATGCCCCCTTTAAAAGAATTAAAAGAATTTTAATTCTTTTAAATGCCAAAGATGACAAGACATGTACTGTAGCTGGCAAGAAATAATGTCTTAACTTCATACAAGAGAAGTACAAAGATAGACATAATTTTTCTATCGCGGTATATCTTTTTTCAACATCAGTCAATGTTCTACTTAAATAATATACCGCTTGTTCTTTTCCATTTTCATTCTCTTGTGCCAGCATACTCCCGATAGTTGAATCGGTAGTAGACAAGTACAACCTTAATGGCCTGCCTGCTTTTGGCGGCATCAATACAGGAGGACTTGTTAGATAAACTTTGACCGCATCAAACGCTTTCTGCTGTTTATCTCCCCATATAAACTCCTCCTGATTTTTAAGACGCAAGAGCTGGGTCATTGGTTCTATCTTCCCAGATAAATTTCCAATGAATCTTCTGAGAAAATTAATTTTTCCGAGTACCATCTGCAACTGCTTCTTTGATGTAGGATGAGGAAGCTCTATAATAGCCTTTGCCTTATTCTTGTCAATCTCAATTCCCCTTTGATTAACTAGGAACCCCAAGAAATTCCCTGCTCGAACTCCAAAGGCACATTTAGCTGGATTCATCTTCAACTTGTATTTCCTCATCCTAACAAAAGCTTGCTTAAGATAGTTCAAATGCTCTCCCTGATTTGATTTAATCACAACATCATCAATATAAACTTCCAAGAATTTACCAATCATGTCATGAAAGATGAAATTCATCGCTCGCTGGTAGGTAGCTCCTGCATTTTTCAGCCCAAAAGGCATCACTGTCCATTGAAAAGTCCCGATAGCACCAGGACATCTAAACGCTGTTTTCGGGACATCTTCTTTAGCAATAAATATCTGGTTGTAACCCGAATGACCATCCATTAGAGATAACATCTCACTTCCCGACGCCGAATCTACTAACATGTCTGCCATCGGCATCTGATACTCGTCTTTTGGAGTGGCATTATTAATATCCCGAAAATCAATACAGACTCTCAATTTCCCATTCTTCTTCTTTACGGGAACAATATTCGAAAGCCACTCTACATACCTGGCTGTCTCAATGAATTTTGCTTTCAGTAGCCTTTCAATTTCTTCCTTGACTTTGTCAACCACATCTGGAGCAAACCTTCTTGCTAACTGTTTGTGTGGACGAAATCCTTTCTTAATAGGAAGACGATGTTCTACAATATCTCTTGACAAACCAGGCATTTCATGGTAATCCCATGCGAAGCAATTTTTGTACTCTTTGATCAAGTTGATTAAATCTTCTTTCATGCCCCCTTGCAGAAACGCACTCACATATATTGGACGAAAACACCCAGGCTCTCCTATATCAACTTCTAACAATGGGTCTTGAGCTTCTGTTGACCTGCTGTCCTCCTTGATTGGTGACTCTTCCCATTCGTCAATACAATCGGAAACTTCAGCACTCTGCTGGGTCATCTCCGCCAGGAATGCGAAGTATCTTTCACAAACTTTTTGCAATAAGGGCTTGCTTTCCATAAAGAGTATGTAACTCCTCTAATGCCAAGCTAGACTTGGGAATCCACTCAATTTTCATATTCCCAAAGCAGCAATAAGCATAAGATCTTGAATCTGCTTTCGGTGTTCAATAACATGTCCTCCATGTGAATACCCTTGATGATCTTGATGAATACCGGTCAACCCTATTGAAGCATGTCCCGAATCAGCCTCAATGTACTCTACTCCCTTACCATTCTAAAATGCCAGAACCTGATGAAGAGTCGAAGGTACACATTGATTAGAGTGTATCCAATCTCTTCCAAGCAACAAGTTGTACGAACCATCAGACTCTATCACGAAGAAAGTCGTCTTTGCTGTTTTGGATCCTATGGTTAGGTCCAGTACAACTGCCCCTTTGACTTCGGTAACTTCTCCTAGGAAATCAGACAGCTAAACATTCGACGGAATTATATCATCATCACCTTTTCCCAACTTCTTGAAGTACCTATAAGATATGAGATTCAAGGTAGCTCCCGCATCTACAAAGATTTTACCGACAGCTTGACCATTGATTCTACCTGAAATAACTAAAGACCTTAAATGTCTAGCCTTGTCTGAGGGTACTTTGTCAAACCTTATCATTTCTTTATCAGAGAATTCGAATTCTGCCATTGCTATTTCTTTCTCTAAGATATGCTCGAGTTCTTCTTCTACCACTGAGCAAGCCCCATATTCAGCTGGAAGCTTAGCATGGACCATGTTGATCCTCATTGGCGAACGATTCTCTTTCGGCATTTTGGAATGACCAGCTCGGCAACTCTTGTCATCTTCTTGCGACATCTTGAGATTCAGATTCTTTTGTTCTATCTTGACTTGATGCCTCGGATTAAGAGCTACTTGGAATTGTCCAAAGTTAATTGTTTGGGGGACTTGTTGAACCTCTTTTCCTTTTTTCACGTCTTGGTGAGAACTACTTCCCGAATCATATGCAGAAATTTTTTCTGGTTTAACAGGTTCTTTATCATCAGGGTTTCTTCTCCAAACCCAATTTCCTCTCGTATTAAAAGATCTGATTGGAGGAATCTGTGATGGCATTCCTTTGTCCCGACGATTCTCGAAATCCCTCTATCTGCTTTTCATTCGCTGAAAACGTCTTTTTACAGTTCGGTAAGACGCTTGCCCCGGCGGTTCAGCTAAAGACCATTTTCCTTCAGGAGGATCGTGTGGGATCTTAATTGTCTTTATCTTCTGAACTTCCTGGGCAATTGATGGTGGTGGATCATCAAATTCATCTCCCCAACTAGATGGTTCCACAGGCAATGACGGGGATAAGTAATCATTCGTGTCTCCATAGTACACCACGTAATCAAATTTCCCACTAGGTTCTCCAAGCAGTCCTACTTTGGGATCCCTTCTTTGTATCGCTGCCATAAACTCTTCTTCTTCTCAGGCTTTCGTGGGATTTCCTTTTCCTTGTGAGATTGTGTTTCAATTTCTTGAGTTGGAGGAACTTGTCTTGGTGGATCGGGACAAAATTCCCGCCTCTCAGACACTTGTGTTGACCGCCTTGATTGAGCTTCTTGACTTCTTGATTGTGCCGAAACGTTTTTAGTTACCACAATCTCAGACTTTATCTGTGGTCTGCCTTCCCGACGGACAAATGATCCCGATCTGTATCTTCCCCTTGTTCCTCTCATGTACTGGAACTCGGGAACTTCCCGATGCTGATGACTTAATTCTCGATGGCAACGGGTGCACAATTGTCTATTATCATGCCTCGTAGACTCATGTACATTAACCATACTGATCATCTTCGGGAAATGATCCGTGTCTACTTCCATTGGAGCTTTGCCTTTGTCTTCAGCGAATTTAATCTTGCCTTGACGAATCGCTTCCTGGATTGTCTTTCTTCAAACAATACAATTCACCGTATTATGAGTCTTGGAATGATGCCACTTGCAATACCTTTTGTCAGTAGTCTCTTCCTTGGATGGGATTACCTGTCCCTCAGCCAGTTTGATCATTCCATCTTTCAACAACAAGTCAAATATCTCATCCAACTTGTAGATATCAAAGGAATAATTATTTGTTTCCTTGGCTTTAAACTTGGACAGATCTCTCACTCTTGCTGGTTTCAGAGCTGGGCATATATACGGTTTTTCAAGAACCATAGTTGCTATCGCTATCTCATTTTCTTCCTCAGTTAAGCCACCGTATTCAGTACTTTCAGCAAATGCTATTGTCTGCCGATTATCCTTTATCGGCTTCTTATCCTTATCCTTCAGCAAGTGCTCATACTTAGAAACCCGAGCATTTAGTTGAAAGAGATCATCAAAAGCTTGCCCCTCAAATCTTTCCTTGAGATTGAACTTCAATCCATTGAAAGCTAAATCGGTAAATTCCTTTTCAGTGAGAGAAGTCAAACACTGATTTCTGGATTTCTTAAAACGGGCAATAAACTGATCTATCGACTCAGTGCCATACTGGTACATTCTGGTTAAGTCTGCTACTGTTACCTCTGATATCGTTCGGTAAAACTGAGAATGGAATTGTCTTTCCATCTCAACCCATGTCTGTATAGAATTTGCTGGCAAATTTGTATACCAAGTAAATGCTGTCTTTGACAACGACAATGGGAATAGTCTTAACCTTAGATATTCATTTGTTCCAGCCGCTCCACATTGTGCTAGAAAACGACCAACGTGTTCCACTGTTGATTGATCTTCTTCACCTGTGAACACAGCAAAATCTGGCATCTTAAAACCTCTTGGATATGGGATGTTGTCAATCCAGTCAGGATGTGGCTTTCTGTACACAGGTCTTGGAGTGCCTCTATCTGCTCCCAATTGTTGCATCACCAACTCTGCAATTCTATCTGGGTTCGATGGCCTTAAATTCTGTTGACCCAACCAAGGATCCTGCCCCCTAAGATCAACCTGCTGAGGTCTGTTCATTCCTTGTTGATCCATATTGAAGTTAACGGGTGGTGGTAGAGGATTTTCCACCACTTGTGGATATGGTTGAGCTACAGGTGGTCTCATGGGATCGAAGTTAGGGACATTCACTGGTGGAGGCATGTTCAATACTGGTGGATGATTCGGGATCATAGGATTGATCACATTAGCATCAATGGGGCCAGTTTGAGGGAAATTGTAACCGCTCACACCATTTACCAGATTTGTTGTTGTAGGATTTTCTGGCCTTGGTATAATTCTCACGGGAGGTTGCTGATTCGATCCTCCACTACCATTATATCCAACATTGGGATGTCCCGATGCTGATTGAAATGGTATTGTACCAAAGGGATTTGCATATAAAGGAGGAACTTGAGAAGATGAACTAGGACGTGATATTACCTCGTTTATAGAATTGATCACTATGGGTTTTATCACATCTGTGACATGACGCACCATGTGGTTGGTGAGCTCATTCTGCTGTTCTTCAAACATTCTTCTCATCATGGCTACCAAAGTGTTGTCCGGTGCCAACGCGTGAGCTTGTTCTTCGTTTAATCGCCGAGGAATATCAACATTGGGATGGGGAACTTCATCGTTAGCAGCCGAATGCTCAGATTACGCTCCATCATCTGGGTTGTTGATATTACCAATTGGTACTCCTTCTGATTGACCTCTGGTTCTCACCATTTCTCCTAATTTCACCACAATTGTCCCACTGGGCGTGCCAAAAAGATGTTCGCTCATTTTTGCAACAAGGAAAATCTTTCACCGAAATCTCGTCTTCGGTTTTTATTAAAAGGGGTTCTGCGGCTCAACTCTCGAAGGGAAATTTTAGTGAGAACGATGAAGCAATACAGATAGAAATGAAATGGGTATGAATTCAATGGATCGAATACGGATTTGAGATCAACAAGGGTTCAGGCTACGTTACAATACTCCTATGAAAGCAGTAGAAAGCTTGATAATAAACTGGAGTTGCAGAAACTGTAAATGCTGGAAAAGAGAGTACTCGGAAGTTAAAGTGCAGAAAAAAGTTAAGTTCTTTTAGATGTGTGTTGATCTCTTCTTTCTCATCTCTTTCGATTATTTGTTATTCTTTAGCATTCCATAACCGTTTGTCGGTTATTTTCTTGCTTTCAAACTCTGAATCTTGGCGCCTTCAATAACTTTCCATTTACCCACGTTTTATCAGCCAAAACTTGATCTTTAACTGTCAATATGGCTTTGAATTTGAATCTTTTCCAGCAACTGCCGTGAACTGTTCGCATCCACTATCCGGATTTCTTGCTCGTAACTTCTTGCTGACATGGCTAGTTTGGCCATCCTGCGGTTCCTTTTGACTTCATACTCCTCTTACTGCTGACCCTTTATAATTTCGGTATGTCCAGAATCTTACCGAATTTTGAAAATCAATGGCCCTGTTCTCTTACTTCCCGAATATCGGGTTTAGACTTCTAGACATTTCAGTATGTTGCAGACAACTTACCGAACTTATCAGAGTAGCTTACTATTCCCGATTTACCGATTTTCGGGATATGGTGATACTAAAGTCCATTCGGTAACTCATTATTATTTGGTGTCAACAATTACATAAAAAATTAGGGACTAACGTTAGCCCCCAACAAAAATATTTATTCGTATAGGTTAGTTTAATATTCTGCATACATGCTTTCTAAGCCGACCGGCGGCAAAAGAAGAAATCCCGTTTTTCTTTTCTTTGTGATTACAGGTTTCGGTCGAGTCAAAGGGAGAGGTTGGACGATCGCGCAACAGAGACAAAAGAGAAGAAATCCTCCTCTCGGCAAAAGAAGAGCACAAGGCAGAGGCGGGCCCAAAAGGAGAGTCGGTAAGAGAGAATCTCTTGTCCATATATGCAGTAAAGGCCAAAGATTTCTCTTTTTGGGGACACAAGAACGGAAAGAGACAAGCATATTGCCTCTTTCCTTTTGCTTTTGTCTGGTGATTCCCCCTTTTGCATGATTGGTGCTCTGTCTACCGTTCCAGACAACATGTTGCAGTCCGGTGATAATCAAAACAAGGTTTGACCAGCAAAGTGAAGGCTTGCTCAGCGAATTTTTGTGGCAGTTTTCAGTGAACAGTAAACCAGTGACCGGCCGGAGTCAGTCATCGTGAGCTTGCACCCTCGGTGATCCATGCACGAGCTCCCCGCAAGCCCAATCCCCGAGGGCCGGTCCAATCAGCAAGCAAGATCGGGTCTATCCTATCTGATACCAATTTGATGGAATAATATAAAGGTAAAACACTCACAATTCACAAAACTCAAGTCTAATCAAGAGAGCGAGACGAATAAGTCTTTCTTTATTTCACCTTAATGAAATGATTACAAGACTTACCCTTTTTATAGGCTTGTTATATGACTCTTGATCTTGCTCTTAAATGACTCATGAATATATCTAACATTACAAGGAGATAGATTCTCTACAAAAAATTAAACTGGACATAGAAATACGAACAAACTCTTGAGAAATTCACCTAACTATGACTCTTAAAAGCGACACTACACTAAAGACTCTTAATTCTTGCACCAGTCTTGGAAGCCGAACTCACATCGACAGCCAGGTAGCTGATTGACAACCATGAATCGACAACTTGTCCACCGAATCGATAACCTCTTTGCACAGTGGGCAACTTCCTCCAAAATAAATTTGGTTTAATTACTAACAAGTTGCAGTCGCATGTCGTCAATCTACTTGGCTGCTATTGGGTTGATCGGAATGCTTTTGGGAAATAATATGAAGACATTATTCATCTTACATGATGTGTCTGGCGATTAATAAAAGAATTGAATAACAAGAAAGTAGGTGACTATCTGGATCATTTCCTGCCAATAAACGGATTTGTCTAAACAAAAATTCATGACCATTCTAACTATCCAAAGTTGATCGAGCAGCGACACGCTCTATTCCCATTACCAGCCGTCTGAAAGCTTAAGGTGGAAATGGATAATGAATGCAGAGCAAGCGGAACCTCGAAGAAGGACCTCCAGCTTCAATGGTTCTTTCCAGCTTAAGCTTGAAGATGACTGTTCTGCCGGAACTGTTGTTAGAATAAAGCGGAAAGGGGAGAGGTTACTTGAATGATCGCTAAAACTGCATAAAGGGTGAAAGCAGAATGAGCTTGTAGAATAATGTCGAAATGGGAAAGTCGCAAGCAAATAATCAATTCTTGCCTTCTTTGGTTCCTTTTTTTTGTTCTCATGCACAAACTCATGAACACTTTAAGCAATCATAGGTTATAAAAGAATGTTTTACATGGAAGTGTTGTCATTGCTCTCTGGAAATGAAAGCAAAGTCATCATTCATGCAGACATTTTGAATGAGCTTCGTTTTCTAGATTTCTTAACAGCCTTTGATCTCGGAATTCCTCATAATACTTTTGTTCCGTATGGGTACGGCATCACTTGGCTAAGAGGTCAGTGCTCTAGCTAGCTCAATTTTAAAGTGACTCGATGGTTGAAATTATTTTCAATGATTCATTCATGCCGAAATCCGTCATATTGATTCAGTGATTTATCAAATACTAGAATTAAATTATATGCAAGCTTATGGCTATCTCTATTTCACATATATACCCGAATCTTTCTTATTAGGATAAATGACATAAATGATCTTTGAATTATGGCTAAATGTGCAATATGGTCCATGAACGTTAAATTTGTTCAATATGATCCATCGACTTTTGGTACATGTTCAATTTAGTCCATGGACTGTATGAAAATGTTCAATGTTATCCTTACATTAATTCAAGTTTATGGACATTATTAAACATTTTCATACAGTCCATGGACTAAATTGAACATGTACCAAAAGTTCAGGGACCACATGAAACAAATGAAAAGTCTAGGGACAACATTGAACAAATTAAAAGTTCTGGGAGAGGGCCACGATGCCCTTGCCGGCCACAGGCGAGGCCCGTGAGTCAATCGGCCGGATGGACTCGATTGGCAAAAGGTGAAAATGTTTAAGATTCAATTAGCAAAATCAAAAGGTTTAGAACTGTATTGACAAGAGTGCGATAGGTTTAAGACTTTTTGGACAATTTTTTCATTTATGTCATAGGCAGATAGGCAGACCGGGAACCTTAATCCGAGGGCTGAACGTGGAGGAAAAACTAATCATCTAGGTAAAAACTAAGAAAGCAACTGATTTAAGAGCGAGATCGTTCCCCGTCGGGATATTTTCAAAGAGGTCATTTCATAGTAATATTACCTGGTGTCAATGAAAGTTACACCAAGTATCGTTTCACTGATGGGAATTTGCACATTCCCGTGTATCTTGCAGCTACTAAGCCAAATTGTTCATTGTGGGATCGTCTTTTGCCGGCTTGAAAAGAAGGATCTCAGAGTTTAAGTTCGGGGCACGAGGGTCTCTTACCGTCTTCTGTTCTCTCCTCGTCAGGGTTTTTTCACAAAAACTTGTCATGATGATGACGATGACCGGAACAAGCACAAATGTTGGGGACAATACATCGGTGCCCCCGGGATGCGATGGCGAGGGATGGGCATCGGAGATGAGGTGTCTCTGGGGCAACTGGAGCATCCAGCTATTTGTACTCCTCGGCTTGATTCTCCAGACCGTTCTTACTGTATTAGGAAGCCGCAGAAAAACCTCAAGTGCCAAGCCACTGAGAGTAGTTATTTGGGCATCTTATTCACTCGCCTCTTATATCTCGACGCTTGCGCTCGGCAAGCTCTCGAGCGTCACCCTCAACAAGTCCGATGAAGAGTACGATACTGAACTAAAAGCACTGTTGGCGCCTTTAACTCTACTGCTGCTGGGGAATCCCGATAGCATCACCGCATTCTCAGTGGAAGACAACTTGCTCGGCTCGAGGCGGGTGTTGAACCTCGTCATCACGTTTCCTTACGTGGTGTGGATCCTAGTGCGAAGTTGGAAGACCTCCGTCCGGATGATTCTGTACTTTCCGATGTTTGTTGCTGGGATAATCGAGTACGGAGATACAATTTGGGCACTCTATTCTGCGTATGACGAGAACACGAAGATGACACCAGGGGTGTCACGCCCCGACTTTCAGGCCCGCGACATCCCTACCAAATCGCCACGAGGTCACGAATGATAACGTCCCAGGCCCGTCATCGACCTAAACATAAAACGCATGCAGAACGTGCCATCTTCTAAACAACAAGATCAGTGGGATAGTAAAGCACGATAACACGGCAAATAATTCAGCAAAATACAATTCTGTTCGCAAATCAAAAGCAGAGAAGTTTTAACCCTACTGAGCTACAGTAAACACATACAACCCCATACTTCGGGGCGGCTCACTAGGACCTCAAAAGATTACACGGTCGAGTAAGGTTAAGATCTCATCTGCTCCCAAAGAATCTCACAACACCCTCATCTAAGCATCCACGGGCTCCGTCACTTCGGACCTGAAAATGGTTCCCACAACGGGGTGAGAATAAATCTCAGTGAATCAAGCCTAATCTCGATTAGGACAGTGATTCGCCCCAAACAACAAGCATATAAAACAACCAAACAACCACATATAACCACGATATAATAACCAGTCAAATGCAGGCTTATCAGCCATCAATCACACATGATGCAATACTCGACTCAACAGCCACGTCTGACAACTACAGACAATGCATCACATCCACAGATATGCATAGGACACCACACAAGTCCATTTATTAATGATGATCCCACGCATTAAGCGTTAAAGTGACGAGGATCCACGCGATTAGCATGATCGACTCTCACAAACAATGCGATCCCGCACTCTTCCGGCAGGACCGGGCTACGTTCCTTTTCCCTTCGGCAACGGCTACTACGAGAGGTGTCTCCAGTGCATCCAGCACGGCACCCACAAGTAGGCATCCCTGAACGGGGCGTCGGTCCCTCACAAGCTGCGACCGGCATCCGATAATCCCTTAAAACCGTACATACCATACAGGGCATGAATTATCGTGCTTCTGGCAAGTCGTACAATTCCATAAAAATGGTGTGGTGTGTACCTTGGGTACAAGACGAACTTGCCAGGAATAACCCATCATCATTCCGTTATATGACCATACGATTCACACCCGACAATCAAACCATTTTATTCTCTTTGATTTAGGCCGGATGCTCACACAACGTGCTCAAAGACTCGGCCCACGGCCAATTTCATGATAAAATATGTCTTTAATATCGCACTCGGTTATATGCAAATGCAGGCTACTCACTATGCACTGCAATCATAAATGACAATCGACTCACAACAGAGCAGTCAATCAGTCAACCAGACATTCAACGAGACGATCGGCTGAATAAAGGCCATTAATTAAACATGAGTAAATTATTCCAATTAGGCCACATAAAGGTTCAATTTCGTGCAATGGTCTTATATTAGCCAAATTAATTTAATAAATATCAATTGCCCGCTCGTCTCTATGACGTCGCTCACTCGCGAACAAAATCTATCAATCAATCAACCAGGCTACCAATCAATTTTATCAACTATAATTAATCACAGAGAATCTAAATTTATCGACTAATTTAATCGATCGCGGCCATTTAACCTAAACCCAATTTCTAACTATACCAGCCCCGATCGTTCTACCTAAACACCCTATCAAACTAATTAAATAACACTAGACGTAATTAATGCCCTAATCGAGGTTTAGGGTCAACTCACTAAGTGAGTTAGCTCGGGCGGTCTCAACGGCGGCGCGGCGACGGCGACGGCGGCGGCGGCGGATTCCGTCGAAGCTCTCGGTTCGCGGCTTCAAGGGCCAAGGCAAGGTCGGGGAAGGGTCAAGGGTTCACCAGGGGGCTGAGGGGGTCTGTCGGGACCGGCTGAGGGCGGCGGAGGGCGGCCGGAGGCTGCGGAACGGCGCGGCAACAGAACCGGCCGAAACAGGGGCAGCCGCACGGCAGAACAGGGGAGGCGATCCGAGGTCCAATCCGAGCTCCACAGGCCGCGATTGCTTCCGACAAGCTTCAGGGGTCAAGAGGGGAGTCCAAGGAGGTCGTCGGCAGCGGTGGTGGGCGGCGAAATCGCCGGATTTGGCTGGGCTTTCGGCAAACTCGAACCGGATCCAAAAACAGGGCACCGGCGGCTTCGGGGTGGCTCGCGGCGGCTCCGGTGGCTTTCCGGCGGTGCAGCTGGGTCCGAGGGATGCGCAAGAGGTTGGTGGACGTTGATGAAGTGGCGGGAGGCGGCGGTGGCGCCTCGGGCGGCCGAGGGACGGCCCGACAGCCTCGGGTGCAGGGGAGGCCGAAACAAAGCAGGGGGGGTCGCCGGGCTTCCTGAGGCCTTTCCGGCGGCTGGCGACGGCGCCGGAGGGGTCGGTGGTGGCGGCAGGAGGTGGCTGGTCGACTGGGTGGTGGTGGCGGCGCACAAAATCGGAGGAGGAAGGAGGATTGTGGCTGGAAGGGGACTCGGCCGGAGGTGGTCTCTGCTGGGGGGGTCTGCGCGGGCGTGAGGAAGAGAGAGAGAGAGACACGTGAGCAGATAAGGGAGCAGAGAGAGAGTGACGTGAGAGAGATGGGTGGCCAATTAGAAGGGGGTTAGGTCAAATAAAATTAATGGGTTTTGACTTATGCACATAAATAGGTTCAAGGGTATTTTGGGTATCCGGATTTTCGACGGAGGGTAATTTAGTCTAGTCTCGGGTCAATTCGGGTCAGGGTGAGGTTCAGTCGCGAAAAGATCAATTTCTTGCGCGCGGCGACTGAACGATCGAAATTGAAATCGATTCGATCATCGGTTCGGAAATTCCCAATTATTGTCACTTAATTCCTCAAAATCCAATATTTCATAATAAACTAAAATTCGTCCTCGAGAATTTTATTGAATTCCGAATTCTACAGACGCGAATTTCCAGGGTGTCACAAGGGGATTCCCATGTAGGAAAGAGCGAGCCCGTTGCATCGATTTTTTTATTTGAAGATGTTCCCCGTCGGGATATTTTCTTGAAGGCTTACCATCGGTTTAATGATTTAAAGCCTCACCTCGTGGACTGGCTGAAGAACCCCCGTTCCATGTTGCCTACTAGTATTTCGATCATTTCGATCGACCAACACAGTCCTGAAGAAGTATTCTTGATAACCGATGTGGAACTCGGGTTCACGTATGATGTCCTCTACACTAAAGCACCAGTTCTCTATACCAAGCCCGGGATCACGCTCCGGGTCATCAGCTATTTCAGTTTGCTGTTGACCTTAGGTGGATTCACGGGGCTTTTCCTTGCCAAACTCTTGCGAGATCCGTATGTTACCTACACGTTTGTGGTGCTGATCGGAGTCGTGCTTCGGCAAACTTATCAGTTGTTGGAGCAGTTCTATTCGGATTGGATGATTATAATGAATTGGAAGCACGTTGAGAATCCAATGGTCTTGAAGTTTCTGAAATTTCTTGTGAGAAGATCTCTGAACAAGGAAAGGTGGTCTAACAGAATTCGGCAATTTAATATTCTGGATTTCTGCCAATCCGATAAACTGCCCTGGTTCTTCAGAATCCCCAAAGTCTGTGACATGGCCGAGAAGTTGAGCAAATATTTAGCAACAAAATCTCTACCAATTCCCCTGTATTTGAAAGAAATATTGCTTGCAGACATGGAAAAGTTTGAAACAAAGAGAGCCCGTGGACCGTTCACGAAAAGAGGCGAATGGACGCTCGGCATTCACGAGTCTCTGGATAAGCTCAACTGGAGTATCGATATGACATTTGATAGAAGCATCATCATATGGCACATTGCAACCCACATCTGTTACTACTCGTGCCAAGAAAAACCAAACCGTAAGGAGGCAAGCAAACTGATATCAGATTATATGATGTTCCTTCTGGTACAGCAGCGCCAAGTACTCTCTTTGACCACGGCCGAGATCACTTACCGTCATGCCGACTCGAATCTCAGGACGTTCATGGAGCATATCCGGAAAGAGAAGGTCCTGGAAGTTCTATTGGGGCCCGAGCCTCTGCAAGAAAGTTACTCAGATGAGAGCCTCGAGAATGTATTGGGCGACGGGTGGAATGTCCTTGAGGACGTGCGAAAACTCGCGAGAGAGCTGCAAGGTACTGAAGACTCATGGAAGCTCATCAGCGGCGTCTGGGTAGAGATGCTATGTTTCGCAGCCTACAATTGCCGGCACTACCACCACATGAAGCTGCTGAGGCGGGGTGGAGAAATCATCACCCACGTGTGGCTCCTCTTTTCTCACAAGACAGACATGTTCGACAACATGAAATATATAGTTGAGAACGTAGTGATCGAACAAGCATGATGGCATGTCGCCATTGCATATGGAAACAGACCGTTTACAGATCTCATTTTCTTCTCAGACTACGCATAGTATCATACTAGATATGGTGGAGTCAACCATTGACCTTCTTTCTTTTCGTTCGTCCCTTTTATCCTTTCTCTCTTCTGCGCGAATGCAAATCGATTTCATGTAATCTGGTTATTCTTCCCTTTTATCCTCTCTCTCTCTCTTTGCGCGAATGCAAATCGATTTCATGTAATCAGGTTAGGCATTCGCCAATGTCCTGACTTCTCATGACATGTCTGATTAAACTTTGGACGCAATATCTGGTGTTAACATCAGATTGTTTATATTCTTTGACCAACTCGAGACTCAATCTTCAGACAAGTGTGAAAATCAGTCAATACAGAGGGAGAGACATCTAGTACTATAACAGTGAATTGGTGGTGCTCATTGGCTGGGTTTACTTTGGGCTTATTAGAAACAGACCCCCGGACTTATGCATCATTGACACCTGTAAATCTTTTTCTTTTTGTTTGAATTTTTGTCCCTTCTGTTTTTATTTAGCCATTATTAGATTTGTAAAGGAACGGAGTTACACGATGATGTTGAAATATTATCTTGCTTGATGGGAGCGTGTGGCAGAAATTCGATATTTCACCTCGAGGGAGTCAAGTCTGAGCCCGTCAACATATTTAATTGAACCGACTTCACTCAAAAGTTTAAACCAATAAGTTATGGTCTAACTAGGATATATTAACTACTTCACATCACATCAATTTTTCGATGTGGGACTTCTCTCTAACACAACTCACATGTGCATCATAATAATTTCCCCCTCACTTGTGAGCTTAGTATTAGATCTGCTCCCCCTTAATTCAGGTATCATGTTGCATCGATATATTTCCACTTGAACCTTCATCAACGCCACCCTCATCCTTAGTCTCTTTCTCTAGACCGAATCATGAAGCTGCCATCGGGCCCGCGTTGCTACGCCACAATGCCCACCATTCGAAAAACGCGTTGGTTACCGGATTCATTCCTTGAGATACTCGCCAAATACCAGAACAGATTGGGAGCCCACCAATCAACCATCGACTCTAATACCATTTGTTGGGACCGCGCAGTAGAAGTTTGTGCCTTCACCCCGGGAGATCGCCAAGAGAGAGCCAAGTCCGAGTCCGTCAACATATCCAATTGAACCCACATTTACTCGAAAGCTTAACATAACTCACATGTGCATCCTAACGCTACCTCAAAATAAGACCAAATGGATCATGCATATTTCAATTCTTGGGAATTGTTCTAGGAATTTCTTTTATGGTTAATACCACGAAAACCCCAAACTAGTACACATGTGATAAATTTTACCACAAACTAATTTTTTTACCACAAAAAACTCCAAATTGATACATTTATGATAAATTTATCTCAAACTAATTTTTGACCACCAAAAATCCCTAGCTGGTAAACCTGTGACAAATTTACCCTCCATTAATTTCTATTAAATCTGATCAACACCAAATTGAAACACATGTGACAAACGGAAACTGGTGCACCCGTCAACTGCCATGTATCATCTAACTCAGTATTTGACGGCAAAATTTAAAGGAAACTAACGAAAGGTAAATTTGTTATAAGTGTACCAGTTTAGGATTTTGATGGTAAAAAAATTAGTTTATGATAAATTTATCCTAAGTATACTAGTTTGGGATTTTTCGTAATATTGACCATCTTTTAAGGCAACACCGAGACAAAAGCAAGTCCAATGAATTCTAGGGCCATGAATTTTTTTGCTATAATCGTTTATAATCCTGGCACCGGTGTGAAGACCAGCTTATTTGAAGATTCAGAAAAACAGCCTGGAAGCTCCATAAAGGGTTAAGAAAAGAAAAGAAAACAGAAAAAAAAAAATCAAATTATTTTACTTAAAATGAATACAGATGGTTTCGGTTTTCTCAAATCATTGGTAATGTCGATCACTTTGTCTCAAATAAGCGTCTTATCTGACAATAGTGTCGCTATTTATTGGACCATTACCGGCAAAACCACAACGCTGAGCCTGTTAAAGGAATGTCGAATCAGTCATCGTGTGCCAGCTTGGACCAGATTTCATAGTAACAATACCGAGAGCAAAGTAGGGGACTAGCGGTGGCCACGGGTCAATTTGGGCCCGGAATCGGCCCGGGTCTAAATCGGAACCGGCCCGTTGACCGGGCCGGCAGTTTCGAACCGGAACCGGCCCGTGACATACGTACCCGGCTCCAATTCTCCCAAATCATGAATCGGCCCGGAACCGCTGATTCCGAACAAGCAAACCGTGAAAAAAAAGGGTATAAAAAAAATATATACGAACCGGCCCGAATTGCCGGTTCCCAGTTTTCATGAACCGGAACCGTGGCCACCACTATAGGGGACCATTGACTTAAAGCAATAACCTCAAGAAATTATCCATCTCACATCGTGTCTCTGGCAATTAATAACAGAAATGACATAAAAGAAAGCAAATGACTATTTGGGTCATTTCATACCAATGAACGAATTTGTCTAAACAAAAGCTTATGACAATTCTAACTATCTGAAATTGATCAAACAACGACCGCTCTATTCCTACTTGGAATCCTTGCCGGACCATTGCTAACCATCTAAAAGCTTAAGGTGGAAATGGATAATGGATGCAGAGGAATGAGAAGTGTTGTAATCATGATTTAGTGGTTCAACGAAAGTGAGCAAAACGAGATATATCTTTTCAGTTCATGAGTCTCTTCAGTTCATGTATCTCTTGGATTCATGTGTCTCTTTAGTTCACGCCCATTCAAGTCCATAAATGGAAAGGAACTAGTGAGAGAGAGAGAGAGAGTAGATAACACATCTCTTCACTTTATTTCTCTAAGTGTGTTGATTTCGAAAAGTGTTCGACTAAGTCTTATCTACATAGTTATAATTCAAATAGTTCGAGTTGTTGTATCTTGAGAGGCATCATTTGTGAATCTACATAGCACCATTAGCAAGAATTAATCGCTTTAAGGGGATTCAGAATCCCTACCTCACCTAATGTTTAACTGTGTTACAATCCGTTTGGTTTTTCCCATTATGATGCAGGGCGAAGTTGAATGTCTGTAGCGGCCAGCCAATGCAACTTCAGGCGAAGTCCATGGAGGCTTCGCACTCATTTCTGCCTCATCGCACGGGTCGAAGGAACTCTCGTGCTCAAAACCTTTTCTCGTTTTCGAGACGGAATGTTTTCAAGAAGATGGCACGATGACTTGCCTGAGTCGATGACCAGCACAACATTAGGCAATAATCCGATCTCTCCATCCATTGGCTGCGTTTGTCAGAGTTAATCTGTTACCACTTTATCAGAGTTTATTTTCAGTTTAATTTTTATGATTACATCAAAAAGTGTCGCGTTCATATTCTCCACCGAGAAGCTCGAAGATGGACCTCCAGCTTCGACGGTTCGTTCCAGCTTAAGCTTCAAGCTGACTATTTCATCCGTTTTACGTGTCTGCCGAAACTGTGGTTAGAATAAAGCGAAGAGACGAGAGGTTGCTTCAAGTCTTCAACCATCGCTAAAGCGGCATAAAGAGTGAAGGCCGAATGAACTTGTAGAAGAATGTTGAAATGGGAAAGTCGCAAGTAAATAATCAATTCTCTTGTTCTTTGTTCCTTTTTGTTTCTCCTGCAACCCTTTAAGCAACCATACGATATATAATTCACATGGAAGTCGTCTTTGCTCTCTGGAAATGAAAGCATGAGTCTTTTTTTTCATGGCTACATTTTGAACGAGCTTCATTTTCTAGATTTCTTAACGGCATTCGATCTCGGAATTGCTTCGAACATTCTTGCTCCATATGGGTACGGCATCACTTTGCTGAGAGGTCAGTGCTCTAGCTAGCTCAATTCTTGCTTTGAATTTGGTTTATTGAATTAAATAGGCCATCATTTTGGTTGATTAATCTCCTATATTTGTTTCGGCATTAAACTGGAAATTATATAAGTTTGTAGCTCTTATCTTTAATGCCTCCTTTCGATATTGAAAGTTTCGACTGGAATTGTTGTGAGACTAGATCAAAATTCGAGCTTGCGACATTCGGCTTTTACAATCCGTATGAATATTTTGCGTAATTGTTGGGTAATTATGCACATTTTAACATGCTCTAACAATGTACCTTGCGTAAGACATTACCGCACAAACCACAGAGTTTACAATTCTCGGCGATTGGTAATTTTGTTCGCTATGAACATGGAAGACATGTGTATCATCAGCTGTTTTGTGAAAAATACAATTGATAGAAAAAAAAAAATGGGAACTGTGGAAAAGATCATACCAATGATGAAGATGATGGAGCTCTCGATTTTTCACCACCAACCGATAGGAATTAATGTGAAATTTCTCCCTTGATGTATATTATAGTATCATTAGTAGATCTCCTTTCATTTTATGCATACAAAACTCCCATATTGAATAGGAGAAGCAAGTTCAGAAGCTATACTAGTGATGGACTCATGCCTTCAGGGAATAATTGTCAAGAGAGCCTGAATCTATTGTACACAACCTATTCAATCCTAAACTATTTAATTTGGCCAAGTTTAGTCCTAAACCTTTTGATAATTTTTCAATATAGTCATTCTGACCAATCTTGGCCGGAAACTGCTGATTCTTGATTTTTTTTATTCTTTTCTTTTCTTTTCTTTCTTTTATTAAATTTTCCCTTTCTTTTTTTGGTTCCAATACCCAAAACAATCTCCAACTTTAGCATCTGTCCCAATTATATCCAAAAAAAATTCTCATAAATAACCCCTCACTTTTACTTTTGTCTCAATTCTATCGGACCGATACCCGAAAAACTCCCAACTTTAGCATTTATCCTAATAATATCCAAAAAAAAAAAATTTATCTCATCAAAAGCCGCCAATTTTTATTTTTGTCACAATTCTACCACTGTTAGCCTTCCGTACATAATTACCATTAGTTAATCCTACGTGGTATTTCCACGTCGTTAATGAATTACACCTTAGCAAAGCTGACATAAAAAAAAACACCAACTTTTTTTCTGTTGTTGCTTCCCCTACACATTGGCAGGAGATACAGAGCCACTCAAGATAGCGCATTTCGGATTCTTCTCTTCGTTCAACAGCCCAAAGAACGGCTAAACGTGGAGATTTGATGATTTGAATGAACGATCTCAAATCTCGTCGTCCCTAAAACCTTCTGTTTCTGAATTTTGAAGATTCATTGATAAGTTCGGCAAGAAATTTCGAGCCACGTAATGGTGATTATGGATGGAAGGCTGATGGTAGTAGAATTGGAACAAAAGTAAAAGTTTGGGATTTTTTACGAAGCAAAAAATGTTTTGGTTATAATTGGGACAAATGCTAAAGTTGGGAATTTTTTGGGTATCAAGCCCGTAGAATTTGGACAAAAGTAAAAGTTGGAGATTTTTTATGAACAAAAAAAAGTTCTGGATATAGATGGGACATGTGCTAAAGTTGGGTTTTTTTTTTGTTTTGGTATTAGGCCACTTTTTCGTTTCCTTGTCTTTTCTGGATAAGCAATGCCCGCGCTTGTGGCCGATCGCTAGCCACATGCAAGAAGAAAAAATAGGAAAAGAAAGGGAAAAAAACACAAAAATATAAGAAAACTTAGAAAGAAAAATTGCAAAACTTGTTCACTTCATCGCCGGTCGTGCCACGTTGGACGGCCGACGTCCACGTCACTGATTTCCGGCCAACATTGATCGAAAAGCCTACATTGGAAAGTTGTCAAAAGGTTTAAGACTAACTTAGTCAAATTAAAAAGCTTATGACTGAATTGGCCGTCCTATCATTGATCTAGGACTTTTATAGCCATAATGTTAAGATCAGTGCACAGTAACACGAAGTAAAGCGTAAAAGCAAAGAAAGAGAAATCAAGACACAAAATTTTATCCTGGTTCACTCTTAAACTAGGGCTACGTCCAGCATAGGATTCTACTATAATTAGCACACCGCACCTTTCGTTTCATCGCTCAAATTACAAGCGAAAAAGAATATATATAACAGTAGCTATTCATGAGCCCAAATTCAAATTACCAATGGAAAAATATGGGCTTAAATCGTAAAAGAGCGGGACCCACGTACCTTACTGTCGAAGGGGAGTATGAACCACAACCCAACAGATAACACGTCGAATTTTTCAAATCCATGGCCGCCCTTAGGGTTCCTGGAATTCTCCTTATCCTAGATTCGGATATCTTACCAAACTAGTCGTCTAGGTAAAAATTAAGAAAGCAACCGATTTCAAACTATTTCCTAATTGAAAAATCAAGGGGGGGGAAACAAAGAATCCTATCCAAAATGAGAAATGGAAATTCGCCAAGATCACTATGTGGTGAATGTGTAAGAATCTCTCGACCCAAAAAAAATTGTGTAAGAACCTTGTTTAAATGCCTACGTAGTGAGGTGCAAAGCCACCATGCAAACATGCAAGAGCTCATTTCATAGTAATATTACCTGGTATCATTGAAAGTGACACCAAGTATCGGTTTGCTGATGGCAATTGGCACATTTCTGTATATTTTACAGCTACTGAGCGACGTTGTTCTTCGTCGGATCATCTTTTGCCCGGCTTGAAGAAAGATCTTGGAGTCTAAGTTCGGGGCAAGAGGGTCTCTTGCCGTCTTCTTTTCTCTCGGTCTTTTCGCAAAGACTTGTGATGATAACGATGAACGGAACAAGCAATTACGGAGGGCACAACCCGATGGCATGCGATGGCAAAGGATGGGCGTTGGGGATAAGGTGTCTCTGGAAGAACTGGAGCATCCAACTTTTTGTGCTTCTCGGCTTGATTTTGCAGATGGTTCTTGCTGTATTAGGAAGCTGCAGAAAAATCTCGAGCGCCAAGACAATCAGATTCGTTATCTGGGCATCTTGTTGGCTCGCCCCTTATATCTTGACGCGCAAGCTCTCGAACGTCAGCCTCCACAAGTCCGAGGAAGAGTACGATACTGAACTAAAAGCAACGTTGGCGCCTATAACTATACTGCTGCTGGGGAATCCAGATAGCATCACCGCATATTCAGCGGAAGACAAACCGGGTCGGCGTGAGGAGGGCAATGAACCTTGTTATCACATTCTCTTTCGTGGTCTGGATCCTCCGGCGATGTTGGAAGACCTCCATCCGAATGATACTGTTCTTTCCGATGTTTGTTGCTGGGAAAATCAAGTGTGGAGAAACAGTTGGGGCACTCTATTCCGTGTACGACGAGAACACGAACATGAAGCAAGAGGATTTCGATGAAGAAAAGGAGATGTTCCAAATTGGCGAACTTCCGTAACGAAGTTCCTGGTCTGGAGATTTTCTTGAAGGCTTACTACCGGTTTGATTGTTTAAAGTCTCACCTTGTGGACTGGCTGAAGCACCCTTTCTTCATGGAGCATCGTAATAGGTTCATGTATGATGTCCTCTACACCAAAGCACCAGTTCTTTATACCAAGACCGGGATCACGCTCCGCGTCATCGGTTATGTTAGTTGGCTGGTGACCTCAGGCGGTTTCCTGGGGCTTTTCTTTGATGAACACTGGAGAGGTCCGTACGTTGTTTACGCGTTTGGCCTGCTAATTGGAGTTGTGCTTCTGGAAACTTATCAGTTGTTGAAGCTATTCTCTTCGGATTGGATGGTTATAATGAATAGGAACCAACTTCAGAATCCAATGGTCTTGAAGTTTTTGAAATTTCTTGTCAAACGTTCTCTGAAGAAGGAAAGGTGGTCTCACAGAATTCGGCAACTTAATTTTCTGGATTTGTACCAATCTGATAAACGGTCCTAGTTTTTCAGAATCCTCAAAGTCTGCGGCATGGCCGAGAAGTTCAGGAATTATTTAGAAACGAATTCTATGCCAATTCCCATGCACTTGAAAAAGATATTGCTTGAAGACATTAAAAATTTGAAGTAGAGAGAGTTCGTCGACCCTTCACGAGTAGAGGCCGATGGGGGCTTTTTTCAAAAACGGGTTCAAAAAAAAATTACAGATTTAGGTCTCGTTTGCCAAAAATTACCGGTTTGGGTCCCGTTCGGCAATCTTACCGTCGAACTACCGGTGCGGCCGTTGGTGGGCCGAACAGGACTCAGTTCGGTAGTGGTGCTACCGAACTGGTGAAAGTTCGATAGTTGGGCTACCGAACTTCCCCCCTCTGCTACGGCAGGGCCAGGCGCATTCAAAAGCCTCTGAATGCCTGCAGGCGCCTGGCCCTTCACGTGAAGGTATTCAGATGCCTCTGAATGTCTTGCAAGCGCTCCGTGAAGCCTTCAAGCTTCTGATACAAATAACAGAGACCTAAAGGTGAACACAGAAAGAAAAAACAAAGACACGAGAGACAACCGAGAGAGAAAAGAGAGATTTGGAGGCCTTTTGTCGATTTTCGACATCTCCGTATCCGCGGTCATTGATTCCGGCGACGTTTCCTCACCTTCGAACCAGGTAAAGATTCACTTTATAATCTATTTTCTTCTGTCCTTCGCGTTTTTCGTTTCGTTTTTGTCATGTTAATTTTTTATACACGGCAGAGAAGTTAAAGTAGAAGAGCAGAGAAGTTAGAGGAGACCCAGTATCCGGATTCCCATCTCGACGCACACACGCTTTTCGGCTCAAGGTAATGCCTATATATCCTTGTTAGTGTTAATTTGAGCACGTTTTGGTGTGAAAAACATGTTGTTTTAGTGCTGTATAGTCACTGTTGTTGTTTTGTGCTGTTTGGTCCGAAAAATATCTTGTTCTTGTGCTATATATATATATATATATCTGTTTTGCATGTCGCTACATATCTCACTAAAAATGTTGTGCGTATTAAACCCTATTTTCATTATGATTTTTGAAATTTTGGATTTTCATAATACTAAAAGAATAACTGAATGTACATGTCCCACGAAAAATTTTGTGCAAAACCCTGGTTAGATCTGGACCGTAGGATATGGTAATTAAATCGGACGGTGTAGATTTGGTCGTCGGTTAAATTTGAGTCGTTGGTTTTAGTCGCCTAATCCAACGAACGTGGGCTAGCCACGTGGGCAAACCTGGACTGTACGATCTATTCGTAATAATAAAAATTTCCCAGAATATAGAAAAAAAAAATTGAAATAATAAAAAAAATGCCCAAAACTGTGTCATTTTAGTCCCGGTTCAAACCCGAGTGGGTTTGGGCCGGCTCTTCGGGTTTGTGAGTTGGGTCGAACCGACCCGGTCCCGAAAATGAATAGAAAAAAAGTATCAAAAAAAGGAAAAAGAAAATTAGAAAACAAATAAAATCAAAAAAAAATAATAAGAATCTCAAAAATTAGGATTTGGTCAATTAATTGACTAGATCTTATTCTTGATGATTTTGGTCTTTCATTCCTTTCTAAATGACGATTCTACCCCTTATGGGTAAATCACCTCAGAATCATTTCAAAAAATTTCTAAAAATCACAGAAAATGGGGGAACAACCACATTCAACTGGTCCAACCTAATTCTGTCAATTTCAATTTTTCGAGTCTTACACACCATGAGCCGAATGAGTGAGTTGCATCCAGAAACAGCTAAATGGTGTGAGCAGATTCCAAGGGAGAAATGGACGAAGGCTTATGATGAAGGAAGGAGATATGGATCGATGACAACGAATTTAGTTGAATCGATTAATGGGATGCTGAAGGATTTTCGTACTCTGCCAATAACAGCTATGGTGAATAAGATATTTTATCAGTTGGCCTATTATTTTGATACCAGAAGAACGACATACAAGGCGCAAAAGGTAGAGGGATGGGTATATACTCAATTTGGGGGTAACATGCTCGAGAGAAACAGTCAAGCTGCAAATAGGCATGATATGACACGGTTCGACTCTGATACAGGTATTTTTGAAGTTAAAACTGGAAATAATATATCCAAAGGAACAGGGGGCCACAAACACAAAGTCCAATTAAACCGGCGAACGTGCACATGTGGGAAATTTCAAGAGATGAAAATCCCATGTTCTCACGTAATTGCAGCATGTCAAAAATATGCAATTGATTACCATGCGTTCGTAGATAAATTCTATACGTTGGATAGAACACTTCAGTGCTACCAGTATATGTTTCATCCATTGGGGCATTCAGATTACTAGTCTGAACCTGACGAGCTGCTATTAGTGCCAGACCCGAACCGTGTTAAGAAGAAAAAAAGGTCCCGTGCATCACGGATACATAATGAGATGGACTGGAGTACGCCGAGTAGTAGCACTTCGCGAAACGCTTGCACCAACTCTGGAAAATCAGGGCACAACAGCCAAACTTGTGCATATAGATCGGCCCAGGAGTAAAATTTAGATTGTGTGTGAACATTGAATGTAATACATCTGATTTCCATACTCAATTTACTTGTGTGAATTATGTAAATTAGATATATGAATTTTTTGTAATGTTATAATATCACAATTGTGCGATATTTATTAAGTTCCTCTGTTCCATTTGTAGACATGGCACAAAGGAATTACATTCAGTCGGGACCTTGGGACGATTCACTACTTACAGAGCAGGCCCAACACAGATCCCATGCCATATGGAACGCTCAGGTAATTAATAAATTTAACAGTTGATCTGTCATTTGTATCAGTTGTATCGTAATGAAATTGCTACTAACGGTTAATATAACATTTTACAGATCAGACTAAAATCAACCTCTTAGATGTCAGCGAGATGAATCGACGCTACAGGAAGATTTTTTTAGCTCATGGATTGTTAGACACGTTCATTTAATCTAGAATAATTTACCAATTTTATTTTATGAATATTTTTTGTCAATTCTTTACATACTAAATAAATTTATTACATAAATACTAAAATATGGATATGCAAGACATAGGCTATGCGAAAATGACATGGCATAAGAATACTCATCATGCAATTTTTATTTTTTAAAACATGGAAGGACATGACTTGTGATACTCGAAAATTTAATGCAACATGGACATACAAATTATGAGACATGCGAATGTTATGATATAACATGCATGATTTTCGAAAAATTGGATGAAGGACTCAAGATGATACTCGAAAATTATGCATGACAAACAAACGATAATGAGCAGATTTTTTGTTTATTGTCTCATATTTTCGGCGATATAAATGATTCAATGAGATAAATGATATGCATGATATTTTGAAAATATGATATTTTGAAACTATGGAATGCAAGAGGTGACATTCGAAAATCATGGTGTGAATATGCATGATATGCAAACAAAACATTTGAAATGTGCTTGGGGATATGCCGAATATGCTTGAGATTTTTTTATCCTTTTTTAGATGTGATTTTTTTATCCTTTTTTAGATGTAATTGTCGAACCAAGCTGCATCAAATCATAAAAAACCGAAAATTTACTTAAGAACAAAAATTCATGTGCATTTCATTTAGTCTAATTCATCATGCATTCTCATGTGTCATCCATGCATTTTCATGTTATTGATGTAGTCCATATTGCATAACATGTAATTCGAAATCTATATTTGCTTTGCATTAAATTCAATTTTTTCCAAAAGCCATCATGCATTATTTTCTATGTCATATAGGTTAGTTCCCATATTGCATGTCATATAATTAGAATCCATATTTTTGTGCATTAAAACTTGATTTTTTAGACATCATGCATGGTCATCGTATTTGTCATATAGTTTAAAATGCATTACATCATATAGTTAGAGTTTTGCATTTTATTATCATGCATTTGCATTGCATTCATTTAATCAAGAAAATCCCAAAAAATAAATTGCACCTTGCTTTATAAATCGAATCCATTGAATTTGCCGATTCAAGAAATCTTCACAAGAATGGTACCGAAAGGGTGTTTAATTGAAAAATTAACATAATCAAGTCCCCGAACTTAAATCTCTGGTTAGCAGAAAATAAAGTATTCTCCATATACTTTATTTAGGTTTCTAATCTACCTACCAAAAAAGATTAGTGACGGCTCCAAAATTTAAGTCATTTGAACATAAACCTAAGTTGCAATTCGGTAGGACTTGGGAGGGTCCGAATTAGGTTAGTTAACATAATTAACCTGATAATTCGTTAGCCTAATTTTAGGTCGCGACAACAGCGAATAAGCATACCTACGCGTTCTACTACATGAAGGGAACACAATGGGTCCAAGATTAAGAGAACGTGTCTAAAATTCCATGAGCTAAAAAAATTCACCAAATCAAAATTTTAATAATACATAACAATCCTCAACCCTAATTACATTTAATGATGATGTCGCCCTCTTACGCGGCCTCCTATTCCGCAATCAGGTTGTCTTCGTTCTTCTGCACGCCTAGTATTGTACCGACGATGACGTTCTAGATGAGTAGGATGTGTAGATGACGAAGGCATGTCATGTGGTATGAAGCGTGGCTGTGATGTGGATGCATCATGAAAGTCAGGAAATATGCGATGCTCCAATGGTACATATCCTACTGTAGACGGGTGTGGGAAGAACCCAGATCCATAGGCACTCGGAGAGTTAGTTGGAGTGAAGGCGAAATCGGATCCCTCATGAAATGGACTGGCAAACTAGCTAAACCCTGTATTTAACCCTGGCGTGAAATCTGTCGTATGATAGGTGAAGGGGTAGGAAACGGCGTCATCAACTGGATGAGCTCGAGTGGTCCTCCGGGTCGACTGAACAGTCTCAGGTGGGTCATCCTCGTCCAGCCCAATGGGTGCTGCTGTAGGTGCTGATTGGAATGGAATAATCATTGTGAACCGCCTCTCCTCATTGAAGGTGCGTAGCATTACCTTAGATATCTTATCTATATGCCGTATGTTCTCCTGCATGTTCTCCCGAGATATAGTGAAAACCAATCGTACGATTTGTTCCACGCCATCACACTGTTCATGAAATCAAAGTCAACAGAAGTTATCAAATGCCAATAACTTATGTTACCAAAAAAAATAATTAATTAAGTAAATTAAATGTGTTTACACTAACCGCTCCGCCTACTACACCTCCCGCGTAAGAAATCCACTTCCGTGTGTGTTTGCGATACCACTTCATATATTCTAAATGATAGTGAAGTGGCTCCGTTGCAGGAGCATAATTCACTATGTGCTCAAGACGATTGTTCCATATACCAATCTACTCTCCGTGAAAATCGACCCAATTCCTTTTAATTGGCTTTAATTGAATATTATGAAAACCTATATGATTACTAGGAGGAATAGGTATTGGTTGCTGCATACCAAACTGACGACATACTCGGTCTAGATAATGCCACTCAATGATGTGGAAATAGATGAGTGGGACACGAGCCCTCCAAATGTGTTCTCCCTGCAGGCAGTAATCTAGTAGACTCTGGAGAATGTCATCGGTGTAGGGCTCCCGAGTAATCTGTTATCGTATTAAAACATATCAAATTAAACGAAGAATTAATTTAAAAGGTAACATTACGTTGAACTCGTTGGTTGCTATCATGACTTACATATGCGGATGCCATTCTATCAAATTGGTAGCGTAGATGTCGCAAGGTATGTGTGGGGACCATTGTTGTCTGTAGGGGTTGAGTCCAGCTGCATAAACAAAAAATAAGAACATTTACATATATTATACGTACTGAAACAAATTTATGACTCACGAACTGAAAATGCAATAAATCACATACCGACTACCAAGAGGTGCATCTAGTAAAGGATCACGGCTTCTGATGGATGGGGCGACACAACTAAAGCGATCCCACGCCCAAATCTATAATACATGTAGGGCACCACTGATTTGGTGCGCTAATGGATCAGTCGCATTGCATAGCTCCCGATATAACCACGCAAGTGCTGCTGAACCCCAACTGTACGGCGTAGGATCCTCGAGGTGCTCTAGTAGTGGAAGAAAAATCAAACTAACCCTAGTACCTGATTTGTCTGAAAAGATAGATCCAGCCAACTGGAGAATCAATGCCCTAGCATGCTGCAGTATGGTAACCTCACCGGCATCGTCAGGAATTACACCAAAGAGTCCTCTCAGCCAGGCTATCTTTACCATCGAACCGTGTATTTGACTAGCTAGGGGGCGGTGACCAAGTAGATTCTCACAAAGATCGGGCCAACTCCTACTAGTGGGGCAAGTAACTGCAAGTCCATCAATGGGAAGCCCTGTTAACACTGCGATGTCCTGCAATGTGATAGTGCATTCACCTTCCGGCATATGGAAAGTGTGAGTCTCGGGCCTCCATCGCTCGACCAAAGCTGTAATAAAATGGTGATCAATTTGCCAAAATCCCATTTTCCAAACTCCGTAAAATCCCGAAGCTCGAACATACGGTTCAATGCGTTCATCAAGTTCAGCTTCATGTAGCATCGATCCATCCCGCTGACATCTAAGACATTGATCCTCATCTATCTGTAAAATGTTACATTAACCATTAGTAGATTTTATTACGATACAGCTGTTACAAATGACAGATGAACTGAGAAATTTCTTAATTACCTGAGCGTTCCATATGACATGTGATCTGTGTCGGGCTTGCTCTGTAAGTAGCGAATCGTCCCGAGGTCCTAGCTGAATGTAAGTCCGATGTGCCGTGTCTACAAATGGATCAGAGGAACTTAACAAATATCGCACAATTGCTATTATATTTTATTTTATTTGTATTCTAATTTTATTTTTTCTAAATAAATATCGCCATGTCCCAGTTGATTTTTTTATTTTCTGCATTTTTAATTTAATTTTAATATTTTTCTAGCTGGGTCAACCCGGTCAACCAGACCCGAGCGCCCAGCCCAGGTCAAACCACCTCGAGGTTGACCCAAGAAAAACGTGTTGTTCCCATTTTTTTATTTTCTATTATTATTATTATTTCTAATTTTCATTTTCCTTTTTTAACTTTACTATTTTATTTTTTTTACAAATTTTCAGAAATTTTTTCAATTTTTTAGAAATTTCTTATGATTTTTTCAATGATTTTTTTTATTTTTTAGTGATTTTCTAATTTTTTTATTTTCTGCATTTTTTATTTATTTTTTATTTTTTTCTGGCCTTGTCAACCCGATCAACCAGACCCCAAGCACCCAGCCCAAGTCAAACCCCCTAGGGTTGACCCAAAAAAATCGCGTCGTTCCCATTTTTATTTATTTTCTATTTTTTTTTTTTTTAATTTTTTAATTTTCATTTTCATTTTTTAAAAATTTTATATTATTAATTTTTTTACAAATTTTCTGGAATTTTCTCAATTTTTTTAGAAATTTCTTATGATTTTTTTAATGATTTTTTTGATTTTTTAGTGATTTTCTGATTTTTATTTTATTTTCTGCATTATTTATTTATTTTTTGTATTTTTCTGGCCAGGTCAACCCGGTCAACCAGACCCGAGCGCCCAGCCCGGGTCAAACCACCTCGGGGTTGACCCAAAAAACTGCATCGTTCCCACTTTTTTTTATATTTTCTAAATTTTTCTGATTTTTCTATTTTCTGAAAAATTTTATTATTACAGACAGATCCTATGATCCAAGTTTGCCCACGTGGCTAGCCCACATCCGTTAGATTAGGCTCCTAAAACCAACGGCTCAAATCTAATCGAAGACCAAATCTACACCGTCCAATCTAATTACCACATCCTACGGTCCAAATTTAACCATGAGACCTAATCTAAACAGCGAAACAGCTCAAAAAATGAAAAATTAAACGTATCATAACATGCTTGAATCTACCCTAGAAAGGATATTGGTGTTACCTTGATCCGTAGAGCGAGATCTGGGCTGGTTTGAGGTAGAAACTCCGCTGGGCAGCACCTCCACAATGGGCTAGACGAACAAGGCGAGTATGGCAACGCACAGTGAAACAGCGCGGGACTATTCGCGACGAACGACGGTGGAGCACAAGTTTCAGCCGTGTGCTCTTTCTCCCCAACACTCTTTTCCTCTTTCTCTTCTCCTCTCTCTCTCTTTCCCCGGCTCACTCTCTTCCTCTTTTTATTGCCTTTCAGGCAATAAAAGGGAACTGCAGGCGCCAGTACTGGCGCCTGCAGGCTTCACACTGCACATGAAGCAGGCTTCACGTGGAGTGTGCAGGCTTCACACTTTATGTGAAGCCTGCTTCACGGTGGGGCCTGCCTCCCGTTCGGCAGTAGAGCTGCTGAACGGATGTGCAGGCTTCACACCTGAAGAGTGGGGCTTGTTCACGGCCAGAAGTTCGGTAGCAGAGCTGTCGAACTGATAAGTTCGGCGACCTTCCTGCCGAACTTTGTTCCTTTCGGCCACGGGGCTGCCGAATTTCTCAGTTCGGTGCCCTGACTACAGAACGGGACCCCTTCTGGTAAATAAAAAAAATTAGACCCAATTTTGTAAATTTTTTTTTTCAGACTCATTTTTGAAAAAAGCCCGGCCAATGGTCGCTCCGCATTCACGTGTCTCTGGATAAGCTCAAATGGAGTATGAAGATGACGGACAAGTTCAAGACCATGTCTAGGAACATTGAAATCGAATAGAGATGGTGGCATGTTGCTGCTATTGCATATGAAACTACTTTTTTCTTCTGAAATTAGGCATTATCATCATACTAGATCTGGTGTAGTCAATCACTTAGCTTCTTTCTTTTCCGCTTTTCCTTTTCATCTGATCTCTCTTCCGCGCGAATGCAGATCAATTTCATGTAATCTGGTTAAGAAGATTTTGATGTTCCTGACTTTCTCATCACATTTCTGATTAAATTCTAGACACAAGATATGGTGTCAAATATCGGATGTTTAGGTCTGTTTGATAATGCTTCTGTTTCTCTAATTCCTGTTCTTTTATTTTCGAAAATAGAAAAAGAACAGAAATCTATTTGGTAACGTCAATTAATTTTTCTGTTCCCAAAAATCGATCAGTGGTCAGGGAAAAAATTTGGAACAGAAACAAGAAGCAAAAAAAGATCTACTTCTCTATTCCCGATAACAGAATTGGAAAAAATCATTTCTGCTCAGAAATTGTTCCGAGAACACAATTCTTACCAAACATGCCTGTATTTTCTTGGGCCGACTCAAGACAAAATCTTCAGGCAAGCACGAAACTCGAATTGGTGCTCATTAGAAACTAACACATGGACTTATGCCTCATTGACACCTTTAAATCTCTTTCTTTTTGTTTTAAATTTCGGGTCGTGCTTTTTCCACTCCATCTTTGGCTAAAACACTACTCAACAAAATAATGTGATTATATTACCCTCTGTAGGTCCCACTTTTTAGCATCCCAGTTCCACCTAAATGGCTCATTCATCCCGAAAGAATTAAAATGACAAAATTACTCAAATAGTGGGTCTCATTGGGCCCCACCCTAACTTCATGTTCTTCTTCCTCCTTATGTGTCTCGGTCTCCATCTCCCACCACTCTCTTCTCCGGTCAACTTCACCCTTCCCGCTTTTTCTATTAATTTGAGCTAGCCTAGGCACCCTACCGCTCATAGTACTCTCAGCCACCGCCTCTTGCCGTCCTCATGACCCCTCCCCCCCCCCCCCCCTCGCCGACATCACGTCCCTACCACACAGTCGTTGGGATGGCCTTAGATCCACCGCGACTCTAGACCCATAGCAAGCAACTTTCCTGTCTAAGGTCCTTGAAGGTTGAAACTACACATCGTCCTCTATATGAGGTCGTGGACCTTAAATCGCTCGATTACAAGAGAGAAAGAGAGTGATTGTGAGTGTGGGGGAAGAGAGAGATCGTGGTGGTGGTCTATGAAAGGAGGTGGTCGAAACGCTTTCCATGGTGGTTGTACCATGATGTCCACAGAAGAGATGGTTAAGAACAATCGTCGTTGTCAGAATCGCCCACTTGATCTTTCCCAGCGGGTGCTTTGGCCTCACTTGAAACCCCTTCCCCATCCTCAGTGAAGAGCCCATCGTCGCCGGAGATGATGCCAATAGCGACTCAAGTGAGGGGAACTTCATGGTGTCGATGTGTGACACCCTGAAAATTTGCGTCTGTAAAAAATTGGAATTCAATAAAATCCTCGAGATCGAATTTTAGTTTATTATGAAATATTAGATTTTTAAGGAATTAAGTGACGATATTTGGGAATTTCCGAATCAATGATCGAATCGATTTCAATTTCGATCGTTCAGTCATCGCGCGCAAGAAATTTATTTTTCGCTACTGAACCTCGCCCTGACCCGAATTGAGCCGAGGCTAGAGTAAATTACCCTTCGTCAAAAATCCGGATACCCAATCTACCCTTGGCTAAAAATGACCAAAATACCCTTGGACCTTCTAGAACCCTATTCATGTACATGAGACAAAACCCATTGATATTTTTTACCAACCCTCTCCTAATTGGCCTCACGTCTGCTCTCTCTCTCTGCTCTCTCATCCGTACGTCTCTCTCTCTCTCCCTCTCGCGCTCACGCAGGACCCCCCCAAACGGACGATACCTTCTGCTGAACCTCCATCAGCCATCATCCTCCTTCCTCCATCGTTTTTTTGCACCACCACCACCACCCAGTCATCCAGTCGCCTCCTGCCGTCACCACCGACCCCTCCGGCGCCGTCGCCAGCTGCCGAAAAAGCCTCGGGAAGCCCGGCGACCCCTTTGCTCTGTTTCGGACCCCCTGCACTCGAGACTGTCGCGCCCTCCCTTGGCCGTCCGAGGCACCACCGCCACCTCCCACCACCTCAACAACGTCCACCAGTCTCTTGTGCATCACCTGGACCCAGCTGCACCGCCGAAAACCCACCGAAGCCGCCGCGAGCCACCCGAAGCCACCGGTGCTCTGTTTTCGGATCTGGTTCAGATTTGCTTGAAGCCCAACCAAATCCGACGCTTCCGCCGCTCACCACCGCCACCGACGACCTCCTTAGACTCCTCTCTTGATCCCTGAGGCTTGTCGGAAGTTATCGTGGCCTGTGGAGCTCGGAATCAACCCGGGAATCGCCTCCCATGTTCTGCCACGCGAGTGCCTTGTTTCTGCCGGTTCTAATTGTGCGTCGTTCCACCGCCTCCGGCAGCCCTCAGCCGGTCCCGACGGACCCCCTCAGCCCCCTGGTGAACCATTGATCCTTCCCCGACCTTGCCTTGGCCTTTGTAGCCGAGAAACTAAGAACCGAGAGCTTCACCGGAAACCGCCGCCGGAGCCGCGCCGCCGTTGAGACCGCCCGAGCTAACTCACCTGGTGAGTTGACCCTAAACCTTGATTAGGGCGTTAATTACGTCTAGTATTATTTAATTAGTCTGATAGGGTGTTTAGGTAGCACAATCGGGGCCGGTATAGTTAGAAATTGGGTTTAGGTTAAATGGCCGCGATCGATTAAATTAGTCGATAAATTTAGATTCTCTGTGGTTAATTACGGTAGACGAGACAAAATTAATTGGTAGTCTGGTTGATTACTTGATAGATTTTGTTCGCGAGTGAGCGACAATATAGAGACGAGTGGGCGATTGATATTTATTAAATTAATTTGACTAATATAGGACCACTGCACGAAATTGAACCTTTATGCGGCCTAATTGGAGTAATTTACTAGTGTTTAATTAATGGCCTTTATTCAACCGATCGCCTCATCGAAATGTCTAGTTGACTGATTGACTGCTCTGTTGTGAGTTGATTGTCTTTTATGATTGCAGTGCTTAGTGAGTAGCCTGCATTTGCATATGACCGAGTGCGATATTAAAGACATATTTTATCATGAAATTGGCCGTGGGCCGAGTCTTTGAGCACGTTGTGTGAGCATCCTGCCTAAACCAAAGAGAATAAAATGGTTTGATTGTCTGGTGTGAATCGTATGGTCATATAACGGAACGATGATGGATTTTTCCTGGCAAGTTCGTCTTGTACTCAAGGTACATACCACACCATTTTTATGAAACTATATGACTTGCCAGAAGCACGATAATTCATGCCCCATATGGTATGTATGGTTTTAAGGGATTATCGAATGCCAGTCACAGCTTGTGAGGGACCGACGCCCCGTACAGGGATGCCTACTTGTTGGTGCCTTGCTGGATGCACTGGAGACACCTCTCGTAGTAACCGTTGCCGAAGGGAAAAGGAACGTAGCTTGGTTCCGCCAGAAGAGTGCGGGATCGCATTGTTTGTGAGAGTCGATCATGCTAATCGTGTGGATCCTCATCACTTTGACGCTTAATGCGTGGGATCATCGTTAATAAATGGACTTGTGTGGTGTCCTGTGCATATATGTGGATGTGATGCCTTGTCTGTGGTTGTCAGACGTGACTGTTGAGTCGAGTATTGCATTATGTGTGATTGATGGCTGATAAGCCTGCATTTGATTGTTTATTATACCGTGGTTATATGTGGTTGTTTGGATGTTCTATATGCTTGTTGTTTGGGGCGAATCACTGTCCTAATCGAGATTAGGCTTAATTCACTGAGATTTATTCTCACCCCGTTGTGGGAACCATTTTCAGGTCCAAAGTGACGGAGCCCGTGGATGCTTAGACGAGGGTGTTGTGAGATTTTGGGAGCAGATGAGATCTTAACCTTACCCGACCGCGTAATCTTTTGAGGTCCTAGTGAGCCGCCCCGAAGTATGGGGTTGTATGTGTTTACTGCAGCTCAGTAGGGTTAAAACTCATCTGCTTTTGATTTGTGAACCCAATTGTATTTTGCTGAATTGTCTGCCGTGTTATCCTGCTTTACTATCCTGCTGATCTTGTTGTTTAGGAGAACGCACGTTCCGCATGCGTTTTATGTTTAGGTCGATAGGGAGCCTGGGACGTTATCATTCGTGACCTCTTGGCGATTTGGTAGGGATGTCGCGGGCCTGAAAGTCGGGGCGTGACACGATGCACCTCTCGGAGACAACCCATGTAAAGGGGCTTCACCAGATTCAAGAACCTATGCAACCCATCCTTCAAAAGCCCCGTCGAACAAGAATCGTCGAAGAAGAAGCTCTCAACAATTTTACGACACAAAAGACTCCCGGTCTGTCCCATTGGACAGAAAGAGAATGGTGGGAGATGGAGACAAAGACACGTCAGGAGGAAGAAGAACGTGAAGTCAAGGTAGGGCCCAATGGGACTCAATATTTGAGCAATTCTGTCATTTTAATTCATTAGGGGGCGGATGAGCCATTTTGGCAAGAAAGGATGGTAAAAAGAGGAACACACAAAGGATAAAATAGTCAAATTACTATGTTGATGAATGTTTTAGCCAAAGAAGGAGTGGAAACAGCGCGGGCATAAATTTCTACCCCTTCTGGTTTTATTCAGTCATCAATATTTGAATATATTTGGGAAGAAACAGGATTGTACAAGGCGATGTTGGAATGTTATCCTGCCTCCCAGTAAGAACAATTTATTTTATGGCAACAATGACAGATGCAAAGCCAATGAGTTCTAGGGCCATGAATTTGTCTTTCATTTTTATCTTTTTTATTATCCTGAGGCACGAGCGTGCGGACCTGGCAATTCGAAGGGCCGTGAAACACCCATAAACGGTTAAGTCCAACCAATTATCCTGAGCAGGTTGACGCGAGTCAAAGCCGTTTGCACCTAGTTACTATGATTCAAACACTAAGAAATTCGACACTGGAGAACAAGAATGTAGGAGAAGATCCAAACTCAAAGAGGAGAGAAACCAAGAAAATAGATTTTGCAAGGAGCAAAAGTTGTACCAGTTAAACCACCAGATGCCATAATCAGATCATGTTACAATCTTAAATTTGACCCTGCAATTGAAAACCCAATCATATCCAAATCTCTGTAGTACATCCATCCTGCAAGAGAAGAATTGTCCTGTTGATGCTCCACCAATGTGAAACGCGAGACAAACACTAATTACTGCAACATTCTTTTCGTCTCCTTTTCCTTTCTCTAGAGGCACATGCAGAAAAAGTGAAGAGCCAGCCACTTGGTGGCCTTGGGGAATCTGCAACAAAAAAGAGAGGAAGAAACAATGATGAAGTGCAAAAAGTGAAGGAAAGTCGAGACCGCCAAGCAAGCATAAACACTTTCTTATCCTCGTAATCACGTGGAACATGTATAATATGACCAACATTATCAAAATCTTGGATAATTTATTCATTAATCGACAAAACAAGTGCTTGAGTTGGTCTCTACTGCAAGAAAGGAATGTTTCTGGGCGTGGAAAAATGGAAGGACAAGTATACATATCTGATGCTTTCTCGATCGGTTGCTTCCGGGTTGGAAAACTCCCAGGGTCTGCAGTTGCGGGGAAAAGGGTGCTGGTCGCATTCGAGCGAGGGGTGGAAGTGGAAAGGTCCGTCCCCGACATCTCTCCCTCTTTCTTTCCGGTTTTCATTGTGCACTTTGATCGCGTTTTTAGTTTTATTTTACTTGATAGTCTTAATCTAGTATGCATTGGCCGTTGCGTAACCTTCTCGAAATACAGTATAATCTTCTTGTCCAAGTTTGTGCAAGGAGTCTGATCATGCATAAACCAAAAGATAAGCAAGTCCCTTAAACGGTTAAGTCCAATCAATTATCCCGAGCAGGTTGACGTGAGTCACACCTAGTTAATAGGATTCGAACAGGTGACTTCAAACATTTTTATCTAGAAATTCATCAATGTCCCGACCAATTACGCCAACCCTAAAGTTGTAAAGCCATGAATTTACTTCTCCATATATGGATATGAGCAATAATTAGTTGCTACTAGGACTTGCTAAGCAGCACTCATCTATTGGTGTTTTATGGTCGGTTAAGACTATCTACCTCTCTCTCCTTGTTCCTTGTTTCTTCTTCTCCAAAGCTGCCATGGCCTGAGCATTGCAGCAGAGGTTGCGTGGCCCTAGCCGCTAACACTGTGCTCTACTATAGAGCTCCTGGGGCCATGGCCAAGCTCTGTAACAGAGCTCGCAAGGCCATGGCGACTGCCTTGGCTGTCATCATCACTCTCATTATGCATGTATCATGACAGGCAGCAGTGTAGATAGATTCACTAGGACTCGTTGTTTCTGCTAGTCTAGCATAATGAGAATAGTAACTCATACAATTATCTCTACCAATTTCTCCTAGGATTAAAGTTATACCATTCCTTTGTAGCCATAACAACTCGAATTTTGCAAATCCAAGGCCGCGCCTTGGGTGCCTGGAATCTTCCTTATCCTAGATTCAAAAAATTTACCAAACTAGTCGTCTAGGTCAAAATCAAGACAGCAATTGATTTCAAACTTTGTCCTCAATGAAAAATCAAGCTTTAGTGGCACTGTTGTCAGTGACACGGCGTTACTCCATTAGTATGTGAATCTGTAAAAATCTTTTCCAAAGGAAAACTTGTGTAATGTGATGCATCAACGACATGCAAAAACGTGTACTCCGAGAGGTGCAAAGCGACCGTATAACTATAAGCATGCAAGAGGTCATTCCAGCTACTGACGGCAATTGGCACATTTCTATGTATCTTCCAGCTACAGAGCGAAATTGTTCGTCAAGGGATCATCTTTTGTCTGCTTTCTTTTCTCTTCTCATCGGGGTTATTTCACAAAGACTTGTCGTGATAATGATGAAGAACGGAACATGCACAGGTGTTGGGAACCATACAGCAGTAAGTTCAATGTTGCCTCCAGGATGCCATCACAAAGGATGGACGTCCGGGATAATTTGTCTCTGGGACGGCTGGAGCATCCAACTTTTGGTACTACTCGGCTTGATTTTCCAGATCGTTCTTGCTGTATTCGGAAGCCGCAGAAAAATCTCGAGTGCCAATACAATCAGATTCTTTATTTGGGCAACTTATTTGTTATCCTCTTATTTCGCAACGCTTGCCCTCAGCAAGCTCACGACAGTAAGCCTCGTTAAGTCCAAGGAAGAGTACGATACCGAACTAAAAGCATTGCTGGCGCCTTTAATTCTACTGCTGCTGGGGAATCCAGACAGCATCACCGCATACTCAGTTGAAGACAACCGGCTCGGCACGAGACGGGTGTTGAACCTTGTCATCACATTTTCTTTCGTGGTCTGGATCCTGGGGCGAAGTTGGAAGACCTCCATCCAGATGACACTGTACTTTCCGATGTTTGTTGCCGGGATAATCAAGTATGGAGAAACAATTTGGGCGCTCTATTCTGTGTACAACGAGAACACGAACATGAAGCAAGAGGATTTTGATGAAGAAAAGGAGATGTTCTCCGAATTGACGAACTTCCCTCAAGAAATTCCCCATCTGGAGATTTTCTTGAAGGCTTACTATCGATTCGATTGCTTAAAGCCTCACCTTGTGGACTGGCTGAAGCAATCCTTCTTCATGTCGCGTCGTAATATGTTGATCGACCAATCCACTCCTGAAGAAGTATTCTCTATAACCGATATGGAACTCGGGTTCATGTATGATGTCCTCTACACTAAAGCACCAATTCTTTATACCAAGCGCGGGATCGCGCTCCGGGTCATCGGTTATTTCAGTTTGCTGTTGACATTAGGCAGATTCGTGGAGCTTTTCTTTGAGAAACACTTGAGAGATCCGTACGTTATCTACACGTTCGGGCTGCTGATTGGAGTCCTTCTTCTGGAAACTTATCAGTTGTTGAAGCTATTCTGTTCGGATTGGGTGATTATAAAGAATGCTAAGCACCATAAGAATCCAATGGTCTCGAAGTTTCTGAAGTTCCTTGTCAAACGATCTGTGAAGAAGGAACGGTGGTCTAACACAATTGGGCAATTTAATCTTCTGGATTTCTGCCAAACTGAAAGGAGGCCCTGGTTTTTCGGGATCCTCAAAGTCTGCGGCATGGCCGAGAAGTTCAGGAGATATTCAGCACCGAGTTCTTTGCCAATTCCCCCATACTTGAAAGAATTATTGCTTGAAGACATGACAAAGTTTGAAACAAAGAGAGGCCATCGACCCTTCACGAAAAGAGGTGAGTGGTCGCTCGGGATTCACGAGTCTCTGGATAAGCTCGAATGGAGTATCGATACAACATTTGATAGAAGCATCATCATATGGCACATGGCAACTCACGTCTGTTACAAATCGTGCCACGAAGAATCAAACCGTAAGAAGGCAAGCAAATTGATATCAGATTACATGATGTTCCTTCTGGTACAACATCCTCAAATGCTCTCTTTGACCACGGCCGAGATCACTTACCATCATGCCTACACGAATCTCAAGACGCTCTCGAATAAATTTCCGGGAGAGGACATCCTCAAAGTTCTATTGGGTTCCGAGCCCGTGCCTGCGCAAGAAAGTGGCGCATTAGCAGCAGTTATCACCGAAGGGTGGAATGTCCTTGAGGAGGTGCGAAGACTTGCGAGAGAGCTGCAAGGCACCGAAGACGCGTGGGAGCTCATCAGCAGCGTTTGGGCTGAGATGCTATGCTTCGCGGCGTACAACTGCCAGCAATACCACCACGCGAAGCTGCTGAGGCGGGGCGGAGAAATCATCACTCACGTGTGGCTCCTTCTTTCTCACAAGACGGACAAGTTCAAGACCATGAAGTATACGGGTCGGAACCGGGAGATCGAATAGAGATGATGGCCTATTGCTATTGCATATCAAACTACTTCTTACAAATCTTATTTTCTGCTCGGACTATGCATTGTGCCGTACTAGTTATGGTGTAGTCAATCAACGACTTTCTTTTGTTTCGTTTTATCTGTTCTCTCTTCAGCGCGAATGCAGAACGATTTCCTGTAATCTGGTTAAGCACTTTTTGTTTGTCCTGAGTTCACTTCACATGTCCGGTTAGACTGTGGACTCAAGACATGGTGCTAACATCGGATTGCTTATTTTCCTGGCGGATTCAAGACTGAATCTTCAGACCAGAGAGAAAAACCAGTCAATATAGGGGGAGGGACATGTAGTTCTACGATAATGAGTTGCTGCTCATTAGTTGGGTTTAGTATGGGCTTATTAGAAGCTGACTCCTGGACTTATGTGTCACGGGCTGGCACATTTGGCAGCGGAATTAGCCTCGCGCAGCGTGCAGCGTCTGGTGAGCCGAGAACATGCCAAGCTAGCCTTCCTTCTATAGTTGTTCCTAAGAACAATAAGGCGAATAACTTTCCCGTACCGGGTCGTACCACACCCATCTAAGCTTAGGCATCCAATCCATCAAGCGAGACGAGCATAGCACTTTAGACACCACAACTGGTTTCGGCCTGCCAGGGCCTCATCAGGAAAGCAACATCAGCTCTCAACTAGTTTGTACACTAGAGGCAAACCCCCCTTCAGAGCTCTAAGGTTATATTCATTCTTACCTAAAACTAGTTTTAGTACAAACTACAAACCGTCCAAACGCCATTCCCACGAACCAGTTGCATCTTTCCCTCTGCATCGCTCACTCGCTATGACGACACTAGCAAGCTACACTCACAAACGTACACGAGTACGGAGGACTTGCCCGTTGGGACACGGAGCTGACGGTCCGTGTCATATGTTTTGGAAAGAAACAGAGTCGTACAAGATGTTGGAATATTATCCTAGCTCCCTGTAAAACCAAATGGATCGTGCATGTTTCTATTCTTTGGCTTTCTCCTACGCTTCCGCAGAAAATACACCTATGTACTGTTCTAGGAATTTATTGGAAGACAACACATAGACACAAATGAAAGCCCAGGGGACTCTAGGGCCATGAGTTTAAATTATTTTATAATCTTGATAACTTTTCATCTATTTTTTTTTTTTTTGTAGGTCTTCTTCTCGAAACCAACCATGGCAAAGCTACGTAACAGAGCTCTTGCGGCCATGGCCGAACTTTGCTACGGAGCTTGCGAGGCCTGCCGTGGCTCTTATGAGCACGAGGCCAATCTGTGCACAGTCCGCAGTGATCATGAGCTCGCATCCCCATTACGCCACAATTGAGCTTGCCACAAATAGTGATGGGAGCCGGAGGCAAGGGCATCAATGGCGGTTCGGCTACAGTGGTGATGTTGGCGTGGGGGCGGAGGCTTGGTGGTGTGGGGGTGTGCGATCATTTTTAGCCTAATCACTCATTTTCCGTGAAATAAACGGAGCCTAGCTACTAATAATTGGGAAAGCTCAGTGATGACGGAGCAGAAAATTGCGACAGACACTTCGGTATAGCTGGACGAGGAGAATCACGTGTCTGCCGAAACTGTTGTTAGAATAATGAAAAGGACTAAGAGGTTACTTCAATGATATATAAAGCAGCATTAAAGGGTGAAATCCGAATGACCTTGTTCAGAAATGTTGAAATGGGAAAGTCACAAGTAAATAATCGGTTCTGTTATTCTTTGGTCCTTTTTTGTTCTCATGCACATACTCATGAACACTTTAAGCAATCTTATGCTATAAAAGAATGTCTTACATGGAAGTGTTCTTTGCTCTCTGGAAATGAAAGCAGGGTCTTAATTCTCTGAACAGCTTTCGATCTCGAAATTTCTGACAACATTTTTGTTCCGTACCGGTACGGCATCGCTTCGCTGAGAGGTCAGTGCTCTAGCTGGCTCAATTCTTGCTTTTGTTTTGGAATGTCGAATTAAACAGGCCATTGTTTCAGTTGTTAGCCTCCTATCTGCATGTTGAAAGTTACGACGAGAACTGCTGCAAGACTAGATCAAAAGCCGAGCTTTCAACATTCGGGTTTTCGAATCTGCATGAAAAATTTTGTGTCATTGATGGGTAAATATGCACATGTTTAAAATTCTTCTCCCGAGATTCGATGACCGGTAATATTGATCGCTATGAACCTGCAAGACATGTATATCATCAGTTTCTTTATGGAAAACAAAATTGCAAAGAGAAATCGAATCCGCGGAAAAATCATACCATTGATGGAAGATGACGGAGCTCTGGATTGCTCATGATTATCACATGTATCATTTGAATGCATTGCATGTCAGGGATAGTTTTCTGTTAGAAATTCGGAATCCGGGATGCAAGGGCAAAGGTATAAGCTTAGACTTCAGAAGTCTATGACCAGAACGAAATGAACCGACCCCGACCGACATTTCTAATGTTCAATGACCATTCCGCAACACTAACTATAGTTTATGGATCAAAAGTTGTGCAATTTATCCGAATTACTATTGAAGAACAAGATTCATTACCTGTTGATTAAGTTATCCACGAAATCGAATTCTTTATCTCACTCGCAAATGCTGCTGTTTCTCACTAAATCTTAGAGTTGATTAAGGTTTGACTCCCTTGTCTACTTTTATTTTTCCAGCTACATGTTTTAAAGCGAGCAACACAAGAAGGAAGTCATTGCCATGGACTTTTTCGGCTGGGTTCCACTAGTAATTAACAAATGCTTTCCATGGCTGATGGATCTTTGGGAAGGTTGGAGCATCCAACTACTAGTACTGACTGGCCTCGTGTTTCAAATCACTCTGGCCATCTTTGGCGGCCGGAGGAGGTATATGACCGGCGTACCGATAAGGTTTGTTGTATGGTCCTCCTACTTGCTTGCCACTTATGTCGCCGCCCTAGCTCTCGGCAAGCTCACGGTAATCCGTGTCAATGATCCGGACAAACCCGACTATGACACGGAGCTAAAGGCACTCTTAGCGCCGTTGCTTCTGATGCAGCTCGGGAACCCAGATAGCATAACCGCGTACTCGGTTGAAGACAACCGGCTAGGGATAAGACAAGTACTAAACTTTGTCTTCTCCGTAGGTTTCGTGGTTTGGATCCTTATCCGTTGTTGGGACACCTCAGCCGCTGCTTCATTGTACTTCCCAATCTTTGTTGCCGGGACGATTAAGTATGGAGAAACGATTTGGGCTCTCAAATCGGTGTACAGCGAAAACATGAGTATAACCTTGGAGGACATTGATGAAGAAAAGAACATCCCCTTTTTGTTCCGAGAACTACCCACCAATATCCCTGGCTTAGATATCTTCGTGAAGGCTTATTACCGGTTCGACACTTTGAAGCCCCACCTTGAGAACTGGCTATACCACCCCATGTTCATGTCGCGCCCCTGGTTGTCAATAGAAGAATACGATGTGGAGAATGCCTATTTGACAACTGCCATCGAGCTAGGATTTATGTACGACGTCCTCTACACTAAGGGTCCAGTTCTTTATACTAGGCTCGGCATCATGTTGCGGTTCATTAGTTTCATCAGTTTGGTATCGACCTTAAGTGGGTTTGCAGGAATTTTTCAAAATTCTTTCTTGCTTGACATGTATGTGGCCTATACATATGCACTGCTGATTGGGGTGATAGGTTTGGAAATTTACCAAATCTTGGTTCTGCCATTCTCAGATTGGGCAATAGTGATGATGGTTGAGCATCACAGGAAGCCATTGGTGTCAACTCTTCTACCTTTTCTCGTGAAAATGTCCATGAAAAAGAAAAGATTCACCGGTATGATCGGGCAGTTCAATATGTTAGACTATTGTCTGCATGAGAAATGGTCGAAGTGCATCAAAATCCTTCGATTTGTTGGCCAGGAGGAGCAGTTCAAGAGATATTGGAAATCCACTCGCACAGCAATCGACATGAATCTGAAAGAACTGCTCCTAGAAGGCATTAAGGATTTGGAGAGGAAAAGAGGTCTCAAACCCTTCACTTGTAGAGGCCAATGGACACTCGAGCTTCACAATTCATTGGATGAACTAGGATGGAGCATCGAGACGGCATTCGACAGAAGCATCATCACATGGCACATGGCAACAGATATTTTCTATCACTTGAATTTTCAGGACTCGAAGAATTGCTTGGGAAGTAAGCTACTGTCAGATTACATGATGTACCTCCTTGCGATACGGCCTTATGTATTGTCACTCACCACCTATGAGATCACCTTTCAGCATGCTTACTCCAAGGTCAAGAAATTTCTGGCGGTTTCGAACTCAGGCAACAGAGACAGCGCCTTGGAAAAGTTATCGGCCGACCATTTGCAAGAAATTGACTCGGAACCTGGCATGGGCCACATAATCTTCAAAAAGTGGCATGTCCTTGAGGAGGCACAAAGACTCGCGGGCCTGCTGAATAATATGAACGATCCATGGAATCTTATAAGCAGCGTTTGGGTGGAGATTGTGTGTTACACAGCGTATAATTGCCTGATCTATAACCATGCGAAGCTTTTGAGGCGAGGCGGAGACATTCTAACACATGTGTGGCTTCTGCTAGCTCACAGGACAGACAAGTTTCATTCTATGAAACTCATGACCCAAGAGATTTGAGTTTAAGCAGGGGCGTCCAAGAATAAACAGGTCACAGTTCATTTGACATTCATAATAACGGATACTCAGTTCTCATCATTCGAATAATTGTGCTTGATCTCTTTCATCCATTATTTCTATATTTGTTTTCCTAGTTCTACCTATATATAGGGACTGTAGCCGACAATTTGGTGCAACTTGCTCAGTCAGTCCATGTTATATGCATTGAAGTTTAATTTGGAGTTAAAGATCGCTTCTTTTGGGTCGCTTTGTCTTTGATGTTACATTCTTTTGCTCATTTTCTTTCCCATAGTTTTGTTCTCGAACTACTGCTTGTTAAACTGATTACTTTCCTAGAAAGTTAGTTTGTCAAGGACACCAGAAAACACATAAGAAAGTTCGACTAAACCCAATGAAGTGGTTTTTGGCGAACTGTACTGAAAATATACCCGCGACTACTTTTTACCTGTCTATTCTTCGCATTTGACGCTCAATTTGAGTAGGTTTCTATTGGGAATGAGATCAATCTCAACTACAGGAAGAGAAAGAGACATTCGGAAAAGCCATTGAAAGGCAATTAAATGAAACAGCCGAGCCTAAACTATTTCCCTTTCCTGTGAGCATCAAGGATTATGCATTCAGGAACAACTAATTTGCTATATGTCACAAGCTTGATATGATGACAGTTTGAATAATTTGATATCATGGGGTTATGTGAAGCAAAGCAATTAGAGAGATCTTATGTAGTATAAGATACTACATGCGTCTCCTCCATTACAAAATTGATAAACAACCGGCGCTTGTTAAACTGACAGATGAAGACCGAAGTAAATCAGGCTACAATCAAATAACTATATCCATCTCCGTTATTGTGATATGGGATCTGTTTATGATGTAGCAAGAAAGGAAAAGTATAAAGAGAACACCACATTCACCTGAATATCAAATAAACCCCCCCTGTTTCTTTATTGTAAAGCAAGGTAGACATGTTCATAAATTAGGAAAGTTGAGACAATCTCGAGTGTGCGTTACTTTAGTATTATACAGGGTCCATACAAGCATCATTTTAACTTGGTACAAAACAAAAGGCAGAAAAGGGGAAAGGAGATAAAGTTATAGATAGGACAGGAAAGATAGGATGAGAGTTCAAGCAAGAGATCTATTCTTCTGTGAAGTTCACTTGTGGTTTTCATTGTTTGGGAGACTCTTAAGGAATATATATCTAAGATCTCTCAACCACTCGCCCTGTCCTGCGATCGTGTAACAGCTAACAGAAACGTATGTGATGCTTCTCATAATTTACAAAAAAAACAAAAAAGGAGAAGAAGACGAAGAAGAGCAGCCTTCCAAACACTCTGCATTTCCCCTCTGGTATCTCTCATTATATAGCCCAACAAATAGCTTCCCAGCCGGGTAAGGTGCACTCCAATGCTTCGTTCTCTGTTATCAATTTCCCAGTTCAATTATCTTCAAGCATTTCACTTGCTCATGCTGTTCAATTTTAGTGTAAGACTGATGCAAACTCTGACAATGAGTCCTGTGACTGTCTTCTTGCTTTGTTTGATTATCTGCTGTTCACCTGAGTCGAAGTTCCTTTCGACAAAATCAATATTGAAAATAGATGTGATTATTCTCGAAATGATAGAAACCTTTAATATCCCATGTACTTGATCAGATTTTTGCTGACTTGGAAGAGGGAAAGAAGATGGACATGTTCTGGGACCCGATTGTCAAGCAGGCCAAGAGATTCTGGAATGCCTGGGACATTCAGACCTTGGTGCTATTGAGCCTCACCTTCCAAATCATCCTTTTGGCCTTTGGCCGTCGCCGGAGTTACATCACGGGATTCTTGATCAGACTCACCGTTTGGTCGAGCTACTTAATGGCAGGCTGGGTCGCTACTGTTGGTATCGGTAAGCTTAGCAATCTTAGCGTCGGCGACCCTAGTTTACCTGATACAAAAACTTCACTCAAGGCCCTTCTTGCCCCAATTCTCTTGCTGCATCTAGGAAGCCCCGACACCATTACCGCCTATTCAATTCAAGATAATCAGTTGGGGGCGAGAGAAATAGTTGAAACAGTTGCCCAAGTGGGTCTAGTTATTTGGATTCTCATTAGGTGCTGGACTTACACTAGCCTCTCGTTCCTAACCTTGCCAATGTTTCTTGCCGGGTTCATCAAATACGGCGAGAGGGCATGGGCTTTGAAATCTGCTCTTAACCAGGATGCGGACATGGCCATTTCAAGGATCGATGAAGAGAATACCTTCAGGGTGATGTTTCGCAACTTACCTAATGATATTCCTGGCGCAGATCTAATTCTAAAAGCATTTTACCGCTTTGACCGCATAAAACCACATTTGAAAAATTGGATCTACCACCCATTGTACATCTCCTTTCCCTCGCTGTCGATAGACAATTATTCACCTATTGAGGTTTTCGAGATTACCGAGATCGAACTAGGATTCATGTACGATGCCCTCTACACGAAAACGCCCATTATCTACACTAAGCTAGGCTTTATGCTCCGTTTTCTTACTTTTGTGTGCATTGTATTGACCTTTTCCGGATTCGCAGTGATGTTCGGAAACGACTTCTTGCATAGCAAGAATGTCACCTTCACCTTTTCGGTGTTGGCTATAGCCTTGATCCTTGAACTGTATTCGGACTTGAAACTGCTCTTCTCAGACAGGGCAATAATATGGGCAATCAGACACCATCATCAACTGCGAATGGAAAGACTCGTTCATTTTCTAGTCCAATTCTCTCTGGCAAAGCGAAGATGGTCGAATCGCTTGCCTCAGTTCAATCTCCTTTGTTTTTGCCTCGAGCCCGATTCAAGCAGCTTAATGTCTAAGATCGTGAAATGCTGTTGCCTCGAAGAAGAATGGAAGAAGTACAGATTCCTGGCACACAAGGAAAAAGTTCCTAGAGAGCTGCAAGAACTTGTACTATGCGAGATAAAGGCGGTGGAACATCAACGAGGCATTAGGCCCTTCACTAAAAGAGGTGAATGGGCGCTCGAGAGGCACAATTGCTCCCAAGAACTGCAATGGAGCATCCATACCGAGTTCGGCAGGAGTATTGCCATATGGCACATTGCCACTTGCATTTGTTACCAGCTAGATGATGCCGACACAAGCGGAGAAGCTTCTCTTAAGGACATGAGCAAATGGGTCTCAGAATACATGATGCATCTCCTGGTTAATCTCCCCGAAATGCTATCAGTCCCTTCCGGGCACATTATCTATAAACATTTATCCGAGGTCATCAAGTTGTCACCGGAAATGACGGACGAACTTTCGGCCTGCCGATTCCTGCACACAGGTCAACTCCATGACGATGCGGACCTACAGCGAAAAGATCCTGTGGTTGAACTAGGATGGCTCATATTGCCTGTTGCACAGCAACTCTCAGTGAAATTGATGATGCACAGAGAGAAAAAATGGGAAATCATTAGCAGTGTGTGGACAGAGATGCTGTGTTATGCTGCATATAACTGTGATTTTGATACCCATGCACAGCAGCTGAGGAGAGGTGGGGAGTTCATTACTCTCATTTGGCTCCTCCTAGCTCACCAGACTGACAGGTTCAATTTGGGCAAGTGTGGTTAGAAAACTAATTGATTGATCGATTTTTATGTTGTGATTGTCACTCAACCTTCATAGCTCTCTTTTTTGGGCTAGGAATTGTAACAGATTCTGTTCTCCTTAGCCTCTTTGCCTGCCAGGCCGTACCATTCTCATGCAACATCAAGCTAGAGAAAGTTTTAAATCTAAAGGGTAAAATTTCTATGGGCCAAAATGAAAGATGGGCATAATATATTGTCTCTCACTATCATGAACAACTAATTTGTTATATGTCACAAGCTTGATATCGTGATAGTTTGAGTAATTTGATATCATGGGGTTATGTGAAGCAAAGCAATTAGAGAGATCTTATGTAGTATAAGATACTACAAGTGTCACCTCCATGCAAAACTGTTAAAACAACCTACGCTTGTACAAACTGACAGATGTAGAACGAAGTAAATCAAGCTGCAATCAAATAATTATGTCCATCACCATTATTGTTATATGGGATACATTTATCAGAAAAGACGCAAATAATCCCTGAGTTTTGGTCCAATATGTAATGTGGTCCCTAGATTACAATGCCGTCCCTAAACTTTTGATACATGTTCAATTTAATCCCTAGATTTTCATACAATGTTGTCCTTCCATTAATTCAAGTTTCGGAAAAACATTGAACATTTTCATATAGTTCAAGGACTAGATTGAACATAAATCAAAAGTATAGGGGCCACGTTGAACAAATCAAAAGTTCAGGGACGACGTTGCATATTGGAATAAAGTTTAGAGGCCATATTAAACAAATTAAAAGTTGAGAAACCATGTTGCCCATTGGGCCGAAGTTCGGGGATCATTTGTGTCGTTATCCCCGCAATTTATGGTATAGCAAGAAAGGAAAAGTGAAAAGAGGACAGCACATTCATCTGAATTTCAACCAACCTATGTTTGTTCATTGCGGTACAAGGTAGACATGTTCCATAAGGTGGGAATGTTGGAATATTATACACAGTCCCTTCGAGCATGACTTTAACTCAGTACATAACCAAAAAAGCAGAAAAAGGAAAAGGAATAAAGTCATACTTGGAACAGGAAAGAGAGCACGAGAGCTGAAGCAAGAGATCTGTTCTACTGTGAGTGATTCTCAGAAGTTCACTTGTGGGTTTTCATTGTCTGGCAGACCCTTAAGGGAATGAATTGTAGTCGCGTTCGAAACGAATATAACTTGAGGACATACACAAAAGTGACGGAGAAACGAGTTCAACAAATTTAACTTCGCGAACTTGTACTCCGCGAGGTAAAGATATTTTTCGCTCATTCTTTTATGTGGGCAATACAAATGATCATCTTTTAGGAGATTCTTTTTCAGATCATCCAATTTTCCGCAATACAAATGCGTACTTAAATTTACAATGTTTGTAATTTTCAAAGAATGTGATGCTATTAGTATTTCAGCTCATATATGGTCACTCAGGTATCATCAAGCCAAAGAATTTACAAAAGTAATTCTTTCTTCTTCTTTTTTATGTTTTGGCATTTATTGATTTAGAAAATCTACACCTGCTCTTAAAAGGGACTAATGGCCCGGGTCGTGGGATTGGCGTGCATGGATCTTGGTCTAATTGATGGGTTCCAAGGTCTGGCCGCGAGCGGACTCGAGCTTGCCCGGTCGAAACTAGTCCCCGACTGCTAGGATCTCTAGTCCCGGTGGCCTAACGCTCGTGCACCGAGTTTGGTTGTCAAGGATCCATACTCGGCCCTCGAGCACCAAGCCCGGGCTCGACAGGTCCGGTCCAGCCGATAGCCAACGAGCCTCGAGTTTGGGTAATTAGGAATTATTCACGGTGGTGGTCAAGGTTGAAGAAAATCATAAAAAAAACAAGCCTCGCCTTTCTAAATTGCAATCAACGTTTCAAAAGGCAATTCTCATCTATTCCTTTACTCAAACGGATGAGATTATTTTCCGACGGGTCATTTTCCACGCGGCCGTCAGATGAGAAGTTCGATACCTTCACCCGAAATGATCGCGAAGAGGGAGCCGAATCTGAGCCCGTCAATATATCCAGTTGGACCTCCATTCACTCAAAAGTTTTTAAGCCAATGAGTTATGAGCCAATTTGATATATTAACTGCTCCACGCCACACCAATTCTCTAATGCGGAGTTTCTCTAACACAACCCATACGTGCATCCTAACTATCGCTTCATCATGTGTGAGCTCAGTATTAGTTTTGCTCCCCCTTAATTCAATCAACTTATCTCAAGTTGAATCTCCACGTCATTGCAATGCATCCGCAACTATGCACAGCAATCATCATCAACTGCTAACTAGGAATTGCATCACTCATGGTCTCTGTCTCGTGTCACCAGACTAACTGTTCGTGATCTTCTTATCTCGCTTTACCAGACCAACCATTATGGCAAATTTCACCCGAAACAAGTGTCGATCATGAAATTTATTTTTTGAGATATTCACCAAACATCGAAATAGATTGGAGCCCGCCAAAAGATTTTGTCGGAAGGTATTCTCGAAGCACTTGTAAAGCCAACAGATAAAGAAAGGTCGCCATTTCAAAATCATCACACGCCTCCTCTTGTCTTTGCCCTCTCAAAAAGCCCGTGGCGATCTCGTAAATACACCAATCCGAAACCCCCCGCTCCGTAAATTCGCACCGCCGGATGCAACAACAAAAAAAACAACAAAATTCCCGTTTCCCGCCAAAACCAAAAACCTCTCCCTCCCTCTTCCTCTCTCCTCGACTCATTCAGACATATTCATCCGATCGTTTAGGGTTCCTCTGTAAGCAACAAGGGGGGCAGAGTCCAAGCAGAAACCATGCCGGACTTGGGCAACAATCCATCCCTCTCCTCGCCTCTCGCGGTCGCTCACGGCGGCTCGGACCTCAAATCGGCCCCTCCTCGCGGCTCCGTCGAGGCCCCGCTCCCGAGCTCGCCGAAATCCCTAGGCGGAGCCCCCGGCTGCGAGCCGGCGCGGGAAAAGAACCTGCATCCGCAGAACGGAGGCACTGTGCCGAGGAGGAACGGGGCGAGGACGCTGGAGGATTATGTCGGGGACTGGGCCGAGCGGAAGATGGGGTCGGGCGAGGCACGGTCCGGGTGCTTCCTTCCGTTCCTCGTCGGCGCCAAGAGAATGGTGAGAGCTCGGTAATCTCTGTTCGGTGTTCATTTTCTTTCTTCAATTTCTCTTGCTTGTTAGTTGGAGTAGGTGGCAAAATGTGCCTGATTCTGCGAATCCATGAAATTCGTTGAATTGTATTCTTCGTCTTTAGCAGTTTCTAAGGATCTATGTGAGGATAAGAATTGTATATGCTTGAGACTTACTGTTACATGAACTATGGTAGGACATTAACCAGGTTCTGCAGATTCTGATCACTTTTGACTGTACTAATCGAGTCACCGCTTAGGTCTTTATATGGGTCAATTTTCGAATTATAGAAAAAAAAAAAAAACCTATTTGCAAGTAACTTAATTAATTCTGCAGCAACAAATGAGTAGTGCTGCAAAGATTTTTCTGCCAGTTTCTGTTCTTTCAGCAAGAGAGGACTTTCCAGTCATAAGCATGGTCTTGTTTGAATGACATTCCACTCCATGTCAGGCGAAATGCGTCATTTGCCATTGTTTTATACACCCCGATGAGGAGTTGCAGTGTGTAGTTCGTGGTTGTAATGGGAACTATCACTCGTCATGTGCCAAGGAAAGGCTTGGGATATCCAATTTGAAGAATTTCAAGTGTCCACAACATGTAAGTTCTCTTTTTCTTCTACAATTTGATGCTTTTCCTATTTATTTATTTTTTTAAGTTAGCAAGGTACGTGTCGTTTTCCTTTGCATGGTATACAAGTAATTTTTTGTTTTATGCCTTCGTGTTTTATTCGTGAAGGCATGCTTCATCTGCAAACAGAGACCACCACACTGGCGATGTGTGCTGTGCACAATAGCCTCACATTATAAGTGTGCAGCATGGCCAGAAAAGGTGATGCATTTGAAGAATCCACCAGGGCGAGCTGTCTGTTGGAGGCATCTGACTAATTCACGGTTGGTTAAGAAGGTCAATCTCTTTGCTTCATCAGAGAGGTTATTTTTCTGGTGAAGCTATTTGATAAAACCACTTTAGGATGTTTTCATTCGAAGAGTATGAAGCTCTAACAACCCTTTTCATGCTACTATGCGATAGAGTAGTTTTAGACGATATCCAATGGTACAAGTATTCAAAATTTCCGACCCATTTTCCTTCCTTGTTTTTTAAACATTCAAGTTACCTTGAATTTTTCTTTTTGTTATCTGTATATTGTTCTGAATTTCTATATTACCCCTATAGTTTACTGGTCGGGTTGGCTGACAGGATTACATATTTGATGAATGAGCAGCATGCTGTTTCGACATCAGACATAGAGGTCAGCCATTGGATAACCTTTATTATTAAGTTATATGGGGTAGTTTCATATATTGTGATTTAACCATGGCACCTAGTGAACATTACAAACTCATTTGTATGGCATGGGATTGAAATCCAATGAAGCTGCACTTCCAAAAATCAATACTAGAGAATTATGCATGGACTCAATGAATGTTCTGAAAGGTGTTTCCTGAATGCAGTCATTTTGGCTTTCATGAACACCATCTTTAGATCTGCCGGGTGTAAGGAGACATCCATTTTGGCATTTTTATGTTATACATATCTAATTCCTGTGAACTAAATTGAATATACAAGCACTACTGGCACTTAGTATTCGGGGCGCTGCATCTGCTGAGTGAAATGGTAATAATGTATGTCTCCCTCGTGGAGGCAGTGGAACAATAGCTATATGTGCTCTAATACCCTGTTCCATCTCTTTTTGACAACATTACCCTTTGTTTTCTCAACAAAAGTCTTCACATTCTAGTTTCTTTACTTCTACAGTTGCCATTGAAATTGCTGTTTTCATATATTATAACCTTGTTCCTACTTCCTCCTAAGCACCTTGTAATGCTTTATAGCTTATAGGCAGGTCGCTACATGTACTTGCAACCTATTTTGTGGTTTATGTATATTCCCTAGAACTGATATTGAGTGCAGCTTTCGTAACCGTGGTGTCTGAAATGACATTAGGTAGTCTTTGGAGACAATTTTACATATCTGTTCTAATACAAATCTTGCTTATCCTGCCCTAATATGCATGTGCCCCAACACTATTAACCTTCCTATGTTTGATCATTTAGTGGTCATCCAAGTTCTGCTAGATAGCCATATAGCAGTAAATAGACCAGTTCTTTTGCAGTCTGATGTCCCAATGATTGGAAGTTGCGTATTGATCTCTCTAAGTGTTACCCCTGGAACACTAACTTTTATATACTTGTCACTGTAGGAAATTTTCAGTCACTTACCTACACCTTATGATGAAGAGGAGTTTAAGTTTGACATAACAATGAAAGACATGATTGAAAATAAGATGGAGCCACCTCCATACGTGCACATCAGGCGAAGTATCCTTTGTGTTGCATTGTGTTATATTTTTTTATAGTAGTGCGACTTGGTGATGTTGGCAATTACAGTCAAAATGTTATAGCAGAGAATTCAGGATGACAAAAGATACAGAGTATCCATACTGGTTGATGTTTCATTCACCCGTCATTTTGCGGTCATCACTCGAACGATACTGGCCTTTACTGGAATCAGATATTTATCTAACCAGGAAGAAGCGTGATGATGTTGGAGATGATATTGGATGCTCAAGTTGCAGTTCCATGTGCTCTGATAATTGTGTCTGCAGGTATTAGTAAGGATCTTTCTACCTACTCCAGTGTTGCCACCATTCTTCCTGCACTCGTATTTGGGATCTTTGGCTCATACAACATTAAAGGCAATCCAAGAATTTTACAGTTTGCAAGAAGTATACATTAATACCATATTAATTTCTGCATGTATAGCTTTATCACTGATAGTTTTAGGCTGGGTACATGTGAACGAACACTCTAAACTATTAAATTGTAGCATATGTATCCTTTCATTGATGGTTGAAAAGCAGCTTAATTAAATTCTTGTGTACTTGTCCACGCTCATAGAGGGAGGAAGGAGAAACTGGGGATGCATGGGGAGGTCACTGCTCCAGCCCCACATTTAGCTTCTTTACTTACGAAATTTGACAGCACACTCTTCATTTTATTATCGACACAGTTTAGAAGGCCTCGGAAATAAATTCAAGACCAGAAATCAAGTTCTTCCATCTCAACTGATTGATAGGATTCTCTGTATTTGATAAATTTGCATCTTGTATTGTTCATGTGCCTCATGACTTACAAATGTTTTATCCGGTCATTTGGACTCTAACATGGTGTACTCTATGAGTGAGCTAGGTGTGAATGTGACTCAAAACTGTGTTCGTAAAGTTTCTATTCTGATGCTATGCTGTATCCATTACTTGTATAGCATTCTTTTATTGCATTCTGTCCCAGCAAATGATGCATATATAATTTTTCTGATAGAGTCCAATGCATAAGCTGCTCAAAGGCTTGTCGTTGCCCAGAAAATTGCAACAACAGGCCATTTCGGAAGGACAAGAAGATAAAGATCATTAAGGTAAGATAGTATCTTCAGTTACACCGAATTAATTTATCTGTTTTGTATATCGTTTCTAAGAACGAGAAGATACTTCATTTTACGATAGTACTTTCATTATTCATTGAAGTTCTGTATTTGATGACTTAAATGGAAAGTATTATTTTCCATCTCAGACAGAATTATGTGGTTGGGGTGTAGAGGCAGCTGAATCCATAAATAAAGGGGAATTTATCGTTGAATATATCGGAGAAGGTAAACAATGTCTGCGGCCAATATCATTGGTGTTTTTGTCATCTTTTCTCTTGCCTGGATTGTCGGTAGTCAAGATCATTGATGTTTGTCTCGTCTTTATATTGGTGAGGTTTATGCAACGTCTATGCCAGATTGAGTATAGGTCTCTTGGTTGTTCATATTGTTGTTAATGAAGATTTTATGGCCTGTTTGGTATATGGAAGGTTTTGAAGTTTTCATTTTCATTCTCATTTGAGAAATGACAGAACAGCATGATAATGTGTTTGGGATGGTTTTGGAAATATTTTCAATTTATAACGTCGTAGGTTTATCTTATGTATAGTCTGGAGAAAAAAAAACACCTGTTTCCTGTTTTCATAATTTTCAGTCAAAACAAGATTCCCATGTTTCATTCTGGACTGAGTTGGTCTTCTTCATGGCAACTGCAACTTCTTATCTCAAAATGTAAAGGAAAACAGTTTATTCCATTCAAGTACAATTAATCATTGCGTAAAACAGAACACCTCAATACAAAATGTGTAACCAACTCCAAACTTAGAGAGAGAGAGAGAGAGAGAGAGAGAGAGACCCTTCATTTTTGCGGAGTTGAGTTGCCAATGTGTCACAACTTGTGATAGAGAGAAGTGCTTCAACATTATCACAGACTCGCCATTGCCATGTTTATAGGGAAAGCTTCCGCTTCAAGTCAATTGCATAGGTATCTGAAGATCAGCGAAGCATCCTGTACGTTTCAAAACAGCTGTTCGGGGAATTAATTTTGGTTTAGCGATTTATGTTAAAATTAAAACATGTATTTTTTTAGTGTAACTTGATGGAACCAGAAATTTGAAAATACATACGTTTTCAAGGTTTTCGTACCTATTGAAAATTTTCAGTAACCAAACATGTCTTTAAAGAAAACAGAAAACTAAAAATAGAAAAACAAAACTGTTTTCATTTTCACTTAAAGGAAAAACTGAAAACCTTTTCATGAATTAAATTGGCCTTTATGGGATATTCAACTTGGTCATTCTTTTCCTCCAAGACTAAAGATATTGGGTTAGGAAGATTTTCTTGAACTTTGTAATATCATCAGTCATTTGTCCGGTTGGTCTGCTATTATTCACTCATAATGAGTTTTCTGATTTGTCTGCTCTTAAATAGCTGATTGTTTTGATGACCAAAAAAAAAAAGGAAAATAGCTGATTGTTTAGATGTTCTTCAATTTACTTACTTCATCAGTCATCGTCTCTGCTTCAGTTATCGATGATGCTCTATGTGAAAAAAGGCTTTGGGATATGAAATTCAGAGGCATGAAGAATTTCTACATGTGTGAGGTACGAAAGGACTTCACAATTGATGCAACATTCAAGGGAAATGCATCTCGCTTTCTTAACCACAGCTGCGATCCTAACTGTTTCCTGGAAAAGTGGTTAGTTTGGTCAATTTCGCTACATGATTGTATTGCTGTTTTGCCATTTCTAGGAAAGAAATGTTATAAGTTGCTGTTCGATAAATATGTTACCATTAAAAAGTTCCCCCTGTGCTTTTGTCAAATCAAACAATTTTCCTGGCTAGGATTTTTTGGATTCAATTTTACCGGGTCTGTCTACTGGGAGGTGCATACTAATCTCTACAGAATGATATATGATGCCTTTTCGGTCCTCCTAGTGATTTAACATTCCAAATGTCGTAGTTGACTATTCTATTATGTGTAAAGTATATCAAATGTTACACCAGCAACTGTCCTCTTTGGGGCTTCTTATATAAAGTGACACTACCATGCATTATTTAGTACTCTCAAAACAATATTTCTGGCTTGAGCTTTCTAGTATAGACAAACTAAAACATTGCAGGCGCCACTTGGCCTGAGGAAAGGCATCAGTAAAATCTCATTTCATATGGCCGTTAGTTTCCCCAATCAGTCCAAAGTCTCTTCCTCACTTTCAGTGATCCTCTCTTGCCTCTGGTTCATCTAATGAGACATGACAGTTATTAACTTCTTGCTACATGTTTGGTTTTGTCGTCTTTCCTAGTGGTAATGGCTTCTCTCTCTGATGGAGATACCGTTTCCCAATCTTTGAATGGTGGGACTCAAATAAATTGACTTTTTCAGGCAAGTTGAGGGGGAAACAAGGGTGGGTGTTTTTGCGGCTCGGTCAATAAAAGTTGGTGAGCCGCTAACATATGATTACAGGTTAGTGAGGCTTTAATGATTGAAAACTTAAAAAGTATGATCCATGTTTTATGCTTGTGCAGCCTTGAAACAAGCATTCATAGATGTACTTTTACCATACTCCACTTAAACTAAATAAGTGAAATGCCCCTGCAATGGCTTCTTAACTTTTCTCTTTCTCTCTTTAAAGATTTGTACAATTTGGTCCCGAGGTGGAGTGCCGCTGTGGATCTGAAAACTGCCAAGGATATCTAGGAACCAAAAAGAAGATTGCCAAGTTAGAGGTTTGCTGGGGTTCGAAACGCAGAAGAACAACAGCTGCTTGTGTAGCCATTTTAACTTTGTGATGTGCCGGAGGCCTTTGTTCACCAGAATCATCGATGTTGTACATTCTTTACGATGAACAGAAAAAAATATAACGAGCTTGACAAGCCAAAGAGACTCTTAGTCAGAGTCACCAAGACGAAGCTTTCCTTTCAGAGAATACGAGCCTGTCCACACCATTGGGATTCCATGTGATTCATCTTTAGTTCTTGGATGGATTTGCATGAGAGTACCGGCCATCTGAATCATGTATGAGAGATTGGTTGTTTCCTTCGGTTCGGTTCCCACTTCCCTTGTATCCTTTTAAGTTCCTACATTCTTAATTTTTGACTGGACCTCCAGCTAATTGTAGTTTGACTTTGATCTGATGATGAGTGGTCATATTATGATTTGTTCAATCCTGGCATTTGATTTCCTAACGATCAATCAATCGCGTGATTCTGTACTTGTTAAAAATTGTGGTTTTAGCCATAGTAGTCTTTCGATGTTTGTGCTGGAGTTCTGCTATCGAGTAGCTGCAGTTGTGCACATACAGTAACGAGCATTGACCATACTTCAGTTCGTTCGAACCCATTCAAACTGAAGTGAGATTGATGATTTGGACCGGCTTAGGGGATGGGTTTTGTAGTTCGATGTCTTATATAGAGGAATGACAATTACTACTAAATATCTAAATAAGTGGCGAAAAACTAAAGGTCGTAAATAAAATGATGCTTATATGAAAGAAAAAATACTAAACAAGAGTTAATATGACTTTTAAGTTTGCTAATAATGATTACAGATTATGCATTTAAATATAATTCATGATTACAAAACAAGGATATTGAAAGAGTGCAAAAATATTTCATTCATATGTACAAATATTGTTTATGATCATTCTTCGGAAATTGGATTATAAAAGAAATTAGGCTTTGCTTATAATAATGACAAAAATTCCAAAGGTATTTTCAACATTTTGTTTTCATTCTCAACTTATGTCCTACACTGTTCTAGCAAATCAAGTCGAGATATAATTTACTTTACATTAATATTGGTTCTTTTTATAGATATCCCCTTTGCATCGAGAGATATGCTAAAGAATTAAAGATTCATATAAATAGGATTTCGAAACCAAATAAACGAATATCGCAATCTTCACTAAATCGACCGTCTTCTTCGTGGCATGCTTGATGCTCCGATATACGAATATTTCCTCATTAGACACTGCTCGGAAAATGCCTAAGGGAAGGCAAGGGACGCTCCACATAAGTCGAAATTTACGATCCGAAGCTCGTCTGGTCGCATGAGATTGCGATTGATTCGATTCACGACGACGCGACGAGGGCAAGTTTTTTTTAGCAAGCGGGGTCATAAAGGAGGCTCAACAAGAGAGAAGGGAAAGAAATGCCCCCAAACGATGCAAGCAGCAGCAAAGTCCAAGCTTTGTGTATCATATCAAAGAAAATACTCCAATGGACAGTGCTCACTACAGCCTTACGCTGCTGTCCACCCAGATAAGCAATCCGGACAGGACAACCAAAGAAACCTAAACAAAACATTGCTTTTCACTAAACAAAAACAAACGCTGTCCAAAAAGCTCCACGTTTCCCCAGGAAAAAGGGAGAACAGGAAATTAGACCACAACCTTAGCAAAGCAGAGCTAAGCACCAGATGACATCTCTGTCCATATCAGCCATCAAGCAACAATTTTAGAGTAGTGTTGTTTCCTTCCCTTTTGACCCTGAATGGAGTTTCATTTTGCACATTATGATTGCAATTCACAGAGAAATTATATGTACACGACCATTCTGTTCTATTCTATTCCATGGATAGATTGGAAAGGGAGCTAAAAAATGTGATTTTTATCGTACTTTTGATTGGATTTTAATGGGGATGTCATTCGATTGCAATTCGTGCACTCAACTGGGCGAATGCTAAGCTAAATTAGAAGGAAATGCACGCTCGTCTCTCTGCTTAGATCAGCTTTGCTGTGCTTAATATGCAAAATTCATTGCAGTTTCTTCCTCAAAATGATGAAGGAAACGGGGCCTCAGTCTTTCTTTTTTTCTTTTTTTGCATTGATCATCTGAGGCTCTTTCAAGAACATGACGATGTAGTTTCCATGGACCCATGAGAGAGAGAGAGAGAGAGAGAGAGAGAAATGGCCTCTCCTGATAACATTCTTAACTGAAAAAGAAAATTCTCACTCACAGGATTAGGATAAATACACAGGAAGAAGAAAGAAAGAAGGAAGAAGAAGAAGAAGAAGAAGAAGCGATTAGCAGAGTTGCAGATTGAGCCGTCCCGCCAATATCACCATCACCACCACTATCATCACCAGTCACTAATCCAGGGAGAGAGACAGAGAGAGAGAGAGAGAGAGAGCGAGAGCGAGAGAGATAGAGTCACGTGTGTCTCGAAAAACTCTTAAGAAATGGGCCTGACTGAAAATTTGCATTGCTGCATTTTCACAAGCATATCCTAGGAAGGAGAGAGAAAGAGAGAGGGAGAGAGAGAGAAAAGGAAAACACTTGAACCACACCCAAGATTGTCGCCGCCACCTTCCGCCGTTGCCTCCGCCGCCACGACCATCGCCGGCTCGGCCAACCCAACATTGTACAGATTTCGTTCTCTAATGACGAACGACGCAAAGATGGGCTCTTGTTTTCTCGAGTGCAGTGCAGTTCCAAGAAAAGACTCCATCTCAGAGCTCTCTCATCAGCAGCAGCTCACGAGATCTGTACGATTCTTCCCCCCCCCCCCTCTCTCTCTCTCTCTCTCTCTCTCTCTCTCTCTCTTTCCCCAAATTTCTTCTTTGGCAAGAGAAAGGGCGTCTTCGCGGCGATGGGTTCTTTTGTCTGGTGTGGAAACAAGCGTCAAAAAGAAGATTTTTCCTTTTTGAATATCCGCAGAGAAGACATGAGAGAGAAATTGGGTTCCTTGGTTTTGTGTGTCTCTGCGTTCGTGCGTGAGAGAGAGAGAGAGAGAGAGAGTAGATTTGCGCATCCTCTCTCCCCTTTCTCTCTCTCTCTCTCTCCCTTTCCTTATGTGTCCTCCGATGTTGCTCCTATTTCCACGGGCCACTCCTAAGTTGGGAGAGTTTCTTACACGAACCTTGTCCCGGAGCCGGCACACGATAATCGTCGGATGATGTGAGACCCATCGAAACAATGTAGTCGACCGAGTCTCTTAGGCAAGAAAATGAAACTGAGTTGGGAACCCCGGCTATACTATGATGCTTCGTGAATAGACCTTATCGTGCTCGCTAGACCCGACAGGGCTCGAAGTATAAATGTGCGAGCTCAGATAAACAATTTCATTCTTGAGCTAGGGCTTGCCCCGACTCGGCCATTTTCTGGAAGATATCAAACATGGTTATGTATTTAAATTTTAGGCAATCCTAGGTAAAGGAATTCTAGGCTCAATATATGGTCATGCTTACCCATTGATCACATCTATTCGTAAATAACATATTGCTAAGCACACAGAGGTGCTCCATGTGTTGTAGCATTAGGTAAAATTTCATATGCGCTCGCTGAAATTTATTAAACTTTGAAATTTTATATGAATGACCCGATGCTCTTGATTGCACTAAATTTCGTGACAACTCCAAAACAGATAAATCACAATTTTTGTGTAGAGACTTGACAAACAAGAAAGGAACCACAACTCAATTTTGGATTCAAGAAATTGATCTTCAACAGGGGCGGGCCGGCCATTTTGGAATAGGTCGACGACCATGATAGAGTCGTTGCCTCGAGATGTTATCTAGCCGAGCTCGTCTTCGTGCAAGATTTCGTTCGGCTCAAAGCAACAAATGTTCAGCTGCTTCGAGCTTGGAGGCCATGGAGGGGCCATGGAGACCGACCGTCGAGCCTCCACTTTAGGAAGTGCCGGATCTGGCTAATCCGTAACCGTGTTAAAGATCGACTAGAGAGAGGGCGGGCTAGGCAATAGCAATGACTTGTGGAGTTGAGCGACATCGGTGTTTGCAATTTTATTCGTGAAACCAAGAATTGGGTGTCAATTCTGGCCGAAGGAGGACTAAGGGAACAAAAAAAAAAGAAATCATAAAGTTCATCAAATTAAGCAGAAGGGCATTGTTTCAAGTAAAAATATGTTCACAACAGATCATCGATTGGGACACGTACGACCGTCGATACTGACTGAACCATCACGTCAGAAATTTCATGCTAAACTTGGTCGAGTAGGTTTGATTACATTTTCACTCGAGAGTTTTAGACTCCGTTATTCGATTGAAAGGTTGAGGATCGAAACTTAAATTCATACACTATATTTACGATTGAATATTACGTCATGTCTTTGGAAATTCATATCAAGAGTGGAGAGGGCCGTGTCACTTCTAGTAGCGAACCAGGAAAATGTCGCTAATCTGAAGAACCCGGGAGACAAAATCATGAAAGAAAAAGGGGGGGTTTGACTATCTGTCCCAATTTGTAGTTTTGTTTTTTGTTATTGTTGTTGAAAGACATCTATGATTGGCACACGAGAATTTTCAATGTTGCCATCATTATGTCAATATATTCTATATTATAACTTAGAAATTGGGATGACCCACCATTATTTTGTCGCTATTTTCATCTTACAGGCATAACATAATCACTTCGGATGCTTCAATACACATGTGATTTCGATGTAAAGACTCAAATCAGGGGGGGCCCTTCTATTGAAAAAACCATTCCTCACGAGTTACAATAACTCGCACCGCACCCGCTTTGATGCAATCCCAATAAAATAGTCATGACAAGCAAAACCAATTTCAAAAAGTCATTTTCCTCGTAATTATATTTATTCTATCTCGACGAAACACGACATTACGGCAATTGGCACTCGGTGGAGATAATTAAATTCGTCGTCAATCAACAAGTTACACTTGAAGTTTACATTCTATTTTATTCGAAATTTTAAGATACATTAATCAGTTGGGAGCACGAACGTCACGTAAAAATATATAGGATTGTAACGTTTCGAGTTGATTAGATTGTGTATTGTTTTAACTTTTAAGTATTAGGAGATCCTTTAAAGATAAAAAGCCCATAATGCATATGACTTTATGAAGAAAATTTCCCATCATTATATAATCACTACAGATAAGATAGACTCTCTCCACATGAGTGACCCAGCATTAAAAAAATGACAACAGTTTTCAAACAATAATAAGAGAAAAGTTCTCTCAACATTGGAGTGCCTAATGATAATTTTCAAACAACCAATTAAGAAAAACTTGTGATATCAATTATTGCATTGGGAGTAGCCAATACTTTTTATAACGAAGTATTACAATTAGGATTTCTTTACAATACCCGATACAAATAAGGAAACGCTGTAATTTTCAAAGCATCGATTGTTCTCGTGTCGTGCACAATTGGCATTTCGAAAACCGAATATTTTCTCATTAAGTATGTTGAAAATGCATTCTCGAAGGCAATCGCTAACGAAATTCTACCGGTCAAGTATGTTTGATAAGTGATGGTAGACTTTTATTGGGCATTCGATGACAAAAAAAAAAAAAAAGGGAGGGAAAAAGCCACAAAATACAGTAAACTATGCCCACTGTGACACAATTATCCTGAATTTTTTTGTGTGATATCGAAAATCCCAAACTATGCCCACTGTGACACAGTTGCCATAAACTTTTCTTTTTTGTGACGTAAAAAAACCCCAAATTTGTACCTATGTGACATATTTACTATTATTTAAGGTTCCGCCAGATGATTTTTTAGTCAAAACGTCATTTTTGTTTCACTTAAGCCAAGTGGGCATCATGTCAACACCGTTTGCTTTCCGACGTCTACGGAGGCCGATTTACAATGGTCCTTATTGATAGAATCTTGACTGGGGTAAATGAGTTACACAAATATAAATTTGAGATTTTTGATGTCACAGGAAAAAATATAGGATAAATATGTCAATATAATTTAAAGGTTTTGAACGCTTTTGGCTTAAGAAAAAAAAAAGAAGCAAATTCTGCCCCTGCTCCTTTGCTGCAATTTTCTAATCCAGCCTTCACTACTTTGATCCGTCAAACAGGACAGAGAGTGGATTGGCGTCGGTGTCATCCTTTATTCACACAGAAGACGCAATGTCTTCTTTAATGAACTGCCACTGCCACTGCAATAAAATGATATTTCCTATGGAAGTCCGTCTGCAAGTAAATTTGGGGACCAGTAGCGACAGATGATCTTAGCCCTGTCGCTCCTTCTGTTCATGGCCACATGGGTGAGGTGACTTGTCAAGTATTAATTATCTTCTTCTTCTTTTTAGAACAGATTAAGAACAGAAATCTATTTGGTAAACCGATTTCATTTTTCTTAACTCACCGTTCATGCTCCCCTAGATACTATTGTCCAAACCCACCGCAAATTGCCTTTGGGCTCACTAGTCTAGTCAAGAGGGAAAAAGTAAGAAGCTTTCGCAAAAGTTCAACGAGCAAATTCTTCCATTTTCTCCTCCTCATCCGGAATGATTGCATCTGATGGGCTCCATTAGGGGGTGTCAATGGTTCGGTTTGGTTCGATTCGGATTTCTTGAAAACCCGAACCGAACCGAACCGAATCGAACCGATAGGGTGAACAGCTGACCCTTAACCAAATACGAATCGAAAGTTTAGTTTGGGTCTTCGGAAAGGAGAAGAGAGATGGAGACTGGTTCGAGGCTATTTTGAGAGGGTTGAGAAAAAAGAGAGAATTTAAGTTGCACGTTCAGTTTTTTGGTGAGAATTTCGGTTATGGTTATGTTAACCGGACCGAAACCCGAACCAAATCGAAAATACAGATTCTGTCCGACTCGATGGTTATAGTTTGCAGTGTTCACAATGAACTGGACTGAGGCAAATATTTCCCTCGGCGCATTGTTGTTCGTGTAGTTAAGATTTCCTTGAGAAAAGATGAAAGACATAAAATCATCCACATGGGTTCATCCTATGATTGCAAGTTTATGCCTCCATATCAAAATTCCTGGACCAGCAGGAGGAGCTCTCCTTGTCGGCGTTGATTCTCTTTGTGCTCAGCATGACTCCCTTAAACATAAGATTTTTCTCAGCCAAATCAAAGGCAATCCTCAGGACAAACCTTTTATGCCACTTTGGAGAGTAGTCTGAATTGGGTTGTCCCCATGAAGAATAATCTCAGGTTCACCAGTGGGCAAAAGACCCATTATCCTGCCAGCGAGAACATCTTCAACAATTAGTCAGTACCGGATGAAAACGGCATTTGAGATGCTTCTTGATTTTAACCTTCCAAAGGTATCTCTATTTGTTCAAGTAAACTGATTATCAGACATGGAATATACACTGTCGTAAGTAGAAAAATCAACGGGAAATGAACTGACAGGTCAGTGCTGGCCTAACGTATGTGTGAATATGAACCGGAACCCTGATTTGGTTGTGCTAATTTATCAGTATGTCTGTTTAACATTAGAATCCCTGTTTTCCAGTTCGAAATTGTATTCAGCTGATTGCACAGTGTACTTGTGAGCATTAATAAAGTAGCTCGACCATCACTGACTGAAATTTAAGTTTATCCCATCCTTTTCTAAAATCGAATTTAAGAAAGGAAAGTCTAACTATTCATACTGCAAAGTGTTTTTCGACAAAAAAAAAAAAAAAAATACTGCAAAGTGTTCTTTTCAATAATTCAAACCCAACACTCGTAACCATCACTCTTTACATGAAAAAAAGTATACTCTAGACTCTTAGAAGCCCTCAAATTCTCTCCCTCCATATATGATAAAATTGTCAGAGGGATAGTAGCAAGTATCGATCTGTTCTCTTTTGTTATTTACAAAAGTAATTCCTTTCCAAGACTAAAATTCTTTGCTGACATAGAAGCCTTAGCCCACTGAATGCGTTCAAGTTCCACCAATACAACATTCTGCAGCACTCAGTCTGAGGCAATGAATTAGGATGTGGCCAAATGGCTAAGATACGCACTTACACAAAAAGCATCACGCACATTGCAGTCTACACTGAGAATCCAAAAAACTAGATTACTCTTTTAAACAGCCTTCCAAATAAAGAAAGCAACTTTTACAGAAATCTAGACTCTCTAATTCAATTTACAGGGAAAAGTAGGACCCTCCGGCAGATTTCAGTAACAGCTCATGAGAGAAAGATTTGGTCGAAGAAGTCCTATTCAAGGTCAGGGTCCTGACCAAAAAAAAAAAGAGGTCAGGGTCCATCTGAATTTGTCTTCCCCCTGAACTACACAACTTAAATTGCAAGGAAGGTCAAAGAAGCTGTGAAAGAGTTCTATAGCACCATCCTAAGCCAATAGAACAGATATCATATTCCATTGAAAGCCAATTCCATTTGTGGTAGAAATCATTCCTAGCAAATTCGTACAAAGTAGATCAGGAAAAAGTTCATTTAAGGATGAAGTAAATAACCTCTGAAGCCAATCGATCCAAGCCTGGGCAAAGATTCATTACTTGATCCAGCCAGCAAGATGAACCAGACCCCTATAACGCATGTGTTAGTAACTATTAAGCATTACTGTTGACACGTACAAGTAGCAACCCTCAAAATAAACATTGTCAACTTTAATGCCTCGAAGAAATTTCTCCTTGTGCAAGCAGTCCACAAATGTCATGCTGACTGTTGTTCAAGTGTCTCCACAAATATAATGGTCCAAGAGATGTATCCACTCAATCCGGGGTGGTCAGCAGACGTGGTCTATAGGCATATCAATAGGCCTCAATATTGTCCAAACCAATAGATGCTAACCCTTGCCGGCAGATTGCATATTCCTGCAAGAACTGGACAATTGCTGTTAAAAAGTGGCCTAAAAGCATCAAATTGCTGATGTTCAGGAATGGTCACTTGCATAAATCCTGCCAAAAAGAAATCGTATTGTAGTATAAGGTCCCTTCATTAGATGATGGCACCACATTCACATCCACGTGGTATATGCCTCACATAATGCATTCCAGGCAGAATGCATTCCCAAGGTGACTATATATTCAGGGACTAGCTAAATAGCCCATGTACCCCAAATAAGTCCTTCAAATTAACCTCATTGCTGGAATTCTAACCTAAAAAAGAACGCCACTTCCCGCATTGAAAGAATAAAATAAAATAGTCAACCTAATCAAACCAATCGTAGTTGATACTGAATCATCTTATAAATCCTATAACTTTCAAAACAACTTAGATTGTCATCTAATGTTTTACTCTCCCACAGTAGCAGGGCATGCAATTTAAATAAAAATTAAGGGAGTGTCACAGTAATCTAACCAAAATAGAGTTCACGATGTGTCTATTGTTTATGAAAAACAATGACAGTACCTTTCCTTGGCTAATGTGAAAGCGCAACCTTCAAACTGGTAATGCAATTTGTAATGGCAAACAAGCCTCTATACTTCCCTGTTCCAACTTATGTCGAATGAATCTGGCATAATGAAACCTTTTCAAGTGCATACATCCCCTCAGTTTGTGGGTGTCTTGGAATGTTCTGTTGAGTTACATAACCCTCTTTTCTCAGCTCTAACAGAAGAATTTCCAGGATTGAATAAATATGAGCAGATTGCAGGTGAGTCTCATCAGCTGCAACAAATACATGGGTCCTGTTGTCAACCTCAATCCAACTGCGTCCGGGTACCTTTTTAACTCCTCTTTCTTTCATTAAACTTCGTGCACCAAGGACACCCCCCCAGTGGCCTGCACCCGCATGCAAATTTGAAAACAACACGTAATATCCAGAATTTTCAGGCTCCATTACAAAAAGATGTCTTGAAGCTACTTCAGCGAGATCAACGTTGCCATATAAGTGACAGGCACCTAGCAATGTCCCCCAGACACCTGCATCTGGCGAAAATGGCATGCACTTAATGGTTTTAAAAGCTTCATCCAAGCGACCAGCTCGTCCGAATAGATCTACCATGCAGGCAAAATGCTCCATCTTTGCTTGAATCCCATACTTTTCTGTCATGCAATGAAAAAACTGTATTCCCTTATCAATTTGGCCTGCATGACCACAAGCAGATATTACAGTCAGAAATGTGACATCATCAGGCTGGATACCATTATCTTGCATTTCATAAAACAGCAAGAGACATTCCCTTAGAAGACCATGGCTTCCATAAGCAGCAATCATACTATTCCATGAAACTTCATTTTTCTCACCCACCATCTCAAACACACGGCGAGCAAATTCGAGGTGACCACATTTAGCATACATGTCTATGAGTGCAGTCTCCGCATAGATATCATGGCAAAACAAACATCTTGTCATGTAGCCATGGATCTCCTTACCATGATAGAGTGCAGGTAAGCTTGCACAAGCAGAGAGAGCAGATGAAATGCTAACACTGTCATACTTGATTCCATTCAACCCCATCTCGCGGAAGAGTTGGATAGCTACTTCTGGTTTCCCATTTTGGGAGAAGTTTGTGATCATTGAGTTCCAGCACACAACATCCTTCTCAGACATGCTCCTAAAGATTTGATGAGCAACATCTAGTTGCCCACATTTTGCATACATATCTGTAATTGCACTTAAAACAAAACATCTGCTGCCAAGACCACTCTTGAGAACGCATCCATGCAATTCCTTCCCAAGTCTTAAAGTAGCCAAACCAGCACAAGCGGGTAAAATGCTGGCCAGAGTTACTGAATTTGGATTTACTTTTCTATCAAGTAACAACCTAAAGATTTCTATAGCATCTGAATTCATACCATTAAGAACATATCCAGAAATCATGGCTGTGTAGATGACTACATCATGACTGACCGTCTCTTGCTTAAAGATCTTATATGCCGATTTCACATTGCGACACTTAAAGTAAACATCAATTAGTGCACTTTTCAAGAACACATCCAATGGCACTCCATTTCGCATAACATACCCATGGACTTCCTTAGCACGTCTCAGATTTGCCGATTCAGTAATTGAAGGAAGAAGGCTTGAAAAAGTAACAGAGTCTGGTTTGACACCATGATTTAACATTTCAATGAACAACAACAGAGCCTCACCCATTAGTCCATTCTGAACGTATCCAGAGATGAGGGCATTCCACGTTACTACATCATGCCGCAACATCAAATCAAACAACTTGCGTGCCTCATTTAAGCACCGACATTTTGAGTACACTGCCAACAACGTATTGGCTACCAGAGAATCCGACTCCAACCCACATCTAAAAGCAAGACTGTGGAGTTGAGCACCCAAGCCAATCATCCCTTCCAGGGCACAGGCCGACAAAATGCCTGCAAATGTTACCGAATTCGGCTTTATTTCACCTCCTCTCATCTCCAAAAACACTCCCACAGCGTTCTCCGAATGCCCATTCTTCAGATAACCATTGAGCATCACATTCCATAGAACACAGTCTTTATGAGGCATTTTGTCAAACATATTCCGCGCATCAGCTATGTAGCCATTCTCCGCATAGAACTTGATCACCGAACTAGCAACAAACCTATCAACCTCCCCGCCCACCAAGTCAATCATGCCATGAACCAGTTTATAGGAAACAGCCCTACTCAGACTCTCGCAAGCTTTGATCACGTACCGACACGTATACCTATCAGGGTAAATCCCACAACCCAACATCTTGAAGTAGAACGACAATGCCAAATGGAACCAGCCCAACTCGGCCAACCCACGGATCATCCAATTCCACGGCGCAGAACCAGGCACCTCCTCAAGCTGATAAAAACAGTCCTTGGCATCCGAGAGGTCACCGCAGAGAACGTACATGCCCAAGAGCTTCGGACCCAGAAGGCCACTCCTGCTGATACCACGAACGACCGACTGGGCATGGACTTGCTTACCTCTTTGGAGATGGCAAGAGCCGGAACAGGTCCCCAACACAGACACGAAGTGGCTGGTGAGAGTCTCCTCCACTCTGCGGTGCGATGAGAATGATGGGATTGCTACGGCAGGCAATGGGTTGACGACACTGGGAACAAGTGTGGCGAAGCATTTGCGGAACAGGATCGCATGTCTTCTGTTCATGACGAGCACAACCATCTTTCATTCTGGCCGTGCGTCGGTGTCGGTGTAACAACCAAGTTCTTGAACTGCAAGTTACAGCAATTTGCGAGGGAATGCTCAACTGAAGTCATTGTCTGAAATTTGGGCAAGAAAAAAAAAAGAGAGAAATTTATCGTACTTCTCAAAGTTTGCAGAGGGAAGCCTTGTGCTATGCATAACATCAGTAGGTTAGAATTGTTCTGTCTTGAAAACAAATGAGGTTTGCTAATGAGATAACTATATATTTCGAAAAATCCATCGTTACATAATCTTTTAAATTGTTTAAATAAGAAAGATAGAAACTTTTTTGCTCGGTAAAGAAAGATCATCCTGGTGAGCGGACGGCTGCCCCGCCTGCCAGTGAGCGGGCGGGGTCGGGACAGCGCCCTCGAAACAACATCGGATTTAGGTTTGTGATGGGCTTGGATTTTAAGCCCTTTTTAAGTCCTATATATTGTACTCGCATGAGAGATCATTGTAACGAGTGATTGCGGTGAAAATTTAAATTTTATAGTAGAATCCTTTTGCAGGACGTAGCCCTCTTTCTGGAATGAACCTGGATAAACTCATGTGCCATCTGTTTCTAGTTTCTGTGTGATTGTTCTGAATCGGTTTAGGATATAACCCAACACCAATTGCACCTCTCTAGGTGGAGCATCTTGCGGGAGATGCTAGCTAAGCGGGCTCCAACCGCTGTCGAAGGACGCGAGGCGGCATAGAGCGGCGGTGGTAGTGAAGGTAAGGGGAGCAGCACAAGAGCCGCCGGCGAGGACAGCAGTGCCTTGAGTATGTGGTGAACTCGAGCAAATGCAGCACGGGGCTGCTATGCAGAAGGCAAGAGGACCGTTGCGGCTGTGCTCAAGGAGCCGCAGCGCAAAGCCATGGTGGCTTAGTGGCTAAGAGTAGCAGCCCGAAAGCCATGGCGGCGAAGGCGATATGACCCGCGGCGGAGATAACCGGGAGAAGGCGGCAAAGTAGGGACGGTCTGCTGTCTGGCCCAAAACAAGCCATGGATGAAGGAATGAGGGTGAGACCTCCCATATAGAATCAAGCTAAGAAAATTGAACATTACATGCAATGGCATACCACCCTTTGGTTTGTGCTCGGTTTTGAACCTAGCATGTGACCTTGAATCGTTACAGGCGTTCGTAAACTAGTCACGTACGTTTTTCTTCTTTTGTCAAATACAAGGCAATCGCAACAGCTTCGACCTACCAAGTTAAGCAATAACATGCATCACGCATTATACGAAACATAACGCGAATAACCATGTAAATGTTCGTGCTCAAACGACAAATACAACGCCTGAGGTCCACAACTATGTCAGTCTTGCAGGTAACAACAAATCTCCAAGTTGCAGCAACCATGAACAATATCTGCACTCCCATCTTTCTTCAATCTTCAATCAACCTCATCAATCCATGCTCCCGACCCAATGCTCAGTTTTTTCAATTTCATTGACTCCAAGCCTCGAGTTACCATAATATCATTACATGGCTAATCGTCGGAAAAAGAACAGACGTACGTACATAGTTCCAAAGGGTAGTGAGTGATGGCCACCTTAAACCTGAACCCAGTTTCAATGTAGTGACACTAGCACTGACGTATCAGATCCATACAAAGCATATAAGGACGGATAATATGCATGACATCCCAGATACACTGCCCCAACTTGAGCTTGAATAGGTGCAGGCAAATTACAAGATGAGATCTGCAGTCCAGGCACTGAACTCACTAAGAAGGAAAGGGATCTCAGGATTGTACTTGATATCATATTCGACCAAAAACGTGTCTTTTTGAAGAGCCAACAATACATCAAGCATGGAGGTCATGATGCATATCCTTCTTCCTATAATTCGACTCACCTTACCCTTATACACACCCTTAGATTGTCCTTAAGTGGGTTGGCCAAAATCGCAGTTGATGTCTGCTTGGTTTCTGACGAATCAGATCTTTTGCAGAGACGTAGGAAATTCACTACTTAGGAAAAACAAAGAAGAGCAGGCATTTAAATTACAAGGGCACATAACAGAATTCATGTGTTTCAAGCAACTTCTGTAGCTACCTAGTGACGGAAGGAATGGAAGAGTAACCAATAATCAACATAATTCACATAAGCATAGCAGATAGCAGCAAGACTAGTGACCCCTTGTAAATGGAGATTTTGAGTAGGAAAACTGGTCTATTTCATGGTGAAGAGTTGAGCCTGTTGCTACCTGATCACCGTTCATCGATATTCCACCAATTAAACAATTTGATAGGGAAACTATCTCTAAGAGTTAAAATAGAAACAAAATTACTGGTGCAGGGAATATGTAACACCTAATCAAAGTGACTTAACGAAAATCTGAATTGAGAATTACAAACATTTCTACGGTTATGTCTAAACAAATAGTTAGGCACATAAGCGATGGAGTAGTGTTCTTAAGCCAACAACGAAGCAATCTCAAGACCTATAAAAAGATCCCTATAATAGACAAAATATTATCAAAACGGCTAATTTCTGCAAAGAAACCATGCGAAAGAAAGGAAAATGATACTCCCTTTCTCTCTTTTTTCTGTTGGTTAAATAAAATAGTACATATATCTTGATAGCAACATGTCTGAATGAACTTTACCAAAAAAAAAAAACATGTCTGAATGAAGAACAGCATAGAATAATTCAGTGCAGTCGATGAAATCCTCAACGTTCTCCATTGTTGACAAAATAACAAAACGATTACGGTGTTGATTTTTGGAAAGAATAATAGACTAAAGCATCCAACAACATATGTTATACACATCTAAGCAACTAAGAGCAGTCAATGGAAACAATCTTCAGCCTGCCATATATATGTTCATAAAGTAAAGAACAAGTAATTTGTTGAGTAAGTACTATAACTGGCAGAAGCATTAACATCGCATATTGTCTGTTATTGACAAGGTAGTAGTTACAACTCTTATTCTCTCAATAATAATGCTAACTAGTGATAAACGCTCATCAAGTTGTAATTGATACAGGGCAGAACAGCAATATCGGAAAAACCATAGCATCGGTACACATGTTCATCTCTACTGCAATGAATCAGTGAAATAACCAAAGAAAACAGAATACAAATAGCACCACAATAGACATCTCCAGTGAAGCACCTGCATCATTGCTTCACATTCTCCATGTACCATTTATAAGTATCGCGAAGACCCTCTTTCAGAGAAATCTTTGGTGTCCAACCTAAACTTGCCAGTTTTGAACTATCCATGAGCTTCCTAGGAGTGCCATCTGGCTTCGAAGAATCCCAAACAAGCTGACCCTCGAACCCCACGACCTCCTTCACCAACTCAGCCAATTCCTTGATAGTCACCTCCTTCCCGCTTCCAACATTTACATGCCCCAACCCACTATACTTCTCCATCAAAAAAACAACTGCATCTGCTAAATCATCCACATGCAAAAACTCCCTCAATGGACTCCCCGTACCCCACACCACCACCTCCTTCGCTCCCCTCACCTTCGCCTCGTGAAACCTCCTCATTAATGCTGGCAAGACATGGGAATTCTCAGGATGAAAATTGTCATTCGGTCCGTACAAATTTGTGGGCATTCCCGATATTGCATCCCAACTGTACTGAATCCGATAAGCCTGACACATTTTAATCCCAGCAATTTTCGCGATCGCATACCTAAATATAATCAGACAGTTCCAAATCAAAGACCAGAGCACCATTGACAAACCAGCATATCATGACAGATCCCAAGTCACTAATGAAAAACAAGATAAGGTAGACGCCACACGTAAAATTAAGGTAGACTTACGGGATAGCACTTGAATAAAAACCCAAATTTGGTTAGAAGAGGACTAGTGGCATTACCATTCATTAGTGGGCTCAAGGGGGGCAGTTAGCAAAGCATCTTCCGTAATCGGCTGGGGTGCAAATTTCGGGTAAATGCAAGAAGATCCCAAAAACAGGAGCTTCTTGACACCATGGCGATGGGCAGAGTCGATGACATTGGTTTGTATCTGAAGATTGATGGCAATGAAATCCGCTGGGTACGTGTTGTTGGCATGGATGCCGCCCACCTTAGCAGCAGCAAGGATCACAAACCGCGGCTTCTCGGCAGCGAAGAAGTCCTCGACATCCGACTGGCGCGTGAGGTCCAGCTCGGCGTGGGTGCGAAGGACCAGATTGGCAAACCCCAGGTCCCGGAGCTTCCGCACGATGGCGGAGCCCACAAGACCGCGGTGGCCCGCGACAAAGACCTTGGCCGATCTTTCGGAGAGGAAGGAGTCTCCTGCTGCATCTGCTACGACAAGAAAGATAATGATAGCAAATCAGGGTTAAAAGATTGGAGATCTGGAGAATCAGGCTCTGTTTTGGTTGCAGAGGGAATCCCAAATCCCAAAACCGACAAAATCCATCCTTTCCGCTCTTCATCCGGTCAAATGAACGAGATATACATGAAAAACAGCATGGGTAAAACAACCGCATCATACAATAACTGAATAAAACAAGCAAATCGCATCACGGGTATGATTCATCATCAGTCTTTATTTCACAGACATTTCTTCAGCAAATTGAAGTGCATTGACACATCCACCAGAGAGAGCGAGAGAGAGAGATACCGTTGGGTCCTCCCATCGTGAAGAAGAGGAGGTGCAGGAGATGGAGCTCAGCAACAACACCAAGCGAGCAGGTTCGTATGGGTTGGGGGTGTCGTTTTCTTCGGGTGCTCCTTCGGAGATTCGGACAGTCACATGTTGTGCGGACAGCTACGCTCAATGATCCAAGCGAGTCTCATTACCGTTTGTCGGAGGAAAGAGAGTTGAAGGGGAATCCACGGTTCGTGCAAGATCTGGATCGGGGTTAGCATCCATGGATCGAGAAGGACGAACAGAGTGGGCTTAGACTGACAACAAGTCTCGGCTTAATTCTTTCTTACAGAGGGACAATTCCTTGGGCTTAAAGCCCATTATACCTATCAATGAGCGGGTTTGGGTCGACCCGGGATCGATACCGAGATCGAAAACCCTTGCCCCGACCTAAATTTCCCACGTGAAACGGATCGGAGCTGGGCGGGCCTAACTGGACCGGGGTTAGTTGCCGAGAAGCAAATAGCTTGTCCAAGGCCCGCCCGTTCATTTATGCCTCGAGTGGGTCTTCGCAGTCTATCGAGTCGTCAAATCCATGATCACCTCTATGAAGGCTCATAGCAATGCTACTCTCGTGGGTGAGGGAGAATACAAACATCGTTCGAACTATCAGCTCGGGTATCTTGCTCATCGCGTAGCTTCAAAAGCTATAACTAATTTTTACTCCTTTAGTTTAGAACCTTACATTTTGCACGTGCGTTTTACATAGACATTTGCTTGTAGGGATAGGCTTTCATTTTTTTTTCTTTTTTTTTACTTAATCTAAATTTAGCGGTTCGCACACTTTGACTTTTTCCAAATCGAACTCCTTAAACTCTCGGCACAATCGAGTTCTGATTTATAAATTCACATATAATTTTTTCGAACATTTCTGAAATTTGAAAGAATGTTTTAAATACTTGTCGGAAAAAAGAAAAAAAAAATCAATCTTTGCTCTGGTGTGAATGTTGTCTAGTTCTAGCAATTTTGACGTGGTATGAGATTCGGGCTATTTAAAAACTTTTTTTTCTAATGGAAAATGGAGATGTCAAAGTCGTCAACCAGGACGATCGCGACGGTCAATGAAGTGGTCGTTTCCTCTCTTTGGGTGTCGTTTTCATGCTATTTTTGCATACGATACTTCAGTCCGAATTAGGAGGAACCTTACCTTATCCATAGAGAGTGGGAGTTGGTCCAAGCTCCAAAAGTGGCGGCAAAGAGGAAACATGAGAATCAGCTTTTAAAAATGTTAAACAAAGGACACGAATGATAAACCTACAAATTTTCTATTTCTATTCCCTTGACGAGTTTTTGAGCAGAGAAACGTGTTTGACAACGACACAAAATTTCTATTCCCAAAACAAAAATTTGTTTGATAACGATATAAAATTTTTGCGGTTGCCGGCCGCCGGGCTTCATATGATGACCGGCGGCTGACGACATGGACGCGACAGAGAGAGAGACCACACGCGAGAGAAAAAGGGTGTGCGATGAGAAGTATTCTTATTTTTGTTTCTGTCCCAAGAATAGAAAAGTATAAAAAAAAAAAAATCTACTTCTAATTTCTTCTCCAAACCTATTTTTGGACTAAAAGTTTGTTCTAGAAATAGATAAATGAAGTTGCATTACCAAACGTATTTCTGTTCCAAAACTGTTTCCGAAAATAGAAAAATAGAGAAACAGAATGGTTATCATGCGCACCCTTATAGTAATGTTGAAGGTGATGTCCTTAATTGACCTTACAAATTGCATTGTTTTTCACGAATAATTATGTGGAAGTTATACTTAAAAATCTGCGGACATAGATTAATTCGGTGGACATCTTCGTGGGGCAGTGAGACTTAGGCGGTTCCGGCAACCGCATAAAATGTCTTGACATAATTATGTGACTCTATATCCATCAAAGCTCAAATTAAAGGATGGAGGGAAATGTCCAAAGTTTGACCGCCGCGGGCATTTTCGGAGTCGCCCGGTTCGAAAATGCTCATTATTATCATAGTTCTTGATAATCAGATGTTGCTCAAGAGGGCCTTACTCGACTAGCATTTGCCGATACCGCAACGGCGGACTCGCTCGGTCGAGTAGATCGCCAAAGGCTATGCAAAGCACGGTAGTTACGACACAAACCGAAAATTCCAACGTCCATAAACGGTCGCTAATAGCGATCGTCCTTTCCACCTTCTTTCGTTTATCGAACCAAAGAAGAAAGCATCATCCTATGGAGATTGGAGCTTTGTGACCTAAGAGTATTGGATTGATCTAATAACCTCAAACATCAAATTGCCCCCAAACTGCAACTCACTTAGGACTACTTCTTTCGTCTTCGGCCGCGAGGAATCGCGATTTATTGAGACTAAATCGGGTATTCCGAAAATCGAAAAAATAAAATAAAATAAAATAACCTTAAATTTTCTACATATTATAAGTCAAAAACACACGATTGACTCGTTTTCGTGTTCATATTTTGTAAGACAACTCCCAAATCTATTATTTTTCTTTTACATGTGTATCGATTTCACGCGTCCACGTGTCGCGTGCTCAACTCAACTCAAACAATAATTTAGAGGGGAAAAAATGCCCAAAAAACAAAAAAGATGGGCGCTAACAAAAAAGCAGAGGAGCGGTGGATTAAGGAGGAGGCACGAGCGCATCTCCTTTTGCTTTTTTAGGGAAGGAGGTGGCTTTTTTCTGCTTTATATCTTTCTCTCCCCCTCTCTTTTTCATAAATAATCTTAAAACGACTGAGACCAGACGAAACGACGGAAGATGAATCATTCCCCGATGGCACAGAAGAAACGAAACGCACTCCAAAAACGATTTTTTTTTTGGGTTTTGCGTGGTGGGGGAGTGCTCCAATATCGACAATTTTATAAAGTTTGCCTAGTAATTATTTATAGATTTAATTGCACCATAAGATAATGTTGGTGGTGGATTAGACCAAACATGATGTGATTAAAGCAGACGCACCGGATATGTAGATATCTATCAAAGATTTGTCGCAGTCTATCGCAATCATTCGCACTAGGGGTGAGCAAAAAAATCATGATCCACCAAAATCGGACCGGACCAGACCGTACCCAACCGGTTAATTTTGGATGAAACCGGCGGGTACCGGCTCGGTTCCCTGTTTCAATTTTCTGGAACTGGCGGGTACCGGCTCGGTTCGTGGTTTCGGGTGGGAACCATCCAACCGGCTCAACCGAACCGGCCCTTTTATATAATACAAATGTATACTCTTTTAATTGAAGCCATCTCTCTTAAAAGCCCAGAGTCCAGACCCATCCGTCCAAAAAAAAAGAAAGAAAGGCCAGACCCAACTTATTTTCATGTGTGATATATGTTGTACACTATGGATGCATTTGAAAACCTACGTTAATTAGTTGATCAACTGCTATCGAATTTCCCACGATGCTCGACTCCATTGCTGACAATAATATTGTCGCTTGTAAAGACATTGTTCTTAAGTTTTTCATGTGATAAGAATGCACTGCCAAAGTCCCAAGTTGAGCCCTCCTCCTTCAATCTCTAGGGTTTGGTTCCATTTTCTTTTTTAATTGATGTTGGTGCTGGATAGGACCGTAATCGGGAACCGGACCGGACCGATGGTTCGGTTATCGGATGGATCCATGAAACGAGCGGGTGGTTCACGGTTCGCATCTTGCGAAACCGGTCCCTAGCGGGCTGTTCTGAGTTCTAGGGTGGGAACCATCCATCCTGAAACCGATCACCCCTAATTCGCACTGTTTCCGAGAATCACGGACCCGATTCAATTCGGTGAGATCTTTCATTGGCATTTTTTTTTTCCTACCGAGACCGTTTTATAAAACTCTCGGACTCCCAAATTTGAAGTACCCTACTTTCACGCAATCCACTCCACCGGAGAGAGGCGAGGCGAGCTGAGAGATTTTATGACCTCCGTCCTTCTCTTCCTAGATAACCACTCATTAAAGAATGTTCTTATTTTAGTCAAAAGAAACACGTGCATTGTAGTGAACTAAGGTACAGAAGAAGATAGATATATAAAGAGAGGAAAATAAAGTACTTCTAAAAAAATAGAGGCGACTCTATGGGTTTTTTACTTAAAATTTTAAGGCGGTTCCATCCGTTTTTGTGTCTGTTTATCAAATATGGCATTTGGTATCCTCTTGAGATAGGATTTTTTGAGATATAGACTAGTTACAAATGGCATAAAAGATATCACTCCATTCCCAAAAAAAAAAAAAAAAAACGAAGAGAAAAAGAAAAAGAAAAAGAAAAAGAAAATAAGCGATCAAAGGTCAGATCAGAATCCGATGCTTGCCTAACCATGTGGTGGTGAGGCCCGAAGGTGTAACTAGGCAAATCTTGTGCAATGCCTTATACAAGTATTGCATAATTTTTAATAGTGTCGGGGGCCTCGGGTAATAAGTTAAGCTCGGCTATCGCCTTGGTCAGGTCCAAACCCTCCGGCCATCCGATGGTCATCTGGTCTCTTAAGTGACCGTCATAGTAAGGGGTGTGGAGGATAACTTGCGAAACTTGTAGACCATGCGTAACCCGTATGATTGGGAAAGTTTTTTATTCCAAAATTTCAGAATAAATGAGTATACGACAGGTTCCAAAGTTTGGAGTAGCACCATGCTGTACTCAGCACCTTGTATCATATGGGCGATACCCTAAAGAAAAGTACAGAATCATTCGTATAATATATCTTTTTAAATTAAGGACATGTATACTTAAATTATATATGACTACCTTTTTCTCTTTACAAAAATTTCGCATTTATACGTGTGAAAGTCCTAATTAATCAGCAATATCTAACCCTAGTACGAAAAAGAAGAAGAAGAAAGAACGAATCTCCAACCCCAATTTGCGTCTCTCTCCGACAAGCTTAGTTATATCTACCATGATTCGTTTCGATTCATGCTCTCAGTCGAGTACGATAGAGTTTAACATAACTTTGTAAATTAAAACGATGGGTGGAAACTTCGTTAGTATTATTTTTCAGAGAGTATCCGGTACAATTGCTCCGCGAGGATTGCCCGAAAATGAAATTGGGCTGGAAGACCCCCTTTTTAATAGAAAATATAAGTTTTTAAAACAGTGATTACATTAGCGAAGTAATTATCTCAACACAACCGTGTAGACATTATGAGGATGTTAGTCTATGATTAGCGATTGATCAAGTAGGATTAAATTAGTGCCAAAAGGGAAAGCCTCATCTGATCCTTACTTTTCTTTTTTGCACGTGCGACCCCAAGTGTTAATTTTTTTTTTTTCAAACTACGATTTCCTTGCGCAACTCAATCAATAAAGTGTTAAATTGTTGGATTGTATGCAAACTTTTTTCTTTTTTTCTTCTTCTTTTTTCCTATTAATTCAAGCAAATTAAAGTGGTTCTTCATTTTTACACCTTTTATTAACTAGTAAGAACTTCCATGGTTATTTTCATTAAAGTTTAGATTACTTTCACGTTCAAAGAAAAACTAATGACGGCTCGTATCCACAATTTCATATTTAAACGTGCCTCTACTTATTTTATTTTACCAAAACCGCACTCGAATCAACTTAGAGTCTTGGTTATTAAAAGGAGCGCGTGTCTATATATATAAACCACGTGGGAAATCGAAGCCAGCGAATTCTTTTTCCCGTAAAAATTCTAATTTTTTTGACGAAGTTTAGTAAATAAAAGAAATTAAATCTAGACAAATAATCCATACGATAATCAACGTGTTGAAAAAAAGAAGAAGATCTTCTCAAGCCCTTATCCATGAAGTAAACTTTAATTTGTTCCTAATGTACTTATGTTAAAAAGGAAAGTGTCTTAAAATATGGTAAATGAATAAGAAATTCTTTTGACTCCTTTTTACAATTTAATAATTTTTATCACAATTTTTTAATTAACTCCAAATAACAAAACCAACCTCAAACTTTCACAAAAAATTTCTACGAAAAGCCCGTGCTTGGTGTTAACATATTTTACAATAACATGTCCATAAAAAAAAATTACGCTAAAGCCCGAATAAAGTTAATTAATTACCAACTCATCCACTAAATATTCTACTTCCCAAATCTGAATTCAAATCTCCCTCTTCTCACAATCATTTAATTTCCTTCATCAATTAACTCACACCTTTGAAATTTTTTTTTTATATGAATGAAAATAATTATAGTTTTATGTAAATATATATTCATATATGTCCTATATGATTTTGTTGGTCGCCAGACAATATGAGCCCTAGCTCTGAAAATCAGCACACTCCCTGCCAAAACCGTCCATTGGTGTCCGTATCATCCTTTCTTATTCCGTTTGCAGGAAGGAGTAGGTAGTTTCCTCCTGAAGAAAGTCAGCGTCAAATCAGTCTCATTTGCTTGTCAGAATATTTCTCAGCAAAAAAAAAAAATTACAAAAGAAGAAATTAAATTAAAATAAAATAAAATAAAAACCCATTTCAAATGGGAAATTACAAAATCAACTAAGGCCGACACGGCTCACAATGATAACGATGAACAGTTTCAAATGGAGCAGACCTATAGTATAGACTGTCCAAAAGAACAAGCTAGGTCACTTATATATAGCATACTTATACCAAAAGAAACCCTTTTTTTTTTTTCTGTATATAAGTATAAAAAAGGACTAAAATCAAATAAAAAAAATTTAACGTCGTAAATCTATAATTTTTTATCACCTAATAATACATGAAGTAAATTTTGTGCGGCACTAATATCCCAACATTTTTGTGCAAATAAAAATTCTAAACTATGTTTGCCGTGACACAATTATTCTGAACTTCTTTTTGATCACTAAAATCACTAAATTATGCCCACCGCGACACCAATATCCCAAAATTCTATTAATTGGTACAGATGTTTGAGTAGTAGCAACGCAAAAAAAAAAAGTTCGAGACATAGTGTAGGGGTTTTTAGTGGTAAACATAGGGCGCATTTTCGTCACATTTGTACAAATTTGAGATTTTGGTGACATAAAAAAAGTTCAGGATAATAGTGTCAAATAAACGTATTTAGGGTTCCGACGAAAAGAAAGAAAAAAAACAAATATAGGGTTTGTACGGTATTTTCACAATAGAAACCCTAATTTCCCATTTCTCTCTTTCCATCTCTGATTCTGTTGATATGCCAGCACACAATGCCATATAAGCTGGAACAAGTAAGATCAGAAGAAAACTTTGCCAAAATTGCCAAAAAAATAAAAAAAAATCACGATAGTAATTTGGCAAAAAAAATTTCTTCACAATAGTAATTTTGTAGGTACCTTTTTTTGGCCAACAACAGCTTTTCTAGGTTCAGCCTAGCTTTGCTTCTCCTCTATGCCGGTAGGTTCAAGCTCTGTGCCTTTAGCCAAGTGACGCGATGAATCGTCAAACATAGAATAAAAGTTTAATCACTTCATTAAGTACACTAATCATATGATTTAGATTTTCTTAAGTCCCTTTTGTTTTTCAAAAGAAACAAAAGTTTTTTTTTGTTTCGTGAAAAATAAATAATTGATCGCTTATATTTTTTTATAGAAAAAATGACCAAAAAATATTTTTTTTATGTCTACTCAAATATTTAAACACAAATTATTATTGACAGTGAAAATATTTTTTATTAATTAATTATTTCAAACGGTACATAAAATAATTTTGAAAAAAATTATTATTTTTTACGAAATAAACGAGCTTAAGTTTTTTTTTTTTGGACGAAAAAGGAGCCTAAGTTGAGTTTGAGTGAGATTAGTGTTGTTGTTTCTTCTTCCGGTCCGGTGCGCCCCACTCATCCTGTCCCTCTCAAATTCTGCGCACCACCCTCGTCTGACAGGTCGTATCATCTCCCTCCTCGCCCACGCAGATGGAGCTTTGCCTTTGCCTTTGCCTTTGCTTTTTCCTTTTGCTTTTTTTTTTTTTTGTGTGTGCTTTTCTTTCCCTTTTTTTCCTTTTATATTTTCCCATCTTCTTCTTTTTTTTGATATTTTTCTTGGTTAGTTTATGGGAACAAATCATGTTGTCACGTTATGGAAATGCACTGCAACGAGTCTTTTGTGAAGCCAAAGTGGGAGAGGATGGACTGAAAAGGACTGGCAAAGCAAGAGAGAAGAGAGACAGAGAGGGGATACAAAGGGAAAGTGAGATTTCGAGAGCACACCATTTGTGATTTTTTGTCGAACATGTTCATGACTTTCATTCTGAGACTAAACCATGGCTCCCAACAAGCTCTTCCCTGTTGTCTTCTTCTCCGTTATTTTCATGATTCTGTCTTCTTCTCTCCCTCCTCTCTGTCTCTGTTACGAGCCTCGCAACCATGAAGGTAAACCCCGTCAACTTTTCTCGTTCCCAGACTGGGTGTGTGTGTGTGTGTGTGGTGGTAAATACTGATACCCTTTTTTGGGTGTTCTTTCAGTGGAGGCTTTGATCGGTGTGAGGGGACAGTTGAATGATCCGCATGGAGTTTTGAACAACTGGGATGAAGATTCTGTCGACCCCTGTAGCTGGGCTATGATCACTTGCTCGAGTGACAATCTAGTCATTGGCCTGTGAGTTTTTCTTTCACATTTTGCCATGGCGAAATTTGGTTTTTCCCTTTTCCTTTGGTTATAATTTGGAGAGTTTTTCTCCTGGATTTTCATTTTTCTCGGACCTGGTTTTGCAGAGGAGCTCCGAGCCAATCTTTATCAGGAACGCTTTCTGGGACGATAAGAAATCTCACTAATCTCCGACAAGTGTAAGAAAACAGGACATGCTTCTTCAAGTTTATTCTTTTGTGTTTGGCAACTTTCGAATTTCTCGTTCAACCTCTGTTTGTTCGCTTTAGAGAAAAAAAAAAAAAAACAGGGGAAGGGCAAATGAATGTGTTGGGTTCGGAAGTTTTTCGTTGTCTTGTGTTGTGTCCATCCTCAGTTTGTTGATTTTGAAAAAAAAAAACACATGTTTGACCAGCTTCAGTTTTTCTTTTTTGTCGAATAATTTTCGCTTAGTATGCGTGTCCTGTGGTTCTTTCGAGTCTTTTAGGTTACTGCAAAACAACAATATCTCAGGCAGCATCCCACCAGAGTTGGGTACTCTTCCAAGGCTAGAGACTTTGGATCTCTCCAACAATCACTTCTCTGGTCCAATTCCTGGGTCTCTAGGGCAATTGAACAGTCTACAATATCTGTAAGTACTAAATTTTTTCTGTTGTTTTTTCAGTTTTCTTTTGTCTTTGCTTCCAGGATATTGTTAATCCAAACCATTTGTGTCCTTTTTATTTTCTGGGTATGCGCAAATTGTGATTTCTATTTCATGTTCGTTCCTTCTTGCTGCCTTATGTTTGTCTTTATTCCTTTTTCGAGGTTCTTGATGTTGTCTAACACTCTGTTTGTTTTGTCCTGTGGTGAGGTTAGGAGGCTAAACAACAATAGCTTGTCTGGTGCTTTCCCTGTGTCTTTGGCCAAAATCCCACTGCTTGCTTTCTTGTGAGTATGGTTCTCTCTCTCTCTCTCTCTCTCTCTCTCTCGTTTTCTCTGTTTTTAACGATTCAATGTCTTGAGAATCGTAATCATGCAGCTGCAATACCTCAAAAGAACGCCTAAAAAAAAAAAAATCAAATCTGGATGTTTGGGTGCTGGGTTTCATTTGTTTTTCCCCCTGAAGGACTTTTGGTGATGATGCTCTCTGGGTTTTTTCAGGGACTTGTCTTACAATAATCTCAGTGGACCTGTGCCCAAATTCCCCGCTAGAACATTCAAGTATAAACTCTCTCTCTCTCTCGTTTCAAAATTATTCCTTATTTGGTTTTTCGTTTGTAATTTATTTTTGTATGGTTGAAATATGCAGTGTTGTAGGAAACCCATTGATATGTGGAAGAAACCCAATTGAAGGGTGCTCTGGATCAACCATTCCTATCCCTCTTTCCTTCTTGAATACTTCTGCTGGTAACTTCTTCTGAACCTTCAGTTTTATTTTAATTATTCTTCTCAAGACAGTCCTCTGTACCCAATTTGAACTGTCTTCTTATGTATCTTTTTTGTTATTCATAGTCCTTTTGGTTTTATACAGATGAATCTAAGTCCAAGAAATTGGCAATTGCACTTGGGGTCAGTCTCAGCTTTGCCACACTTGTTCTGTTGGCTATTGGGTTCCTCTTGCATGCAAGGAAAAAGAAAAATCATACCATCCTCAACATCAATGGTTAGTGTCATCATATTCCTTAATAAACAATCTCTGTCATGATACGCCATTGACTGGTGCCATGTTCTGATCGGGGAATGTCGACTATTTCTGCAGAGAAGCAAGAAGAGGGGCTAATGAGCCTGGGAAACCTCAAGAGCTTCACTTTCAAAGAGCTGCAATCGGCGACTGACAATTTCAGCTCCAAGAACATACTCGGCACCGGAGGTTTCGGGAATGTATACAAGGGGAAGCTTGGGGATGGGACTATGGTCGCGGTGAAACGTCTAAAAGACGTAGTTGGGACAACCGGAGAATCCCAGTTCCGGACTGAACTGGAGATGATCAGCTTGGCAGTCCATCGCAACTTGCTACGATTGATTGGATACTGTGCCACTTCGAATGAAAGGCTTCTGGTCTACCCTCACATGTCAAATGGTAGTGTTGCTTCAAGGCTCAAAGGTTTGTGCATAGTCCCTTTTGTCAAATCGACGCACTTGACTGGTCAAACTTCCTTTTGATCTTTCTTGAAGAAATGCATATGGTTATACACTGTCATGATGGCTCTATGGTACCAATAGTGTTGCCGTATGTATGATTATGGTTCCTGCTCTAATAAACTGGTTTCTGATACATTTAAATTTATGACCTTCGGTTGTACAGCAAAACCAGCGCTAGATTGGAACACGAGAAAGAGGATAGCCATTGGAGCTGCCCGGGGTCTCCTATACCTGCATGAGCAATGTGATCCCAAAATAATCCACAGAGACGTGAAGGCAGCTAATGTGCTCCTTGATGACTATTTTGAGGCAGTCGTCGGTGATTTTGGCCTTGCGAAGCTCCTGGACCATGCTGACTCCCATGTCACAACCGCAGTTCGCGGTACAGTTGGCCATATTGCTCCGGAATATCTCTCGACAGGCCAATCATCTGAGAAAACTGATGTGTTTGGCTTTGGGATTCTCTTGTTAGAGCTTATAACAGGAATGAGAGCTCTTGAGTTTGGCAAAACAGTGAATCAGAAAGGAGCAATGCTCGAATGGGTAAATCGCCTCTGCAGATTCTTTTTGTGTATGAGCTACAACTAGGCGTTTGTGTACAATACAAGAATGCACAAATGAGCAGCTTAAGTTAGCATTCAGGCGTCTGGCTATACGTTTTCACTCACTGTTTACTGTTCAAAAAGTCCAATCCATCTTTTAGTTAGTTCTTATAATTCTGGTATCAGGCTATTAACCTTCACATATTGCTCATTGCGCATTGATACCCGTTTCAAACATTGTACACTTGAGGCATGTCATTTAGACAGCACCATTTCAATCTCATAAACAGGTTTTGTTTGAACTTAATTCTTGGAAGTCTGTACATTTCCTTGCAAATTATGTGCATTTAGAAGCCTGTTACATCTTAAGTTCAATCAACAAGTCTTTAGAACATTTCCGAATTCAGTGTCGATCCTGGAATGCACCAAAGTTCAGACATTGCTCCCCGTAAATTCGCGGACCTGCAAGCGATATTTTCTCTTACAGCATTTCTTTTTCATTATTAACAAGGCATCTAACACGTTTAGATTTTTGCGACAGGTGAAGCAAATACATCAAGAGAAGAAAGTGGAACTTCTGGTGGATAAAGAGCTGGGGAGCAGCTACGACCAGATCGACGTGGGAGAGATGCTGCAGGTGGCGCTCCTGTGCACCCAGTACTTACCGGCCCACCGGCCCAAGATGTCCGAGGTCGTTCGGATGCTGGAAGGCGACGGCCTCGCCGAGAAATGGGCCGCGACCCACAACCACTTGAACCCCGCCACGAACTTCTCCCTCATCACCAGCGCAGCAGCCAAAGCCAACAGCCACGGCCCCGACCGGTCGAGCGTGTTCGGCACGTCGGTCGACGAGGATGACGACGACAACCATTCCTTGGACACCTACGCCATGGAGCTCTCTGGCCCGAGATAGCGGCGAAACTAGGAAACTAGGAAGGAAAGCAAAAGAAAGAAACAGATAGATGCGTGAGCGTGATTCTTTACAGCAACTTTCAAAACCCTTATGCCTCGTTTTTCCAATCTTTTTCCCCAGTGGTAGTGTACATACACATCTCTTTCGTTTTCCCTTCTCTTCAAATCTTTCTGTTCCGTTTTAGGGGTTGTTCTTCTTCACTGTGCAAAACTGTAGATGGGGGAACTGTGGAAGGAGCATACAGAGAGTACACAGCCTTTGTTGGGCCCTGTTCTTGTGCTGTAGATGGGGAGGACAACATCATCAGATGCTGCTGTGTTCTGTTCCTGAGCGTGGGACAGAGGCTGAGAGAAGTTTTGAGATCCTTTTGTGGTATTTGACTAGGAGTTGGTGGCGAGAGGGACATGGACATGACTTGCTGGAGCCTGCTTTATTTGGCTAAGTGTCCGAACTGTTGGTACAGTACAGTAGTGTCGAGCGTGAGTTGTTATGGGTCGTTTTCTCTTGATGCTCTTTTTCCTTTTCTTGGTCTTTTTGCCTTGGGGTCACGCGCCACTTAGTTCATCTTTTGTCCCCCTTTTCGTAGTTTCCATGTTCCTGGTATTTTTAAGAATCTCGATGCCCTCTTCATCCTGCTTTTTTTTTTTTTTGAAAATTTTTCATGGTCTATGAACCCTGATGTATTTTGTTCTTAAAACACTTCTTGACGACGGTGATTTCGGCTTGCGATTTCAAAGTTAATCATTTGTCTTGTACTTAAAAAGTACGGCTTTTATAGCACTTGTGACGGACTATTTTCGGTCGCGGGTAATTTGAGTACTTGTGTGAGGACTTGTGTGAGGAGTCAGGTTTAGGACTCCGAATCCGACTAGGGTTCGAGTAGCTTGTGTCGGGGGGTTTGCCTTAGGTTATTGGCATGGTCGGGGTACCGTCGGCTCTATGGTCATCCCTAGTGTTATCTTGGTCTTTTAGAAATTTTTCTTGCGCCGGTGAGTAGTAGTGGATCAACACAAATTAGGCAAATTAGGCGTCGATGGTCGCCAATCTCCATTATAACCTTTCTTACTCCGCCGGCCACGGAGCCGTCATCGTTGATCAGAATTTTGAGCTTCTCTCTCTACTCAATCTCGAGTTCGCATTCGAGATGGTGTCCGTGCTCTCGAACCCGTCCCGTTGTCCTTCATAGTCCTAAAGCTTTCAAAGCAAAAGGGAGCAGCTCCACTTTGAGAGAATCTTATAAACCCAAGGCTTCGTTAACCATAACGGGATAACAAAGTAAAGTGCAATTATCCCATGGCCCTATGCATCTCGTGATCCAAGGCCCATCATCAATCTTTCCATGAGATGAATGTGCAGGAAACAATAAATTCTATGTCACTTCTAAATCAAATCACAATACTTTGATGTTGCGATATTTTGCGAAAAATGAATGATTTGAAAAACGATTTTTTTTTAAATGATCGCTTGTATCGCTTACGAAAATGAATGAACGGAAAATATTTTCAAGCGATCGTTTTTTCGAAAAATGATTTCAGAAAATGAATTTGACATGATTTTATTCCCCCAATACTATGACATACCAGCACGAGTAGATCACTTTTTAATAAAGCGATTTTTCTTTTCAAAAGAGAAAGTGTTACCTTTTCTTCTTTCTCTTTTGCAATTCCTAAAATATTTTGCAATTCTGTAAATTAGATAATTTGCGAGACGAAACCCGAACGACTGACCTCCCCATTAAATTCTTCACTAAAAGGAAATCAGTTCTGAATTTGAACTTGAAAGTGGTCTCGAATTTGATCTGCTTCTTTACATGGACACGTAGTACATGGGGGAAATTGTCCAATCGGTTCTAAACCTTTTAAAGGGTTGTTGATTCAGTCATGAACTCTCTAATTTTGTCAATTCCATCCTAAACCTTTGCGCAAAATCCCAACGTAATCCTTCGGACCAATTTTCGCCGGAAATCACAGACGCGGCGGTGCGCCACGTAGGACGGCCGGCAATGATCAGACCGCCACGTCAGCAATTTCCGACGAAAATTGACCAGAGCAACTACATTGGAATTTCACGCAAATGTTTAGAACTAAATTGGCTAAATTGAAAAATCTGTGACCGAACTGGCATCAGTACAATAATAAACCTATGACTGATTGGATAATTATTCTCGTAACATATTGATAAGATACAAAAGTGGGTTTCCCTTTAAGAGGTGAATATCCATGGTAGATTCCTCTTGCGGATGAGAATATGCGTTGGCTCAAACTCGAAGTCATTGTCTTAATAAACGTGCAAAGACAAAAATAAAGCTTTGTGCTCTTGTTTTTATAAGTTGGCTTCGCTCGGTTTGGAAGAATATGATCAACATGAGACTTTGATGTTGAGATATGTGTCGGCCACTTCTTCTATGGATGGATGGATCGTCACAGCAAAATCTTCCTACTTCTTTGAACACCAAAGGATAGAAATTGTGAATTTCTCATGTACCATCTTGTTTTGGATCATTTTTTCTTTCTTTTCGGTCTAGGGAAGATACCGTCCTCGCGACCTCTTATTGGTTGGTTGATTCGAGAAATTTTACGCCTAAGTAGCATAACTCGAAAGAGTCTCTCTCTCAACACTTTCTCTCTCTTCTCCCTTCTTAGCCGTGAACGCGGTTGAGCCACTGTCGTCGCCGCACCGCTAAACTACCTCGGGGCGGCCCATAGTGCTCGCTAGCGCGCACACACTAAGGATGCGTTTGTTTCGTGGAAAACTTCATGATAAAGGAAAACACTTTCCGCAAAATCACTTTTTAAGAAAATGGTTAGTTTTCCTTTGTTTGGTGAAATGCGGCCCAAAACGTTTTCTGGTGTTTTGATCTCATTTAGAAAATGATTTCAACTTCATACTTTATCTAGGGCAAAGAAAAGAAGAAGGTATTTTTAAATTATTTTTTAATTCTTTAACTTAATTTTATTTTTCTCTTTTTTTTTTCTCCTTCTTCCTCAGCCGGTCATAGGGCCTCGAATGGCCAACGACTGGCCATAGACGTGGCCGGCAAGCTCGAGTCTCACCAGATCCAGGCTAGCTCGAGGCCAAGCCTCGTTTGGCCGTGCAAATGGCGGGTCACAAGGCAAGGAAAAAGGAAAAGAAGGAAAAAAAATAAAAATTAAAAAGAAAAGTTAATATAATAAAGATATTAAATATTAAATTAAAAGATAAAAAATTTAAAAGAGAAAATATAATGTAATAAAATATTAATTATTAGAATAATAAATAAATTATTAAAAAATTCAAGAGGAGAATTCCAGAAAGTGTTTTCATCTTTTTAGATTGAGGAATTCACTTTCCTGAATTTATACATCAAAATTTTCGTTGACTGGAAAGTGTTTTCCATTGACTCGTCATTTTCAGCAAGCTAGAAGGGTGAAAGTCCAAAAAATCAATTTCCGAAAAACACTTTCCTTGAAACAAACACACTCTACGCGGAGTGGATGTGGTGGTTAGTTTTCTATTTGGTGTGCATGGATCAAGCACGTGGGATAGGTTCAGTTCCCCACGCAACTAAGTGTAGGCAATTTCATGTTTTGGGTCGCTCACCTGTTACCCTGTTCCTGTTCTTGAGATTAGTGGAGTATTTCATGAGCTCGAGATTTATCTATTTAAGATGGGCTTTCTCATCATATAAAAAGAAAGAAGAAATTAAAGCGAAACAGGCTCGAAGTCATTGCCGATAACCGACCATTTCTCGGGCTAAAGTTTCTTAATTAGAGAACTCCTGTAATAGCCATGGCCATGGTCCATTAGTTATAATAGACTCAGAGAGAAGGACTACAACAATATAAGCAAAAGAAAGGAGAAGGAGAGACAGAGATCAGAACAGACAAGGAATGGACCGGGTGAGGTCCATGCAGGTTACAGACAGCAATGGCCGAGAATCTCTTGTATTTATAGCGACGGTTCGCGCTCAACCAACCCCCTCCTCCACCAATCTCCACCACAAAACAAGGCTGCGGTGGGGCCCTCCACTGTGCTGATTGCAACCTCCGGCGAACAATCTGAGCCGTCCGATCTGTCTTGTAGCCTCGGCCACCGTCTTTTATTTTAGCGTGGGGGGGTGGCTTTAGAAAGCCAAAGGACCCCACCGGAAAGGCGAGGCCTTTTGTGACGACGGTGACGGGGGGTTTCCTCCAAGCGGATCGCACTGTCGATAATGTCTCATTTGGCTTAACCAGGAAACGGCGGGGACGAAAGAAATTATGATTCATTAATTTCGCGAAAAATTAATAATTTAATTTTTTTAAATAAGTGATCGACTATATCACTTATAAAAATGAATAAACGAAAAATATTTTCATCGTCTACGCAAATATTTAGTCACAAATAATTGTCGGTAATGAAAGATTTTTTATCAACTAATTAGTTCAAGTGACACGTGCAATTATTTTGAGGAAATCGATTACCAGATTACTCAATTTTCGGGTAAAAAATGAAGCCTCAATCTTCGAAAGATTTAAAATGACTATCTTGAGCAATCTACGTGTCGCTAGACTTCGGTTCGCGTGATACGTGGATTTTGTATGTGAATAATAAGTTGAACGTAACAGAATAATAAGCATGATCGAATATTGAACCTTTTACACAAAAAAAAAAAACAAAAACAAAATTCCTCGCGCCCAAACCTCCTTTCACATTAATCCAATTGCACTCGTAGAGCATTTTCATTTCAAGTTTTTATACCAATTTATCTTCAATCCAAGTGATTAAACGCTATTAAGAGGGAAACGACACGACGACTAACGAGATTTAGGCACGCTCGGGCCAACTTAGATTTGATCAGCCGACTAGACGAGTCATTTTCCTTCTTGAGCTCGACTCGCCCGATCAGGCCCGATCTACGTTCTCCAGACTTAGCAAGAGTTTTAGACAAAAGGACTTTTGAACCCGGTTTCAGATTTGGCTCGTCCGCTGATTCGGTCTATTTGCAAAATTGGTCGACCATACAAATCTTCGGAGTATGAATCTCAGTAAAAAATTTGAAGAAAATTTCAAATAAGAGCATAAAGCGCCATCATTTTCTCAAATAACAGCTTGAAGTGGACATTATTTTAAATAAGAGCCTAAAGTGTAATTATTATTTCAAATAAGAGCCTGATCGAGGGTATTTTCGTTATTTACATTTTTTGATTTTTTTTCCTTTTTTGTTGTTGTTGTAGTTTTCCTTCTTTCCTTTCTTTTGTCCCTTTTTTTTTTCCCTTCCTTTTCGTCGACAGCTGGTCTTAGGCAATTGCCGGCCACCAGAGGGATGGGCGGCCACAAACGCCTACGGCTGTCGAGGGCGGCCGACGACGACAGCCCCCGTCTAGGCGAGGCCACCCAGCCCTTGCCTGTGGTCGGCCATCGCTTGAGATAGGCCACCGACGAAAAGGAAGGAAAAAAAAGGAAAAAAAAATCAGAAAATATAAATAATGAAAATACCTTTGGCTAGATTATTATTTACTTCAGTCCTTTATTTAAAAGAAGGTCCAGTTTAGACCTTACTTGAAATTTTCCCAAAATCTTGCTTAGATGGCCAGAAAATTAACTAATAATCCGATCCAAAGATCATTGCAAATTTGCAAATCTACCACCGGCTTCCGAAGCGCCGAGTATTGAAATGGACAAACGGGGGACGCTCAGAAACGGCGAGAACGACAGCCATGGATGGCATGCAGATGAGGAACATTATGATCTGTGGGGGGCATTTACGAGTAAAATGCCACTTAAGTAACGTGTAAAAGCCCAACCAAAGCTCATCACATCCTCTCTCTCTCTCTCTCTCTCTCTCATTATTCAAGTTTAGCATCGTATTCGAGCACCCCCACGAAACTTGGTTGCTGTCTTTGTTTTTGCCAAGACCCATCTGTTACATCCTCTCTCTCTCTCTCTCTCTCTCTCTGTCTCATTATTCAAGTTTAGCATAGTATTCGAGGATCCCCACGAAACTTGGTTGCTGTCTTTTGTTTTTGCCAAGACCCATCTGTTTTTTTTTTTTTTGGCTGCCAAAAGTCCAAGACACATCTTCAAGACCCTCCTTCGCGTCGATTATGTTTTGGCTTTTCGATTTGTCGTCGGCTCGATTATCCCTTTGGGGCTGAGACTTGACTTCTCGTCAAAGGTCAGTCTTCTTCTCTCCATGGTGACACCCTCCATGGTTGGTCATTCGAGCGTCCTGTTTCTTGATTCGGGTAAATTCTGGACTTATTGGTTTCTCTGTGATCGTGGCTTGTGTGCTATTTCAATAAATTTTTGGTTTTGGTCTGTGGAGATTCTTGGATGGTATTGGGTTTGATGAGTATTGTGGAAAGGATGATGTTGCGGGGTTGCACTTTCTTCTTCTTTTGATTAAATGCAAGATGCGGTTACTAAAAGAATGGCCTTTTTGTTCTGTGAGACTGTAACTACGCTTTGTTCGCGCTGGTTTGTTTAATTGTGTGCTCGCGCAGTTGTTTTCTCGCGGGATCAAGAATATCCTCTGCTTTTTTACTACCTATTTTTAATATTTCACCGTTTCAGGATCTTGCATCAATTTGAGACATTGAACCACTGCTAAATCTCATCCACCTTGAAGGAGATTCGGGGTGGTCGAACTTCACATTCCGTTGATTCCGATTGAAGATGAGAGCAGTAGTTCGGTTAATTCGCCAATCTCAACCTGCTTTCCGGCACCAACATTATTACCACTCCTGTAATCTTGCCAGGAGACACAAACTATTGGTCTATTCGAATTTAACACGAAGGCTGGCCAGGCACTATGACGAAATAGCTGTTTTTGGACAACCTAACTTAGAGAATTCGAGAGCTCTCTCTGTCGATGCTGCTAAAATAAGTACTGGAGGTTTGTTCTTTCTGGATGCAGATGATGTGAATCTTTTCAATTGAATGTAAGCCATGAATTGTTTTCCTAGCTATACGTGTTTCTCTGCAGAAGCAAGTGGAGCGGGGCCGCTCATCGAGTATGAACGTCGAATTGCTGCAGGTGAACTTGTGGATGGTGACATGTGCCAGGTATGATGCGCAAGCTTCAGTAGAAGAACAAAAGTCTGCTGCCTCCTGATAACTAATGTGTTCCACCAGTGTGCGTTGGTATGTGCATCAATTGATATGTGAAAATAGATTTACCAAAAATGGTGAAACTAGCACTCAAGTGGTGCATGTTCAATTGAGCGTCAAATGCCTACTGTATCTTGTAGAACATGACCTTGCTCTGTGTTTTTTCATCGTTGTTTTTACCCCCTCTCCTTCCTATTTAGAGAGAATTTTTACAAGGATATATCATAGTTGATCTTTAATTAGTGAATATTAAATAAGTTCCAAATGACAGAAAGTATGAACTAATAGGGACATGCTCATTTAAGTTTGGAAAGGTGCATTGCTGAACCTTTATATTTGGGAGACAGTTACCGAATTCTGAACATGAAGGTTTTATCTGATATTTGGGAGACAGTTACCGAATTCTGAACATGAAGGTTTTATCTGACTCATAAGATTCACATGTTTAATTATGAATAAGAAACACTGATTCCTATATGCTCAATCTGTTACACTGTTTAGTGACCTTTAATTGAAATGATATTGAGTAAGATAATCTAAGAGAAGTTTCCAATTTAAATAATGAAGCTCATATGATTAGCTTGCCAGTTGGATGCATCGTTCGTGCCTGGATGCACATGAATATGGTTCATGAAAAATGAGGTAAAGACGGGGCATTTGTTACAGTGGCGTGTGACAGTAGCTGTTTGAAGCATCCTTTTCCTCACCTTTCATATTTTAAGCTAAACTGTGCTCAACTATTTTCTGTTTTCAGCTCTAGTTATGGTAGATAAATTGTTATTACTTTCTGGTGCATAGGGAATGCAACTCCTGAGTTGAGTTTCAAAAGTTGGCAGTCGCCAAAACGAAAATCTATCTATTTCATGGTTTTTAGTCGCATCACTCATTAGATACCATAAGACAAATTACTTTCCAGATAGGCTTGCGTTTACTGTGTGCAGTTGTTTCTAATTGGTTTTTTGTTGAATGACGTGCACATTGTGATTATTTTAGGTAGGCACTCTACAAGAGCTGCAGAGACTTTATGATGAGCTTGTCGCTTCAGCTGATGCCTGTAGATTGGATCGTTATTCTTCAGAGAAAGCAGGAAGGTACTGGGTCAACATTCTCAGTACTTAGTCATTGTAGTTCTTTCTCCAATTTCAGTAACTTTTCCCCTTGTCATTTTTACTGTTAAAAAAGGTGACTCTTTTGCCCATCATTTCTCAAAAAATAAGTTCTTGAATTTGTGTTTTAGGAGTCGGTGGTTGTGGTCTCGTTTTATGCCGCAGAGTACATACTCACCTGTGAAAGGTCTCTACCTATATGGTGGGGTAGGCACTGGAAAAACCATGTTGATGGACTTGTTCTTCAATGAGCTGTAAGTTATGATTTGCCAATTTAATATTTTACTGGATCATCTCGAGAGATGTTACGCAGTATTCGAGATGGTTTGAGGGAAAAATTGCGGTGACGTTATTATGTTCATTCAGATTGACTTTTCTCATCTTTCTTTACTGATGAATGTTGATGTGCCCTTCATGATAGGCCTGGAAATTGGAGAAAAAAGAGGATCCATTTTCACGACTTCATGTTAAATGTCCATAGCCGCTTGCAAGTAAGAATATACGTGTGTTCTTTCTCATTTTGAAGTGTCTTTAACTAGTTTTTTCCAAATTGAGCTTGGCGGTTGCTTCTTTTAGACCTTCAATCATGTATGGCACTTAAGCCCTGTAAAATTCTAACATAAATATTTGGACAGAAATAAGTTGTGCATTTCAAAAATGGCGATCATATTAATGCTCTAAAGCTCTTTGGTACTGATCTCCTCAACCATATCTAATGTACAGATACTTCATCTGTACCAAGTTTGTCTAATTCTATATCCTCGCAGAACCATAAGGGTGTGGCAGATCCACTCGAAGTTGTTGCAGGAGAAATATCTGATGAGGCAATTTTATTATGTCTCGATGAATTTATGGTATAGTAAATTTGGAATTCTAATGAGGCCGATGTACTTTTGGATCTTATCTGAGTTCTGTTAAGTGTCTCTTACTGGCATGGTTCCTTTTTTGTGCGGACTAGGTAACTGATGTTGCTGATGCCTTGATCCTTAACCGTCTATTTGGGCATCTATTTGCTAATGGTTCTGTAAGTGACAACCTTTCTGGGATTTGTTGATCTTTCTATGCATCATTAAATTGGAAAAATTCAAGCTGGATAGTTGTAGAATTGTCATATATTTTTAACTACTGTGGTACATCTACAGATACTTGTTTCAACTTCAAATCGTGCTCCTGATAATCTCTATGAAGGTGGATTGCAGAGGGATCTTTTCCTGCCGTTCATTGCCACTTTAAAGGTGTGTATGTGTATTTACTTTAGTAAGTTCGTAGACTTGCCACGCGCATCTGCTCAAGTTTAATGTTTTTATGTATGGTTCTTGCATCTGCTCAAGTTAAAGTTCTAATTCATTTCTGATGTCCTTTATATGCAGGAAAGATGCGTAGTTCGTGAAATTGGATCTCTTGTAGACTACAGAAAGATGACTTCGGTGCAGTTGCTTAACTCTCTCTTCACAGAATTCCGCACCTGCCACTCAGTTGGCAAATAACACATCTCTATGCCTAACTTGTCTTTATGGCCAATCTCAGGCAGAGCAAGGTTCATACTTTGTTGGCAACGATTCATCTGCATATCTCCTGCAAAAGTTCCAGCAATTGATTGGGGAACACACAACCGCAAGACCTCAAGAGGTTGAAGTCGTAATGGGACGCAAACTCAAGGTATGTGCCACACAATGTAGTGACCTCTTGTATCCTTTTGTTCTATCTGAGGCTACTTGTGGTTCTCTCCCTTGACTGCTTTAATTTTGTATCCTGCTTAGGTTCCGCTTGGTGCTAATGGATGTGCCTATTTTCCCTTTGAGGCTTTATGTGACCGGCCTCTTGGTGCTGCAGATTATTTTGGTTTATGCAGTAAGTCATTTTTAGGTGTTTTAAGAAGTGATAGTAGTCTAGGCACTGACAAACTTAAAACCACTTTTTATGCAACGAGTAAACTAATCAAAATGAAGGGAACGTATACATGTTATAATGCTAACTGCTACCGTCTGTCTTTTGTTTATCAAGTTTCTTGATAGCTATCGTTCTTGCATGGGCACACAAACGATAAAAAATTCGTGATTATGGTCTTCTATGAGGTTGAATAAATTGACAAATGGATATTCGTAGATCCTACTCAAGCTAGGGGCATCCAAAATGCCAATCATTAAATTGAAATAGGTAGAGCAATAAAGAGCTTGGAGATGTTTCTTCTTCATTCCACCGTTAGAGGTGCCAACTTTGTGCCTTCTCATTATTATCTTAAATGATGATGCTATTTGTCAGATTGTGGGTTGCATTCTCATTTTTATTTTTGTTTCATAGAGAATTTTCACACCCTGGCATTGGATGGCGTGCCAATTTTTGGACTGCACAATAGGACTGCAGCTTATCGGTTTGTCACTTTAGTTGATGTAAGCCTTAAATCTGAATAAGTTTGTTCTTTGAGATCTTATATTATTTCGGTTTTTTGGCTTCACAATTTGCTCGAGGATGTTTTAAACCCCTCTATCCTCATCAATGTGTAGTATATCTCAAAGAAATATGCTTTCTTCCTTACGGACCATATCTGGTAAATAGTCTGATGATATTTTTAAACTGTTGAGGATGCCCTTTGGGGATCAGTTAAAGAAAAGTACAATTTCCACACGGAAGTTAAAGTGGGTACCAAGTCGCCTAGGCCGTGCTTTAGATAGCAAAGTCGATTATTATTTTTGAATTTGTCCTCTTTGTTGGCTCTTTTTCTCTCAGGGTTAGGTTTATGGGAAGTTTTTGGGTAGACGATTAAGTTAACTACGTTTTACCCAACTGATTACCAGGTAATGTATGAAAACAAGGCTAGGCTACTGTGTACGGCTGAGGGCAGCCCACATGAACTTTTGGATAGGATAGTGACAATCGCAGATGCACAGCAGATGTCACCTAGAACCTCTTCGAGGTCAAGGAGAAGTGACGATTTGGACCTTTGCGTCGACAATGAACTCGGATTCGCTAAAGACCGCACTATTAGCCGGTACGTAAACCTCCATTGCTTACTTATTTATCAATGACTGCTATCATAAACGATTTGCAAACTCCCCGCCGCAAAACAAAATGAATTGTTTCAATTACTTTATATTGGTTTAACTACTATCAACTGATTCACTTATTTTTGGAAATCTTTGTGAATGTTTGAGGCTACCTCTTCCACTGAGGCAGCGAGGCTAGTGAGGCACTAAGCACCGTCTTGTGCTGCTAATACATCTAAAATTCGTGATAAGTTGTGCTTTTCCGTGGATATACTTATGTCAATATGTGGACAACTGTTGGTGGATGGCAGAGATGCATGGCATGTGATTATGAGTTATAAAGCCTATAATTATGTACCTTAATGATCTTATCATCAGAACAGAGAATTAACTTATCCTCTAAAGCTACGATGTACTTTGCTCGTGACTGAATCAGCCGGACTATGTTGCTGAAATTGCTGAAAGTTTGGTCTTTGGCATTCGGTAGTGGAAGGTGGCTGCTTTTGATAGTTTCTCTACCTGATTGAGAGCATTATTTTCGGATTAGCGGTACATCGTTCCGTTGATTAGATCTTCAAGATACCCCATGCATGTAGTCTTTATTGGCATGCTTGACCATAGATTTACTGTGACCTCTGATGCTGCTTGACTCTCCGAGTTGTCCATTCTTGTCCAGTTAGTAATGATTGTGGATTCATGTGGTAGAAGCTGATTCGTTTAGAGTGCCCACTTGTGCAAACGATCGTTTGTGGTGATTTCACTGATTAAGAGATACTGGTGCAGATTAACAGAGATGAACAGCAAGGAGTACCTAGAGCACCACACGGCCATGTTGTCGGGGAAGCACATCGCCGAAGAAAGTAGCGTAACGAGGCAAATGCCCGTAACAGGATGAACAATAAACTCGAAGACCGGCAATCAAACTGTTGTAAGCATAAATAAGTTGCTAGGACGGATATGGCTTTGGCGACTATACTAGCTGTCTACCCGATGTTGATTCAATCCGGCGGAATAACTTCCGATTCTTTGCCTCTGAAGGCCTTCTGTAATTTAGACGGGAGCTGTAGCAAATGGTTCAGAGAGATAGCTTCAGCCAATTGAGGAGATTATACTAATCGGATCTTGTGGTCACAGACTCACAGTTCACTGTATCTTCAGATGACTATAGCTTGGAATTTGATGTTATAAATATGGCCAAGTTCTAGCCAAAGTAACCTAATTCAAATGACTTTTTTTTTCGGTTATCTGTTTCATAAATCACGGATTTATGAAATATTCACTAACCTCATAAAGAATCTGACAAGAATCAATTAGAATCTCATTCAGACCGAGAATTCTTGTAATATTCCGGCAATGTTCTAAAGTTTACCTCAACTTCAAGGTGGTTTGAAGGAAACCAACTAGATTTTGAACAAGAAGCTAGAGAATTGTGCAGAGGGATGAGCCATTGCAGTATGAACAAGAAATTAGAAAATTGTGCAGAGAGAGGAGGCCTTTTGTAAGATGATTCACGGTTTGATCAGTAGATAACACATGGACAAGATCAATGGTTCCTCGATGAAGAATGTTGTCGAACATGACGACAGTCGTTCTCAGTATGTTTAGCGCGCTTATGAAATATTACATTTCAGTTGATCTGAACTTCGATGTTGCGTTGCACCAAATATTAATGGGCCATTTTAGAGGGGCACCCATGTCTTCCAAAAGCCAATACGGTCAGGCATGTTAGCTCTAGGTATGGGGTCTTATCGAGTCGCTTTGATCGATCGCTCAAGACCTTTGGTCTCTACCCGGAGTTGAGCACTAGTATTTGCCAAAGCGCGACAATCAGATTGGGCCCTAAGACGCGAGTTAATGGTTTGTTTCTTACTAAGCCAAGTAATCAAGGAACTGCCAAAGAAGACCAACCCTACTGTAGAAATGCGACCATTAACATTCCCGGTATAGTCCACACCCCAAGTAGGCATGTTACTCCAGGATAGCGTTGGAAGGATGGGGAAGATCACATCACAAGGTCCATAATATAACACGGGAAAGGTACTACATCAGCACAGTGAATAGAACGAGAAGCAGAAACAACTTAACTCTCTAGTATGAACCAGAATGTTAGGTCAGGACACGTAACAGTGAGATTTACTGAACCGTTGACCAACTGCCAATAGAGTGTGGCGTCTCGCAATAGGGTGCCATTAAGGAGGTCCAGCTTGGCATTGGGCTCTAGTAGGGGAGAAGTGACCTTATCGTCAATCAAACCTACTCTCCACAAGCCATATATGGCTCGAGTGAGATAATAGTCAATTGAGCCAGAAGAAACTTCATCTCAAAATGACGACTGAGATCTAGTCTTAGATTAGCAATTCCCTTTTAAGCCATCTCCTTTAATGATCAAATCATCCACACAAAGCATAAGTAACAAAATTTCTCGATTGCTCTTACGAACAGATAATGCTTCGTCTTGAGAGCTAGATTGAAATCCAAATTGCTCGACAATAGTATTGAATGTGGCAAACCATGCAAGTGGTGCCTATTCCAATCCATACACGGATCTCCGGAGGTGACAAACCTTACCAAGAGGACAACCGTAGCCAAGGAAGAGGTTTCATATATAATTTCTTAGTAAGATCGCTATTCAAGAATGAATTATTGACATTCATCTCAAATAAATTCCATCGAGGTGATGATACAACCGCATCGAGCTTCGCATGAGATAAGTTGTGAAACACGGGCAAAGGTCTCCTCGCAATCAATGCAGTACAACTGTGAAAAGCCTTTAGCTACAAGCCGTGCTTTCTAGGATTCAACAGATCCATCCAAGTTTGTTTTGATCTCGCAAACCATTAGCAGCCTAAGTAGCCCTACTGGGGAAGATCAACTAAGATCCATGTATGAATCTTTTCTAATGCCTCTGATTCTTCAGACATTGCTTGCTGCTACTGAGGGTTAGACCGAGCTTCCCGATACAATTGAGGTTCACAAAAGGTAGCAGAAGAACAAAGATAATCTCAAAGATGAGAGGGAATCTGTCTTATACTAGAGGAGTAGCGAGGAACTAAAGAACAAGGAGAGAGATACCAAGATGTTCGAATCCGCGGACGAGGTAGACTCCATGAAGGTGTGGCAGTAGTTGCAGGCACTTGCTCGAGCTCCGAAGAACCTGAAGATGGGTCATCCGGCATGGTTATACAAGGCTCTCTCTCACGCGCCGGCGAGGTATCGGGAGAGTGCTTCAGATTATCCTTGTTAGATAGCTAGAGTATAACAGATACAGAGTGAACTTCGTGGACACATATTTCCACAGTTCAGTAAGATTTGAAGCAAGCTCCGACTTTTCAAATTCTCATATGTGCCCCCATTCAACTTCTGAAAATTTCAAAATGATCCCTAGGAGCAGAAGCCGACACCATGTTCTAGGATTATGACTAGGAGTCTGAGCCAAGGCATTGGCCTCGCGCCATCGATGCCAACCTCTTTGTAGCAGGAACATCAGAAAAGGGTCAACCCCCATGGTGAAAATTGCAAAAGAAACCGCAACCATGGAGTATTATCGATTTTTACTAAAGTACGGGTCCTTCCATGCAAATTTCCCTCAAATTTGTTTGTGTCACGTACTTTTGAAACGATTATGAAACCCTACAAAGATTTAAAGTAGGGAGAGTCCCTAAGCTGTATGGGTGTTGGTATACCAAACTCCAATAGAGGGTTATCCACTTGTCCATTCTCAGCACATCTTTTATTGCTCTTTAACAATTCAATCTTTTGTTTGGTTAATACCACGAAAGTTATCAAACCGGTACACCCGTATGTTTACCTAATACTAATTTTGTATCATAAAAACTCTCGTGTTGATACACTGGTACCACATTTTACCTAAACTGGTATACCCGTGGCAAATTTACATTCAAAATATCTCAAATTTACAATAATTTGGGATAAATACGGCATGAATATGACACAGGGATACCAATTTGAAAGTTTTTGTGATACAAAATTAGTTTGGCGTAAATGTGTATAAGCACTCACTCTAATCCCCCATGAACCTTAATTAATCACTTAAATGTCTCCGAATTTAGATCCCCAATTGAGAGAGCAAAACATTATTTTGCGAGGCTTTGCACTTGGTTACGCAAAATCTCGTAAATAGATGCACAACATCAACAAAAAAATTTCGTGTTTTACCATGTTTTGCCTTTGGTTACGGAAAAGAACCACAAACTTTTTTTTATCTTTTCCTTTCTGTATGCCACGACATTATCACGTTTCTCATACCCAAAGTGGAAATACTGTAAATTGTGATTTGTTATTTTTTTTATGGCTCAATACGCCCCCCCTCCCCAAAAAAAAAAAACCTCAATTTTAGCATCTGTCCTAATCATATGAATTTTTTTTTTATCTCATAAAAAACTCCAAACTTTTACTTTTGTCCTAATTCTACCAGCCAACTACCCAAAAAGCCCACAAACTTTAGCATTTGTCCCAACTATAACTTTTTTTTTTGTCTCATAAAACCTCCATTTAACTTTTACTTTTGTCTCAATTCTAACACCGTCAGCCTTTTGCCCATAATCACCGTTAGTTAATCCTACGTGACTCAAATTTTCTCGCCGAACTTACCAATGAATCCTCGAAATCTCGAAACAACGGGTTTCAGGGACGACGAGATTTGAGATCATTCGTCCAAATAATCAGATCTCCACATCTAGCCGTTCTTTAAGCTGTTGAGTGCTGGAGAAAATCCGCAACGCATCGTCTTGAGTGGTTATGTATCTCCCAACAATGTGTAAGGGAAGCAAATAACAAAAGAGAAGTTGTGGGATTTTTTCATATCAGCTTTGCTGATGTGTAATTCATTAACGACGTAAAAATGCCATGTAGAATTAACTAACGTTGATTATGGACGGAAGGCTAACGGTAGTAAAATTGGGATAAAAGTAAAAGTTGAGGATTTTGTATGAGACAAACAAAAGTTTTGGATATAATTGAGACAGATGTTAAAGTTGGATTTTTTTGGGTATTAGGTCGGTAGAATTGAGACAAAAGAAAAAATTGAGGGTTTTTTATGAGACAAATTTTTTTTCGATATAATTGGAATGGATGCTAAAGTTGGAGAGTTTGTTAGATATTAGGCCTTCTTTTTATATTGCTATTTTTCATCGTAATCAATTCCAAATGAAAAGATTTTGCAATTGATTCAGAAAAGTTACGGAAAAAAATGTGTTTTTCTTTTGTTTTCGAAAACTGAATTGAGGAAAACCTGCTAGGAGGTGTTACGACCTAAAATTAAAAATTTCAGGTTAATGGATTATTAGGTTAATTAAATTAACTAACTTAACCTAGGCTCTTTCAAGTCCTACCAAATCGTAATTTTGGTTCAAGTAATTAATATGCAAATGATTTTTAATTTTGGAGCTGCCACTAATCATTCTAGGTAGGTTGATTAGAAACCTAAATAAAGTATTGGGAGAAATACTTTATTTCTGCGAACCAGAGATTTTAAGTTCGGGGACTTGGTTACATTAATATTTCTATTAATGTCCTTTCGGTACCAATTTCATGAAAATTATCTGAGTTGGCAACTTTCGAGTATTCTGATTTAAAGCTCCAACGGTGTAAATATTTTTGGGTTTTTTTATTTTATTTTAGACAACAAATCAAAACACATCCAAAGATAATGCATGATCTTTGTTGAAAATGTTTTCAGATTCGAATTAGATAACAGATTGGATCGAGGAATCAAATCTAGTAGTTAAGATTAAATATCTCAATCCCCATGCCATCGAGACAAATCTCAGGGTCGAGATTAGTCCGAATTGCACGTTGTCGGTAGGGAATCACCCCAAATTCAAATCGGTTTTTTAATAACAAAAAAAAAATGCATGATATTCAAATAATTCAAATTTGAAAGCAAAATATCCACGAATTAAGGTAAGATTATGTTTTTACCTAGTCTGAATATCTCGGTGGATATTGTCTCCGGACTTGAACGCACGGATCGGATGGGATCGGGATGGCTTGCTGACGATGGCTCGATGGTGGGAGGTTTCACTATCGTGCAGTAGCTCGTGTGGCAGAGGTATTGCCACACGGTTGCCTCTATGACGTCGGTGAGATGACTTCTGTGAAGAAATCAAGGACACCTAAAAGAAATTTGTCGATGGAAGCCCTCCCCACGTTTTGTCCGTTTGTGAATATCAAGACCCAATTCTTCTTTGGGAATTTGAGGTTGCCGCAGGATACCCACCAAGAAGATAGGACAGACGTTTTCTTCAAGCTTAGCCTGAGAACATTTACGGGTCACGACCAGTGAGTGGCTCCACCAGTGGCAGTATCCCTTGATGAATATAAGACTCCATCACTCCATTTTTTGACCATATAATAACCTTATCATGAATATAAGACTCCATCACTAGCCAAAATGACAAATTGGTTGCGGCTGGTTATCTTTTGTTGTGTGAAGTACGGCCGCAGTTACCAAAGGTTCTGCTAATCCCGGGGTCTCATCATTCGGCCTCCAGACCCTGTACAACCCTGATTCATCATGCAAACCAAATACCCTTCCTTTTGACCGCTTTATTCGCTTAGCTTCTTAAGTGGTTATGTATCTCCCGACAATGTGTAAGGGAAGCAAATAACAGAAGAAAAGTTGTGAGGTTTTTTTCATGTCAGCTTTGTTAATATGTAGTTCATTAACGATGTAAAAATGCCATGTGAAATTAACTAACGGTGATTATGGACGGAAAACTAACAGTAGTAAAATTGGGATAAAAGTAAAAATTGAGGGTTTTTTATGAGACAAATAAAAATTTTGGATATAATTGAGAAAGATGCTAAAGTTGGATTTTTTTGGGTATTAGGTCTGTAGAATTGAGACAAAAGTAAAAATTGAGGGTTTTTTATGAGACAATTTTTTTTTTCGATATAATTGGAATGGATGCTAGAGTTGGAGAGTTTGTTAGATATTAGGCATTCTTTTTATATTGCTGTTTTTCATCGTAATCAATTCCAAAAGAAAAGATTTCACAACTGATTCAGAAATGTTACGGAAAAAAATGTGTTCTTCTTTTGTTTTCGAAAAATGAATTGAGGAAAACCTACTGGAAGGTGTTACAACCTAAAATTAGAAATTTCTGGTTAATGGATTATTAGGTTAATTAAATTAACTAACTTAACTCGGGCTCTTCCAAGTTCTACTAAATCGTAACTTTGGTTCAAGTAATTAATGTGCAAATGATTTTTAATTTTGGAGCCGCCACTAATCATTCTAAGTAGGTTGATTAGAAACTTAAATAAAGTATTGGGAAAAATACTTTATTTCTGCGAACCAGAGATTTTAAGTTCGGGGACTTGGTTACACTAATATTTCTATTAATGCTCTTTCGGTACCAATTTCATGAAAATTATCCGAGTTGGCAACTTTCAAGTATTCCGATTTAAAGCTCCAAAGGTGTAAATATTTTTGGGTTTTTTATTTTATTTTAGGCAACAAATCAAAACACATCCAAAGATAATGTACGATCTTTTTTGAAAATGTTTTCCAATTCGAATTAGATAATGGATTGGATCGAGGAATCAAATCTAGTGGTTAAGATTTGATATATTGATCTCCATGCTATCGAGACAAATCTCAAGGTCGAGATTAATTCAAATTTACACGTTGTCGGTAAGGAATCACTCCTAATTTGAATCGATTTTCTAATAACTAAAAAGATGCATGATATTCAAATAATTCAAATTTGAAAGCAAAATATCCACGAATCAAGGTAAGATTATGTTTTTACCTGGTCTGAATATCTCGGTGGATATTGTCTCCGGACTTGAACGCACGGATCGGATGGGATCGGGATGGCTTGCTGACGATGGCTCGATGGTGGGAGGTTTCTCTATCCTGCAGTAGCTCGTGTGGCAGAGGTATTGCCACACGGTTGCCTCTATGACGTCGGTGAGATGACTTCTGTGAAGAAATCAAGGACACCTAAAAGAAATTTGTCGATGGAAGCCCTCCCCACGTTTTGTCCTTTTGTGAATGTCAAGACCCAATTCTTCTTTGGGAATTTGAGGTTGCCGCAGGATACCCACCAAGAAGATGGGACAGACGTTTTCTTCAAGCTTAGCCTGAGAACATTTACGGGTCACGACCAGTGAGTGGCTCCACCAGTTGCAGTATCCCTTGATGAATATAAGACTCCATGACTCCATTTTTTGACCATATAACAACCTTATCATGAATATAAGACTCCATCACTAGCCAAAATGACAAATTGGTTGCGGCTGGTTATCTTTTGTTGTGTCACGTACGGCGTAGTTACCAAAGGTTCTGCTAATCCCGGTGTCTCATCATTTGGCCTCCAGGCCCTATACAATCTTGATTCATCATGCAAACCAAATACCCTTCCTTTTGACTGCTTTATTCGCTTAGCTTCCTGAGGTAAGTTGGGCTTACAATCGATGGTTAGCTGAAGAGGAAACAAATTGCCATCGTCGGAAGAAGTAGCTAGAACAATTCTAGCGTGATAATTGCTCATCAACGAGACGATTCCTCGTTCGTGCAAATTTCAGCGGTGGGAGTATGACAATGCGAGCTTAATCCAACTTGTTCAGGACTGTCCATCCAAGCTCATCCGCTGCCAGTCCAATTAAATATAAATATAAATGCAATGCATGCAGAAAATTGATGCATATGAAACTACACTAAAATGTCTTAAATATTTTTGGTTAGAGACTAAAGTTAGCCTCAAATTTTTATGCAAATTTTCCTAAATGAATTAGCCAAAATTTAGGTATCAACAGAAAGTACGTGCGTGTAATCATATGACATAGGAAATTACTGGAATATAGTAGCAAGAGAAATCCCCGGTCAAGCTCAAAAGAACAAGAAAAGCAAAGATCTCCCGTCGGAGAGTGTGGGCACGATATGCAGTGTTATTTGACGCAGTACTGGTTTTTTGGTTTTTCGTAAACTGAATTGAGGAAACCTGCTGGGCCGTACGTGCGTGTGTATGACATAGGAAGTTGCAAACCCCTTTCCTTTCCACTGTCCAAATCATGTCATGGACAAATATCATGTTCATGTCCATGTCCATGTTGTGGCTCCCAGAGACCCTAAAAGCACGTCACAATTGCATGTGGGCCACTTTCGTGGGGCCCAGCACGACAATATCACCTCTTTAACTAAGAGTGAGTATTCGGAAAAAAAAAAAAAAACACTAAGACGGAGTACATCAGTCCAGTATATAACGTGATTTACGAGCTTATAATTTGTGCAGTGTGATATCCCCAATTCAAAACGTTATGAGTCCATGTTTAGAGGAGTTGTCACAACTGTGAGTGAATTTCGCTATTTTCAGGTATTGTGTCCACGTCCGAGCCTTTCGACTCAATTAATTTTCATGATGCATGCATGCAAATCGCTCTAGCTACGCGTACTGAGTATGACTATATCAACGGGACGGAGGATGTGATCCCCAAATTTACTTGAGCTGAGACGAGTATGAGTGTGGTTTAGGGTGTTTCCGACATGCTTTTTAACTCAAAACATGCCACTGTATTATCGAGAATAAATTTAGTATCGATCGTTCTCATAACTCCGTACGCCCTCAAAATGTTTGACATAAAAATATGTTATCAACACATTATTGATTTGTTTCCTTCTTATCGTGAGAGGTTTCTTAGAAAAAAATGTTTTGCGAAAAATAATGATCTGAAAGTTATTTTCGTAAAAATGATCGCTTGCATCACCTAAAATATGTAGTCGACGAAAGATATTTTCATTATGAATAACAACTTGTGTATAAATACTTTCGTGGACGATGAAATTTATTTTTTCGTTCATTCACTTTTGTAAGTGATACGAAGCGATCAGTTTTAGAAAAAAAATATTTTTCAAATCATATATCTTCCACGAAATTAATTAAGATCAAACTATTTTGCCATGACCAAAAGCCATAGTTTTGGCTTCTCTAGGTGGATGCCAATTTTGTGAGCATGAATGCCTCATAAAACACGCCATAATATTTTCATAAAATATGAATGATGACACACAAGTAAAATGATAACCATATGGATATAATAATTATTTCATATTTGGGCTTCGTTTGTTTCGTGAAAAATGAATAGTTTAAAAAATACTTTCCTAAAAATGATCGCTTGTATCACTTGAAATAATTAGCTAATGAAAAATATTTTTATTATCGACAACAATTTAGGTCTAAATATTTTCGTAGACAATATAAATATTTTGCGTTCATTCATTTTCATTGTGACGTACCGGGATAATCCCCTTAAAAAATTATCTATTAATTCACCTAACCAATGTTTACGCGATGGGGTTTCCCATAAAACTTTTGGCATGTGGAGAAGGAGCAACCAAAACATCGGACAATAGACATCACCATGCTTTCTAGGGAGCCCTGACAACCCTTTTATTTATTATATCTACTTCTAATAATTACATATCAAACTTTTTCCCCAAAACTATACGCAATCAAAATTTTGGGAAAAAGGAAGGGGTTGACTCGCAACTTCTCCCATCATCTAAAACACACCCATATTAAACTTCTTACCGGACATCTTGGCCCTCAGGTCTTTATTATGACAACTAAGACCACTGCAACGTAGAGCCGGGCAGGAATCTCCATGGTAGCTCAATCGCGGGTAAGCGATCTCCCCTCCTGGAAGCAAGGGGTTCCATTAAAGCTTGGAAGAGGTTCAATCAGGTCCGGCATGGCATCGGCTGAGCACGACCAGCCCTTGCTGGTTGCTCACCCAGCGCCGTCCAACACCGGCCGGAGTTGTTGGTGTGACATCCCAAAATTCTGATAAATAATATTGGATTTTTGAGGTTTAAGGAATAATTATTGGATGCGATTTTATTGATCTGAAAAGGGAATTGGTGTATCCTGAAGCATCGGTCAGAGGAAATCAAACCGGTTCAGTCGAGCTGTAGAACCTAGCATCGAGACCCTTCATGCCCGAATCCAACCCTGATCGAACCCTTGACGTGAAATTACCAAAATGCTATGTTGGTTACTACCGTGTGGGCCAAGGCATGGTAAGTTTGCATGTGAATGACGGTTGACTGTTGGAATGTGTGCTTGATCGTGTGGTAGCTAGAGCGTCGCGAGAGTCGCACGCTATTGATCTGTTATTGATGTACGCTGCATGTATAGGTCGTCCTGAGTGAATTAATGCCATAATCAGACTTAGGCGTTGACTCACGGAGATTTTATATCTCACCCGTTGTTGTTAACCATTTTTCAGGACCCTAGCGTTGGAGAACAGACCAGCTCGGTTTGAGAGGACGTGGTTGTCGACTTCTCTTTGAATAGCTTGGAGTAGTGTTAACCCCCAACCCCGACCTGGTATCTTTTTGATAGTTGCAAGAAGTAGCCCTAAGGTTGGGCTTGTAGATGTTTCGCTTCCCAGGGTTAACAGTAAATAAATAAAAATGAGCTTTTGCTATTTGCTGGTTGTTGTTGTTTCCTGCTGTCTATCCCTATCTCTTTTTTTTTTTTCTAGGGAAGTTGTACGTTCTACGTGCGCTTAATTTAAAGATAAATTGAATAAGTCGATGACGTGCCTGGGACATCGCCCTTAAATGACCCAAGGCATTTGGTAGGGCTATCGCGTGCCCGGGGATCGGGGGGCGACAATTCAGCTGGCTTAGGCGGGGGCCTGGCCTGTCCGGCCTTGGCCGGGCTATGGTCGGCCCTGTTCGGTCTCAGGCGGTGGCCAGCGAGTCCCACCTCTGACCGCCTCGTCTTCGCCCATCTTTGTTTGTTTTCCAGTCGGTCCTGTTATAATTCCTTAATTTAAAGGTTAGTCCATATTTCTACCAAGATAGGATTTAATAATTTCTACTTAGCTAAAATGTGGATGTCACATTCATAAACAATACAAGCTATCGTTTTTCGAAAATTATTTTTCAAATCATTCGTTTTTTGTGAAACAAACGAAGATTTTTTAGCCCTACTCTTCATTTCCCATGTTTCGTCGCATATTCGAAAGAATGATTTTTTTACTTGCCTTGGTTACCTTTTTATTTTGTCCACAACAAATTATAGTTGCACGTTCTCCACCTACCAACGGCCAAGCTTGCTTGCTGCTATTCACCAAAAGAGGCCTTTTCTTAGCCCTCCTTGGAATTAAAAAAAAAAAATCTCTTGCGTATAAAGCTCCCCAATCTACTCTCATGCATGTGGAAAATTCAAGAAAATAGGAGCACCTACCCATCTTTCGGATCCATAAGTCATTTCTTAATCCATCACCCAAATTGAGATTTATTTAAGATGTTGTGAGATAAAGCGGAAGCTAATGGATCTCGCAATTTAAGTCCTTCTCGGGAAGAAAAAATTAACAGAAAAACCAACGAAAAATGATAAAAGGACACAAGAGATTTACGTGATTTGGTCCAATGTGTCGGTACTAATCCATTATGAATTCAGAGAATACAGAGTTTACAATCGCTCGATTACTCAAAGTGTTTTGCAGCTTTAAATTACATTCAAAACAAACCCACAGAGTGTATTTTAAAATCTTTCGTCGAAAAAGGTTATTGAATATTCTACCATTCTCTTGTTACCACTCAAATTAAAAAAATATATATATCAAGAGGAAACCCACTTGGATCTAATCTTTTTTTTTTTTTTTTCAGAAGCTCAAAATTATATATATATATATTCTCAGGCAAATTGATATGTAAAGCATATAAGAAAGTCATTCAAGCTCAAGATTGTGAGCAGATGAGAACGTGAGATGAAATAGTTCACCAACTCTTCCTCTCTGACGCCTTTCCAAAAAAACATGAAACACACATCACCTCCACATCCTCCTATAAACACAGTACAATTCAATCATCACACATAGGAGGCCGACAAGAAACAGAGAAAGAAGAACCCAAGAAACCAAAAAAATGGATAGACAAGACGCGAACGCAAACATGGCCGAGATCGACAAGCCGGTGGTTTGCGTTCTTGACGCCTCGACTTACGTGGGGTTTTGGATTCTCCAAGGTTTGCTGAGCAAAGGGTACAATGTTCATGCCGCAATTCAGAAGAACGGCAAGTTTTTCTCCAATTTTCAGCGTCTTTTTTTAGGACCCTTTTGAGGTCTGATTGCTTCTTTACTCAAGGTGTTCTCTTTTCTCTCTCTTTGCTGCCGTTTTTGCAGGGGAGAGAGAGATAGTGGAAAAGATCAGGGACATGGCGGCGATTGAAGAGAGGCTGGTGGTTTACAGTGTGGAAGTGTTGGATTACGGGAGCATTCTTGAAGCTCTGAGGGGTTGCTCTGCTCTGTTCTGCTGCTTGGACAGTTCAGATGGTTATAACGACGTGAGAAAAGCCTTCAAGACAGATCACTCAGCAACCAAAATTAATCTTTTGATTCTTCTAGTTTGAGAAAAAGAAAGAAAATTCGATTTGTTGGGATTTTTTTTCAGGAGAAGAATGCGGATTTGGAGGTGAGAGGAGCGATCAACGTGGTGGAGGCGTGTGCACGGACCGACACCATTGACAAGATCGTCTTCAGCTCCTCCCTCACGGCGGCGATATGGAAAGACAACATCTCGTCCCAGGAAGACGTGGACGAGAAGTCCTGGAGCGACCCGGAATTCTGCAGGAAGTTGAAGGTACTGTGTACCACTTTTGGATCTAATGATTCAGTTGACGTCGATTTCCGCCCGTTTTAGCGTCCATTATAGGACCGATTTATCGTGATGGACGACGGCGCCTCTTCGATTAACGGGCGACTCGGGGCGGAAAACTAATGACGGCTCCAACGATCACGCGGTGCACGGAGTGATTCGATTATCGCGATCGGCTAGAAGCCTTCAGCTTCTTTGACCGTGTCCTTAACTGCTCTCGTTGTTTCCGTTGATCTTTTTAAGTGCTGGAAAACGAAATGGGATGTGTTGGGGGAGACTTGTTCTTTGGACTTGGATTTGATCAGAAGGTGGTTGTTTTGTTTTGGGTGTAAATTTGACTGGTGCAGCTGTGGCATGCCCTGTCGAAGACGCTGTCGGAGCAGGCGGCGTGGGCTCTGGCCATGGACCGGATGCTCAACATGGTCTCCATCAACAGCGGACTCGTTCTCGGCCCATCCGTGGCCCAGCAGAATCCCAAATCCACATTGGCTTACCTTAAAGGTTTAAACTCTATTCATACCATTTTTTCTTTTCCTTATTACGCGACACTTTCAAACAGCTCCTCAAGAAGAACTAGCAATGAATTTTACTCAGTAATACCCCCTCCGGGTAGCGATGCAGTGACCGAGGGATAGACTTCTCGATCGTAAGGCGAGGCGTTCGTTTTCTCGCACGAGCGATTTTCATCCGTCATCGATTTGGTTGTGAATAAAAGAGCAGGTCGCGACGAACCGCGTCTAAATCGATTGGATGAAGCCGCTCGCGGGACTTTAACGTGGGGATGTTGTTTCTAACCAGTACATGGGAACTGAAACACATGTTGCTGAAGGAGCAATTTTATGTGCAGGGGCTTCCCAGATGTACGAAAGTGGCGTCCTCGCATTTGTCGACATTAATTTTCTAGCGGACATTCACATCCGGGCGCTCGAGGACCCCTCCACGCGGGGCCGATACTTCTGTTTCAACCAGGTAGCCAACACCGAAGAAGCAGCCCTGAAGGTCGCGCAGCGGCTCAGCCCTCTCATATCCCTGCCTCCAAGGTATGTGATCCCGATTGCATATCAAGATTGAGGGAGTCGCAAACTGTCTTTGCTCGCGCGGGTAAACAGCGGGTTTTGTTGTCCGAATGCAGGTACGAGCAAGGCGGCGAGGCCTTCGCCGAGAGGCTGAGGACCAAGAAGTTGGACAAACTAGTTGAAGGAACTGCCTATTGAGGATTGATGCATCTCCCCTTTCCCCTGTTTTCTAGTATTCTCTGCCTTATATGTCGAGTATATGTATACTTGGTCCATTTTCAGTTGCATTTAGGTTCATTTTCACGGTGATGGTAAGTGACTGCATTCCAAAAAGACTAAAAGAAGGAACATGAAAAACAATCATCTCATGAGTAAGTAAGGAATACTGCGAGGAACATCTGAAGAGAAGAAACACTACCAAGACAGACATTGTTTCTTCACCAGACATCCTCCGGACTTCTCAAACCAGACCTTGGAGTTTCCAATGGACAGACGAACTGAATAAGTATTCGACGATCCGATTATTGATAACTAGTTGAGAGGTCCGTGCAAATGTGCAAAATGGAAACTCAATTTACGCAAATGTAGGATCAAATTTCATAAAACATATTTGGTTTCCTCTAAGTTTTATCAGTTCATTTTCGGGTCTACGGTTATGCAATTCCTACGTTTGAAACATCCAAATCACGATGCACGATCGTATGAAGCCTTGTATGAAGCCTTATTTACGGGAGAATTATCAAAAAAGTCCTAAACCTGTTGTACTTATGTTACTTCAATCATAAACTTTTCAATTTGGCCAATTAAGTTCTAAACCTTTTGAAAATTTGTCAATGTAGTTCATCTGACCAATTTTGGCAGGAACTCACTGACGTAAACGCGAGGCTATCTTACGTGGCATGGCCGACGCTCGCATGGGCAAATTTTGCAAATTTTTTTTCTTATTTTTCGATTTTTTTTGTATATATATATGTTCTATTCTTTGCTTTTCGTTCTTTTTGTTTTTTTTTTTTCAATCTTTCTCCGACGGTAGCCGGACCTCGGCGACCGGCCAAAGGCAACGATCGACAAGGGCAGGCCTCGCACAAAGCTGGCCAGGCCAACCCTTCTTGGCCTCTGGCCCTCACCGGCTATCACCAAGGCCCGACGACCAACAGCTGAGAAAGAATGAAAAAAAAAAAAAAGCAACAAGAAAAGAATTTTTTTTTAAAAAATCAAAACACATTATAAAAAATTACAAAAGTTTTTCATGACAACGTCAGTCGTGCCACGTAAAATGACCATCATCTACGTCAGCAATTTCCAACTAAAATTGGCCAGATGAGCTACATAGATAAGTTCTCAAAAGGTTTAGGACTCAATTGGCCAAATTGAAATGTTTAGAATTGAATTGGCATAAGTGCAATAGGTTTAAGACTTCTTTAGTAACCCCTATTTACTGCAGTACACTGGAAGAGATTTCACTTTCTAATGTCCTTTCCCTTTCCATTTGTGAAATTCTTTAATTGCGCTAAGTGGAGCGCACCCAATTATGACCCGCTTATAATATATTTAGATACCTTGAATTAGAAAAGATAACGTATTTTTGTACTTTATACTACAATATGCCCTACTCAATTAGTTTAGGACAACTTCCCAATCTTTTTCCATAATAAAAGTGAAGCTTTGTACAACGAATATGTTAGAACGAAGCAAAAGCCAATAATAATAACAACAGCAACAATAATAATAACAATAATAATAATGATGATGATGATGATGATAATCTCATATTACACGTAGTAGATCTGATACGTAGTTGGGCACTTCAAATTAGAATTTCATTACCAAAGGAAGAAAGCATTTACCTTCTCTTTGAAGATTGTGAACTTACTTAGAGACTTTTATGTCGTCCTGAGTTTTATCCTTTCTCGACCCGAACAAATCTTAGGCAAAAAATTCCTGGGTGGTTGCTTAACATAAAAGCGGACATGTCTTTTTAACTAATTTTCCTTCAGCAAGTACACAATTGATTACGGCGACTTAACTTTTTGAACCATACTATATACAAACGAAGACTGTTCTTTCCCTAAAATAGAACATTCTAATAAGAGAAACAAGTAAAATTATCGACAACGTAACACACCAGTTAAACCAAGGGTGTGTTGTAGTAGTTAAAGATCTCGGAAAAGTCTGGAATCAAAACGTGTAGCAGGTAACATGGAATCATCAGGGAATCAGATGAGAAAAGAGCCTCCCAATTTAGCAAAAGGCCAAATTCCTCGCGCAATGGCGGCTGTAAGCATTTGAAATTGAATGTTCATTCAAGCTAAAGGTCTGAGATAATCAGAACGGCGGTTCTACATTCCAGGACAAATAAGCCACAAGTTATTCCCTATTTTTGCAATTTCCGTTGACTTCTCTTTCCCCCCCACCAAAGAGAAAAAAAGGAGAGAGAGAGCAGATGCCACCAACCATTTCACTGGAATAGGGTCATTAATCCCCATGACGATCATATCACTTGCCTGGAGTACCGAAGATTTGAATTTGAAAAGCTCCAAAAAGATTTAACTACTCCCTTTTCCTTCTTGATGCTATCTCTGATGCCCAAGCTTTGCCCAATTCAGTCTGAAATTTTCCTGCAGAGAAGATGGTGAAAACTGTGAGTTCGTTCCATGTGGAACTAGCATAATGCAGATAGCATCGTATAATACAACTTAATCGCGATTGACGCAAGATTATGAGAGAGATAGACTTAGGTAAGGACAAAGGTTAGTCAGACAACAGCCCAAAGATTAACTTTTCTTTTCTAGAGGTGCTGCTGACACATAAGCAACTATTAACAAAAGATTCCATCATGCACGCTTAGAAAGTACACGCATTCCTCGAACATATATAAGAGATTCAATGATCAATCAGAATTAATCATATACTAATAATGTTCACCCCCTACATAATCACAAAGTCTCACACCAATAAAGTGAAACTTTCCTGACGATTTTCTTCTTCATATCAAATATCTATAGCAATGAGGGAAGTTTTAGTAATTTCTAAATAACCGTACTCAATAATGAAAGCATGGCGGCTTCTTCCCTTTTCTTTCAATTTTTGCCACAACACCCCATCCCTAATGCATTGCAACAAATACCTGAATAAAGTAGCCAAAATTTTGAAAATTATTGTATGGACCCAGAGCAGGCGAGCCCACTTAAATCTCATCCATTAAATGATGTGGGCCCCACGTAGGACCCACATGATGTAATGGCGAGCGGGTCACATGCATCGGCTGCATGCAAGTCGTGCTCCAAAATTGCCCCAAGAATTCATGGCAAATATCTCCCTCAACTATCATTCCATACTTATGCAATTTACAACGTTTAAGCTTTCTCAAACAAGTTCCCTATTGACTTAAAAATTGAAAAGAAATTAAAAGTCTAGAACTGTCAAAGATGCTTATAGTTTGAAAAAAGGAAGAGACTGCATTTTCTTGCCTTTACCTTCATGGCTCGAAATAAGCTACTTCACATTTCTTTCATGCCAACAGTTCAATTCAGAGCTGCAACTTTTTCTGAATATTGGAGTAGAGTGATTGGGTATTTTGACATAATAGACAAAAATATAAGAAAAGTTTTCATAGAAGAATTTGATAAGAAAAACAAGTAATATTGGGTGATGTTTATCAAAGCAATACATATCTATAAGTTCAGTACCAATCATCAAATTAATATGTAAAAAAGGTAACAAATACATTATAGGTCACAACACCATTAAAGAATGTAGTATGTCCCAATACATTATTAAAACTACTACGTAGATAATGATGATTTGAGGTAAAAAAAAAACTAGATCTGGATGTGTAGACAGTTTTATTTCAATTTTTCTCTTTTTACATCTTTATGAAATTCTTGGCAATTTCTAAATAAACCTAGACATGGACCGATAAAATCAGTTGAACCTGCAACCAGTTCTCTCTACCATATCTTTAATAAGTCTAAAGCCTTAGAACATCATTAAGTCAAATTGAGCATTCTTATACATACAAATAAATAATAGGCCACAGTGCAATCACTATGCTATTAAGAAGATCATACACTTGGCAAGATTTTGCTAGAAACTTTACCGTTCTTCGAAGTCTATAAAGTTATTTAAGGCACATCCTTCCTCTCTATCAATTTAACAAGAGAAGTAAGATTTTATCAATTGAGATGCGGTGTCTGTCCAAAATAAAAAGTGAAACTACCAGGAAATAAACTGAAAGAAAAATTATCACCTTAATTGAAATAGGCAATAGCAACAGTACAATATGATCTCATAGATACCTATTTGTGACAAATAAAAAAGAACTATGATAATAACTGTGATAATGACAAAAATTGATAGGAAGGGCGAAATGGCCACTAATGGTGATTGAGCGTTGAGAAGGGGTGCTTTGCAATAATCAATAAGCTATTTCTGGCTTTTCAAGAAGTAGGAAACCTATAAGGCAACAAACTCAAAGATCAGGGAAAAAGCGAAAATGAACCATGGTTGCAAATTGCAACAAAACTAGTAGAAGAGCGCGCTGCTTGCAATGTTCCCTTAAAGCTTTACACCTAATGCACAAAATACTGATGAAATCGTTGCTTTCACTTCTCTACGTCTAGTCAAGTGGCAAACATATTGAAAGTGTACATAAACAGCAACGAAGATAAACATACCAGCAGTCGACACAAAAAACTCGTCGAGATCCTTCCCTTGCTCTGCATAAAAACGGAAACACTTGAATCGTCACCCTAACTTGATAAAGATTACAGCCAAAGGCTTTTTCTGCTTGCAAAGAACAATCCAGCAATAGATCACAGAAAGATGCTGACAGCAGCTATTCTAAAATTGCCTCATACTAGATATACGAGACTAAAGTGAATAAGTAGCAGCTAATTAGCATCCACATAGAGGCTAATTAGCATCCAAGAAGAATTGAAAAGGAGATGGCATTTTGCAAATAAGTAGCAGCTAATTAGCATCCACATATTCATATTGCCAGATCTCTTTCTCCTTCTAACAAAATATGACACTTCTCTTCTCCCGACCTTCAATGCCACAATATTGCAAAACAATTCAGTCTATTGAGCAGATAATCAGCCAAATGCGGAGTGTGAAAGAGAGAAAAAACAAAGAATTGCTCATCCAAAGGAGAAAGGTACAGAAGTATTTTTCTCATCTTCCATCCGTTGTCGCAGAAGAAAGGCCTTACCATTTTCATACTCCAGGGCTTGAAGTATCATCTCCACCTAATTGACATGAAGGATTTTTAGAATTAAAAAATGTCAGAGACACATTTATCAAGTTAATTACAACGATGATAAGTCCTGAAAGAGCAACTTCATCTTTCTTTTTGCATCACTAAAAAGGCAGCATCTGGTAAGATATGATGCGCTTTCATTCACATATGTACACTACCACAAGCTCTTCAAACCATTCGAATTGTTTAACGGCTTCACTCGAAATTGTCACAGTTTCTCTTGCAATCCAAAAAGATGTTTAGTCATGTCCTGGACATTACACGTTGCGCTCACTGATGCACTTATCTAATGACTTAGCCACTTCTACGAGCCCATCAAAGTGAGCCTCCAATGTATATATTAAACCAATCGCTCATGTTATCAGCAAAATAGTTTAGGCTTATTAAGCTGAAGAGATTCCAAACGTATTGAAGGCTTTAGATCCTAACCAACTAAATGAGAAAATCAACTTTGAATGTAAAAGGTAAACACATGTACCTTGTCAAAATCCTTAACAACTTTGGCTTCTGGTGATAAATTTGCCTCATACTCCATCCATAGTTCATTTATCTCCTTTGCTGAAATTGCAACTGGGTAAGTGAACCAACCACAAATATTCAGGCCAGAAAAGGAACACAAGGGATACCTTGCGATTCTCCACCAAGTAATCTGCACATGTGATCTAATGCTTCCCTCTCTCTCCTGCTTTTCTCCACCTTTGAGATGCCATCAGAAGGTGTTATGTCCCCAACAATAGCTAATTCAAAAAGTTGAGAGGTAAGATCAATAGTGACAATTTATAATTTGGTGATCAAACTCTCTCCACAAATAAACTATTCAAGGTAAATGCATCTACAATTGAACCAACAAGTCCGTCGGATCAACATATGACACTGTAAAGACATTACATTCTAATCATTATGATATCCCCTGTTACGTACTCACTACTCATCATTATGTCCTTTAGGCAACATGTAAAGTTGAGCAATCAAATAGCATAATACAGAAGGCCCATTTTCTCCAATGAGGGGACAAGAATCAACACAAAAATTTCCTAGCAGAAAAGGTTGCAGCTCAATTGACATGCTTCCTTACATTTGAAGTTGAGCAATTAAATAGCATAAGATTGAAGCCCTATCACTCAACCCCTGGGCAAAGATTCAACGCAAAAAGTTCCTAACCAAAAAAGGCTTAAGCTAGGTGACCACCATAACCAGAACCTTATTCCTCAGAACAATGACTATCATGTAAAACAACTCTTTAATCGGGAAAGAAGCACCAATGTCAGGTAAAAAGAACTTCCCCTTGTTCCTTTTATCCTCAAATGACATGCTATCTTGCAATTATCTCGCAGTCACTATCAGCAGATTACACTCATCTAATGACCTTATTTCATCTTCTTACGGCTGAGGAAAGAACGCGGAATTGAAGTTTAGAAAAGGTCCATACCTTCAGCTATGTCATGTACAATTGCCATTTTTATACACCTGAAATAAGAAAAATGAAATAAAAAACAAGATTACAAAATATTCAAAAAATCTCAATCAAAAGTAACACGCAGAAAAGAGGAAGGCAGATCGCGTTCACATAATTAGTGGCTATGCTTCATGACTGTATAAACAACAAAAATGGAACACCCAGATTCATTTATCAATAATAGACAGATCACCTTCACATACTTTCTTTGTTAGCTTGTCAAATATAGACTCAGCAATTCATCTTTGAATATGTATTAAACTTCTAAATATATAACTGACATCTAAATGCATGCTTTTAAGGCCATACCAATCTAAGTAATATAAAGAAAGAGAGCGGGGACACTAAAAGAATCCTTTAGAACTGTACATCATAGCAAAGACATTGAAAGTTCAAAGACATTTCACATCCTCTTTTCCTTAGCTTAAGTCAAAGAAATTTCGCAATATTGCTAATATGGTAGATGAAGGAGAACATTTATTGTTAAGCAATGACTCTCACCACTCTGCTTGAGCAATCAACAAGAAGAACACCATCCAAAGCCACGTCAAAAGTTTGTAACTAAGAAATTGTCGCGTTTCAAATCCAATACTCTTTCTAATTAAGTACTCATTAGAATACATATTATCCAAAAGAATATTTACAGGGATATGAACTGAAGCGGGATCCAGGTAAGTCCAAAAAATAAAATAAGCATTACTTTTTTAAAATTATGTTGCCTTGCAAAACTATAAACCAACTAAAGAAACTAGTAGAAGTACCAACTTGTTTCGGTCAACACCAGGAATATCTGAAGCAATAAGCGCCATCAATCCCATTCGATACATATGGTCCGCTATAGACTCTGGATCCTTTACATCTCTCCGCACCCAACCAGCTCTTTTGGTTGTCTGATACAATTCAAATTCAAGCAGTGACAAATGGGCCGCACATGATTGGGAGGATGGGGAGAGAGAGAGAGAGAGAGAGCATAGTAAACAACATGCACGAATCCAACCCTATGGAAATGCAACAAAACCTAAAACGAAAAGATAGTTTGAAATGAAGGTAAAGGAATGCTCATCGGTATAGGGCGAAACTATCACATTTACTCTCTTATGCAAGAACAATGCTTTTGTACTTTCTGGCCGCATTTTCCTTTCTACTAAATGCAACTGTATTATCAGATAATAGCAAATAACTGAGTAGAATCTCCCCTCACTAAAGCAGCCCAATTAAAGTGCATTTATCTAAGTTAGAAAGATGGACAAAACAACAATTGGATACAACAATTTAGTAGCTAATTAGCTCAGAATCTACCATAGCAGACCCTTGAATAATAGGCACCAACAAAGTTGATATACACCTAGAATCAGAAAACCAAACAATCAAACTGCCAAAGAACATACCAAACCATCGAAATAAGCTACATCAATTAGGTGAGGCGATCTCTCTCCCCTCCTAACATGCTACCATCTGATCATGATAATCATCCGCAAGCTGAGTCAGTCCTATCTTCCTCAACCTTAGAATGAAACAAACAATTTCCATTTCCATTTCAGTTCATCGATCTTCCTGAGAATGGCTTTCCGTTCACGATTATCACTGTCCCCACTCCGTTTCTCCACATTTCAGGAACCAAGCAGAAGCTCATAAAATGAGCTATAAGAGAGACGGAGAGCTACCTTAAGGCGGTGGCAGAGAGTGAGGAAGTCGATAGCGGAGGACGCGGAAGAAGGCGATGGCGACGGAGAAGAAGCGGAAGCGGAAGCGGCTTGCTTCTCGCCTACAGGGGAGCTGGCGGCGTCGCCCGGCAGGGAAGCGGCGACCTCCGTGGCCATGCGGCGGCGCGTGGGGGCGGACGGAGAGGGAGGGCGGGGTCCGAGCGGAATGAAGCTGAACCGGAGGCGGTGGGCGGCGGCGAGCGAGGGAATGAGGGTGCAGAGGAAGAAGGCTCGGCTGCCGCTTCCCATTTCTTTTTCTTTTTTTTTTCCTCTCTCTTTTTTTAGTTTTGATTTATTTTTAAATTTTTTGGGGGAAAGAGTTTCGTTTCGGTGATGCCCGATCCGTCGGGATACCCGGATTGAATTTTGGAAGATTCGGTTAGATGCGACGCATCCGTCTGGGAAGGATCTGAACCGTTGATTTTGTTAATGAACCGACGCTTGCTGATGAGTACGCATGTAGAGCCTCGTTGAGTTTGAGGTGAAATTTAGAAGTGCTTGTAATTTGCTCCTGCTGTCCCAAAAGAATAAAAAAAATTCAAAAATATATTAAAAGTATTTTCTTAAAAACAATGACTTATATCGCTTACAAAAAAATAACTGAACAAGAAATATTTGTTTATCTTCCATGAAAGTATTTAAACATAGACTATTATCAATGATAAAATTATATTTTATTGATTAATAATTTCAATTGATGTGACCAATTGTTTTTAAAAAAAATTAAAATCATTCGTTTTTCATGAAATAAATGGACTCCATACAGGAATTAAGTTTCTTCTTCCAAAAAAAAAAATACATGAATTAATTTGCATAATGTGTTTTGACATGGGTGTATTACTAACAATCCTATTGGTCCGTCGTGGCGTTTTACTTTTTAAATATTTCTGAGTATTTTTAATAATAAAAAAACTAAGACTCCAGGGGTACCAAGAGGACACACAATATTTTCGGGAAAATTGTCAAAAAAGTTTTAAACCTTTTGACCTTTTGCCAATTCAATCCTATTGATGGGAAATCGCTGACATGGACGCCGAACTGTCATAGGTGACACTGCTGGCGCTAACATAGAAAATTTTTAATAATATTTTAATATATTTTTTGAATTTTTTAGTGATTTTTTATTTTTCTTTCTTTTCTACTAGTTTTCAGGTTTTTCTTCTTAGGTGGCCAGCCAGGCTGGCCTCGCCTAGACCATCGCGGCCATGGGCGAGGCTAGCCTCGGCCATGGCCACGTTGGCCTCACCTGCGGCCCCAAGCGACCCTCATCGGGCCACCAGCCGTGCAAGAGAAAACCTAAAAACCAGAAGAAAAGAAGGAAAAAAATTTGAAAAAGATATTAAAATATAATAAAAAAATTATTCACGTTAGCACCGGCGGTGCCACGTAGAACCGTCAATATCCACGTTAGTGATTTCCTGCCAATATGACTGAATTTGGCAAAAGACAAAAAAGTTTAGGAATTTTTGACAATTTTCCCAACATTTCACACTCTTTGGAATCATATAAATTTACCACTGCTTGCAAATAATTGACAACCTAAGTACCAATTCCAAACAGCCGAGGTTGAACATATAGTTTGGACTAATAGGAGTCTTCCTTAGTCTTAATTAAATCCCCACTACCCACTCCAACAAGAGAATGGTTTCTCATATGTGCCTCCGCCTTTCGGCATTCCAAGCAACAAAGAACCCACCTTTGACGACATTTTACTCTTTGCAATTGAAATTAATGGTGCATCTGTTTCACCGAAAACTCAAAATCAGTTATAAAAATAAACGAATGAAAATATGTACATTACCCACAAAAATAATTAGGTATAAGTTATTGTCGATAATAAAAACATATTTCACTGACTATTTTGCTAAGCAATATAATCAATCACTTTTTAAAAAATATTTTTCAAATCTTAAATTCTCTCTAAAACAGCACGCCTTAATTATTCACCTTTTTTCTCGGTTTTACCGAGTTTTGTGATTTTTGTGTCTCCTTTCATCTCCTCCACTCGGTTGAGTTCCTTGTTGCTTTGTAGGTAACCAATTATCTTTATTTATGTAGTTTTGCTTTTACCGTCACCAAGTAAAGGAGGTGTCTATGTGATGGGTTTGCGTGAGGCGAGCAAATGCGTTTTGAGTGATTGTCGAAAGAAGTGAGAATAGATCAAAGTGTGTGAGGGTGGAAATTGAGATAAGAAGGTAAATGTAGGATGGGGTACAATCAAATCAAGGCCTAAAGGCATGCCACTAGCCAAGAGTCAAAATCGGGATTCGGGACAGAAGCTTACCACCAAGGTTTAAAGGATAACCACCAACCAAGGCTAAAGGGCTTTTGGTTCACCACCGAGGAAGAATCCAATTTTCAAGGCTAACGAAATCGATATAAAGTAAATTCAACTCAAGAGAGGAATTCTCATTCATTCATCAAATCTGTCCTTACAATGGAAAAGACTCCTCAATTAATAGAAAGACTGAGACAAAGCAAAAAAGAAATAAACGACAATGATTTTTGCCCACCAGCCTTATATAGCCAATAACAACCTTAAAAGATCTGCTAATATCAAAGTAAATAACTCTAATCAGTCTCCCATTGATATGTCTTTGATTTGCCATCAAATCAGCAAGTGATCAGGCAAGATATGGCTTGAAATCAACAATCAATCACATCTTGAATATGCCATAGAATCAGCAATCAATCATATTTTGAATATGCCTTTGAATCTTCAATTAATCTGGTCAGCAATCAATCTGGTGAATCGCCATGGAATCAGCATCAATCAATCTGATGAATCGATTATCTTATTAAAAAGGAAAGAATCGAAACTTTATTATCGACAATCCTACTCGATAGTCTTCATGTAGATATGATCCACCGAAGTAAGTTGTGACCAAAATCAGCCTTGGTCTGAATGAATAATGATTGTACAGAACTTGCGGATGGAATCAAGGATTGCTCATTAACACCGGATGTATCATTGGTGACATAATCGGATGCTACCGCATCACTATGCACATTTGAGAAGTATTAAAGTCATTTCGTATTTTCATTACCATCGTCAAATTTAAGAGTGAGTTTGTTTCATGAAAAACTCAAGATTCGAAAAATATTTTTCGAAATGATTACTTGTATCGATTACAAAAATGGTTCGATCGAGACATGGTCAGACAAAGGGATTGAATTACACTGTAACCAAAGATGACAGGTTCATTATGTTCTTGAAGCATTCACACTGTCTGGATAGCCATGACATATAGCTAGATGTCACTCATGACTTGTAGGACCTGGAGGCTGATCGGGACAATCAGTTTTCTTGAAAGTACTAATGTATTAGTGCATGTCTTATTGCCAACTCAGTGATGAACCTAGGGATGTCACACACCTTAACCAATACATGACGACGTTGAATGGGAAAGACGATATTGCAAATATGTTTGCAATCACGACTATCGAATTAGTCGAACTAAAATTAAATTAAATGAGATTCAATTTAATTCTTATTTTTTGGTCATGAACGTACGTGCATATGATGCACAAGTACACCCAAAATGGACACATATTGATGTGCCTAAAAATGTGCACACACTAATATATAATGCGCTATTGTTTGATACGTGCTTTTGGGCCCGGTATGAGCAAGTTTCGGCGAAACTTGGGGAGCAAGCCTTGGACCTCTATAAATAAGCCTACTCCTCTCTCTCTCTCTCTCTCTCTCTCTCTCTCTCTCTCTCTCTCTTCAATTTTGCAAGATCACCCAAGAAAGCTCTCTCTCTCTCTCCCTCTCTTCTCTCCCTTAGCCCCGACGCCGGCGAGAGCTCTCTTTCTCGAGCTCTCGGCGACGTCAACTCCCTCTCATTGAGCTCTTTAGGCTCCTGAAGTCTTCAGAAGGTGTGCCATTTTTGTGAGAAAAGGAGTTTTCTCAATTTCCTTCGTACAGTGATCAAAATACAAGAGAGTTTGGAGAATTTTTCCACGAGATTGCTAACACAATCAAGGTGGTGAATTCAGCGAATTCCGTCTATCCATTCGTCGTACGATTGGTAGTGTGTCTAAACTAGAGGTCTGACGCTTGTGGGACTCAAACGGAAGAACATCTGAACCAAATTACGTTGAGCACGCTACGAGAGGTAATCCGTTAACTCTCTTCGTTTAATTTGATGTTTGATTAAAACGCACGAACGCCTCTGAAGATACATGTGGGGGTTGATTTCCACTGCGTTTTATTATTATTATTTTTCCGTACATATTCCGTAGTATCCCAACACTACTCTCAACAAAATGCACCTTATCTACGACTTCATTCACATAATTAGCCTCACGATCTCAAGAACCTTCGTCAATTCGAATGAGTTTCATCAATTACCCACAATCAAATTTCAATGGCGTGGAAAAGTTTCTTTCGATGATCATACCAAATTCAAGGCAATTTTGAAATAATTATAGTGTCTTAAAGAGGTTCACAAACTTCAATCATAAGGTCTTTAAGTTTAGCAACATATATTTAAAGTTTCTCCACTCTCTTAGAGGATATAAGTATCCTGAAATTGGTTTCTAAATCAGTCAATCGAATGCGTTGGATATTGGTCACAATTTCCCCACATAAGCTATTTGACAGGCTCTAAGCGTCGAACATGACATTGCACTCCCTTAAATGCCCGTTTGCTTTGTCACGTTTGATTATATTAGTCTACGAGCATTGCTCGCATCCGTAGCCAGTCTTAGAATAACCGCAATGCTGAATTGCAAAGTTAAGACAACAACGTTATTTGCATTTGGCCAATGGACTTTAGAGCCTCAAAGCCCATTCCAAATGCTGAATCAAATAGGCCCAATGTACCTTCTTGCGCTACGATCGTGTTAAAATCTCCTTTGAGGATTTTATTTAGTGGACTCGTTCAGGGTAAATCTCCTTTTTTGCTAATGTTTCATATATCCGAGTTTAAGACAACTGAATATGAATTGAGACAAGTAAATTACCAAACCTCTACAGTAATGTAAACTTTTGCAGTGCCAAGTCATTGACGCGTAGTAACCGGCTAATGCCGGTAAAATGATCAAGGTCGAACACCCTGCACTTCTCGGCGCAGTAGAGCAGAAGCTAAATGGAAAACAGAAGATAGAATTAAAAGAACAGACGATACAAACAAACTCCAGCAGATCTGAACTTGGAAAAACACGTTTGACATTTTTCCAATACTCAAGAAGTCAAAACTGCCAATATGCACTATACACTTCGTTGGCTATAAGTTAGGGCTCCTCTAAAGTAGCTCCATGCAAGAAAGACATGGAAACTCCTAGGCAAAACTGCTGATCCATCGCAGGATCTTCATTTCGTTCTCTTCCATCTATTTCGAAAAAATGGCTCGATGTGCCTCCGTGAACCCTGGAATCTTATACTATTTTCTATGGGTTGTATAAATAACCTTAAATGGGAATCCTATACCCTCCAACTTCTACTATCGAGCATAATCAATTAACAGAAAGCAAATACACTCTTCTCTGAGGTTATCATCCTCTTCGCAGCGGTGGAACCAACAATTCTCTCCAGCTGAATATAATCACCACAAAAAATAACAATAAGGCAGTGAATCGCTAATGCACAGTGCACATAAGCAATATCCTTACACTGAAGATGACACATCGAAAACATACTATCTTTCCAATTCCCCAAAAATACCGATGTTTGAACAGTTTGAAATTAAGTAATATTAGGAAGAAAAAAAAAACATCACTGATCTCAAAGAACAAGTATTGATAGGAAACTTGGTTCTTGACTCAAATGCAAGAAGTGAACCTTTTTTATTTGGCCATAAGAAGTGACATCCTCGAGGTATGAAACTTTAGCCATGATATGAACCTCTTAAGCCTCGTCTAAGCTTAAATAGGTCCCTGCTACTCACCAATGTAAAAAATATCCGCAATAAGCGAAAGAAGTAGAGACCTTGTTTTTTTCTGGACAACAATACTCGAGGTTGAAACTTTAGCCATGGTATGAACCTCAAGATAAATAGTTTTCTGCTACACGCCAGTGTAAAAACTAATCAGCCGTCACAAAAATCCTCAGATATCCACATTAAAGTGCTGATTTTTTCAGTACTCGAGGTCAAAACTGCCAATATGCACTATACGGCTAGGTTCTTGAAATATTCAAATCAAAAGAAGGAACAGGAGGAACAAACCCTTAAACTGTGATTTTTTCTCAAAAGGAAGTAGTTGAACAAGGTATCAGAACAAGTTATTGGGAAGCGCATGCCATTGGAGATATATGGCTAGCTGTCTCCAAGGAATGGCTAGTAGGATCTCAGAGAACCAAAATGTCTCAAGCGTCTGTTAAATGGCTTAAGCGGAATCTATACAAGACATCTTAAGCTAACGAAATTATACGTGGGTTAAGCCAAACCAATATATCAACGTCAACGTGAATACTAACTACGTGTCTTGTGAACAAAGTGTTACATCAAAGCCAGCCCTACCGATCTGTGCACAAAATAAGCATGGACAGTCGCATAATGATCGGATCAGACAGGAGTATATTAGAGTGGAAGCACATATATGGCTAGATCAACAGTAAGATAAGAATAAGCTGATCGAACAGAAATGACGACAATCACATGCTCCAATGAAAAGGATTTACCATTGGTTGCATATCAAAAGAGAAGAGAAACACATGGAAAACCATATAACAATATGTTGATTAATAGGATCGAGACAAATGTCTCATGCTAAACACAGCAATGTCATCTGAAGATAAATGAATGAACTGATACACAATCGAGCTTGCATCCCAACGCTATGTTCTGATGATGCAGTGTTAGCATGCATTAATCTTCCTTCACTCACCGAGTAGGGTAAGCTATATGAGCAGCATTTATCTTCTGATGACATTGCATTACAACAATTTCACGCACAGACACTCCTATTTCACTCAACATATGAAATCGCTACCCACAACCACCCAACACTATCACATTAAAAAACAAGCAAGACCATTAAAAGTTCTAGTCCATTCCTCGACGTATTATCACGCAGAAAAGTAAAATGAAGGGCAGAATAGGAACAGCACATTACCCGGATCTGATCAAAGCGAGAAAAAAGCACCGTGCATGTCAAGCCATGAGAACCCTCGAGCATATTTACAATCTGTCATCAGAAAATAAATAACACAGTAGAAAAAATTAATTGAGAATCATTAAAGAAAATATCTATTGAGCTTGCATCCATAGTATGCAAATCATGCCCAATACCGTACAATGATCAAATCCTGGGGGAAAAAGAAGCAGCATGGAAAACAAATGTCTACCTCTGGATAGAACTCTTTCCTCTCCGGCAAAGAATAGATTATCAAATTTTGCATGCCTCGGATCTGTGGACAAAAGGATAGACAAATTATTCAACATAATGCATCAACAAAACGAAAGTATCAAAAGAGAGACCATGAATAAGGACTCGGAATGTAATCATCAGAAGTTTTACAAACAGTAAGCAGAACGACGTAAGCATGTAATTGTCACTTAAAAGGTTATTGTATGTCCCCCAAAGATTAGTTATCTAGAGTCTAGTTTAAGTATAGAAGAGAGATTTTCATCCCCTTGCAATTCCTTTAATTCTCTAGAGAGAGTTTTTGGCAGAAAAGGGCATCAAATGGGCCTGCCCAATGTATTATATCAGTATTTGCAGCTCTTAGCAACTAACAATGTATATATCTGTAATTGCAGCTGGTGCATTCCTTTTAGGCAAAAATTTGCCTTGTTTATTAAATTTTTTCTAGCATATGGTGTTATTATGAGCAGCAATGCACCTACAGAGTTTCTCTGTAGTACCTTCTTACGACCAGATGCATCTTCACTCACACTATCATGAATCATTTGAAATGCAGTAAAGGCATTCCTACCCTAATACGACCTAGATTATTTATCAAGCCTAAAAAGCAATGAACCTTATAGACCCAAAAAGTAATAATTGACTCATGACAGCCACAATCATTTTAATAGATAAAGACACACAAGGACACACGTGTATAGGCATCTACGAACATGTATATGTATATCTAAATCTATTGGCATATATGTACTGTGGACAGTGAGGAAAGATGTCTACACATTGACTTCATGAACCAAGTTTTGCAAAACTAACCAAACCTGCCGGTCTAACAGTCAGTTTAGGAGGATCCAAATCTGGTTCAACTTGATTATTTGGGTCCGCTCCCACATCGATTGTTTATGGGGTTTATAAAGGTCTTATATATACGTGGTCTCCTTCCACCTAATAGCTTAAGCTTTTAGGATGAACATTCTAACTAGTCTGAGAGTCAGGTTCACCCTAGATTATCGCATGACTCCCCATTCGTCAATTCCACATGCTGTTAGCATGTGAGAAGGGGAGTGAAAGTATATCCGATAATGCTTAATTACGGGGTTGATATAGACCTTATATACCTAAAAGCTTAAACTTTTAGATTAGACATTCTATCTGGGTCATTCGAGGTCAAAAAGTAGGATTGGACCAACGTTGACTTTAACTAGTCAAATATGATAATCAATCAGAACTTCAGATGGCATGCAATATTGTGATTGCAAAAATATGCCTGCAAGCTTGAGTTAAAGGACTCAAGCATTGTGCACACATGTGGGCAGAGAACTCCTCTTACATAACCACCACATATATCGTTTGCTTTTTCTACTTAACGTATTTATCACTTCCACACACAAAACACCAAACTAAGGTTTAAGCCATTAAGTGATTCGGGGTCGGCTATATGAATCCTTTTACACTGTTGCGTTCTATTTTGCACTAAGTCATTTGCAAGCTCAATTCTCTATCGATTCCATGTACTTTGATAAAATGCAAAGGAACATAGTGTTAGGGATGCAGACCCTAGTCCTCAAGGATGGAAGAAAGCGAGCACTTACATCATTTCTTGGTGCTATGGTTGCTAGTTTACATATTTTCCAATCTTTACTTAGATACTCACAATGTAATCAGTTCTCACATTAGTTGGGCTTTAAAAAGATGAAACCCAGTTAAATCTCGTGGGAAATTTGAAGGCAAACAAAGTCATCATTGATATAAATAATACATCAATTCAAGATTAAATCAAAATTAACAAACCAAGAACTTGACTGGCGCATCAATCTATCAAGTCCAACCAGACCCAAAAAGTATCTCTTAGCATAAAATGCACAAGAAAATAAAAAAGTGAACTTTTGTTTCTTTCTTTCTTTTTTCGATTCTCAAACAGAAATTCACTATGAGGCACCAAGAGGGTGCCAACCCATGTACAACAAGAGCTCCAATCCAGGAAGAGCTCAAAACAAAAGGGGGGCTCATTTATAAGACAAGGAATCCACAATATCACGCAAAGCATTTACATCAAAGAGTAAACCCCCACTATACCAAAGATGTAGAACTTTAAGCTAATTTTAAATCTTTCCAAACCAACCAAATGAACTTATCTATTATTAAAGTTGAACTAAATGACATTTTGAAGTTTATATCCAAGTTCCAAAATGGTGAGAGAGAGGGGTGGTTTATTTATTTTATTGTTTTTGGCTGAGGGCGGGGAGGAAGTAACTACAGCATCAAGAATAGAGCGTCTGATCATGTCATCAATTACAAAGAAATAGTAACAATTGGTTAACATAAGCTAGATTTGAAATTGCATGTATCCTTTTAATGTTGGGCTAGATTTACAGAGTCAAGTACCAGTTCTTTCTACGATTATAAGCATAATTATAACTTCATGCCAACTTTACATTCATATTGGATCCAAAAACATTGCCTATTCTTGCTTAACAGTGGGTTTTATTGACTCGTGAAAAGTCCCACATGATTACTATGGACATGACATTTTTAAGTATACAACACAAATGAAAGGTCATGTGCTACATAACCTTATATCTGTGGTAAAAGTGAGCTCTTTCGGTGTACAGCATAATCTTCCTCCTGCCTTCGAAGAACCAAACTCGTGAACGAGAAATATCACTCTGCTTTGTGTACCTAAAATAAGAAAGATTAATTCAAGCACATATATCAAATGAATGCACAAAACTCATTTTCACATTTAATGCCTTCTAACTTAGAGGATGCAAGATGGTAGGACATTGACAACAGTAGAAAAGTCCTTACTCCCCCAGTAGGCAGAAAGAAGCATTTTGTGACTTCAAAAAGTTCCGAATTCGAACAAACTCAAAGTAGGAACTGATAAAAAGCATGATCCCACCCTGCATAGAAACAGTCATCATGTTCAAAAAAGAGGGAATCAATTTTTCAAAAAAAAATAGGTTTAGTGCCCCTACAAAAATCACACTTAAGAAAATTCTATCTTAAAAGATAATTAAAGTCCCTTTCGTTTTTTGCCACAAAAGGTCATCTGAGTTGGAGAGCAAAATGAACGTGACGAAAAAGAATATACTCAGGCATAAGAAAAAGGATGTTTCCTTTGTCCTAAAGAGGTTTCACTGCCCCTAATAATATTACCCTCTAGAAAATCCTATCTTAAGAGGTCATCAAAGCTTTCATCTTTTACCATCGTCTAAGCTGGAGAGGAAAATGAATGTGAGGATAAAGAACATACTCTGATAAAAGAGATGGTCATCAGGAACAAGAAAACAGAGATTGATTTTGACCTAAAGTAGGTTTAGTTCCCCCACAAACATCAAAATCAAAAACATGCTTTCTTAAAAGGTCAATAATGTCTTTATCTGGCTTTGCATTCTTGTCATGAAAGGTAATGTGAGATGGAGAGGAAACTGAATCTGAGGAAGTCGTCAGAAACCTTAAAATACAAATAATCTAATCGTATTAAACACACAAATAGAGAGGCAGAGATCTTGCCCCAAGAGAAAATAGCAAATTGTCTAGTCAACATATCCAGTACAAGCGTCAAGAAATCCATTGCAAATACCACATGGAAGATCTATTTATTGTTAAGAAATCTAATAAAACTAGAAAACTTTACAGCGAACCACACAAAACTACGTAACGTGACACAATCTACGTCTCGGTGTGTGTGTTTTGGGGGTTGGGGTGGGATGATGGATATCTGGATCACTGTCACTTATCTATGCTAATTCCAGTCAACATACCTGTATTGAATCTTTAATCTTTGGGAATACCTGCACCAAGAAACTGTACTTAGAATACGAGAAAAACAAGCTTATACCTGACTTGAGAGTATGCCAATAATTAATGCAAATTACTGGTTTTCTGTACAGAAGCATCTCTACTGTACCCCAAAGGTAATAATCTGAAAATTAATCACAAATGAAGGTGGAAAGGAGTTTGTTAAGCGGGCTTCTTTTCTTCACAAAGCATTTGAAAGGTAAGACATATATCTGTAGATTTTCCTAGCATGAACCTATGGAGGTTGACTTTCAAGTCATCATTTTAGCTTTCTTTCTACTTGTTGATTGCTCAGATATGGGTCATTCAGTTCACTAGTTTGCACTTATGCCTCATTCATTTCAACGGTGAAATAAGCACTTCTATTGACTCTTCAAATTTAATTAATGTTAACCCCCCCCCCCCCCAAAAAAAAAAAAAAACTTGAAGTATCACAAACATTCACGGATATGCAGCGTTATTGAAATATCACATAATTTAATGTTAGTTTCAAAATTGCACTAAAGTAATCTTCAAACACTTAGCTAGGTGGCTAGGCATTGTGGAGTTTCATTATGGGCCGTTTTGGAAAGGAACTTTCAGAAAATCATAGGATAAATGGCAGGTTATGCAATTTTACAGCGGTAGGTCATTGAAAAATGAATTAGGGAATTCAGATGTAACTCAAATACACAGATAGACGTAAAACTAATTCAAAAAGACAAATGAGACCAAAATAAAACATTATGGATCAACATCAACTTTGACCAAAAGACGGAACCAGAGCAGCAAGAGAAAGGCCAAAACAAACTTCAACCAACATAACACAAGGACAAACAACCGCTCAGCAAACAGCATTGCTTTACAAAGAACTCAAAGATGCAAAATGCACATATAACTGATGCATAAATGCGACAGACTAACGTGGACTAAGTTACCCGACTTACTACATGTCCTGAATGAAATGAACATATGAGCACACAAATAGCAAAATAACCACATCCATACTTTCTTAGTAAAATGTTCAAGCCGTGCATCATCAGCTTCTGCTATTGAGTCAGCATTAAAGCGTTCATAGATCTGCAGGAAAAGAAGAAACTTTAATGTCAGAGGAAGAAGCCCGCCTAACCCAATGAAAGCAAAAAAAGAAAAAAAGAAAAAAAGAAGATGAAACATTGTTAATCTATAAATATGTAAAAAGAAAAAGTAAAAAACTGAATATCTAAAAAAGAAAGGCTACCACGAAGTTTGGACAGAGCCAATATTGTACGGACATTGCTTCTCATAAAGACTACTTAGGTCAGGCAATTGTTAATTATCCATGTAGCGCATATATATACACAATCCACTTAATACCCAAATCCCTAATTAGCTTATTCGATATCTAACCATAGAAAAAAATTTCAACCTAATATGATAGTGTTTCACAGTAATAAAAAATTTCAACATAATATGATAGTATTTCACAGTAATCAGAACTCGTGACATTTCATATCTATTGCATCAGGTCACTCTATTTACAGTATGTATATGTACTTCATGGGAAAGAACCATTTAATTATGTCCTATAACAGTAGCTACAAAACTTAATTGGTCATCTGAAGGCTCATGTAGTATATTAACTAATATGGGTCACCTCCTCTACACTATATGGAGGGACTATAACAAAGAATCTTCAGGATTGAAGGACAAAGTGTATGGAAGGACTATAAAAGGAATTTCTCAGATTTAACGAAGAAGTCTACCATGCAACAGAAATGTCATACCAAGTACAAACACAATCTTATTCATGTGAGAGAGGTGAATCTGATTGCACATTACAAACTAGAATGAGTATAGCAAGGCCTTTTACCTGACGTGCTTGGATTAACACTTTAGGCATCATTCCTTTGTACTCACAGACCAACTTCACCTGCACAAGTTAATACGTAGTGGAAAATTAATTAGTCATTGAGAGCCAGAGCAGAATCTTTGGTTAAGGTTGACCGAAACATCTGAGAGCATTGGAAAGTAAAACTTCTCACCATCCATATTAAGAATGCTATAAGATCCAAAAACAAATGAAAGGCTGTCACACATATAAGAAGACTAGATATAGATCGGCCTTCTTCTTCTGATGGGAACCCACAAATGAGATCTTTAAAAGTAAAACTCCAATCCAGCCCAATGTCGCCTCCTTTGCTACTGATGATGGCTCATCAAAGATCTGGCCCCTACTCACCCCCTTATATTACTTTTAATATGCACATTGTGTTTATTTTAATCTCTGAAACACAAAATTGAACATCGCATCACTAAGGAAAACCAACAGACTACCTGTTCTCAATGTTTATTCAGGTACCATATCGTAATATTATTACTCACTTCATTGAGAATGAGAGTTGATACTATTTGCTCAAGTACAAAATTTTTACCTTGAGTGTAAAACGAGTGGACATAAGATTGCGTTGTTGGGTGTATGGGCACTGGAGGAAAGACAAGACTAGAAATGAACTACCCAGGAAGTGTTTCCCCAATCGACAATAAGATGATGGAAGCTCCTTTGAGATGGTGTGATCATGTTAAAGGACATTCGAAAACTCCAGTGACAAGAGGTGAGCAAGAGATGAAAACACTGTTATAAAGGGCGAGGGAAGACCAAGAAGGATGTGGAACCAGAAGACGAACAAATACAAGGAGCATTTAGAGTTTACATAGGATCTAATACAGGATTGAACACAAGGATTCATATAGCCAACTTCGCTTAGATGAATAAGACTTGGTTTATTGTTGTTGTTGATGTGTAGATTAGTATTAGCACTCACATGTTTAAAGTTGGAAGTGTGGTAAATATGCGTGCTTGACGAGGAATTTTGCACAGTACGAAACAATTCATGGCTATGACACACACGAGCCATTACATAATGACAGTGTCGCCCTGCTTCTCCATTTGTTAAGTTACTATCAAGTCAATTTGACTAGATTTAAATCCTTGGGGCACATGCATTCAATATTTCCGTGGTGCTTAAAAGAGTAGATGTTAAAAAAACATTTAAGAAAAAGGAAAAGAAGAAAGTGGAGGAAAAAGTATAAGCAAGTCATTGATGGAGATAGAGAAATGAAAACAAAGACAATTCAAGCTTCTTAACAATCTGCTATGAGAGAAGCTATTAAAACTTTGCACTTCACTAAATCACCAGACCAGAAGGACAACGCCCTTTCAGAGAAATTTGCATCTCAAAACACTTCAGTATGTTTGCTCCAAGAAAAAGTAGAATGAAAGGCGCCCTAAAAAATGCATTCATCTCACATCCCTTCTAGCACCAGAACATATGTGCTCCCCATACACAGCATCAAATTAAATGGTCTAAACATAGCAAAGGCCATGAATGCTTTGATAAGCACCTCAAAGGTTTACTAAGAAAGAAAATGTATACACCTTTCCCTCATAATTAAGGCAGTGATGATTGAACAGAGCATTCATATCTGCAAAAGTAGTATTGTCAGGTTAGATCACCTAAAACCATTTGATAGCCCACAAAACCTCACCCACCAAAAAGAACAAAACAGAAAAGAGAAAGCGAAATTTAACCACCGTGCAATGAGCATACAAGAACATATACACACAAGAACTCAACATCTGTATGCTGCTTTGTGCATGAGCACAGTGAGTGCAGAAGACCATGTAACCCAAGCAAGTACAGGAAAATCTGATGAAGAAAACTAACTGTGACAATAGTGCGGCTACAGCTACACAATGCACACCTATATAAACTAAATATACAAACCTACATAAAACTTACCCCAATGGAAAAATATTGTATACAATTTCTACCTGCTATCTTTCACAAGACTTGCCTACTGTGGTGTTCGTGGAAGAAGATATCTGACAGAGTAAAAAGTAAGGGCTTCTGGGTCTGACTTACCTGGATTTAAAAAATAACCCAGTACTATTGACTGACGGTAGAACCTTGCATATCCATCCAAGTACCTAGAAAAGAGAAAATGCAAATATCACATTTAGGCTCATTAAACGAAAGAAAGAAGAAACAATAAGACTGCACAATAAGTACTCTGCAGAACTCACCACTGCCTCATGCGCATAACATCCATTCCGTGCTGCTTTGAGGGTAAGCAGTTCAACTTCTCAACCACAGTATTTACATGCGACCAATTCTGGAAATTTTTAAGCCAGCATGGGTCAAGAAAAAATATATTTGCTGAAATCTAAAGATCTTTCTGGAATACAAGACATATCATAAAGCAAGAAAGCAGATGCCTGCTGTACCTGCATGGCAATGACATCCGCATGATCTATGATCAGGATCTGCAGAGTTAACAATCCTCACTCATTTAACAGACAAAAACTGCACTAGCCTCCAAAAAAAGAAATAAGTTAACCACTAACAAAATTGCAAAATAGAATGTGTAACATGATTAACCTCAATAGAAGATAGGTAGTCAACATCTTTCTCCTTCTCTCTCTCAGCCTCTCCAATTTTCTGTCATTCACAGTTCCGATGTCAATTGCATGCTTTATTAAAGGCAAGAAACTTTATTATGAGCTCAATCTCTACCATTAAAAAGTCCATAAAACATGAAATTTCAACCTAACGCACAAATGATGTTTTTTAAATATTGCCTTCTCTACAGCTGCCAACCAGGTTTGGCTGGCCAATCAGCTGTTCCCCTCAATCTGTTATACTTTATCAAGCGAAATTCTCACCAACAGTAACAAAAAAGGTCTCATGTAAGCACAGGCTCTCAGATGTGTATCTTTGTAGACGACTTATCCTAATAGAACAATCCTCTTCCAATCTGATGAAAGGAGCTGTTCTAAAATTGTAATAACTTCTTTTATAGCGACAATAATAATTAGCTAAACGAAAGTGTTTATGTAGATTCTGAACATACACGAACAGATAAAAAAGACAGAACAAATAGTACCCCAAGAACTAAGAAGATCAGAGCAATCCCATAAATGTTTAAAAGCTACAAAAACAAAAATTTAATGATCCTTCGAAAGATCTTTTATTGCATTTACTCCACACACACCACGTGACAAAACGGAGCAGCCTTCCCAGATTTTCTTGAATAAGGGGAACTAGAAGGAAACTTCCAGCACTGAAATAATTGCAAAGAATATCTCAGCATGACCCTACCCTGTTAAGTGCGGTGCTTCCGTAAACCCTACCCCATGCGCTTCCATAAGTCATTTATCCTTGCCTTATGTGCTTTCAGAATCCTAACCCATGCACTTCCCCGATTAACATAGTATCCACCATTTGGCAATCATACCCTCCTCCAAAACCTTTCTCCATCTCCACACTCCACCGACATTTTGCAAGCAGAGCTTTATTGAAGAATATCAATGATTTAACGCCCATTACTGACCAACTAATCTACGACCTTCCAATTGATCAAATAATATCTCAGGTTATGATCCCAAAGAAACTTGTTTTAAGTGGATAAGAGGAGTCAGAAATTGTAAGGGTAACAGTAGATGCCAGATAAATTGAATAAAAGAAACTTACATGAATGGAAAGCAAAAATATATATATATTTTATTTTATTTCATTGCCAATAAAAAGCAAGATAATTTTCAAGTGGCTTATTGTAGCACAAATGGTTCTCACACTAACCCTCTAAAAGCTCAATTTTAGAGCTTCTTCAGAATTCCAGGCAATAAGGAACCAAGTATCCAGTCTTGTTTGACTTTCGTGGAAGGGAAGGTACTCTAGGGTGTTGATCTCATCAAACACTTTAATGATAAGAATTGTGGCTAGTAGCGCAATTCTTCCAAGTTATAGAGAGGTAAATCTTGACCGCACTGATTCTCTATATGGTCACCAACGAAAAATACAGAGTTCAGAGAATTACAGTACAGGTCCTACCAGCAATTATGTACTTTGATGGAGGATGAAGAACAGATGATATTCATTGAAGACTAAAATAAATAAAAAAAGCTTCAGCTAATAGCCAGCTCCATTGCTTTAAGATCATAAACTAAAATCTGCCTTCTAATTTAATATGCTTGCTGGTATGTGACCTCATTGTCAATCAATAAGAGTGTCGAGTGAGGAAAAAGGAAAATGTAATTCTTCCCAAAAACTTAATAATCCTTAAGCATGAGAAATATTTTCTTACTGTAATCAAACCAAGAGGAGAAGCTACAATCATGTCTGATGTGTAGAAGTCGCTGTACAGCTTTATGCTTTTCCTGTATTAATAGTACAAAACAGGAACATTAGTACCAAAAGAAGAGATAAATCTATCAGAAAGAAAACAAGATGTTTCCTCTTTATAGGTAAAGAGAAATTCACCATGAGGCACCAAGGGAGTGCCAACTCATTTACATAAAGAGCCCCAAGACAAAAAAGAGCTAAAAGCCACACAAAAAAAACTGATACGCAAGACCCGCAATCCTCAATGTTAATCAAAGCATCTACATCCAAGAGTAATCCCCATTATAAGAAAAGTTAACCAATTTTCAATAAGTTCCTCCACAAAAATTTCTTCCCCACAAAGGCCCTAATTGTTCGCTCTTTCCAAATCAACCCAAAACCAGAAAGAGGAACAAAAGATCTTCATCCTATGGCATGGGATTTGTAAAGGAGAAAGAAAATCATTAACAGTCATGTTCTAGTCTGCTTGAACAGAAGGCATTTTACATAGAGACAATTTAGTTTGCAGCTTAGTATGCCTTAGGAGCATCTGCTTACTAGAATCCAATGTAAATTTCTATTTGAATGAACTGTTGAATTAACTGCAAAATGCAAACCATGCCAAGTCTACACATGAAAGATGGCCCATACAACCACCCTGCTTAAGAGGGATCCTATTGTCTCTCATAGGTTGGAATGGGAAGATAATCCTAGGAGGCTGAATAATTATCAAGCCCCAACTCTTAATGTTTCAATGACTAAAAATGGTGTTAAAAAAAAGTCTTATGTAGGATCAAATTTATTAATTTTAATTTATTTAAGATTACCAAAATTCTTTATGTTTGGCAAAGATCATAAAGAAGTTTTTTCCTGGCCAATAGGCTTTCCTCATCTGGAACAAAAGGTACATAATTAAAAAGATCAGCACCATAGGGTTGCCCTGGTTGCAAGGGCTTTCTCCCAAGAGCTGGATGTCAGGTACTTGACTCCTGCCCATGGGATTTACCCCAGCAAAGTCCACCTGGTCCAAGGTAAGCGTACTACCTAAGGGCCCCGAGTTAACTGACCAGTATGAGTTGCAGAGTGGCTCTTCCTTCAGGGGGTTCTCAGTAAGAAAAATAAATATGTAGATATACATCAAAACCACAATTGCTGTATTGTTACATTCTGGCATATTTCTTTTGTTCTCTTGGATTGGATACATTCTGATATCCTTGCCTTCATGATTTGGTGGAAATCGTTACAAAATCCTCCTTATAGTCTTATAAATCATAAACTTCCATTAGAAACACTTTCGTATAATTTTTTCTACTTTACGTTAAAAAAATAAACAACAGAGAGGAATGCTTAGTAAAGTCAACAATGATCACAGTCAAAATGACCATACTGCTCTAAACAACACTTTAAGTACTCTATCATTGTCTTTTCCATTGAGTTTCGGCATCCATAAATAGAAAAAGCATGGAACTTTAAAAAAACTGGCACTAAAGGAAAGATAATATATACCTAGTAAATTTTATCCCAACCATAAAGTGATCATCAGGATTTCCATCAAATAGTGCACGGAAGTCAGTAGGTTTCGAAGACTTCTGACCAGAGCCACGGACATCCTGAAACACCTCATCATCCTCGTTGTCATGAGCCTCTCCAGCACCAAAATCATCAGAGAACCGTCCCAAGTACTCTATATTAACCTGTGGACAATATTTTGCTTCCATTATTCAAGCAAAAGGTGACACAGGTTTTCATTTAACGGGGGAAAAGGCTTTATTAACTCTTTCGTTTTCAAAATACTTTAGCAACACAGTGGCACCAAGTGTATGCCAACCCTAGGTTATGTAAAGCATGACACACTTAGGTACATGGACAAACTATGGAAACGAGGAGCACTCCTTGTCCAGCACATGGTATGATAGGGGTCTGCTTCTGTAAATCATTTGGTTGAGGCAAGATAATGACTCATATGCTAGACGCCAAGGTAAAACAGTCATATTTCAACAAAGAAAGACAACTTTCAAAATATTTTGAAATAAATTTGAACGGTGGTTTTTGAGTTGTCTATACTTGTAGACAATACAAGGAGGTTTTTTTACTCATCTACACTTTAGAGACAATTCATCGTGGTTTTTGAGTTGTTATACTGACAGAGAAACTGAAAAATCATTCAAATAGATTGGAGATAATAGATTCTCACAAAGACTACTGTATTGATATTAGCGTCTTCAAAACGCACCATCAATTAATAACACGTGCAAAAAGTATTGCATAAAGTACTACATATTATTCCATTGTAAATATGTTTTCTTAAACCATTACCACTCAAAATCATATTTCTTGACTTGAAGATTGTTGAACACAAAAGTTTGACAAATATGAAATTGTTTTGATGGTGGTTCTTTAAAGGAAATCAAAAGTCAATAGTGGCCATATGGAAAGAAAAAAAAAACATGTTAAAACCACAGAAGACTTTAAAATATATCATCAGAACATACACAGCATTTAGTTCACTTACAAATTGTCACCTCGGAATTTTGAAACTAGTAATGAGCAAAACTTGCATTTTTCGTTCAATTGATTCAGCACTTTCCCCATTGGCCAATTTTATTCTTACTTTTGTCTGCGGCAAGGAGCAGGTAGCTTTCTAGCTTATAAAGGTGAGGGCACCCATGACCCTTCCCCAACCACAGCAAGAGACCCTCACGGGGGTTGATCAAGGTCCTGCAGAAGGCTGGGCAAGGGCTGCACAATCTTCACCTTAGCTCACGAGGGTCACATGACTCACGTCAGGCCTTGACTAGCCAAGGTGAGGATGGCGTGACCCTTATTATGGACTGGCATGATTCGACAAGGCCAGCAATGTTTGCTGAATGAACCACCTACCCTCCCAATGCTTTTCTCCTTAAGTTTCTTTAATTTTCAATATCTTAGGTAAATTTTCTGATTTCTGTAATATTTTGGGAGATATAGGGATGATGTGGCTCCACATCGGCCTTACATGGTGCCAAGTTAGCCCTGATTCACCACATCAGCAATTTGACAGCATTCTAGATCGTCAAAGCAATGGAAACTATATTTGATACCAAAAAATTGAAGTGTTCAAGTTTGGGATATTTGTTACCAAAACTACTAACGTAGAGATTTTCTGGACATTTATTCTTATTCTTTTTAGCCGTTTCCCTCACAGAGACCTTAACCTTATCTTTTTCCTCATCGCTAGGCATACTTCACTTGCATTACCTTCTATTTCTTTTCTGTATTGATGTCATTGCATAATATTTGCCAATTTTAAATGTTCTCTCAACTGATTATCTTCCTGTTTGATTGCTTTCCTTGTTGTTCCAACTTCTTTTGTTTGGGTAGCCAGTAAATGCTTGGACTAGCAAGCTCCCCATGCAATGCAGCAAGATATAAGTAATAACAATAAAACAATGATAACAATATTTTTTATTATTATCATTATTATACCAGTAATAACAATAATAATATAACCAAGAAAAAGTATTATCCTCGTAGTCATCATCATTATTGTTGTTGTTGTTATAATCAAGAAAAAGTACAAGTGCTAATAATTGATATCGAGGAAGAAAAATATATAATGTAAAGTGATTATAATGTTTCTTTTACTTATTTAAGTATAAGAGATAGCACAACCACCATTAAAAGATCTGTTGTCTCCATGACCAGGTGGAACGTACTCATAGCAAAATGCCAACTCCACTCTTTTTAATGAACAACATAAAACATGATAATCACAACTCATAGTTCCTCTTATTTCAAATTGCGAAAAGAGAAGGGAGGGGAGCCAAATAGTTCTTCTACAATGATACATCAGACTCAATCCCTTTGGTTCTGTTTACGATGAGTCATCGAAAGAAACTAGAATCAAATTTACAACTGCAGTGGACTATACAGGAGACAGTAAGAGGACGTTGGATGAAGAGTAAAACGACTTACATGTCATGTGTGTCTATTGTCATTGTTAAGAACTTGAATGATTCTCCTTTTTCCTTTAACTTGGTATATTACTATCAAAAAACTTATAAGGTACCAAATGCCAAATTGTGATCGACACGTTATAGTCATGTCTAGGGTAATACCATGAACTCGTAAGAGTGTAACAATCTTTAGATCTTAATAGAAAAATAGTTATTGTGATTTTTTGACCAAATGGTTTGAATTTGCAGCATTTATAAGATAAAATGCAACAAAATCAGCTCTAGAATTTTCAACACTAGGTCAACAACTTTAACAAACTTAAATTGTACCTTGTGATTTGAAGGTGTCAGCTGTATTAGCCTCTTAACAACTCGAAATGCAATGTTACGAAGTGGCAAAAGGATCAAAACCTGAAAAGCATTATAAAAAGCAAATCAACCAAGTTAAAAAGCCTAACATACGGACAAAGTAAATGTGAGAGTGGATAACAAAGTTTAATTTTCTTTAAGGCAAAGAAAACAAAGTTGTATTCATTAGAAGCTCACCAAAACCAACACAAAGGAAAAGAACAAACTACTCATTTAATCAAAGGGCAAAGAAACACACAATTAGCTCTGCACAATGCAACATGCATGATTTCTCTCACATTCTCCAAGATTGGGGATAGTAGTTTGGTGGATCTGGAAATGCATGTCAAAGATATTTTGAATGGTTTAGGGAAAAGATTCTTATTTTAATGAAAGAGGTTGTTTAGCTCAAGCCATTTTAAGTTGCAAGGACAGTCATAAAATATTGTAAGTACTTGTAGACTGCCCTATCTCCAATGAAAATGATTATATCATCACTACCAACTCATTTTAAGCATCACCACGAAAAATGATTAAAAATTGGAAGGAACATCTGGACAAAATTCCACAAATCAAAATTCATAGCAACAGCCCTTTCAGGGCAAAACTTGCATTTTATCTGCTATACACTGCACACAGAGAAAGAGAGCCAGAGAGACAGAGGCAGAGAGATACCCAGAAATCCTAACACAAGTGGGGTAGTATATTTAAGGGATTATGAGCAAGTCGAATCAAGAGGTGCAGGAACACCCAACCCGAGTTGATTCCCTGAAAGCACTTGTGTCCAACTCATTGACTAATGCCAAGATCAAGTATAAATATCCTAAATTGCCTCCTTAGTATAATGAACCTTCAAAACTAGTCTTGAGACCCAATTCCACAATAAACCATCAGTGTTGAAGTGCTCTCTTGCAAAAAGCGTAAGTGGAAGTCTTTAGTAGTAAACTCACAATACAGAGCATTACTATTAGGGTCAAAGTGACTAAAGGTCATATCACAAAAAAGCCATGCCCAACTACAATGAAATAAGATACACATGTGGTGACTGGATTACCAACATTTTGATCTATAAATACTCAACTAGATCTGGAACATGCAAAGCAGAAGTGACAATTGTCACTATACCTTGGGACGAGTGAAACCATGATCAAGCAATTCACCACCAGAAAGTATTTCATTCTTCGCCGTTTCTTGGTGTTTGGCCATTTTTGTGTCATTTCGAGTCACGAGATCTCTTGTTCTGAATATGTGATTCAACTGTCAAACAAATCCCATGTACGGTGAAGGTTATATTATTACCAAACGACTTAAAAACGAAAAAAAGAATGATTTTTCCCAAAAGAAGACTAGAAGATCGAGTACGGGCGAGGTAGGCACGCACAGAATGCATGATGTATGCGTCCATGGTACTTGAGTCTTCTCCATGGCCCTTGTGATAAAAAGGCCTCTTGCTGCAGTTCAGTAGATCTCGATAACTGTTGCCTGAAATAAAAAAGTAGTTTGAGTATTTCAAATTAACATAGTTATTGTCCCCTGATGATGAAAATTCCTTGAAGACGAAAACCTGGTACGTTCAAGTACACATGGAGGTAAACAAAGCAATATGCTGTTATAACTGAAAAACAGAGCACAAGAGATGACAAAGGAGAAGGAGAAAAAGAACTATGGGGACAGTGGGATTGCTTATCATTTCGCCACGCATAGCCACACCCAAGAAAGGGTTTTGCTAGGTTATTAAATGGACCAGCAACTCAAACATGCTGAGGCAATCAGAGACTTATACATCAAGACAGAGGATTTAGGTTGCCAATCAACCTCAACTTTACTACCAACAGATTAGTGGTGAATTTTGTGTAAAAAATCACAAAGCAAAATATTTAATTCCAGGGAGATTTTTAGGATTTCGAGAAATTTTAGGGGCATGACAAGGTGGTAAGCTAATCATCTTCATCTTAACTCAACTAGTACCACCCACATAAACTCAGAACAAATAAACAATTTAAAGTTTTTAAACAAGAAATGCAAATACAAGTACATAAAATTGCAATAGCGAAATCCAACGTAACAATAGCCAACCCAACTACACTGTACAATCATTGGCATTAAACAACACATTAGAATGCAGACCACCACCAAACACATCCCCCCACCCCCTTCCCCCTTCTCTTCATCCACTGGCGTGGTTAAGACACTATATAGTATATCAGGTTTGGAATAAAAGTTGCTGCAAACAGCCATCATCAAATTTTTTAAAAAAAGGCATGGAAGGAGCTGACCAAAGAAAAACAAGGCATTGGAAAAGAAAAAAACAGAGAGAGACAGACAAACATGTACGAAGATCAATAATTCAATGATTATAATAAATCCAGAAAAAACAGTGAAAAAGACTACAGGATCCCAACTTACAGAGAGAAAAGAACAATCTTTCTTTTGACGTATGAAAATCACTGCCTCCAGACGCCTCATAGATATTTAACCAGTGTCTATACAAGCTTGGCTTCAGACCATATCCAGGTTTTAAGTTGTCCTACAAAGCAAAACTTATATTAAGTTGGGTATTAATTTGCAAAGAAAGTGCATACTAGCAACGTCCAAATACCTTGCAAATTTATTAATCTTCAGTCAAACAGAAAACAAGACACAATAAGTTAGAAGAAGAAAGTAGAGTTAAAAGAAAACTAGAAACCACACCAACAAAACTCATGCAACTAGATGTCATTTGAGATGCGATCCTCAGATGACTTCTCGAATGTGCCTTTTAGGGTTTACCTCTCTGTTTGGGAAATCTGAAGTGAGTTATAATATTGTCTCAACATAGCAGGCCTATAGCTACTAGGCAAAGCTGTCTCTCGTAAAAGCAAGGAACGGTGAAAGGAATAAATAAGGTTTGCAATCACATCCTTTATCCCCTTCACTTCTTTGCTACTAATGTCGTTTACCTCCATGCAGAATGCTAACAAAGAAGGTCTAAAATAGTAGGCATGTCAAGAAGAAGTTAAAAAAGATAAATCAGTGGTTATAACTATCAGGAAATAAATAAATAAAATGTGCAGGTCATATAAAAGACATACCTTCGTAAAGCACTCTCCAGTTCCTACCCACTTGCAGTTTTCAGCAGCAGACACCTCCCATTTATATTTCCATCTCTTTTTCGATAATTCATCAATCTCTCCTTTTGATATCTGATGACCCAAGTGCATAGTGTATGAACTGCACCGAAAAGAAAATTGAAGGTCAATGAGAAAACTAGGTCACAAATAACAACAAAAGGGGAAAAAGGAAATGAGCATATATAAGTCCAGTATAGGAAACAGTAGGCCAACATCTACAGCATCATCTTTTAGAAAACAATAAGTTAGTCACATCTGACACATCCACAAGCAGTATTTCATAATCCCATGTTCAGAAGTCACATACACCAACATGTCCGACAAGATGTCTCTCCTTCTTCCAATAGCTGCTGATAAGTCAGTTTCAGATACTTAAGCTAGCTGGGAATGGATTTCAATCTTTTGGTTGCAGCTTTTTTGGTTTGGTTGTGGCTTTCAGCACTTGGCTGTAGAGACTTCTGCTCAAGTGTTTTTCTTTCATGAGCAACTAAGGCTTATTTTGAAGAAGCTTTAATTTGAAAAACTCAAACTCTAAAGACAGAGATATTTGACTTATTGTGAACCATCTTAAACCTTTTAATATATCAAAAAAAATTTAGGACCCACAGTTATAAGTAGAAAAGATGGTAGGGACTCTATAGCTTCTTGGCTTCTGGCTTTAATTGAAGGATAACGACCTAACACCACCTTCGAAAAGAGCCTGTTCTCTCTCTCGCCCAAACACATTATTTGTGAGCCAGCGCAACTTTTGTAGGTTGAATCAGAAACAAATTCCCTTATATGATCTTGTAAAGTAAAACCAATGTGTTATAAATGCTGAGTGATTCAAATAACTTTCACTAATCTTTTACTCTCCTTCTCAAGAAACATCGGGGAAAGTCTGTGCCTCAGCTGGTTACACAAAATGTACAGAAGTCCACACCAGGCCATGGGAAATTGCTGCATGTGAAACATCAAAATTACAGCCAAATGTCCTAACTATAAAGCCTGCAAATACAGAAAATTCTTCGAAAACCTAGATTCGAAAAGAGCCTGTTCTCTCTCTCCCCCAAACACATTATTTGTGAGCCAGCGCAACTTTTATAGGTTGAATCAGAAACAAATTCCCTTATATGATCTTGTAAAGTAAAACCAATGTGTTATAAATGCTGAGTGATGCAAATAACTTTCACTAATCTTTTCCTCTCCTTCTCAAGAAACATCTGGGAAAGTCTGTGCCTCAGCTCGTTACACAAAATGTACAGAAGTTCACACCAGGCCATGGGAAATTGCTGCATGTGAAACACCCAAATTACAGCCAAATGTCCTAACTATTAAGCCTGCAAATACAGAAAATTCTTTGAAAACCTAGATCAGCAGGAACAAAGAAAAACTATTTGTGGGGCATCCGCCAAATTGGGTATCTCAAGGTCTAATCATTCAATGGTAATGTGGTACCTGAAATAATTTAAGGGGGCTCCTAGAAATAGTCTACTAAGAAACATGCCCATGTTCATGTGGAGGCACTTCTTTATGCAAAAAAGACAAACTAGTTATCCTTGCTGGCGAGGGAGAAGAAATACAAAAAATTTCAAGAGCGCTAAATCCAATCACAGGCCAGCAGGTCAATGCCAAAATATCACTTTAGCAACTCGATTGACAACCCACTTTAAACAGCTCGCCTCACATCTGTTATGTTGTTCATATGAGGCAAAAACACCGAAAATACCATGTTATCTACACAAAACCATTAGTGTACCCAGAAAATTAATCTGGTGTCTTGCCTTTCCTTCAGGGAATTCAAGAATTCATCATTATATAGCAAGCAGACCACATATGAATTCTACAGAGATACTTGTAAGCTTGTGTCTGAACATATGCGTATATAAGATGCATTTACTTAAAGAAATCAAACTGACAGGGACTAGATTTTATTATTGCATTAACTTGAGCGCAGACTGATGCTATATCATTTGAAAAAAAATAAAAAACATTAGTAGCATAAGTTCGACCATGTAAAGAAGGCTTGGTTAACCATATATATATAACCAAACCATATATATATAACCAAGCCTTCTTTACATGCCCCTGTACAAGATAAAATGTCAACCAGGAATACCCCAATTACAACAAGTTGAATTATAAGAAGCAACAGCAAGTCTAGTCTTTTTCTACCTACATAGTCTGTATCTTACATCACTGTTGATTGCATGCAAGACCTGAACCAGAGAAATGTTCTGCAAACTATGAATTCGTCTGATTACTGGCCAAACAACAGAGTTCCAAGATTGCTCCTTGATATTGGTATCCTGTTCTTTCTACGAGTGCTGACAGGTATTATATTTTAGAAAATTTTAATGCAGACCGATATGTATATAACTAAAGGAACAGGAGGCTAGCACAAACTGCGAACTTCACTTTTCAATGACTCTTCTTCTCCCATCTCTTCCCACTACACCACAACATCAATCAATCATGTGCATGCAGCAGCCCGCAACATAGCAGAAGCTAAATATTCAAATTAAAATTTTTCACAAACAGCTAGGTCAAATTCAATACTTGTTATTGCACCTGGGCTTCAAGAATAAAGCTGAAATAGATAATCTTCATGCAGATAAGTGAACAAACATTAAACCACGGTTTCAAGGGGATGAGAAATCAATGTGACAAGCCTCAATCATATTTGTGAAGACAAAAGCTCCTATAACACCTGACTTATATAAAGCAATGCTCACTAATGAAACTGTACAATGTACATGCATGTTACCACCATTTTCATAGAAAACAACCATCATATGGTGCCAAGGGGTACCTTCCTCAAACAAGTGCATCAAAATTCATGTGACCGCATATAAGTCCCAATAACTTAAAATACAACCAAATAAAGATAACCAGATATTGAATGGAGAGGTTTTCGTCAACAAACCTCACACAGCCTGATGCCTCAACAGCAGCATTAAAATGGACCTGTGATTCGTGCTCTTGCTCAGACTCAGATGTGTCTCGATCATTCTCCATTTCAGCATCTTCACCATCCTCTCCAGCACCAACTACACCAAACTTTTCTGTTATACTTTCCCCAGCATCAACCTTAGGGGACTCATCATCAGATCCTACAAGCCAAGCACGAAATACAAGTTAAAAGAGAGAAGGTTTCACAAGTCATGCTGGTAAATAATAACTCTAGCAGACATTACATCCACGATGCCATTCTACGACAGTTCAATAGCCATGGAAAATGTGATTTCATTTATGATTGCTACAAGTGAGAACTTATGCAAGGACGCTAGGGCCATTACGTGCTGATATTTCTACCTTTCAAATTTGAATAGTTCAACTCTGTTTTTGGGGCTTTCAAATACTATGCTCCGAAAGCATAAAAAAATTGTGCTGATATCAAAGCCATAAAGTATAGAGCTCTAAATTCCTGGTTAAGAGTCAAGAAGTATTCCACAGGTTTCAGCACAATCTTAAAGAGTCAATGCTTTAAATTCTGAAATGGTTAAGTAAATTATCTGTATACAAGAAAAATCAAAACCAGGCACTTAAATACGACTTCAAAATCTTTAAGTTAGTTTAAGGTATGGAACTTAAACACATAGAACTCTGAGAAGTAAATCCAATACTTAAATTTTAAGCTTTCACCTCTTTCAGAATCATCCCGGCCAGATTCACTAAGAGAATCAGAATCATCATACTCATTTTCTTCACTGTCGCTTTTACCTTCTTCGTCTCTCTGTCTGTCAACAGGAAAAGTTTCCAGCACCAAAAACTCTATTAGTATCCAAGAATGACAACTAGACTAGGAACGTAATTCAAATGATATAAATCAACCAAAAGCACGCTCGTATGGAAAATTGTGAACTTTTAGGCTGTAGGAGAGCATGAAATAGATTTTTCTTTGTGAGTAATGTGTTACCATGGGTCAAAACTGAAAAAAAAAAAAAAAAAAAAGTTGCCGCCATATTTTGTTTTTTTTTAGACCTGTTTAAAGCACACTCTTTCTTTGAAGTCATTTCCAAAGTGACCTTTTATACCCTATTTGGCTATTCCTATACTTTCAACAGAAAGACAAGCTGTTGTGCAGTAGACCTCTGATGGAATTTATTTCACATTGCATGAGTGGCAGCAACATTAATCCACAAAAAGCCGCAGATAAGGATATCCCACCCAGATATAGTCACCCATGTACACTATGATACGAAACTATGACTAGTAATATTGTCAGATGACCTCAGCAAAATTGTAGTTAGAACAAGATATGCAATTGACTTCCACCGACGGAAACAAGGAAGGAAGGGAGAATACTACCATTACCTTCTTCTATAAGCATCAGAGAAATATTTGCCGCCAGATCCCAAAGTCACTAACAAATTGTGGTAGGCAGAAGGCTCTTTATAAACTGCTGCACCATCGTTATCCACACTACTGAGTTCTGCAGCAAGTGATAGCAGTATAAAATTATTTGAAGGTGGAATATTCATTTCATTTACAACCATTTAACTTAAACTCGATTGCAGGATCAACCAACTGATCCTCAAGGATGCTGGTCCAAAAATCTCATGTCAAGCATTAAATTTCAGACAGAATCCATCAAGTAAGAGATATCCTAATAAATGTACTTTCTACAAATAAAATCTCATGTGAAACGTGATAATTTCTCTTAAGGCTTCACGAGATGACCATAGAGGAGTGCCATAGACATCTAAACAAGTCCTTGAAATTACTTGATAAACAATGTCAGAGAAAAAGAAGCACGTTATAGGATGAATAGTTGATAATGAACGCTTCCAAAGATGTTTATCCATACATACTATAGAATAAAGCCGCATTTACATGCCTGCAGGATCAGGAGATATTCTTTGTGAAGTGTGTTCTTCGACCTTATGCTTCTTTCTCACAATCCCACCATCGCCAGATATCTCAGGGGTCTTGGGTTTCTTAAATCCTGCTTTACAGTACAAAGTAAACAACAATTCACTTCAGCTTTGCTGCAAAGAACTTTACAACCCAAATATAAAAGGAAAACTAAGATATGTGAATAAAGCTAAAAAGAGAGTGATTAAAGTTGTGAGACCAAATTTAGACATAAAGGAAAGCCGAAAGGAGAATAACGTAACGCAAACAGACTAATTGCAATCTATAACTTATCAAAAACCTTCTCTTGGATAAGCTCTTGTAGGCAATCAACTTATCTTAAATACCAATTCCAACCAACTATATGGCAAAGCACGTTAAGCATAAAAACAAGAAATAGCCAGAGAAATGTACCATGCTTCTGACGATTTCTCTTGCCCATAGGGATCAGAAAGAGGCCTCCAATCACTGACAGATGCATAAACAGTTTCAGTTGAAATTTGCCGACAGTGAACTACTTTTCAAGGAAACAACACGTTGGTAATAAATTGAAATCCCAATACCAACAACAGCATGAAAGACATAAAATACAGTTGCAGCAACGAATATGTGGGGAAACAATTGTTGGATCTCAACCTTGAGGGTGGACAGGCAAGGCAAGCGTCAACTTATGTCAAAATAAATATCATGGACTTCCCGTAGTATGAAGTGAATTAAAAATCGTAGCATCCTCAGCCAAAATGCGCTTACTTTCCAGTAGGGTGATTTTTTTTCCTTGTGTACAGAAAAGAAATCCTTTCATCCATTTGGCAATCATTGAAATCAGATAGATGAAGCAGAATATGCTGTTAATATCTTAGGTCACTTCCTTGGTACTCTAGATTATTCATCCATCGTGATTAGCATTGCCGCAAATGCTGTATAACCAAGAAATTCTGACTGCCGACACCACCACAAATGAGACAAAAAAAAAACGCAGCTTGACCATGAATCAAGAATATTCAGTTTCAACCCTTGTTGTGCCATACAACCGCCAGATACTTCTACAGAAATCCATCTAATTTCCACAATAGATATTCTGGGTAGAAAGAAGACCAACCAAACATGAGTAATCAGCTCTAAAAATAATATGCCAGCTTGCCTCATGTCGAATAATAGGTCATTTGCCTTAAGACTAATTATAAAATAAAAAGATAACAACAAACTAAACTAGCCAAGCGAAAAATTAGCCACACTGCTTGCAACTGCTAGAGCCACAAGGGCAGGTGAGAGCAGGGCCAGCAACACTCAAGTTCCGCATCGGCGGCAGATGCGAGATGGAAGAAGGTGAGAGGGATTATGACGCGGGTAACAATTAAATAAACAGCCACTGTGTGCACTATGAGTAGAAGTTGCTCGAACAGAGAACAAACAATCAATTCGGCATTGCCACAGGGCGGCCCGGGCAGGGCAGGGCCGGTCCGTGAGCAAATTCGCTGTCCCCGCCTAATGTGTAAATAACTACTCTGTCCCCACTTAGCACACCGTTCAGAGCAAGTATTACATTCTCATCCCTGTCTCCCTGGGGGCAAACAGGCCGACCTGCATTGCCCCATTGATGCCCCAGATACCAAAATCCCTCGTATTATAAAAGAAAAGTCAAAACCAGGCATAAAAGGGTAAAGTAACAGCCTGGGCAATCAAGCAAGCATCCTAGTTCTTCGAACGCAAAGAGAGACCATCACCCTGATTATTGAGCACGACGTTTCTCTCTACCCAAGGACCGAAGAATCGACTGATGCGCACAATCTGGCCGACACAAGACAGTTGCAATCTGGTCGGGAAGTGGAGACTCGGTGCACAGAGAGAGAGACGAACCTTAGCCTGATGGTGGCGCGAGGTTGGGAAACGAGCGGCGAGCGGCGAGGAGGTGGCGAGAGTGGCAGAGTTGCAGAGAAGACAGAACAAGAGGTACTCGTTTGTGCTTTTCTCAAGGAAACAATTCAAAGTAAAAATTTAGGATAAGTAATTTAGAAATCCTAAAATTTATCCTTAACAGTAATTAAGTTCTAAAACTTTCTAAACGAGTAATCTAGCTAAAAAATTTATACAATCAAATCTTTTCATTAACTCAACGAAAAATGCTGATGTGGCATTTTTAATAGTTTTCTCTTTCCTACATGACTAAAACGACCTTGTTTTGATTCATCTGATTTTTAATATAAATTTAATTTAAAATCACAAAATAAGCTTAATTAAAATTCTATTTAATATTTTTAAAATTTAGGTTCTCTTTTAATTTAGTTTAAATAAAATGTTCATTAAAAATCACAGTTGGATCAAAACGAGGTCATTTTCGCCGCGTAAGAAGAAGAAAAGAATCATTTTATTATGAAAACAGTTTAAGGTCCAAATATTTTCGTTGAATGAGTCATTTATTTTGTAGATGATGTAAGCGATTAGTTTTGGAAAAATGAAAACTGACCCCTGGTCCACATATTTTCTTTTTAAGTTTCTCCACCAACTTTCTCAAAATAGACCATTTGATGGGCTTGGATCGGGTCAGGCTTGTCCAGTAAAGATGGTCGAGTCTCTTGGGTCAGGACTCGGGCCTCTAAATCTTGGCTAAAGCCACGCGCGAGACAAAGGAGAAGTCCAATGGGCCCAAATTCAAAGACTTCGTCGCTATATATCGGTTCCACACATGACTCTTTTTGGGCCATAGGCCCAATCCACAAATGAACCGGCCGAACTCTCTGTTCGGTTTAGCATTTGTCGCGCGATTTTACGAATCAATTTTCTCAATCAATATTTTTGACGCCGTTACTAGAGGTGCCGAGGGAGTCAGTGGCTCTAACAAAGGGATGCATTCGAGCAACTTTTTGGCCCATCGAGCCTGCCTGAGTATAAAATCATTCGTACGGTCCCGACCCTCGAATCACGGCTTAACTCCCGATCCGACTATGATTATCCAATGACGGGTCCTTTCATGTGTTGCATGCCATTTTGTTTCGCGGGTAGACTTACAAACGATGTTTTTCCGACCCATACGAATCGAATCTCATCAAGGTAAGCAACAACCCTACCGATCGGCCTCTGAAACTTTCCATAACGTCGCTCCCGGCGCATCTCAATATCGGACGGGTTAATCCGATTCCTATAGCATCGTATGGGCCTTCAAATTGTCGAGTCTCAAGCTTCTAGAGGTGAGCATGGTCCGAGTTGGTCCGGTTCCCAAAGGAACCAAGGACCGAACCAGTGGTCCCGATTTTCAATTTTAAGGACCGGGGATCGGACCAAATGTGCTTCGAACCGGTCGAAGATTAAAATAAGTGAGTTATGCTTGCTATCTTTATAGCAAGAGAGAATAACTTGCTTTAAGTACTTGGCTCACCCATCCTTTTTATTAAGTTAAGCCATGGTGATTCTTCTTCTCATCCACATAGATGTGATGTGCGGAAAACTAAAAGAAAGAGGCTAAATTAAGTTTACATTTAAATTTAAAAAAAAAATAGAAGATACTTAGTTGGTCTGGGCGGTCGGGTTGTCTCTCGGAACCGGACCAATCGTAACGGGTTCCAATTTTATGGAACCGGAAATCGAATAGAAGCCTTTAGGAATCGGACTAACCCAATCGATTCGGGCGATCTTCGATTTGGGCGGTCTATTATACTCAACCCTGCTAGCTTCGACATAGCAACGCTAACAAGACGTGCCGTGCGGTGACGCGATGCGATTCGGCATCGGACGGGCCCCGTAATGTAACGAACGTGCATGATTACGATCCCAAAAAAGGCAAAATAGCTTGTCGCGCGACTCTATAAAACGACAAAAACGGGAAACAAAAAACGACATTAGATCATACGACAACCCAAATGCCTCACAGCCCCGTCTAATCAACCCGCCAATCAAATCGAACTGTCCAATCCCCACCACCCCGCTCACATGCTCTCTCTCCATCATCGAACGGCCCCACGCCCGTGTCGGTGGTTTCTTCCTCGTCGCTCGCACGAACTGGATTTTCTCTATTGCTTAGGTTGAGCATGATAAAACTTCTGAGAGTGAATTTTTGTTTCAAAAGTAATTTTGGAGTAAAAATTCGTTTGGTAATTTAACTTCTAAAGCAGAAATTTATTTATTAAATTTTTTTATTTTTAAAGTGAATTTTCACTTTTGAAGTTCTTTTTTTTCCAATTTGAGAAGTTAAAAAAAATCACTTCTCAACTCAAGTAGTACTTCTCGCCTCACCCTCTTTTCATTACGTCATCGCCCTCTTTTCGACCACGCCTGCTGCTGACCTCCGTCGCCGCCCATCGCTAACCACCGCCCACCACCGCCAACTGTCGACCACCGTCAGCCGCCGCCCACCGCCGGCCGCTACCTGCGACCAACGCTGACCATCCCCCGCCGCCGCCAACCACCGCCGACCTCCGCCGATCGCCGCCCACCACCAGCGTCGCCAACCGCTAACCACCGCCAGCCGTCGGCCACCTCCTCGCCCGCCGCCGACCACCACCGCGACCACCGCCGCCGAGTCGTAGTCTCCGACCGCCAGAGTAAAAAATAAATAATAATTTTTTATTTTTAAAAACTAAATAATATCTTTTAATGATAAAAATATTTTTTAAAGAAATTTAAACAGTTCAAAAATGAAGTAGAAATTTTTTTGGCCGCCGACAATAATTTTTCATAGAAGATTTTGTATTAATAATGGTTCAGAAGTATAAATTGCCAACCGTAACCAAACGAATTTCTTTGATCAGAAATCAACTTCTACTTCTGAGTAGAAGTGGAAAAACCAACTTCTGGTCAGAAGTTGATTTCTGAAGCAGAAGTATTATTATGCGCACCCTTAGTTATTATTTACACCGAGGTACTACGTAATCATCGTAAAGAGAGAGAAAGACGTGATTTTATTTTATTTTTTTAAGTGAATATCTTATGTTATATAGTTTATTAAATGGTATTTGACGTATAGTTTCCGCCAAGCTAGTGAGCAAGGGAATGCCCCTGAACAATTTTGGCACCCCACGAATGATTTCAGCACTCGATTAGGCGGATCAAACTCCGGACGTGGCACGTGGTTTTATTAGGGCATTCGAATATTGAGCTATTTCTCTATCTAAAGAGTATAAATTCATGGGTACGCTACTAGCGATCTCGTGTTTCTAGATATGACATCATATTTAGAGATCTCGAGCTTGTTCTTTGGTCAATTTGATGGAGTATCCCTTGTTTATAAGTTTTTACATGAGAATTGACCATTTTGTATAAATTGACTTTGCATTTCTTCTTCCTTGACATAGTCTCTTAGGGCAGCCAAAATGGGTAATAACAATTTATAAATTGGGAAATTATCTAATCAGTTCTACATCTATTGTACAAACGGATGACAATTTAGTTTTAAACTTTTCAATGCAGCACATCAGCGATTTCCGAACGAGAACCGATCGAAATGGTTATATTAACGCTCATACAATAAATTTAAGACTAATTTGGTAATTTTTTTTCAGTTAATAAACTAGATGGAAGGGTTGAATATCTTATCTGGTGAAAGAAGAAGTGGATTTACTCCGATACACAAAAGCTGGTGCGAGGATATCAAAGGTGTGTGACAATTTGCTTGAGAGGATAAGAATGGGTAGGGTGGAAATTGGATTGCGCATGGCAGTGGTTCGACAATGGCAAAAGATAGCTCAAAAGGGTCGATCGACGAAACATCAATTAAGATCTTGTACCTTTTGTCAAACCATAAAACGGTGAGTTTCAATAAACAGCGACTCTCTCTCTCTCATCAAATGAGTTTTTACTTCTTTATAAACATGATTATTGGACAAGGTTTCGGAGTTTTAGGACAGCCAATCTATCGGAAGTACAATTTTCTTTATTTAATTATTTAATAACCACTCCGGGCTACCGGCCAATCACTTCTTCCTCGAAATCAAGACGATGCCTTCTCTTTTCGGCTCGCGCCCGTCACGTAGAACGACATATAACATAGTCGACGTCGAGTTCGAACGAAACCGCCGACGGAAAGTAAATATGGGTCGACGACACGAGCTCCGAGGCTCCTGCGAGACGAGGATGGACGATAGGTTCGATATAAAACGCGCCTCAAGTCACCATCGTCTTTTAAAGTTTCATGTGGTATTTGACTATCTATCTTGTTTTAGCCCTAATCCAAGAGCAAAATCTTAGAAACACGGCGGCACCTAAACAAAAATACCGTACCGGCTAGGACAAAAATGCGAACATCGAGCGCGTTCCATTTTCGCTTGATTGTCGGCAAGGAGACGAAATCATCGCATGCAACCGCGACTTTACGCAAAAACAAAAACAAAAACAAAAACAAAAAAAGGAAAAAAGAAATATAAAACAGCGACGTTCCGCGAGGCTTTACAGCTGGGATCTGATCGGACCCAGATTTTCGCCGAATCTGACGGTCTTAGTACGACTTTGTGCAGAAGAAGTGGGTCCCCCACCCCGGGCCCCACCCTCGATAACCGTTCGTCGCTCTCCGGTGCCCGTGTCCCTCTGCAAATGCTTAGCTGTCCCCCCCTTCTCTCTTCCCTCACTTTTTCATCCAATCAAAATCCTTTCCGCGCTACGTTTCTCTCGTTTTAAAATTTTTCGGTGGAATTTCCGGTCCATTTTAATTTCGAGAAAAATACACAAAACCTTTCTCATTTTATGGGGATAAGGTAGTTCATTTGCAAAATATCTCGTTGGACAGACATTTATTATTTACAGACTCTTAGGGGTGCATGAAAACCATCCAGAAATAGAATTTCAATTTCAAACATATTTCTGGAACAGGTTTGAAACAGAAATTCATTTGGTAACGTAATTCTCTTTTTCTATTTCCGGAACAACTTTGAGAAACAAAAAATTTTAGTTTCTGGGAGAAATAGAAATAAAAAACAGAAAAATCCTCCTAGCGCCGGCCGCCACCGCCGGTGGTCCCCGATCGCCGCCTACTTCTATTCTAGAAGTAGAAATTTTCAATTGTTGTCAAACGAACTTCTGTTCCAAAATCAGAAATTTATGTCGTTATCAAACACATTTTTTTGCTCAAAAACTCATCCAGAACTAAAAATAGAAAAATCTATTTCTGTTTCAGAAATCTATTTCTGGAACAGAATGATTTTCATTCACCTCCTTCGAGATGATGAATTGGATAGAAATTTGTGGGGTACAAATGATGAAATGGCTCCTTCGAGAGTGCGTTTTGAAGTAATCACTTTATATCCTTGAACAACGTAATATAAAACACCCAAAACAACCCATTGTCTTTAAACTCTAAGGGTGCGCATGGTAACACTTCTGGAAGTGGATTTCTGCTCCAGAAATACTTCTGAAGTAGAAATCCGTTTGGTAATTTAACTTCTGAAGCAGAAATCTATTTGGTAATTTTTTTTATTTCTGAAAGAAATTTCTACTTCTGAAGTAAATTTTTACTTCTGAAGTTGTTTTTCCCTTAATTTGAAAAGTTGAAAAAATTATTTCTCAACTCAAGAAGTACTTCTCGCCTCACACTATTTTCATTACGCCATCACTCTCTTTTCGACCACGCCTACCGCCGACCTTCATCACCGCCCATCGCTAACCACTGTCCACCGCAACCCGCAACCACCGCCAACCACCGGCCGCAGGCCTTCACCTGCGACCACAGCCAACCGCTGACCATCGCCTGCCGCCACCCACCGCAAACCTCCACCACCCGCTGCCAACCACCGTGGACCACCGCCCACCGCCGACCTCCGCCAGCCGCCCCCGACCACCGCCCACGCTAACCTCCGCCTGCCGTCGCCAACCGTCGACACCTCCCCGCTCGCCACCTCCGCCAGCCGCCGACCACCACCGCGACCACTGTCGCCCTCCGCATCCGTCTCCGGTCGCAGGAATAAAAAATAAATAATAATTTTTATTTTTAAATAGTAAAAATATTTTTAAAGAAATTCAAAAGGTTCGAAAATGGAGTAGAAATTTTTTGGCCGCCGACAATAATTTTCATAAAAGATTTTGTATTAATAATGTTTCAGAAGTAGAAATTTTCAACTGTTACCAAACGAATTTTTTTGATCAGAAATCAACTTCTGGAGCAAAAGTAGAAATCTCAACTTCTGCTTCTGAGCAGAAGTAAAAAAACCAACTTCTGACCAGAAATTGATTTCTGAAACAAAAGTGTTGCCACGCACGCCCTAATCTTGCCATCACCAATCACTACTCATTACCATCCGCCCTTAGCAAGCACCACCCTTGTCACTAATCTTGCCTCCCACTAGGAGTGAGCACTGGGTCCCATTCGACCCTGTAATTGGGCCGACCCAACCGGGTTGAGTCCGATTCTAGGGAGAGTCGTTTGGTTTTTCGATTCCAAGGCCAAAATAGCCGGTCCAACCCGGGAATCAATTTTTGACCGGTTGAACCGGTCTTTAAAAAGAAAACACTTTTTGCACACGTGGAGAATCAAATCATGGTCTTTAGTATGAATAAACAACAATATAATCACTTCACTATCATATGTTTTTGTAATGAGACGGCGACTTGATTTTCTTTTGGACTAAATAAAAGTTGGGCCGATTTTTGATCCTCGGCCAATCGATCACCCCTACCTCCCACTACCTCCCTCTCTTTGTTCCAAGTACTCTCTCTCTCTCTCTCTCTCTCTCTCTCTCTCTCTCTCTTTGGCCCTTCTCTCTCTCTCGACTACCTCGGAGGGAGGGAGAAGGCCGTATAGATCTTCTTTTTTATCCGTTATTCATATTTAGGCTTCCTCTAATGTGTCCTCCTATGCGACGATATCTCGCTAATTTAACTAGGTTTCGAATCCCCACCTTTGGAGGGAGTGGCGTGGGGACGCGTGAGGAGGGAGCAAGGTTTCACAACCTGCACACGGCACATAGTGCACGCAATGTAGCTTGTATATTAAAATAGAATATGATAGAACCAGACACAAAAAAAACTAGGTTTCGATTTAATTGCAACTATATTTGCCTAATATATTGTACAATCACTCTATTCCCTAAATAAACTTGTTCATCTTAGTTAAATCCAATTATCGTAAAGAATTGTGGGTGGGCTTGGTTCAACTTTCCCAAGGGGCTTTCAACCCCCAAAGCCCCTTGGGAAAATGCATTTTGACCAAATGCTGGTCTTGGGAAAGTTGAAAGCTTAATGCTAGTAGGGACTAGCGTTTGGTCCAACGAGGAGATGGCAAGGGGCCGACCGCTAAGGCGAGGGCTGCTGCCTGGGTCGCACGAACCCATGCGAGGGCTGCCTGGGTGGCGCGACCGCACAGGGGCCGTCTTCTGCGATCACGCGACCACATGCGACAGCACCTGGGTCTTGCGAACCCAGGCGTCGCCTGAGGTTGCCCGACCTTAGGCAGTCCTCGCTTGGGCCGCGCGACCCTCAGCGGTGGCGGCCCAAGGTCGGGTGACCTCCAACGAAGGCCGTTGGCACCCGATCTGGCTCGCCGGCGGCTTGAAACCTTCGCCGGTTTGGCGAAGGGTTTGAGCATTTTAAAAAAAAGGGGTAAAAAATTACATTCAAAGCCCATTTGCAAAGTTATTTTTACCAAACACCATTTAACTCAAAGCCAATTTTCAATTGAGTTTTTACCAAATGCAATTAGCATTTTCCTAAACCCCTTTAGGTTCAAGACATTTGCATTTCCCCAAAGCCCACTTAAAATGCTGAACCAAACCCACCCTATCGAATTGCACATCAACTAAATTTGGAAATTTCAAATCCAAAGTACTTGAGGCTCGCTCGAATCATTTTAATTGCTCGATCAATTCTTTGTAGACCAACCTATGTATGTAACATCAAATAATAACAAAAAAAAAACCCTAGATGGCCCTCAAAATTTTATTATGGATCTAGTAATGAAATCATCAAATACTCTCCACGAAAGGCACAATTAGTAAATTCAAACCGATTTATTCAAGCAGAATTATTCCATTTTCGCTCGCCTTTCTATTTTTGAGTGGATTCCTCCGCAAAAATCGCAACGATCCGAACTGAAATAAGTCGAATGACCTAAGATTTATTGCATTTCGATTCAACACGACACCTTCAAAAGATCTTAGAATATCCATTTTCTCTTTTCCACACCACTTTCCACCTTTCCCATTTCGCTTTCTTTAAAGGGGTGCACAGAATATGACTCCTTGCTTGCTATTCTTTTCTTGCCAATCACATAATCCTCACGTAAATGTCCCCGAGATGGCACATCCGATAAACGCAATCTTAGTATTTACGAATTGCCAAATCATATAAATTCCGCCCCGACTCGACTCGCATGTATCGAATTCTCCAAGAACCGGTTCAATAGACCCAAACTAAAATCAAATTGTGATTCCGACATTATCAAAATTCAAAATTATTGACAAAAATTGGCTCATGAAAAAGCAAAGACCTTAATTCAATTCCGAAACTTCTTTTCCTTTACAAAACAACAACAAAAAATTTACTGGGCGTGTAGCAGAATCTGTTTTTCCATCGCTACCCCTCTCCCCAAGTAAAGAACCTACCCTCCTTTTTTTTTTTTTGGGCCTTCTTCTTTTGCCACCTCTCGAGTTACAGATTTTCTTTATACGGCGAAAAAAGAAAATCTCACAGAGATGATACAACAACAAGCAAGTTTTCCCCCCCAAAAAAAAATAAAAATTGTCCAAAAAGGGGAAAAGAAATTTTAAAAGAGGAAAAAAAAAAATCAATTTACATTTTGCCGTGATTGTAGCCGTAATAAGACAAGTACCACTTGACGAACTTCTTCAACCCGGTTTGCAAGTCGGTCGTGGGCTTGTACCCGAGTTCCCGTCGGGCCGAGCTGATGTTCGCGTGCGTGAACGGGACGTCGCCGTTCCCGGGCATGTCCACCATGTTCCGCTTCGCCTTCACCTTCAGGTGCCGCTCCAGGATGCTCACCAGCGTCGGCACCGTGACCGGGGACGTGTTGCCGAGGTTGAAGATCCGGTACGGGGCCGGGCCGGCCTTCTTGCCGCCGGACCCGGTGCTCTTGCCGGCGGTGTCGAGGGACCCGACGCAGCCCTTGACGATGTCGTCGATGTAGGTGAAGTCGCGAGCGAGGTCGACCTGGTTCTTACCCCGGTAGATGGTGATGGGCTTGCCCTGGAGGATGTTGCGGGTGAAGAAGAAGTAGGCCATGTCGGGGCGGCCCCAGGGGCCGTAGACGGTGAAGAAGCGGAGGCCGGTGATGGAGAGGCCGTAGATGTGGTTGTACGTGTGGGTGATGGCCTCGCCGGCCTTCTTGGTGGCGGCGTAGAGGCTGGCGGGGCGGTCGGTGCGGTCGGCCTCCGAGAAGGGGCTCTTCTCGTTGAGGCCGTAGACGGAGGAGGAGGAGGCCCAGACGACGGCGGGCTGGGGGTTGGCCGACTTGCAGGCCTCAAGGAGGGTGACGAGGCCGGCGACGTTGCTGTGGACGTAGGACTGGGGGTTCTCCATGGCGTAGCGGACGCCGGCCTGCGCCGCGAGGTGCATCACGTGGGTGAAGGCGACGACATCGAAGAGCTTGGCGAGGAGGCGGGCGTCGTTGACGTCGCCCTCGACGATGAAGACGCCGTGGCCCTGGAGGAGGGACTTGCGGGCCTTCTTGAGGGAGGGGTCGTAGTAGTTGTTGAAGTTATCGAGGCCGACGACGCCGTCGCCGCGCTTCTTGAGGGCGAGGGAGACGTGGGTGCCGACGAAGCCGGCGGCGCCGGTCACGAGGACGGAGAAGCCGTCGGGGCGGTGGACCTGGGCGGAGTCGCGGACGCGCTTCTCCCACTGGATGCCGCCCCAGGAGGCGGTGAAGTATCGGTTGCCGGAGTCGATGAAGCTCTGGAAGCTGAGGTAGGAGGCGGTGAGGGCGACGAGGAAGAGGGCCCACAGGAAGAGGGTGCTGGTGGAGGCGAAGCAACGGTGGAACTGGCGGTTCACGGCGTGCCCGCGGTGGTCGATCTTGAACTTCCCGGGCGTCGACGGCAACAGCTCCTCCTGCAACGACGGCATTTTCTTCGCTGCTCGATCTCGATCCGGGTTGCTTGCTTTCCCTCTCGTAATATCAAAGATTCGATCTTCCTTTCCCGCGATGGCGATCTCTGTCTTAGATGGGTCTTCTTCCTTTTCCCTGATGTTTCTTTCCTTTTGTTGTGGGTCTGTGGGAAAAATTTCTGGTGAACGACGATGAGGAAGAACAAATTCTTTTTTGGTGTTCTGGTTTTGGATCGGTGGAGGAGGAGAAGAATTAAAAACAGATGCAGATGCAGATGAGAGGGAAAATAATGAAAAATATAATATTTTTCTATTTTTCTGCACCTGCTAAAGGAAGGGGAGCGAGAGGAGGGTTATATATAGTGGCGACCCACCCGGAAACGACAAGTATACGCGTGAACGCGTTAAAGGACGGCCAGCTTGGACATGTAGAGATAGAGAGAGAGAGAGACTGTACTGTGGAGTGGAAAATTGGATAATTTTCTGACATTTTAGACTCAGAAGAATATCGTTATATCGATAATTATTGAAAATAATTTTTTTTGTTAATTTTTCTTTGCAAGTGAAATCAGAGATTAATTTTAGGGATTTTTTTTAAAATAATTTATTTATTTTTGCTAAATAAATGTGTGCTTTATCGCGAGATTTTCTCTCTCTCTCTCTCTCTCTCTCTCCCGTTCTCTTTTGAAAAGATGAACCCGGTTTTTTTTTGTGTGTAATGGGGACAACATCATCTTACCGACCCGTGGTGTACCCACTTGAATTTGGTCACATGAAGCTCGTTCACAATAAGAAATCGGTTCATGAGCCTCGCGAAACTAAGAAAGGGCCTTTAAATGCACTTGCTTTAATTAGATCAATCGCACCTCGACAGGAGTTCGCGAGGTACGATTCGTCGAGTCGAAAAGCTTATCAAGATACAATCCCCCATCTGACTCCTCGAGTTCGGGTTCATCTCCGCGTCCTCTCCGATCCGTGCGATCAATTCCGTGGTTCAGACGTGCATGGAAACTTAATTTTACCTACACACTTTATCTTAATTTATTGGATCGGATAACTCATTTACCCCAATCGAACCCGATTATTCATCTTTTCGACATAAATTAGAAAGGTGAAAAATTGCAAATTTTTTTTTTTTTTGGGTGGGGGATGGGCATCATGGCCATTGGGCGGGCCGAGTGGGAGGCGATGGATATGGTTTTGGAGGAGTTTCCTTTTTGTGGACACGAAACAATAGTTGGGGGAGAGGATTAACCTCCTACCGGAAGAAGCGGTCGCGACTGGGATCATTTATGGGGAAATGCTAAAAGGGGGAAGCAGCTGGCAATGCCGGTGGAAACGGTGGGTTGGATGTGGGATCCGGGCCTCTTCGGGCCATGTGGGGGAAATGGATTGGGCGGTGCTCCTTAAATTGAACACCCTCTCTCTCCCTATCTCTAGATTTCTGTACCGTTTCTTTGACTGCTGCTAACAATTCATCTCTCTCTCTCTCTCTCTCTCTCTCTCTCTCTCTCTCTCTCTCTCTCTCCATTCGTTTCGAGAAAAATAAAATTGAAAATGAAATCGAGCCAAACCAAACCGAACAGAATTTTTGGTTCAATTCATATTCAGTTCGGGGTGAGATTTGATTCACTTCAACCTTCCACGCTAATGATTTAGTTCGGTTCGATTTTTCAGAATAAAAAAAATTGAAAATGAAATCGAACCGAACCAAACCGAACAGAATTTTTGGTTCAATTCATATTCAATTCAGGGTGAGATTTGATTCACTTCAAGCTTGCACGCTAATGGTTCAGTTCGGTTCGATTTTCTGAAAAATCGAACTGAACCAGTGACAGCCCCCGGTACAAACGATATATTTTACAAAAAAAATAATATTCAAATCCTCTGGATTTGCCATCTTGATGCCATTGAAAAAATAATATTCAAATCCTCTGGATTTTCCATCTTGATGCCATTGCCAGCTTGTGCATGGTGGCCATGGAGAACGCGTACGGAGTGGAAGACCTCTTTTTCTTTATTAATGGAACCCCCCTCTTATTGCGGATGGATTGGTTGGCATCTCTGAACTGGCACATCTTCTCGAACCCTTCTCTGTCTTCTCTCTCTATCTCTAGAGCTAGTTAGTTCCCTCTTTTCGTAGTATGATAATGAGATAGAGCGAGGCCTTCCACCAACTCTTCAATTTAGGGTTACTTCTTAGAAGGTTCTTCTTTGGAGTGTCGATTGATCGAATTTCGCCATCGCTAAAGCGAATGTACTTTGGAGACGGCGCGATCGACGGAACCCTCTTCCTCGTTTGCCTGCAATTAGGAACATACTAATTAAGGGGTTAGTTCATTTGCTCGTCGGACGGACGCGGTCGGAGAAAGCTTTCGCCTGTCGGGGTTTACTTATCGGGAATGAGTAGAGTTGCTATTTTGGTCGTCGATTATCGGATTAAGATGGATATTGCATACTAAAACCCCAAGAAATGACGGGGGCATGTTCTCGCTATGGATAGAAAAGAGAGTTCTTCGGGCGTACGACGCATCATTCCATCGGCTCCTTTTCTCCTTTTAATCCGCTTTTTTTGTCGTCAACAAATTCTCTTTATCCTTTTTCCTTTTGTGATTGCTTTTTTTTTTTGCCTTCTTTTTCCAAACCATACGACATTTCCTAAATCGTGATCTCGCGTATTTTTTAAAGTGATTAAGGAGTTTGACGCGAATAAATTAAGGATGTCGAAATACATTGGTTTTACAAGTTTGGCATTGTAACTTGCAAGGAAATAAAAGAACCTCACACCGCGCATAAATCGACATATGTCGGTATGTAGAATACTAATAATTCAGAGTCGTTTTTTATTCATTAAATAAGGCGTACATAGATTGGATTTTGAGTGGAGGTACTTACTAAAGATTTAGATGGTCCAAAGACAATCCAAACTTCTCTATATACAAGAGGGTACATGAAATAAATTTCATATTTCTCAATTTCACATGGAATATCGTCTTAAACGCCTTCATTATTAATTAAACAACCTTTCTAATCAGGCGGCAATGCGCAAATTAACACCGTTAACATGTTTGCATTGGAGCTAGGGAACAGAAATCGACCTCTCGAGCTAATTTTCGAAGAAAATGATGTATCTTGTTTTTAGCTTTGGTAGTGCTATTCGATAGTTCAAGGAAAAAAAAATGTAGACATCGCCATCGCATAAGGACGCATTGTCATTTGGCAAGCTGGTGTTATGGATGTCGATTTCGTGGGGTTGAAAGTTCAACAGGGAAGAGGCCAAAGAGAGAAAGTTCAAAGTGGGATTGGAAGGTCGTGCCGACATCTTCATAGGATTCTCTGAGATGCGTGTGCTTGGAGAATTGTTAGTCCCCTGATTCGACTTCTGGTAGACTCGTCAAATGGGTGATCGGGTCATAAATGGTTCAGCCCGAATTAACCGATTTAACCCGTTTATTGCAATGTTAATATAGTGATCCATAACCGACCCAACTCATATCCAACGTATATCCCACCCGACAAATATTCCTAAAGCACTTTAATATATAATCCAATCTAAGAAAGCTCATGCCCAAATTGACGTGAGAGTACGGAGTGAGTGAGCCCGAAATTCAGTGAGAGCGAGAGAGAATGAATAGAGGGTTATAGAGGTGGATTGTGTCTAAATAAGTTATAAACCCATTTATGACGCATTTACGATCTATTTATGACCAGTTTATTGATTATAACTAACACATAACAACGCAGGATGATCCTATTTTAACAAGTCTAACCGCGGGCTTTAATGCTGATATCCAAGTTGCGGTGAAGGAGGGGTTCCATATCAGTACTCCTTAGTTTCGTGTGGTCCTCGACGAATTGGTGAGTTGAGATGCGTGTGCTATTGGAGACATGGTATTCGGGAATTAGTCTCTTATGTTTTCGAGAGAACGACAAAGGAAATTGCTGTCGAAGAAGACGGTAATGTCAAAGGGCGGGTTGCTCGGGGGGACGGAACTGGCGGGCGTTGCGATGTTCTACTATCGTGAGATAGAATAATTTGAAGAGTAAGAGTATCAGGATGCGAATCGAATCTATCCCGAATCTTGTTGGTGATGGATAGCAAAGAGCACATATGATCGTGCCGAGTTTATTTTTCCTTTCGCTATCGAGGGTTCGCCGTTTTATGGACGATCGTTGTCGCCGACGAGAGCTTCCGAACATTTGCTAACCATGCTTGATAAGGAAATGGTTTCGTTTTCGATATACCAATTAAGAAGATCAAACGAGTAACTATAAATATATTTAAATCGTTAATCACTCAACCTCCATATGCTTATGATCTTCAACAAAGACAAAATTGTCATCTAATCCAGACAAAACCGAAAAAGAAAAAGAAAAAGAAAAAGCGGAGACGATTCTATCTATGGGAGACGAAATTTCTTTGAAACGATGGACCGACATAATTTAAAAATGAGCTTAGATTTATATATTCAATAAACTAATCATACCATGTCTTGTTCCCAATAAAAAAAAAAAAGAGCAAGAAATTGAAGGAGTATGGCATGGAATGAACCACGTTAAGAAAAAGTCAAACGCGACGAAATTTCTTTGAACACAGAATCGCAGACATTGAGGAACATTGAAAACGACACATTTTCAACAAGTTCAACGATCCTATCTATTTGGGCTTTTATTGTATGAACTCTTAAAGTCTTTATCAATGCAATTTCTTTTCCGACCAAAAAAATAAATAAAAACGATCCAATCTATTTCACGACGAAACAAATAATTTCTTAAATCATACATAAATATGGTTTTTCTTTAATCGGTCGAAATTACATGGAAGCACGACTCCTTACCCCAAAAATATAAAAATAAAAATAGAAACCTTTAAATTAGAAAAGAGAAAACAGTCAGACCCATTCATTTCTTGATTCTTGATTGAATGTGTCAATTAAGATTTGCCCAAAAACCAGAAGGAAAAGAAAAGAAGAAGGAAGAATAAGTTTCATTTTCTTCCATAAATGGAAAAAAGAAAAGAATTGACTGCTTCAAAATCTATCTAGATCGGTGTGTTAACCTTCATCTTATGTGACGGTCTTTTTTTTTTTTTTTAATCTCATGTCAGAATGACAACATATTGTGAGCCACAAAAAATCAATAACAAATAATTTAAAACTATTGTTGGGTCCGCTCCTCCAAAAATTTGAGGCTCACAACATGCTGTTATTCTCACAGTCACCAAAAAACTGTTATGTTTTTTTTTTTTAATATATCGTTATGTTAAAAAAGTCCTTTCATCCACCAAAACTGCATTACAACATCCTTCTAATTATGGAATTCTTGTTTTTAACTATTTTAGCAGATGAGTCACTTGTCTGAAGAGGCACTAGCACTAGCACATATGTCATATTTAAATCTTAGTGTAACCTTTTGACTTATTAATTAATTAGGTGTGAACGCACATATTATTGAACAAAGAAAATTCCACTTGTCAAATCTATGGACACCTTGTCCCTATATTTTAATTTTGCAGATTTCATGCTATGGGCATCCTACAATGGACAAAAACTGGCTCATTGAACAATTGCCATAAAAAATTATATGCATATTACATGCAGTGTAAACTGTGTAACACCCCAAATGACCTATTAAAATTCTAAACTCAATCACTATTTAATAGGCAAAAAGTGCTCACAATGCAAGAAAACATACAATTTAGTTGATTTCCTTCATAAAAGAGCCAACCAACATTACAGAAGAAAAAATGTTTGGACTATTGGTTGGGCCAGCAGAACACTTGGGCCGGCCCATCAGCTGAATTTGGCAGAAAAGCATTGTCCAGCCCATGACAACCCATGTGCTGGCCCAATCAACATGAAATAAAACCCAAATCAAAACAAGACAGAGAATGCAAACCGGGCGCTTCTACGATCTCGGATCAGATCCCCCTATACTCACTTGATTAACTCCTTAAATATTTTTTTTCGGAATAAGGGCGTTATAAGTCTTAAAACTTGTTATGAAAGTGCAATTGAGTCCTAAAGCTTTCAAAGCATTCAATTACGTCATAAAACTTATCAGAAAGTGCAATCGAGTTTCGAAACTTGTCAAATTGGTGAAATCAAGTCATTCCGTTGATTGCATTTTTTTTAAAGTTTTAGGGCTCGATTACACTCTCGTGACATGTCTTAGGATGTGATTGAACCTCTTGAAAGTTTTAGGACTCGATTCCAATTTTTGTGACAAGTTTCGGGGCTTAATTGCACTTTTTAAAAAAGTTTCAGGACTTAATTACACTTTCGTGACAAGTTTTAAGACTTATATTGCTACTTATCCCATTTTTTAAACTCTTATAAAAAAATGAGAAGTTAAAAGAACTTACACCCACCCATGGGTGGCTCAGATGGTTAGGGCACACTTGGGATTGTGTGGTTAGGCGCATTGGTCCCAGATTCGATTCCCCAGCTGAGCACCTGTGATTTAAGTGGGGGGCCATGGCAGTGGAATGCTGTGTTAGTCTCCCCGGACACCTTTTTTACCGAAAAGAAAAAAGAAGAAAGAACTTACGACCAATGTGTAGTTACTCTTTTTTATCCGACGGTTACTAGGCGGTCGGGGATCCATTCTAAAAGGACACTCAAAACACGGAGAAATTTACCGAAAGTAAAGAGAGAAAAAATAGTGGACGAGCAGCCAAAAAAAAGCACGAAAAATATGTGCCATCTGGAGATAACAATTGGCCAGATTAAATTAGGTTCTTGATTAACTATTCAAATTGGGGTACAAACTAATTTTATAGACAACACTGCTCTTATAAGTTGTCTTCGATCTTAAATTTCTGCAGTAAAAACAAAGACTATATTTTAAGACAATAGTTACTATGTACTAAAATGACAAACTTATAAAAAAAAATTAATGGTGGAAGATTAGTTTTTTTTTTTTGAGAAACAAACAGAAAAAAGGGGTCAATGTGGAGTTCATCCTCTTTCTCAAAAAACCCTAAAATTCATTACATAGTTAGAGCTCAAGTGTCAATCTGGACCTGGGTTTTTAATAACGTAAAAGTGGGACATTCCCGACAACAAAAATATGACAAGTTCATTTGGATTATGAAAGGAAAGGCATAAGAAAATAGATTAGTGACACGAAGATCAAGCACATCTTCGACGAGCCATAACACTTCCTTGGTACGATGTTGCCATTTAAAGAAAGGAAACCGATATATATATATATCGAGAATCCGTCTCAAGAGTTTAGGAAGAGCCTTCCCTTCCCTAAGTCGGATTGAGCTAAAGGCGAACCTGCGGCATCAAAGCCGCCGCCTTTCCTGAGCTTCGCCAGGTGGTCGCACAAGGTGCCGATGATATTGGTGGGGAATCCGAACCAAACCAACCATTGACACTGACCAAGATTGCGATACATCTTATTCCAACTACTTAGGAATCATCATGTTAGCTATCCATAGTGAAATTTCTCGAGCTTGAAAAATATAGATTGTGTTAAATAGTATTCAACAAGTTTATCACCCAATTTATTCTTTCATGTTCCTATTTTTGATACATCAATTGAAGATTTTACGAAAAAAGTTGCTTAATGTCATTTGAAGAAGATGCCGAACATTCAATAGGAAAAGAAAAAGCGAACGAAATGCAAAGAAATAAACTGTCCCCAATTTTTTTTTTCTTTTTTGCCAATAGCATTAAATCATGTTCTTTTTAAGGCATTGGTGGCCCTAGCAAGTGAAGCTGTGCTGATCTAAGGAGGGATCTCGTAGCTCACAAAGAGAATTGCATTTCTTTTTCTTGATAATTTATCAACTGTTTTCTGTATATCATTTTTTTTTCCATGAATGACCTGCAAATTTCCAACGTCAGCGTCGGCCGCACCACGTAGGATGGCCGGCGTCCACGTCAGTAATTTCCGGCTAATTTTGGTTGGATGGACTGGATTGGCAAAAATGCAAAAGCTTTAAGACTCAATTGACAAAAAAAAAAAGATTTAGGACTGCAACGACACAATTACAATAGGTTTTAGACCTTTTTTTTTTATTACATGATTCTTAACAAAGAAAAATGCTTAGGATACAAGAGTATGACACCTTCAAACAACCAAACCTAATACAACTCTCGAAATTTGACCCAACTTCTGCACTCGTTTAAACACACAATCTCTAGCCCAAAAGGGAAAACATACACACATCGAATAACGATGTCGGTACTCGATCTTAGACACCTTTTCTTATGCGAAGGTAGTAGTGATTGCTTCATTCTGACTAAGAACTTTAGTTAAGAATTATGCTGAAATATATCATTCAGTTCAGTTTCCATCCCCGCTCCCATATCCTCCTCCATATCCACGTCCTTCGCCGTAGCCCGATCCGCCGCCTCCGCCTGACCCCCCGCCGTATCCTCCACCACGTCCAGAGCTCGAGCCCGAGCCCGACCCGGCCCTGGACCCTGCGTAGGACCCGGCATACGATCCCGCTTCAGAGCCTGCCCCAGAACCCGCCCTAGACCCGGCGTACGAGCCCGCTTCCGAGCTCGACCTCGAACCCGAGCCAGAACCGGAGCCAGAGCCGGAGCCGGACCATGAGCCAGAGCTAGAGCCGGAGCCGGACCCAGAGCCAGAGCCAGAGCCAGAGCCGGATCCGGATCCGCCGCCCCCTCCTAAGCCAACGCCTATCCCGGCTCCAATGCCGACCCCTATGCCTCCAAGATCCACACCCAAGTCCTTTCTCGCCGCTCTGCTCGCGCACACATTAACGACGGAAGTCGCGAGGAGAAGAAAAGCCGTGACCATGGCTAGTTTCGGAGCTCCCATTATAGGATTCTTTCGAAACTTTAGAAGGCTGTAACTCCAACACCCAAGTGCGGACAAATGTCAACGATGGGCACTATCTCTAATATGGTAAGTCCAAGGTTGAAGTGGGTTTTTGGCCTTGGAGGTGGGAAAACAGGCGCATGCTGCCTATTTATAGCGCTATTTAGGTCAAAGACTTGGGTTCTTTGATTCGCGTGAAGACAAGTGGACGATGAAGTGGAGATTCGATGATTGAGGATTGGGAAAGTGCAGCTGGTGACGTGGCTATTTTTGGGAGGTTTTTTGGTGGAACGTGGTCTTGTTTTGTGGCTGAGAGATCGAGCCAAAGGATGAGACGAGGGAACGGCTCGACATGTGGCTTTTGATCCAAACCGACCCATTTGATCTCCACTTAGGATAGTGGGGGTTAAATGGGGCTCTTACGTTTTGTTTTGACTTTGTTGATCCGTGAGTGCGGTTTGGTGGGATTCTAATGGGACAAGCATAGTCATGAGGTACGAACTGATGGGTGATGCTCACTTTACCGAGGGCTCGACTCGAGTCGGGTTGGATCGGATCAGATTAAGTTGACTTAGGATAAAGATCAAGCTGTGGTTGAGGGCTCGGATCGACCCTTGATTCAAGGTCGATTGAGGCCGGTAGGGGCCATAGGTCGGGCATTTCGAGGTTGACAGCCGCCACCGACCCTCGAGCGGAGGAGTTGGGCGACGTCCGAGGGCCCAAAATCACAGATGGAGAGGCTCGGTGCCATAGATATTGCGCTTGGACATCAACCATGAGGTTGTGGGAGACGTCGAAGGCGATATGATGGCAGCGACGGTCGTGGCGGCGCTGATAAATTGGCGGTAGCTCAAGGACAATGCAAGGCAGAGGGGACAGAGGGAGGGAGGAGAGAGAGAGAGAAAGGGAATGATAGAGGCTAGAGTTTTTTTTTTTGAGTGTTGCGTTGCCACATGACATAATCTAATGATGAAAAATGTGGTAGCAGGAGATGTACAAAATCCATGAAAATAACCCCTCCTCTCCCTATTAAGTGACGTGGTATATGAGGAAGTCGACCTTGATATTAGTTGGCCATATTCATCCCTTAGCATGAGTTTGTCACATAATTTATTCTAATTCATATCCTTTTTTTGGTTGAACTTTTCGGTTTTTTATTTTTTGAATTTTTTAAGTTTTTATCTTTTTATCTTTTTTCTTTCTACAATTTCAATTATTTTTATATAGCATGTGGTGGGTGTTATGTGTCTTAAAAAGTAATAAAAAGTCATGTCAGCCAAATTGGATACGTGAGAATTTGATTGCACCAATTTGACAACTTTAAGACTTGGCTTCAATTTCGCGACAAATTTTATAACTTTTAGTACTCTTAATTAAGTGAACAAATTGCACCTAATAAAGACATACACTTAAGTTTAAAAGAAAATAAAATTCAAAGTACAAAACACTAGAAATATTAATCTTATTTCATATTAGTCTAATGTTTATAATTTATTTGAATAATTTATTTTTCAAGTTTAAGTGAGATCGAAAATCAGAGCGTTCTTTACTTTTACAGAAGTTACTTATGATGGCAACATCAATATAAATAAATGCTCTAACTTGGATATTACAAAAAACAAGAATAATTTTGTTAAGTTTGAGTAATATTTTTAATGGTTAATACAACGAAAAACCCTAAATTGGTACACTTGTAACAAATTTACCATAAACTATTTTTTTAACCACAAAAAACCCCACATTGTTACATCTGTGACAAATTTACCACAAACTATTTTTTTGACCACAAAAAATCCTAAACTGGTACACCCGTGATAAATTTACCCCAAATCGGTACATTTGTGACAAATTTACCCTCCGTTATTTTTCGTCAAATTTTACCGTCAAATTACTGAGTTAGATGACACGTGGCAGTTAGCCGGGTGTATCCATTTGGGGTTTTTACCCTTTGTTTGTTACATGTGTATTAATTTGGAATTTTTCGGGGTACTAAATCAATTCAACGGAAACTAATAGAGAGTAAATTTGTCACAAGTGTACAAGTTTTGGGTAAATTTGTCACAAGTGTACCAGTTTAGGATTTTTGGTGAACAAAAAAATAGTTGGGGGTAAATTTGTCACAGATGTACCAATTTGGGATTTTACGTGGTCAAAACAATAGTTTGGGGGTAAATTTGTCACAAGTGTACCAATTTGGGATTTTTCGTGGTCAAAAAAATAATTTGGGGTAAATTTGTCATAGGTATACCAATTTAGGGTTTTTCGTGGTATTAACTCTATTTTTAGCATTTTATGTAGTTTTATTTTTTATTTAAAGATCCATTATCTTGCAAAACAAATGTAATCTTTTCTATAGCGTACACAAATTAACATTTTATTTTTTTTCTGCTTTGAAAATTCACTTATTTTAAATGTTGCTTATATTTTTTCAAAAAAAAAAAAATCACTTCCTTGAGAATAATAGTGGGAATAGTTCTATTTGAACATCCATTTAATTTCATAATAAATTTATTTTGAAAAATTGACAAGAAACAAGTCCGTAAGTATTGATTTAACAATTTATTATTCAAATCTTGTCTTTTATCTCAATATTATTTCAACTAAAGATTAAACAATGAGTAAAAAGAGATGACCTTGAGCTTTAGCTTAACCCTTTTAAAAGGACTGAATAAAAAAAATGAGTAAATGAAGACAAATTTCTCATACGAAATGGAAAGAGTTAAAGTAGGGTTGGATTTCAGGAAATAATAGAAACAAGAAAGGTAAGTATACTTGCTTTGATTATATACTCTCTTTGGATGAAAATTTCTGTCTTTCTATTTTTCAAGAATGTTAATGGAGATTATGGATAAGCTTTTGAAGATAAATTTGTCCATTCAAAATGGACTCTCGATTCTCAGTGCAAATACACCACATTTATTATTTTAAATGTATGAAGGGGAAAGTTTGGAGATTTAAAGTGAGGATAAATAAAGATACATAATTCGATTTTAATACAATTGATCTAAATATTTTGGTAAACATACGCAACACTACGAAATTAGGGAAAAAGGAAAAGTAACAATGAAAGTTGTGTGTGATGATTTTTATTGACACCTATTTAAGTATTCCTATAAATATGAAATCACCGAAAGATGGGAAAATTATCTAAAAAGGCGTAAATCTATTGCAATTTTGCCAATTTAGTCCTAAATCTTTTGATTTTGCCAATTGAGTCCCAAACCTTTGCACGTTTTGTCAATTAAATCAATTCGACCAATTTTGGCATGAAATCATTGATGTGGACCCCGGCCGTCTTATGTGTACCGCCGGCACTGAAGTGGATAGTTTTTTTATAATATTTTATTAAACTTTTTAATCATTTTATGTTTTCCTTCTTTACTTTTTTTCTTTTTTCTTGTTCCCTTTTTCCTTTTGTCGACCACCACCGACCCTCATGGATGGCTGATGGAGGTTGCCGGCCTTAGGCAAGGGCTGCCCTTATCATTTGACGAAGGGTTACCCTCACTAGCCAAGGCGAGTTAATTAAAATATTCTAAATGATATCAACCCTATGCATGGCACAAGACAGTGAACTAGTATCCTCGTTATATGAAGTTTGCTTTTCCATCCTTTTGAAGAAATCCCCGCCTATCTCTCTTGTTTCTAGATCCTTCTTGATTAGTCTTGACTATTCGTGTTTTCAATGTTTAATTAATGTGACTATTCGTGTTTCGATATTTTGTCAATTCCGAGGATTCTTTCTCTTTGGAATGCTAGGTTGTCATTTATGAGTCAAACCAAGAGTCATGTATTATGCCTATATATAGGCGAGTCTTGTAATAGTTGTGTAGTGAAATGAGAAACGAGTCAGAATAACATAGCACATTCATCTCCTTCATTGAGTGTTCTCCTTGTGTTGAGAGTTACCGACACCCAAACCTTACCGACGCTTCTGAAGCCTAGCTGATGCTTCTGAAGCCTAACTAACGCTTCTTAAGTTTAACATTTGGTATCAGAGCCCAGGTTGTCTGGGATCATTATTCGCGAGCAAGCGGTTAGGAATTGGAGAACACCGAAATTCTACCAGTACATAGTCAAGGACTGTGATTGATTGGTTTGGAATCAAGCTTAATTGGTGTAGTGCTGGGCATTATATCCAATCAGATGGCAGATATTTCAAGTTCGATGGATGGTGTCGAGAAACTCAACAACTCCAATTATAATAATTGGAGTACCCGCATGCAGTTTTACTTGCAGGGTCAAGATTTGTGGGATATCGTTGATGGCGGCAACATTACACCACCCACGAATGATGGCGAGTTAAGGAGATGGAACATCAAAGCGGGTAAAGCTCTTTACGCTCTTGCTGTGACTGTTGAAGATGAATTAATGCAACACATCAAGAGCGCGCAAACTCCAAAGGAGGCATGGGATAACTTGGCAGCACTATTCGCGAGGTCGAACGATGCCAAGTTGCAAAGGTTGGAGAATGAACTACTCTCAATGTCGCAACAAAATATGACGGTGAGTCAATATTTCTCCAAAGTTAAATCTACTTGTGAAGAAATTTCAAAGTTGGATCCTGATAACGCCATCTCTGAGACAAGAATGAGAAGAATTATTATTCATCGGGTTAAGGCCGGAGTACAATGGTATTATTAAGGCCACCCGTGGATGGGCAAATGTGCCTCCTCTAGCTGAGTTAGAGAATTTGTTGGCCAACCAAGATACTTTAGATAGACAAATGTCTAAGGTCTCAGTCAAGGAAGATGAAAGTGCCCTCTTCAGCAATAAAAGAGGGTTCAAGAGTCAGAAGAGAACTGATGCAGGTAATAGAGATGGTAAACAAAGGAAAAGTCATGGAGAATGGAAAAAGTGACCAGAAGGGATGAGCCATCGGCCAAGTGGAGCTTGGCGGAATCGCGACAAAGATAGCAATGAAGATAAAAGCAACGGAAGACAAAACGGATGATGTTTCATCTGCGGTAAAGCTGGTCATTTCGCCAGAGATTGTCGAGTCAAAAGAGTTGAAGGAAATGTTGCAGCATCTAAGAAGAATGATAGCGAAGAGGAGTGGGATTTCCAAGCCTCTATTGCCGTTGAGGAACAAGAAGAGCTCGCAGCCATTTCTGCTATCGAGTTAAAAGATGCGACGGCTGTTATCTCGGTAAGTCATGAACCGATCAGTTATGATTTTGATTGGATAGATGATTCAGGGTGTTCAAATCATATGACCGGAGATCAAGGCAAACTAACAAATATGACTGAGTATATCAGTGGACGAGTAGTTGTCACTGCAGAAAACTCAAGGTTGTCGATTACTTATGTCGGCCAAAAGGTGATATCACCTGTGACGTCCCGAAATTTTAAGGTCCATAAAATAAATAAAATTGGAATTTTTGTGGTCTAAGGGACAATTATTGGACGCGATTTATTTTGATCTGAAGAGAGATTTAATAAATCCTGAAGCACCGGTCAGAGACCTTTCGCGCCTGAAACCCTTTGTGCTCAAAGTCAAAGAAATTCAAACTTTGACCCTGGTGGACCCCACCCATTTACTCTCCCTCTCTCCTCCTTTTTCCCTCTCTCTCTCTCTCTCTTTCTTTTCTCTTTCCCTTCCCTCCTTGGCTGCCGTGCAGCCCCCCATCTGCCCCCACCCACTCCCCTCACGTCACTCCATCTTTTCTCTTCTCTCTCTCTTACTTTCCTCTCTCCTCTCTCTTCTCTCCTCTCTTCTCTCCTTCCCCCCCTGCTGCCCGACGCCATCTTCTCCTTCTTCCACCTCCAGCTGCCGAGCTCCACCGCCTCAGCCGCTCGCCTCCGCCCCTCGTCGCCGTCCACCTGCAGCCGCGCCGAAGCCGCCCGCCGCTGCAGCAGACGCCTGCGACACCGAGGACCCCGCGACAGCCCCCCTCCTTCCTTTTTCTTTCCGTTGCAGCCGAGCACTTCCAGCCATCCCCCGTCGCCAGCCGCTGCTCCGGTCGCCACTCGCCCAGCCATCCTCGTCCGACCCCGGTCAGCTCCGCCGGCAAGCTCGAGGCCCGTCACATCGCCACCGTCGCTCGCCAGCCCCGCGACCCGCGCGACCCCTTCCCCCTCTCACCCGCGCCGCCACCACCTCCCCTGTCGCTCACCCCCGCGGCCTCTCCCTCAACTTCCGCCGCTGTGCCGTCCAGCCTCCGCCCGACTCAGCCGAGCCACTTCGCCGTCGACCTGTCACCTCCACCTCGCCCGTCGACCGCGCTAAGCCGCCGCAGCCGCTCGTGCGACCCTCCTCTGTTCGCTGCCCCCCTTCCGGCCGCCCGAGCTATTGTCTTCGCCGCCCCCAGCCGCCCGTGACCCGAGATCCGAACCGTGCGCTCCGTGCCGCTGACCTCAGCCCGTGAACAGTAGCCGCCGCTCGCCGGCCGTCGCCGCCGCTCGCCGGAGTCGGCCGCCGCTCGCCGCCGCCGTCGTCGTTGTCGTTGTCTCGTCGTCGTCGTCGCCGGATTGTTTAGAAGTGAGTTAGCCCCTAACTCTCGGTTAGGTCGCTAATTGCGTTCGGGTCTAGATTAATTAGCCTAATTAGGCGTTCACGTAGATTAATTGTGGTCGGTTTAGTTAGAGACCGGGTTTAGGTTAAATGACCGCGATTAAATAAATTAGACTGGTTAGTTAGGTTGTCTGTGGCTAATTGGTGATTAGATTGATTGATTAACTGCAATTGTTGATCGCGAGCGAGCGATTAGCCAGAGCCGAGTGAACGATAAATTGTTTGACTGGTTGGTTCGTAGGCGGAGTAGCCGTCGGTGGTTAGTTCAGTTAATCGAGCGTGTTGTTATAATTGTTGTCGACTGCTTGACGGGGTGATCAATGCCTGACTGCTGAATGATCTGATTGGTTTGTGATTGACTGCTTGAGGGTTGATCACCCGTATTTAGATGCAAAGTCTGGTGGATAATGTGCATATTCATGTGACCACGTGTGAGGTTAAATTGCATATTTGAGCATAAAAATGGCCAGTGGCCGAGTCTTTGAGCATGATCGTGTGAGCATTTGACTAAATGCCAAGATAAGAATCGATTGGTTGGATGATCTGCTTGTGTGGTCATATGATGAGATAAATCCGTGCCAGTCGTACGGTCCGTGCCAGTCGTACGGTTTTCCCTGGTAAATTCGTGCCGTGCCAGTCGTACGGAGCCACACGATTTATCGGACGCCGGTCGCAGTATGGATGGACCGAAGCCCCTTCAGGGATTCCCGGTAGTTCCGTGTCGTGCCAGTCGTACGAATCTTACGGACTATTGGACGCCGTCGCCGGAAGTAAGGGACGATGCCTGGTCATGCCAGTAGACACTGCCAGTCGTAGTGTTGAGCCACACCAGTCGTGTGCGCCGGGCCTTGTGGCCGTTAATAACCGGAATACGTGTGGGGATTTGTGCTTGCAAGCTGTTGTGGTGTTCTGGTTGTTGCCTTGATTGGTTGACTGTCATGTCAAGTCGAGTCTTGCATATGTGTGATCCAAGGCGTGGTAAGCTTGCATGTGACTGGCGTTATACTATTGTATTATACTGTGTGTAGGTCGCCTGAGCGAGTCAACGCCCTAGCCGGGCTTAGGCGCTAGCTCACTGAGATTTATTTCTCATCCCGTCGTGGTTAACCCCTTTTTCAGGTCCAAGGTGAAGTTGAGGACGAGGGTGGTGTAGCCCCTCTTTTGGAGTAGATGAGAAGTTAACCCTTCCTGACCCATATACCCTTTTGTTTGGTCTTAGAGAGCCGCCCCGAAGAATGGGGTTGTATTTATCTCTGTATAGCTCTGTAGGGTTAGCGATCATCTACTTTTGGTATTTTAATGGAAATGTTCTTTGATTGATTGATCGCTGGTATTTTTCCTGCTTTGCTATCCCTGTTTACGTTTTTGTCCGGGAGTTTAGCACGTTTCCGCATGCGCATTATATTTCGATAGGTCGTTAGCGTGCCTGGGACGTTAACCTTTATGACCAGAGGCGATTTGGTAGGGTTGTCGCGTGCTCGAGAGTCGGGGCGTGACATCACCCCAATTCGGTTCACATCAGATTGAACTGAAAAATGTGTATCATGTGCCCGGGATAAAGAAAAATCTATTGTTTGTGTCACAATTCACAAACTCGGGAAATTATGTGGTATTTGGTCTACAAGACGTTAAGGTGTGCCGCAGTGCGGAGCCTACTGGTATACCAATCATGGAGGGGCGTCGACTAGAGTCCGTCTATGTAATGCTAGCGCAGATGGCATACGTGGACAAAACTCGTTACAGTGATACACCTGATTTGTGGCATGTACGGCTCGGCCATGTAAGCTGCCATAAGTTGAAGGTAATGACGAAGAAGGATATGATAAAGGGTCTCCCTCACATGGAAGTTCAAGAAGACGTAGTTTGTGCAGGATGCCAGTTTAGAAAGGCACATTAGCTTCCATACGAGGAGTCCACATTCAAAGCTAATATGCCTCTCGAGCTTATCCACTCAGATGTATTTGGTCCGGTGAAGCAATCATCTGTCAGAGGATCAAAGTACATGATAACGTTCATTGATGATTTTTCCAGGTACGCTTAGAGTGACTTTATGAAAGAAAAATCAGAGGCATTTAACAAATTTCAGGAGTTTAAGACAAAAGTTGAAAGCGAGGAAGGCAACTTGCCTTTGTACTGATAATGGGGGATAATATACTTCATATGAATTCACAAAGTATCTGCAAGATTGCAAGATACGTCGACAGTTTACCTATCCGTATACGTCCCAACAAAACGGAGTTGCCGAAAGAAAGAATCGGCATTTGGCGCAGACTTGCAGGAGCATGTTACATGCAAAGAATGTTCCACCAAAATTTTAGGCTGAATGTATGAAGACAGCATTGCACGTGATCAACAGACTACCTCAAGCAAGGCTTGGCTCTATGTCACCATATGAGAAGCTATGGAATCGCAAGCCCACGATAAGTCATTTTAGAGTATTTGGATATGTTTGCTATGCATTTGTGCCAGACCATCTACGCAGCAAATTTGATAAGAAGACAATTCGCTTCATATTTGTGGGCTACGATGATCATCGGAAAGGATGGAAGTGTTGTGATCCTACAACCGGGAGATGTTACACTTCTAGAAATGTGGTGTTCGACGAACTATCATCGTGGTGGTCATCACAAGCCGTTGAATTATCAAATTCAAAGCAAATGGAAGAAGAGGTTCATGAAAGAATGAAAGAATTTGATGAGAACCATCCGAATGAAGAAGAAAATAAATCGATAGCTGAAAGAGAAAAAGTCGGAGCATTGTCACCGGAAAATTCAAAGAGCCCATGGAGAACTGGTGTACGTCTGAGAATGACAAAAGAGCTTCGACCATGTCAGATAGAAGAATCTGAAAAGCAGGAACCTCAACTTCGGAGATCAACAAGGCAGAGGAAAGCAAATCCCAAATATGCAAATGCGCAATTAACCGAAGATGTCGGATTGATCGACCCATCTACTTACGAGGAAGCCTCACACAGCCCGGAATGGAGAAAGGCTATGGAAGAAGAATTTCAAGCACTAAGGAAGAACGAAACATGGGATTTGGTGCCAAAGCCTAAAGAGGTATGTCTTATATCTTGCAAGTGGATTTATAAAATTAAAACTCGATTAGATGGGTCGATCGAACGATATAAGGCAAGATTACTTGAACGACAATTCTCTCAAAAGTATGGTCTAGATTATGATGAGACCTTCAACCCGGTAGCAAAGGTTACGACAGTTCGAGTCCTATTAGTACTTGCAGCAAGCAAGTCATGGAAATTGTGGCAAATGGACATGAAGAACGCTTTCCTGCATAGAGAACTAGATAGAGATATATACATGGAGCAGCCAAATCGTTTCAAGAGTAAGGCCCATCCAAATCACGTCTGCAAGTTAAAGAAAGCTCTCAACGGCTTAGAGCAAGCCCCAAGGGCATGGTACAGGAAGATTGGTGAATTCCTGGTGCAAAGTGGTTACTTAGTAGCACCAGTAGACTCAAGCCTATTTATGAAGGCAGAAGATGGTAAGCTTGCAATTGTATTGGTTTACGTGGATGATCTAATCATCACTGAAAATGATGAAGAAGAGATGTGTCAAATTAGAGCCAATCTCTTCGTGAGGTTTCAGATGAAAGAGCTTGGAGAATTAAAACATTTTCTAGGACTCGAGGTTGAGAAGACCAAGGATGGAATATTCCTATGTCAACAAAAGTATACTCGAGATCTCCTGGAAAAGTTCGGGATGCTTGATTGCAAACCAATATCTACTCCAGTGGATGGAAATGTAAAACTATGTGCAGATGAAGGGCAAGAACTAGAAGACTCAACTATGTACATGCAATTGGTGGGTAGTCTTATTTACCTAACCATAACACGGCCTGACATTGCCTTTGCAGTGGGAGTAGCTAGTCGATTTATGGAGAAACCACGGAAGTCTCTCTTGGATGCAGTCAAGCGCATACTAAGGTATGTAAAAGGTACATTTGACTTTGACTCTTGCATAAGAAAGAAGCATCGTGTGAATTAGTAGGCCATTGCGATGCTGACTATGCTGGAGAACGTGACGCATGACGATCAACTACTAGGTACATGTTTAGCCTCGGATCAGTGGTGGTGTCCTGGTGTAGCAAAAGACAGCCGACTGTGTCATTGTCTACTATAGAAGCTAGTATAGAGCAGCAGCAATGGCAGTTCAAGAGAGAATGTGGCTAGTACAACTAACGAAAGATCTTCATCAACTTGTAGATTATTCGACACATTTATACTGTGATAATCTATCGGCCATAAGCTTGGCAGAGAATCTAGCGTTCCATGTGAGGACTAAGCATGTGGAAGTACACTATCATTTTCTGAGGGAAAAAGTCTTACAGGGAGAGATAAAGATGGGGGGTAAGTTGGTTAGGGCACACTTGGGATTGTATGGTTAGGCGCACTAGTCCTAGGTTCGATTCCCCAGCTGAGCACCTGTGATTTAAGTAGGGGGCCATGACGGTGGGTTGCTGTGCTAGTCTCCCCCAAGGAATAGTCGAGGTGCGCGCAAGCTGGCTCGGACACCTCGGTTACCAAAAAAAGAAGAAGATGGGGGGTAAGTACACTACGAGTGCCATAATTTTTGTATGGCGCTCACTTGAGGGCCATAACTTTTTTTTTCGCTCACTTGAGTGCCACATCGGAGGAAAATCGTTCACTTGAGTACCACTTCCGGCAAATTATCCTACGTGGACTTTTTCTTAATTTTTTATTTATTTTTCAGCGACACGTGAATTTTTTTTAATATTTTAATATTTTATGGAATTTTTTCTTATTTTTTTATATTGTAATTTTTATTTTTATTTTTATTTTTATTTTTGTTGCTATTTTGCTCCCTTGGCCAGCAAGGGTCATCAGCGACCCTTGCCGGCCACGACCGGCTGGCCTAGGGGCGAGGGCCGCATCGCCATGATGGGTCGGCGGGGCTGCAACGGTCATGGGCGAGGGCACGAAGACCCTCGCTAGATCTGGGCGAGGGCCCTCGTGTCCCCGCCGGCCATGGGCGAGGCAGCCCTTGCCCATACCTGGCGAGGGCCTTCACGCCTTCAGCTGCGAGGGCCCTCGCCCAGATCTGGCGAGGGCCTTTGCGCCCTCGCAAGCGGCCGCGATAGCTCCAGGGCGAGGCGGCCCTCGCTCCTGGGGTCGCCGGTGACCCTTGCCGGCCAAGGGAGCAAAAAACCAAAATAAAAAGAAAAATTACAAAATAAATAAAAAAAATTATGAAAAAAATCCATGTGTACATTAAAATATTCAAAAGAATCGTTTCGCCAGTGCCACGTCAGCTTTTCCGACATCCACGCTAGCTTTTTTGGCGTCCACGTAATCAATAGCACTTAAGTGGTCGATTTTTCAAAGTTATGACACTTAAGTGAGCAAAAAAAAAAGTTATGGCACTTGTAGTGTACTTACCCCTAAAGATGGAGTACACCAAGACAAGTGATCAAGCTGCAGACATCTTCATCAAAGGTTTTGGAGCTGTAAAATTTGAAGAGTTTCGGACTCAACTTGGCATGGTTTCAAAATCTGTCCTAAGAGAGAGTAGTCGGTGAGGGGGAGTCTTGAAGAAATCACCACATATTTCTCTTGTTTCTAGATCCTTCTTGATTAGTCTTGATTATTCATATTGTCAATGTTTAATCAATGTGACTGTTCGCATTTTGATATTTTGTCAATTCCCAGGATTCTATCTCATTGGAATGCTAGGTTGTCATTTATGAGTCAAACCAAGAGTCATCTATTATGCCTATATATAGGTGAGTCTTGTAATAGTTGTGTAGTGAAATGAGAAACGAGTCAAAATAAAATAGCACATTCATCTCCTTCCTTGAGTGTTCTCCTTGTGTTGAGAGTTACCGACACCCGAACCTTACTGAAGCTTCTGAAGCCTAGCCGATGCTTCCTAAGTTCAACACATCCACAGCACATGGGGAGTAATTCTACTCTTTTCTCGTAAGCAAAAAAAAAAATAAAGGTCTGCACAAAGCCCAAAATTGTACAGAACCAAAGTCAATAAGCACCATGAGATATATCATTTACTCAAGGATAGATTGTCCAAATTTTTTTAATTTTTTTTATATTTTAGTCAATTCGGTCCTAAACTTTTCAATTTTACCAATTAAGTCCTAATCTTTTTATGTTTTGCATATCGAGTCCATTCGGCCAATTTTTAGCTGAAAATTACTAACGTGCAAGTCGGCTGTCCTACATGATATGACCGGCGCTGATGTGGATAATTTTTAAAGAAATTCATTTTTTAAATTTTTTTCTTTTCTTTTTTGTTTTTCTTTCTCGCTTTTCTATTTTTTTCCTACCAAGTTCAGGGAGGGTCGCCGGCCCTAACCTCAACCGATGACCCTCGCCAAATTTTGTAGAAAAAAAGGAATATTAAAAATAAAAATAAAAAAATAAAAGAAAAAAATGAATAATAAAGACATTAAAAAAATTCAAAATATCAAAAAATTGTCCACGTTAGCGTCAACTATCTTACGTGGCACTACCTGCATCCATGTCAGCGATTTTCTAATAAAATTGGCCGGATGTACTCAATTGACAAAAAAATAAAAAAAGCTTAGGACTCAATTAGCAAAACGTGCTCTGCAGACCCGCTGCCCAACCTTCTGAAGCAGACGTCCTGAGGGAGAGAGAGAGAGAGAGAGAGAGAGAGAGAGAGAGAGAGAGAGAGAGGCTCTCTCTCCCTATTCCCCCTCTTCCCCTCATCTACTGTAGTCTCTCTGTTTATGTTTTTTCTCTATATTTTGGGTTCTTCGTCGATTTCGTGGACTACGTGATTGATATTCTCTACGAAAGTGTTTTGAAAATTGAAGCGTGCTACTCCATCCGAATCTGCTCTCTCGCTCCGGCTTTGGGTACTTGCTCCAGATAGTCGAATGCTCCACAAGTCTTCGAGGTACCTTTGCTGCTGTCTTCAGCAGTTGGCTTGTCTGATAGTGATTTTGTGATCAGCTGCTATATATTTTGTAGCCTTTCTCTCCCGATCTAGAGCTAGATCTAGATTTGGGTCATAAATGGTTCAATCCGAATAGACCAATTTAACCCCGTTTATGATCCATTTATTGCAATGCAAATCTAGTGATCCATATCTGCCCCAACCCATATTTAATCTATACATGACCCATATTCCTAAAACATGTTCATATTTAATCCAATCTAGAAAAACTCATATTCAAATTGAGGTAAGAGTGCGAAGTGAGCGAGCGCGAGATCGAGTGAAGGCGAAAGAGAATGAAGAGAGAGTCATAGAGGTGGGTTGAGTCTAAATAAGTTGTAAATCTATTTATGACCAATTTATGATTCATTTATTGAATATAACTAATACATACGACAACTCACCCTATTTTATATGTTTTAAGAAATGAGTTTATGACTAACTTTAACAAGTCTAAGCTCAGGCTTTAATGCTGATCTCCAAGCTGTAGTGAAGGATGGGTTCCATATCGGTACTCTCAAGCTCTAGAGTTTAATGAAGAGCTTCGGGTGCTAGTGATGCTGCCCAAGTAGATGATGGGAGAATGTTAGATCCGCGTAGTCCTCGATGAATTGGTGGATTAAGATGCGTGTGCTATTGGAGACATGGTATTCGGGATTCAGTTTCTTATGTTTTCGAGAGAACGATGAAGGAAATTGTGGCTGGAGAAGACGGTAATGTCGAAGGGCGGGTTGCTCAGCGTGACGGAACTAGCTTGCGCTGATCTATTGTCGTGAGATAGAGTAATTTGAAGAGTAAGAGTATTAGGATGCGAATCTATCCCTAATCTTGTTGGCGATATATACTAAAGAGTACACATGATCGTGCCGAGTTTATATTTCCTTTCGCTATCAAGGATTCGCCATTTTATGGATGATTGCTGTAATCTGGTTAGGGTTTCGCTGACGAGAGCTTCCGGACACTTGCTAACCATGCTCGATAAGGAAATGTTTTTGTTTTCGAAATACCAATTAAGAAGATCAAATGAGTAATTATAAATATGTTTATATCGCTAATCACTCAATCTTCATATGCTAATGATCTTCATCAAAGACAAAATTGTCATCTAATCCAGACAAAAAAGAAAAAAGAAAAAAGAAAAGCAGAGACGATTTCATCTATTGGAGACGAAATTTCTTTGAAACGACGGACCGACATAATTTAAAAATGGGCTGAGATTTATATATTCAATTAACTAATCAGACCAGCTCTTGTTCCCAATTGAAAAAAAAAAAGCAAGAAATTGAAGGAGTATGGAATGGAATGGAATGAATCACGTTAAAAAAAGTCAAACGCCGACGAAATTTCTTGAACGCAGAATCGCAGACATTGAGGAACCTTTGAAAACGACAGATTTTTAGAAAGTTCAACGATCCTATCTATTTCACGACAAGACAAATAATCCTAAAATCATAAATAAACATGACTTTTCTTTAATCAGTCGAAATCACATGGAAGCACGACTCCTTACCCCAAAAATATAAATAAAAACCCTTTAAATTTTGGAATGTGTTAATTAAGATTAGTAATCTTATTCTCGATACTCGACCCGACCGTTCTGGTCATGTTCAGGTCAGTCTCGGGTCTAGGTCAGGTAAGCACATATGTGTTGTGTTTCAGGTCTGGTATCGTGAAAAACAACCACCGACCCGACCCATTGACACTCCTAAATTACCCAAAAATCAAAAGGAAAAAGGAAGAATGAGTCTCATTTCCATTCATAAATGGAAAAAAGAAAAGAATTAACTGCTTCAAAATCTAGCTTCGATTTCATCTCAAATCAGTGTGTTAGTCGTTCATCTTATTAATTTATTTATCTATATGCGGTTTTTCCTTTTTTTGTATATTTCATCAATCACAACTGCATTACAGCAACCTTCTAATTATGGAATTCTTGTTTTTGTTTTAACTATTTTAGCAGATGAATCATTTGTCTGAAGAGGCACTAGCATATATGTCATGTTTAAATCTTAGTGAAAATTCTTAAATTATTAATTAATTAGGTGTGAACGCACCTATTATTTGCAAAATGAAAAAATTCCACTTGTCAAATCTATGACCACCTTGTCCCTAATACGGACAAAATCTAGTTCACTGAGCCATTGTGCCGTCAATACTTATATGCAGAATACATGCAGGGTCAACTGTATAACACCCCAAATGACCTATTACAATTCTAAACTCAATCACTATTCAATAGAGCAAAAAGTGCTCACAATGCAAGAGGACATACATTTTAATTGATTTCATTGATAAAAGAGCCAACACCAAAACAACAGTATTTGGGCTATTGGTTGGGCCAGCAGAACACTTGGGCCGCCCCATCAGCTGAATATATCAGAAAACTTGGTGCGGCCCATGACAACCCATGTGTTGGCCCAACCAACATGAAATAAAACCCGAATGAAAACAAGACAAAGCAAGGAAACCGGGCACTTAAGTCATTCCGTTAATTGTAATTTTTTGAAAGTTTTAAGGCTTGATTGCACTTTTGTAACAAGTTTTAGGACTCGATTGCACTTTCATAACAAGTTTTAGGACTCGATTGCACTTTTGTGACGAGCTTCAGGATTTTCAATGCACTTATTTCATATTTCTCTAACTCTCGTAGAAATGTCGTAACACACGAGAAGTTAAAAGAACTTACGACCAATGTGTAATTACTCTATTTCGACGATTATTAGGGGGTCTGTGATCCATTCTTAAAGGATTCTTAAAACACGGGAGAAATATACCAAAAGCTAAAAGAAGGAAAATAGTGGACGAGCAGCCGAAAAAAGCACAAAAAATTAGGTTCTTGATTTAAAACTATTCAAATTGGGGTACAAACTATTTTTGTAGACAACGCTGCCCTTATAAATTGTCTTCGATCTTAAATTTCTGCAGCCAAAGACAAACACTATATTTTCAGACAGTAGCTACGATGTATCAAAAAGACACACTCATAATAAAATTAATGGTGGAAGATTCACTTTTTTTTTTTTGAGAAATTTATTAGAAACAAACAGAAAAAAGGGGTCAATGTGGAGTTCATCCTCTTTCTCCAAAAAACCTAAATCATTACATAGTTAGAGCTCAAGTATCAATTCGGACGTAGGTTTTTAATGACATAAAAGTGGAAATTGCCGATAACAAAACTTTAACAAGTTCATTTGGATTATGAAAGGAAAGGATATCCTTTCCGGGTAAATTATCAAAAAAGTCCTACACCTATTGCAATTGTGCCAATTAAACCCATTTGGCCCGTCAATACTAACGAGGCTCCACCGGCATTGATGTGGAACATTTTAATAATATTTTAACATTTTTAAAAAATTTTGATTGTTTTTTCTATTATTTTAATAATTTTGAATAATATTTGGCTGGTCAAATGGACTGAATTGGCACAATTGCAATATGTTTAGTCTCAATTGGCAAAAAAAGGTTTAGGATTGAATTGGCACAATTGCAATAGGTTTAGGACTTTTTTGGTAATTCTCCCCATCCTTTCCTTTTCCTATTTTTTGATAAATAAATTTATAGATTTTACTAAAAAGTTGCTTAATGTCATTTGAATAAGATGCCCCAACATTCAATAGGAAAAGAAAAAGCGAACGAAATGCGAAAAAATAATAGGTCCCCATTTTTGTTTTTTGGCAAATAGTATTAAATCATGTTCTTTCGAGGCATTGGTGGCTCTAGCAAGTGAAGCGGTGCTGATCTAAGGAGGAACTCGCAGCCCACAAAGAGAAATGCATTTCTTTTTCTTGATACCTCCTCAACTGTTTAGTGTATATCTATTTTATTTTCAAGAATGATCTGCAAATTTCCACCGTTCTAACATGAAATTACCAAAAAAAAAAAACATGAAATTACCAAAAAATTCTTAAACCTATTACAATTTTGGTAATCCAATCATAAACATTTTTTTTGCTAATTGAGTACTAAAATTTTTGCGTTTGTGCCAATTCAGTCCATCTGGCTAAAATTGACTGGAAATCGCTAATATGGACGCCGACCGTCTTACGTGACGAGGCCAGAGCTGAGGTGGATAACTTTTAGTAATATTCTAGTATTCTTAGAATTTTTTATTTCTTTTATTACTTTTCTTTTCTTTATTTTTTTCCTAACTATGGCCGGCGAGGGCCCGATGACGCTCATCGGTCACTTTACAGGGAAAAAAAGAAAAGAAAAAAATAATTCGAAAAATTATTATTAATATTTTTCATGTCAGCCCTGGCCTTGCCACATAGGATGGCCAGCGTCCACGTCAGCGATTTTCGGGCAAAATTGAACGGATGAACTGAATTGACACAAATGCAAAAGGTTTGAAATTCAATTGATAAAAAGAGAGTGTAGAACTGAATTGGCATAAGTACAATAAATTTAAGATTTTTTTGATAATTTTTTCACGTTATAGATAATGTTAGAAAGTCTAACCCAAAAGCTTAAGTTTATAGGTGGAAGGAGACCACATAAATATAAAGAACAACAACTTCAACATCCCCGTGGAATTTGACTAATGGGGGGTGGACGCATAATGGCGGACAACACTGGCTCTGATACCATGTTAGAAAGTCCAACCCAAAAGCTTAAGCTTATAGGTAGAAGGAGACCACATGAATATAAAGAGCATATAAGACTCGTTGTCAGGCAATATGGGACAACAACTTCAATAGATAAGATGGTACCAAGAGGTGTGCACAACAAAGAAAAATGCTTAGGATACAAGAGAACGACACCTTCAAGCAACCAACCTAGTACATCACGCGAAATTTGATCCAACTTCTGCTCATTCTAGCCCAAAAGCGAAAACACACACACACATCGAATAACGTTGTCCGTAGTGATCTTAGATACTTATTCTTATGCAAAGGTGGTAGTGATTGTCTCGTTCGAACTAGGACCTTTAGTTAAGCATTGCGTTGAAACATATCATCCAGTTCAGTTTCCATTCCCCCTCCCATATCCTCCTCCATATCCACGTCCTTCGCCATAGCCCGATCCGCCGCCTTTGCCGGACCCCCCCGCCGTATCCTCCACCACGTCCAAAGCCCGAGCCCGACTCGGCCTTGGACCCTGCGTAGGACCCGGCATACGATTCCACTTCGGAGTCCGCCCCGGAACCTGCCCTAGACCTGACATATGACCCGGCGTACGAGCCGGCTTTCGAGAGCGACCCCGAACCCGAGCCAGAATCGGAACCGGAGCCGGACCATGAGCCGGAGCTAGAGCCAGACCCGGACCCAGAACCAGAGTCAGAGCCGGATCCCCCGCCACCTCCTAAGCCAAGGCCTATCCCGGCTCCAATGCCGACCCCTATACCTCCAAGATCCAAACCCAAGTCCTTTCTCGCTGCTCTGCCCGCGCACACATTAACGACCGAAGTCGCGAAGAGAAGAAGAGCCGTGACCATGGCTAGTTCCGGTGCTGCCATTATTGGATTCTTTCAAAACTTTAGAAGGCTATCACTCCAACAACCAAATGCTGAAAATGTCAACGATGAGTGTTATCTCTAATATGGTGTACTCCGAGGTTGAAGTGGGTTTTTGCCTTGGAGGTGAAAAAACAAACGCATGCTGCCTATTTATAGTGCTCTTTAGCTCAAGACTTAGGTTCTTTGAGTCGCGTGAAGACAAGTGGACGATGAAGTTGGAGATTCGATGATTGATGATTTTGGAAAGTGGAGCTGGCGAGGTGGCTCTTTGTGGGAGGTTTTTGGTCGAGCGTGGTCCTCGTTTTTGTGGCTGAGAGTTCGAGCCAAAGGACGAGACGAGGGAACGGGTCGACATGTGGCTTTTGATCCAAACCGACCCATTTGATCTCCACTGAGGATAGTGGGGTTAAATGGGGTTTTCGTATTGTTTGACTTTGTTGATTCGTGAGTGCGGTTTGGCGGGATTCTAATTAGGGGTGAGCATGGTTCCAGGGTAGAATCGAGAATCTGGAATTGGAACCTATAGGAACCGGTATGGTTCCAGGTTCTGAGATATACATGGTAGGTTCTAGGTTCCAAAAAATGAGCAACCCGTTCTGATTGGTAGGTTCTAGAACCCGTTCCGACTGGTAGGTTCCAGGTTCTACCATCTAAAACCTGAAACCTAGAACGTGGAATAAATTTTTGTGTTTTTCTTTGTAAATGTCTTCGCGCGATCGTGTATAATCTAGGGCTTAGTATGGTTCTAGGGTAGAATCGGGAACCGGAGAATCAGTCGGGGTTGAGTTTGGATTGATGGTAGCGTTGCTTCGCTAAGGTTTCGATGTTTTATTGGCCTTCTCGAGACTTTTGCAAGTTTTGACTTTGTGATAATAGGAGAAGGAATTACTAGACTCTTGGCTCTGACAATCTGTGAGTGACACATGGGAGATTGATGTTGTAATTATATGAAAGTTAACACACATTTGCTATTTTGGCCCCTATTTTTTAAGTTATTCAGCTGTGGTTAAAATCTTATGATTCCATTGCTTTTACGGATCCCTTAATAGTTGTTACGTTCACTCTCATTTGTCTTAACTAAAAATAAAAAATAAAAAATTGCAGGTTCTCGAGTATCTTGGAACCATTCCCGAAACCTATGACCGGGTAGGTTCCACGTTTCAAGGTATGACGGGTAGGTTCCAAGTTCCAAAAAATAAGGAACCTATTCCAACGGGTAGGTTCTAGGTTCGAGGTGGAGTCTGTAAGGCATCTGGAACCGCTCACCCCTAATTCTAATCTGACAAGCATAGTCATGAGGAGGTACGAACTTATGGGTGATGCTCATTTTACGCGGGACTGGGGTCGGATCGACTTGGGATAGAGACCAATTTGTGGTCGAGGGCTCGATCGAGGTAGATCGAGGCTGGTAGAGGTTATAGTCCGGCATTTTCAAGGCCGACAGCAGCTGTCGACCCTCGAGTCGAGGAGTTGGGTGACATGGGAGGGCCCAAAACACAGATGGAGAGGCGCCAACCACGAGGTGGTGGGAGACATTGAAGGCATATACGGTCATGGTGGAAGTTGAGAATAATGAGCGGAAGAAGAAAGGAGGAATTTTAGTATAATTCGATATATGATAGTGAAGATCACATTTAGCCTATTTATAGACTTTATGATGTCACTAAAGTAATAAATCAATCAAGATAAGCACAATCTTGTGAAATACAGAGAATCAACAGAAATATTATTCTAGAGAATCCCTAATTATTCCCTAAGTCAGCTTGAGTTTGAAACAAGTGTAATGGTGCCGCGAAAACTTGTTCCTCCACGAAATCAGCACTTAATGGCGGGCTTGGTGGATCCGCGGCAAGGCGGCACGTGGCTTGTGTGAGGTGGTGTTCGGCTGCTGTTTGTGGTGAAACTTCTAGATTCAGCTGGTCTGAGATCGGCGAGTATAATATATCGGCTTCTCCAAACGACGCATGAAAGGTCGAGAATCGGAGGGGAAACAGCAAGTGGCCGATGTGGTTGACTTGCGAATTTGTAACTAAGCGATGCGGCCTATACGACTAGCGTCATAGCATCAAGTGGCTTATACAGCTGGTTTGGAAAATAGTTACTAAGCGATATAGCCTGTGCGGCTAACATCGAAAGAAAAGCTACCTCCATGAAAAATGAACACCGTTGAGCGAGCTGTGGGGATGGATTTATTTGCTCGGGATGCATAGGGTGCACCGGGTGCGAAGTGCACCCAAGTTGAAAATAATGAGCGGGAGAAGAAATGAGGAATTTCAGTATAATATTAGCCTATTTATAGCTTTATGAGGTCATTGTCTAAAATAATATACCAATCAATGATTGATACAAAGAATCAACAGAAAGATCTCTTAATAAGAAATTATTCTATAGAATCCCTAATTATCTCTAACAGTCGTGACGGTAAATTGGTGGTGGCTCAAGGACAATGCAGGGCAGAGGGGACCGAGGGTGGGAGGAGAGAGAAAGGGAAAGATGGACGATTTTTATTTATTTATTTGTAAGAGTGTTGCTTTGCCATTTGCCAATGGTGAAAAATGTGGTAGCGGAGATGTACAAAATCCATGGAAATAACCCCACCTCTCCCTATCTAAGAAACACCGACACTCTCCGGAGGTCTCCTTGTCATGTCCGATACTCTTCGACATGCGATCGACACGTAGTCAGTGCTTAAGACACGCCAATAACACACGAGTCCAACATTCCGACACGCCATTTCGATATTCACGGGGTCAATTTTAAGCATTTTCATTAAATTATGGGTTAAAATGTAAATTTATCAAAAATATACATATTTAAGTCATATACCTAGCCACCCCAATATTAATATACGCAGCCAGACTAAAAAACCTAATCGTGAATCCCTAACAAAAGAAGAATAAAAAGAAATTCATCGCTAATATTTTTATAAGTACATGATAAATATAACGTGTCCCAACGTGTCGAAATTCTCTATTTTTTGAGAAATGACATGTCTGCGTGTCGTATCTCGTGTCACGTGTCGGTGTCGGTGCTACTTAGGTCGTAATTGCAAACACATTTGCAATATTGTTTCTCCCGTTCAAACATCATCCTGAAATGGTTATGGTGTGTGACCTCCCTAGGTTTATCAAGAGAATTGATTATTCTGATCAATCTCTAGGTCTTACAAGCCGTGAGTGACATTTAGCAACAACGCAAGGGTTACGATAATGATTTTGCAGGGAAGTGAGGCGTTCTTGAACTGAGCAAGGAGGGAGGCCATTTGATAATGGTAAATCAAAAGGTAAGCAAGGGACTCTGTTTGGCTCTGTTCAAGACCGCTTCTTATAGAGGGACGAACAAAGAAGGAGATGACAGATTATGGATTCTGAGGGACTCTGTTTGGCTCTGTTCAAGACCGCTTCTTATAGAGGGACGAACGAAGAAGGAGATGCTTACGAACTCTTTTCAGTGGAATGTGACTCGTTTATGGATTCGAGGGCATCCATCAGGCGTATTCCTTAGCCCCGCAGTATCTGGATGCGTCGATACCCACTTTACGAACTCTTTTCAGTGGCCGTCTCGTGGAAATCAAGATCACGAAGCAGGGAATCGGTCTATGGAAGTTGGATTCCCTCAAGGAGAAAACCCTTTTTCTTCCCATATTTTGTGTAGGACCCATCCACCTGTTATGAAGGGAGAAAAGTCGTTTCTGAATTCGAGGGTGGGTGGCGTACATACCATAATTTGCATGCATGCAGACGTGAAGTTTTCTCCTTTCATAAAAGGAGGATGGGCCCTACACAAAATATGGGATATTGTGGGGTTGCTCGGTTTAGTGGAGTTCGAGTGTAGCGTTTGGTGTTGTCTCGTCGAGGGTGGGTGACGTCGATACCCTAGTTTGCATGCATGCAGACATGAAGTTTTCTCCCTTCATAAGATGTTGAATTGGAAAATTCTCCAAAAGTTTAGAAATGATTTCAGACAATTGAAAGATTTAGGGTTGAATTGACTGCTCTACTGTTGATTTAGTACTTTTTGGACAATTTTCCCTGATTGCTCGAAAGAAAGTTGTTGCTAAGGCTTGTAATAAACATGTCGAGATACAACCTTCTGTCATTGGTGATTTGGTATGGAAGCCTATTACAACGGTGAATCGTTTTAGAGCAAATCTAAGAATGTTTTAACGCATTAATCTGGCCATTAACTCTAAAACAATTTAAGAGAAAATCTTGTGCACAATTCGTGCTGATTTTGTGCGCACCTTGCCGTGCGTGTGTATCACATGCATAGCCCTTGCGTTGTGCACAATTCGTCAGAGATGTCATAATACAGTCTTCTGAATTTTACTTTTGGAAACTCAATCGACTTTGTTGAACATTCAAATGCACAAATGATATTTATTCAGACCAACCAATGTCAACAAACTTTATAAAATTCGCAAAGGTTGGATCTTCGATAATGATCATACGTCAGCAGAGCAGGAATCTAGATTGACTCGAACTCAACAACTACTAGCAACGACAAGACACCCCAAAAAGCGTCCATTTTTCGTCTGGACGATCAAGCAAGTTCAATGCCGATTCACCCAAACCAAAGTGTTTACAAATAAAACAACTCAAACGGATGTAAAACTCACAGGACAAAATCACCGTGCGCTTTTTGTGCATAGAGCTCCTTCGTGCAATCTCTGTGCAATTCTTCGATGTCGTGTCGTTCCTCTTCTGTGCACAACCAAAATTGACTCGAACTCAACAACTACTAGCAGGGACAAGACACCCACAAACACACCATTCAATGCCATGTGAAACGACAACTTCAATCCTCTAAAGACACATAGTCATATCATCAAAATGTAATAAATTTTTCACGTTTATATTCAAAAACTCGTCCGACTTCACCTATCTACAGTATTGCACAAATGATATTTTGCGTAGTGCCCCACCCACCCCACCTGTTATGAAGGGAGAAGACGTGAAGTCTGTATGCATGAAGGCAGAAAAGTTCACGTCCCCATGCATGCAAGTGCAACCACCCACCCTCGATTAAAAAAAGATATATATGTTGACACCCTAATAGACGATGATCTATATAATGTGTAACTTCCCCTACAGTTTCACTTCTAAAGCCAAGACCGAATAGTGGCTAGTCTCGACGAGCAACTCCTATAAAAAAATACGTGGTCCACTCCCACATCAGCACGCCGTACGTTGATCTAAAACTTGCTAGTTTTATGAGAAGTTTCTCTCAGAAGATCACCTCCTCTTCTAAATCTTCGCTCCCCCGAAGCCTCTCGCTCAAGAACACTGCATCCAACAATAACAACAGCAGCTCGTCTCTCTTGAGAAGCTACTCCTCCAAAAGCGCGAGCGCGAGCACGAGCGCGCCGGAGAGGAACCCATCGCAGAAGAGCGGGTTGAACCTGACCCGCCCAATGTTCACCGCCTCTGAATTCGCGCAGAGATGGCCTCCCTCGTTGCTCAGTTCGAGAAGGCCTCACTTCCCATTAAACTGCTCATCATTGCCCTGGGGTTGCTGGCCCTCGTAGCCCTATTCGTGGCTCTAATCAAGCTGTTGAAACCGTCGGGCCGCGGTTTCACCTTGTACCTGCCACGCCTCTCCTTCCACTTCCAACAACCGGTGACAGGACGCTTGATGAGGAAGAAGGTGGCTGATCCAGAGCCGAAAAGGCCGCGACGAGGACGACGCAAAGGAGGAGGAGCCACAACCGAAAAGTCCCCGTTACATATAATGCAGATTGAGACAAGAAAATTTATAAACTTAATCAGAAATAGCGAGGTGGTGTAAATTTTCAAGGAAATTTTACGAACAGCGCGAGGTGTAATTTGTGGATTCTCGAAACGGATGTAATCAACTCGAAAAAGCATATTTAGTTCTATGAGCCTAATCATAATGTTCACATATTTTTCTAGTCTCGCACGTTCATGCATTCCTTCTTTATGACTACCTAAAGTGTTTACAAATAAAACAATTCATTCGGATGTAAAAATCATAGCACAAAATCACCGTGCGTTTCTCGTGCATAGAGCTCCTTCGTGCAGCTTTTGTGTAATTCTTCAATGTCCCGTCGTTCCTCTTCTGTGCACGACTGACAAAATAAATCCACAAACCACATAAACCCTCTCTCGGTACATTGTTTGGCCTACCCCTAAAACATTTGAATCACGCCATCCAAGATCTCCCGCTCTTCTATGTACTGAGTTGAATTTTTTGGGATTTTAGCTCGGAGCTCCGAAGAATTTGTCCGAGTTTTAGCTCAATTTGATTATCTGATCGGGCTACATTTCTCTTTGTTGGAAGAGAGAGAGTAAGCTGAGTCGAAAAAATATTAGGCACAGACGTGGTGCCACCTCATTTTTACAGACGCCCATTCATTTTTTGACACCTGACCATAGGGGACCCACTTGCCAGAAATTTCCTCTCTCCGTCGTTTCCCTCTCTCTTCTCTCTTGTCTGTCTTTTCTTCGTTTTCCTTTTGCACGCCATGGACGGTTTAGTTTTCTCCGTTACCCCCTTTCTCCCTCTCTCTCCGGCCCTCTCCCTCACCTGCACGGGGCGCCGACAACGTCGTTCGCGGGTATCCTCCTTCCATCGCCGCTCCGCCGAGGACCCTCCCTCCGCCTCGTCCTCATGGACCCCTTCCTCTTTGCTGCCTTGGCTGTTGTGGGTGTTCTCATGGGCCTTGACGACTACCTCTACGCTTAAGTCGCGGTCTCAACATCGTGTCGTCATCGTCGACATTCAGTGTGTTGATAATCGCAGACAGAGCAGAAGAAAACCTAACCGGATGGAGGAAAACGAGAACCTAACTGGTCGGAGACCTCGAGAAAATTCTAGGACCGGAGGAAAACGAAAACCTAACCGGATGGAGACGATAGTCGGATAGCTGGAGATGGACAGGTCGTCGGAGATTAGGGAGAGAGGGTCGTCCATGGCCTGCAAAAAGAAGAGAAGAAAACAGAGAGAAGAGAGAGGGCAACGAAGGAAAGAGAAAAATTCTGGCAAGTGGGCCACTTATGGACAGGTGTCGCAAAATAAATGGGGGTCTGTAAAAATGAGGTGGCACCACGTCTGTATCTAATATTTTCTCAAGCTGAGTCTGGTGGAGGCTGAGGGGGACCCGGTGGCGGTGGTTCCATCTAAAACAGTGCTTAGAGAAAAAGAAATAGGGTTGTTATGGTAATTACAAGCTACAAGCTTGACAAAAATAATGTAAGTTCACATTTTTTGAAGTAGTTTTTGTAAGACCATTTTTTAAAGAAAGCTGCTAGACTGACAGTACTGTCAGTTATTTCTGACAACACAATCTCCCAATCAATGAGTGCTTTATGCAAAATACACGATGATAGTGTGTGGATTTACGATTGAGATTGTACCGTCCCAGACAATACTATTAGGGAAGCATTTCCCTTTTTTAAATGGAAAAAAAAGTCATGAAAATGACTTACTAAGATGATCTTTCGGTGGATGTCTACAATCTTTTGTCATATTTCACGTCATTATCACGAGCAGATTTAGCATACTAGGTTGCTCAGTTTGCAAAGCTGGACGACACGCATGAAAACGACGCCATTGACTTCGAACACGACCACATCGCGTAGTGGCTCAATATGGCTGCTTTCGCACGCACGTCCCATATAAAAAATTCAGGCTCATAAGGGTAGGAGATTACTAGAGCCAAGACACGAAGATGAGGGCATCGATAAAATCTACATGCAACTTTAGAAAACTCGCTTGCTTTGAATTTGACTCTCTCTCTCTCGGAGAGGCACGGCGGGTACAAGGTCAAACGGCAGCCCGACGGTTTCAGTAGCGTGACCAGAGCCACGAACAGGGCCACGAGGGCCAGCATCGCCAGGGCTATGTTGAGGAGTTTGATGGGAAGCGGGGTCTTCTCCCACTGAGCAACGGAGGAGGCCATCTACGCGTTGGTTGAGACTCTCTGCATGAATTCAAAGGCGGTGAACTTTGGGCACGACATTATCATAATCAGTACGACTTCCCCTCCCCCACACTCCACCCCAAAAAGAAAAGAAAAAAGAAGAAAAGAAAACGCGCAAGTTAATTGCAGTACTAGTTAAACCAGGAATGTTGATAACATGTCAAGAAACACAGGTTCATGAGAAACAAACAAGTCCATCGTAACTCAAAAGCAGAGTAATCTAATTGTCCTAACCGAGCAGGAAGTATAACAGCAACAACTAAGAACAATATGTCGATCATGAGACACAATAAATCTGTAGATTAGTAGTATGATATTCACTCACTGGACACCATCCTAAGCACAGACACTGATGATACGACCCAACAATTCGACATTATCTCACAGCAGAACCAGAGCATCCCTCAACCATGAGTCCACTCAAAAGATACCCACTTCCATCTCTGAGTTGCATGCATGCAGACGTGAAGGTTTCTCCCTTCATAAGAGGTGGTTGGGGCTCTACACAAAATATGGGAAGAAAAAGGGGTCTTTGGGATATGATGAAACATTTTGTTTAAGGTTGAGGCAAGAGGAATTGAAGCCAAAAAAGATGCATTTTTCATAAATAAAGCCACCAGAGTCGTTTATATCATCTTGACTAAATGTCTGCGACGTGTGCCTTGTTTTAGGGTGTTGTTGGAACGAGTCCTATTCCCGCATTTAATGGTCATTTACAAAAGTCATGAACAGAGAGCAATGACCAACATTCATAGTTTTAAATGAGTGAACACGACTCTTATTTAAAAAAAAGGTCTTACTAAAACTACTTCATAAAATGTGAACTTACACTATTTTTGTCAAGTATGTAGCTTGTAATTGCCATGATAACCCTCTTAACAAATTTACAAGAAATGGACTTGCAGTGAAGGCGCCGAATGAGGAAGAAGGTGGCTGATCCAGAGCCGAAAGGGCCGCGACAAGGACGATGGCGACGGCGAGCAGAGAGAGAAGAGAGAGATAAGGATATCGATGCATATATCGAATTTTTGAATAAAGACGTGGAGAATTTATTACATTTTGATGATATGAAGTTTTATTAGTTTTTCCGATGTGATTTATTTATCTGAATTTACATTTAAGAGAAATCTGAGAAAATGATATTTCCATGCAATTATCATCACTATTTGAAGTTAAGACAACCCGTTAAATTAGGGATGATTAACCAAGAAAGTTCAATGCCGATTCACTCAAACCCGAAGTGTTTATAAATAAAACAACTCATTCGGATGTAAAGTTCAGAGCCAAAATCACCGTGCGATTCTCGTGCATAGAGGTCCTTCGTGCAGCCTCTGTGCAATTCTTCAATGTCGCGTCGTTCCTCTTCTATGCACGACCAAAATTGACAGACTAACTCCACAAACCACGTAAACACTCTCTCGATACATTGTTTAGCCTTCCCCTAAAACATTTGAATCACGCCATCCGAGATCTCCCTCTCTTCTATGTATTGAGTTGAATTTTTTGGGAATTTAGCTCGGAGCTCCAAAGAAGTTGTCCGAGTTTTAGCTCAGTTTGATTATCTGATTGGGCTACATTTGTCGTTGTTGAAAGAGAGATAGTAAGCTGAGTCCGGTGGAGGCTGAGGGGTACCTGGTGGTGGCGGTTCCATCTTAGTAAAACAGTGCTTAGAGAAAAAGAGAGGGAGTTAAGTGAGAGAGTGCAAGTCCATTTCTTGTAAATTTGTTGAGAGGGGTATCGTGGTAATTACAAGCTACATACGTGACAAAAATAGTGTAAGTTCACATTTTTTGAAGTAGTTTTAGTAAGACCCTTTTTCAAATAAGAGTCGTGTTCACTCATTTAAAACTAGGAATGTTGGTCATTGCTCTATGTTCACGACTCTTGTAAATGACCATTAAATGCGAGAATATGACTCGTTCCTACAACACCCTAAAACCAAGCACACGTCGCAGACATTTAGTTGAGATGATATAAACGACTTTGGTGGCTTTATTTATGAAAAATGCATCGTTTTTGGCTTCAACTCCTTGTGCCTCAGCTTTAAACAAAATGTTTCATCATATCCCAAAGACCCCCTTTTCTTCCCATATTTTGTGTAGGGCCCCACCCATCTTTTATGAAGGGAGATAACTTCACGTCTGCATGCATGCAACTCAGAGATGGATGTGGGTATCTTTTGAGTGGACTCATGGTTGAGGAATTCTCTGGTTCTACTGTGAGATAATGTCGAATTGTTGGGTCATATCATCAGTGTCTGTGCTTAGGATGGTGTCCAATGAGTGAATATCATACCACTAATCAACAGATTTATTGTGTCTCGTGATCGACATATTTTTCTTAGCTGTTGCTGTTATACTTCCTACTCGGTTAGGACAGTTAGATTGCTCTGCTTTTGAGTTACGATGGACTTGTTTGTTTCTCATGAACCTGTGTTTCTTGACATGTTCATCAACATTCCTGGTTTAACTGGTACTGCATTAACTTGTGCGTTTTCTTTTCTTCTTTTTTCTTTTCTTTTTAGGGTGGGGGTGTGGGGGGAGGGGAAGTTGTACTGATTATGATAGTGTCGCGCCCAAAGTTCACCTCCTCTGAATTCGCGCAGAGGATCTCGGCCAATGCGTAGATGGCCTCCTCCGTTGCTCAGTGGGAGAAGACCCCGCTTCCCATCAAACTCCTCATCATAGCCAGAGAGAGAGAGAGTCAAATACAAAGCAGGCGAGTTTTCTAAGGTTGCATGTAGATTTTGTCAATCCCCTTATCTTCGTGTTTTGGCTCTAGCAATCTCCTACCCTTGTGAGCCTGGCTTTTTTATATGGGACGTGCGCGCGAAAGCAGCCCGTGTCGAGCCACTACGCGTTGCGGTCGTGTTTGAAGTCAATGGCGTCGTTTTCATGCGTGTCGTCCAGCTTTGTAAAGTGAGCAACCTGGTATGCTAAATCTGCTCGTGATAACGACGTGAAATGTGTCAAAAGATCGTAAACATCCACCAAAAGATCACCTTAGTAAGTCATTTTCATCCTTGAAACAAAGTCTACCTCATAGCTAGTGTTACAATCCTAAGAACTTATTAAGGTGAACTCGTTTAATAATGTGATTTTTCTAAGTCTAGATTCCCTTCTTTGGATGGGATGTGGTGATCCTTTTTCCTCTATTGTTCTTTTCCCAAATGGTACTAAACATATTTTTTGGGGCAATCCTTCCACTTCCGACAGCTGGCGACAGTAGTGAGGATGCCTAATGAGGAAGACGGTGGCTGATCCAGAGCCAAAAAGGCCGCGACGAGGACGACAGCGACGGCGACGGCGAACAGAGAGAGAAGAGAGAGAGAAGAATATCGATGCATATATCGAGTTTTTGAATATAGACGTGGAGAATTTATTACATTTTGATGATATGAAGTTTTATTATTGTTTGCTATGTGATTTATTTATCTGAATTTAAATTTAAGAGAAATCTGAGAAAATGATATTTCCATGCAATTATCGTCACTATTTGAAGTTAAGACAGCCCGTTAAATTAGGGATGACCAACCAAAAAAGTTCAATGCCGATTCACCCAAACCCGAAGTGTTTACAAATAAAACAACTCATTCGGATGTAAAACTCACAGCTAAAATCACCGTGCGTTTCTCGTGCATAGAGTTCCTTTGTGCAGCCTCTGTGCAATTCTTCAATGTCGCGTCGTTCCTCTTCTGTGCACGACCAAAATTGACAGAAGAAATCCACAAACCACATAAACCCTCTCTCGGTACATTGTTTGACCTTCCACTAAAACATTTGAATCACGTCATCCAAGATCTCTCGCTCTTCTATGTACTGAGTTGAATTTTTTGAGAATTTATGTCGGAGCTCCAAAGAATTTGTCCGAGTTTTAGCTCAGTTTGATTATCTGATTGGGCTACATTTCTCGTTATTGAAAGAGTGATAGTAAGCTGAGTTCGGTGGCGGTTGAGAGGTACCTGGTGGCTGCGGTTCCATCTTAGTTAAACAGTGCTTAGAGAAAAAGGGAGGGAGTTAAGCGAGAGAGTGCAAGTTCATTTCTTGTGAATTTGTTGAGAGGGTTATCGTGGTAATTACAAGCTACATACTTGACAAAAATAGTGTAAGTTCACATTTTTTTGAAGTAGTTTTATTAAGACCTTTTTTTAAATAAGAGTCGTGTTCACTCATTTAAAACAAGGAATGTTAGTCCTTTCTCTATGTTCATGACTCTTGTAAATGACCATATCTCAATAGGGAGTGAGAGATGCGGCATATCAATACGTTTATATTAGTGGGCCATATTCATGACTTAGCATAAGTCTGTCACGTAATTTTGGGCCCAAACCCAAAAAAGGCCAAATTTTGGAATTTGTCTCAATTATATCTATTTTTTTTGTCTCATAAAAAACCTCAAACTTTTATTTTTGTTCCAATTATACCGGCTAGTACCCAAAAAAACCCTCAACTTTAACATATATCCTAATTATATCCAATTTTTTTGTCTCATAAAAAACTCCCAACTTTTACTTTTGTCCTAATTCTACCACCGTTAGCCTTCCATCCATAATCACCGTTAGTTAATCCTACGTGACATTTACATACCGTTAATGAATTACACATCAACAAAGCTGATATGAGAAGCCCACAACTTCTCTTCTGTTGTCTACTTCCCCTACACATTGTTGGGAGATACAGAGCCACTCAAGACGGAGCGTTTCGAATTTTACCCGACACTTAACAGCCCAAAGAACGGCTAGACGTGGAGATCTGATTATTTCGATGAACGATCTCAAATCTCGTTGTCCTTGAAACCTGCTGTTTTCGAATTTCGAAGATTCATTGGTAAGTTCAAGGTGAAAATACGAGAAAATTCGAGCCACGTAGGATTAACTAACGGTGATTATGGACGAAAGGTTGACAATGGTAGAATTTGGACAAAAGTAAAAGTTATGGATTTTTTATGAGACAAATTTTTTTTATATATAAACGGGATAGATGCTAAAGTTGGGGTTTTTTTGGGTATTAGGCCGGTAGAACTGGGACAAAAGTAAAAGTTGGGCGTTTTTTATGAGATAAAAAAAATTGGATATAATTGGGACATATGCTAAAGTTGGGGTATTTTTGGTATTAGGCCCATAATTTTGTTTTACTCTTATCTTTTTTTTTTTGAATTTTTTTCCTTCAAGTTTTATACTTTCTAATTTTTTTTTAAGTTTTTATCATTTTTTTTCTTTTTTGTTACTATAATTTCAATTATTTGATACATCATTTGGTGGGTGTTAGGTGTTTTAAAAAAAGTAATGAAAAAGTCATATCGGCATTTCTATTGGCCAAATTAGATTTAGAGAGATTCGATTGCACTAATTCGATAAGTTTTAAAACTTGATTACACTTATGCGACAAGTTTTATAACTTTCAGTACTCTTTATTAAGTGAACAAATTGCACCGAATAATGACACACTGTCGCGACCTAAAAATCAGGCGTTTCAGGTTAATGGATTATTAGGTTAATTAAATTAACTAACCTAACCTAGACTCTCCCAAGTCCTACCAAATCACAACTTAAGGTTCAAATAATTAATATGCAAAAGATTTTCAAGTTGGAGTCGCCACTAATCATTTTACGGCAGGCTGATTAGACACCTAAATAAAGTATCGGGAGAAATACTTTATTCCTACGAACCAGAGATTCATTGAGTTCGGGGACTTGGTTACACTAATATTTCTATTAATGCCCTTTCGGTACCCATTTCATGAAAATTATTTGAGTTGGCAACTTTCGAGTATTTTGATTTAAAACTCCAAAGGTGTAAATATTTTTTGGTTTTATTTTATTTTATTTTAGGCAACAAATCAAAACACATCCAAATATAATGCATGGTCCTCTTGAAAATATTTTCCGATTCGAATTAGATGACGAGTTGGATCGAGGAATCAAATCTAATGGTTAAGATTAGATATCTCGATCCCCGCGCCATCGAAACAAATCTCAGGGTCGAGATTAGTCCGAATTTGCACGTTGTCGGTAGGGAATGACCCCTTAATTCGAACGGTTTTCTAATCTAGAAAATATGCAATATTTCAAATATATCAGAGATAACAAATCGATTTAAAACAGGAAACATGATATTCAAGAAAAACGGATAAAGATTTTTACCTTGTTGAATGTCCCTTTCCGGTGGTTCGAACAGATGGTCGAGATCGAGGTTTGAGATTAGACTCGATAGTGGTGCGGCTCCTCGTTGGCTAGACAACGGTGAGAACCCGAGAGGAATTCGGCACACGACCGTTTATTCAAAGGAGCTACTGATCTACTTGGGAAAACTTGAGGTAAAGAAGCACCAATTTGAGATGAATCCCGTGCGCAATCAGGCTAACACATTTGGGAGCTTCCCAATGCACTAGCATAACCACATCAATGTCAGAGAACCTGCAAAAATTCAGATCAAATGTTTACTGGACTGAAGGCACCGAACAGTAACGTTGGTGGGGAGGAGTGGTTCTTTAGAAATCTGTTGGTTTCGCCTAAGGTTTCTGCACGGGACTCAACAAGGTCGCTGCCAAAGGTTACGTCAGGCTCGTGACTTCCCGGCTGACTTAGGCTCAAACGACAGGATTCGCAGGACCTTGTTCACCGAGGAAAAACTGCAGAAAACCGCACTGGGACAGCAAGGAAAATGGGCTGAATCGGCAACAATTCACCCGAGTTCGAACAGAAGTGGATCAGTTCGGAACGGCAAATCCAAACAGTGGCTCGGGCTGGGGTCCAACGGCAGCGAACAAGAACCAAAAGATTGAGGAATCGACACCGAACGGTGGCAAATCTCAACCCCGAACAATGGCGGTGCAGGGCAACGGCAGTGATGGTGCCGAGTTGGGAAAATTCTCGGGCTCTATTTCTCTCGTCACTCTCCCTTTGGACGTAGCTTCTCACTTTTTTTTTCAGAATCTTTTCTCAATGGCCGCCCTGTGAATGAAAGTCGTTCGCCTTTTATAACAAAAGTCTCTCATATCTCTTTGGAAATTCTGGATTCGTGGGAGATGATTGGTGATACTTAATGGATTATTGTTCTTGCTTTGCAATCTTTTTTCCTTGAACGTGTCCATGTTCATTCATCATCAGCCAGCTCGTTCAATGTGCATTGATCTCGCGCCAAAATTCCAGTGATTCCTCCTAATCATATCCGTGTTCTTGCCTTTCTACAGGACGCTGATTGGTGTCCGAAATTATTGATTGGATATTCCTTATCCATATGCCTTTTACGTGCCCAAGATTATCATTCAGCTTCAATCCTGTTCAAGTCTTCCACAATTGTTTTCCTTTCTTTCTTTTTTTTTCTTTTCATTTTTCTTTCTTATCTGACCACAAGATCTGCTCCAGCACACATTTGACAGCCCACGGTTTCCTTCTCCATTCACGCGTCTTTCAATTCCTTGATTGAGAAAGATACTCCAAATATGCCGAATATAATTTGCTTGGTGCCAGAAAATCATGCCTCAATTCCTTCCTCTTAATGCTGATTGAATTTCGCTCAATTTTTGGCCTGGTGCATTGCTTTTGTCATTTAACGAATGAGGAAATCCACTCTCAGAATCATGGCTGATCTCATTCATTTCCGTGCTGGAGAAGATTGGGCCTTAAATTTTTGCACAATTCCCTTTATTTCCACTTTTGACCGTGAAAATATTCTCCCCACACACAATCCAGCCATGTCCTTTTCATGACCTAGATGATAAAATACGGACTATGGTTAATACAAGCAAAAACTCAATGTGATTCTCGACTTAGACCGATTTTCAATTTACTAAGTCTTAGAAATCACACATTTAAGTCCGTCCACCGTTGGTCCAAAGAAAATGCAATGCATGACTCGAATTTTTTTTAATATGAATGCTAGATTATTTTTTGTAGGAATTAAAATTTAACTCCTAATTTTTATGCAGAATAATTAAATGACTAAAAAGGATAGTCAAAATTTAGGTGTCAACAGCTGCCCCTCTTTGAGTGGAGGCTCGTAGAGGTTTCGCTCAAAGACAAAATTGAACCTAAATTTTGACGATGTAAATGCATAATGAATTTTTGGTGGGAGTTTTAATCCCATTTTCTATGAAATGAAGTGATGCATGATATGCAAAGCTATAAGTAACATATGGCAAGGCCCTCTTTTGGAGGAAAACTTGCACATGGATCACATATGAAGTATCTAGATTTCCGGACGCTTCATAATGCTGATGATTCCCTTAATTTCCAAGGTCATTCCTGGGGATACAAGGATCTTAAGGTACTGGGGCCTTATCTGTTATCAGAGATTTCCCTCTGATGTGAGACAGCGTAAGATATGTTGCTGATGAATTCTTTGATATCACGAGAACGAAACAATCGCGAATCTCATCAGCATGAACACACATAAAAAGGAGCGTGTTGTACGAATCTCATCAGCACAAACAAGAAAATCAGCGCATGATCTGTAAAAGATGTGTGTCGTACGAATCTCATCAGCACGAACACGAAAATCAGCGTGAGTCTCAAAAAAAGGGGGGTGTCAAGCGAATCTCATCAACTTGAGCACAATGTGTTGCTTGAATCTCATCAAAGTAAACACAAAGAGAGATGTTTCGCACAAATCTCATCAGCGCGAGCACAAAGGGGTGTATCACACGAATCTCATCAGTGTGAATACAAAAAGGATATGCCATGCGAATCTCATCAGCATGGACACATCAAGGTGTGCTGCACGAATCTCATTAGTGCGAGCACAAAAGGGGTATATCACATGAATCTCATCAGTGTGAATACAAAATGGATATGCCATGCGAATCTCATCAGCATGGACACATCAAGGTGTGCTGCATGAATCTCATTAGTGCGAGCACAGAAAAGGTATCATACGAATCTCATCAGTATGAACACCAAAAAGGGTATAGATGATAACCTGAATTAGCAAAAATTTGCCAAATTAGGAAATGGTTCAGAAAGCTTACCTGGATTCTCTGAATTTGAAGAAAGTCAAGGAATAGACTGGTTAACTGTATCACACCTGCTTATTCACTTGAAATAGAGTTTAAAAATGATCAGATGTATAAAATCAATGTAAATGCAACATCATATGCTAGCAAAACTCATTTGCTTGCTTGCATTACAAAGCTTTCATTGAGGGATTTCATCAATAAGGAAACCTGTCTGATCCTTTTAATAATTTTGATCACATTGAATGAGAAACTTTCAGTCAGAAAGGACTTTCACTCACTTTCTTGGAAAAACTTTTAGAAACCCGACCATTGATACGGGTATAAGAATCACTCAGAACTGTCACCATCATGCTTGACAAGGGTCTGGGTATTCTCGCAATCAGTATGACCAGACCAATCTGAGAGGTCTTTGCAAGGACTGTAATTCAGGCTTGGTCAAAGGCTTATCAAAGGGGACTTGTATGAAAGTCATTTGGCATTGAATGAAATAATAACATCAGCCTCATCAGGTTTACAAGTCAGGAAACCTGCAGAATGAGATAAAATGATCTTGCTCGCACTTCTTCAAGCGACATTTATAAACATTTGAAATCCTATGTTAATTCAAGTGCCCTAAATCTGAAGAGACTTTGGTAAGGGTTGTAACGTAAGTTCGGGTAGGCTTGAAAGAAAAGGCCTATTATAGCAAAAGGGTATATCATGGAGGAATTGGTGATCATCCATTCTTGATGCTCTTGCCCTTGATTCTTGCTCTGGCAGATGTTTTGCAATTTTCTTTAGGATTGACTTCTGCTTGAGAAAAAATCTCGCGAACCATTTCAGCCGAGGCTCTTCCTTTCTCTCTTGAGATTTTTCATTTCTCGAGATTCTTCCTGAGAGACCCCTCTTTTTTTTTCTTTTTTTCTTTTTTTTTCTTGAGAGCTTCTCCAAGAGAGATCTTGCTCTTTTTTTTTTTCTTTTTTCTTTTTAGAGAGGGAAAAGAAACTCACTTTTTGAAGGAGTTTTTGTGCATTCGCCTCGATGAATTTTCTTTTGAGACAAATTTGCCCCAGGGTACATCATTCTCCGTTCATCTGATGTTTTTTTTCTTGAAATGATTTTCATTCTTCGCCATGAGAATGATCACCAATTGGGTTGTAAAAAAAAAGAATCCACCGCTCAAATTGGGTAAGCAAGGGATTGACTGTGTGGGGTATAGAAAGAAATGCTCTTCGTCATGTCTAAGGCACTTGAGCTGACACAGAATTTGCATGCAATAAATACACTCAAAGATTGATGCAAGTGAAAGCAAGAAAATTCTAACATCCGTTGAACCTTCTGAAAATTGCCCCAATGTGGGGTTGTTCCCGACAGGGGTAAGAAATGAAATCTCCGTTCAAATGGGCTAGCAAAGGATAACCTGTAGTGTATGGATAGAGGAAATGAATGCCTCTCATCACTTTGGTTGTCATATTTTTCGCGAGATAATCCTTCACCTTGTGAGCATGGAATCTTTTACTCTCAACTCGCTAGGGATTAATATACTGAGGGACATGTACAAGAATAGGCTTGCCTTTCGTCATCCCGACGTTTCTCATTCAATATGACCATTTCAACTGGATCAAAGGGATATCCTGATCGAAACCATCTCAAAATGAAGATTAGCAATGCAGACAAAAACAAACAAACAGGTGCATGAGTGAAAATCAAACGGATGAATATTATAACTTGATCATGGAAATGTCAGAACAAATCAAGTATAATACTTCTTTACAGCATCAGAATTAACAGGACTAGTAAAAACTCGACCGTCCATCTCTGCTAGAATTAAAGCACCACCTGGGAGTACCTTCTTTACAATGTATGGCCCACCATAGTTTGGAGCAAACTTCCCCTCTGGAAGTGGGACTATTGGCAACAGCTTCCGCAAAACAAGGTCTCCTGCCTGAAAATATCGAGGCCGGACTTTCCTGTTAAAGGATTTAGCAACCCTCTGCTGATAGCACTGGCCGTGACATATTGCCGTGAGCCGCTTCTCATCAATTAGGTTCAATTGGTCCATCCTTTGTTGGATCCAATCAGCTTCAGTTAACTTGACTTGAGATAGTATACGCAAGGAAGGAACCTCCACTTCAACTGGTAGTACCGCTTCCATTCCATACACAAGAGAATATGGGGTTGCCCCAATCGATGTTCGGATCGAAGTTCGATATGCCATGAGTGCAAACGGCAACCTTTCATGCCAATCACGATAATTCTCGGCCGTCTTAGCTAAGATCTTTTTAATGTTCTTATTGGCTGCTTCCACCGCTCCGTTCATCTGAGGACGATATGGAGAAGAGTTCAGATGCTTAATCTTGAATTTCTTGAACAAGTCGTCAATCATCTTGTTATTCAAATTCGAGCCATTGTCAGTGATTACGGCTTCAGGCGAACCATATCGAGCGATGATATCCCGCCAGATGAACTTCACTACATTCCGTGCTGTGACAGCCAAATATGACGTGGCCTCAATCCACTTGGAGAAATAATCAATGGCAACTAGGATAAATCGATGCCCATTAGATGCTTTGGGGTTGATTGGACCGATCACGTCAATGCCCCACATAGAGAATGGCCATGGCTCAGATAACTGATGCAACTCGTTTGAAGGAACATTGATCTTGTCACCATGAATTTGACACTTATGACAACTCCGAACATGCTGAATGCAATCGCTTTCTAAGGTGAGCCAGTAATAACCTAACCTCATGATTTTCCTGGCTAGCATGTGGCCGTTCATGTGTGGACCACAAATTCCTTCATGCACTTCTATCATCAAACGGACTGCTTCAGTAGAATCAATGCATCTTAGGAGGACCGAATCGAATGACCGCTTATAAAGATTGCCTCCGCTCAGAAAGAACTTCGAGGCTATCTTCTTTATGTACCTTTGGTCGGATGCGGTACTTTTCTCAGGAAACTCCTGCTTCTGGATATAAGTCTTGATATCATGGTACCATGGCTTACTATCAGGCTCTTCAGTGGTGGCCATACAGTAGGCCGGCTTCCTCAATATCTCTATCTTTAGTGGTTCAATTTCAAGCCCAACAGTGACTTGTAACATCGATGATAATGTAGCTAACGCATCAGCGAACCGATTGTGCGTCCTAGATAGATACTCAAAAGAAATATAATCAAATTCTTCTACTAACTCATCCAGATACTCATGATAAGGTAGCAGCTTAGCATCTCGCGTCTTCCATTCCCCAACGGTTTGAAGGATAATCAAAGCTGAATCTCCAAACACCTTGAGTTGGGTTACTCCTATCTCAATCGCAGCTTGCAGCCCAAGAATACATGCCTCATACTCAGCTATATTGTTGGTGCAAGGAAATACCAACTTTGCTGCTACAGGATAATGTTGACCACCTGGAGATATCAGAACCGCTCCAGTGCCTGACCCGGACAAGTTTACGGCTCCATCAAAATACATGGTCCAAGTATAGTCATCTATCGCCATGATTCGATCTTCAGGGCAGTAGGCATCTTCATTTTGTTCCGGATTCTCGGCCAGGGCATCAGCGATGGCCCGTCCTCTAACTGACTTCTGAGACAGGTATTGAACATCAAACTCAGAAATAAGAATCTGCCATTTGGCAAGCTTTCCAACCAAGGCCGGTTGGTTGAGCAAGTATTTGATAGGATCACACTCTGTCACCAAGAGCACCTGATAATGCAAGGTGTATTGTCGTAGCCTGTGTAACACCCAGACTAACGCCGCACATGTCTTTTCTGCTTCAGAATAATTCATCTCGGAAGCTGTAAATTTCTTACTCAGATAATAAATAGCTCGCTCTTTTCCATCTTCCTGACTTACCTGAGCTAGCATGGCACCCAAAGACTCGCTATGGATTGTGAGATATAGGGTCAGTGGTTGCCCCAGTGTGGGTGGAACCAGCACCGGTGGATTCATGAGGTGCTGCTTCAGCTTTTCAAATGCTTCCTCACATTCGTTATCCCATTTGACTAGCGCATTCTTTCTTAGTAACTTGAGAAATGGCTTGGCGGTCTCCGATAACTGAGAAATGAATCGAGCAATGTAATTCAATCTGCCCATGAGGCTTCGGACTTCCTTGACTGAAGTAGGCGGCTTGAGCTCACAGATAGCTTTCACCTTGGACGGGTCAATCTCGATGCCTTTACTACTGACAATGAATCCGAGCAACTTGCCCGAACTAGCACCGAAAACGCATTTGGCCGGGTTAAGCCGTAGCTTGAACTTCCGGAGTCTGTCGAACAACTTTGTTAAGGTCTCAACATGATCCTCTCCTCGTCGGGTCTTTGCAATCATATCATCGACATAGACCTCGATCTCATTATGCATCATATCATGAAACAAAGTGACCATAACCCGTTGGTAAGTTGCCCCGGCATTCTTAAGACCGAAGGGCATGACCTTGTAGTGGAATACGCCCCATGGGGTGGTAAACGCAGTCTTCAACTTGTCGTCTTCGTTCATCAGGATCTGGTTATAACCCGAGAAACCGTCCATGAATGAAAATAGCTCAAACTCCGCTGTACTATCTACAAGCACGTCAATGTGTGGGAGTGGAAAATTATCCTTGGGGCTGGCTTTGTTCAAGTCTCGATAGTCAACGCATACCCGAACTCGACCATCTTTCTTTAACACCGGGACTATGTTGGCGACCCACTCAGAGTATTGGGTAGTCTCAATGAATCCCACTTCAAGAAGCTTCATAACCTCCTCTTCGATCTTCTTTGCTAGCTCAGGTTTAGCCTTCCGTTGCCTCTGCTTTTTAGGCTTAACCAAAGGATCTGTTGGTAAACAATGTTCAACGATCGATCGATCAAGACCGGGCATATCTGCATAGGACCAGGCGAAAATATCTTGGTAGTCTCCCAGCAACTTTGTCAGTCGTACAGCCATTTCCTCAGGGAGATTTGCCCCGATTTTAACCTCTCTGGGGTTTTCTGTATCACCAAGGTTGATCGATACCGTTTCCTCAACGGTCAGCAATTTAGCTTTCTCATGCTGCTCGAGGTTCCGTCGTATTTCCTCGACATCAAGATCTGACTCATCTGAGTCCTCCAAATCGTTGGCATTACATATATCAGGATCCACCATACTTCCCTCCTCATGCTTGCCCCTGAAACATAAAGTGGCAGGGTCAGAAAAACAAAAGGGTTTAAAAATGCATGAGTCCTACAATTTTCGAAAATTATGTGCCTTTTCAAAGTTTTCCCTTTTTTTTTCTTTTTCTTTTTTTTTTTTGAAGACCGCGAGACAAGAATTCTTGACGAAGCCCAATCCTCAGTTCTTACCATGGACGACAATATTGTTCGATCGTTGGTTATCTTCATCGGATTGGTTTGGGGTACTTCGACGAGATTCAAAATGTGATAAAAACATATGTAATTTTATTGATATTAAATCAATAAATTACATCTTTTTTGGAAGGGGAAATCCTAATGTGTGACATGAATCGAAATGAAGAGTCCTATGAAAGCGATAAAATTTCCCACGCAGGGGAATGCGAAAACATAAAGATGTTACTCTGAATCTAATCCCTCCAGTGGATCATCAAATATGGCATTGACGGACGGCCTTGGGGGTCTGGGCACCATGTAGGGTTCCTCCTCAGGAGCTCCATCAACTTGCATAGGATCTTCAAGTATAGTTGCAATAGTCAGGTCATCGAACCAACTAGCCAGGTCAGGGACTCCATCATTTGCTTCGTCCTCATCTAGCGCCATCGGTTCGGATACTGACTGTTCACCACTCTGATTCTTTGGTGAGTCGGGGAATACAATCCCTAGGTCATCCTCAAACTGGCTCAGTTCATCATAACCTCCGACCACTCCAGCTGATCGAAAAGTCTCACCAATGGGTGGTGGTAAAGGGCTACGTTCAGGCTTGCTCCGACCTATCACATATCGTCTTCCGCGTCCAGGTTGGCCAGGCCCATGGTATCCCAGACCAGCTGTATGGGATTGTCCACTGACTTCAATCGGCGCGCGAATCCCTTGTCCATCTCGACCTAAACCAGTACCAGGTTCGAACCCACTACCAACCATCACCTTAGCCACCATAAGAGAAGCGTTTGATACCTCGGGAATTGGTAAAGGACTCTCCAGGGAAGCATGAATGGTGTGGACCAACTCGAAAGCGTGGTACGAGTCCTCTTCAGTATGAGCCGGCTCGACGTAAGGGATGGCCGTTTCATTAAAAATCCGGTGATCCTCCTCACCGTGAATGGTAACCAGCTTCTGTTCAACTACGAACTTAATCTTCTGGTGTAAACTAGATGGTACAGCACCTGCATTGTGGATCCAAGGACGGCCTAGCAACAAATTAAAAGCCGAGGGAATATCCAACACCTGGAACAAAACCTCGAACATTGAGGGTCCGATCTGAATTTCAAGATTAATTTACCCGATTACATTCTTTTTTACTCCATCGAACGCTCTAACTGAAGTCTTGGCCGCTTGCATTCTGGCCAGGTCGATGCCTAAACGATTCAAAGTAGCTAGCGGACATAGATTCAAGGCTGATCCGTTGTCAATAAGAACCCGAGCCACATGAGTCTGCTTATGCTTCACTGTGATGTGTAAGGCTTTGTTATGGCCTCGACCCTCAGCCGGGATTTCATCATCAGCAAATGCAACTTGATCCTTCAGAAGGATTGCCCCGACAAAATTCTCTAACCTGTCCTGTTCGATGTTCTCAGGCACATGAATCTGACCCAACACCTTCATTAGGGAGTTTTGGTGCTTCTCAGATGACTGAAGGAGTTCGAGTAAGGATACTTGGGCCGGCAACTTCCTTAACTGGTCGACAATACTGTACTCGCTTGCCTTGATCACAGCCAAAAACTCTTTCCCATCTTTCTCAGCAACTTGCTTAGCTGGATGGTCATCATTATGAGTACGCCCGGACCTTGTTACCAGATTCAACTCCAGATCATAAGACCATGGCACTGCTTTGTCACTTTCATAGGGAAAGGGTTGAGGTGAAGTGATCACAAAACTATCGGGTATGACAATCCCCAATTCGTCATCAGAGGCATCTTCCAGAGGAGGCATATCGGCCAACTCAGGGTCGGACTTTACCAGGCTAGCCACATCAACTTCCACTGGATCAATTTTCGGTTTCGACTCAACCTGAGACGTGGTCAAGGCTGCAAATTCTTGATCCCAGTTGATGATGATCTGAGACACGGTGGCCACCATCCCAGCTTGATTTGCACACACTATCATTCCGTCGTTCGTCAGACTAAAAAATTTCTCCTCCAATTGGCCCAACGGTACTACCTCTCCAGTCTGGTAATAACCTGCTCGAACGAGAGCATCGAAAATGTCGACGACCCGAACCTTGAAACCATCCGTCTTTCTTACCTCCGAGTCAAAAATAGCATTGACTTTGCATGAATGATTAGGCAACGGGTTATTTTGAACATTCGGCTGACTGTTGTTCTGAAAAGAAAATGCTCCAGATTCGAGCAAATCCTGAATACGATTTTTAAGTGCATAACATTCATCCGTACTATGCCCGGGTTCACCTCGGTGATAATCGCACTTCTTGGTCGGGTCGTACTTGGGAAAAGACGCATAGTTCGCCCGCATTGGCTCAGTTGTCAATAATTCCTTCTTGCGTAAGACGGCCAAGACCTGAGAGGGAGTACCCGGGAGTGGAGTATACTGTCGGTTATTACGACGGTTTGCCCGTTGGTTCTGCGAACCGAAGTTGGCTTGCTGCTGATTAGGGACTTGCATCTTGTGTGCTTGAGCCTGAGGCTTCTCCACATAAGTCATATTCACCTGCGGGGTTGGTTCTTTCTCTTTCTTTGCCTGGAATCGCCTCGCGTTAGAGCTGACCTCGCCGTACCACCCTTTCTTCAGGCCGATCTCGACCTCTTCACCCATCGCGATGAGGTGACTAAACGAAGTGGCCGCCGTCCCGAGGATGCGCGACCGCATTATTTGAGGTAGGGTAGAGACAAACAATCTCATGAGTTCTCGCTCAGGTGGCACCGGCTTTAACTGAGACGCGACATTTCTCCATCTGGTGGCGTACTGCTTAATTGTCTCACCCTTCTTCATTTCCGATTGTTCTAGATCCTCTCTGGTGGTGACAACATCCAAGTTAAAACTAAAATGCTTAACAAATGCGTTGGCTACTTTCTCCCAGTCCTCCATGCGGTAAATCTCGTGATCCGTATACCATCTCATGGCTGCTTCTTTTAAACTGGCCTGAAAAATCTGGACCATTAGAGGGCCATTGGCTACGTACTTGTTCATCCTAGCCTGGTACATCTGGACATGCTGAACTGGATTGGAAGTACCGTCATACTTCTCAAAATCGGGCATCTTGAATTTGTCAGGCACCTGGACCTTTGAATAAATAGACAGGTCAACGGGAACGATACTGTGTGTCCCCTCGACTTCTCGTAACCTTTGCTCCATCTGGACTATGATCTTCAAGGCCTCCTCGTTCATTCCCTCGACCACAGGGCTGGCCTGGGGTGTCGGGGTCGCAGGTGATGTGCTAGAGCCAGCACCGGCGAAAATAATGTCCTCCAGTGGTAGAGCATGAGTAGGGACGCAGTGTGGGATCTTGTCAGGATTGTCCACCGGAGGAGGTGGAGGAAGCACCACGGGTTGGGGGGCCGAGCTAGATGGCTGCAGCTTGGCTGCAAAATTAGCCATTACTCTTTCCATGGCTTGAGACATCATTCCCTCAAATCGCTCGTTCATTACGTCCATCTGCTCCTTGAGAGCCTCTTGGACTGCTGCATTGATATCGGCTCTATCTGCCATCTTCCTCGCTTTCAAACGAGTGTTATGAGGATGTGAAGAATCCGTGGTAAGTTACCTTCAAAAGACAAGGATCGAGATGAGTAAACCATTGAGAATAGCGAGCCGGTCCATGACGTCCTCTAGACCCAAAAAGAACTAAAGACACAACCAAAGGACTGACCCAGAACATTTGCCAGTTTCGTCGACTTTCACATTAATTCGTAGAGCGATCGAAACGAAAAAAAGAAAAAGAAAAAAAAAATTATGAGCACATGGTCGAGACATAGATGAATGGCTTTCATGTTTTGAGCCCTTGTAAGAAAAATGCCTGGAGCAATTCAGTTTAATACTTCTTTCCAAAAATGTTGGTCAGAAAACTGATTCGCCCAGTTTTTATGCTCGGTCAACTCAGATTGTGGAATCTTATAAAAATCGCACAACATCAAGAGGTCGATTAGGACAGGAAGCAAAACACCCATCAATTTAAAATTCTTACAAAATCCAACAATACTGGGAATAGTACTACAAAATGAAATTAGGAAACTAAAAACAAAGACCTCCAAACAGATGTACTAACAACCAAGAGATAGATTCAAGCCTCACTCGGCTTGATCTATATACATATGGGTACCAACGTCATCTCGAAACTGCCTATACTTCTTGGACATCCTTGAAGCTCGTTCCTCAGCTCTTTGGGCTCTCTTCTTGAGGCGCTTGATCTCGGCACGTTGGGTGATCTTCGCTGGAACCTGGGGGATCTTCGGTCGCATAGCTTCCGGAATCACGTGCTGCCTGATATATTCCTTCGAAGCATAGTAAGTCCTTTCTCTACCCTTCAGCTGCCTATCCGGTTGGTCCAGCTTAGTCGGCTGGCAATCCTTCCACACCGAACAGACAAATGCAATGGCTTCCTCATGGTCGATGCTACGATCAGAAAAATCAGTCAAGACGGGGTCTTTTAGTAATGCAGGTGGTAGCTGCTGTAAGATGCCATACTGTCGGGTTACTCTGGATGGATAGTACTCAATGGCCCCGGTGAAACCCATCAGGGGAATGGGCCCGAAACCTCGGCACGTAAGACGAGCTTCTCCAACTTGGAACCAATTAGCATGCCATATGAAACCCCTAACACTCGGATTTTTCATAAAAACCAGCCATTCTGAATAATGATAATCTGGTGCCTTTTCTTGATTTTCTTTAAAACTTAAGATTGGGTTATCCGAAGTACCATTCTCAGCTAATGTGAATAGCCTATCACATCTTTTTATATGGGAAAGGAACCAGATTTGCAATAATTCAGAAGATGCATATAAAACCTTTTCTTTTCCTTGTATGAATCTACTAAGAGACAAAAAGGTTTCAGCAAGCGCCGCAGAGACAATGTTTTTTCCAGAACAAAACTGTCGCACGACAGAGATCACTAGTGGATGAATAGCATTCCTCCGATAAGGAAAGATTATAAATCCAACAAATGTTAGCACAAAAATTTTGCCCATATCATATGAAGATTTAGAAGTTTCAAAACACTGTTTGAGGAATGAAAAAGGACAGCCACCATGATTTGCTTTCAAGATTTTTCTAATGATGTCTTTTTCCTTGTTTAAAAAATCTGCTAAGCTTGCAACGTGATCAAATTCAATTGGTGGATTAATCAAATCCAAATCCAAAGGTTTCCCTATAATCATGCCATATTCTTCCAAAGTCGGAGTGAGCTCATGCTTACCTATGACGAAAGTGGTAGTCTCGGGGCACCAGCAATGCGCCAATGCTTGAATAAGACCCGTTCGGACTCGTACTTCTAGCAAGGGAAGCAATTGACCAATCTTGGGTCGGACGAAACAACGGCCCGTTGCATCAAGTCTGTCGTACCATCGGATCAACTCTTCTTTAGGGGCGGTTATGATTTGAACGCCCGCCGTTCTTATAGCATCTTCTTTAGGGGCAGTTATGATCTGAACGCCAGCCGTACCCATAGTATATAGACCAAGACTGACAATTAACCTAATTCATGGACCGACCCGAACGAAAATTAAAAGAAGTAAATTACGAAATAAAGCAAGGAAAATATTTACTTTACACAGAAAATAATGTCAACCACATAAACACGCACATGAAAAGGTGAGAGTTGACATCTATAGGCTTACCAAGTGAAACCACGTAGGTGTGTAGATTGAAGCTAAGAGGTTGTAGCTTAACCATCCCACGTGATCCCGGCTAGTCGAGTAACGACCCACGATTCGAAGGTTACGAATCTATCTGTGTGGTTCACAGATGGGTAGCAAATCTCGACTTTGAAAGAAAATTCGGGACATAAGAAGTGCGACTCAAGTTACATGGTTGTAACTAGTGTTGCACGGACTTTCATAGCTAGGTGGGTTTAGCTAGATCATCCCTCCTTAGTACCATCCTAAGTTGTGCATGCCCAGGTCCGGCAGCGGGTTATTCGTGAGTGTGTGCAATGCGAACTTAATAATAACATGCACAACAGTTCATATCAAAACACCGCTTCAATAATATACAGGAATTAAATTCCAAACTCCAAAGTCTGCAAAACAAGGGGTTAGCCACAACACTCCTCCCCTTATAACTCCTGTCTGCAAAAACATTTAACACCTAAAAAATTAGAGTCCAATCAAAGTTGCCAAACCAGAAATTTTTTTAAATTTTTTTTTAGGCCTAAGTCCACTTATGTTTTCTAGTCCCCAGCGGAGTCGCCAAGCTGTCGCGACCTAAAAATCAGGCGTTTCAGGTTAATGGATTATTAGGTTAATTAAATTAACTAACCTAACCTAGACTCTCCCAAGTCCTACCAAATCACAACTTAAGGTTCAAATAATTAATATGCAAAAGATTTTCAAGTTGGAGTCGCCACTAATCATTTTACGGCAGGCTGATTAGACACCTAAATAAAGTATCGGGAGAAATACTTTATTCCTACGAACCAGAGATTCATTGAGTTCGGGGACTTGGTTACACTAATATTTCTATTAATGCCCTTTCGGTACCCATTTCATGAAAATTATTTGAGTTGGCAACTTTCGAGTATTTTGATTTAAAACTCCAAAGGTGTAAATATTTTTTGGTTTTATTTTATTTTATTTTAGGCAACAAATCAAAACACATCCAAATATAATGCATGGTCCTCTTGAAAATATTTTCCGATTCGAATTAGATGACGAGTTGGATCGAGGAATCAAATCTAATGGTTAAGATTAGATATCTCGATCCCCGCGCCATCGAAACAAATCTCAGGGTCGAGATTAGTCCGAATTTGCACGTTGTCGGTAGGGAATGACCCCTTAATTCGAACGGTTTTCTAATCTAGAAAATATGCAATATTTCAAATATATCAGAGATAACAAATCGATTTAAAACAGGAAACATGATATTCAAGAAAAACGGATAAAGATTTTTACCTTGTTGAATGTCCCTTTCCGGTGGTTCGAACAGATGGTCGAGATCGAGGTTTGAGATTAGACTCGATAGTGGTGCGGCTCCTCGTTGGCTAGACAACGGTGAGAACCCGAGAGGAATTCGGCACACGACCGTTTATTCAAAGGAGCTACTGATCTACTTGGGAAAACTTGAGGTAAAGAAGCACCAATTTGAGATGAATCCCGTGCGCAATCAGGCTAACACATTTGGGAGCTTCCCAATGCACTAGCATAACCACATCAATGTCAGAGAACCTGCAAAAATTCAGATCAAATGTTTACTGGACTGAAGGCACCGAACAGTAACGTTGGTGGGGAGGAGTGGTTCTTTAGAAATCTGTTGGTTTCGCCTAAGGTTTCTGCACGGGACTCAACAAGGTCGCTGCCAAAGGTTACGTCAGGCTCGTGACTTCCCGGCTGACTTAGGCTCAAACGACAGGATTCGCAGGACCTTGTTCACCGAGGAAAAACTGCAGAAAACCGCACTGGGACAGCAAGGAAAATGGGCTGAATCGGCAACAATTCACCCGAGTTCGAACAGAAGTGGATCAGTTCGGAACGGCAAATCCAAACAGTGGCTCGGGCTGGGGTCCAACGGCAGCGAACAAGAACCAAAAGATTGAGGAATCGACACCGAACGGTGGCAAATCTCAACCCCGAACAATGGCGGTGCAGGGCAACGGCAGTGATGGTGCCGAGTTGGGAAAATTCTCGGGCTCTATTTCTCTCGTCACTCTCCCTTTGGACGTAGCTTCTCACTTTTTTTTTCAGAATCTTTTCTCAATGGCCTCCCTGTGAATGAAAGTCGTTCGCCTTTTATAACAAAAGTCTCTCATATCTCTTTGGAAATTCTGGATTCGTGGGAGATGATTGGTGATACTTAATGGATTATTGTTCTTGCTTTGCAATCTTTTTTCCTTGAACGTGTCCATGTTCATTCATCATCAGCCAGCTCGTTCAATGTGCATTGATCTCGCGCCAAAATTCCAGTGATTCCTCCTAATCATATCCGTGTTCTTGCCTTTCTACAGGACGCTGATTGGTGTCCGAAATTGTTGATTGGATATTCCTTATCCATATGCCTTTTACGTGCCCAAGATTATCATTCAGCTTCAATCCTGTTCAAGTCTTCCACAATTGTTTTCCTTTCTTTCTTTTTTTTTCTTTTCATTTTTCTTTCTTATCTGACCACAAGATCTGCTCCAGCACACATTTGACAGCCCACGGTTTCCTTCTCCATTCACGCGTCTTTCAATTCCTTGATTGAGAAAGATACTCCAAATATGCCGAATATAATTTGCTTGGTGCCAGAAAATCATGCCTCAATTCCTTCCTCTTAATGCTGATTGAATTTCGCTCAATTTTTGGCCTGGTGCATTGCTTTTGTCATTTAACGAATGAGGAAATCCACTCTCAGAATCATGGCTGATCTCATTCATTTCCGTGCTGGAGAAGATTGGGCCTTAAATTTTTGCACAATTCCCTTTATTTCCACTTTTGACCGTGAAAATATTCTCCCCACACACAATCCAGCCATGTCCTTTTCATGACCTAGATGATAAAATACGGACTATGGTTAATACAAGCAAAAACTCAATGTGATTCTCGACTTAGACCGATTTTCAATTTACTAAGTCTTAGAAATCACACATTTAAGTCCGTCCACCGTTGGTCCAAAGAAAATGCAATGCATGACTCGAATTTTTTTTAATATGAATGCTAGATTATTTTTTGTAGGAATTAAAATTTAACTCCTAATTTTTATGCAGAATAATTAAATGACTAAAAAGGATAGTCAAAATTTAGGTGTCAACACACACACATTTAAGTTTAAAAGATAATAAAATCCAATGTAGAAAAACACTAGATGCATCTTATTTCATATAAGTCTAAAGTTGATAGTTTATTTGAATAAATTATTTTTCAAGTTTAAGTGAAATCGAAAATCATAGCGTTCTTTACTTTCAAAAAAGTTGCTTATCATAACAACATCAATATAAGTAAATGCTCTAACTTGGATATTATAAAAAACGAGAATAATTTTGTTAAGTTTGAGTAATATTTTTATATTCTATGTAGTTCTATTTTTTATTTAAAAGTCCATTATCTTGCAAATACGTGTTTCCTTATAAATTGGTACATATACGGGTTCCCTTATAAATATGTAAATGTACACAATACATATCATAGAGTGTAGATAACTTCATAATTTTGTAATGATGAATATATATTTAGTCTTCTCTCGATACATGAAAGATCATGTTAATTTGATTAGAGCGTGTTAATTAAAAGATATTGCATTACATCAAGTTTGCCTTTCCAATATATTGAGTTTGCCTTGCCAAACAGCTCCAGAGGAGTAATTTTACTCTTTTCTTATAAAGCAAGAATGCATATATGCAGAAACTAGATCAAGGTCTGCATAAAAGCCCGAATCGTGCGGAACCGAGTCGATAAGCAGCACCCGGAGATATATCATGTCTCAACACCCCCTCTAGCGCGCATAGAATTCTCGAAGAGTCGGTGACCAACTATTCTCTCACATCTAAAAACAATCCGGATCTCACATGCGTAACAATAAACTCAAAAATGCCATCCAGAAGTACTAGTAGGGGTAGAATGATCATGAACTTTTTAATCATACCTACCCGATCACGATACGAGTATGCATTCCAAGTAAGTTTCGATATAACAGAAGATATGTGCTTCCCTTTTAAAGTACATGCTTCGAATTAGCAAAAAAGTAAACAAAATCTGTATCTAGACTTGCTTAGAAAAACAACTGCCGAAAGTTAAGGGGAAAGTTACCAAAAAAAATTTCTAAACCTATTATAATTGTGTCAATTCAGTCCAAATTTGAATAGTGGGTCTTGAAATTTCTAAAAATTTCTAAACCTATTTAAATATCTCATATTTTGGAAATACCAACAAAGATAAAGTTCGTGGGTCTTAAATTTTTGTACTACAACTTTGATAATATATACCTACAAAATTCAAATATTTGACTTTAAACTTGAATAAATATATACATACATTTAAATGATACTTAATGACGTAGTTTGTTTTTGAAAAATAATACAAAAGTGAATTTAAGGGAAGCCATATTATTTAAAATATTTCCCCTAGTATAAATATATTACCTATAATTGGAAACTGTAACTTATATTATTTGATTAAATCTCACTCACAAAAAAATAAGTAGCGGTCATTTAAAATACTTAAATTTAGGACTTCAAACATAGCCTGTTTCTTTACATCTGTCTTACTTAATTAAAAAATTCGTTTAGATTGATAGTATAGATTATTCGTGTAATCGAATAGTTTCATTTAACTAAAAATTTTAGAGGTCAAATTAGTTACAAAATACTTAAAACAGAAAAACGTATAGAATTCAAATCTCGCTCTAAATATATGTGTTATCGATAAACCTATTATTGCTAACTTAAGTATAATCGATTTTCTCCGCGTAATTTTGATATATTCCAGTAGAAAGATTACGCTGAATAACCTTCAAACATGTCAATGACACCCATCGAAACCGCAGACTGCAAGCCAGTTGGGGCATTACTGCATCTATTTTCGATTGACGACCGGCTGACTCTTCTGTTTTGCTGGTCCTTGTCCTTTTGGCTGTATGTTTTGGCCCTTCTTAATTGTATATATTTTGCTATTCCCGAACCGCCCTTGCACTTGTAGTGACACGTTGTGGTGTGCGGTCGGGGTTCGTCTTGTAATCCGTGCTTTTTTTTTCAATATAATTCTTAACTTACCAAAAAAAAAAAAAGATTACGCTGAATAAATAATCTAATTTATAACACAGGTTCATGAAATCACGCTGAATAAATAATCTAATTTGTTTTGTTGCTTCTCGCTTCCCCCTTCCACCCCCCCCTGTCTACGTGCAAACCATGGCTAGCCCTGAAGCAGAGATGCTCGTGCAGGATCTTTGCCTTGTTATCGAGGGGATACAAACGGTTGAGCGGTGGGCGTAGGACTGGATTTTGCAGTTCAATCATGCGTCCGAAAACGGAGATGATCATGGCGGATCATTGCCATGTAAGTCCCACTCACGCCTCCTGAAATGAAGATGATAACTTGGGATCCTCGCCTTGTAACCAGACCACGAATGCTTCCGCCGTATCTCGTGATAGCATTGTACTGTTCACTGCTCGCCCTTCTTTTCGCCTGCCTTGATCACATTGCAGGTTCCTCTCTTCCTCTTTTTTCCCCTGCTGTATCTCGATCGGATGGTCGCCTTTATCTGTCATCTATGTCACATGCTATAACTGCATTCCAATGCCTTTTTCCCTCCTCCTCCTCCTCTTCCTCCTCCTTTTGAGCAGCTAAAGCTCACTCTTGCATTTACGAGGTGGTCGGGATCAATAAATGGAGTCCAAGTTCCAATCTCCACACACACATCCACAAGTCCACTTTTACCCTCTAAAAGTCATGCTAATGAAGAGAAAAATGGTAAATCTGATTTCTTTGATTATAGACTCTCTTTTGGATGGTATTTTCGTCTATCTATTTTCCAAATGGAGATTCTGGATAAGCTTTCATGATAAAAGGAAATATTTTTCATGGGAAGAAAATGATTAATTTTCATTTGTTTAGTGGTTCGGCAAAAGCGATTTCCTTCTTGCCAGAAGCGGGAGTCGTTTTTCTCCGATCTAAGCTTGTTGTTTTCGGTCCATGAAAAATATTTTTTTGTAGATCGATTAGCTTTTCGTCATCCAAACATAGGAAAGTCGGAAAACAATTTCCCAATAACAATTTTCGTTTAAACAAACTAACCCTAATAAGATTATTGGACTTCTCACACTCTTGCGCTTAAGCCCTTATCCTATCATGGGGAAAATTATTCAAAAAGTCCTAAACATATTGCATTTTGGTTTATTTAGTCATAAACTTTTTAATTATGTCAATTGAGCCCTTAACATTTTCACATTTTGTCAATTGAGTCCATCCATCATCGATAGTGCCATGTGAAGGCCGACGCTAACGTTGACATTTTTAATTTTTTTTTAATTTTTTTAGTACTTTTTTTAGTACTTTTTTTGTTCTTTCTTTTCATTTTTTCTGCTATCAAGTTCGGCCAACGCCAGCCACAAGCGAGGGCCAGCAACCCTTGTCGGCCACTGGGCGAGAGCCGTGATCCTCGCCTGTACCTTTGCCTATGATTGGCGAGGGCTTCACAGCCCTCGCGAGGTCTGGGCGAGGGTTGGCTAGCGACCCTCACCGGGCTTGGAAAAGAAAGAGGAAGAGATTGAAAGAAAGAAAAAAGAAAAGAAAATGAAAAAGAATAGAATATAAAAAAATTTAGAAATTTTTTAAAAAATAGAATAAATGACTACGCCAGCGCCAGCTGTGCCACGATGGATGACCGGTGTACAAGTCAAGGATTTCCGGGTAAAATTGGCCGGATGAACTCACAATTGGCAAAACATAAAAATGTTTAGTATTGAATTGGCTAAAACGCAATAGGTATAAGATTTTTTGGACAATTTTCTCTCCTACTGTGTATATGACATGTTGTGAGGAAATCTACCACAAAAATCTTGGCTTAAATTTGATGTTAGATAACATAGCAAATTCCCTCCTTCTGTATTCCTTCTTGCAGTTGCAGGATGGTTGTGCGATTTCGACAAAAAAAAGAAAAGAAGAAGGATGGTTGTGCGAAACCCGGTAGACATAAATCCTAGGCATCATTGCGTTCATGGGTTTCTTCGCCAAACTTCATAGGAGCAAAACCGCGCTCAATGCGCTTCAACTTCGATCCTCGGTCCGTAGATTACTATGAATATCAGCCCAAGACATAAAACTATATGCCTAGGCATATTTGGACAAAAACCTAATAATGTTTTGTATAGGACGTGTAGCGAGGGAACTACCACAAAAAAAAAAAAAAAATCTCAGCTTCAAATCGAACTAGATAGCATAGCATTTAGAATATTCTTTGACAAGATATTCTTCCTTTCGACGACTCCGTTGCGATACCGATCTTTGAGTCAAATTGTTTTTCATGTGCTAAAAATGGATTTAATTATTTAAAGTTGCCAAAAAGGAATTTTTTTTTTTTATCGAAGTAAAATATGTTTTCATGTGCCCTTGGCCGAATTGCATTGCGGTGGAGGAACGGCTTTTTATTTCACGTAATGAGGAGCGGTTTGTTCGACCAAAAAAATAAAATAAAATTTGAGGAGCTAGAAGAACAAACATAAACCCTCACTTTCATTCTTCTTTTTTTCCAAATGCTATTGAGGATTAGAGAAGGAATGTGAAACTGCAAAGGAAAGTGAAAATGACTACAAGTGCTTTACTTAAGTGTTAATGGCAAGAGGGTGTCTTTGTCACTCGAAGAAAATAAATTGTCTGAAAATAACGTACATGCTAGTAAGAATGACAAGTGCTAACATCAAAAGTTGGGACGAGAAATTAAAGTACATCATTCATAGTCATCATGGTTTTTTTTTTTCTTCTTCTTCTTCGTCGTCGTCAACATGTGTTCGTTTGAATTATTTTTGCTAACCGTAGATGCTTCATTTATCTTCTCTGTTATATTAGACCCTCTTTGTTATTTTCCGGCTAATCTTTTCGGAAAATTTTCCCTGATTTTCTTCTAAAAATTTGTCAAGCTAGCAACAAAAAGTTTTAGCTCAACAAAAATATTTAGGGCGTGTTTGATAGCGTTTCTATTTATCTGATTCTGTTCCCCAGAACAAAAAAGAATCAGAAACATGTTTGGTAACGCAAATGACTCTGATTCTAATTCTGATTCTGCTCCCGGGAACACTTTTGGACCAATTTTGAGAAACAAAAAAAAGTTGCTTCTCGAGAAAAAGAACACTTTTGAGAATAAAAAAGGCAACGATAGTCTTCTTTCACTTTTGTCGGGCGCCTTCGAGGCGTGGGCCGAGTCAACCCAACCCGGTCCGGATAATTTTTTTAAATAAAAATTTCAGAAAATTAATAAAAAAAATAAAAAAATGATTAAAAAATTCAAAAAATGGAAAATTCATAAAAATTCTAAAAAAATTGGAAAAAAAATCAGAAAAATTTCCAAAATTTCCAAAAAAAAAAAAAACTCAAAAATTAGGAGATGGGTCATTTTAACTGGCCAATCCTATTTTTGACGATTTTTTCTTTCGATTTCTCCCAAATGACGATTTTGCCCCCTCATGGGCAGATCGTCCCGAAAATTCCCAAAAAATCTCAAAAAGTAGGAAATAGGTCCATTCAACTAGCCAATCCTATTTTTGGTGATTTTGCCTTCCGATTTTTCCTAAACCCTGCCTGATTTGTTGCTGGTGTACCATGCTACATCAGTGACCATCCGCATCTAAAGCATCCCTATTTTGGCCAAAAAGATGTCATGATGCAAGAGGATCGCAACTGTGGGGTTTGAGGAAAGTCATCAAATGTGATTATGTAATTATTTGATTTAGATGACAAATTGAGAAGAGAAATTATTTCCCAGAACAGAAATTTTGTGCAGTTACCAAACGCATTCTGATTCTCTAAAACTCATCCAGGGAACATAATCAAAAAAATTGATTCTAATCAGAATCATTTTTTTGGAACAGAAACGTTACCAAACAGGCCCTTAGTGATTTTCTCTCCCACACAATATAAATATATATTTCGACCAAAAAATAAATAAAAAATATAGGCATAATTCCCTAAAAAACCCCTAACTTTAGATCCAGTCCCAAAATTTCCCCAAACTTTTTTATCTCAGAAAAAACCCTCAACTTTATGTCAAGTCCCAAATCTACCCTGAACTTTTTTTTGTCTAAAAAAAAACCCCTAACTTTTATTCTAGTCCCAAATCTGCCTTGAATTTTTTTTTTCTTTCAGAAAATATCCTAAACTTTAGGTTCATTTCCAAATCTACCCTGAACTTTGTTTTTTCTAAGAGAAAATTTACCAATTTCTACTCTAATCTCAAATATACCCCAATTAGCCCTATGTTCAAAAATCGTCGTTAGTCATCCTTAACTTTAATATCTGAGAACGGTTTCATTTTAGAGAAATTCAACAATTTTTATTGGGGTGAATTTGTTATTCATGTGGAAATGCCACGTTGGTTCGTACATATTGCTTCATTACTTTGCCGATGTGAATTTTTTATAGACATGGAAATGCCACGTCAAGTTAGAACTGGACTACAGGATAAATTTGAGAATAAATTGAAATTTTGTGAATTGGTTTAGACAAATCTGGGCAGATTTGGGGCTGGACCTAAAGTTTGGGGCAGATTTAGGATTGGACCTAAAGTTTGAGGTTTTTTTCTGAGACAAAAAAAAAGTTCGGGGCAGATTTGGGATTGGACCGAAAGTTGAAGATTTTTTCCGAAATAAAAAAAATTGAGGTAGATTTGGGACTGAACGTAAAGTTGAGGGTTTTTTTTTTTTAGAGAATTATGCCAATATATATATATATATATATATATAATCAGACTGAATCGTACCAGGCCACAACCACTCCACTGTGATTATCCCGTACAACCATCGAAACCGCAAAGAAAACGACAAAAAATGTACGATTTCTGATTCTTCTCAGCTCGTTTTTCTACCTTGCGCTACGAGCCAAAGCTAAAAAAGAGTCTCCTTTTTTCTTCTTCTTCCTCATCCTCTCCATCTTCTTCTTCTTCTTCTTCTTGATTCCTTCTTGCAGTTGCAGGATCGTCGTGCAAAACCCCGGTAGACACGAATCCGAGGTATCATTGCCGTCATGGGTTTCTTCTCCAAACTCGAAAGGAGCAAAAGCTTGCTCAATGCAGCTCCGAGCTCTCTACGACAGGGGTCGTGGTTTTTCACTCGCTGCGGCAGACCTCGCGCATCGCCATCATCGTCGGCACAGCTGTCGTCCTTCATTTATAGATATCATCAAATGAAGATTCCTGGACCGCAACCATTTCGGGCTGGGAGGACCAGGTCGGTCGCCGAACGTGTCGTCCAGGCGATACAGCGCGAACAAGTTAGCGTCGAGGAGAAAACAAAGCTTGATCAGTTCAGTCTTTGGTCTTTTGGAATCTCGGATGTTGGAGTTTCAAGGTCATGTAAGATGCAGGTCCGACGAAATTTATGATCGCGGACCAGCTTCTTGGACAGTGCGTCTAGAGGGACCTGGTTGGCGGGCCTCGGTGTTGGATTGCCCCGATTTATCTGCCGGCGGGAAGATTGCTGTGTCCCCAGAATCACTCAACTTTCGCAAGACGGATGCCGAAACAGCAGCTGTCACCGCACATGAGGTAATACTTGATCATCTCGGGGTAATGCCGGAGTTTGTATTCTAGAACAATACAATGGAGATTGAATGTGATCATATCCAGCTGAATTTTGTGGATGAAACTGTGCCTTTTCTACCTTGATCAGCTTGGACATACCGTGGCGAGCCATGAAGCAGAGATGCTCGTATGGGATCTTTGCCTTGTAATCCAGTACATTCGCCTTACTGAGAAGCGTTGGTGGACTGGATTTTTCAGTTCAATGTTTCCTAAAGTAAAGATGATCATGAAGGACCATTGCCTTGTGATCGGAGTACCGATACCTCCGCCGTGTGTCGTGACCGGAGTGTTCCGTTTAGCGGCCGCCATTTTAATCGCGTCCCTATACCGAGTAGTCTCTATCCCATTGAAGGTTCCTCTCTCCTCTTTTTTCCTCTGCTATCATTATGCAGCATTCTGCGATTCCTAAGTAACTGGTCCTTGTGGTTTGTCAGAGTAAGTATTGGTCGGAGACAGGTCTTACATAGGATGTTTTCTGGGTGGTGATTGTCTTTCGCCAAGGCTATATAGTATTGCAGTGTAGCTGACTGTTTGTCTGTAGGGAGGAGGAGGTTGAAGGAGATCACACCGGTCCGCGGTCAATGGCCTCCGCCGGGTACGATCCTCGAGTTGCACCAGCACGGCACGAGAAGCTAGGGCCGGTAGAATCAAATGCTGCGTGTTGTTGTCGTCTCCGGCAGAGGCCACGAGAGAAGCTCTCATTTTGCGATGGAAGGCTACCATAGTTGGAGAGTAGAAAGTTTTAGAGGACTTAGTCATAATTTCATGGTTGTCCAAATCTTATCTGGGGTTTGCTTGTGTGTTGCATCTTGCTTTCTTGAACCAGTTAAAGCCTTGACAGCAAAGTTTGAATTTGAACCAGCTAACTCCTCGGTCGGATGATAGCCTTTATCTGTCAACCATGTCACCATGATGCTATAACCAATCCTAGATAATGGAATGCGTAAAATGCATTCAAATTAGCATCTATCCACATGAAATTCAAAGTGGATTTGGTATTTATTTCAATCAAAGTATGTAGTGATCGAAATGTCAATTGTGGATATAAATCTTAATTTGAACAATAAGAAGACTCCTCCCATCCTCTCTAGGAATATGAGGTCTCTCTATTCATTTTGGAATGGACAAACGGACAATTTAAATTTGTGTAGTTGCCATCAAGAAGTTCTCAAAAATTAAAAGCCTTCAAAAGCATGAATCCGATCATTTTTGGTCATCAAGATTTTAGAACTAAATCTTCAAGACCTCACCAAATATTCGAGTCATTGAGACCTCGACCATCCTACATTTGAGAGCAAGCCTTCCCGTCCTTAATTCGTTTCTGGAAAAGGAATCGAATACATGCTATCTGATTCCAGTTCAAACCACTAAAGCCCTCGAATTGTGTTTATTTGAAGTACCGTAGATAGAGCCATCACGGCTCTAAAATTGCATTCGAAGAAGAGTTACAATTCGTACTACTCGATAGGAGATCACACCACCTAAGTTCTTGAATTGCCTTTTAGTACTGTAGGAAAAAAATCAGATAGGATTCTTTATTTCACTTGGAAAATTGAGATTTCAACTACTAATTAGATTAATGCAAATTTGGTGCACCTTTTTTTGTGCACTATTATGTAATGGTGTAACTTTCTCGTGCCACAAAATCCCTTTAACGAAGAAAATAATAAAGTAAATTAAACACAAATAGAAAAGTTAAAACAAAGAGCACTGCTTACCCAAAAAAAAAAAAAAGTGGAACGAAGTAAACATATATGTTCTTTATATGCAAATAATTGCTATTTTAAATAATAACTCAATTTATTCAGATAATTCAACACAACACATGAAGAAATCTACATAGAATAAAGAAATTCATTGAATTTAATAGTTTATAAATATGGAAGGAACAAAGTTCATGAGCTTTCATTTTAGCAATACAACATTTATTTTTTTAATCTAAAATCCGAATACTTTATTTTTTTTTTGTCGAAGACTGATTTTATTTTAAAATTAAAAAATAGATAAAGAATAAAATATCTCTAAACATATTGACTGTAGCTTACATTTTAAAATTTAAATAGTAAAACCGAATTGAAACCTTATAATAGAAAATTAAACATAAGTAGAACAAACTAAAAGCATATGCAATTTAGTTTGTTACTTGCTTTATTTAACTAATTATATTTAGTGCAAACAAAAATTAATTAATAAAAGGTAGACCTACTTTCACACCTTCAATGGCTGCATAAACTACTTTCCCTATTCATATTCCCCCAAAAAGATATAAAAAATGACCACTAATCCAAGACCAAAATAATATTCGGAGGACTCTTTTAACCAAACAAAAAATATGGAATTGTCAGCAAAGTTGTTTCTTTTTTTCTTTTCTGAAAATCCAAAGAATTCTACTTACTACCCTATAGGGATTTCTCCTACTACTATATTCCCTATTTGTAGGTCATTTTTGGCACGCGGGAAGGGCTCGTGCGGCTGCAGCAGGTCATGGAATAGATGAAATAAATCAAAAAATATATTTTTGTTCAAGAATGAAATATTATCACTAATATTTTATTACCTAATTAAATTTACTATTATATCATCTATATAAAAATTCGAAATAGAATCTAACGAAATAGAATAAATAGAATCGAACTAAATCGAAATACTAAATAGAATATAGAATAATCGGATTAGAATCTTATTCTACATTATAGAAAATAGAAATTCTAATCGTTAGAATTTAGAATAGTCAATTTTGACTACTAATTCAAATTAAAATACAATATGTATTTCTAACCGATATTAATAGTTATTAGTTATATATAATAAACATATATTTATCTAAACTAATTAATCTTTTTATATAGTTTATAGAATTCTAAATAATTTGAATTATGTTCTATTTCTAAATTGTCTACGAACAATGAAGTTATAAGTAATGCAACTATGAATTTCATGGAGAGTTCGATCCTGGCTCAGAATGAACACTGGCGGCATGCTTAACACAAGCAGTAAGTTAGAGGGAAAATTTTAAAAAAGGGCCCGAAGTGCTCTCATTTTCTCAAAAAAGGGCTTGAAGTGAATCTTATTTCAAATAAGGGCCTGAAGTGCTTAAATTGTTTCAAATAAGGGCCTAAAGTGTTTAAATTATTTCAAAAAAGGGCATGGCCAAAGGACATTTTAGCCTTTACTTTTTTGAATTTTTTTCTTTTTCTGTTTTTGTTTTTGCCTTTTCTTTTCTTTTTCTTTTTTCTTCCCCTCCCCTCCCTAGGCCATGGTCGACTTCAGGCAACGGAGTTCGTAGTGGTGTTCGGTGCTCACAGCGGTGGACTCGACGTGGCCGGAGTTGGTGCATACCAGTTGCCGCACTCGACGATGACCCTGACTTTCAGCCGGAATGTGGGAAGTAAGCAAGAAACTGGAGCTCGGATTTGGACAGAACCTGCAGAACGAACACGACCGCAAACAGTAGCTCCTTTTTCTTTTCTTCTTTTCTTTTTTTGGTTTTTTCCCTTAATTTCGCCGGCCGGCCAAGCCACCGGCGAGGGTTGGGCAGCCTCGTCTGGGGTCGTTGAGGCGAGGCCGCCTTCGACGGCCATCGCCAGGCGAGCCCTCGCTCAGATCTGGCGTGGGCTTGCCTCGCGGCCATCGAGAACGCCTCATTTTTGCGTGAATTCAAATGAAAATCAAGTGAATTAGGAGATTCAGATGAGGCTTCTCGAAATCGAGTCGATTCAAAGGTTCAATTCGTCAAAATCAAAGCGTTCGTGAGAGGAATTGCAGGTAAAGCCAAGGAATTCGTCGAAGAAGATGACGAGGAGGAGGAGGATAGATAATGTTTGTGTCTGAAGGATGAAGTATTCGACTTTCTAGCGCTGAGTAAGATGGTGAAGATCGAGAGGCGGAGAGCGATCGCGGCGTCCATGGAGCTCGGGAAGGAGCGGATTGCGGCCGCGTCGACTGACCAAGCGATGTCCCTGATTCTACGGCTGTAGAGCAAGAAGAGCTCGACCGAGATGAGAGCCAATCAGGACCGCCGGCTGGCGGAGTAGAAGCAGCAGTACGACTGGGAAGTGATTGAGCCGCTCCGGTGGATGGCGACAAGCCACGAGTCGCGGAGGAGGGCGTTGGAAGGTCGATTGAGGTCGGGCAGGCAGAGGGTCAGTTGAGGATGCTTGCGGGTAGTGAGGGCTCGAGCGGCGTTGAAGGCGAGAGTTGTTCGGCGGTGGTTCAGAAAGAGCACTGACGATACAACTACGAGGAATGGAGATGGGGATGAGGAAGAAGAAGACGCTCAGGAAAAAACCAGAGGACAAAAGGCAAAAAAAGAAAGAAAAGAAGAAAAGGAAAACAAAAAATAAAAAAGTAAATGACAAAAATGTCTTTAATCAGGCCCTTATTTGAAACAAAGAGGGCATTCCAGGCCCTTATTTGAAACAAGGTCCACTTCAGGCCCTTAATTGAGAAAACGATGGTATTTCAGGCCCTTATTTGAAACAAAGATGACACTCCAGGCCCTTATTTGAAACAAGGTCCACTTCAGGTCCTTATTTGAGAAAATGATGGTACTTCAGGTTTTTATTTGAAATTTTTCCTAAGTTAGATAATCGATAATTATTGACGAAGAGTACCCTCGACAGAAGAGGCAAGTCACTAAATTATTTTTTATCTTTTAATTTTTAATTAATAGAGACAAGATTTGACTGTGTACAAAATCCAACCTTTATAGTCTGAACATGTAAATCCCTTTAGTGAAATTTGACTGTGTCATTTATGGTGCAACCAGTTCAGTTTAGGCTTGCAATAAGAAGGGGGAAAAGCGTGCTTCATCAATTTAGTTAAAATAATTTGCTCCTTTATCTAATTGAAATTTTAAGTTTACTTCTCAGCTTGCAAGAGGAGTAATTATCAAACAGATAAGTCTATGCAAGATGGTGGGTGTGTAGATGTTGTCATTAAATTCGTTTTACCAGAAGTTCTCTTCTTTTCAAGTTGCTAGTGCGAATTAGGCCACCAAAATATCCACTATTCTCTTGTGGATTTATTCTTGGATTTTTTCATTCTAAGTGAAATACCAAAATAGAAATGGACGAGATAAGTTGTTTAAGTTGCAACATCTTACATTTATAATGTTTTTAACCGATCATAGAACAAAATTGGAGAACGCACAGTGCATCGCTTGCTTTTTACATGAGGGCATTCAAGTCTAAGACAAGTTTTTTCAGTAAAAGAGTGGGGTATGCAGTAATTTGAAGAGTGAAAACGGCACCAGCCTAAAGAAATTCATTTAATTTGATATTTCGGAAATCATGGATAAAGACAAAGTTCGTGGGTTTTAATTTTTGCAATGCAACTTTACTATAATTTCATCTGCAATGCAAATAGTTTCAGTCTAAAATTTGAATCTTTAAAATGATATTTGAATGATGTAGTTTGCTTCGGAAAAAAATTTACAGTAATGAATTTAAGGAAATCCATTTAATCTAACGTATAATGCCCCATATTCAAATATATTACCTATAATATGAAAGTATAATTGATGTCATTTGATTAAATGTCAAATATCAGCCATTTAAAATAATTACGTTTAGGATTTCAAATATAACCTTTTAGTTTTTCTTAATGTAGATTATGTCATTTACACGAATAAATTTTGCTTAGACTTCACATCTTAAATCAAATTAGTCACAGAAAAATTTAATACAAAAATTAAAACATTCCAATTCCACTCTGGATATAATATAATACCGACCACTATATTGTTGTTAGCTTAAGCGTAACTGATTTTCTTCAAGTAATTTGATTTAGTCCAGTAAAAGAATCAAATTGAATAAGTAAGTTCACGTATTATGACAAAACGAATTGTATTAATACATTATAGCTTATTTATAACACGGTTCATGAAATTATTATGTTACTGTTAAACAAAGAAATAACTTCTCTTACTTTATAGTGCAAAAATATTAATTTTTTTTTTCATACTTGCAATAGAATTTCTAAACAAAAAATCGCATTGCAATTTAGTAAAAAAAGGAGCAATTATGTTTTTCCTAATTATATTTTTTACTTGTTGAACAAACACGTTTCAAATATAGTTTCCTTATTGAACACGAAAACATCGTTTGTATTTGTACTTGATGTGCTTAAAAAAAATATATAAAAATTATAGAGTGTTTTTTTTTCTGCCACATATAATATATTACATTTCACAAAGCACAATAGTTTTCTACAAAATCATAGATTAAACTATAAGAAATCTCATCTTGTCTCTTAGGTCGCATCTCGTATTAATGGATGAGTAATCTTTCAAAACTACGCAAATAGACATATGCTTGCAAAGCGCAAAATCAGTAACTAGTTATATAATGAGAGGAGACATTCCTATTTTCAAAGAGAAAGAACCCCAATATATCTTGACCTTCCTTAATCAATACTTTACTACCAACTCTACACATAATTTTCAATGACAAAAGTGTAAATCAACATAATCAAATATACAATTGGATAAAGGTCAAACAAATAATTTTTTTAGACAGCCAATTATCCTTTTTAATCATTTCACACAATCAAAGCCCACAGTGTCACCGTTTACAATAATAGTGAGATCATAATATTCTTTGAGAATTTCAAGTGCAATATATGCTTTTGCCAACAAAATTAAAAGACTGCATAGGTATAAGTTTTGGTTCACCACCAGATGAACACAAACAGCTATACACTTTTTTGTTAAGCAAGCACAAGAAGGGAATAAAAATTGATTAAGTGGAACAAACTAAATACATATTTTCTTTATACATAAACTATGATCTTGTAAATTATAACTTATTTAGCTCAAATAATTCAACACAATACTTGAAGAAATTTACACTGAACAGAGAGAATCATCTAATATAATATTTCTTAACTATGGGTAAGAACAAAGTTCATGAGCTTTAATTTTAGTAGTACCATTTTTTTTTAATCTACAATTCAAATGTTTGAGTCTAAAATTGAAAAAACAGATAAAGAGAAAGTATCTGTAAATATACTCTTACATGTTATAGCTAACTTTTAAAAATTAAAACAGTAAACTAAAATAATCCTCTTAATAGAAAAGTAAACAAAAGTAGAACAAACTAAACACCCATGCTATTTAATTTGAGACTTATTTTATCCAAATAATTAGATTCAGGGCATAAAGAAAATTATAGTGAATGACGAAATTCATTTAACCTGATAAAAATACCTACAAAGACAAAGTTCGTGGGTTTTTATTTTAGTAATACAACTTTTATACTATATATCTACAAAATTCAAAATATTAAACTTTAAACTTGATTAGATATATAGATACCTGCAAATGATACTTAAATGACGGAGTTTGTTTTTGAAAAAATAAAATAAAATAGTGAATTTAGGGGAATCCATTTTATTTAAAATATTGCCCCTTATTTAAATATATTGTTTATAATTTGAAACTGTAACTTATATTATTTGATTAAATCTCACTTACAAAAAATAAGTATCACTCATTTAAACTAATTAAATTTAGGACTTCAAACATAGCCTATTTCTTTACATTTGTCTTAATTAATTAAAAAATCCGTTTAGATTAAAAATTAATATTTTATAACTGCTAGTATAGATTGTTCCATTACACGGATAATTTCACTTAACTGAATATCTTAGGATCAAATTAGTTACAAAAAAATCAAATAGAAAAAAGTAAAAAGTTCAAATATCACTGTGTGTGTGTGTGTGTTATTGATATATTTATTATTGCTAACTAAAGTATAATTGATTTTCTTCGGGTAATTTGATAGAGTTGAGTAGAAAAATTACACTGAATAAATCAATCACTTAGTTTATAAGATAAAATAATTTTAATAAATCATATCTAATTTATAGCATAGTTCATGAACTTATTACTGATGGTACTGAACGAAATAAATAGCTCCCCTTACTCTAATATTACGACAATATTAATATTTATTTCTAAATTGCAATAAAATATCTAAACGAAAGTTTATATTGAAATATAGTTGGAAAAATATATCATTTTTGTTTTACTAATTGTTACCGTTGACTTTTTGGAAAAAAATTATAACAACATAACTTTCCTTACTGTACACTAAAAGAGCATTTGTATTTGTGGTTCATGTGCTCGGGAAACTTAATATCATGACGTTTTTTCTCTGCTACATATTAATCTTACACCTTCATAAAGTATGATACTCTTCTACGACACCTTAGAACAAATTATACGAAATATTATTTTTGTCTCTTTCATCTTATCTTATATTAATGGATTACTAATTGCTTTTGAATTATTTACATAGACATGCCCGCACTAAATGCGAACTAAGTAACTAGTTATATAATGAGAATAGACCTCCCCATTTTCAAAGAGAAATAACCCCTTTATATGTCGACCTTCGTTCAGCAACATATTAATAACACGCTATATATAATGGAAAAAGCGTAAATCAACGTAATCAAATATATAATTATATGTAGTTCAAATACATAATCAAGCTGCTATTTCCCTTGGCTCTGTCTCGTTTTGCTCGAGGCAGACAGATGTATTATAATGTCACCATTGAATGTCAATAATCATTTACAAGTAAATAATTTAATGTGTATTTATAGGAAAAATTACCAAAAAAGTACAAAACCTATTGCATTTGTGCCAATTCAGTTATTAACTTTTTAATTGTATCAATTTAGTCCTAAACCTTTTCACGATTTGTTAATATAGTCATTTTGGTCAATTTTGATAGGAAAAAAACTGACGTGGCAGTTTAGTCAGCATTAGACGTCCCATGTGGTGTACTAGCGGTGCCATGAACAATTGTTTCAATTATTTTTTCTGAATTTTTTCCTTTTTTTCTTTTTTTCTTTTTATGTTTTTTTTCTTCCTTTTCACCTGTGGACGGCCACCGGCGATGCCCAAAGAGGGTGGGGCGAGGGTCGGCCTCGCCTGATCTAGTGAGGGCCTGGGCAATCGCAACAAAGGAAAAAAAAGATAAGAGGAAAAAGAAAAAAAATAACTAATTTAAATTTTTTAAAAAATTAAAATTACAAAAAAAATTCACGTCAACGTTGATGGTGCCATATAGGACGAACGGCGTCCATGTCATCAATTTCGATCAAAATCGGCAAGATGGATTAAATTGGCAAACTATCAAAATGTTTAGGACTAGATTGGTCAAGTTATTATGTTTAGGAATAAATTGGCACAAGTACAATATGTTTATAAATTTTTTTGGTAATTTTTCCTTTATTTATAAGTAAAGTTATTTTGGCAAATAAATTTAAGATGGCTTTGGACTGAAGACTATATACATATATACATAATATGGAAAATGAGGTAGGTGAGTCAACACAGCAGACTGAGTCGTATAGAATCAATTTTGATGAATCATGGACAAATCGCAGACGCGACAAAACTGTACCGTTTCGGATTCTTCTCATCTTATTTTTTTCTACCCTTGCGCTACAAGCCAAAGCTAAAAAAGAGTCTCCTTTTTTATACATCTTCTTCCTCATCGTCTCCATCATCATCATCATCATCTTCTTCTTCTTCTTGATTCCTTCTTGCAGTTGCAGGATTGTTGTGCGAAACCCGGTAGACACCAATCCGAGGCATCACCGCGTCATGGGTTTCTTCTCCAACCTCCACAGGAGCAAAAGTTCGCTCAATGCGCTTCCCCGTTTCTCCAGGTCACGTCCCACGCCCGCAGCTCCAAGCTCACTACGACAGGGTTCGTCCCTTTTCGCTCGCTGCGGCCGACCAACCCTTCTCGGCGCCTCTCCTCGCGCATCGCCACCGTCATCATCACTACAACTACGTTCCTTGTTCGGATCGTCGTTTGCCAGCCACATATTGCCATCATTATTGGACACACTTGAGGTTGGGAGCACCCGGTCGATTGCCGAACGTGTTATCGTGGCGATAAGGCGCGGACAAGTTCGTGCCGCGACAAAACGGAAGCACGATCAGCACAGTGTCTCGAATGGACGGTGGTATACGATGCAGGTCCGGCGAAATTTAGATAGCGGATCACCTTCTTGGACCGTGCGTCTGGAGGGCCGTGGTTGGTGGGCCTCAGTGTTGGATTGTCCCGATTTATCAGGCGAGGTAGTACTTGATCATCTAGGAGAGACTGAATGTGATCATATACAGCTGAATTTTATGGATGAAATCATACCCAGATTTCCTTTTCTACCTTTGATCAGGTTGGGCATGCCATGGCTAGCCATGAAGCAGAGATGCTCGCACAAGATCTTTGCCTTGTAATCGACAGGATACATCCGCGCGGGGCTGGATTTTTCAGTTCAATCATGTGTCCTAAAGAAGAGATGATCATGCAGGATCATCGCCTTGTAACCAGACCAGGAAAGCTTCCGCTATATCTCGTGATAGCATTGCTCTGTTCACAGCTCGCAATTGTTTTCACCTGCGTTTACGACATTGCAGGTTCCTCTCTCTGTCTTTTATCCTCTGCTAGTATTATGCAGCATTCCGTGATTCCTATGTAATTGGTCGGAGACAGGTCTTTTATGGACGGGGTCTCGATCCAACTCAAATCAGTGTAGCTTCCTGACTACAGTTGATAGTTATATAGGATGTTTTCTGGTGATGATTGTGATTCTGAAATGAGGTTGAAGCAGATTAAAACTGAGTATGTTAGGTTATTTAATGTTTACGGACCGCTCATGCGGGCCAAGTCCATAACCTTTGTGCAGCCCATGGAGAAGAGAGTTCCCTTTTAATAAAAGGAAACGTCGTCTTCCATAATAAAATGACAACAGTTCTCCCCAGAGAAGATGTACGGCGTTCTCCCCACTCACTGATTCTCTCGACGAACTCTTCGCCTACGAAGCGTTTCCGGAGATTGCAAAGGCGACATTTAGTCCGTGAACAATAAGGTACGCTCCGAATTCCGTGACGTACTCTTCGATCGGTGTTTCAACTACCTTAGGCATGTTCTTCCGCTGCGATTTCTTAGGAATTAGTTTCCTTCAATGGTATCAGAGCATAGGGTTGTTGATTCTTGATTGCATGATATTGTTTGCATTGAATTTCTTCGTCGAATATGAAAACGGGGCCGGAATTCCTAAGAAATCGCAGCGGAAGAATATGCCCAGGATAGTTGAAACACCGATCGACGAGTGCTTCATGGAATTCGGAGCGTACCTTATTGTTCACGGACTAAATGTCGCCTTTGCAATCTCCGGGACGGATCCGGGAATGCTTCGTAGGAGGAGAGTTCGTCGAGAGAATTAGTGAGCGGGGAGAACGTCGTATATTTTCTCTAGGGAGAACTGTCGTCATACTATTATGGAAAACTACGTTTCCTTTTATTAAAAGGGAACTCTCTTCTCCATGGGCTGCACAAAGGTTATGGGCTTGGCCCACATGGGCGGTCCGTAAACATTAAATAACCCAGCATCTCCCACTCGCCCATGATGGGCTAAACCATAACTCTCTCCTCTTTGCAAAGTTCATACTGACAAATAGTCTATGTGACCAGCACACTCGGAGAGCTCGTTGCTATATATCTGTTAGGAGTATATAGCTGCTCAAATTAGGCATGACTATATAGAGTAGATCCACTATGCAGCACCCTAGATCAATCATTCACATTTACATCTCTCTTGATCTCTTTAAAACATATATTGTATTCACAATTATGATTAAGTTCAAAAACAATCATAATTGACCGTTCAGAGAGTACCAACTATAATGTGAGTTAAAGATATATCGATCTTCCCATTCTCTTAAACCTCTTGATTTCAGTTCAGCTCATTTTTCTAGAAATGTCCCATTAAACCAAATCATCCATGATCATTGGCAACACTCTAAGATAGCAAACACCGAAAGGAAACCTTGAGAATAAGTAAGAGTTGTTAGGGCACTAATTGAGGAACTCTTATTCTCAAGAGTCTCACACGGCTTAAAAAATTGAGATCAAAACTTTTGCCAACTCTTATTGGTCGAATAATGCATACGTAATATGAAATACGTATTACGGTATTCTCTCCTTCCCTATGGAGCGTATGTCTTTACAAATAATACCGTATAGATGATAGTACAGACATATCCAATGTCTAACTTGAGTTCATAAATCTACCCCTTTTAAAAAAAAAATTCTTTCAGAACTCGTATTTGGCATTTAAGACAGGTAAGGTGAAATGTGCGGGTAACTTCACCTCCGGACATAATAAACATTATGACCTCATCTTAACACTTAGTTAAGGCGGCATTAGTATTTTAAGCTTGAGTTCTCAATTATCACCTAGATAATAAGATTAAAATTGCCTCATCTCTATTCATCACACAGTAAATAGATGTGATTACCCGTGTGAGTGGACTAATCTCTCATCTGTCCGACATACCTTCTCAATATAATGCACCAAGCATTAACATGCATAAATATCAAATAGACTTATAGACATCCATATTAATAAACAACTTCATCAACTGTGAACATTTTAGGGAAAATACAAATATTCTGTACATTAACCTCTACGCAGTCCTAAAGTCTTTATATGACTAAGAAAAACATCTCTATGAATCGGCTTCGTCATAGGATCTGCTAACATTCTATGCGTAGGTATATATTGTAAATTCACATCCTTTCGTGCTACCATGTCCTTGACATAGTTATACTTAATTTCTATATGTTTGGTCTTGTAGTGGAACTTAGGATCCTTAGTGGAAGCTATTGCTGCTTGACTATCATAATAAACTGATACAGGATTTGCAGCATCTCTAGCAACACCCAAATGATCCAAAAATCTTCTAAGCTAAATACCCTCTTGTGCTGCCGCTGGCAATGCTACGACCTCGGCTTCCATGGTAGACAATGCTATACACTGTTGCTTCTTACTGCTCCATGATATGGCTCCATTATTTAGTAAGAATACATTTTCAAAAGTGGATTTCCTCTCATCCAAATCTCCTCCCCAGTCAGCATCAGTATAGCCCTCAAGGTACAGATCACTTCCTTAAATTGTTAGCAAGTAATCAGCAGTTGCTTTCAGATTCTTTAGGATTCTCTTAACAGCAGTCCAATGTGCTGGACCTGGGTTGGATTAGTATCTACTAACCAGTCCAACTGCATAACAAATGTCAGGTATGGTACACATCATAGCGTACATCAGACTTCCAACAGCACTGGCATATGGAACGTTTTTCATTTGCTCTTTGTTCATGTGGATTTTTAGGACATATTCTGCGGCTCAATCCTTCACCTTTTGCAATAGGAGTATCAATGGGTTTACAATATTGCATACGAAATCGTTCAAGGACTTTATTTATGTATGTCTCTTGAGAAAGAGATAACAACCTTTTAGAACGGTCTCTTGAAATCTTAACTCCAAGAGTGTATGCAGCTTCACCCATATCCTTCATTTCAAAATTGGAAGACAACCAACTTTGACTAAATTGACAAAATCTATATTGCTTCCAGCAATCCGTATATCATCAACATATAACGACAGGATCACAAATTGATCTTTGGATCTCTTGATATATACGCAATTATCTTCATTGACCATATCAAATTCATATGCCATTATGGCATTATGAAAGCGTATATACCATTACCTCGAAGACTGCTTAAGGCCATATATCGATATCAAAAGTCGACATACTTTTTGTTCTTGGCCTTTGGTAACAAACCCAATGGGTTGCTCTATATAAATTTCTTCTTCCGGTTCTCCATTGAGAAAAGCAGTCTTTACATCCATTTGATGTAGCTTTAGATCCAAACTTGCTACTATTGCCATGATAAGGCGAACTGAAGTAAATCTAACCACAAGAGAAAAAGTTTCCTCATAATCAATTCCTTCCTGTTGGTTATACCCTTTCGCAACCAGGCGAGCCTTATACCTCTCAATTGAGCCATTAGATTTACGTTTTATTTTGAGAACCCACTTGTTCCCAATAGCCTTACGTCATTTTGGAATATCAACCAATTCCCAAACTTGGTTTGATTCCATTGACTTCATTTCCTCTTTCATTGCATCCATCCATTTTTCCTTGTCAAGACGAGATAGAGCCTCATTTACATTCCTTAACTCATCCTATTCTTGGGGGACAACCATAAAAGCTCCCCCTTCGATGTCAAAACGTCGTCGAGGAATGCTTTTATGATATGATCCCCGCGAAAAAGATTGTACTCTTGGTGCCTCATTCTCCATCATGCTCCCACTCGGATTAGATAACGATGGTGTCTCATCAAGTGATTGCAATTGAGACTGATCCGAAACTAATTCCCCACTTCTCACATTGCTTTCACATGGAAGAGATACCCTAACCATGTCGTTATCACTTTCCATAGTTTCATATAGAGAATAGTTTTCACCTATCTCGCCCTTCCTTGGAAATTCATTCTCTAAGAATGTTACATCTCGTGATTCAAATTCAGTCACGCTCTCACTATCTTACTCACCTATAAGCACATACCCTTTCGAGTGTTCTGAGTATCTTATGAAGATACTCTTTTTGCCTCTCGGACTCAATTTTTCATACTTATGAGAAGACTCGTGTGTATAGGCAGCACATCCCCAAGGTTTAAGAAAACCTCAATCGGGCTTTCGACCTGTCCATAACTCATATGGAGTGGAAGCAACTGATTTGGAAGGCACACGGTTAAGTACATAGGCAGCAGTCAACAAAGCATCACCCCAAACGGCGATTGGTAAATTAGCTTGCGCTATCATGGATCTAACCATTTCAAGTAAGGTTCTGTTTCTTCTCTCAGCTACCCCATTTTGTTGAGGAGTATATGGAATAGATAACTGTCTATCTATCCCCTTTTCATCACACAAATCTCTGAACTGATCAGACATATTCTCGGCCTCGATCGGATCTCAATGCTTTTATTTTCTTCTCTAACTTATTTTTCACTAAGGTCATAAATTTCTTGAAGCAACTCAATGCTTCTGATTTATGAGAAATCAAATAGACATATCCAAATCGAGTATAATCATCAATGAATGTGATGAAATAAACAGCACCGTGTCTTGCTCTTACATTCATTGGACCATAGATGTCTGTATGGATTAGTTGCATAGGAAACTCAGCTCTTGTACATTTTCCAAATAATTTTCGCGTAGTTTTCCCTACTGGACAATGCTCACAAATAGGCAAATCGACTTTTTTAATATCGCCCAATAAGCCATCTTTGGCTAATCTATTCATTCTCTGTTGGCCAATATGACCAAGCCTAGGATGCCATACATTCACATTATTCTCATAAGAATCAGCATATGTGAAAAGGGAATAACTCACATTAACATTATCATAGTCAACATCTAGTATAATGAAACCATCAAGAAAATAACCACACCCATAATAACTTGTTCCTAGAGACAAGTCCATACCATAGTTATGAAAGTTAACATTAAAACCAAACTTGACCAACACTAAAACAAACACCAAATTTCGACGAATCTCAGGAGCGTACAATACATCATGTAGGAACAAAGTGCGTCCACCACGCATATTTAATTGACAGGTGCCAGTTCCTTTTACTTCCACTTTGGAATTGTTCCCGACATAGATCCACTTCGCTCCACGTGGAATCCGTCGAAACTCCACAAAGGATCCTCTGTCCTTCGCTACATGGTCGGTGGCTCCCGAGTCTACAATCCACAAAAGATTAGATTCAGTCAAGAAAACCGAGCTCGACACATAAGTAGAACTCACAAGGGTACTAAGGATATCTACCTTTTTGGGCTCAGCACAGTTACGAGCATAATGACCCTTCTTGCCACAGTTATAGCATTTCACTCTTGAAATGTTCTTCTTAAAGGGACGCTTTCCCTTTACCTGTTGATTGGTCCTTGATTTCTTTCCTGAGGAGCTTGCTTCCTTGCTATTCCACTTCTTGAATCCACCAGGACGCTTACGCTTGGAGCGCGAAGCTCCAGACGAGCTAGCACCAGCAAAATAGATGTCAATTTGCGGCTTCGCCGCCAGAAGGCGGTCCTCCTCCAGCTCGCGCAATGCATCCTCAAAGGTCTTGATGTTCTCATTGTGGGTCAAGTGAATTTTCATGTGTTCCCAACTTTGGGGCAAGGAACGAATAACTGCCTGCACTTGTGGCTCAATAGTGAGTACATGGCTAGCATCTTTCAATTCACTGATGATATTGCCCATACGCCTCAGATGTTGTTTCATGTTATGACCATGAGGCATTTTGTATGAGTCAAAGCATATAGTGAGTTGCCTCAGTTTGGTGACCCTACGTCTAACCAAATCTGACCTTCAGAGCATCCCACATATCCTTGGCATTCTCAAAGCGTCCAAACTAACGCATGATGTCATTCTCCATGCTACTCAGCAATGTGATGCGAGCAAGTAAGTTCTTTCTTTTTCAGACAGCAAATGCCTCTTTATCTCTTCTATGTTGGGCAGTGGTCCCATCCTCAGGCTCTTCCATAACTTGGTTAAGAGTTTCAAGAGTCTCTTGCTCTTCCAGTACATATTGCACTTTCAAGTTCCATATTTCATAATTCTCACCATTCAGCTTCTCACCCTTATTCAGCTCAGCTACTATATTCCTAGATGCAGAAGCCATTGTATTTGAACATTTTAGACATTTTCACATGAATTATTAAAGTCTATTCGAATGCAACAAATGCATCATATTTATGCATTTTAATTGTATTAACATATAGTTTCATAAAAGACCCTAGAATCATCAGTTCACTAAGTTCCCCATCATCTTATAAGAGTTCTAATATGAAACTAACATTAATACAATTATTCAACTGTGTTCTTTATAAAATTACTAAAACTTATGAACACTCCCACTCAAATCATATAACAAATATATATTAAAACATTGCATTAACTAAGCAAATGCCAATATTGTTCAAAATAGAATATCAAATAACCATAGTATCCACAAAGAACATCAATTCAAAAATACATAAGTTCCTAAAAGCCTTTCCAGATATCTATTGAAATAAAACTATCAAAGGAAAAGTTCAAATATAATCACGCGTTGTCAGCTTAATCTTCGTTCGACAATTAACCCATGTACATTCTAACGTACGAGGAAGGGAATCCTCAAGGTCTTTAGGAGGATCTTCAATCAAATTAGGAACCTATATCGTGTGCTTCTGGAAAACCGTTTAGAAAGCTTTTGTTATTACGCCAGGGCGCAATCTGCCTGCGCCAGGACCCATTCATGCTAAGCGACGATGTCTTCGTCGCCCCGACCCTTATGAACTCTTTCAAGAAATGAAGCACGAACTCCTTGTAAGTGATGAAATCAAGCCATACGCGATTCATCAATCCCTGCCATTCCTCAGGTATGGTGTTCCTTAGTGCATAAAACGCCCTTTCAGGGTTCATTTCTTGTCCTTTCGAAATGATCTCTTTGATCATCTCGTTGACCGTCTTCACATGAGTTATAATGTCACCATCATTATCCCATTGATAATTGACCAATTCCTTAATCTCCACATCAAGAGCTTGCCTTTGCTCACGTGTCTTTGCCCTTGAAGGTGTTCTTGCATTTCGCACCTTCCATTCATTCTTAGGCCCCGGCCTCGATGATATTGTTCCTACAACGAATGCAGAACAAAGTGGATGACTAAAATCTATCAATCTCGTAATAATTACGAACATATCGTAATCAAAGATACGCAAATCAAACATCATACAAGCTCCTATGATGTTTGATTTGCGTGTCTTTGATTACGATATGTTCATAATTATTACGAGATTGACGGATTTTAGTGATCCACTTTGTTCTGCATTCGTTGCAGGAACAATGTCATCGAGGCCGGGGCTTAAGAATGAATGGAAGGTGCGAAATGCAAGAACACCTTCAAGGGCAAAGACACGTGAGCAAAGGCAAGCTCTTGATGTGGAGATTAAGGAATTGGTCAATTATCGATGGGATAATGATGGTGACATTATAACTCATGTGAAGATGGTCAACGAGATGATCCAAGAGATCATTTGGAAAAGACAAGAAATGAGCCTTGAAAGGGCGTTTTATGCACTAAGGAACACCATACCTAAGGAATGGTATGGATTGATGAATCGCATATGGCTTGATTTCATCACTTACAAGGAGTTCATGCTTCATTTCTTGAATGAGTTCATAAGGGTCGAGGCGACGAAGACGTCGTCGATTAGCATGAATGGGTCCTAGTGCAGGCAGAATGTGCCTTGGCGTAATAACAAAAGTTTTCTAAAGGGTTTTCCAAAAGCACCAATATGGGTTCCTAATTTGATTGAAGATCCTCCTAAAGACCTTGAGGATTCCCTTCCTCGTACGTTAGAATGTACATGGGTTAATTGTCGAATGAAGATTAAGTTGACAACGCGTGATTATATTTGAACTTTTCCTTTGATAGTTTTATTTCAATAGATGTCTAGAAAGGCTTTTAGGAACTTATGTATTTTTGAATTGATGTTCTTTGTGGATACTATGGTTATTTGATATTCTGTTTTGAACAATGTTGGCATTTGCTTAATTAATGCAATGTTTTAATATATATTTGTTATATGATTTGAGTGGGAGTGTTCATAAGTTTTAGTAACTTTATAAAGAACACAGTTGAATAATTGTATTAATGTTAGTTTCAGATTAGAACTCTTATAAGATGATGGGAAACTTAGTGAACTGATGATTCTAGGGTCTTTTATGAAACTATATGTTAATACAATTAAAATGCATAAATATGATGCATTTGTTGCATTCAAATAGACTTTAATAATTCATGTGAAAATGTCTAAAATGTTCAGATACAATAGCTTTTGCATCTAAGAATATAGTAGCTGAGCTGAATAAGGGTGAGAAGCTAGATGGTGAGAATTATGAAATATGAAACTTGAAAGTGCAATATGTATTGGAAGAGCAAGAGGCTCTTGAAACTCTTAACCAATTTATGGAAGAGCCCGAGGATGGGACCACTGCCCAACATAGAAGAGATAAAGAGGCATTTGCTGTCTGGAAAAGAAAGAACTCACTTGCTCGCATCACATTGCTGAGTAGCATGAAGAATGACATCATGCGTGAGTTTGGACGCTTTGAGAATGCCAAGGATATGTGGGATGCTCTGAAGGTCAGATTTGGTCAGACGTCGGTCACCAAACTATAGCAACTCACTATCCTCTTTGACTCATACAAAATGCCTCATGGTCAGAACATGAAGCAACATCTGAGGCGTATGGGCAATATGATCAGTAAGTTGAAAGATGCTGGCCATGTACTCACTGATGAGCAGCAAGTGCAGGCAGTTATTCGTCCCTTGCCTCAAAGTTGGGAACACATGAAAATTCACTTGACCCACAATGAGAACATCAAGACCTTTGAGGATGCATTGCACCACCTCGAGCTGGAGGAGGACCACAGTCTGGCGGCGAAGCTGCAAACTGGCATCTATTTTGCTGGTGCTAGCTCATCTAGAGTTTCGCGCTCTAAGCGTAAGCGTCCTGGTGGATTCAAGAAGTGGAATAGCAAGGAAGCGAGCTCCTCACGAAAGAAACCAAGGACCAATCAACAGGCAAAGGGAAAACGTCCCTTCAAGAAGAACATTTCAAGAGTGAAATGCTATAACTATGGCAAGAAGGGTCATTATGCTCGCAACTGTGCTGAGCCCAAAAAGGTAGATATCCTTAGTACCCTTGTGAGTTCTACTTATGTGTCGAGCTCGATTTTCTTGACTGAATCTAATCTTTTGTGGACTGTAGACTCGGGAGCCACCAATCATGTAGCGAAGGACAGAGGAGCCTTCGTGGAGTTTCGACGAATTCCACGTGGAGCGAAGTGGATCTATGTCGGGAACAATTCCAAAGTGGAAGTATAAGGAATTGGCACCTGTCAATTAAATATGCGTGGTGGATGCACTTTGTTCCTACATGATGTATTGTACGCTCCTGAGATTCGTCGAAATTTGGTGTCTGTTTTAGTGTGGGTCAAGTTTGATTTTAATGTTAACTTTCATAACTATGGTATGGACTTGTCTCTAGGAACAAGTTATTATGGGTGTGGTTATTTTCTTGATGGTTTCATTGTACTAGATGTTGACTATGATAATGTTAATGTGAGTTATTCCCTTTTCACATATGCTGATTCTTATGAGAATAATGTGAATGTATGGCATGCTAAGCTTGGTCATATTGGCTAACAGAGAATGAATAGATTAACTAAAGATGGCTTATTGGGCGATATTGAAAAAGTCGATTTTCCTGTTTGTGAGCATTGCATAGTAGGGAAAGCTACGCGAAAACCATTTGGAAAAGGTACAAGAGATGAGTTTCCTTTGTAACTAATCCATACAGACATCTGTGGTCTAATGAATGTAAGAGCAAGACACGGTGCTATTTATTTCATCACATTCATTGATGATTATACTCGATTTGGATATGTCTATTTGATTTCTCATAAATCAGAAGCATTCAGTTGCTTTAAGAAATTTATGACCTTAGTGGAAAATAAGTTAGACAAGAAAATAAAAGCATTGAGATCCGATCGAGGCCGAGAGTATCTATTTGATCAGTTTAGAGATTTGTGTGATGAAAAGGGGATAGATAGATAGTTATTTATTCCATATACTTCTCAACAAAATGGAGTAGCTGAGAGAAGAAACAGAACATTACTTGAAATAGTTAGATCCATGATGGCGCAAGCTAATTTACCAATCGCCTTTTGGGGTGATGCTTTGTTGACTACTGCCTATGTACTTAACCGTGTACCTTCCAAATTAGTTGCTTCCATTCCATATGAGTTATGGACAGGTCGAAAGCCTGATTGAGGTTTTCTTAAACCTTGGGGATGTGCTGCTTATATACACGAGTCTTCTCATAAGTATGGAAAATTGGGTCCGAGAGGCAAAAAGAGTATCTTCATAAGATACTCAGAACACTCGAAAGGGTATGTGTTTATAGGTGAGTAAGATAGTGGGAGCGTGACTGAATTTGAATCACGAGATGTAACATTCTTAGAGAATGAATTTCCAAGGAAGGGCGAGATAGGTGAAAACTATTTTCTATATGAAACTATGGAAAGTGATAACGACATGGTTAGGGTATCTCTTCCATGTGAAAGCAATGTGAGAAGTGGGGAATTAGTTTCAGATCAGTCTCAATTGCAATCACTTGATGAGACACTGTCGTTATCTAATCCGAGTGGAAGCATGATGGAGAATGAGGCACCAAGAGTACAATCTTTTCCGCGGCGATCATATCATAAAAGCATTCCTCGACGACGTTTTGACATCGAAGGGGGAGCTTTTATGGTTGTCCCACAAGAACATGATGAGCTAAGGAATGTAAATGAGGCTCTATCTCATCTTGACAAGGAAAAATGGATGGATGCAATGAAAGAGGAAATGGAGTCAATGGAATCAAACCAAGTTTGGGAATTGATTGATCTTCCAAAATGACGTAAGGCTATTGGGAACAAGTGGGTTCTCAAAATAAAACGTAAATCTAATGGCTCAATTGAGAGGTATAAGGCTCGCCTGGTTGCGAAAGGGTATAACCAACAGGAAGGAATTGATTATGAGGAAACTTTTTCTCTTGTGGTTAGATTTACTTCAGTTCGCCTTATCTTGGCAATAGTAGCAAGTTTGGATCTAAAGCTACATCAAATGGATGTAAAGACTGCTTTTCTCAATGGAGAACCGGAAGAAGAAATTTATATAGAGCGACCCATTGGGTTTGTTACCAAAGGCCAAGAACAAAAAGTATGTCGACTTTTGATATCGATATATGGCCTTAAGCAGTCTTCGAGGTAATGGTATATACGCTTTCATAATGCCATAATGGCATATGAATTTGATATAGTCAATGAAGATAATTGCGTATATATCAAGAGATCCAAAGATCAATTTGTGATCCTGTCGTTATATGTTGATGATATACGGATTGCTGGAAGCAATATAGATTTTGTCAATTTAGTCAAAGTTGGTTGTCTTCCAATTTTGAAATGAAGGATATGGGTGAAGCTGCATACACTCTTGGAGTTAAGATTTCAAGAGACCGTTCTAAAAGGTTGTTATCTCTTTCTCAAGAGACATACATAAATAAAGTCCTTGAACGATTTCGTATGCAATATTGTAAACCCATTGATACTCCTATTGCAAAAGGTGAAGGATTGAGCCGCAGAATATGTCCTAAAACTCCACATGAACAAAGAGCAAATGAAAAACGTTCCATATGCCAGTGCTGTTGGAAGTCTGATGTACGCTATGATGTGTACTAGACCGGATATTTGTTATGCAGTTGGACTGGTTAGTAGATACTAATCCAACCCAGGTCCAGCACATTGGACTGCTGTTAAGAGAATCCTAAGGAATCTAAAAGCAACTGCTGATTACTTGCTAACAATTTAAGGAAGTGATCTGTACCTTGAGGGCTATACTGATGCTGACTGGGGAGGAGATTTGGATGAGAGGAAATTCACTTCTGAAAATGTATTCTTACTGAATAATGGAGCCATATCATGGAGCAGTAAAAAGCAACAGTGTATAGCATTGTCTACCATGGAAGCCGAGGTCGTAGCATTGCCAACGGCAGCACAAGAGGGTGTTTAGCTTAGAAGATTTTTGGATCATTTGGGTGTTGCTAGAGATGCTGCAAATCCTGTATCAGTTTATTGTGATAGTCAGGCAGCAATAGCTTCCACTAAGGATCTTAAGTTCCACTGCAAGACTAAACATATAGACATTAAGTATAACTATGTCAAGGACATGGTAGCACGAAAGGATGTGAATTTACAATATATACCTACGCATAGAATGTTAGCAGATCCTATGACGAAGCCGATTCCTAGACATGTTTTTCTTAGTCATATAAAGACTTTAGGACTGCGTAGAGGTTAATGTACTGAATATTTGTATTTTCCCTAAAATGTTCACAGTTGATGATGTTGTTTATCAATATGGATGTCTATAAGTTTATTTGATATTTATGCATGTTAATGGTTGGTGCATTATATTGAGAATGTATGTCGGACAGATGAGAGATTAGTCCACTCACACGGGTAATCGCCTTTATTTACTGTGTGATGAATTGAGATGAGGCAATTTTAAGCTTATTATCTAGGTGATAATTGAGAGCTCAAGCTTAAAATACTAATGCCACATTAACTAAGTGTTAAGATGAGGTCATAATGTTTATTATGTCCGCAGGTGAAGTAACCCCCAGACATTTCACCTTACCTGTCTTAAATGCCAGATGTGAGTTCTGAAAGATTTTTTTTTTCAAAAAGGGGTAGATTTGTGAACTCGAGTTAGACATTGAGTATGCATGAACTATCATTTCTACGGTATTATTTGTAAAGACATACGCTCCATAGGAAAGGAGAGAATACCATAATATGTATTTCATACTACGTATGCATTATTCGACCAATAAGAGTTGGCAAAAGTTTTGATCTCAATTTTTTAAGCCGTGTGAGACTCTTGAGAATAAGAGTTCCTCAATTAGTTCCCTCATGACTCTTACTTATTCTCAAGGTTTCTTTTCGTTGTTTGCTATCTTAGAGTGTTGCCAATGATCATGGATAATTCTGTTTAATGGGATATTTCTAGAAAAGCGAGCTGAACTGAAATCGAGAGGTTTAAGGGAAGGGGAAGATCGATATATCTTTGACTCACATTATAGTTGGTATTCTCTGACCGGCCAATTATGATTGTTTTTGAACTTAATCATAATTGTGAATACAACATATGTTTTAAAGAGATCAAGAGAGATGTAAATGTGAATGATTGATCTAGGGTCCTGCATATTGGATCTGCTCTATATAGTCATGCCTAATTTGAGCAGCTATATACTCCTAACAGATATATAGCAACGAGCTCTCGGAGTATGCTGGTCGCACAGACTATTTGTCAGTATGAATTTTGCAAAGAGGAGAGAGTTATGGTTTAGCCCATCATGGGCGAGTGGGAGATGTTGGGTTATTTAATGTTTACGGAACGCCCATGTGGGCTAAGCCCATAACCTTTGTGCAGCCCATGGAGAAGAGAGTTCCCTTTTAGTAAAAGGAAACGTCGTCTTCGATAATAGTATGACGACAGTTCTCCCCAGAGACGATATACAACGTTCTCCCCACTCACTGATTCTCTCGACGAACTCTCCTCCTACGAAGCGTTCCCGGATCCGTCCCGGAGATTGCAAAGGCGACATTTAGTCCGTGAACAATAAGGTACGCTCCGAATTCCGTGACGTACTCTTCGATCGGTGTTTCAACTATCCTGGGCATGTTCTTTCGCTGCGATTTCTTAGGAATTAGTTTCCTTCAGAGTACAACTACGTTCCTTCTCTGGATTGTCCATAGGGATCGTCCGCAGCCGACCAACCCTTCTCAGCACGCCGGCTTGCGCATCGCCATCATCTTCCCTCATCTATGGAATGCAAGCGGAGACTCCTGGACCGCGTCCATTTCCGGCTGGGAGGACCAGGTCGATTGCTGAACGAGTGGCTGAGGCGATAAAACACGAACAAGTTTGTGACGAGGAAAAAACAAAGCATTATCAATGCAGTCTTTGGTCTTTCTCGGATGGACTTTTAAGGTCATGTAAGATGGAGGTTTGGCGAAATCTAGATTGGGGATCACCTTCTTGGACCGTGCGTCTAGAGGGTCCTGGTTGGCGGGCCTTGGTGTTGGATTGTCCCGATTTATCTGCCGGCGGGAAGATTGCTGTGTCCTCGGATTCACTTAACTTATGCAAGACGGATGCGGAGACAGCAACTCTCACTGCACATGAGGTAGAACTTGATCATCTCTGGTTATAATGGAGACCATATACAGCTGAATTTTGTGGATGAAACTGTGCCTTGTTGCTTCTTGCTTCTTCTTCTTCTTTCCTTTTCTACCTTGATCAGGTTGGGCATACCATGGCTAGCCATGAAGCGGATATGCTCCTACAGGATCTTTGCCTTGTAATCCACAACATACAAATTGTTGAGCTGCCTTGGTGGCTTGGGTTTTTGAGTTCAATGTTGCCTAAAGTAGAGATGATCATGGAGGATCATTGTCTTGTATTCTGACTACCAGTAACTCTGCTGTCAGTCGTGATCGGAGCGTTGTGTTCATTGGCCGCCATTGCCACCATTGGTCATGCCTGCCTTTAGCGAGTCTATATCACATTGCAGGTTCCTCTCTCTGTCTTTTATCCTCTGCTATTATGCAGCATTCTGTGATTCATATGTAATTTGTCAGAGACAGGTCTTACCTAGTATGTTTTCTGGGTCGTGATTGTGATACCGAAAAGCCTTGACAAGCCGGTTTTCCTTCTGTCGAGGTTATATTGTATTGGAAAGTTGCTGACTGTTTGTCTGTAGGGAGGAGGTTGAAGAAGATCACATCGGATCGCAGCCAATGGCCTCTGCGGGGTTCGATCCTCGAGTTGCACCAGCATGGCACGAGAAACTAGCTAGGACCAGTAGGAGTTTGCATTCTGTTTTCTTGAACCGGTTAAAGCCTTGACAGTAAAAGTTTGAATTTGAAGCTGCTATTCTCCGTCGGACGATCGCCTTTTATCTGTCATCTACGTGATACTATCACAAATCCTTTGATTATGGAATCCATGAGATTATATACATGAGACCATCGTTGCAAATTTTTTCTGTGTAATGGTGTAATTTTTGGTATGTAAACTCTAATTGACATGTCACATGAGAATATGATTGGATAATATATTAAGTGAAATAACTTCAAATTAGGATAAAATTCTGATCGGCAATTCTTATTTGGAAGCATAATTGTCCAATGGAATTGTGCTTATTTGAAGGACCATAGATAGTGCCATTAAGGCTCCCGAATCGCATTCAAAGGAGAATTACAATTCGTGCTATTCGATAGGAGATCACACCGTCTAAGTTCTTGAAGTGTCTTTTATTACTATAGAAAAAAATGAGATGGATTCTTTATTTCACTTGGAAAATGGAGATTTTACTTACTAATTAAATTAATGCAAATTTGGTACACTGTTTTTGTTCTTCGTATCGCATATTTTTCTTTTGCGCACCATTAATTAGCGGGATAACTTTTTCGTGCCACAAAATCTTGTTAACGAAGAAAAGAATAAAGTAAATTAAACAAAAATTGAAAAGTTAAAACAAAGAACACTGCTTAGCAAAAACAAATAAACAATCAAAGTGGATCGAAGTAAACACCTATGTTCTTTATATATAAGTTATTGCTATTGTAAATGATAACATTATTTATTCAACTAATTCAACACAGCACATGAAGAAATCTAAAATAGAACAATTCATTGAATTCAATAGTTTATTAATGTGGCTAGGAACAGAGTTTTTTTTTTGGTCGGAGTTAGGAACAAAGTTCACGAGCTTTTATTTTAGCAATTCAAAATTTATTTTTTTATCTACAATTCGAATACTTTGGCTTTAAAATTTGAAAAAATAGATAAAATCAAAACATACTTTTCATAGCTTACATTTTAAAATATAAACAGTAAAACCGAAGGAAACATTTTAATAGAAAGGTAAACAATATGAAATTTAGTTTGTTACTTGTTTTACTTAACTAATTAGATTTAGTGCAGAAAAAAATAGTGAATAAAGGGTAGATCTACCTGCACACCTTAACGCTCCATTTGTTTCACGAAAAACGAATGGCTTGGAAATCATTTTCCTAAAAATAATCGTTTATATCGCTTGAAATAATTAGTTAATGAAAATAAATTTCATGGTCGACAACAATCTATGTCAAACATTTTCGTGAACGATGAATTTTTTTTTTGTTCATTAATGTTTCTAAGCAATTGTGACGTCCTAGGTCGTCACTTACTAACGCGATCTTTTAATCTGTTATACTTATGATACATGGAGCATTCGGAAGCCTAAATAAAATCATTCATGAGGCCATAACAAAACAACCAACAAAGGACGCGCGCCTAAAGGGTATGGCCTTTTAGGTTTCACTCACCTGTAACTGTCAACAATAGAATCATCAAGCATAAAACATAAACACCTGCTTATATATATATATGTAATACATCCTTTCTATGATTTCTAAGGAGACCCTAGAACTCTTGCTTCGGCAGGCGTTAAATAAGCAAATTTCTGAATCTGAGGGGGTTCAGTCACCCTTGCCTCTCAATATGAAATGAATTTCTAGTGAGGTGGTTATTAAGCAAACTGCAACCCCTCCTTCCAAAGTTTCTTTTTCAAAAGAAAAATCTAAATTTATTCATAAGACGAATTTTCAAAACGTTTATACCGTTGAAAAAGGTTTGTACCATGACAACCCAAATGTTTTTGCTAGAACCATGTTTGGAGAAAATTGGTTTTATACTCCACATGATCTGGCAAAACCACTTGATTTCTACGAATCAATTTTAAATGAAACAGGTTCCGTAGAATTCAAGCATTTTTCTGACGGCAAGAATGTTGAGAATATCAATTATTTCACTGCTAAAATCAAAAGGATAATCTATCCTTCTGAATGGGAACCTAATCCCATGACCCCAAAAAGTTTCAAGGCGAGACTAACCCAATCTCTCTCATTCAGAACCAAGTTCACCTATTTTGATTATCAACAAGCTTGGTGGAATACCCTTTTTTCCACCAAAATTATAACTATAGCCACACTTGGCTGGTCTATTTTGATCAAAATATTGATATCAAAAGCATCCCCTTCTGGTTCAATAGGTGGTGGGAACATTTCGGTCCCATTCCAGATATTCTTCCAGAATCTGGCAAAAAAGGTTACCAATTGTTTCTAAGAAAATTCAAGCCACAGAAACATGAAGCTTCTTTTCCTGTTTCTTTGGTATTCTTTCTATATTTTAGTGTATCTTGGGTTTCTGCATGGGAATTCAGTTACACTAAAACTGCTTTTGATCCCACATTTCCGGTCCTCATAAGAAAATACAAGACCAAGTGGTGGGACGGTGCAAAATTTTTGGATAAGATTTCTGAAGAATTAATCAATAATTGGTTCAAAGATAAAGAGAGATCTATTGCTACTCCTTTTCCACATAATAGGTCTATTGCTGTTTCAAGGCTTGCTTCAACTCAAAATGAAGAACAATTTTATGAGCTCATGAAGCAGGCAGTTGCTGATTATGAAGAAGCCGGGAGCTCTTCCCAGTCTCACCACAGTGGCGATTCAAATGGAGATGACTGTTATGGCATAGACTTGGGCGTCTCCAGTCCTTGACAAGAATTTCTAAGCATCTCTAAGTATCACTTTACACTATACGCTGTAGAAAATCACTATACGCTATTTCAACTTTTACTGTTCACTATTCACTGTAACGGCTTTTTGATATACCACTGTTGCTACAGGAGCTTCTGTTTCTTTAAAAAGACCCTTACTCCTCTTCCAAAGGGGGGGGGGTTCATTTCGAGGTTCCATGTTCTTTTTCTCAGACACTCTCTCTCATCCTCCAGATCTACCCTCTCGGAGACCTGGATGACCATTTCTCAGCCAGATCTTTTGAAGTTCCCATACACTTTTCTCTCCTGATCCAAGCACCCTTTGTGTTTCATATACACCAACCCTTTTGAAGCCATACCTCAACCTTCCTAGATCTTAACCTCCAGTAAGTTTCTATGCTCCTAAACTCCTGAACCTTTCTACCCAAAACTCCCTGTTCTTCTTTGTTTCCAAATCTGTTCTTGGTCTGGGGACTTCAAAGTTTTGAAGCTTTTCTGCACTTGTAATCTTTCTATTTTTTGTAAGCTTTCCATAAATGTACATGGATAGTTTAACTTTCTGCATTCTTCTACTTGTCTTTTTATATATCAATTTCGCAGTTTACATTATCTTCAATGCCTGCTCTTTCATATAGATCTATACCCTAGAATCGAAAGGCTCTGCCTCCTGTTGGTGGTTTGATCATTCGTCTTCTAACAGTTCTATATCAGAGTTTTCTCAGGACCAAGGTCCTCTTTTGAGAGAAGAAATAACCATAGAAAATTTCAATAAGTCTATTGAAAATGGAAGATTCCAAAAGTTAAATATAACCAAATTTGGGAAGAATCCAGATACAAGCTCTTTAAAAAAATCTGATTATGTGATTTCTACATAGGAAAGAGTCTTTTCTATTGGTCAAAGATTTAAAACAATGCATAATTTTGGGAACTCCTTTTATATCTCTGATAAAACCTTTTAAAGTTTCTGAAGAAGGGATCGAAACCAAAGTTCTTGGTAAAAAGATAATTTTTAATTTCATCAAAAAACCTCAGACAAGAAATCTGAATATTTTACAGGAACATTCAATAGCCGAAGTCAACTGTTTAATTCAGGATAAGGAAAATCATCTTCAATATTTAAAAGAAGATTTAGAATTTAAAAGAGTGGATCAAAACTTGTCCAATCCTATTATTAAAAAGAAAATCCTTTCTCTCGAAGCTTTTATAAAAGAAAAGATTTGTTCAACTCTCCCTAATGCATTCTGGTCTAGGAAAAAGCATATTGTTGAACTCCCTTATGAACTTGATTTTTCTGAAAGAAATATCCCAACAAAGGCGAGACCAACGCAAATGAATAATGAAGTCCTTGATTTTTGCAAAAAAGAAATCGATGATCTTTGTCATAAAAAGCTAATAAGAAAAAGTCATTCTCCTTGGAGCTGTTTTGCTTTTTATGTCAATAAAAATGCTGAACTTGAACGAGGAGTTCCCAGACTTGGCATAAATTATAAACCCTTAAATACTATTTTAAAATGGATTAGGTACCCCATACCTAATAAAAAAAGATCTTCTCAACAGGTTACATGATTCAAAAATCTTTTCTAAGTTTGATATGAAATCTGGGTTCTGGAAAATTCAGATTGCCGAAAAAGATAAATATAAGACCGCATTTACTATCCCTTTTGGGCAATATGAATGGAATGTTATGCCTTTCGATTAAAAGAGTGCCCCTTCAGAATTTCAAAGAATTATGAATGATATCTTCAATGCATATTCTGATTTCATAATAACTTAAATTGATGATGTGCTTGTATACTCGTCAAATATTGACTCCCATTTCAAGCACCTAAATATTTTCTTGAAAACTGTAAAAAATAGTGGATTAGCATTATCCCCTTCCAAGGTCTTGCTATTCCAAACCAAAATCAGATTTCTAGGACATCACATATCTTGGAACAATTACCCCAATTGAAAGAGCCATTCAATTTGCGGATAAATTTCCAGATGAATTAAAAGACAAAACTCAACTACAAAGACTTTTTGGTAGTCTCAATTATGTGATAGATTTTATTCCTGCATCAGCATTATCTGTAAACCTTTACACCAAAGGTTAAAGAAGGATCCACCTGCTTGGACTTCTTCACATACAGATACTATTAAAAAGATAAAAAAATTTGTCAAAGAATTTCATTGCTTACACTTAGCTGATCCATATGCTTTCAAAATTATTGAAACAGATGCTTCGAAACTTGGGTATGGAGGCATTTTAAAACAAAGAAAAAATGATAAAGAACAAGTTGTCCAATTCGTTTCAAAACACTGGAATGAGACACAACAAAATTACTCCACTATTAAAAAAGAAATACTTTCTATTGTACTTTCCATATCAAAGTTTCAAGGTGACCTTTTGAATCAAAAATTTCTATTAAGGATTGCTTGCAAATCTGCAAAAGACATTCTCCAAAAGGGTATTTTAAATGTGGCTTTGAAACAAATTTTTGCTAGAAGGCAAGCCATTCTTTCTATCTTTAATTTTGATATTGAATTCATAAATGGTCATTTAAATTCTCTCCCAGATTTTCTCACCAGAGAATTTTTACAGGGAAAACAACCATGCCTCCGACTGGTGGTTTGTATTTTCTAATACATGTTATTTCTGCTTTTGATATGTGTAATAGTCATTCCGAATATTCAAATTTGCCATGTCAACCATAAGATGATGAGTGGCACTAGAGTCTGGGTACTAGTATGGGTCAAACGACTCACCAGTCAAAGAGGCATACATTGCAGATGGAGAGCCAGTATTGGCTTTATAGCCAAGATTAAATTACTAGTAGCATTGGAGAGCTGAGTGACCTGCATGACCACATACTTGATAGATGATTCGAGAATAAGAATAAGTTCCATCATAAAAATAACGACCACGGCCTCGGTCGCGTGCTCGTCCTCGGCTACAACCTCGACCATTGGGGGGAGTATTCCGAGCATTAGATGATTTGACTGCAACATTCACAATTGGAGAAGACTCTATTGAAGATTCAGTGGTGCGGCTTTGAAGAATAACTTCCTAATTGTAAAGAAGGCTGAGGAAGTCATCAATAGGTAGTGGATCAAGACGAGATGTAACTGACGTAACGAATGCATCATACTCCGAACCCAGGCCACTGAGGATGCTGAGAACTAATTGAGAATCATAGATGGGATGAGTAGTCGTAGAAAAATGATCCGCAATGTTCTTGGCCTTTTGAACAAAGGCTTCCATGGAAAGAGAGCCCTTCTTTAGAGATCGAAGCTGATACTCCAATTGCATTATGCGAGCTTGAGATTGAGGAGCATAAAGTTTCTCAAGCAAAGTCCAGACATCATGAGAAGTCTCAAGACCGACAATGTGTGAGAAAACTGATTCAGTAAAAGTAGAGAGGATGCAACAGAGGATGAGTTAATCTTGATAATGCCATGCAGTATGATCCGGGTTGACGGTCTCAGTACTATCAGCAGTAGTGATAGTAGGTGCCGGACAAGGATATGAGCTATCAACAAAATGAAGATAACCATGAAGACGAAATAAAGGAAGAAATTGTACTCGCCACAGAAGGTAGTTATTGCGATCTAGCTTGATTTAGAGAACATGGGATATAGTGCCGAGATCGAAGGATGGTTGGGAGGGGACCAACAAGGATGGAGAGCCAGTAGCGGTGGTAGCGGTAATGGTGTTGGAGGATGCTGAAGAAGACATTATAAAGAAGAAGAGAAATAAGATGAAAAAAAATTTGAGAAGCTCTGATACCATGAAAGAATATGAACGTGAATTTGATTGCACACACTATTAGTGTGGCGATTTGTATTATATTTATAACATGTACAAAAGATTTTACAAAAGGTAAGACTATACAATATCAGCACAGATCATGGAAGATTTGCTCTATCAACAGAATCGGTGCAAATCATGGAAGATTGGCTCTATCAACGAAATCAGCACAAATCATGGAGGATTTGCTTTATCACCAGATAGTTAGAAAATCAACACGCGAATTATGTAAAGATTCCAATAAAATTACACAAACGTGAACCTAACCAGAGTTTGACTCGACGAAAAGGCTTAGTAAGTACAACTTAAAAGAAATCGATACACGTGGATTTGGAAGAAATTATACAAACTAGGATCAAACCGGAGTTTGACTCGACGGAATGATTTAACAAGCACAATTCCTACCGAAAAATAAGATAAATTTTGTTGATTTGTTTGGGGGTTTTTTCTGTGGATGCTTAGTGGTATTTATAATGTTGGAGAAGATAACTGCCCGACGATTGTAGCTTTTGGCGCATCAATAGCTGACACGTTCATTGTTTCCCACGAACTCCTTTGACCAAGTCTTTAAGCAGTTATTTTACATAGCTTCATATGATTGTTGATAACCTTCGTATCAGTTGAGCTCTTTTGCTTAGACGAGTCGTGCCCATGTTTTTCACTTTTAGAGTCTTCGAGTCGAATCCTTAGTAATTGTTGATAGCTTCTTGATTACCTGTGTTGACTCAACTCCTTCCTTTTCGTCCATGTACTCATGTCTTTCGTGCTTTAAGGACTCCTGGATCGCATTTTTAGGAGGCTATCTCATTATTTAATTGTCTGTCGAGAACCGTTCTCCCGCCAAGCAATTCAAGGACAAACATTCATCTTTTCTAGCGCTCCTTGGAAGATATTTGGATCTTTGGCGGGATTACTTTTCATTGGAACCAATGTTTATAGTTTGCTTCGCCCATCCTTAATGTATTTTGCTACTTTGGACACGTGGCGTTATCCTTAGTTGGTCTCAATAGCTTGTTTATCCGCTGATCAATACCTATAAGGATCCTCACCTGTCCTGCACATGGCTTCCTCATATCTTGATACTATTGAGATGCTTGCTCGTCACGTGTTTCGGGCGTGTATCGATTTCTAATTCGTGCAGCATGTGTATCGATAGGCGGATTATTTTGAATGTCAACAGATGCATAACTTAGGATCGGGCATTTGCTACTTTTTAGTTAATTGTGAATGGTTCGAGAAACGTTTTTTTTTTAAGGCGTCTCGACATGTTACGGGTTTATGAAGTGGATTCTAAAATTGTGTGAGAAATGCCTTACGAAATATATATATATTCTGTTTGAGGAACGAAGTTGAGAAAGATTATATACTTTGGGTTTGTGAAACCTTTTTGTGAAATATTACGAAAAGCTCGTGACTTTGAGTATGGTTTATAAAAGGTTATATGTATTGATTTGTGAAATGCTTTATGAAATGCATTTTATTTGATAAAGTGAGTTGTGAAAGGTGATCTGATTCGGTTTATGAAACCAATTTATGATACGGATTCTAGATTGATTCTGTGAAAAGAATTGACTTGTGAAAGGCTATGTTTTGGTTTGTGAAATCAATTGTGATACGGGTTGGTCAAGGGCTAAGTGCTGCATGGTGATGCGAGTCTCATGGAAGTCACCTCTAGAGCCTTGTACAATTGATATGTGTTGGTCAATGGCTAAGTGCTGCACGGTAATGCGAGTCTCGTGGGAGCCAACTCTAGAGCCTTGTACAATTGATATGTGTTGGTCAAAGGCAAAGTGCTGTACGGTGATGCGAGTCTCGTGGAAGCCACCTCTAGAGCCTCGTACAATTTATATGTGTTGGCCAAAGGCTAAGTGCTATATGGTGATGCGAGTCTCGTGGGAGCCACCTCTAGGACCTTGTACTACTAAAGGGCTAAGTACTACATGATTATGTGAGTCTCGTGAGAGCCACCTCTAGGGCCTTGAGATGTGATGTGATACAAGTTTGGTCAATGGAATGGAACATTGACATACGATTTGAGATTAGTTGATGGAATGGACCATCGTCATTTAATTTTATATGAGATTGATCAATGGAAAAGACCATTGATTTATGATTCGATGATGTTGATTTAGATGATGATTTCTGATACATATAAATGATTAGATATAACCCACTTTTGGTATTGTATGTACGAACTGCAGTATTTGAAAAAAATTAGTATTTTAGCATTTTACTATTCACGTGACCCCGTACTTCATTGTTTGTTTTGACCGCATGCGTACGAATTTCTCCTGAAAGGAAATAACTTATATTTGAAGTGGCACATATATTATCAATTGGATTTGGTACTATTGAGTTACGTTATGATTTTGTAAATATGTATAGTGGTGTTCGATCTGCTTAGTAAAGATATGCATTACTTACTAAGCTGTAGTTGCTCACCCCTTTCATCTCAATCTTTTTCAGGTTCTTCAGCTAGCAACAAATAATACGAGAGCGTTGTCGACGGTGAACTTTTGATAGTTAAATCTTGGTTTGCTTTGGAGATGAATTCTTACGTTTTGTTGAATTGTGAAAACTCTAATATGTTGTTTGGAGTTTCAGGCTGCGTCCTTCACGTGTAAAGAAGGATGGCCGCGTCATCCCCATTCCTGTGGGTTTCGGGGTGTGACATGCTCCGCCTTCCTCCTCCTCCATCTTCCACCTCTTCCTTCCTCGTGCCAGGCCAAAAGTAATCCGCATCAGAAACATGACTGGAAAAAACAAAGCAAAAATATTTAGGAAAATTTGGAGCAGAAAAACCAAAAACTAAAAAAACTGAGATAAAAGCCAAAAACTAAGGGAAATCAAGAAGGGAATGAGCCATGGCAGCCCGAGGGGAGGAGGGGGTGTCTGCCGTCGCAACGTCAATGGCGAGGGTGATCTCTGCAGTGACCGTGCGGTGGTTGCCTGAGAGCTGCATCACAGTGTGATCAAGAGTGGCGTCACCTTTGATGGTGGTGCCGCTCAGAAGGTGACGCCACTCAAGGATGAAAGACCCATTCTTGAGTGAGCTGGTTCAATTTTCTTCTTTGTTGTTATTTTTTGTCCTAGATGGTTGGGATAATTTCTATTCCGCTCCTACCCGAGATTGATATTCAGGATTTTATTCGACATAGTCGGAGTTAGTCATCAAACATGAGATATGATAATTTGTATCTTGTCCTTGGGAGAACATACCCAAAGTCTTTGCATAAATACAAAGAACTTTAAGCTAAAGGGTTTTCATGAATGTAAATGAAATTTTGTGTACACTATTTGCCCAGAGAACTTTAGTTAATCTATATATATATTGCAAAAGTGACGTTTGGCAACTCAGGCGAAGCTGGAAGCTCTGGCGACAACCATAGCCGAGGTTGCAACCATTGGCAACGCGAAGCACGCGACCTCAGGTGAGCGTCATGCGCTAAGCCAAGGTCACGCGACTTCAGGCGAGCGTCATGAGCTAAGTCACCGACCTCGTGCGCCCAAGGCAACGCAATAATACCCATGTTACCCGACAAAGCGACTCCCAACTGGTGTCCCTCAACTCCTTCGGGGCTTCTAGCTACTTCCTACGAGAATCTCAGATTTACAAAACCAATCGTCGACGCGACCCTAGACGGGGGATGCTGAGGTCGTGTGACCCCAAGCGGGTGCCGTCGAGGCTTGGCAGCTGGCAGCAATGTGATGATTAAAGCCATAAGCCTTGCAGGAGAGGGACCATGAACAGTGCCAATATCTTCAGGTAAAAGAGGAAGGGAATTGATTATATAAATCTTTTGGTGACCTTTATGCTGACAATTTGTTTTGGGATACAAATAATATATAATAAACTCTTAAAAATTATTATGGAGTCCACTCTTTTAAGAATTTGTGGCTCACAATATACTGTTATTCTCACCGTCATCCAAAAATCGTTATGCTAGCACAGTATTAAGAGGGATACTAAAATTTACCCGAGGAATACTAAAAATCAGTGAGGGAGTATAAACTGTAAACAAGCTTCATTGACCCTTTGGCCTCAAGAGAAATGGACATTTTTTTTTTTACGTTCATCAAAGAGAGAAAGCCCTTTAGAAATGCATGGAATATGCAAAATCGGCTTTCAAGTTACTTTATCAAACACATTTTTTTTTTGTCAAACATGACTATACGGGCTCAAAAGATCTTTTGGCAACGCTTAGACTACCAAATGGGAAAAAAATTTGGTGGACGTAAAGCCTTACGTCAATCGCTTATCTTCCTCCTTCACTTTTCTCTCCAGTCTGGTTGTCGTCCAAGGCCGCCGGCGTCGCGTTCGGGCATCTTTTTGGCCAGCTGGCTCTTCATATCTGGCCATTCATGGCGGTCGAACCATCATCACTCGCAGCCATGGCTCCGACTCTAAAAGTTCATCCGGGCCAGATCTGAAACCAAGCACCGGCTATTGACAAGGAAGGACGACGGTGAGATGCACACAACACTTTCCTCGAACCAAGCTCCCCAGATGCAATACAACGAAGATTGTGATATAAACTATGCAATAACATAGAATTTAATTCAAAGAAAAGGTGGAAAATGGGTTGAATCGGTCATTGATTAGAGCTTAGTTTAGAACAAACTAATGCACGAGTAGTCTATTCATATCTCTAATAGACGCGAGTTCATATTTAGGTACAAGAGGGGCGGGTCCTCGGGTTGCCGTGGGCCGCCTCGCTCGGCAATCACGGGTTGACCGTTGCCGAAATGTGCGAGCGATCTCGCGAATTCATCTGCGAAAAAGGAAGATTAGAAAGTAATTGCAGACAAAATAGGAATCCAACCATCGCCATCAACTATGTGATAAATGAATTCTCTTTATACACTGAGAAAGGGCATGTATTTTTTTTTTTTTATCACATAGTTTATACGGTGGAATCAGGAATTTCTCCTAAAATATCTATGGTGATAATTAATTAATTATATTTGCAGACGTATGCACTTCCGGACAATTCGCGTAAGATGCATTTGATAATTCAAGAACACTGCATTTGATAAATGAACTCTTCGTCGGATCTGGACTGAAAAGAACACTGCAGGCGTGCCGAAGGGACCGCTAGGCCTCGATGATGGTGTAGGCTCAGCCAAGGCTCGTGGTGAGATCTCGACGTCAAGGAGACTCTTGGTTTGGGCAACGGCGAAGTTGCTCAGAGAAACATCAGCAACGATGGATGGATGCGCTCTACTAACTTCACTGGACGACCTGCAAAAGAGAACTTCACAGCATGAACTGATGTGGCCTCGTCATCCTGATGGGCAGCGGAATTTGAAGTTGCTTCGCGTTGGAAAGCCATGTCCACGTGCACTCCCTCTCTTGCATACAAGCTCCCTACTTTTTCTTATGTTTTTTTTTTTCTCTGATTGTGCCATGTAATTCTGTGAATGGCCGTTAATTACTTCTCAAGATTGATTCAACCCAAACTTGCACTTCAAGCTTCAACCTTTAGACCGGTTCGGTGGGGGTCTCGTGCGACGGCTAGGGATGCTCGACTAGCGGCACTTGCACCAAGGATCCCTAACGTCTCGTGGAACGGGACTAACGATGTCCTTCAAGATGATGGCTTCACAACCACCAATATCACGTGGAAGCTGACCCTGGCCATAGGTGTTCAGCAGGAAAATCTGCAAAAATACAAAGAACAAAAGGGACAAAAAGAGGTTTGCAAAGTGCTGCTCATGGAGGGACTCGGTAACAATCGGCGGACGATGGACGCACGACAACTGCAGGCTCGCAGGGAGGCTCAATGGGGGCTGCTCGCGATAGTTCTCGCCTTGGAGATTAGTTGTCCTGCAAAACAGAAGCACGCCTTCGTTGTGGTTGGGACTGAATTGGCGATGGCTGCGATTTTTCTTCACGGATGAGCTTGTTACGATGCTGGACGGGATACCAGATCAAATCGTCACCAGAGAGAGAACGGCACTGCAGGGGTCAACTTCAGACAATCCTAGACGGCTCTCCGGTGATTGCTCGGCTGAAGCTTGTGGTTTGTTTGTCGTTGTTTGATGAAACCTTGGATTGTATTCTCTCTCGGTGGATCCCTGGTTGTCTGGTGTGAGTGTGATGACAAAAAGCACCCAATCATGGAGCATGGCCACGATGTGGAGATCTGGTGCGCTTGTCAGAAGTGCTTGACAATCTTCTTCAGAATTCACGATGAGACCGTCCCAGAATGAGACAAATCCACCGCTCTCCCTGCTCTCTCTTATGTGCTCTGCCGTGTAAAGAAATTTTTTTTTTTTTTGCGGCCCCCAGTTGTCCTTTCTCAGAGGAAGTCAAGGTTCAGAGCACCTTTCTTTCTCCACTTTCCGTGTCTCCTTGGATGGAAGACTAGAGGACGAAAACGGAAGGTTTTTCTCGTCTCGTCTCGTCTCGTCTTTTCCTTCTTTCTTCTCACTGGTGCCGTGTGCGTAAAATATGTGGCCTCTTCAAACCTTATCTTGAAGATTCCTAATTTAAAACTCGGACCGACTTGCGGATGAGACTCGCGAACCAACGGATCAGCTCGGACGATTCGCACGCACGAAGGGACTCGGTGGAGTTGGGCTGTCTATTCTCAACCGAATGCGAGCGACGACACTCGAGAAAATTATCTGTTCACGTTTGGTTGAATCGCCAATTCTCACGCTCGGAGAAACTTGGAAAAATTGCGTCTGGAAGCTCTAGGGTTAACGAACAGATTCATCAACAAGACTGGGACTCCTTGTTGGCTTGCCAGTATTTATCAACCTGGGCACAATCAAAAGAAAACAAAGCACCGCTTCAGCTTTTTAGGTTGACATATCTTTTTCTTTATCTGCAAGTGTTCAAGTGAACGTGATATGTGGCACATGTGCACGAGACCAGAGAAGACAAATAATAAGAGATGATGATGGGGTCTTAAAAGATAGAATTTTTATTAAGAATCCAGAGTCCTTCTCTGTTCTTCTCTCCCCTTTCTATCGACAGAACAGCAAAGTTAGGTGCGGCTCTGAGGAAGTAGCGGCTGGTGGTCGTGGTCGTCTAGCATCGAGACGTGAGGGGCAGGCGGCTGATTTGCTACGGTAGAGAACCTACAGGGACCGCTCGTTTGGACAACTTGCAGAGCGCTGTTTTTTGTGTGGGTGTTACTCAAGGACTTTCAGTAATAGGAGATCAACACAAAGATATCATTGCACAAGCAAAGACTGAAAAACGAATAGCTACCCTCAACTTTGACTTCTCACTCGTGCGTCCTTCTGTCACCCTGCAGAAAGAAGGAGAAAACTTTTTCTCTTTTTGGTTGTCCCCTCAATGTTGCCGTGGGTTTCAATATCTCCCTTGTGAACGTGAAATTGAATTCTCGCCTGTGGAGAGAGAGAAAAAGAGAGAGCCCTCTCTCACCATCAGAACCCCATTCTTTTTTAATTGTGAGCAAAGTTTTGCTTATATAGGTTTAGATTTAGGGTTTTCTTTTAAGAGCAAAATCTTTTATTTTCCTAATCTAGACGCTAAGATATATATTAAAATCAAATTGCTCAATTATCTAACATTTTCCAACTTGACATTTATTTATTGCAATTTTCAGCTATTTAATGTGTGCAATGGGCTTGGCCGAATTTGTGCTCTTGTAGGCTCAGTTTAGATAATTCAATTAAGCTTAGAACCTTAAATTGGGTCCATCCACCGCCGGTCCGGTTTAAAATATGCAAATGCAATGCATGAATAAGAAAATTAAATATGCTATGCATGAAAACTAATTATTATTTTTTGCGAGAACTAAAACTAATTCTTATTTTTTTTATGAATGATTTAAGGAAAAATCAAAATTTAGGCGTCAACAGTTGTTGTCGATCGATGGACAGATTCAGTCACAGCTCGTTACAGTGTCGTTTCCGTCGGTAAATGGACGAGCAAAGTTTGCGACCCTGGGCGAGGCCAGACTTGGACGAGCAGTAATGGAACGATCGCGAGCGATGACAGAGGTGTAGTTTGGGGCAACCGCAAGCGACGCCAGAAGGGGTGGTGGCCAAACGGGGTGATGCTCTCTCATGGAGGAGGACGTCGGAAGGGGTGAAGATGGTGATTGGATGGGATGGTGCTCTCTGATAGAGGAAAAATAAGAGAAAAATCAAATTACTAATTTTATTCATTCCAACTCAGCTGACACAGATCAATTTAATATTAAATAGAAGTAAAAACATGCGTGTCATGTTAGGGTCTGTTTGGCAACCATTCTGATCTGAAAAAGTAATTATGATTAGAATCATATTTTCTGATTTTGTTCCTAGATGTTTATTAGAAAACCAGAATGCGTTTGGTAACTGCACAAAATTTCTGTTCTCGGAACAGAAATGCATTTGGTAACTGTACAAAATTGCTATTCTAGGGGAACAACCAAATGGCGAGAATTATTTTTTTTTAATTTCATCTTTTTTAAAAAAAATTAATTTTTTTTTAACTTCTTTTAATTTCTTTTAAATTTTAAATTTTTAAATTTTTTTTTTTTTTCAATTCCCCCAATTTTTTATATATATTTTTAAAATTTTAAATTTTTTTAAATTTTTTAAATTTTTGTAATTTTCCCCCTGTTGACACCTGATTTTTAGTCATTTCTTTCTTAGAAAATTAAGAAAAAATCCATAAAAATTCACAAAATTTCAAAATCAACTTTGGAAGCCTTGGCCAAGCCTAAGGAACCATTTTTGAACAAAAATTTTTTTTTTGGTATTTTTCATATTTTTTAGTATTTTTCATATATTAGAAAATACTCCACCAAAAAATATATATTAGAAAATACAAATTTTTTTAAATAAAAATAGAATTCGTGGCCAAAAAAATACACAAAAATAGTCAATATTTTTATTTTAATTCCTTTCTCATTTTGGCCCTTTAAAATTTGCAAAATTCAGTTCGGGATTATGAAAGCCTTCTTTAGGCATAACCCCAAATTGAGTCAAAATTACATTTTTAGTCCTTTTATTTTTATTTTCACATTTTTAGAGTCGTGAAATTAGGCTCTAATACCTCATATTGCATTTCAGCCCAACTGTTTACAAAAATTGTGCGAATTTGGCAAAAAAGACTTAATTACTCTTTTTATTTTCAATTTAGTCCCTAGATTTCACTCTAAGTGCAATTAAGCATTTTTTAGAGATGTTCATGCAAATACAAGACCACTACCTTATATTTTTTATCATTCTGAATCCATTGGTGGGGTTGAATTGGTTTGATTCTTTCATTTAGGGTTTGGATTATTGAAAATTCATTTTCAGGTCAAATTAGAAAATTGGGGATTTTGCACAATTCTAAGCCAATTCTGCCCAATCTTGTCATTTTTAGATGAAATCCATGTCTTAGAAATCAATTTTTGAGATTTTATAGGTCAATTTGATGATTTTCGGTCAGTTGGGTCTGCCGAGTCGAACTGGATTCGACCCAGTGACCCGGATAACCATCTTCTTCCCCAAATGGTCTTTTCCCATGTAGATACCAGCCATGGAAGTCGAGATTCAAACGCAAATTTGAGGTGTTTTCCCTGCACAATTAGGGACGCCATGGAGTGGGCTTTGTAGGCCACGCCGTTCTGATCCGATTCAACCCAATTTCGTGACCAGAAATCGTCGGAGCTGCGACAGCCGGTCGTTTCTTTGCCGCAGCACTACCCGAGCCAAACTGAGCACAAACCAAGTTTAATTCCTCGCCAATTCGAGCACACCGGAGGATCAAATGGACACGACAAGATTGCCTGAAGTCTCACCAGTGCCGTTTTGACCATTTTGCACGTGGGGAAGCACGTGAGAGGTCCAAACCAACTTACCCCGAGCGCGCCAAATTTTGGATTCGGCCATATAACCAATTCCATGCGTTTTTTTTTTTAATATCAAAAGAGAGCTCACATTCTATTCCAGAGACACAACGAACTAGAGAGAGAGAGAGAGAGAGAGAGAGAGAGAGAGAGAGAGAGAGAGAGAGAGAGAAGAGGAGAGAGAAGCTCTCCTAGGGCTTCTGCGCATCCGCCATTGACGTGAGCTCTCGAGACTTCGCGAGCTTCACCAGACTGCTAGAGGCAAAATCGAAGCTCCGCATTGCATCTTCGAGCTTCGTCTCGCTCCAGGGAAGCGACCGAACCTGTTCTCGCCGCCTAACCATCTCTGTATAGGTGAGCACCATTTCTGCACTTTGAGCTCTGCATTCATGGCGAATTATTATTCCGACCTACTTTCTTCGTGATTTTTGGTTCATTACATCCCTAGACGAGCCCTAAGAAAAACCTCATTGTTTGTTTGCATCGATTTTGCCTAAATTGCCGTGGCCAACCTTCGAAACTTCCTAAACCTATCGCGAGCTTGAGCGCTCAAACTAGAGATCGTTCGAACGATCAGGACCTCAGGTAAGTATCTTTGAGCTCCGTAGATGCGTCCTAGATGCTTTGTTTGGTTCGATTTTTCTGCCTCTACAAGTTTGATTCTGCCATGGCCGAGCTCTGTGCGAGCTTGATTAGGTTAGTTTTCACCGTTAGATTGGTCTGAGCTTTGAGTATGTTGCAGCCTGTGAGATGAGGATTCCATCAGTATCAAGATCGGTCCAATCGGAGTTGATTTCACCGTTGATTGGCACCGGAGAATTTTGGACTGTTCATGGTCATCTTTAATCTCTCGACCGTTGACCGTGCACGTCAGCAAGCCGAGACAATTTTTCTATTTTTTCGAAATAATAAAATAAATCCAAATCGGACGGCCACGATTTGACCACGTGGCGCAATATGGAATTTTCGAAAATAAAAATAGATTTCTGATTTTAAAAAAATCATTTTTAAGAAATAAAAAAAATAAATCAGATCAGACGACTATAGATTAGCCGCGCCTTTTGATCTGAATCGTTGATTTCAGATGGTGGATCGGACATTTGTGGGTTAGCCACGTGATTCAATTTGAGGCGTAGGATTAAGAATTATTAAATAATTCAAAAAAAATCAATAAAAAAATTCAGAAAATTCAAATAAAATGTCAAAACTATGTCGTTTAGGCCGACCCGGTCCGGGTCGAGCGCTCGAGAGGCGCGGGCCAAGTCGACCCTGTCCCAAAAACAATAAAAAAAAATTCAGAAAAATAAAATAAAAAAATCAGAAAAATAAAATAAAAAAATCAGAAAATAAAAAATAAAAAATTAGAAAAATTCATTAAAAAAATTCTAAAAAATTGAAAAAAATTCAGAAAAATTCCCAAAAATCACAATAAATGGGAAATGACCACATTCATCTAGTTTGACCCACTTGTTTTGTCGATTTTGGTCCCCGAATCTTCCCAAAATGACCTTTTTGCCCGTTTGGACAATTTGTCCCGAATCCGTCCCAAACTTTAATTGTACATTCTCTAAGGCTTTAGGGCTTTACTAGGTATGCCATGTTATGATTTGATACGTTTTATCTACACGTTCCTGATTCCTTGATTTGCGCACTTGCTTTTATTGATTGTGACTGTTAGGCTAGATATCCCCTTCTACATGAACTCTTAGATTCTAGAGCTTTTCTCATCCCAAGTCATCTGCATAAAAATCATAGTTAAGAAAATTACCCAACTTAGGTACCAAAAGTGAGTCAATGGAAACATTGGCGTAACTAAGTCCCCAAACCCAAATTCTCTAGTTCCGTAGAACAGAACGGACTCTCCCAACAGCTCGATGGGGTTTCTAATCTACTATCCAAAAAACAGATTGGTGGCGACTCCATTAGCATGCACACATTGCACATATCACCCAACCACACTAAGGTCGACCTCGATTTAATAAAAAAAATCCAGCTGTTGCGGTTTGGTATGGACTCGGGAGGGCCCGCGCCAAAGCCTTCACATTTTATCGAATGGGGGCCTTGGCAATCCATTAGCCTTTGACCCGTCCGGATCCCCCAAAATCGGGTCCTGCTTGGGAGAGGGTCCTTTTTAAAATTTTTAACATTTTTTTGTTAAATTTTAAAGCTTATTTGTAAATTTAATTTTAAAAAATGTAATTAAAAAAATAGTTGTTAGTAAATTTTTAAATTTAAATTTAATTTTTTTTTTAAAGTTCAGAAGTCGACGTGGAAGCTCACGTGGACTTAATCTTTTTAAAAGAATCGGATTTTTTTTTTTTTGTGATTCTCAAAAGTGATTCTTTTTTTTCAGAATCTATTGTTTTTTTTTAATTCTTATTTTTGCTCCAAAACTGTTTCCGGAAACAAAATCAAAATTAAAATCAGAATTATTTACGTTACTGAATATGTTTCTGATCCTTTTTTATTTTGAGAAATAGAATTAAAGAATCACAATAGTTGCCAAATAGATTCTTAATAATTGTTATAGCATTTTATAATTATTGAATATTTTTTCCTCCAAACGGGGGCGGGGGGAAAAGACTAGCCACGACCAGTTTCCTTGATGAACATGGAGATGACGTGTGGGAGCATCCTCCCCATCCCCATCCCCATCCCCATCGCCGACCCCACTGGCAAATCACAACGCAACGCGCATTACGAATCGTCGACCCAATCTGAAAAACCATCCTACTCGTTACGTGGCGACACGGCATTCGACTCAGCGCTCTAATCATCGGATTTGGACCTCCGAGTGTCATCGGTTTCTCGCTTCCGTAACCGTTCTGGAAAAACTAACCGTTGCCCGCAACTTCCACGCGCACGCAACGCCGACCTCCCCCAACCTCACGCGCCGGATCCCAGCGCGTTCGGTTTCGTCTGTAACTTGCGCTTTCACGTTCCGAATTTGAATCTTCTCTGCAACATCATCGTCCCCAATAACACGCTCTGTCTCTCTCTCTCTCTCTCTCTCCTCATTTATACTCCATTTTCTCTCTCCTCATCCATCTAACCTCCTTCCTCCCTCCCTCCTGTCCACACGATCTTTCCTTTTTCCCAGCCATCTTGATTCGACAACATGTTCCGCCTGAGCAACAACCTGATCGGCATCCTCAACATCGTCACCTTCCTCCTCTCCGTCCCCATCCTTGGGGCCGGCATATGGCTCGCCAACCGGGCCGACACCGACTGCGAGAAGTTCCTCGAGAAGCCCATCATCGTGCTCGGGGTCTTCCTCATGGCCGTCTCCATCGCGGGCCTCGTCGGCGCGTGCTGCCGCGTCTCCTGGCTCCTCTGGCTCTACCTCCTCGTCATGTTCCTCCTCATCCTCCTCCTCTTTGCCTTCACCGTCTTCACCTTCGTCGTCACCAACAAGGGCGCCGGCGAGGCCCTGTCCAATAAAGGGTACAAGGAATACAAGCTCGGGGATTACTCCGACTGGCTGCAGAAGCGGGTGAACGGCACCAAGAACTGGAACAAGATCAAGAGCTGCTTGAGCGACAGCAAGGTCTGCGACGCTTACGCCGACAAGTATGCTAAAGATACTGTGGTGGACGACTTCTACAACGAGCACCTGTCGGCTCTTCAAGTAATTTTCTCTTTATCTCTCTCTCTCTCTCTCTCCAAGTAATTGCAACAGTTTTTTTCTCTTCATTGTCCTGTGCTGTTTGAATTTGAAGTTCATTACGCACACGAGTAGCTATTGTGGGTTTGTGTCCTCAGTGATTGTTCTGTCAAGTGTTGGATTGAGCGCGAGTAATTCATAGCCAAATTAAGGCGATTTTCCCGTGGAATTCGGCATGCTTTCGCCCCTTGCATAATGCTAAAGATAAGATCTTTGAGGGCTTGTTGACTAAACCCGATGGATCTGTTCAATAGCTCGTTCTGCGGTTCTTGTGGTTGCCTTGCTTAGGGTGATGATGGAGCATGGTGCTCTCTGGGTTCCTTTTTGAGCCGAAAATTTTCAGACTGCTTCATTGCGACGAGGGTTTTAAAATTTTTTCTGTTTCGGCGCTTGATCCTGCATAGGGGATTCACTGCATGCTCAGTTAGGATTCCATTCCAACTTCTATGAGCAAATTGGAACATGCGACTTTGTTATCGGCCATGAATGATATGGTTGTAATGTCTGTCGAATCGAATAGCTGTTATGGCGAACTAATAGAAAATTTTGATGTGTTCATCATGCCGAATGGGATGAATTCCCTCTTGATTTCATCAAACATGTCTGGTGCAGTTGTCGTCGTGGTCCCAATTTTGAAACTTTTACAGAGATCAACGCTGTCATTTGACTTGGTTCTTATGCTGCTGTTTCGTTTCTGGAGATGATACTGTCATCTGTTTGAGTTTGTTGGTTTCCTCTGTTAGTCGTTCTCTGGTTGGTAGTTTGGAACTAACAACGTGACTGTTTTTTCCGCAGTCCGGTTGTTGCAAGCCGCCAGATTCTTGCAACTTCACCTACGTGAGCCCGATCGTCTGGAACGCCGGTTCGACCGCGACCTACACAGACTCGGACTGCACAGCGTGGGGCAACAACGTGACCGTGCTGTGCTACAACTGCCAGTCCTGCAAGGCCGGGCTGCTGGACAACCTCAAGAGCGACTGGAAGAAGGTCGCCATAGTCAACATCATCATCCTCGTCGTCCTCATCATCGTGTACACAGTCGGGTGCTGCGCATTCCGGAACAATCGGGAGTAGGGGTGAGCAAATCGGATCGATCGGACCGGACCGAGACCGGTGGTCCAGTTCCCGATTCTAGAGGGGTCCGATCCAGTTCTTGGTTTCTAAAATTGGAACCGGTGACCGGGTGGTCCGGTTCCCGGTTCCAGGGACATAGGACCGGACCGGTTGAATTTTTTTTTTTTTAACAGGGGAAGTGCATATCTTTATCTTTACAATGCATGAAAGTGGGATTTTCAGTGAGCATAGAGTGACAATTGTAATGTCATTAGGACGCTTTTGCTCTCGTGATATTACTGCTGTGCACCGAGCTGTTATTTCTCTGATACCACATTAAAAGCCACCGTTAACAAAAAGTCTTTAGATTGACAGGGAAGAAACAAGTTCGATACCTGAATATTGGCTCTAGTTGCCGCCTGTGTTACAGAACTAGAAGGATTCTTCACATTGAACCCACCTATACGTGCACCTCAGGCCTGTATCACTGATAAAAAGGATGATGCGATGGCACACATGGGGAAAAAACTTGAATTTACTGCAAATAGCAGAATTTTGTTCATGTGAAGCAGTAAGGGCCCCTTACAGCAAACAGCATAATTTTTTGTCATGTTACTAGTCCAATAGAACCGCCCGAGAACCGGACCGGATTGGTCGGTCCATTCCAATCCGGTTCCCGGTTTCGGCAAATTGGGAATCGGGATCACCGGTCCAGTTCCCGGTTCTTGAGAGGAACTGGCTCGGACCAGGAACCGATCACCCCTAACTGAGAGGATAACGCCTTCTGGAAGGGGCGGAACCCCTGAATGTATGTAGCCGTGTCGACGAGCAGCGATGGTTTAGATGCGTAGTAGAGTGTATTAAAGAGTGATTAGCTGATCTCGCGTTTCTAATTCGGGTCTGAGTAGTTCTGAATTTGAGATGAGATGTATGTCTGATCTTGTATAGAATTGTACTTTGTGGATCTGATCATATTAGCTTCTATCCATTGGGGATTAGTCGAGTCGAAAGGTTTGAATACACTTGTTAAAAAAGAAAAAAAATTGGTCGGAATATTATTTACGTTTTGGAATTTATGACTAATTTCAAACACGAAGTTTTTCGAAATTGATAAAGAAAAAAGTAGCTGGAAGTCCTTCCAAATGGGCTTACCCTAACAAGGAAAAAATTGCTAATCGTACCATCTTGGATGAAAAGACATCCTTTTGATTTGTCTTTTGTGTTCTGTTCTCTTGGGATGATGTCCTTTTATCTTATTAACTTGTCAAAATCCAGATGCCAACACCAACATCGCTGTCCGATAATTGTACTCGTGCCTCCTCAAAAAGGATTTTTCGGTGCTTGAATTTGGATATTCTCAATTTATTCAAAAGTCATGTTTCTATTCAGAAATTATGTAATATTCGAGATTATAAACTCGAGCCCGTGCTCGGGCTCAGATTTTATTAGTAACTTGACTGTAATTGAGCCGAGTTGAGCTCGAGCTTGGCAATTTAACTCGACTCGATTACACCTTCAGTGTAGCCGGATCATGCCATACCCTCCTATTCATCTGCCTCCTAGGCCTCGGTGGTGTCAACTGCCAAGTAGTTTGTCCTGAGCAATGTTGGATTAACTTAAGATTAACATTCAAAAGTTCGGCATATACTAGATAGTTTGGCAAACTGAAAATGACCATGTCTCGAAAGTTGGTCACATAGCTTAGTAAATCAAATTCGTTGAAAATGATTTACCCAACTACTTCAGGCGTATGGAATTAATCATATGTCGGCGTGTAGAATCATACTGTATATGTACACAATTTCCAATACATAAATAGTATGATTTAGTGTTAAAAATCTGAAGGAAAAACCTCCTAGATTTGTCTTTTGTCTTTTGCTTTTTTTGGAGGATGTCCTTTTTTCTGATTAACTTATTAATCTAGATGCCACCGGTCCACCACCATTGCTATCCGATAGTAGTACTCATGCTTCATGTGACCATATTGGAGGCTATAGTTAATTAATCATGAAATTTTTGATAATGCTGCTCTAGCCTTTACCAGCGGGAGTGGAACGTCCCACGTGTTCTCGGGGTTCAAAAACATAGCTATCGACCAGCAGCCACTACACTACCATCTTTAACTCGAGTTTCGCTCGATCAATCACTGGAAAATTGACTTACTTAATTTCGAGTCGAGCTCGAGTTCAAGCCTCTCGAGTATCTTGTCAAATCGAGTTCAAGGGGGTCATTATTCAACTCGATAAGCTCATGAGCCGAATCAAGCCAAATTGTTCTCGTGAGCCTGAGCTCGGATTTTGTTTATAAGATGATTGTAATCAAGTCGAGTCGAGTTCAGGGATCTCAATTTTCTAAGGGAGTTGAGCTCAATGTAGAACAAAACAAAGTCGCGATTAAACTTTGCAATAGCATTAAATGGAAGCAATCTCAACTACGTCGGATCATCTAAACGATATCGTCTTCTTCTTTTTCACTCTTGACGGTCATTCAATTATTAGATGATCTGATCTGCAAAATGGCGTAGTTTCGTGGCACGGCAAAGGTCACAAAGACCACAGTGGAAAATCCAATCCCTTGGCTTGACCTCAACTTGTTCTCTATCTCGGTGCTCGAAATCTGAATGATCAATCTCAACAATTAGGAGCCAAACACGGGCCTTTTGAGTACACCTATAACATGCTTGTCGAGTTAAAATGAAGAACTAGTAAGGCCTTTTATTTCAGCTCCTAGTTGAATCACATGCGAATCATGTGCAAATCAATGACAAATGGCGGTGGTGCCGACTCAGGTGCTAGTGTTGATGGCAACCGAGCTTGATGGTGGTGATAGGTTTCGAGCACGGTGGTTGAAGAAGAAGGAGAAGGAGAAGGAGAAGAAGGAGAAGGAGAAGGAGAAAGAGCAGAAGAAGAAGAAGAAGAAGAAGAAGAAGAAGAAGAAGAAGAAGAAGAAGGTGAAGAAAGGTGAACATGCTTAAAGGCACTGATTTGTCAATCCCTTGATTCCAGCATCTCCGATAATCAGCTTGTGATTTGGATTGATATCTCTAGATACATCTCCGAATATTCTTCTTCATTGATTGATAAATGAGTGCCTTTAATGCTATTGCTGTAACGCCCTGAAAATAGTTCTGAATAAACAAGAAATGGATTAGAAAGCTGACTTATGTGATATGAAGTAGCGGACAGTTGGGATTGAGAGGTTATTGAGTTAACTAATGGGCCCGGAGAAGAAATGGTGATCGAGAGACATTAATTAAAGTCTGGCCCATTGCCAAGGCTCCGGCCCATTTGAAGCTAATCGTGAAGGACCATGATAGAATTTTCGGCCCAAATTGAATTCAACTGCGGAGGGCCCATTAAGGAACTGACCCAGCCCAATGGAATACCTGGCTCTCTCTCTCTTTGCCAGCTATTGCGGGCCACCTGGAACTGGGCCAGCCCAGTTTCTTTAGTTTTCCCAGCCATTCGCTATGGCCCGAAAGGCCCAATAGTCCATCCAACATCAGGTGTTGTTGAGCCCATAAGACCATATGGACTTTTGGCCTGGTGAAGTAACAAAAGTACAGAGAAGAAAGCGACCCATCTGCACTTCACTTCTCGCTTGTTGTCCTCTGCGGTATCACCGGCTAGCGCTCCCATTTTTCCTCTGCTCGTGTGGGGTGTCCAGCGGTTCGTTTCAGCCAGCAAGGTCAGGAGCGAAAGTGATCGCAAGGTCTAAAGCAAGTATTTCTCTAAACCGCTTACTAGTTTATGCAATGCGAATCGACAACGGTGAGCCGGGAGGCTGTTTTAGTCCCGGATGGTCTCGATTCTATAGTGGCGGTCGGCGAAATGGCGTTAGTAGAGGCAAGGGGTAGGCAGATTGGTGAATGAACCGCTGCAAAGGTGACATCCTTGTAGGCTCTGGCGCACGTGACCGAGGTGGAGGAGAGGGCGTAATTGACTTGGAACGAGGCTGCATGTCACCGATTGTAGCTGAATAGGACTCGATCGGTGTTGGAAGTAGGGATTTAGGTGACAGATGGTCAAAGACCAAGGGAGGAACCGTTCGGCTGAGAGAGGAAACGGGTTTAGCTCTGAGGGGTAGTGTCGTGTTACTGGCTTTGCTTACGATACCCGAGTTTAGTTGTGTTCTAGTTTCGAATTGGTGTGAATATTGGACTGAATGGACAGGTTGGGTGGGGTCCTATGAGTGGACTCTTAGTGGTCTCAGCCGAAGGGTAGCAAGTAGAAATAAACTGAATTGAATCACATACATTCTTAGCGTAGGCAATGGGTAACCGAATTGGTAGTTGAAGTGCTGTAAAGTTGATGTTTTGAAGACTTGGATGTACAGGGCCGAGGTAGAAAGTTGTACGCAAATGGCCTGAGCTTGGTTGTATGTCATTGGTTTAAGCTAGAATGGACTCATTAGGAGTCGGGCATGAGAGTTGAGCGACGGGCTGATGAACCCGCGAGATGGATAGTTCGACCGAGAGAGGGTGAGAAAGAGAGAGAACGGAGTTAGCGTGAGAGGTATAGTTGTGCTTTCATTTTTCTAAATCACCTTTTAGTTCTGATTTGGAGAAATTAATGAGTTGTTTTAGCATGTCGTATAGTGAGACCTGCTATTATTTGTTTGCCGGTTCAATTGCTTGGTATATACTGGTTGGCTTTGACCTTGGGCTTACTATTGATTTATATTCAAGGATGACAGTGATAGGACCGGAGTGAATGTTCTTAGAGTTCTCGTTTGTTAAGTGTAATGTATTGAGGGCATGGAAAATATAGACTTGTAATTATAGTACACGGAATGGCAGTACCTACACCACACATAAATCTGGTGCATGCTCAATGGTCTTATACATCCTAGATATGGGCCGATTGTGGTCCGTGGGAAATGGGCTTCTTGCTCGAATGCGAAATATACCCCATGGAGTTCATGGGAAGACCCTGCTGTGTGATTGGGTCGGTCTCTGAGGAGGTATGAGACAACTTTCTAATCGTTTGTCTGAAATGCTTGAGTCATACTTGTGGCGATTATACTGTGTTATATGCATAAGACGATCCCACTCTGCAGCATAGCATGCCTTTCTCTTACCATTTACATAATGCTCGTGGATGAATACTATGCTTGACTGTATGGAACTGTAGAAACTTATTTGTTTACCGTTGCTCATTCTCTTCTTTGGATAGATTAGTTGGTGTTTTAGGGATTTAACTTGCTGAGTTTATGTCACTCCTTTTCGTTGAAATTTTTAGGTAAGTGACATGGCCAGTCTTCCTACTGCATCCTATGGCGTGCCGGTTCGCTTGTCATGGGATATGTCGTCTTTTACTATACCTGGGTTACTCGGTATGGAGTTTGTGCGGGTGACGTGCACACTGGGGGTGCACGGAGGACTGGATGTGGGGGTGATCGTCCACTGTTTTGTAGCCATCTACAGCCGCTTGGAGGGCGGACTAAGACTTTTCGGCCCTCTTCCGTTCGACTACGTAGCCAGAGGCGGTTCAGCTTAGTGGGGACTCGGGCTATTCTGTATAGATTTGTGTAGTTGGTGTACAGCACTGACCGACACTTTTGATGTTTAGATCAACTGACTCTAGTTGTGGGATTTTTTGGTGTTTGTATCTTTTGGATGTACCGGGTACTAGCGGTAGACAATTTTTGAGACCCTCTCGACGATATCTCCCTGACTTGTAATTAAACTGATCCGATCTTAGTCCGTTCGTAGTAAATAAAAGTGCTGTTCTTCTGATATTCTGTCGGTGTTCCTATGCATGATTAGTTGAATTATATAACTTGGAAACATACGTTAGAGAGTGTGGCAGGCCTGGGACGTCACAGTTGCATTTGGATTGTCCAATTGGACTTGTCCAAATGCCAATGTGGATAGTTTCTGGTCAGTTAACGGCATTGGATTTCTGTAAGTCATTACCATGCCAAAGTAATAATAAAAGGGGATAACTATACAAATAGTCGATGAACTTTGACCCAATATATAGTGTCGTTTTAGAACTTCTAATTTGTTCAATGTGGTCTCTGAACTTTAGCCCAATTTGCAGTGTGGTCCATAAATTTTTAATTTGCTCAGTGTGGTCCCTAAAGTTTTGAATTTTTTAAGATACCATCTTATCTTATCAATGCAAAAGTACCTTCTCCTACCATTTACCGGGTTTTACATACCGACGGAACGTACGCACGTATTTTTCTTTGCACTTGGAACAATTATTGGGTTTATTAAGTTCATATGAACCCTTGTGGGATTCACTAAAACAAGAGTTACGATCCAATGGATTCACATAAAACATGACGTATTCAAGAAATTTTTCCATCATGAGGATCGACATTTACATCCTAAATTAGGTAGGAAAGGAAAGATTCAAAAGAAATAGCAACATTTGACACAAACACGATTTGACATTAGCTGTCCGAAAGATGCATGGAGGGAAGTGATGAAGCATAGGCTAGTGGCCCCGCTAGAAGTGAATGTGCATTAGTTCTGTTCGGGTGTTTTAGAAGTATTTATTCTACTTTATTATTGAATTGACCGAATCTTTTAAATTATTAGAGTACGGTGCGTAATATATTCCGTATACGTTAATATCCGCAATCACATATATCTCTTAGCATATCGCGTATTATTGTATTTTGCTACGCAGAAAGTGTATTCAAGTTCAGATATTTTTTTGGGTAAAGGAAGAAGAAGTGAGGAGTATTCAAGTTCAGATATTCATAAGCTAAGAAAAGAAAGTAATTCTAAAAATGGAGTATTTTGAGCTTTGTATTGCCGGGCCCTCGCCTCAGGCCGAAAAAATAGTAAAAAAAATATTTAAATTATCCACGACAGAGTCAGCCGTGCCATGTAAAACGGCCGGTGTCCACGTCAACGATTTCTAGTTAAAATTGGTCAGATGGACTCAATTGGCAGAAGGTGAAAAGGTTCGTGACTCAATTGGTAAAATCTAAAGATTTAAGATTGAGTTGCAATAAGTTTATGACTTTTTGAACAATTTTCTTGATAAAACAGCGTATGATAACAACATGAGATACTTTCTGTTCGAGGACACTCGATAACATGCTCTGTGCAGGATAATTTGTGCTGTGAAAGGATCGCACGACCGATTACTTCGTCGATGCTTGTCGTGAATGGAACAGTTGACAAGATGATGCTTCATCACCTCAATCTTTCATCTGTGAGCAGCTGCTCATTTGGCCTCCTTTGCAGTTCGTTCCCACGTTTTGCGATTCGAGATGTGGACCTCAACCGTCGATATTGCATGCACGCGTGCATGGCGCTTTCGGAACTTTGGACAAACGGGACGAGTAAGCCAACAGGAACGTCGCGCCACTCAATTTTTGCTGTTCATGTCCATGTACGTCTCCCTACGCTGTGCCTCAATTATTGACGCACACGTGGCGGACATATACTGGTCAGGCTTTGCGGGTTACTGACGAGAGCCGACTCGCATTTCATTTTGATAGATGGGCGTCGGATATGTCTCTCATTTCACACCGCACATGACTACATGATTAGCGTACGTGGATAAGTCCGACCTACCTTAATTTGACGAGGTTGAGCCAAGATAAGAGCAGGCTGTTTATTATAGCTCGAAGTTAATTCCGTTTGATTACGTTACTGCAAAAATTATTCACATCAACATCGATCGCCGATCGTGCTACCTAAGACGGCTGGCACTGATTACAACGTCACATCTGCGATTTCGGACCAAAATTGGTCGGAGCGGCAAAAGTGGCAAATCGTTAATGGTTTGGGACTAAACTGACACGTCATTAAAAGATTTAGGACTAAATTGACACGGTTAAAAGATTTAGAACTAAATTGGCTACCGTACAATAGAATTAAGACTTCTTCTTGGACAATTTGGAAAATTTCCCTGAGTTGAGAGCATGAGCAAACTCCTTTGGTATTGATTGATTCTTGTGAGTTTGGGTGTATTTAGGATCAGGAGACACTTGACTATGAGCGTTCGAGCGATTGAAATCTCTTTCACCTTGAGTATAATAAAACCTTCTCATTGATCTCTCTCCGTAGAGTATCAAATCACCAAACCACATTAAATCACCCATGCTCAGGTTTAATTTCTACAAATTTATTTCCTTCTCAAATCGTCTCATTTGTTTTCGCTTTCACGTTGTTCGGAACATCGTTAATGTCATTGTATTGACAACAAGCTCAAGTTAGATCGCCTTACTGTTAGAATATACTTGTGAGTGAGTTGTGTTAGAGAAATCCCATATCGGAGAATTGATGTGGTGTAGAGTAGTTAATATATCATAGTTGGCCTATATCTCGTTGGCTAAGCTTTTGAATGAAGGTGTGTCCAACTGGATATTGGGCTCCTTCTTAGCTATCTCCTCAGATGAAGGTATCGGACTTCAACTGCATGCTCCCCAACAATTGATATCAGAGCCCATTGTTTCATTTTTCGGGCAGATGGACATTGTGATGTAGCAATGCGGGCCTGTAGGAATGAAGTTGGGCGTTGATAGAGATTCAACTTGAGATAAATTGATGCAGAAGAATGCCTAAATTAACTCCTATAAAAAGTCACAAGTAATGAAATAACTCCTACAATAAGTCAAATCAAGGGGGGAATAACTCTCGGAATCGATTGCCAATCTAAGTTGTCAACAAGTAATGAAATAACTCCTACAATAAGTCACAAGAGTACTCATGATATATACAAATGACTATTATAGCAAACTTAAGATCTGAGGGAGAGCATCTTTTGAAAACGTGAATAACTTTCAGAAATGAATCTAGATTGATTTAGGCTGAAGACGATGTGAATTTAACGTTAAAAAGTGTTAAGAGTTTATGTGAGATTTAGGTCATAATTATATTGACCCTCAAACTTCAGAGCTTCTCCCACGGAGCCGCCATCGTCGCTGCCGCATACGGATCAATCCCGACGCTATCCACAATAGCCCCCGTCTTGAAGGTTAGGCCGTGTAGTCCGCTCGCGCTGTCTCTCTCTCTTTCGGCTGCAGCTAAACCTGTCCCATTTCCAATTGTCATATTTCTTACCCTCACCTTGATGTGTACTACCAAACAGAAGCAGTCTCCTTATCTTATCTGTACTAGGTCAGATTCGCCAAATTGATCATGTACTGAAGGTCCAAACAAACATTAGGTTCCCATATCTTTCGACCATAATTGCCGGGCACTTTTCCGTAGTACCCGGTCCGTCAGATATTTGGTACTGAGATTGACTTTTTGGACAATTATTCTACAAATAACGAGGGACAATTCATTGTTACCGATGGTGTTGCTTGGTTGACTGTGAGAGTAACAAAATGCTGTGGACTACAAGTTCTTGAAAGAGTAAACCTCATAATAATTTCTGATTATTAGTTAATTATTTTTTTACCCAAAACAAGCTGTTAATTTCACAATGGATGTGATAAGTTTACTTAGAGTGCCATAACATCCGTACGGCGTTCACTTGAGTGTCATAACTTTTCTTTCGCCCACTTAAGTGCCATATCAGAGTAAAATCTATCACCTGAGTGCAATTTTCGGCAAATCGTCCTACATGAATTTTTTTTTCAATCACACGTGGATATTTTGTTTGAATTTTTATTTTTATTTTGCTTTTTCTTCCCCTTGGCCGACGAGGGTCACCGGGGACCCTCGCCGGCAGGGCCGTGGGAAAGGGCCTTCGTGGCCCCACCGGCCATGGGCAAGGTAGCCCTCGCACAGACTTGGCAAGGGCCGTCGCGCCCTCACCCGCGGTCGGCGCGACGGCCCTCGCCTAGATTAGGCGACGGCCTTCGTGCCTCGCCCAGGGCCGTCACTGCCCCACCGGCTGCTGATGAGGTGGCTTGGGCGAGGGTTTTGTGGCCATCAAGGGTCACCGGTGACCCTCGCAGGCCAAGGGAAAAAAATGGAAAATAAAATAAAATCAAAGAATTAAAAATGGTATTGCATCGACTAAATCTACTAGGCTAAACCAATCATGTTTCGAAAATCCGTGGAAACCACATTGAATCTCACTAAAAATACACAAGCCTCCATTATGCTTCCACGTGGAGATGATTCCCTAAGCATCGCGCCTCCTTTTTATCCTTTTGTCCTCTTTTTTTTTTTCTTTCTAATTTCCATTTCTATTTATTCAGATAGTAAATACAAACATGGGATTGCTAGGTTGTCGAAGTCAAGCTTGAAGAGCTCTTAGGGAAGCACTTATCACAATATATAATCGAACGAATAAGCTAAGCCAAAGTTGAATCCCATTATGAAAATCACGTTGTTTGTACCCCAAATTGGAACTTTGAGAACTATCCATAGAACCATAGGAGAGATTGATAAACATTTTTTGGTTTCTTTCTAATTATTGCACTTGTATAAGTCTGTCACGATAATGTATCGAAAGATTCATTTACAACGTATTCATTTAACCTCCTGAAAAACTTCGTTTAGAAAACTTGTGCCTATTAATTTTCTGTTATTGCTTTGATAACCTATGTAAAAAGAAAAATCGAGATACTTAATTGTAACAATTTTATCCGTGCCCCAGCTGCATGTGCGAGATTAACCTTAGTTTATATTGATAGTGCGGCCACAATTTCACTTTTAGTTCAGAGCATAGGCACCATACCCTTTTGTATGATTTTCTCTCATTGTTGTCAGAATATGAGTGAATCATGCTTTCATCTAACATCTTAATTTTTTAGAACTGTTGGTAATGGTATAACAAAATCTCACAATTGTTTAATCTTTTCGATCCTAATACCTTTTTTTAGGTACTGCATGGATATTATAGTGAGGGCCGAATACAAAAAGAAATAATTGTTCTACCAATAAGATAATTTTTGCTCAAACTTTCAAAAATTCCAGGAAATGCACTATTTTAGCTCAAACTTTGAAGCATCAGAAAAAAAGAAAAAAAGAAAAAGACACATACTTATGGTCATGAGATAATTGTGGCATGTGGTTCGAGAAGAATTCTTTTTATTATGTTTGGCAATAGCATTAGTCGAAAGCAACATAGAATGTGGTTTTGTTTTGTTTGAATAGCCCATAGAGGAACTGATACATAAAATGGCGTCCTTTTGTGATCTTGAATCACATCCATTAAATATGTACGTGCGTTTTTCTTAATCCGGACATTAAAATGTTAGGCCAAAATGTCCTGTCGAATAGGTGTATTTATTATTATCATTATTGTTTTGGAACCTTCGCATTTTTGGGTAAAAAATATGTGGTTTTTCCTTCTGTTGGTATTTGGCATTATTCAAAAAAGAGAAAATCTCCCATGCATCTTCCTATAATGTAACATGAAAGCTATTCCATCTTCCTGTAAAATGGAAGCTTAAGCCTCTCTTCTTACCCTCACATCTCTCTCTCTCTCTCTCTCTCTCTCTCTCAAAATAATGAGATCGAAGTCTTCTTCTACTTCTTCTTCGTCATGGAGATAAGTGAGAGGAAGGAAGAGGAAAAAGTACCAAAAAGGTCATAAATCTATTACATTGATACTAGGGGTGAACGGTTCTCGATCTGGTTTGGTCTGGTCCTAAACCTATTGCTGTTGGCCGACAAGGGCCTTCGGGACGAGGGTCGGCTACCCTCGCCGGCCATGAGCAAGGGCCGAAAAGCCCTTCCCCCCGATCTGGGCGTCGCGGCCTCGCCTAAACTAGGTGAGGGCTGTTGGAATAATATAAAATTGATTGAGCACGTCGGTTGCAAGATGAGAAGATTGCAAGCATTAAAGAAGAGGCGTGAAGACTTGAAGATGCATTGATAGATTAAGCTATTTATTTTTCTTTACTAATGATGTGTGTTTAATTTATGCCTATGATAACCGTGTATGGGGCTATTTTGTTTTCTTCGTTGAATTCTCATCACGGGCATTTGTAAGATCCAATTCCTATGTAAAGGAATGGAATCATGAGTTGTAAATCAAGCCAAAGCACAAAGCCACATTCCTCAAAGCATTTTAAATGAGAAGTTCTCCCTCCAACTTCTATTGTGCTCTTCTTCTTGCTTCCAAATTTTGTAATTATTCTTTTGGTTCCAACATTTGGTATCAGAGCTAGAAATGGCATCCACTAGTTTCGTTCAACTACAACTTCCAAAGTTGAATGGGAGGAATTTCAATGACTGGTCCGTCCAGCTGAAGGTTCTTTTCAAATCGCAAGATTTGTGGAATCAAGTGGAGAATGGCTACACCGAAGTGGCCGATACTGAAGCATTTGATGCTTTAAGAAGAGAGGAGAGAGATTCTTTATTGGAGTCCTTAAGAAGAGAGGAGAGAGATTCTTTATTGGAGTCCCAAAAGAAAGATCAGAAAGTATTATTTGCGATCTTTCAAGTCGTGGAGGAAAAAATATCAAGCGCTAAGACCGCAAAAGTAGCGTGGAGTATTTTGCAACAATCATACCAAGGCGATGATCGAGTCAGATGAGTGCGGTTTCAAACACTTCGAGGAGATTTCGAGTCTTTATGTATGAATGACTCTGAATCAATCTCGGCGTACTTTGATCGTGTGCAGACCATTGTTAACCAATTGAGGGTTAATGGTGAAGAACTCCAAGATGTGCGAGTTGTAGAAAAGATCTTGAGGTCTTTGACCGAAAGATTTGACTACGTTGTCGCAGCGATCGAAGAAGGGCAAGATGTGCCAATCATGACACTTGAACGGTTGATGGGTTCATTATGCTCGCATGAGCAAAGAATGAATCAAAAGTCAATAAGTTTGACTCATGAGCAAGCACTGCAAAGTTGGGTCGCTCAATCAAGCCGAGGAGGCTATCAAGGTGGCCGAGGTCATGGAGGTGGTCGAGGACGTGTAGGTGGAAATTTGAATTCCATTGGAAAATATAAAACACGTGACAAATCAAAGGTTAAGTGTTTTAAGTGTAACAAATTCGGACATTACAGATTCGAATGCCAAGCGAAGGTAGCATACGAGCAGGCAGAACAGGCGCATACCATCGATGCTGAGGAAAACATGGTGCTAGCGTGCAAGAATGATGACTCCAGCACTATGGACACCAACATCTGGTACCTTGATACTGGGTGTAGTAATCATATGTCTGGCCGCAAGGAGTTGTTCTCGCAGTTGGACGAGACCATTCGCGGTGAAGTTAATTTCGGGAATAAATCCAAAGTTCTCGTAAAAGGCAAAGGTAACATTAATATCAAATCAAAAGATGGTACTAGTGTTACTGTTGCAGATGTTTACTTTGTGCCAGGACTTTTTTGGAATTTGTTAAGCATTGGGCAACTTTTCAAAAAAAGGTCACAAAGTCCACATTGAAATGGAGTTTGTACCATCAGATGTATAAACAATGAATTGATTACGACGGTGCAGATGACGAAGAATCGAATGTTCCCTCTAACTCTTCAGACAAAAAATCTTTTGAGTTTCCAAGCGATGATGAAAGATGTGAACTGGTTATGGCATCTTTGATTCGGTCATCTAAATTTTTGTGGACTGAAATTACTGGTCTAGAAAAGGATGGTGACCGGCATGCCTCTGATTGATAGTCCAGATCGCCCATGCGAAGGATGTATTGTTGGAAAACAACATCATAAATCCTTTCCAGTTGGAAAATCCAGAAGAGCAAAGCAACCTTTAGAGTTGGTACATACAGACATATGTGGCCCCGTTGAGGTGGAATCATTCAGCCAAAAAAGGTACATGCTAATTTTTGTGGATGATTTTACTAGAAAAACATGGGTATATTTTCTGCGAGAAAAATCCGAAGCTTTTGGAAAATTTAAAGAATTTAAAGTCTGTGTTGAAAAGCATAGTGGCTTTATTCTAAAGACTCGAAGATCCGATTGAGGGGGAGAATTCACTTCGAATGAATTTGACAATTACTGTAAAATTCATGGAGTGAAACGTCAGTTGACTGCCAGCTATACTCCTCAACAAAATGGTATAGCAGAACGAAAGAACAGGACAATTTTTGAAATGGCAAGAAGCATGCTAAAGGTTAAAAATTTACCCAAGAAATTTTGGGCAGAAGCCGTTGCATGTGCTGTATTTATGCTAAACATGTGTCCAACAAGGAGTGTTCTTGGAAGAACCCCAGAAGAGGCTTGGAGTGGCATCAAGCCAGATGTTTCATTCCTACGAGTATTTGGGTGTGTAGCATATCCCCATATACCAGAAGAACGAAGGAAAAAGTTGGATGACAAAAGTGAGAAGTGCATCTTCATTAGCTACAGCGACATGACTAAGGGTTATAAGCTGTATAATCCAGTCACTGATAACGTAATCATCAGCAGGGATGTCCAATTTTTTGAAGATGAAGCTTGGGACTGGAACCGGAAGATTGACCAGAAAATCATAACCATAGAAGATGAACCATTGGTGGGAGAAACAGAACAATCTTCAACTGAAGATCCGTCATCTTTGCCTAGTAGTTCATCTTCTTCACCTAGAGCAGTTTTAGAACCGCCGCCACGTCATTCACAACGATTGAGGGAGACACCATCAAGATTCAAGGATTATGTGGGCACGAGAGATTATGCTAGTGATAATGACGAAATCACTGATGAAACCATGGTTAACTTTTGTTTATTTGCAAAATGTGACCCCATATCCTATGATGATGCAGCAGCAGATGAGAAGTGGATCCAAGCAATGGATGAAGAAATTCACTCCATTGAAAAGAATGACACATGGGAGATAACTTCTTTACCACCTGGTAAGAAGCCCATTGGTGTCAAATGGGTGTACAAGACGAAGTACAAGCCAGACGATCAGGTGGACCGATATAAAGCTAGATTGGTTGTGGGTATTGATTACTTTGAAGTATTTGCACCAATGGCTCGAATGGATACAATCCGAATGATTTTAGCACTCGCAGCTCAAAATCGTTGGAAAATCCATCAAATGGATGTGAAATCAGCATTTTTGAATGGTTTCCTTGAAGAGGAAGTTTATGTGGAGCAACCACAGGGTTATGAGATAAAGGGGTGTGAAAATCAAGTTTACAAGCTGAAGAAGGCATTGTATGGGTTAAAACAGGCACCTCGAGCGTGGTACACGAGGATTGACACTTATGTTAGAACATGGTTTTCAAAAGTGTCCGTATGAGCATACATTGTATATCAAGTCCAAAACTAACGGTGACATGATAATTGTGTGCCTTTATGTTGATGACTTGATATTTACAGGGAGCTGTCAAAAGATGTTTGTTGAATTCAAGGATGCTATGACTAGTCATTTCGAGATGACAGATTTAGGACTAATGTCCTATTTTCTAGGTTTTGAAGTGAAACAGACAAGTGAAGGTATATTTATTTCATAATAGAAATATGCTAACGATATTCTGAAGCGATTCAAGATGGAATCGCTCAAACCCATACGGACTCCTGTAGCAGAATGGTTGGAGCTGAAGAAAGAAGGAACTGACGATCTAGTAAATCCCACTTATTTAAAAGCATTGTTGGTAGTTTAAGATATTTGGTTTCTACTAGGCCAGATATTACTTATGGCGTGGGAATTATTAGCCGATATATGGAGAAACCACACCAATCACATTTGCAGGCAGCCAAGAGAATTTTACGGTATGCCAATGGAACTCGTGATCATGGAATTTTTTATTCGTATACCGACAAATTTTGTTTGGTGGGGTACACAGACAGTGATTGGGCAGGTAATATCAAGACTCGAAAGAGTACTTCCGGAAATGCTTTCTTTCTCGGATCAGGAGTGATTTCTTGGTCCTCAAAAAAACAACAAGTTGTTTCACTCTCGATAGCTGAAGCAGAATACATGGCATCAGCTTCGGCGGCATGTCAGGCAATATAGCTTCGGAGGATGCTATGTGAATTGATGCATGAGCAGACAGGTCCTACCAAAATAATGTGTGATAATAAATCGGCTATGGCTTTAGCCAAGAATCCCGTTTTTCATGGTAGGAACAATATCAAGTATCACTATATTCGTGAGCAAGTAAAAAATGGTGAGGTTGAGCTTAATTTATGCAGATCAGAAGATCGGATTGCAGATATTTTGACTAAACCATTGACGGCTGATTCGTTTGAAAAATTAAAGACGGTGCTTGGTGTTGTTGATTTCCAAAATCAATTTTAAGGGAGGCTGTTGGAATAATACAAAATTGATTGAGCACGTCGGTTGCAAGATGAGAAGATTGCAAGCATTAAAGAAGAGGCATGAAGACTTGAAGATGCATTGATAGATTACGCTGTTTATTTTTCTTTACTAATGATGTGTGTTTAATTTATGCCTATGATAACCGTGTATGAGGTTGTTTTGTTTTCTTCATTGAACTCGCATCGATTTTCCATCCTTTATTCTACGTCGACGCGATATGGTTATCTTTGGCACTTACTCAGCTATTCCTTTTTGCATTTGGACAGAAATATCTGAAATTGGGATCGCAAATCAAGTTAGGGACCAAATCCATAACAAAATAATGTACATGAACCGAAATTGAATATCGACGATAGTATGGGGACCATTTTCTCAATTTCTCGTTGATATTTCAGGTCAGCACCAGATTTTTATCTTTGGTGTTTACTCACCATTTTTCGTAGGCATTCGGATGGAAATATGAAATTGGTCATGAAACTGTGACTAGATGTTGATTTAGGGATCAAATTTGTGACTAGATAAAGCACGAAGACCAAAATGGAACAGCAGCAAATAACACATGGACTAATTTGAGTAGATTACCTAATTTAAGTTGATTTACAAATTTGAGTAGATTCCTAATTCAATTTGATATCTTAGTTTTAATGGTTTTCTGACTTGATGATTTCTAGTCTCGGTTCGTTTAGTGATTCCGCCTATTAGTAGGAGGTGCATTCTCAATTGTAAGCACTCAAATTTGAGTTGACACTATTGGAGAATTCCTCTCAAGGAGGTGATTCTTTTGGTTCTTTATCCAATTAGTTGATGGTAAATCTTAAAGTCCTTCGGTTCTTTATCCAATTCATTGGTGATGAACCTTAACTTCATCATCCTTAACCACTAGGGGTTGCCCCAGTGGCCACCCTTCTCACTTGGGAAGGAGAAGGTGATGAGTTCGATTCACCTCCTTCTCACAGGGCTTGAGGTGGGGACGTATAAGTGAGGGAATAAGGTTTCACAATCTGCGCCCAACACATAACACACATGGCTTGTAATATAGAAATATGATAGAACCAGACAAAAAACGAAACTTCATTCTCCTTAAGTGGAATACTCTTTTATGTATTGGTGTTGAACTTTTCTATCACAAAGGTGTTTTCCCTCACACAAATCAAGCACATTCAGCATTCTCACAAACTCACCCCACATCATTTTAGTCTTGACGTGTATAACATGCTTATTGAGTTCAAATGAAGATCTAGTAAGGCCTTCTATTTCCCCTTCTAATTGAATCATGTGAAACTCAATGACAAAAGAGACCTAAGTCTAAGGTCGTGGCGACCTCAGAGTTGAGCCGCGACATTAGGTCGAAGCCGCGCTGCCCCTAGATAAGAGGCCTCGCAGGAGGATGGTGGTGGTGATGGATTTCGAGCACGGAAAATTGTCTAAAAAGCCCCAAACCTATTTTATGGAGACCAATTTAATTCTAAATTCCCATTCCAATTTAATCCTAAACCTTTTGCCAATTTTCTAATGTAGCCCTTTGGGCCAATTATGGCAAAAAATCACTGACGTAGACGATTTTTGCAATTATTTATAATCTTTCTGATTTTTTTTCCTTTTTTTTCTTTTTTTTCCCTATTTTCTTTTCTCTTCCATGTGATAAAAACTCAAAAGCCCGTAAGGGCCCATTTCATGTTTTTGATGCTAACTTAATATGTCAAATCCCCTCTTGAGCCCATCGGAAGTTTTCGAGTTTAGATGTCCCACAACTTATCAAACATATTCATTGACCAACCCCAATCCATTTTAATGACCTAGAGATGGTTTTATACATCTAAATAAAAGCAACACTTATCAACCTTTGAGCGAAAACCTTCCACTAGTAAATTTGGAATTTCTGCCTTCAATCGGGACTAGCTTGGTATCGTATCGAACTCATAAGCCGAGCTCTCCTCTTCCTCTCGCGATCGTAACCGTCTCGCGTCGGTAAAGGAAACCTTGTGATGTTGTCCAAAGTTCCTCGACCCGGATCCATCGGCCGACACTGTCTAAAGTCGACTGCTATTGATGTTTCAACGAACATGTATCTCACAAAAGTGTGTGTCAATATCACAGCGGATGCACGTGTAGTCTATCTCAATCGATTCATTAGACGTGTCTAGTGACAGCCACCCGTGGGGGAATCACATCCTTATGCTGGGATGAGAAGTCGAATTTTTTTTCCATCGATAGGGACGTGTGATCGAACCGAGCAGCAAACTTGGTCTGAAAAGAATGGATTTGACTCGACGATAGACCCTCGTGAACGGACTTGTGTATTTAGCTTGAGAGACTCTCTCTCAAGATGAGAGATTATCTGCTTGTGACATTAATTGCTGTCACATTGCGTTTATTGCGGTTTTGTGCAGTTGTGCGGTCTAATCACAACTCACAGAATTATTTGTGTTGATCGAAATCCCAAGAACAATCTCAGGGATGACATATGAGACGTGCAGGGTTCGTCGATATCGACGCGATACAACTCATAATCTGCCTAAGTTTATGTATGGATGGCCGAGGGCACCAGCGGTATCCATCGACACCACGCCCGCATTTGTCTCGCAATCTCTTTTGTTTATCTTTATTACAAATGCCTTAAATTTATCGACTCTTCAGGTAAATTCATGTGGAATACACTAAAGTAAATAATTATGATGTAACGGATTCATATAAATCTTGGCACGTTCAAGGATTTTTCCCTTCATGAAAATGGAGTTTCATATCCTAAATTAGGTAGGAAGTAAAAGGGTTAAGAAATAGCAAGAAACATGATTCGACATCAGCTTTTGAAGGGTTTTCAAATCATGTTAACTCATTAAGTAAAATACTAAATAAAAGAGCTCGCAATTTAAATATCGTGATTATTCCCGTGATATGTATTACTAAGCTTAGGAGAAAACCAATTTTCTTTTTTCTAAACACTTGATTCGTTAACCGTGTTGTGATTTCTATGTTCTCGAGTCTATTGTATACACGTGTAACAAGAAAGGAGAAATTGTCCAAAAATAAAAAGTCCTACACCTATTGTACGGTGGCCAATTCAGTCTTAAATTTTTCAATTGTGTCAATTTTATCCTAAACTTTTGGGCAACTTGCCAATTTAGTCCCGAGCCTTTCAATTGTGCTAATTTAATCCTAAAACTTTTGATGGTTTGCCAATTTAGTCGTTCCGGCTAATTTTGACTAGAAATCACTGACGTGTTAGTCTAGTTCGCGTCGACGGTCCTAAGTGTCACGGCCACGATGAATGGCGCTGACGTGAATAATTTTTGTAACTTTTTATGTTTCTTTTTGTTTTTTTGTTTTTGTTTTTTTTTCCCCTTTCCCTCGACCGACCAACACTAGGCCTCATCGATGGCCAGCCTTGGGAGAGGGACGCAGGGGCCTGGCTAGCAAGGGCCACCCTCCCTTGGATTAGGTAAGGTCAGCCTTCTCTTGGGCAAGGATTACCCTCGCTGGTTTGGTGAGGGTGAGGGAGACCTTGCTTGCTCGCCTGGCTTGCCAGGGCAACCCTCACCGTCGCCATCCCAGGCGAGGGCCAGGCCACAGAGGGTGACCCTCACTTAGGCGAAGGCTACCCTCGCCGGTCCTCGCCAACCTTGGCCCGAGCATCCCTCGCTTAGGGTTGGCGTCCTCCACAGGTCATCGACGAGGCTTGATGGTGGCTGGCAGAGGGAAAAAATAAAAAATAAACATGAAAAAGAAAAGAAAAACATCAAAACACAAAAAAAAAAAAATGCAAAAATTGTCCACGTCAACGCCAGCATGCAACTTAGGACGGCTGGCGCTGACTAGACCGCAACGTCAATAATGCTCAAAATTGGCTGGAGGACTAAATTAATTTCTCATTTCAAGGTTTAGGTCTAAATTGGCAAATCATCAAAAGTTTTCTAATAAAATTGACACAATTGAATTGTTTAGGATTAAATGGGCAAATTGTCAAAAGATTTAGAACTAAATTGATATATTTAAAAGGTTTATAACTAAATTAGCCGCCGTACAATATATTTAAGACTTTTTGTATAGTTTTTTCCTAACAAAAAAACGTACGAGGGTTAGGGACGGCCGGTGCCCTATAAGGCATGTAAGGAAGCGATGACATAGAAGCTTGTGCGCCCCCCCCCCCCATAGGTTTCTTTTAAATATTTTGAAACATAAGAATTACGTCTTCGAGGACACTCGACTCCATGTGATCACTACATGAGATATTTCCTGTTCGAGAACACTCGATACCATGTTTCGTGCAGAATAACTGTACAGTGAAAGGATCGCACGAACGATTCATGTGTCGATGCTTGTCTCGAGCTAAACAGTAGACAAATGATGCATTATCACTTCAATCTTCGTCTGTGAACAGCTGCTCGTTCGGCCACTTTTGCGGTTCGTTCCCACGTTTTGCGAATGAAGATGTGGACCTCAAGCGTCGATGCTGCATGCACGCGTGCATGGCGCTTTCAGGACATTTAAGTGGTGCATGTACGTCCTTACTCTATGCATCAATAATTGACGGTGGACATGTACTAGTCAAACTTTGCGGCTTGCATCAGCAACCCACTCATATGTGATCCTTCAAATAAAGACTAACAGTGTCAAAAGTTTACCCGAAATTCACTTTTATACCAAAAGTTTTTGTCGGATCACTAAGGCAGCGAATTACAACCATTCTCTCTCTATTTCTATTATCTGAACGAGTTTCTGAGTAAAGACACGCGTTTAATAACGACACAAAATTTCTGATCCAAAATAAAAATTCGTTTGATAACAGCATGAAATTTCTAAGATTGCCGGTCATTGGGCCATGACTGGTGGCCGACGAATGGCGAACGGGAGCCGGCAATCGGACCAGCGGTGGCTTGCAGCGGACGGCGACTGGGCGGCCGGCTAATGGAAAATAGCGAAGGGTGAATGGTAGCCGAAGATTGGAGGTTGGTGGCAGTGACTCAAGAGAGGCGATCGCTAGCGAACAGCGGTGGGCGGCCGGCGACCGAAGGCAGGCAACCCGTTTGGTGAATAACGGCTGGTGACCCTAACCGCAATCGGCGGCAAGGACGCGAGAGAGAGGGAGACCGCATGCTAGATAGAAGGAGCGAGCAATGAGAATTTTTTTTTTCTGTTTTTGTTCCAGAAATAGAAACGTGAAAATTTCCACTTCTAATTTCTATTCTAAACCTATTCTTGGGCTAGAATTTTTTTTTTTCGAAAATAAAAAAATGAAATTGTGTTACCAAACAGGGAAATAGAATTGTTGTCGTGCGCGCCCATGCCACTTTTTAAAGGAAAAAAACGATCACTTAAGTGCTAACTTTGATTTGGATTGCCGAAATCTGACGTGGCCATTTTTTGTTAATTTCTCCGACTAATGTGGTATGTTGGCGAGCCTAGTCGGTATATATAACCCTAAACAACGTGGTCTACATGTTTTGCCCCAAATATAAACCATAAATCTAACATTCAACCATTTTTCCCAAATCCCAAACTCTGATTCGATTTTCCCAAAAAGGCCGGAATTCCCAATCACTGAATCTCAGTGGGGACTTCAATGGACATCTCTCTAACAGCCCCCGTCACCTCCTCGCTCAGCCCTAGCTCCTCCAAACTCCCCACAATCGCTGCCTTCTTCTTCTTTTCCCCCCTTCACTTCAAAAGCTGCCTCCTTTTTTGGGCTTCTCATGATTTCACTACTGCCTTTTCTTTCTGGGTTTCTACTCTGCTGTGGCTTTTGAGCGTCCTTCAAGTGCCTCAGCCTCAGCCTCTCGGGAAGCATTGCGTGCTTCATGGGCTGAATCGCCGCATTTGACTTCGTGGTCGCCTGCACGGCGGCAGCAGCGGCGTACCACATGGGCCCGAGCTTGAGCCTCACCAACAACGTAATATTTTTGGCCGGAATTTTTCACCACATGCACTTAAGTTCGTGTTTTCTCCGTGAGTTTTGGCGTAGATTTTCTTGGAATATCATACTTTTGACTATGAGATGGTTTTGAAATTTAAAAACTCCAACCGCGTCAAATTGATATATGAAAATTATCCGAGGATCTAGTCTGACTGTTTTGCGGAATCAAGATTTCGGTTATACACCCTTCCTATTACAGCTTTCAGACTAAGATATACTCATAGAGTCGGATCCTAACTTCTGTATGATTTAGGTATGAGCCCATACACTTAAATGAACTCATTAAATACTTGGACTAAGTTTTATTATCATCAAAATTCGTTAGGAATATTTTCCAACAATAAGTGTTTAGACAACAGCATTAACACCGTGACTAGGCTGCAGCTAAACCTGTCCCGGTTCCAATTATCTCATTTCTTGTCACCATCTTGATGGGTCCTCTCAAACAGAAGCACTCTCCCTGCCTTATCTTCACCTGGTCAGATTTGCCAAATTGATCATGCACTAAAGGTCCAAACCGACATTAGGTTCATATCTCTTTCGACCATAATTGACGAAACATTTCCCGCAGTATCCGGTTGGTTGGATTGGTACTGAAACCTGTTCAAGTACACATTCCTTTCCAAAGCATCAACCTACAGATGAGAACTCAGCCCCGAAAAAATTTACCCTCAGTCAATGTAAGTGCTTCAGAGAGGGCTTAACAAAAGAATGGTCTAAACAAACAAGAAAATGGAGGATAGTATAAAAAACGTGGGATGGTTAGGGTTTCATTTGTCATGTTGTGTATTTACGTGTGTGCATGCATTTTCGGGCGAGGCTGTCATGTTGTTTTTATATTCGGACAGAATTCAAATAATTTGACTGAATGATAAGACTAACATCTCGTGAGTGCAACCCACCCATGGGTGGCTCAGCTGGTTAGGGCGCAATTGGGATTATGTGGTTAGGCACACTGGTCCCAGATTCGATTCCCCAGCTGAGCACCTGTGATTTAAGTGGGGGCCATGGCGGTGGGTTGCTGTGCTAGTCTCCCCCGAGGGATAGTAGAGGTGCACGCAAGCTGGCCCAGACACCTCGGTTATAATATATATAAAAAAAACATCTCGTGAGTGTATGTATGAAAATGGTCCTCGTTTTCTCAATTTTCTCAAGAAAGTCGTTTTCGATGCCAGCACATCCTATGAACAGTTGAACGAGAATATCACAACCCCATTATTATTGCCCAAAAAGATGGACCGACGCATCGTACAAGTTCTTAAGGTAAAGTATGTTTTCGTGGTCGCTTGCGAGTTCACATGTTTATAATGTTGTTACTTAACTCACAGTTAAAGCTTAGTAGGAGGGTTCATTCTTATTAGACCGAGGGAGCAGATAAGATAAACCTGGGTTCATTATGAAGTGGTTTTAGATTATTAAGACACCATAAGGGATCAAATCTTACGGGGATAATGACACAAAATGGTTCATGAACTTTAGCACAATGTGCAATGTAGTCTTTGAACTTTTAATTTGTTCAATCTGATCCCTGGACTTTTGATATATGTTCAATGTAGTCCATAAATTACTTGAAAACGTTCGTTATCTTCCTTCCATTAATTCAAGATCAGAGATAATATTGAACATTTTTAATAGAGGGGACTACATTGAACAAATTAAAAGTTCATATATCACATTGGGCCAAAGTTCAGAGACCATTTGTGCTATTTTCACATTCTTACAAATATATCTACAGATGAAGTTATATAGCTAGATGAAGTTATAGTAGTTTTGTATTAAGATTAATTGTACTGTCAATAGTGTGCTATTGAATCTTCTCTACAAACTATTACTCTGTAGTTCTGAACTTCTGATTGAACTTTTTCCATTTTTGTACGATGTCAATCCACTTATATATATATTTTTGGTAAATAGTATCTACACGTAATTGTTGCTCTCCCAAGAAGTCATTAAAGCAACTTAAAAATACAATCAATGTTAATATATAGAATATATTCCCAATTATTTCCCAACAATTCAACGTATTTGTTTAGTTCTAAACATTTTGATGATTTTTCAATGTAATCCATCCGGCTAATTTTGGTAGAAAATCACTAACGTGTACGATTTTTGCAATCCTTTATAAATATTCTCAATTTTTTGTCTATTTTTTCCTTTCTTTTTAAAACTTGTTTCTCTGCCGGTCGCCGCCCAAAGGCAAGGGCCATGACACCCTTGCCGGATGTTCCCAACATAAATCTGGGGAGGGCGCACGGCCCTCGCTGCATCTATGTGAAGGCTTCATGGCCCTAGCTTGTGACGGGCGACTCGTGGAGAATCAAGAAAAAATATAAAAAAAGAAAAATAAATATAAAAAATATAAAAAAAAATTATAAAAATTATCCATGTTAGCGCCGGTCGTGCCGTACCACGTAAGACGATCAGTGTTGACTAGACCGACATGTCAGCGATTTTCAATCAAAATTGGCCGAATGGATTACATTGAAAATTTATCAAAATATTTAGGACTAAATTGGAAAAATTTGAAAGTTTCAGATTGAATTAGTCGGATGATAATAGTTTATGAATTTCTGGACAATTATCCTGAAGTTGAAAAGTATTCACTCGTGAAATTTTGAAAAGACCTAACAAAAAGATTATAGACCACTCTATTTTTGCATTTTGCGAAATCTACATTGGATCCCACCGAAAACACACAACATTTAGGCTTAGTATCTAAAAAACCCCCAAAATTTAGGTTTAGTCCCAAATCTGCCTCCGTTAACCCTTCATCCAAAAATCCGCATTAAGTGTTCTGACGTGGCAATTCCACGTCATCACTAAATCCACGTCAAAAGCTGACTAGGAAAAACTCGAAAAAAACGTCCACGTTCTTGCTCTGAAGATTGGGAGAAGTTAGAAGCAATTAGGGCCCGCTTCTTCACTTCTTCTATCGCGCTCAAAGAGAGATAGAACGCTCGGTCGCTCCCTCTATATCAGATTTTCTCTCGACGACACGAAGCCGAAGCCAGCGAGCCTCTCTATCCTTCGCGCATCAACCCCTCTCCGTGTGTTAGCCTCTTGACTCGTTTCACTCTAAGGAATTGATCGCGGACAGGAGGAATTCCTCTGTGAATCGACTAAGTAGTGGACCCCAAAACGCTCGATCTCTTCCTATCCCGTATTCTCGCGCTCGGTTGCTCGGTGAGGAAGTGACCGAGATTAGAGAAATTGAAGCAATTGTTCTTTATTGAGCTCTTATTGAAGAACGATGAGCAGACTAAGTACTGGACTCCAAAGCTATATTTTGGGCAAATCGCTAATCGGGTGAGGTGTAAATTGACTAAGGTGGTGAGTTAGAGGTTGCTCCAGTAATTGGATGAATAGGTGCACGTGCTATTTCTAAACAATTAAAAAAAAAATTCTTCCATACAGGCTGAGATTTGATATGTTCACTTGTATGTTATTATAACTGAAAATTTTCTCCAATATCATAGTGACCAGTAGTTAAGTCCGGCCGATTTTTCTACTATAAGCCTGCTTATATGTAATCTTGCAGAAGAATATGCCTTTTTTCTTTATGTGGTTTACTGAAGGATGGGAGTAAGAAGCTCATAAATTTTCAACTGAGCGTTAGCACAGGTGGTTTTCATTGGTGCATCTTAAGTGGACCTACTTGAGCGCACACACAAAAAACCGAAAAGAACTTTTAAGCGTGGACTCAAGTTTCTGTCAATCTCACTAGTAGAGAACACATTGAAGGGCCTGAAAGAGAAGAAAAAGGAGCAAAGTTGTCCGAGCCAGAGTCAGATGCGGAAAAAACCTTTATTGATGTTGGTGCTTTGAGAAAGCATTCTCGCATCCATGGCATCCTTTAAGCAGGGGTTAATTGAAACGAAGCTGTGTTTTAGATGATGCAGAGCATCTTGCAGCTGTTTTTTTAGATCTCCCATTTTCTCTTTTCAAGTTCTTGTTCCTAGTGTTGGTGAAAGACCTATTTGAGTTGTTTCACTGAAAACGCTTTCCCGAAATTCTTTTTCTGGAAAATGATTCTGGGAAATCATTTTTTCGAAAAATTGTTTGTTTTCCTTTGTTTGGTGATATGTGATAGAAAACGTTTTCTGTGTTTGGTTTTTCTTTGAAAAATGATTTCACTTTCGTGACTTTATCTTAGGTATAAAAAAATTTCGAATTTTCTAATTATATTCCATATTTTATATTTTATACCCTACATTTTTATTTTTATTTTCTTCTTCTTCCTTATGTGACGTCGGCGGCTATGGGCGTGCTCGAGCTCGCCGGAGGAAGGCGAGCTCGAGGCTTGCCAGATGCAACGAGCCTCGAGCTCGAGGCTACTAGATTTGGTGAGCTCGAGGCTCGCCGAGGCCAACAACCTCGAGGCCGCCAGAGGCCGACGGCCTCGAGGCTCGCTAGTGGTCGCGGCCGGCTAGTCGCGGTGAGAGAGGAAAAAAAAAAGAAAAGAAAAGAAAAGAAAAGAAAATAATATTAAAATATAATATTGAAATATTAAAATATTAAAATATTAAAGAGGTGCAATTTCAGAAAGTGTTTTCACCTCTTCAGATTGGGGAATTCACTTTCCTGATTTTGTACATAAACTTTTCATTGACCGGAAAGTGTTTTCCATATACTGAATTTTTTTTCGATGAACCAAACGGATGAAAGTCTAGAAAACTAATTCCGGGAAAACACTTTTTCTGAAACAAACACATCCTAATATTAAAATACTAAATTATCGTATTAGTTTCTTCTTTTTTATCATCAGCTTTACTAAAATCACATTGTAAAATTCGAAAACGCAGGCTTCGAATTTTCGTGATTGATGTGGAATATGTCTAAACTATTTGAACGTCCTGCCAATTTCTTCGCTTGTAAACTTGAGTAACCGAGCCAGACAGCAGAAACTGTTGAAATTGTTTACAAAACATTTGCAGACACACAACTCAGCACCCCAGATTGTACAGTGTAACGCCAGACTTTTGCATCTCCGTCACTTCCCTGACAAGACCTTTTTATACAGCTAAAACCACAGCCCAAAACCCAAAAAAACTTCAAATTTTAAAAATCTATCTCAATCATATCCAATTTTTTTTTGTCACATAAAAAACTCACAACGTTTAATTTTTTTCCCAATTCTACAGACTTAATATCAAAAAAAAAAAAAAACTCTAACTTTAATTTTTGTCTCAATTCTATCGACCTAATACCCAAAACAATTCATAACTTTTAGCATTTGTCCCAATTATATCCAATTTTTTTTTTGTCTCATAAAAAACCTTCAACTTTTACTTTGGTCTCAATTCTACCACCGTTATCCTTCCGTTCATAATCATTGTTAATTAATCATACGTTGCATTTCTACGTCGTTAATAAATTACAGCTTAGCAAAGTTGACATGAAAAAACCCAGAAACTTCTCTTCTATTGTCTGCTTTCCCTGCACATTGCCGGGAGATACATAGCCCTTTAAGACGGTGCATTTTGGATTCTCCCCGACACTCAACAGCCCAAAGAACGGCTAGACATGGAGATCTAATTATTTGGACGAACGATTTCAAATCTCGTCGTCCCCGAAACTTGCTGTTTTTGAATTTCGAAGATTCATTGATAAGTTTGGCAAGAAAATTCAAGTCAAGTAGGATTAACTGATAGTAATTATGAACGGAAGGCTAACAGTGGTAGAATTTGGACAAAAGTAAAAGTTGTGGGTTCTTTCTAAAATAAATTTTTTTAATATAATTGGGACAAATACTAAAGTTGAGGGTATTTTAGGTATCAGGCCGGTAGAGTTGGGACAAAAGTAAAAGTTGTAGGTTTTTAATGAAACAAAAAAATATTTTGGATATAATTAGGATAGAGGCTAAAATTGGAGGTTTTTTATAAGATAATTTTTTTTATATATAATTGGAACATATGCTAAAGTTTGAATATTTTTGGGTATTAGGCCCTAAAATATAAATAATAATCCAACCCAGAACCTTCAACCAATCCTAGCACCACAGCAGGCACAGCTCAAAAGAAGGCGAAGACAAAATCAACTGAATATCATTAGATAAACTAAAACCGATCCACATTGTGTGATGGAAAAGAGTAACATCCCGACATAGCAAGCACGACTCAACACATTGTACATAGCCAAGACCCCAAACTTTTAAGTTTAGTTCCTAACCTTTAGGTTTAGTTCCAACATAGATAAGTGGGGTTAGGTTAAATTAATACGATTTGTAACTGGTTCCGTCCATTGTCTCAGCATCGCTAAACTAAATTTATTCAATACCTTCTCCATTTCGTCTCTAATCCGGCCGCAATAAGTGGTGGACAAAAGAATAAAGACATAAACTAATTCAAGTGGCAAGGTCATGCAATAATTGGCTATAACACTACCCAATTGGTGGTCAGAGTCACTTCCACGTGTGGATGATTCCCTAAGCATCGATCCTTCTTTCCATCCTTTTCTTTCTTTGAATATTCATTTTCCCTTTCTTATTTCTTTAATAATAAAAAATATTTCAGGACCACATTTTATCTTCTTTGTTTAGCCGTCACATGTATCAAATCGTCAACGTTTTGTGATTTGCATTCTTTCGCTTAAATGAAAATTTTAAATACTAGTTATAAGAATGTTATCCATACCACGGCTGCATGTGCGAGATTTAATCTTAGTTTATAGCGAAAGTACGGCTCCAATTTCTCATTTACTTCATAGCAGCACGTGGATCATATTCTTTTATATAATAATTATTTTGGTTGTCTAATCTTGTTCGACCCTAATGACTTTCTTTAGGTATTAAGTAGGTAATACAAAGAGGGCTACATACCAAAAAGAATAAAGAAGAAAATAATTTTGGCTCAAACTTTAAAGAACCCAAAACAAGGCACATACGTTATGCTCGTAAGACAATTTTGGCTTCTTTTTTTTTTTTTTGTGGGTTGTTCATAATGTCGTTAAAACAATGAACAAAACAAAGTTCTTTCAATTATATTTGTCAGTATCATTAGTTCGGAAGCAATATCCGGTGAGTTAAATATTTTAGTAGCTCGTCGATGATCTTACCCATGAAATGTCGCCATTTTGTTAACTTGAACCACACCCATTGCACTTGTACGTGCCTTTTCTTTTTTGGGGACATTAAAAGTTAGGGCTAAAATTATCCCATGGTATAGGTGCAATGTTTTGGAAATTTTTTGAATTTTTTTTTTCCTGGTACTTGGCATTATTTAAAAAGAGAAAAATAGTATCTTGCATCTAGTACAGTTGGTGGAACTATTCTTGTTCTCCTCAAAGCAAAAGAAAAATCCATAAATCAGTATAAAGGCTATTCCATCTTCCTATAAAATGGAAGCTCAAGCCTCCCTTATTGCCCTCACAAAGATTAAGAATCTCTCTCTCTCTCTCTCTCTCAATCTCAATAATGAGATCGAAGTCTTCTTCTACATCATCTTCCCCATGGAGACAAATGAGAGGGAGGAAGATAAGAGTGAAGAGCATGCTGTCCACAAGAAGGAAGCTTCGCCAGCTCCTCTCCATAGTCCCACGCTGCCATCAAACCCACCCCCACAACTTGTTCCACACAATCGCCACTTACATCCGCCTTTTGGAGCTCAAAGTCACCCTCCTCACCACTCTCTCCTCCTCCTATGGAGTCTAACGAAGAAGACAGAAGAAGAAGAAGAACCCGCCGCGAGCGTTCTTGTAATTTCTCGCAAAACTCGCCCTCGCTCTCTCTCTCTCTTAGTCGAATGTCGACGTTTCATGCAAGTTTGTGACCGCTACATCATTCTCGAGGAAGAAGGGTTGATCAGGAGGCAGTTCTAGCGAAAGAGCATGAATAAAGAGACGCAGAATAATCCCATGTACAGGTCAATCTTATTAGATCTCTCTTGATGTGTTGTGTATTTTCACTCGAGCTCGTACTTGTTTCTTTCCATGATCAGTATGAAAAATGAATAAAACAAAATTGATCTCTGAGCGTGAGCTCAAAGGCAAATTATAATTTTAGGGCTGTCGAAGATGGGATTGGTCTGCTCCAAGATGCTCGAATGATCAACCTCATTTACGAGAAATTGATGTTGGATTCGGCCATTCTCGCCCTCTTCTTGTACTTTACACATTAAGGATCGATTCAGTCACGGTTCTCTCTAAGTGGTCGCTACTCAGAGTGTCGTTTTGGGGAATTTGGCCCAAGGGAACCGTTCGAAGCATACAACTCTAGGCCGAATTGTTCCTCCTAAAATGAATATTCCGCAATACATTGTCAATATTAAGGACAGGTGCAAGTTTCCCTACGTGTGACTGGTCCGTGATAATTAGCAAACGTAATCAAGGCCCTTGTTTGTTTCACGAAAAATAAATGATTTGTAAAAAAAATTTCTCTAAAAATAATCACTTTTATCATTTACAAAAATGAACGAACGAAAAATATTTTCATCATTCACGAAAATGCTTAGAAAAGTATTATTATCGATAATGAATGTATTTTTCATTAGCTACTTAAATTAAACGATACAAATGATTATTTTTAAAAATATTTTTTTTAATTATTAAATTTTCGTGAAATAAACGGATGCTAAGCGATGATGCTCCTCTCGGTATGAGCCAATCTTTTCAGAATCGTTAGTAATGGGAGCCATTATGCCAGCCTGGATCCAGCCATTTTCTATTGATAATTTCCGCTTCTCAACAGTTGTCTTGTCTTGGGAGGTCTTTGGCTTTATGAGAGAAAGATCGTTTCCATCAATTCTCCATTGTTTGATCTACATCGACGCGATATGTTGATCTTCGGCACTTACTCAGCAATTCCTATTTGTATTCCGACAGAAATGTCTGAAATCAAGATCGAAAATCGGGTTACCGACCAAATCTGTCACAAAACAAATGTACGAGGATTAAACAAAGATATGGGCAATGGTATAGGGACCATTTCTGTAATTTCCATCGATTTGTCTCATAGGGATGAGCGGTTTCAGATTCTGTACAGGTTCCATCTAGAACTTGGTACATACCCGTCAAAATAGATTTCTCGTTTTTTGGAATCTGGAACCTACCCTACATACCCTAGAACATAGAATCTACCCTGTCACAGGTTACAGGGTTGATTCCAGAGTCCACTCAAGTTTCACATGTATTCTTTAACTGAACGATTGTTGTGAATCAACACAATAACCATCGCTTGCTGTTACAATCCACTTGATAACAACTCATATTTAGATACACGAATAAATATCTAACATTAACAAAGTAAAAATCTCAGTCATAAATATTGCCTGAAATAGAAACTCAGACTAGTGGTTTTGGATTGGAATACCGCAAGATCGTGTGAAGACATATACCAAGAAAAACACAAAAACTGGAACCTGGAACCTACCCATTGAAATAAGTTCCCCAATTTTTGTAACCTGGAACCTACCTTACAAACTCTGAAACTTGGAACCTGAGGTTCCAGATTCCCGGTTCTACCTTGGAACCATGTTCACCCCATGTCTGATCAGCATCGCATTTGTATTTTTTTGGTGTTTAATCAGCATTTTTTGGCGGCATTTGGACGGAAATATGATATTTAAGAGCTTCTCGAGAGTAACACGCCCAAAGATTTTCCTACAGGCCGCTTTCAATTTTGAAAAAGGTAATATTAGAGGATAAAGAGAATAAAAGGTCTAATTACAACAAGAACATTTAAATGGTGCGTTTGTTTCAAGGAAAATTTAATAATTGAAAAATATTTTTCTAAAAATGATTGATTGTAACGTTTATAAAAACAAATGCACTGAAAATATTTTTATCGTCCACAAAAATATTTAGACATAAATTATTGTCGATTAAAAAGTATTTTTCATTGATGAATTATTTCAAGTAAAGATATTTTTAGGAAAATATTTTCTAAATCATTTATTTTTCGCGAAACAAACGGAGTCAAAGACATATGTCCTTTTTTCCTAGGAGTTACAAGACCGCAAGCCTCAATTCACAAAGCGTGTGAAAGTGAAAAACTTTTTCCTTGAAAACAATCACAAATTACTTGAAGCTAAGGGCCTATTTGGTAACAATTCTGTTCTCGAGAATAATTTCTAAGCAAAAATGAGTTTTTTCTACTTCTGTTCCCCGGGAACAAAAAATTTGATTTTTTTTTCTTCTTGTTTCTGTTCTAAATCTGTTCCCTGGCCACTGATCTGTTCCCGGGAACAGAAAAATTAACTGACATTACAAAACAGATTTATGTTCTTTTTCTATTCTCGAGAGCAAAAGAACAGGAATCAAACAGACCCTAAGTTACTAGATGGCAAAAGAACAAGGAAAAAATAACCTACTCCATCTTCAATTTCAAATGCACGACAATCTTCTTGTGTATATAAAGTGTCTGACTTCTTCTAATTTCTCGTGTTCTCAATATCTTAGCTAATAAGACTTCGAGACAATAGAAAAAACTAAGGTATTCTAGTGGTAGAAATAAGAAGGGAAAAAGAAGCGAAAAAAAAGTAAGTAAGTAAGGACAGAAGAAGCTTAGGGGGTGCATGGCAACACTTTTGCTCTAAAAATCTTCTTGCTAGAAGTTGATTTTTTTTTACTTACGTTCTAGAAGTAGATTTCTAATCAGAGAAATGTGTTCGATAATAGGACGGCCTTTGTGCCCATGTCCATACCTGGTGAGGCTGTGCCCAGGGCATTCATGGCCCCGCCGGCTATTGGCAAGGCCTCATGGTTGTCGAGGGATGTCACGACCTATTCTTCCCGACATGGTCGGAAGATCATAGGTTTAGGGGTATTGCCCAAAAGGAGGATCATATGGCCAATCAATTTAGACGCAGGCTCTCCCCAAGCCCATATCTTGCGTGACGTTGGACATCAGTCTATCGCCATGGATCAAGTATAAGAAAGCACTATTTAGACTAAAATGCAAGAAAAGACATTTTCCTAACATTTCCTTAATTATTTTTTTCGAATTTTTATTTTATCTTATTTATTTATTATTACTATATAGAATTGAATCGGATTGGGTTTCCAGACCTGAACTAGGTTAGGCCTTGCAGGATTGTCTCTTTCTGATTTAAACTTCTGGAGAGAAGTAAATTTTTTTTTTCAAATGGCTCCAAAACTACTTCTGGAGTAAAAAAATGCTCCAAAAGTAAAAATAAAATTTGTAACCAAACAGATTTCTGCTCCAGAAGCACTTCTGGAGTAGAAATTCTACTCCAAAAATATTGTCATGCGCACCCTTAGCTGCTCCAAGTCCATAGTACCAGTGGGATAATGACAGTGAAATTCAGGAAAATTACCAAAACTTTTTTAAACTTATTGCAATTGTGCCGATTCAGTCCTAAACTCTTTTTTTTTTTTTTTGCCGATTCAGTCCTAAACCTTTTGCAATTATGCCAATTCAGTCCATCCTACGAATTTTGGCCGGCCGACGCTGACATGAACGCCGGCCGGCTAACGATCGAATATTTTAATATTACTTTTGAATTTTCTTATTTTATATTTTATTTTCCCCTTTTTTTTTCTTTCTTTTTTCTTTTATCCTATCCCTTCCTTGTTCTACCACATAGGGACGCCGGTCTTCCCAGGGATGCCGGTTGCCGAGGTCCGGCGACCGACCAGAGGGACGGCCGGCCTTGCCAAGGGACGGCCGGCCTTGCCAAGGGCCGGCGAGGCCGAGCCTCACAGTGGCCGGGCGTGGCAACCAGTAAAGCAAAAAGTCGCAGCCATTGCGAAGACATTCAACGAGATGAAGGAAGACGCGCGGGAGGCAGCAAAGAAGGAAAAGAGCAAAGAAGAAGAAATAGAAATGGCTGCTAGAGGAGAAATCCATCTCACCCCAGGTGCAACCAGCTTTTCCAATCACGAAGAAGGGCTGTTTTTGGCTTTTTCTTCACCTTCCTCCTAAATCTTCTTCTTCAGAGGGTCGCCAGTCTTCACAGGGGAGCCGGTCACTGAGGTTTGGTGACCGGCCAGAGGGACGACCAGCCTCGCCAGGGGCCGGCGAAGCCGAGCCTCGCAGTGGCTGGGCAAGGCTCCCCTCGTCTCGGCGGGGCGAGGCCGAGCCTCTCCAGCTCGGATCTGGTGAGGTCGGCTGTCCCTGTGAAGTCCGGCGTCCCTCTGCAGAAGAACAAGGAAGGGAAAGGAAAAAAAAAGGAAAAAAAAGGAAAAAAAAAGGGAAAAATAAAAAATAAAATAAAAAATAATATTAAAATATTCGATCGTCGGCCGGCCGGCGTCCACGTCAGCGCTGGCCGGCCAAACTTCGCCGGATGGACTAAATTGGCACAATTGCAAAAGGTTTAGGACTGAATAGGTAAAAAAAAAAAAGTTTAAGATTGAATCGGCACAATTGCAATAGGTTTAGGACTTTTTTGGTAATTTTCCCGTGAAAGTCTTAAAATTTTTTATCGGTGCGGCAATTTAATCCTAAAACTTATCTTTCGTACATTTGAATTTAAAGCTTGCACACTTCATGCATAGGGGTGTGCAAACTAGACCGGATCGGACCGGACCAACCCGGCCGGGTTGGTCCGGTCCTTGAGGGGAGCGGTCCGGTCCCCGGTCCCAATAAATGGGACCGGTGGCCGGGCGGTTCGGTCCCCAATCCCATGGTGGGTGGGACCGGACCGGACCACCTAGAAAAAATAATAATAATAAATAGTCAACACCATCTCGCTGGGATATCCAACTTTTATTAGCACTTATTGATCAAAAGAGAAAAGTAACTTCCTTTCTTCTAAAATAAACTACAGAATTTGAAGTTTTTCACACAATAAATCAGAACCAAGCGGCATCCAAGTTATGTGGATGAAGCTTTGGTAGCTGAGGGGTTTGGCAATAAGTGTTCGATCGGACATTTTTGTTATTTCAAGGTATATTACAGCAATACGATCTCTTTAGCCTAATCCGAACCCGTCTAATGGATCAAAAAAGAGTCGAAAAAAATACAATAGATCGCACTCTCACACAAGAGGAATTTACACTAGTTGGGCGGTTTCCTCCCTCAACTAAACTGCATAATTACCAGCAGCCTCGAGTCAAGTTCGAGGCAAACAAAAATTAAAATTTTTTGGTATTAACGGTCCCATTGGGATCGGACCGTTGGTCCTGGGCCATTCCGGTCCCTGATCCCGAAAATTTGGGGACCGGGACTACCGTTCCGGTCCTCGGTTTCATACCGGGACCGGACCGGCCTGGACCATACACACCCCTATTCATGCATTTTAGGATTTCTATTACGTCTAGTTTTTTCTTTTTTCTTTTCAGTGGATGGAAAATCTTATGCGACATTTTTTTTGTTATATATGTGATCCTACGTAATTCTTTTAATATTCCTTTCCTTTTTCTATTTCTCGTAGGTTTGATCCTGTCGAACTTCTTCTCCTTCTACTCATGAAAACGCTGTTGCTACTTTTGCTTATTGTCTCGAAAAGAGCTCCTTGGTTTGATTGGAAAGGGATATCTAAACAATATCCATTGACTTTGGACCTAAGTAAGTTCTTAAACTATTTCGAAGAGGTAGAAATCGAACCCAACTGCGAAATTCCCCAAATGAGATCACTGGCAAAATCAGGCAAAACACATGGCTTTAGATAGAGGAGTCCATTTCACTTCACCAGTTTGGAATTAGCTACCAAATTATGGAGAAACTGCTCAGAAATGTTCACAAGCATCGTAACTTCTTCCTTTTTCAGCTTATCAAGAGGTCTCTCCTTCATCATCCTGAGCTCGTTGATGCGAAACGACTAATCTCATCCAACCTAAACCCTAGGAATCGACTAGTCCACAGTCCACACCACAAATTCTCGAGAAAACGAACGCCCGAGAAACGACCAAGGCGCAGCTTTGGTTGATTGACCCAGAGGTGCGAATCAACTTATTATATTTATTTCGTGATTCTTATACAAAATGTTCGCGTAAGACTCTTAGAAATAATACCCGAACGTTAGAGTTTGGGAATAACATAAATGGATCGAAACTTCAATTACTTAAAACTGAAATAAAATTATCATAAGAAGGGACAAAAAGGAGATTAATTAAAGCCCATAGGGCCTGAATTTTGGGGGCCAATTTGTCCTAGCAATGTCATTGTACTTGCCTAATATTCTGAATGAGAGACAATCCTGCTGATGTTTCACTTGAACTCCTTCAAATACACGGTTTTGCACCAAGCAATTGACGACTCAAAACAAGCCCAACACCTTCATAAGTACTCATCAAACGACATCCATGTCAACAACATCAGTAAGTTCTTGTACAAACTGCGGAATAATGGTAAACCCGGCGGCAGAGTTGACCGGAAGTCTTCATATTGGTGAAGAAATTGAAGTGCCGGGGACAACTATTGCAAGAGCTGAGGGCATGGACTGAATTGAAAGCAACCCAAGGTACATGGATTACAAGTACAGATGACCCACAAAACAAGACATGTATGCAGTTCTCCACCACATGAAAATGGGGCTCTCCTTTCTTCCTGCACTGCTGAAAGAGGAAGCGGCAAAGCTTAGCTTGGGAGGACAGAACATGGAGATTTTTGAGTCTTCAGTTTCAAAAGACCATTGTCTTCAATTTGCAAAGAATTGTGATATACAAAAGAGAAATGATCCACTAATGTCATCCAGGCAATAAACTATGAACAAGAAGCTGCTGACTTCGACATTTACACAGAAACGAAAAACTCCGTTATCCAGTCCGAGGAGTCAGCCCTACAAATACAAGATCTCAACATGAAAATATCGGGGAAGCGTTGTGACATCACAAATCATGGGAGGCAGCGACGCTGCTCCACAAAAGAATCCTTCGAGGACGATCAAGAAATCTGGCTCGCCATGCAGGTTCCTCGCTTTCGTACGCGAACCCACTTTTCATGTACAAATTCTTCGCAGCTTCATTGTCAACCGCGACATGGACATACAAATCAGTTATGCCTGAAAACACACAGTTCTAATATGTTCAGCATGTCCTAAATAGCGCTTACACAATGACAGCATCCATTTAGCATGTAAAGTTTCTGAATTTGTTACCCCATTCTTGAGCAACAATCTTTGACTTTGCAATGAGTGCATAACCCAGTCCATTTCTCTGTAGTTCCTCGGCAACACATACATTGCTCAGGTATGCCCTAGCAAAATCTGCTCCGATGCCCTGCTACAGAAATGCATCCGTATAACTACTTCATTCAAGCAAAAGGGGGGGAATCCGAATCCACAACAGAATGTTCAACAAGTTGCATGTCAAACAACAGAGAGAGCTATATAAATTAAGCCTCGGAGTAGAGAAGTCACACAAGCACCTAAAGGATTGTATTTTCAGTCAGAAATTTATTTCCTCTGAATAGCTGTAAAACCAATTCAAAGAATTGTTGCAACTATATATACATACAATGGCCAATCATCCATAAGATTTAACCTGGTACCAACTCAGGTTTGTGTGATTGACGGGCCAACTTGCAGCCTTCAGTATCAGGAAGTACATTTTCTACTTCTCTTTCCATTGGTCTCATGGATCAGCTGAACAACATAATATCCTTTTTTTTTTGGGTAAAGAAACAACTTAATATCCTTTTATTCTTCCATTTAGCCAACAATGCAGAAGACAAATATTTTGATTAAGAACTCATAACACAAGTTTGCCTGCTATTCAAAGATGAGTGAAAAGTACACAAGACACCAGGAAAGGTATAGAGATATGACAGATACCTCCGGTCTTGCTCCAACAATTTCATCTGGAAGCCAAAGGCACTGATTAAGATCAAGTGTAGCAACAACTACTCGATCTTTTCCACTTTTTGAGAACTACAAAAGGTAACAGAAAATTGGAGTTGCGCTTCTTGTGGGTAGGCCATAACAAGCACTAAAGGAAAAACAGGAATGAACAAAATCAGAAGCCAAAAATAGCACTAAAGGAAAAAGCTAAACATCCCACAAATGTTCAAAATTCATCAATTGAAGCCAGGGGAGTACAATAATCCCTCGAATGATAAATATATCTACTTCATAAGTAGCTGAAAGTACTAATTTGCTTTCTTTATTATGCTTTTAAAGCAACAAAAGTGTAAGCAAAATCGGCATTGCAGAGGAAAGATACATAGCCTTCTTCACTAGCTTTGGCATGCACAGACATGGCATGAACTAATTCAGAGTTGAACCCTAACACTTGGACTATATAAATAGGATTCAAACTCATATTATAGTTGGCCCATTTCAACAGCGATTTTGGCTGTGGACAGAGCTATTTCAGTAACATGACAGAAAGGCCTAGCCTCAAAAGACACAAAACAGTTGAACTGCCATTCATCTAAAAAAACCCCGAGGTTTTTCCTCGGCTCTCTCTGCTCTCTGTCTGTTGAATGTGCTGCTCATTAATTCCTTAAACAACTTCAAAGAATCTAACAACTCTCAAAGGATCACGACATCCACCAAATCAGCATCATAATCAGTTCATTGGAAAGGAGGATTCAGGGTTTTCAAGGTCTGGACTTAGATTTTTGCAAGTGGATGCATTTTTTTCCAACTTCTCTGGATCATAAGAAAAGAATTCTTTAGTCCCTAAAACTTGCCGTCTGCAGTTTGATTGTTTTGTTTCACAGACTGATTGCCAATGGTTGAATAGAACTTTTTTATTAATCTTTTGTTTTGCATTGATTTCCAACTCTATGGGATCATCAGAAAATGATTCTTTTATTTCATTTTGTAAATTGAAATGGTCAAGGCAAAGATCATGAAACTTTATGTCATTTCATGTCCACTCACATTTCTAGTTGAGCATTATGCAAATACAACGCCAAAACACATGCAGGAATTCACTAAAGCTTGTTATTTTCGGACATACCAAGCATTCCATAATTCCATTAGTTGCACACATAGTCATGCAGGTGTCGTGTTGTGGGGGATGAACTTCACAAACCTGATTTTGGCTAAAACATATTTGTCACTTTCGCATTTCAATTTATGTTTAGTTTGTAATTCTGCATTTGCAGTTTTAAATTCTTTTACTCTTTCATCAACACTAATTAGTATTTTTTCAGATAGGTAATACTAATTAGTATTATATTAAGTTGCTCATGTATCTAAGGTTTGTCATCCAACTACGATAAAGTCAGAGAGAAAAGAGAGGAAACTTTGACAATACATGTTATGGCGTTGGTTGTAATAGTTATTAAATAGAGGGTTGTGTAACAGCTGTTACGATTGTGACTGTAATACAGTCGTAATTGCTTTTCTATTGTGAACGAACGATATAAATGTAACATACCTGGCTTGTAAAGTAATAGTCACTTGTGTAACCAAATGGGCTGTCGACCTTTTGTTACTGAACTTGCTAATGTAAATGGCAAAAGTTTGGGTCTCATCACATGCATGATGTCACTAAGTGCTGAAAACTTTGATTTTCAACACTTATTCAAACACACCTTAAGAGTCCCTTGAGAGTTGTTTTCGCCATGGAATGGCTATGCTTATCTCGAGATTAAGAGATCTCATCCTCTCTTGTACATTTTAACATACTATTTAAAGCTATTGTCTTAAGTAGAGTATCTAAGGATTTTGGGATAGCTTCACTATTGATCACTTTCCTTACATTCATCCTCTTCCTCTGGTCCTAGGTCTTCTTACTCTCAACCTTCCCGTACTGATCAACTTCATGAAACAGATTGTATTTCCACAAGATCAACATATTCTTGAAACACCTGAACCATTCATAAAAGACAATATTTCCTACTTTTAAGTATATATATACCACCGCTAATGTTGATAAAGGAAAACCCTCCCCCCCCCCCCCCCCCCCCAAAAAAAAAAAAAAAAACCACAACGAACGGAAGAATCTATCACATTATCTGGAATTTGGCAAAGATTCAATCTATTTTATGCATGATCCTATGGTGTGTTCTGGATACGTAATACAAGTCATTAGATTCGCCCAAACATACACCGCTTGAGCAGTCCTGTTGCACATGATCCAAATGGTATTAGCCGAGCCATGACATCTGAGGCATTGACCTGTGGCAGCTTAGGCTGCCCAATCAAGCATATCCCTCATGTAGCATGAGCTGACAAGGTTGTAGCCACTAGCATTATCGTTCCATGCCTCCAAAATACTATACCGCATACATCATCCTTTTTATACACTAGTGCATTAAGGACAACAGCAGTGGAACCCCATTTCTGCTAATGCATATCATGACTGCATTTGTTAGGTGGTGCATCAGTCGAGATAGAACACCTATTAATCAACAACTAAGGGCATGGTTCATTCTAATTAAGTTCTTCGCTTTTCCTTTACACTAAAAATTACCTACAATCAGATGCAATGTAGATACTCCTTTATAAGGGGAATGACCTGTGTGATTTCTATGGGCAGAAATGGCATCACAGATGCCCCAAGATATACTGAAAAATGACTTTCCACTGGGACACGGTGCCATGCCAAAGGGGACAAAAACGAACAATTAAGAAAGACAGCGAAGAATTAAGAAAGAGTGAACTCTTTTGAAAGAGTGCAGTTCTGTTAATTGAGACTTAGAAATCGATCGTGAGTATAGACATCATCAAAAGAAAAATAAGAGAGCCTGAAAGCCGTTAGAAAAATTAAATCAACACGTCACTAAGAACCACACCATGCAAAATTAAGCAAAGGAGAGAGACACGAACCTTACATGTTGAGAATAAATCATTTGAACCAGTCATAATTTGGGACATTGGGAGGGTGGCATTAATGCAAGAAACTCTCCTAAAGCCCTCTCTCTTCCCAGCAATACGCTCCTTCAATGCTTCAAATTCGCGCTCAGCCAAGCTTCTCTTATGATCCTAACAGAACTTGACAACAAAAACAGACTTCAGAAAACAGAAGAGAAGGGAACAAAGTGCAGACAAAGGGGGGTAAGGAACCATTAGATTATATTTTATAATGTTCAAGATGCAAGTTCATCCAAACTGAAGGTAAAACCTACAACAATGCCAGTGAAAAGCTCAACGTCATCCAAAACAGAAATAGGCATTCATGTAAGCAATAGAAAATTAGCGTTGTCTTCTGACATCAGGCGATCTTACAGGAGTTTGATTTCACATGATGCCTTTTCTACTACAATCTACACCTCAATTCACAGATGGCTATATAACAAGTCCTCTCAATCAGTAAACTATCCTAATCTGATGTTTTAGACAACAACCAATCCATGACCAAGTATAACCTCTCAAGGACACAAACCCATCACATGACAACATGTCCGTCTTGTAAAAAGGGTCAAAAAGCAAGGAAGCCGGCCTGAACTGTAAAAGCATTAAATGTTTTACAACATATCTTTACCGGAACTACTGCACTGACCTTGAACTTTTTCCACAAACCAATAAACATAGTGTTTAGCCCGAAAAAACAAACTATCACTGCTGTTTCCCCCAACACAAACTGCTGAAAATGACTTGCGTATTTGAGAAGGCAAATTGAATAGAGTACTCCATTGCCTCAGATCTTCGTACGAGTTGAATAAAATAAGAGGTAACAGCTCTAGACCGGTCACATGGGACAACGATCAGTGATTTGTGCAGACTGGAAAGAACAAAGCATCCTTTCACTAAGACTACAAGAGTAATTATGTAGCTGGACCTGAGATGCCTTCTGGCACAGTTGCGCAAACTGACATGTAAGAAGCTAAACAATGGATTATTCACATCATTGAACATAGAAATTCAATTCCTCTGCTTCTTCAATGAGGAGAGAGGCTTTACTCTCGCAAATCCAAGGTAACTAAACTCATACTCTTTTTCCCCATTATCATGAGATGAGTTTTCGTGTAATACATATGCATGTGGTTGACAAGAAGAAGCGCTGTCATAACAAAGATCTGCGGTTAGGACTCTTTGCATGATTGTCCGGCAATGCTTACATAGCCCAACACGTCAGTTCCAACCCTTGAACATAAGCCACACAAGGCATCCCTCCCAATTACCAACTGTCGTCATCAGAGTTTGTTAATTGAAACAAGAAACAAAAAGGTTTATCAAACATAAACGAACAATAAAGGCAAAATGTGAATTAAGCACCAGCATAAGCAATATCAGAACATGCCAGTTCACAAAGCTTGAAAATTTGAGCACTTGTTCACACAAAGCGCATTCCATCAGTTCTCACGCAAGTTCATAAACCAACAAGCTCTTCCACTGGCAGCGACGAAGCAACGTAACTAGCACTTTCAAGAAACGAAAGTAAACCCACATTTCCTAATTCCAAACAAACCATTCGCTAGTTTATTAATTCAACAACACACCCAACTGAAAAAAAATAAAGGAACACAAAAAACTAGCAGAATAAGTGTACTTGCTCACCTCGACGGCATAAGTGGAGGGCTCGAACTGATTAAAGGTGCGAACGCGAAGGCGAGAGGTGGCCCAGAGCTCGTCATCGGAGGACGCTTCTTCGAAATCGAGGAGCGATTTGTCGATGGCGCTGTCGCCGCGAGTTCCTTCTTTCAAGACTTGAGTGGAACATACAGGACCGCCAGGAGCTCGAGGGTTGAGGACCCAGACGAGCTTTCGACGCGTGCGAGATGGGTATAAGCATTGAAAGGAGGAGGAAGCGGAAGCAGAAGCGGAAGAAGAAGAAGAAGAAGAAAGTAAAGGAGGAGAGAGAGACAGAGTGAACATGGACGTGAGCGCAGCGGAGGTTGTGGCCATTGTCGGAGAATCTGAAGAGTCGCACGCTCTTTGGATCCTGTGTCTAAAAGTGCTGGATGTGTCAAATAGAGGTTCACAAAATGGATTAAAATCCTGTACATTTTTTTGACTTAACAGCACGAAAAATTTCAACTCCAAATTAACTTTTTAATCACCAAAAATCTCAAATTGATGCATATATAATAAATTTATCCCAAACTAATTATTTGACCACCAAAAACATCAAACTTGCACACCTGTAACAAATTATCCTTCATTAATTTCAGCTAAATTTGGCTATTGCCGCAAAAAACTCCAAACTAGTACACTGTGACAAATGGAGGATAAAAATTTCAAACTAGAACATCCGTTAACAGCCACGTGCCATCCAGCTCAATAATTTGACGGTAAAATTTAACGGAAACTAATAGAGGATAAATTTGTCACAAGTGTACTAGTTTGAAATTTGCGATGGTCAAAAAATTAGTTTGGAGTATACTTGTCACAGGTTTACCAGTTCGAAGTTTTTCGTGGTATTAACCCATATTTTTATTTTGGTAGTAAAAAATTTGAAGCAATTATAATCTCATCTTTGCTTCTTCTTCTTCTTTTTGCTTTTTCAATGTTGAGTGATTCGAGGGCATTTTTTTTTAGAAGGATTGTTGGACAAACATAAATATTTTCTCTCTTTTTCATTTATGCCCCTCATTTTAACTATGAAATAAATTGTTTCTGATAAGGGTTAATATCATGAAAAATCTCTAAATTGGTACACCTATGATAATTTTACCTCAAACTAATTTATGGATAAAAAAAAAACTCCAAACTAATACAAATGTGACATATTTACCCTCCGTGGCAAGTTTATGTGAAAATTCATAACCCCTCCCTTTGTTTCTTCAATTAGCCATGATTTGAAAATAAATAGGGTTCATTCTCTCTCTCTCTCTCTCTCTCTCTCTCTCTCTCTCTCTCTCTCTCTCTCTCTCTCTCAAAGCACGAAAATAGGCATCGAAACTTGTTCGAGCACACTTTCATTTTGGGTAATCTTCTCGCCTTCAATTTTTTTTTTCCAGATTTGTTTGGAAAACTTATCCAAATCACCAAAAGTAGGATGTTCGATGGTTTCAATTGGAAATGGTTCGAAGAGAAATGCGACCCATAAAAAAAATCGAAGGCGAGATGCTCGAATGAGTTTTGATGCCTAATCATGAAGACGAAGGCGACAATGAAGGACCGTGGTCGATGAAGGGGAAGACCTAGCATTTTTCATGCTCAAAGAGAGAGAGAGAGAGAGAGAGAGAGAGAGAGAGAGAGAGAGAGAGAGAGAGAGAGAGAGAGAGAGAGAGAGAGAGAGAGAGAGAGCTATTTGCTTTCAAATTAGGGCTAATTTAAGAAAAAAAGAAAGAATTATGGATTTCCATGTGAACTTGTCATATCAACTGAGTTATTATCATGTGTCATCCAGCTCAGCAATTTTACGATAAATTTGATGAAAGCTGACGGAAGGTAAATGTGTTGTGCGTGCACCAATTTGGGGTTTAATTTATCATGTTGTAATCCTATGGTATTTATAAATAAAAGTGCAACTCTGACAAGTTAATCAAAATTTTGGGCTGAAGGATACCTCAAATATCAATATTTGTGTACGACTCTTATTTTGGTGCAAATATATTTTTTTTGGATCACTTAAGTGTCAAATTTCTTGAAAAACTATTAATTGAGTGCCAACTTCGGTGAGTATCACCAGAAATCTTATGTGGCGTCTACGTAGCTCGCCGGAGGATCCCAGTCAACAATAAAAAAAAGCCAAAAATTAATTAAAAAATTCCACATAATATTAAAAAATAAGCTAAAAACTAAAAAAATAAAAACAGTTAAAAAAAAAAGCTTAAAAAGAACCAAGACTTCGGCATTTGTATCTGCAAAATGATAATGCAATCTCCATCACTTTTCTCTGCAAAAACATCAAATTTACTCACTTATTTGTACTAAAAAAATAAAATAAAAATTAGAAATTAAGATAAATAATAGATAACAAACAAAAGTAAAAAAAAAAAACCTAGCAGCGGTGAGGGCTGTGCCGCCGCCGCCCCACTGTCGTCGGAAATGGCCGACGATGGTCCAGGCTCGGCGACCCCCGCCGACCAATCCCCACCCATCGCAAGCCATTGCCGGCGGCGGCCGCTGCCCATTGTTTTTACTCTTTTTTTTAAACTTATTTTTAATTTTAAGACTAAATTTTTTAATAAAAATTGCCACATGGACATTTTTACAAATAAAATTTCCATGCAGACTGATTTAAAAAAAAAATTGCCATGTGGAGTCCACGTGGACTTCTAAATGATGTGGCACTAAAACGTTTTAAATAAAAATGTCACATATTTTTTAGCTGGAATCTCTGCCGTTGGCATTTAAGTGATCCTTTTTTCTCCGATTTGGCACTTAAGTGATCCAAAAAAAATATTGGCACCAAAGTAAGCGCCGTACACAAATATTGACACTTGATGTGTCTTTCTACCCAAAATTTTGTAAGTATTTCAAGTAAGTCATAGCACACTTCTTGTCCTTTTCATTTGTTTAGTTTTAAAATACTTCTTTTCTATATTTGTTTAGAGTGTAAATATGACATGCTCTTTTAAACTTTTAAAATCATGTTTTTCATTGAAGATCACATAAATATAACGCGTACATTTCCAATTCATAGTCCATGATTTTAGTTGGTTTACCACTTTATTATTAACGATAACCCACACGTCATTGTGAATTCTTGATCGAAGGTTAAACTTGCAAGGAAAATTATCCAAAAAGTTGTAAACATATTGCACTTTTGTCAATTCAGTCATACACCTTTTAATTTTGCCAATTGAGTCTATCCAAAAATTATTGCCGTGGACACCAGCTGGCAATTCAGTCCTACACATTTTAATTTTGCCAATTGAGTCCATCTAAAAATTTTGGCCAGACATGCTGACGTGGACGCCAGCCATCCTATGTGGCACTGCCAGCGTTGACCTGAATAATTTTTAATGATTTTTTAAACATGTTTCGAATTTCTTTATTAATTATTCTTTTCTTTTCTTTGTTTTTTTCCTTAATGTGGCCGGCAAAGGTCACCGGGCCCTCGTCGGCCACATTGAGGAAAAATATAAAAAAATATAAGAAAATAAAGTTCGAAAAATATTTAAAAAATCATTAAGAATTATCTACGTTTTCGCCGACTATGCCATGTAGAATGGTCGGTGTCCACGTCAGCGATTTCCGGTCAAAATTAGTCGGGTGGAGTCAATTGGTAAAACCTAAAAAGGTTTAAGATTCAATTGACAAAATTAAAAGGTGTAGAATTGAATTGACAAAAGTGCAATAGGTTTAGAAATTTTTGGACAATTCTTGCACATATTTCATGTGGGCATATGGTCATAAGATGTTTGGTTGTTTGGTGTGTCACGTGAATGTGATATTAATATTGATGCGGGTCCCAATTATGTGCAAGTTTTCAAATGTAAAGATGGAAAAATCACACATTGAAACAAGAATAGTAGCGATCGGAAATCGAACGGCAATGCAAAAACAGCAACCTCATAACATCATAACGGGCGATTCCCACCAAGGATGATGATCCTAACACGATCTTAACCACGACAGCAAACTCTATAATACAAAAGATGGAAAAAGCTTGGAACCATGTTAGTGCAGAAGACTGATTCTGGTGGACGGCAATGCAAAAACAGAGTATTATCTCGACCGCCGCTATCTCTGTCCCGCGGCCAGCAGTCAAATTACATTTCACGTTTGATACGAGTGGCAACAGATGCCGGCAACTTAACATATGAAAGCTCGAAGGCGTCTTAGGTGAACCAAGTTGCCAAATTGCCGTCGTAAATAGCCGAAATCTTGGGGGGAAGAAAAGGGTATGCTATATGTGCATGATATCTTATGAATCACTTGATAATTCGGAGTATTGGCTTCAGTATATACAAGCTCAATTAATCAACTGGGCAGATAGCCCCGTGAACCAGGGGAGTGGGGCGTAAAGACGAGACCCGGGGTTCGAAACTTGGGACACCCAGGATGCTGGTTGAAACGTTATCAAGCCGAAAAGAGAGAAATTTCGACAGATTCTGTACAGACCGAGTGAAATGATGGCAAAAGAATGGAAGGGAAAAAGCGATGTACTCCGAAAATGTACATGGGGAGAGAACAAGAATAATGCACCTTTCAGCATCCGCTTCCTGAGGTTACATACTGATTGAGCGCTGATAACCATGATCCTCTACTCTCGGAGTGAGACACCGACCGTCTTAAGCCAGATCTCGAGCATCGAACCAGTTGGGTCCTCAAGTTCCGTTTGACACTGCAAGGAACCAGAGAGGGGCTCGTGTCCGGGGTCCCCATGCAGAGGCTGGCATTAATTTTCATCGACGGAAACTTCTGGCAGCTCAAGCTCCGGAAGGACGATCCTAACGGTGAAATCCGTGTGCATTGGAATGCGGGCTTACACAATGGGGTTGTCAGAGAAGCAGCCTCCGAAGCTTCCCCGGAGCACGTGCAGAACGTAAGGGACAGACTTGTTCGTGCAATCTCCTTATTAACCACCGGTCTGGTCCCAGGAAGCTTTGCAAACGAGACTATGCCGTGTCGACAAAGAGGGCACGCAATAGAGCCGGGAGAACCATGAACCGTTGAGGAACTAGAAGTGGAACAGAGGTATAGGGCACATCTTGTGCAGAACTCATGATCACAACCTGCCACAGAATCATTTCCATGCATAGTAAGCAAATAAAGCATGTTTAGGCACTGAGGTGATTTAATGAACTTCAAGCGGAAGTTCAACTATGAATCAGCAAAGATGAGAGTTGTTGCAAGTCGGCGTCTAGATAATTTTGTAGCCTTCGAGTCCGGATAAGTCTTGACAGGGCCTAAAACCACCATTTAACTGAATGTTTACAAGACGCAAGTGATTGGTTTTGAATAAGAATTTACATCTTGCCATCAACTACGACATGCAGGATTTAGTCCATGCTTGCCAGTAATCGGCTGAAAGAACAAGTCAAGTGCAAGTCATATTGCTCATAGGCTTGAAATTTCCCATTCTCATACTATCCGTCACTTCAAAAAGTGAAAAAAAAAATATGTTCAATTGGGGAACTTAGTTTCTGAGTGTACCTTTTGCCGCCACAGTGCAGTTCCTTTCTAAACAAACCACACATGGATCTTGGCATGTCGGCAATAGATCATTGCCTCTCCATCCACATTCTCTGCAAAAGAATCAAAAAGAAGAAAAGGTTTGAATTCAACTCAACAGTAACTGGATATTTATGGTCGATGGTAAACCTGTTAACTACCACAACATAAATTGCCCCAATGCCCGGACAGCCACATACAGGCAAACTCATACAGAAAATTATACCAGCCACAATGAAAAACATGAACATGCATACATACACCCAAGTAAACCAAATAAAAGAGAAGCTGACGTCTCCAAAATGAGTGTGCTATGCCTTTCTTATGTCTTTGATACCTGGTTCTTGGGTGCATTGGATCCTATGGCATCATCACATGCCGATTAGGCACCATAGTTTTTTCCTCTACAGAAAACTTTTTCAATTTTTTTTTCTGTTTTGAGTGAAATTTTCATCTTGATTTTTAGAGAGAATGATGATATTGTTGGCAGGGAACGCTCATTACAACTTTTTGTCAACAAATCAGTCAATCCTGTCTAAAGTAGTAATTTTAATCACTAAACATCACATTTCCGGTAATCAACACAGCTCAATGCCAATAACATCACACCATGTATGGATCATTTTGTGGCAGCGTGCTCTATATTTTAACAGGTTTTCGGAGAAAAATTCGCAAGTATCACCCTCATTCATACGGTACTCTAAATAGTTATGCAAGAGAAGTATAGAAGGCCGGAAATATGTTTCTAGGTATGAGCATTAGCAAAAGGAACCAGAGGCAGTCCAAGCCCCGAATGCAGAAGGAAATTTGATTTCTCACGTTTAGTAGTTATGGAATCTTTTCTTTAGACTTGAAAAGGAGAAGGCAATAGCTAAGCCTCAAGATAAGTCTAACCTCTATTCTCATATATCAATGTCATTCTGAATCACACTTTAAAAGTCTTATTCAAACCTAATATTAAATATGTTTCATTCATTGCTTCCTAGTGGGTGAAAAGCCATCAAGGACACAGGAAGCATTGCTTTAAAATACTGTATACTGCCATTAAGGAAGTGAACTTGTAAAACTATCTATTGATACACATGAAGTGAAACTACAACTAAAGCTTAAACCAATAGCCGCTGCAAATTAGAGCTATCAATTCTTGACAGGACAAGAAAACATGACTCAAAAACGACACGAGCTTACTGAGACAATTCGAAGTTAAACATGATATGAACACGATCAACTCGAAATTGACGTGATTTATATGTGTTGGTACATTCTTTTGTCATCACATCAAAACGTTTTCTGTTGCCACAGGAACAGACATGAATATCCAAAATGAATAAGATGACATGACGCGAATTGACAGCCTTACCCTTATGGATGCAATAAAACACTATTTTTCTTGAAGCATAACAAGATCCTTGAATTTAACAAAAGAAATTAATGGAGCAACCAGGAGAAGAAACCACGAGAAACACAATCCAAGTCAACAAGAAATAATTGGTCGAGGCTCACTAGTGTAAAGAACCGTCGGAAGAATGTTAACTAAATTGAACACTGCTCACCTGGCAATACTAACAATGCTCATAAGAGGAAGAGATATATATGGAGAGGGAAGAATTCGTGTCCTTCCCTCTGGTTGTGTGCTGAGAATTTCCTCGAGCCAATTTCTATGCCATGAGCGAGCAACCATTAAGGGGGTCCACCTGCATCAAGGTATAGGAGATAAGGACAACAACTAAAGTTTCTTCATTTTATTAAATATAGAAAATAAAATAAAGGAGGTGCTGAGAGCCAGAAAGAAATAACAAACAACTAGAGAACAGAGAAACTAAAAATTACGACCCGAATTGTAGTGCTCAGTGGTCTCCACCAATGGAAGCGCTGTTAGCTACATTAATGTTACTACTGCTACATACTTGTCAAAGTAAACTTGCTTTTGCTTCCTCCTTAATAAATACTGAACCTCATTTTAGGGACCAAAAACAACAAATTACTGCAGAAGTTCTCCATTACAAACTAAGACAGAGTTGACTGTTTCTTGACTCGGCATGTAACTTTTCGGCCTAAAGTACTGCCTGGAAGACATTGTCGTTTGGCAGTCAGAAGTTCTCTTCCAGAGAACTGAAATAGATCACATTTAACTTGAAAGGTTAAGTTTAACCCCCATCATGCTCTCTCTGTTGACATAACAGTAAACTTCCACTCACGTTCATAATTCAACTGTCTTTTCAGGAGATTTTCCAATGGAAACGCCAGTGATGATTTTGCGCATATATCACTTGAATGTATGCCAAGATCCTCCATGGCTCAACAGAAAAATACAGATTCTCCAAACATTTAAATCAGCCCAACAATTTATACTATGGGACAAGGAAGTTTAGATGCACAGCCCCAAATTAACCATAGAATGTGCATCCAGGAGTCACAAGTCAATTCACTGACGCAGCGGACAGAAAAACGCTACACCACCCTAACCTTGTGACCTGGAGGTAGAAAGCTTTTACTTCAGATTACCATATCGAGAAAAGAGTTACCACAAGTTCCAAAAACAAAAGGTGCAACTTATATTTTATTGAACTCTCAGAAATTAGCATCAACATCATTTAGCAGTGAACCATTTGTTGTGCTTTGAAATTTCATGCACTCAATCGCAACATTGATTAGGAGAAACAGATCATGGGACACATACCCATTGATGTTTTCGACAGACAGACTTGCACCATTGGCAATCAGGATCTGCAGTATAGAAAAAAACAGTTGTGTAAGTCAAAACAAACAAAATAAAGAATGATATTAGACCTTTTATCTGTTAGTGCCACAAATTACCTGACAACACTGCACACTTCCACCACAAGCAGCATAATGAAGTGGAGTGCTTCCAGCACCTGCAACATGCAAAGAACAATTCACATGACTTTCCACAAAAACCATGGTTGCATTTAAACAATCACTCATTTTGAATGAAGCCATAATTCTCCCGGTAAAACACGCCTCCACGGACTTTGCAATCTCTTCTCAGGAAATGACGTCATAGAATGAAGAGGACAGAGTAGCTATTTGTCGGAAAAACTTCATATTTTCACATAACAGTGGAATCCAACCGAGGGTATTCTGTAAAAAAGCAAATAACACCTGGTGCAACCCCCAAGACCAGAAGACAAAGGAGGGATCTGGACTCTTGATCGGCCATTCATTCCTATCCTCAGAAACCCAAGCCTCACAACTAAAAGCCAGGAAAGGAAAAAGATGTAACCAATCATATCAGCTATCACCCTGCTATGCCATGTATTGCATTACAATATACCGATATAGCTTAAGATACCAAATCACATTTGCTTCTTAGCATCTTTTGACTCTTTTCCTTTGCAGGAATACAAGTAAAATATATTCACATGCTATGAGCTATAGTGGAGCCAAAAGGAGAATGGTCAAAAGAGAGAAAAAACGGATAACAAAAGCAAACTAGCTTAAAGCAAACATGAGAAAACCAGGGGTAGCAATATTTGGAAAGTTACTGATAACATTGATGAGTGTCTTCAGAAGCTGCCTATTTCCCAGACGAATAAGACAGTAAATTTACTAGTGATGATAACATTGATGAGTGCCTTCAGAAGCTGCCTATTTCCCAGACGAATAAGACAGTAAATTTACTAGTGATCAACCAATGAATAGAGTGAATCCAGCAAACCTATCAGATCAATTGTAGTCCCATCTTCTACAGTGACTTCAGAAACAGATGCTCCCAGGTTCAAGAGTAACTGCACACTCTCGACATGCCCATTTAGTGCAGCCATATGAAGTGTGGTAATGCCTCCATCAGAAGGTCTGTTAATTACCTGTGAAAGAGCACTGATCCATGCAAGGAGACATCATATACGCGAGATATTAAACACCAAGTAGAAGAAAGAGCACAGGAAGATTACAGAGATCCAGAGAAAGCTGGACATACTCTTCATCAAATTCTGCAATAGGCTCCTCACTGTTGGTTCTTCTTCTGAGGATATTCCACACATCAGGATTGCTAGGAATATAATCAGCTAGGAGGAGTCGGATGCACCGGGTATGGCCGTTCAAAGCAGCCAAGTGAAGGGCGGTACCCCCATTTAGATAGTCTGATCTGTGAATCTATACTCCAATAGTTCCACTTAATATCACCATTCATGTATGCAGAATTACTGACTACTTCATTTAACTTAGAAGCAGGAGCACAAGAATCTTACATTAGCTTTAAAAAGAATAAGAGCCTGAACAACTTCCCAGTGACCATGCTGACAAGCTTGCATCAATGCAGTCTGTTACATGAGAATCAAAACAACAATTCCTCAAAACAAAATACATCTAATAGGCACAATAAAATTCTCGTGATTCGAGCAGCAAGTAATTCAGCACCTGACCGCGGTAATTCCTGAGATTGATATCCACTCCAGACTCGAGCAGCAACGAAACTATCTGAATACAGGAAATAGACACCCCGACCACCGTCAACTTTCACATCTAAAACATAAGGAAAGATGACATTAATGATGACACAAGGATTGACCCAGTCATCAGACAGTCTAGTACCTCATGGTGGCCTTGGGCTGCAGAATAATGGAGAGGCGAATTACGAACCCCGAAAGTTGAATATCTCACAAGACGAGGATTATACTCCAATAGAGCCTTCGCTTCTTGCAGATCGCCATCTCTGGCTGCCGAAACTAGGCGTTCCCCTGATGCCGAGCATCCGAAAGAATTGCCCATGAGGTTCAATAGCCTCATGACCCTTTCAGATTAAGCAACCCCTCAAAGATAAAGAGTCTTGGCAAAGGGAGAACCTTTTTTTTGGTTTTATCAGGACTCACAATTTTTAGAGAAGGACACAACCGAAAGAGGTCTGATTATCATAAATGGTCTGTGCAATAAGCTGATAAAAAGTTAGGGTACTCGGAGAAATGAGAAAACCGCGCTTATCTGGGTTAAAGAAAATGGAAAAAGAAAAATTCCTGCAACTTCACCAAACTAACAACAACCGGCGACAGAGTCTCTCACAGAAATCACAATCACACGCAAGAATTGGTTGTAACGAAAGAATCTCACTTCTTGGTGGTTCCTATGAGAGAGGAGAGAGATAAAAGGGTTGGTTCCGATTGGGGACAACCTTAATTCTGGGCAAATGAAGATCAACCTACTACATTGCACAAAACAAAGAGATTGAAAACACAAAAAGAAGAATTGAGCTTTGATGTGACACTCTGACAATCACTTCAGGAGTTCGTGGATTACGAAGACCCACCCGAGAAGCAACCAAATAAAAAGCTCCAAATTGCTCTCCCTCCCTCTCTCTCTCTCTCAGAGTACCATTCTTGATCCAGACGCCCCCAAGTTCACGAATTGATCACCACATCATCCAAATATCTTCATTCTTCTTCATACCCACGACTGAAATCCGCCGATGATAATCCCCTTCGAACGATTCCTCGTCAAAAGTCAAAACCCAGAACTAGCTGAACATTCTCCGACACCGAATCCAGACATTCTTTCCCCGGAGAAAGAGAAAGAGATCAACTTTACAGATGAATCACCTGACAAGAAAGGATTTGGACAACAAACCAATGTTCGGATTAATGGGACGAACGTGCTTGAACCCGGAAATGTGCCAAACATAAGAAACACGAAAACGAAATTATGGTGCCAAAAGAAAGAAAAAGAGAAAACTTTATGAAGAAAATGAGGGCGGTGAATATTTTATGAGGGACAGCGACATTGGACTGCAGGTCCCATACGCGGCCAACAACAGTTTGTGCCGGAAAGGCGTGCCGTCACGATGATTGTGCATTGACGAGCCGGTCGACTTCGGCGTTGTCAGCTTCCTCTATCCGCAAATTATAAGGAGTTCCATATTTAGACCGTTCATTTGGATTTTTGCTTCCATCTGATTTTTTTTTTCTTTTTTTTTTAGGGACGGGCGAGAAGATCTGAAGCTGACAAGCTTGTCACTGCAGTCTTACAACGTAAATCGAATTCATGAATGTGGGCCGGACTAAGAATTTTTGAGCGGTGCAAATCTTGAGAATTCAATTAGAGTCCAAAGACAAATGGCTAACTCAAATATTCACTCTAGTATTCTTACTACATAATCCATCAAATTTCGTGGCTACGTTCTTCGAAGTACTAAAGACTAAATATGAGTAATCATGTATTTAGAATTTTAGACTAGTAATTTGGATTGCTCATCGTATTTATTTTTATCTATATCGATGTCACCCTATTGGTTTTTTAATAAGGAAAAGTTTGAAATTGATCTTTTACTTTAAAAGTCCAAAACACCCTCGCAAATTTAGTAACCGATCCAACATGTCTCGTTCAAAGTCTTTCAAGTACAACTTATGCCGGTCCCTCTCCTTTTTTACCTCTCTTTTATTCAAGCAAGCAATAAGGAAATGCTTAAGATTATGCCCAGCCTCAATAGGGGTGAGCAACCGGGCCAGTTCAATCTAAGAATCGAATCGAACCAGCCTTATCTGATTGGCTCGGTTCACATAGGAATGGTCGATTCTATACTGTGAACCATGAGATATATTGGAGATGAGTTCCTAACTTGGAATGGTTGGGAAATTCTTCCATAACTTAATTACTATGCCACAAATTGTTCACATGGTATACTTTTTTAAAACAATAGTTCTATTATTTACATTTAGGGCTGGTTCCTGATCAATCTTTGAGCCTGCCCGGAATCGAGAATCGACTGGTTCACATAGGAATGGTCGGTTCTATACTGTGGACCATGAGATATATTGGAGATGAGTTTCGAATTTGGGAAGGTTGGGAAATTCTTCGATACCTTAACTACTATGCCACAAAATGTTCACATGGTATACTTTTTTAAAAAACAATAGTTATATTATTTATATTTAGGGCTGATTCCTGGTCGATCTTGGAACCGACCCAGAATCGGGAATCAGTCGGTTTGTAAAGGAACCGGTTGGGTTCCGATTCCAAAAATGGGAAACTGACTCTAGCAAGATGAGTCGCAGATTTTTGGTCTAGAACCTACGCAATATGTAACCAATTGTCCTAAGTGTCTCATTTGCTTCGTTGATCTTTTATTTCGTGCGGAGAGTATATCTATCAAAATAGTAGAGCTTATTTTAGATTAGCTCATACTTCATGATTCCTTTATGTTTTAAGAAAGTTGGAAGGTTGATTACGGTGTGAGAATTATCATGTGGGAAGGGACGATTTGATAGTAGTTCTCTTTTAGATTTATTGACCAACTATTTGAAATTCAATCACGAGCTTTTCAATAAGGTCCTAAGGATCCGTTTGTTCACGAAAAATGAATGATTTGAAAAATATTTTCCTAACAATAATCGCTTCTATCGCTTATAAAAATGAATAAATGGAAAATATTTTCACATTTTACAAAAAAAAAATTATACATAAATTATTGCTGATAATGAAAACATTTTTTGTTGACTAGTTATTGCAAGCGATACAAACAATTATTTTTAGGAAAATATTTTCCAGATATTTCATTTTTCGCGAAACAAACGGAGCCTAAGCCTCCGTTCTTTTCGAGAAAAAAAACTTCCAAGAAAATGCTTTCCGGATTTGTCGACATTCGTTTCATGGAAAATAAACGAGTCAAGAAAATATTTTTCACTCATGAAAAGAAACACCTTTAAAAGTGGGGAGGCGAGGCCGACGAGCTCGACCTCGCCAGATCTAGCGAGGCTTAGCCTCACTCAAGGCCGGTGAGCTAGAGCCTTGCCGGCCTGTGGCAAGGCTTGAGCTTGCCTGCGGCCGGTCAAAAGAATAAAAAAATAAAACAAAAAATAAAAGATAAAAGATGAATAAAAAAAATTATCAAAAGGAGTGCATTGAGGAAAATCAAATCCGATTTTCCATACTGAACTGTGAAAAATATTTTTCAGGTTTCAGCCGAACACCAAGGTTTGTGATGATTTTGAAATCGTTTCTACTATAGGTATGCTAATTTCTCATCCTCAAATCCGTCCTTACCCCATGGGTTAGTGCCCCAACGAATAAGTAATTGTAGAAGTGAAATATTGATATAATTTGAAAAAACAAGAAGCAAGCCCCGGCCATAAAAAAAAAAATAAGAAAAAAATACGTAATTTTGATATTTATCAGATTACACAAAGGGATTAGCAAATAAAAGCGCTAGGGCTTTGTCATTTTCCTGGAAAATGACTTTCTAGGAAAACATTTTCTAGAAATACCTCATTTTTCTCGAAACGAACGAAGCCTACATATAAATAAATTTCTCGAACGACCATGATACAGTTTTATAGGCATGTAAATTCTAGCTAATGTGTTCCCGACCAAAAAAAAATTCTAGCTAGTGTGCACTTATAAGGAATCTTCACATGCATTGTTATGAAAAAAATATCTTAATCCATATTAATTGTTGTCGATGGATGAATTTATGGGTCATAAACATAATTTCATGGAATATTAGTGACTTACAACGGTAGGGAAAGTTTGTTGATTGTGTGGTGGTATTTTGCTTTGTATGTAGTCCAAGCTATCGTTTGCGTATATGTCTGTATTTTTCGTGAAATCCGAGTTAAAGGCCTTGGAACTATTTCACATGCTTTGAAGCAATAAAATAAGATTAATTTTAATAATGCTGGGAGCGTGTGGTGAGCAAATTTACATCGACTAACGAAATAAAGTGCGAAAATAAGAAATACTTACAATTTTTGCTGTCGTTCCATTTAGTTAAATTCGATGCAATTAAGTCCTTTCCGTCAACTTTTGTTCTGACGTGGCATCTTGGATTATAACATGGCAATTTTCTTTATTTTTTTTTGTCCCACATAGAAAACGAGAGTACTTTGAACTCCTTTGTGGCAATCGCCACAAGTGAGCTCGAGCCCACTCATTGGGATCTAGCGAGCTTCGAGCTCGTCTAGGGATGATCGAGGAAACCTAACTAGTAGGATCGGTTCTCAATTTGCGAAATCGAAAAGGGAACTAAAGGTTTTTGGAACCGAAAACCTAACTAGTAGGATCGGTTCTCAATTTGCGAAATCGAAAAGGGAACTAAAGGTTTTTGGAACCGAATCGAAAAGAAGACCCGTGCTTGGAACCGAACCGGACTTGGAAAAATCAAACCGGACTTGGAACTGAATCGAACCACGAGGTGCTTGGAACCAAACCACGAACCAGATCGATCCGGTTCCTGAACAGTTCAATGGAAACAGTTAGCATGTACTTAAAACACAATTTACACATGCTAAAAAAACCAATCTGCTTCAAAATTTGGGTAAAAATTGTAAGAACATTAACCGCGGTCAACAATCACTACGTTTGATCCTAGCCAAAGGGCCGAGAAAAGTACAACTTCGGAATGCGTAGCTTGGTTTTTATTGGCAATCCCTCTTACGTTCTCTGCATACTCGTGCGATATGGGACTCTCGGAGTGGCAACGATACCTTGGGGGCGGATGGCTTGACTTGGGAACTCTTGCAGGTGTGGGGGAGCGAGAGGGACAGAAGGAGTGAGCGTGGGTTGAAGTCCCACATCGACGCGGGAGAGACAGAGGGAGTGAGCGTGGACAGCAATAGAGAGCTTTGCAGTCCCACGTAGGCTGCTAGAAGAGGCGACCAAGCAGGTTGCCTATTTAGGAAGCGAGGGATGGGATGGAAGTAGAATCTTATTCTCGGTCTTTTCGCTAAGATCAAGTGTAGTTGTTTCTCAATATTATATTCAATAAAGCCTCGAACCAAGTCCCTCTTATTTGACTATTCATGAGAGTCCAAATGTTTCATTAATATATATTTTGAACAAATAAAATTACAATTTAAAGAAGTATAATCGGTCCGGTTCGGGTGGTTGGTTCTATCTCTAGAACCGGGAAGGACCGTTGGTTCTATCTCTAGAACTGGGAAGGACCGTTCTTGAGAACCGATCGGTTCAGTCAAGTCAGGTCTGGGCGGTTCACCCCTAAGCTCGGCCGAACTCGAGGCTCGGAGGGCCGCGTATGTGGCCGATCGCCGAGGCTCGGATCGGCAGATGAAGAAAAAAAATAAAAATAAAAATTCAAAAAATTCAAAAAATTCGAAGCATATAGATGGAGAGAGAAAGATAAGAGAGAGATTGGTCCCACGGAAATCAATTTCCCCATTTTTGAATATTTTTTTGTTCCATTGACGAAAAATATTTTCATTGATTCATTTATTTTTCGCGAACCGAACGCCAAAGAATACGGAAAGCATCTTTTCTAGAAAGTAATAATTTGTGCACGCTCATTTAATGGGTTGTTGTCCATTTGGCGTATACCGTATGGCGTATACCAACAAAGAAAAATTTATCGAGTTGGATAATGTACCTTAAAAGCTTAGGTTTAAAATTCAATTAGGTAGACGTATGATAGAAAAATTAGAAAAGAAGTGCTTGAAAAAACCATTAGCTTCTTCGCATTGTCTAATATGTGTTAAATATATATGGATTTCTTATTCAGAGTCATAATCTCCAATTTTCATTTTCATTTGGTCTCCAAGGCAAAGAGAACTGCAATGTGGCGAGTATGGGAGCAGACATTCTCTTAGCTCTTGTTTATATTCATTCTCTTAACTAAGCTATGCCATTTGAACTATATCAATTACATAACAACGTACATCATTCAGAAATGGTAGAAGGACACTAGAAGTGTTAAAGTTTGTGTACGACGCTCATTTTAGTGCCATTTTTTTTTTTTGGATCACTTAAGTGTCAATTTTTTTGAAAAATGATTATTTGAGTGCCAATTCCGGTGAGTTTTGCCGAAAATCTTACGTGATTTTTTTATTATTAATAAGCTAATCCTACGTGGCTTTCCAGAGGATCACAATCAGCAATAAAAAAGCTATAAAAAATTAAAAAAATTAAAAAATTAAAAAATTAAAAAAATTAAAAAATAAGCTAAAAACACTAAAAAAAAATAAAAGAAAAACGATAAGGCAAGTTTGCAGTGGCAGGGGCTTTCCGGCCACTGGCTGGCGACCCCCGCAGACAGCAGGCCCTTGCCCAAATCTAGCGGCCCTCACCCAAATCGGGCGAGGGTTGTCGGCCCTCACCTAGACCTGGGCTAGGAAGCACCGACACTCTTCGGAAGCTTTCGTGTCGTGTCCGACACTCCGACACTCTCCCGACACTCTCCGACATGTGATCAGCACTCTAGACACACCAGCGACATACGATTCCAGCATCCCAACCGGCCATTTCGACATGCATGGTGTCAATTTTAAACATTTTCAATAAATTAGGGATCAAAATGTAGATTTATTAAAGATACATATACTTAAGTCATATATCTAGTCACCCCAAAATTAATATACACAGTCAGCAAAAAAAAAAACTTAATCATGAATCCGTAATAGAAGAAGAATAAGAAAAAACTCACTGATTTTTTTATATAATCACGTATATATAAAAATATACATTTAATATACAACGTGTCCAAACGTGTCGGAATCCTCTATTTTTTTAGAAATGACGTGTCGTGTCGTGTCACGTGTCGCGTGTCGGTGTCGGTACTACTTAGGACCTGGGTGAGGGCCGGCCACGGCAGGGGCTCGGCGACCCCAGTCGGCCATTGCAGGCGATGGTGAGGTGGCAGCGAGGGCTGTGCAAGCCCTCGCCGCTGCAAACCAACCCTAATTTTTTTTTCTTTTTCAACTTTTTTCTTTATTTTTTAGCTTATTTTTCTGTGTAATCTGATTTTTTTAAATTAGCTTACTTTTAAGTTTAAAAGTCCATGTAGACGCCACGTGGATTGATTTTTTTATAAAAAAAATTACCACATAATATTATAAAATTAATAATAAATGACATATAATCAAGTGGCCGAAATCTCTCACCGTTAGCATTTAAGTGGTCGTTTTTTCTTCGATTTGACACTTAAGTTAGCCGGCGAAAAATTATGGCGCCAAAGCGAGCGCCATACACAAACTTTGAATTATATCATTTAAGGATGTATTTTCTTATGCATTTTTTTAAGTGAAACGTGTTAGCAAATAAAACTTTAGATGACAACTCATAACTAATACTTAGCTGTCTACGTGGCAAAACTATACCAAGTGCCTTGCCACATGGCAATCTCAGAGGCAAAGGTCCCCCAAGGCAAGCATGGGAATAAACACTCCCTCAACTTCAGTTCTAACTTTTCATAATTCTAATGTCCATTTGTTAAATTTAAACTCAATTTAAATATAGAAGTAAGGGAATGACAAATCGATGTGTCAATAATTATTGGTCGAATGTGGGGCTACATGCTTCCTTGGGCCAAGTCTAGCCCAGATGGCACCCATCATGGTGTGGACAAGTGTTGTGAGACAGATCCCAACTTACGTGCAAAATGTGAACTTTTTGGAGTATCTCAGTAAATTTGGTGATTTTTAATAATACGAGTGTCGACTCGTGTTCGCGCATCGCATTCGTGTTATGACAACTTTAGGCATATCTTAAAATACGTTGACGGGACGAGAGCACTACTTGTTTAATTATGTCGGAAGACTCGATCGGAACACTGGCTCGTGTGATTGGTTCAATTAAATGAGTCAAATTGAGTGAGTCGAACACGAACCCGAAAATCTAAACAACTCAGATAGCTTCTTTGAGACGACATAATCTTTTTATGGCATTTCGTTGATGAAATTGTTATGTTTAGTATGATTACTTACAGAAGACCTAAGAACTTCAGAGGAGAAACAAAAATAAGATTACTAGCATAGGTCTATCCTCAGTTATCTAGAAAAAAGATTTTAAGTACAACGCACTAACGAAGTAATATGATAATTACTACCACTATTCACTTATATTATAGTTGTCATAAACAAAACCACTTATTTTAACCGAATAGATTGTACATATCGTGTCATTAATCAGGTCAACATGACCATTTAATTGAACAGGTCAGAAGGATCGATTCTGGATTACATTAGTGCAACTTCAACATGATTCGTTAATTGATCGAGACAAATGAGTTACACGATCAGTATCACGACACAAACACAATTAAGATAACTAACTTAGTCATCTCATGCATTCTTTTGCGTCGGAAATCAACACTAGTACCAAGTAATACATGAACTAGCTATGGTTAGAGCTATCAAACGGGTGGGTCGCGTCGGGTCAAAAATTGTCCAACCCAAATTGACCCATTTAACCCGTTTGACCAATTTTCATACAATACAAATTTAGCGATCCATACCCGACCCGACTCATATTGTTAAAACACTTTCATATTTAATCCAATTTAGGAAAATTACCAACAACTGAGAGAAATGATCAAGGGGCAACCAACATAGGGGGCTAGCTTGCTTCCACTGGTGGCGGGCGGAGGAAGGCTATTTTGGACAGGTAGCCGGGGGCGAGTAAAAAAATCCTGGAGTTCCATTTTCCTTCTTGTTCATCAATCGGAAATCAAGACAAACCAGGCATTACGCTGAGACGTGAAAACACCCAACCCTACTAATGTGCTGGTTAACTCTGGTCCATCAGATCCAAAATCTACGCCTACTATTAATGTAGAGCAGCCCACTAAACCACAATCTAATAGAAGTAATTTTATTGGGCTAACCTCTTGAAAGATGGCGCTGAGGCAACAAAATTGTAACCGCAGTATTTGGAACCAAAAATTCTAGATGGAAAAACTATTGTGTGAATGCCATTAGAGCTTATAGAACAAGCGGACCCTAGATGGGAGGAATGTCAAGTTGGCAACCTTGATTTTGCCTAATAGAAGTTTCACACAAGAAACCTCTTGCTCTGAAGGATAAACTACGATTCTTTTTTTTTTTCTTTTTTTTTTTTCTCTTTTTTTTTTCTCTTTTCTTTTTTCCTTCTTTCTCCTTTGTCAGTTGGTTGTCGGGTCTCGGCGACAACCAGCCACAGGCGCGGCAGATCCCGGTGAACTTGAGGCTTGACTGATCCAGGCGAGCATGAGCTCACCAATGGCCGTCGCCGAACAATCGTGGCGGAGGTAGGAGGAAAAAGAAAAAAGAAGAAAAGAAAGAAATAAATAAAATAATAAATTATTTAAAAATTTATTTTTTAAAATATTTAGAAAATCTATTTATGACTCACTTAAGATAGTTATTTTAGATAATCCATTTATGACTCATTTAAAATCCATTTAGGAACCATTAAGTTTCTAACCTATTTATGATCCACTTAACTTGTTTTTAAAACTTAAAACAACTCATTTATAACCCACCACCATTAATAATGGGTTAAAACATGAGTTATAGACTCATTTTTCCACCTCTAGCTATAATATACGGCCAGACACGAGATTGTTTTCACTTGACGGTGTAATCTATACAGTGTGTCTAATGCGTACGAACAAACAAAGGTGGCCAAATAATCCATCACACGATGGTTGCTTTGAGTACATATTACTCAAGTTCAGTCCATTTTGGATTCTGCCTTCTTAAATTCGCGTTATATAGTCTAAGAGCTCAAGTAAAGTATGTAGTCAAGTTTCACATACTTCGGATGCAAATCAGATGCGAATTGCGGATCAACTCGAATACCAAATAAATTGGGATTGATTGAGCTCGGTTCTAGTCGAATTGAAATCGAATCTAAGTGCATCCTTACGTCAATCGACAAAGATTGAAAAGGAAGTGGAGTTCGCTTTGGCATTCCTCTTTTGTTAATGGTTGGATTCTATCCTTCAAGATAGCATAATAACCCCCGCTTCGAGCGCACCTATGAATCGACAGCCATTTTTCTCTTGCATAGGGCTGATGAGGTGGATCTTTTGAAATACAATGATTAGTTACAAAAGGACTTTCGTTTTGTGAACATGTCACGGCCAACTACTCCTTTACAAATATAATTTTTCTAATTTCTAATTTCTTTTCTTTTTGGAGGATTCAATCCAGCCGCTTTGCTACTGGGCTTCCAAAGACGGATATGCTTTTTGTTCTGATCGCTTCTGTTCACTACATCACCGACTTTGTAGAAAAAGCGTCGCATGTAGATTGCTTTCTGGGTTGAGTTGATATCAAATTCAGTTTATTTCCTCCGAGTCGAGCCAATCCGATTTTCTTGCGATATAAATTGTTTGGAATTTGAATCAGATCAGTTTCGGGTCACTTACCTTTTTTTACACTCATGTTGGTTAGGGTGGGTGGATTGAATGAGTGACTCGAGTGGGTAAAAAATCGCCACCTCTACACTTAAGCTTGTTTCTTAATCACTAAATGCTGCAACACTTGTTAGCCTCATATCCTGACGATATGGGACATTCGATAAAAAAATTCATACATAAGAAGATCAGGGAAAAAGCCATATACTCAGCATAAACTGAAACGCTATAGTGAAAATAAACCAATTTCCACAAAACAGACTCGTTCTCATCGACCATATTAACCAATTCAAACATGTAGCCAAAAAATTCCTGAGCTGAAAATCATTCTTTTCTCGAGCCGATCATTGACTTTTTCTCTCCATTCAGACACTTTCCTTTCGAGATGCAGACAAGATGGGAAGTTCGTGAAAAGGCCTAAACCTAGGAAAAAGGTTTTGGTGTCTCAACTGTCATGTCATTGGAACGATCGAAGGCGTCCCGAGGCGTTGACAGATTTCTCAACTCTCCCAAACCGCAGGCCCAGGACAAGTCAACCTCCGCAGCTCCAACTTGCACATGGTGGGGGTGGCATCAACTAAAGTCGTCACCTGTACCACCTTCTCAATCCCCATACACCTGTCTTCTTCTCCAATTGCTTGTCCTCGCCTGCTGGTAATCTAGGTCCTGTCTTTTTGCCCCTCCGCGAAGTTAGAACGCGGGTCCCTCTGCACAGTTTCCAATCATGTGAATGAACAGATGGGACAGAAGGAGTCGTTGGTGAGGCCTTGATCTGCCCGAGATTTAGTCGTGTCTTGGAAACAGTTTCCTTCGAAACTTCTCTCGTGTTTCTCACTGTTAAGCATTAGCAAGTCGATTAGAGACTAAGTGCTTTAGTTTAAGTTAATTTGATGAGCTTTCTGTGATCTCCATTTCTATTTCTTTGTTCGAATTGGGTTGTTTCACCTAATTCTTGCTTGACTCGTGTGGGTAGGACTAGGATGTGCTGCTTTCCTTTTCACACGGTTCTTTTGGGCTGGAAAGCTTTCTTTTCTCGTACTGAAGTCTGTTTGGTAACGATTTTGATCCGAAACGATTTTGATCCAAAAAAATAATTCTAATTAGAATCATATTTTCTGATTCTGTTCCTTAGATGATTTTTAGAGAATCAGAATGCGTTTACTAACTGCACAAAATTTATGTTCTCGGAACAGAAAAACGTTTGGTAACTACATAAAATTTCTGTTCCCGAGAACAACCAGGTGGCGAGAATTATTTTTTTCATCTTTTTTAAAAAAAAATTAATTTTTTTAACTTTTTAATTTTTTTTAAAATTTTAACTTTTTAAAAAAAATTATTTTTTTAAAATTTCCCCCATTTTTTATTTTCTTAATTTATTTTTTCATTTTTTTAATCCCCTCCCTTTTTAAAATTTTTAACTTTTTTTTGTTAAATTTTAAAGCTTATTTTTAAATTTAATTTTTAAAAAATGTATTTAAAAAATTAGTTGTTAGTAAATTTTCAAATCTAATTTTAATTTTTTTTAAGTTCAAAAGTCCACGTTGACTTAATCTTTTTAAAAGAACTTAGACTTTGTTTTTTCTTGTGATTATCAAAAGTGATTCTTTTTTTTATTCTTGTTTTTTCTCCAAAATTGTTCCCGAGAATAGAATCAGAATCAAAATCAGAATCATTTACGTTACCAAACATGTTTCTCATCCTTTTTTTATTCCGAAAAACAGAATCGGAGAATCAGAATCGTTACTAAACAGACTCTTAGAAACTGGAACTACTCTTTGTTAGCTTCTTGGTTTATGTGAATTACCATATACAGACAATTGGAACGAAATTCTTATCTTATATCTGTGTTATTAGTTAAGCAAACTGAATGGCCACCTCAATTTCGAACTCGTATAAAGAAGTTTCATAAAAGGTCCGTGCATGTTTTTGAGATACCCTTTGACCACAAATAAAGTAAATGGGCGGAATCATAATTTACAATAATTAAGACGATTGGTAAAATAATTAGTAAAGAATCTTACCATCTCTCAAACTAATTGTCAAGTATCCTGTAAATCCCCCATCTTTCCTTTGATATCCACCAAAATAAATTAAAAAATCAAAATATTTACTCGTCTATTTTATTAGGTTAATTTTTTTTTCACTATTTCTCTTCACAATCAATCGACGCGTATCCACGTTTTCTAGTTTACTTTTAAATGAAAAAGTCAATGAACCAGGACCATAAGAGAATTAGACACATAATATAAACTCAACGATCTTTCTGTATCGCGGGAAAGACCATGCATTTTACAACCTCGTCTGGTATGACTGTGGCTGAACTGCGGCTGTGCCATGAAGTAGCGAAAGTTATGAGTTTGGTAATACATGTTTTGAAGCTGCAACATCTAAATGCATGCATGTATGTATGTATGTATGTGTGCTTGCGTGAGGATGTATGTATGATCGTCTGAACGTTATTGGAAGGGCATGTTGGAAGAGATGTGGTCTGATCGTGAGCAATTTGACATATGTCTGGTGGACAAAGCTGGCTTGGTCCCCCTTTCTGCTTTGGCAAAACAAAAGTGTAATTGCATATTTGGCTTGGATCGACTGGCCTTTTGCCAGCTGATTTTGCACCAGCTAAAGCCTTGTAAATTTTTGCCTGGTCTATGTCTTTGTTGGGAGCATAAGATTGCCACTAAATTGAGATATGTGCGTGTACGTTCCATCCCATAAATAAGGACAAGTGTCATTAGAGTAGGCCGCCCTTGCTTCTTTCAAAATTGTTAATATCTTGGCTTTTGTTTTGCTAGCAAGAACAATATATATATACACACACTCACATTGAGACAGAAATGTATTAATTCACGTGTACCTCCACGGAAAATTGACAAAAAATATTCCTTTAACTTTGACTCAATGTATAGTTCTTCGTCCTTGGACTTTTAATTTATTTCATGTTGTCCCAGAACTATTAGTAAATGTTTAATGTAATAATTCGTTTGCTCATACGACAAAGAAAAAGTTATTTGATGATGTAGATTATTGAACGCTGAGTTGGATTTTTAAAACAAATGAGTCAGTATGTCCATCTACTTTAGAAAATGGAAAAAATAGGGCGTTAACATGTCCTTCGTTATTTGATTATGTTGATTATGATATATTGATTTGAGGTTAATATCTTATTTGGTTAATCCATGTGTAACTTTTTCCGTTGTACGTCGTTCAAGCTTAACGAATTGAAAATAACAAAAGGATGACATTGAATACTGTCATATAATTTAGGGACTAGATTGAATATTTACTAAATGTTCAAAGATCACATTGAACAAATTAAAATTTCAAGGACGATATTGTATAGTGGATTAAAATTCATGAATCATTTGTGTCATTATCCATAACTGTAAAATAGTAATAATAACGCCCAATTTGCGAGACTTTTTAAGGGGATCATGAATATTCTTCTCACCATAAACTTTTAAAATCTTGCGCTTCACTCCCCTCAACTAGTACAGCATTGAACTTTCTCATCAAAATGGCTCGTTAACTTTTAATGGGCCCCTTTCGATAGGTGCATAGCCTTACAAATTGGAAAGTTCACGGGGAAAAATGTTACCATTTTCCTAATTTAAATGAAAATTGTATTGTCAGGAGGAGTGGCATTCTAAACAATTCAAAATATGAGAGGAGTAAAGTAAAACTCTTTTGTCCAATTCTTTTAGGGTCCAAAGTACACTAACCCCCCGTCATTCTTTAAAAATATGTACAGTTGAGCCCAAAAATCTGAAGTTCCAAACTTTACCCCAATATATAATGTGGTTCATGAACTTTTAATTTGTTCAATGCGGTCCATGAACTTTAACTCAATGTGCAATGTGGTCCATGACCTTTCAATTTGTTCAATGGGGTCCTTGAACTTTTGGTAAATGTTCAATCTAGTCCATGAATTATTAAATCTCTGGATTATCTAGCCTAGGGACTAAATTGAACATGTACTAAAATTTTAAGGACCAAATTGAACAAATTAAAATTTTAGGACTATATTGCAGATTGAGGTAAAGTTCATGGACTATTTGTGTTATTTTCTCAAATCTAAAAGATTTCGTAACTTTCTCATTCGGGAACGTTCCAAATATGAAGTGCTATGATTTTCTGAAATAAGAGCATGAAGTGTCTTCTTTGTTCCAAAGAAGGGCCTGACCTAGGGCATTTTCGTCATTTCTCTCTTTTTTTAAAAAAAAATTTCTTTTTTTTTTCTCATTTCTTTTTTTTTTTCTTTGTTTCAGTCGGCGAGGGCAGCGACTCTCGGTCAGGCCCTCGCCTAGATATGGCAAGGGCTTGGCCAAGGGTCGCCGCCCTCTCATGGGCGAGCCTAGCCCTCGTCGGCCGAAACAAAGAAAAAAAAAGAAATGGGAAAAAAGAAAAGAAAAGAAGGCAAAAATAAAAAAGAAAATGACAAAAATGCCCTTGGTCAGGTCATTCTTTGAAATAAAAAAGGCACTTTAAGCCCTTATTTAAGAAAATCAAAGCACTTCACGCTCTTATTTGGAATTTTCCCTTCTTATTATAATATGCTTTTCTTTTCAATTTATTTACGTACTTAACCTAGGCGTAAGTCTAAAACTTTTTAGGGTCTAAAATCTTCTGTAGCTTTCGACACAAAGAGGAGACGAGATGAAGACAACCATAATGCAACAAGGATCCGCAATTAATTAATTACATGCAATATGTTTAGTGCAAGGATCTCAGATTTGTTCAGGTAAACACAGCTATAATCAGACAATTATATTTTTCTAATAATTTATTTTGTGACCTTGGCAGTTAGCGAAAGCAAAGCCCATGAATTCCCGAAATTGCACCCTCTTTAGAGATCTAATTTTCTTTTTTCCCTAGCCAATTAATTACTTTTGTCTGTTTACGAGTAGAACATGTGTGGACAAGATTGTATTGGTTACTTAAATTCGTAGATTACTAGGTTTAGATCCACGAAGTAATCCGGCCGAAGGCATAGAAACTTCTAATCCTCTTGGCTCACTCAAAGCAAAACCAAAGCATAATAAAGTTAGGAAGAAATCAAGCCCAATTTGAATTGTTAATTACTCTCTCTTTTTTTCTTAGGTAGCGCAACATTGTAACTCTGTTTCGACATTGTGAGCGAGTTTTCATGATGGATACATCAATGCTTAAAGAACAAGTATTTTAGACTGAGCCACATCATCGATTTTTCGGGAAATGGATGGTATCAGTGTCAATACTATTGTACGGAACTCACTTTGGTCATGAAATATTTCAAACAACCATTCAAGGGGCACAACTTTCGAAAATCGATCACTTAAATAGCTCTTGCGATTGAGGTAGTTGAAAATTCTGACGTGACAATATTTGGATTTTTTATAAACAAAATTGTACCAAAGTGATCTTTGGTAAAGAATTGACACTAAAGCGATGATCCTTTGCTAAAATACCCTCACGTTTTAAAAAATCACAACTAGAAAGGACTCATTCTCCGATCTGAAATTGAAAGAGAGAGAGAGATATGAAAATTACAAGAGAAGATTATATTTGAGTAGCCGAATTCAGAAAACCAATTGCTCCTCCTAAGGGGTAAGTAAATTTAGAGAGTTCATCTTCCTTATTGTATTGTTATATGCATGCATGCCGTTCCTTATTGTCTACCTATTCCTTTGTTTTTGTTATCATGTTGATCTTAATCCTTTATGTCATGAGGAGGACGTATCCAACATTCTCTTTTAGATAGTCCATATATATCGGGAAAATTGTCAAAAAAGTCATAAATCTATTACACTTTTACCAATTTAGCCCTAAACCTTTTAATTTTGCCAATCTAGTCGTAAACTTTTTTTGTGTCAATTTAATCCTAAATCTTTTGCATTTGTGCCAATTCAGTCGATCCGGCCAATGATGTAGGACCAAAGTCTGATCAAAATCTTGGTTTATTCCTTTGATTTAAGAGAGTATATAAAACTATATCATCTAGGGTTTTTTTTTTTTTTTGTGACCGAGTGATATCATCTAGGACACTGTTGAAATCAATTTACCTTATAGTTTCATTATGACGTCAGAATATTTTCCTATTAGGACGTGTTTCCTCATCACTCTTTTAAGAGTATGAAAAATTGTGACTTGCAAATAGCTCAAATTTACACTACATACGGCACTTCCAAAACATATCGAATCATCTATCTCTACTTCGTACAATGATGGTAGTGTCGCTTTACTAAAAACTTGTTCACTTCCACTTGCTTTCTTAGCTTAATCGGACGTCTCATTTGTGTTGATCTGTGTCGCGTCTCCATATTCCATTCTTCCTAAAATTACCCATTTTCCATCAACACAAAGCAAATAATAAATAATCGATAGTGAGGGGAGAGGGGATCGGGGTCGGAGGCTCGAGGACGTCGGTGGTGGCCAACTCTTGCGTCGATCGAGGTGGAGTTCAACGGAGTGCCTGATGGTAAGTTTAGGATGTAAGCCGCTACAAACCTTATGATAGCGATCCCTAGATCACCATAGTTAGAACATAGAGCGCTGTACGGAGAAAGAAAAGAGTTTGTGCACGTGATTTCGAATCCATCTCTCTTTAGGCGGAATTACGACGATCCGAGGTCGAGTTCTTCTCTTCTATCACCCTCCGTATGACTGGCTTGATGAGTCGCCCCTCACTATTCTCTCGTTTCCTAATGTGAGATGATTTTTAAATTGTTAAGGACTAGAGGAGGGACTGGAACGCTATTTATAGAGTTTTCAGCTTGACCATCTCATCACAGGCTGGGCTCAACTCAGCCCACACTATCCAGGCCCATATTGAATTGGTTAAGAATACTTATATATTACCTTATTAGACCAACCCCGTAAACGATAAATTAATCTCGTAAAACGGTAATTACAATTTCAATTAATATAAGTCTACATTAGAAAAACCTTACATAGGACAGTGTCGTCCTTCCATCGATGCTGTGTCACCAGTAAGCAGAAACCCCTGAGTTATTTAATACTATCTTGTAAGTAAATCCGGATCAAAAAGGGCATTGAAAATCTCAATCGTCCACACTCATTTGCAAAGAAAGAAATCACAGGAGTCAAGCTTTTGCATGCTCTAATCAAGACTTCGCCCGTTTGAAAATCCATTTTTTTTTTCGTCTGTACAGTCCTCCAGGATCCTGAAGTCTTGGTTGGCAAATACTTGTCCCACCACTAACGACGACAGCTCTTCGTTGGGTCGTCGCCTACACCACCTCTTGCCTTGAGATTTGCAAATGTTTTGGCCAAGACAAGGTTAGAGGAACTGAGCCAGGGCGCAAGATTGTGAAACCCTAACTCGTTTTGCCTTGGTGGAGAAAATCTCTGCTTCCCATCCTTTCTAGGTTTGCTCGTGATATGATCAGGTGGAAAATTCTCCTGGCTTTATATAATTAGGGTTTAGAACGCAAATATAAAAGCTGATTATTTTGTCACTGCTTAATAACATCTTTTTGGTGCCCAAACATACTTAGTTAGAAAAGTTTTCGACTTTCGAAACGTCGGGTACATGCATAAAAAGGAAGCTAGTACCTTGAAAACAGTTATCTTGTATCGGGTCTTGTTAATGTGTTTCTAGAGCACTCGTTAAGCGTACTTTAAGGAGAATATATTCAATCTTCAAAGTATTGATCGCGCATATTACGAGAACAGTCGTTGCAGTACTTCCTTGATCAATTGATCATTGAATATCTATTTTCTTGTTGTTGACAAAATCTTTTTGTATTTTACTTAATAAATTGTTGGGGAAATGTGGCCATAAATGTGGGTGATGAAGAAAACTCCCGGATCCCTATGCGTGGGAGAATTAGTGGTTAAAAGTCAAAATAGCTTCATCTCGGAGAACGAAACATGCAATTTCTTTATGTTATTATGAATATGACTAGATCCGTAATTACAGGCATGTTGTGATGCGAATTGCTTGGACTAAGAGATGTGGATATCGCGATTGCTTAAAATAGATGTTAATTATTCAAATGGCAGTGCTCTAGTAAGATCTTTCAATTGTATTAGGACAATTAAAAATATCTGAGAATCAATTAGAAAATTAATTCTTTCATATTAGAACTGGCTTAAACTCGCACTGATACACTTTCATTCGCCCCTTCAAATTGAGCGCCTCTCTGCCATGAAGCTGAAAGGCAACTTCACATGGCACGGTCGTAGAAGTTGAATTACTTAAATGGTTCATGGAGTACCTGTGAGTCCCACGAATCGTTTAAGTCTTGTTCTTTGGCTTGTGCAGGTGATTCCGACCTGGATAGTTCGGATGCAATTTGTGGGATTTGAATAAACCTTCGGTTCTCGAGTTGGGAATCCCTCGATACTTCAGCCAATTAGCCCTACTCTAAAGGTTTTTTATCAGAGTTGTTTTTATCTAAACACACTGAAGTCTCAACCAGTGTTAACGTTGCTTGGCTTTTAGCCTAGAACAGCAGAAACAACACCCGCTGTTGTTGACATGTCTACAAGGCTGACCCTAAAACCCTCCTTGTCCGCCGGAGGGCTAGAACAATGTCGTAACTCCAACCACTTCAAAGTGAACTTGGCAATAACTCTGTCGGCTTGATGCAAACACCCGGCTCTACTTGAATCGATGAATGAGTCAAGACCCTTTGATACATAAATTTCGGTACAGTTTATTTTTTAAAGCTTGATTTTTCTATAAATTTTGCGATGCACGCATTTTGGCTTTTATTCAATGCGAGACACCGGGAAAGTCTTTAGGATACTCGAGCATTAGCACGAAAATCGTGTATAGTTTCTTTTCATAGTTTTTAAATAAGTTTTATAACTTTGTTTTTTTTCATTTTCAAATTTGGAAGGGCAAGTCATATGTGAATTTCTAACACTACTTTTCCGAGCAATGAGCTCTTCAAAGTAAAATCGCCAAGGTCTTTATCCAAGTTGGAGCATGGGGATTCATGTCATTTGTTGCCTTGCTGATAAATGCTTCTTAACGTTATCCTCCACATCTCAACAATCAAAACTTTTCTTGGTCTTAAATGGTCCATGAAATTGCGTCTATTGAATCGAGAAAGTTGCCCAACATTCAGACATTACAGCTTGGAAGGCGGGTTCCCTTTGCCTTACCTCCCCCTTTACATCAATTTTGAGGAATGTGTACTTGGTGTCTCCTAGCCCCCTTTTCTATTCCAAGTTTTGAATTTGGCGTTCATTAAAAGTCAAAAGTACTATGTGGCATAATCAAAGTGGAGTATCACGCATCCCTGAACTTTTGAATTTGACTGCATTGCATCAGGGTGCATATGTTTTGAGAAAACGAATGATTTGAAAAATATATTCATAAAAATAATTGCTCGTATCGCTTACAAAAATGAATGAATAGAAAAAAAAAAAGTATTTCCATTGTCCACGAAAACGTTTAGACATCAATTATTGTCGATAATGAAAACATTTTTCATCGATCAATTATTTCAAGCGATACAAGCGATCATTTAACAAAAAACATTTTCCAAGACATTCACTTTCTGCGAAACAAAGGGAGCCTTGAATTACAGCAAGTTCAAGAAACAAGGATAGAATACAACTTTCTTCACTATATTCTTAAGGATGCTACTCTTTCTAATCATTCTGGTTAACTAACTGGAAATTACTATTATTGAGATTAGATTATCTCGTGACCTTTTGATATTGGAAGAATTAGAGACTCCTCACACTTTTTGTCACTTTAGATCCTGAAGTATTGTAAATTTGCGTATTTATTTTAAGCATTACCATTTCTCTTCATATCCCTACCTTTTTCCCCCGCTCACAAAAAACCATAACTCACAAAATCCTAATTCTAATCCTCATGGTAACCGTCACAGCACCTTGTAGCCATTGCCGGCAGCACCCTTTGCGCCACCCGTCGCGGCCAACACACCTCACTATTGGCAATGATCTTGTAGCTTCTCTGTTTATCTGTTTAAGCGTCCCCGCGCGCGCGCTCTCTCTCTCTCTCACAAAAGACTGTCCAGGATTCTTCACAAAGCTTTTTGGTTTAGTTGAAAGTTTGATTGAGAGAGAGAGAGAGAGAGAGAGAGAAGAGAGAGAGAGAGAGAGAGAGAGAGAGAGAGAGAGAGATGGCAATGGCGGTAGAGGCAGTGCGGTGATGGGTGGAATGAGACTAAAAGTCAGGAAGGGATACTATTGCTGTCCAAAATAGGATAACGCCGGATATAAGAAAGACATTTTTATGTCCATGGTATAAAAGTTACTTTTTTTTTTCCAAAAAATCCTATCCTCTCATTCTCCTCCGTAAATCTGAGATTAGAATAATGCAAAAAATATAGATTTGAGAAATTTATGTATATTTCGATGATATTTAGCTATGTCGTAATGAAGAGTACATCAGCATATGTTTTATGAGATGACTATTTAAAGTAACATATCTTGCTGATGTTATGAACAAAGTATATAAAAAAAAAAAAGGAACATCTTTTTCCTACTATTTTTCTTTGATAGAAAGGCTTTCTTACATCTTGACCCATAACTTATTTTTGACATTTATGTAAATTTTCTAAAGTAGTCGGGTTTTGGAATTTTCTTTTTCCCTTTCTCTTTATTGGATTTGGGAGGTAACGATGATAAGGATTGTATTTTTTTTTTCCTACGTAGGATATATGTGCATGTTTTGTTATTTACATTGATATGCAAGTCCTAACAAACAATGGATATAATATGAATGAAAATATCCTCGTTATTATTGCGGTTCACCAAGCACTTAATAGGATATAACAAAATCCCCCGACTACATATTCTATCTAGTTGTCTCCTGACTCAAAATGGAGACAACCAAACATAGCCTAACGTTTGATTGCTATAAGAGGTTATGGGTGATTTAGGATTAGGAATTTTTGTGTGTTTTTTGTGGAACGAAATACCAAAATAGGATTCTAGATGCAAAGTTGTAGTGGTAGGAGTAAAGAATGGGGCAAAGTACAGTTTTCCCCTCCAATAGCAATCCTGTCCAAACTAAAACAATGTGTATACATAAGGCAGCTTAGGTTTTGTCAGTTAGTCTCTCCAAATATGCATCTGCTCTTAACTAGAATCTCTTGTAACCCGGAGAAAAGGAAAAAGAGATTCCGATGTCAGCATTCCACAAGAAAGATGTAAACTTCATCCCAGAGAAAAAGAAAAAGAATAGTTATATAAATAGTCCATAAACTTTTAATTTGTTCAATATGATCCATGAATTTTTATCTAATGTATAGCAAGGTCCCTGAACTTTTGGTGAATATTTAATTTGGTCCCTAAACTATTGTATCGCTAGATTCAATTTAATTCAGGGACTAATTTAAATTATGTACAAAAAGTATAAGGATCATATTGAACAAATTAAAAAATTTAAAGAACATGTTGCACATTGAGTTAAAGTTCAGAAACCGTATTAAACAAATTAAAAGTTTAATGATCATAATTACAAATCGAGGCAAAATATAAACGCTATTTGTCTCATCTTTCCAAAAAGAAAACATTGCTTGATGTCAATGAGGATCATAGCCACAACGAGAAGCATGCGCTTGTCTTCGACAAGCCTGCGCAGAATCCAGTGACTTCCAACGTTGACATTGGTAATGATCGGATGAGACCGTCTCTGTCAAACAGAAGCTCCCACGTATGCCACGATTGGCGCCTACCCCATTGAAAAATTGCAGCATTGGATTTAGGGCTAAACCTAATCATGTCTCCTTCCATTGACTGAAGGGAAAAAAAATGGTGTCAAATCTGTTTTTCAGCAATCTCTACAATGGAGACATTTTTTTTTTGGGGCCAACACAAAGGAGACATGAAAAGGTGAAGAAAAGACCCTTTTTCTTATGTGGGGTGTTGGGTCTCCTCCATTCATGAAGTTTGCTTTAAGCAGCACGAAAAGCAAGCAGAAAAAATTTATGGAAAGAGGTTGAAAAGAAGACTCCAAAAAGATAAAAAGGCAAAAGAAGGTTTTTCTCCTTTTAAAAATGTGTCTCCTCCTGATGAAAAAGCATCCGATGCTTCCACTCCCACCAATTCCAGATCCCTCTCTCTCTTTCTCAAAAATCCAAACAGAGAGAGACACAGGCTTTGACTTTCCAACCATGTTTCTTGTCCTAACCCAAATGGACTACCACATTAGTGTTGGAATAGAAGGAGCTTTGGGATTTGATCAGAGAAGCCCCAAGCTCGAGAACAAACAAACATTAAGAGTCTATACGGTGACGACTCTGTTTCGAAAATATTTCTTAACAATTTTTTTTTTTCTAATTTCGTTCTCGTGAACATAGAGGTAGATTTTTTGTTTTGTTTCATGTTTCTGTTCCAAATCTGTTTCCTGGTCACTGATCTGTTCTCGAGAACAAAAAAATTAACTGACGTTAACAAACATATTTCTGTTCTCGGGAACAAAATAACATGAATTAGAGAAACAAGAGTGTTAAGGCCTGTTTGGTAACAATTCTGCTTTCAAGAATAATTTTTTGAGCATAAATGATTTTTTCTAATTTCGTTTTCGTGGGAACAGAGAAGTAGAATTTTTTTTTCTTTTTGTTTATGTTCCAAATCTGTTCCTAGCCAATTGATACGTTCTCAGGAACAGAAGAATTAATTGATGTTACCAAACATATTTTTATTATTTTTCTGTTCCCGAGAATAAAAAAACACGAATTAGGGAAATATGAGCATTATCAAGCAGGCCGAAGCAAAGTGGTAAAGAATCTTGGCTAAAAAAAAAAGTGGTAAAGAATCACCCCCACATGGAAGTTTTTATATTCCCAAGCACAAACAGATATGCATTTTTTTTTTTAAACTGTGTTCATGATGATCATGAGCATTTCATGGGCGAAATTAATGGGGCGTAGGGCTTGATGCAGAAGGGCAGGGTCTCTACTTGGAAGTCAACCCCAGAGGAAGAGCCCTTGCATTGCATTGCAGTTGATGAGAAATCACCATTTTCCCAGAAATTTAATTTAATTATGAAGATTTCATCTTCTTCTTTTTTTGTTGTTGGTAAAGTATAAAGATTTCATATAGAAAAGGAGCTATATAAGGACAGCAGTCGAATTACAGCCAAGAAAAATCTTCTCCCTCATTTATTCTCTCAGCTGTTTTAGCAGATTTTTGGTCACTCTTTTTTGAAATCTCGCCTCCCTGTCACCATTTAATTTCTTCCATTTCACCCTCACTTTCAATTCTCTCTCTTGTTTGACTTGCAGGTCCTTCCCTCCGGGAGAGGTAAATCACAGAGAGTCGGCCTCTCAAGCCTTGCCCATATCTTCCATATCCACACAAGCACAAAGACCCTGGCTTTTCTAGAGAGAGAGAGACTGCAATTTTGATGGGGGTCTAGAAATTTTCTTGGAAAGTTTTCATTCAAGAAACCATGGATTGGGTACTCCATGAATCATCATCATCATCTTCTTCTTCTTCCTCTCAAGGACCCTACTTTCTCCCCCAGCAACCACCACCACCACCACCACCTCCCACTTCTTCTCACTCGGGTGACTTGAGCTTGGGCAACAGGGTCAGCCCGAGCATCCTCCTGATCATCATCATCCTCGCCATCATCTTCTTCGTGTCCGGCCTCCTCCACCTCCTGGTGAGGTTCCTCATGCGGCCACCCAGTACGCTCAGAGACCCGGAGGACCCGGACGGCGTCACCGCCCTTCAAGGCCAGCTCCAGCAGCTCTTCCACCTCCACGACGCAGGGGTTGACCAGTCCTTCATCGACGCCCTCCCTGTCTTCTTCTACAAAGCCATCATCGGGCTCAAGAACCCCTTCGACTGCGCTGTGTGCCTCTGTGAGTTTGAGCCTGAGGACAAGCTGAGACTGCTCCCCAAGTGTAGCCATGCCTTTCACATGGAGTGCATAGACACTTGGCTCTTGTCCCACTCCACTTGCCCTTTGTGCAGAGCCAATTTGCTGCCTGATTTCTCTCCTGCCCACATTGGTTCCCCCTTTGTTCTCGTTCTTGAATCCGGGAGTGAGAGCTCGAGGGAGCTCGTCGGCAGCGTAAATTCCGGCCTTGGAAGGGCTAATTCGGCATTGAGGACCGATTCCCATCTGGGTTTTCGTGGAGGGTCTGAATTGGGGTCGGTCCGCTTTGAATTGCCGCGGAAATCGGTTGAATTCGACTCGAAGGACGAAGATAGCCTATCGGTGGTGGCAGGTTCAGGCGAGCGGGTCGTGCCGGTGAAGCTCGGGAAGTTCAGGAATGTGGAGGGTGGTGAAGGGAGTAGTAGCGGCATAAGCAGCAACGTGGACTCTAGGAGGTGCTTCTCAATGGGATCCTTTGCTTATGTGATGGATGAGGCTTCCACATTGCAAGTGCCGATCACGACCCCGAAGAAGAAGCAATCCAGCAAGAAACCTCACTTGCCACTGACTCCGGGGCACCGGCTGGCGATGTCTGAATGTGGGTCCGAGTCGAGGAGAGAGTTCATTGGCTTCGAAGGGATCAAGAATTTGAATCCCGATGGCAAAGTCAATAATCCTCAGGAGAGGAACGAGAACAACGGCTCGAGCATCCGGAAAGAGAGCTTCTCCATATCGAAGATTTGGCTACGAGGGAAGAGGGAGAAGGCGAACCACCCGGGGGCTGAGGACTCGTCGAGGCGGGCGGTCTCTTTCCGGTTTCCGATTAACCGGAATGTGGTGGCGGATGGGAGCGATCCGAAAGACAAAAAAGAAACCGGGGCTGAAATTGGGAGGTGGGAAAATGGAGGGAGCGAGTTGGGTCATGAGGCGGAGATTGAGAGCTGCAACAGTTTGGATTCTTTGGCTAACAATCCCCCATCTTTTACAAGGAGGACTCTGCTTTGGCTCATGGGAAGACAGAACAGGGTTGGACACTCATCTTCCTCACTAGAAGTCTAGTCTTCTTGCAAAATTCCCCATTCAATTTTTTTTTTTTTTTTTCTGATTTCAGGTTTTCCTTTTTTTTGACCTTTGCTTCACTTTGATCTCTTCATTGTGGGAGGGCTGAAAAAATTGGAATTTTGTCTCAGAGAGCTAAACAGAAGAAGAAGAAAGTTCCATTAAAACAATCTGAATACAGAACTTTAGAGTTTTCACTTCATAACAGGGTGTTACTTAGGCCATATCAGTACATGGAGTGTGATTTGATTCCTGTCAAGTCCTTGGCTTTTGCTTCCTCTGCTCTAGCTTGTGTACAGTATCACCATTCTCAGACTGAATTAGATCGATTAGAGAAATTCATACATGGACCTTTTTTGCTTTAGAATGAAGAATCAAACCTTCTGCATCTGACAATAATCTCCAATTTTTTTTTTATAGTGGGTCATTGCCATCATCTTCTCTTCTGCTTAATACGTAATTAGATCTGCAGACCGTTTAATAATGTAGAAAAAACTATATAATATAGACTGCCCATCAAGATCATTAGAAGGTCCATCAGTGGAGCACCGGCTAATACCTCGGATCCCCCACGTACTCACTATAATAATCAGAATTGCTTTCAGACATTAACAACAGTTCAAAGGTCCATTTTGCTCAGTACCATGTTACAGCAGCAAAAGGTTTCTTAAAAGTTGCTTACAAGATGACCCGAGATCATCGACCCGCCTCGCTTGCGAATTAAACGAAGCCAACCCCCCTGTATGCTCGGCCTCGCGTCCGTGAGCAAGCGATGATCTAATTTCGCGACATGGTCGAGTCATTTAGTAGCTGAACTTCAGTAAATTCTCACACAAGTACACGCTACCGATGAACATTAAAGCGTTAGGTCGTGGAGCAAGAGGGAATTCAAATTCGAATTGAAGTGCTACTGACAGAGAGGCCATTGAATGGGGAGTCATGGTGGTCATCTTCAAAAAGCATCGAGGGGCTAAAGACATTGAATGGCTGATGTTAATAAGTTGACAGGAACAGTTGAGGGCCACTGTCTTGGTGTTTTTATACGTGCCACCTAACTCCACTCTAATGTCCCCCCTTCCTTGCTTCTTCAAGAAATTGAATTATTCCTGGAAAACGAATGGAATTCATCTTTGTTCCCTCCAATTTAGCAAAGAGATCACTGGACTCCGGTACCGGGGACTTAATGTGCCCTCTCTTTTACATGCACATTGCGTAAGACTTCATCCATAACTTATATTAGGGGTAAATGACATAAATAGTCCACAATGTACAATGTGGTCCCTGAGCTTCAAATTTGTTCAATGCGGTTTCTGAACTTTAGCTTAATTTGCAATGTCGTCCCTGAACTATGGATTTGCTCAACGTGGTCTCTGGACTTTTGGTACATGTTCAATTTAGTCCCAGAGCCGTATAAAAATGTTCAATGTTGCTTTTTCTCTCTATTAATTCAAGTTTATGGATAACATTGAATATTTTCATAGAGTTCAGAGACTAAATTGAGTATGTATCAAAATTTTAGAGACCAAATTGAACCAATTAAAAGTTCAGGGATGACATTGCATATTGAACTAAAGTTCAAATACCATATTGAACAAATTTAAAACTCATGGATAATATTACACATTGAGCCAAAGTTGAATAGCTTTCTGTGCCACTACCCTTTATATTAACGATGATTTTGAACGTGCTCTATTGTGTCAGTCGGACCCTGTTAGGATTTGGCCCAAAATCAAGTCGAAGTAAAACGTAAAGCGAGAAAGAGAAATCGAGACACGAGATTTTATCCTGGTTCACCGTTAAACTAGGGCTATGTCCAGCAGAGGATGCCACTATAATTAACACATCGCACCTCTCGTTACTTCACTCAATTACAAACGAAAAAGAGTATATATACCGGTAGCTATTCATGAGCCCAAACCCAAACTACTAATGAAATTTTACGGGTTTAAATCGTAAAAGCCATCTAGTGTCCAGGGAGCGTTGCCCCCCTTGAGACCCCCGTCGGGGCGGCTCCCCTGGATCCCCGCCCGCTCAGGGTGGAGTGAGACCCACGTGCTTTCCTATCGTATGGGGGTATGAACCATACCCCAACATTCTCCCACTTGGTAAATACTTCCCATGCTTCTTTAGACCCAACATAGTTATACACCATTCAAACTTTTCTACACTCACCGCCTTGGTAAAAAAATATGTACTATTTACCCGTGTGTCAACTTTTTCCAGCACTACAACTTGCCTTAGTAGTAGATAAAGAAACTGTGCTCTGTCTCTTGCTCATCCAAGTCACAGCTCCGCCGAATAAGGAAATAACATAACCGCTGGTTGACCTCCTGCTATCAATGTCACCTCCCCAATCAGCATCAACAAAACACTTCAGTTCTAACGTTTGCTGTCCCTTTGAGCTTTTCATGCCTTTATAACATAACTCAAAGTCAGACGTATCGCGAAGATAACGAAGTACCCTCTTTGCAGCTATCTAATGCTCTTTCCCCGGATTGGACATATATCTGCTCAATACTCTCACTGCTTGAGCAATATCTAGACGAGTACACATCATGGCATACATCAAGCTCCCTACTACGCTTGCATATGGAACTGCTGCCATCTCTTCAACTTCCTCTTCAGTCTTGGGACACTGGAGCGCTGATAACTTAGAACTTGTGGACATGGGGGTCTTCACTGGTTTACAGTCTGTCATGTTGAACTTTTTCAACACACTTTCAACATATTTCTTCTGACTTAACCACAACTTCCCATTCTCACGCTCCTTTTTTATCTGCATGCCCAAGATGAAGTTTGCAGGGCCTAAATCTTTCATCTCAAACTGTTTTGCCAATAGTCCTTTCACAGTGCTGATCATTCTCATACTATTCCCAACTAGCAGCATATCATCAACATATAAGGTTAAAATATCAAAATCATCATCTAACCTCTTCACATAAACACAATGATCAGTATCACAGCAAACAAAGCCAAGTTTCAAGGCATATGAGTCGAACTTCTGGTACTACATCCTTGAAGATTGTTTCAGGCCATATAAAGACTTGTTCAGTTTGCAAACAAAATCTTCTTTTCCTTTGACCATAAACCCACCTGGTTGCTTCATGTAAATATCCTCCTCCAAGTTACCATGTAGGAATGATGTTTTTACATCGAGCTGCTCTACCTCAAGATTGTATGCAGCTAATACAGATAAAACAAGTCTTATGAAATTTAATTTAGCAATAGGAGAAAAAATCTCACCATAATCGACTCCCTCTATCTGCGAATATCTCTTCGCAACCAAACGAGCTTTATATCGTTCTATATCTCCATCTGAAGACATCTTCTTCTTGAATACCCATTTGCAATCAATTGTCTTCCGATCTGCAGGTAGTTTTACCAGATTCCACGTTTTGTTTTTATCTAACGAGTCCATCTCATCTTTCATGGCTTTCTCCCACTGTTTGGCATCTTCCGCGTTTCTTGCTTCCTTAACATTGTTTGGATCATCACCTGTAATAGTCAGAGCACAATTTTCATTACTGACAAATAAAGTATACCTCTCAGGTGGTCTTCTCTGCCGTGTTGACCTCCTTAAGGCCGGTTCAGGTGGTGCTTCAACTTCAAACTCAGTATCAAAATCTACAATATCATCATCCACATCAGGCTCATCAGCTTCAGAATCTGAATTTTCTATTTCAGCTTGTGTAGCCTTTATCTTTCCCTACAAATCAACATCTAACTCAACCATTTGTGGTTCTTTAGGAGCCTGTGAAATAATCTGATTTATCATAGATTCTCTGAACACCACATCCTTACTGTAGATAATATGTTTAGTATCAGGATTCCACAGCTTATACCCTTTAATACCATCCTTGTACCCAATGAAGATGCACTTCTCTGACTTGCTCTCAAGCTTATTCCTCTTTTCCTTTGGCACATGCACATATGCTTCACAGCCAAACACTTTGACATGGGATATGTCTGGCTTCTTCGTGAACAGTGCCTCAAACGGTGTCTGATCCTTCAAAGCTGATGTGGGAGACCTGTTCTTCAGATAGCACGCGGTGGCCACTGCTTTCGCCCAAAACTCACCTGCTAAGCCTGCACCACTTAACATACTTCTTGCCTTGTCCATGAGAGACCGATTAAGCCTCTCTGCCACCCCATTCTACTGAGGTGAAAATGGCGTTACTTTCTGCCTTGCTATGCCACTGGTCGCATAGAATTAATTAAATTTCGCTGAATAGAATTCTCCTCCGTTGTCAGTCCGCAAAACTTTAATCTTTCTATCAAACTGATTTTCCGCCTAAGCTCTGAACTCACGAAATTTTTCAAACACATCATCTTTTCTCTGCAAGAAATATATCCACACATATCTGGAATAATCATCAGTAAAAGAAACATAATACCTTGATTTTTCAAACGATGCTACATGTGTAGGATCGAAGACGTCACTGTGGATTAAATCCAAAATCCCTTTCGTTCTCCCTCCTACGGATTCAAAAGATAATCGATTCTGTTTTCCTGTCGTAGGAGAGTATGAACCACACCGCAACAGACCCTTCATTCGAGTTACAAGAGGGGAAAGTGATCAAATCAAACAAAGAAAAGGAGTATTAGAAAGCACCACGAGAAGAAGTAATGGCCAATCGGGTTAAGATTGAACTCTCTTGAATTTTTTTTCTAATATCGAGCTCGTAGTACTCATGTCCCCATAGTTCTAACAGGCTGAAAACGGACTAACAATGTATAGAATCGCGTGCATTGTCGAGCATGAGTGCGACAATGATCGCAGGATTCCTGATCCAAGCAAGAGTAGAATTGTATCTTTGTGTTACTTCGTTTGTACACCAGATGTGTCAGTTAACCCAAGTCTTTATGCTTTGTTCTGTGAGTTGACTTGGGCAATGAGCTCAATTCAGATCCATCCGAAAGCATGGAGCTGAGCTCAAACTTACGCAAGCATATGATGTCGCTTAGTACTTAAATTTTTGTCTGTCCTATCCTACATGATGCCGGATAAGGTCATGCCAAAATGTCCAATGTGAACCACTGATAAATCCCTATTATGTGGATGGTCTTATAGATATTTTTATTGAGAAAATTACCAAAATACGGGCTTTCGAGGTGGCATTTTGAGTGGTTACATTTTTTGATTTATTTCATCAGTTCCATGACCGGAACAGGGGGGATACACGTTACATCACGATTTTGAATCAAAAGAGAGATTTCAAGAAATGGCAGATCTATCCAAGTGCAGCTCCTGTTTGTGAAGCACCCTCCCGGAGTTCTGGAATTGCGTCAATTCAGCCCCAAATATTTTGCATTTGTGCCAATTTAGTCCATTTGATTGGCCGATACTGACGTGGCATGGCTAGCACTAACACGGTCAATTTTCAATAATATTTCAATAATTTTTAAAATTTTTAAATTTAATTTTTCTTTGTTTTTCTTTTCTTTTTCTTTTTTCTTCCTCCAGCCAACCGCCGAGCCTGGCGACCGGCTAGAGGCGGAGGACGGCGAGGCACGACCTCGCCGGCCACAAGCAAGGCTGGCTTTGCCATGGCTAGGTGAGGCTCAACCTCACCCAGCGATGGTGAGGTCGAGCCTTGCCCAAGCATGGTAAGGCTCGACCTCACCCGACCTTGCCGTTGTTGGGCGAGGTTGACCTCGCCAGTGTTAGTGAAGTCGCGCCTCGCTGACCTCCATCTCTGGCCAGTCACCGGGCTTGGCGGCCGGCTGGAGGTAGAAGGAAGAAAAAAAAAAGAATGAAAAAGAAAAGAAATAATAGAAATAATAAATTAATAAGAAATAAAAAAATATTAAAAAATATTAAAAATTGGTCACGTCAGCGTCACATGTAGTTGTTCCTGTCTTTCAAAGTTTTTCCAATTATATTTCCATTTGAAAATGGAAACTATTTATAAAATGCATTGTGAAAATGTTTTTTCAAGCAAACATAAGGAGGACAGATTTTTTCTTCCTAATGAAAGTGTCTTTTAATTATTTTTTAAGAAAGAAAAGCATGAAGTCACAATTTTCATTCCTTAAACAGAGCTCTATTTTCACTTGCAGTGTTTTTTTTTATAGATCTTATTGGAATTAAACGCCCCAATGGACAGGAATATACGGCTGAAATTGCTTTGCTCTTTAAAAAAAGAGTAGTCTTTCTCAAGAAATTTAAGGGCGCACATGACAACACTTATGTAGTAGAATTTTTGTTATTTCTGGAGCAGAAATCCGTTTGGAAAAGCAACTTTTGGAGTAGAAATCTGTTTGATTATGCAACTTCATTTTTTTACTTCTGAAACATTTTTTTTTTCGCTCCAAAAGTAGTTTGGAGCCACTTAAAGAAGTAAAAAAAAAAAATTACTTCTCTCCAGAATTAGAAAAATCAACCTCTGCTCAGAAGCAAAAGTGAAAATATCAACTTCTGGCAAGAAGTTAATTTCTAGAGTAGAAGTGTTGCCATAGCTCTAAGAATCTAATAGCTATTTTGAGCCTCTTTGGTAAAGTTGTGACTATATTATTGTTGCATCATGTTTGTTTTTTAGTAGATAAGAATTACTAACATGAAAAAAAAAAAAATTCTTCCTAGAAAGAAATTGCAACAAGTAAATATGAAGGGAGAACCCAAAAGCCCAATAAGCCGCAACTTCTCCAAAAAGGAGAAGCTAAGGGAGAGGCATTGGGAAAATACTTCACGTGTTCATTACGACTAACAAGGGATGAGTCATTGATCATATTACTCGCGTTCTACATTAATTATCTTACGTAGTGCTTAAAATTTGGCGTCGCTCATTTTTAATTGGTTTTTATACCACGTCATGGCGGCTAAAGGCGCTCTCATTTCTTTCTTTCTTTTAGAATTAGGAAATGTTACATAAGCATGATAAAAGCAAGCGTTAACATCACGAAAAATTCTAAACAGGTGCATTTGTGACAAATTTATCCTGAACTATTTTTTTTACTACAAAAAATCTTAAACTGGCACACATATGACAAATTTACCCCAAACTATTTTTTTTAATGAAAACTCAAAACTGGTATATTTGTGACAAATTTACCCCGAACTAATTTTTTGACCACCAAAATCCCCAATCTGGTACACTTGTGATAAATTTACCCTCCGTTAGTTTTCGTTAAATTTTACAGCTAGATTGCTGAATTAGATGACACATGGCAGTTGACGGCTGTACCAGTTTGGAGTTTTTACCCTCTATTTGTCACATGTGTACCAGTTTAAGGTTTTTCGTAATATGAACCCAATTTAATATAAAATAAATGAGGGTAAATTTGTCACAGGTATACTAGTTTGGATTTTTGATGGTTAAAAAATTAGTTTGGGGTAAATCTGTCATATGTGTACTAATTTAGAGTTTTTTGTGGTAAAAAAAATAGTTTGGGGTAAATTTGTCACAAATGTACCAATTTGGGGTTTATTGTGGTAAAAAAATAGTTTGGAGTAAGTTTGTCATAGGTGTATCAGTTCGGGATTTTTATGATTAAAAAAATAATTTAGCGTAAATTTATCACAGGTGTATTAGTTTGCGGTTTTTCGTGATATTAACCCTGAAAGGAACTATAAGTGGTACATGTTTATGAGCAGTACTCATTGTATCGTTTTTTTTTTTTGGGGGGGAAAAACACTCATCATCTTTTTGTGAGAATACGCGTCTCAATTTTATAAGTCCGCGAGTGTATTAAATGACTAATAAAACAAGTAATTTGATCTAAAGATGGAGACTCTTGAACCTTGTCCTCGATCAATATATTTTGCCTAGATGGACAATTCAAGCTCAACATCAATGCCCGATATTTAGTGTAATTTTGTCAAATATATGATCAAATCCTAAAATTCCACGTAAAATCTTGACCCATTGCCTCTTAAGTTAGGTAATGCAATTTTTTGTCAATCTCGCTCTCGATATTGATTCTTGTATCCGCCATTTCTAAAGAAATCAAGGTTTCGAGTTTTGATTTTTGCCTCTCGGCAGGGGGTATTGTCGCTGATGTTAGGTTGGCATAGACAATTGTCAAGTGGAACTCTTTTCATGGGACAAATCTTAATGTACTTTAGGCATGGTGGGCCAATTAAACAATGAAAGAAAGAAACACTAAAGAAGAACTTAATGCACATTAGCTCACTTAGGCTGAAGGATCCATCCACACCTCATGATAATTGTTTCTATTGAAATCTTTTTAATTAGGGTTAATACCACGAAAAATCCCAAACTGGTACACCTGTGACAAATTTACCCCAAATTATTTTTTTGACCACGCAAAATCCCAAATTGGTACACTTGTAACAAATTTAACCTAAACAATTTTTTTGACTACCAAAAATCTTAAACTGGTACACTTGTGAAAAATTTACCCCAAACTGGTATAGTTGTAACAAATTTACCCTTCGTTGATTTCCGTTAAATTGATTTAATACCTCGAAAAATCCCAAATTGATACACATGTGACAAACAAATGGTAAAAACCCCAAATGGGTACACCCGTCAACTGCCACGTGTCATCTAACTCAACAATTTGACGGTAAAATTTAATGGAAACTAACGGATGGTAAATTTGTCACTATTGGGGCTAACAATGCAACCTAGAGGGGGGGTGAATAGGTTGTTTCGAAACTTTTTCAATAATTTTGCAAACCACAGGTTGATGTGAAAAAGATCGGGTGAGCAAATATTTTACGAGATGATATCTTAGTGTGTGCAATACATAGTAATGATTTAGAAAAGATTTGTACACCAGATATATAGTGGTTCGATTTATATACCAAGCCTACGTCCACTCCACACAACTAACAGCTACAACACGGGTTGGAATGTACTAGTAAAGTGCCTCACAACTTACAAACTGTACGTGAGCTGATCTTTCACACGATAGATCATACTATCTTGATATAGCCTCACTACTAAAAAATGTATACTTGATTTTGCACGAATACAAGGCAATAACAGATCACAAGATCTTTCAATCAGCACAAGCTTTTCAACTAGAACAATTTCTAGAGCAGCACTTTGATATTCAAATCAGTTCGGTACTCTCTTGGCCTTCTCTCATCCTTTTATAAGCTTCAGCATTCTAGTCGTTTGGGCATCCTTGGAGAAGCAAAAGAGTTGTTGGAGGTTGATAGGACATCTTATCCTCAAGCTGGAACAGCTTTTTTCACGTCAGACTGGACTGTCCCAAAATAGGCACTGAGCTGCTGTTCCGCGCTAACAGCTTTCTGCAGGACTCTAACAACAGCAGGGAACAGTTCCCGATAACCCTCAGAGATATCCCTTCGTCCATTCACATCAAGTAACAGCTATTTTAGCCTTTCTTTCTCAAACATCCATATGTTTGGACTTTAAACAATTCCGCAGATCGGATCTTTCAAGCTCCGATATCAATAATCGGTAACCAGATCTTTTGTGGTCCCCAGTTGATGTTTTCAGGAAAACGCTTCAGACTACATGTGATCTTTACCCGATGATCATCACATGATCCTTAACCATAGATATCAAACATCTGCACGCCAAAGGTAAAATAAATACCAAAGGATAGTTTGGAAATCATCAAAATGTTTTACAAGATATTTCTCTAACAATCTCCTCCTTTTTGATGATGACAAAACTATCCCACAAATGTGAAGTGAGACAGAGTTTATAGAGTGCAATAATGTAAAGATCTGCATAGCGGGTTTTTCAGTTATAAGGCATAATCGCAAATAAGTGATATTCTCCGAAAGATTTTGTAAATGAATCTGGAGAAGAACTGACTAAGTTGATCTTTTGATTTTGAAAGTATTTTGATCAAGATCTTTAGTCACAATTCATGATATTTTAAGATAAACATCTGCAGAGAGAATCTTTTGTTCTCTTACCCTTAGGCTCCCCCTGTTTCTATGCTTCCCTTAGGATTATGCTCATACTAGCACTTAGCACATCTTTGCGTGATCCTGTAAACATTCTCCTCCTTTTTGTCATCAATATAAAGCATAAGCATACGAAGAGGATCAAGATATGAATAACATCAGGTTCATTCATTCATTCAGTTGCAGCAACAGTGGGGGTACATCAAAAGCATAGCAAAACAGAAACAGGCAGCTTATGTGCGCAAACAGGATGTGTGAAAATTAAGGAGTAGTGTGCCTGTGTTTCTGTATGCGAGAAGATTGGGTAGGCTTAGGGACAGATTGAAGGGGGTTGTAGCAGTCCAGATTAATGATGGTCCTTTCAAGTTTGACCAGATATTTTGACATGTTGGCCATGGACAGCTTCAAATCCCGAACATCTGATTGGATGTTAAACAGAACATCCAAGGAAGGAGAAGTAGAGGGTCCCAGTGAGGACGAGGCTTTCTCAGGTTGAGAGGGACGCAAAGGCTTCTTGTATACCGTAGCCTTGCTTTTCTGCCTTGTCCTTGGAACAGGCTGTTCTGCGAATCTTTCCTTGAGCAGCTCTTTTTCTCTTTGATCATATCCATGCCCAATAACAATCTACTCATCTTTGGCATTCAGCCATCCATCCGGAGAGACTTTCAACATAATCTTTTCTAGGGTCTTCTTGCCTATCACAGTAACAGAGAAATGTTCCTTGGCAATATGCGAGAAATGTATACACTTTCTCTTGAAGATTCGACAGATGAGCAACCCGTATGGCAAACCTCCTGTTCTTCTCTTAGCCGTCCGGTACATGTGCAGGATGATCAGGTGAGGAATAGAGATTGGAAATCCAGTGAGCAGAGCCTACAGCACCTTTGCTTCATACCTAGACACATCATTCGAGGAGGAGGACTTGGGATGAAGAATTAGGGTCACGATCTTTTGCAGAAAATTCACTTTGAGGGGTAAAACATTTACTGGAATGATCTCTCGAAAATCACGGGTGAAGTTTGGAGTTTCTAGAATAAATCTATATGCTTTATTAGATGAGATTTGCAATTTCTGATAGGGTCGAAAATCAATTTGGAGAATCTCAGCCAACTCCTTAGCAGTCACAGTGTAATTTTTCTTCTCAAAAGTGAACACAAAAGAGTGAGGATAAGGAAAATGCACGTTTGAGTAAAACATGGTCATGAGATTTGGAGAAGAGTGATCTTCCAGTGTGCACATTTTCAACCACTTATTTTTTCAAGAACTTCGGATAGAAAGATTCCATGAGAAACGAGATATTCGAAGTCCACAACACGTGGAAAAAATCAAAGTTCTGCGTTTAATGGAAGACCACGCATTTTCATGTTCTTCACTAAAAAACAGTGGGTTTTCAAAAGAGAGATCGAGTTCAAAATCAAAAGTGGGCTCAAAGTTTTGGAATAACTCGTCATCGTCGTCCTCTCTTCGCTTGTCACATGCTCTCTCGTCAGCTTCGATAGGTTCCTCACTAACCTCAATGGTTCCTTCAGGATGGTCCTGAGATTCTTGAACATCCGGTGCTAAGCCACTTTCTTCTTGAGCAGGAGGAGGAGAAGAGGCACCACCAGATGTTTCCTTGGGTGGGCTGTCTTCCTCGATCTCTTTTGAAGGATCTGCTACTTCCTTAGTTGAGGACTTATGAGGAGACCTCTCCGCTGGGATATCAGGAGCAACGGTGGATGAGGTAGCAACACCGGAACCAGGAGCAGGAAGTGCGAGAGGAGAGAAGGTTTGAACTTCTTTCTCAAAAGCCTATTTTGGTTTCAGTTTCTCCATGAACCCCTTATACCAAGCGTCGAACTCTTCCTGTGATTTGATCATCATGGGTGGAATGACGATTCCCTTAATAGGTACAGTGAACTTAGGTGAAGGAGCCATAGAAGCTTCGTTTTTTACTTTGACCGCCAGGGATTGAGGAGTGCTTGCACTAGGAGATGCGAGAACAGTCTGAGACGCTATGCTAGCAGAGATAGATCCACCTAGCTCACCCCCTATTTGACCGCTCAGAGCAGATTCCTCAGGTGCATTTGTGAGGTCTATGTTCGAAGGACCAGAGGCTTAGGATTTGGTCTTGTTGATACGGGCAGACTTTTGAGGACCCATGATTGAGAGAAGGGGAGAAAGAGAGATGAAGCGATGAAGATGAAGAGAGGATGCAGTTTAAAAGGAGAGTGAGAGAAGCAGTTAAGGAATGAGTGGCATCCGAAGGGTGAACATGCTCCGTATAAATAGGCACACATGCACACACGATTTTTCAAAGAAAATAACGGTAACAATTCAAAATTAATAAATAAAAATAAATAAGATAATTGTAACAGCCGAAAAATCAAGTCAACAGTCATCGCAGCAGATATTTTGTCAGAGCTGGCAGATTTCTCGACTCCTGATGCATTGTAATGGTAATATTTTCAAGAGATTAGGCGTAGCTGATCTTTTGAGCAGTGCACAGATCTAATTACCTGATCTTTTGCGATGTTTGTGGATCTTTTTCCATTTGGGCTTTGTCACTTAGGAGAATTAGAAATTCTCAATTTTCCTTTGATAAATTCGAATGCTTGCTTGTTGAGAGGCTTTGTAAATATGTCAGCCAATTGATGTTTTGAATCGATAAAGTGTATGCACATATCACCGTTGTTAACATGATCTCTAATGAAATGATACTTTACCTCGATATGCTTTGCTCTCGAATGCAATTTAGGATTCCTGGTCAGGTTTATAGCACTTGTATTGTCACAACATATTAGTATGTTCGAATGTTGTTCCTTAAAGTCACTAAGTTGCTGTTTCATCCAAAGAAGTTGGGCATTACAGCTCTTTAGTGCAATGTACCCAGCTTCAGTGGTTGAGAGTGCAACTAAGTTTTGTTTCTTTGAAAATCAAGATATCAACATGTTTCCCATCAATTGGCATGTACCAGATATACTCTTACGATCAATCTTGCAACCTGCATAGTCAGCATCTGAATATCCCAATGAATCAAAGCTTGAAGTTTTAGGATACCATAACCCTATCTTGGGTGATGAACCAATGTACCTGCTAATTCTTTTCACAGCCATGATATGTGACTCCTTTGGATTAGATTGGAATCGTGCACATAGACATACGGCGAACAAGATATCCGGTCGATAAACGGTTAATTATAGAAGTGATCCTATCATGCTTCTATAGAGTTAGGAATCAACGGACATATCTTTTTCATCCTTGTCCAGCTTAATAGATGCAGCCATAGGTGTTTCAGTGAATTTGCATCCTTCCAAACCGAATCTTTTCACCAGATCTTTAGCATACTTTTCTTGGTGAATGAAGATGCTAGCTCTTGTTTGCTTTATTTGAAATCCAAGGAAGAAATTCATCTCCCCTATCATGCTCATCTCGAATTCACTTGTCATTGCGTTGGCAAAATCCTTGCAAATATTTTCATTAGTAGAGCCAAAGATTATGTCATCAACATAAATCTGAATTAACAAGATATTTTTACCTTTCTTCTTGATAAATAAGGTAGTGTCAACTTTACCTTTTTTGAAGTTATGTTCAAGAAGGAAAGAACTTAATCTTTCGTACCAAGCTCTAGGGGCTTGCTTGAGACCATAGAGAGCCTTCTTCAATTGATAGATATCTTCTGATCGTGAAGGATCTTCAAAACCTGGTGGTTGCTCAACAAACACCCTTTCTTTGATATAGCCATTAAGAAAAGGCACTTTTCACATCCATTTGGTATAAGGTAAAATCATAGTGACAAGCATAAGCAAGTAAGAGTAGAATAGCTTTTAGTCTAGCAATGGGAGCATACGTTTCATCATAATCTATGCCTTCTTTTTGTGAATACCCTTTAGCTACTAACCTGGCTTTGTTTCTTACCACATCTCCTTTGTCGTCCATTTTGTTGTGAAATACCCATTTCGTGCCAATGATCTGCTGATCTTTGGGCCTTGGAACTAAATCCCAGACATTATTGATTTGAAATTGTTGCAGCTCATCTTGCATAGCTTCAATCCAATTTTCATCAACTATTGCTTTATCAATTGCTTTAGGCTCAATTTGAGAGATCAAGGCTAAGGAATTCCTAATATCTTTGATTGATGATCTTGTCTTAATTCCTTCATCGATTTTCCTGATGACTTGATCTTTAGGATGATTAGTCTTGAACTTCTAATCCTTGGGATTTTGACTTGAGCTTGAAGGATTGGCAGCTTACTGATGTCATGCCTCGATCCTCGGGCACGTAACAACCCTACCAAATGCCTCGGGTCATTTAAGGGCGACGTCACAGGCACGTCATCGACCCATTCATTTTGTCTTTCAATTAAGCGCATGCGGAAACGATTCTCAAACCCCAGACAAACATCAAAAATAGGGATAGTCAGAAGGAAACCAGAAACCAGCAAACATCAAAAGCTCATTTTATTTATTAACTATTAACCCTGGGAAGTACACATCTACAAGCCCTACCTAAGGGCCACTTCCTACAACCATTAAAAGATACCGGGTCAGGGTTGGGGTTAACGCTACTCCCAAAAACTACTCCAAAAAGGTCCACGTCCACATCCTCCACTTAGCACCAGTAGTCGGCCGGGATCTGATTGATGGGCACCTCGAACCTTACTGGTATGCTCTCCATCGCTAAGGACCTGAAAACGGTTAACAACAATAGGTGAGATATAAAATCTCTGTGAGTCAATGTCCTAAGCTCGACTAGGGTGCCGATTCGCTCATGGTGGCCTAAACATGATGTCGATAACATATCAATAGCATGCGACCTTCGCAACGCTCTAGTTACTACGTGATCAGGCATTTGACTCTAACTAGTCAACCATCAACCACATGCACACTTACCCCGCCTTGGGACGAACACTGCACAAGACCATCATGGCATTATACAAACAACACATAACCCAAGGTACACAACCAGAACACTCATCACAATCTCGCATGCATAATGCATCACACATGTTCCGGTTATTAACGGCCACTCGGCTACAGCACAACCCCTAGTACCCCCAGGACGGTTAAGTGCTCTTCCGGCATGACCGGGCATCGTCCCGCTCCGTCGGGCATGGTAACTGATAATCCCCCTGGTAGCCTTGGGGCCGGATATATCAGGCATTCCTGTAAGGAGCGTCGGTCCGGTACAAGCCGCAATCGGCATCCGTCTAGTCCCCCTAGTACCCTCGGGCCAAACTGGCGGGCAATTGATAAGCCGTATGATTCCCTGGTACCCCCGGGACGGACATATCAGGCATCGTCCCCAAGTACCATCAGGTGACGGTTTCCATCATGTGACCACACGAGCACACCAAACAATCATGCTAGTTCATATCTTCGCATTTTGCCCAATGCAAACATGGTCGTGCTCAAAACTCGACTTAGAGCCATTTTTGAAGCTCAAAGGACACAGTCGAACAGTCACATGTAATCACACGAACATTCGTTTTCTATTAAACCTAGTACTCCAATATTGGTGATTACTCATTAAATCCATATATATATATATATATATATACGATCAAGGCACTCAGCAATTATCCAATCAGCACCCAATAATAATTAATTAATTAAAATAATTATCCGGACCAAGGTTAATTAACCTAACAATAATTAATTAAGTCCATCTTAATTAATTAACCCAACCTTAATTAATTAACCCCACATCAATTAATTAGCCCAAGAATAATTAATTAAGTCAACATCAATCAATTAATTCGAGCACGGTTAATTAACCTGACTATAGTTAATTAACTCAACGACGGTTAACTAGCCCAACTTCAGTTAATTAACCCAACCTCAGTTAATTAACCAAACCACGATTAATTAAAGTAACCATAGTTAATAATCTAACCATGATTAAACCACAAAGTAACTATAATTAACTAAAAGTAACTTCGGTTAATTAACCCAACCACAGTTAACCAAAAGTAACTATGGTTAACAATATAGTAACTATGGTTAATTAACCTAACCAAGGTCATCTAACCCAACCATGGTTAATTAACTAACCTAACCAAGGTTAATTATTATCTAAACCATAATTAACATAATTTAAACTAACCCTAAACGCAATTAACAACCTAATCAAGGATTAGGAGGTTAACTCATTAACTAAACGATCGGTGACGACGACGACGGGAGCGCGACTATGGGCGGTGGTGACGACGGCGCGGCAACACGGGCGTGCGGCAACACGGGGGCACAGGAGGACGGGCGGTTCGGACGAACGGGTGGCGGCTCGGGTGGACGGCGGTTCGGTGGCTCAAGCGGACGGTAGCTCTGCTCGCGGCGACGACACTGGGACGACGACGCGTCACGGTTGCACTGCGGCGGACGGCGCGGGTGGGTGGTTGGGCTCGGGTGGCTGTTTGGCTCGGCGGACGGTGGCTCTGGCGGTTCGGCTTGACCACGGGCGGCGCACAACAATGACAACCCATGGCGGCGGACGGCAACGAACGCTGGCAAAGCTTGGAGCTTGGGCGGCAACAAAAAATGGAGGTGAGGGGGAGGAGGTTCGACCAAATGGGGGAAGGGGAAAGAAAAGGGACGAAAGAGAGAGAGAGGGGTCACGGCCAAAATGGGGAGGGGGGGGAAAGGGGAGAGAGAGAGAAAAGTGGGGCCCACCAGTCAAATCCCATAATGGGTTTTGTTTTTAGCTCATTAATGCTAGGGGCAAAAAGTAATTTTGCTAGCAAGAGGTAGGTTAGTCATTTGGCATAAATGATTGAGGGAACTTTGATAATTTAGCAAAGAAGGGTAAAATGGTAATTTTACAAAGGGGTAAAATTGTCATTTCGAGGAAAAGGGCAAAATTGTAAATTTACCTTTAAGGGCAAAATGGTAAATTTACTTCTAAGATCCGGCCAAGACTAGGCTCGGGGGCGAACGGTCTCAATACTTCAGTTTGAAAGCTCGATTATCCCGGCTCGCTTAATTCTACTTGATTCCCCTTGTCCAATGCCTTAGAATTTCTAATATCCTTTTCAATTCAATAAATCAACGTCCAACTATTTTCCCTTAATCCTCGAAAATCTAATATTATTTACTAGAATAGAATTCGTGGTTTAAATCCATCGAATTCTATTATCTTACAAAAACGTTAGAATTTTGGGATGTCACAACTGAGGCAGTGGCTGTTGGTCATTCGCTAGAGTGGATGTATGGAAATCCACCTCCTGTTCATCTCTTTGAACACCTTTCAGCTCATCTTTGAATTTGACATTAATGGTTTCTTCAACAACCTGCAAATCTTTATTGAACACACGATAAGCTTTGCTACTTGTAGAGTAGCCAAGAAAGATACCTTCACTTGATTTAGTATCGAACTTTCCAACGTTTTCATTCACGTTCTTGAAAATGTAACATTTGCATTCGAAGACGTGGGAGTATGATAGAATAGGCTTCCTTCTTTTAAAGATTTCATAAGATGTCTTTTCCATCATTGGTCTGAGAAGAGCTCTATTCATGATGTAGCTAGCAATTGCTACGGCTTCAGCCCAAAAGTAGGTAGGAATCCCACTTTCGATCATCATGGTCCTGACCATCTCTTGGAGAGATCGATTCATTCTTTCTAGAACTCCATTCTATTGAGGAGTGTAAGGAGTGGAGAAGTTGTGCTCTATTCCATTCTCGTCACAAAGTTCTGCAAAGCTTTGGTTTTGAAATTCTCCACCGTGATCAGTTCTGATAGCTGTGATCCTGTATTCTTTTTCGTTCTGCATTTTTCTAGCGAGTTTCTCAAAGAAGTGAAATGCTTCATGCTTATGGGTTAGAAGATTACCCATGAGAAACGTGAATAATCATCAATAATTACTAAGCAATATTTTCTACCGCCTAAACTTGCAATTCTAGTAGGACCAAATAAATCCATGTGCAATAGCTGTAGAGGTCTTTCAGTAGCAATGTTATTGATAGACTTGAAGGAGGATCTAACCTGTTTTCCCAAGGAGCATGCGTTACGAGTGTCGCATTTATCGTAGTTGATCTTTAGTAAATCACGTACCAGATGTTTTGATGCGATCTTGGAGATATGCTTCACGTTGATATGACCTAACTTCTTGTGCCATAGATCACACTCTTCCTTGATTGAAATTAAGCACTGCATTTCATCAAGTTCAACATTTAACAGATATATGTTACCCGTTTACATGTGAAAGATTGGGTCAGGTCCTAGCTAGTGCCTGTGCACATATTTTCTTCGAAGTTGATCTTGTAGCCTTTGTCACACAATTGACTTATGTTGATTAGGTTGAATCCAAGTCCTTGGACTAATGAGACATCTTCAATAACCAGATTTCCCAACCTGATGTTTCCTATACCAATAATTTTCCCTTTTCCTTTTCCACCAAAGGTGACATTTCCACCGTCCACCTATTTGAGATTTATGAACATGTTCCTTTCACCTGTCATGTGTCTCGAACACCCGCTATCCAAGTACCACTTGTTTTTCTTCAGTATCACCAGCAATTAAGAAGATTTTCACGTTTTCTTTGGTACCCACACAAACTTGGGTCCTTTTGTGTTAGTCTTAGGTCTGGTGTCAAATCTCCAGTAGATCTTTTTGGGCTTCATTTGCTGAACTAGACATGTTTGCTTGTTATGACCAGGTTCATTGCAAATTGAGCAATTGAATTGCTTGCCAGTAGATCTAGTGAATTGCTGTGCAAAGTGATCTTTGTAAGACTTAAAGAGGAGGTATTTGTTTTAATCTTGTTTTGACATTTGGAAAAGAATTCTTCTCTTCACGTTTCCTTTCACGTCCAAGTCCAGACTTGTTGTAATGAGGAACTTGAATAGATAGAATGTGTTGTAGAGTCTTTGAACTAAAGGAGAAATTTGTGCTGATCTTGAAATATTTTCCTTTAGAGATTTGCTCTTTGCCTGAGAAAGATCACGTTCATTTTGAGTAGTGACCAGATCTTTCTGCAGTTTCTCAAGCTCATCTTTTTGAGAAAGGTTTTGGTCAATGAGTTTTGAAACTTCCTTTTTCAGTTCTGAATTTTTTTTTGAAGCCTTTTTGTGTTCCGAAAATATTTCTCTCAAAAAGTCTTGCATTTCTTCATATGAGAGTTCAGAATCATTTACCTCATCTTCTTCTCTTTTCGATTCTGCCATAGGATAAAGATTTGCTTCGTCGTCATCGCTTGATTCGCATTCGGTGTCACTCCATGTTTCAGCTTTGAATGCTCTTTTCTTCTTTTCGAAACGTCATCCTCTTTTCTTTAGGAGTGGGCAATCAGGCTTGATGTGCCCTGGTTTTCTGCAATCAAAACAAACAATATCTTTACCTTTGCTTTCTTCCTTTCCTCTGAAAGGTCTTTTTTCTTCTGAGAATCTTGAATTTTTTCTTCCTCCGAAGTTTCCTCCTTTCTTCATAAGAGTCTTGAACCTTCTAGTGAACAGGGACATTTCATTATCGTCATCCTTTTCAGCAGATGTCTCGCGTTAAAGGCAATTACTTTCTTACCTTTGGAGTGGTTTTGCTTGTTTACGCCTTCAGCTTCATAAGAAATCAATGTGCCTATGAGTTCGTCCATGGAAATGGGTTGGATTCTCATAGTTTCTCGGACTGAGTCTTCGCAGTGATCCATTCCTCTAGAAGTGCTCTAAGTAGCTTGTTTACTTTTTCAGCGTCTGTGAAGATCTTTCCTTGACTTGCTAGACCATTCACTATCTTAGTGAATCTTGTGTACATTTTTCTTACCGTTTCATATGATTTCATCATAAACATCTCGTAACCGCCAAGTAGAATGTTCATCTTGGTTTCTTTCACACGATCGGTGCCTTCATAGATCACTTGGAGACAATCCCAACTTTGTTTAGTTGCAACACAAGAAGATATGCGGTTAAATTCAGATGGAGATAGAGCACAGTAAAGAAGATATCTCACTTTAGAGTTGAGAGCGGCTCTTTTCCGAGTTACTTCAAGACGAGCAGCTGCAGCAACAACTGGATCAACATTTTCTACAGCTTGTTCTCTAGCGGCATTTGCGGCTGCAGGAATAGGAACAGGTGCAACTGAAACTTCTACGCCGTATTGAATCACACTCCACATGTCTTGATCACAAGTATCAAGATAGGCGAACACCATGTTTTTCCAGTAGTTGTAGTTGCTTCCATCAAAGTACGGAGGCTTGTTAGGTGCTGCGGATCCATTGCTCAGAAAACCACCAAAGTCAGCCATAATAAGGACCTTTATGCTCTAAAGAAATACACTTCAAATAACAAGCAACAGAGCTCTGATACCAATTGTTGGGGCTAACAATGCAGCCCAGAGGGGGGTGAATAGGTTGTTTCGAAACTTTTTCAATAAATTCGCAAACCACAGGTTGATGTGAAAAAGATCGGGTGAGCAAATATTTCACGAGATGATATCTTAGTGTGTGCAATATAGAGTAATAATTTAGAAAATATTTGCACACCAAATATATAGTGGTTCAGCTTATATACCAAGCATACGTCCACTCCACACAACTAACAGCCACAACATGGGCTGGAATGCACTAGTAAATCGCCTCATGAGTTAAAATAGTACGTGAGCTGATCTTTCACATGATATATCACACTATCTTGATACAGCCTCACTACTCAGAAATGTACACTTGATTTTGTATGAATACAAGGCAACAATAGATCACAAGATCTTTCAATCAGCACAAGCTTTTCAACTAGAACAATTTCTATAGCAGCACTTGGATATTCAAATCAGTTCGATACCCCTTTGGCCTTCAAGATCTCCTCCTTTTATAAGCCTCAGCATTCTAGCCATTTGGGCATCCTTGGAGAAGCAAAAGAGCTGTTGGAGGTTGATAAGACATCTTGTCCTCAAGTTGGAACAACTTGTTCCACGTCAGACTGGACTTTCCCAAAATAGGCGCTGAGCTGCTGTTCCGCGCTGACAGCTTTCTGCAGGACTTTGACAGGAGCAGGGAATAGTTTCTAATAACCCTAGAGATATCCCTTCGTGCATTCACATCAAGTAACATCTATTTTAGCCTTTCTTTGTCAAACATCCACATGTTTGGACTTTAAATAATTCCGCAGACCGGATCTTTCAAGCTCCGATATCAATAATCGGTGACAAGATCTTTTGTGGTCCTCAGCGGATGTTTTCAAGAAAACGCTTTAGACTACACGCGATCTTTGCCCGATGGTCATCACGTGATCCTTAGCCATAGATATCAAGCATATGCACACCAAACGGTAAAACAAATACCAAAGGATAGTTTGGAAATCATCAAAATGTTTTACGAGATGTTTCTCCAACAGTCACAAGTGTATTAGTTTGGGGTAAATTTGTCACAAGTGTACTAGTTTAGGGTTTTTGGTGGTAAAAAAATAATTTGGGGGTAAATTTGTCCCATATGTACCAATTTATGATTTTTTGTGGTTAAAAAAATAATTTGGGGTAAATTTATCACAAGTACCAGTTTAGAGTCTTTTGTGGTATTAACCCTTTTAATTTTAAACAGGTCCACTTCATTCAGCCCATCTTGCAGTTTCAACCATTATCTTTTTTAGTTTTTCAAGAAGCACCCCAATTTATGTTAATGTTGGCTAATAAGTATGAACATTAGCAATTGAATAATTTGTTCATAATACAGGAATATTTTATTTTATTTCTTTCTTTTTTAAAGAAATTATGTGGGTCGAGAAATATACTTCTTCCTTTAAGATGCCAATATGGGTGGGTGGCTTCCAACAACAATGTGGGGTTGCTTTCTATTGATAATTGCAAAGGAGGAATGGACCAAGAATGTGGAGAAAAGCAACAGAAAAAATCATATGCTATGCACATGCCAACCATTAATGTGAACTTAGCAGATTCACACATGGCCTCAGATCACATGCACATTGATTGATGTTTGCAAAATTAATTATATTCTTACTCTTTTTTATTTCTTTTGGGGTTGGCGACAAGCTAGGGACAAATTCCGTAATCAGGACACTAACTTAGCAAAGATATACAAAATGAAGACTAACACATGGGTTTGTTAAGTTGATTTCAGAACATGAACGAGGTAAACAAACATGCGTATGTCACAAATTCACATCCCGTAATATCTGATGGATTAAGTCCCAAATCGTATTCAGTGTGATATTGATGTTGATGCCTCCGTTTTCGAAAAGAAAGGAAAGAGATATGATCGATAAAGTATGATCGATAAAGTTTTAATACTATACGTCCTGAATCCTGATGCAACGTTTCTAGCACAGATTGAACAAGTAGCATAATATTTCTTTTTTTTTTTCTGGAAACTAGTCCTTTTCCAAAATGTAATTTTCGAAAAAAATCTTTCTCAAGACCATTTGTATAAGCTAGAGTTACTAGACTTCCGTTGACACCCAAAAGTGACCAACTTTTGGTTGTTTTCGGCAAGTATCCGACTTAGCCGATAAGAGCAGAGTTTGGTCAATAATGAGCAGAGTTACCGATAACTCGAAGGGAATCGGCAACTCACCCGTAAAGTTGGCAACTCGCTAGTGAAGTCACCGACAACGCAACGTGAAGTTACAGACGAGAGTCTTAAAGTTTCTCGTAAAGTCATCGGTAGCTACGACGAGCAACCGACACGAAGATAACTATCGATGCGAAGATAACCACCAACGCGAAGATGACCGTTGGTTGGCTATGGCTTATCCGTTCGTGAAGTAACTTTCGATAACCACTGACGCGAAGATAACCGTTAGTTGGTTATGTCTTATCCGTTCGTGCAGTAACTTCCAGTAACCACCGAAAGGGAGGTATTTTTTCTAATTTAGTAACTGTCATGTGTAACCGCCATTTGTAAGGGTTATAAATATCCCAAGTGTACTCTTGTAAAGCCCCCTTCAATCAATGACAGAACTCAACGTTCTTTACTTTTATCTTTACTTTCCGCAATTTATTTTTTCCATGACTTTACATTCCCGTACTTTAGTTGTGCTTTGAGATACTTCGTCGTCGATTAAATTCCGATGTCGTATCTATCAATTATCTCACTTTGTCATCGATTAAATTCCGGCAAAGTGATTTGTGCTTAGTTGTTGTTTAGATTCCGACAAAGCATATCTGTTCCTTGTGATCCTTGAACCATATGTCTGAAATCGCCACAGAACTCGTCTCTTCGTCATCGATCAGGACATTTATGGTGAAACAACTTCTCACCGTCAAATCAACTTGAAAATGCTAGTCGTCAGCTTGTAATCGGAATCGCTTTCATCAAATTATTAAAATACCTTGAGAATCAATTTGGCATAAGAAATGAAACTCGTAAAACGATTTTGCACACGTTCATCCACTAAATTTTAGTTATCAATTTGTTATTCCACGGGTGATGATTAATAACGCGGAATGGAGAATTGTATAATTTATACAAAGTAAAATGATGTTATGATATCGATTATAATAAGTCATGGATGTGCACAATCAAGAGAGATATATATATATATAATCTTGAGAAATAGAGAGAATGAAGAGAAATATCATTATTATCTCTAAAATGTGCCCTCAAACTCGAGTTGATGCAGAAAAAAAAAACTAGAGTTCGGAGAAAAGATCCAATTTAAAAAAAGCCATGAATGTACCTTACTGAAGAATTCGGTAATTTGATGTTCGAAAACCAGCTCGGCAGGCTACGCGACTGCGTGCAGGCTACACCGCATGAGGCTGCCGTGGTTATTATTGTGTGGGCCACGCAACAAGAGGCAGCTGGCAACACTAATAGACTGACTTGACCATCGAAGGAGAAAAACAATGTTGCACATTACTGTTGAGAGAAGGATATTAGTAGTAAGTGAGAAAGAGAAGGGTTAATATCGCGAAAAAACACATACTAATACATTTATGACAAATTTATCCCAAATTATTTTTTGATCGCGAAAAACCCCAAACTGATACATTTGTGATAAATTTACCCCAAACTATTTTTTTGACTACCAAAAATCCCAAACTATTACATCTGTGACAAATTTACCCTTCGTTAAATTGGGTTAATACCACGAAAACCCCAAATTGATACACATGTGACAAACAGAGAGTAAAAATCACAAACTGGTACACCCGTGAACTGCCACGTGCCATCCAACTTAGCAATTTGACGCTAAATTTAACGAAAACTAACGGTGGGTAAATTTGTCACAAGTGTACCAGTTTGAAATTTTTTGTGGTCAAAAAAATATTTTGGGGTAAATTTATTACAAGTGTACTAGTTTGGGGTTTTCCGTGGTATTAACCCAAAAGAGAATGACACGAAATACGAGATGTGTTTAGGTGTGCACCAGGTATTATATGCACACTAGGGGCGAGCAAACTGGACTGGGCCGGCCCGGTTGGTCCGATCCTTGAGGGGGCGATCCGGTCCCCGGTCCTCGGTCCCAATAAATGGGACCGATGACCAGGCGGTCCGGTCCCCGGTTCCATGGTGGATGGGATCGGCCCGGACCGACCAGAATATATATATATACACACACACACGCACACACAATTAGAAAAAAAATTAGAAATTTTTAAAGAACTAATTAACCTAATTTCTTTTTTTTCTGCTCAACACTCACTCCTCTCCTCTCGCTCGACGCTCGCGTCTCGAATTCGCAACGCAGCTCTGCTTGGCGCTCACTCCTCTCGCCTTCCCTATCTTTGTCGATATGTAGTCTCCAATCGTGTTTTGTTTTGACTCAATCTGTATTTTGTCTTGACTATATTATACAAACCCATTATTTTGTTCGCACTTGGATTCAGTGAAGTACAAGTGTAATCCCACTTTGAGCTTGATTCTTTCCAACTTGTGGAAAATGCTGTAGGAGCATAATCTTTTTTCAGTTGTTTTAAGTGTTTTTGTTCCTAATTTAGTCTTTTCTCATTATTTTAGGATTATAAGTACTCATGTGATTGTTGTACGATGATCATGTGTATGCTTTATTATGTTGGATAGTTGAGATTGGAAGTTGTTAGTTTAGATCCAAAGGTTAGATTTCTATAAGCAACTGGTGTTAGCGGTCCCACTGAGACCGAACGGGACAACCGGTCTTGATCCCGAAAATTTGAGGACCGGGACTACCGGTCCGGACCATGCGCACCCCTAGTGCACACTTGTTGCACTCAAAATCTCTTCAAGATCACCTAGCTCCAATACAGAGATAAGAATGATACAAAATAGAGAGTTGTGTAATTTCTATATATTACTTCGTATATGATGAAAAGTCGAGGAGCCTATTTTTTATGCTTTATGAAATGACTATACAAGTTAACAAAATATTATGATATCCATTACTATCAATCATGGATATGCACAATCAATGAAGATATATACACACTCTTGGGAGATATAAAGAATCAAGAAAAATATGGTAATTTATTTCTGGCATGTCCCCTCAAACTGAAGATAGAGCAGAAGTTAACTAGAGCTTGGAGAGAATATCCAATAGAAATAGAATCCCTCGGTGGATGTGCCTAAGTGAAGAAATTGGTAGTCTGATGGTAGAACGCACGGGACATCACAACAGCCTGACGTGGCTATGTGGATGCTAAGCAAGAAGAGGCTGCCATGGTTGTTGTAGAGCAAGAGGCAGCCGTCGCTGCGGTGCAGGTTCTGTGGCAACAGACTGACGTGACCATTGGACGAAACGAACAATATTGAATCTTGACGATGAGAGAGGGATATGAGTAGTTACTGAAAAAGAAAATGACACGAAATATGAGGTGTGCTTCAAGTGCGCGTTGGCTGTGCTCTGATCTTAAGATGAGAATAACGCGAAATAGAGAATTGTGTAATTTCTATACGATATTGTATACATGATGAAAAGTCCATGAGCCTACTTAGACTTGACTATATAAGCTCACAAGATATTATGATGTCAATTATATCTATTCGAGATATGCATAATTAAGGGAGATATATGCACAATCTTGGAGGATATGAAAAGACTAAAGGAAATATAGTTTATTTTTGTTTTTTTATTTTATTGTCAAAAGGCTAGAGAAGAGAACAAACACAACGTTCATAGACACACTTGAACTCTGCAAGTGTGTTCCATTCCCTATAAGAGATCAAAAACAACGTTCTTTCCAATGCCTTGTCCGATTCTACTGTTCCATTCCCTGCCAGGGATAGGACAAAAAGAAAAAAGAAATCACGCCGGTTCCTGGACTCACCAGGAATCAGACCAGATTGGTCTGTTCAGTCCGATCCGGTCCAGGACCAGGTGGGCCGGTTCCTGATTCCACAAATAGGAACCAACCATTCTAGTTTGGTTCTCGATTCCAGGGTGGGAATCGACCCACCCTAAAACGGATCACCCTTAGGCCAAGTGTTCAGTTCAAGGTGACTTTGGCTTGTTGTTTTCATAAGGTCCAAGGTGTACTGTATTGAATCTCCTTGGTTTTAATGTATTTCTCCAAAATTACGGTCAAAATCTTGTTCGATGAAGGTGACGTTGCGGTTTATATTTGACACGGATATTGGTAATTAGGAATAAGCTAGCATTATTCCAGGGCGACGTGCCCCAGGACAAGATATAGATGTGTTCCTGCAGCTGTCGATTGGTGAATTGATGATGTTGTGGGAAGAGGGGTGCGAGACATTCGATCACATAGAGAGGGACATCGATGGCAAGACAAACGATAATGTCAAGGCGCGTTTAGACTTGGAAATTACGAGGATACGGTATGAACTACATTTGGTTTGTGATGGAGAGACGGTATTTTTTTATTTGGTTGGAGAGATGGTATTAAAACCGCGTGTTATCGAGATCGATGGAAAGGATTTTATGATTTCTTTTTGGAATTGGGTATGGTTCCCTGATGAATATGATACCAATGTGCAAAGAAGATGCATAAGCTCACAAGATGACAAATTGTTGGCTTGAAATCTCACGGCCCCTGTGTGCTTCTGCAGCATGTACTCCTCGTTGGTTTGCCAGGCTTCCTTCCGGGTGATGTTTTCCAAGCATTGCTGGACTTGAGAACATTGGTTCGCTCTTGAGAATAAGCTAGGGATTGCATCATGTAAGCTCCAGATGGTTTTTCGTCCCCATCTATCCGTTCATCTACAGGGACGCGGCACGGCAAATTAGGACGGCCATGTGCCCTACGGAAAGGTGATGCCATTATATAGGCTATCGATTCAGTAATTCGGACTTGTTACATACTTTAATACAGTCTCATCTCGAAGGTTCAGTAGGGGAGAGATATATCATGAATGAGTGTTAGAGTATTAAGTATTAAATCATGCCTTCATCTAACAGCTGACCTTCATCTAACAATAAGCGTGATCGAGGATTCAGAAAACGGGAGATATTGCTGCGAGAGAGATTACACAGACCAAGTCATGGCGTCGGTTACTTTCCTAAGCAATCCAAGAAGTCGAGCAATAGTAGCACTAGCGGTGGGCGTAGTCAGGCTAAAGACATCTACAGAGCAATTGCTGCTAGATAAGCTAAGTGCCTGTATGGTAACCATTCTCATTCTCTGATTATGTTCCTCGGAACAGTAAAGAATGAGAATCATGTTTGGTAACGCAAATAATTCTGATTCTGATTCTGTTCCCAGAATCAGTTTTAGAGAATCAGAATCAGTTTTAGAGCAAAACCCAGAACAAAAAAAAAGTTGGTTCTAAAAAAAAGAATCACTTTTGAGAATCACAAAACAGAATGAAGTATCACATCTCTCACTTTTCCCTTTCAATTCTCTCGTCACTTTTCTCTCAACCTAATAAAAATAAAATAAAATAAAATAAAATAAAATAAAGATAAAAAAATTCGAAAAAAATTTGAAATTTTTTAAAAAATCATAAAAATTTTAGAAAACCCCTAAAAATAGAAGAAGCTTAGATTAGGCTAGTTTGACCTCATTTTCACAAATCTGGGCCTAAATTTCCTAAATTTCACTCTTCTGCAAAAAAAAAAAATGTCGCGGAAGATGAGGGCATCCAACATGTGGATGATAATATATATACTCATAGCCGTGCGTCACAAAATGTGACCATCTGCATGTGGAGCTGGAGCCAAACACCCACTTGGATTTAGGACAGAAGCTGCAAAATGATAGTGAAAGACTTATACTTCGTATCAAGGAGGATAATTTGGTTTTTTTTTTGTTAGTGGATAATTTGGTTATTCAGCTGCTATGTTTGTATGTATTTTGGACAAAGCAACATTTAAAAAAAAATGAGTTCTTAATATGGGAACTATCCCATGCTTCAATCGAACTTCAAACGTTATGTATTAAAATTTGTGTTTCATTTATGACATGCTAAAAAAAATAATGTATTTTAAATTATTTTAGTGTGCATTGGAAATTAGTCTTCAATTTAGGATGAAATTTTACAAAGTAACTATATAATTATTTGACTTAAATGAAAAAAATTAGGAAGAGAAACAGTTTTTCGAAACAAAAATTTTGTGCAGTTATCAAACGCGTTTCTATTCCAGGAACAGAAATTTTGGGCAGTTATCAGACGCGTTCTGATTCTCTAAAACTCATCCAGGAACAGAATCAGAAAAAGTCATTTTAATCAGAATCAGTTTTTCGGAACAGAATGGTTACCATACGCGGCCTAAACAACCAAGAGAAAGAGCTTGAACGGACAGAGCATGGCAAGCAGCGTGCTTCAGAAAATCAAGAAGCCCGTTAAAGAAGATGCGAAGCCTTGTTGGACAACTCCTCGGCCGAGGAAGTTAGGTCTTTTGGGCCCGAGAGGCTGCGAGAAATACCATAGCCCACCTTTTTGAAAATCTTTGGGTTTGTGGAATAATCACACTTCCTCATTGCAGAAGTTGGCCCAAAGAGTTCAAACTGGATATCCAACTGGTTTTCTTCTCTTCATCCCATCAAAACTAAGCAGAGTGGATTACAATATGTTTGATTTAAGGTCACTCGATTGGCCCTAAAATTTAAGGTCGCATGGTATAAAGCTTTCCTTTTCTTTTCCCCAATATTCTCCTTCCTATGTTGCATAATAAAATGAAAGAAGATCCAACAATATGATATGCAAATTGCGGCTTTACTATGAAATCATACCATTACCTATCTTGTCTTTGCTAATTTTTCAAAGGTAACTTACCTACTTATAGAAAGAACAAAGAGTAGACAAGCCCTTATTAGTGAGAAGTATTTAAATTAGAGGTTCAAACTTGGATGATTGAAAGAGGACAATTGATGAGAAATGAGAGTCGAATTTGGTTGGCGATTAAATTGTTTTGATATCTCCCATCCGTCAATTGTGCAAGAAGTGAAGACGCACATAAAAGTATGCCAGAAGAAAAGATAAATTCGGATTCATTCATATGTTCCGTTTTCGTGCTGGCATCTAGCAAGAAAATTCCTTTTTCCCGGTTGAATATCAATACTTTGTATCAACAAATTTCACAACTACGTAATTAAAATGGTTGCGTTTTCCGACATGATTAATTAGTCGAACCGTGCTTATTTGACACGATCTGAACACAATCCTTGGACAGAAGTAGAGGTGTCAAATGGATGGGTCGAGTCTGGTCGAATATGGTCCGATCTATATTGACCCATTTAATTCGCTTAGAACCATTTTAATACAATGCAAATTTAACGACTCATACCCGACCCAACCCATACCCGATTCATACCCGACCCGACCCGTATTATTTAAATACTTCTATATTTAACTTCTTATAATTTATTAAGAAAAATGATATTGCTAAAACACTTTCATGCCATTGAATTTTTTTTAATTTTTCTAAAAAAGTTTAAAATTTTATTTATTTATTTTTATAATAATAACTTTTATTATTACGCCCGTCGCCGCCGCCCTGTGCCCCCCGCTGCCCATCTCCGCCCGCCACCTCTGCGCCACCGACCAAGCAAGAAACAGAGCTATCCCCCTTGACCACGAGATAGCTCGTCAAAAGAAAATATTTTGAAGTGGATGGCGGGGGAAGCAGTACGCACTTGTTGCCGAGCAAGCTGTTGAGCTTGACGATGAGCCCGTCTTCTTCGTCGGTGAAGTTGCCGCGCTTGAGGGGTAGTTAATACTTCTGAGCCTGCAACTTTTGCCACACCTGAGAAGCCCTGCAGCTAGCGATTCAAGAACCCAGTCAACAACAAAAAAAGAAAAGAATTTCTTCTCGTTCTGGAGAAAGGAACGAAAGGAAAAAACACCACTGGACACATAATATATAATCTTCAAGTACCGGCCGCTTTGGGGAGGGAACGCCAGCAACCTTCGCTGTGGAGGTGGATGTAGTGGACGAGGCGCTGGGCAGGTGGCGGGTAGGCAGCGAGGGGCGGTGGCGTTGGTGGTGGTGGGCGGCGGCGGCGGCGGTCGGCGGGGGCGGGCAGGCGGCGGCGATCGGCGAATGGTGGCGGCAGTGGGCAGCAAGCGGTGGCGATGGTCAGCGGTGGGCCGAAATTGGGTAAGGACCATTTACAAATGGGCGCTTGGGAAGTTTCAGGCCACGGGTCGAAAATGGGTTAAGTTAAGACCCATATTTGAATAGGCTTTATAAGCCTAAACCCATATTTGACCTATTTTTCAAATTTGCAGAACCTATTTATGACCAAGTGAATAAAAGTGGGTTAAAAAATGGGTTAATGACCCACATTGACACCTCTGGACAGAAGTTAGTGAATCTAGAATGGGAGGTTTAATAGATTGAGTGAAGATACCGAAAAACTTTCTCTTAATAACACAAAAATCAGAACACCAGATTATGTGATATGAAGATCAGCGTGTGTGATATTAATGTACAGATAAAGTAGTTAATAAACACCGAAGATAAATCACACGATAGTTTATAGTAGTTCAGCTCTATACCTGAGCCTAGGTCCACTCTCCAGCTAACAGCTTAACAACGGTTGAATTCCATTAATAATCAGCACTGCAAGTTATAACTGACAAGTATTGTTCCTTTCACACGATAGATCTCACTACCAAGAACACAATCATTACACTTACACTTGTACACTTGACTATTTGCTATTACGATGCTAAACCTTTATAGAGAGATATCAACAGAGAGAATTTCTAGCTCGAAGCACGATTGCAGTATATTCTCGTGTCCAACTCTTGCAAGCTTCATAGATCCTTATATATAAAAGTCTGCAATCCAACCATTGGAGACCTCTGCTAGAATCAGGATTGCCTAAACAATTGTTTCTTCTGACTTCCGAATGCTTCCCAAAATGGAGTCTGCTACAGCTGTCATTTCACTGATGCAGAAACCTGTTAGTTGCTTTTATGATATCTTTCCCGATTTTTCTTTTACGGAAACCAATCTTGTAACGGCTCTCTTCTGTACCATCGACGGTCATCTTCAGACGCACGTCTCACCATCATCAGTAGTAACTCCTCATCAGCACGATCTGAAATTCATCATCAGCACGCGTAGCTTGTGAGCAAGTTGGTTCACAATCTTCAATGACGATACCAAGGAAATGACGTGGGATGACAAGATCAATGATCCTTCCACTTTTATCAGTACCCAAAGACCTTCAAGAACACTAGCTTGATGTAGTAACTTCCAAGTCACCGTGAGATACCACTCATATTGATACTTGTTCACCTTACACATCACAATCCAATATCTCGTCTTTGCTGATACAAAGGAATCATTGATATATGCAAAACTAATTTACCATATTCCCAACAATCTCCCATTTTGATGACGACAAAACTACCCCGTCAATGTGTAATATATAATATATGAAGATTGTTGCAGTTAGAGATAAAGAGATTGTTTATCAATAGATTTTTCTTCATAAAGACCAAACAATTATTATAGGTCTCTTGAAATCTTCAATGAGCATAGTGGATCAATGTAATGAGATTCAATTGAATCTAAGATATGCATTAAGAGAAAACATATTCTCAAATATTTTCAGCTTAATGAGGCGACATAAAGATCTGTAGTGAAGATAAAACTATAAATCGTATATAAACTTAGCAGCGTCACTCAACATTGTTGCCCAACATCTCAATCAAAAAAAGCTGATAATCTTCAATCGTGCTCACATATGACTCATAAGGTATTAATGGTTTGTTTTGTCAACTTCAGAATATTATAAGGGGTTTTCTCAATACACGTCTCTCACATCAATCAACGTTCTCATCATTCCATCTTGCATCTTATTTTGAACTTTTTATTCTAACCCTACTACTTCACAAATAGAACCGTTTTTCATAGACACCTTACCGCTCTCCGTTCACTGATAGGTAGTAAACTAGTGCATAAGAGAACTCACATGATAAAATGTCCATAGTCATGCACCCAAACATCACTTGATGAACTCATGGTGACTGCTAGCACATTATCGACATTAGTGGAACTATTATCTCTTGTAGTAACAACATTACCTTTGCCTGCAGACTCTACCTTAACTCCTTTATCGTAGTACTTCGGACAATCTCTCCCGTAGTGCTTTACGTCATCGCAATAATTACATCAACTGTTTCAAACGTTGGACGTCAATTTAAAACGAGCCTTCTATCTCCTACCTTTAAACCCTTTGTGTTCGTCTCTACATCAAATAACCAAACATGATGCCCTACCACGCGCCAAGTTATCTTCTCATAAATCCTTTTGCCACTCCTTAGAAAATAAGGTAGACTTTACCTCTCCCAGGCAATTGTAGTGCAACTTTGTAGCCCTAACCCAATAAAGTGCTCAAAAGAATCCGGTAGGAACACCCAGCAACATCATGCCTTGTTTCGCATCAGGCAAGCCTCATTGACATCCTTTAAGTCCATAATGAGTTTGTTAAATTTGTCTAAATGGACTTTGATAAATGTTCCTTCAACCACTAGAAATTGAAACATCTTTTTCAGCATATACAAGCGATTGTTCAAACCCTTCATTAGATTAAGTGCTTCAAGTTTTGCCCACAACTCTGCATCATCCTTCTATTTGGCCACTTCAATTAATACCTCGTTTGACAGATTCAACAAAATTATGCTTTTCGCCTTCTTTGTCAACTCTACATTATCGGCCTTATTCATTGTTTCTGGCATTCTAACTTGGCCATCCATTGCCTTTGCCATGCTCGGGGTTATTAAAAATGTACTATTTTAATGCTCCACAATCCCAAGTTGTTCTTTCCATAGAACTTCTCAATCTCAACTCTTGCTCCAAACATAATTGCAAACAAAATATTTCAGACAATGATTAGACATGCAAAAGTTCCAAATCAACTCTAGAAACCTTAACTTTGATACCAATTGTTTTGAAATAATGTCGAATCTTACGGATATTGCAATTCAAGTCTAACGTGAGAAAAAGAAATTAGTAGAAAATTCACGAGGAAAGATAATGATAGTAGAGATATACCAGTTTGGTCCGAATGTCTGGCTTATTCTATGGAGAGAGTCGGCCGCCAAGAAATTCACTATGAATCTGGTGAATGTAGAGTTTACAATCGCTCAACTGTTTCCCAACCTTAGATTAGACCTAAAGCAAAACCCACAAATGTTTTTTTTACAATCTCTCATCGGAGAACTCTCTCAGAAAACTCAGAGAAAACCCTAAAACTCCTCTTATTTGCTTTAGTATGTAACAGCAAAGTAGAATTCCATTTCCTATATATAATATTTGTATCCATAATAAAAAGGGTCGTGTTTTTTCCACTCCTTTGTTGGTTAAATTACTCCTCAACAAAGTGTTATGACCATTTTGCCCTTCATGGGTCCCACCCTTCAGCATTAGCTAATGCGTTTTCTGTCTCCTTTCTGGTTCCTTCTTTTCTTTTTTTACGGGTCCCACTTTTTCGTTCAATCTTCTTCTCCCTCTCTTTCTCTCTCTTGCAGTTAATTATCTTCCTCCCATGCTTTTAGTAAACTCTGGTATCCTCCGGTGGAGATGAGAAGATGCCCATCGCGAGAGTCGGAGAGAGAGTCAGGGTGAAACACCACCTAAAAAAACAAAATGAAACACCACAACTTGAAGCTCCAATTCAATCCCAGACAAGCTTCTTCACCATATTCAAGTAATAAAACTAGAAAACAATCCAGGCTGAAACCACCTCAAAGAAGAGAATGCTTTAACTCCTTGTCACGGCGGTATCATTAAGGGCAACAAACAATTAGATCAATATGTAAAGAAACTGTACTCCTTGACCCTCGCCACGTTCGCACAGACTGGAACCCCAATTGCGCCATCAGTGGCAACAGATTCAAAGCGATGTGGAGGTCCTGAGCTTCGATCATTGTCACCCACAGGTACCACAGCTTCGGAGACTGGTAGACCTTAGAGCACGTGTGAGCCACGTACAACGCCTCTGTGCTCTACACCTTAGAGACCGCGTCGTCGGCTTGGGTGTCAATCCAGACAGAGAGCTAAATGTCACCGGAGACGTGGCTCTTCTCCGCCACATCGCTGCCTAGGAAGGTCGAAGCAGACGCCGCCCATGAAGGTCTTCGATAGAGAGTACCAGGTAGAGATCTCTAGCGTGGAACTTCGCCGACTCAGGCTTGTTATGGCCTCACAACCCTGATGATATCACTGTCTGCATCATCCTCCACTCCACCGGAGGATGCCACGTTTTACAACAAGGTGGAAGGAAGATAATTGCCTGCAAGAGAGAAAGAGTGAAGGAAGAAGACGAAGGAAAGTGAGACCCGCAAGAAAAGAAAGGAAGAAACCCACCGCATAGTAGCTCTTGCATGTTGAAAGGTGGGACCGATAAAGTGTAAAATAATCAGAACACTGATTTGAGGAGTGTTTTAGAGGTGTTAAACGGGTGGGTAGAGTTGGGTTTGGGTCACATCTAATATGATCCGACCCATATTGATCTATTTAACTCGTTTTGACTAGGGGTGAGCATGGTTCCAAAGTAGAACCGGAAACCTGGAATCGGAACCTGTGGGAACCGGTCCGGTTTCAGGTTCTAAAAATTGAGGAACCTATTCTAACGGGTAGGTTCCAGGTTTCACTATCTGGAACCTGGAACCTGGACTCTGGATCCTAAAATAAATTTTTGTGTATTTTTGGTATATGTCTTTACACGATCTTACAATGTTCTATGGCGTCCGATGATGAGTATATAATCTGGAGCCAAACAAATTTTTAGGTTCCAGATTCCAAAAAATGAGAAACCTGTTCCAACGGGTTGGTTTCAAGTTCTAAATGTAACCTGTACGGAACCTGAAACTGCTCACCTTTACTTCCCTTAGCGGTTGTAGCGTTCGCTCTCATTTTGCTTAACTAAAAAAGAAAAAATGAAAGAAATTGGCAAGTTCTCGAGTACCTTGGAACCGACCCTAGAACCTGTGACAGGATAGGCTCTAGGGTATGACGGGTAGGTTCCAGGTTTCAAAAAATGAGAAACATGTTCCAATGGGTAGGTTCCAAGTTCCAGGTGGAACCTGTAAGGAACCCGGAACAGCTCACCCCTAGTTTTGACCCATTTTCATGCAGTACAAATATGACGATCCGTATCCGACCCAACTCATACCCAACCCGTATTACTTAAACGTTTCTATATTTAACCAGATCATGAAATATTTATTTCTTATGATTTGTTAAAAAAAATGATATTGCTAACATACTTTCATGCAATACAAATCTAGTGAATTTTTTTAAATTATTATTTTTATATTTTTTAAAAGAATTTTTTCTTAAGAATTGTTGTTTTAAAAAAAAGTGTTACTTTGTTTTATTTTTCTTTTTCTTTTCTTTTTTATTTTCCTTTTTAAAAAGAACCGCCACCTTTCAGCATTTGGTCAATGAATTTTGGGAAAATGTAGATACCTTTGAGCTAAAGGGGTTTGATGAAATGCAAATACTGTTTGGTAAACTGTAATTGAAAAGTGCATTTGGATGCAACTTTGAGGAAAATGCTGTTTGGTAAAATTTTAATATTTAGTGTCCCAATTTAAAAATTTTTAACTTTAATTTGTTTAAAATTAGGAAAAAAAAATCGTCGGCGGCGACCGGCGACAGCCGATGGAGGAGGAAGAAGGAAGGAGGAGAAAAAAGAAAAAAGAAAATAAAAAATTGTAGTTGCATTTCCGAAATGCAACTTCTCAAAGTACCTGCGAAAGTACTTTAGGCTAAAGGCCTTTGGTGAGCATTTCAGATGCAATTGCATATCCCTAAAGTGAGTCAAAAAAGTAGCCAAACAACATTAACATTTGCATTTGCCCAAGGAACTTTAGAGCCCCAAAGCTCATTTGAAATGCTTAACCAAACAGGGCCTAAGATGCCCTCACATGTACTGAAAACCGCATGCTTGAAACTGATTTTTTTTTTTTTGGTCGGAAGCATGCTTGAAACTGATAAAAAAAAAAAAAAAAAGCCATGAAACGATGAAATAATGCACGTCGAACTTTATGCACGTACACATAACAGGTGGGCTGCGAATTAGGAGAAGAACACGAAACAACTTCCACATCTTTCTCAAATGTTAAATAATGTTGTCGGTGGTCCTCAAGATTTACTAAACACGGGTAGTTGGCAAGCAGCTTTATCTTTAGAGGGTACTTGATAATCGCATGAAAATAAAAATAAATAAATAAAGATTGAAAAGGGGAAGATGTTTACTGTTTCGAATAGAGGCTTGCTGTACTACGTATGATTACTGTTTCGATGATGTTAGTGAGATCAAAACTGCAAACGAAAGCCAAAGTAGAGGTGCTTAGGTTAAAATTTCTGTTTATTATCGCACAGTAATAAAAAAAAAATGCTAGTGAATTTCCACGAGGGACCGTGTCAAATCCCATTGTAATCGAGATAGAGATCACGAAATTGCTGCAACAAATCCATGTTTTTCTTAAGGAAGGCATATTCGCCTCAATACACTGTTGAAAGGGTTCTTTAAAATTTCTAGTGAAATCGAACTAAGTAAGCGTAGTTGAGTTCAGTCCTTTTTTGTTTCCCGGACCAAACTAAACCGGCAATCGCATTAAATTTAAAGAGTTAAAAGTCCGCCTAGCTCGCAAATGCGTGACAGAGAAAGCTGCGTGATGACAATCTACCGCAAGATGTGGTGCATGCATTGATGATTCGGTGTGGAGGTGAAATTCGAGGGTTCGACAGCAGAAGTAGAAGCAATACAAAACCGCACCGTGAAAAGTTTAAGGGTCTCGTGAAGTGCTTTGAGTGTTGCAAGGAAGAATAGCACATGAAGAAGAGCTTGTCCTAATCAAGAAACAAAGTTAGTAGGCAAGATGCCACGACGAATGTTGCCCAGGAGAGCACTAATTATGCGAAGACCATCTTGTCTGGGGAAAATTATCAAAAAAATCATAAACATGTTGCAATTATGTCAATTTAGTCCTAAATCTTTTTCTTTTACCAATTGAGTCATAAACCTTTTTTCACTTTTGCCAAGTCAATCCATTTGGCCCACCGGCGCTGACATGGATAATTTTTAATAAATTTTTTTATTTTTTTATTTTTTTAAATAAGTTTTATGAATTCTCTAAGTGAGTGAGAGAGAGAGCGTGTGTTTGACTGAGTATTTTTCTCCTGTAATTTTGCGGATGGACTGAAGGAGAAGAAGAGGAGGTGCGACCCCGTAACGCCGGGGAAAGTCTCTATTCTGTACGGTGGGCGCGAACTTGAGACTTTTTGTGCGTTAGCGTGTATTATCAAGGGGTCTTCTCCTAGGCGGTAGCACGTGGCGGTCACGGGCGGAGGCGGGTGACAGCAGTTGGCATAGGTGGCGACGGGCAATGGCGGACGACGGCGGGGCGGTGGACGGCAACATTCTACTTCTTTGAACATTTTTTATATATTTTTAAATTTTGATTTTTAATTTTCCTTTCTTTCTTTTACTTATCAAAAATAAAAATAAAAACAAAAAATAAAACTAAAAAAAAAATATAAACTAATAAATTTTACAAGCTAAATAAAATGTAGGGAAAATTGCAAAAAATGACCCGAAGTGCTTTCGTTTTTTCAAATAAGAGCCTCAAGTGGACATTGTTTCAAATAAGGGCTTGAAGTGCTCAAATTGTTTCAAAAAAGGGCCTGGCCGAAGTGCATTTTTTCTTTTATTTTTTTATTTTTCTATTTTTTTTCCATTTCTTTTTTCTTTTCACCTTTTCTTTCCTTTTTTCTTTTTCTTTTTTCTCCCCTCCCCTGGCCATCGCCGGCCTCATGTCGCCCTCGCCTGGGCAGCGTCGGGCTACCCTTGCCCGACGCCGGCCCAGGCGAGACCGGCGTTGGGTGGGCGAGGACGACCCTCGCCGGCATCGGCCTAGGGAAGCCCTCGCCCGCCCAGGCGAGGGGAGGGCTGCCATTAAAATACGATTTGGGACTTGGCCATTAGGGACTACGGGGTGTGGATAGTGACACGGGACGAAGTTTGCCCCTAATTGGTCCAAGTTTAAATTGTTCTACCTGCATGCGAGACTGGACCTGAATCTTTGTCTAGCAAAGTCCAACAAGAAAGTGGATAAATAAATAGAGAAAGAGGAATTGCACGAGCCTCAAACAATTCAAAAGCAACTAATTTCAGTCTTTCTTAAATCCATCGTCGAGCAACGAACTATACAGAACACAACCAGAGTTGACAGCAAACGAGGCTCTAGAGGGCCTCTATGGCCAAAGAGGGAAAAAAAGAAAGTAGAGCGAAAATAGAGCTGTATACGCCACACGAGTCAAGTCTTTATTAAAGCCATCGTCGAGCAACGAATTAACCGGAGATGTCGACGGACATCCTGGCGATACGCTGTCCGGCCCGGAGTCCTCGTCCCTTGGGCACTGTGACAGTGAGTGTATCTCCGCTCATGGTGGCGGTGGAGTGGCTGGCCCTAACGCCGTCGGCAAGAGCCATCTGGATCTTTTTGTTTACCACTTCGCTCCTGTTACATGAGATACAAAGTGACTTCCCATCGATGATCTCAACCTTCAATTGATCCTTCCTCAGTTGTGGAAGCTGCAGGCGGAAGACATAGGCGGTCGCGGTGGTTTCCGTCTGAACCAAGTTATCAGGAGCCAATGGATTGGCAAATGCCAAAACAAAGTCTAGCCTCTTCCTGGTTAGCAACTCCGCCGGATAGAGATACGACATTCTTGAATATAGATTCTGCAGCTTTGTTGAGTATATATGCAGCTACAAACTTTAGGCCTCTGCATTCTTTATGGCGACCTTGCCGTTGACTTTATCTCATTTACACTAATTTAATGGAGGATGGGCATAGGATAGGTTCCAAGAACCAGGCCAACTTCTGACCTCGTCATGTACGCGGTATCTCTGGCATTAGAGGAAAGCTAGCCGAAGTTTAGAACTTTGAAATACGATTAACAAAGTGCTCCGAAATACACTTAAGAATAAAATAGCATGCATACATTGAATATAATTATGACAAGTAATGATAAAGAAATCCATTTAGCCCACGATTAGGGGGGACAAACGAGCTCGGAAGTGAAGGTGCGCGGAAGGAGACGGGGTTTTGATGGCGTGTACACCTCTGATTTATGCAGAGGCCTATGTCTCTGTAGCTGGTTTATATATATATACTCACCAAAGCGTCAGACTCTCTATATTCAAGAACTCCCTCCGTATCCCATTCCCATGGGGTGCTTCGAATGGGCTTCGTTTCTTTGCCATTACCTTTTGTCGGGGGGGGGGGGGGGGGGGGAGGACTGGGGGCCGCATCTCTGCTCACTCAATTTTCAAACTCCATTCGCTGCTGATAACTTGGTTAAGACGGAAACGACTCCGGCCGCCTATGTCTACCGCCTGCAGCTTCCACAACTGACGAAAGACCAATTGAAGGTTGAGATCGTCAACGGGAGGTCCCTTCGTATCTCGTGTGACAGGGACGACGTGTTAGGCCCGATCCAGATGGCTCTTCCAGAGCATGTTAGCGCGAGCAAATCTGCCGCCGCCATGAGTGGAGATACCCTCACCGTCACAGTGCCTAAGCGAGGTTGGTTTCGACTCCCGACCAGACACCGTGCTGGCACAATGTCCGTTCCGATCTCCGGTTGACTCTCTCCAAGTTGTTATTGCCCTGCTTAAAGGACTCTTAGTTCGTCGTTTTATGTAGACAGATCTGTTTTCACTCGACTTTTTTCTTCTTGGTTTGGCCTTAAAGGACTTTTAGAGCCTCTAGAGCCTCGTTTGCTGTGAGATCTGGTTGCCTTCTGTTTGATGGTAAGATATCAATAAGTTCCATCCACACTGGCAGTAACAAGAATGAGGCGTTGCACTCATGAATCTTTAGTTTGCATAAGCAAAATATAACCGAGTACCTAATCTATCCATGACCGATTTGTGGTTGGTAGGGTTTGGGATAGCCCGTGTTGAGCATCACGCTTAGTAATTCATTAGATTTTTCTTGATGGTTACACCGCTAGGAAGGTTGCGTCATGTCCTTGCTTTGTCATAGTACCTACAGAGCAACACTTACTAACAGGCCAGTATGAGCATTTTATGAAGCAAAGGAGAGTTCTTTTGCTTTTGGAAAGTGAATTCTCCCCAACAACAAAAGTTCTTTTGCTTATTTGAACCAAAAATTTGTCCGTGGTAGAGAAGATTGACTGTAATCACCAACAAAGTTTGCCATGTTTGCCATATTTTTTCCGGTTTGGCTCCTGGGGGTGTTCTTTGTTATTAGGCATAATTCCCAGATTTCTACTTCATCAGAAACAAAAACAAGACTAAAAAGCTCAATAGTCTAAAGACTTTTTTTAGTGTTGTTGTTCTGTGCTTGAATCAACATTGACAATTACCAAGAGATTAAATCTCAATTTAGGAAGTGCACATCTAAGATTTGTCACTGTTACATGAGTTCTCCGACAAGTAAGAAAGGAAGAGACTAACCAAATTGTTCTTCTCACTGGTTCGAAACTGAAATTGCTAGTCTACTACATCCTATAAAACCATGAAAACAGAATGTTTCAGTAGGAGAGTGACACAAGGACGCAAAGTGCGCCCGCTCAGGTCGAAGCGGCGGGGAAGTAAGTTTCTACGGACACAAAAACCACGTCTTAATCCGATGGAGGAGGCTGTAAGTCACTTATTTATCCAGTTCGTAGGGAATGTGAGAACAAAGTCATTCATTCAACACTCCTCAGTTCACTCCCCACTGCAACTGCAAGCACATTTACACCTCTTATACAAGAAAGGATGCCATGTCAGGCAGCTCGCAAACCCGCGACATAAGATCATTTATTTCATTTCTCTCCCACATTCGGGATTTCCACGCGCTAGAGATTCAAAAACAAGAAGAAGAGCTAGAAATTCTAAACAAGAAGAGAGCCTCTCATTACTGTTACAGCTTTCCCGCGCAACATCACTCTCTGGTTCTGCCCGTCCAAGTGCACCTTCACTACTCCACCTCTCGGCGATGCCTGCAAGACGTGAAAATGATTAGGGCAGTAGCAAGATGCCATCGAAAATCATTCATTCACATACCATTTCGGGGATTAACCAAGGAACGTGCACATACATGGGCACGAGCATGTGCGAATGAACACAGAGAGAGAGAGAGAGAGAGACAGAGAGATTACAGCATAGGCAACAAAATCATTTTTCCCCAGCTTTTCACTCCAATAAGGTGCCAAAGCACAATGAGCACTGCCACATACAGGATCCTGGAAAACCGATCATTCATTCAGGGGTTTCTGGTAAGAGCATAAAATTGGTTGATAGTACAGTTTTCGACATATAACCAACTAAATGGACAATCGATGAACTACTTATGATCGATAATTCAAGGAACTTTCCAATGTATGAACTTTAATACCTCATTCACCCCGAGTTTCGGGCAAAAGAATCGACTGACACAATCAAATCCCGAGTCTGGGTGAGCCGATCCTGTGATGATAATACCCCTCCCAGGACATCTTTGTATCTCATCAAACTGAGGCTGAAATTCTTCAACTTCTTTCCCTGATGGGAGAACAATCTGCAAAATAAGTAGAAGAAAGTAGGGATGAAAATCAGCTCAATGCCAGCTGCTGCCGTACAAATGCTGGAATCAATAGAAAACAGTGTTTATGGGGAAAGGAAAATGATCAGGTCAAAGTTGAGTAATTACGAAAAGGTCGTCCTTTGCAGTCTTCTTGATTTCAACTATGGATGTGCCATTGAGAACTTTGGAAACAGATGAAATCGGCTCGGCATCCTCCTGAGTGATTGGGACTACAGGAAAATCCAATTCGATCCATATTCCGGGCACACCACCGTCTTGAACCTTCGAAATGTCGGATGACTTCGTTTCTGGAACCCTTTTAGCAGTCAGAATCCCAGATAACGTCATAAACTCGATGGTGTCAGAATCTACCATCCCAGATGTGAAAAGAGTGTGTGCTGCAGCTAGCGTCGCATGACCGCAGAGCTCAACCTGAAAGGTCATATGATCAGATGATATGATCACCAGTTTCCACTTTTCAATAGCACTTCTTCCATACTGAAATGGGGACATACTTTCATTGATCTGATTCATTATCTAAATTGATGTTTACTACCACTATCTAACACCAGGCAGCAAAAACCAGATAGACTAGTCTGGAGAAAATGGATTATCTTGATGACAAATCAAGCATCTCCCAAGTACATCGGAGACTCGGAATCGGACTGCATCAGCATAATTCATAGTCCCACGCAGATAATCCATTTAATTTCATCCGATACCGGGACAATTAGCGAATTGATTAGTAATCCAAAGTAATGAGAAGAAAACAGACAGTGAAGGACGGATAGAAATCAAGTTGTCAACAAAATTCTTCATTGAGCCGTCCATGGTTGATTGTCCGTGGCGGACCTCAGAAGCCACGAATTATCACAAACTAAAAGAATCATAACAAAACCAGGATGTTAACCACGAGAATAACAGAAAATTACCATTTCTGTTGGCTATGATAAAGATTGAAAGTTACCAAAAGTACTCAAGTAAAGTTAGCAATGCACAAAATCGAATATAGTCATGCACTGGGAAGCAGACAAAAGAGCTTTTAGCCATCTATGGCCGCACACTTTCTATATCCTGCACTTGCCGAATTAAAGCAAGCAACGATGGGAACATGGGATCCGAAACTCACTCACCTCCTCAACTGGAGTGAACCACCTGAGCCAAAACCTCGGGCTCGATCTCCGATCAGCCGAGCCGGCGAGTTCCGAGCCTGAGGCCCGGGTCAGGTAACAGGTCTCCGAGATGTTGAACTCCCTGGCGACAGCCCGCAACCACTCTTCCTCCCTCTCTTCTTCCAAGATACACACCGCCGCCGGGTTCCCCTTGAAGGCCGTGTCGGTGAACGCGTCCACCTGCACAAAAACAACGCGAGCCTGTATCATAGTCGAGGCATAAAAGTTCAAGGATGGTTCGCAAGAGATCTCCAGCTCTGGTGGGAGTCTTAAGTATGAGCAAACAAAGAGGCAGGGGAATGAAACAGAGGAGAGTTTATTGATACCACTGAGTACTGCACGAGCTTCTTTTCCATTGAGAGAGAGAGAGAGGAATGGCCAATTGAGAAGAACCAATGAAATCTGGCGATGTATTGGAGAAGATCGCGATAGTCCAGTTCCTTATGGATCGTGCGGGGCAGGTTTGCCCCTGGTACGAGCGGAAATTATTTTTCATCTCTACTATGTCAGTCTGCCCTGTTTTGTATTCCTCGTTCTAAGCATTTTCTATGAACCGAGGAGCGACCAACACAACTACTCCGCAGTAACATAAAGTTGTCACATCGATTACCAAATGTTGGGTTTTTAACTTAACTCATGACTATTTAAATTTACTCAATTATATTAGTCAGTTTCTAAAGCCTGCCAGATATTAGGAAATCTCCGTGCGAGATAGCAAATGCCCAAATATACAAACTGACCAGAAATTCGCTCACGACATGATGGCTCGGACTCATGAGTTGTGAACTTATGAAAGACAATGTGACCCTTTTACCACAATAGGCTAACAATTTCCTTGAATCTACAGACAGATTTGTCTCTAAAATATACATGTTACCAAGGTCCTCCAAAGGATCGCTCTTCAATATCTGATTGGACGTCATCAATTTTGATTGACCGAGACTATATATGGGAAGATCTAGTAGCCGTTGAAGTAGAGTTTGAACCCTTCAAATTCAGTCGCCCATACAACCAAATCTTCAGTTTCCATAAGTAGAGCTCTAAATCTCCAAAATATCTTGTCCATTGAAGGTAATATCCAATCGATGATATTCTCCTAATTTGATTGGAAAATAATCTTGTCAATCAAATCTTACAAACTTTCATAAAAAGTTACTGCCAAACCGGAAATCTGCCAAACGTGGGTCTTTAGAATCTAGTAGTAAGATATTGCAGAATCTAAACGCTATTCAGACGCAGTTTTCTAAAGTAGAAAGACTCTCTGAATCTGAACAGATTAAAACAGTGACTTTGAGCTTCTGTAAAGTCCTTGCTGACGTGTCACATAAGTCTTCACGAGATTAAGTCTTCAGAGGCAACACAATCTTCCATCTGAAGTCTTTAGAGACAATACATTTCTCCATCTGAATACTAGACTTCAACTTTCTTAGAAGCAAATAAGCGACGACTATTCCTTGAGTCTAAACCCCAATTTTGGAACATTATAAGATTTTATTCACATGCTCATTCCTGCAATAAAATTTTATTTGTCTTAACTAGATTCTCTCATAAGAAAGATAGTTTTGTCAGAATCAAAATATTCAGAAGGAAGGTTTTCTCAACACTACCAACCCTAAAGATCGGCAGAGCACTCTAAACATTGGCAGAGAAGATGTTTATCTCAGAAGCATCTGGTGCTCTTTATAACATCATCTGCATTTCGGCTTGTGCATACATAACCTGGTAAAACTCAATCAATATACACATTAGTAGCATTTGATTATTTTTGTTATAATCAAAATAAGATTGGGGATTTTTTAACAATCACCATATTGGTGATATTTTCAACGAGAGAGAACGAGAGAGAGAGAGAGTGAGTGAGTGAGTGAGTGAGTGAGTGAGTGAGAGTGAGCAGATTTTGAAGTGGGATGGGACAGAGAGAGAGGTTGGGCGCAGAGAGCAAGTGTCGGGAAGATGCAGTGAGAGAGAGAAACAGGGGTAAGAGATCACGGCGTCTTCACGGAGACGGAGAGAAGAGGCTTTTGAAATTTACTGACAATGGGACCTGCGAAAGACACGTGTCAATTTTTGTATGGGCTGTCTCAGAGATGACGTGACACTCCAATCTTACCTAATATTTTCTCCTCTCGCCCCACCATCTTCCTCAGCTCCCTGTTTGTCCACGTCGCCCTCCCCAGGTCGTTCGATGTGAACCCAAGGCACATGTCTCGCTCCAGATTACTCCTCCTCTCGTTGTCCGTTCATTCTAGGGCCTCCCTGTCCGCTCATGTGTCAATCAGGCACATGGACGGCCTGCCTAAAGGCTGCAACATTATGAAACCTACGCTTAAGTGCCACATCGAAAATCAAAATCATCATTCCATCTTTCTTTCTTTTTAATTAAAAAAGTCCCTCAACTTTTTAGAAAATGCATGCGTATACTCTTTCCTTTCCGTTATACTTTATTTCTTACTGATCGATTTGTACTGACAAGAATTGTAGAATTACTTTTGGAAAATGATTAAAAGTAAAGGGGCAGGATAGGCTGCTTCTTCGCTTGTGAATCTTCATTGTCTCATCCTAGGAGACAACTGGACTTTCTTCTCCTGTAGAAATCTCACACGTCAAATGGCATTGGACGACGAGAAGAAATTTGTCCCATCTGATGGCACCCTGTACGAGCCGCAGGTGGCATTCCACAAGTGAAAAAAGAGAAGGAAAATGATTAATGGTGCTGTCGAGAGTTGATCGTAGCTTTCACGATCATGCTGCCCTTTTACGGTCAAGGGTTGACCGTCATTCTCCAATCTCCATGTAATTGACAGCTGCTGCTCGGACAGCGTGCCATCAGCTGGGACAAATTTGTCTTAAAGAGGCCTAAGCCTTGTAGCTGCTGATATATACACACTCACCAAAGCGTCAGACTCTCTTATATTCAACAACTCCGTCCCATGGGGTTCTCCGAATGGGCATCGATTCTTCGCGATTACCTTTTTGTTGTGCCTCCTAGTCTTGGGGTGGATTGAAGGGCCTCCCTACTGCGCATTCAATTTTCCAACTCCATTCGCTGCTGATAATTTGGTTGAGAGGGAAACGACTGCGACCGCCTAAGTCTACCGCCTGCAGCTTCCACAACTGACGAAAGACCAATTGAAGGTTGAGATCATTAAAGGGAGGTCGCTTCGTATCTCGTGCGACAGGGACGACGTGTTAAGCCCGATCCGGATGGCTCTTCCGGAGGATGTTAGCGGGAGCAAATCTACCGCCGCCATGAGTGGAGATGCACTCACCGTCACAGTGCCTAAGCGAGGATGGTTTCGACTCTGGACCGGACAGCGTACTGGCACAATGTCCGTTCCGATCTCCGGTTGACTCTCTCCAAGTTGTTATTGCCCTGCTTAAGGGACTCTTAGTTCTATGTAGACAGCTCTGTTTTCACTCGAACTTTTTTGTTCTTCTTTTGGCCATAAAGGCCTTTTAGGGCCTGTAGAGCCTCGTTTGCTGTCAGATCTGGTTGCGTTCTGTTTGATGGTGAGATATCAGTAAGTTCCATCTACACTGGCAATAACAAGAAAGAGTCAGCTGAATTTATGAATCTTTAGTTTGCAGAAGTAAAATATACTCTCATATTTTAGTTGAGTGTCTAATCAATTCATGATTGATTTGTAGTTGATGTGGGTTTGGGACAGCCCATGCTGAGCATCACGGTTAGTAATTCATTAGCTTTTTCTTGGTGGTAGACCGCCGGGAAGGTTGCGTCATGTCCTTTCTTAATCATAGTACCTACGGATCAATACTTTCTAACAGACCAGCATGAGCATTTTATGAAGCAAAGGAGAGTTCTTTTGCTTTTGGAAAGTGATTTCTACTTCATCAGAAACAAAAACAAAATTAAAAACTCAATAGTCTTAAGACTTTTTTATTGTATAATGAACTTCTTGTTCAGTCCTTGAATCAACATTGACAATTACCAAGAGGTTCATCTAAATTTAGCAAGGGCACATTTAAAATTTGTCAGTGTTACATGAGTTCTCCCACAAGCAAGAAAGGGCTTTTTTTTCAAAAATATGATAAAAAAAATTACCGATTTAAGTATTTTTTTAGAGGCGCATATGACCTTGTGCGCCTCCACAAAGATCTTATTTTTATTTTTTTTTACTTTCTTTTTCTTTTTGTAGCTGCACATTTTATATTTTTTGTTTCACTTTTTTTTCTTTTTATATTTATAATAACGTTTATTTATAACGTTTATATTTATACAACTTTATAAATATAACGTTTTTTTCTTTTTAAACCTTCTTTTTATAACGTAATTATTAATAATTAATTTAATATTTATTAAGACATATAATTAATAAATAATTTAATATTTATGTAATTAATTTTTTTAGTATGTGAATAATTAATAGATATAGATAAAATAATAGATAAAATTGCTAAAAAAATTAAAAAAAATGCATAAAATAAATTGGTAAAATACATAAAGATGAAATATCCAGATTAAAAGAAAGTGCAATAGTAGATAACAATTCATGAACTGAAAAAAAAAATTTCGATAAATAAACAGTGTAATAATAGATAACAATCCACAACCCAAAAGTATCACTGATGATGATGTCGTCCTCCTACGCGACCTCTTGTTTCGCAATCGGGTTGTCTCCGTCGTTTCGACAAGTCTAGTGTTGTATCGAGCACGAGGACGAGATTCCGGATGAGTAGGAAGTGTAAATGACGAGGGCATATCCGTGATGGGAAGCGTGACTGTGACGTGGGTACATCATCAAAATGGGAAAATAGTCCATGCTGAGACGGTACATATCCTACTGTAGAAGGACCTGGGTAAAAAGGAGAGAAATCAGATGATATATCATGTTAATAGAAACTCTGAGAATCATCAAACGCTTTTTGAGTAGAGAAAATATTTTGAGCGGGAGTCTGGGACTGCCGATTGTCATGGAAGGCAAAAGTGGATCCCTCGTAAAATTGACAGGCAAACTGGCTGAACCCTAGAGTGAAATCTGTCGTGCTACTGGGGACTGTAAACTGTAACTGTGTATGATCGGCCACGGGGTAAGGGACATCATCATCAGCTAGATGAGTTCGAGTGGTCCTCTAGGTCGACTAAACGGTCTCAGGTGGATCATCCTCGTGCGGCCCAATGGATGCTGCTGTAGGTGCTGGTTGGGGTGGTGGCGTCGTTGTAATCCGCATCTCCTCATCGTACGCGAATAACATTGCCCTAATTATCCTCGCTGTAGCCTGAGTGTTCTCGCGAGATGTAACAGAACTTAATTGTAGGATTTGTTCCATGTCATCACCTTGTTCATGAAATGAAAGTCAACAGAAGTTTTCAAATGCCAATAATTTATGTTACTAAAAAAATAATTAATTAATGAAGTAAATTAAAAATGTTTCACGAACCGCTGCACCCATTGCGCCTCCCTTGTAAGAAATCCAGCTCCATGTGTGTCTATGGTACCACTCCATATATTCTAAATGATAGTGAAGTGGCTCCGTTGCAGGAACACCAGGGACAATGTAGTTATGTCGATCGTCCCATATATCAATCCATCGTTTGTGGAAATCGACTCAATTCTTTCCAGATTGCTTTAAATCAGTATCATGAAAGGCTTTTGGATCATGGGGAGGAATAGGTATTGGCTGTTGCATACCAAACTGTGGAAGTACTCGATCTGGATAATGCCACTCAACAATGTGAAAATAGATGAGTGGGACACGAGCTCTCCAAATGTGTTGTCCTTGCAAGCAATAAGCTAGTAGAGTTTAGAGAATGAGATCGGTGTAGGGCTCCCAGGTAATTTGTTATCGTATTAAAACACATCAAATTAAACGAACAAATTACAAAAAGAATTAATTTACAAACTAACATACATTGAACTCGTTGGTTGCTATCATTACTTACATCTGCGGATGCCATTCTATCAAATTGGTAGCGCAGATGTGGCAGAGTATGTGTGGGGCCTCTATTATCTGCCGGGCTTGACTCCAGCTACATAAATAAAAAACAAGAACAGTTAAATATATTATAGGCACTAAAAAAAATTTATGACCCAAGATTTGAAAAAGCAATGAATCACATATCGACTACTAAGAGGTGCATTTGTAAATGGTTACGGTTTCTGATGGATTGGGAGACACAATTGAAGTGATCCCACGCCCAAATCTACAATACATGTAGGGCACCACTGATTTGGTGCGCTGATGGATCGGTCGCATTACATAGCTCCATATACAACCACACAAGTGCTGCTGAACCCCAACTATATCTAGTAGGATGCTTGAGGTCCTACAGTAGTGAAAAAAAAATCAAACTAACTCTAGCACCTGATTTGTCTGAAAAGATACATCCTCCAAGCAACCGTTGTTGTATGGTAACCTCATTGGCATCGAGAGGAATTACATCAAAACGTTCTCTCAACCAGGTTAATAGGACCATGGAATCACGCAACTGGGCTGGACGATGACCAAGTAGATCCCAACAAAGAGCGCCCCAATCCGTAGTAGTGGAGCCAGTAACTGTATCTCCTTCAATGGGAAGTCTTGTAAGAATCGTGATATCCTGCAGTGTGATCGTGCACTCACCTTTCGGCATATGGAAGGTGTGAGTCTTGGGTCTCCACCTCTCGACCAAAGCTGTAATCAAATGCCAATCAAGTACCCAAAATCCCATTGAATAAACTCCATAAAATCCCAAAGCTCTAAGATATGGTATTATCCGACTATTAAGTTCAAGTATCTGTAGCGTCGATCCACCTCGCCACTACACAGTCGCAAAAGATCTAGACGACATTCTGCTAAATAAAGAAATTACAAATTATTTTTTCATCTCAAAATTGATAAATATTTCTTTCCTAGAAAACTAACAAATTAAAAAATAATACCATCAAAATCAAACATATTCGCAACAAAATCTAAAAACAAAAATAAACAATACTAACATGTACACCCATTACAATAACAAAATTTAAAAGATATTAATCATCTTAACATTAAAAAAAATTTAAACATATTAATAGCAACCTATAAATAACATAAAAACACAAAAAAATTATATTTTGTTGATAACAACCTATAAATAATTTAAACATTACCAAAAAATTAACAAAAAATAAATGAATGCACCTTAATTAATCAACTCTCTAATTCGGTCTCAGTTGATTATTCCGATCATAGTTAATTAATCTAACTGTAATTAGTTAACCCGATAATAATTCATTAACCCGACTACAATCATTCAATTCATCTCAATTAATTTACCCGACTATAGTTAATTAAACTAATTATAATTAATTAGTCCAACCATAATTAATTAAAGTCTATTTTAATTAATTGATCCAGCTTTAACTAGCTAATTCATCTTAATTAATTAATCCGACTCCGGTTAATTAGCATATCAATATTCAGTTAACTAGACTTCAGGTAATTAAACTGACCACGATTAATTAAAGTAACTACAGTTAACTAAAAGTAACTACGGTTAACGAAAAGTAACTACAGTTATCCAAAAGTAACTACGGTTACTTTAACTAACCATTGTTGACTTAAACTAACCACAATTAACTAACTTAACCATAGTCACTAATCTAACCCGACCACGGTTAACTAAACTAAACCTTCATTAAACTAATCTAACACGTGATTAACACTAATTAAACTAACCATAAGTGTAATTAACGACCTAATCAGAGATTAGAGGTTAACTTACAAACTAACGACGGTCGGCGATAGCGACGACACGCGGCGACAACAACACTCGGTGACGACGACGACGACACGGCGGCAACTCACGGGCGCTGCAGCGACATGGGGCTCGCGGGCTTGCGGCGCAGTGGGGTACTTGGGCGGTGGGTCGGCGGATGGTGGCATGGCTGGGGGTTGCGAGTCCACGGATCTCGGGTCGGCATGGCCCACGGGCGGAAGGACCCCGAGTGATTCGCGGCTGGGTGGCGACGACGAGGATGGACGGCAGGTCGGCGGTTGGCTCGGGCGGTCGAACGTTGGGGCGACACGGCACAGCGGTGGGGCGACACGGCACAGCGGTGGAGCGGCGGCAAGAGCTTGGGCGGCTACGGAGGTTGGCCGGCCAAATGCGAGGGGGGGGGGGGGAGAAGGGAGAGGAAGGAAAGAGATTTAAAGAAAGAGAGAGAGAGAGGGGGGAGGGTCTGTGCGCCTCTAGTGGAGGGGTACATGCCTTAAATGTGTAAATTTTTTTTTTAAAAACACTTAAATTCGTATTTTTTTTTTACCATAATTTTGGAAAAAGCCCAGCAAGAAAGGAAAAGACTAACCAAAGTGTTCTTCTCACTGGTTCGAAACTGAAATTGCTAGTCTACTACATCTTATAAAACCATGACAACAGAATGTTTAGGAGCGCCAAACAAGGACGCAAAGTGCGCCCGCTAAAGTCGAAGTGGTGGGAAGAACGTTTCTTATGGACATGCCGATAAAAGCTAATGTCAATCATTCTATTAAAACATGCACATTCTTCTGCAAACCCAGTTCGTAGGGAATGTGCGAACAATGTCCTTCATTCAACACCCTTCAGTTCACTCCCCACTGCAAGCAAATTTACACCTCTTATACAAGAACGGATGCCATGTCAGGCAGCTCACGTTATTCCGATTGGTACCATGGAACCCACAACATAAGATCATTCATTTTATTTCTCTCCCACATTCGGGATTTTCACGCGCTAGACATTCAAAAACAAGAAGAAGAGCTAGAAATTCAAACAAGAAGAGAGCCCCTCATTACAGTTACAGCGTTGCCGCGCAACATCACTCTCTGGCTTCGCTCGTCCAAGTGCACCTTCACTACTCCACCTCTTGGAGACGCCTGTGAGACGTGAAATATAATCAGGGCAGTAGTAAGATGCCGTCGAAAATTATTCATTTACGTACCATTTCGGGGATTAACCAAGGAACGCGCGCATACACAAGTGCACATACATGGGCACGAGCATGTGCGAATGAACAGAGAGAGAGAGAGAGAGAGAGAGAGAGAGAGATTACAGCATAGGCAACAAAATCATTCTTCCCCAGCTTTTTACTCCAATAAGGTGCCAAAGCACAATGTGCACTGCCACATACAGGATCCTGGAAAACAGATCATTCATTCAGGGGTTTGTGGTAAGAGCATAAAATTGGTTGATAGTACAGTTTTTGACATGTAACCAACTAACCAGACAATCGATGAACTAATTATGATTGATAATTCAAGGAACTTTCCAATGTATGAACTTTAATACCTCATTCAACCCGAGTTTCGGGTAAAAGGATCGACTGACCCAATCAAATCCCGAGTCTGGGTGAGCCGATCCTGTGATGGTAATACCCGTCCCAGGACATCTTTGTATCTCATCAAACTGAGGCTGAAACTCTTCAACTTCTTTCCCTGATGGGAGAACAATCTGCAAAATAAGCAGAAGAAAGTAGGGATGAAAAAAATTAAATACTCTCTCTCCCTAATGAAAATCAGCTCACTGCCAGCTGCTGCTGTACAAATCCAGGAATCAATAGAAAATAGTGTTTATGGGGAAAGGAAAATGATCAGGTCAAAGTGAGTAATTACGAAAAGGTCGTCCATTGCCGTCTTCTTGATTTCGACAATGGAAGTGCCATTGAGAACTTTGGAGACAGATGAAATCGGCTTGGCATCATCTTGAGTGATTGGGACTACAGGAAAATCCAATTCGATCCATATTCCGGGCACACCACCGTCTTGAACCTTCGAAATGTCGGATGACTTCGTTTCTGGAACCCTTTTAGCAGTGAGAATCCCAGATAACGTCATAAACTCGATGGTGTCAGAATCTACCATCCCAGATGTGAAAAGAGTGTGTGCTGCAGCTAGCGTCGCATGACCACAGAGCTCAACCTGAAAGGTAAATGTCTATGATCAGATAATATGATCACCAGTTTCCACTTTCCGGTAGCATTTCTTCCATACTGAAATGGGACATACTTGCATCGATCTGATTCATTATCTAAACTGATGTTTACTGCCAGTATCTAACACCAGGCATCAGAGCAAAAACCAGATAGATTAGTCCGGCGAAAATGGATTATCTTGATGACAAATCAAGCATCTCTCAAGTACATCAAAGACTCGGAATCGGACTGCATCAACATAATTCATAGTCCCACGCAGATAATCCATTTATTTTCATCCGATGCCGGGACAATTAGCGAATTAATTAGTAATCCCAAGTAATGAGAAGAAAACAGACAGTGAAGGACGGATAGAAATCAAGTTGTCAACAAAATTCTTCATCGAGCCGTCCATGGTTGATTGTCTGCGGCGGAACTCAGAAGCCACGAATTATCACAAACTAAAACAATCATAACAAAACAAGGATGTTAACCACGAGAATAACAGAAAATTGCCGTTTTTGTTGGCTATGATAAAGATTGAAAGTTATCCAAAAGTACTCAAGTAAAGTTAGCAATGCACAAAATCGAATATAGTCATGCACTGGGAAGCAGACAAAAGAGCTTTTAGCCATCTATGGCCGCACACTTTCTATATCCTGCACTTGCCGAATTAAAGCAAGCAACGATGGGAACATGAGATCCGAAACTCACTCACCTCCTCAACTGGAGTGAACCACCTGAGCCGAAACCTCGGGTTCGATCTCCCGTCGGCCGAGCCGGCGAGCTCCGAGCCCGATGCCAAGGACAGGTAACAGGTCTCCGAGACGTTGAACTCCCTGGCGACCGCCTGCAACCACTCTTCCTCCCTCTCTTCTTCCAAGATGCACACCGCCGCCGGGTTCCCCTTGAAGGCCGTATCGGTGAACGTGTCCACCTGCACAAAAGCAACACCACACACGACCCGGTATCACAGTCGATGCATAAAAGTTCAAGGAAGGTTCGCAAGAGATCTCCAGCTCTGGTGGGAGTATAAGTATGAGCAAACAGAGTGGCAGGAGAATGAAACAGAGGAGAGTTCATCGATACCACTGAGTACTGCACGAGCTTCTTTTCCATTGAGAGAGAGAGAGAGAGAGAGAGAGAGAGAGATGGGAATGGCGAATTGAGAAGGAGCAATGAAACTGGCGATGTATTGGAGAAGAGCGCGATGGTCCAAGCAAGGGCATGAAGTGCACAAATTGTGAAAGTAAGGAGATGAAGTGCACAAATCGTTCAAATAAGGTGGCCGAAGGGTATTTTGGTCTTTTAATTTTTTGTATTTTTTCTGTTTTTTTTGTCCATCTTCTTTTCCCCTCCCCCTCCGGCCACCGCAGGCCTTAGGCACGGGCGACCCTCACCTTGACCGGCGCCGGGCGGCCCTCGCGCTAGCTTCTCAAATCCAACTTGGTCTCCATCTCCTTTTTCTCTTTACTTTATCTGATCTTTCCAAAGATTTCTTGATGGAAACCTCATAGAACAGAAGCAGAAAAAAAGAGTGGCGCGAGTGAAAGGCCGGAGGTTGCGTGGGAAGGGGAAACTTCGCAGCCCCATCTGCGTGGATTTTGTGTCATTAAACGATGCCGGAGACATCGATGGATCGGTTAATTAAAATAATCCTTTTTGATCTGCAGGTTTTCCTAAAGCCTGCAAAATCTGCTCTGAATCGGTTCTTCAGCTTCGGCAGAAATTAATGCCGAGGAAGAGAGGAGGGTCTCGGCAACTTCACCTCCGGTGATAACTCGCGGGTCTTGGCTAATTAGATGAAGATCCGAGTGAAAAATATTAAAAAATTCAGAGAATAAAATTATGAAAAAGAAATAGGAAATTTCCTCCGCTTAGCGTCTTCCAGATCGTGAATCACGAAGAAACACAAGAAAAAACATCAATCAACCCTCTGCCTACCTCTCGCCTAGGCGAGGGCTACCCTCGACTGACGCCGGCGAGGAACGGTAGGCCAAGCGTTAGGCAAGGGTTGCTCTCGCCTTGCGAGGGTCGCCCGCGCCCGACCAGGCGCCGCCCAAGTGAGGGCGACCCTCATCCGACGCCGGCCCGTGCGAGGGGCGCCCGATGCTTGTCAAGGCGAGGCCCACCCGAGCTTGAGGCCGGCGATGGCTGGAGCGAGGAGGGGAAAAGACCTGCCGGAGGTGGAGGGGAACAGAAGAAGGAAAAAAAAAAACGAAAAGAAAAGGTAAAGGGAAAAATAGAAAAAAAAAAAAAGAAAAGGAAAAAATGCAAAAAAGTAAAACACTAAAATGCCTTTCGACTAAGCCCTTTTTTGAAACGATTTGTGCACTTCAAGCGCTTATTTGAAACGAGATACACTTTAAACAATTATTTAAAAAAATAAAGACACTTCAGACCTTTATTTGAAATTTTCTCGTCCAGTTCATTATGATCATATGGGGCAGGTTTGCCCGTGACAAGCACGTAAATTATTTTAATCTCTACTTTGTCAATATGCCCCGTTTTGTATTCCTCGTTCTAAGCATTATCTATGGACCGAGGAGCGACCAACACAACTACTCTGCTGTACCATAAAGATGTCACATCGGTTACCAAATGTTCTGCCTAACTCATGACTATTTAATTCACTCATAATTATGTCAGCCAAATACTACAGCCTCATCAGCATGCTAGAAATCAGGAAATCTCTATATGAGATAGCAAATGCCTAAATATACAAACGGATCAAAAATTCACTCGCGACATGGCTCGAACTTATGAGTTGTGAACTTATGAAAGACAACGTGACCCTTTTACCGCAATAGGCTAACAATTTCCTTGAATCTACAAAATAGATTGGAGGCAACCTTTTCAGCGATGCTTGTGTTTTCGCACTTCTACATATTTACTGACTTGTTCTTTTTTAGTAGGACTAAGCATACACAGGAAAAACAAATGTCATAACGTACTAAATTAAAATGCTCTGATTTCAAACTTCTGGTCTTTTTGCAATCCCTGTCGATTCGTTCTTTAATCAGCCGAAACTATATGTCCCTTTACTTTCAATCAAATTACTTCTCTAGCTACATATCTATATGTTTTCCCTTGACATCAACCGTTGCTAGTGTATTTTGGGATCGTGTGCTGTGGATGGAGCAGCTATATAGTTTAGCCATCTATCGATCCCATAATCGGTGTTCTTGTTCCTTTCTCGGCACCGGAAAGCTGTCAATTATGGTTCGTCAGTTGATGTTGCCCTACACGCGGTCGTAGTAAATGATCTTTTAGCCAACAAAAGCATGGTCATGGATCAGGAGCTTTCTTAGATGTCTCTGATGTAATTCGAGCAGCCTAATGCAAGGTCGACAGGAAACCCACATAAGGAAATGGTTCTTCATATCAAATGAATGGTGTCTCGGCGGGATCACGTGATCATCATCTCTTCTGTGGATGAGAGTTGGTATAGAGCTTGAAGGGAACCAATCCCAATACATACGCAGCGGAATTACACGGAATTAACAAGCCCAGATACTTACTTGAGTCACTGATCGGATAAGTACATCACAGAACGGACATACCTCGTATTTTCACAGATTAGATGTTACCGTTGCAGTCCATCGAGAGATTGTTCGTCCAATCACCCGTTTGACGATCGGGACAGTTCATCGTCGTTTTTTCTGTCAATATTCTTCTTTCTGAAGAAGATGTGTTTCTCGTTGGAATGAGAGATTGTTGTTAACGTAGAGAAGAAAACGTGATCTTATATCATGTTCAAGTTTAAATTGCCTTTGGCAGTTATTCCTTTGGTCAAGGGGTGGGATACCCTACATGGGCGGACCATGTTACTCCCATACACCCTCTTTTTCCAACATCTCCCACTCGCCCATGAAGGGCTATCCATAACTCTCATTTGCCCACGAAGGGTCAACAACTCTCACTTGCCCACCAAGGGTTAAACATAACTTTCTCTCTTTACTGCAAAGTTCATATCAACAAATAATCCGTGCGACCAGCATACTACGAGAGCTCGTTGCCATACATCTGTTAGGAGTATATAGCAGTTCAAAATGGGCATATTAACTCAGAGTAGATCCAGTATGCAGTACCCTAGATCAATCAGTCACATTTACATCATATCTCTCTTGATCTCTTTAAGCATTTCATATGCATTGTATTCACAATCATGAATAAACTCAAATAATCATAATTGGTCGACCTGTGAATACAAAGATAGAATGTGACATCAAAACAAATTGATCTTCCTCTTCCCTTAAACCTCTCAATTTCAGTTCAGCTCGCTTTTCTAGAAATGTCCCATTAGATCGAATCAATCTCATGACCATTGGCAACACTCTAAGATAGCAAACACTGAATAGAAATCTTGAGAATAAGTAAGAGTCGTGAGGGGACAAATTTGAGGAATTTTTACCCTCAAGAGTCTTACACGGCTTGAAAGTTGAGATCAAAACTTCCGCCAACTCTTATTGGTCGTCTCATGCATACGTAGTATGAAATACGTATTACGGTATTCTCTCCTTTCCCATGGAGCGTATGTCTTGTCACTTAATATCGTACAGATGATAGTTCAGACATACCCAATGTCTAACTTGAGTTCACAAAGCTACTCTTTTGAAAGAATCCATCAGAACTCACATCTGGCATTAAGACAGATAAAGCGAAATATGTGGGCTATTTCACTTTCGGACATAATAAATAATATGTCCTCATCTTAACACTTTGTTAAGGCGACATCTATACTTTAAGCTCGAGCTCTCAATTATCACCTAGATAATGAGCTTAAAATTGTCTCATCTCTATTTATCACATAGTAAATAAATGCGATTACCCGTGTGAGTGGGCTAATCTCTTATCTGTCCGACATACCTTCTCAACATAATGCACTAAGCATTAATATGCATAAATATCGAACAAACTCAAGCATTAATAATAATGGAACATACCATTAACTATGAACTTTGGGAAAAATAAATATCTAGTACTTCAACTTCTACGCAATACTAAAGATTTCAATATATGGAATTAATCCCTTTGTCAACACATGACCAAGGAAAAACATCTCTAGGAATTGACTTCGTTATGAGATCTGCTATCATTCTATGCGTAGATACGTACTGTACGTTCACATCTTTTCGTACAACCATGTCTTTCACAAAATCATACTTCGTGTTTATATGTTTCGTCTTGCAGTGGATCCTTAGTGTAAGCTCTTGCTGTTTGGCTATCACAATTAACCAATAATTGAACCTACAGCATCCTTAGCAACACCTCATTGATTCAAACATCTCTTAAGACAAACACCCTCTCGTACTACTGTTGATAATGCCACAAATTCGGCTTTGATTGTGGATAAGGCTATACATGTTTGCTTCTTACTACTCCATGATATGGCGCCATTGTTAAGTAAGAATGCAAATCTATAGGTAGAATTTCTCTCATCTAAACCTCCTCCTCAGTCAACATCAATAGAGCCTTCAAGGCGCAGATCTCTACCTTGATTACTCAACGAATAATTAGCAGTACCATTCAGATACCTCAGGATTTTATTAACGGCAGTCCAAAGTGCTTGACCTGGATTGGATTAGTATCTACTCACCATTCCAACTACATAACAAATATCAGGTCTTGTACACACCATAGTATACATTAAGTTTCCAACAGCACTAGCATATGAAACACCTTCCATTCATTCCTTTTCTTGTGGAGTCTCAGGACACATTCTACGGCTCAATCCTTCACTTCTCGCAATAGGAGTATCTTTGGGTTTACAGTCTTGCATACGAAATCATTCAAGAACTTTATCAATATAAGTCTCTTGTGAAAGAGATCATAATCTCTTTGAATAATATCTTGAAATCTGAACTCCAAGAATATATGCAGATTTACCCATATCTTTTATCTCAAAATTGGAACATAACCAATTCTTGATTGTATTAACAAACTCCATATTACTCCCTGCAATTAGTATATCATCAACATATAATGATAAAATCACAAATTGATCTATGGATCTTTTGATATATACGTAATGATCTTCATCAATCATTACAAAATCATATGCCACTATGGCATTACGAAAAAGTATATACCATTGTCTCGAAGACTGCTTAAGGCCATATATCGATCTCAAAAGTCGACATACTTTTTGTTCTTGGCCTTCTATAACAAACCTAGCAGGTTGTTCCATATGAATTTCTTCTTTTAATTCTCTATTGAGAACTGTAGTCTTTACATCCATTTGATGTAATTCAAGATCCATGCTAATTACTATTGCTAGAACAAGGCGAATTGAGGTAAATCTCACCACAGGAGAAAACCTCTTCATAATCAATCCTTCATGTTGAATATACCCTTTCACCACAAGGCGAGTCTTATATCTCTCAATCGAGCCATCAGCTTTACGCTTTACTTTGAGAACCCACTTGTTCCCGATGGCTTTGCATCCGTTTAGAAGATCAACTAGTTCTCAAACTCGGTTTGATCTCATTGACTCAATCTCTTTTTCCATTGCTTGTATCCAATTTTTCTTATCGAGGCAAGTCGGAGCCTCATTTACATTCCTTGGCTCATTCTCTTCTTATGGAGCGACCATGAAAGCTTTACCTTCAATGTCTAAACGTCGACAAGTCGACGGAGAACGATTTTGCGACTTGTTCGCCAAATTTGAGATTATACATTTAGTACGCCAATCTCCATTACGCTCCCACTCGGATTAGATAACGACTACATCTTCACATCAAGTGATTGCAATTGAGACTGATTCGAAACAAATTCCCCACTTCTCACATTGCTCCCACTTGGATGATATGCCTCAATAAAATCATTATTACTATCCAAGATTTTAAACAGAGAATAGTCTTCACCTATCTTGCCCTTTTTCTAAAATTCATTCACTAAGAATGTGACATCTCGTGATTCAAATTCAGTTACACTGTCTACTTTCTTGCTCACCTATAAACACATACCCTTTCGAGTGCTCTCAGTATCTCATGAAGATACTCAGTTTTGCCTCTATGGCCCAATTTCCCATACTTGTGGGAAGACTCGTGTGTATAAGTAGCACATTCTCAAGGTCTAAGAAAACTCAAATCTTATTTTCGACCCGTCCACAACTCATATGGAGTGAAGGTAACTGATTTAGAAGGCATACGGTTAAATATCTAGACGGCATTCAACAAATCTTCACCCCAAAAGGTGATATGCAAATTAGCCTGTGTCATCATAGACTTAATCATTTTCATTGAGACATGTTTCTTCTCTCTACAATTCCATTCTGTTGAGAAATCGCTGGAATAGTCAACTATTTTTTTTATTCCCTTTTCATCACATAAACATCTGAACTGATCAGATAGATTTTCTCGACCTCGATCGGATTTTAATTTTAATTTTTTTAAAATTGATTTTCTAAAACCTCAAAAATTTCTCAAAGCAACTCATGCTTTAGATTTATGAGAAATCAAAAATAACATGTCCGAATCGAGTGTAATCATCTATAAATGTGATGAAATAAACAGCCTCATGCCTTGCTCTCACATTCATTGAACCACATATGTCTTAATGGATCAACTGTAAAGGAAACTCAGCTCTTGTTCCTTTTCCAAATGGTTTCCTCGTTGTTTTTCCAGCCTGGCAATGCTCGCAAATAGGCAAATTGACTTTTTCAATATTGCCACATAAGCCCTCTTTGGCTTATCTAAACATTCATTATTGGCCAATATGACCTAGCTTAGCATGCCATATATTCACATCATTATAGAAGATGTAAATAGGGAATAACTAACATTCACATTATTGTACTCAACAATCAACATAATGAAACCATCCAGAACCATATTTACTTGTTCCCAACGACAAGTTATCACTATCGTTATGAAAATTCAAACTGAAATCAAGTTTAACCAAAACTAACACGGAAACTTAATTCCGTCGAGTTTTTGGAGCATATAACACATTATGTAGGAATAGGGTGTGACCACCACGCATATTCAATTGGCAAGTGCCAATTCCTTTGACTTCCACTCAGGAATTGTTTCTTACATATATCTACTATGCTCCATGTGAAATTTTGTCAAAATTCCACGAAGGCATCTATGTCCTTTACTACATGGTCTGTGGCTCCTGAGTCTACAGTCCACAAAGGATGATGTTCAGTTACAAAAACTGAATTGGAGACATAAGTAACACTCTAAAGTGTACAAAGGGTTTCTAACTTCTTTGACTCACCACAGTGGCGAGCAAAGTGACCCTTTTTGCCACAAATAAAACACTTCACTTACGAAATGTCATTCTTGAAAGGACACTCTCCTTTCCCATGTCGGTTAAACTTCAGTTTCTTTCTTGAAGAATCTGTTCCCTTGCCCTTCCACTTCTTGAACCCACCTTGACGCTTACGCTTGGAGTCCGAAGCCCCATGTGAGCTAGAACCAACATAACAAATATCAGTTATTGGTTTAGCCTCTAGAAGGCAATCCACCTCTGGTTCAAGACGGCACAAAGCATCCTCAAAAGTCTTTACTTTTCATTATGGATTAAGTGGATTTTTGATATACACATAGCTATGAGGCAAAGACTGGATTACTGCTTGCATTTACTGCTCCTTAGTCAAAATGTGGCCTGCATCTTATAATTCACTTATCATGTTTGACATACTTATCACAATGTTGTTTTATATTCTGCCCATGTGGCATCATATAAGTGTCAAATCTTATAGTGATCTATCTCAACTTGGTGACCAATGTCTAACCAAACTTAGTTTTTAATGCTTCCCACTTGACTTTGGCATTTTCATAAATGCCTGAACTCATGCATAAAACGATTTTCCATGCTACTCAGCAACATAATGCGAGCAATAGAGTTCATCTTTTTCCATGCAGCAAATGCCTCTTTATACTTTCTATGCTGTGCAGTATTTCCATATTCAGATTCTTCCATAACTAGGTTAAGAGCTTCTAGTGCTTTTTACTCTTCTAGCACAAACTGGATTTTCATATGCCAGTTTTCATAATTTTCGCCGTTCAAATTCTCTCCTTTGTCAAGCTCAGTTTCGATATTCTAAGAAGCTATGGCTATTGTATCTAAACACGAAGTTCTATAGACATGCATTTACGAACTATTAATGCTGAACATTTATGCATCTATTTTACACTAACTAATTACATTAATGAATAATTTCACATAAGGTCTCAGATTCGAAAGTTCACTACGTTCCCAATCATCGTCTAAGAATCCTCATTTGAAATTACCATTAATATAATCATTTATGTAAAATTGAGTTCACTAAAGTTACTAAAACTTTCTAGAACTCCCCACTCAAATAAAGATCATAAATCATTCAATGATCCCTATATCTTGTAATCATAACATGGCATGGCATGATTTGAACTAATACACAAATAATTCACGTATCAAATCATACTCTGATTTCATAATACAAGATATAAAAGCAAGTACTCTAAACTTTATACATGCTATTAGCAATCATGCTCTACACAATTTGCATGCAATTATGAACACATAAGCTATCCTTTATATTTACAAAAAATATAGAAGAACAAAAAATACTCGAAAAACGCCCCAAAATATGTGTATCATGGGTTTCATACGAATTTTCATAATTTTAAATACATCAAACCTATCCAAATAATCAATCAAATTGAAGATAATTTCGATACGAACACAACGGTATCTCGCACGCCCCAAACGGAGCTTGGACGCGCCTCCACGCTCCGGTCAAAGCTCCGGCGCGTTTGGTCAACGGAGGCCAAAAAGCAATTTTTTTTAATCGAGGACCAAATCGAAATTTTGGACAATTTTGGGGACCAAATTGCAATTTTCCAAAAATTGAGGGACCAATATGCAATTTCCCGAAAGTTTGAGGATCAAATTGCAATTTTTAGAAAGATCAGGGACCAAAATGCAATTTCCCGAAAGTTTGAGGATCAAATTGCAATTTTCAGAAAGATCAGGGACCATAATGCAATTTCCCTAAAGTTTGAGGACCAAATTGCAATTTTCAGAAATTTCGGGGGCAAAAACGTAATTTTGCCGGTCAACGGTCAACGCGAATGGTCAACGGTCAACGATTGACCTAGTCAACGGGTCGGAGCCGGGTCGGGTCGTGTCCGGTTCTCGGTTGGGTCGGGCCGGCTCAGCTGACGTCATCATGACGTCACTGCCACGTCAGCAATCGGTTTGCGACGGTTCACGCACGCGAGGAGCACGTGGGAGCGTGAGTTCCACGCGCAGCGGTGCTCCTCGGCGCGTGTCGGTGCGTGTGGGCTTCTCCGGCCGTATCTGACGGCGTTCAACCACTCAATGTGCTCGTATGATCAAGGCGAGCCTATTGGTATACTTGAAACTCATTTTCACTAAGCCAAATTTCACAAAAAGGCAACGTTTCGCCGCGGCCCCGAGGGACCCCGCCCCGTCACAGCGCATGGCGTGCGTGCGGCCTTTTCCGGCGTCGGCTCGCTACGGGTGACCAGTCAAAATCTTCGTCTCTCCGAGCCTGTTCCATTGATGTGTTCAAAAATCATTTTGGTTGAGAAAAACAGAATCGACTCGCAATGAACAGTGGCGACGAAAAACGATTTTACGCGTTAAAACGATTACATAACATCGCTTGATCAGGAAACAAGAATCAATGGCTCTATACCAATGAAGGGAACCAATCCCAATACATACGCAGCGAAATTACACGGAATTAACAAGCCCAGATACTTACTTGAGTCACTGATCGGAGAAGTACATCACAGAACGGACATACCTCGTATTTTCATAGATTAGATGTTACCGTTGCAGTCCATCGAGAGATTGTTCGTCCAATCACCCGTTTGACGATCGGGACAGTTCGTCGTCGTTTTTTCTGTCAATATTCTTCTTTCTGAAGAAGATGTGTTTCTCGTTGGAATGAGAGACTGTTGTTAACGTAGAGAAGAAAACGTGATCTTATATCACGTTCAAGTTTAAACTGCCTTTGGCAGTTATTCCTTTGGTCAAGGGGTGGGATACCCTACATGGGCGGACCATGTTACTCCCATACACCCTCTTTTTCCAACAGAGCTTAAAAAAGCCAACACGCCAGTTCCTAAATGGAAATGAGATCTGACCCCTTTAGACCGCGGACCAGGGTCATAAGTAACTCAACCATCTGATCGTTCGTCGAAGTGGGACTCCTCAACTCGAGCCTCGACTTGTGCACTCTCAAAGTAACTCAACCACCAACAAGGGAAGGCCAAATAGATCAGAAGTAGCTTCCCGGCATCTATATGAGCAGCGATACAGAGACAGCACATAAACGAGGCGAACTGGTTGATGCATTGTCCCTCAATTACAGACCGTGATAAACGGTTGTTGGAAATGTCATTTCTTTTATGCTTATACCGTGTAGGTTACCCCCACAAACAAACTGAGAATCTATGCTATATTCTACAGCATCAGACAACCGACGTCCTTAATAGTTAATTCCATACAACCAGAGTACTTATTCCATCTCGCCGCATACCACGATCACGAGACAAATCTTGCTTGCTCGAAGTAATTTTTAAACGAGAATAGAACCTGTCATTACAATCACAGCTTTCCCACGCAGCAAGACTCTCTGGTTTTACTCATCCAGGCGAAGTTCACAACTCCTCCTCTAGGCGATGCCTACTCAACACAATGGACAGAACTGATTAGGGAAACACTTGAAATTCTATATGAAAAAAGACTAACAAGAAGTTGAGCAACGAGAGAGAGAGAGAGAGAGAGAGAGAGAGAGAGAGAGATTACAGCATGAACAACGAAATCATTTTTCCTCAGCTTTTTGCTCCAATAAGGCGCCAGAAAACAGTTTGCACTCCCGCATACTTGATCCTGGAAAATTCGTCTTTCAGTTAGCATTTTGCATCACGGACCCGTGTATCGACATAGAGATAGCCTCGGCACTTTGATCTGGATAGCTATCCCAGTCTTGTCTATATATGAATGATTCATGGACAAAACATAAGTGAACAAGCAGTAGGAAGCTGGTAATTCCTTCTAGCACATCACTTGACAGCGGATTAAATAGACAAACATACGATGATTCGTGAATTTGCTTGCAAATGAACCAATTTATACCTCATTCACCCCAAGTTTTGGACAGAAGGACCGATTGACGTAATCGAATCCTGAGTCCGGTTGAGCAAGTCCTGTTATGACGATGCCCCACCCTTCGCAACTTTGTATCTTATCGAATTGAGGCTGCAAGTCTTCAACTGCTTTTCCCGATGAGAAAACGACCTGCGAAAAGCCATCAAAAGTGACAAGAAAACGAAGCAAGATTAATCACCTGGCTATTCCTAGTCAAATCAGCTCAATGTCAAGGTCGAAAACTTTCATCAACCCAAGAAGGAAAATAGGACTCTGAAAATCATAAAGCATCATTCTCATGAAGAGACACCCAGGTTTCTCGGTAAGCTGCAACAAAATAATAGTTGAAACATTGGGCCGTAGTTAGGAATTTACAAGGAGGTCATCTTTTGCCGTCTTCTTGACTTCGACTACGGAAGCACCATCGAATACTCTGGAGATGGACGAGGCATTCTCGCTGTCGCATTCTGAAATCGGGACAACAGGAAAAACCAGTTCGATGAAGAATCCTGGTGCGTCCCCGTTCTGAAACTTTGAAGCGCCGGCTGTCTCGATCCCTGGCACCCTTTTAGCGGTTAGAGTTCCTGACAAGGTGACAAACTGGATAGTGTCTGAATCCACCTTCCCAGAGGTAAAAAGAGCGTGTGAAGCAGCTAGCGTTGCATGACCACAGAGGTCAACCTGAAAGGAGATTCTATCGACGATTACAGGGAGCTATCCCGTTGTTTCGATCAAAATCAAATCCATATGCGACTTAGAAAACTGAAAGACGATGCGCATTTTTGGCGCACAAAGAGGGTGGAGTCCACCAATACACGTAATCAGCCTAATCTCATGTGGTCGAGCCGATCTTCTTGTTGCTGTTACCAATCCCATATGAAGAATTCATTACTAAAGAAGAGGAAAGAAGACTTTCCAAGCAGCAGAAATCTATTGTGCGTCCGAAAATATGGATATTTTTTCCGGTGTCGATAACTTATTATGCGTCAAGAAACTGTAAGCCAAAAAAATTGACAGTAACATTTTTTTCCCAAATAATTAATTTACGTACTTTTATGAAATTACTAACCATTTTTTTTTAATATGCACAACTTACCAATCCTTCGAGATTAGTTGGTTAGGGCGCACTTGGAATTGTGTGGTTAGGCGCACTGGTCCCAGATTCGATTCCCTAGCTAAGCACCTGTGATTTAAGTGGGGGGCCATGGCGGTGGGATGCTGTGCTAGTCTCCCCCGAGAAATAGTCGAAGTGCGCGCAAGCTGGCCAGGACACCTCGGTTACCAAAAAAATAAAAATAAAAATAGAATCATTTGCTTTTGAGCACTCAGGGAGGGACCATCCAGGCGTCTCCATTCATGCTAAGTCGGAGAAGAAGCCGATGGAGATACGGAACTTACCTCAGCGACCGGAGTGAACCATCTGAGGCGGAACCTCGAACTCGACTCGTCCGTCCCCGAGGCGGCGGCAGCTCGAGTCAAGAAACAAGTCATGGATATATTGAACTCCCTGGCCACCGCCTGCATCCACTCATCGTCCTTGTCTTCCTCCTCCAGGAAGCACACCGCCGCCGGGTTCCCCTTGAACGCCGTCTCAGTGAACGCGTCCACCTGCAAAAGGGATCAAGGATGGGCTAGGAGTGAGAAACGATGCCGCGTCCACGCTGGAAGAGCTAATCTTTAGGATTACAACAGCAGAACCAGAGTCATAAGTCAGAAACCATAAGAGAGAGAGAGAGATGATATAGCGATAGCACTAGGTAGTGCACGGGCTTCTTTGCCATTGGAGAGAGATAGAGTGAGAGCTGGAGGTTCGAGCAAAGCAAGGAGTTGAGAGAAAGACGGGTGGGGAAGAAGATCAAACGATCGGCTAAACTGAAACCGAGGTCAAACCTCCAGCCTCTCGGGCAAATGTCCAAATCAGGCTAAAAAAAAAAATATTTACCAAAACAGGTTGAATTTTTTTTTTTACCAAATCAGGTGCCGCTCGGCAGCCTGACTGTCGAGTGGGCAGCTGGACCCAGCTCCGGCGGCCCGCTCGGCAGTCAGACTGCCGAGCGGGCTGATCGGCCAGCTCCGGCGGCCCGCTCGGCAGCCACACTGCCGAGCCGGGCCCGGGGGCCCCAACTAATTTTTTTTTATTGAAAATTTCATTAGAAAAATCATTTTTTTATAATATTTATTTTATTTATAATTTTATTCTTTTTAAGCTTATTTTTATAATATAATTATCAATATTTAATTATTTAAGATATATAATTATAATATTACAATAAATTCACATATGTAATGTCGACATCGAACAGAAGAACTGAATAAATATTGCGCAATTGAGATATTGTAATATTACAAAAAATTCACACATGTAATATAAAAACCACGAAAAAATGAACTTAATAAATATGTTTCTTGAACGATATTATAACATTACAAAAATTTCATCAAACTAATTTACATAATTGACACAACTGTGATCTATTTCTGGGCCGATCTGCATGCGCACGTTTGAATGTTGTGCCCTGATTCCCTACAGATAGTGCAATGGTTACGCGAATCGCTGCCTCTCGGCGTTCTCCAGTCCATCTCATTACGTATCCGAGATGCACGCGGTCTTCCTTTCTTCCTAATACGGCTCGGGTCGGGCATTAATGGCAGCTCATTAGGTTCATCCTAATAACCATGATGCCCTAACGGATGAAACATGTACTGATATGACTGAAGGGTTTTGTCCAATGTATAGCATTCATCTACTAGCGCACCGTAATCAATTGCATGTACTTGACATAACGCATTTGGGTATCTAAACATTTCAGTTCTTCTGTTCGATGTCGACATTACATATGTGAATTTATTGTAATGTTATAATTATATATCTTAAATAATTAAATATTGATAATTATATTATAAAAATAAGCTTAAAAAGAACAAAATTATAAATAAAATAAATATTATAAAAAAATGATTTTTCTAATGAAATTTTCAATAAAAAAAATTAGTTGGGGCCCCCGGGCCCGACTCGGCAGTGTGGCTGCCGAGCGGGCTGCTGGGCTTCCGGCAGCCAGCTCGGCAGCCTGACTGCCGAGCCGATGCCGCTCGGCAGCCTGACTGCCGAGCCGATGCCGCTCGGCACTAAGACTGCCGAGCGGCACCTGATTTGGTAAAAAAAAAAAATTTCAACCTGTTTTGGTAAATATATATATTTTTTAGCCTGATTTGGAAATTTGCCCCAGCCTCCCTCCCCCTGTGATAATGTGGACAATATTGAATCGTTGGGCCCCACCTTGAATCAAATGGGGCCCATTTAAATCCAACGATCTGTGTGAATTGGGCTCACGTGTATTCGGAAGCGAGCAATATGTTCTCTCGCCAACGGTGACCGAGGAAAAATAGCAAAACGACTAGAAGCCAAAAATACCCACCGCCCACGTGGTTACTGTACCTGCGCATTCGACTTTCCTCCAATCTATTTTATGAGTGATTTTTCAGTCTTGCGGAGCACGGTCGGTCCATAGTATGCTCAAACCAGTGACAACTAGGGACAAGGGTGACTCTTTTTCTACTTTTATTTTACGCGATGGCACTGAATTTTCAGTTTTTTTTTTAATCGAAAGAAAGTTCTTCATTTCTGTTCGCTCGTTTTAGCAACAAGGAATATCTTTCACCGAAATTCAGTCTTCAGTTTTTATTAAGAGGGTTGTGTGGTTCAACTTTCGAAGAGAAATTTTAGCAAGAACACGAAGCAACACAGAGAGATATGAAATGGGTAGGAAATCAATGGATCGAATATGGATTTGAGATCAATAGGGGTTCAGGTTACATTACAATACTCATACGAAAGCAGTAGAAGGCTTGGAAATAAACTCTAGTTGCAGAAACTGTAATTACTGGGAATGAAGATACAGGGAAATTAAAGTGCGAATAAACTTGAGTGTTCTTGGATGTGTGTTGATCTGTCCCTTTCTGCTCTTTTCTTTTGAATATTTGTATTCTTCAACTTCTTATAACCGTTTGTCGGTTATTTCTTGCTTTCAAACTTTGAATCTTGGCGCCTTCAATAACTTCCCGTTTGCCCATGTTTTATCCGCCAAAACTTGATCTTCAACTGTTAACGAGGCTTCAAATTTGAATTTCTTCTAGTAACCGCCATGAACTGCTCGCATACACTATCCGGATTTCTTGCTCGTAACTTCTTGCTGACGTGATTGGTTTGGCCATCCTGCAGTTCCTTTCAACTTCGTATTCCTCTTACTTCTGGCCTTTTACAGTTTCGGTATGTCCAGAATCTTATCGTATTTCAAGAATCAATGACCTTATTCTCCTATTTCCCGAATATCGGGTTTAGATTTCTGGCCATTCGATATGTTACAAACAACTTACCGAATTTCTCAAAGTAGTTTACTGTTCCCAATTTATCGATTTTCGGGATATGATAATACCGAAGTCAATTCAGTAACTTATTATTATTTAGTGTCAACAGATGCCCCCTTTTAAAAGAATTAAAAGAATTTTAATTCTTTTAAATGCCAAAGATGACAAGACACTTACTTTTTGCTTCCAGTGCCATTTTGCCGCCTCGTTTCGTGCGCTTGCCTTTTCAGCTCCTCCTCGTATCAACTTAGTATATATATCAGATGTCCCCACACAATCTGATCTCTCGCCTTCAGATGTGCTTTTTCTAAAACTCATTTTCTTCGCTATTCTCGTGCCTTTTTGCCTCTTTGTTCTTTCGTGACCTCGCTCTGTACTTGTCTAAATACTATGGCTCCCAAGGCTCAAGCTTCTTCCTTTCTCGCTGCTGACGCCCTACAGCAGTATCATCAGTTCAGAGACTCTAAGGATTTCAACGATGATCGACATCTACTCTCGGTGCAGAATGATTACGAGGATTCTTACATCCTTGGCCCTGCAGTTTATAATCAATTTTCAATTCCTGCAAATCTCTCTGACTTTTTCCCTCGCCATCTAACCGAGGTATTTCCAGTTCACCATTCTTCTATTTTGGCCTACAACTGGCACTCTCGTCCTTCTCGTCTTAGGACTTTTTCTGATTTTGAGCCAAATTTTTACCGATGGTATCTCCGACTTCTTCCTTCTAAGGGCTCTCTTTGGGATGAGCTCCTCATTCATAATGCCTTACGTCTCTGCTGCTTTGATTATCATCTGAACCATGGGCTGATCAGTGCTCTGTCTTGCTTTTGGTCGTCTTCAACCAACTGCTTCTTTTTCCCTCTTTCCCCAATGTCGGTAACTTTGTTCGATATCTACTGCCTCACTGGTATTAGTCCTTTAGGCGCAGACGCATCTACTTTGTCTTCAAATTCTTACCAAGGGCTCGGTAAGTTATCTGATTCCGAATTAGCCTACGGGGCTTTTATCGGTGAGTATTTTAGGAAAGAAGGTGAAGTTACCGACGAGGAACATACCGCTTTCCTCCTATACTGGCTCTGTAAATTCCTTTTCTGTCACCCTATTGTGCGAGTTTCCAAGGACTTCGTTGCTATAGCTTCCGCCTTATCTTCGGGAACTCAGCTAGCTTTAGGAAAAACCATTTTAGTTTTATTGTACCGAGGCTTAGCCCACTCTGCTTCCTCCATTGCTTCGGATGAAATTGGTGGAGTCTATGGTGGTCCTCTCTGGATTCTCCAGGCCTGGGTAGCCTTCTATTTTCCTTCTTGGTTTTTCAAGGATCGAGTTTCGCAGCCTCCTTCAGTTTCGATCCCGAATAATCCTGTCTCCCGAGTTTTAAGTCAAGAGCTGGTTCATGTTTCTGAGAGACAATCATCTTATTTTCGGTTCTTTATTTCCCAACTTTTTTCAATCAAAGGGAAACGATTCTCTTTTTCTCCCTTTATCACTCCTCAATTTAGATCATCTCTTCCTTCTTTTCAGAAAAATAAGAGTGATTTTTGGCAAATTATTCTAACCTCTGTCGATCTCTCTGTTAGGTTTCCAACAAAGGGTAGATTCGTTGCCGGTTTTGAAATCTACTCCCTCCAGTATTGTGCTAGACAATTTGGGTTAGTTCAAGGGGTTCCTGTCCCGGCCCTCTATACATTTTCCTTCTCTTCCATCAATAAGATATTCTGCAAGTTGGGTGACAGCCAGAGCTTCACTGAATTGAACAAACTGATTCGGGACATATACCGATCGTTCCGTGTTACCGAGTTTGTTGCACATGCTGATCGCTCTTCAGAAGACTTCGACTTTTGGTGGAAGAACTATCGGAAATCTGTATTCTCAGAGCCGTTGGACATGATTCTTTTGAAGATAAAGGATACGGCTACTCCTGCACTTCGTTAAGTAGCCGAAGGTGAACACATACCTCCTGCTGAACTAACAAAGCCTGTTAAAGGTTGGTTTGCTCTCCTTTTTTCAATGTATGTCTTTATTCGGTATTTTGTTGTGTCTGACTGTCTTCCTTCACAGCAGGAAGAAAGAGAAAAATCTTAGAATTGCCTGCTCTTGAGAAGGCATCGAAGAAGCCTGCAACAGAAAGAGCTATTGGTCGATCTTCATCGCCATCTCTTGAAATTTCTTCATCAAGGAGCCCATCTCTCAGTCTCACACTTCGTACCATGATGAGGCCGCATACACCAAAAGGTGACTTTCATACTCAAGCTTTGTTAATTATAAGCATACTTGCCGACACTGATATTCTCTTTTGTTTTAAAACTCAAGGAAGACTCTTAAGATCTACAGATCGAAAGCAGCTTTACTTACTACCCCTTTTGTCAAGGCTATTTCTGACGATACAACAATCTCTGACCCTGCATTAAAGATTCCTGCTCCTTCAACAGGACCTCCTACCGAATCAATGCAAGTCCAGTCTTCGAGACTTGAAGAAAAAGAATTAGCTGATGACCCATCTCCTCCTTTGGCTGGAAAATCTCCAACCTTTATCGGTAAATCCTGTCTTTACTTTACCGAATGATGAATGCTTTTTACACTATTGTTTTAACATTCATATCTATGTTTGCAAGCACTGATGAGCCTTCATCTGCATCAAAAAGAATTTTAATTCCCGATGGGGAATTTCTTGAAGGTTCATCAACCAATATACCTCTGCCGCTTATTCATCCTTCAACTATTGCTCTGCCTCCTCATAGAGTCTCTGTGGCAAGCTCGTCTTCTTCCCAAGCTCCTCCTGCCGTAGCCGAAATAACACTTTTATCTATTGAAGAGAAAGCTGAAGTGGAAAGTATGCTGCTTGCTGATCTCTCTAGCTCTTCCGCTGTTGAACATCCTCCAGAATCCGTAGACCCGGCATCATTTTCCGAAGTCTCTAAGGATATAGCCAAAGCTAAATGGATAGAACTCCTTCACTTATTGAAAACTGGCTATGGGAAGTTGATCATCGATCCTGACAGAGAGAGACGAGCAAGAACTCTTTTTCAGGAGGTGTGTTCTGGTAATCATTCTTTCATGCTTTCCCAAGACTTCAAAGACAAGAGTGATATTTTGGCCGTCGATTTTGTGGATGCTGTGGACACTATTCGAATGAATACCGATCATCTTCCACATCTTTTCTTTGGGGAACAGCAAGGTCAATCCATTCAAGATGAGATAGCTCGCAAATGCGGAGACACCCGCTTGTTTTACGACAGTTATAAAGCTGAAGAGAGCAAACTGAAAAAGGTAGAGATCCAAATGGTGGAGCAAGAAGCGAAAATGCGTCATCTTTATCCATCAGTCAGACGAAAGCTGGAGAAGTGTCGGGAGTTGAGGAAAGAATATAACTCTACATGTGGGTCAGTCAAGACATGCGAAAAGCAGAGGGTAGAGCTCATGGAACAAAATTTTAATTTAGAATTTGAACTCCGCTCTTTTGTAAATGAAGCCAAGACTCTGTTGAGCAAATGGAAATGAAAGTCCTGTTTGCTCTGACTCAAATTTTGTTGCTCCACTTACCGAATTCTAACATCTGTCCCCCTATAATCCCCAATGACTAACAAAGATCCCGATAATAAGGCCTCTTGACAATCTTCAAAGACCAACAAAGATCCCGATAATAAGGTTTCTCGAGAATCCTCAATGACCAACAAAGATCCCGATAATAAGGCTTCCCGGTATCACGCTTCGTTGATTATGACTTTTGCATATTTCAAATGTTACAGCTTCCTTAATGAAATCAACGAGATAATTGAATAACCAACATTTTGCATACTTTCTCTTGTAAAAGAGAGTTTTGGCGGCAATGTTGGTAACCGTCTTCCTCCACTTATGGGCCATGTTCTTCCACTTCTTCTAATTATCCGAGAAAAGCTCTGGCATGTCACAACCCATGATCTGCTCTATATCCTTTATCTTTATAACTACCCAAGCTGCACAATTCATCCTATACATTTGCAATCTTGCTCATGATGTCTTCACATGGTTCTTCATCTCAGCTGTCTCTTTGGTCTCGATCATATAGACGTTGTAATGGCCATCGTGAAGGTAAACTTTCTGCTAAATGTACCCTGATCTCAGCTTTGACAACCGTTCTTCATTTCTTTTAATCATGGACAACTCTTTTATTCAATTGCCTACAGATGATCGATCCTTATGGAGACGGCTACATGAACTGCTATCCCAAGGACACCATACTTTGTTGCCGAATCACAAGCATAGGTTAGAAATTACCGAACTGACGGACATTTTCAGGTCCAAGGTATTCCTAACTGCAGATTCTGATTTCTTAGACTTAGTGTGGGAACTGTGCTCCTTATTCCCTGCTAGTTTCGACGAATTTGAGCACAATGTAAAGGAAATTTGGAACCTTGAGCCTATCATTGTGGAAGCTGAGGCTCTTAAGCTCCAAATTATGGAAGAATTTTCCCGATTGTGCGACTCCAAGGAAGCATATGCTCAAGTTCAGGACTCTTGCTTCCATGCCAAAGAAGATGTTGAGATGACACGTCGGCTCTTCAATTTCCTTTCCAATCATAACCGTGTGGAACGTAGGGTAATTAAAGATGAAATTTCCCGTGTTAGATCCATGGTCGAAGCTTCTTCAGACAGGTACAGACAATTGTTACAGGAAACTTGGGAGAAACTTGAAGTTGTCCGCTTCCATTCTCGTCGCATAGAATATCTCAAAGAGCAGCAATCTGAACTCCACTATGATATTGCATTACATTCCAAACTTGTAGCCCAGAACCTCAAACTTATTAAAGATCTAAAGACCTTTGTAACCAAGATCAGAATGTATTTTCGCTTCTAGTGAATAAATCAATTTCCTTGTGTTTCCCAGATTGATGGATAATATTTCTTTAAGAATTTCCCATTTATAGAGCGAGATAATTCTTTTCCATTGACATCCATCAATCTGTATGCATTTCCATTGAACATTTCGGTAACTTGATATGGGCCTTCCCAATTTGCTGACCACTTACCGAATTCCCTGTCTTTGAGGTTGAACGGCAAAATTGCTTTCCATACTAAATTCCCGACAGCAAATTGCTTGATCTTAACCTTCTTATTAAAAGCTCTGGCTACTCTTTTCTTTTGTGCAACCAATTGATCCAAAGCAGCTGCCTGGACTTCATTTAATTCATCCAATCTCTCTAATCTTCCGGCAACATTTCACTTTGCAGTTGTACTCGTAATGACTGCATAGTTATCTCCATCGGTAACACCGCTTCTTGTCCATATGTCAGCATATATGGACTGACGCTTGTGCTCGATCTTCGCGATGTTCGATACGCCCATAACACTGCTGATAGCAGGTTATCCCATTCTCTTGGGTTTTCTTCCAAATGCTTTTTAATCAACCCAATCATGACCTTATTAGTAGTTTTGGCTTGTCCGTTTGCTTGAGGATAATACGGTGTGGAATGTATCATCTTGATTCCTCTTGATTGAACAAATTCCACAACTTCGCTTCCAGTAAACACCGTTCCTTGATCCGCAGTGATTGACTCGGGCAAGCCAAATCAGTGAATTATATTTTCTTCAATAAATTTAATCACCGACTTCTGACTGATGCTTTTGTATGGAATTGCTTCCACCCATTTCGTAAAGTAATCCGTAGCCAGCAGAAAGAAACTATGCTTATGAGAAGAAAGTGGATAAATTTTACCTATTATGTCCATCGTCCATCCTCTAAATGGCCATGACTTTATAATAGAATGAAGCTCCACAGTAGGCGCATGTTGCAAAGGTCCATGCTTTTGACATTGGATGCATGTTTTGGCATATTCAATGCAATTCTGCATCATTGTTGGCCAAAAATATCCGTACCTTTTCAAAAGCCATCTCATCTTAATTCCAGCTTGATGTGCTCCATATATGCCTTCGTGTGCTTCTGCCATAACCAGTTTCGCGTCATCCTTATCAAGGCATCGCAATAGTAACCCATATGAGAATTTTCGGTATAACTCTTCTCCTAATATTACGTACTTCTGAGCTTGTCTCCTCAGCTTTTGATCTCTTGAATCAAGTTTTTTCAAGTATTCTATGATAGGCTGTCTCCAATCCTTTTCTCGGACTACCTCACTAATCGCTATCGGTATTTCTCTTTGTTCAATAGAAGGTACCAATAAGTAATGATAGTTGCAATATTTGCCAACTCTTTTGATATTTTATAACCAGAAGCCACCTGTGCTAACTCGTTGGCTTCGTAATTGGTTTTTCTTTTGACATGGACTATGTCATATTCTCTAAACTGTTCCAACTGCTTCTTGGCTAGGTAATAATAACCAATCAAATTTTCATTCAAACATCGATACTCTCATTTCAGCTGCTTCACGAATAGCTGTGAATCACTAAATATTTTGATGAACCGTGCTTCCAACTCAATCAGTATTCCTAAACCGATAATCAATGCTTCGTATTCAGCTTGATTGTTTGAGCACTCAAAATCTAACTTACAAACGCACCTTGTAAGTTTTCCGGTGGGAGAAATTATCATCAAACCGGCTCTAGCCATATTTTTAGCGCATGATCCATCAAAATACATAGTCCATGGTACAACTTGACTGAAATTTTGTTCATTTTCTTCCATTTGTAAGCATGGGTATTCGGTAAGAAAGTCAGCAACGGCCTGACCTTTGACTGCTTTCATTGGTACGTATGCCAAATCAAATTCAGACAAGATAAATGCCCACTTAGCTATACGCCCTTTTATAATAGGCCGTGACAACATATATTTTATCACATCGGTCTTACCGAGTATATGTACTATAGCTGGAAATAAATAATGTCTTAACTTCATACAAGAAAAGTACAAAGATAGACATAATTTTTCGATTGCGGTATACCTTTTTTCAACATCAGTCAATGTTCTACTTAAATAATATACCACTTGTTCTTTTCCATTTTCATTCTCTTGTGCCAGCATACTCCCGATAGTTGAATGGGTAGTGGACAGATACAACCTTAGTGGCCTACCTGCTTTTGGCGGCATCAATACAGGAGGATTTGTTAGATAAAATTTGACTGCATCAAACGCCTATTGCTGCCTATCTCCCCATATAAATTTCTCCTGATTTTTAAGACGCAAAAGCTGTGTCATTGGTTCTATCTTCCCGGATAGATTGGCAATGAATCTTCTGAGAAAATTAATTTTCCCAAGTACCATCTGCAGCTGCTTCTTTGATGTAGGATGAGGGAGCTCTATAATAGCATTTGCCTTATTCCTGTCAATCTCAATTCCCCTCTGATTAACTAGGAATCCCAAGAAATTCCCTGCTCGCACTCCAAAGGTACATTTAGCTGGGTTCATCTTCAATTTGTATTTCCTCATCCTAACAAAAGCTTGCTCAAGATAATCCAAATGCTCTTCCTGATTTGATTTAACCACCACATCATCAATATAAACTTTCAAGAACTTACCGATCATGTCATGAAAGATGAAATTCATTGCTCGCTGGTATGTAGCTCTTGCATTTTTCAATCCAAAAGGCATGACTACCCATTGAAAAGTACCGATAGCACCAGGACATCTGAATACTATTTTCGGGACATCTTCTTTAGCAATAAATATCTGATTATAACCCGAATGACCATCTATTAGAGATAACATCTCATTTCCCGATGCTGAATCTACTAACATGTCTGCCATCGGCATCTGATACTCGTCTTTTGGAGTGGCATTATTGAGATCCCGAAAATCAATAGAAACTCTCAATTTTCCATTCTTCTTCTTCACAGGAACAATATTCGAAAGCCACTCTACATACCTGGCTGTCTTAATGAATTTCGCCTTCAGCAACCTTTCAATTTGTTCCTTGACTTTATCAACCACGTCTGGAGCAAACCTTCTTGCTAACTGTTTGTGTGGACGAAATCCTTTCTTGATAGGAAGGCGATGCTATACAATATCTTTTGACAGACCATGCATTTGATGGTAATCCCATGTGAAGCAATCTTTGTATTCTTTAATCAGATTGACTAAATCTTCCTTCATGCCTCCTTGTAGAAACGCACTCACATATACTGGACGAAAACACCCAGGTTCTCCTATATCAACTTCTAACAATGGGTCTTGAGCTTCTGTTGACCTGCTGTCTTCCTTGATTGGTGACTCTTCCCATTCATCAATACAATCTGAAACTTCCTCACTCTTCTGGGTCATCTCTGCCAGGTATGCGAAATACCTTTCACAAACTTCTTGCAATAAGGGCTCGCTTTCCATAAAGAGTATGTAACTCTTCTAATGCCAAGCTAGACTTGGGAATCCATTCAATTTTCATATTCCCAAAGCGGCAATAAGCATAGGATCGTGAATCTACTTTTGGTGTTCCGATAACATGATTTCCATGTGAATACTCTTGATGATCTTGATGAATATCGGTTCACCCTATTGAAGGAAGTCCCGAATCAGCGTCAATGTACTCTACTCCTTCACCATTCCAAAATGCTAGAACTTGATGAAGAGTCGAAGGTACACATTGATTAGAGTGTATCCAATCTCTTCCAAGTAACAAATTGTACGAACCATCAAACTCTATCACGAAGAAAGTCGTCCTTGATTTCTTGGATCCTATGGTCAAGTCCAGTACAACTGCTCCTTTAACTTCGGTAACTTCTCCTAGGAAATCAGATAGCTGAACATTCGACGGAATTATGTCATCATCAACTTTTCCCAACTTCTTAAAGTATTTATAAGATATGAGGTTCAAAGTGGCTTCCGCATCTACAAAGATTTTACCGACAGCTTGGCCATTGACTCTACCCGAAATAACCAAGGATCTTAAATGTCTAGCTTTATCTGAAGGCACTTTGTCAAACCTTATCACTTCTCTATCAGAGAATTCGAACTCTGCCATTGCTATCTCCTTCTCCGAGATATGTTCGAGTTCCTCTTCTACCACCAAATAAGCTCCATATTCCGCTGGAAGCTTAGCATGGACCATATTGATCCTCATTGGCGAACGATATTCTTTCGGCATTTTAGAGTTACCCGCTCGGCAACTCTTATCATCTTCTCGCGGCATCTTGAGATTCGGATCCTTTTGTTCCATTTTGACTCGATGCTTCGGGTTAAGAGCTACCTGGAATTGCCCAAAGTTAATTATTTGGGAAACTTGTTACACTTCTTTTCCCTTTCTCTCCTCATGGTAAGAACTACTTCCCGAATCACATATAGAATTCTTCTCTGGTTTGACAAGTTCTTTATCATCAAGATTTCTTTTCCAAACCCAATTATCTTTCGTACCAAAAGGTTTGAATGGAGGAATTCGTGATGGCATTCCTCTGTCTTGACGATTCTCGAAATCCCTCTATCTGCTTTTCATTCGCTGAAAACGTCTTTTAACAGTTCGGTAGGTTGCTTGCCCCGATGGTTTAGCTACGGACCATTTTCCTTCAAGAGGATTATGTGAAACCTTAATTGTCTTTTTCTTTTGAACTTCCTGGGAAATTGACGATGGTGGATCATCAAACTCATTTCCCCAACCGGTCGGTTCAACTGGCAATGACGGGGGTAAGCGATCATTTGTGTCTCCATAGTGCACTACATAGTCAAATTTTCCATAGGTTCTCCAAGCAATCCTACTTTGGGATCCCCTTCTTTGTATCGCTGCCATAAACTCTTCTTCTTCTCAGGTTTTTGTGGGGTTTCCTTCTCCTTGTGAACTCGTGTTTCAACCTCTTGAGTTGGAGGAACTTGTCTTAGTGAATCGGAACATAACTTCTGCCTCTGAGGCATTTGTGCTGGCTGCCTTGACTGAGCTTATTGACTTTTTGATTGTGCCGAAACATTTTCAGTTACTACGATTTCAGACTTTATCGGTGATCTACCTTCCCGACGGACAAATGATCCCGATCTGTATCTTCCCCTTGTTCTCCTCATGTATTGAAACTTGGGAACTTCCCTATCCTGATGACTTAATTCTTGATGACAACGGGTGCATAGTCATCTATTATCATATATTGTAGACTCATGCACATTACCCATACTGATCATCTTCGGGAAAGGATCTGTGTCCACTTCTATTGGAGCCTTGCCTTTGTCTTCAGCGAACTAAATCTTGCCTTAGCAAATTGCTTCCTGGATTGTTTTTCTAAAAACAATACAATTCACCGTATCATGAGTCTTGGAATGATGCCATTTGCAATACCTTTTATCCATAGTTTCTTCCTTAGACGGGATCACCTATCCCTCAGCCAACTTAATCATTCCATCTTTCAGCAATAAGTCAAATATCTCATCCAACTTATAGATATCAAAGGAATAATTACTCGTTTCCTTGGCTTTAAACTTGGACACATCTCTTATCCTTGCTGGTTTCAGAGCTGGGCACACATATGGTTTTTCAAGTACCATAGTTGCTACCGCTATCTCATTCTCTTCTTCAGTCAAGTCACCGTATTCGGTACTTTCAACCGATGCTATTGTCTGCCGATTATCCTTTGTCGGCTTTTTATCTTTATCCTTCAGCAGATGTTCATACTTAGAAACCCGAGCATTTAATTGGAAGAGATCATCAAAAACTTGTCCCTCAAATCTTTCTTTGAGATTGAATTTCAACCCATTGAACGCTAAATCGGTAAATTCTTTCTCGGTGAGAGAAGTCAAACACCGATTCCTGGACTTCTTGAAACGAGCAATAAATTGATCTACTATCTCAGTGCTATACTGGTACAATCTGGCCAAGTTGGCTACTGTTACCTCTGGTACCGTTCGGTAAAACTGAGAATGAAACTGTCTCTCCATCTCAATCCATATCTGAATAGAATTTGCTGACAAATTTGTATACCAAGTAAATGCTGTCTTTGACAACGACAATGGGAATAGCCTTAGCCTTAAATATTCATTTGTTCCAGCCTCTCCACATTCTGCTAAAAAACGACCTACATGCTCCACAGTTGACTGATCTTCCTCGCCTATAAATACAGCAAAATCTGGCATTTTAAAACCCCTTGGATATGGGATGTTATCAACCCAATCAGGATGTGGCTTCCTGTATACATGTCTTGGTGTGCCTATCTCTACTCCCAATTGTTGCATTACCAACTCTGCAACTCTATCTGGGTTCCATAGCCTTAAATTCTGCTGGCCCAACCAAGGATCCTGACCCATAGGGTCAACCTGCTGAGGTCTGTTCATGTCTTGTTGATCCATATTGAAGTTAATGGGTGGCGGCATGTAAAGAGGATTTTCCACCACATGTGGGTATGGTTGAGCTGCAGGCGGCCTTATAGGATCAATATTAGGCACATTCACTGGTGGAGGTATATTCCATACTGGTGGTAGATTCGGGACCATGGGATTTATCACGTTAGCATCAGTGGGACCAGTTTGAGAGAAATTGTAACCACTCACACCATTCACTAGGTTTGCTTTCGTAGGATTCTCCGGCCTTGGTATAATTCTTACTGGAGGTTGCAGATTCGATCCTCCACTACCATTATACCCAACATTGGGATGTCCCGATGCTGGTGGAAATGGTATTGTACTAGGGGGATTTGCATAAAAGGGAGGAACTTGAGAGGATGAACTAGGACGCGATATTACCTCGTTTATGGCGTTAATCATCACAGGCTTTATCACATTCGTGACAAGAAGCACCATATGATTGGTGAGCTCATTCTGCTGCTCCTCAAACACTCTCCTCATCGTGGCTACTAAAGTGTTGTCAGGTGCCAACACGTGGATTTGTTCTTCGTTCAATTACTGAGGAATATCAGCATTGTGATGGGGTACTTCCTCATTAGCAGCCGAATGCTCAGATCGCGCTCCATCATCTGGATTATTGACATTACCAACTGGTACTCCGTCTGATTGACCTCTGGTTCGTACCATTTCTCCTAATCTCTCCACACAGGTCTCATTGGGCGTGCCAAAAAGATGTTCGCTCGTTTTTGCAACAAGGAATATCTTTCACCGAAATTCAGTCTTCAATTTTTATTAAGAGGGTTCTGTGGTTCAACTTTCGAAGAGAAATTTTAGCAAGAACACGAACCAACATAGAGAGATATGAAATGGGTAGGAAATCAATGGATCGATTATGGATTTGAGATCAACAGGGGTTCAGGCTACATTACAATACTCTTACGAAAGCAGTAGAAGGCTTGGAAATAAACTCTAGTTGCAGAAACTGTAACTACTGGGAATGAAGGTACAGGAAAATTAAAGTGCGAATAAACTTGAGTGTTCTTGGATATGTGTTGATCTGTCCCTTCCTGCTCTTTTCTTTTGAATATTTGTATTCTTCAACTTCTTATAACCGTTTGTCGGTTATTTCTTGCTTTCAAACTTTGAATCTTGGCGCCTTCAATAACTTCCCGTTTACCCATATTTTATCCGCCAAAACTTGATCTTCAACTGTCAACGAGGCTTCAAATTTGAATTTCTTCTAGTAACCGCCGTGAACTGCTCGCATCCACTATCCGGATTTCTTGCTTGTAACTTCTTGCTGACGTGGCTGGTTTGGCCATCATGCAGTTCCTTTCAACTTCGTATTCCTCTTACTTCTGGCCTTTTACAGTTTCGGTATGTCCAGAATCTTACCGTATTTCAAGAATCAATGAGCTTATTATCCTATTTCCCAAATATCGGGTTTAGATTTCTGGCCATTCAGTATGTTACAAACAACTTACCGAATTTCTCAGAGTAGTTTACTATTCCCAATTTACCGATTTTCGGGATATGATGATACCGAAGTCAATTCGGTAACTTATTATTATTTAGTGTCAACAATTTCATATCCAAGAGACATACATCACCTCAAAATAAAAATCAAAATTTCACAAAGCAAGTTTTTCTTAAAAGTGAATCAATTTGATACAGACTGCAGAAACTCGCTTATTCCTCAAGGACGGATCTGTCATAGCGTCATGCTGCCCATCACCGAATCCCGCATGATCATCATTAGTGATGAGCACACACCGAGAAATCGCTCTCCAATAGTTACGGCTTTGCCAAAAGGCGGTGCACGCCTAGGTTTGGCGTCCCCAGAACATCGCCGTACAAAGACAAGAACAACACAAATAGGTTGAAAAAGTACAGAAAATGCCTTGCAAATCCCAAATCTATATTTAGATCGGGATAGAGAGCACCCAAATCTAGTTCTAACTCTAGATCGGAAGAGAATAACTATAAAAGGAAATCTGTTGATCACAAAATCACTTTCAGATAATCCGATTGACAGGAAAAAAAAAAGGTTTCGAAAACTTGCAAAGCGCTCGACAATCTCGTAGCAAGCGCCCGGAGCTAGAGCGAGCAAGCAGATACGAGGAGAACTGATACTTGCAAGGCACTCGCGTTGTTATCTTCAGAGCTCACTTTCGTAGAGAATGTCGATCGGAAGTTTCGTTTAGTATGTGATGGGAAACCTAAAATTTCGTCCCATATGTAGATGTCGACCTTGTATTTATAATTTGTTTAGTTTGTCCCCTGAATTACTTAAATAAAATTAATGTTATCTTTAAGTTTGAAAAATTAATGTTATTCAATCCGGTTCCTTAATTTTTGTGTGTGCGCGCAATTAGATCCTTGAATTATATGTTTTTATTTCGAGATCATCACACCGTCAAAAAAAAGAAAAGGCAAATCTAACGTGGCTATTAAGTTATCGTTTAATTGTCTTGCTAGCATCATATGTAGCATCGCTAAAGAAAAAAGAAACCTTAGAAAACCAAACAAATAGCTTTTACGATAATATACAACGGGGGTTTTTTTTTTTTTTGGCCAACGTTTTAATGACTTTAAACTAAAGCGGACTTTGTCCGACATCGACATCAACCTCGAAGTATTTTAAGCAATCCAAGACGTGCAAGATGAAGTAAAACAGAGCAGTTCGTGTGTCCCACGGAGTATACTTTCTCCATAAAAAGCAAGCCTCGGCTATGAGTCAGGAAACAGCAAAGTCGGCCCATTGTGTGATTGGGCTTGATTCTCTCTAGGCTCGTTAACAAAAGGTTGCATTGGGTTCAACTTTTCCAAGAGATTTTAGCCGAGAAAATTATCAAAATATCTGAAACCTTTCAATTTATCTAATTTAGTCTGGTTATTAGTTTTTTTAATTCTTTTATTATTTTCCTTTTCCTTTTTTTTTTAATTGTTAAGGGCTAGCAAAAAGCCATCGACCACTTGACGAGGGCCAATGACCACCGTCGGCCACAACCACTGGCGAGGGTCGTGGCCCTTGCTAGCCACTAGGTGAGGGCTCATAGACCCTCGCTTGATGGCCGACGGCCGCCCCCGCCGTCCTTATGAATAAAAATAAAAACAGAAAAGAAGATAGAAAAATTAATAACAAAATCAGAATAGTATAAAGAAATTTTTTAAAAAAATTGAAGTCAATGTTGACCATGCCACGTAGGACGGCTACTGTCCATGTCATCAAAAGGCAGCTTATGAGCCAATCTAGCAGGGAGGCTCTCGTCAGCCTAAGGCCAAGCGTCCCTCGCCCGAGGCCGGTGACCACCGCCGGCCATCGACGAGGCCCAGTGATAGTTGGCGGAGGGGAAAAGAAAAATAAAGAAAACGAAAAATAGAAAAAATAGAAAAAAATAAATAAATAAAAATTTAAATTTATTTAGAAATTGTTCACGTTGGCGTTGACGTGCCATGTAACACGGTCGGTGTCTACGTCAATAATTTCCAACCAAAATTGACCAAATGGACTTAATTAACATAACGTGAAATGGTTTAGGACTGAATTAGCAAAAGTCCAATAGATTTAGGACTTTTTGGACAATGTTTGCCATACATTGTTATCGCTATTGAAAATACTTATCATTGACTAATTATTTCAAGCATTTTAGGTGATCTTTTTATGAAACTACGTTTCAAATTATTAATTTTTCGCGAAACAAACGGAGCCTAAATTGCTTATCCTTCTAACGAGAAATTACACCAAAAAGTTCTCTCAACCAGGTTAATAGGACCACTGAACCACGCAACTGAGGTGGGCGATGACCAAGTAGATCCTCACAAAGAGCGCCCCGATCTGTAGTAGTGGAGCTAGTAACTGTATCTCCTTCAATGATAAGTCCTGTAAAAATCGCGATATCCTACAGTGTGATCGTGCACTCACCTTTCGGCATATGGAAGGTGTGAGTCTCGGGTCTCCACCTCTCGACCAAGGCCGTAATCAAATGCCAATCAAGTGCCCAAAATCCCATTGAATAAACTCCATAAAATCTCGAAGCTCTAAGATATGGTATTATCCGGCTATCAAGTTCAGGTATCTGTAGCGTCGATCCACCTCGCCAGTACACAGTCGCAAAAGATCTAGACGACATTCTGCTAAATAAAGATATTACAAATTATTTTTTCATCTCAAAATTGATAAATATTGTTTTTCCTAGAAAACTAACAAATTAAAAAATAATACCCTCAAAATCAAACATATTCGCAACAAAATCTAAAAACAAAAATAAAAAATACTAACATGTACACCTATTACAATAACAAATTTTAAAAGATATTAATCATCTTAACTTTAAAAAAAAATTAAACATATTAATAGCAACCTATAAATAACATAAAAACGCAAAAACATTATATTTTGTTGATAACAACCTACAAATAATTTAAAAATTACCAAAACATTAACAAAAAATAAATGAATGCCCCTTAATTAATCAACTCCCTAATTCAGCCTTAGTTGATTATTCCAATCATAGTTCATTAATCTAACTGTAATTAGTTAACCCAATAATAATTAATTAAATCCACCTTAATTAATTAACCCGACTATAATCAGTTAATTCATCTCAATTAATTTACCCGACTATAGTTAATTAAACTAATTACAATTAATTAGTCCAACCATAATTAATTAAAGTCTACTTTAATTAATTGATTCAGCTTTAACTAGCTAACTCATCTTAATTAATTAATCTGACTCCGGTTAATTAGCACATCAATATTCAGTCAACTCAACTTCAGGTAATTAAATTGACCACGATTATTTAAAGTAACTACGATTAACAAAAAATAACTACAGTTATCTAAAAGTAACTATGGTTACTTTAACTAACCATTGTTGACTTAAACTAACCACGGTCAAGTAACCTAACCATAGTCACTAATCTAACCCGACCACGGCTAACTAAACTAAACCATCATTAAACTAATCTAACACGCGATTAACACTAATTAAACTAACCATAAGTGCAATTAACGACCTAATAAGATATTAGGGGTTAACTCACAAACTAACGACGGTCGGCGACAACGACGGCGGCGGCGGCGACGACACGCGGCAGCGACAACACTCAGCGACGACTCGGACGACGACGACAACGACACGGTGGCAACTCACAGGCACGGCACCGACACGGGGGTCCTCGGGCGGTGGGTCGGCGGAGGACGGCGTGGCATGGCGGCGCGGGTGGGGGTTGCGAGTCCACGGATCTCGGGTCGGCATGGCCCACGAGCGGAAGGACCGCGAGTGATTTGCGGCTGGGTGGCGACGACGAGGATGGACGGCGGGTCGGCGGTTGGCTCGGGCGGTCGAACGGAGGGGCGGCACGGCGACACGGCACCGCGGTGGAGCAGTGGCAAGAGCTTGGGTGGGGTGGCTACGGAGGTTGGCCAGCCAAATGGAGAGGGGGAAAAAGAGAGTCACGGCCGAGAGGGGGAAATTGCGGGGGGGGGGGGGGGGAAGAGATTTAAAGAGAGAGAGAGGGGGAAGCGTCTGTGCGGCTCTGGTGGAGGCGCACATGCCTTAAATGTGTAAATTTAAAAAAAAAAAAACACTTAAATTCGTAATTTTTTTTTTTTTACCATAATTTTGAAAAAAGCCCAGCAAGAAAGGAAGAGACTAACCAAAGTGTTTCTCACTGACTCGAAACTGAAATTGCTAGTCTACTACATCTTATAAAACCATGAGAACAGAATGTTTAGGAGCGCCAAACAAGGACGCAAAGTGCGCCCGCTAAGGTCGAAGTGGAGGAAAGTACGTTTCTTATGGACATGCCGATAAAAGCTAATGTCAATCCTTCTATTGAAACATGCACATTCTTCTGCAAACCCAGTTCGTAGGGAATATGCGAACAATGTCCTTCATTCAACACCCTTCAGTTCACTCCCCACTGCAAGCAAATTTACACCTCTTATACAAGAAAGGATGCCATGTCAGGCAGCTCACGTTATTCCGATCGGTACCATTGAACCCACAACATAAGATCATTCATTTTATTTCTCTCCCACATTCGGGATTTTCACGGGCTAGCGATTCAAAAACAAGAAGAAGAGCTAGAGATTCAAACAAGAAGAGAGCCCCTCATTACAGTTACAGCTTTGCCGCGCAACATCACTCTCTGGTTTCGCTCGTCCAAGTGCACCTTCACTACTCCACCTCTTGGAGACGCCTGTGAGACGTGAAATAAAATCAGGGCAGTAGTAAGATGCCGTCGAAAATTATTCATTTACGTACCATTTCGGGGATTAACCAAGGAACGCGCGCATACACAAGTGCACATACATGGGCACGAGCATGTGCGAATGAACAGAGAGAGAGAGAGAGAGAGAGAGAGAGAGAGAGAGATTACAGCATAGGCAACAAAATCATTTTTCCCCAGCTTTTTACTCCAATAAGGTGCCAAAGCACAATGTGCACTGCCACATACAGGATCCTGGAAAACAGATCATTCATTCAGGGGTTTGTGGTAAGAGCATAAAATTGGTTGATAGTACAGTTTTTAACATGTAACCAACTAACCGGACAATCGATGAACTAATTATGATTGATAATTCAAGGAACTTTCCAATGTATGAACTTTAATACCTCATTCAACCCGAGTTTCGGGCAAAAGAATCGACTGACCCAATCAAATCCCGAGTCTGGGTGAGCCGATCCTGTGATGATAATACCCCTCCCAGGACATCTTTGTATCTCATCAAACTGAGGCTGAAACTCTTCAACTTCTTTCCCTGATGGGAGAACAATCTGCAAAATAAGCAAAAGAAAGTAGGGATGAAAAAATTAAATACTCTCTCTCCCTAATGAAAATCAGCTCACTGCCAGCTGCTGCTGTACAAATCCAGGAATCAATAGAAAACAGTGTTTATGGGGAAAGGAAAATGATCAGGTCAAAGTTGAGTTATTACGAAAAGGTCGTCCATTGCCGTCTTCTTGATTTCGACAATGGAAGTGCCATTGAGAACTTTGGAGACAGATGAAATCGGCTTGGCATCATCTTGAGTGATTGGGACTACAGGAAGATCCAATTCGATCCATATTCCGAGCACACCACCATCTTGAACCTTCGAAATGTCGGATGACTTCGTTTCTGGAACCCTTTTAGCAGTCAGAATCCCAGATAACGTCATAAACTCGATGGTGTCAGAATCTACCATCCCAGATGTGAAGAGAGTGTGTGCTGCAGCTAGCGTCGCATGACCACAGAGCTTAACCTGAAAGGTAAATGTCTGTGATCAGATAATATGATCACCAGTTTCCACTTTCCGGTAGCATTTCTTCCATACTGAAATGGGACATACTTGCATCGATCTGATTCATTATCTAAACTGATGTTTACTGCCAGTATCTAACACCAGGCATCAGAGCAAAAACCAGATAGATTAGTCCAGCGAAAATGGATTATCTTGATGACAAATCAAGCATCTCTCAAGTACATCAGAGACTCGGAATAGGACTGCATCAACATAATTCATAGTCCCACGCAGATAATCCATTTATTTTCATCCGATACCGGGACAATTAGCGAATTAATTAGTAATCCAAAGTATTGAGAAGAAAACAGACAGTGAAGGACGGATAGAAATCAAGTTGTCAACAAAATTCTTCATCGAGCCGTCCATGGTTGATTGTCTGCGGCGGAACTCAGAAGCCACGAATTATCACAAACTAAAACAATCATAACAAAACAAGGATGTTAACCACGAGAATAACAGAAAATTGCCATTTTTGTTGGCTATGATAAAGATAGAAAGTTATCCAAAAGTACTCAAGTAAAGTTAGCAATGCACAAAATCGAATATAGTCATGCACTGGGAAGCAGAGAGCTTTCAGTCATTTATGGCCGCACACTTTCTATATCCTGCACTTGCCGAATTAAAGCAAGCAACGATGGGAACATGAGATCCGAAACTCACTCACCTCCTCAACTGGAGTGAACCACCTGAGCCGAAACCTCGGGCTCGATCTCCCGTCGGCCGAGCCGGCGAGCTCCGAGCCCGATGCCAAGGACAGGTAACCGGTCTGCGAGAAGTTGAACTCCCTGGCGACCGCCTGCAACCACTCTTCCTCCCTCTCTTCTTCCAAGATGCACACCGCCGCCGGGTTCCCCTTGAAGGCCGTATCGGTGAACGCGTCCACCTGCACAAAAGCAACACCACACACGACCCTGTATCACAGTCGATGCATAAAAGTTCAAGGAAGGTTCGCAAGAGATCTCCAGCTCTGGTGGGAGTCTAAGTATGAGCAAACAGAGTGGCAGGAGAATGAAACAGAGGAGAGTTCATCGATACCACTGAGTACTGCACGAGCTTCTTTTCCATTGAGAGAGAGAGAGAGGAATGGCCAATTGAGAAGGAGCAATGAAATCTGGCGATGTATTGGAGAAGAGCGCGATGGTCCAAGTAAGGGCATGAAGCGCACAAATCGTTCGAGTAAAGGCATGAAGTGCATAAATCGTTCAAAGAATGCGGCCGAAGGGGGTAGGTTTGCCCGTGCCTTGCGCGGAAATTATTTTAATCTCTACTTTGTCAATCTGCCCTGTTTTTGTATTCCTCGTTCTAAGCATTATCTATTGACCGAGGAGCGAACAGCACACAGCACAACTACTCTGCAGTACCATAAAGATGTCACATCGATTACCAAGTGTTCGGTTTAACTCATCACCATTTAATTCACTCATAATTATGTCAGCCAATTACTAGAGCCTGATCAGCATGCTAGAAATCAGGAAATCTCTGTATGAGATAGCAAATGCCTAAATATACAAACGGATCAGAAATTCGCTCGCGACACGGCTCGAACTTATGAACTGTTAACTTATGAAAGACAACGTGACCCTTTTACCGCAATAGGCTAACAATTTGCTTGAATCTATAGACAGATTTGTCTCTAAAATAGATTGGAGGCAACCTTTTCAGTGGTGATGTTACCAATACTTGTGTTTTCGCACTTCTACATATTTACTGACTTGTTCTTTTTCAGTAGGACTAATCATACACAGGAAAAACAAATGTCATAACTTCTGGTCATTTTGCAATCCCTGTCAGATTCGTTCTTTAATCAGCCGAAACTATATGTCCGTTTACTGTCAATCAAATTACTTCTCTGGCTCATATCTATATGTTTTCCCTTGACATCAACCGTTGCTAGTGTACTTTGGGATCGTGTGCTGTGGATGGAGCAGCTATATAGTTTAGCCATCTAGCGATCCCATAATCGGTGTTCTTGTTCCTTTCTCACCCCATAACAACCAGCGATGAGAAGGCAACTTGACAACACCAACATTAGAAACAATGACATGCATAAGCTTACGATCCAACTAATTAACCCAGTTCCCATTGTTCCTTATTACTCCAGGCCATGACCGGATGGATCAGGTTGACCTTGCTCTGATACCACCTTGGGCAGGATGTCACGCCCCGATCCTCGAGCACGCGACATCCCTACCAATCGCCTCAGGTCATAAAGGTTAACGTCCCAAGCGGGCTAACGACCTACCGAAATATACTACGCATGCGAAAACGTACAATACTCCCGGACAAAAGCATAAGCAAGGATAGCAAAGCAGGAACTCAACAATAGTCATTCAGCCAAAGATAATTCCATTAAAACACCAAAAGCAGATGATCGTTAATCCTACAGAGCTATACAGAATAATTACAACCCCATTCTTCGAGGCGGCTCCCTAAGACCAATCAAAAAGGGTAGGTGGGTCGGGAAGGGTTAACTACTCATCTACTCCAAAAGAGGGGCTACACCACCCTCGTCCTCAACATCAACAGAGTTCTCAAAAAGGGATCGCCACGCGTCTACTACTAGGGAGGCGTGGGGACATAATCAGATGCCATAGACGGGTCAGACTCATAGTTATGTTCGGGGTCCACTACTTCTCTGCCAGGCATATCGAGATCCATCGGATCCCAGGCAAGGACGTAAGGGGTCGGGTTAGGCAGCCCCTTAAATCCACGGAGCGGGCCACAGATAACATCACCTTCACTCACGAATCAGGATTTAAAGAGATAGGTCACTAGGTGGCCGAATCCCTCATCCACCCAAATCGTGGTGATGTGTTAGTCCCAGACCCGGTCCGTACCTGGAACCGGATGATGCACGATATGGAACGAATGATCAGTAGGAACACCGAATCTGACGTGCCTCTCCATTACCTTAAAACTGAAAAAGGGTTAACCACGACGAGGTGAGAAATAAATCTCAGTGAGCTAACGCCTAAGCCTGGCTAGGGCGTTGACTCGCTCAAGCGACCTATACACATAGCACATAGCAATAGTATAACGCCAATCACATACAAGCTTACCACGCCTTGGATCACACATATGCAAGACTCGACTTGACATGACAGTCAACCAACCAAGGCAACAACCAAAATACCATAATAGCTTGCAAGTACAATGTTTCACATGTATTTCGGTTATTAATGGCCACTCGGCCCCGCACAATAGACAGTTGGTGCGCAGTACACTAGATAGTTGGTGCTCTTCCGGCATGACCGGGCTTCGTCTCTTACTTCCGGCGACGGCGTTCGATAGTCCATAAGATTCGTACGACTGGCACGACACGGAACTACCAGGAATCCCTATAGGGGCTTCGGTCCATCACAAGCTACGATCGGCATCCGATAAATCGTGTGGCTCCGTACGATTGGCACGGCACGAATTTATCAGGAAAAACCATACGACTGGCACGGACCGTACGACTGGCACGGATTTATCTCATCATATGACCACACAAGCAGATCATCCAACCAATCAGTTCTTATCTTGACATTTAGTCAAATGCTCACATGATCATGCTTAAAGACTCGGCCATTGGCCATTTTTATGCTCAGATATGCAATTTAATTCCACACATGGTCATGTGATGTACGACTTATCCACTAGACTTTGCATCTAAATACGAGTGATCAATCCTCATATAGTCAATCACAAATCATTCAGCGCATTCAGCAGTCAGGCATTGATCATCACATCAAACGGTTGACCACAAAATCAACATATCGCACTCGAATGCTTGAACTAACCACAGGCGACTAATCCGCTTACCAACCAACCAATCAATCAATTCGTCGCCCTCTCGGCTCTAACCAAACGCTCGCTCGCGGCCAAACAATTGCAGTCAATCACATAATCCAGTCTAATCACTAATTAGCCACAGACAACCTAGCTAACCAATCTAATTTATTTAATTGTGGTCATTTAGCCTAAACCCAGTCTCTAACTAAGCCGACCATAATTAGTCTACTTAAATGCCTAATTAGACTAATTAAACTAAACCCGAACGCAATTAGCGACCTAACCGAGAGTTAGGGGCTAACTCACAACTAACTCTGGCGACGACGGCGCGGGGGGGAGGGGGGGACTCCGGCGAGCGGTGGCGGCGGCGGCAACGATGCGGACGACATTCGGGGGCTGTTCGCGGCGGGACGACGAGCTCGAGACTGCTGGTCGCGAACCGGGGCGGCACTGTTCACGGCTGAGGGGAGGCTGGTCTGCGGCAGCTCTGGTAGAGGGGCTGGATAGCGACGACGACGGACTGAGGGGCACGGAGGAGAGTCGCACAGAGGCCGGGGCTGCGGGTGGCAACGACCGGTACAGGCGGAGGGAGGTGGCGGTGGCTGGTGGCATTGCGGGTTGAGGAGGAGGAGGAGAGGTTGCGGGCCGCGAGGGCTCGCGGGTCCACGGGCGACGGGGGTCGAACGGCGACAGGCGGGGACTGAGGGCGCGGTGGAGGCGAGGCGGCGACGAGAGGAGGAGGAGGTGAGGTGTGGTGGAGGTCGGCGGCGGCAGCAGCGACGGGTGGCGAGCTCGGGCGGCGACGGGGCCGCTCGAGCAGCAACTCGGGTTGGAGTTCGTAGGTCGGGGTCGCGGGTGGCTGCTGCAGCGGCCGGCAGCTCCGATGCGGCTGTAGGCGGCTGGCGGGGCGACGGCGACTGGTACAGGCGGAGGGAGGTGGTGGCGTCGTAGCTAAAGAGGAGCAGGAGGAGGAGACGTCGGGTGCAGGGGGCGTCCACGAGAAGAGGGAGAGGGAGATAGAGAGAAAAGGAAGAGAAAGAATAGGGGAGGAGTGAGAGAGAGTGACGTGAGTGCTGATAGGGGGGAGTGGTTGGCTGACTTGAGGTGACCCAAGGAGGGGCACTAGTCAATTCAAATTTGAATTCTTTTTCTTTTTTTTCGCATAAAGTTAGGGCTGAAGAGTAAATTCGCGAAGGGTTCAGGCGCGAAGGGGGGGTTTGGACGCGAAAGGGGAGTCTCGAGCGCGAAGGGTCTCTAACCGACGCTTCGAGATTTATCAAATCCCTCTCTAGAACAAATTAAAATCGCGTCCGATAATTGTCCCTTAGACCATAAAAATTCAATTTTATTTATTTTATAAACATTAAAATTTGAGAACGTCACACTTATACTGTTTAGGTTACCCCCACAAATAAACTGAGAATCTATGCTATATTCTGCAGCATCAGACAACCGACGTCCTTAATAGTTAATTCCATACAACCAGAGTACTTATTCCGTCTCCCCACATACCACGATCACGAGACAAATCTTGCTTGCTTGAAGTAATTTTTAAACGAGAATAGAACCTGTCATTACAATCACAGCTTTCCCACGCAGCAAGACTCTCTAGTTTTGCTCGTCCAGGCGCACGTTCACAACTCCTCCTCTAGGCGATGCCTACTCAACACAATGGACAAAACTGATTAGGGAAACACTGGAAATTCTATATGAAAAAAGACTAACAAGAAGTTGAGCAACGAGAGAGAGAGAGAGAGAGAGAGAGAGAGAGAGAGAGAGATTACAGCATGAACAACGAAATCATTTTTCCTCAGCTTTTTGCTCCAATAAGGCGCCAAAAAACAGTTTGCACCCCCGCATACTTGATCCTGCAAAATTCGTCTTTCAGTTACATTTTGCATCACGAACCCGTGTATCGACAAAGAGATAGCCTTGGCACTTTGATCTGGATAGCTATCCCAGTCTTGTCTATATATGAATGATTCATGGACAAAACATAACTGAACAAGAAGTAGGAAGCTGGTAATTCCTTCTAGCACATCACTTGATAGCGGATTAATTAGACAAACATACGATGATTCGTGAATCTACATGCAAATGAACCAATTTATACCTCATTCACCCCAAGTTTTGGATAGAAGAACCGATTGACGTAATCGAATCCCGAGTCCGGTTGAGCAAGTCCTGTTACGACGATGCCCCACCCTTCGCAACTTCGTATCTGTTCGCTCGTTTTTGCAACAAGGAATATATTTCACCGAAATTCAGTCTTCGGTTTTTATTAAGAGGGCTATGTGGTTCAACTTTCGAAGAGAAATTTTAGCAAGAACACGAAACAACACAGAGGGATATGAAATGGGTAGGAAATCAGTGGATCGAATATGGATTTGAGATCAACAAGGGTTCAGGCTACATTACAATACTCCGACGAAAGCAGTAGAAGGCTTGAAAATAAATTCTAGTTGCAGAAACTGTAACAACTGGAAATGAAGGTACATGAAAGTTAAAGCGCGAATAAACTTGAGTGTTCTTGGATGTGTCTCCTTTTCTTGCTCCTTCCTTTTGAGTATTTGTATTCTTCAGCTTCTTATAACCGTTTGTCGGTTATTTCTTGCTTTCAAACTTTGAATCTTAGCGCCTTCAATAACTTCCCATTTGCCCACGTTTTATCCGCCAAAACTTGATCTTCAACTATCAACGAGGCTTCAAATTTGAATTTCTTCTAGTAACCGCCGTGAACTGCTCGCATCCACTATCCGGATTTCTTGCTCGTAACTTCTTGCTGACGTGGCTGGTTTGGCCATCCTGCAGTTCCTTTCAACTTTGTATTCCTCTTACTTCTGGCCTTTTACAGTTTCGGTATGTCCAGAATCTTACCGAATTTCAAGAATCAATGACCTTATTCTCCTATTTCCCGAATATCGGGTTTAGACTTCTGGCCATTTCGGTATGTTACGAACAACTTACCGAATTTCTCAGAGTATGCCTTATTCTCTTATTTCCCGAATATCGGGTTTAGACTTCTGGCCATTTCGGTATGTTACAAACAGCTTACCGAATTTCTTAGAGTAGTTTACTATTCTCAATTTACCAATTTTTGGGATATGATGATACCGAAGTCAATTCGGTAATTCATTATTATTTAGTGTCAACAGATGCCCCCTTTTAAAAGAATTAAAAGAATTATAATTCTTTTAAATGCCAAAGATGACAAGATACTTACTTTTTGCCTCCAGCGCTATTTTGCTGCCTCGTTTCGTGCGCTTGCCTTTTCAGCTCTCCTCGTATCAACTTAGTATATATATCAGATGTGCCCACACAATCTGATCTCTCGCCTTCAGACGTGCTTTTTTCAAAACTCATCTTCTTCGCTATTCTCGTGCCCTTTTGCCTCTTTGTTCTTTCGTGACCTCGCTCTGCACTTGTCTAAACACTATGGCTCTCAAGGCTCAAGCTTCTTCCTTTCTCGCTGCTAACGCCCTAGAGCAGTATCATTAGTTCAGAGACTCTAAGGATTTCAACGACGATCGACATCTACTCTCGATGCAGAATGATTACGAGGATTCTTATATCCTTAGCCCTGCAGCTTATAATCAATTTTCAATTCCTGCAAATCTCTCTGACTTTTTCCCTCGCCATCTAACCGAGGTACTTCCAGTTCACCATTCTTCTATTTTGGCGTACAACTAGCACTCTTGTCCTTCTCGTCTTAGGGCTTTTTCTGATTTTGATCCAAATTTTTACCAATGGTATCTCCGACTTCTTCCTTCTAAGGGCTCTCTTTGGGATGAGTTCCTCATTCATAATGCCCTACGTCTCTGCTGCTTTAATTATCATCTGAACCATGGGCTAATCAGTGCTCTGTCTTGCTTTTGGTCGTCTTCAACCAACTGCTTCTTTTTCCCTTTTTCCCCAATGTCGGTAACTTTGCTCGATATCTACTGCCTCACTGGTCTTAGTCCTTTAGGCGCAGACCCATCTACTATGTCTTCAGATTCTTACCAAGGGCTCGGTTAGTTATCTGAATCCGAATTAGCCTACGGGGCTTTTATCAGTAAGTATTTTAGGAAAGAATGTGAAGTTACCTACGAGGAACACATCGCTTTCCTCCTTACTGGCTCTGTAAATTCCTTTTCTATCACCCTATTGTGCGAGTTTCTAAGAACTTCGTTGCTATAGCTTCCGCCTTATCTTCGGGCACTCAGCTAGCTTTAAGAAAAACCATTTTAGCTTTATTGTACCGAGGCTTAGCCCATTCTGCTTCCTCCATTGCTTCGGATGAAATTGGTGGAGTCTATGGTGGTCCTCTCTAGATTCTCCAAGCCTAGGCAGCCTTCTATTTTCCTTCTTGGTTTTCCAAGGATCGAGTTTCGCAGCCTCCTTCAGTTTCGATCCCGAATAATCCTGTCTGCCGAGCTTTAAGTCAAGAGCTGGTTCCTGTTTCTGAGGGACAATCATCTTATTTTTGATTCTTTATTTCCCAACTTTTTTCAATCAAAGGGAAACGATTCTCTTTTTCTCCTTTTATCACTCCTTAATTTTCCCGAGTACCATCTACAGCTGCTTCTTTGATGTAGGATGAGGGAGCTCTATAATAGCATTTGCCTTATTTCTGTCAATCTCAATTCCCCTCTGATTAACTAGGAATCCCAAGAAATTCCCTGCTCGCACTCCAAAGGCACATTTAGCTGGGTTTATCTTCAATTTGTATTTCTCCATCCTAACAAAAGCTTGCTCAAGATAATCCAAATGCTCTTCCTGATTTGATTTAACCACCACATCATCAATATAAACTTCCAAGAATTTACCGATCATGTCATGAAAGATGAAATTCATTGCTCGCTGGTATGTAGCTCCTGCATTTTTCAATCCAAAAGGCATGACTACCTATTGAAAAGTACCGATAGCACCAGGACATCTGAATGCTATTTTCGGGACATCTTCTTTAGCAATAAATATCTGGTTATAACCCGAATGACCATCCATTAGAGATAAGATCTCATTTCCCGATGCTAAATCTACTAACATGTCTGCCATCGGCATCTGATACTCGTCTTTTGGAGTGGCATTATTGAGATCCCGAAAATCAATACAAACTCTCAATTTTCCATTCTTCTTCTTCACAGGAACAATATTCGAAAGCCACTCTACATACCTGGCTGTCTCAATGAATTTCGTCTTCAGCAAACTTTCAATTTGTTCCTTGACTTTATCAACCACGTCTGGAGCAAACCTTCTTGCTAACTGCTTGTGTGGACGAAATCCTTTCTTGATAGGAAGGCAATGCTCTACAATATCTTTTGACAGACCATGCATTTCATGGTAATCCCATGCGAAGCAATCTTTGTACTCTTTAATCAGATTGACTAAATCTTCCTTCATGCCCCCTTGCAGAAACGCACTCACATATACTGGACGAAAACACCCAGGTTCTCCTATATCAACTTCTAACAATGGGTCTTGAGCTTCTATTGACCTGCTGTCTTCCTTGATTGGCGACTCTTCCCATTCATCAATACAATCTGAAACTTCCGCACTCTGCTGGGTCATCTCCGCCAGGTATGCGAAATACCTTTCACAAACTTCTTACAATAAGGGCTCGCTTTCCATAAAGAGTATGTAACTCCTCTAATGCCAAGCTAGACTTGGGAATCCATTCAGTTTTCATATCCCCAAAGCGGCAATAAGTATAGGATCGTGAATCTGCTTTTGGTGTTCCTATAACATGATTTCCATGTGAATACTCTTGATGATCTTGATGAATATCAGTCCACCCTATTGAAGCAAGTCCCGAATCAGCCTCAATGTACTCTACTCCTTCACCATTCTAAAATGCTAGAACTTGATGAAGAGTCGAAGGTACACATTGATTTGAGTGTTTCCAATCTCTTCCAAGCAACAAATTGTATGAACCATCAGACTCTATCACGAAGAAAGTCGTCCTTGATTTCTTTGATCCTATGGTTAAGTCTAGTACGACTGCTCCTTTGACTTCGGTAACTTCTCCTAGGAAATCAGACAGCTGAACATTCGACGGAATTATGTCATCATCACCTTTTCCCAACTTCTTAAAGTATTTATAAGATATGGGGTTCAAAGGGCTCACGCATCTACAAAGATTTTACCGACAACTTGGTCATTGACTCTACCCGAAATAACCAAGGATCTTAAATGTCTAGCTTTATCTGAAGGCACTTTGTCAAACCTTATCACTTCTCTATCAGAGAATTCGAACTCTGCCATTGCTATCTCCTTCTCCGAGATATGTTCGAGTTCCTCTTCTACCACCAAATAAGCTCCATATTCCGCTGGAAGCTTAGCATGGACCATATTGATCCTCATTGGCGAACGATATTCTTTCGGCATTTTAGAGTGACCCGCTCGGCAACTCTTATCATCTTCTGGCGACATTTTGAGATTCGGATCTTTTTGTTCCATCTTGACTCGCTGCTTCGGGTTAAGAGCTACTTGGAATTGCCCAAAGTTAATTGTTTGGGAAACCTGTTGCACTTCTTTTCCCTTTCTCTCCTTATGGTAAGAACTATTTCCCGAATCACATACAGAATTCTTCTCTGGTTTGATAAGTTCTTTATCATCAATATTTATTTTCCAAACCCAATTACCTTTTGTACCAAAAGGTTTGAATGGAGGAATTTGTGATGGCATTCCTCTGTCTCGAAGATTTTCGAAATCCCTCTATCTGCTTTTCATTCGCTGAAAACGTCTTTTAACAGTTCGGTAGGATGCTTGCCCCGATGGTTTAGCTACAGACCATTTTCCTTCAAGACGATTGTGTGGAACCTTAATTGTCTTTTTCTTTTGAACTTCCTAGGAAATTGACGGTGGTGGATCATCAAATTCATCTCCTCAACCAGTCGGTTCAACTGGCAATGACGGGGGTAAGTGATCATTCATGTCGCCATAGTATACTACATAGTCAAATTTCCCACTAGGTTCTCCAAGTAATCATACTTTGGGATCCCCTTCTTTGTATCGCTGTCATAAACTCTTCTTCTTTTCAGGTTTTTGTGGGGCTTCCTTCTCCTTGTGAACTCGTGTTTCAACCTCCTGAGTTGGAGGAACTTGTCTCAGTGAATCGGAACATAACTTCTGCCTCTCTGGCATTTGTGCTGGCTGCCTTGACTGAGCTTCTTGACTTTTTGATTGTGCCGAAACATTTTCAGTTACTGCGATCTCAGATCTTATCTGTGGTCTACCTTCCCGACGGACAAATGATCCCGATCTGTATCTTCCTCTTGTTCCCCTCATGTACTGAAACTTGGGAACTTCCCGATCCTGATGACTTAATTCTTGATGACAACAGGTGCACAGTTGTCTATTATCATATCTTGTAGACTCATGTACATTAACCATACTGATCATCTTCGGGAAAGGATCTGTGTTGACTTCCATTGGAGCCTTGCCTTTGTCTTCAGCGAACTTAATCTTGCCTTGGCGAATCGCTTCCTGAATTGTCTTTCTAAAAACAATACAATTCACCGTATCATGAGTCTTGGAATGATGTCATTTGCAATACCTTTTATCCGTAGTTTCTTCTTTAGACGGGATCACCTGTCCCTCAGCCAATTTAATCATTCCATCTTTCAGCAATAAGTCAAATATCTCATCCAACTTATAGATATCAAATGAATAATTACTCGTTTCCTTGGCTTTAAACTTGAACACATCTCTTACCCTTGCTGGTTTCAGAGTTAGGCACACATATGGTTTTTTAAGTACCATAGTTGCTACCGCTATCTCATTCTCTTCTTCAGTCAAGTCACCGTATTCGGTACTTTCAACTGATGCTATTGTCTGCCGATTATCCTTTGTCGGCTTTTTATCTTTATCCTTCAGCAGATGTTCATACTTAGAAACCCGAGCATTTAATTGGAAGAGATCATCAAAAACTTGTCCCTCAAATCTTTTTTTGAGATTGAATTTCAACCCATTGAACGCTAAATCGGTAAATTCTTTCTCGGTGAGAGAAGTCAAATACCGATTCCTAGACTTCTTGAAACGAGCAATAAATTGATCTACTGTTTCAGTGCCATACTAGTACATTCTGGCCAAGTCGGCTACTGTTACCTCTGATACCGTTCGGTAAAACTGAGAATGAAACTGTCTCTCCATCTCAACCCATGTCTGAATAGAATTTGCTGGCAAATTTGTATACCAAGTAAATACTGTCTTTGACAACGACAATGGGAATAGCCTTAGCCTTAAATATTCATTTGTTCTAACCTTTCCACATTGTGCTAAAAGACGACCTACATGCTCCACAGTTGACTGATCTCCTCGCCTGTAAATACAGCAAAATCTGGCATTTTAAAACCCCTTGGATATGGGATGTTATCAACCCAATCAGGATGTGGCTTCCTGTATATAGGTCTTGGTGTGCCTCTCTCTGCTCCCAATTGTTGCATTACCAACTCTGCAACTCTATCTGGGTTCCATGGCCTTAAATTCTACCGGCCCAACCAAGGATCCTGCCCCCTAGGGTCAACCTGTTGAGGTCTATTCATGCCTTGTTGATTCATATTGAAGTTAATGGGTGGCGGCCTGTAGAGAGGATTTTCCACCACATGTTGGTATGGTTGAGCTGCAGGCGGTCTCATAGGATCAATATTAGGCACATTCACTGGTGGAGGTATATTCCATACTGGCGGTAGATTCGGGACCATGGGATTGATCACGTTAGCATCAGTGGGGCCAATTTGAGGGAAATTGTAACCACTCACACCATTCACTAGGTTCGCTGTCATAGGATTCTCCGGCCTCGGTATAATTCTTACTGGAGGTTGCAGATTCGATCCTCCACTACCATTATACCCAACATTGGGATGTCCCGATGCTGGTGGAAATGGTATTGTACCAGGGGGATTTGCATAAAAGGGAGGAACTTGAGAGGATGAACTCGAACGCGATATTACCTCGTTTATGGCATTGATCATCATAGGCTTTATCACATCCGTGACATGACGCACCATATGGTTAGTGAGCTCGTTTTGCTATTCCTCAAACATTCTCCTCATCGTGGCTACCAAAGTGTTGTCATGTGCCAACGCGTGGATTTATTTTTCGTTCAATTGCCAAGGAATATCAGCATTGTGATGGGGTACTTCCTCATTAGCAGCCGAATGCTCAGATCGTGCTCCATCATCTGGATTATTGACATTACTAACTGGTACTCCTTCTGATTAACCTCTGATTCTTACCATTTCTCTTAATCTCTCCACACAGGTCCCACCGGGCGTGCCAAAAAGATGTTCGCTCGTTTTTACAACAAGGAATATCTTTCACCGAAATTCAGTCTTCGATTTTTATTAAGAGGGTTCTGTGGTTCAACTTTCGAAAAGATATTTTAGCAAGAACACGAAACAACACAGAGGGATATGAAATGGGTAGGAAATTAGTGGATCGAATATGGATTTAAGATCAACAAGGGTTCAGGCTACATTACAATACTCCTACGAAAGCAATAGAAGGCTTGAAAATAAACTCTAGTTGCAGAAACTGTAACAACTGAAAATGAAGGTACATGAAAGTTAAAGTGCGAATAAACTTGAGTGTTCTTGGATGTGTCTCCTTTTCTTGCTCCTTCCTTTTGAGTATTTGTATTCTTCAGCTTCTTATAACCGTTTGTCGGTTATTTCTTGCTTTCAAACTTTGAATCTTAGCGCCTTCAATAACTTTCCATTTGCCCACGTTTTATCCGCCAAAACTTGATCTTCAACTGTCAACGAGGCTTCAAATTTGAATTTCTTCTAGTAATCGCCGTGAACTGCTCGCATTCACTATCCGGATTTCTTACTCGTAACTTCTTGCTGACGTGGCTAGTTTGGCCATCCTGCAGTTCCTTTCAACTTCGTATTCCTCTTACTTCTGGCCTTTTACAGTTTCGGTATGTCCAGAATCGTACCGAATTTCAAGAATCAATGACCTTATTCTCCTATTTCTCGAATATTGGGTTTAGACTTCTGGCCATTTCGGTATGTTACGAACAACTTACCGAATTTCTCAGAGTATGCCTTATTCTCTTATTTACGAATATCGGGTTTAGACTTCTGGCCATTTCGGTATGTTACAAACAATTTACCGAATTTCTCAGAGTAGTTTACTGTTCCCAATTTATCGATTTTTGGGATATGATGATACCGAAGTCAATTCAGTAACTGATTATTATTTAGTGTCAACAGTATCTTATCGAATTGAGGCTGCAAGTCTTCAACTGCTTTTCCCGATGAGAAAACGACCTGCGAAAAGCAATCAAAAATGACGAGAAAACGAAGGAAGCTTAGGGCGCGCATGGTAACACTTCTCTACCAGAAATCAACTTCTGGCAAGAAGTTGATTTTTCTACTTCTGGTTTTGAGCAGAAGTTGATTTTTCAACTTCTAATCTAGAAGTTGATTTCTGATAGAGAAATGCGTTTGATAACGGGATAAAATTTCTACTTCATTTTTCAACATTTTATTTTTAATAAAAAAAATGGACAAAATTTCTACTTCATTTTTCAACATTTTATTTTTTTAAAAAAAATAATTTTTTTATTAAAAATATTATTTATTTTTTACTCCGGCGGCGGTGGGCGGTGGTGGTTGGTGGAAGTCGGTGGTCGGTGGTGGTTGGCAGCGGTCGGCGGCCGGCTGTCGATGGCAGCGGCGGTCTTGAGTTTTTTTTTTTGTTTTTTTGGTCCAAGAAGTGCTTCTCGGCAGCCGGCGGCGGCTAGTGGGCGGCGGCGGCCAGTGGTCAGCGGTGGGGGTCGGCGGCGGTGGTCTTCAGTTTTTTTTTTTGTTTTTTTGGTGCAAGAAGTGCTTCTCGGCGGCCGGCGGCGAGGGCCGGTGACGGCGAGGGCCGGCGGCGGCGGCCGGTGGTCAGTGGTGGGGGTCGGCGGCGGCGGTCTTGAGCTTTTTTTTTTTTTTGGTCCAAGAAGTGCTTCTTGACTTGGAGAAGCTACTTTTTTTTACTTCTCAAGTTGGGTAAAAAACCTTACTAGAAGTGAAAAATCCTACCAGAAGTAAAAAAATTTACCAAACGAATTTCTGCTTCAGAAGTTAGTTTACCAAACAGATTTCTCTACCAGAATGACTTCTAGAGCAAAGAAGTCATTTCTGAAGTGTTATCATGCACCCCCTTAATCACCTGGCTATTCCCAGTCAAATCAGCTCAATGTCATGGTCGAAAACTTTCATCAACCCAAGAAGGAAAATAGGACTCTGAAAACCATAAAGCATCATTCTCATGAAGAGACACCGAGGTTTATCGGTAAGCTGCAACAAAATAAAAGTTGAAACATCAGACCGTAGTTAGGAATTTACAAGGAGGTTATCTTTTGCCGTCTTCTTGACTTCAACTATGGAAGCACCATCGAATACTCTGGAGATGGATGACACGTTCTCGCTGTCGCATTCTGAAATCGGGACAACAGGAAAAACCAATTCGATGAAGAATCCTGGTGTGTCCCCGTTCTGAAACGTTGAAGCGCCAGCTGTCTCGATCCCGGACACCCTTTTAGCGGTTAGAGATCCTGACAAGGTGACGAATTGGATGGTGTCTGAATCCACCTTCCCAGAGGTAAAAAGAGCGTGTGAAGCAGCTAGCGTTGCATGACCACAGAGGTCAACCTGAAAGGAGATTCGTATTTATATGGTATCCCCGCCCCACCATCCAATGATTCAACTCTATCGACGATCCCGTCGTTTTGATCAAAATCAAATCGATATACGACTTAGAAAACTGAAAGACGATGCGCATTTTCCACGCACAAAGAGGGTGGAATCCACCAATACACTTAGTCAGCCTAATCTCATGTTCGAGCCGATCTTCTTGTTGCTGTTACCAATCCCGTATGAAGAATTCATTACTAAAGAAGAGGAAAGAAGACTTTCCAAGCAGCAGAAATCTATTGTGTGCCCGAAAATGTGGATTATTTTCCGGTGTTGATACCTTAATATGCGTCGAGAAACTGTAAGTCAAAAAATGACCAGTAATATTTTTTTCCCAAATAAGTAATTTACGTACTTTTATGAAATTACTAACCAATTTTTTTTTTTAATATGCACAACTTACCAATCCTTCGAGTTTACTAACTCTTGTATAAAATTACCAATCTAAGTGGAAAAGAAATAGGATCATTTGCTTTTGAGCACTTAGGGAGGGACCATCCAGGCGTCTCCATTCATGCTAAGTCTGAGAAGAAGCCGATGGAGATACGGAACTTACCTCGGTGACTGGAGTGAACCATCTGAGCCGGAACCTCGGGCTCAAGTCGTCCATCCCCGAGGCGGCGGCGGCGGTGGTAGGGGCTCGAGTCAAGAAGCAAGTTATGGATATATTGAACTCTCTGGCCACCGCCTGCATCCACTCATCGTCCTTGTCTTCCTCCTCCAGGAAGCACACCGCCGCCGGGTTCCCCTTGAACGTCGTCTCAGTGAACGCGTCCACCTGCAAAAGGGATCAAGGATGGGCTAGGAGTGAGAAACGATGCCGCGTCCACGCTGGAAGAGCTAATCTTTTGGATTACAACAGCAGAACCAGAGTGATAAGTCAGAAACCATAAGAGAGAGAGGGAGAAGATATAGCTATACCACTAGGTAGTGCACGGGCTTCTTTGCCATTGGAGAGAGATAGAGTGAGAGCTGGAGGTTCGAGCAAAGCAAGGAGTTGAGAGGAAGACGGCTGGGGAAGAAGATCAAACGATCGGCTAAACTGAAACCGAGTCCCGAGCACAAGGTAAAACCTCCGGCCTCCCTCCCCCGGTGATAATGGAGACAATATTGCATCGCTGGGCCCCACCTTGAATCAGATGGGGGCCATATAAATCCAACGGTCTGTGTGAATTGGGCTCACGTGTATTCGGAAGCGGGCAATATGTTATCTCGCCAACGGCGACCGGGGAAAAACAGCAAAACGACTAGAAGCCAAAAATACCCACCGCCCACGTGGTTACTGTACCTGCGCATTCGACTTTCCTCCAATCTATTTTATGTTCTGTTTCGACGTATGTTTTTTTTTGGTAAGTTATTGTCTCGACGTATGTTTTTTTTGGGTAAGTTTTCGTCTCGACGTATGTTAGGAATCTCTCTAGTGCTTTTTCCTGTTTTCTCACTCATATAAGGGGTAAGATGCGTCAGTATGTATGTATGTATGCATGCACGCATGTGATTTTTCAGTCTTGCGGAGCACGGTCGGTCCATAGAATGCTCAAACCAGTGACAACTAGGGACAAGGGTGACTCTTTTTCTACTTTTATTTTAGGTGATGGCACTGAATTTTCTGTTTTTTTTTTTATCGAAAGAAAGTTCTTCATTTCATATCCAAGAGACATATATCACCTCAAAATAAAAATGAAAATTTTACAAAGCAAGTTTTTCTGAAAAGTGAATCAACTTGGTACAGACTGCAGAAACTCGCTCATTCCTCAAGGACGGATCTGTCATAGCATCTAAGCATGACCGGCGGCCGATCACCGAATCCCGCATCATCATCATCAGTAATGAGCACACACTGAAAAATCGCTCTCCAGTAGTTACGACTTTGCCAAAAGGCGGTGCGCGCCTAGGTTTGGCATCCCCAGAACATCGCCGTACAAAGACAAGAACAACACAAATAAGTTGAGAAAGTACATAAAATGCCTTGTAAATCCCAGATTTATATCTAGATCGGGATAGAGAGCACCCAAATCTAGTTCTAACTCTAGATCGGAAGAGAATAACTATAAAAAGATACCCGTTGATCACAAAATCACTTTCAGATAATCCGATTGACAGGAAAAAAAAAAGGTTTCGAAAACTTGCAGAGCGCTCGACAATCTCGTAGCAAACACCCAGAGCTAGAGTGAGCAAGCAGATACGAGGAGAGCTGATACTTTCAAGGCACACGCGTTTCGATCTTCAGAGCTCACTTTCGTAGAGGATGTCGATCGGAATTTTCGTTTAGTATGCGATGGGAAACCTAAAATTTCATCCCATATGTAGATGTCGACCTTGAATTTCTAATTTGTTTAGTTTGTCCCTTGAATTACTTAAATAAAATTAATGTTATCTTTAATTTTGAAAAATTAATGTTATTCAATCTAGTTCCTTAATTTGTGTGTGTGTGCAATTAGATCCTTGAATTATATGTTTTTACTTCGAGATCATCACACCGTAAAAAAATATGCAAAGGCAAATCTAACGTGGCTATTAAGTTATTGTTTAATTGTCTTGCTAGCATCATATGTAGCATCCTATATCGCTAAAGAAAAAAGAAACCTTAGAAAACCAAACAAATAGACGTGCAAGATGAAGTAAAACAGAGCAGTTAGCAAGCCTCGGCTATGAGTCAGGAAACAGCAAAGTCGGCCCATTGTGTGATTGGGCTTGATTCTCTCTAGGCTAGTTAACAAAAGGTTGCATTGGGTTCAACTTTTCTAAGAGATTTTAGCCGAGAAAATTATCAAAAATATCTGAAACCTTTCAATTTATCTAATTTAGTCTGGTTATTAGTTTTTTAATTCTTTCATTATTTTCCTTTTCCTTTTTTTTTAATTGTTAAGGGCTGGCAAAAAGCCATCGGCCACTTGATGAGGGCCAATGACCACCGCCGGCTGCAACCACTGGCGAGGGTCGTGGCCCTTGCTGGCCACTAGGTGAGGGCTCATAGACCCTTGCTCGATGGCCGACGGCCCCCGCCGTCCTTATGAATAAAAAGAAAGAAAAGAAAAGAAGATAGAAAAATTAATAACAAAATCAGAATAGCATAAAGAAATTTAAAAAAAAATTGAAGTCAGAGTTGACAGTGCCATATAGGACGGCTACTGTCCATGTCATCAAAAGACAGCTTATGAGCCTATCTGGCAAGGGCGGCTCTCGGCAGCCTAAAGCCAAGCGTCCCTCACCCGAGGCCGGCGACCTCTGCCGGCCATCGATGAGGCCCAGTGATAGTCGGCGGAGGGGAAAAGAAAAATAAAGAAAAGGAAAAACAAAAAAAAAACAAAAAAAATCAATAAATAAAAAATTAAATTTATTTAGAAATTGTTCACGTTGGCATTGACGTGCCATGTAGCACGGCCGGCGTCTACGTCAACAATTTCCAGCCAAAATTAACCAAATGGACTTAATTAGCATAACGTGAAATGGTTTAAGACTGAATTGGCAAAAATCCAATAGATTAGGACTTTTTGGACAATGTTCGCCATACATTGTTATCTCTATTGAAAATACTTATCATTGACTAATTATTTCAAGCGTTTTAGGTGATCTTTTTACGAAACTACGTTTCAAATTATTAATTTTTCGTGAAACAAACGGAGCCTAAATTGCTTATCCTTCTAATGAGAATTTGTTGATCACATAATGTTGTAAGGTTGTAATTATTTGATGTCCAAAACAAGGGTCTCTCTCTCTCTTTTACGATTATCCGAAGTTTGTCACGTTATTTAGTAAAATTAAGTTTACAAGAAGCCTTGGCGTAATTGTATTGCACTCAAAAATCGCTCCTCTGCAATTATATAGCCACGTGTAGTTTGTATGAGATGAAGGACACCATCCTTAATTCGCAATCCACCGATCCCACTAATACGTCCCTTAAAGGATCTGATCGTAGATAGAGACTGAAATCTATGCGGGGATAAGGGCGGATGTAGTTAAGTGGATCAGGGCAGTGGATTGTGAATCCACCACGCGCGGGTTCAATCCCGGTCGTTCGCCCATCTATAAATGGACCATTTGTTATGAAGACACAAGACAGAAATAAAAAGCATTTTTTCTGCAAGTCATCTCGACGCTTTCAAAACTATGAATACAGAGCCGTAGTTCTCACATCTCTTACCAATACAGGACTTTTTACATATGGCATTCAGCTTAATCCTGCATACACTCTACCGACTAGTTTGCCATATGACTAACACAGGTAATCTCGACTTTCAATTATATCCTTCTAATTTGATAAGCAACAATTTCCCTTACAATACACAACACGAGCCTATACATAATTCATCAATTCCTCCCTCAGACCTACCAAATTGCACAGTTCCACCCCCACTTACTCTCTCTCTCTCTCTCTCTCTCTCTCAGATTCAAGAATAGGTGTTCCTAATTTGGGTTACATTTGAGTTCTCACAATGAAGCCGACCAAAACATAGTTGACCATCCTCAAGTCATTTTCAACATTCTCGTTAGCCTAAATTATAAAGTCAGACAAGTGCGGCTTAGAAAAGTTCAATCGGAACTACAACTTGGGTCATTGCAAGAGCCATACAAATCCCACTTAAGAAAAGGCACTAAAGAACTAATGTTTAGATTATCCCAAGAGACATCCTTCCATTCCATAAAGCTATGGGAATAGTGTCACTTATCAATTAAAACTGGACTACCCATTAACATTTGTATATCCACCCAAACGGCCAAACCTATAGATTGGGAAAATTCTCCAAAACATTCTAAACCTATTGCATTTTTGTCAATTCAGTCCTAAACTTTTTAATTTTATCAATTAAGTCCTAAACCTTTTTACTTTTTTTCCAATTGAGTTCTATATGTCAAAAATCGCTAACGTGGATGCCAGCCGTCCTACGTGGCACGACCGACGCTGACATGAACAATTTTTAATATTTTATCGAATTTGTTATTGATATTTTATATTTCTTCCTTCTTTTTCGTTTTTTCTCTGTTTTTTCTTCTCAGCAGCCGGCGAGGGTCGTCGGGCCCTCACTGGCTCTTGCCAGCTTCCACGTCATCGATTTCCGGCCAATAGGACTCAATTGGCAAAAAGCGAAAAGGCTTAAGATTCAATTGGCAAAATTTAAAGATTTAGGATTGGATTGATAAAAGTGCAATAAGTTTAAGACTTTGTGGACAATTTTCCCCCATAGATTCATAAGCAGCATTAAATTTTTGCGGCGGCAGACAGACACACATATACAAGCGGTCCACCATTGCCGTCGCTCATGGGAGCAATCTTAATATTCCCTATTGATGAAGTTCTAGATACACATAGAGTTAAATGTTGACCGAAAAAAGAAGAAGAGGAAATTCGTAGCATTTTATGGACAGGTTAGTTTTCTAACATCTTTGGGTGTCTTTTTCTCTTAATTCATTTTCTTCTTAATTTAGGGGTTGTGCATGATCTTCATCCCAACCTAACTTTTACCCTCGATTGACCGTATTCTAGATAACCCCCACACGAATCCCATGAAACTGCTTGTGTTTTCCTCACTAACTAATCTCTAGCCTTCAATTTTGTACGCAAACGCCGACTCCCTGATCAACCAAATTTCACACGAAAGGCCCCTTAGTCAAACCAACATATGCTCGGATGGATCTATTGTTGACATGCACCAGATTCTGATTTGAACCCAATGGACCGTTGACCATTCAAGAGTCAAACCTTGATCACCCATCTCTCGTAGGATTATATTTCCCGCCAAACTTCCAATAAGCCCCGAGCTATAAATACGGGAGTCCATAATCTTCATTGAGTATGCAACCTCCCGTTGGTGATATTAAGTCTTCGTCTGTTTCATCTCTTCTCGCTCCAACAGTTGCTCTCATGGCTTCTTCCAGATTGGTCAAATTGTTCCTCCTTTTGGACCTATGTGGTTCGATTATTCTTCTTCTACATGCGAAATCCGTGGAGGGACTAGCAGATGATAGTGCTTGGCTCCGGCGGATCAGCGGGAACATGGCGCCTTACCGGACGGTCTTCGTCGACCCGTCGGGGCGGCTCGGCAACTTCACCACCATTCAGTCCGCCATCGACTCGGTTCCCTCGAATAATAGGAACTGGGTTTGCATCTATATCAAGAAAGGGATTTACAGGTATCCTTCAAATAATTTTTCTCTCTTTTTTCACTAAGACATCTTTAAATCAACTTCTGCTCCACCTTTTGGAAAGAAACTGAAGATCAAAATCGGAAAAGATTTCTGTATGTTATCTCTGCATGTGTCAAATATTCAACGGACAAAAAAAGGAAAACTTGGGAATTTATTAGCGAGGCTGAGTATTTGTAATGGTATCACGAAGGAACACTGAGAGTTCCTTACAAAGGTTGAACATGAGATGAGAAGTGTCTAATGTTAAACAAAAAAACCGCAGGGAGAAGGTGAAAATACCGCAGGACAAGCCGTACATCATCCTCAAAGGACAAGCGAAGAAGACGACCGAGGTCGTGTGGGACGACCACGACAACATCGTCCAGAGCCCGACTTTCACATCTCTGGCCGATAACATAATCGCTAAAAGCATCAGTTTCAGGGTAAGAAAACCCAACAGATTACTGATCCTGCAAAAGAAAAAAATTTAGACAAAATAAACAGGGTATCGCTAGAGTGGTTTTTCCAATAGAGTTTTCTTACGTATTGCATATCCAGCTGTCGTTGCACAATTTGCTTTCACATAGTAAAAATTGAACTATATGCTAACTTATTTCTTTAACTTATGGTCGCAGAATTCCTATAACAATCCGGTTAACAAGAAAAACCCTAGGGTTTCGGCAGTCGCAGCAAGGGTTTCAGGGGACAAGAATGTGTTCCATAGGTGTGGATTCTATGGTTTGCAAGACACGTTGTGGGACGACCAAGGAAGACATTATTTCAAGCGTTGCACGGTCCAAGGCGCGGTCGATTTCATCTTCGGTGGTGGTCAGTCCATTTACGAGGTAATTGATCCTTAGTACGTATAGTTTCCATACTTCACCACTATCTTTGATTTTCTCTTTTTTCCAATCCCACCATCTTGGAGTAAGTTGGGTGATAAATTTCTAGTGACTTCTATTCTTTTCAATTTTTCTTGTATAAATTATTGCTTATTGTAACTCTTACTGCCCTCATAATTTGACTCTTTCTTAGCGTAAAACCCTCAAGAATTTAAAGCATATGAATATTGACTTGTGGATACTCATTTAACTTATCGTTATGCTATTCATCCTGCAGAATTGTGCAATATCAGTGCTTGGAGGAGCCCTAGGGCCTGGAGTGACCGGATTCATCACAGCGCAAGGTAGGAGCAACCCAGACGAGGCAAGCGGGTTCGTGTTCAAGGAGTGCAATGTGTTCGGCTCCGGCTCGGCCTTGTTGGGAAGGGCATGGAGAGCCTATGCGAGAGTCGTCTTCTATCGCTCCAATTTCACCGACGTCGTGAATCCTCGAGGCTGGGATGCATGGAATTTTGCCGGACAAGAGTGCGTTCTCTATCCACTATGATGCTCTTTCAGCTAATCCATCTGGGAAAAATTTTCAAAGAGAAAATTTGATCATCATCCTTAAACGCTTTAAACTGATACACTAAGATTGACTTAGTAGGTTTGCATATAAGATTTTTGCGTAATATGTTTAAAGTTCAAAGAATATTTAAGATTTTGGGGGGAAATTTTTATACGCGAAAACAAACATCCTGAGATCATCCAAGACCCGAAAAAGCTAGTGAGTCTTAATTTAGAATCATGGACGTAGCGGGTCGAGCGAATAATTTTTTCCTTCCCCATATTTGTCAAGATTACTTGGGCAGATATTTGTACTTGTACTATGACTTTTTCCTATTTTAGTATAGTGTAGTTTGGAATTTATCTTCGTCCCTATTTTAGTTTCGTTTGTATGTTTAGTATTACCCTCTTAATTGATTAGAAACAAAGAAATAACTAGCTAGCTTTCGATTCTCTAAAAAGGGTTTTTATCTCAAGATTTGCTCCTTTCCGATGGCTAATAATAGTACTGAAGGTTGCTTCTTCTTTTTTCCCTTTGATTAGGTCCCAATTGACCTTTTCAGAATATGGGTGCTACGGACCCGGGTCGGATACATCTCTCCGGGTGAGTTGGGAGACGAAGCTGAACGCGGCGACCGTGAACCAGTTGACCAGCGCGAGTTTCGTCGACTCCGAAGGATGGCTAAGCAGCCAACCTTTCTGATACGTTGCAATGGATTTGAATTACCTCCTGTCATTCCCTTTTCCATCACGGAATTGTGTGAATTAGTTGATTGGATTATTGGCATGTAACTAGGAATAGGTGGGATCAGAGATTGCTGTAGTTGCGTCCAGTCTCTTTGTGTATTTATCTCTCTATTCTTCACATTCTTGAAGCCATTGACATGTGCCAGAGTGACTTTAGTTCTGTTCCTCTTTTAGCTGATTCAAAGCGTTTGTTCTGAAACTATGAAAACGGAATCCCAAAGCGGGAATGTCCTGGAACCGAGGCTTATTGAGTAAAAACCCGTTCACTTCACTATGTGATCATTTCACTTGGAAAAGATTCAAAACAGAATGAAAGCAATGTCATACGACATCGACCCAGATTACTGAAGATGAACAATAGCTAGAAGAATTGAAAAGCAACGTATGATCTATGTATGGCAGGCAGTTGTATCTTCGAATGTTGATGTAAATAGCACAACATCAACCACAGATCGTCCGGGACATCCTACTACCAATAAAGCAAATCTTAATTCTCAAAATCACCGCGGATTTACTACTTGATTGCACGGCTTTGTTCGGAATGTGGGATGTTAGAGATAATTAGGGTTGATTGCACGTATATCTTCATTTGATTGTGCATATCTTGATTGATATATGTTACCTTCGATTGTTATATCATAAGGCCTATAAATAGGTTGATGTACTACTCAGTATGATATATCAAATATATACAGAAAATTCCACAATTGTTTCTTCCGCTTTACTATTCTCAACTTGAGATAAGACACAAACCGCGCATCGTCTATGACCTCAGCACTTCAGCAATTTTCTTGATGTTTGGAATGCTCTGCAACTCTCGATTGAGAGACCTTCTATCTGCTTTGAGGGAGAAAGATTGGTGAATCTCCTTCTGAAACCCCGAATCGATCTCTTCCTCCAGCGAAAAGAGGTGATGATGTCCTCGGAAGTTTGAGCGCACGAGTTTTCTCACTTGATGTATTGAGTAGGAACGCTATCGGGACGCACTTCGAATAATTGTCGAGGAAAAAACAAAGAGAGATCCTTGTTCAAACATGTAATGATCATAATCTCAGCACATTAAGGGGTGCGTGACAACCATTCTACTCTTCTGTTTCTGTTCCAAACCTATTTCTAGAACAGGTTTGTAATAGAAACTCGTTTGGTAACGTAATTCTATTTTTCTATTTTTGGAACAAAAATTTGCTCCAAAAAAAAATTTGGAAGGGAAATCAAAAACAAAAAATTATAGCTTCTCGGAGAAACAGAAATCAGAAAAAATAACCCCTCACTTTTTCTCAAGTACCCGCCGCCGTCGCCGCCGACCACCACCCGCCACCGCCTGTCGTCGCCCCCCGCCTCACAGCCGGCCGCCGCCACCCACCCCCTGCCGCCGCCACCCATCGCCGACCACCACCTGCCGCCAACCTCTGCCGCCAACCTCTGCCACCCACCGCCACCCTCCGCCGGTTGCCTCAACCATCGCCGGCCGCCGACTGCCATAGACCCCGCCGCCACCGACCACCACCCGTCGCCGCCCGCCGTCGCCCCCTGCCTCATCGCCTGCCGCCAACCTTTGCCGCCCACCGCCACCCTCCGCCGGCCATCGCCAACCACTGCCGACCTCCGCTAGCCACCGCCATCGGAGTAAAAAATAAATAATAATTTGTTATTTTTAAATAGTAAATAATAATTTCTCGAAGTAGAAATTTTCAACTGTTGTCAAACGAACTTCTGTTCCAGGATTAGAAATTTTATATCGTTATCAAACGCATTTTTTTGCTCAAAAACTCATCCAGAAATAGAAATAGAAAGATCTATTTCTAGCTAGAAATCTATTTCTGGAACAGAATGGTTACCATGCGAGCCCTAAGAGAAGGATGATTGCTTCGAGTTGCTTCAGATCTTAGGAGCATTTTTGTGAAATATCTCGAGTAGCAAAGGTTGAACAACCTTGGATACTTAGGGGGCGCTTGATAACCATTATTTTTTCTTTCTGTTTTTCTATTTTTCTATTCTCGAGAACAAGTTTGGAACGGAAATCCATTTGGTAGCGTAACTTATTTTTCGATTTCTAGAACAAATTTTTAGTCCAGAAATAGGTTTGGAACAGAAATGAGAAGTAGAAATTTTCTGCTTTTTGTTCTAGAAATAGAAATAAGAATTCTTCTCATCACTCACTCTCACTCTCTTGTGTCCTCCGGCCACCTGCCGCCTATCACTCGCATCCCTGTTGTTGGTCGCCGTCTGCCAGTCGTCGAAAATTTGCTGTTATCAAACGAATTTCTATTCTGGGAACAAAAATTTTGTATCGTTATCAAACACTTTTATCTACTTAGAAACTCGTTCATGGAACATAAATATAAATATCTACTTCTTACTAGAAATAGCTCTTGAAAACATAATGGTTATCATTCGCACCCATAAAAATGGCCCACCAGGTGAGCACCAAGAACATGACTATACGAGCCGACGAGTCCATGTGGAAGAAGAATGGCCACAGCCCCGCCAGGGAAGGTGGGGCATTGGCCCCGCCCCATATGAAGCCAAACCCTCACGGCCGTCCCGGTTCTTCGTGTCCTTTTCTTATTATTGTTTCTTTTCTATTTTTAGTTTTTGGCTATGTTTCCGATTATTTAAAGAAATTGGACTATTTACTGATGTGGCGCCAAATGACGCCACATATTTCCAATTTACATTTAAAAAAAATGTCATGTTAGCATTTTTCGTCTATCAATTTGGACTGAAGTAATGGAGAAACTTAATTGCAACAATTTGATAAGTTTTATGATTCGATTACATTATTTGAAAATTGTAGAACTCGATTACACTTTCTTGACAAGTTAAAAAAAAAACAAACAAAAAGAGTGTCATAGGATTAGTTTCATAATTCCTTTGCCCATCATTAGGATTAGCTCGCATATAGATTGCATTTAAGTAATACGTGTTGCATGTCATTAGACTTCATACTATCATAGAACTTAGATTGAATTGCACTCGTGCTAATTTAAAAAAAAATTGTATAAATGCATTGGAAGTCCTAAAACTTTTTAAAAAGAGTAATTAAGTCCTAAAACTTGTCATGAAAGTGCAAAATTTTCAAAAAGTGCAATTAAGTCCTAAAACTTGTTACAAAAGTGTAACTGGTTCTAAAAATTTAAAAAGTTCAATCAACTGAAGGACTTGATTTCGTTAATTTGACAAGTTTTAAGATTTGATTTCAATTTTTGAAAGTTTTAGGACTCAATTACACTTTCGTGACAAGTTCTAGGACTTAATTGCACTTTTTGAAAGTTTTAAGACGTAATTGCACTTTCGTAATAAGTTTTTGGACTTTCTAACACCTTATGCCTCGTTGCATTCATATATTCATTGATTAGTGAACTATAGGAATCCTGCCGTGATGAGACTTTTTTTTTTTTTTTTTGGTCGAAGCTGTGATGAGACTTCACTTTTGCTTGTTTAGCACATCTGAGGTTTTTTCTATCTCTTTGAGCAATATATTTAGTGCTTTGGTTATCGGTTGTTGCATTAATTGTTTGCACACCCGCATGATCATTCATTGCATGTTAGTGATTTAAGATTAAAATTGACCAAGATTGTTGACAAAATACTTTCAAAATAAAGAGAAAATGTGCCGAAAAGACATTAGATTTATGTTGCTTGATCAAGTCCCGGTATCCACGAAATCTCTGGATTAACTAAAGTAAAATGTTCTCTCATATTTTACTTTGATTTAAAATCAACCCGTAACAGGTTAATAGCGATTCCAAAATGGATTAGTTTGCATGTGTAAATGTTATAATTAAGACCTAAAAGTTGCGATTAATATGAGCTGGGAGAGTCCGTGTGACGTAACGATACTATCTCTTTGACGAGTAACCATTTGCACCAGCCTAGTAATCCATTAGTTTTGTTTTGTTTTGTTTTTTTATGGTTCACCTCTGGAAAGGTCTCGGACATTCTCGTTACAAGGATAAGAAATTTAGTGTCTCTAACCTTATCATTTCAATAGTCGCAGGTTGAGTTTAGTAGAAAGAAGCTAATACCATTGATTCATCGCGATGGGATTGCCTATTTCGAAAAGGGTTACTTTGTGGTGCCCACATACACACACACACACACTCTCTCTCTCTCTCTGATTTAGGTGAAAATTAACAATTTGTAAAGACATTTTATTAACACTTATTGCTCGTTTCACTTACAAATATGAATGAAAAAAAAAATTACTTTTATCATTCACGAAAATTTAAATATTTTCAATTAGCCAATTATTTCAAGTAACATAAGCTATCGTTTTTAAGAAAGATATTTCAAATAATTTATACGTCGCGAAACGAATGGAGCCTTAAGAACAGGTGTTCCTGATAATTAGGGTGTAGAGGGATTAGTACATCTGAGTTTTTGTAATGAAGTTGAACAAAACAAGTTGAACATCCTCAAGTCATTCTCCAACTCGACCTAACAGCAACCTTGGATCGACCATATTCTGATTAACTCCCACACAAAGCCCAGGAAACAGCTTATGTTTTCCTCTCTAACTGATCCATAGCTTTCAATTTTGTACGCAAACGCCGACTCCCTGGTCAGCCAATTTTCACACGGAAAGCCCCTTGGTCAAACCAACATAGGCTCGGATGGATCTATTAGTTGACATGCACCAGATTTTGATTTGAACACAATGAACCGTTGACCATCCAAGAGTCAAACTTTGATCACCCATCTCTCTTAAGAGCTATATTTCCCGCCAAACTTCCAATAAGTCCCGAGCTTTAAATATGGGAGTTCGCCACCTTCGTTGAGCACGCAACCTCCAGTCGGTCGTATTAAGTCTTCATCAGTTTCATCTCTTCTCGCTCCAACTGTTACTCTCGTGGCTTCTTCTTCGAGATTGGTCGAATTGTTTCTCCTGTCGAACCTGTGCGGCTCGATTATTCCTCTTCTCCATGCGAAATCCACGGAGGGACTAGCGGATGATAGTGATTGGCTCCGGCGGATTGGCGGGACGTGGCACCTCATCCACCCGTCGGGGCAGGGTTTGCTTATATATTAAGAAAGGGATGTACAGGTATCCTTTGAATAATTTTTCTCTCTTTTCTTCATTAAGACTTCTTTAAGTCCACTTCTGCTCCAACTTATGGAAAGAAACTGAAGATCAAAATCGGAAAAGAAGGGGGAGGGCAATCCTTAATTCTTATATGTTATCTCTGCATGTGTCAAATATTCAACCGGAAAAAAAAAAGTAAAGTTGGGAATTTATTTTTTATAAAGTTTGTCACATTTAATGGAGCGAGGTTTTGACCAAAAAAGAAAAAAATGGAGCGAGGTTGAAAAACTGAAAGTTCCTTACAAAGGTTGAACATGAGAAGAGAAGTGTCTAATGTTAAACCAAAAAAAACCGCAGGGAGAAAGTGAAAATACCGAAGGACAAGCCGTACATCGTCCTCAAAGGACAAGCGAAGAAGACAACAAAGGTCGTGTGGGACGACCACGACAACATTGTATCGCTCAAAGCATCAGTTTCAGGGTAAGAAAATCCAATCAATTATTGATCTTGCAGAAGAAAGATCATTAGACAAAATAAACAGGATATCGCTAGAGTCTGGAAGTCGGTTTTTCCAATAGATTTCTCACACCTATCGCATGTCCAGCGGTGATTGCATAATTTGCTTTGACTTAAATCAAAATTTGAACTGTATGCCAGCTTATTTCCTAAAGTTTGGTCGCAGCATTCTTATAGCAATCTGGTTAATAAGAAAAACCCTAGGGTTCCGGCAGTCGCAGCTAGGGTTACGGGGGACAAGAATGTGTTCCACAGGTGTGAGTTCTATGGTCTGCAAGACACATTGTGGGAAGACCAAGGGAGACATTATTTCAAGCACTGCACGGTCCAAGGCGCCGTCGAACACATTCTTGTCCCCCAAAATCAGGTCCCAATTGACCTTTTCAACCAGTTGATTGGATCATTGGCATGTAGTTGCGTCCAGTCTTTTTGTGTATTCCTCTTTCTATTCTTCAAATTCTTTTAGCCATTTACATGTGCCAAAGTGATTTTGTTTCTGTTCCTCTTTTCGCTGAGTCAAAGCATTTGTTCTGAGACTGTGAAAACGGTTTACCAAAGAGGGAATGTCACAGAACCAAGGCTTATTGACTGAAAAACCGTTTACTTCACTATGTGGTCATTTCCCGTGGAACAGATTCGAAACAAAATAAAAACCAATGTCATGCAACATCGACCCAGACTACTGAAGATTTAACAGTAGCTTGAAGAACTAACAAGTACTGAGGACAGTTGTATCTTCGAGGATCAATATAAACTGCACAACATCGACCCATGACCATCCAGGCCATCCTATGACAAATGAAAACAAATGTTAAGTCTTGAAATTACCACAGATCTCTTACCGGATTGCACAGCTTTGTTCTGCCATGACCCATGACCATTAGGCTTTGGCCCCCAAAAGAAGTCACTCATAAGGTGTCTTAAAGTTACACCATACCCACGAATTGTATGAAATTGCTAACGTTTGCATCCAAATAGCCATTGTCATCTGAGCTCCTCCCGACCTCCTGCAGAATAAACGCGAAAGATTGTCAAACTATATATTCCGTGCTGTTCATGAAAAATTAAAACCAACGGACTAAAAAAAACCATATGAAAATAGCAACACAAAATTGTGGCTTCCAATTACTACATCACAGGACAGACCACATGGACCCAAAACACAGTCTGCAGTCTGCTATGGGTTTAATTGGATTGACAGATCTGTGTAACCATCTCCTCAGCACTTCAGTTTAGAATTTCTTCTGAATATCCTCAGTAAAATATTCTATTGTGGTCCTGTAAAAATTCATAGCATCTCTCAATTTTTTTGACCTACCAAAGCATTTCTTCTTACAGTCTCATTATTAGCACTTTTTTTTTTCCGATGTACTGCATCCTTCACAGAACTCGAATAAATCCGACGAATTTGTTCCTGGAGGGGTTCCAATTATAAGAAATTTTGAAGCAGAAGCCTATGAGAACTCAGGAGAACATCATCCGTATAATTCATGAACAAAATTACATGCGGAAGCGCAATGGTCAAACTATGCAACACGAGAATCAGCTATAGCAGCACCTGAATATAATAGCTGTGCAACAGATACATGCTAGTCCTCTCATAATTGATGCATGGCATGTAGAGACGGTTCATTAACTCTGAGCACGAAGACAGTCCACAGATAGCTTATAATAGAATAGAGAAGCATGAGCAGCATCACACACACAGTAGAGGTCGGATGTACCTTGATACGAGACGAGCTTTTTCACCAGGTACCCTTACATCAGGTAAGTAACTGAAGTCTGAAACAATCGAAGACATCTTCGATAAAGCCTCATGTACAATCTAAAGTAGTTTCTGCATAATTGAAAAGGCAGTGTTACGACCAGAGAAAGGTTCCTGTATAGGAGCTGTGTTCAAGCTAGAAGAGCAGAATTGATTGAAGTAAACAGCAAAAAGTATGGAAGTTACTTTTTCCTACCAAGCAACCCGTCGGGTGCCAACATCTTCGGGTTTTGGGAAAGATTTCACACCACAAAGTATCAGCCATAATCCAGGAGAAGCATGTTCTTTTGCCAAATTCAAGATCTCAAGACGATGCTTGATCGGTGAATCCTCTGACGGCGCATACAATTCAGATAGCGTTTCCCGGGATTAATTGGCTTGCAGGAATTTCAGTTAATGACCATGTCAGAACCCATCTCCATTATGCACAAAGTGGGAATCTAGCAGCCGATTTTAAATCCAAGGATTATTTGTATCCAAGAAACAAGGGAGTAAAAAAGAAAAACATAAAAAACAATTACTAGAAGGAAACAAGTAGGTGAACACAAATCGACCCAGAGATAGAGAATTATGAAACCATATTATCTGGTCCTTCAATTATGACAGATAATTCCAATCTAGATACCAAAAAGACTGCAGCTTAATAGCCTTTAGATGTAGGGAAGCAAAAGGAAGGATCTGGTGAAGAGACGTTCAGAATGAGCATAAACAGATAGAAAGAATCACAAACATTTTGACATAACAGAACATTATGTAATTTATACTGCGAAACTTAGTTTGGCCAAAAAAGAACATGTGATAGTTAAAATCAAAAGGTTTTGCAGAACCATTAATATTTTCCGCATATAGAACAGCTCTGGCTATTGGCCAATCTATTAAATGAAACTCTTCACCCCCGTGTTGTATAATTCAGTCATAAAAGTTGCAAGAACAACTAGGATGCTGCTTGCAATTCTCCAACCGGTCATTTCGTTTCTCGACCCACACTTCCATCCGTAAAGGAATCTGATTTCCTGCATAGATAAGATCATGTGGAAGATTAACTTTTACTTTGGTTGATTGGTCTTAGGATGTAACTACCGAAAATTAGTAAAATATGGAGCAAATGCAGTGAAATTAATTGATGGAGTATGCTACATAGACTTTGCAAAGGCAAAGTGGGGGCACAAACAAAAGAGCTAATTGTTTGTAGCCAGATTGCAGCAAAGAAGGACATGAAACAAATATTGGAAATCACCATTCTTAACAAGAAGAATCTCATGACTTGAGCAAAAGAGGAAATAGCTCCAAGAAGTCAAGTATACCTCAAGCACAATAACCCAAAAGGTTGTTCTTGACAGTCCCCTGCAACAAAGGCATATAAAATTGGAAACTCATCATAATATGATTGATGCATTTCATTGAATATACAAATATACGTATACTTGGACGGAAACTTATATAACATAATAGGAAGCACAGAAGCTGACAAGCACCATAAAGCCAGAATAGCTAAAATTGGCAGCAAACTTCTCATCCAAATTCAAATTCCAGGGGAAAAAAACAAACAGATCTAGGAGAATATAACAATTTCGCAAAATTTGATGTAGTCACAAAACAAACTTCCGATGCACCAGAAATCAGGAAAAGGAGAAGATTATTATCCCTTCCCCAAAGACCATAACAAAATAGTACCCCTAGTGCATTGGGGAAAACATGGCAGATACCAATAAGCAGGGAAATGAATGTTCCATAAGGATCTCGTTGACAAACAGAGAAAATATATATGCACCATCCACATATGATGACATGCATTAAAATCACCTGAATGAGGTCTAGAAATTATCATCCGGTACAAATCCCTTCTGCAGCATTTCATCATGGAACCGAAATGCTTCCGTCAAGTCATCCTTGCTAACATGGCCGTTTATCAACGCTGAATATATAGCTCTATCGGGATTCACACCTCTATTAACCATCCTTCTCAATACCAGCTCAGCTTCTTGCATCCTGCCTTGCCTACAGAAACCACCCAAAATGACATTGTACGTAAATACATCAGGCAACAGTCCCATGTTCTCCATTTTATTAACCAGTTCAGCAGCTTTATCCATGTCCTCTTTTCTCACAAATCCATTGATCAAAGTGTTGAAAGTAATGCTATCGGGAAGAATTCCTTTCGCAGCCATTTTGCTGAAGAACTCATCTGCCTTGGATACATCTCCAGTCCGGCAAAAACCTTTCAATATAGTGTTGCAACCAATGAGACTAGGTCGAATACCCCTCTTAACCATCTCATCCCACAATCTCAAAGCCTCAGCAATAGCTCCCGTGCTACAGAAACCATTTATTAGAATGTTGTAGGAAATGTGGTTTGGACTTATGCCACTGTTGATCATATCGTCCCATATTTGATAAGCCTTCTCCATTTCACCCACCTTGCAGAAACCATCAATCAGTGTATTGTAAGCCACAATGTCAGGTTTTAGGTTTCTTTGAGACATTGTCTCGAACAAGCTCATTGCTTTGTTCATATTCCCATCCTTACAGTGCCCATTAATTAGTGTAGTGAATGTACAAAAATCAGGAAACACGCCCCTTTCTTCCATCTCATGAAAGAGCCGATCTGCCTCGACAAGCATCTTGTCTTTGCACAAACCGTTCAATATAGTATTAAATGTAACTACATCCACAAAGCAGCCTTGCTCCAGCATTTCATCCCGCAACCTCAAAGCCTCTGAGACTAAGCCATTTTTACAGTACCAATCAATGAGGATGGTATAAATTACACTATCCGGCACCAACCCAGCACTTTTCATGCGCCTAAAGTACATTAAAGCCCGGTCAAGATTGTGACTTCTCAAAAGCACCCCAATGATCGAACTATAGCTAACTAAATCAGGAACCACACCTCGCAGTGACATTTCTTCAAAAATCTTTTCAGCCTCCACAGCATTACCTTTTCTACCAATCTCAACGAGCAGGGTATTAAAACTGGTATTGTCAGGGCTCACACCTTTTTCTAACATCTCATCCAGAATTTCTCTAGCTCTAGTGTATTCTCCATTTCTACAGAATCCATTGATAAGGCCGTTATAGGTGTATAGGCTTGGTTTCATGCCCTTCTCCAACATTGAATTCACCAACTCGAAAGCTTCCTTCACTAGTCCCTCCCTACAACGAGCATTAATAAGAGTATTATAAGTAACAATGTCTGGGAAAACACCCTTCTCCTCCAAGTCCAGTAGAAATGATTTAACCTCGTCCATCTTACCATCTTTACACAATGCATTCACCATTATGTTAAGAGTGTAGACATCCACTTGAACACCGCTTCTAACGACTTCACCATAAACTTCCCACGCCAGATCAACCCACCCCGCCTTCACAAGCCCGCCGAGGAGACCATTACAAGCACCGATAAGAACACGAATTCCTTTACTACTCGACAACCGAAAAGCCTCGGCTCCTTCTCTCAACTTCCTAGCTTGCACGTAAGTCCTAATCAACAAACTAAACACCGCGCAACTCGACCCATCGTCACGGGAAGCATCGATCAAAGAATCGACAATCTCCGCACGCGAGACCCCACTCTTCCTAACCATCCTGAGAATCAAACCCTGCGCATCCGACGACCTCCTGCCGCTAACCAACACGTGGACCATCGCGCTCAAAGACTTGGGCGAGTGCTTGAAACCAGGGTGGTTGAGCGAAAGTAAGTCGACGAACTTCAGGGCCAAGTGGAGATTATCGCGGTACCGTCGAAGCACCTCGACCACGGTCGAAGGGTTCAAGCGAGAGAAGTAGTTTCGAGGGTCCCTGATGTTACCTTGCTTTAGGTTGAGGAGAATCTTCTCCGCCAGGAGAGAGTCCGACATGGAGGTCGAGGTAGCGGGTGCTAGCTCGGGGGGTTGGACGGTTGAGATGCCGTGGATGAGACATGGGTTCGGTCCAGGGAGGCGACCTCGTCGGAGAAGGGAGTGGTTGTTCGGCGGTCTGCGGAGGAGCGGCCGTCGAATGGGCATTGGTACGTGGTGGCCGGTGGGTTTGAGAGAGAGAGAGAGAGAGAGAGAGAGAGAAGCGAATCGTGGGCCAGTTTCACTGATTCGGACTCGGGTTAGCGGGAAGGACCGACAACCCGAGAGCAATCCAATTTCCCCTCATTTTAATTTAATTTATTTTGACATTTCGTTTCCTGTTTTCTCTTTCCATCAGTAATTGAAATGTTTTTCTAACTTTAAGGAATTACGGAAAAACTGTATACCATATCTACAATAGCAGCAATTTTTTCTTTGGGATAAGCACACTAGAAACCCTAAAACTTATCACGAAAATACAATTGAGTTCTAAAACTTTCAAAAAATGCAATCAAGTCCTAAAACTTTCAAATGTGCAATTAAATCCTAAAACTTATCACAAAAGTATTATTACTTGATTGCACTTTTTTAAAGTTTTAGAACTCGATTGCACTTTCTGACAAGTTTTAGAACTTAATTGAACTTTTTGAAATTTTTTAGGACTCAATTGTACTTTTGTGTAAATTTTAGGACTTTTAGTGCATTTATTCTTTTTTTTACAATAACGCGATGAGTTTTTTCGTTGCCTGAATTATTGGTTAGACGGTCAGAAGAAAATTTTATGTTTCTTCTTGTTTTATTATGTCGTTGTGTACGTAGGCATGTATATGCATATACATATAATAATCGGATTGACGAATATCTGATACAAAGCATGTTGAACGAGGAACAAATGTGCTAGACAGATTTCAGAAAAATCCAAAAGACTTAGCGTGGAGTAGGGGTGTGCAACCGGATCGGGTTTACTCGGAAACTGGATTGAACCACCCGAAACAGGTCCAGGAATCGATTCCTGTTCAAATCAGTCCAGGAACAGGTTCTAACTTTTTGGAACAAGTTAGAACTGGTCCAGGAACCGATTCCAAGTGAAGACCCAATTAGGAACCGTACTGATTTAAGAATCGGTTTTTAGCTAATGTTAAAAAAATCCTAGTCTCACTCACCTCACCTCCTCTGTTTTTTGTGGATTGTAATTTTTATTACTTATATTAGGATTGTTACTTTTGGCGAATAATGAGTTTTATTATTCAACTTTTACTTTGAATCGTTTCATTGATACTCATATTATTTTACTGAAAAAAATGAAATCAGAAAAACAAACAAAAGAAAAACAGATTCTCGAGGTAGACCTTGGAAACGGACCGAAAAAATAGGGTAAGTTCCAAAACAAGTTCGAGAACAAAAATGATAGGTTCCAAGTTTCAAAAACTAGGAACTGATTATAACATGGTAGGTTTCAGGTTCTAGGTTTGGAACCTACCCATCCGGACCACGCTCACCCCCAGTGTGGAGCCACAATATTTGTGAGTTGTTTTCTACTAAAAAAATAGTTTCAATATCCTTGTATGCGTTATTTTGCATTACTAAGTAACGGTTTCACTTATAACCACCGCCATGAGATAATTAGCAACCTCCTATCATTAATATTTTTGGAGCTAAATAGTTTTGGATCGGAAAACTGAAGAGAAATTGTCTAATCAGTCCTAAACCTATTACACATATGCCAATTAACTTCTAAACTTTCTAAATTTACCAATTTATTTCTAACTTTAACGCAAAATTCCAATATAATCTTACATGGCGGTGTGTCAAGTAGGACGACCAGCAATAACTGAGGAAAAATTACCAAAAAAATCCAAAATCTACTGCATTTGTGCTAATTCAAGCACAAACCTTTTAATTTGGCTAGTTTAGCCCTAAACCTTTTAACTAATTGCCAATTGAGTTCTATTGACTTGGAAATCGATGATGGGGAAGCCTATCATCCTATGTGGAAAGTTCGGCAGTAACGTGTACATTTTTAATAATATCTTAATAGTTTCTATATTTTTTTATTAATTTATTTTTGGTTTCTTTGCTTTTTTTTTCTTTGTGGCCGGCGAGGCCCTCGCTAGTCCTAAAGGCTTCACCCAGATCTGGACGAAGGTTGCCTCACCCACGATCCGAGGGGCCGCAATGGCCTTGCCTCTCCCAAATCTAGCGAGGCGCCCCTCCCCAATCGTGAAGGGGCCGCCTCGCCCACCCGGACCATGCTCACCCCTAATGTGGAGCCACAATTTTTATGAGTCGTTGTTTCACTTATAACCACCACCATCAGATAATTAGCAACCTCGTATCATTAATCTTTTTGGAGCTAAATAGTTTTGGATCGGGAAACTGAAGAGAAATTGTCCAGTCAGTCCTAAACCTACTACACGTATGCCAATTACCTTCCAAACTTTCTAAATTTACCAATTTATTTCTAACCTTAATGCGAAATTCCAATATAATCTTACATAGCGATGTGCCAAGTAGGACGACCAGCAATAACTAAGGAAAAATTACCAGAAAAATTCATATTGATGATGGGGAAGCCTCTCGGCCTACGTGGAAAGGTCAACACTAACGTGTACATTTTTAATAATATCTTAATAGTTTCTATATTTTTTATTAATTTATTTTTGGTTTCTTTGCTTTTTTTTCTTTGTGGCCGGTGAGGCCCTCGCCGGTCCTAAATGCCTCACCCAGATCTGGAGGAAGGTTGCCTCACCCACGATCAGAGGGGCCGCAATGGTCTTTCCTCGCCCAAATCTAGCGAGGCGGCCCTCGCCAATCGTGAAGGAGTCGCCTTGCCCACGACCGACGGGGCCATGAAGGCCCTGAGCCTAAGTAGCACCAACACAGACACGCGACACGACAGGACATGCCGACATTTTATTTCTCAAAAAATAGAGAATTCCAACACGTTGGGACACGTTGTATTTATCATGTACTTATAAAAATATCAGCGGTGAGTTTCTTATTATTCTTCTTATGTTGGGGATTCATGATTAGGTTTTTTTGGGCTGGCTGGGTATGTGACTTAAGTATATATATTTTTGATAAATTTATATTTTGACCCCTAATTTAATGAAAATGCTTAAAATTGATCTATGAGTGTCGGAATGACGTGTCGGAATGTTGGACTCGCGTGTCACTGGTGTGTATGAAGCGCTGATCACGTGTCGATCACATGCCGGAGAGTATCGAGAGAGTGTCGGTGGCCATCGCAGCCTCGGGCAAGGCATCCCTCACGCAGATCTGGTGAGGACCTTCGAGGCCAGCGAAGGTCATCTATGACCCTTGCCGGCCCAATGGAAAAAAAATACAAAGAGAAAATAAAAACGAAAAAAGAAAATAAAAAAAATCAAATTTTATTTAAAAATTGCAAATTTTGCACATGTTAGCATCGTCCATGCCACGTAGGACAACCGGCGTCTACATCACAATTTTTGAGCTAAAAATGGCCAGAATAACTCAATTGGCAAATCGTACGTCATCAATTTCTAACCAAAATTGGCTAAAATAACTGAATTGGCATATCATCAAATGGTTTAGGACTCAATTGGCCAAATTAAAAAATTTATGACTGAGTTTACACAAGTGTAATAGATTTATGACTATTTTGGTAATTCTCCCCAATAACTAGACCGTAATGTTAGTGATCTCATGTGAAAATCACCCTTACTGCTTATGACTAGCTACCATGTGATCGATTTTTGGCAAAAATTAGTAAAATGGAAGAAAAGTACAAAACAAGTCCTAAACTTATTGCATTGATATTAATTCATTCCTAAACTATTTAATTGTGTTAATTTAGCCCTAAATCTTTTGCATTTGTGACAATTGAGTCCATCCGGCTAATTTTGGTCGAAAATCGCTGACGTGTATGTTGCCGTCTTATGTGGCGTGACCGACGTTGTCATGGGCATTTTTTTAATAATTTTTTCTCTTTCATTTGGCCAGCGAGGGCCTGCATGCCCTCGCCGGCTGCTAGCAAGGGCCGACAAGCCCTCGTCGGCCGCAAGTGACGATGCGAAGGCCATCGCCCAAGGCATTTGCGGCCCCGCTGGCTCTAGGCTAGGTGGCCCTCGCCGACCAAAATGAAAGAAAAAAAGAGAAAGAAACACATAATTAAACTAAAAAAATCAATTTTCCTTAAAATTTATTGAAAAATATCAACATCAGCGCCAGTCACGCCACATAGGACAGCCGATGTCCCTATCAGCTATTTCTGGCCAAAATTGGCCGGATGGACTCAACTGATACAAGTGCAAAAAGTTTAGGGCTATATTGGCACAATTGAAATGTTTATGACTGAATTGGCACAAGTGCAATATGTTTAAGATTTTTTTGGTAGTTTTCTCGGTAGAAGGGATACATTGGAATTCCGCGCAAAGATTTATTATTAATGTCACACCCGACCTCCGGGCGCGCGACCATCCCTTCCAAACGTCAAGTCAAAGGATGATGTCCCAAGCAGATTATCGACCCATTTCTTTTCATCTTGTAATTAAGCACATGCCGAAGCGAATACAATCCCGGACAACAAACAACATGGATAGAAAGATAGGAGATACAACAAACAACAACAACAACCCTTTTTATTTATATGCTTAATTAGTTTACAAAGCAAACATAAATTTACACAAGTCCGTCTTGGACCGATCCCCTTAGACCCACAAAAAGATATCGGGTTGGGTTAGGGCGCACTACAGCCGATACACTACTCCTACATTACCGACTATAAACAAAACGGTCTCCACAGCTGCTCAAAACCCCCGGGCCAACAACACCGGGTCAACCCTGATAACCAGGAGGCGAATCTGGGTCCTCCTCCTCCTAACTCAGATCTGGGTCCACGATCTCCCCATCCGGCATGTCAGCCTCCGTCACGTCCCAAGTCTGGACGATTGGGCCCGCACCCAAGGGTACATCAAACCCCCGGATCGGTCTTATGAGAACACCAGCCTGACACAAGAATCAGGCCTTAAAGAGGTGTGCCACATAATGCGGCAACCCCTCGTCGACCCAGACTGTCGTGACATGCTGTTCCCACACGTCCTCAGAATTGGCGACGTGACGGTGATGAAGTACCGTCGTTAGGTCGACCGAGACACCAAATCTAACGTGGCGCGCGGCCATCACGAGGACTTGAAAGGCGATCAGCCAAGCGCATGAGATATGAATCTCAACGGGTTAACGCCTAAGTCCGATTAGGACATTGATTCACGCAGACGATCTAACAGTTCTAATGAACTAAACTCAACATCAGAAGAACAACCACATGCAACGTACCTCGCCTTGAGCCATACGACAAATATATCATGGCAACGCATAAACAACAGCCAATCACTCAACCAGAACACTCAATAATACTCATGCACTATGCAACACACGTGTTCCGGTCATCACGGCCAAGAGATACCCCACTCTCGCCAAAGCACAGCCTCGATGCTAGTATTCTTCCGGATTAATCGGGCGTCGTCCCACAACGTTTACGGCGACGGCATCCGATAGCCCCCTCAAGACCCCTAAGGTGAGCATATCAGGAATAATTCCAGAAGGGACTACGGACCAACACAAGTTGCGACATGCATCTCATCAGCAGTGGTAATCCAGACAGTATGTCGCCGGCACAGACTGACAGGCAACCAATAAGCCGTGGAATCCCGGACGGTACGTCGCCGGCACACAGACTTATTAGGCAGCGACCCATGCCAACAAGGGTATCGCTCGTGCCCCTAGTTACGTTAGGGTGACACAATTAAAACATGCGTGACCTCGCATTTTCCCACCGGCTCTCAAGCCAAATATCATTTTGATGCAATCACACACACATCATGCTCAAACCTGGCCCACGGCCAATTTCATGCTCAAAATCATAATTGGTCACACGAATATTCAATTTCAATTTAACATAGCCTATTGACACTAGTGTGATCATTCAGCATTTAATGCGCAATCAACACTCAGTCCGATCCACGATCAGACACCATAAATTATCGACACAAAACAACAGGCAATTAACCATGGTAACTATTTCACCTAACTACGGTTAATTCAACTAACCATAGCAGTTAATTAATCTACCACAGTAACTATTCACTAACTATAGTAACTATTTAATCTAACCACAGTTAACTATCTAACCACGGTAACTATCTATTAACTGCGGTAACTATTTAATTAATTACGGTAACTAACTAATTAACCTATTAAGTGCAATTAACGGCCTAATCAGGGATTATGGGTTAACTCACTATTTAATTGGCAGCGACGGTCGGCGGCGACCGGCGAAGGGCGACGGCGGCTGCGGTGAAATTTCCGGCGGCGGTCCCTACCGACTCATCTCATTGATCCGGACGCAACCACGGTGTCGATTTTTCAAAACGAAACCCGGACGACGACGAACGGCGGCTGGACAGCGGCCAAACGACGACAGCGGAGCTCAACGAGCCAGCGGCAAGCTCGGCGGAGCTTCGGCCAAGGTCCGGCGGGGTCTCGGTGGCTCCGGTGAAGCTTGGCGGACGACGGCGAGGCGCGGCTTGGCTTGGACAGCGGCTGAACAGGGGCAGAAAGGACAACAGGAGGCTCGGCTGGTGCGGCACGGCGACGGCGCGGCTTGGCGGGGCGCGGTGGACGGCGGCGCGAGCGGCGGGCGGCGGAAAGGTGGCCGGCGGTGGCTTGAAGAGGAAGATGAAGTGAAGATGAAGATGGTGGTGAGGTGAACGTGAGCAGCAAAAGGGAGGGGTGGCTGCCGTGGGAAGAGAGAGAGAGACAGAGGAGAGAGAAAATTACCTTTGAGGGCAAAATGGTCATTTCAATGGTCCAAGGGTATTTTGGTAAATAGCCAAAAGTCAAAAAGGTTGATTTGACTTGGCATTTATTGAGGTGGGGCCCACGGTCATTCGGTATTAATTGTTTCTGGCGTATATGAATAATATCTGATGGTATTTCGGTAATTTGACGATATAGGACTGGTTCAGAATATTTGGTTCAGGGTTGGCTCGGGCGCGAAGGAATTCGGCGAAACTAAATTACGGCGCGACTAATCTAATCGAACTACAATTAACTACGCTTCAATCGACGACCAACGCCCTCCAGATTGAACGATTCCTGCGTCCGACAAATGTCACTAAAATCCAACAGTCCAATATTATTCATTTAATAGGCCTTGAAATTTCGGGACGTCACAATTAAATTGGCAAAATTGAAAAAATTAGGATTAAATTAACATCCATACAATAGATTTAGGAATGATTGGGTAATTTCCTACGAATTGGAAGTAACATCTAACCTTCTTTAAGATTAAATCCCGTTGGCCTTGGCCCATATATGTGGTCAAACAGCATTACATTATAGGCTATAAGCAATGTTTTAAATAAGCACCAAGAAAGTTCTATATGCTTCCATCGTTGATCACTTTAGTTTAACATCTAATTTTGCTTAATTGAGTCCCAACTATCTAAACGCGCAATCAAATCCTTAACTCATGGTCGATCTGACGTGGCTTATTTTAGTTCCAACGATTGTTAACATGTGAATGTGATTTTAGAACTCTTTTGATCAAAATTACAGGTATTGAACTCAAATGGCTTCCTCTAATTGGCTTACTAAGCCCCCTTGCCTCTTCTGTTTAGATATTCATAAATCATAAGCTTTGTGCTCATTTCGTGACTAGTTAAATGAAAATCGGCTCGTTTCGAACCCCCCCAAAAAAATAAAAACACTCAAATGACTAGTAAAAGTTTAGGATTTCCACCGTATTTACCCTAGGAATGCTTGGAAATATTTGACGGTTTTGTGTGTGCCATATTTAAGAAAATAAAGCAAAACAACATATATCTACAAAGCATAAGATCCTCTCATTTTGGAGATAGATTAGCTCAATTTACCCAAGATGGTGAATATTAGAGAGAGAGAGAGAGAAAGAGAGAGAGGGAGAGTTTTGTAATTAGGGATGCTATTATTCGTACAACCAAAATGAGGACATTATTCAATTAAAGATCATTGACCTAAGCAAAGAAATAAAACATCTGATCTTAATGTCCAAAGGAATGATAAGTTGCCATCTCTTCATCATCCTCCCGACGCAAAAAGAATAGCTTCCCACTTCCTTTAAATCCTGCAAATTCATCGCTGAGTAAGTTCATGGAAACAACAATCTCAGCAGATCACACTGGATAGGACTAAGGGAGACGGAATACTCACGCTTTATAATCAATGATAATCTTAGCCAGCTTAGGGTCGACAATCTTGCCGAAGGCCGGCCCAGAGAGCTCCAAAGTGGTCTCGCACCGCGGCGAGGCGCATCGATCCACGACCGTCACGACCACCGAGCCCTTGCACGGGAACTTCTCGCCAGTACTCGGAGGGCCGAGGCACGTCACGTTGAACTTTTTCCCGCATGCGGCTCCATTGTTCCAGATGGGGTCGCTAGCTGCCGCAACCATCGGCCCCGGTTCCTTCACTCCAGGGCAATCCGAAGCTATAATTTCCCCAGAAAAAGAAAAGGAGGAGGTGAATCATGAACTCAGCTCGAGATAGCGCATAGTTCCAGTTCCGTAGAAGACGGCACGAAAAGGAATGAGATTGAAAGTTTCATATACAAAGAGAAGTTCTTACGCTGATGAGGTTCATAGAAAGTCGCAGTCCCCGGTGCTGCTACACCTGCAGAAACAAGGCCTAAGAGTATGCACACAACCATCAAAACCCTAGCCTCCATGGCCTCCATGTACTGTTTATCTCTCAAGTTGAATGTATCAGATGCCAAGAAGGCTGCTTCCCTTCATATATAGTGAGCATTACCCAAAGAGCCGTTGCATGCTTTACTGGAGATCTTAGATTACTCAATTTATCTAACTGTGTTTATTAGATTACCAACATATACAGGTTACGGAAAACCTCCCGATTTTGGAAATCGGGTTTTGTGACACCATATCTGTATCCAAAGCTTGATTTGAAGTTGCACCTGATGATGCGGGAGCATCGGAGCTTGGAGATTCCACTGAAGACAAACAACTTGCAAGCTCGGCTCGAGCCTCGTCAATCAACCTAAGCCCAAATTTGATGTTTGCGCAAGCAAAGGAAAGATTTTGCCACAACATGATCCAAGGGGTCCAACGCTGGATCCAGGTTGGAGGGATCTTTCCTAGTTTAATTAGCTTCCCAATTCAAGTAGATTTCCTAATTTGAGTAGGATTTCCTAATTTAAGTAGATTTTCTAGTTCAAATTGGTTTCCCGATTTGCCACAACATGATCCAAGGGGTCCAACGCTGGATCCAGGTTGGAGGGATCTTTCCTAGTTTAATTAGCTTCCCAATTTAAGTAGATTTCCTAATTTTAGTAGGATTTCCTAATTTAAGTAGATTTTCTAGTTCAAATTGGTTTCCCGATTTGAGTAAGTTTCCTGATTCATACTCAATTGTCTACTATGTTGATTAGCTTACCAACATATGCATGTTACAGCATGAGCCATCGAGATGGGAGAGTGTGACTGTCTTTTGGTAGGTATATCTGAAGGATTTATCGTACGCCGAATCAGAATGATCACACAGAAATCAAAGAAAGTTGGATGACGCACGAGATTGCCCAGGTTCACCCCAAAATAAGGCTACGTCCTGCAAAGAGACTTCACTATATTTTCGGTTTACAGCCACTCAACTCGTTACAATGATCAGAAAAACGAGCAAAATATATATACCCCAAACGGGCCCAAAACCTAAACCTATACGAAACCTCTTAATCCCACACCATACAGGCCAGCTTAAATAAAAGCCCAAACCCGTTGAGGTTTCGGGGACGCTGCCCCCGAACCCCCACCCGCTCACCGGCCAGCAAGATAGCCGTCCGCTGACCGGGCAGTGGAACCCCCGTCGGGAGGCGCTGCCCCCGAACCCCCGCAGGGGTCACATGTCGTCGGATAACACTTCAGTTTCCCTAAGCTCATGTGGGCGTACCCGATGTGAGAAACAAGGGTCCCCGAAGTATTCGTTAACTCTAACAATATCTTCATCCTTTGACGATACTGTAGAAGAATTAGGAGGATTTCTTGGGATAGGAGATTATTTTGTTTACATTTATTTCATTTCATTTTATTTCTGAATCCTCACATTCGGGAGTCGATTGCCAGAATTAGGAAGTAGGAAATCCGTTCCTTTATCTGCTCTTATTTCTTGCTATTTTTTTACCTCTCCTAGGATGTTCTCCGCAAGAATTATTAGCAATAAGAAACAAAAGAAACGACTTTTCTCCTTCGGAACCCGCGGACATAAACATACGTTTTGAACCATCCACCAAATAATAGGGATTACAATTTTTGGATAAAAAATTGTCCTTGCTTTGTCATTTGAATCTATGAAGTAATTTAGGATCGCTAATGTATTAGCCTGTGATGACAAAATATCTTCTACATATTCAAGTTTATAGACATATGATGTTAACAACAGGACATTTGTAATAGTGGAGAGCTTTCTTACTATGCAAATTGAAAACAAGATATTGGGTAGAGTTGGAAGGACCTATGGATTTTGAAGGGGATAATTACCAAAAAAATCTTAAACCTATTGCAATTATGTCAATTCAGACTTAATTTTTTTTTTTTGGGCCAATTGAATCGTAAACCTTCTGTGATTGTGAATTGCAATAGGTTTAGGATTTTTTTGGTAATTTTCCCGATTTTGAAGACCAAGTAATGGACATGTGGGCGTCGAGGTGCTTGGATGGACCAAATAGAAATAAAACAACTTGCCCAACGTCGAGTACCTCAATATGGCCAGAAGGACCTAAGTGCAGGAGGTGAATTGATTGAAATTGGGTGAAATCGTCAAGTATAGATGGACTGCTTTGTGGAGGAAGTTCACTCTTCAGACGAAGTGGACAACTCCGCCAACTTAGAAACAAAGACCCAACTCTAAATCAATTTGAGACTAACTCAAATTGGAGCTTTGGAGCTAATTTCACCCCTTGAATTCCATAGAGAAATGATCTGAAAAGTCGGAACAGGATTTTCTATTCTTCACTAAATAGAGGAAGTGATAGACAAGTTTACAAACATTACCAAAGGTTTCAAGGGTTGTACTAGTGAATTCCAGCCTCGTTTTCCGACCAAAAACTTAAAAGTTCAAAATTCCGGCCTCGTTATTGGGTTGTTAGGGATGAGAAAGTGGAGTAAGTCAAGTAAAAAACCCGAACCACTATAAATTGTTTTGCAAACTCTTTTATCCCTTACCCCTTTTTCCCTTCTTGCTAATTGAAGATATTTGCTCCGCATATCATGGGAAAAAAGTCACTTAATGTGCGATAACTTTCGCACGGCACTTATTTTGGTGCCAAAGTTTTTCGTTAAGTCTAATTCATTTCACAATCAACTTACTCCCTCTTAATGGCATAAGGACACCTCAAGTGCTAAAGTTTGTGTACGGCACTCACTTTGGTGCGATTTTTTTTTTGGATCACTTTTTTTTTGGTCAGATTTTTGAATCACTTAAGTGACAAATTTTTTTTAAAAAAATGATTATTTGAGTGCCAACTCCGATGAGCTTTGCCGAAAATATTATATGGTATCTACGTGGCCCGCCGGAGGATCCCAGTCAGCACTAAAAAAGCTAAAAATTAATAAAAAAATTCACATAATATTAAAAAGTTAAAAAACAAGCTAAAGAAATAAAAAAAAAATGGAAGTTGCGGCAGCGAGGGCTTGCACAGCCCTCATCGCCGCTGCCCCCACCATGGCGAGGTCGACCTCGCCTAGCGACGGATCTACGAGGTCGACCTTGCCGTGGGTCTACGAGGCACGGCCATCCCCCACCCCTCACCGCTACAAACAACCCAAATTTTTCTTACTTTTTTTTTTGGATATTTTTTTGTTTGATTTTAATTTTTTTTTAAAAGCTTATTTTTAAGTTTAAAAGTCCAAGTGGACTGATTTAAAAAAAAACTGCCACGAATCTTAAAAATTAAAAGTAAATGACACAATCAATTGGCCAAAATCTCTCGCCGTTGGTACTAAAGTGATTATTATTATTTTTCGATTTGGCACTTAAGTAAGCCGTCGAAAGAATTTGGCAACAAAGTGAGCGCTGTACATAAACTTTAGCACTTACGGTGTCCTTTTGCCCCTCTTAATTGTTAAGTCCAATTCATTTCAAAATCAGGTTGTGAATTTTTTTTTCCCGTCAATTAAATCCTACTTTTTTGCATGAAATAGTCATTCTATTAAAAAAGAAGTAAAAGGAAACACTGACATGGTCATTAACATGTAGTTGACTGCCAAAATGGCATCCTATGCGGCTCTTTAAAAATGGGTACGGAGACCGCCAGCTCTGCTCTTAAGCATACAACACCCAGAGAGAAAAAGAGAGAGAGAGAGAGAGAGATTTGAGAGTAGGGATGATATTCTTCGTACTACCGAACATAACATTGTTTCATAAGAGAACATTATTCCATAGAAGACAATAACCTAAGCAGGGAAACGAAACATATAATCTTATTGCACAAAGGAATAATGAGTTGCCACTGCCATCACCCCCATCATCCTTCCCACGCAAAAGAATAAATTCCAGCTTGCTTCAAACAGCTTCATAATCGATCGCAATCTTAACCAGTGTAGGGTCAACAATCTTGTTGAAGGCCGGCCTAGAGAGCTCGAAAGTGGTGTCGCATTGCGGCGAAGCGCATCGATCCACAACCGTCACGATCACCGAGCCCTTGCATGGGAATTTCTCACCGGTACTCGGAGGGCCTATGCATGTCACATTGAACTTTTTCCCGCATATGGCTCCATTATTCCAGATGGAGTCGCTAGCTGCGACAACCATCGGCCCTGGTTCCTTCACTCCAGGGCAATCCGAAGCTATAATTTCCCACACAAAAAAAAAAAAAATACAAGGTGAATTAGGAATGTAGATTAAGAATGTGCAAAGTTCCATTTTCGTAGAAAACGACACGAAAAGGAATGAGATGGGAAAATAAACAAAAGTGACATAAGAAATGCCAAACATAATGTATACCAACATCTTTTGGTCAGATCAGAATGCCAAGAGCCCAGATATAAGAACGTGTACCAACACTCTTAGTACAGTCAATGCAAAGAAAAGTTCTTACGCTTATGAGGTACATAGAAAGTTGCATTCCCCGGTGCTGCTACACCTACGGACACAAGGCCTAAGAGTGTGCATACAACCATCAAAACCCTAGCCTCCATGCCTTCCATGTATTGTTTATCTCTCAAGTTGAATGTATCAGACAGATACTCACCACGAAGGCTGCTTCCTTAATATATAATCACCATTAAACAAGAATACGTTTCAACAACTTTTACGAAAAAAGATAAAACAATATTACCCAAAAAGCCATTACATGCTTTATTGGAAATGTTAGAAACTCAATTGGCTACTGTGTTCATTAGCTTACCAACATATACATGCTACCGCAAGATTCATCTTCCAAACCTCCTGACTTTGGAAATCAGAATTGGAATTACAGCTGTGACACCATATCTGTATTTAAAGCTTGATTTGAAGTTGCATGTGATGCAGGAGAATCAAAGTTTGGAAATTTCATTGATGAGAAACAACTCACAATCCCAACTCAAGCCTCGTCAATCTACAAAACCCATTTGATATTTGTGCAAGCAATGGGAAATTTTGGTCTCAGCATGATTTAATGGGTACAATGAACAGAAGGCGTTCAAGATGGAGTTTCTAGAAGTTGAACAACAAAGGCTGATTTAGCTGGGTCAAGACTGAAGGAATGTTTCCTAGTTTAAGTAGTTTCCTAATTCAAGTAGGTTTCCTAGTTTAACTAGGTTTCCTAATTTGAGTAGATTTCTTAGTTCCGGTTGGTTTCCAAATTTGAGAAGGTTTCCTAGTTCATACTCAATTGTCTGCTATGCTCATTAGCTTACCAACATATACATATTACAGCATGAGTCATCTTCCGCAACCTCTCAATTTTGGATTTCGGGTTTGGAAATACGGCTGCAATACCATATCTTTATCCAAAGCTTGATTGGAAGTAGCTTGCTTTCTTATTTTGCTATATCTAAAATACTAATATGCTTAATACAAAGAAGATGGGAAGTCCATAATGACTAATGAACCGACAAATTTGGTTACTAATGAGAATTGGATTGAGTTTCCGACATATTTCTGATTAAGCATCTAAGGGCGCGAATGACAACCATTCTCTTTCTGGACTCTATTTCTGGTTAGAAATAGATTTTTTTTATTTCTATTCCCCGGACGAGTTTTTGTGCAGAGACACCCATTTGATAACATCACAAAATTTATGTTCCCGGAACAGAAATTCATTTGATAACAATATAAAATTTTTACGATTGGGCGACCGGCAGACCGGAGGCTGACGGCCGACGACCGGTGGAGGGCGGCCGGCGATGGGCGGACGGCGACCGGCGGCTAGCGGCGGGTGAACGATAGCTGGGGACCAGAGATTGGTGGACGGCGACCGGCGAACAGCGACTTGCAGACGGCAACCGGCGTCAGGTGGATGGCGAATGGCGGCAGGAATGCGAGAGAGGCAACCGGCAAATGGAGACCGGCAGCCGAGGATCGTAGACCGGCGGCAGGGACGCGAGAGAGAGGAAGACCGCAAGCGAGAGAGAGGGAGTAAATAATGAGAAGAATTTTTATTTCTATTTCTGTTTCAGAAATAAAAAAATAGAAAATTTCAACTTCTCATTTCTGTTCCAAACCTATTTTTGGGCCAAAATTTTGTTAAGAAAATAGAAAAATAAAATTGCATTACCAAACGAATTTTTGTTCCAGAACAAAAAAATAGAAAAACAGAGAAATAGAACTGTTGTCATGAGCGCCCTAAAGAGGTAATGCTTATGTCCAATTATGCACCTAAAGAAGTAAGGAAAGGCCTCTTTTACAAAACCTACATTATCACAGTTTAAATAGTGTGTGTAGCATTGACTAAGCAAGGAGAATAAAAGTATATTGCAGGACAAGCCAGATAGGTGGGTCACTTATGCGTGTAGTCTGCACTTCTCTTATTTGCATATGTGTTATCTTACAGCACCTTCTTACAGGTGACTATTTCCTCTGTTTCTAGTCTGCACAACAATTTGAATTTATATGGAGAAAGACCAAATACTCAGAGTGGAATAATATATGCAGATAAGTGTTGAGCTAGGCCACTAACCTCAAGGACCGCATCAAGAGCTGTTGCATGCCAAACACTCGGCCCTTGCGGTCTGCAACTGCAACCCAAGTGACAGCATTTGTTAAGAAACTTGAGATGCATGTTACCAAAAACATGCTACCAAGTAAATAATACTTAAGCATGCAATTCTTCAGCAAACAAGAAAATAGCTAAATATGAAAAGTAGTGGCAAGAGAAAACATGCAATATTCGAGTCATTCTTATCAATGGGATGAGTATTGCAATGTAGGCTTGATAGGACTCAAAGCAAATGCAGGAGTAGATTATAAAAAGAAGAACAAACATACAAGATGTAACACTTATCTGGGTTCAACCGTAGAAGAGATATTGTCATACACGACAAAAAAGTTAGGCGACTCCTAAGGCGACAGATGATAAGTCGGAAGAAGAGAAATTGAATTCTAACTGGCCAACAAGAGGGGACTAGGTCCCCTGTCAGTGGAAAAATGGAATCAATCCATAAAGGTCGACTTTGAGAAAGCCCATGAGAGTGTTGATTGGAGAGATTGACATCAGGCTTTCTTGATTCAGAATTTTAAACATATATATTAAAAGTCCAAGGGAAGCTCACACGACAAACTCAGCAGAGGAAATATCGTCTGCTAAAGTACGATTCAACATAAGTTTGCCAAACATAGAGTTAACATGATGGTTAAACCTACCAGCGTACTTCATGTGGATCACATTGATAGGATGAAATCGAGAACACAATTTTGCAACAAGGAAAGCTATTTTAAGCAATAAACCAAGAGTAAAAAACACGATACGTGCTTGCCTTGTCCACTTCGACCAACAATTGTTGCCATAATTGAAATTAAGTTGGTTCAGCATCCTGAAATTTGCAAATTGAATGAGGTTCACAATCCCTAAAAAGGGAATTCGTTCATAAGAGATCTGAATAAAGAATAATTGAGTGATAGGTCAAATCATAAGAAGCAGGTCACAACTTATCATCGTGCAAGGCTCTATCATCTTCACTTCTTGTCTTGTGCCTCCTCAATAGATCTGATCATCGCCAGGTTTAGTGAACAAAAACAAACTAACATCAATTGCAACAGCTTCCAAGGATATAGAAGCCATGTGCGGATCTATATCTGTTGCAACTCTCTCCACTGAGTGTAAATGCTGCTCCAGATTATTCTTCTGTTTAGCTTTCGATCAGCCTATGCCCTTTTCTTAGTAGAATTCCCACCCTAGAGTAAGCAATTTAAACTTGCTAAGAAAATTCCAAAATTCAACAACAAAAGTTCAAAATCCTCAAGCCTTTTCAGTTCCGCCACAACCTCGGATCCACTGATCCATAGCTTAACCATTCTTTGTATGGGAAGCTCTAAGGGATTTGTATTTTTCACCAATAATCTCCACATGAACAGACCCCTTCCCTAAAATGATGAAAGCGATTTGAATCCCTCAGAACTATATGGCGACTAAACACTTGTGATATATATCTCATGGCAACGTGACAGTCACCACATACCCGAAGGTTCTTATAAATTCGAATTGGGCCTCCTTGGGGCACAGCAAGCAGCCCAAAGGCAACAGCCAATTTCTCACTGTGATAAGCAAGACCAAGCTCTTTGCCCTCTTCATCGACATCATGTAGCGCTGAACTTAAATCTGGAACATAACCAGCTTTCTTGATTAATTGCATTACTTCATCAATCTTTAAATAGATATCATACATTCTTGGGTGCCCTCTATCTTCGGCTACAAAGGTGTGAACTTGGCCATTGATCCCAACCCAACTACAACCAGGCTCTTTATTGATTCCTCTTGATTTCATCAAACCCCAAATTTTTGCAGCCTCTTCCAGTTTACCAGAGGCAAAATATATATTAGCTAGGAGAACATAAGGAACAGAATTCATAGGTTCCAATTTGAAAAGATTCCTTGCTGCCCTCTCTCCCAGTTCCAAGTTTTTGTGTACCCGGCATGCAGCGAGTAGTGCCTTCCATATTGTTGGATCTGGTTCCACAGACATTTGATTAAGCAATTCTTCAGCCTCAGCAAGTTTTCCAGAGCGCCCTAACAGGTCAATCATTGAAGCATAGTGCTCAGGGCCTGGCTTTATTCCATAAGTCTTGGTCATGGATTCAAAGTACATGCGACCTTCTTGTACAAGACAGGCATGGCTGCATGCAAATAATAGGCCAATAAAAGAGATGTAATCAGGCTTTACTCCACTCGCAATCATGCGATTGTAGGACTCTAAAGATTCTTTTGCTTTGCCATTACGTGCATAACCCATGATAAGAGCCGTCCATGTGATTAAGCCCTGTACTTGCATTGAGTTGAACACTCGATCAGCATCTTCTATGCATCCACATCTTGCATACATTGAGATGAGAGAATTGCCAACTGATGTTGACAATTGTGAATCAAGAAAGCCTGATTTCACAACAATTCCATGAACTTGTTGCCCAAATTCTAGAGCTGTCAATTCTGCAGAAGCACTTAAAATACTAGCAACAACCATTTCATCAGGATAAATCCCCTCGACTGTCATGTCACAGAACAACCTGAGTGCTTCTTCAAAGAAGCCATTGTGTGCATATCCTGTTACCAGGGAAGTCCATGAAATGACGTCCTTGTCCAGCATACACTTGAACACCTCACATGCGCAAGTGATCTCTCCTTGTTTAGCATACATGTCAATGAGTGCATTGCTCACTAGTCGATAAGCCTCAAATCTCGTCTTTAGGATCAGACAGTGCACAGACTTTGCGAGTTTCAAATCCATCGTGGAAGCAAGAGACTTTAGAACAGATGTGTAAGTAAAATCATCAATCTTCATATCTCTTCCATGCATTTTCTTAAAAAGGTATAGTGCTTCCTCTTCACACCCCTGCCTCATGCAACCCATAATCATTGAGTTCCAAGAAACCACACCATCAATCTCCGTAGCCTCTATCACCAACTTAGCACTGCTCAGATCTCCACATTTCGCATACATGTCAACCAGCGCACTCTGAACAAACGCACTAACTCCATACCCACTCCTAATGATGCAGCAATGCACCTGTGCCCCAAAAGCATCAGCTGAAACTGCTGTACAAGTTGCAAGTACACTAGGTAAACTGTACTCGTCGAATTCAATTCCTCGCTTCCTCATTTCCTTAAAACACTCCATTGCTCTATATGCATCACCATTCTGAGAATACGCGGTGATCATAGCACTCCAGAGCGCATGATTGCTCCTTTCGGAAACCGTCGCAAAGAGATACTCTGCCTCAGAGATGCTTCTGCATTTGGCATACATGTCAACAAGACCCGTGACAACAAAATCATTAAGGTCGAAATTCGTTTTCATTGCATAGCCATGAATCTGCTTGCCTCTTTGGAGAGAACCCGACAAGGCGCACGCTCTAAGCACGCTGCCCAAGCCAAACTGGGTGGGCTTCTGACCGTCCAACTGCATTCGCCAGAAGAACTTAAAACCTTCACCAGGACACCCATGTCGACAATACCCCGAAATGAGGGAAGACCAAGTGATCGAACTCTTAATTGGAGTCTCCTCGAAAAGCTCTTTAGCCTCATCTAACCTCCCTGAAGTGGCATAAGCGGCAACCATTGTGTTCCACGTATACTCATCTCTGTCGAGCATTTCATCGAACAGCTTCCGGGCCTCATCAATTCGACCCTCTTTAGACAAGTTTTTCAGCACCCGGTTGGATTCGAAAGTGCTACAAGGCGAATTGACGACGTTGTGCACAGAATTTCCGATTTTAGCCCGACCGGTATGATAACATGCCTCTCGAGTGAAGTGGCTAAAGCCCCACGAATGTGATCTTAGCTTCAGCATCACCACATCGTCGCGGAAGCTAACAGGGCACATCACATGTATTTTCGGGGCGGCGTTAGCTGGAACATTCAACAAGATCTTTGTCCGAAGCTTTAGCGATGTGGAAATGATTAGATAAGCATAAGATATCGGTTGGAAGCTCATGGAAAGTTCGGGTCTTCTTCTATTCGATTTGATGACTCCAATCCAAGGCGGACTTCATACATTTTGACATTAGTAAAAACCCGAATCGAAAGAATGTTCGCTCGAATGCTCGGTGTGTAATATTCACTTTGCCTTTGGAATTGTCGCGTGACTTGACGTGTGGTACAATAAGTATTTAGCTTGATGATACTTAATTTTTCTCAGGTGAAATTCTTATCATTCTTTTAGCGCCTTGTTGTAGCGTCCCAAGGGGCGCTACCTCCTTACTAATCATGATCTGTTTTAATCTGATATTACATATAATACGGCGCATGCAGAAGACTATACCTAATAAGTCGGTTATACAATTATACAGGTGCAATCACAAAACGTAGGCACGACGCCTAAAGGATATGGCATCATAGGGTTCACTAACCTATATCACACAATTTAGTAAGTCAATCACCGATTCACAAAATACAGATTTTATACGATAGATAATCCGTTTACGTGCATCCACCTTTATAACAACAAAAAAGTACAATAGGAGGAAATCAAAAAGTGACAGCTACTCCAAATTACTATCCACGATCACCATCGGCATGCTCCAACACCACCATCCATGTCCAGTACTTCTCAAATGGCTAGCTCATCTGAAAAAAGGTTGAATCCACAAGATTGAGCTAAAGCTCAGCAGTACGACTTCTAAGCCAAACAATTAAACCATATATTTAATTACTTGATCAGACAAAATCCACAACGACAAATACTACCATATCAAGTAGACTCAACACGCAAACCACAGACTCGACACTAATAACAAGCAAATATGAGACTCGACAATGACTCCACACATCATGAACTGTGACATTTACCTATATCATGAACCTCACACACATGAGCATGCACATGACTAGTTGTTTAGTTTCAAGTTTCCAATTCATAACCGTTTTTCCATGGGACACGGGCCATGGTTACTTAAGGACACAGGCCTCAATTTTCGAGGGACACAGGCCTCGATTCTAAAGGATAAACACCTCAGCTTTTCGTCCATGGGACACCGGCCATGGGTACTCCCTTACTCCAGGGCTTCCGAGGGACATAGGCCTCAGGCTTCCACGGGACATAGGCCGTGGACTTCCCAATTTCTCTCCAGTCCCACGGGGTATCATCCGGACATAGGCGGATATCAAATCGTCCTCGTCAGGAGATAGGCCGACAGGACATTTAGTTCATTCATTCCGTTTACCTCCAATTAATATGCAGACAATCTGTGCAAGTACAATCGACTCCGATTTCAACAAGTAAGATAAACCACCCCTATGCACTCGACCGCCCACTGTCACAGGCCAGAAACACAACTCATGCTTCGATACTTACATGCAATGCAACCCGACACCACAACTTGACAATCCAAAGCCACGAGACACCACATTCTCAGTCAATTCCAGCATGCAAACCCAAACACACAACACGCATCCCTCGACTACATGGTTGAACACCCACAAGCAAGACAACTCCAATTCTCGCTATTTCAACGAAAAACAAGACGATCAATCCTTCAATTCAGCTTACCCAAATCCCACAGACACTAATTCAAGCAACAAATCCAACATGCAAACTAGTCTTCCCATCCACCCAAGCCAAACCTCATTTCGGCGTTCCCAAGAACAAATAGTGCCGTGGCGCCAAATCAGCGATCTAATAGGTAATCTAGTGAAAATGATTAGAGGTTCTACTTGCCTCGAGTCCTAAGCGAAGAGAATCTCGAATCGTTTCCGCGCCGAGCACCATCTACCATCCAACTTCAATTCACTTCAAATTGATGACAAACAAAACGATCAACTCTCATATTCGGGTTACCCATGACCTAAAGACACAACTACGAGCAACCGATCGAACCTACGACGACATTTCCCCTTCCATGCAAGCATAGTCTCATTCAACATACCCATTTTCCAAGTAATTGATCCGCGCTAAAATGAACGATAACTAGACCGTCTAGTGGTAAGGTTAGACATATACTTGCCTTAGGTTCAAGCACAAAGAAGATGGGAATCGAATTGCCGCCAAAACGAGCTAGGTCCTCGTTTTCCTCCTAGGCACCACGCGAGTGAGCCTGACAGGGAAGAGAGAGAGCGGGCCGATAGAGAGCGACGAAGGGGCTGTGGTCGTTGCCGGCACTGCTGGATAGTCGCCGTCGAGCTGGGCGAGAGGAGGGAGGCGCGGGCGGTGTTGCTCAGGGGAGCACCGAGAGGAAGAAGGGAAGAGGATTGAGAGAAAACTTGAGAGGAGTTCTTGAGGGTTGGTGCAAATAACTTGAGGAGAGAGAAAAGTGGCCTTATATAGTGGGGGCAAAGGGCAAAGGCGGTGGGCTTCCGGGATCGGGTTTCGCATAGACCGATCGTTCACGATCCAAAACAAAACATCAATCGTCCACCGGTTTATCATTCAAATATCCATCCCGGCCACTAATAAAATCACCATCGTGGTCTTCAACTTTTACATTAACCATCTCGATCCCACAATTACGTACTCGAAGCTAATTTCACATATTAGGCAATATTGCTCTTCCGCGCGATAAGTGCCACATCTATCACCTCATTCCGCCCAATGACCATCACGCCCATGATTAAAATTCTCAAAACACAATCGCCACTCATTCTCGTCCATAATTAGCTATTCGGATTATTAATTTAATTCAGCGAAATTCAGGTCGTCACACTTGTCGCATATAATGGGTAGGGGATCGGAAAATGAAATAGCATGAGAGAAATAAAAGGTGGGCCAGGTGGAATGGTTCGCTTCCCGCTTTAAGGTTTTTGATCTGAAACCTACTCATTCTGGAACCGATCATCCATGATAAAGGATACATGGTGTGGCCCTATCATGGCCTTGAACCATGAGACTTGGATTGAATAGTTAGAAATTCCATAATCCCTTCCCGAACCAAACATGAATCTTTCAATTCATTTGGCTCTCACGCTCAATTACTTATGTAAAATAATTGATCCTATCGATAGTATAAAAAATGTGTCTGTCATCTTAATATAGATGGTTTTACCTCGTCAGATATTCATTCGAGTATCTAGAGCACGAAATAGATCACAAAATATTAACTATGATGCATACTTAATATTTAGATCCCGTGACCGGACTCATGTATATGTGATATTAGATATTGCTATTTCTATATGAACTAAAAATAGATCTGATCTAATCTGCTCTATACTACTATGAATTATGAATTTAGATAGGGATTCCAATAGAAGTCTATCGATCCATGTAATCTTACGCTTTTCGCGTTTGGTTTTAGTAAAAGGCTGTATTTTTGACTTACCTTACCTTCGGCTATAGCTTGGCCGTGACCCACTTATTATCTACAATTAGATTACCAAGAGATGTTTGTATCTATTAGAATTATCTTAATGTGGTCTACATGAATTAAAACTAAAGTATGGGTTGGTCTACTAAAGTATGGCATATATTCTTAATATATTTTAATATAGGCTGGCTTAGTATAGGTTGAAGGGGCATGACCCATAATGAGAGGGTCCGCACCGAAACTACTATAAAAAGGCACAAGTGCCCCCTCTAGCCATTTTGGTCTCAGAAATTTTCAGAACGTACCCTTTCATTCTGTGGTGGTTCTCTCATCAACCAGCGACAAACCAAAAGGAATAGAGGGGAAGACTTGGTCTCGAGAATCGTCGTCGTTCCGCATAAAGATGGATTCCAAACCAGGCATGTTCGCTAACCTTTTCCTCTATAGCATGTGTGTTTCTAGTTCTGGTTATGGCGATCCCGGGCGTGCCACATTTTCATGGTCTTTCATTTGGTATTAGAGCCGCCTAATCGAGAACCGAAACGCATTCTATTCTGGCATGTTTTTGTTAGTTTCGTTTGATGAAAATATTGTTTGATTGCATATTCGGATTCTTCTCGTCGATACGAGAAAAATGAGTGGTCACACACCTTCAGTGAAGGTCGGGAACCGCCGCACGCGCCCCCATGCTCCGCGGAGTAGTCAACTCGCGACGATCACCGGCGAACGTTACTATTCAGGCCTTTTTGTGCATTTTCGTTCGGTGAAATTAAGATTTAATCACATAAACCGAAAGGTCATGAAGAGACTAGCATTTTGAGTGGTCCGCGGCCACCAAAAGCTCCTGGAAGGCGCCGTACGCACCCACATGGGCCACAGGCGCGGCTACGCGTGGGTGCCACGGGCTTTTGGCAGAACAACGCGTCATTGACCATTATGCTAACGTCATGACGTTACCCCCAGGTCTATCCTAGGCCTGACCCGACCCGGTTTGACTCATTGGCCCGCGTTGACTTTCGTTGACCGTTGACCCGCATTGACTTTCTTTGACCTGCGTTGATCGGACCTTCAAACGGGCGTTTGCGCTCACGTTCGGACTCTGATTGGGGAGTTCTTGGTACCGGCGTGCTCGAATGTAAATGCTCTACATTGTGGTATATTAATATTACATGGTTGAGGATTTTATGGATGGAAAAATGCATATGGAACCCTATATACGTGTATATTCAAGGGTATTTTGGGCATTTTTTCTTATATTTCCATTTGGTATTGGAAATAATGATGTAAGCTCACATGTTTATGGCCACATATTATTTGTGTAGAGCTAATTAATTGATATATATCAATGAGTTATTGCAATGTAATTAGCAAGCATGTGATTTTAGAGATAAATTGTCTTGTTTTAAGTCTAAAATCACATGCATTTAATAGATATGATACATAAAATTTATATCCCTGATATGAGAGATTTTCTAGAATTCAATTGGGTAGTGACCGCCAAAGTGACACACTTGGTTGAGTTTGAGAAATGTCGGTCTCATATTGTGGCGGGATGTCTCCTATTCTAATGCGTAATCATACTCCCAAATGAGGTGATTGTGTATTGGTTCTTGGAGGGATGCATGTACAACATGCACTTGATATGTATCTGATCCTAGTGGTTCACACACCCAAAGATAGTGAGTTCACGAAGGTTGGAATATAATCTCATGGCCGTTGTCATGTGGAGAGTATACAACTGCGTGTCATGTATTCTGCCCAAAGGTGATTATATGACGATGTATGTAACTCAGGTTTTGGTACTCACATGATGCTAAATATACACATTATTTGTTTTTCAGTCACCTTCTCCATAAATGGCAACTCCATTTCAATAAAGGTTCTCACTGGTTAGAATTTCAAGAAATGGAAAGAAGATTTTTTATTTGGGATGGAGCTAGCAGATGTTCACATTACTCTTACTGAGGATAAGCCAGCAGATCTTATGGACACTAGTACTGATGCTGAGAAAACACTTTTTGCTTCTTGGAAAAAGAGCAATAGGATTTGCTTGTTGATAATGAAGCGATCCATCAAGGAACATTTGAAGAGTGGTTTGCCAGCTAACTACACTGCTAAGGAAATGATGGCAGCCTTGGAGGTTAGAAACCGTGTCTTATCTAATGTTGAGATTGGGACACTTTTGCAAGGACGTTTCAATTTGAAGTATGATGGTGCTAGTGGTGTTAGGGATTATATCTTGAGAATGTTGGATTTGTAGACAAAACTTGGGGTTCTTCAAGTTACTATTCCTGATGCCTGCATTGTGCATCATCCCTTAAACACCCTTCCACCTGATTTTGGGATTATAAAGACAAATTACAAATCCCAAGATGAAACCTGGACAATTAATGACTTGATTGCTAGGATGGTGACAGAGAAAGAGAAACTGAAGAAAGAAAGAGGACACCTTGTCTTGTATGCCTCAAGTTCAAGCAACAAGAAGAGTAAGAGGTTCAAAAAGCGTACTCATAAAGGTACTCGTGAATCCACCGAACATTCTGATAGTTTGGGTCCTAAAAAACCATCCTTGAAGAAGAATGGTGACTGTTGCTTCTTTTGTAAGAAGAGAGGTCACATAAAGACGGATTGTGAAAAGTTTAAGAATTGGTTGTCCAAGCGTGAGCATACAAGTAATGATTCTTGGGTATTTGTTTGTGAATTCAATCTATCAGAAGCCCCATCCAGTTCATGGTGGCTAGATAGCAGTGCAACTAATCATGTTACGTTTACCATACAGAAATTCATAAATCGAAGGAAGCCAAATTAGGATGAGTCAAAGCTCACTGTAGGAAACAACAAGAAAGCAGACGTTGAGTTCTTGGGAGATATTATTTTGGTTTTAGACACTAGTTTTGAATTGTTATTGAAAAACACTTTTTATGTACCATCTTTTAGACGGAACTTAGTTTCCGTATCGTGTTTGAGTATGTGTGGCTACTCATTTGAAATAAAGAATAAAGCTATTTCTTTATTTTTTTTAATTCAAATAAGGTTGGGTGCTGTAACATGTCTAATGGATTGTACAGAATGTGTTTATCTCCCAATGATATATACGTCGCTTATGCTACTCAAAAGGTTATTTCTAAAAGGCCTCTACCTAAGGAACAATTTTACGCTTTATGACATAAACGTCTTGGTCACATCTCTAAAGAAAGAGTTGAAAGGGTGATAAAGGCTGACATCCTATCTACTCTTGATAGTGACCTAAAAACTTGTGTGGATTGTTGTAGGGGAAAGATGACTAAAATAAAGAAGAAAACTGCAGTCCGAAATTCTGATCTATTGGAAGTCATTCATACTGATATTAGTGGACTTTATACGTCAACCTTATGTAGAAATTTTTTTTTCATTACATTTATTGAGGACTATTCTCGATATGGTTATGTATACTTAATTAAAGAAAAGTCTGAATCTCTTGACAAGTTCAAGATATTTCGAATTGAAATCGAGAAACAGTTGGGAAAAGTCATAAAAGTTGTCAGATCAGATCGAGGTGGCGAGTATTATGGCAAGCATGGCGATGCTGGATAGCTTAAAGTGCCATTTGCCAAGTACTTGGAGGATTCGGGGATAGTAGCTCAGTTTACTATGCTTGGGAGTCCTGAACAAAATGGTGTGGCCGAACGGCGCAATCGCACCCTTATGGAAATGTTTAGGAGTATGATAAGTAGGACTAATTTACCTGTTTATCTGTGGGGTGAAGCCTTGAAAATAACTATGTACGTTCTGAACCGTGTACCTTCCAAAGCTGTTTCATTGACTCCTTTTGAGTTATGGACTTGACGTAAACCTAGCTTGAACCATCTTAAAATTTGGGGATGCCCTATAGAAGTGAAGTTGTATAATCCAACTTTAAGTACGTTGGACTCCAGAACCACTTAGTGTTATTTCGTATCTTATCCAGATCATTCAAAGGAGTATAGATTTTATAATCCTAATGGAGGAACAAGAATTGTGGAATCACAGACAGCGAAGTTTCTGGAGTTTGATGTGGCCAAAAAGGGTAGTTGCTCACAAACTAATAAGGATAACAGCATGATCGATACTGCTATATCTTCCTCTCTTCCTATACAAAGGACAATGGAGTCTCCCACACCACATATTGAGCCTGTTGAGGTTCAGGATCCTGTTTTTGAGACAGCTCTTGATGAAGTTCCTCAAGCCTCTCAAGTGCAGAATGAGGTTGTAGCAACTCCAATCAGGAAATCCTTTAGGGAGAAACGATCAGCTATACCACCAGACTATATGGTCTATCTAGGTAGTGGTGGCCACGGATCGAAACCGGCCAGTTCCGATTCGTGGCCACTATGAACCGGAACCGGAACCTTAAGGGCCGGTTCCGGTCCCAGTCCCGGTTCCGATTTTTGAATTTAATTTTTAAATAATTAATTATGAAATAAAAAAATTTATGAAATTATGAAATAATAAATTATCAAATACAAATTATAATCAAATTTGGGGGGAAAAAAGGGAAGAGGAAGGGGCTTGAACTTAATGAATTATTATTAAGCTCATACATATCTTCTTGGGGTCGAAGAATCAAAGTCCATGTAGTTCTTTTACCTTTGATAATCCCATACTTACATCATCGTCAATCGTCGCTACCCGTTTCGCCGGTTCCGGTACCGATACTTGTGGCGGTGGTATCTCCATCATCGAAGAATTCGGCTTCATTGCTGCGATCCATCTCTTGTTATCAATGTTGAGCCTTTGTCCAATCATCCACACAAGCTTGAGCCTCCACCGATTCCAGAGTTAATCTTGAACGTCGGTCGTCCAAAATGTTGCCTCCAGGGCTAAATGCTTGTTCAACCGCAACTATTGAACAAGGGGTTGCTAAAACCTGTCTTGCGATGATAGCGAGAATTGGGAATTGGGTTGAATGTCTCTTCCACCACTCTAGAATTTTGAAATCTATGCCGCATTCGGATTCACTACACTAAAAAAAAAGTGGTTAAATAGGTCTCTACTTTGGAAATATTTCATGTTGCTCCCTTTTGTCTTTTTTGCTTGTTCATCAGCATTTTGTACCATCTACTAATTCTACCTAGGTCCTCGCTTTATACGTCACTAGGTTGAGAAGATCCACTATCACCTACATTATATCTATTAGAAAATTCATTATACATTTCAACTATTGCGTTTTTAACTACTGTTTGTATAGTTCTAATATCTATAAATTCAATCAAATGTAAACAGTCATAATACGTATTCAAATCATCACCTAAACCATCTAATTTGGTACGTGGATCGAAAACACAAGCAACCAAATAAATAAGAGGAATTTCGCTATAATAATGCAGCCATTTCGTTCGCATTGCCATAATAGTCGGACCTAATTGATCATCTTTTTCATTTTCTTCAAAAATACCAGCAATATTAACACACTCTATTAAAAATATATGCATAGTAGGATAATAAACACCAGATAAAGTATAAGTTGCATCATTAAAAACTTTTAAAAGATCTAATTTTTTTTTTTTTGCAAATATCTCACTCTTGTAGGAATAAATTAATTTGAGAAATATTATTCGAAATAAACGTACATAATAAATCTTTATATGCAAAAGATTGATTAAGCAACTCGTACGTAGAATTTCAACTAGTTGGAACATCTCTTGGAAATCTTGTTGGTCTTCTTCTATTTTTTTTACAAAATTTTCCCCATAATAATTTGAGGATATCTCCATAAAAATTGAATTGCTGTCTTTATTGGGTTGAGAAAAACATCAAGAGTTTGTAAATCATCTCGTACATATAAATTTAAAACATGGCAAGCACATCTAACGTGAAAAAATTATCCACCAAAAGTTTGCAAATCTTTTCTAACTCGGGAATGGAAGCGGTATTTGTCGCGGCATTATCAAAAGCAACTGAAAAAATTTTATTAACCAAAAAAATATTCTTCTAAAACTTGCATAATTATTCTATAAATATTAATTGCCGTATGCCTATCATCAAAAATTCGAAATACAATAACTCTTTTTGAATGATCCAATCATCGCCTATCCAATGACATGTAATACCCATATAAGAATGAGTTTGTCAAGGATCACTCCAAATGTCGCTACATATATGCACACGTCCATTGAAATTCATAAAAAACTTTTTCAAATCTTTTGTTTCTCTTTTATAAATATCAAAAATTTTGCGTTTAAGCGTATTTCTCGAAACAGGTTTTGCTTGTGGAGTACATGTAATTTGTATAAAATGATTAAAACCAGCTTTTTCACCAAAATTAAACGATAAACGTTCAACAGCAGCAAATCTAGCTAATTCTTCTTTATAAACTTTTTCATTGTAACAAAATTAAGGAGACGCGTTAGAATTGGCGTACCCGGAAATTTGTTGTTGGTTGGTGTCGATCCCTACTTGCGTTAGATGTTTCGACCTCAGATGCCGTTTAAATGTTCCATAGCTGCCTCCACCTGTAAATATGTATGTTGCCCCACAATATTTACATTTTACCTCATACTTGTTTCCGCCTAAATATTCCTTCGTGAAATATTCTCATATGTCGGATGTACCCTCCCGTTCCAGCTCCTTTGTTGTTAACATTTCTTCGACACTAGTAGGAGAAGGATGCAGACTTTCTTGCGTTGGGACGTGCTCGATGTTGGGAATAATGTTGATATCATCAATATCGTCTCCCCAATATGCAAAATCACGAGGATTATGAAGATAATTGGATTCCCCCATCGAGGTCTTTCCTCTGCCACTACCTCTACTTCCACTTGCCATTTTTTGAGAGAATTAAGCGGAAAGCGAATTCAGAAAATTGACAGAGTCACAGATTTGAGAGAATTTGTGAGAAAAAATGAAAGATGAAAAGGGATATTTATAGAATTTAGGATAGATTTATTTTAAAAAAAAAATTGGCCAAATGGTCGTTGCCGGTTCTACAACGGCTACAAGCCCATTCCGAACCGGCGGTTTCTCCGAGCGGTTCGGAACCGATTTCGAGCCGGTTCACAAAAAAGGTAACCCGAAACTGGCTCGTATGGGCCAGGCCGGTTCCGGGCTCAAACAAGGCCCGTGGCCACCATTTTATCTAGGAGAACATGACTACAATATCGATTCTGTGGTTGATCTAGTGACTTATGCATATGCTGTTTCTTGCCCTCAGTCAGATCTATTGATGGATGCGATGAAAAATGAGATGCAGTCTATGAAGCATAATGGTGTTTGGGAACTTGTTGAATTGCCTGAAGGTCACAAGCCCATCGGCTGCGAATGGGTGTACAAGACTAAAAGAGTCTCCAAGGGAAAGATTGAAAAATGTGAAGCCAGACTAGTAGCCAAGGGTTTCACTCAAAGAGAAGGAATAGAGTATGAAGCTACTTTTTCACCAGTCTCTTCTAAGGATTCTTTTAGAGTGATCATGTCATTAGTAGCTCATTTTGATATGGAGTTATACCAGATGAATGTTAAGACTGCCTTTCTAAATGGAGACCTTGATGAAGAAGTTTACATGGTGCAAGCTGAAGGTTTTGCACTAAAAAGGTCTATTTATGGCCTCAAGCAAGCTTCTAGATAATGGTACTTGAAGTTTCATAGTGTTTTCACTTCATTCGGTTTTGTTGAGAACAAAGTAGATTAGTGTATATACTGCAAGGTCAGTGGGAGGAAATTTATTTTTCTCATACTTTATGTAGACGATATTCTGCTTGCAAGTAGTGATCTTGGATTACTGCATGAGACAAAGCGGATGTTGTCAAAGAACTTTGACATGAAGGATCTTGGTGAAGCGTCTTTTGTCCTTGGCATTGAGATCCATAGGGATAGTTCTCGTCGTATGTTGGGTTTGTCACAAAGGGCATATCTTGATCGTATTCTTGAAAGATTCAGTATACAGGATTGCAAGCCAGGAATTACTCCTGTCACTAAGGATGATAAACTGAGTCTATCGCAGTGTCCTCCTCTAGATGATGAGAAAGCCTAAATGAAGAATATACCATATGCTAGTGCACTTGAAATTATCATGTATGCCCAAGTTTGCACCAGACCTGAAATTACTTTTGCAACGGGACTTCTACGCAGATATCAGTCAAATCCAGATGATCACTGGGTTGTTGCCAAGAAGGTTTTAAGGTACTTAAAGAGGACAAAGGATTATATGCTGGTTTACAGACTTGTTCAGGACCTGCAGCTAGTTGGGTATTCGGATGCTAACTTTGCTGGCAGTCAGGATGACATTAGGTCGATAACTAGATTCATCTTTATGTTAGCAGGAGGTGCAATATCGTGAAAAAGCGAGAAGAAGAAATCTATTTCATCCTCTATCATGCAAGCGGAGTTCATAGCATGCTTTACGGTCGCTACTCAAGCAATTTGGCTCCGGAATATTATTAGAGAGTTGGCCGTATTTGACTTTGTGGATAGACCCACGCAGTTGTATTGTGATAACAACTCTGCAGTATTGTTCATCAACAATAATAGAAGTCTCAAGGGGTCTAAGCATTTAGTGGTCAAGTTTTTTACTATAAAGGAGACAGTTCAGAATGGTGACGTTGCAGTAGAGCATGTTTCTACAGATGATATGGTTGCCGATCCACTAACTAAAGGCCTTTGCCCTTGTGTATTTGAAAGACATGTCATTAGCATGGGCTTAGGAGTATCATTGGATGCTATTGTTTAGTGGGAGCTATTTAGGTTTTTGCTCTAATAAAGTTGACATCTGTATTTGTTACAATTATATAATGGTTGATATATATCAACTCTTTTGCATTCAATAAAGAATTTGTGAATGTATTGTTATCAAGTTGAATACATACATTTTTGAAAATCTCAAGGTATTGTGTAAACCTTGAGTAAAGGCTAGGAGTAATAAGTTATTAGCCTTATGGATGTCTTGTTACACATAAAGTGCAGTTAACTATAAAGATAAATCATGTGTAGGTTCATTGGAACCATTAGGATATTCTCTGGTGGCACATCAAGTTTCGTGACATATAAGGAGAGAAAATGTGACTGACAAAGGGGACGACATATAAAGTATCACTCTTTTATGAAGTGTTTTCTATTTGCTACACTACCATATTAAATCCATATTAATAGAGTTAAAGACATTTGTGACCAAGGAAGACTCTGTGTCTACTGATGCAGTTACCGCCATGATTCGGTGTTTGAAACTTTATGAGATCGGATTGATTATTAAGAATGATCAGAAGACCAACATAAAGTTATGTACATATAGTACAGTTTCAATTAATATAGCCCAAGTGGGAGAGTGTTAGAATTATCCTAATGTGGTCTACATTAATTAAAACTAATGTATGGGTTAGTCTACTAAAGTATGACATATATTCTTAATATATTTTAATATGGGCTGGCTTAGTGTAGATCGAAGAGGCACGACTCATGATGAGAGGGTCCGCGCCGAAACTACTATAAAAAGGCATAAGTCCCCCCTCTAGCCATTTTGGTCTCAGAAATTTTCAGAATGCACCCTTTCGTTCTGTGGTGGTTCTCTTATTGGCCAGCGACAAACCAAAAGGAATAGAGGGGAAGACTTGATCTCGAGAATCGTCGTCGTTCCGCATTAAGATGGATTCCAAACCAGGCATGTTCGCTAACCGTTTCCTCTATGGCATGTGTGTTTCTAGTTCTGGTTATGGCGATCCCGGGCGTGCCACATTTTCGTGGTCTTTTAGTATCTATGTTTTTTTTTTTTTCAAGTTCGAATAACACGCGTTTTCAAGATTAAAAACCGAAATCGCTAGGTGCTTTGAAGAACAGACCATTCGCTTTCTTCATGAGACTTTTTGCAAAAGAAACGAAAGAAACTCATATTTAAAATGAGAATCGGAGTTTTTCAACCTCATTTGAGTAGCCCGTCGAGTAATCCCTTGCTGGGTTTTCCCTACTTTTCGCTTGCTTTGAGTCCAGTCATAAATTTTGAGACGGATCGTGGTTACACACATCCTAAAACTATATGAACTGGCATGACGAGTGCCTCAACACTACTCCATCACTGATGGTGTATATATACACACACATATGTTCATTGGTGGAAAGAGTCTAAATATTTTTATTTATAATCCGAGCTATGCAAAAATAAATCATAAACTAATATTTTTATTATTAATATATAGGAGAAAGTGAACCTCTTCTGCGGATGGAAGAAAGTCTCCAACAGTTTTTTTTTTTTTTGGGGACCTTTTAGCTAAATGTCGTCGCTACCGGATAGGATAGGTCATGTTATCTTAAATTAAGGTATTTTGCAGAAAAAAATTTAGACAAAAAAAAAAAGTTGCCGAGGATATTAACATTAGACAAAACTACAAATTGTTGAAATGAAAGTTCAGTACGGTTAAAAAAAGTTGAGTGAATTACACTGCCGACAAATGAAAATCATCAAAAACAAAACTACTCGCAGTGAAATGAATGTGACCCACATGAGTATTTGTTTCTTATCATAGCTCTGCGTATGTCGCACTATAGAATTCTTGATTGCAATGTCGATTCAGAGCGGAATCTAGCTCGGTACCTCCTGCTCTTCTTCTGATTCTTGAAAGTCAAACCCCATTTCACTCTAGTGCTACTGGAAAGCAAAAGCTCGAACTTTTAACGGAAAGATCTTCCCGAGAAAAAAACAAGATCTCATTTTCAAGCGGTCGCTGTGTCTGATGCAATGGCGCCTGCGTTAGGTAGTGTCTTTGATGACCTTCTTTCATTGTCTTTGTGTGGTGTTAGTTGGTTGATGGCGTAATCTTCTCTTTCCAACAATCTTTGCGTTTGTGGGCGTTTCTTTGTACTTCAGTGGAGTGGGGGATGTACGTGAGGGTCTCTGCGAAATGGGGTTTTCATGGGGTTTTTGATAGTGGAGTGACTATGTGGAGGTCACTGGTTTGGTCGTCGTCGTCGTTGTTCTTGCTGCTTTTTGTCTTGAATCGCTCTAATCTTCTGCATTGTGGCTCTTCTGGGAGCTTCAGCTCCGGACATGGACTCTTGAGCTCGAGATTGGCATCGCATTCTGGCTACTTGCTTCGACATCCCCAAGTGCTTCTTGCCAGGTGGTGTAAGATTGCTTGGATGAGATGCTATGGAACTGGTTTAATCTGTCCTTGTTTGTTGCCTACTGTGTGCGAAAACCATATAAAGACCGTGTAGTTATCCGTTGTTTATGAGCTCACATAGGCCTGTATAGAAGCATTTACAGGTACCCTTTAGACACAGAAATGATGATAAATGTGTGCGGGTTGATATGTGGATATTTCATGGTGGCAAGACGTTTGAATGTGCTGAAATCTCTGTGCAGAAAAGTAGGTAATTCCCCTGAGGCAAGTAGACCAACGCCCATGATGGCTCAGAGTTCGAACTTGACAAAGGACTGTTGCGTTGAAGGGCCAGTGGAACAAGAATTCACATTTCCTGCAAAATCTGCTCCTTTCAATAACTGCCATGCTTCAACCATTGTCGAGGTTCTTCACGAGACATTTTTGCTCTATTTGCATTCTCTCCCATCTAAAATTTACATAAAACATCTGGGTGTTTTTGGATTTTTGCAGGTTAACAAAGATCACTTTTTGGTTGCTTATTTTGGAGGTACAGAAGAGGGGGCACCTGATGTTAAAATATGGTTGCAGAGATTCCAGGTATTATTGAATGTAACATCTATCAACAAAAGTGAAGGAATCTCAAAATGTGGACGTTTTTTATCTTGTTAAGCTTCGCCTTTGGTTATTACCTTTGGCCTTGGCCTACATCCCAAATCACAAGATTTTCTTCCAGCTGAATTTTCTTGTAGCAAAAGCTATATGCAGATCGCCAATGAAAGTAATTATTTCATAAAAAAAAACGTGCAGAATGGTCGCTGGCATTCGCCCATAATCGTCGATGAACAAGAAGATGTTCCAATGTGGAATCCTGTCTTATACAAACTTCCATCAGGGGAGCTGCTGCTGTTCTACAAGATAGGGCAAGATTTTCAAAGGTGAATTAAAATCTGAACTGAACATTGCTCATGATGTAGATTAGATTCAGATTAAAGTAATTGTGGTTTAGTTATCTTGGCCTATAGTTTGCACAAGCTTTACCAAGTATTAGGAGAAAATGAAGTGTGACGACTTAAGCTGTCAATTTCTTTCTATAGTTTATGAAGTGTAAGACCTATAATTCGTCGTTCTTTTTTTCGGTAGTTAAGTTACTTATATTGCACATAAAACCAAGATCGTGGGTGGACTAATCCCATCAAGAAGCCCAAATAACAAGTCACAGCCCCAGTCCAAACTACATGTACAGCATAAAAAATAGACAAGTCGTAAAGTCACAACACCCAGAACAATATCACACATAGCACAACAATAATTACATCCATTCAAGGAGATCAAGCTGTAAAGAAGGAAACCAAACACCCCGATTCTCATAAATTCTTCTATCAGCAGACAAGCTTATCTTCTTCTTAGCGAAATAAAAATCATCTTCACTCGAGAGCTAAAAACAACATTTCGCACTATCAATCTGAGGGTTGGATCCATTATGAAGAGCTTCATTCGTTTCTTTTCAATGATATTATATAGCCCCATTCCAGGCCAATTTCAACAATAACTTGGCAAAAGCTTTGCCTTTCGTCATCTGCAAAATGCAGTCTACCTCAAAATTCCAGCCTCTAGCAGGTTGCAAAAATCTCCATCAACTGAAGCAGGGACGGTCAAACAGCACTAGGTAATGAACATGCTATGAAGAGATGATGGCTTGATTCAGAATCCACCTTGCAAAGGAGACACTGATTAGCCAAGGAGCACCAGTTATTAAATCTGTCCAAAGTAGACAATTTGTTGATCAATAGATAAGAGGAAATTCAGAAACATTTGGAGTAAATCAAACGAGCCTATGCCACTAAACATTTTCCTTCTTGTTCCTGACCAGATTCTGAGCAACAGACGGAGCAAGAAATCTAGAATTGGAGCCAGTGAGTGCAATAAGATCAGGCACAGCAGAGCATTGAAACATGACAAACAAACAGCAGCTTGTATTTTACCAACAACTAAAACCTTGCAGGAGGCCAAACCCACTCATTCCCAGATACAGCCTCTGATACTTTTCATGAATATTCTTCTAGGATATACATCCAAAAAACACCTCTAGGGTGCCAATTATCAAAACACAAGGAGGTACTTCTGCCATCACCAATCAGATTTTGATTTGAGGTTGTAAATGGATCTAACCTTCAGTCATTTCCTCCAAACATTAGTACTTTCACTAGTAGTTTGGACAGAAACTATTTATGTCCTTCATCTGAGTGGGACAATTCCTTCTGGATATTCTATGCCACAGTTGCTTTTTTTAGTTATGACCCTCTTTTTGAGGGGCTGGTTGCTTGGTAGTCGCAACAGATTGTACCCCTTCTCTTGTCACTGTTGCTTCTATGTTAATGTGTTAAGTCTTTTATGGATAATGTCATAACTGAAGTTGTTGTTCGACTTGACATAGTGGAAATGTGCCCTGTTTCTGTTCTGTTGTCATTGGAGGACTTATATGCAAATGGCTTGTGTTTGAGATATTTATCTTTCCTACTAAGTGATTTTTTTTGTCAGTCACACTTCTTTTTTGCCATCTATTTTGACCTCCATAATATATTCCTTGTGGCTTTATGTGGTCTGGAGATTGCTTTTCGTACAACTGTACCTGACCATATCCTTGGGAAAGAGGTGAAGCTGGGGATAGAAACTTCTTTTCATTCTGGAAGGCAAAATTTAATACACTAATTACAGAGACTACACATACAGACCTTTCCGATTTCCAGAAGCATGTGATTTTAAATGACCAAAAAGGCTGTGCAAGTTATATTCAAAAGAAGCTGCTAATCATGGGGCTTACTGTGTGGAACTGGAGAATCTAGTTGTTCAAGGTGGACCATGAGTGTATTGAAACTTCTACTATAGCATGTCTCGAGGCATTTCTGATGTTACTTTAACATGCCTTTCCTTTTATATTGTTTGTATAATGGGTAGTCCTGAGACAAGACGTAAGTTATTCTTTATGCTGGATCTTGTTCTTTGTGCACTGATGAAGAGTTATGTATATATATTTTTCTAAAGTGCCAAGCCCAGAATTACATAAACAATAGTTCTTGGGGTTAAAAAGTAAAGTTGAAATTTATCATTTCCTTTCTTCTTGTTGATTTGACAAATTACTTGCATTATGAATGGACAATTTGCAGCTGTTTCTTTCTTTGGCTATGACTATCTTCTGATACAGGGGGAATGGATGAATGAAGTAGCGCAAGTATATTCAGTATCTTGTCAAATCTTGGAATGCCACCTAAGTTTAAGGGCACATTCATATGTCAGGACAAATTGCTGCCATACTTCATACATGGAAAATTGGGTGATCTATTACCATCTTCTGCACAAATAACTGTGTGGGGACAAGCATACTTCGCCTGTTATTTGAATAGTCAAGAAAAAATAAGCTTTACGATTTATACTTCAGAATAAGTTTGCATGGTTCAAGTTGAGGATGAAAATAAAAGAATCTTGTTTAAAATAGTTTGGACCTATAAATGATAGTTTTCAGATGCTCTAGTAAATAGCCGACTTTATGGTGAAGGCACTGGGTAAAGATGTAGCAAAAGACCCGAAAAGATGTGTCCCAAATTTTTTAGTAGATTATTAACCCCTGCACGTTGACAACTTGGATTTTAAGGAACATACGGTGCTAAATTGAGGTGAATGGTGCAAGAGTACCCATTAATCTGCAACCACTTAATGGGAAAAGGGTTTGGATGTTGTTGGTGTTAATTCTGTTGGCACTTACAAACTCTTTTTTCCCCTGCTGCACGTTTCTGAACAGTAGTGGTAGAAAACAGTGGCATTCTGGTATTCAAACAATGTCTCATCATTTCTCTCTCTCTATTCTGTGTCATTCACTTAACATGTAAATTTGATTGTAGTTTGGGTATTTGTGTGCCTACATGGACGTAACAATTAGTATGCATCGTTTTTACTCTTTATAGATCCCTGATTCTTATGTGAATCAAGTCATAACTGGTCAGCATCAGGAATATTTTATATTTCCTTTCAGCTTATGCCAACATATGGTTCTATACACCAATCGTCAGTAAAAAATTTCTATTGTAACTCCTAAAATCTTCTTATTGAAGTTTAGGTGGAGCGGATGCATGAAAAGATCTCATAACCAAGGTGTCAGCTGGTCTGAACGAGAACAACTTCCACCAGGCATATTAGGACCAATCAAGAATAAGGTACAAGATGTAATTTACATATAAACTTATGTGATTCTTTACGAATTATGTGAGCCTAAATTCTGAACTCAACTGTAAGTATACGACATCATTCTGTGTCTCTAAATCTTGTGCAGCCTATCTTGCTTGATAATGGACACTTGTTATGTGGATCGTCAGTGGAAAGTTGGAATTCTTGGGGTGCATGGATGGAGGTCAGACTTTTTAATCTCTCATATCTATGAGATCCCAGTAAGTCTAGGGAATGTCATATATGCTATGTGCATTGATACAGATCACTCCAGACGCTGGTAGAACATGGAGGAAGTACGGCCCGATTTACATAAAGAACGAGTCTCTGAGTGTGATCCAACCAGTTCCCTACAAGACTGCAAGAGGCACCCTGCGTGTTCTATTACGATCATTCACAGGAATTGATCGAATTTGCATGTCAGAATCCCATGATGGGGGCATGAATTGGGGTTATGCAGAATTTACTGAACTCCCAAACCCAAACTCAGGTTGATTGCCAATTTGTTGCCAGCATAATCATCTTTTGATATAAGAGAACATCAATCTTTTCTGTCCATTCAGTGAGCAAACTGCTAGAAATGGTGTTTGTTTGCCACGAAAAGGTTGTCCAGATCATATTGGTAAAACCAATTTGAATGATCTATCGAACATATCCAAATGTGTTTGCATGTGCATCTATCTCTTAGCACAAGGTGCTTCATCATATCAGGAACTAATGAGCTAAAGATATCCACTTCACTTGATCAATGATAGATGGAGTATATGATAAGACAACAAATTACCAATTCATTGCGATGGTTGTCTCTGAACTTACCAAATTAAGAAATGGTGCCATTGACTGCTGATTTTTCAATGTGCCTTTGAAACTTCCCTTTATGCTCCATTTTTGTATTCCATTTTAGTTTACAAATGCCAGAGAGATAGGTATCCACCATAACAGCAACCTCCCCTTCATTCCAACAATTAAAGGACTAGTTTCTTTGTTTTGTGTAGGTATTGATGGGGTTAAGCTAAAGAATGGCCTTCTCATAGTTGTTTACAATACAATTTCAAGGGGCATACTCAAAGTTGCTGTATCCTTGGACGATGGTGATTGTTGGCACGAAGCTTTAACCCTAGAAGAAAACTTAGAGATGGAGTTTTCATATCCTGCTGTCATCCAGGCTAGTGATGGATCAGTTCACATTACCTATACATATAACAGAACCCAAATTAAGGTATCAACTCTCATACTCACTTATAAAGTTGTTCTTAGGCTCTTTCTGCTTTACTATGGCTTTCAATTTGCATATCTCTGTCAGAGTATTTACACTTATCTTTTTGACCGAGGGATGTAATCTTGTATATTGCTGTGCAGCATGTTGTTCTTCATGTTAATTGATAGTGATCCTGTTGGAACGAAAGCCAGTAGGTATGTCTCTTCCTCTCACATATTGTCCTTCTAGATTTTACATGCGGGTCATTTCTATTTTAGTCGTTCCATCTCTTGCCCAATAAATGATTGATTTTGTCAAAAGTAGCATTTAGATGCATAACTGTTCTGTGCAAATCAATGTCTAGTTTACCTGACCATGCAAGTTGATCGTAAGTCGATATTTGCTTAATCATTCTGTTATACAAGTGAATAGCAATCTTTGCATTGCCAATTCATGGAAATAGCAAATGACCATGCTCTTAGGAAAATATGCCTCTGCAATATTTCAAAGAATCTGCACGTTCAAGTTTATCAAATAGTACTAAGATTGAATATTGCTAAAATGGTCTAGGAAGATTTCCTTCGTCCTTCATCTTTTGCAGAAAGCAGAAGCAATTTTCTAGCTACGCTGACCATTGGGACTATACGTGAGGCTGGATTTTGTCTTGAACTATTTACCTGCCCTCGCATTGAATGTCATTGCTAGTTGGACAAGAGTGTGGGTCCCAAATGTATTCTTTAGGTTAGTTTGAATCTGATTTCTGTGTCATTGAGAAGCACATGTGCTTTCTGTGCTTTGAACAGCATGTGCTTTCTGGAAGGAGTATGATAAAGTTGGCAGGGTCCAACAATATGTGTTCATATGGAGTTGTATCACAGTGACTTGAAGGAGAAACACCTTATGCCTGCCAACTGATATTTTCTGTCGGCGACATGAGTTTCCATGATTAAAAGACTGTAATATATGCACAATTATTTAGTGCATGCTATTTATTTTCGAGGCTCATGGTCATAAATTTCAATTTTAGTGATCTCTAGCCATCCTGTCTGGTGATTAACTTGTCTCCATTTAAGTGACGAGACTGGGAGTTGAGAAATTCACTACTGTTGGTCAAACTCTTCTAAGCAAATCGTTTTGAAGGCACTTGGAAGTGAATCTTTCCTAATGGAGTTAGGTGGCCACAATAATGACTTTACTTGTAGTTGCCACTTTAGCACTATCTGATGTTTGAGGTCCGCCTAATCTGGAACTGGAATGTACATGGGAAAGAGTTGTTTATCGTGCTTTGATATGTCCAATGTATGGATGAGCAACATAGTTTAGCCTGATGTAATTCGTAGGAATCAACCATTTCATGAATGAAGACTTGGAGAGTTAGGAATCAACCATTTCATGAATGAAGTGGAGAGTTGGGCGTATACAGCATGGAAGGTAAGGAAACATCGTTTGGTGAATGCACGAACCAATGATGGTGAATTGAAAGGAGGATGAAGGGTAAACTTAATGGAGGCTGGAGCTACTATTAATCTAGTAGTTAAGATTTAGGGGGATTATCCGAGGATTGGGTAGCATTTAGAGGCAGAAACAGAGTACCATAGTTGCAGTTTGTTGCTTACAGTTTCCTGCTCTTTGCTCGTGAATCTGAATTTTGGATGGAAGAATTTACCTTCTGGTCTTTCAACTTTTGTCCCTTGTAAGTGGCTCCTGGGGGAGCGTTGTTTATTCAGCTTTCCGTCCTCTACATGATGGTTTCTATCTATGGAAACGAGCTTTTGGCTGGGAATCAAGTGTACACAAACTAAACAGGCTTAAAGAAGAAAAAGTTTACGTCCAAATAATGTGTCTTTTAGCACCTTCTAGGACCAAACTCCTGAGATTAGCCTGAGATTCCAAAGTACGTAAGTCTAGTCTTCTTGGTTGACATGCATTTGCCATGTTGAGACCATTAGCTTGTCTCTGTATCTTGCGTTGGTAGATGATGAAGTTGTTGTGGCTTCTGAAACAGAGAGATGCTAAAATCTTGTGCAGGTAAGGCAGAATTAGCTTTACTTTCTCAACATCATTCTTAGAGGGACGGTGATATTGAGTAAATGTGAGCTTCATTTTCTCGACACCATTCTCAGAAGAATTTGAGGCGGGCAACCTAGAAGAAGCAAAAGTTTGTCAACTCAGGAGCAAGTGTTGGACAGATTCGTGAGACCTTGTTCAACATTGTATCGTGTGGCATCCCTGTAATGGAATGTGGGGTGTGTTCATGTTTCCCTCCATGTTTGTTTGCCTTGTGCTGTATCAATCTGCTGTAGAACCTCTGAATGGTCTAGATTTGATATATATTTCTTTCAGTTTCACTGGATAAAAGAAAAATTGAGAAGTAGAAGGGACAGGAAGGTGCAAAGTTTGTTTCTTGTGTATATCAAACTGAGGAAGGGGAGAGAACTTACAGTCTTGCCTTTTTGGGTGATTTGCAATAGCGTGAGAAATCTTGGGACAACCATAATTCATCCCCATGTATGGTTCTTGCATTTGGAACCTTAATCATTTATTGTGTCGAATTGACTTCTCTAACTAGCATGGTTTGTGCATTTAAGTTCTTTTTTTTTTTTTTTTGGTCAATAGCACACTTACTATCTGTTTGAAGAGTGAACTAGATATGGTAAGGTCAGAAAAGCTTTCAACTTTCATGCTTGCCTGCATCTGCTTTTTGGTTGCATGACCAAGTGTGATGAAGGATCCGACATTTGTAAAGAAAACAAGCCTGATTGTTCTGTCAACGAATTTATATTGCTCCATGAAGTCTCATTTTCTCCTCAGTTAGACTGTAGTCTCACTGTCAAGAATATGCTGTTACCGTTGTCGAACAAGTTGGAAGAACCTCCTTTACGAAGCCTCGGGGTCGAAAGCTAGAAACTGGGACCATGGGAAGAATCTAGAAATGGAAAGATTGAGATTATAGAGAGAATTCTTGTCTAAACTCAAATGCTCAAGCTCTAGCATCATGACTCAAATTTGTTATACTACAACTCTCTAAATTCATTTTGAAGTTGATGTTCGCGGCACACGTCTGATATTGCATTTAGGTACTTGGTATGACTATATTTGGCATTTCTAGTCTTTCTACCCATGCTTTCTCTCTCGCATATGAGCTAGGAGAGATGTTTAATAAGGATTTCATTAGTGATATCAGCAGGATACTTATCATCTCTGGAGAGGTAAGAAGGGGGAAGGATGGACTTAATTGGCATAAATGCAAATGGTTTAGGATTAAATTGGCACAATTGAAGTGTTTAGGAATGGATTAGCACTAATGCAAAAGGTTTAGGACCTTTTTGGATGCTTTTGTGGGTAAGAAGGTTTCCTCCCCCTTTTTCATGTCATATTTCGTCGCGATGTGCAGATGTGTCTCACTTTGCCACTTTCAAGTGTCTTGAAAGTGTAGACGAACTCTACATAGTTGGCTTAATCGGCAACCTAGAACCTTTGTTAACAAGACACCTTCAACAGTTGATCCGAATCGTGCGTCGTGTCTGAGAGAGCTTTAAGAATGAGAAGTTCTTCTGCTATCTAACAGATGGTAGTCATGTCAATATTTACATGGAAGCTCATTGATGAGGAATTAAAGTACTGGCAATTCTTCTTACAATCTGTTTTTCTCCCGTATAATCTTGACAGTGGTTTAGAAAGAAGATGAAGGCTTTTCAAGAAACTCTTCACTAGGGATGTATGAGCTTTCAATTTCGGCATCAAGCCCTGCAGTGCAATAGAAAAGAACACAGCACTCCAGAAGAAAATCAGTAAGCTACATTAGAGAAAACAAAGATCTCACTTCAACAATTGTCTTTCCATTTTCTCCTTAATCATCACAATCTATGTGCGCGTAAAGCTTGTAAATTGGCATGTTGATGTGCTGTAGCTAGTGGATTCTGTGCTGTTGTGGTCTGTATGATATAAACTATCACAAACCGTACCTATCTTTGTTTACGTAGTAGACGGTCCGCCTCTTGGTTATACTACCATGAGCGTTATTTTGTCGCGTCAAATTGCTATACTCGCCCTTACCCTATCGGGAAGACTTTATATCGATGCGACAAATTACGCCAGAATATATGATCCGAGGCTTCAACGAAGGTAACTTGCCCAGGAATATCGAGCAACGAGAAACAAGCAGTTGAAGGCAGGCAGCCACCAACACGCCATGTTAGCACTCTCCAACCTGCAACTGCTCTTATAGCAATATGGAGAAAATTGTTCTCACTTTTTGGCCGCCTGTTGATCACCTCTAGTTACGGCGCTTCGCAGCACAGTTACGATACAACCACAACTATTCCAATCAGACACTAGCCACATATGATTATCAAAAAGTGAAGTCCAAATAGATTTATTCTGAAATTCCAATGAGAGACTACTACATGGGACAAAATTAAGAACAATCGTAATGTAATGTGCACATTTATTCGGCTTGAATGCTTCAGTGAATGTGGTTATAGTTTATGTATGTTTCTTCGTCCGGCTTTCCTTTCTAGGCGGTGGTGTTAGCTTTTGGTGTTAGTTGGTGCTCTGTAGGCGTCCGCATGGCCGGTGGCGTCGACCTGCAGCAAGCGTTGGTTCAGTCGTTCTTGTTTCTTGTTGTCTCGATGGTCGTCGGGTTGTCCGACGACGTTGGCTTGAAGCGGTCGGCGAAGCCGGTCTGGTGTTTGTGACCGGAGGGAATCCCCAGCATTGGTTGTTCTCCGGCGAGGACCGCGAGTGGCTGGAGGCAGTCGGTTTTGGATCGCTCGTCTCTGGCCGCTTGGGGAAGAAGACGATGCAGCTGGGTCTGGCCTACCTAGCTGGGCTGGTGACTTTTTCATTCTGGCCGTTCGTGGGTTGGATTGAGGAGAGGGAAGGATCTGTTTCTGGGTTGGTCCTTTATTAAGCTAGGCTAGGTCAGGTTGGGCCTGTTTGTTCCTTTTTGATTTCTTGGGCTTTTAACCCGGACTGGGCTTGTGATTGAGCCCAATCCGGGTGTGCAGCCTCTTCCGCGGGCCTGAAGGCTCAGACCGTAGAGGTCCTGGGTTCGGTCCAGCTCGGGTCGGGTCCGCCGACCCGGTTCCTTAACATGAAAAATCCCGAAAAATAAAAAAATAGATATTGGGTAGGAAAAAGGCCTTTGCTTGCCTATTTTGTCTGTTTATGATTTTATGTGCTAGATTATGGACTATTTTTCTTGTTTAATTCGCATTAATTAGTTAGACTTTGCATGTGAATGTCTTGGTGAATGATTTAATTTGCGATGCATATCTCGGCGGATAGATTAGTACAGTGATTAAGGTTTAATTCGAAATGTTCGATTTATCCTTTAATTGACTGAAATTTGCTAATTATTTGCTTTGAGTGAATAGATGTTTTAAATGCTTGAATGCGTGAAATCGATATTCCGGTGTAACGATCGATGGCGATGCCCACAGAAATGGCAGCCCATGAGATTTGATTATGGTGGTCTACTGATGTCTAGTCCGGTTTGATTTTTGTACATCTAATCATGTCTCGGGTTTGATATTTGGGATTGTAACTAATATTGATTGGCTTGGATGTCTACATTTCAGTCAGTAATTAGCTGCTTTCCATTTTTAAGTGTTTATTTACAGCACTGCATTTCGATAAATTACCATTTGATATCTTTCCTAGGTGCTAGGGTAAGGATTAAGTAGGTAATTGCACGAAAATGACAAAATCATTATACATGATCATCTAGCACTGATTAGATATCTGTAGGCTTTGAATGATAAGCAGAATGCATGGTCACCTTAGGAAATCTTAACTGGTTATGTAAGGACCCTGGGTTTCACTTGCACGATATTGTCCGCTTTGGACACACAGTCCTCACGGTTTTTTTTTCTCCGGGATACCCCCGGAAAAAGGCCTCATGCAAGTTAAGGGGTACACCAGCGAGCCAGTGAGCGCCCACTGCATGTGTCCCCGCTGTGCACCGCGTACACCAGCGAGCGCCCACTGCGGCTCCACACGCTGTCGGGAGTCAGCTTTGATACCAACTATAAGGACCATGGGTCCCACTTGCACGATATTGTCCGCTTTGGACACACAGTCCTCAAGGTTTTTGTTTTTTCCGGGACACCCCGGAAAAAGGCCTCATGCAAGTTAAGGGGAACCCAATCCTTTATAAACCAGCTCAGGACTCCCAATTCTTTATAAACTAGCCCAGGACTCCCCCCTAAGCGATGTGGGACGGGGATGTCACAGGTTAGGTACCGAAAGGGCGCTGATTAGATAATTAGCATAAACAAGTCCTTGAACCTAGATGCTCTAGTTGCGTAGGAATCGAGATGACCCTTTTCAACATTCAAAATGGGTCTTAACATGTTATAAAAAACTCGAGGTCGATCATCGACTTTCAAGGTATCTCTTTTGGACGACCTGCATGAGTGCATCTTCAACTTGTGAAAAAAAGCCGAATAATTAGATTGTTCAGCACTTGTTTACTCACTCGACATACAACGAACAAGGCCAACGAGTCATTCTCAAATGATGCAACTCCAAATCAAGACCCCTATTCTATGGGGTCTACTTCGTCAATGTTGTGCCCGAATTCATATGGCACAAACATCTGCTTAATAATAACTCACTCATCAAAACTCATCATTGAATAATTTCTAAAGCATTCTAATGTTTCAATAAAATAAAGTCGATCACAGTCGCGTCTTGCCCTTGCTTATCCGACTTTAAATCCTGTTTATCAAACAGTAGATAGGATATGTCAAAACCATTGAATTTTTTATCCTATCATATCCAGTCCTATATTGATTAGAAATTTGAACGACCAAACGCAGCCTTACTGACTTGGCCCCTCTATACCACACCAAACCAAGCCATCCCTAGCTGGGTTTTCCCTATTTTTCCGCTACTTTGAGTCCAGTCTTAGGTTTCTATTGTCATAACATCACATCCTTAGAACTATGGACTTGATACGCTTGAAAAGATTAGGCAGCGTATGGTAACGCTCTAGAAAAAGTATTTTTGTTCTTAGAGTTTTTCCGGAATACTTTGGGAACAGAAACGCGTATGGTAAAAAAGTGTTCTCAAAGTGTTCTGGGAACACTTTTGACAAATGGAAACATTTTTGGAGCAGAAACAAGAAACAAAAAAAAAAACTTGCTTCTGTGTTCCCAGAACACTTTTTAGAAACACATTTGGAACATTTTTTAGAAGTAATTGGGAACACTTTTGTTCTTGAACACACTCTCTTCTCTTTTGTTCTTGCACGAGCAGCTCCTCCCTCCTCTCCTTTTGTGTTCCTCGACTAGCCGACGTCGTCGCTCCTCCGGTGAGTTTCTGCCGATTCCTCCTCTTCTTCTTCCTCTTCTTGGCAACTGACCGGCACCCGATACGGCGGGCGAGATCGCGTGAGCCCGCTTAGATTTGGGCGAGGCTCGGCCTCGCGCGGCGAACGCGAGCCAAACCCCGCCATCACTTACCGAGGTTAGACCTTGGCCGGCGATGGTAGGGCTCGCTCTAGGGGGGCTCGCGCGAGTCGAACCCCACCATGGCCGGCCGAGCTTCGACCTCTGCCGGCGATGGCGGGGTTCGGCCTCGCGCTAGCCTCACAACGCCGAGCCCCGCCCAAATCTCGGCAAGGCTCCCCTAGGCGAGCTCGCCGCGCAAGGCCGAGCCCCGCCCAGATCTGGGCAGGGCTCGCCTAGGCGGGCTCGCGGGAGCGCCGCCATCGTCGACGGACGTCGATGCTCAATTTGAGTCGATTATGAGCTAAGTTTGAGCTGGGCATGATCGATTCTTTTAACGCCGTTTAAAGGTGAACGGTATCATTTGAATGATTATAGAGGTAGAGGGAGACGGGCTAGAACAACAAGAGAAATGTTCAACCATATGTACTCTTCACTTCGGAATGTAATTGAGAGAGCATTTGGGGCACTGAAGAAACGATTCTTTATATTGCAACACATGCCTTCCTTTCCAATTCGGAAGCAAGCCCTCATTGTGATTGCATGTTGTGCTCTTCACAATTATATTCGCGACTAAGATAGGATGGATAGAAACTTTTCCGATTATGGTGATCCTGACTACGCATATGAGTCTACAGAAGAAGAGGTTGCTAATGATGTATCAGATGCGCAGGCAAGTGAGATGAACATGCTTAGGAAAAGTATTGCAAATAAAAAGGCAAGGGACTACAATATGCTTGGAATTCCATGACTTTGTATTTTTCAATTATGTAATCATATTTTTAACTACTTGGGAACATTTATGTATGACTCATAATTGTAATTTTTCCTATCTATGGAAAACATATTTGATGTTCTCATTGTTCAATTCCAATTCGTCTTCTCTTTCAGTTTTTTTTTTTTTTTATAGTTGATCTCGTCCATATTGAAAAAATTAGGAACATAATTGAATGAAAAAATTAGTACCAAACGCGTTTCTGTTCCTTTTTTGTTCCGGGAACAGAAATTTTATGCAGTTACCAAACGCGTTTCTGTTCTTTTTTTGTTCCAGGAACAGAATTTTTTTGTAGTTACCAAACGCGTTTCTGTTCCCAGAAATCGTTGCAGGGAACAGAAATAGAAAAAAAGTGTTTCTGTTCCAAAAGTTATTCTGAGAACAGAAACGTTGCCCTACGTAGTCTTACTCTCCGTTGCCTTGAGCACTCAGCTTCTATTTCATCAGTGATTGACTAGTTTTGAGGCGCACGCTATGCACGCTCAAATATATATCATGGAAAGAGCCTAAATGCTTTTATTTATAATCCGAGTTATGCAAAACTCGATTAAAGTGTTTTTTATGATCATGACATAGGAAAAGTGATCCTCTGCTGCAGTTGGAAGAAAGCCTCCAATAGTTTCTGTTTTTTGTTTTTTAACCTTTTGAGTTCTCCGGAGTCCTTGGTCGCTAAAATGTCATGTTACTACCGGATAGGTCATGTAGTCTAAAATTAAGGTATATTTAGACAAAACAAAGTTGCTGAAGATATTAACATCAGAAATAACTAGATTATCGAAATAAAAGTTCAGTATGGTTAAAAAAAGTTGAGTGAAATACACTGCGGACAAGTGAAATTCTATAAACTTTTTGTCTTCACTCGAATTTATACAAAAGCATGACTAGTATTCTTGTCGATAGATGTTCTTCCAAAGACAAACTACCAAAAGAAAATATGAAGAAACAAGAAACCACCTGCTTTACGGGAGGAAATTACCAAAAAAGTTTTAAACATATTGTACTTGTGCCAATTCAGTCATAAACCTTTCAATTTTGCTAATTTAGTCCTAAATCTTTTGACGATTTGCTAATTTAGTCCAAAACCTTACAATTGTGTCAATTTGATCCTAAATATTTTGAAGTTTTACTATTTTAGTCCTAAACCTATTTTTTAAGTAATTAGCCGGAAGGACGAAATTAGAAATTCGTTAAAAGGTTTAGGACTAGTTTGGCAAATCATTAAAATGTTTAGGATTAAATTGGCATAATTGAAAGGTTTATGACTGATTTTTTCTTTTTGGTCGAAGATGACTGAATTGACAAGTTGTCAAAAGGTTTAGGATTGAATTGACATAATTAAAAGATTTAAGATCGAATTGGTCTACGTACAATAGATTTAGGATTTTTTTTTTGACAATTTTCCCGCTTTACTTTAGGGGGAGGCAAGTCTATCCATTACTTCAATGAAAATGAAAGCTACTCACTTGTTTTATGTGAAATGAAAGTGACCCACGTAAGTTTCATTTCTTATGAAAGCTACACTTGCGCCGCACTCGCAGACCATAGTGCTATTATAGAAATCTTGATGGCAATGTCGATTCAGAGCGGAATCTAGCTCGGTACCTCCTGCTCTCGTTCTGATTCTTGAAGGTCAGTCAAACCCCATTTTACTCTACCGCCCCTGGTAAGCAAAAGCTCGAATTTTTAACGGCAAAATGTTCCGAAACAAAACATGATCCAACTTTGAACGGTCGCTGCGACTGATGCAATGGCGCCTGCTGCAATGGCGCCTGCGTTAGGTAGCGTCTTTAATCACCTTATGCCATTGACTTTGTGGGGCGTTAGTTGGTTGATGGCGTAATCTTCTCTTCCCAACAATCTTCGCGTTGTGGGTGTTTCTTAGTACTTTAGTGGAGAGGGCGATGTACGGGAGCGTCTCTGCGACTATGTGGAGGTCTCTGGTTTGGTCGTCGTCGTCGTTGTTCTTGCTGCTTTTTGTCTTGAATCGCTCTACTTTTCTGCACTGTGGCTTCTGTGGGAGCTTCAGCTCCGAACATGGGCGCTTGAGTTCGAGATTGGCATCGCATTCTGGCTACTTGCTTGGATATTCCCAAGTGCTTCCTGCCAGGTGGTGTAAGATTTGCTTGGATGAGATACTATGTAACTGGTTTAATCTGTGCTTGTTGTTGCCTACTGTGTGTGAAAACCATAGAAAGACTGTTGTCTCAGGTCCCAAGACGTTTGAATGTGCTGAAAACTCTGCAGAAAAGTAGGTAATTCGCCCGAGGCAAGTAGACCGACACCCATGATGGCTCAGAGCTCAAACTTGACAAAGGACTGTCGCGTTGAAGGGCCAGTGGAACAAGAATTCACATTTCCTGCAAAATCTGCTCCTTTCAATAACTGCCATGCTTCAACCATTGTCGAGGTTCTTCACGAGACATTTTTGCTCTATTTGCATTCTCTCCCATCTAAAATTCACATAAAACATGTGGGTGTTTTTGGATTTTTGCAGGTTAACAATAATCACTTTTTGGTTGCTTATTTTGGAGGTACAAAAGAGGGGGCACCTGATGTCAAGATATGGTTGCAGAGATACCGGGTAATATAGAATGTCAAATCTTGCATTCACCCTATGCAACAAAAATGACGGAATCTCTAATTGTGGACATTTTTTATCTTGTTAAGCTTCACCTTTGGTTACTACCTTTGGCCTAGGCCTACGTCCCAAATCACAAGATTTTCTTCTGGCTAAATTTTCATGTAGCAAGAGCTATGCACAGGTTGACAATGAAAAGTAAATATTTCGAAAAAATGGTGCAGAATGGGTGCTGGCATTCGCCGATAATGGTTGATGAACAAGAAGATGTTCCAATGTGGAATCCTGTCTTATACAAACTTCCATCAGGGGAGCTGTTGCTGTTCTACAAGATAGGGCAAGATTTTGAAAGGTAAATTCAAATCTGAACTGAACAATGCTCATGATGTAGATTAGATTCAGATTAAAGTAATTGTGGTTTAGTTATCTTGGCCTGTATTGTGCGCAAGCTTTACCCTTCAATTTAAGTATCAGGAGAAAATGAAGTGTGACGACTTAAGCTGTCATTTTCTTTATATAGTTTATGAAGTGTAAGACCTATAGTTCATAGCTCTTTTTTTTTTGTTCGGTAATTAAGTTACTTATATTGCACATAAAACCAAGATCATGGGTGGACTAATCCCTGCAACAAGCCCAAATAACAAGTCACAGCCCCAGTCCAAACCATATGTACAACATCAAAAACAGACAAGTCATAAAGTCACAACAGCCAGAACAATATCACGCATAGCACGAGACTAATTGCATCCATTCAAGGAGATCAAGCAATAGACATGGAAACCAAACACCCCGATTCTCATAAATTCTTCTATCAGCAGGAGACAAGCTTATCTTCTTCTCAGCGAAATAAAAATCATCTTTGCTCAAGAGCTAAAAACGACATTTTACTATATCAATCGGAGGGGTGGATCAATTATGAAGAGCTTCATTCCTTTCTTTTGGAAATATTAGATAGCCCCATTCCAGGACAATTTCAACAATAACTTGGCAAAAGCTTTGCCTTTCGTCATCTGCAAAATCCAGTCCACCTCAAAATTCCAGCATCTAGCCGGTCAAAAAATCTCCATCAACTGAAGGAGGGAAGGTCAAACAGCACTAGAGAACGAACATGCTATGAAGAGATGATGACTTGATTCAGAATCCACCTTGCAAAACAGACACTGATTAGCCAAGGAGTACTACTTATTAAATCTGTCCAAAGTAGACAGTTTGTTGAGCAAAGCTAGCCAACAGATAAGAGGACATTCAGAAACATTGGAGTAAACCAAATGAGCTTATGCTCTAAACATTTTCCTTCTTGTTCCTCACCAGATTCTGAGCAACAGACTGAGCAAGAAATCTGGAATTGGAGCCAGTGAGTACAATTCGATCAGGCATAGCAGAGCATTGAAACATAAAAGACACACAGAGCTTGTATTTCTACCAAGAACTTAGACCTTGCAGGAGGCCAAACCCACTCATTCCCAGATACAACCTCTGAAACTTAAGCATGAATATTTCCAGTAGAATCATACACAAGTATTCTAGGAAATACATCCAAAAAACACCTCTAGGGTGCCAATTATCGGAACACAAGGAGGTACTCCTGCCATTACCAATCAGATTTTGATTTGACGCTGTAAATGGATCTAACCTTCAGTAATTTCCTCCAAACATTAGTGCTTTCACTAGTAGTTTGGACACAAACTATATGTGTCCTTCTGAGTGGGACAATTCCTTCCAGATATTCTATGCCATAGTTGCTTTTTTTAGTTATGACTGTTGAGAGTATTCAGCTGATAGGTGCCTATTTATCTATTTTGTTTTTTATTTTATGAATAACAGCAATAAGGGCAATATTGTAATTCTTGGCGTTTTGGCTTTATTATAAATAGATAGCTTGGGGTCACATTGACCTAACCAAGCATTCAGTTTAGTTTTTTTCTCTCAACTTTGTATCAGAGCCACGGCTGAACTGAAACCCTAACCCTAATCTCTTCTACGCACGATCATTCTTTTCTCTCTCTTCTCGCCCCACCTCAGTTCCTTCTCACCTTCTTCTTTGCTCTCTTTCACAGCGTAGGGCAGCACTAATGAGGTGATTCTTTGAATCTAGTGTCTGCCCTAAGCCTCACCTCTATGAGATAAATTAAAGTTTCTTTGCAGTTTGCGATTGGTGGTTCAACCCCTTTTGCGATTTTTTTGATCTTCTTGTTTGAAGATTGTTTCTGCCTTGCCGCTAGCCTACAATCCTCTCGTGTGTGAAGACCAAAGTACTGAAGTTCATGGACCACCATATTTATTTTTTTAGATTCTTTGGGAAAAATCAGAATTATCGATTTTTTTTTTTCAGGTTTTCAAAACCCTGGAAAAAATTCGATTTTTGCCTTCGCTTGATCTGATTTGGCTGTTTTTTGGAGGACAACTTCAGCCTTTTACCAGAGGACTTCTGTCCAACTTTTGGCCTTTTTTGGCAATTTTTTGGTGGTTTGATTGCTGAGACACAATGTCTGAGGATTCAACTGTGAACTCTGGACCTGCAGGAGATGGCCGTGTAGATTATATTAATTTTTCCGCGATCCCTGTGAAGCTTGACGGCACAAATTATTTGATATGGTCTCGATCGGCATTCTTGACCATTGTAGGCCGGGGGATTACAGGACATATCAACGGCACTTCTGCGAGGCCGACTACATCAGGTACTATTCAGGAAAAGTGGATCTCGAATGACGCTTTGATAATGTCCTTTTTGCTTAACTCAATGCAGTCACATATTGCAAAAGGATATTTGCTTCTTGATACTGCGGCACAGATTTGGTCGGCTGCTAAGGATACTTATGGTTAACTAGGGAATGATGCACAGGTGTATGAACTTCGGAAAAAGGTTCATGACACCACTCAGAAGGAGATGACTATATCTCAATATTATGCTGAGCTTCGGAGTTTGTGGCAAGAGCTAGATCATTATGCCGATTATCACCCAACCAATGATGCGGACGTTGCTGCCTACAAGAGGCATGTGGACAAGATCAGAGTTTATGATTTCTTGGCAGGATTAATCGTTGAATATGATTAGATACGTGTTCAAGTCCTTAGCCAGTCTCCATTCCCTACTCTGGAACAGTCCTATGCCCTAGTTCACTCTGAAGAATGCTGTAGGACAGCAATGCTTCATCCCTCTACTGTTGATCGATTTGCTCTACAAACCAGTGTTGGCACTATTGTCAAATCTGGTTTGTCCTTTCGGTCTGATACCTCTAAAGAGGTTGCGAAGTGTGAACATTGTCATAGGCTGTATCACACTAAGGCTACCTGCTGAAAGTTACATGGAAAACCTGCAGATTTTGAGGCAAAAAGGGCACAAAGAAAGGAAAAAAACAAGGCAAACCATACTGAAACTGTTCCTACTGCACCTATTACTGATATCGGTTTATCCCAGGAAGAACTTCAGGCATTTCGACGTCTACTGAAAGCTTCTGCTGTTGCTGCCTCCTCCACGGTTGCCAATTCGTCTTCTTCTTTTGCTTCAAACCTAGCCACTTCAGGTATCTTCTTTGAGGGATTTAATACATCTATTGTTTTCGGCCCATGGATCATTGATACAGGGGCTACAAATCACGTGACAGGTTCTTCTAGTCTCTTCCAGCAATATATCCCTACTTCCGGCAAAGACAAAGTTCGCATAGTTGATGGAACCCTCTCTTCCATTGCTGGAAAAGGGTCTATCAATTGTTCCTCCACTCTTACATTATCTTATGTTTTACACATCCCATCATTCTCTACTAATCTCCTTTCTATCAATAGTTTGACTCGAGATTTAAACTGTAAAGTAACATTTTTTCCTTCTTATTGTGTTTTCCAAGATTTGGTGACGGAGAAGGAGATTGGATATGGTAGATTGGATGGTGGCCTTTATTTGCTCGAGGGTAGTGGAGTTTCTACTTCTACTTCGTCTTCTACGTCTTATCAAGTTAATTTGGCATTGACGAATCTCCATCAGTGGCACTGCAGATTAGGTCATCCCCTTTAGGAACTTTAGAAAAAGTTTTTCCTAGTCTCGTTTCGGCTTGTAATAAAGATGAGTTTTTTTGTGAAGCCTGTGTTTTGGCTAAACAAACTTGTTCAACATATCCATCTTCAAATAATAAAAGCCGTTTCCCTTTTCATGTGGTTCATACTGATGTGTGGGGTCCTTTTCGGCATACTTCTATTTCCAGTCATCGGTGGTTTGTCACTTTTATCGATTGTCATTCTCGTACAACGTGGGTTTATTTGTTGAAACATAAGAGTGACGTTTTTCACTATTTTCAAAATTTTCACAAAATAGTCCAGACTCAGTTCAATGCCACTTTGAAAATTCTTCGCAATGACAATGGCACTGAATACACTGAGGGTCAGTTTCAACGGTATCTCTCTAATCATGGCATTATTCATCAAACCAGTTGTGTTGATACCCCAGCACAAAATGGTGTTGCCGAAAGAAAGAACCGACATTTGTTAGAAGTTGCTAGGTCTCTTATATTTGCCCGTCATGTCCTAGCTCAGTATTGGAGTGATGCTATATTAACCGCTGCCTATTAATAAATCGGATGCCTACTAGAATTCTTGATTTTCGCACACCTATTGATGTTTTACAGCGATCATCGACTTTTATTCTTACCCCAAAAATTTTTGGTTGTGTTTGTTATGCTCGCAACACCACTTCTAAGAGTAAGTTGGAATCCCGTGGTCTTCGCTGCATTTTTCTTGGGTATTCCGCTACTCAAAGGGTTATAAGTGTTATCATCCTCCTTCTAGGCGTACCATTGTATCTATGGATGTGGTTTTTCACGAGTCTAATTTCTATTATTCGGCTCCACCTCTTCAGGGAGAGTGTCCAAGTGTAGAGGTGTTCCCCACTCTGGATATTACTTACCCTTCTTCTCCGATGGTCTCTAATGGTTCTCCTCCTTCTCAAGAAGGTTCTCCTACTTCCCAAGAGGAGAACACAGGTTCTCCTCCTTCCCAAGAGGAGAACAATGCAACACAAGAAGAGGACAGTACAGTACCACAGGGGGAGATAACAGAGCAACCACTTCAGCGGGAGTCTATTCCTACTCCCACACCTGTTAGGGAAACTATCGATAGTAGTAAGACATTGAAGACATATCGTCGTAGGGAGCCCACTACCAACAAGCAGGTTAAGACCACTGATACATTGCCTGTTCAATCATTATCTCCGGATCCGGATTCTACTACTCTTTCTGGTAAGGTTTCTTCTTCTGATCTTCCTATTGCACTTCGAAAGGGTACTAGAACTTGTACTCAACACCCTATATCCCAGTTTGTCTCATATGACTCTTTGTTTAGTTCTTATCGTACTTTTGTGTCTTCTCTATCTTCTGTTTCTATTCCACAAAATTGGCGGGAAGCTTTGCAGATGAGAAGTGGAAGGCAGCAATGGTGGAGGAGATGTATGCTTTGAAGAAAAATGACACATGGGATCTTGTTGTTCTTCCTCCTGGGAAACAACCGGTAGGATGTAAGTGGGTGTTTGTAGTCAAACAAAAGATGGATGGTATTGTGGACAGATATAAAGCACAGTTAGTGGCAAATGGATTTACTCAAACTTTTGAGATTGACTATCGAGAAACCTTTGCTCCTGTTGCCAAGTTGAATACTGTTCGAGTGCTGTTAACCAAGGATGGGATCTTCAGCAGTTAGATGTGAAGAATGCCTTTCTTCATGGAGAGTTAGAAGAGGAGGTGTATATGGAGATTCCTCCAGATTTTTCTTGTGACAAAACTCAAGGTAAAGTGTGCAAGCTGAAACGTGCACTTTATGGTTTAAAGCAGTTACTTCGAGCCTGGTTTGGTAGGTTTCATAGAGTTATGGTCTCTGTTGGGTATAAACAGTGCAATGCTGATCACACTTTGTTTGTGAAGAAATCAGGTACTAAAATCACTATTCTCATTATCTATGTAGATGACATTGTTGTCACAAGGGATGATAGTGATGAGATCAGCCGGTTGAAGAAGTTTCTCGGACAAGAGTTTGAGGTAAAAGATCTTGGAAAGCTTCGATATTTTCTTGGGATTGAAGTTGCCCGATCTTCAAAGGGTATCTTTCTATCCCAAAGGAAGTATGTGCTTGATCTTTTGGCAGAAGTTGGGTTATTGGGATGTCATCTCTCTGATACACCTATTGAGGTCAATACTTGTCTTCGAGAAAAAGATGGTGATCCAGTGGATAAGTGTCGTTATCAACGGTTAGTGGGCAAGTTGATTTATTTGTCCCACACCCGACTTGATATTGCTTTTGCTGTGAGCCTAGTGAGTCAGTTTATGCACGACCCATACTCTACTCATATGAGTGCTGTTCTTCGGATTCTTCGGTATTTGAAATCTGCTCCTAGGAAAGGGATTCTTTTATCCCCTCATGATGGCTTGAAGGTTGAAGCTCATACAGATGCTGATTGGGTGGGATCTCCAGACCGGAAGTCTATTTCTGGGTATTGTACTTTCTTAGGAAGGAATCTTGTGACTAGACGCAGCAAAAAGCAGAATGTGGTTGCTCGGTTTAGTGCTGAAGCAGAGTTTCGTGCGATGGCACAGGGAGTTTGTGAGCTGTTATGGCTTAAAGAATTACTTGAAGATCTTGGTGTATCCGTTCATCCTCCTTTGATGCTATATTGTGATAATAAGGCCGTCAATAGTATTGCTCACAATCTTATATAGCATGATCGTACAAAACATGTGGAGATTGACAAACACTTTATCAAGGAGAAGTTGGAGAGTGGATTAATTTGTATGCCCATTGTTCAGTCCAGTAATCAACTTGCTGATGTGTTCACTAAAGGAATAGGCAGTAAATCGTTTCATCCTGTTTTAGTCAAGTTGGGCATGTGTGATATTTATGTTCCAACTTGAGGGGGAGTGTTAAGAGTATTCAGCCGATAAGGGCCTATTTGTCTATTTTCTTTATTATTTTATGAATAACAGCAATAAGGGCAATATTGTAATTCTTGGCGTTTTGGCTTTATTATAAATAGATAGCTTGGGTCACATTGACCTAACCAAGCATTCAGTTCAGTTTTTTTTCTCTCAACAATGACCCTCTTTTTAAGGGGCTGGTTGCTTAGTAGTCGCAACAGATTGTACCCCTTCTCATGTCACTGTTGCTTCTTTTTTAACTGTTCCACACTCAATCATCTTGCAATATGGTCTAATCTCATTATTGTCGGGAAGCATATGACATGTCTGATTATGGAACGGAACACTTTCTTTTCACGGATATGTTGCTGCTGGTGGGTACATGGTTTTAGTTGGAACAGGCGAACTCTGAAGGAGTTAAAACTTAACACAGTTAGCCTTTATGGATAACGTCGTAACTGAAGTTGTTGTTCACTTGAGATTGTGTAAATGTGCGCTGTTTCTGTCGTTGCCATTGGAGGACTTATATGCATATGGCCAGTGTTTGATATATTTATTTTTCCTATTAATTGATTTTATTTGTCAGTCGCAGTTCTTCTTGTCATCTATCTTGACCTCCATAATATATTCCTTGTGGCTTTATGTGGTCTGAAGATTGCTTTTTGTACAACTGTTCCTGACCATATCCTTGGGAAAGAGACAAAGCTCAGCATAGAAATTTATTTTCATTCTGGAAGGCAAAATTTAATACACTAGATACAGAGACTACACTTACAGACCTTTCCGGTCCCTGGAAGCATGTGATTTTACATGACCAAAAAGGCTGTGCAAGCTATATTCAAAAGAAGCTGCTGTAATCATGGTACTTATTGTGTGGAACTGGAGAATCTAGTTGTTCAAAGTGGACCATGGGTGTATTGAAACTTCTACTATTGCATGTCTCGAGGCGTTTATGATGTTACTTTAACGTACCTCTTCTTTTATATCATACAATGGGTAGTCTTGAGACAGGACGTGAGTTATTCTTTATGCTGGATCTTATTCTTTGTGCACTGATGAAGAGTTATGTAGCTGAACGTGCATTTTTTAGATGTTCCCAGAATTACATAACCAATAGTTCTTGGGGATAAAAAAACAAAATTGAATTTTTTTCATTTCCTTTCTTCTTGTTGATTTGACGAATTACTTGTATTATGAATGGACAAGTTGCAGATGTTTCTTTCTTTGGCTATGACTATCTTCTGATACAGGGGGAATGGAAGCGCGAGTATATTCAGTATCTTGTCAAATTTATAAATGCCACCTAAGTTTAAGGGCAAAATTCATATGTCAGGAATAATTGCTGCCATGCTTCATGCATGGAAAATTGGGTGATCTAGTAACATCTTCTGCACGAAATAACTGTGTGGAGACGAGCATGCTTCGCCTGTTATTCGTTGCTCAAGAAAGCTTAATGATTTATACTTCAGACTAAGTTTGTGTGGTTCAAGTTGAGGAAAAATTAAAAGAATCTCGTTTAAAATAGTTCGGATGTATAAATGATAGTTTCCGGATGCTCTAGTAAATAGCCGACTTTATGTTGAGGGCACCGGGTAAAGGGGTAGCAAAAGACCTGAAAAGTTGTGTCCCGAACTTCTTAGTAGAATATGCACCCGTGCATGTTCATAACTTGGATTTTAAGGAACATACGTTTGCTAAACCAAGATGAATGGTGCAAGAGTACGCATTAATCTGAAACCACTTAATGGGAAAAGGGTTTGGATGTTGTTGGTGTTAATTCTTTTGGCACTTCAAACTAGTTTTTTCCCTGCTGCACGTTTTTGTACAGTAAGTGGTAGAAAACAGTGGCATGCTGGTATTCATACAAGGTCTCATCATTTTGCTTGCTCTATTCTGTCATTCACTTAACATGAAAATGTGGTCGTAGTTTGGTATTTGTGTGCCTACATAGACGTAACAATTAGTGTGCATTGTTTTAGTCGTTATAGATCCCTGAAGGTCATGTGAATCAAGTCGTAACTGGACAGCATCAAGAATATTGTATATCCTTTCAGCTTACACCAACATATGGTTCTATACACTAATAAGACATTGTTGCGTCAGTAAAAAATTTCTATTGCAACTCCTAAGATCTTCTTATTGAAGTTTAGGTGGAGCGGATGCATGAAAAGATCTCATAACCAAGGTTTCAGCTGGTCTGAACGAGAACAACTTCCACCAGGCATATTTGGACCAATCAAGAATAAGGTACAGGATGTAATTTATATATAAGCTTATGTATTTCTTTACGAATTATGTGAGCCTAAATTCTGAACTCAACCTTACGTGTACAACATCATTCTGTGTCTCTAAATCTTCTGGAGCCTATCTTGCTTGATAATGGACACTTGCTATGTGGATCGTCAGTGGAAAGTTGGAATTCTTGGGGTGCATGGATGGAGGTCAGACTTTTAATCTCTCATATCTTCGAGATCGCAGTAAGGCTTGGGAATTTTTGTCATAAATGCGTTGTGCATTGATGCAGATCACTCCAGATGCTGGTAGAACATGGAGGAAGTATGGCCCGATTTACATAAAGAATGAGAGTCTTAGTGTGATCCAACCAGTTCCCTACAAGACTGCAAGAGGCACCCTGCGTGTTCTATTACGATCGTTCAGTGGAATTGATCGAATTTGCATGTCAGAATCCCATGATGGGGGCATGAATTGGGGTTATGCAGAATTTACTGAACTCCCAAACCCAAACTCAGGTTAATTGCCAATTTTTGCCGGCATATGCTTCTCAATTTGATCGAAATCATCTCTTATTATTGAGAACATCACTTTTTTTTTTTGCCCATTTAGTGAGCAAACTGCTAGAACTGTAGGGTCTTTGTTTGCCACGAAAAGGTTGTCCAGATCATGTTGGTCATCCAATTTGCATGGTCTATCGGATATATCAAAATGTGTTTGCTTGTGCATCTATCTGTTAGCACAAGGTGCTTCATCATTTCAAGAACTAATGAGCTGAAGATATCCCATGCTTCACTTGATCAATGATAGATGGAATATTTGATAAGCTGACAAATTACCAATTCAATGCGATGGTTGTCTCTGAACTTACCAAATTAAGCAAATGGTGCCATTGACTGCTGATTTTTCAATGTGGCTTTGGAACTTCCCTTGATGCTCCATTTTGGTATTCCCTTTTAGTTTTCAAATGCTAGAGAGACAAGTATCCGCCATAATAGCAACGTCCCTTCATTCCAAAAATTAAAGGACTAGTTTCTTTGTTTTGGCTAGGTATTGATGGGGTTAAGCTGAAGAATGGCCTTCTCATAGTTGCTTACAATACAATTTCAAGGGGCATACTCAAGGTCGCTGCATCCTTGGATGATGGTGATTCTTGGCACGAAGCTCTAACCCTAGAAGAAAACTTAGAGATGGAGTTTTCATATCCTGCTGTCATCCAGGCTAGTGATGGATCAGTTCACATTACCTATACATATAACAGAACCCAAATTAAGGTATCAACTCGCATGCTCACTTCTAAAGTTGTTCTTTACTCTTTCTGCTTTACTACATTTGGCTTTCGACTTGCATATCTCTGTCAGAGTATTTACACTTTTCTTTTTGACTGAGTGGTGCAATCTTGTATATTTCTATGCAGCATGTTGTTCTTCATGTTAATTGACTGACAGTGATCCTGTTGGAACGAAAGCCAGTAGGTATGTCTCTTCCTCTCACATATAGTCCTTATAGATTATACATGCGGGTCATTTCTAATTTAGTTGTTCCATCTCTTACCCAATAAATGATTGGTTTTGTCAAAAGTAGCATTTAGATGCATAACTGTTCTGTGCAAATCAATGTCTATTTTTCCTGACCATGCAAGTGGATCGTAAGTCGGTATTTGCTTAATCATTCTGTTATACAAGTGAATAGCAATCTTTGCGTTGCCAATTCATTGAAACAGCAAATGACAATGCTCTTAGGCAAATATGCCTATGCAATATTTCATAGAATCTGCAAATTCAAGTTTATCGAATAGTACTAAGATTGAATGTTGTTGAGATGGTCTAGGAAGATTCCTTCGTCCTTCATCTTTTGCAGAAAGCACAAGCAATTTTCTAGCTACATGACTGACCATTCGGACTATGTGAAGGTGGATTTTGTCTTGACTATTTACCTGCCCCCATATTCAATGTCATTGCTAGTCGGACAAAAATGGGGGACCCCATCTGTATAGTATAGGCTAGTTTGAATCTAATTTCTCTGACATTGAGAAGCTCGTATGCTTTCTGTGCTTTGAACAGCTAAAGCAGTGTGACTTCGACTTTTTGGAAGGAGTAAGATAAAATTGGCAGGGTCCAACAATAGGTGCTCATATGGAGGTTGTATCACAGTTACTTGAAGGAGGACCACCTTATGCTTGCCAACCAATATTTTTCTGTCCGGAGACATGAGCTTCCGTGATTAAAAGACTGTACTATATGCACACTTATCTAGTGCATGCTATTTATTTTCGAGGCTCATGGTCCTAAATTTCGATTTAGTGACCTCTAGCCATCCTGTCTGGGGATTAGCTTGTCTCCATTTAAGTAACGAGACTGGGAGTTGAGAAATTGATTTCTGTTGGTCAAACTCTTCTTAGCAAATGGTTTTGAAGGCACTTGGAAGTGAATCTTTCCAAATGGAGGTAGGTGGCCACGATAATGACTTAACTGTAGTTGGGACTTTAGCACTATCTGATGTTTGAGGTCCACCTAATCTGGAACTGGAAAGGGGAAAGAATTGTCTATCGAGCTTTGATATGTCCAAAATATGGATGAGCAACATAAGTTTAGCCTGATATAATTTGTGGGAAATCAACCATTCCATGAATGAAGATTTGGAGACTTGGGCATATACAGCATGGAAGGTAAGGTACCATCGTTTGGTGAATGCCTGATTATGATGGTGAATAGAGAGGAGGATGAAGGGTAAACTCAATGAAGCTACTATTAGAGTCGTGTTGTGAGATTTGGGGAAATTATCTTTGGATTGGGTAGCGTTTAGATGCAGAAACAGATTACCATCGTTGCAGTTAGTTGTTCAACTTTTGTCCCTTGTAAGTGGCTCCTTGGGGGGGAGCGTGGTTTATTGAGCTTTTATTCCTCTGCATGATGGTTTCTATGGAAACAAGCTTTTTGGTGGGAATCAAGTTTACACAAACTAAACAGGCTTAAAAGAGAACAGGGTTATGTGCAAATACTGTCTTTAGCATCTTCTAGGATCGAACCCCGAGAATATCCTGAGATTCCAAAGTATGTATGTTTTTCTTTTTGGTTGAGATGCATTTGCCATGTTGAGACCATTAGCTTGTCTCTGTATCTTGCGTTGGTGGATGATGAAGTTGTTGTGGCTTCTGAAACAGAGAGATGCTTACATCTTATGCAGGTAAGGCAGAATTAGCTTTACTTTCTCGACATCATTCTTAGAGGGATGGCGATATTGAGTAAATGTGAGCTTTATTTTCTCGACACCATTCTCAGAAGAATATGAGGCGGGCAACGAAGAAGAAGCAAAAGGTTGTCAACTAAGGGGTACAGTGTCGGACGGATTTGTGAGACCTTGCTCAACATTGTATCGTGTGGCATCCGTGTAATGGAATATGGAGTGTGTTCATGTTTCCCTCCATGTTTGTTTGCCTCGTGCTGTATCAATTTGCTGTAGAACCTCTGAATGGTCTAGATTTAATTGTATATTTCTTTGGGTTTCACTGGATAAACAAAAATATTGAGAAGTATAAGGGACAGGAAGGTGCAAAGTCTGTTTCATGTGTATATCTAAATGAGGAAGGGGAGAGAACTTACACTCTTGCCTTTTTGGGTAATTTGCAATAGCGTGCGAAATTTTGGGACAAGTCCAGAATTCATCCCCTTGTATTATTCTTGTATTTGGAACCTTAAACATTTATTTTGTTCAAGTGACTTCTCTAACTGGCATGGTTTGTGCATATAAGTTCTTGTTTTTTGGTCAATAGCATACTTACTATCTGTTTGAAGAGTGAAGTAGGTATGGTAAGATCAGAAAAGCTTTCAACTTTCATTCTTGCCTGCATCTGCTTTTGGGTTGCATGACCAAGCGTGATGAAGGATCGGACATTTGTAGTAAAAACAAGCCTGATTGTTCTGTCTACGAATTTATATTGCTCCATGAAGTCTCAGCTTGACTGTAGTCTCACTGGCAAGAGTATGCTGTTACCGTTGTTGTTGAACAAGTCGGAAGAACACCCTTTGTGAAGCCTCGGGGTCTATCAAAAGCTAGAAACTGGGAAGCATGAGAAGAATCTAGAAATGGAAAGATTGAGATTATAGAGAGAATACTTTGTCTAAACTCAAATGCTCAAGCTCTAGCACCATGACTCAAATTTGTTATACTGCAACTCTCTAAATTCATTTCGAAGTTGATGGGTGCGGCACACGTCTGATATTGCATGTAGGTAATTGGTATGACTGTATTTGGCATTTCTCGTCTTTGTACCCAGGCTTTCTGTCTTGCATATAAGCTAGGAAAGATATTTAATAAGGATTTCATTAACGGTTTCATCAGGATACTTAAACGTCTTTGGAGAGGCAAGAAGGTTTTCTACCCCTTTTCATGTCAAATTTTGCCGTGATGTGCAGATTTGTCTCACTTTGCCAGTTTCAAGTTTCCTGAAAGTGTAGACGTACCATACATAGTTGGCTTAATCGGCAACCTAGAACCTTTGTTAACATGACACCCTTAACGATTGATCCGAATCATGCGTCATGTCTCAGAGAGCTTTAAGAATGAGAAGTTCTGCTATCTGATAGATGATAGTCATGTCGATATTTACATGGAAGCTCATTGATGAGGAGTTAAAGTAAGAAACTGGCAATTCTTCTTACAATCTGTTTTTCTCCCGTGTGATCTCGGCAATGGTTTAGAAAGAAGATGAAGGCTTTTCAAGAAACTCTTCATTAGGGATTTCTTGAAGAGAGAATGAGCTTTCAGATTCGACATGAAGCCCTGCAGTGCAACAGAAAGAACAGAGCACTCGGAAGAAAACCAGTAAGCTACATTAGAGAAAACAAAGATCTCTCTTCAACAATGTCTTTCCATTTTGTCCATAAGCATCGCACTGTATGTGTGTGTAAAAGCTTGTAAATTGGCATGTTGATAAGCTGTAACTAGTGGATTTTGTGCTGTTGTGGTCTATATGATAAACTATCACAAACGGTACGTATCTTTGTTTATGCAGACAATCCGCTTTGGTTTGTTCCGACAAATTGCTATAGTTGCCCTTACCCTATCAGGAAGGCTTTATACCAGGGCGACAATTTACGTCGTATGCTTGACTTAATGTGTTTTTCATGTTCTGCTATGGAAAGTATACTTTTTAGCCTTGCAGTGCTCACTTCTTTCACTTTCAAGATAACTCCCTCAATATATGATCTCAGGCTTCCGTGGTTAACAAAGGTAACTCGTCTAGGAATATTGAGCAACAAAAACAACAAGCAGTGGAAGCCGCCATCAACACAGGCCAGAAAGAATTAGTACTCTCCAACCTGCAACAGCTCATAGCAATTTTGAGTAAACTGTCTCACTCAGCTTTGTGATCCGAAAGGTCAGGCCTAGACCTGTCAAACAGGTGGGTCGGGTCGGGTAATAAATGGTCCGATCCAAATTGACCCATTAATCCGTTTATGATCCATTTATATGTAGTGCAAATTTCTTGACTCATACCTGACCTATACCCAATCCATATCCAACCCGACCCATATTACTAAAACACTTCTATATTTAATCATTGTGGACAATTTTAATATTTTTTTTATAATTTAAGAAAAATATGAATTTTTCGTATTTTTATTTCTTTTAAATATATGAATTTTTTTATTCGAATTTTTTAATTTTTTTCTTTTAAAAAATCTGATTTTTTTTTTGTAAGACCGGCGAGGGCCATCTGACCCTCGCTGACCCCAGGTGAGGTTCAGCTTCGCAGCCGAGGGCCCCCCACCTCCGCCGCCCTCCCGCCGCCGCCGCCTGTCCCGCCATAGCCAGCCCGAGAACATGGACTAAGTAGACTTGCGAGCTTTTTGGAAACGAAAGCGCTAAAGTTGGAAACGAGATTTATTTCCACAGGTGAAAGTGATCCTGTTATTGATGACGTGCATATTTTCCAAACTAGCTTGATCTTTTCCTCATGCAGAACTATGACATGAACTAGAACAGAAGACGATACAAAGCCACCGGGAGTGAAATCCGGTGATCTAGTCGGACAGAGTCAAGGGACAACGATGTTGAAATCCCAAACCTGCCGCATCAAGAAGTTTATGAGAAAATTTTGGGGCCAACCTCGAGCTAACGATCCGGTGGCCGGGGCTTTCGCATGTGAGACTTTTGGCCAAGTTTGGCCATTTACCTCTCGACCTTCTCAGGACGGGCAGATTTGGGCGGGCAGAGCGAGACGGGCCGCCTGTTGATCACCTCTAGTTACAGCGCTTCACAGCATAACCACATCGCGCGGCACAATTGCAATACAACCACAGCTATTCCAATCAGACACTAGTCACTTGATTATTAAAAAGTGAACTCAAAATAATCTATTTCTGATATTCCAAAGAGAGATAATTACACGGGACAAAACATAAAAGAGAGAGCAAGAGATGACACGAAATAAAGAGAGAGGGTGTACATTATGGGTCGATGCAATTGTCAACTCATCACCGTTGCCAGCAACGTCGCCCATTGGGGCAGATCTCGCTGGAAATGTCACCGGCGGCGGCCGTCTCGGGAGCCATAGGCACTTGGCCATGGCGGGGATTTGGAACGCCAACCATGTTATTCAAGGCCATACTTAATAGTTAGGGACCATCATGACTATTTTTGTAGATGAAAAACCTATATAAGATGTTGGCACTCGAAAGAAAAAAAAAATGAAAAGAAAGACCGTAATGTGAACATTTAGACGGCTACAACAAGAAAATGAGATGAACCTCAATGGCTATCATTGTCTTTAGGGATTATTTTCAATTGGGTTGATCAAATTACACTAAGATTCTATTATTCTATTAAATATGATCATATCTGTTTGAAGAATTGTTGGCAGCCTGACATCTCACTTAGTAAACCAAATTCAAAGATCGGCATTAGCAAATTTAGGATTGCTCAAGATCTTTGAACCTGAATCCATTACATTTATGTGCACATGTCAACATGAACATTTGAATCCACGTTAATAATGTCTTAGTGAGTTTGTTTCCATGCCACAACCTTTTTTTGTTTTTTTCTAACATTTTTTTTTGTCTGGTTCTATTTTATCCTATTCTACTATACAAGCCGCACTGTGTGCGTTATGTGCCGTGTGCAGATTGCAAAATCCTGCTATCTCCTCACACGTCCCCACCCCCCTCCCTCCGAAGGTGGGGATTCGAACCCCCCACCTCACTCTTCCCATGACCACTAAGGCAATCTCCCAATGGTTCCATGCCACCACCTTTAATAGGTCCAAACCGTTCTATTATTATCTAGTCGTGACTTAATAAATCATCAAAGTATGAACCCAATTTCTCAAGAAAAATCTCATATCGGGTATCAACCATCAAGATAAGATAAGTTTGTATTCAACATTTTTTTTTGGTAAAATATCCAAAATTTGATCCTTTTTTTTCTGTAAATTTAATCAAAACTTAATCTTTGACGAATATATAAACTTTTGTTTTCAATTTTGTGGGCTGCAAGCTGTGCCGGGTCCTTAAACACTAGCTAGCTACATTGACTATAATTCTGGGGCCGAAACCAAGTCACGAAGGGCAAGAACCTGGTCGAGGGGGATAATGTTGATAACGGTCGGCGAAGCAGCAGCGACTGTCTCTTCTTGGCCACTTTGTTCTTCCTCTCCAACATCATCCTCGAAGCAGAGACGATGGGTTTGCAGGGCCGGTTTCGGTACCCAAAGAAAGCCCTCCTTGAAGCTCGGTCTCGTGTCTAGCAACAGGTGCAGTAGCATATTGATACTAGTATGAGTGTTTCCGCTCCAAGAGTCATCAATTCGTATTTCACAATGTGGGATTACTCCAGAGAAAAGAATTTGCCAACTTGGAGCTTTTGGGTGTTCTTTAACAAGAATTCTTGTGGGGATTGATGATTAAATGTGTGGGATTTTTGCTGTTCACGTTGTGTTCTAGCTAGCCTTCCTGAAAGCGGGACGAACCATTTTGGACTTGAGATACTTTTTCCCTTTTTCTCACATTGAAATTGTGGTTGTTGAAGGAAAATAATGTGTTACTCGGCAAAATTTGAGCGAATGCCTGGTTCATTTGTGAGTTGTACATCGTTGCTGGGGATTTGAGCGCATCTCATTTCTGTTTAAGATGCACTGGAGTTTGGACCGCAGCTTTGATGAATTCAAAGTGGGATAAATCTTGTTGAATTAGCATGTAGCTCGTAATTTAACGAAGGGAAACTGTTGCATAGACTAGGCGAGAGTGCTGATGGAAGGTTCTGTGATATTACTGATGATGGTTTGAAAGAGGTGCAAAAGGAAAGTAATGACGAATTTTGACACCTGGAAATTGAGAATGAGGATTCTTCAGGTCATATTTACTATATCCATTGTGGAGTTTTTTTTATAGGACTCGGGATGGTGAACTTTCGTGAGAGGTATTCAAGGTCCTGCTATTGCACAGTTTAGGCACGTAGCATGGATGGCTTCTCCTTTTACACTAGAATACGCTCCCAAGATTGTCTCTTTTTGCATACAATGCCAGATCAGCAATAATTAGCAGACACTGCTGGGGTTCTTGCTGCTGTCTGTTATATGCTCTATTGTTGCTTTCGTCAAGTCATTTTCTTTGATGTAACTTTGCTTTTGAATAAAGCTCCTTGCCACAATTGCAAATCTTCTGCTGAAGCTAACAGTCAGACAATGAGGGTTCTGATCTCTCTTTGAACATGTAATTTATGCTCGTGTTCACCAGAAAATTTTATAACCTTAATTTAGTTGACCTGTTTAGTTCTCTAGTATAATTCATATTGTCCACATTTTGTTGTCTTCGTTCTTCAAAGCAGTGATAACTTGAGTTCAGTCATTCCTTCCCTTTTCACAAAAGTTGTCATAGTTAAGTTCTTCATTTGACTGATTTTGTCCCTTTAACACTCCTCAGCTCTGAGGGCGCAGTTTTTGATCCTTTGGGAATAGATTCACATCAGTCCTCTGGGCTGAACTCCACATGGAAAAGCTTTCTAGATTTGTTTTTACCAATATCTGAGAGCTCCTCAAGCACAAGAAGGGAAAAAACATCATCTCGTGGAGTGGCAGGTTCAGACTTCTTACTTTGCTTATCTTTCATAGTTTGGCAGTCATTAGCTCAGATAGGCAATTGGCTAACAAACTCTCTTTCTTTGGCAGCTGCAATTGAGGATAGTTCTATTGATTTCGGTGATTTCTTTAAAGGGCCATTGCCAGGGAAATTTCTGAAGTTGTTGGGATATTTGGCCCTATCCCGATTAGGCATATATGTTCCCCTGGGAGGGGTAAATCGGGAAGGTTTTGCTGGGAATTTGGATCAGAATAGTTTCTTGAGCACTTTGGATTCTTTTTCTGGGGGAGGTATCGGTAGACTTGGGATCTGCTCCCTTGGTATTGTTCCCTTTATCAACGCACAAATTGTGTTTCAACTTTTGGCACAAATATATCCGAAGTTGCAAGACCTGCAAAAAAAAGAAGGCGAAGCTGGAAGGAAGAAAATTCTCCAGTATACTCGATATGCTTCAGTCGGGTTTGCCATAGTACAGGCAAGCACATAATTAACCAGCACACAAAATTTATGTTAACCATTGCCAAAGTAAAATTACAGCATGTGTGAAGAAGATTTGTGGCTTCTTTGGTTTCTGATTTTTGTTCCAGTCTAGATTGCATGTTTGGATATTTACTCACATTTTCTCTTCTTTCTCAAGTCTCTCCTACTAATGTGTGTTAGATATTTTACATACTTTAGTGACCAGTTCTTTGAAAAGCAAATATAAATGAGCTGAATGGAAGTATTTCTTTTCGATATGTTTCCTGAGATCCCTAACAGTGTGCCAACAATGGGATCTGGGCTTAGTGGGGTTTCACACATAATTAGCCATAAAACTTCGGAAAAGTCATTTAAAATGATCTTTTCTAGTTGATTGTCTACTTTTTTCCAAAAAAAAAGTTGATCGTATACTCTTTTACTTGATGTGAATTCACTTGAGCTGAAGATACATTTCCCTAGTGATGAGTTCTCCTGGTAACACGCATTTCCATCTTATCTATATGGCAGGCTATAGGCCAAGTACTCTACCTTCGTCCTTATGTTGAGGACTTCAGCACTGAGTGGGCTCTTTCTTCTGTTACATTATTGACACTCGGCTCAGTGTTTACAACATACCTCGGAGAAAGGATCTCTGACCTGAAACTTGGAAATGGCACATCGCTGTTAATATTTACAAGCATAATCTCCTACTTACCAGCATCTTTTGGTCGAACAGTTGCACAAGCTTATCAGGATGGCAACTATGTTGGACTTGCCACCATCATTTTATCTTTCGTCCTCTTAGTCCTTGGTATTGTATATGTTCAGGTAAGCGATCATTATATATTCTAGGATGTTAGCTTATTATGAGAGGATTAAGAGAAAGAAATGTACCTAACATGCTCCATGACAAAGATTTTCAGGAAGCAGAAAGGAAAATTCCACTTAACTATGCCTCAAGATACACCAGCAGAAGTGGAGGCCTTCAAAAATCTGCTTACTTACCCTTCAAGGTCAGTATTTGAGGATACCATCCATTTCCAGTTGTTTATTAACTGCAGCAGACTGGAGTAATAAAGTTCTAGACATGGTTGCAAACTACACTTCTCCATAAGGCGTCACAGTTGGTCTTAGTTAATTTAAGGATGGGTCATACGAGAGCTAGTTGTGATCTGCCAGAGTTCCTTGTTTCTCTAGTTTCTTCTGTTTGGCACCTAACTTTATTGAAGTTTGTCTATTCTATCTATTGAGTCCATGTAGTTCTCAGTTTTCTCTTTTTCCTTTCCTGGTACTGAATCGCTTAACCTCAAAGAAATGGTTGGATCATATGACAAATCTTACACATGTCATTAGACTATGGATGAACATATTCTAGGAGGTCTGCTTGCTTTTGGTAATCTATATCCATGCTCCTGTTGTTGTCTCTTCTCGTGAGTTATGTTAAGTGCTGCTGTTGAGATCATTTATCAATTTAGAATTATCCTATTTTTGCAAGTTACTTGTTATGAGCTAAGCACCTGGGGAGATGATCTCAATGCATTTAACTACCTAATTTCATCTGTCTATTCGGGCCGATTATTTCTGCACTTCTCTCTATGAGTTTATTATGCTGAATTAGCCAACAGCTATTTACTTAGTCTATGATATGCAGAGCCAGAATATCATCTAGAAAGAGATTGCATTGTGAGGAGCATAATAAGAGTTCGGACATAGCCAGCCATTTGGAAAGATCCCAGATACTATAACTCTAGTGTCTATAGTTCATTAACTGTTTGCCACCAAGGAAACTACACTTTGATGTTAACATTCATGTGGTATAGGTCGTACAGTGTACAAAGTTGTACCTACTGCTTGCAGATATGCGATTGTTATCCACATTTTGGTTGGAATTGTAGCAAGGTCGCTTGCTTTAAATGTTGAGCCAATTAGAGCTATATTTGTATGGTTCATTATTCCTGTCACAGGTGAATAGCTCTGGAGTGATGCCCATTATATTTTCTACATCTTCATTGGCTCTCCCTGGAACCGTCGCACGCTTCACAGGTTTAGCTGCACTGAAGAACGCTGCAGTGGCTCTGAACCCAGGGGGTATGATTAGTTCATATTGAATGAAGATTGTGATTAGTAAGAGAAAAGGCTTTAAACTGAATTGCTTAAAATGCAAAGAACTATATGTTCTAAATATCATGAGAAGATTGTTCCTTCTTATGCTTTAAAATGTCAGCTTCCATGTAGAAATGAAGGTCATGAACACAGAGACCCATAATTTCATCAAACATGGGAACAGAAAACATCTAAGATGGAGCTGTTGCTAATAGAATTACTGTCACCATTGTTACAGAAGAATGTGATGAAACACCTGATTATCTATTTGAGCTGAAGGATCTTTTGAATTTATTTACCTCTGCATGCATTTTGGTATGCTTCTGCTTTCAGACATGCAGCATAATTTAGGAACTGCTGTAGGAAGTTTGATTTGTCAAATCAGCTTTAGCGTAAAAATGGCACACATAAGTTATTTGTTACTTCAGTAAAATTTATGAAATAGATTTTGGGTGTGTCACCTCATTATTCTAAAGATTTCAACGTACAAAAGGTATCCCTTGAGAGTGAACTCTTATTAGTAGCATCTTGTTTTACCATCCAATGTTTATTGTCCTTGGTCATCCACATTGACTTTGCATGGTTAACCTGTAATTGAATTAAAAACCATATGTAAACTCCCTCGCAGTTGCAGTGAACTGTCATTCTTCACGAATGCATTAAAGTCAAGTTTTGCACATGGCAATATGTCAGTGAGAACAGTGCCAACTCCCTGCACTGTAGATGCATATATGGTTTGCTTGATCTATTTTTATACTTGGGGTCTACTTAATGCAATTTTCCTGCAGATTAAATGCTTGTGTTTTTCATTTCATATGTGAGAGAGCTCATCTATTTTTAGCATATTCTTCTTTTACTATCCAAGTATCCATCGCATTAGCAAATTGATGTTTGTATATCCTGTTTATTTCACCTCAAGAAAATCTCTCTCTGCTACCAGGTTCCAAGTAATATATGTTAAAACATCTATTTGTGTGATACTTTTAAATCATGCTTGAGTTCTGCTCTTACTGTAGGAAGTGGAAACTTTGTTTAGCTCGAGGCATATGCTGATGGTGGACTGTTCTGTTTTTTCTCATTTTGGACATGTGATGTGGTCTAATGGTGATAAATAACTATTGTAGGTTCTCTATACCTGCCAACCAACATACTATTAATAGCCTTCTTCAACTACTACTACACTTTCCTACAGTTGGACCCTGATGATGTGAGTGAACAGCTGAAACGCCAAGGAGCATCAATCCCCCTTGTTCGGCCGGGTAAAACTACAGCTGCATTCATCAAGACGGTAATTTTCCCATGATTAAACATTTCACAGACATGTTTTATTCAGGTGTTTTGGTAGGAATGCCTCTTGCTTATATGCCATTTATTTCATATATGAGGAGATAGGCATCTTTGGTGTTTCCTCGAACGTATCCTGGCTAGTGGGACAAGGGCATTGTGGTTTTATTGCCTGGCATTTGTCAATGCTTGACCCTTTCCCTTTGGTTAAGCATAATTACCTGTATATGTCTCGAGAAATGATCTTTCAAGAATTTAAACCCCTGTTTTTACCAATTTGTTAGCAAACCAATGCCTCTTATTTTCATGGATATTTCGACTTCTGTTCCTTTCAGATCTCTCTCTCTCTGAGTTATTACACTCTACTAAGCCCAAGATTCCCAGCTTCTTTGGTCTTCACCTGCTCTGTTCTACCATTTTCATGTTGAGCAATCTGCACAAATTTTAACAGAAGTCCCTTCATGTATCTCCATGATATATCCTCTATTTTCTGTAGGTGTAGGGTGTAGTATATTTTATCTGGATTGGGTTTTAGTACCTTGCAAAATGTCCTTTTTCTCTGATCTAATTGAGCTATTCTTGTCGTAGGTCCTTAGTCGGATATCAGTTCTAGGGTCCGCTTTTCTGGCCATCCTTGCTGCCGGTCCTGCAGTAGTCGAACAAGTCACGCATCTCACAGCCTTCCGTGGATTCGCTGGCACGTCAGTTCTTATTCTAGTCGGTTGTGCAACGGATACCGCAAGGAAAGTTCAAGCAGAGATAATATCCCAAAAATACAAGAACATAGAGTTCTACGACATCGACAAGTATGGCCAATAGGAACAATCCCAGCTTCAGGATATATGTGTATAAATTGTCCTTTGTGGCCTCACTCTTGTTTGTAAATTTGGCTCAAACAGCAAATGGCGACGCCGTAGTCTCTGGTTCAGAGATGAACCTCAATTACATGTTTTCTGTATAATCTGATTTTTCTTTCGAATTGTTTCTTCTAGTGAGGTAGTAATTGGAAATGAGTGTGTTCTGGGTAGAAATGCATCTTAAAGTATCTGTTTTCGACAATTTCTTTCACAAACACAAATTGCTCAATGCAAAAGAATTCACATTGCCCAACTGGTGGGAAGAAAACGAAATTGAATTTAGGAAAATATTTTCCTTGTTTTCCATGCTTGTCACAAAAAGGAAAACCACACACTTTGTCTTCCTGGTCAAAGATATAATAATTACAATTATTGTTCTGATTTTGCGGAATCCATACACTATAATGTGTTCATTTTTTCTGTATTTATTGCAATAAGAAGAGACACAGCATGTGTTTTGGATGACAAAAGTTACAAATTTGAATTTTTGATAACTGATATCGAGTGAAATTCCTTTGGAAAACCTATTTCCATTTCTTTGTCAGCCACCACGACTAATTGATGCTGCCACCACTGCCCCACCATCAAATGGCCATCCGCCATTGCCGCCGCCAATGGACCACCCCCATCAATGAAGAGAAAGTAGAAATTGGCCAGTTTTGTTGGAGATTAGAACTTGACTTGTAGCTATAACTTCCCAGTTTACTGTTTACTCAATCTCCAGAGTACAATTACAAATTATTTCGATGAAACTTCAGCTTTATGCTTATAATTAATCCCATTTCGGACAAACAAATTAAAGGTGAGTACATTGGAAACGCAACACGAAAAGTCGATTTATATCTCTAAGGTCATAAAAACAAGGTCTACTTGGAGAAATTTGTTTCTCGATGCGACCGATGCAAGAATGAGAGATAACGAATCGATCCTACTCTTTCTGCTGAGTTAGGCATATGAGAAAGTTTCAACCATGCAAAGCACATTGCCCTCCTAATGCATTAAAGAGTTCGCATGTGAATGCGAATCACAAAAAATAAGTTTTTGCCACGACAGTTAGGATCTGCAATAAGCACGAATGAAGGACCATGCCCCTGATTTGTCAGATTTTTACATTCCTACACAGGTTATACCGAACACTCAAATTGCAGTACATAAGTAAAACATAGCATTTACCAGAAAGGACAATCCAACAGAGGTGGTAAGAGAACTTTTGCTTCTGCTTCTAGCACTCAGTTTTCTGTCCCATACACTTTCAAACAGTGCAGTCAGAAGATCGAATCGTCGTAGTTCTCCACAATCCTGTTATGCTGCATTTTTTTCACTAATAGCTACTAAATGGGTCAAGTCCATTTACAAACAATGCATCCTCAACTTAACAATCCGTACACACTGTCTACTATCTAGCCATGGGCAACTACTATATATATGGCAGTAACACTAATCTATATATTTTCACTGGCAAGATAACAGATAACTTCACTCACGAATGCTCAGTCGTGTAGAATTCAGTTCACCCATTTGGAAGAGCAAACATTTGCGCAGCTAAATTAGACACATTGTTAAACGCCTTAATGACTTCTTCTCCTCACCTGGCACTCTGAGTCTCTGTCACTCGTCTCTCTAAGTCATACCATTCCTTCAGAGAGATGTCTCTTTGTTGTGAAACCCTGATATGTCTCAAGCCTAACCTCAATATACGCAAGCTCAAGACCGCACCACTGTAGATTCCATCTCAAAAGCAAGTTTTCCTGATGGCACGCAAAAGCTAAAGCAACGAAAACCTGACACAACCAGACCAGCTATTCATCATAAGGTTCGGAGGAAAAGTCAGGTTCCTCAGGTTTTTGTAACTTTGGCATCTGCACGTCTTTGATCTTTTGAGCTCCTCTCCTCGTGTTCGCAGCAAATCTGGAAGCCAGTATTGTCGCTCCCAGATTTAGTTTTGTCTGAGAAGAATTTCTGGAGACAAAAGAATCCTCTGTCTCTTGACCTGACTCCTCGACCACATCTTCATACTCTTTCATGGAAAGACTGTTTTCGATAGACCTCCTCTTATGTCGGCGCCAAGCTGCTTGGATGAAGCAGGCAGCCCATGTCCTCCAGTGGTGGGAATAAAACCTGAAGGTATGTTGCAACTTTTTGCTGTGGAGGCGTCTGAATTGGTTGGCCACAAACTTGAGATCTTCTGCTCTCAGAGCAAAAGCTTCCACTTCTACGAGCGTTCTAACTGTTCTAGTCGAGGAAGGCAAATTGACACTGGATTTCGGGAGCAACGCCCAAGCAAGTAGCTCCTCGCCACAGAAATCTCCAGGTCTCAATGTAATTGAATTGAAAAAACCAGTCCTACCTCCATTAGTAGTTGAACTCTCCAACCGGCCTCTGATAATGAAAAGCATCTCCGTCACAGGGTCACCCTCACGGACAATGTAGGTACCTTCAGTGCTTAGCGAGGATACTAAACGCTCACATATTGCATCGAGAAGTTGATCATCCATTTGGGAGAAGAAGGGTACCTGAAAATCATGTGAAAGCAGGTTAGTGTGACAATTTACTGATAAATGCAGGAAAAAACAGCATGACATAATGCTACTCTTCCCCTTTGTAAACAGAATGGTAGTTGGCATTACATCTTTGACATTTCAATAATCTCCAAAAAGCCATTTAGCTTTGAAAATCTTCGCTAAGTTCACTCGACAGATAAAGAAAGGTTGATAGCAATTTCCAATGACCCATAAAGAAAACCAATATTACTAGGCGCTAGCTCAACTAACAACAACAGTGCATCTGAGAGGCCAAAGTACTGGCATTTTGGTTTTCACCACTTTTGCTAGGTAAACAAAGAAATGGATCGGGGACAAGACAACATGGAGCTCAAAGCCAGCAAAAAGCCTGGGGAACTGAGGCCATAACACTGAGCCAGTCCTTGCCCCTTAGATGACCAACTTAACACAGCCTTAAATTTTTCCATTTCTTCATAAGTGCGACACATGTGGATCACAAAAGATGAAATGTCAAATTGGGATCTTAGAGTACAAGAAGCAAAACAAATGGGGATTCCAGTGTCCTACTCCATAGGGAGTGGTGTCTCTAGCTAAAGATCACTCCGTAAACATAAGCCAAATGTCAACCAAATATATGAAAACTATAAGGATGCTGAAAAGACTACAAGAAAACATGCATTGCACAAAAGCAGGGTAAAGTTTCAGAAAGCCCATCCCTGGTAGCAACGAGCCAGAACGTTCTTTTCCCTTGTGCAAGTGCATGAAAAGCGTTGGCTGATGTGCTCGGCTCAATTTTACAGTACTAAGTGTAGAATGCAATGCAAACGCATTGAAACTCTAAACCGAAAGCAGTTAAATTAAACAATTTCTTTACAATAGGATCTGATGTGAAAAGACATACACGCCGAACAAGGTCTAAGCACAAGTGACGCTGAATATCACGACGGAGATCAGCTGGTAGGCCACGGAGGATGGATTCTTCGTCAACTCCTCTAGTAGCAAGCCACTTGTATTGGCCAAAACGACGTACACGTTGTTTTAAATCTTCGGGAAGCTGGCGATGCCTCATCCATTCGTCTGCATCTCTTCGTTTAAGTCTCCATTCCTCAAGCCTTACAGTAAGAGACTGCAGGTAGGTCTGCACCCAAAGAAAATCAATAAGTATATGAAACAGAAATGGAATTTGAGACTAGATCTTTTCTTTTCTGTTTTTGTTACAAGACAGACTAGATCTATGACGAAAGTACTGTGTTTTTCTTTGAGTCATGTGGGAGCAACAATCATATATTTGAGCAATGACATTGCTTATCTTAAACAGTTGTCAGATGAGAATTTAGCACTTTACGTGTTCATTTAAGGACCACAAATGCCTGCATGGACCATAAATCCTGGAAACAATGGACTCTAGATCCTCCAAACTTATTAGCACAGAGATGCCAGTATCTCTAGAGAGCAAAAGGTCAATATATATATATATATATAAGAGTTGGATGCACGCTTGCTACATGAAAACTAGGGACAACCTGACTGTATCACATTTCCGTGTGATAAAATCAATCCCACAGATATCAAAACTTCATGGATCCTCACAAAGACTCACCTTGGCATTCCTAAGGGAATCATGGGTTGCATACACAGACTGCCTCAGACATGAAGCAACAAATTGAAGCACCTCAAAGAGCAATTCAGAAAACTATTTATTGCCACATGACAGTCTGACAAAATATTTGGGTATTTACTTGTCATATTTACCTTGAAAGCAAAGTGCCACTGAAAAACTAAAGTATCGGAGGTATTTATACATATGAGGCATCCATGAATTTTTCCAATTCTTTTACTAGAATGAATGGTTATACAACGCGACCAGAAGTTTGATTGGCAATATATCTACTTCCTCAAACACGATAAGTTTCCTTATCTCATTGTAAATTAATTAAATATGTTCATTCTATGCCAAGTAACACTACCACAACACCGAAAGTAATTGTACATAATAATAAAGTAAATCCCCCAGAGACAGCCTTTTTTTGAATTCATTTTTTCTAGCTTCATTTAAGACTCCGTTTCCTCTTAGCAGCGGGAAACAATGACAAAAACAGCATGAGACGCCTACAACAAGTCTTTCAGCTTTCTCTCATCTCCATCATGAATTAAGCTGAACCATTGCTTCAGATTTGGAGGTGCAGAGACTTGGGTATTCAGTCTAAACACAGAAAGGGCAACAAGGGAGCAAGGCAAATTATGTCACCAACCTATCTCTCAAAATAGGTAGATTTAGACTTATATATAATTAAAAATCACGGAATGATTATAAGCATATGTATGAGTAGGGGCTTTAAAATGTCCTCCAGTGATTTTGCAGCAAAATCAAGAGGCAAGCTCATGAAGCCGTGAAAAATCCCACCTACCTTATAGTGGAATGTCAAACTATCCAGCGGCATCATATCTCTGAGTTATTCTTCCCAAAATTCATGCTTAGCTCATAGGTTTTAGCAACAGATCTATAGAATGTCAACAGCCAGTCCCATCATTATGTCAAGTTAATTTTTAGGAAATTATTAGTTTCTTACACTAGCTCATCCTTGCAAGACAGCATCTTCTAACTACCACTGATAGTATTAATAGTAAACCAATCAAGGTTTTACAACATATCTACAGCTTGAAGTGGCTGAGTTGAGAATAGAGCCAATAATAAATTACCTGCATGTTGCCAATCAGATGGGCAAATAAGACCAGACCCAAGATGGCAATAAGTATGGCAAATGATGTCTCCCCAATAAACATGCTTGTTGACAAATTTTGACCATAAGAACTGAAAAATTGAAGGGTAAAAATGTGTAACTCCCTTGCCAAATAGAGGTAACTAAATAGAATTTAACTCATAAGCTACAAATCAGAAACAACTCTTTAAACATGACTCTCAGTCTCTTCATCTGCCTTGAGGCTAAAGTCAAAGTCTTTTGGTTGTTAATGACTTGATATGGTCAGGTGCACACCAGGCCAATCATCAGATATATTGCCAGATTCATCAACTAAAATAGTAATCTAGCTAGAGCTTCACATTTAAAGATTGGCAGTACCACACTTCATCAAATTATTGAAAAGATTCAGTTATGAATGTCCTAAAGCATCTTTACAGAATAGCACTACAGATCTTCTCACTCAAGTTCCGTAGCAGGCTCAAGCCAATGACCTCACAGCGATGCTCAGCACTTACAGACAGTGTAGGCTAGCAAGATTAAAAAAACAGAGGAAAGCTACATATTCAGTAAGGCTGTCTAAAAGTCCAATTGTATGGTAGTCCTCTGCTCGATGTTCATAGCATAAGCACACATGAACTAATCATTAACAACTCCAATAATACTTCTGTTGTAATAGATGGATGGAATGGGAATGTTACCTTAATTGCTGCAGACCCCACCATAAACAATAGCAGTACCTTTCCACAAAATTAGAAGAAACAACATTTTTGGTCACTGCATTTTTAAATATCCCATAGTTCAATGTGGTACTATCATTATTGGGATTACAACTGTTGAAAACATTTGTACTGTTGGCCCATCTTTGGCGATTAAGATCAAAACCATCACAACTCAAAAATTCAGGAACACACTTGATAGGACTTTCTTCCTTTCGGCAAATTGATTTCCAGCATGATGTGTACCTATCAACTGACAAAAGGTACCATGCTGCTCCTATAACCTGAGCAGAAAATAAGTGAAAAACATCTGCTAAGTGACTCCACTCATATGCTCATTTATGACACTGCAAATACTATCAATTAAAAAGAAGTCATGATACATACATGGCTTGCCAACATGTATAGCAGCAGATTATATGCAGCCCCAGCCCAAGCTGTTTTTGTAACCACTCCAGTTGCTTTGATTATTTGAGAACTTAACGGGTACATAAGATACAACCTTGGTATATACTGCAGCAAAACAATCAATGCAAGGGTGTTGTTGTTATGATCCGTCCGAGAACTTCTGGCTGCTGGTATAATGAACCAGATCACTATCTGCAGAATCATTGTGGAATATCTTTGAGACCATAAGAAAAGGTAAAAATTCAGGATTGAAATACTCAATAGACCAAAAATAATGGCACAGAATTCAAAGATCAGAAATGAGAGTAACGACCTTTATATCCTGCTCCAATATCAAAACCGTGCAAAGTAATGCTAGAAAAGACTGAAAGATTCACCCTATTATGGACGTATGTGTAAGTACACATACACACGCCTGTGCAGACCACTGGTAAAAGCACTAGGGCCATTAATGTGCTTCCATCCTTCTTGATTTCTCGGAAGACCCTTACTACTCCTCTCACCCAACTGTACATATGTTGAGACCTTATGGCAACAAACTGATATCTCTCTGCCAAGACCACTAAAGCCAATCGTAACTACTGGCCAAAAGAAAATGCAATTAAGCCAACCCACACAAATGCTCTTATCATTTTCACTCAACATGCATGGCTCGCTCTTCTCTCAAATTCAACTCTCCAAGAAATCTACCAACCCATCTATTCCATCTCTTCCAAGTACAATGCACTTAAATCTCGTGGTCACAGCATTAAAGCCAACTACATGTCAGAATATCAATCCTGACATTCAGACATCCATCTGAAATAAGCAGCTTTAATCCATTTAAGGTATCCTCACCGATCTTCAGTTTTCCACTCCTATTTTTGCTGCTTTATTATCAGGTGTGCATGATACAGTCACGGTGAATTTCAGGTTATCAATGCTTTCAGAAGAACTCTACACTGCTGTATAGAACTGACCTCATTTTAATATGATTACTTTTTTGAGCCATAGACATCATTTTTATTCAAATGAGCCGTTTTGCATCTTCAATACTACTACAGGTTTTGTATCCACAAACTGTAACAGAGACCTTCATCAAGAGAGGTCATATGCAAGTTCTCCACTACTTTTAGGTGCTCTTTACTTGATTGTGCAAGTACTTTAATGATATCTCTGATTCTCATTAAGGTTGTCTTCCTCCAAAGAGAGCTACCGTGATTGTTATTTCTTTGCTTGTCCAGCTCATGACTTGATGCGGTACTTGTGAGATCAGTATTAACTGAGAAGATGAGATAGCTCTTTTCCCCTTGAATGCTGATGATCATTTCATAGGATAAAACTGAACGCGTGTTATGTGGGTTAAGTGGCTTACTAGGTAAAAGATCAGAAGGTCTACTTGTCGATGAGCATGAGAATATCTCTAATTTTGGCTTAATCTATGGCTCCATGGCTAAAAGATTCCTTTGTGACTTCATAGTTATCCGGCACATTATATACATATGTATAAATATATAATTCTCCTTGCTTGAGAAAAGCAGGAAAACTACTGTAGGGAAAACAAGACTTCCCTTTCAAAAGAAGAATCAGCTAACCTTTTAGTCATGGACGTTAGTATTAGAAAGTCCCTCTTTATAAACTTGAAATAGTGCAATTACCTTGTTCGTATTGCAATTCCCTTAGAATCAAGGACTCAAGTATTTTGTACAGTCAGTGGTAGCCAATAACGGGAATAACTCTTTGAAAGCTGCACCAGTGTTGTAAAATCATGTGACTAACAATTTGAATCGCACAATTTGGTTTGATTCACCCCTCAAACGATTCGTCTCGCGCTCATGAATTGTTAGTGAGTTGTACAAATCTACGATCCTCTACAGTTCATGAGAACAACCACAAGTTGCACTGTTTGGCTATATAATAGAGGTTGGGCTCAAAACTGTTGGGTTCTAAAGAGAAAAATTGGCTGAAAATTGAAGAAAGAAACTCGAAGAAAATGGAGAGAACAAAATAAAAGAAGAAAAAGAAAATGTACAAACAGACCAGAAGACCTTGGTTCTCTCACCCTAAACTAACAAAGGAACTCAAAAAGCTGCTAGACTGCTCCTCATCAGTTCTTGACCAGCCATCAATGGTTCCAACACCAACCATTGCCACCTCCTGTGATGACACCAGCAGTCGCCGCATCCAGCGCAGGCCATGGCATCTCCTTTGACTAGCAGATCATGCCTCTGACCCTCCTATTTAGCTTTTTTAAATCATGAGCTTGGATGACAGTCACAGCTTGAGCTTCAATAGATTATGATAAATTTTGGATTTTCTTTGTGTATATTCAGGTTTTTAAGTGTTGTTGAGAGTTCTTTTTTTCTTTTAACTGTTTTAGGTCTTATTGATTTTGCACTTCTATAATTCTCAGAAGTTAGATTGGGTATTGACAATAGAACAGTGTCAGTTTTGGGTATAACTTTCTCAACTATATCATGCTTTTTTATGTGCTTCTGCAACTAGTAGCTTAATTTTTGTGAAAAAAGCTTATTCTTGGAGTCCTTTTAGAATTTTTACTGAAACTAATGATTCACGATTGGCTCCAACCCAAGATTTGGAAAATGAGGTTTACGGTTCACGATTCAAATCTCGATTTAACACCGCTGGCTGTGGCTTCTTCCTCAAGGAAAATGTCAAACTTTTGTGCTTGTAAGATTGGCCTCCGAATCACTTAATTTTCATTTGATAAACTTGCCAGTTTAACTTTCCAAGAAGGAAATTCATTACATCATACCTCTCATGACTTCTGCATGCTAAACTAAGTTTATGTCTTTTTTTTTTTTTGGTCAAAATCTTCAAACAGCAATTTTTCAAGGAAAAATGTCATATGCAGATAACCAGGGTATGCTGGTGAGCAAGCAGTAAACAATCTCTCTGAACAGATGATGCTTCAGCATGAAAATCAGCAGAAAATTTTCTGAGCAAAGTACCTGAGGAAGAGGCAATGCTGCAACGAGATCAACCAAGAAGTCAGATCTAATATACTGTTGTGCAATCTTCGTAGGATCCATTACAAGCTCACCCCTACCAAACACTCGAGAACTCGGTGCAACAAAAGCTGTTCTGAATTTTATAACCATGTGCAGCACATAAAAGAGGTCTGCCAGTGTCCGAAAGCAGGTTACTATGATTCGTAGACTCAAGTCTGTCTTCACGCAGGAGTTGTCCGGAGTCCCTCCCACTGTTGGCAAGTAAAAATATAATGGGTCGACAAAGAGTGCCATTAAGCATGTGAAAATGAAAATCCGGTTCCACCTCAACACAATTTCACCCCCCGGATCAAGCATTTTACTCCGCCCGGGCGCAAGGTCCTCCGGAAACACCTTACTCCTCATACTTGAAAAAGCTTCAGGTAGTTTACATCTACCTCCCACGAACCCATTATCTGATTTCAGCAAAGACGATGAGGAAACCATGTACTTGGAAGACGACATATTCAAGTCCAAAGGGTCATCACTTCCCCGTCTCGATTCTTTCCTCTGTTTTCCATCAGAATAAAACCTGCAAAATTTGCAGCAAAACTCAGCACAGAACCACGAGTGTGCGGGTAAAAGAGACTTCAAAAGGTACCAAAGACAAAGCTTACTAGGCATTTCTTTCATTTAACCCAGTCGAGGTCTATAATGTATATTGTTCTAAGTAAAGTGGCCGTCTTCGCATTTTCCTATGAAAATGATTCGCAAAACTAATTTCAACCATTTTAGCTTTCAGAAAAGCCACATACTAATTAGCTATGAAGAGACTCCAAAATCCGTGGAAATGATATGAAGAAGCTCTGTTCAGCAGAATTTCAATCCAGTACTACACGTTCCATAAAATGAGCGATCTAGTATTACTCAAGCTCACACAATTCAGAGGAATTAACCGCATCTGCTGCCAAACATTACAACCCCAACGAAAACACCATCTTCCACAACCTGAAACTTACCGAATAAAGCGGAACACCCAAGCATTCACCAGGTTAAAAAAGCGAACTTTCCAGGAAAATCCTCTCCGGGAAAAGGACAAACCCGGAACGCGTCAGCGGAAGGGGACCCGAAAGAGACTTACCTCACAAGCCTCTTCTCCCTCTTCAGTTCCATCTCCGACGAGCAAGATCGAATGCGACGCCTCCCCTAGCGACACCCTTCTTGAACCCAAATCTGCACCCTTCCTCAGCTCGTGGAGAACACACGAGGAACGAGAATCAGTGTCGCGAGCTGGATCCGGACAAGAGTCATTACGGTGTTTCCTAGTACTCAAGATTTTTGGGCGTTTCCTTAACTTCCTGGTTCGATTGGGCAATTCGGTAACGTGGGTGTTGTGCGCAACAGCGACACAGTTGGCAGACGGGGGAGTCAAATCGAGAGTTGACTAATGGGTAGGCAGTGATGATGGGGAATGATTTTGACTTGACCCAATCACCAAACCCCAACGCCATCTCTTGTCTCCTTCTTGAGTTTGGGCCGGCCTATTAAGTTATCCAGGTTTTCTGTTTGGGCCCATAATTGGACTTAGAAAATTTCAGCTCCACAGGACACTTTGGCAAAATTTGTCGGTCTGTCTGGATTGAGTTGTCTTCGTTATACGATTCTCATGCTTTTGACTCTTTCAATTTGAAGTCGTCAAAATTTTGGCAACATGTACGTATCCATGTGTACATTCACTTACAATTGTTTCGTTACTGTCTTAAATTTGAATCATGTTTCGGTATTGTTGTTCTGTTTTACTCAACTACAAGCAAACGTTTCCTTCTATGTATATCTATATGAATGATGTCGTAAACTTGTGTCCTCACATTAGTTACATTTACTACTTATGGAAATTTTTGTTTTGTTTTGTTTTGGATGACAGACTTTTGAATTTTTTAACTTGAAATATCAGAAATATTAGCAACCCATAAATGTTAGCGCATATATAACTAGCAAGATGCCCCTAGGGATGAGCATGGTTCTAGGGTGAAACCTGGAACCGGAACAGTTAGGAACAGATCCGGTTCGAAGTTTCAAGACATGCATGTAGGTTCTAAGTTTCAAAAATTGATGAACCTATTTCGACGGGTAGGTTTGGTAGGTTTCAAGTTCCAAAAATTGATGAATCTGTTTTGACGGGTAGGTTCTAGGTTTTAGGTAGGTAGAACTTGAAACCTGTAACAAGTTTTTGTGTTTTTCTTGATATATGTTTTCGTGCGATCCTGCGATATTTCATGTTGCCTAATGACGAGTGATTTTCCATTTCCGGCGATATTTATGACTGAGACTTTTACTTTATTAATGTTTCATATTTAATGACTAAATTCTAGTTGTGGTCGATGGATTGTAGCAACAAATTGTGGTCATTAAAGGTAATGATTCAGTATAATCATTCATTTAAAAATACAGGTAGAACTTGGGAAGAACCTAAAACCCATCCTGGAACCTGTGGCAGGGTAGGTTCCAAGTTATATAGTAAGGGTGGGCAAAAAAATCGAGATCCACCCAAATCGAACCGGACCGTACCCAACCAGCTGATTTTGGATGGAAACCAGTGGGTACTGGTCCGATTTCCGGTTCCAATTTTCTGAAACCGACGGGTACCGGTTCAATTCATGGTTTCAAGTGGGAACTATCCAACTAGACTAACCAGACCGGACCAATTTTCTAGAGCCGTATTTTCCTGCATGAATGACATACACCACCTCTGATCAATCAATGGATTCTTGTTTGCTAGTCTTCACAATGTTAATGGAAGAATAAATCGAGTCACTCGCTAAAATGCGCAATCCTGTTCGTTCCTGGAATGACAGATGGTACTGAACTTGGTAAGGATTTTTTTAGTGTAGGAGCATATCATGAGACAAGTGAGCAGAGGAGATTAACATCCATTGTTTAGCCCATGCTAGCCTTCACAACGTTGGTGCCTTTTGTAATTGATGTTGGTGCTCGGTAGGACCGGTTCCATGGATCCATTCGGGAACCGGACCGGACCGATAGTTCGGTTCTCGAGTGGATCCATAGAACGAGCGGGTGATTCACGGTTCGCATTTTGCGAAGCCGGTCCTTGGCGAACGGTTCTCGGTTCTATGGTGAAATCACCCATCCTGGAACCGATCACCCCTAGTATGTAGGTAGGTTCTAGGTTCTAAAAAATGAGAAACATGTTCCGATAGGTAGGTTTTATATTCCAAGTGAAACCTGGAACTGCTCACCCTTAGATGTCCCAGCATTGCACGGGTCTAAAATTATAGTTAAATACATTATTCTTATTATCCCGGCACAGTGATATCCAAAAATTAATAATAAAATAAATGTTCATATCAATCAAAATATGTAATAGAATTTACGGGGAACGTTGTTTACAATAAAAATGAACCGCATCATGTAACTTTTACTCGTGGGAAAGGCGAGCAAGCTATCGTCTCAAATCTTGTTGAGAGTAAAATAGTTTCTTCCATCTTCTCCATTTGCTCCCCTCTGTTTATAGAGAGTTGAGCTAATTTCTTCAAGATCATCTTCCAATTCCATCTTTTTTAATTGAAATTTTCTCTTTTCTGTTTTGGTAACTATTGATGTTTATGTTTCTCTTCTTTCTCGCAAGAGTTAGATGGGTATTTCATCATGTATCACAAAGAGAATTGTTGTATATATTTCGAAAATATGCAATATTTAATATGTACTTGTAAAGAAATTCACAATATTTATTTCCTCCGCAATGAATATCGAGAATTCCATTGGTTTATTTTCAAACAAAGAAAGCTAACATATTCCTTATTGTTGACAACAATTAGTTGTTAATATAATATAAGCATAGCGCTGAGAAATGCAAGTTGAGAGCATGCAAAAACAAAATAAAGGAATTTAAATCCATCGATGATTTTGACCAAAAAAAAATCCATTGATGATTCAAGATAATTATTTTCCTGATATTTGGTTTTACTTACATTATTATAATTACATTGTAATATTTAATATGTCATAGCAATGAAATATTGGCGGCCAATACGATAACATGATATTAAGTTAAAAGGAGCATGGGATGTTGTATAAATTCCAATAACATTCTAATAAGATATATCTTAAAGTGGGGAAAATTATCAAAAAAGTCATAAACCTATTATACTTTTGCCAATTCAGTTCTAAACCTTTTGTATTTGTGCCAATTTAGTCCTAAACCTTTTTTTTTGTGCCAATTCAGTCCTAAACCTCTTACATTTGAGCCAATTCAGTCTATCCGGCAAACTTTGACTGGCCGGTGCTAACGTGGACGCCGACCGGCGCTGACGGGGCAATTTTTAATGATATTTTATTATTATTATTCCTTTTCGTTTAGTTTTTGTTCATCTTCTTCCTGGATCGTTTTTTTCCTTTTCTTTTCTGTTCATTTTCTTCAACCGACTGGAGTGCCGGCTAGAGGCAGCACCGCCACTGGGCAAGGTCGGCCTCGCCTAACCATGGCGACAGCTGAGCACTTGCAGTAGGTACGGCTGGCACTTGCAGAATCGACGAGGGCGAGCAGCTTCGCCCATTCCTCTGGTCGTGATTGCAAGAATCGTGACAAGGTGATGAAGTAAGCACGAGAAGCCATGATTGGGCGATGATGAGGCTCGGTCGTCGCCGGGCAAGGCCGACCTCGCCCAACGACGGCGACGGGACGCCATGGCTGGGCGAGGTCGGCCTCGCCCGGCGACGGCAACGCCAACCTTGCCCGGCGGCGGCGACGCCAACCTCGCCTAGCGGCAGCGACGCTAGTGGCCGACGAGACCTCGATGGAGGAAGAAGATGAACTAGAGGGAAGAAGATGAACCAGAGGAAGAACAAAGAAGATGAACCAGAGGAAGAAAGGGGAAAAGAGGAAAAAAAATAAAAATTTACAAAATTATCAAAATATGATTAAAGATTGCCCCGTCAACACCAGCCAATCAAAGTTTGCCGAATGGACTGAATTGGCTCAAATGCAAGAGGTTTAGGAATGAATTGGCACAAAAAAAAGGTTTAGAACTGAATTGGCACAAATACAAAAGATTTAAGACTGAATTGATAAAATTAAAAGGTTTAGGACTGAATTGGCAAAAGTACAATCAATTTATGACTTTTTTTTGACAATTTTCCCTCTTAAAGTGTGATGTAGTACTTCGAATTTCTTCTTATCGTGAAAATATGCAATGAAATTTAGTCAAATAAATTGAAAAAATCACCGGAACATAGATAGAGTATTAGAATTATTCTTAGTGTATTGAGGAACTATTGGATATATGGAAAGTTGATTGATCGCCTTACAAAAATTTACTGAAATTGTTTTATTTTTCCTTCATTGAATCCAAACACATTCATTTTGTCTGATACTTTTTAGAGAAGTAACATCTATGATGAAAATAAACAACATGAAATCTTTGTTATCAATACCAAATAAAGCTATATTCTGTTAACATGTGATGAAAATTAATTTATAATAAATCTAATAACAGTAGAATGAATGAGGCATAACTAAACTGGTCAAGTCATAAGCTTGTTGCAATGATGCATTCCTGTATTTGTGAAGACGTCATTGCCATGTGCCGTGAAAGCAACACAACTGGTGAAGTGAAATCTGAAGGACGGAAAAGGGCAAAAATGGAACAAACAAGAAATCTACAAGTTTAATTTCAAAGAATAACAATGAATCTGTAGCTTCTCATGTACACCCAGCTCCACCAGGAAGCTGCCTACTGCACAAAAAACCGAATGAAAGCATCCCAGTATCCAGCCAACTGAGAGAAAGAATCTATCAGTACATCATAAGGTCAGTACATCATAAGGAAGTGCCATATGCAAATTTTTGCATTGTCCAGCATTATATGGTTACCTGGCTCAAGATACCCTTTCCAGTTTGACCTTCAACTACCAAGCCCGCTGTGAGACCAATCATCGCCCATGCTCCATTTATCGCTTCAATCTGACGTCTCCTCTGTAACCACAGAATTTGTCAATTCCAGTGAAAGAAAACTCTATTTATAGCAAAGAGATTGCTGGGGTCATTTCCTCACCTACACCCTATATAGAAAATATGACGGTTTTGGGAAAAAATAATATTGGCTCATGTATAACTCGGACAGCGAAAGTGCATAAAGCGTTGAGTCATTCACCATCTGAACCATTCTACCTCTTCTCCAAGTTCAGAGTCCATATTCGTTTATCCATGAGGAACAAACAACTGGATCAAGATGTTAAGCGGAAACAAACACAAATAATTCGAACCTAAATATATCAACACCAAAGCACTAAATAACAAACGGATGAACACAAGAAAGAGAAAATTCTGGACCCCTATTTAGAGAGCTTCTCTGTGGAATTCGCCAGTTTCTTCCCCAATGGACATATATCAGCCATAAGCTAGTCACAAGACTCACGAATCAAGGCCAAAATGTTTCCACCCTGTGTTTTTGCATAAAGGGTAGGAATCTAGACTACACTAGGTACAATAATATAATGCAAGCAACACCCCAGGTCGCCGATAGATATCTCTATATCTCTTGATGCACATTTACTCACCTGAAACTTCTCTTTTGCTTGAAGTCGTTGCATTTGCTTGGCAGCTAAACGCTTGGCTTCCATAGGATCTACCATGATCACATCATTTATGAAACTTTCTCTCCCTGAAGACATCTGCTAGGTTTATAGGAGTAACAGAGAGATTCACCACAATGATATTCTTCACTTCCTTAAATCCACAGTTAAAAACAATAGGAAAACATGGTAGATGACAGAACTCAAGACAATGGCACAAACATGCAGAATTAAGTTAACTTGAATTTTTTTTTTTTTTATTCCATGTATTGATCTCATTGTGCGTACAAGAAATGAGCCGTATAAGGTGAAGATCTCATCCCAGGGAAAACTGAGGAAAAGATAAGATTAATACAGCAGATTCATCCACCTTCGTCGAATGCTGTTATTGCTGTAGCTGCTCCTAATGCAAGCAAGCCACATGTACACATGATTTACTACAGAAGAATGTTAAATTTAAAGTGCAAGCAACATTACTTCAATAGAGAATGGTCAAAGAACAATGGTACTATCCTGAAAATTGAATATCTACTTTACTTTTATTTATGGCTAAGTACAATTTTGATTCTCAAAGTTTCAGCAATTGAGCATATTGTCCACTAACTTTTATTGTGGTCAATCAAGTCCTCTAACTTTCTTGATTTGTACAAATGGTCCTCTAAGTTTTATCTCGTACAAATCTCTAATTTTCTCGAATCCTTCGATCAACTGCTCTCACTAAACCGCCATATTAATTAATGACGTGGCCTTATCATTGTGGCAAAAAATGTCACACCATGCTAAGATGATGCCCAATTAGCAGAAAAAAAAAAGTAAAAAAAAATAATGTCACACGATGCTAAGATGAGCCCAATTAGCGGTAAACAACAAAGGGAAACACAAAAAAAAGAGGAAACCCTAAGGTACAACGGGTACATGAAACACTTGATTGCACAAATCAACAACATAGGAGGACTAAAACATGCAGGACCAAATAGCACATTTTGAGAACAATGCAGGACTTGATTGCATAACATAAAAGTTAGAGAACCAAATTGCGCACACACTGAAAATGTTAGGAGTAAAACTGTACTTAATCCTTTATTTTACCTTTTTCCTGGATAAATAGAGACCAAATTTCATATTAGGAGGCACGAAAAAGAAAGTCTAATCTTTGCATTTCTAAGCATCTTGACATTACAAGCTATATTGTCAGATGTACAGTGAAAAATCAAGCATTAGGTACAGATAACTATCTGCCTGTACACTTCAAGTGGTATTTGAATTGGAATTTATGAGAAGTCAGGTCAGCACATACAAGTAGCTACTTAATCTAGAAACCGTGTTAATTCATTTGCATGAAGCAACTACTTCAAGCTCAATGACTTTACATAGTTTCACAGATACTTGTAACTTGGTAAAGACTTCAGGGACTGGATATAGCAACATATATCTTAAGTTGTTATACCATCTCTAATGAAAATAAACCCCCATATGTCATCAAGGCATTAGATAGCATCTGTATGATTCCTCAGCAAATAAGCTGTCTCGAGCTTAAGGTACTCCATATTCATTTTGCTAAAGCTATATCATCCAGAGCCGATCCATATGAATGCCATTTCTGGCTAAACCTCTGGACTAACTCCATGCTGAAGACACTTGGCACATCGATTACATCATAGTATTCTTAAATCGGCGCACAGCTGTATTAGTCTACACAAAACTGAGTCAATGGTAAAGTTCCTTCTATTTAATCAACTCAGTGACAAATATCAGCGCGTTAATTTGTTATGAATAACTAAGATTAAAAATGGGAAGCAGAGTCCAAGCCTCGAAGGAGTCGTTGAATTTGTCCTATATCTACTAAAGTACATCTTGAGCTGCCAAACAAGCAACGAGGGCTACCAAAAAGGACCCCTACGACAACATGTTTTTCGTGTCAATCAAGGTTATTGTAACTTGTGATAGTATGAACATGGGTTCTTAAATCGTCATTTTATGGACCTAAAATGAGATGTAACAGTCAATATACGAGTGTCTCTCTCAACAGTGTCAAAGGTTGCTATGTCTGAAAGCTTCGATAGAGATCTTGTGGAAGAATGATGTTTCCACATAAATCGAAGTGGAGTAACACGTGTCCAACTTCTTCACTATGCCAAATTGAGATATACTCACCTCAGCATTTCTTTTACACCCACTACAATACCCATTTGCCACCCCTATAAGACACTCTGGACTTCTTACACTGACAATCTGACATCACCTACACAAACAGAACACATGTATCGCAACTCACATGGCATTCATCTTGGATCTAAAAGAAATGCTGCAACCTGTATTGATCTAACTTCTCTTCATAGTGGACTACCATGCAAATTACAGCTTCGCATGATTTTTTACAGGTTCTCCTGCAGTTTACCAAGATTATAGTATGAAGCATTTCCATGTATCAGTGATTCAAGCTCCACCAATTTTACTATTCACATGCCATGGAACAAGAAGCTAAAATGAATAACCAGCCACACCACAAAAATGCACTCTTATCATAGATATAGAATTGCTTGATGCTTACATTGGGGTTTGCCAATAGTCGGAAGGCCTGACCCCTGGTTTTGTTGGCAGACGGTACTGAACCGGATTGTGTTGTCAAACCCTGTCTGACAAATAACCTATTCATATCACGAAGTCCAGTCACAACATCAAGCATGTTATCATGGTTTCACTTTAGTCGCTTATAACATCTTTAAACTATTACGCGAGATAACACAAGAACATGACAGGAAAAGAAAAAGCGAAAGCTCATCTGCATCGGCCAAATTTATTATTCATAGACAGGAAGTTGAAAGAAAGCCTTTTTCTGGAGACCCTAAATGCCACGAAAGTCATTACAATCAGATCTTACTTCTAAGAGTAAATACACACTCTATAATTCGATGGAGCAAGACCAAAGCGCCCATGCATTTACACTCACACCGCAGTAAAATCAAATTTTCCGAAGAAGCAGAAGCCCAATCACAATTAACAGACCATTGGAACATCTATCCCCTACACCCTGAAAAGGGAAGTCAGAAATCAGACGAGAAGCAATCTGTTTCATCAAAATTCACTTCAACCCCATTATCGATCATATGAAACAAAGACAGCAGCACACTGAAATCGCCACCGAAAGTCGGACAAATTGTGCGTTCCCGTTAGGAAACAAGCATTGGCTTGGCTTCCGAAAAACACTTCCATGGTGAATAAGCAAGCGACGCCACCATGGAACGAATCGCAAGAGGCTTCAGTGCTCAGCTCCTAATCGGGAAGAGAGAGAGCGAGAGAGAGTTACTTAAGACGGGTGGCGAAGCGAGGAGGGAAAGGCCGCGAGGAGGAGAGAGAGAGGCGTCCACGACAGTGAGGATGACAGGGCAAGAGAGATGGAGACGCCGACGCCATTTCTGATCAGCTCGCTCAGACCTCTGACTGTTACGTTCGTGCTTAGCCTTTCGTTTCTCCGAATCTTTTCCCGCATACGTTTGCTTTATAAAGTCTAGTTTCAATGCTCTCCCATATGCAGCCAGATAATTTCTATGCTTTGACCCAAAGAAAAATAACATGCAACCAAGTTCTTTATTTCTTCCTATACAATTCTTATAAAAAACACCAATCTGAGGTAAAGTCTCAAATCGAGTCCAACGGTTTCCTTTGTCTCGTAATTTTTTTTTTTTGGATTGGGTCACAATTCTGATATGAACTTTTTAGTCTTGTAAAAAATAAGTACCCACTTTCAGTCGATATCAAAATCTGGACTCCTGTCGAGTTTTCGTCCAATGATGCTTTTAAAAGGGGGCAAAATTGAATATCGACTTATTCTTTATTTGAATTTCCAGGGAAGAGATTGATCAAAATTGTGGAATGCGCAAATGGATGAATTATGGTTGAAAACAAGATCTCCACGAGCTTTTCAAATCAAAGTGGAGATCAACAATATTGGAGTACACTCTGTGGACTAGTCTTAGTATGTATACAACCGGGAATCTCGGCTCGAACTAGATCGAATGCTCGAGCAGCGACTTCAATAAATTACAGGCCTACGCAGGACGCGGTAATACACGATGGAAACACAAGTGCGGCCACGCACACTTGCATTTACACATGCAAAATTGACATTCCAAATGAATTCGGCGGCGACCATCGCCGGTTGCTGTCACTGCACATATCTCTTGAGCAGGGGCAAGGGGACCGGAAAATTGCAAACTTGGCTCTTTCCGACCTGTGATTCTGCTGAATTCACTTGTATTTTTCCATTATTTTTCTAGCTTCTTCTACCGGATCTTCTGGCGGAGGGGCACCTCCACCCCCTTTCGGTCCGTCTCCTCCCCCTTTCGGTCCGCTGTCTTTGTTTAAAGCAAGGAATGTGAAATATATGAGTCCCATGGTGGCCTGAGAATCAGAAGAAGGGTCGTTTAATATGTCATTTACTATGTTCTGAGGACAAAAGAACTAGGATATAACTCTCTCTTCCAAGAAAATGCTATCAGGACATAGGATGTTCCTAACGTCTTTCGACTCTTTTGAAACATGGTAGATGTCATTTATTTTCCGAGCAAGAAATGGGAGGGACAAGGTTTTCCATGCCTGAGTGCCTATATACCGAAATTATGAGTAAGGACCTAAGTTTCAACGCGATTGTGACCACTCAATCACCTGAGCTGAGAACAAAGGGTGTAAGAAGGGTTGAACTTTAAGCAGGTTATATATCCCAGGAGACACATTATGGTTAAGCGGAAGAGCAAGTGAATCTGACTGACAAGCTCAGTGAAGGCAAACGGAAAAGGTCAAAGAGGATAGACAGAGATCTAATATACACTTTTCAGGGTGAACGCCTGCAAAGAACTTCTGCTTATAATCTACATTCACAACCTTTGAAGTTTGATGGCGAATATGCAAATTGACAACTTAAAAAGCAAGGGGGAGCACAATAGCGGAAAGGATTAGCACTTGTCGACTTTGGAATTGACCCAACTCATAGACTGGAAGTAAGGAAATAAGCGGAATCCTACACATCACAACTAACGTCAGATGCACCAGCAATTCAAGCTCTGCAGATGTGACCGTCTTCACCAATACATTGCTCTCCTCCCCAAATCCAGATTCTAGTCAGCTAATAGAAATGCAAATGTTGGTAGTAGTCTATGCTCATCCACATTCCTCTATTTCCAAGTTCATGGTTTTGATTTAGGTGAACGAGACTCATGATATTGTCCCACTCCAAATGCTAGCCTCCCATTGTTTTAGTTACTAGACAATCCTGGTAAAAGGGCAATAATAAACCAGAATAAAAAGGTAAAGCTACACCTACAATACTGGTTCAAAACATTAGACAGACAGTGCAATCGTAGTCAGTACACACCGCACCAACAACTGTAAATTGCAATTCAGAAGTTCTTAATCTATAATGAACAAGGCTAGATTGAAGCAAAAGCTTTACCAGAACGAAGAAGGCAGTGGATAAGAATGAATTCAGCACAAAAAGCGCCACGGACAACCCAACAAAAGTAACAGAAATCCTCGCTACAGGCCTCGGAACAGCATCCTAAACAAAAAAGAATATCAGGCAAAGCATCATAATGTGATAGTTAAAAGCACATACGAACTGTTTCTAAAGAATCATAACAATGAGAGATGAATAGCACTCACGGGCACCAGATTCGTCCCTGCTTCAATTGCATCTCTCCCCACTTTCCAAACCGTTTGAGCAACTACACCATGGAGCGCAAAAGGGAATCAGCAAGTAATAGCAGATCTTTCATCCGCAGAAACTGTGATCAAGAACGAAAATACACTAAACACGCCGAATCAAGTCATCCCAGGTTAAATTTGAACAACAACCACACTTCTTTAGCGCCTTTGATCGAACAATTTCTGCTCGTGAGCATTCTCCTGTCAGCTATAACAAAGCCAACAGACAACCGCTGATAATACAATATCAAAAATCACGCGACCATCAAATTCATCGCACCACTCTGCTCAGTAACAAACAATGCGACACAATCATCATCAATCAAACGAAACCCCCATCACTAAAAAAGACAGAATTTCACAAACACCCGCGAATCGAGACTGCTCGTAAGCTTCAATATTCGAAGTGGACCTGACCCTTTAAGAAGTTCGACTGGGAAGCGACGACGGGCGACGGACGGCGACCCCCGAATCTCCTGATGGAACCGGGCACACCGGTGTGTGAGAACGAAGCGCGATTGCTTGGTCTAGAAATGGACTTGGAGGGAAGTAATTGAGCTCTCGGGCACTTCGAAGAGCGCGGTGGGATGTAGAGGAGACTATGTAGAAGGGTTGAAGACGCCATGCGTGGTCGGAAGTTGCACTGTTAGAGAGAGAGAGAGAGAGAGAGAGAGAGTCTGTGCGTGTGTTTCCGGCTCAGAAAAATTGAAGAGAGGGTCCACAAGCTGCAAAAGCCCGACCCATGTAAAGACATGGATGCAGTTGCTGGGCCTACAGCCTAGTCGCTTTAGCCCAAGAATCATCAATATATATATATATATAGGCCTAATTCCCTAAAAAAAACTCCAACTTTAGGTTTAGTCCCAAATATATCCCGAACTTTTTTTTTGTCTCATAAAAACCCCAAACTTTAAGTCAAGTCTCAAATCTACCCCGAACTTATTTTTGTCTTAGAAAAAATCTCAAACTTTAAGTCAAGTCCCAAATCTTCTCCAAATTTTTTTTTGTCTTAGAAAAATCCCAAACTTTAGGTTCAGTCCCAATTCTACCCTGAAATTTTTTTAATCTAAGAAATAAATCACCTATTTTTACTATAATAGCCAAAGATTGATGTTATTCGTTCCAATTTTCATATCCTATAATGGTTTCATTTTGGAGAATTTCAATAATTTTTATTAGGGTGGATTTGTTGTCCAAATTAAAATGCCACATCGGTCCGTACCTATCTCCCCATACTTTGATGATGTGGAGTTTTAATCGTATTGGAAATGCCACGTCGAGTTGGGACTGGACCACATGTAAGATTTGAGGATAGATTAAAAATTTGTGAATTTTTTTTTTTACAAAATAAAATTCGAGGAAGATTTGGAACTGCACCTAAAGTTAAGGGTTTTTTCTTGGACAAAAAAAAGTGCAGGGCAGATTTAGGACTGAACCTAAAGTTGTGGATTTTTTCCGAGACAAAAAAAAAGTTCAGCGCAAGTTTGAGACTGGACCTGAAGTTGAGGGTTTTTTAGAGAATTAAGTCATATACTACGAAAAACATTTTTGCATGTAGTTGCCACGTGGCATTTGACTTCACATGTTTGATTGTCGCGTGGAGAACACATAGATCTAATTTTTCGGGTGGCCTACTTCGTCCTCGCATTGTGATTTTGCTCGCGCAAAAAGCAGCTTTGACGGTTAAGGACGACAAATCACCAGATTTTCGAACGAGATAGCTTCCAATTAACACCTTTAAAGATTGGAAGTCTACCTAGGTAGATCAAAGTGAAAGCTGTAAAGATCAGCGAAATACAAGATCTCTCATTCTCTCCGTCGCATCAAATTTTCCAGCTTTCCTTTGAGCAAAATTAAGTGAATTCTGATTGTAAATCTATGTTGATGGTTAAATACTTGTAGTCCGGAAATAGAGAGCTATATTGTTGTGAGAGGTCCTTGAGTTTGTAGAAGCATCTAGTGAAGTTTCGGGTAAAAGCAACACTATCTACAAGCTATAAAATCTCGAAGGTGATTCAACCCTTGTTACTGGTTATAGAACTACTCGCATTCAATAAAAAAAAAAGGGATCAAATACCAAAAGGAAACGTTCCATGAAGTTTTCTTTTATACAGAAATCAAGGCAATAGAGATTCGTTTGCCACAGGATCCTTGTTACATTCCTTCATGCATACATTGCTTCTTATAACACATGTATGGGCTTAGGACTTCAATTCAACTTTTGCATATTTCAGTGTATAAGAAATCCTCATGAGAGACTAATGATATTACGAAGTCTTACGACCGCCCAAGTGTGCCCAAATGGAATGAATTGTGGGCCTCACTCATTCATGAGATGCGTAATGGCCCAATGTAATTTTGAAAAGGATTTTAGAAATGACTATTTATGAAAAAGCCTATTGCAATATGAAGGCCCAATCCAATTTCAAAAAGTATGCTCGACTCGTTTTGAACAAATCTAGATACTGTTTTCAAATTTTTGCCAAAAAATAGATGTTACATCAATTGGTATGCAATTTCAAGAGTTTTGCATGAAAAGGCCTAATGGATTTTTTTTTTCCCAAAAGAGAAGTAAATTACGGATAAGCTAAAAGCAATTTTGATTTTCATTGCGAAAAATGGGCGTTATGTATATTATTGAAGAAATGGGTTGAAAACATGTCGAGGCCCAATGTAATTTTAAAATGGGCGACGAGTAGATCCAATGCATTTTTTGGAATACTTGTAATAATTGGCTTTGGAAAATGGGTTCACTTGGGCAGCGTAAAGATTAAGAGCAAGATTGCCTAAGCAAAGGAAAATAATTGAATTGCGAAAATAAACATCACGAGCGAGTAGGTTAGTGGCGGTATAACAAGACATAGACCTGCACATGAACCGGTGAGATTTGACGCGTACAACTATACGGCTTAACAAATAATGATTTGACAAGTCGCAGTCTCACGTACTAAAGTCAAAGTTCTCTTAATTCCAGCTCAGCCAAAACGTTATCATATTGTCAGCTAGTTTTGCAGACAAATGCTCCTATGCAAAATGCAAACTTAAAATATTGATCGATTCTGTTCATTTTCAGAATTTCAATTTTGCAAAACTTATAGTTTCATTTGCTCAGAAGATACATAGCCATTGTTTCCAATTATTTCCATTGAGAGATCCTAGAGAATTATCAGAATTGCTATCTACTATTCTCATCAAGACTTTGTTGTATCTTAGAGGATATTTGCCGAAAATCATTAGCAACGTTGTGGGGCAAATAAATCCGTAAAGAGATTGTTATCACGCCTTAAAATCTGATTCCATTTCATCTCCTTCCTGACGTTATTTTCCAACAAAAAGATTATGTTCTTGTGTCAAATTGGAAGGGGTGAGACATATTTGTATCTCCTACGGTTGTTTACTTTGATGCCATGTGACAATAGACGAGAAACAGAGTGGAACGCTACAAATTTTCCAATGAATTGATTCCATTTCGGCTGATTGCGAATGAGGAGGAAAGAGCAGTTCAATATTTGCAAGGAAAAACACGTACTTTTATTTCCACGTCTACAAATCTTCCAATGAATCTACCGGTCTTAGTTGAACCTAAGACTTACGACTTTCGTATGAAGTAGAGCTGGCAACTTCCTTCCAAATTTTTCCAATGATTAGAGCTGGAAAGAAAGTATAAGTAGTCGGGAATCCACAAATGAAGCAATAAACAAAAGAAACCAAGACACACAGAATATGGAGGGCCAGACAAGCTGCTTGATTCTTGCACTCTTATGTTTCCTTCACCTGACCTCCTCTAGTATTGAAACCTCCAGTGTCCCCGAAGAGAACCCGGCAAAGGAAATGATTCGAGTCGGGCTAGTTTTCAGCATGAACTCATCCATGGGGAAGGTGGTGGAGAGTTGTATATCCATGGCCCGCTCTGAATTCTACGCCGCACACCCCGATTACCGTACCCGGTTGTCGCTTCTCGTCAGAGATCCAAAGGAAGACGTCGTCGATGCGGCATCAGCAGGTAAATGCTCGCACTTACTCGCTCACGTGGGACCTATTGGACTCGCGCTCATGAATTAGATTATCCAAAATCGCAATCTCTTTTATCACCAATGAATCTTGATTCTCCATAGCTTCAAATGCTTGTCATAAACTAATTTAGTACATGCTTTTTCCTAGTATTAGCATATAGTAATTGTGTTAGCATGAAAGTGTCATTCTCTCTCTCCACCCAAAAAAATAAATAAAGATTTTTCTGCATACGGCACATTTATCATAATTTGACTTTTCAAACAGAGAACGCGCTTGACTAGGTCTACTCTATCAACCGCCAACCGGGACATATTCCCTCGACTTCAATACATTACTTCGACTTTTCAAACGTAAGACCGACTCAAACAGTCAAAGTCAATTGTTTCGGCTCAAAACAGACAAGAGAAGATTTTTCAGCACATGACAGGTTCATCATCACCCAACTTTTCTAACACAAAAAACACCGATCCAATTTCAAAAATCATTCTCAAATTCTACACCAATAAAACTGAGATGGTCAACTTTTGAAATCTACACTTTTCCTTTTTCCAATTTTGTGAATATACATTGCTGGGGAGGTGTAAAAGTCCAAATATGAGCCCTCAACATGTTTTGCTAGACTAACTCTCACTTAAAGTCAATGAGTCACTGGCCAATGGTAATCATTCCAATTTATAATACAATTGCGCTAGTATCTTAAAAGGGAGAATTACCAAAAAAGTCTTAAATTTATTACAATTGTACCAATTCGGTCCTAATTTTTTTGCCAATTGAGTTCTAAATCTTTTGTATTTGTGCAAACTTAGTCCATTTGTTTCAACTTCTTTGGTAGATCATTTGTTTCATCAAATACATTTTGTTTACAGTTGTAGACTTGATGGACAATGAAGAAGTCCATGCAATCCTGGGCCCAACACGGTCCTCACAAGCCAAATTTGTAATCGACTTAGGAGTAAAAGCTCAAGTCCCAATCATATCCTTCTCAGCTACAAGCCCATCCCTTGCTCCCACGCGAAGCCATTATTTCGTTCGGACAACCTACGATGATAGTTCACAAGTTGGTGCTTTAGCGGCTGTTGTTCAAGCTTATGGTTGGAGGGAAATAACCCTTGTTTATGAAGACACTGACTATGGCAACGGCTTGGTTCCATACCTTGTCGACGCGTTCCAAAAGGTCGATGCTCAGATCTCTTATAGAAGCGTTATTCCTCCATCTGCGGAAGATGTCGACATCGTAAAAGAGTTCAATAAGTTGTTGACGATGCAGACAAGAGTGTTCCTTGTTCACATGACCGCTGTGATCGGGTCTAGGTTCTTTGTCCTAGCGAGTAATGCGGGAGTGATGAGCGAGGAGTTTGCGTGGATTGTCACCGACGGTTTGTCCTCTTCACTAGACCCCGTCAGCTCTAATGCTTTGAACTCGATGCAAGGTGTACTAGGCGTAAGGCCACATCTACCACCATCGGAGTCTCGTAGAGATTTCGAAGAGAGATGGACGAAGCTTTACGCTGAGATAAATTTACACGACGAGAATGCTGATCTTAGTCTCTTCGGCTTATGGGCATACGACACAGTCACAGCATTAGCCTTAGCAGGAGAAAGAGCATGGGATCCTGCAAAGTCTAGATACTTAAAGCCGAATACCAGCAGAAACAATCTCAACTTTTCGTCTATCGGGATTTCGGAGATGGGCCCGAAATTGCTTGACAACATTCTAAGAATCAACTTTCAAGGCCTTAGCGGAGAATTTAACTTGCTCGACGGCGAACTTCATCCCACTGCATTCGAAATCTTTAACATTGTAGGACAGACGGAGAAAATCATGGGATATTGGACTTCGGCACGAGGACTTTCACTCGAATTGAACTCATCAACAAAGGTAGATTATACAGCTTCAGCCAACGATTTGAAAGCCCCTATTTGGCCAGGAGATACACTAAAGCCACCGAAAGGTTGGGTGATGCCGATATCAGGAACGAAACTAAAGATCGGGGTTCCAAAGAAAGACGGCTTTAGCGAGTTCTTCAAAATTGAATGGGATCCGCATACGGGTGTGCCCAGCTACTCAGGATTCGTCCACGATGTGTTTCTCGCGGTACTGGAAGCATTGCCTTTCGCTCTTCCTTACCGGTATGTTCCTTTTGTGAATGAGAGCAGGCAAAGTGCAGGAACTTATGATGATATGCTGTACAAAATTAAACTTCAGGTTAGTCGATGCTTTATCTTCAAACTTTAACCCGCTATTCCTTGATAAATAGACTGGATGAGAAAAAGGAATACATAAATGTCCTCATCATTAAGTGCATTATTTCAAAATCTTGTTTGAGCTTTTGTTCTGTACATGTTAAAATTTCCTTGCTCAAGTAGTTTACACAACATAAATATGCACATTGTCATTGACATACGTGGCTTGTGTTTACCCATGTATGTTGAACTCAATGAGGACATGATGATGCAGGAATTTGAAGCCGTTGTAGGAGACACGACTATCGTCGCGAATCGCTCGTCCTACGTCGATTTCACACTTCCCTACTCAGAATCCGGTGTAGCAATGGTAGTTGCCATCAAGGATGATGAGCGGAGGAACATGTGGATCTTCTTAAGACCATTGAGTTGGAACCTCTGGCTAACGACCGGTTTGGCCTTCATTTCTACTGGGTTCGTCGTGTGGCTACTGGAACATCGCACAAACGAAGAATTTAGGGGGCGTCGTAGTCAACAAATCGGTTTCCTTCTCTGGTTTTCCTTCTCCACACTGGTGTTTGCTCATAGTAAGTCCTTCCAAAACTGTCGCGCCTTGTTTGTCATTAAAATTTTCTTCGCCGTCTCCTCGACGGCAATGGGCTTCCGTATTTCACTCTGCTTTTGTTGTTTTTAGCTCAGTCTTTTGTTGGCAATTCACTACGATTTTGATCAATGTAGGAGAGAGGATTGCAAACAACTCGACAAGGCTTGTGCTTATCGTATGGTTATTTGTGGTGCTTATCCTGACTCAGAGCTATACTGCAAGTTTAGCTTCGTTCTTAACCGTGCAACGCTTAACGCCGAAGTTTGTGGACGTGCAAGACTTGATAAGGAATCGCCTTTCCGTCGGGTATCAGGGAGGATCTTTCGTGAGAGAACTTCTCATGAAACAGCTCAAATTCGACGAGTCCATGCTGATTCCTTATGGCTCGCCGGAGGAATACCACGAGGCGCTATCGAAGGGAAGTGGAAACGGAGGAGTCGCGGCAATATTTGATGAATTGCCATTCGTAAAAATCTTTCTTGCCAGATACTGCAACAAGTACAAAATGGTAGGACCAACCTATAAAACCGACGGTTTTGGCTTTGTAAGTCTCTCTCGCTCGCTCGTTCATGGGCAAGTGCAACTTGCCTGAGAATATAAGCGTTTTTTTTACTTTTGTTAATATCACGAAAAACTTCAAATTAGTACACCTGCGCACGGGCTCGATACACCTGATACACATTTGATGTGTTCATGCACGAAAAGTCTTTCTTAGGATAAAAGCCACGAGCTAACATAACTAGTTATTCTTCAGGCCTTTCCATTGAGGTCCCCTTTGGTCTCCTACATTTCAAGGGCAATCTTGAATGTCACTCAAGATAAAGAGAAAATGGATGCGATCGAAGGAAAATACTTCCGCGGCCAAAGCTCGTGCCAAGGTCAGGATGCTACCATCTTGTCGGACAATCTTAGCCTGACCGTGTACAGCTTCGGAGGGCTCTTCATCATCACCGGCGTCGTCTCAGCGTCCTCAGTGTTGGTATACGTGGCTTCATTCTTCTATTCTCATTGGCCTCATTCGAGCGCGATTCGCCCTGGGGATCGCTCCCTTCGGTTCAAGTTTTCAAAAACTGCGAACAGCTTCTTTCGGGAGCACAGATTATTTGGATGGCTGGGGAGAAATAGATCGGAGGTTGTTCCGACCTCACGTTGTCGAAGTAGGGAAGGTTCTCCTAAGAGTGATGTTGAACTGACGGCGAGGAGACCAAATGAAGGAGAGAGGCCAGTACTCATTATACACGTTTGAATAATGAAGATCGTGTTTTAAGACAGGCTCATCGAGCATGGGAACGATTATCACATCTAGTCTAACTATATGCACATTTTATTTTTCTTTTATTTGATAATGTCGCATGTCTATATATATATATGCATGACTTAGTATGATTGACTTAAAAGAAACAAACGGTCTTGAGTTTTAACTCCGTCGTTGAAATTGGATTAAAATCCCGGACGCCCAAACATACACACATACGTACATATACATCTACTATCTAGGCCTCTACCACCTCCCCTAGACTGCCCTCTGGCTCGCCGTCGCCATCTCTGCCGTTGCCGCCGTCGCTGTCTCCGCCGTTGCTGCCTCCGTTGCCGTCGTTTTCTATGATCAGAGGTCCTAACACACGATCACCTTGTCTGAAATACCAGCGAAGAATCTAAAAGTAACAATAGGCAGACGACCCGTGTTGATAAATAAGACGGTCGTATACTTAACAAAAACAGTCGGAGAATCAGGGAAACAACATCCTCATGCTAACACTTAATATGAAACGGCGCTCCATAGAAGTGGTTTGGTGATACATCCATGGCTAATGATATGTACTATTAGCAACAAGAATGAGTCATAGCCTAGCAAATAAAACATCTAAACATTACAACATACGATTCAAATGCTACCTGACAATAATTTATCTAAGACATGCTTTTCTAATGGATCACATCAAATAAGACACAATTTAATAGCTAGCAAAACGTTCTTTCAAGTCTGACGAGGAATTTTTATTATTATTATTATTACAACAACGACTTTCAAGGATCGAACCCCGGTCGTCTACGGACCTTTTCATTTCCCATACCACTACGCCGAGGCGTTGGCGGTGTCAGATAGTGTTCTTTCTTTTTATTTATCTCACACAGATCAAGCATTCGCAGCAATTGAACATCACATCGCATGAAGTATGCTATGCACTCACAATATGCAGATAATTTTAAGCCTTATTTCATATCATATCTCGCAATTCCACTTGCCAAGGCCCACGGACTCCTCCCGACATCCGCGCTTGGCACTACCAATATTTACACACTTGGACATCTCAACTCTTGAGGCCTCCCTGATCACACAGCAGGGGCTTCCCTTATACACGAAGGGGCGTCCCAAACCTCTTGGAGCTCCATCGGAACTCTATCTAATGGGAGATTTTCACATCTTTCAACTCTATACTCATGCACACATGTTATTAAATGATATGCAATGTAAACGTTCTACACGTGATTCAATTCAGAACAAAGTTCATTATTGGGCAGATTTAAACCCGATCTACCGACCTTAACTAAATTACCAAATAAATTCAAAAAATTCTAAGAACTCACATAGCAATAATTCAAGGTATGGAGAGTAACTTTCATCCGAAACTTGCTTTCATTTGACTCACAGAACTAGGAGTTTTCCCCAAAATTCGTGACTCTCTCATCCAGGGACAGTTTCGCACATTGATCGAAATTTACACTTTTCACCAAGTAAAACTATCTAAAAAATCAAGGGAATTTAATATGTTATACATAAGACCTAGATATACAACTTTAATAACATGCAGGAAGTCCAGATCAGTATGTATAAATGACAGTAAATCTAGAAATTTACAATAAAAATTAGTCTCAGCCACAGAACAAAGTTGGTCAAATGATCAGTCGTTTCACCGAGTTGAAGAACTCCAAAACTTATCAAATTAATATATGTTATATCTTAGGATGTTACCTTAAACTTTTATGTTTTGTTATTAGTTAATAGAAGCCCATATAAATCGGTACAAAAATAACAAGAACTAAAGATCAGACTGGACTCAGATTTATCACAGACCAAAACCGTGAACATGCAAGGCCTTTTGGCTGACTAGATGCACTTAAAAAATTCCATAATTAATATATGTTATATTTTAGGATGTTAGAATCAACTTTAATGTTTTGACTTTAATCATTTGAAGGTCACAAAAGACGGTGTAAAAATAGCAAGGATAGGAGGTCAGATTAAACTCAGATTCAGGACAGATTCTAAAATCCACGTGCATGGCTATTTCTCACACTTCTACCCTACAATCTATCACGTGCAGAACCATTGACATAACATTACCTCAAAATAAGTCATGATCTAGCAACATTAAACCCTATGGAAGTAATGAAGAGATGTGACACTTGCCTTAGAACCAAAACAAACCCAATCCCTTTGCAAGAACAACCCAAATCTCTTGCAACTTCTTGAGAACTAGATGATAATGTGTGTGAATTTTGAAAAATTAGAATGAGGGGGAGGGGGAGTTCGGCCTTGGGGTTAAAGGGAGGAGGGAAATGCTTGAGTGTAAGCTTTAATTTGTCATAAAATCTCATTGGGTACCATGGGTGGTGTGAATAGTATTTTTGGGGTAAATCATGAAGTTGCTTGAGTGCATTTTTGGGCGCAATTCTCAAGGAATTTTCGGCCATATATGGGGTGAAATGCCTATTTTTCCCTCATTAACTTAATTATACACATTATGCACATTAATCTTAAATTAGACTATAGTTTGCCCGATGATAAATTAGTATTTTCGGTTAGCATATAAAATTAGCATCATAATCACGTAGTTATTCACGTGACATATTCACTAACAAGTAGATTTAATTCTAATACGATTAAACCATGCTTTTGAAAATTTCTCTTTAGAGGTCAAATTTACACTATAGTCCCGTTAATCACATTTGTACTATGATTACTTGGTATTTCTCCCCCGAGAAATTAAGCTCGCATTACCGACCCTCAATAATTACATGACATTAGTCAATTCTAAGTCAAGTAATTTGACTCTAATATTGTTATCGCCTTTAATTAGTTAGGCGAAAATTCATGATGTCACAATGTAGAAGTTATTGACATTAATAACCAACAGGATAATAACCATAAATTAAAGATATGCATACCAACATATGTCTGCGCAACTAGCTACTATCAAAAGTGGACCCACTCCTAAAGCAGTAAACCAAATACCTACTACAGGCCAAGCTGATGAGTGCATAGGATTGACCAATGTTGTCTTGAGTGATGGATGAAGGAAACGAGGACAGAATAGAGTGTATGGGGACAGATATCGATGAAACGAATGAAATAATATGCAAATGCAAGATAGAACCGATAGAATACCATCTAAATCGAGGTGTAAAAGACCACCACTAGCTGACAATGCAGATCGAGATTGACGAAGTTCTCCACCAAGGCCAAAAGGCTATGCCACCAGCCAAGGATAAAAGGCTTCGGGATAGAGAAAGCTCACCTCCAAGGCCCAAAGATATCACCAGCCGAGGATAACGGGCTTTTTGGCTCACCACCGAGGAGTAATCCAATCTTTACGGATAAAGAAACCAAGGAGTTATTCAATCTCCAAATATATTCACTCAACGGAGCAAAATCTCTCATATGTTTTCATTTATCAAATCATCAAGTCCGCGTTACAATAGAGAACTCACCTCATTATATAGAGGGAATAAAACATAGGAAATAGACTAGGAATTAAAGACTCGATAACTACCCAACCAACAATGGCATGGGAACTAGACAACACAATAAAGAAACATGGGAACCAGAAAACTATTAAAATCCTAGGAACTAGAAAGAATTAAAGACCTAGGAACTAAGATAAGCATTTAAAGATATAGAAACTTGAAGTCTTGACTCTTCATCCTTGTGGATCTTCTCTCTAATTTTGTCCACCAAGCTTGTTCAAAAAATAACCATCTCTAGATATCAACAAACATCCAAGGAAAATGCTTAGAAAAGCCTCCCATCGATATTTTGTTGATTAGCTTTGAAATCATTAACTTTCTTGGTGTAGCGATAACTCAATTGCAAGGAAGATTCGATACCTCCATGGTTGATAATTCGGTATGTCTTTATTCTCAACCCACCTTAGTAAATTATATCTATAATCCGTCTTGGCCCGAAAGAGCATAGAAGTCGCTGTACATGTTGATGGGATTAAGTTGGTACGTATTGATGGAACCATATCGAAACTCAAGGATTGTTTCGATGAGTCGCATGCCCCTCATATCATGACTAGATCCTGCTTTGGCTTGAATAGTCATTGAGTGTGCATGATCTAGACCAAAATAACCTTTGATGTACGGGTGTCGATTAGTAGAGTTAGCATTGACAATGCTTGTAGGATCGACATCTTCAGCTAGGCTGTCGCGACCTAAATTCAAAATCCCAGGTTAATGAATTATTAGGTTAATTATTCGACAAACATAATTCAGACACTCCCAAACTCTACCAAATCGCAACTTAGGTTCAACTGATTATTACGCAAAAGATTTTAATTTTCGGAGCCGCCACTAATCATTTTTTGGTAGGTAGATTAGAAACCTAAATAAGATATCGGGAGAAATATCATATTTATGCGAACTAGAGATTAAATGAGTTCGGGGATTTGATTATGTGATGTCTTGAAATTTCAAGACTTGTAAATTGAATAATATTGGATCTTCAGAATTTAGGGACAATCATCGGACGTGGAATTGTTTGTTCTGAAAAGCTATGAGTAGCCCTCGAAGCGTAGTACAATAGAATTCGTTTAGCTTGGTCGCGCCGTAGATATTTGCGCCGTTTTCCTTCATACCCGAGCCTAACCCTAAACGAATTACCTTCAGTCGCTTGAACTAAATGCCCAACCAGTTCTGAATTATTGAATTACCGTTTTACCCTCAGATGTTATTTATATAAGCCGAACGCCATAAATGCGGATTTGACTGCGGGAACATAACATTAATTGCAAGTCAAATATTGCTTTTTGACCTTTGACCTTTGGAAAATTACCATTTTGCCCTCAACCTCATTTTCTCTCTCCTCCCTCTCTCTCTTGGACCACCAGCCACCCCCTCCATTCCCTCACTCTCTCATTTTCATCTTTTGGGATCACCATCATCTTCATCTTCAAGCTTCCATTGCCGCCGCCTCCATCCACCTTCGTAGCGTCGCCGTAACCGCCGCCGGTGCTGTCGCCGTTCACCCTAGCCGCCGAGCCGCCCGAAATCAGCTGTCGTTTGGTTCGGCCCTCTGCCCGTGAACCCCGAGCTCGAGCCGCCTCTGCCGTGTCGTCCCGTCGCCTGTGAACCACCGTCGAGTTGCATCGCCGCCGCCGAGTTGCGTTGCCGCTGCCCGAAGCTCTGCCGAAGTCCTGCCGAGCCGTCGCAGTCCCTCCGCCATCGTCGCCGTCATCCTCTAGCCGGTCGTCCACCTTCGGACAGCCGTTGTTCAAGGTGGTTCACCACTGTTCGCGTGTCGTTAGAGTTTGCCACTGTCGTAGTCGCATTCGTGAGGTCAAAACGAGTCCGTAGACACGTCGCCGCCGATCGCCGCAGTCATCGCCGACCGCTGCCGTCATCGCCGACCGCTGCCGTCATCGCCGACCGCAGACTCTCACCGCCGATCGTCACCGCCAGTTGTCGAGTGAGTTAACCCTTAATCCATGATTAGGCCGTTAATTACACTTAGTAGTTAATTAGATAGTTACTGTAGCTGATTAGTTAGTTACCGCAGTCAAAATTAGATAGTTATCGTGGTTAGAATTAGTTAACTGTGGTTAGGTTAATTAGTTAATGTAGTTAGTAGATAGTTACCGTGGTAGAGTAAATAATGACTGTGGTTAGTTGGATTACCATGGATAGGTGGAATAGTTACCATGGCTAATTATCTGCCTTTGATTGTTGGTTGACTTGAGTGTTGATTGCGCTTTTTCGCTGAATGATCACACATATGTCGGAATGCCATGTTTAATTAAAATTGAGTATTCGTGTGACCAATTATGTCCTTTGAGCATAAAAATGGCCGTGGGTCCAGTTTTGAGCATGATGTGATTGTGTCTGCATTAGACTAAAAAGAAGTAAGAACTGGCTTAGTTGCCTGATGTGTTGTGTGGTCACACGATGGTTATTCGTCTCCTTAACATAACTGGGGGATATGAGGCGGTACTCTTGATGGGTTCATCGCCTGGTATGTCCATGCCGGTAAGGGTCGGATATACACGGCATATTGGTCGCATGACAGTTCGTGCCGGCGACATGCAGTCCGAAACTACGCGACTAATCGGATGCTGGTCGTAGCTTATGATGGGTCGAAGTTCCTTACAGGAAATTCCTGATGTGTCCGCCTTAGGGGTCTTGAGGGGCTATCGAATGCCGTCGCTGGAACGGAGTAGGACGACGCCCGGTCCTGTCGGAAGAGTACTAGTAGTGAGGCTGTACTGTAGCGAGAGTAGAGTATCTCTTGCATTGCCTGAGTGCTTGAGTGATTGACATGTGTTCTGGTTATGTGCCTTGATCTGTTGTGCTTTATTGCTATGAAATATCTATTGTGTGGCTCAAGGCAAGGTGACTTGCATGTGGTTGTTTATTGGCAGTTGGGCCGTGCCTCTATTTGGTAGCTAGAGCATGGCGTGCATCATCCGCTATTGATCTGCCATCGTATGTTTAGGCCGCCTGGGTGAATCGACGTCCTAATTGGACTTAGGCATTGACTCATTGAGATTTATATCTCATTCGTTGTAGTGAATCGTTTAACAGGTCCTTAAGTTTGGTAGAGGATCTCGAGTCTGATCTAGAGTCCGATCCCCGAGGAGTTCCTTGACGAGCCTAGTGATGGAGACCGGTGAACGCGCGCCGCTGTGGAGAGTTCCTTTTTGTGGTAGCTTGTAGTAGTGGTAGTTAGCCCTTAGACCCGACCTGGTATCTTTTTGTGGGTCATAAGAAATAGCCCTGAAGATGGGCTTGTAGATCGATATGTTTCCCTTGGGCTAACCATATATAAATAAAAAGGTTGTGTTGTTGTATTTCGCTTTGTCATTTACTGTCTATCCCTATTTGTATTTTTTTGTCTGAATTTTTATATTGCTTTCGCTTGCGTAATCGAAAGATAAAATAAATGGGTCGATGACATGCCTAGGATGTTATCCTTTGACCTGACGTTTGGAAGGGTTGTCGCGTGCTTGAGGGTCGGGGCGTGACATCCTCGTTTTGGTATTAGAGCGAGGTCAGCCTGAACCATATGGTCTTGGCTTGGAGTGATAAGGTGCGCTGGGTTTGGGATAGTTAGCAGGATTGAAAACCTGTGCTTGTGTCTGCTGTTTGATTTATCTTTAGTTGTTGTCCTGAGTTCTGATTGCGTGTTGCCTTTGGGCGAGCAGGAGTCCGTAAGGTCCTGCAGAATGGGCGACCGTAATCCGAGGGGTAGGCCTAGAGGAAGGGCAGCTCAGGCAGGTCTTAGAGTGGACGGAGTTCGTGATTCGGGAGTGCCTGGAGAGAGAGCAGCTCCTGAACATCCCAGAATGGACGGGATTCTATAGGCTTTGGGGAATATTATGGGGAAGCAAGCAAGGAACCAAGCTGCTGCTACTGCCTCGCAAGAGGAACCGCTAGTTGGAAACAGAGTCGGAAGATTGCAAACTCACAGGCTGGTGGAGCAGTTTCTAAAGCTCAAGCCACCGAGGTTTAATGGAACATGTGACCCAGAAGCTGCAACCTCATAGATTGAGGAACTGGAGAAAGTCTTCGCATTGCTGAGGTACTCCGAGGAGGAGAAAGTAATGCTGGCCGTATACCAACTGCAGGGTAACGCTAACTCATGGTGGAAGGCCACGTAGGGAAGAGCTTTCCCCGAAGGTGTGGCCCCGGTGTGGAATGTCTTCGTGGAGGCCTTCAATGGGAAATACTTTTCGGACTACGCGCGAGAGTAGAAGATGGCTGAATTCCTACGCCTCCGCCAGGATCAGTCATTAGTGGATCAGTACGAAGCCAAGTTCGCTGAGCTATCCAAGTACACGCCTAGGATGGTTGAAGACCCTGTGGATAGGGCAAGAAGGTTTAGAGATGGATTGAAGCCTGAGGTTAAGAGTGTGTTGGTGCTGCTGAATTTGAACGACTACAATGAGTTATACGAAAGGGTACAGATGGAGGAGAGAGACTCAGTAGAGTGGGCAGCCGCATCGGGATCGCGGTTTGCTCCAGCAGTAAGGGATAACCGCCGTTTCGGCAAGGGGCCGATGATGGGAAGTAGGTTCTCTATTCCGCCCAACCAGAGAAATACTGTTGGGAAGCCGATGTATCGCCCCAATGGCGTGTGTCAACTCTGTAGACAGAGGTATGGATCAGCTCCGTGTCCTAGGAGGGCAGGTGCTTGTTTTGGGTGTGGTCAGCATGGCCACTAGGTTAGAGACTGCCCGCAGAGACAACTGGGAGGGCAGATGTCGATGCAGCAGGTAAGTCAGGTGCGAGGGAACATTCCGCCGAACCGTCTGCCAATGCAAGGAAGGGTGTATGTTGTCACTTGCGAAGAGGCGAGGGATTCGCCGACTGTTTCAAGTACGGTCTTCTTGCATAACCAAGTAGCTTATGTCCTGTTTGATTCGGAGCTTCCCATTCTTTCGGTTCTGAGAGATTTGTTAAACTAGCTGGGTTATGTATGGAACCATTGGGAACAGTTTTTAGGATTTCTACACCATTTAAGGATAGTGTAATGGCTGCTATAGGTTGCCTAGTAGTAAGTTGGTTATAAATTGTCATGAGGGAAGGATAGACTTGATTGTGCTGCCCATGTTTGATTTTGATTTGATTATTGGTATGGATTGGCTCACTGAGCAAAGGGCTGTGATGGATTGCCCTCGTAAAGTCATTTTGTTTAACCCGCTGAATGGGGTTAGTTTTGAGTTTGTTGGGAATTGAGGGGGAGCCTCGATCCTCTTGGTTTCGTCGCTAGAAGCGAGTCGGTTGTTGGACTTGGTTGCTAAGGTTATTTGGCGTTTGTTGTTGATGTGTTGGCTGAAGAGTCGAAGATGGAGGATATTACTATAGTAGGCGAGTTTTCGGATGTCTTTTCGAAGGAATTGCATGGATTGCCACCAGAAAGGGAAATAGAGTTTGTAGTTGAGCTACCCCCTAGTACGGAGCCGATCTCAAAGGCGTCAAATCGGATGGCGTTGTCGAAGCTCAAAGAACTGAAGGTGCAGATGCAGGAGTTGCTGGATAAAGGATTTATCCGCCCTAGTGCGTCACCATAGGGAGCGCCTGTGTTGTTCGTGAGGAAGAAGGCCGGATCGCTCCGTCTGTGTATCGACTATCGGCAGCTCAATCAGATGACAATTAAGAATAAGTACCCATTGCCAAGGATCGATGATTTGTTTGACCAACTTCAAGGAGCTTCGGTATTTTCCAAGATTGACCTACGGACGGGATACCATCAGCTGGGAATTAAGAAAGAGGATGTACCGAAGAGGGCATTTAGGACTCGGTATGGTCACTACGAGTTTACGGTGATGCCATTTGGTCTGACAAATGCCCCAGTCGCTTTCATGGATTTAATGAACAGGATGTTCAAGGAGTATTTGGATAGATTCGTCATCGTTTTCATTAACGATATCTTGGTTTACTCAAGGAGCTTTGAGGAGCATGAACAGCATCTGAGAGCAGTTTTGAAAACTCTACGGGAACATCAGCTATTTGCTAAATTTAGCAAGTGTGAGTTCTGGTTGGCTCGAGTAGCTTTCCTTGGTCACGTGATTTCTGGAGAAGGGATATCCGTGGACCTAGCGAAGATTGAGGCAATCATGGATTGGCTGAGGCCGACGATAGTTACAGAGGTTCGAAGTTTCTTGGGTTTGGCAGGCTATTATAGACGTTTCGTGGAAAGGTTCTTGGCGATAGCATTGCCATTGACGCGTCTATTGAAGAAGGATGAGAGATTCCAATGGACAGATAAGTGTGAGTGTGGTTTCCAAGAGCTTAAGCATAAGCTAACTACGGCTCATGTATTAACGATACCGACGGGTCCTGGAGGATATGAGATCTACAGCGATGCGTCGTTCAAAGGATTAGGTTGTGTTCTTATGCAGCATGGAAGAGTGGTTGCGTATGCATATGCGTATCGTCAGTTGAGGCCGCATGAGTTGAACTGCCCGACGCATGATTTGGAATTAGCAGCAATCGTATTTGCTCTCAATATTTGGAGGCATTACCTGGTCGAAGAAAAGTTTCAAGTTTACACTGACCACTAGAGTCTTAGGTATCTGTTCTCTCAAAAGGAGTTGAACAAGAGACAGCGTCGTTGGATAGAGCTTCTCAAGGATTATGACTGTAAGATTTTGTATCATCCGGGTAAAGCTAATAAGGTTGCTGATGCGCTGAGTCGAAAGTCAACTATTGCCTAGCTGATGGTCCAGGAATGGTGTCTCCTAGAAGAAGTACAAGATTCAGAGTTTAAGTTGGAGGTAGGCCGTCTGTTGAGTTTGATGGTAGCTTTGAGAATCGACCCGGAAGTGCAAGCGAGAGTTAAGACCTTACAGTCGACGGATCCTACCATTCAGAAAATCCTTCAAGAGGACTCAGAGAAAAGGAAGGACGACTTTCAAATTGCTGAGGATGGAATACTGAAGTTTCGAGGACGTTTGTGTATGCATGCTAATGAAGGTCTTAAGGAGGAAATCTTGTCGGAGGCACATCATAGCAGCTACAGTGTTCATCCGGGTAGCACGAAGATGTATCAGAATCTAAGACAGTACTTTTGGTGGAGTGGTATGAAGGCTAATGTAGCCAAGCATGTGGCGAAGTGTCTGACGTGTCAGCAAGTCAAAGCGTAGCATTGTAAACCTGGAGGACTGTTACAGCTGCTTGAGATTCCGGAATGGAAGTGGGAGCATATCACGATGGACTTCGTGACGGGTTTGCCAAGGAGCCAAAGAGGCAACGATTCGATTTGGGTCGTGGTGGATAGATTGACAAAGTCTGCTCACTTCATTGCCGAGCGAAAGGACTTCGCTTTGGACAGGTTAGCCGAGTTATATGTGCATCAGATTGTGCATCTTCATGGAGCGTCAGTGACGGTCACATCGGATCGTGATCCCAAATTCACTGCTACCTTTTGGAAGAGCTTGCAGACTGCTTTGGGAACGAAGCTGCAATTCAGTACGGCTTAGCACCCTCAAACTGATGGTCAATCAGAAAGGACGATTCAGACGCTCGAGGATATGTTGCGAGCATGTGTATTGGATTTCAAGGGTAATTGGGAAGATCGGCTTCACTTAGTCGAGTTCGCCTACAACAACAGTTTTCAGCAGAGTATCAAGATGACACCTTTCGAAGCGTTGTATGGTAGGGCTTGTAGAACGCTAGTTTGTTTGGACGAGGTTGGCAAGAGAAAGATTTCTGGTCCAGAATTGGTACAACAGTCATTAGAGGCTGTCAAGGTCATCAGAGAGAGGCTTAGGATAGCCTAGAGCCGTCAGAAGAGCTACACCGACAGGCAGCGTAGACCGTTAGAGTTTCAGGTTGGCGATCATGTTTTCCTGAAGGTGTCGCCTATGAGAGGGACATCTCGTTTTGGCAAGAAAGGAAAGTTGAGCCCGAGGTATGTTGGACCGTTTGAGATTCTAGAACGGATTGGGAATCTAGCTTATCGTCATGCGTTGCCACCGAGACTTGCTCAGGTACATGACATATTCTATGTATTGATGTTGAGAAAGTACGAGCCTGATCCTGCTCATGTGTTGAGTTTCGAAGAAATCGATGTGGATGAGCACGTGTCGTACGTGGAACGTCCGGTAAGGATTGAAGACCGGAAAGAACAAGTACTGAGGAATAAGACGATCCCTTTGGTGAAGGTAGTTTGGCAACACCATGGAGCGCCATGGGAAAGCGAGGAGGTTATGAAGAATCGGTATCCGTTTCTATTTGATGTTGTGTAATGTTTTAATTTCGGGGATGAAATTTTCCAAGGAGGGAAGAGTTGTGACGTCCTGAAATTTCAAGATCTGTAAATTGAATAATATTGGATCTTCGAAATTTAGGACAATCATCGGACGTAGAATTGTTTATTTTGAAAGGCTATGAGTAGCCCTCGAAGCGTAGTACGATAGAATTCGTTTAGCTTTGTCGCGCCGTAGATATTAGCGCCGTTTTCCTTCTTGCCCGAGCCTAACCCTGAACGAATTGTCTTCAGTCGTCTAAGCTAAATGCCTAACCAGTCCTGAATTACTGAATTACCGTTTTACCCTTAGATATTATTTATATAAGCCGAATGCCATAAATGCGGATTTGACTGCAGGACCCACGCATTAATTGCAAGTCAAATATTGCTTTTTTACCTTTGACCTTCGGCAAATTACCATTTTTCCCTCAACCTCATTTTCTCTCTCCTCTCTCTCTCTCTTGGACCGCCGGCCACCCCCTCCATTCCCTCACTCTCTCATTTTCATTTTTTGGGATCACCATCATCTTCATCTTCAAGCTTCCATTGCCGTCGCCTCCATCCACCTTCGTAGCATTGCCGTGACCGCCGCCGATGTTGTCGCCGCTCACCCTAACCACCCGTGAGGTCGCCGTCGAACCGCCCGAACTCAGCCGCCGTTCGGTCCGGCCCTCTGCCCGTGAACCCTGAGCTCGAGCCGCCTCTGCCGTGCCGTCCCCTCGCCTGTGAGCCGCCGCCGAGTAGCGTCGCCGCTACCCGGAGCTTCGCCGAAGTCCCGCTGAGCCATCGCCGTCCCTCCGCCAACGTCCAGCCAGCCGTCCACCTTCGGACAGCCGCTGTTCGTGGTGGTTCGCAGCCATCCGCGTGTCGTCGGAGTCCACCGTCGTCGTAGTCGCGTTCGTGAGGTCGAGACAAGTCCGTAGACCGGTTGCCGTCGATCGCTGCAGTCACCGCCGTCGTCGCCGATCGCAGTCGCTCACCGCCTATCGCCGCCAATCGTCGCCGCCAGTTGTCAAGTGAGTTAACCCATAATCCCTGATTAGGCTGTTAATTACACTTATTAGTTAATTAGATAGTTACTATAGCTGATTAGTTAGTTACCGCAGTCAAAATTAGATAGTTATCGTGGTTAGAATTAGTTAATTGTGGTTAGGTTAATTAGTTACTGTAGTTAGTAGATAGTTACCGTGGTAGAATAAATAATGACTATGGTTAGTTGGATTACCATGGTTAGGTGGAATAGTTACCATGACTAATTATTTGCCTTTGATTATTGGTTGACTTGCGTGTTGATTGCGCGTTTTCGCTGAATGATCACACATATGTCAGAATGCCATGTTTAATTGGAATTGAGTATCCATGTGACCAAGTATGTCCTTTGAGCATAAAAATGGCCGTGGGTCGAGTTTTGAGCATGATGTGATTGTGTCTGCATTGGAACAAAAAGAAGTAAGAACTGGCTTGGTTGCCTGATGTGTTGTGTGGTCACACGATGGTTATTCGTCTCCCTAACATAACTGAGGGATATGGGGCGGTACTCTTGATGGGTTTGTTGCTTGGTATGTCCGTGCCGACAAGGGTCAGATACACACAGCATATCGGTTGCACGACAGTTCGTGCCGGTGACGTACAATTCGGAACTACACGACTGATCAGATGCCGGTCGTAGCTTGTGATGGGCCGAAGTTCGTTATAGGACATTCCTGATATGTCCGCCTTAGGGGTCTTGAGGGGCTATCGGATGCCGTCGTTAGAACGGAGTATGACGACGCCAGATCCTACCGGAAGAGTACTAGCAGTGAGACTGTACTGTAGCGAGAGCGGAGTATCTCTTGTATTAATAACCGGAACACGCATGTTGCATAGTGCCTGAGTGATTGACGCGTGTTTTGGTTATGTGCCTTGATTTGTTGTGCTTTATTGCCATGAAATATCTGTTGTGTGGCTCAAGGTAAGGTGAGTTGCGTGTGGTTATTTATTGGCCGCTAGGCTGTACCTCTGTTTGGTAGATAGAGCGTGGCGTGCATCACCCGCTATTGATCTGCCATCGCATGTTTAGGCCGCTTGGATGAATCGACGTCCTAATTGGACTTAGGTGTTGACTTATTGAGATTTATATCTCATTCGTTGTAGTGAACCGTTTAATAGGTCCTTAAGTATGGTGGAGGATCTGAGTTTGATCTAGAGTCCGATACCGAGGAGTTCCCTGATGAGCCTGGTGATGGAGACTAGTGAACATGCTCTGTTGTGGAGAGTTCCTTTTTGTGGTAGCTTGTAGTAGTGGTAGTTAGCCCCTAGACCCAACCTGGTATCTTTTGTGGGTCATAGAAAACAGCCCTGAAGATGGGCTTGTACTTCGGTATGTTTTCCTTGGGCTAATCGTATATAAATAAAAAGGTTGCGTTGTTGTATTTCGCTTTGTCTCCTGCTATCTATCCATGTTTGTATTTTTTTGTCTGGGGTTTTATATTGCTTTCGCTTGCGTAATGGAAAGATATAATAAATGGGTCGATGACATGCTTGGGATGTTATTCTTTGACTTGATGTTTGGGTGGGTTGTGGCGTGCTTGAGGGTCGGGGGGTGACAGATTACGTTAATTTTCAATTAACGCCCTTTCGGTACTCATTTTTCATGAAAACCCTTTGATTTGGCAAATGGATTTAATTTTTAGGTGTTTTCTCTTATTAAATGCAATGCTAATGCAACTAACCAATATGACATGGCATGGGATGACACAATAAAACGTATGCATGAATGACGGGGCAAATATTACATGGCAAAGATGCATGGCACGACATAATGACATGGCAAATATGCAATCTAAACTATATGCTATGCAATAAGAATGACATTTTTGGTATTTTTTTTTATGAATTTTCGGAATTAAGGAAAATGGAAGTAAAAAGCCACCCTAAAGTGAGATAATATCCAATATTATTTAAGAAAATGATTTCTCAATGTCTCAATTTATATTAGATGTTATTCTTGACAAGAAAAAGTATAGAACAACATGTTTTACCTTAAGAAAATGTGACATTTGTTTTTGGGATTTTTTGAAAATTTAATTAGACTATAAAAACATGAAATTTGAACAAAAATAATTTATTTCGCCCATAATACACCTTTTAATCCAAAAATTCTGATTTAATTCAGCGTACCCTCAAATTCGGGTCAGCAAGAGAATTTGATATAGACTAACATCATCCCATACTACGTAGGACAGAACATGAAATTCTATATGAAATTATCAACCCTTTCCATGGAGATCGAGGATGTGATGTACAATTTCATGCGCGGACATGAATAATCATACTTCGAGATTTAAGTTAGATATTACCCTATTGCACATATTCCGCGTGACAAGGCACAATAGGGAGCATGCATTATGAGTGAGATTATTTACTAATGTTCAAATTCAAACGATCAAAAAAATAAGATAAGTATAAAACAAGAGATAATGCTCAAAATTCAAACAAGAAATCAAATATTTGCAAGATAATGTGCATAGTTTATCTGTAAGGTAATATTGCATTTTCCCTAACGCAATATTACCTTATCTATAGAGATTTACATGTTTCTTAAGATACGCAACAATTATCTACAAGGATATGCTCAAGATAACGATCAAAGCAACAAATATTCCAACCAATCAAAGTCAGAATTTTTATCTTATCTTGCAAGATTGTTTTCCTAATTTGAAATTTAAGCCAAAACTTGACGACCAAGCTTGAGCTCCAAGGACCAAACGGTGGGGCTCGCGCTCGGATTAGGTGGCTCGGCGGAAGCGGTCTTGTGGCTTCGACAAGGCTCAACTTGCAGCGGCAATTTGAGCACCAATTCACCTAAGAAATCAGCCAGAAACAGCAAGGATATTGTGCAAAAACAGCGGGGTAATCGGCTCAAACAGTGAGCAAAAATCTGCACCAAATCAACGAGTAAAACCGCCAAAACAGTGCTGTTTTTGACCCTGAACAGCTGTGAAATAAGCCCAGAACAGCAGTGTTTTTGTCCTTCAACAGCAGCAGAAATTTCGGACTGAACAACGGCAAGTTTGGGCACCGATTAGCAGAACCATAGTAGCGAAATGGCCTCAAAATTGACCCCAAACAGCAGCGAATTCAGGCACCAAACATCACTGCGAATCAGTCTCAAACCGTAGCAGAAACGAGACCGAACAATGGGAATTTTAAGCACCGGACAGCAATAAAACCGTCCAAAACAGTAGCGGTTTTGCACCCGAACAGCTGAGACATCGGTCTCGACACAACGACGACAAGCGGCGACGGCAACGGGCTGGACGGCGGCGGCGGCTGGACAACGTCAGGACGGTGTGCACGAGCGTAGGGACTCCCCAGCCAAGAAGGGAATCTCGGTTCCTCAAGCTTTCCCTCTCTCACCTATGCTCTCAAGTGTATTCTGAATTTTCTGATTAAGAATGACCTTCTCTGTAACCCTAGGCTTAAGGTGGTATTTATAGAGTAAGTTTAGGGTGTCTTCAAAATATCAATCGGTTCATCCTTTCCTATTCAAAACCAAAAGAATATATCCTTATATCATATTTTTATGCAATTAAAGTTTTCAGGATTATATTGTCATTATTCCCGAATTTGATAAAATGATGCAGACTTACCAACTTTGCCGAAAAATCTGGAAAAAATATGAAACAACACGTAAAACTTCCACGAAAATTCAGGTAGTTAGAAGACAGTGTCTATGACATTTTCCATGTTTTGAACTTTTTTAAAAGAGATATTTTTCATAGTCAACCAAATATGGTAAAATCAGTCAGTCGTTGGAATCAGTTTCCAGGTTTGACAGGGATGAGACTTACCAAAGAAATAAGGAAATGAAACTCAAATCTGGTTCGATTTTGGTGATCTTTATGTCTATTTAAAGATCAGGATGTCACCAACAAAGTTCATGAAGAACAATTTTCGATAAAAAGCCTTTATGATAATTTAATGTGTCACTTTGTGCCGAGAGGTCATTCTGATCAGAAGTCTGATTGTGAACCATTATCTACAACGAGCTATGATCTAGCTATGTAAATGATATCCAAAAAATCCCGAACAAATATATGATGTGAAGTAAAGTGTGATGAAAAATTTCCATGCAGGAAGGTTTTTAATTCGACGTACGCACGACGAAGCATTCTACCAATGTTTGATCCATGTTTAATTACTTCCCAAGTTTGCCTTTCCAATAAACCAAATTTCCCCTGCCGGTCCAATTAAATGTAAAATGCAATGAATGCTAAATTAAACTATCATATATTAAATGTAAATTATATGAAAATGATTTAATTATTTTTGCTAGGGACTAAGATTAGTCCCTAATTTTCACAATTAATATCATGAAAAACCTTAAACTGGTACACCTGTGATAAATTTATCCAAAACTATTTTTTTTACCACAAAAAACTCCAAACTAGTACACATGTGATAAATTTACCCCGAACTATTTTTTCGACCTCCAAAAATCCCAAACTATTATATCTGTGATAAATTTACCATAAACTAATTATTTCGACCATAAAAAACCCCAAACTGGTACACCTGTGACAAATTTACCTTTCATTAATTTTTGTTAAATTGGATTAATACAATGAAAAACTTCAAATTGATAAATCTGTGACAAATAGAGGGTAAAAACCCCAAACGTGTACATCAGGCAATTGCAACGTGTACATCGGGCAATTGCTACGTGTCATCCAACTCAGCAATTTGACGATAAAATTTAACGAAAACTAACGGAGAGTAAATTTATCATCGGTGTACCAGTTTCGGGTAAATTTGTCAAAGGTGTACCAGTTTAGAGTTTTTGGTGATCAAAAAATAGTTGGGGGTAAATTTTTCATAGGAATACTAGTTTGGGATTTTCCGTGGTATTAACCCTAACTAAAAATGGTTAGTTAAAATTTAGGTGTCAACATAAGCTCCATTGAATCAAGTTGTGCTCAAAATTGGTCTTTTCACACAAGGAAAAGGATTGAGCTGATTCAATCTACGCGTTTAGAATTGAGAGTGAAAATCGATTGATAAGGCCCGATGCTCCTCCATCAAACTCCCCAGGTTCAAAAAAGATTTGTTCTCAAATCTTGTTGTGGCTTCTCATCTTCAGGATTAGATATTGCGAAATTTGCCACAATCGAAAAGGGGCTTGATTCTGAAAAACTTCCTAGATAGCCTCTCCACTGAACTAAATAATACATCAGCTTGAGCCCTATGAAATTCTACAAGGCTGAAAACACAACTTCAAGCTTATACATTAAAGAACACAATTCAATGTGGAGAGAACTCTCTTTCGCACTTGTTTCGCTTTGAACCACAAATAAAGAAAATGTAATCTTTTCTTTAGAAATAGCTTTCTCAACCTGTATTTCTCTTAAGAAAATGTAATCATCACTCATGTTTCCCTCCCCGAGTTGAAAATTGTGGATCATGGTTGGACTCAAAGGAACAAGGATCATATGTGTCTAATCCTTGTTAAATGAGTATATGTTTTTGCAGCCATCATGCAAAGCTTTCATATCAAATTGCCAAGGCCTTCCCTACAGAAAGTGGCATGCATTGGTAGCTTCAGTTTGTCGACCAAGGTCGTTGATGTGAAGTTGGTGCAGTTTCCTCCATCAATAATCATCGAGCACACCTTCCCGTTAATGGTGCAATGAGTGTGAAAGATGTTCTCCCTTTACTTGTCCACTTCTGGAACAACCGTTGTGCATAGAGCCTTTCGAATGAACTCACCATTATCAGCTTGTTCCACGACATTCTCTTGATCTTCAAATTCGGAACCAATCTGGTTGGAATCATGCTCGGCTTCTTTCAGTTGCATGTCGATCTCTTCAATCTCTTGAAGAGTCATAACTCTTCAATTAGGACATTCAGCATGAAAATGTCCTTAACCATGGCATTTAAAACACTTCCGATTACTACCGACAGCTTGTTTGGAGAGTTCATTGACAAACTCCACTGTTTCCTCCCTTTCATTCTCCACAAAGGAAGTTGTACCTTAAGTTGGAGGTTTGGCCGAAAAGCTTTTTCCTCACTTGAGTTGCTTCTTAACTTTTATGGCCAGATTTCAAACATCTTCAAACGACCAATATGGTTGAAGTTCGATCAAATCAGCAACCTCCCTATTCAAACCACCAAGGCAACGAGCGATGGTTTGTTGCGGCAATTCTGGAATATTGCACCTCATAAGGAGTTGTTCAAACTCCATGATGTACTCTTCGACGTTTAGTCTGCGTTGCTTGGGGGAATTCATCTTGAGGAATAGGTCTTGCTTGTAGTTACTGGGCAAGAATGTTGGCACCTAAATTTTGGCTACCCATTTATGATTAACTGTATGAAAAATTAGGGACTAAGGTTAGTCCCTAGCAAAAATATTTAAATCATTTTTCATATAGTCTGCATATAGGATAGTTTAATTTTTATCATTTACACATTATATTTTTAATTTATTCGAACCAGCAGCAGAAACGAACTTGAAATGGACTCGTGGACTTGGCCAAAACCCATAGAGGAATTCGGCTAGCATATGGAGTCAAAAAGGCCGATAATGACAATAGAGGAAAATGGGTTCTGAACTTAATTAGAGCTGTAAGTAATTAATGGCTTTGAGCATAATAGAGTCCATTGTTTTGATAAAGCCTAGAAGGATTACTGAGTTAAACCCATAAGTCAAGATTAGGGAGCAAGAAAACCTAATTACCACTATATAAAGACATCGAGATTTCGCATAATGAGGAGGCTCACACATTGATACATGGCAAAGAGTGTGACGCCCCAGAATGCCATGTACTAACAAGAGCTCTTTAAGTTTCATTAATTTCAACGCAAGCAGAAGACAAAAGCAAGACACCAAACACGTATAATCAAGACGAAACGCATTTAATATAAGCATACTACTTCGATTTCATATCACCTAAAGGTGTACATTACATCACATGCCATATTCACATTACATCACATGTATATATCGACCTGGGAAGGGTCCAAAAAGTTGCCTAACTCCTCTAACGTGCCGGTGCCTCGTATCAAAAGCGAGCCCTATCTATATGTACTACCACCCTAATATATACATACTATATTCGCTCAAACCACGTCTCCCCTTAATCGTCCACATCACTCCCTCCACTGCTGTTGCTGGTATCATCCATAAAACGAAGCGGCCCAAGTAAATCGCCATCCCCATTCCAATACCATGCTACGAATCAGTACGGTGCCTACAGCATACGCCCCACATCAACCCATAATGTCACCTTGTATCGGGGAAAATCTAGAGTAGATCCTGGAAAAGTCACATCGGTCATCGAACCCTCGAAACCAATCGGTGCACCATAGCGAGCGAAGGGTGGGATATCCATGCTACTTATCTAAAAAGACCAGGGGTGAGCTAATGCCTAGCAAGAGAAATAACCAAAATTTTACACTATACAATCCGTCACCCCTCATTCATGAGGTTCACTCAAACATGGCATCAAATACATGAACAAGGCATCTCGCCGTCGTTTGCCACCGGAAGCACTGAATAGGTTGGTTTTTACCCCTTCGGGAGCAGCCAAGCTGCTCATTCAACTGGCTGAGCATGGTTCGACAGGCCGAGGTCCATCCCTCGGTCCAGCGAACCTTCAGCCAGTTTTCGGGATCCATTAACTTTCATGATGTCCTACTTGAAGTCCAATAGCATGTGTCTTTGTTGTTTTGCGTTGTTGTGTCTCGGTTTGCCATATTAATTGCCACATTTGCACTATCGGGTCGGTCCTTGGGTGGTACAGTCGGTCATTGAGAGTCATGCGTGTAGGCTACTTTGCGATACCCGTGTGATGTGCACGTTTGATCATTTTACAATCTGTTGAGTGTTTTAGAAACCTTGTCTACAGTACTTTCATTTGGATCGAAAGGTTTTTCCTGTATGTCCCACATGTGAGAGATTTCGAGGCTTGAATGTGAGTATTCAACTTGTATGCTCAGCCTGGGTTCAAACCCAATTTTTCCAAAACAAGTCAAACCCGCCACTTCGGAGAAGATTTTCATCATGATTCCGTGCCATATACTTGCTATTATTTAGTTTAAATTATTCCCTGCAAGTAGTAGTTCATATCTATGCACGAGATTGATATTTTTTATGCTCAACATCTGTGACGTCCTGAAATTTCAAGACCTGTAAATTGAATAATATTGGATTTTCGAAATCTAATGACAATTATCGGATGCAGAATTGTTTGTTCTGAAAGGCTACGTATAGCCCCTGAAGCGAAGTTAAATAGAATTCGTTTAGCTTTGCCGCGCCGTAGAATTTAGTATCGTACTCCTTCGCGCCAAAGCCTAACCCTGAACAAAATATCTTTGGTAGCCTGAACCAAATGACCAACCAGTCCTAAATTGTCGATTGACCGAAATGCCCTCAAATAATATTCATATGAGCTGAACGATATAAATGGGGATTTGACCGCGGGACCCACACCATCACCTCTTTGACCTTAGCTATTTATCATTTTTCCCTCACTCTCTCTCTCTCTCTCTTCACCTCGGCCAGCCACTACCCCCTCCCTCCCTCACTCTCTCATTTTCTTCCATCTTTGAGAGCTCGCCATCATCTTCACCCTCATCCTCCCCTTGCCGTCACCTCCGTCCACTCCATCGCCGTCGCTCCGCCCTCCCCATTGTCGTTTGTGCGCCGCCTAGCGCCAAGCCCGCCAAACCCCACGACTTCGCCGTGCGCCGCCGTAACCTCACCGAGCCCCACGAGTCGACTCTCTGCCTCTATCCAGCCACCACACGTCGCCTCACCGTCGCCCTCTGCCTGTCTGTTGAGCTCACCGTCGTCGTCGCGCCGCATTTCCAGCAGTTGTCTAGTCGCCGTTCACCGCCGTCCGTGTGTCATCAGCGTTCGCCAACATCGTAGCAGCATTCGTGGCGTTGAATTGAGTTAGTTGAGCCGTTCGTCGCCGATTGTCGCCGCCAGCTATCGAGTGAGTTAGTACCTTTTCCCTGATTATGCCGTTAATTACACTTAGTAGTTAATTAAATAGTTACCGTAGCAGATAAGTTAGTTACCGTAGTTAAATTAGATAGTTACCGTGGAGTTAGTTAATTGTGGTTAGGTTAATTAGTTACTGTAGTTAGTAGATAGTTACCATGGTAGAGTAAATAATGACTGTGGTTAGTTGGAATAGTTACCATGGCTAATTATCTGCCTTTGATTGTTGGTTGACTTAAGTGTTGATTGCGCGTTTTCGTTGAATGATCACACATATGTCAGAATGCCATGTTTAATTGAAATTGAGTATTCGTGTGACCAATTATGTCCTTTGAGCATAAAAATGACCGTGGGTCGAGTTTTGAGCATGATGTGATTGTGTCTGCACTGGACTAAAAAGAAGTAAGAACTGGCTTGGTTGCCTGATGTGTTGTGTGGTCACATGATGGTTATTCGTCTCCCTAACATAACTAGGGGATATGAGGTGGTACTCTTGATGGGTTCGTCGCCTGGTATGTCCGTACCGGCAAGGGTCGGATACACACGGCATATCTGTTGCACGACAGTTCGTGCCAGCGATGTACAGTCCAGAACTACACGACTGATCGGATGCCGGTCGCAACTTGTGATGGGCCGAAATTCCTTACAGGAAATTCCTAGTGTGTCCGCCTTAGGGGTCTTGAGGGGCTATCGGATGCCGTCGTTGGAACGGAGTAGGACGACGCCTGGTCCTGTTGGAGAGTACCAGCAGTGAGGCTGTACTGTAGCGAGAGTGGAGTATCTCTTGCATTAATAATCGGAACGTGCATGTTACATAGTGCCTGAGTGCCCAAGTGATTGACGTGTATTCTGGTTATGTGCCTTGATCTTGTTGTGATTTATTGCCATAAGATATCTATTGTGTGGCTCAAGGCAAGATGAGTTGTGTGTGGTTGTTTATTGACAGTTGGGCCGTGCCTTTGTTTGGTAGCTAGAGCGTGGTGTGCACCATCTGCTATTGACCTGCTATCACATGTTTAGGCCGCCTGGGTGAATCGACGTCCTAATCGGACTTAGGCGTTGACTCATTGAGATGTATATCTCATTCGTCGAAGTGAACCGTTTTTACAGATCCTTGAGTATGGTGATGAGGCACATAAGGTTTGGGGTACCCATTGACCAGTCCGCCCATATCATTCGTCGTCCGGGTCTAGGCGGAGATTGATTATGGGAACAGCACGTGACGACGATCTGGGTCGATGAAGGGTTGGCGCACTATGTGGCCCACCTCTTCAAGGCATGGTTCATGCGTCACGGCGATAATCTCTACGGGCCGATCCGAGGGTTTGAGGGACCCCCGTGTTCAACCTCGATCGTCCGAGCCTAGGATCCGTTGGACCTTGATACGCCGGACGATGAGGTGGAGGATCCCGAGTCTGATTTGGAGCCCGATCCTGAGGAGTTTCTTGACGAGCCTAGTGATGGATACCAGTGATTGTGAGCTGCTGTGGAGAGTTCCTTTTTGTGGTAGCTTGTAGTTGTTATAGTTATCCATAGACCTGACCTGGTATCTTTTTGTGGGTCATAGGAAATAGCCTTAAAGATGGGCTTATAGATCGGTATGTTTCCCTTGGGCTAACCGTATATAAATAAAAAGGTTATGCTGTTGTATTTCGCTTTGTCTCCTGCTGTCTATCCTTGTTTGTATTTTTGTCTGGGGTTTTATATTGCTTCCGCTTGCGTAATTGAAAAATAAAAAAAATGGGTCGATGACATGCCTGGGTTATCATCCTTTGACTTGACGTTTGGAACGGTTGTCGCGTGCTTGAGGGTCGAGACGTGACATCCCCATATCAGAGCGGGTTAGTGGAGTGATAAGGCGCGATAGTGACGGAATTACTTGGTAGGCACGTACGCAATAAAATTTACAAGTGCATGTGTTTGTGGTTGTTAGGGGATATGTGGTAGCTTCTGCTATGTGTTAGTTAAGAAGATTGTTGATCACTACTTAGAATTGATGATTTTGTGACTACTTGAGGTTTATAAAGTGATCTTAGGCTGATGATCTTTGAAGTTGATGGTCGCTTGATGGTTTAGAATGTTAAGCCTAAGATAAGGCTTGATGTGAAGGGAGAAGTGCGTGAGGAGTAGTGAGGATGATCATGCATTGCACGAGTTTCTAGCATTAAAATTACTAAGTCTTGAGACGTGCATGCATAAGCATATCATGTTTTGTTGGACTTGATAAACTGTAAGCTTGATATGGGACGAGATTAACGGGATACCTATAAATTGTAGTGAAGCACGATATGGGACGTGTGGAATGAGACTCTCTTCTTAGATATATGACTTGGGACAACTGTAACGACCAAGTCTGATGAGAGCGAGGAGTGATCGCCGGAGCAGAGAGGCTCGGACAAGGTGCAGCTCTTGGCAGGCTTCTAGGATGGCGATGGGGGCAGGAATGAGCTAAACCATACATTGAAAGGGATGAGTCTATGTATCATGCTAAGTCCGATCTGTTTATGAAATCCAAATTTTTTTTTGAGTTTTCTGGTTTTCCTATTCGAACTAAACTATTTGCGACATCCGTAATGTTATCCTGAGTTTGAACGGAATGAGTTTTGTGGTGACATACATAACATTACATTTAGGATGATGAATAGTGACGAGCAGATGAGATGCCACGGATATGAGAAATGCCTGAATGCCTTGTGGATGTTGGTGAAAGTCGAGCATTTGTGTTGTGCCTCCGTTGTGATCGGAAATGGCCCCTGTTGTGTGATCAGGGTAGCCTTGGTATGTGATGAGACCCACACGAGCTTGCTGGCCAGCGACCCGATAATGTCGTGGTGGGATGTGAATGTGTGTAAAGATCGTAGCCAACAGAATCCTAGGCATGGCATGTGGTTTTGACATCAAGAATTGGCAGAATGAGATACGTATGTCATGAGTGATAAGGGACGATCTGCCTGGTGTAACTGTGAGTGAACGACATGCCGACATGGCTAGATAGATCTGTGAGTATTTGGGTCGATGAGGACCCCTTTGAACGGTTAAGATTACGAGATGTGGCAATTAAAGATGATAAGTGATTAGAGTGCGCAGCGAAAGCGTAGTAAGGCCACATAATTACATTTGATGAGGAGGAAGTAAGGGCCAAGTTTCAGGGATGAAACTTCTTAAGGAGGGGAGAGTTGTGACATCCCAAAATTCAATCATTTGTAAGATAAATTATATTGGATTTTTGAGGTTTGAGGGACAATAGTTGGACGTTGAATTATTATTTTTAAGAGGGTAATCGAGTGGAATTAAGCTTGCCGGGATATTCGAGCCGTCGAATAGAAGCATTGAGACCATTTGCGCCCGCGCCTAGTCTTGGCCGAACCTTAGAAGTGAATTTACCATTTTTCCCCTAAAGGTAAATTTATGGTTTTGCCATTTGCCTTGAAATTACCAAAATGCCCTTCTTGCTTGAGAAATTACCAAACTACCCTCCTTGCATTTATGACCTAGAGACAAAAGAACATCATTGATGAAGGCTTTGAAGGCAAGCATTTATGAGGGATTCTTGGCTTGCTCAAGAAGTTTTCAAGACATAGATATTTCTCATTCTTGGACTTGATTCTCTCTCTCTTCCCCTCACTCTCTCTCCATTTTCGGCAGTTCAAAACTTTCCCCAAACCCGATTGCCCATTTTCTCGATTTTCTGCGCTCGCCCGGGAAGAAATCGCCCATTTGAGCTCGTCTGAAGGGCGAATTAAGCTTCGTTTTCTCCTATGTGACCGTAAGATCAAGGGAAACTTAGATCTGAGGGCTGATCATCGAAAAAACCGTTGCATTTTCATGGGTGTGGGCTGGACAGAAGCTGGTCAGTGGAGACCCGGTTCGTCTGGCGTGATTTGGACTTCATTTTTCTTCGTACACGATCCCAAACAAGTAGATCTCTATCCTTATTACTAAGCTTTCTATGATTATGGATGTGATTTTTGGACTCTGGTTGATCATGTTTTATGATGATTTGCTTGGTATGATTTCGAGATCTTCTGCCTGTATGATTTGTGATTATTTGTGTGGAACAATCCTCAATTTTGTGATGTTATGGTTGGTTTAGTCGTTTGGATTGAAATTCACTTGTTGAGAGGTTGAGCTCACCCCTTGCGGGATAATAATTTTCAGATAAGCAAGCTAGTAAAGAGAAAGCTAGTATGACACTTTGGTTTAGTAGTTCGAGAGATCTGGCTATCGATAAAGGTCGTGGATGAAGATCCTAGTAATCGGAGTAGATTATCTTCCCTGTAAATCCTCCTAGATTAATACTTTAAACTTTTGTAAATGACTATTCCATGAGTTGTAAATATATGAAATAAAGTAATCTGATTGTTGTGCTCATGACTTACAAACTGTATTATTTGATTAGTGGAACCCTATATGGCCATGACCCTCATTAGATGTGTCTACCAGATGACTGTTTTATGCACTTGTATGTCGCATGGCCGTCTGTTCTGTTTATATAAGCTTCCGCATGCGCCATCAGCATAATAAGAAAAGATTAAAGCAGAGAACGTGGTCGAGAAAGCCTTCCCGATGTGTGGCGAAAACTGGGTCGTCACAACATCCAAGATAGATGGCCATAAAGATCCTCCCAGAGGCTGGTTTAGCCACTTTTCTGCTGGTTCGGTGTTTGATGGAATGCCCTAAAGAAGGAGGCTTTTTGTGTGCGATCCGACGGCGTTTTGGTCGAAGCGGGTCGGGTCTGGTTCGGGCCAAACGGCGCCGTTTGGCAATTTTTTTAAATAAAAAATTCAAATTTTATTTAGAAAAATTAAAAAAATGCTTAAAAATCATAAAAATGAGAAAAAATGAGATTTTTTTTTGAAAAATCAAGAAAAATTTTTTTATTTCATTTTTAGCCTAATTAGTATTTTAGGCTCTTATTTCACGATGGAGGATACCGATGTCCATTCCGGTCCTATTTGTTATACACCTGATCATGTCTTGGGTTCGATTATCTGGGTTTGAAACCTTTTTTGATTGGTTTGTGTATTTACTTTCCAATTATTAGGTAGCCATTTAAATATCTAAGTTTTTAATTATGGCTCTATATTTAGATAAAATTGCATGTTAATTGCTTTCTTAGAGATAGGATAAGGATTAAAATTGCACAAAAATGACAAAAAAAATATTATGAATGATCATCTAGCACTAGTTAGATACCTGTTAGGCTTTCAATGATAAGCAGAATGTGTGGTCACCTTATGGAACATTAACTGGTTAGGTATCGAAAGGGTGCTAATTAACTAATTAGCGTAAACAAGTCCCCGAACCTAGATGCTCCGGTTGCGTAGGAATCGAGATAATACTCCCGTATCTCAATTGGTTTCTAGTCGACCCCAAGAGGCTAGTGGCGACTCTTAGTAATGATTTAGGCTGTTAAATTGTGAAAACGAAATCTAAAGTCACACGAGGTAGGATTTGGGAGAGCCCACGCTTAGCCTGATAGGCAATACCTCTAAACTCGCTTGACCCTCGCGGGAGGGAAAAAACAGGTCCAACAACCTGTAATAAGTTTTTGTGTTTTTCTTGGTATATGCCTTCGCGTGATCCTGCGGTATTTCATGTCATCTGATGACGAGTGTGTAATCTGAAACCACTAGTTTGATCTTCTATTTCTGGCGAAATTTATGATTGAGACTTTTAATTTGTTAATGTTTCATATTTAATGACTAAATACGAGTTGTGTGACATCCTGAAATTCCAAGACTTGTAAATTAAATGATATTGGATTTTTGGGATTTAAGAGACAACTATCGAACGTGAATTCGTTTGATTTGAAAAGATCAGTGTAGCCCCTAAAGCGTAAAGCAGTAGGATTTCATCGGTTTAGTCGCGCTGTAGATTTTAGCATCAAATACCTTCGCGCCTAAATTTAATCCTAACCGAAATACCTTCAGTCGTCTGAGCCAAATGACCAACCAAACCTAAATTAGCCAAATTACCAAAATGCCATTGGATATTATGCACTATAAGACGAAAGTCATTAATGTTGACTTTGACTTGTGGACCGCCTAGTTAACTCACCCATCTACCCATCCCCATCATCTCTCTCTTCTCTCTCTCTTCTTTCTCTCTCGCTCTTCTTCCTCTTCCCCCTTCAACGCCTGACCACTCGCCCTCTCGGTCTACCCCTCCCTTTGCACGCGCGCCAGCCAGCCTTCGCCATCCACTTCATGCCGTTACCGCCGCAAGGTCTGCCGTTGCAGCCACGCCGCTCGTCGCCGCTCGCTGCTGCCGCAGCCCACCGGCCGCGACCCCACCAAGCCCCGCTGCTCGCCGCGCCCAGCAGCCCCGCGAGCCAACCCCTCCTCCTCCGTCTTCGTCACCGCCCAGCCCCTACCCCCGTTCCCTTTGAACTGAGCCGCCACTGCCGCCCGAGGCCCCGCCGAGCTCACCAGCGTCGCCTTCGAGCGCGTGCCACGCCATCCAGCTGCCGTTCATCTCGAACTGCCGCTGTCCTTCGCCATTCGTCGCTGTCCAAGAATTGTCATCGCTTGCCGTCGTCGTAGCAGCGTTCGTGACCTCGAGCTAAGTCCGGAGCCACGTCGCCACTGTCATCCATCGCCGCCGCCACCGTCGTTGTGAGTTAACCCATAATCTTTGATTAGATCGTTAATTACACTTAGTGTTAGATTAGGATAATTACCGTAGTTATTTATATAGTTATTGTGGTTAATTAGAAGTTACTGTGGTTAGTTAGATTTACTGTGGTTAGTTGGATTTACCGTAGTTAGATTAGACCAGTTAATTAACTATTGTAGAGATACATAGTCAGGATCGAGATAATTGCTTGTTAGTAATTAACTGCCTTTGACTGTTGATCTGTTAATTGTTGATTGACTAGAGTGTTTGGTTGCCTGGATCTGCTGGGTTATCACTTAGGGTAGAATATCCAGTTTAATTGGAAATGAATATTCGTGTGAGCAATTATGTCCTTTGAGCATGAAAATGGCTGTTAGCCGAGTTTTGAGCATACTTGTGGATGTGACTGCATTAGGCTAATGCGAAGTAAGAATTGGCTTGGTTGCCTAGTGTGTTTGTCTAGTCACACGATAATTTAACGTCACCTTAACGTAACTGGGGACGTGGCGGTACCCTTGTTGGCTTGGGTTCGTCGCTTGATATGTCCGTGTCGGAGGGAGTTCGGATGCACACGGCTTATTGGATGCATGACAGTTCGCGCCGACGAGGACAGAAGCACACGACTGATCGGATGCCGGTTGCAGCTTGTGATGGACCGAAATTCCCAACAGGAAATCCTGGTATGTCCGACTTAGGGGTCTTGAGGAGCTATTAGTTGCTGTCGCCGAAACGGAGTGGGACGACGCCTGGTCCTGCCGAAAGAGTACTAGCAATCGGGCTCTACTGTGGCGAGAGTAGAGTATCTCTTGCATTAATAACTGGAACACGCGTGTCGCATTATGCCTGAGTCGCTACTGAGTGTTCTAGTTGTATGCTTTGGCCTGTTTATATGTTACTGCCATGTGATACCTACTGTGTGGGCCAAGGCGGGGTAAGTTTGCATGTGGTTGCCTATTGACCATTGGGCCATGCCTGTCTGTTTAGATAGCTAGAGCATGGCGTACATCGCACGCTATTGATCTGTCATCGTTCTTACGTTGCTTGCTTAGGCCGCCTGGGTGAATCCACGTCCTAATCGGACTTAGGCGTTAACTCATTGAGATTTATATCTCATTTGTTGTCGTTAACCATTTTCTGGTCCATAAGTATAGTGGAACGTCCCGTGAGGTTTAGGGTGCCTAACGACCAGTCCTTTTATATCAACTACCGATCGTTTCCAAGTTCTGATCAGGTATGGGAGCAGCACGTGACAACTGTCTGGATCGATGAAGGGATAGCACACTTAGTGGGCCATCTCTTCAATGCCTGATTCATGCGTCACGATGATGCTCTCTATGAGCCGATCCGGGGGTTTGAGGGACTCTCGTTTACGTCTCCGGTCGTCCGAGCGTGAGACCCACTAGATTTTGATACACCGGACGGGGAGATAGTGGACCCTGATCCTGACCTTGACGAGGAGGATCCAGAGACTCCGCCGGAGTACTACGGCTGGCTTAGTGGTGACGGCCAATGAGCATGCGTAGTAGTGGAGGTTATTTTGATAGTAGTTTTTGGTTGTGGTAGTTAGCCCCTTAGCCCTGACCTGGTATCTTTTTTATGGTCATAGGAAACGGCCCTGAAGTGTGGGCTTGTAGATCTGATCGTTTCCCCCTGGGCTAACTGAATATAAATAAAAGGGTTTTGTGCTGTTGTGGTTTGTTACTTCTCATGCTAATATCCCTACTTTCTTTATTTTTAGGGTTGTTTACGTGCCGCTTGCACTTAATTGCAAGATAAAAAGTAATGGATCGATGACATACATGGGATGTCATCCCTTTGACCTGACGTTCGGTAAGGTTGTCACGTGCCTGAGGGTCGGGGCATGATATCCCCATTTTGGTATTAGAGCAAGGTCAGCCTAAACCATTTGGTCATGGCCTGGAGTGAAAAGGTGCGCTGGATTTTGGGATAGTTAGTAAGATTAAAACATTATGCTTGTGTTTGCTGTTCGATTTTTTTTAGATTGTTGCCCAGAGTTCTCATTATGTGTTGCCTTTGGGCAAGCATGAGTCCTTAACGTCCTGCGGAATGGGCGACCGTAATTCGAGAGTCAGGCCTAGAGGAAGGGCAGCTCAGGTAGGCCCCAGAATGGGTGAAACTCGTTACCCGGGAGTGCCCGGAGAGAGAGCAGCTCAGGAAGATCCCAAGATGAACGGGATACTTCAGGCGTTGGTAGACCATAGGGAACATCGTAGGGCAATAAATGAGGAATCTAGCTGCTGATGCTGCCGCCTCGCAAGTAGAACCATTGGCTGGAAACGAAGTTGGAAAACCGTAGACGCACAAGCTGGTGGAGCAATTTCTGAAGTTCAAACCGTCGAAATTTCGGGAGCAAGTGTCGCAGAGGCTGTAACCTCATGGATTGAAGAGCTGGAAAAGGTTTTCGCCATGCTAAGGTATTCTGAGGAAGAGAAAGTGACGCTAGCTGTGTACCAACTGCTGGGTAATGCTAGCTCGTGGTGGAAGGCCACGGAGGGAAAGGCTTTTCCCGAAGGTTTAGTCTCAGTATGGGATGCCTTCGTGGAGGCTTTTAATGGGAAGCACTTCTCGAAATGCGCGCGAGAACAAAAGATGGCTGAGTTCTTGCGCCTTAGCCAGAATTAGTTGTCCGTAGATCAGTACGAGGTAAAGTTTGCCAAGTTGTCCAAGTACGTACCGAGGATGGTGGAAGACCTTGTGGATAGGGCGAGGAGGTTTCGAGATGGATTGAAGCCAGAGATCAAGGGTTTGCTGGTTCCGCCGAACTTGAAGGATTACAATGATCTATATGAGAGAGCCCAGCTGGTAGAAAGGGACATGTCTGAGAGAGCAGAGGCATGGATCAGCTCTGTGTCCCAGAAGGTCAGGTGCTTGTTTTGGTTGCAGCCATCATGGCCACCAGGTTAGAGACTGCCCACATAGACAGTTGGGAAGTTAGATGCCGATGCAGCAGGGAGGTCAGATGCGAAGGTACATTCCGCAGAACTACCAAAACCGACCGCTAGTGTAGGGAAGGGTGTATACTGTCACCCGTGAAGAGGCGAGGGATTCGCCGACCGTTTCAAGTACGGTCTTTTTGCATAACCAAGTAGCTTATGCCCTATTTGATTCTAGAGCTTCCCATTCTTTTGTTGCTGAGCAATTTGTTAAGCTAGCTGGTTTGGGTACGAAACCGTTGGGAACAGTCTATAAGATTTCTACACCGCTTAAGGATAGTGTAATATAAGCAAGTAGGTTGCCTTGGCTGTCAGCTGGTTGTAAATAGTCATGAGGGAAGGATAGATTTGATTGTGTTGGCCATGTTTGATTTCGATGTCATTGGTGGTATGGATTGGCTCACTGAGCAAAGGGATTTGATGGATTGCCATCGTAAGGCCATTCTGCTTAACCCACTGAATGGGGTTAGTTTTGAGTTTGTTGGGAACCGAGGGGGAGCCTCAATCCCCTTGGTTTCGTCGTTGGAAGCAACTCTGTTTTTGGATTGTGGTTGCTAAGGTTATTTGGCGTCTGTTGTTGATGTGTTGGCTGAGGAGTTGAGGATAGAGGATATCGCAGTAGTAGGCGAGTTTCTTGATGTCTTTCCGAAGGAGTTGCCTAGATTTCCACCTGAAAGGGAAATAGAGTTCGTAGTCGAGCTAGCCTCTAGTACGGAACCGATCTCAAAGGCACCGTATAGGATGGCGTTGTCAAAGCTTAAGGAACTGAAAGTACAGATGCAGGAGTTGCTGGACAAAGGATTCATTCGTCCTAATGCGTCTCCATGGGAAGCGCATGTGTTGTTCGTGAGGAAGAAGGATGGATCATTGCGTCTGTGCATCGATTACCATCCTCTCAACCAAGTGACAGTCAAGAACAAGTATCTGTTGCCAAGGATCGACGATTTGTTTGACAAACTTCAAGGAGCTTCGGTATTTTCCAAGATCGACCTACGGGACGGGATATCATCAGTTGAGAATAAAGAAGGAGGATGTACTGAAGACAGCATTTAGGACACGCTATGGTCACTTTGAGTTCACTGTGATGTCGTTTGGTCTGACAAATGCCCCAGCTGCTTTTATGGATTTGATGAACATGGTGTTTAAGGAGTATTTGGACAGATTTATCATAATGTTTATTGACGATATCTTGGTTTACTCAAAGAGCTTGGATGACCATGAGCAGCATCTGAGAACAGTTTTGAGGACCCTTTGAGAACATCAGTTGTTCGCCAAGTTTAGTAAGTGCGAATTCTGGCTGACTCGCATAGCTTTCCTTGGTCACGTGATTTCTGGAGAAGGGACATCCGTGGACCCGGCCAAGATTGAAGCGGTCATGGATTGGCCGAGGTCGATGTCAGTCACAGAAGTTTGAAGTTTCTTGGGATTGGCAGGGTATTACTGACGTTTTGTGGAGAAGTTCTCTGCGATAACTATTCCGCTGACGCGTCTGTTAAAGAAGGACGGGAGATTTGAGTGGACAGATAAGTGCGAGTGTAGTTTCCAAGAGCTTAAGCACAAGCTAACTACGGCTCCTATCTTGACGATACCGTCTGGTCCTGAAGGTTATGAGATTTATAGCGATGCGTCATTCAAAGGATTAGGCTGTGTTCTTATGTAACATGGGAGAGTGGTTGTGTACGCGTCTCGTCAATTGAGGCCACATGAGTTAAACTACCCGACGCATGATTTGAAGTTAGCAACGATCGTTTTCGCTCTTAAGATTTGGAGGTATTACCTGGTCAGAAAAAAGTTCCAAGTCTACACCAACCATCAGAGTCCTAGGTATCTATTTTCTCAGAAAGAGTTGAACATGAGACAATGCCGTTGGATGGAGCTTCTCAAGGATTATGATTGTGATATTTTGTACCATCTAGGTAAAGCTAACAAGGTCGTTGATGCACTGAGTCGAAAGTCAGCAATTGCCTAGTTGATGGTCCAGGAGTGGCGTCTCTTGGAAGAAGTGCGAGATTCAGAGTTTAAGTTGGAGGTAGGCCGTCTATCGAGTTTGATGGTTGCTTTAAGGATTGAGCCGGAGGTGCAGGCAAGGGTTAAGACCTTGTAGTCATCGGATCCTACCATTCAGAAAATCCTTCAAGAGGGCCTAGAGAAGAAAACAGACGACTTTCAAGTAGCCGAAGATGGAATACTGAAATTTCGAGGATGTTTGTGTGTGCCTGCTGATGAAGGTCTTAGGGAGAAAATCTTGTCGGAGGCACATCGTAGCAATTACAGTGTTCATCCGGGGTAGCACGAAGATGTATCAGAATCTGATACAGTACTTTTGGTGGAGTGGCATGAAGGCTGACATAGCCAAGCACGTGGCGAAGTGTCTAACGTGCCAGCAAGTCAAGGCACAGCACTGTAAACCTGGAGGACTGCTGCAACCGCTTGAGATTCCGAAATGGAAGTGGGAGCATATCACGATGGATTTCGTGACAGGTTTACCAAGGAGCCAGAGAGGCAATGATTCGATTTGGGTTGTGATGGATAGATTGACGGAGTCTACGCACTTCATCGCTGTACGAAAGGACTTCGCTTTGGAAAGGTTGGCTGATTTGTATGTACGTCAGATAGTGCGTCTTCATGGAGTGCCAGTGACAGTCACGTCGGATCGCGATCCCAAGTTCACCGCCACCTTTTGGAAGAGCTTGCAGACTGCATTGGGAATGAAGCTGCAGTTCAGTACGGCTTATCACCCTCAGATGGATGGCCAGTCTGAAATGACGATTCAGACGCTCGAGGATATGTTGCGAGCCTGTGTATTGGATTTTAGAGATAGTTGGGAGGAATAGCTCCATTTGGTCGAGTTTGCCTACAACAATAGTTATCAAAAGAGTATCAAGATGGCACCTTTCGAAGCGTTGTATTGTAGGACGTGCATGACGCTAGTTTGTTGGGATGATGTTGGTGAAAGGAAGAACACTGGTCCAGAGTTGGTGCAACAGTCGTTGGAGGCTGTCAAGGTCATTAGAGAGAGATTGAGGAAAGCCTAGAGCCGTCAGAAGAGTTACGCCGATAAGCGGCGTAGACCGTTGGAGTTTCAAGTGGGCGATCATGTCTTTCTGAAGGTGTCGCCTATGAAAGGGACATCTCGTTTTGGCAAGAAGGGAAAGTTGAGTCCAAGGTATGTGGGACCGTTTGAGATTTTGGAGCTAATTAGAAATCTAGCTTATCGTCTTGCGTTGCCACCGAGACTCGCTCAGGTACATGGCATATTCCATGTACCGATGTTGAGGAAGTATGAGCTTGATCCAACTCATGTATTGAGTTTTGAAGAAATTGAAGTGGACGAGCGTGTATCGTACGTGGAACGACCAATGAGGATCAACGACAGGAAAGAGCAAGTGCTACGGAATAAGACAACTCCTTTGGTTAAGGTGGTTTGGCAACACCACGGGACAGAGGGAGCAATGTGGGAAAGGAGGAGGCTATGAAGAATCGGTACCCTTTTCTTTTTGAGATTGTGTAATGTTTTAATTTCGGGGACGAAATTCCCTAAGGAGGGAAGAGTTGTGACGTCCTAAAATTCCAAGACTTGTAAATTAAATGATATTGGATTTTTTAGATTTAAGGGACAATTATCAAACGTGAATTCGTTTGATTTGAAAAGATCATGGTAGCTCCTAAAGCGTAAATTAGTAAGATTTCATCGGTTTAGTCGCGCCAAAGATTTTAGCGTCGAATACCTTCGCGCATGAGTTTAATCTTGACCGAAATACCTTCAGTTGTCTGAGCCAAATGACAACCAGACCTGAATTAGAAAAATTACCAAAATGCCCTTGGATATTATGGACGACATGATGAAAGTCATTAATGTTGACTTTGACTTGTGGGCCCCCTAGTCAACTCACCCATCGACCCATCCCCATCATCTCTCTCTTCTTTCTCTCTCTCTCTCTCTTCTTTCTCTTCCCCCTTCACCGCCCAACCACCCTCCCTCTCGGTCTCCCCCTCTCTTTGTGCGCGCGCTGGCCAGCCTCCGCCGTCCACCTCATGCCGTCGCCGTCACCGGGTCTGCCGCTGCAGCCGCACCGCTCGTCGTCGCCCGCTGCTACCGCCGCCCACTGACCATGACCCCGCCAAGCCCCGCCGCTCGCCGCGCCTAGCAGCCCCGCGAGCAGACCCCTCCTCCTCCGTCTTCGTCGCCTCCCAGCCCCTGCCGCCGTTTTCGTCGAGCTGAGCCGCCGCTGTCCGAGGCCCCGCCGAGCTCGTGCCGCGGCGTCCAGCCGCCGTTTGTCTCGAACCGTCGCTATCCTTCGCCGTTCGTCGCTGTCCAAGAGCCGTAGTCGTAGCCGCGTTCGTGACCTCAAGCCGAGTCCGGAGCCGCGTCGCCTTTGTCGCCCGCCGTCGTTGTGAGTTAACCCTTAATATTTGATTAGGCCGTTAATTACATTTAATGTTAGATTAGGATAGTTACCGTAGTTATTTATATAGTTACTGTGGTTAATTAGAAGTTACTGTGGTTAGTTGAATTTACCGTAGTTAGATTAGACCGGTTAATTAACTATTGTAGAGATACATAGTCATGATCGAGATAATTGCCTGTTAGTAATTAACTGCCTTTGACTATTGATCGGCTAATTGTTGATTAACTGGAGTGTTTGGTTGCCTGGATCTGCTGGGTTATCACTTAAAGAAGAATATCATGTTTAATTGGAAATGAATATTCGTGTGAGCAATTGTGTCCTTTGAGCATGAAAATGGATGTTAGCCGAGTTTTAAGCATATTTGTGAATGTGACTGCATTAGGTTAATGCGAAGCAAGAATTGGCTTGGTTGCCTGGTATGTTTGTATGGTCACACGATGATTTAGCGTCACCTTAACGTAACTGGGGACGTGGCGGTACCCTTGTTGGCTTGGGTCCGTCGCCTGATATGTCCATGCCGGCGAAAGTTCGAATACACACGACTTATTGGATGCACGACAGTTTGTGCCGGCGAGGCTGAAAGCACACGACTGATCGGATGCCGGTCGCAGTTTGTGATGGACCGAAGTTTCCTACAGGAAAGCCTGGTATGTCCGCCATAGAGGTCTTGAGGGGTTATCAGTTGCCATCGTCGGAACGAAGTGGGACGACACCCGGTCCTGCTGGAAGAATACTAGAGGTCGGGTTGTACTGTGGCGAGGGTGGAGTATTTCTTGCGTTAATAACTGGAACACACGTGTCGCATTATGCCTAAGTCGCTGCTGAGTGTTCTAGTTGTATGCTTTGGCCTGTTTATATGTTACTGTCATGTGATACCTGCTGTGTAGGCCAAGGCGGGGTAAGTTTGCATGTGGTTGCCTATTGGCCATTGGGCCATGCCTATCTGTTTGGATAGCTAGAGCGTGGCGTACATCGTACGGTATTGATATGCCGTCATTCTTATGTTGCTTGCTTAGGCCGCCTAGATAAATCGACGTCCTAATTGGACTTAGGCGTTGACTCATTGAGATTTATATCTCATTTGTTGTCGTTAACCGTTTTCAGGTCCATAAGTATGGTGGAACATCACGTGAGATTTGGGGTGCCTAACGACCCGTCCTTTTATATTAGCTATAGACCGGTTCCAGGTTCGGATCAGGTATGGGAGCAGCACGTGGCGACTGTCTGGGTCGATGAAGGGATAGCACACTTAGTGGGCCATCTCTTCAAGGCCTGATTCATACGTCATGGTGATGCTCTCTATGGGCCGATTCGGGGGTTTGAGGGACCCCCGTTTACGTCCTCGGTCGTCCGAGCGTGGGACTCGCTGAATTTTGATACACCGGACGGGGAGATAGTGGACCATGATCCTAACCCTGACGAGGAGGATCTAGAGACTCCGCAGGAGTACTACGGCAGGCCTGGTGGTGACAGCTAGTGAGCATGCGTAGCAGTGGAGGTTCTTTTGGTAGTAGCTTTTGGTTGTGGTAGTTAGCCCCTTAGCCCTGACCCGATATCTTTTTTATGGCCATAGGAAACGGCCCTGAAGTGTGGACTTGTAGATCTGATCGCTTCTTCCTGGGCTAATTGAATATAAATAAAAGGGTTTTGTTCTATTGTGGTTTATTGCTTCTCTTGCTGATATCCCTGCTTTCTTTATTGTCTAGGTTGTTTACGTTCCTCATGCGCTTAATTGCAAAATAAAAGTAATGGATCGATGACATACCTGGGATGTCATCCCTTTGACTTGACGTTCGGTAGGGTTGTCGCGTGCCCGAGGGTCGGGGCGTGACAAGTTGTAGTTAGTGAATTGTAGCAGCAAATTGTGGTCATTAAATATAATGATTCACTACAATCATTCATTTAAGAATACATGTAAAACTTGGAAAGAACCTAAAACCCACCCTGGAACTTGTGACAGGGTAGATTCCAAGTTTCAAGGTATGTAGTAGGGGTGAGCAAAAAAATTGGGATCTACCCAAACCGGATTGGACAGTACCCAACCGGCTGATTTTGGATGGAATTCGACGAGTACTAGTCTGATTCCCGATTTCAATTTTATGGAACCGGCGAGTATTGGTTCGGTTCATGGTTTCAGGTGGGAACCATCCAACCGGACCAACCAGACCGGACCAATTTTCTAGAGCCGTATTTTCCTGCATGAATGACATACACCACCTCTGATCAATCAATGGATTCTTGTTTGCTAGTCTTCACAACGTTAATGGAAGAATAAATCGAGTCACTCACTAAAATGCGCAATCCTATTCCTTCTTGGAAGGACAGATAATACTGAACTTGCTAGATTTTTTTAGTGGAGGAGCATATCATGAGACAAGTGAGCAGAGGAGATTAACATCCATTGTTTAGCCCGTGCTTATACCAGGACTTTGGGAGTGATACCATTTCCAGTTTCCAGCTACGAATTCTTTCGACTTGGAGAATTCCTTGTCAAATTTCGATATGTTATCGACCTTCCAGGTGCCCTTCTGAATGATCCCTTCGTTTACCATCAACAGATTCTCTCCTTTGCAAGTGCTCTTTTCCCTTGTAACGAAAACCTCCGCGCCAAACATACAAGTATCGTCCATGAGATACTAGTGGATTTAGTCCCTCTCCAGACTATGATCTTCATTGGTGCCTTTTTTAATTGATGTTGGTACTCGGTAGGACCGGTTCCATGGATTCAACCGGGAACCGGACCGGACCTGTGGTTCGGCTCTCGGGTGGATCCATAGAACGAGCGGGTGGTTCACGGTTCGCATTTTGCGGAACCGATCCCTAGTGGACGGTTCTCGATTCCAAGGTGGAAACTAGAGCTGTCAATATGGGTCATAGACTCATATCTGACCCATATTTTGTATAAAATGGGTATTACGTAGATCATTAACTTTTAGATGACTCACTAAAAATGGGTCCAAAAGGTTAAAGTGAAATTAAATGGGTCAAAAATGAGTCACACATGGAACCCATTTTTGACCCATATTGGACCCATTTTCGACCCAACCCCCACAAATTACAAATGGGCCTAGGGCCTCAAAGGCTCAACTTTATTAATTTTTTTTTAATTTTCTATTTTTATAAGTGAATGAAAGAAATCAGAAAAGAAAAATTAAATTAAAAAATATAAAACTGTTGCCGATCGCCCGTCACCCGTTGCCGCTTTCCGCCGCCCGCAGCCATCCATCGCAACCGGTCGCCGTCCGCCGTCACCACCCGCCCCCTCCGTCCACCGTCGTCCATTGTCCCCACCTGCCGCCGTCCGCCGGTCCCCGCCGTCTGCCGCCGGTCGTCGCCGCCCACCGGTGGCCGAAGAAAAATGAAATAAATAATAAAAGCAAAATAAAATAAAAAATACCTTTTAAAAAAATTAAAAAAATAGAAAAAATTTCACTATATTTTTTTATTGCATGAAAGTATTTTAGTAATATCATTTTTTTTATTTTATTTACTAATTTTTTTATTGTTTAATTTGCTTTTTTATTTGATGTAAAGTTTTTATCTGGTAACATATACATGTGAAGAGCTTAAAATAGGTTAAATGAGTTATATAAGTTTTCTTATAATATTAGTGTGATTTAGTAATATAGGTCAAAACGGGTCGGATCGGGTATGGATCATTGAATATGGGTCAAAATAGGTTAAACGGGTCAATATGGGTCGGACCATATTCGACCCGACCCACCCATTTGACACATCTAGTGGAAACCACACATCCTGGAATCGATCACCCATAGTATGTAGGTAGGTTCTAAATTCTAAAAAATTAGGAACTTGTTCCGATAGGTAAGTTTCAGGTTCCAAGTGAAACCTGGAACCGCTCACCCTTAGATGTCCCAGCATTGTACGGGTCTAAAATTATAGTTAATACATTATTCTTATTATCCCAGCGCAGTGATATCCAAAAATTAATAATAAAATAACTGTTCTTGTCAATCAAAATATGTGATAGAATTTACAAGGAACGTTGTTTACGATAAATATGAACCGCATCATGTAACTTTTACTTGTGGGAAAGGCGAGCAAGCCATCGTCTCAAATCTTGTTGAGAGTAAAATAGTGTCTTCTATCTTCTCCATTTGCTCCTCTCTTGTTTATAGAGAGTTGAGCTAATTTCTTCAAGATCATCTTCCAATTCCATCTTTTTTAATTAAAATTTTCTCTTTTCTGTCTTTGTAACTATTGATGTTTATGTTTCTCTTCTTTCTCGCAAGAGTTAGATGGGTATTTCATCATGTATCACAAAGAGAATTGTTGTATATATTTCGAAAATATGCAATATTTAATATGTACTTGTAAAGAAATTCACAATATTTATTTCCTCCAGAATGAATATCTAGAATTCCATTGGTTTATTTTTAAACAAAGAAAGCTAACATATTCCTTATTGTTGACAACAATTAGTTGTTAATATAATATAAGCAGAGCGCTGAGAAATGCAAGTTGAGAGCATGCAAAAACAAAAATAAAGGAATTTAAATCCATTGATGATTTTTGACCAAAAAAAAAAATTCCATTGATAATTCAAGATAATTATTTTCCTGATATTTCGTTTTACTTACATTATTATAATTACATTGTAATATTTAATATGTTATATAGACATATATGTCATAGCAATGAAATATTGGCGGCCAATACGATAACATGATATTAAGTTAAAAGGAGCATGGGATGTTGTATAAATTCCAACAACATTCAAATAAGATATATCTTAAAGTGTGATGTAGTACTTCGAATTTCTTCTTATCGTGAAAATATGAATTGAAATTTAGTCAAATAAATTGAAAAAATATGAAAAAATCACCGGAACATAGATAGATTATTGGAATTATTCTTAGTGTATTGAGGAACTATATTGGATATATAGAAAGTTGATTGATCACCTTACAAAAATTTACTGAAATTGTTTTATTTTTCCTTCATTGAATCCAAACACATTCATTTTGTCTGATACTTTTTAGAGAAGTAACATCTATGATGAAAATAAACAACATGAATCTTTGTTATCAATACCAAATAAAGCTATATTCTGTTAACATGTGATGAAAATTAATTTATAATAAATCTAATAACAGTAGAATGAATGAGGCATAACTAAGCTGGTCAAGTCATAAGCTTGTTGCAATTATATGCATTCCTGTATTTGTGAAGACGTCATTGCCATGTGCCGTGAAAGCAACACAACTGGTGAAGTGAAATCTGAAGGACGGAAAAGGGCAAAAATGGAACAAACAAGAAATCTACAAGTTAATTTCAAAGAATAACAATGAATCTGTAGCTTCTCATGTACACCCAGCTCCACCAGGAAGATGCCTACTGCACAAAAAACCGAATGAAAGCATCCCAGTATCCAGCCAACTGAGAGAAAGAATCTATCAGCACATCATAAGGAAGGGCCATATGCAAATTTTTGCATTGTCCAGCATTATATGGTTACCTGGCTCAAGATACCCTTTCCAGTTTGACCTTCAACTACCAAGCCCGCTGTGAGACCAATCATCGCCCATGCTCCATTTATCGCTTCAATCTGACGTCTCCTCTGTAACCACAGAATTTGTCAATTCCAGTGAAAGAAAACTCTATTTATAGCAAAGAGATCGCTGGGGTCATTTCCTCACCTACACCCTATATAGAAAATGACGGTTTTGGGAAAAAATAATATTGGCTCATGTATAACTCGGACAACAAAAGTGCATAAAGGGTTGAGTCATTCAACCATCTGAACCATTCTACCTCTTCTCCAAGTTCAGAGTCCATATTCGTTTATCCATGAGGAACAAACAACTGGATCAAGATGTTAAGCGGAAACAAACACAAATAATTCGAACCTAAATATATCAACACCAAAGCACTAAATAACAAACGGATGACCACAAGAAAGAGAAAATTCTGGACCCCTATTTAGAGAGCTTCTCTGTGGAATTCACCAGTTTCTTCCCCCAATGGACATATATCAGCCATAAGCTAGTCACAAGACTCACGAATCAAGACCAAAATGTTTCCACCCTGTGTTTTCGCATAAAGGGTAGAAATCTAGACTACACTAGGTACAATAATATAATGAAAGTAACACCCCAGTAAGTGGGTCGCCGATAGATATCTCTATATCTCTTGATGCACATTTACTCACCTGAAACTTCTCTTTTGCTTGAAGTCATTGCATTTGCTTAGCAGCTAAACGCTTGGCTCCCAAAGGATCTACCATGATCACATCATTTATGAAACTTTCTCTCCCTGAAGACATCTGCTAGGTTTATAGGAGTCACAGAGAGATTCATCACAATGATATTCTTCACTTCCTTAAATCCACAGTTAAAAACAATAGGAAAACATGGTAGATGACAGAACTCAAGACAATGGCACAAACATACAGAATTAAGTTAAGTTGAATTTTTTTTTATTCCATGTATTGATCTCATTGTGCGTACAAGAAATGAGCCGTATGAGGTGAAGATCTCATCCCAGGGAAAACTGAGGAAAAGATGAGATTAATACAGCAGATTCATCCACCTTCGTCGAATGCTGTTATTGCTGTAGCTGCTCCTAATGCAAGCAAGCGACATGTACACATGATTTACTACAGACGAATGTCAAATTTAAAGTGCAAGCAACATTACTTCAATAGAGAATGGTCAAAGAACAATGGTACTATCCTGAAAATTGAATATCTACTTTACCTTTATTTTAGGGTTAATTACAATTTTGATTCTCAAAGTTTCAGCAATTGAGCATATTGTCCACTAACTTTTATTGTGTTCAATCAAGTCCTCTAACTTTCTTGATTTGTACAAATGGTCCTCTAAGTTTTATCTCGTACAGATCTCTAATTTTCTCGAATCCTTCGATCAACTTCTCTCACTAAACCGCCAGATTAATTAATGACGTGGCCTTATCATTGTGGCAAAAAATGTCACACCATGCTAAGATGATGCCCAATTAGCAGAAAAAAAAAAAAAAACTAATGTCACACGATGCTAAGATGAGCCCAATTGGCAGTAAACCAACAAAGGGAAAAAGAAAAAGAAGGAAACCCTAAGGTACAACGGGTACATGAAACACTTGATTGCACAAATCAACAACATAGGAGGACTAAAACATGCAGGACCAAATAGCACATTTTGAGAACTATGCAGGACTTGATTGCATAACATAAAAGTTAGAGAACCAAATTGCGCACACACAGAAAATGTTAGGAGTAAAACTGTACTTAATCCTTTATTTTACCTTTTTCCTGGATAAATAGAGACCAAATTTCATATTAGGAGGCACGAAAAAGAGAGTCTAATCTTTGCATTTCTAAGCATCTTGACGTTACAAGCTATATTGTTAGGTGTACAGTGAAAGATCAAGCATTAGGTACAGATAAGTATCTGCCTGTACACTTCAAGTGGTATTTGAATTGAAATTTATGAGAAGTCAGGTCAGCACATACAAGTAGCTACTTAATCTAGAAACCGTGTTAATTCATTTGCATGAAGCAACTACTTCAAGCTCAATGACTTTACACAGTTTCACAGATACTTGTAACTTGGTAAAGACTTTAGGGACTGGATACAGCAACATATATCTTAAGTTGTTATACCATCTCTAATGAAAATAAACCCCCATATGTCATCAAGGCATTAGTTAGCATCTGAGTGATTCCTCAGCAAATAAGCTGTCTCGAGCTTAAGGTACTCCATATTCATTTTGCTAAAGCTATATCATCCAGAGCTGATCCATATGAATGCCATTTCTGGCTAAACCTCTAACTCCATGCTGAAGACACTTGGCACATCGATTACATCATAGTATGCTTAAATCGGCCCATATATGTATTAGTCTACACAAAACTGAGTCAATGGTAAAGTTCCTTCTATTTAATCAACTCAATGACAAATATCAGCGCGTTAATTTGTTATGAATAACTAAGATTAAAAATGGGAAGCAGGGTCCAAGCCTCAAAGGAGTCGTTGAATTTGTCCTATATCTACTAAAGTACATCTTGAGCTGCCAAACAAGCAACGAGGGCTACCAAAAAGGACCCCTACGACAACATGTTTTTCGTGCAATTCAGAAGTTTCCTTTATGCAGCCAGATAATTTCTATGCTTTGACCCAAAGAAAAATTCCATGCAACCAAGTTCTTTATTTCATCCTATACAATTCTTATAAAAAAACACCAATCTGAGGTAAAGTCTCAAATCGAGTCCAAAGTTTTCCTTTGTCTCGCAATTTTTATTTTTTTTGGATTGGGTCACAATTCTGATCTGAACTTTTTAGTCTCGTAAAAAATAAGTACCCACTTTCAGTCGGTATCAAAATTTGGACTCCTATCGAGTTTTCGTCCAATGATGCTGTTAAAAGGGGGCAAAATTGAATATCGACTTAAAGTTCGTGATCTTTCATGACAAAAAAAGAAAAAATCGGGTCAGAATCGAAATCTTTCCTTGTGTAGGTGCTTTTATAAGACAAAAGATAGTTAGCACCAATATTATGACCTGACTTAAAATTGATGCTTTTTAAAATATCGAGAGAATTTATGAATTTTAAATATAGTATTCTAAAATTCTATTATATTCCACACTTAATGTTAGAGTTGCACGAAGCCTCGAACAATCCATTTGGGGATCTAGTCATCTCTCTTTTTGAGGATGCCATTCCCGCTTTTCTTTCTTTGGTTTTTTATTTTAAATAATGAGGCTCATCTTAATTGGAAAATTTTCGAAAAACCTACAAAATATACCATTTAATACCATCTATGGATATTATTAATACACAGTGATATAAATCATCAACACTCCACTTCGCACGTATTCTTTATTTGAATTTCCAGGGAAGAGATTGATCAAAATTGTGGAATGCACAAATGGATGAATTATGGTTGAAAACAAGATCTCCACGAGCTTTTCAAATCAAAGTTAGTATGTATACAACCGGGAATCTTGGCTCGAGCAGCGACTTCAATAAATTACAGGCCTAGGCAGGACGCGGTAATACGCGATGGAAACACAAGTGCGGCCACGCACACTTGCATTTACACATGCAAAATTGACATTCCAAATGAATTCGGCGGCGACCATCTCCGGTTGCTGTCACTGCACATATCTCTTGAGCAGGGGCAAGGGGACCGGAAAATTGCAAACTTGGCTCTTTCCGACCTGTGATTCTGCTGAACTCACTTGTATTTTTCCATTATTTTTCTAGCTTCTTCTACCGGATCTTCCAGCGGAGGGGCACCTCCACCCCCTTTCGGTCCGTCTCCTCCCCCTTTCGGTCCGCTGTTTTTGTTTAAAGCGAGGAATGTGAAATATATGAGTCCCATGGTGGCCTGAGAATCAGAAGAAGGGTCGTTTAATATGTCATTTACTATGTTCTGAGGACAAAAGAACTGGGATATAACTCTCTCTTCCAAGAAAATGCTATCAGGACATAGGATGTTCCTAAACGTCTTTCGACTCTTTTGAAACATGGTAGATGTCATTTATTTTCCAAGCAAGAAATGGGAGGGACAAGGTTTTCCATGCCTGAGTACCCATATACCGAACTTATGAGTAAGGACCTAAGTTTCAACGCGATTGTGACCACTCAATCACCTGAGCTGAGAACAAAGGGCGTAAGAAGGATTGAACTTTAAGCAGGTTATATATCCCAGGAGACACATTATGATTAAGCGGAAGAGCAAGTGAATCTGACTGACAAGCTCAGTGAAGGCAAATGGAAAAGGTCAAAGAGGATAGACAGAGATCTAATATACACTTTTCAGGGGGAACGCCTGCAAAGAACTTCTGCTTAGAATCTACATTCACAACCTTTGAAATTTGATGGCGAATATGCAAATTGACAACTTAATAAGCAGGGGGGAGCACGATAGCGGAAAGGATTAGCACTTGTCGACTTTGGAATTGACCCAACTCATAGACTGGAAGTAAGGAAATAAGCGGAATCCTACACATCTGCAGAGCTTGAATTGCACCAGCAATTCAAGCTCTGCAGATGTGACCATCTTCACCAATATATTGCTCTCCTCCCCAAATCCAGAAAAATTCTAGTCAGCTAATAGAAATGCAATTGTTGGTAGTAGTCTATGCTCATCCACAATTCCTCTATTTCCAAGTTCATGGTTTTGATTTAGGTGAACGAGACTCATGATATTGTCCCACTCCAAATGCTAGCCTCCCATTCTTTTAGTTACTAGACAATCCAGGTAAAAGGGCAATAATAAACCAGAATAAAAAGGTAAAGCTACACCTACAATACTGGTTCAAAACATTAGACAGACAGTGCAATCGTAGTCAGTACACACCGCACCCCGAACCTTTTTTTTTTAGGCCTAATTCCCTAAAAAAAAACCCAAACTTTAGATTTAGTCCCAATATACCCCGAATTTTTTTTTTGTCTCATAAAAATCCAAAAATTTAAGTCAAGTCTCAAATCTACCCCGAACTTATTTTTGTCTCAAAAAAAATCTCAAACTTTAAGTCAAGTCCCAAATCTTCTCCAAACTTTTTTTTGTCTCAGACAAATCCCAAACTTTAGGTTTAGTCCCAATTCTACCCTGAATTTTTTTTTTAATCTAAGAAATAAATCATCTATTTTCACTCTAATATCAAATCTGCTCCCATTAACGATCTATCCAAAAAATTGCTGTTATTCGTTCCAATTTTCATATCCTATAATGGTTTCATTTTGGAGAATTTCAATAATTTTTATTAGGGTGGATTTGTTGTCCAAATGAAAATGCCACATCGGTCCGTACCTATCGCCCCATACTTTGATGATGTGAATTTTTAATCGTATTGAAAATGCCACGTCAAGTTGGGACTGGACCACATATAAGATTTGAGGATAGATTAAAAAATTTTGATTTTTTTTTACAAAATAAAATTCAGGGAAGATTTGGAACTGCACCTAAAGTTAAGAGTTGTTTCTTAGCCAAAAAAAAAGCGCGGGGCAGATTTAGGACTGGACCTAAAATTGTGGGTTTTTTTTTTAGACTAAAAAAAAGTTCAGCGCAGGTTTGAGACTAGATCTAAAGTTGAGGGTTTTTTTAGAGAATTAGGTCATATACTACGAAAAACATTTCTTCTTGTAGTTGCCACGTGGCACTTGACTTCACGTGTTTGATTGTCACGTAGAGAACACTTAGATCTAATTTTTCGGGTGGCCTACTTCATCCTCGGATTGTGATTTTGCTCGCGCAAAAAGCAGCTTTGACGGTTAAGGACGACATATCAACATCTTTTCGAACGAGATAGCTTCCAATTAACACCTTTAAAGATCGGGAGTCTACCTAGGTAGATCAAAGTGAAAGCTGTAAAGATCAGCGAAATACAATATCTTTGTCTCTCTGTCGCATCAAGTTTTCCAACTTTCCTTTGAGCAAAATTAAGTGAATTCTGATTGTAAATCTACGTTGATGGTTAAATACTTGTAGTCCGGAAAGAGAGAGATATAGTGTTGTGAGAGGTCCTTGAATTTGTAGAAGCATCTAGTGAAGTTTCGGGTAAAAGCAACACTATCCACAAGCTATAAAATCTCGAAGGTGATTCAACCCTTGTTACAAGTTAAAGAACTCCTCGCATTCAATAAAATACAATAAAAATAAAATACCAAAAGGAAACGTTCCATGAAATTTTCTTTTATACAAAAATTAGGGCAATAGAGATTCGATTGCCACAGGATCCTCGTTGCATTGCTTCATGCATACATTGCTTCTTACAACACATGTAAGCGCTTAGGACTTGAATTCACCTATTGCCAATAATTCAGTGTATTAGAAATTATCATGAGAGGCTAATGATATTACGAAGTCTTATGACCGCCCAAGTGTGCCCAAATGGAACGAATTGTGGGCCTCACTCATTCATGAGATGCGTAATGGCCCAATGTAACTTTGAAAAGGATTTTAGAAATAACTATTTATGAAAAAGCCTATAGGAATATGAAGGCCCAATCCAATTTCAAAAAATATGCACGACTTGTTTTGAACAAATCTAGATGCTATTTTCAAAATTTTGCCTAAAAAATAGATTTTACATCAACTGGTATGCAATTTCAAGACTTTCGCATGAAAAGGCCTAATGGATTTTTTTTTCAAAAGAGAAGTAAATTACGGATAAGCCAAAAGCAATTTTGATTTTCATTGTGAAAAATGGGCCTAATGTATTACTGGAGAAATTGGTCGAAAACATGTCGAGGCGGAATGTAATTTTAAAATGGGCGACGAGTAGATCCAATGCATTTTTTGGAATACTTGTAATAATTGGCTTTGGAAAATGGGTCCGCTTGGACAGTATAAAGATTAAGAGCAAGAGTGCCTAAGCAAGAGAAAATAATTGAATTGCCCAAATAAACATCGCAAACGAATAGGTTAGTGGCGGTATAACAAGGCATAGATTAACTTGCTTGTGTACAAATTATCACTGTTTTTCTTGTTTAATAAAAGATTAACTTGCAAGCCACTTCATAAATTAATGGACTTGGCCAATTTTTGCAATTTATACGAGCTTAGTCTAATTATTTCAATTAGCTCAGAACCTCCCTCGCTTAAGTTCCTTGGCTTCAGTTCAATGCAATGTAAGGGATTAATTAAAATGCTCATAATATGCAAATGCAAGTTAACTAATATTTTTGTTTAGGGGTCGTGGTCGTGGTCGCTTCCTATTTCTTCAAAAAAAAAAAAAAAGATTTTAGGTGTCAAACAATGCCAACTATCTCTTGTCTGTTGAAGTGGAGGCATCTACGAGGAAAGTCCCTCAAAACTCTTGAAGACTTCTCCCTCCCTTTCAAGACTTCGAAGAATCCCCCCCTTCTTTGCTGCCAAAATTTCAAGAGAAAACAAGCAATATCGCTCTTCAAGTGTGCGTTAATAAATCAACTTGCCTATTGTAGCACACCCATGTGCATTAGCACATGTGATGGCGGCGTTCAATTTTGCACGTGTTTAATTTAAATAATTCGGTGAAGCTCGAAACCTCCCTTGCTTAAAATCCCTTCGCTCCAGTCCAATGCAGTTATATGGATTTAACGAAAAATGCTCCTATGCAAAATGGAAACTTAAAATACTTTTGGATGGGGTTGGGGTCGATCCCTAGATTTTGCAATGCAATTAACGCCTAAGTGAGTTGTCAAAAGTCAAGCATCGACAAAATAACTTTGAATCAAGCCGTGAATACTTTATGCTTTGGAATTGCTCATCCATTTTTGCAGCAGATGCATCTGTGATACACACTAAGGTTTGTCATGGACGAGAGTGACCGATGAGGAAATTACCAAAAAAGTCTTATATCTATTGTAATTATGTCAGTTCAGTTATAAACTCTTTTTTGTTGTTGCCAATTTAGTTCTAAATTTTTTGCATTTGTGACAATTCAGTACTAAACCTTTTGCATTTGTATCATTTAGTCCATCCGGCCAACTTTGAACAAAAATCGCTGAGGTGGCGCTGCCGACATTGACGCGACAACTTTTAACAATTGTTCGAATTTATTTATTCTTTTCTTTTTCTTTTTCTTTTTCCTTCCCTATCTTCTTCTTCCTCCAGTCAGTCGCCGGCCCTCAGGCAAAGCTTGCGAGGTCGGCAAGGGCAAGCTTCGCCTGAGGCCGGCAACCTCGTCTCTGGCCGGCGACCGGCTGGAGGAAGAAGAAGATAGGGAATAAAAAAAATGAAAAAAATATTTAAAAAATATTAAAAATTGTCATGTCAGCGCCGGTAGCACCACGTTGGTAATTTCCGGCCAAAATTGGCCTAGTAGACTAAATCGACACAAATGCAAAAATTTTATGACTGAACTGACAAAAAAAAGTTTATGATTGAATTGACACAATTATAATAGATTTAGCACTTTTTTGGTAATTCTCCCGTGACCGCCAATCGCCTTCTCCATATGGTTGTTTGCTTTGATGCCACATGTCAATAAACGCAAAAGGAGTGGAACTCTTCCAATTAGTTACAAAACCATATGTTTGGATCAAGTGGAGCCTCACAAAATTTGATTCTTTCTTTAACTTATTGCTCCGGGTTTTATTTTATCGTAGGAGTACTTCTGGGAAACTTCCTTACGATTTTTGCAATGCTTAGAGCTGGAAGCGATGAATAAGTAGTCGGGAATCAACAGGGGAAGCCATAGACGAAAGTAACCAAGATACCCAGAAAATGGAGGGCAAGATAAGCTACTCGATTCTTGCACTATTATGTTTCTTTCGCCTGGCCTCTGCTGTTGATTCCTCCAGCGTATCCCACAAGAACCCGGCAAAGGAAATGATTCAAGGCGGGCTAGTTCACAGCATGAACTCGACCGCCGGGAAGATGGTGACGAGTTGTATATCCATGGCGCTTGCTGATTTCTACAAGGCGCACGCCGATTACCGTACACGACTGTCACTCCACATCAGAGATCTAGAGGACGGCGTCGTTGATGCGGCATCGGCTGGTAAAAATACATGCACTCGTGGAGGACATATTGGACTGGTGCCTATGAATTAGATTATTCGCAATTTCAAACACTTAATCTCGATTCCACAGAATTTCAAATACTTGTCGTTAGCTAATTTAGTATTTGCTTTTTCCCTGTCTGGTCCACGATGAAGTGGTTCTAGTGTGGGTATTTAATCTAGAATAGAGTGAAAAGTTAGCTTGGAAGGATCAATTTGCGTGGTTTAATGATTTCTCAATAGGTTCTGATGGGCATCTGATACTTTTAGGGGTGCAGTGTAAGGAGAGAATCTAATAGGGTGAGCGGTTTTATATTCCTAGAACCTAGAATCTATCCGTCGGACCCGATTCTTCATTTTTTGGAACTTGAAATATATCCTGAATACCCTAGAACTTGTGATGTCATAGGATCTACTAAGGTTGGACCTGTGAATTATCATCTCTAATGACTACAATTTGCTGTTACAATCCACTGACCATAACTCATATATAGACGTACGAAGAATATAAAACATTAATAAAGCAAAAATCTCAGTCATGGACATCGCCAGAAATGGAAACTCATATGAGTTTCTTCCTCTATACCAAATCTGTAACATTTATTAGCAGATTCATTTTCAAACTAGAGGTTACCAAGGAACCATGCATAGCAGTGAATGGGGAGCCGTCGAATACAACAGCTACTCCTAACACGTGAAATGGGTGCATAAGGATGTTGTGCTCAGCTTGTATACAATCATGAAGTTGAAAGTACCAGGTATATTAAAAACCGCGTTCAAAATATTTTGCAAAATCACCTTATTAAGAAATACTTGAACTATTAATTTTAATGGAAATAGACTATTGACAGAATATGAGAAAAATGTAATCCAAACTTTGAACTATTTTTGTAAGGTTGTTCACAAGATAGAAAAGATTCATATTGATTGAATACGTGAGAGATAAAACAGAATTAGCAATTTACACATTCGTCCATTGGAGGAATATTTATGAAATAACTACTTGAGGATATTTTGTGTCCGAATCAACTGCTCTTTGGACACGAAGAGATATGTCCGAATTACCTGTTCTACGGACACGAAGAGGTATGTCCGAATTAACTGTTCTTCGGACACGAAGAGCTGTGTCCGTATTACAGTTTTTGAGACATGAAAAGCTGTCTTCCTTTGACTATTATATATTGTTAGGATACACGCGAGAGTGAGTTGTGTTAAAGAAATCCCACATTAGAGAATCGAAGTGGTGCAGAGTAGTTAATACATCCATGTTGGCCCATAACTCATTAGCTTAAACTTTTTAGTGAATGTGAATTTAACTGAATATGTTAACGGGCTTGGACTTAGGCTTCCTATTGATCCCGAGTGTAGGTATCGGAATTTTGCTGCGCACTCCCATCAAATGGTATTAGAGTCGATGGTTGGTGTCCCATGTGGTTACTGAGCGGGCCCAAAGGTAGACTTCATGGTTAAGAAGTTGGGTTTTGATGGAGATTCAACTTAAGATAAGTTGATGCGAAAGGATACCTGAATTAAGGGGGAGCGGACTTAACACCGAGCTCACACGTGAGGCAAAAATTGTTAGGATGCACGTGTAAGTGAGTTGTGTTAAAGAAATCCCACATCAGAGAATTGAAGTGGTGTATAGCAGTTAATATATCCATGTTGGTCCATAACTCATTAATTTAAACTTATGAGTGAATGTGGGTTTAATTGGATATGTTAATGGGCTCGGACTTGGGCTCCCTCTTGGTGATCTCCCCGAGCGAAGGTATCGAACTTCTGATGCGCACTCCCATCATATATTGATCGATTCTGTTCATTTTCAGAATTTCAATTTTGCAGAACTTATAGTTTCATTTTCTCAAAAGATACATAGCCATTGTTTCTAATTGTTTCCCTTGAGAGATCCTGGAGAATTATCAAAATTGATATCTGCTATTCTCATCTAGACTTTGTTGTATCCCAGAGGATATTTGCCGAAAACCATTAGCAACATTGTGGGGCAAATAAATCCGTAAAGAGATTGTTATCACGCCTCAAAGTCTGATTCCATTTCATCTCATTCCTGACGTTATTTTCCAACAGAAAGATTGTGTTCTTGTGTCAAATTGGAAGGGGTGAGACATATTCGTATCTCCTGCGGTTGTTTACTTTGATGCCATGTGACAATAGACGCGAAACAGAGTGGACCGCTACGAATTTTCTAATGAATTGATTCCATTTCAGCTGATTGCGAATGAGGAGGAAAGAGCAGTTCAATATTTGCAAGGAAAAACACGTACTTTTATTTCCACGTCTACAAATCTTCCAATGAATCTACCGGTCTTAGTTGAACCTAAGACTTACGACTTTCGTATGAAGTAGAGCTGGCAACTTCCTTCCAAATTTTTCCAATGATTAGAGCTGGAAAGAAAGTATAAGTAGTCGGGAATCCACAAATGAAGCAATAGACAAGAGAAACCAAGACACACAGAATATGGAGGGCCAGACAAGCTGCTTGATTCTTGCACTTTTATGTTTCCTTCACCTGACCTCCTCTAGTATTGAAACCTCCAGTGTCCCCGAAGAGAACCCGGCAAAGGAAATTATTCGAGTCGGGCTAGTTTTCAGCATGAACTCATCCATGGGGAAGGTGGTGGAGAGTTGTGTATCCATGGCCCGCTCTGAATTCTACGCCGCACACCCCGATTACCGTACCCGGTTGTCGCTTCTCGTCAGAGATCCAAAGGAAGACGTCGTCGATGCGGCATCAGCAGGTAAATACTCGCACTTACTCGCTCACGTGGGACCTATTGGACTCGCGCTCATGAATTAGATTATCCAAAATCGCAATCTCTTTTATCACCAATGAATCTTGATTCTCCATAGCTTCAAATGCTTGTCATAAACTAATTTAGTACATGCTTTTTCCTAGTATTAGCATATAGTAATTGTGTTAGCATGAAAGTGTCATTCTCTCTCTCTCCACCCAAAAAAAAAATAAAGATTTTTCTGCATACGGCACATTTATCATAATTTGACTTTTCAAACAGAGAACGCGCTTGACTAGGTCTACTCTATCAACCGCCAACCGGGACATATTCCCTCGACTTCAATACATTACTTCGACTTTTCAAACGTAAGACCGACTCAAACAGTCAAAGTCAATTGTTTCGGCTCAAAACAGACAAGGGAAGATTTTTCAGCACATGACAGGTTCATCATCACCAACTTTTCTAACACAAAAAACACCGATCCAATTTCAAAAATCATTCTCAAATTCTACACCAATAAAACTGAGATGGTCAACTTTTGAAATCTACACTTTTCCTTTTTCCAATTTTGTGAATATACATTGCTGGGGAGGTGTAAAAGTCCAAATATGAGCCCTCAACATGTTTTGCTAGACTAACTCTCACTCACGAGAAAGTCAATGAGTCACTGGCCAATGGTAATCATTTCAATTTATAATACAATCGCGCTAGTATCTTAAAAGGGAGAATTACCAAAAAAGTCTTAAATTTATTATAATTGTACCAATTCGGTCCTAATTTTTTTGCCAATTGAGTCCTAAATCTTTTGTATTTGTGCAAACTTAGTCCACTTGTTTCAACTTCTTTGGTAGATCATTTGTTTCATCAAATACATTTTGTTTACAGTTGTAGACTTGATGGACAATGAAGAAGTCCATGCAATCCTGGGCCCAACACGGTCCTCACAAGCCAAATTTGTAATCGACTTAGGAGTAAAAGCTCAAGTCCCAATCATATCCTTCTCAGCTACAAGCCCATCCCTTGCTTCCACGCGAAGCCATTATTTCGTTCGGACAACCTACGATGACAGTTCACAAGTTGGTGCTTTAGCGGCTGTTGTTCAAGCTTATGGTTGGAGGGAAATAACCCTTGTTTATGAAGACACTGACTATGGCAACGGCTTGGTTCCATACCTTGTCGACGCGTTCCAAAAGGTCGATGCTCAGATCTCTTATAGAAGCGTTATTCCTCCATCTGCGGAGGATGTCGACATCGTAAAAGAGCTCAATAAGTTGTTGACGATGCAGACAAGAGTGTTCCTTGTTCACATGACCGCTGTGATCGGGTCTAGGTTCTTTGTCCTAGCGAGTAATGCGGGAGTGATGAGCGAGGAGTTTGCGTGGATTGTCACCGACGGTTTGTCATCTTCACTAGACCCCGTCAGCTCTAATGCTTTGAACTCGATGCAAGGTGTACTAGGCGTAAGGCCACATCTACCACCATCGGAGTCTCGTAGAGATTTCGAAGAGAGATGGACGAAGCTTTACGCTGAGATAAATTCACACGACGAGAATGCTAATCTTAGTCTCTTCGGCTTATGGGCATACGACACAGTCACAGCATTAGCCTTAGCAGGAGAAAGAGCATGGGATCCTGCAAAGTCTAGATACTTAAAGCCGAATACCAGCAGAAACAATCTCAACTTTTCGTCTATCGGGATTTCGGAGATGGGCCCGAAATTGCTTGACAACATTCTAAGAATCAACTTTCAAGGCCTTAGCGGAGAATTTAACTTGCTCGACGGCGAACTTCATCCCACTGCATTCGAAATCTTTAACGTTGTAGGACAGGCGGAGAAAATCATGGGATATTGGACTTCGGCACGAGGACTTTCACCCGAATTGAACTCATCAACAAAGGTAGATTATACAGCTTCAGCCAACGATTTGAAAGCCCCTATTTGGCCAGGAGATACACTAAAGCCACCGAAAGGTTGGGTGATGCCGATATCAGGAACGAAACTAAAGATCGGGGTTCCAAAGCATGACGGCTTTAGCGAGTTCTTCAAAATAGAATGGGATCCGCATACGGGTGTGCCCAGCTACTCAGGATTCGTCCACGACGTGTTTCTCGCGGTACTGGAGGCATTGCCTTTCGCTCTTCCTTACCGGTATGTTCCTTTTGTGAATGAGAGCAGGCAAAGTGCAGGAACTTATGATGATATGCTGCACAAAATTGAACTTCAGGTTAGTCGATGCTTTATCTTCAAACTTTAACCCGCTATTCCTTGATAAATCGACTGGATGAGAAAAAGGAATACGTAAATGTCCTCATCATTAAGTGCATTATTTCAAAATCTTGTTTGAGCTTTTGTTCTGCACAAAATTTACCCATGTGTATTGAACTCAATGAGGACATGATGATGCAGGAATTTGAAGCCGTTGTAGGAGACACGACTATCGTCGCGAATCGCTCGTCCTACGTCGATTTCACACTTCCCTACTCAGAATCCGGTGTAGCAATGGTAGTTGCCATCAAGGATGATGAGCGGAGGAACATGTGGATCTTCTTAAGACCATTGAGTTGGAACCTCTGGCTAACGACCGGTTTGGCCTTCATTTCTACTGGGTTCGTCGTGTGGCTACTCGAACATCGCACAAACGAAGAATTTAGGGGGCGTCGTAGTCAACAAATCGGTTTCCTTCTCTGGTTTTCCTTCTCCACACTGGTGTTTGCTCATAGTAAGTCCTTCCAAAACTGTCGCGCCTTGTTTGTCATTAAAATTTTCTTCGCCATCTCCTCGACGGTAGCGGGCTTCCGTATTTCACTCTGCTTTGTTGTTTTTAGCTTGGTTTTTTGTTGGCAATTCACTACGATTTTGATCAATGTAGGAGAGAGGATTGCAAACAACTCGACAAGGCTTGTGCTTATCGTATGGTTATTTGTGGTGCTTATCCTGACTCAGAGCTATACTGCAAGTTTAGCTTCGTTCTTAACCGTGCAACGCTTAACGCCGAAGTTTGTGGACGTGCAAGACTTGATAAGGAATCGTCTTTCCGTCGGGTATCAGGGAGGATCTTTCGTGAGAGAACTTCTCGTGAAACAGCTCAAATTCGACGAGTCCATGCTGATTCCTTATGGCTCGCCGGAGGAATACCACGAGGCGCTATCGAAGGGAAGTGGAAACGGAGGAGTCGCGGCAATATTTGATGAATTGCCATTCGTAAAAATCTTCCTTGCCAGATACTGCAACAAGTACAAAATGGTAGGACCAACCTATAAAACCGACGGGTTTGGCTTTGTAAGTCCCTCTCTCGCTCGCTCGTTCATGGGCAAGTGCAACTTGCCTGAGAATATAAGCGTTTTTTTTCTTTTGTTAATATCACGAAAAACTTCAAATTAATACACCTGCGTACGGGCTCGATACACCTGATACACATTTGACGTGTTCATGCACGTAAAGTCTTTCTTAGGATAAAAGCCACGAGCTAACATAACTAGTTATTCTTCAGGCCTTTCCATTGAGGTCCCCTTTGGTCTCCTACATTTCAAGGGCAATCTTGAATGTCACTCAAGATAAAGAGAAAATGGACGCGATCGAGGGAAAATACTTCCACGGCCAAAGCTCGTGCCAAGGTCAGGATGCTGCCTTCCTGTCAGAGAATCTTAGCATGACCGTGTACAGCTTCGGAGGGCTCTTCATCATCACCGGCGTCGTCTCAACGTCCTCGGTGTTGGTATACGTGGCTTCATTCTTCTATTCTCATTGGCCTCATTCGAGCACGATTCGCCCTAGGGATCGCTCCCTTCGGTCCAAGATTTCAAAAACTGCGAACAGCTTCTTTCAGGAGCACAGATTATTTGGATGTCCGAGGAGAAATAGATCGGAGGTTGTTCCGACCTCGCGTTGTCGAAGTAGGGAAGGTTCTCCTAAGAGTGATGTTGAACTGACGGCGAGGAGACCAAACGAAGGAGAGAGGCCAATACTCATTAGGCACGTTTGAATAATGAAGATCGTGTTTTAAGACAGGCTCATCGAGCATGGGAACGATTATCACATCTTGCCTAACTATATGCACATTTTATTTTTCTTTTATTTGATAATGTCGCATGTCATTATATATATGTGTGTGTGTGCGCGCGCGTGCGCATGATTTAGTATGATTGACTTAAAAGAAACAAACGGTCTTGAGTTTTAACTCCGCCGTTGAAATTGGATTAAAATCCCGGACGCCCAAACATACACACATACGTACATATACATCTACTATCTAGGCCTCTACCACCTCCCCTGGACTGCCCTCTGGCCCGCCGTCGCCGTCTTTGCCGTTGCTACCGTCGCCGTCTCCGCCGATGCCGCCTTCGTTGCCGTCGTTGTCTATGATCAGAGGTCCTAACACACGATCACCTTGTCTGAAATACTAGCAAATAGTCTAAAAGTAACAACAGGCAGACGACCCATGTTGATAAATAAGACGGTCGTATACTTAAAAAAACAGTCGGAGAATCAGGGAAAACAACATCCTCATGCTAACACCTAATATGAAACGGCGCTCCATAGAAGTGGTTTGGTGGTACATCCATGGCTAATGATATGTAATATTAGCAACAAAAATGAGTCATAGTCTAGCAAATAAAACATCTAAACATTACAACATACGATTCAAATGCTACTTGATAATAATTTATCTAAGACATACTTTTCTAATGGATCACTTCAAATAAGACACAATTTAATAGCTAACAAAACGTTCTTTCAAGTCTGACGAGAAATTATTATTATTATTATTATTACAACGACTTTCGGGGATCGAAAACCCGGTTGTCTAAGGACCTTTTCATTTCCCATACCACTACGCCGAGGTGCTGGCAGTGTCAGATAGTGTTCTTTCTTTTTATTTATCTCACACAGATCAAGCATTCGCAGCAATTGAACATCATATCGCATGAAGTATGCTATGCACTCACAATATGCAGATAATTTTAAGCCTTATTTCATATCATATCTCCCAATTCCACTTGCCAAGGCCCACAAACTCCTCCCGACATCCGCGCATGGCACTATCAAGATTTACACACTTAGGCATCTCAACTCCTGAGGCTTCCCTGATCACACAGCAGGGGCTTCCCTTATACACGAAGGGGCGTCCCAAACCTCTTTGAGCTCCATCGGAACTCTATCTAATGGGAAATTTTCACGTCTTTCAACTCCATACTCATGCACACATGTTATTAAATGATATGCAATGTAAACGTTCCACACGTGATTCAATTCAGCACAAAGTTCATTAGTGGGTAGATGTAAACCCGATCTACCGACCTTAACTAAATTACCAAATAAATTCAAATAATTCTAAGAACTCACATAGCAATAATGCAAGGTATGGAGAGTAACTTTCATTTGAAATTTGCTTTCATTTGACTCACAGAACTAGGAGTTTTCCCCAAAATTCGTGACTCTCTCATCTAGGGACAGTTTCGCACACGGATCGAAGTTTACACTTTTCACCAGATAAAACAATCTCAAAAATCAAAGGAATTTAATATGTTATACATAAGACCTAGATATACAACTTTAATAACATGCAGGAAGTCCAGATCAGTATGTATAAATGACAGTAAATCGAGAAATTTACAATAAAAATCGATCTCAGCCACAGAACAAAGTTGGTCAAATGATCAGTCGTTTCACCGAGTTGAAGAACTCTAAAAATTATCAAATTAATATATGTTATATCTTAAGATGTCACCTTAAAATTTTATGTTTTGTTATTAGTTAATAGAAGCCCATATAAATCGGTACAAAAATAACAAGAACTAAAGATCAGACTGGACTCAGATTTATCACAGACCAAAACCGTGAACATGCAAGGCCTTTTGGCAGACTAGATGCACTTCAAAAATTTCAAAATTAATATATATTATATTTTAGGATGTTAGCATCAACTTTAATGTTTTGACTTTAATCATTTGAAGCTCACAAAAGAGAGTCTAATCTTTGCATTTCTAAGCATCTTGACGTTACAAGCTATATTGTCAGATGTACAGTGAAAGATCAAGCATTAGGTACATATAAGTATTTGCTTGTACACTTCAAGTGGTATTTGAATTGGAATTTATGAGAAGTCGGGTCAGCACATACAAGTAGCTACTTAATCTAGAAACCGTGTTAATTCATTTGCATGAAGCAACTACTTCGAGCTCAATGACTTTTCACAGTTTCACAGATACTTGTAACTTGGTAAAGACTTCAGGGACTGAATACAGCAACATATATCTTAAGTTGTTATACCATCTCTAATGAAAATAAACCCCCATATGTCATCAAGACATTAGTTAGCATCTGTATGATTCCTCAGCAAATAAGCTATCTCGAGCTTAAGGTACTCCATATTCGTTTTGCTAAAGCTATATCATCCAGAGCCGATCCATATGAATGCCATTTCTGGCTAAACCTCTGGACTAACTCCATGCTGAAGACACTTGGCACATCGATTACATCATAGTATGCTTAAATCGGCCCACAGCTGTATTAGTCTACACAAAACTGAGTCAATGGTAAAGTTCCTTCTATTTAATCAACTCAATGACAAATAGCAGCGCGTTAATTTGTTATGAATAACTAAGATTAAAAATGGGAAGAAGAGTCCAAGCCTCAAAGGAGTCGTTGAATTTGCCCTATATCTACTAAAGTACATCTTGAGCTGCCAAACAAGCAACGAGGGCTACCAAAAAGGACCCCTACAACAACAACTCCTTAAATCGTGATTGTATGATTTAAGGAGTGATGGTATGAACATGGGTCCTTAAATCGTCATTTTATGGACCTAAAATGAGATGTAACAGTCAATATACGAGTGTCTCTCTCAACAGTGTCAAAGGTTGCTATGTCTGAAAGGTTCGATAGAGATCTTGTGGAAGAATGATGTTTCCACATAACCCCTATAAGACACTCTGGACTTCTTACACTGACAATCTGACATCACCTACACAAACAGAACACATGTATCGCAACTCACATGGCATTCATCTTGGATCTAAAAGAAATGCTGCAACCTGTATTGATCTAACTTCTCTTCATAGTGGACTACCATGCAAATTACAGCTTCGCATGATTTTTTACAGGTTCTCCTGCAGTTTACCAAGATTACAGTATGAAGCATTTCCACGTATCAGTGATTCAAGCTCCACCAATTTTACTATTCACATGCCATGGAACAAGAAGCTAAAATGAATAACCAGCCACACCACAAAATGCCGGAATAAGGGATGCCGATTCATAGGACACGTCCATAATACCAACAAAAATGCACTCTTATCATAGATATAGAATTGCTTGATGCTTACATTGGGGTTTGCCAATAGTCGGAAGGCCTGACCCCTGGTTTTGTTGGCAGACGGTACTGAACCGGATTGTGTTGTCAAATCCAGTCTGACAAATAACCTATTCATATCACGAAGTCCAGTCACAACATCAAGCATGTTATCATGGTTTCACTTTAGTCGCTTATAACATCTTTAAACTATTACGCGAGATAACACAAGAACATGACAGGAAAAGAAAAAGGGAAAGCTCATCTGCATCGGCCAAATTTATTATTCATAGACAGGAAGTAAAAAGAAAGCCTTTTTCTGGAGACCCTAAATGCCACGAAAGTCATTACAATCAGATCTTACTTCTAAGAGTAAATATACACTCTATAATTCGATGGAGCAAGACCAAAGCGCCCATGCATTTACACTCACACCGCAGTAAAATCAAATTTTTCCGAAGAAGCGGAAGCCCAATCACAATTAACAGACCATTGGAACATCTATCCCCTACACCCTGAAAAGGGAAGTCAGAAATCAGACGAGAAGCAATCTGTTTCATCAAAATTCACTTCAACCCCATTATCGATCATACGAAACAAAGACAGCAGCACACTGAAATCGCCACCGAAAGTCGGACAAATTGTGCGTTCCCGTTAGGAAACAAGCATTGGCTTGGCTTCCGAAAAACACTTCCATGGTGAATAAGCAAGCGACGCCACCATGGAACGAATCGCAAGAGGCTTCAGTGCTCAGCTCCTACTCGGGAAGAGAGAGAGAGAGAGTTACTTGAGACGGGTGGCGAAGCGAGGAGGGAAAGGCCGCGAGGAGGAGAGAGAGAGAGGCGTCCACGACAGTGAGGCTGACAGGGCAAGAGAGATGGAGACGCCGACGCCATTCCTGATCAGCTCGCTCAGACCTCTGACTGTTACGTTCGTGCTTAGTCCTTCGTTTCTCCGAATCTTTTCCCCGTCAGAAGTTTCCTTTATTTCGATATGGCGAAATATTCCTTTTAATAAAGAAAAAACAATTTTACTTTGATAGTATAAACTCAAGTTTCGATGCTCTCCCATATGCAGCCAGATAATTTCTATGCTTAGGCCCAAAAGAAATATTCCATGCAACCAAGTTCTTTATTTCATCCTATACAATTCTTATAATAAAAAAAAAACACCAATATGAGGTAAAGTCTCAAATCGAGTCCAAAGTTTTCCTTTGTCTCATAATTTTTTTTTTTTTTTTAGATTGGGTCACAATTCTGATCTGAACTTTTTAGTCTTGTAAAAAATAAGTACCCACTTTCAGTCGATATCAAAATTTGGACTCCTATCGAGTTTTCGTCCAATGATGCTGTTAAAAGGGGGCAAAATTGAATATCGACTTAAAGTTAGTGATCTTTCATGACAAAAAGAGAAAAAATCGGGTCAGAATTGAAATCTTTCCTTGTGTAGGTGCTTTTATAAGACAAAAGATAGTTAGCACCAATATTATGACCCGACTTAAAATTGATGCTTTTTAAAATATCGAGAGAATTTATGAATTTTAAATATAGTATTCTAAAATTCTATTATATTCCACACTTAATGTTAGAGTTGCTGGAAGCCTCGAACAATCCATTTGGGGGATCTAGTCATCTCTCTTTTTGAGGATGCCATTCCCGCTTTTCTTTCTTTGGTTTTTTATTTTAAATGATGAGGCACATCATAATTAGAAAAATTTCAAAAAACCTTTGAAGTTTGATGGCGAATATGCAAATTGACAACTTAACAAGCAGGGGGGAGCAACAGCAATTGAAGCTCTGCAGTAAAGCGACCCTCTTGACCAATATATTGCTCTCCTCTCCAAATCCAGAAAAATTATAGTCAGCTAATAGAAATGCAATTGTTGGTAGTAGTCTATGCTCATCCACAATTCTTCTATTTCCAAGTTCATGGTTTTGATTTAGGTGAACAAGACTCATGATACTGTCCCATTCCGAATGCTAGCCTTCCATTGTTTTAGTTACTAGTCAATCCTAGGTTAAAAGGCAACAATAAACCAGGATAAAAAGGTAGAGTTACACCTACCATGCTGGTTCAAAACATTAGACAGGCAGTGCAATCGTGGTCAGTACACACCGCACCAACAACTGTAAATTGCAATTCAGAAGTTCTTAATCTATAATGAACAAAGCTAGATTGAAGCAAAAGCTTTACCAGAACGAAGAAGGCAGTGGATAAGAATGACTTCAGCACAAAAAGCGCGACGGACAACCCAACGAAAGTAACAGAAATCCTCGCTACAGGCCTCGGAACAGCATCCTAAACAAAAAAGAATATCGGGCAAAGCATCACAATGTGATAGTGGAAAGCACATACGAACTGTTTCTAAAGAATCATAACAATGAGAGATGAATAGCACTCACGGGCACCAGATTCGTCCCTGCTTCAGTTGCATCTCTCCCCACTTTCCAAACCGTTTGAGCAACTACACCATGGAGCGCAAAAGGGAATCAGCAAGTAATAGCAGATCTTTCATCCGCAGAAACTGTGATTAAGAACGAAAATACACTAAACACGCCGAGTCAAGTCATCTCAGGTTAAATTTGAACAACAACCACACTTCTTTAGCGCCTTTGATCGAACAATTTCTGCTCGTGAGCATTCTCCTGTCAGCTATAACAAAGCCGACAGACAACCGCTGATAATACAATATCAAAAATCACGCGACCATCAAATTCATCGAACCACTCTGCTCAGTAACAAACAATCCGACACAATCATCATCAATCAAACGAACCCCCATCACTAAAAAAGACAGAGAATTTCACAAACGCCCGCAAATCGAGACTGCTCGTAAGTTTCAATATTCGAAGTGGACCTGACCCTTTAAGAAGTTCGACTGGGAAGCGACGACGGGCGACGGACGGCGACCCCCCGAATCTCCTGATGGAACCGGGCACACCGGTGTGTGAGAACGAAGCGCGATTGCTTGGTCTAGAAATGGACTTGGAGGGAAGCAATTGAGCTCTCGGGCACTTCGAAGAGCGAGGTGGGATGTAGAGGAGACTATGTAGAAGGGTTGAAGACGCCATACGTGGACGGAAGCTGCACTGTTCGATCGATCGATCGAGAGAGAGAGAGAGAGAGTCTGTGCGTGTGTTTCCGCCTCAGAAAAATTGAAGAGAGGGTCCACAAGCTGCAAAAGCCCGACCCATGTAAAGACATGGATGCAGTTGCTGGGCCTACAGCCTAGTCAGCTTTAACCCAAGATATATATATATATATGCCTAGTTCCCTAAAAAAAACCCCAACTATAGGTTAGTCCCAAATATACCCCAAATTTTTTTTTTGTCTCATAAAAACTCCAAACTTTAAGTCAAGTTTCAAATCTACCCCGAACTTATTTTTGTCTAAGAAAAAATCTCAAACTTTAAGTCAAGTCTCAAATCTTCTCCAAATTTTTTTTGTCTCAGAAAAATCCCAAACTTTAGGTTCAGTCTCAATTCTACCCCGAATTTTTTTTAATCTAAGAAATAAATCACCTATTTTTGTGATAAATAGCAGTTAATTGGTTATGACTTCTTGAAAGGAGGAACTGGAGTTACATCTCTTTTTCATTTCCATTCAAGAGTTCTTATGTATTTTCGCGCCTCTTTGAGAACCCGAAAAATGAACAAATTACAGGCCTGATATATGTTAAGACACCTTCCCACATGTGAGATTCAAGAGGTAAGTATCGAGTAAGTCTCAAAACAAAATCAAAAAACGGTTTTCCCTTTCCTTTTCTTAAGGGTCTTATCTGCAGCACCTCTACCTTAAGGCATTGAAAAAAACAAAAACAACAAAAAAAAAACAAAAAAAGGATGCCTAAACTCAACTCAACCGCCAAAGGTTTAAAAAAACAAAAACCTGTGCTGATTTGGGTTGTTGGTCCGGGGTTTGATCTAGCTTATTTCACTGGATAGCAATTCAATCTCAGTTTACATGCTTTGCAAACCCAGTAGATTACTCTTTTTCTTCGATTAATGGATAACAAATTCGAAGTGTAACGTGATGTTGATACACAATAAAAAAATGTGTTCATATAGCCAGAATGGTCTTTTGATGTTGACACCAAAACTATGTTTCTGACTAAATAAAAAAGTGCTCACTGGAATTTCGTATTATTAGCAATTTTTATGATACTTTAGGATGAAATTTTGTGATTTTGTTTTTTTACAAAATAAAATTCGGGGAAGATTTGGAACTGCACCTAAAGTTAAGGGTTTTTTCGTAGACAAAAAAAAGTGCGGGGCAGATTTAGGACTGGACCTAAAGTTGTGGGTTTTTTCTGAGATAAAAAAAAAGTTCAGCACAGGTTTGAGACTAGACCTGAAGTTGAGGGTTTTTTTAGAGAATTAGGTCATATACTACGAAAAACATTTTTGCATGTAGTTGCCACGTGGCATTTGACTTCACGTGTTTGATTGTCACGTGGAGAACACATAGATCTAATTTTTCGGGTGGCCTACTTCGTCCTCGCATTGTGAGTTTGCTCGCGTAAAAAGCAGCTTTGACGGTTAAGGACGACAGATCACCAGCTTTTCGAACGAGATAGCTTCCAATTAACACCTTTAAAGATTGGAAGTCTGCCTAGGTAGATCAAAGTGAAAGCTGTAAAGATTAGCAAAATACAAGATCTCTCATTCTCTCCGTCGCATCAAATTTTCAAGCTTTCTTTTGAGCAAAATTAAGTGAATTCTGATTGTAAATCTATGTTGATGGTTAAATACTTGTAGTCCGGAAAGAGAGAGCTATATTGTTGTGAGAGGTCCTTGAGTTTGTAGAAGCATCTAGTGAAGTTTCGGGTAAAAGCAACACTATCTACAAGCTATAAAATCTCGAAGGTGATTCAACCCTTGTTACTGGTTATAGAACTACTCGCATTCAATAATAAAAAAAAAAGGGATCAAATACCAAAACGAAACGTTCCATGAAGTTTTCTTTTATACAGAAATCAAGGCAATAGAGATTCGTTTGCCACAGGATCCTTGTTACATTCCTTCATGCATACATTGCTTCTTATAACACATGTATGGGCTTAGGACTTCAATTCAACTTTTGCCAATATTTCAGTGTATAAGAAATCCTCATGAGAGACTAATGATATTACGAAGTCTTCCGACTGCCCAAGTGTGTCCAAATGGAATGAATTGTAGGCCTCACTCATTCATGAGATGCGTAATGGCCCAATGTAATTTTGAAAAGGATTTTAGAAATGACTATTTATGAAAAAGCCTATGAAAAAGCCTATTGCGATATGAAGGCCCAATCCAATTTCAAAAAGTATGCTCGACTCATTTTGAACAAATCTAGATACTTTTTTCAAATTTTTGTCAAAAAAAATAGATTTTACATCAACTGGTATGAAATTTCAAGAGTTTTGCATGAAAAGGCCTAATGGATTTTTTTTTTCCAAAAGAGAAGTAAATTACGGAAGTAATTTTGATTTTCATTGCGAAAAATGGGCCTTATGTATTATTGAAGAAATGGGTTGAAAACATGTCGAGGCCCAATGTAATTTTAAAATGGGCGACGAGTAGATCCAATGCATTTTTTGGAATGCTTGTAATAATTGGCTTTGGAAAATGGGTTCACTTGGGCAGCGTAAAGATTAAGAGCAAGATTGCCTAAGCAAAGCAAAATAATTGAATTGCGAAAATAAACATCACGAGCGAGTAGGTTAGTGTCGGTATAACAAGACAACGACCTGCACATGAACTGGTGAGATTTGACGCGTACAACTATACGGCTTAACAAATAATGATTTGACAAGTCGCAGTCTCACGTGCTAAAAGTCAAAGTTCTCTTAATTCCAGCTCAGCCAAAACGTTATCATATTGTCAGCTACTCTTGCAGACAAAGACAAAGACAAAGACAAAGATAAAGACTTTTGGGGCAACGTCTACTTCGCAATCTCGTGGGCGAGGTCGTTTTCTTCTCGACACCTCCCTACTAAACAAAGGTTAGGAAACACTCCCCTTATGATAACTCATATCTATACAAACATTTAACACTTGATGTTAGGGACGCACTTTGTCTCCACTTTGCCAGACAAAATAATCTTAAACATAAAAAGTGCAGGCCTAAGTCCACAACGAGTTTTAGCTCAAATCCCTAATGGACTCGCCAATATATCACGACCTTCCCAAATGTGAGCCACTAAAAAGAAAGTTAATGTATCACCAAGCCGAAGATTTAGCACAAACTCTCTTGAGCCCACACCAATCGCAACTTTGGGGTTTGATTTAATTAATTTGACATGTGATTCAATTCAATTACTACGGTGTTGATGAATCAAACTATCGCTGTATTTCTTCCTTGTGCACAAATTATCATTATTTTTCTTGTTTAATAAAAGACTAACTTGCAACCCACTTCATAAATTAATAGGCTTGGCCAAATTTTGCAATTTATACGAGTTAGCTCAGAACCTCCCTCGCTTAAGTCCCTCGGCTCCAGTTCAATGGAATTTATGGGATTAATTAAAATGCTTATAATATACAAATGCAAGTGAACTAATATTTTTATTTAGGGATCGTGGTCCGCTCCCTATTATTATTATTATTATTATTATTATTAAAGAATTTAGGTGTCAGACAATGCCCAACTGTCTCTTTTTCTTTCGACTTTTCGTAGCTTGTGTGCGCTTGTTGAAGTGGAGGCATCTACGAGGAAAGTCCCTCAAAACTCTTGAAGACTTCTCCCTCCCCTTCAAGACTTCGAAGAATCCCCCCCTTCTTTGCTGCCAAAATTTCAAGAGAAAATAAGCAATATCGCTCTTCAAGTGTGCGTTAATAAATCAACTTGCCTATTGTAGCACACCCATGTGCATAGCACATGTGATGGCGGCGTTCAATTTTGCACGTGTTTAATTTAAATAATTCGGTGAAGCTCGAAACCTCCCTTGCTTAAAATCCCTTCGCTCCAGTCCAATGCAGTTATATGGATTTAACGAAAAATGCTCCTATGCAAAATGCAAACTTAAAATACTTTTGGATGGGGTCGGGGTCGATCCCTAGATTTTGCAATGCAATTAACGCCTAAGTGAGTTGTCAAAAGTCAAGCGTCAACAAAATAACTTTGAATCAAGCCGTGAATACTTTATGGTTTGGTATTGCTCATCCATTTTTGCAGCAGATGCATCTGCAATACACACTGAGGTTTGTCATGGACGAGAGTGACCGACGAGGAAATTACCAAAAAAGTCTTATATCGATTGTAATTATGCCAGTTCAGTATAAACTCTTTTTTGTTGTTGCCAATTCAGTTCTAAATTTTTTGCATTTGTGACAATTCAGTACTAAACCTTTTGCATTTGTGTCATTCAGTCCATCTGGTCAACTTTGAACAAAAATAGCTGAGGTGGCGCTGCCGACATTGACACAACTTTTAATAATTGTTCAAATTTATTTATTCTTTTCTTTTTCTTTTTTAGGTGTCAAACAATGCCAACTGTTTCTTGTCTGTTGAAGTGGAGGCATCAACGAAGAAAGTCCCTCAAAACTCTTGAAGACTTCTCCCTCCCCTGTATGATACTGGATGGAGGCGTCCAAATATCCTCAAGTGCCGACCTTCAAGACTTCGAAGAATCCCCCCCTTCTTTGCTACCAAAATTTCAAGAGAAAACACGCAATATCGCTCTTCAAGTTTGCGTTAATAAATCAACTTGCCTATTTTAGCACACCCATGTGCATAGCACATGTAATTTCGGCCACCGTAACGGCTTAGGGCCTTAGCCAAAGTTTCAATTTTGCACGGGTTTTGTTGTAATAATATAAGTGGGTTCTAATAAGGATCTTGCAAATTAAATCAATGCGAAAAGCCCAGAGAAATAACGAGAAATGATAAAGGATATCAGAGATTACATGATTCGGTCCGAATAACGGTACCTACATTCACTGGGAGAGCCAGCAAGAATAATTCACTATAATCAGATAATCGAGTTACAATCGCTCAATACGCTCGTGTTTCCCAGATCTAGATTATAACCAAGCTCAAAATATTTATAAATAAAATGATTCTCAATTGGATATAAAACACGGACCGCAAAATCCATCGCGTTCAGGCTCCTCCACGCGATCAAGAGAACGTCGTTGTACGTTCACCTTGATCGTCTCTCTTTTCCTTGTAAAAGAAAACCTTCTGGCACCTCCGTCCTTTTTCTTTCCCCTAGCCAAAAGACATTTAATATGCAAATGCAAACTAATAATACTTTTGGATGGGGTCGAGGTCGATCCCTAGATTTTGTAAATAACACCTAAGAGAGTTGTCAAAAGTTAAGCGTTGACAAAATAACTTTGAATCGAGCCGTTAACGTAGGAGTACTTCTAGGAAACTTACTTGCCATTATTCCAATGCTTAAAGCTGGAAGCAATGTATAGCCTAGAAGTGATGAAGCAGCACAAGAAAAGAGAAGAGAGGTCTACGATCATGTAGACGGTTGACGTTTATGTTAGCAATTATCGATCAAAATGGCTGAATGGATTGAATCGATATCAATGCAAAAAAGATTAGGACTAAATTGATTCAATTAAAAGGTTTATGACTGAATTGATATCAATATAATAAATTTAGGAATTTTTTAATACTTTTTTTGGATAAATTCAACATTATTTCACTTATTCAAAGAGGAAACGCACTAGACTTCTCGTTTTACTCTTTCAACCGTCACATATACCCTCAACTTAGTACATTTCCTCCACATCTTTCTCTCTCCTCCATATATATATATATATATATATATATATATATATATATATATATATATCGGTCCTATATATCGGTCCAAATCGAGGATAAATATTTTTTTTGGGGGGTCCAAAAATCGAGGATAGATTTTTTTTTGTCAGAGATATTTAAAAAGCATTTTTTGGGCATACTACTTTTCAAACGTACGACCCATTCAAACAGTTAAACTCAACTGGTTTTCCTCCTTTAACCACCACGCATGCCCTCCCCTTAACTTTACCATATTCCTTCACCATAACTCCATCTCTCGGCCTACCTAAAATAAAAAAAATAAAAAAACGAAAGAACTAAAAATGATTTTTCTACGTAGGATAAGTTTATCATCGCCGACTTTTCAAACACAACGCTCTTGGAAACAATTTTTAAAAAAATCATCTTCAACATCTACGGGGAAAATTATATATATAAAAAAAAATCTTAAACATATTGCACTTTTGCTAATTCAGACCTAAATCTTTTAATTGTGTTAATTGAGTGTTAAATATTTTCACGTTTTGTCAATTGAGTCTATCTGGCCAATTTTGACTGGAAATTGCTGACGTGAACACCAGCCGTTCTACATGGTATGGTTGGCGCTGACGTATACAGTTTTTTAAAACTATTTTAATATTCCTTTAAATAGTTTAATATGTTTCCTTTGTTTTTATATTTTCCTTCTTCTTTTTTCGGTTGATGTAGAAAATTAGGGATCGACCCCGATCCCTAAACAAAAACATTATTAATTTGCATTTGCATATTAAGAGAATTGTTATAAGCCCACATAAATTGCATTGCAATTGGACTGACTTACGCAAGGGGATCTAAGGCTAATTTAACTGCTGCGGAAACAAGTGATCGAACAATAAAATAGACATAATAAGAAAATAGATATAAATGGTTCGGTCGAGGTGACATATATCCACATGGGAAAGTAGTATGGAATTTAACTTTAGATCAAGACCGATATTACAACTACACTTGAGTCACTCACATATTTTCAATGTTTTTCAACCTTCAATCACACCCAATAACTCATACAGCGTTTAGCCTCACAATTTCTCACGAAATAATCTCTCAATCTCATAAAAGAATTCACAAATCTTATCACAAAATTTAATCGGCTTCAATACTAAATTATCGGTGTAATTCCTCGAACAAAATCTCTCCACATGAAGTCTACGAAGAAGCTTTATCTACATGCATTCATCAACAACTGCCGTCCAAAGTGCCCACAACTGAATATATTTAGCCAAAAGAAAACACCTTCAGAAGCCGACTTCAACATGGATTAGGAGAGCTAATTTTCGTATATTTCCCTTTTTTCCTGTTTTGCTTGCAAACCTTGTTCAACCCTTACTCTAACACCAGAAAAAAGAAACATGACTTAGATGGCATAATATTGGGCATCCATAATTTATAATTTATCTGGAGTCGGGTTATGTATATGGGCTCAAACTCGAAATATATTCTAACATGAATTTCAACTAAGCCCACAAGAGCACAAAATTTAGCCGAGCCCATTGAACGTCTAATATGGCCGAGAATCACATATAGATGTTCTAAACCAGGAAAGATTATGTTCTCGTGTCAAATTGAAAGGGATGAGGCATATTCGTTTCTCTTACGGTTGTTTACTTTGATGCCACGTGACAATAGACGCGAAACAGAGTGGAATACTTCGATTTTTTTTAATGAATTGAGTCCTTTTCGGCTGATTGCGAATGAGGAGGAAAGAGCAATTCAATATTTGCAAGGAAAAACACATACTTTTATTTCCACGTCTACAAATCTTCCAATGAATCTACCGGTCTCATTTGGACCTAGGACTACGACTTTCGTATGAATTACGTCAAATTTGTACACACTCCACAGTCGAATTCGAGGAAACTTCCTTCCAAATTTTTCCAATGCTTATTTTCTTGACTTCAAGATGCTTAGTTTGTCCTTTGTAATAAATGGAGAAAGAGAGAAGATAAAGTCCAGCTCATTTTCTTGACTTCAAGGTGCCTTCATTAATGCATGGCGGCAGAAGCTGCACGTTCATTTTGTTTTCTCTCCTTTCACATTGGAGGAGGTCTTTGAAGACGGCGGCCCACCTTTTTTTTAAGGGCACATATTTTTGTCTTGAAGTTGCTCCAACTCCTATGAAAGGGAAGGTAGTCTGAAGACGAATACGAGCCAACAAGAGCTCCAGAGCCGAAGGGAGAGTCTAGAATCACAATGCTTAGAGCGGAAACAATATATAAGTAGTCAGGAATCACAAGTGAAGCAGCAGACAAAAGTAACCAAGATACACAGAATATGGAGGGCCAGACAAGCTGCTTGATTCTTGCACTGTTATGTTTCTTCCTTCACCTGACCTCCTCTAGTATTGAAACCTCCGGTGTCCCCGAAGAGAACCCGGCAAAGGAAATGATTCGAGTCGGGCTAGTTTTCAGCATGAACTCATGCATGGGGAAGATGGTGGAGAGTTGTATATCCATGGCGCGCTCCGATTTCTACGGCACGCACCCCGACTACCGTACCCGATTGTCACTTCTCGTCAGAGATCCAAAGGACGACGCCGTCGATGTGGCATCAGCAGGTAAATACGTGCACTTACTCACTCACGTGGGACCTATTGGACTCGCGCTCATGAATTAGACTATCCAAAATTTCAATCTCTTTATCACCAATGAATGTTGATTCTCCATATCTTCCAATGCTTGTCATCAACTAATTTAGTACATGCTTTTTCCTTGTCTGATCAACGATATTAATACACAAAGGACGAAGTGATTCTTGTGTGAGTTCTTAATGTAGAATAGACCAAAAAGTTGGCTTGGAAGGATCAATCTGCATAGTTTAACGATGGTAAATAGTGTCTGATAGGGCATGTAATAGTTATATAGTATTAGTATTATGGTCCACTGTAGGTAGAGAATCTAGTATTAGCATTAGTATTATTATTGGGATTAGGCATCTAATGTCTGTAATAACTATAGTAATTGTGTTAGCAATAGCATGAAACTCTCTCTCTCTCTCCACCCAAAAAAAAAAAAAAAAGATAAAAGATTTTTCTGCATACGGCAAATTTATCATCATTTGACTTTTCAAATAGAAAACGCACTTGACTTCTAGGTCTACTCTATCAACCGTCTCATAATCCGTCGACTTCAATAGATTCCTTGGACTTTTCAAAAGTAAGACCAACTAAAACGGTCAAAGTCTACTCTTTCATCTTCGCTACCTTCCTTCACAATGATCCAATTCCAAAGATCATTCTCAATTTCTACGTTAACTGAGATCATCAAGATGGAGCCGAAATATAAGTCCTCAACATCTTCCCAACTCTCACTTAAAGTCAATGAGTTACAAGATAATATTAATTGCTCCACTTTACATCACATCTTCGAAATGAGACTTCTTTTGCCTAATAACACCATCACGCATGTATCTTAAAACACCCCGAATGGCATTTGGCATAAATGATTAATTGCCATTTTTCTTGTAAAATTTCCCCTGTCAAGTTTCTAAACTAACCCAACGTAAACTCTAATCTGAACCACTTATGGCCTATTTGTAACGTTTCTGATTCCTTTTTTTTTTGTTCTTCTATTATTTGGAACAGAAATAGAACACAAATAGAAAAGAAATATGTTTATGTACATTAGTTTACAGTTGTGGACTTGATGGAGAATGAAGAAGTCTCATTTAGAGAGAGAGAGAGAGAGAGAGAGAGAGAGTCCATGCAATCCAACTTCTTTGGTAGATCATTTGTTTCATCAAATACATTTTGTTTACAGTTGTAGACTTGATGGACAATGAAGAAGTCCATGCAATCCTGGGCCCAGCACGGTCCTCACAAGCCAAATTTGTAATTGACTTAGGAGAAAAAGCTCAAGTTCCAATCATATCCTTCTCAGCTACGAGCCCATCCCTTTCTCCCACGCGAAGCAATTATTTCGTTCGGACAGCCTACGATGACAGTTCACAAGTTCGTGCTTTAGCGGCTGTTGTTCAAGCTTATGGTTGGAGGGAAATAACCCTTGTTTATGAAGACACTGACTATGGCAACGGCTTGGTTCCATACCTTGTCGACGCGTTCCAAGAGGTCGATGCTCAGATCTCTTATAGAAGCGTTATTCGTCCATCTGCGGAGGATGTCGACATCGTAAAAGAGCTCAATAAGTTGTTGACGATGCAGACAAGAGTGTTCCTTGTTCACATGACCGCTGTGATCGGGTCTAGGTTCTTTGTCCTAGCGAGTAATGCGGGAGTGATGAGCGAGGAGTTTGCGTGGATTGTCACCGACGGTTTGTCGTCTTCACTAGACCCCGTCAGCTCTAATGCTTTGAACTCGATGCGAGGTGTACTAGGCGTAAGGCCACATCTACCACCATCGGAGTCTCGTAGAGATTTCGAAGAGAGATGGATGAAGCTTTACGCTGAGATAAATTCACACGATGAGATTGCTGATCTCAGTCTCCTCGGCTTATGGGCATACGACACAGTCACGGCATTAGCCTTAGCAGGAGAAAGAGCATGGGATCCTGCAAAGTCTAGATACTTAAAGCCGAATACCAGCAGAAACAATCTCAACTTTTCGTCTATCGGGATTTCGGAGATGGGCCCGAAATTGCTTGACAACATTCTAAGAATCAACTTTCAAGGCCTTAGCGGAGAATTTAACTTGCTCGACGGCGAACTTCATCCCACCGCATTCGAAATCTTTAACGTTGTAGGACAGACGGAGAAAATCATGGGATATTGGACTTCGGCACGAGGACTTTCACCCGAATTGAACTCATCAACAAAGGTAGATTATACAGCTTCTGCCAACGCTTTGAAAGCCCCTATTTGGCCAGGAGATACACTAAAGCCACCGAAAGGTTGGGTGATGCCGATATCAGGAAAGAAACTAAAGATCGGGGTTCCAAAGAAAGATGGCTTTAGCGAGTTCTTCAAAATCGAATGGGATCCGCATACGGGTGTGCCCAGCTACTCAGGATTCGTCCACGATGTGTTTCGCGCGGTACTGGAAGCATTGCCTTTCGCTCTTCCTTACCGGTATGTTCCTTTTGTGAATGAGAGCAGGCAAAGTGCAGGAACTTATGATGATATGCTGTACAAAATTAAACTTCAGGTTAGTCGATGCTTTATCTTCAAACTTTAACCCGCCATTCCTTGATAAATAGACTGGCTGAGAAAAAGGAACACATAAATGTCCTCATCATTAAGTGCATTATTTCAAAATCTTGTTTGAGCTTTTGTTCTGTACATGTTAAAATTTCCTTGCTCAAGTAGTTTACACAACATAAATATGCACATTGTCATTGACATACGTGGCTTGTGTTTACCCATGTATGTTGAAATCAATGAGGACATGATGATGCAGGAATTTGAAGCCGTTGTAGGAGACACGACTATCGTTGCGAATCGCTCGTCCTACGTCGATTTCACACTTCCCTACTCAGAATCCGGTGTAGCAATGGTAGTTGCCATCAAGGATGATGAGCGGAGGAACATGTGGATCTTCTTAAGACCATTGAGTTGGAACCTCTGGCTAACGACTGGTTTGGCCTTCATTTCTACTGGGTTCGTCGTGTGGCTACTCGAACATCGCACAAACGAAGAATTTAGGGGGCGTCGTAGTCAACAAATCGGTTTACTTCTCTGGTTTTCCTTCTCCACACTGGTGTTTGCTCATAGTAAGTCCTTCCAAAACTGTCGCGCCTTGTTTGTCATTAAAATTTTCTTCGCCGTCTCCTCGACGGTAATGGGCTTCCGTATTTCACTCTGCTTTTGTTGTTTTTAGCTCGGTCTTTTGTTGGCAATTCACTACGATTTTGATCAATGTAGGAGAGAGGATTGCAAACAACTTGACAAGGCTTGTGCTTATCGTATGGGTATTTGTGGTGCTTATCTTGACTCAGAGCTATACTGCAAGTTTAGCTTCGTTCTTAACCGTGCAACGCTTAACGCCGAAGTTTGTGGACGTGCAAGACTTGATAAGGAATCGCCTTTTCGTCGGGTATCAGGGAGGATCTTTCGTGAGAGAACTTCTCGTGAAACAGCTCAAATTCGACGAGTCCAGGCTGATTTCTTATGGCTCGCCGGAGGAATACCACGAGGCGCTATCGAAGGGAAGTGGAAACGGAGGAGTCGCGGCAATATTTGATGAATTGCCATTCGTAAAAATCTTCCTTGCCAGATACTGCAACAAGTACAAAATGGTAGGACCAACCTATAAAACCGACGGGTTTGGCTTTGTAAGTCTCTCTCTCTCGCTCGCTCGTTCATGGGCAAGTGCAACTTGCCTGAGAATATAAGCGTTTTTTTTTTCTTTTGTAAATATCACGAAAAACTTCAAATTAGTACACCTGCGCACGGGCTCGATACCCCTGATACACATTTGACATGTTCATGCACGAAAAGTTTTTCTTAGGATAAAAGCCACGAACTAACATAACTAGTTATTCTTCAGGCCTTTCCATTGATGTCCCCTTTGGTCTCCTACATTTCAAGGGCAATCTTGAATGTCACTCAAGATAAAGAGAAAATGGATGCGATCGAAGGAAAATACTTCCGTGGCCAAAGCTCGTGCCAAGGTCAGGATGCTGCCATCCTGTCGGACAATCTTAGCCTGAGCGTGTACAGCTTCGGAGGGCTCTTCATCATCACCGGCGTTGTCTCGGCATCCTCGGTGTTGGTATACGTGGCTTCATTCTTCTATTCTCATTGGCCTCATTCGAGCGCTATTCGCCCCGGGGATCGCTCCCTTCGGTCCAAGCTTTCAGAAACTACGAACAGCTTCTTTCGGGAGCACGGATTATTTGGATGTCCGGGGAAAAATAGATCGGAGGTTGTTCCGACCTCGCGTTGTCGAAGTAGGGAAGGTTCTCCTAAGATTGATGTTGAACTGACGGCGAGGAGACCAAACGAAGGAGAGAGGCCAGTACTTATTATACACGTTTGAATAATGAAGATCGTGTTTTAAGACAGGCTCATCGAGCATGGGAACGATTATCACATCTAGCCTAACTATATGCACATTTTATTTTTCTTTTATTTGATAATGTCACATGATATATATATATGACTTAGTATGATTGACTTAAAAGAAACAAACGGTCTCGAGTTTTAACTTCGCTATTGAAATTGGATGAAAATCCCGGATGCCCAAACATACACGCATACGTATATATACATCTACTATCTAGGCCTCTACCACCTCCCCTAGACCGCCCTTTGGCCCGCCGTCACCGTCTCTGCCGTTGCCGCTGTCTTCGCCGTTGCTGCCTCCGTTGCCGTCGTTGTCTATGATCAGAGGTCCTAACACACGATCACCTTGTCTGAAATACCATTGAAGAATCTAAAAGTAACAATAGGCAGACGACCTGTGTTAGCAAATAAGACGGTCGTATACTTAACAAAAACAGTCGAAAAATCAGGGAAAACAACATCCTCATGCTAACACCTAATATGAAACGGCGCTCCATAGAAGTGGTTAGGTGGTACATCCATGGCTAATGATATGTAATATTAGCAATAAGAATGAGTCATAGCCCAGCAAATAAAACTTCTAAACATTACAACATATGATTCAAATGCTACCTGACAATAATTTATCTAAGACATGCTTTTCTAATGGATCACGTCAAATAAGACACAATTTAATAGCTAACAAAACGTTTTTTTAAGTCTAACAAGGAATTTTTTATTTATTTATTATTACAACAATGACTTTCAGGGATTGAACCCCGGTCTTCTATGGACCTTTTCATTCCCCATACCACTACGCCGAGGCGCTGTTGGTGTCAGATAGTGTTCTTTCTTTTTATTTATCTCACACAGATTAAGCATTCGCAGCAATTGAACATCACATCGCATGAAGTATGCTATGCACTCACAATATGCAGATAATTTTAAGCCTTATTTCATATCATATCTTGCAATTCCACTTGCCAAGGTCCACGAACTCCTCCCGACATCCGCGCATGGCACTACCAAGATTTACACACTTGGGCATCTCAACTCTTGAAGCTTCCCTAATCACACAGCAGGGGCTTCCCTTATACACGAAGGGGCGTCCCAAACCTCCTAGGCTCCATCGGAACTCTATCTAATGGGAAATTTTCACGTCTTTTAACTCCATACTCATGCACACATGTTATTATATGATAGGCAATGTAAACGTTCCATACGTGATTCAATTCAGCACAAAGTTCATTATTGAGAAGATTTAAACCGGATCTACCGACCTTAACTAAATTACCAAATAAATTCGAAAAAATCTAAGAACTCACATAGCAATAATTCAAGGTATGGAGAGTAACTTTCATCTGAAACTTCCTTTCATTTGACTCATAGAACTAGGAGTTTTCCCCAAAATTCGTGACTCTCTCATCTAGGGATAGTTTCGCACACTGATCGAAATTTACACTTTTCACCAAGTAAAACTATCTCAAAAATCAAGGGAATTTAATATGTTATACATAGGACCTAGATATACAACTTTAATAGCATGCAGGAAGTCTAGATCAGTATGTATAAATTACAGTAAATCGAGAAATTTACAATAAAAATCAGTCTCAGCCACAGAACAAAGTTGGTCAAATGAGCAGTCGTTTCACCGAGTTGAAGAACTCCAAAAATTATCAAATTAATATATGTTATATCTTAAGATGTTTCCTTAAACTTTTATGTTTTATTATTATTTAATAGAAGCCCATATAAATCCGTACAAAAATAACAAGAACTAAAGATCATACTGGACTCAGATTTATCATAGGCCAAAACCTTGAACATGCAAGGCCTTTTGGCAGACCAGATGCACTTCAAAAATTCGAAAATTAACATATGTTATGTTTTAGGATGTTAGCATCAACTTTAATGTTTTGACTTTAATCATTTGAAGCTCACAAAAGACGGTGTAAAAATAGCAAGGACAGAAGGTCAGATTAAACTCAGATTCAGGACAGCTTCTAAAATCCACGTGCATGGCTATTTCTCACACTTCTACCCTACAATCTATCACGTGCAGAACCATTGACATAACATTACCTCAAATAAGTCATGGTCTAGCAACATTAAACCCTATGGAAGTAATGAAAAGATGTGACTCTTGCCTTAGAACCAAAACAAACCCAATCCCTTTGCAAGAACAACCCAAATCTCTTGCAACTTCTTGAGAACTAGATGATAGTGTGTGTGAATTTTGAAAAATCAGAATGAGGGTGAGGGGGAGTTCGGCCATGGGGTTAAAGGGAGGAGGGAAATGCTTGAGTGTAAGCTTTAATATGTCATAAAATCCCATTGGGCACCATGGGTGATGTGAATAGTATTTTTGGGGTAAATCATGAAGTTACTTGAGTGCATTTTTGGGCACAATTCTCAAGGAATTTACGGGCATATATGGGGGTGAAATGCCTATTTTGCCCTCATTAACTTAATTATACACATTATGCACATTAATCTTAAATTAGACTATAGTTTGCCCGATGATAAATTAGTATTTTCGGTTAGCATATAAAATTAGCATCATAATCACGTAGTTATTCACGTGACATATTCTAATCTCTAACAAGTAGATTAATTCTAATACGATTAAACTATGCTTTTGAAATTTCTCTTTAGAGGTCAAATTTACACTATAGTCCCGGTAGTCACATTTGTACAATGATTACTTGGTATTTCTCCCCCGAGAAATTAAGCTCGCATTACCGACCCTTAATAATTACATGACAGTAGTCAATTCTAAGTCAAGTAATTTGACTATAATATAGTTATCGCCTTTAATTAATTAGGTGAAAATTCAGGATGTCACAATGTAGAAGTTATTGACATTAATAACCAACATGATAATAACCATAAGTTAAAGATATGCGTACCAACATATGTCTGCGCAACTAGTTACTATCAAAAGTGGACCCACTCCTAAAGTAGTAAACCAGATACCTACTATAGGCCAAGCTGATGAGTGCGCAGGATGGACCAATGTTGTCTTGAGTGATGAATGAAGGAAACGAGGATAGAACAGAGTGTATGGGGACGGATGTCGATGAAACGAATGAAATAATATGCAAATGCAGGATAGAACCGGTAGAATACGATCTAAATCGAGGTGTAAAAGACCATCACTAGCCGACGATACAGATCGGGATTGACGAAGTTCTCCACCAAGGCCTAAAGGCTATGCCACCATCCAAGGATAAAAGGCTTCGGGATAGAGAAAGCTCACCTCCAAGGCCCAAAGATATCACCAGCTGAGAATAAAGGGCTTTTTGGCTCACCACCGAGGAGTAATCCAATCTTTACGGATAAAGAAACCAAGGAGTTATTCAATCTCCAAATATATTCACTCAACGGAGCAAAATCTCTCATATGTTTTCATTTATTAAATCATCAAGTCTACGTTACAATGGAGAACTCCCCTCATTATATAGAGGGAATAGAACATAGGAAATAGACTAGGAATTAAAGACTCGACAACTACCCAACCAACAATGGCATGGGAACTAGACAACACAATAAAGAAACATGGGAACCAGAAAACTATTAAAATCCTAGGAACTAGAAAGAATTAAAGACCTAGGAACTAAGACAAGCATTTAAAGACATAGAAACTTGATGTGACGTCCCGAAATTTTAAGGCCTATTAAATGAATAATATTGGACCTTTGGAAATCGAGTGACATTTATCGGACGCGGAATTGTTCAATCTGGGAGGCTTTGATCATTGACTGAAGCGTAGATAATTATAGTTCATTTAGTTTCGTCGTGTCAAAGATTATATCGCTGTTTTTCCTTCGTGGCCGAGTCTAACCCTGAACCAGTCCTGATTTATCAATTTACCGAAATACCCTCAGATACTAATCATATACGCCAGAAATAATTAATACTGATTGACCCGTGGGCCCCACCTCATAAATGCAAAGTCAAAATATCTTTTTACTTTTTTACTTTTGGCAAATTACCCTTTTGTCCTTGGACCACGATCTCTCCTCTATGGCCGGCCACCCTCTCCCCCTTTCACTCTCTCACTTCATCTATTGGACACCACCATCATCTTCATCTCCATCTTCATCTTCGTCGCCGCCGTGAGCCACCGCCGTTTGACCGCCGCCGTGCCGCGCTTTGCAACACCGTCGCTCGCCCGCGCCACCACCCTTCTTAGCTGCGCCAACCAGCCCCTGTCGCCCTTGCCCAGCCGCGGTTCCGAGCCCGTCCAGCAGAGTCGCCGGAGCCATCGCAGCATCGCCGGACCTCGACCGAAGCCCTGTCGAGCCCTCCGCCACCCTTTTTTCGCCGTTCCATCGTCACCGCCGGCGGCACAGCTGCTGTCCAGCCCTGGTTCTCCGTCTTTTGAGCGTCTTCGTCGCCGTGGTTGTGTCCAGAACGTTGAGACGAGTCCGTAGGACGGCTGCCGAAAAATTCCGTCGTCGTCGCCACAACCGCTAGAAATCGCCGCCGCCGACCATCGCTGCCCATGCAGAAGTGAGTTAACCCCTAATCCATGACTAGGCCGTTAATTACGCTTAGTAGTTAATTAAATAGTTACCGTAGCTGATTAGTTAATTACCGCAGTTAATTAGATAGTTATCGTAGTTAGATAGTTAACTGTGGTTAGATTAAGTAGTTACTATAGTTAAATTAATTAGTTACCGTAGTAGATTAATTAATTATTGTGGCTAGTTGGATTAATCATGGTTAGGTGGAATAGTTATCATGGTTAATTGCCTATTGTTTTGTGTCTGGTAATTATTGGTGTTTGATTATGGATCGAACTGAGTGTTGATTGCGCTTAATTGCTGAATAATCACACTAGTGTTGAGATGTCATGTTTATTTGAAATTGAATATTCGCATGACCAATTGTGGATTTGAACATGAAAATGGCCGCAAGACGGGTTTTGAGCATGATGTAAATGTGACTACATTGGACCAAAATTGGGATTAAGAATTGGCTTGATTGCCTGTGGTGAATGTGTAGTCACACGATGGATTTAATTGTGTCACCCTAACGTAACTAGGGACACGAGCGATACCCTTGTTGGCATGGGTCACTGCCTAATAAGTCTGTGCCGGTGACGTACAGTCCGGGATTCCACGGCTTATTGGTTGCCTGTCAATCCGTGCCGGCGACGTACTTTCCGGATTCCCACGGCTGATTAGATGCCGATCGCAACTTGTGTAGGTCTGTAGTCCCTTCTGGAATTATTCTTGGTATGCCCGCCTTAGGGAATTTGAGGGAGCCATAGGATGCCGTCGCTGTAACGTAGTAGGACGATGCCCGGTTAATCCGGAAGAGTACTAGTAGTGATGCTGTGCTACGGCGAGAGTGGAGTATCTCTTGGCTGCTAATAACTGGAACACGCTTGTTGCATAGTGCTTGAGTACCTGGATGCTTGATCTATTGTCGTGTGTTCTAATTGTGTACCTTGATCTGTTGTGCTTGAATGCCATGAGATATCTGTTGTGTGGCAAAAGGCAAGGTAAGTTGTATGTGATTGTCCTTTGGCTGTTGGACTTAGTTGCCCGATGTGTTTGACTGATTGAGTGAATTAACGTCCTAATCGGACTTAGGCGTTGACTCGTTGAGATTCATATCTCATATGCTTTGGCTGATCGCCTTTCAGGTTCTCGCAATGGCAGTGCGCCACATTAGGTTCGGTGTTCCTATCGACCAAACCACGGTCCTTCATTATCGTCACGTTACTAATTCTGACGACGTATGGGAGCAACACGTGACGATCGTCTGGGTCGATGAGGGGTTGTCACACTATGTGGCACACCTTTTCAAGGCCTGGTTCGTTCGTCAGGATGATGTTCTCATCGGACCGATTCGAGGGTTTAAGGTACCCTTGGGTGCGGGACCGGTCGTTCAGACGTGGGACGCGATGGATATGGATATGCCGGATGGAGAGGTCGAGGACCCGAGTCCTAGTTCTGGGGAGGAGGACCCTAATTCACCGCCAGGTTATCGAGGTTGACCCGGTGTTGTTAACCCGGAGTACGAGTTAGGTTGTGGAGGAGCTTTTGGAAGCCGTCTTGTTTGATAGCCAGTAGTTGTAGTAGTGTGTAACGGCAATGGTACGTCCCTGACCCGACCCGGTATCTTTTTGTGGGTCTTAGGGATCGATCCGAAGATGGACTTGTATAGTAGATGTTCCATCGTGGACTAATCATGTTTATAAATAAAATGTTGTTGTTGTTGTTGTTGTTGGATCTCCTGCTTTTCTATCCTTGTTTGATTTCTTGTATGGGGTTTGATATTGTTTCCGCATGTGCTTAATTGAAAGATAAAAAGAAATGGATTGATGACGTGCCTGGGATGTTATCCTTTGACTCGACGTTAGGAAGGGATGCTCACGCGCTTGGGGTTCGAGGCATGACATCCCCGTTTTGGTATCAAAGTAAGGTCAGCCTGAACCATATGGTCTTGCCTTGGAGTGATAATGTGCGAGGGGTTTGGGATAGTTAGTAGGATTGAAACCCTATGCATGTGTTTTTTGTTTGATTTATTCCTAGTTGTTGTCTTGTGTTCTGATTGCGTGTTGCCCTTGGGCGAGCAAGAGTCCCAAAGGTCTTGCATAATGGGCGACCATAATCGAGGGGTAGACCCAAAAGAAGGGCAGCTCAGGTATGTCCCAGCGGGGACAGAGTTCATGATTTGGGAATGCCTAGAGAGGGGCCAATTCAGGAAGATCCCAGGATGAACGGGATTCTTCAAGCGTTAGAGACCTTGGGAAACATTGTGGGGGCAACAAACGAGGAACCAAGTTGCTGCTGCCGCCCCACAGGAGAATTCGTTAGTTGAGAACGGAGTTGGAAGGCCGTAGACCCATAGACTGGTGGAGTAGTTTCTAATGCTCAAGCCACCGAAGTTTTCTGGAGCAGGTGACCCTAAGGCTGCAACCTCATGGATCGAGGAGCTGAAGAAGGTGCTCGCTTTGCTAAGGTATTCGGAGGGGGAGAAAGTAACGCTGTCCATTTACCAACTGCAAGGTAATGCTAGCTCGTGGTGGAAGGCCACGTAGGGAAGAGCTTTTCCCGAGGGTGTGGTCCCAGAGTGGAATGCCTTCGTGGAAGCCTTCAACAGGAAGTATTTCTCGGAATGTGCACGAGAGCAAAAGATGGATGAATTTCTGCACCTTCACCAGAATCAGCTGTCCGTAGATCAGTACGAAGCGAGGTTCGCCGAACTGTCCAAGTATGTACCGAGGATGGTTGAAAACCTCGAAGATAGGGCGAGGAGGTTCAGAGATGGTTTGAAACTAGAGATCAAGAGTGTGTTAGTACCGTTCAACCTGAGAGATTACAATGAGTTGTATGAGAGAGCTCAGTTGGCAGAAAGGGATGTTGTCGAAAGGGCAGCCGCATCTGGACCGCGGTTCGCTTCTGCTATGAGGGATAACCGAAGGTTCGGTAAAGGACCAATGGTGGGTAATAGGTATCCCATTCCGCCTAATAGAAAGAACGTTGTTGGGAAGCCGACGTTTCGCCCCTACCTCGTGTGTCAAATCTGCCGACAGAAGCATGGGATAATCCCGTGCCCAAGGAGGGCGGGTGCTTGTTTTGGTTGTGGCAGGCATAGCCACCAAGTCAGAGATTGTCCTTAGAGACAGATAGGAGGACAGATGCAGCAGGGAGGTCAGATGCGAGGGAATGTTCCGCAAAAATTTCAAAATCGACCGCCAGTACAAGGAAGGGTGTATGCTGTCACCCATGAAGAGAGGAAAGATTCGCCGACCGTTTCAGGTACGGTCTTTCTGCATAACCAAGTAGCTTATGCTTTGTTTGATTCTGGAGCTTCCCACTCCTTTGTTGCTGAACTGTTCGTTAAACTAGCTGGCATAAGTACAAAACTATTGAGATCGATTTTTAGGATATCTACACCGCTTAAGGATAATGTTATTGCTGCAGTAGGATGTCTTGATTGTAGGATGGTTGCAGATGGTCATGAGGGAAGGATAAATCTGGTTGTGCTAGTTATGTATGATTTCGATTTGATTGTTGGTATGGACTGGCTCACTGAACAAAGAGCTGTGTTGGATTGTCATAGTAAGACTATCCTATTTAACCCATTGAATGGGGTTAGGTTCGAGTTTGTAGGGAGTCGAGGGGGAATCTCGATCCCCTTAGTTTCGTTGCTAGAAGCGACTCGATTGTTGGATGGTGGTTGCAAAGGTTATTTGGCGTCTGCTGTTGATGCGTTAGCTGAGGAGTTAAGGTTGGAGGATATTGATGTGGTAAGGGAGTTCCCTGACGTCTTTCTTAAGGAGTTGCTTGGATTGCTGCCGGAAAGGAAAATAGAGTTTGTGGTTGAGCTAGCCCCTGGTACGGAGCCAATCTCAAAGGCACCGTATCGGATGGCATTGTTAGAACTCAAGGAACTGAAAGTGCAGATGCAGGAATTGCTGGATAAAGGATTTATCCGCCCCAGTGCGTTACCATGGGGAGCGCCTGTGCTGTTTGTAAGGAAGAAGGATGGATCGCTTCGTTTGTGTATCGACTATTGGCAACTTAATCAAGTGACAATCAAGAACAAGTATCCATTGCCGAGGATCGACGATTTGTTTGACCAACTTCAAGGAGCTTCGGTATTCTCCAAGATTGACCTACGGACGGGATACCACCAGCTAAGTATTAAGAAGGAGGATGTGCCGAAGACAGCGTTTAGGACGCACTATGGTCATTACGAATTCACTGTGATGCCGTTTGGTCTGACAAATGCCCCAGCCGCTTTCATGGACATAATGAATAGGGTGTTCAAGGAGTATTTGGATAGATTCGTCATCGTGTTTATTGACGACATCTTGGTCTACTCGAAGAGCTATGAGGAGCATGAGCATAATTTGAGGAAAGTATTGGAGATTCTTCGTGAACATTAGCTGTTTGCCAAGTTTAGCAAATGCGAGTTTTGGTTGACTCGAGTAGCTTTTCTAGGTCATGTGATCTCTGGAGAAGGGATATCTGTGGACCCCGCCAAGATTGAAGCTGTCATGGATTGGCCGAGACCGACGACAGTGACAGAGGTTCGAAGTTTCTTAGGATTGGCAGGTTACTATAGGCGCTTTGTGGAAAAGTTCTCTGCCTTAGCCTTGCCTATGACAAGACTGTTGAAGAAGGATGAGAGATCCATTTGGACTGATAAATGTGAGCGTAGTTTCCAAGAGCTTAAGCAAAAGCTAACTACGGCTCCTGTTTTGACACTACCGTCTGGTTCGGGAGGCTATAAGATATATTGTGATGCATCTTTCAAAGGATTAGGCTGTGTGCTTATGCAATACGGAAGAGTGGTTGCGTATGCGTCTCGTCAGTTGAGACCACATGAGTTAAATTATCTGACGCACAATTTGGAATTAGCAGCGATCGTATTTGCTCTCAAGATTTGGAGGCATTACTTGATAGGAGAAAAGTTTCAAGTTTACACTGACCACCAATGTCTCAAGTATCTGTTCTCTCAAAAGGAGTTGAACATGAGACAGCGTCGATGGATGGAGCTTCGTAAGGATTATGATTGCGAGATCCTGTACTATCCAGGGAAAGCTAACAAAGTTGCTGATGTGCTAAGTCGGAAGTCAGTGATCGCTCAGTTGATGATCCGGAGTGGCGTCTTCTAGAGGAAGTACGTGATTCAGAGTTTAAGCTAGAGGTAGGCCATCTGTCAAGTTTGATGGCTACGTTAAGAGTCGAACCGGAAGTGCAGGCAAGAATTAAGGCCTTACAGTCAACGGACCCTGATATTCAAAGGATCCTTCAAGAAGACTCAGAGAAGACGAAAGCTGACTTTTAAATAGCTGAGGATGGAATACTGAAGTTTAGAGGACGTTTATACGTACCTGCTGATGAAGGCCTTAGAGAGGAAATCTTGTCAGAGGCACATCGTAGCAGTTACAGTGTTCATCTGGGTAGTACGAAGATGTACCAGAATCTGAGACAGTATTATTGGTGTAGTGACATGAAGGTCGACATAGCCAAGCATGTGGCAAAATGTCTGACGTGTTAATAAGTCCAAGCGCAGCATTGCAAACCTGGAGGACTGTTACAGCCGCTTGAGATCCTAGAATGGAAGTGGGAGCATATCACGATGGATTTCGTAACTAGTTTGCCAAGGAGCCAGAGAGGGCATGATTTTATCTGGGTTGTGGTCGACAGATTGACGAAATCAGCGCATTTCATCCTAGTGAGAAAGGACTTCGCTTTGGAAAGGTTAGCAGATTTATATGTATGCCTGATCGTACGTCTTCATGGAGTGCTTGTGACGATCACTTCGGATCGTGATCCTAGGTTCACCGCAACATTTTGGAAGAGCTTGTAGACTACGTTGGGAACAAAGTTGCAGTTTAGTACTGCTTATCATCCATAGACGGATGGCTAGTCTGAGAGGACGATTCAGACGCTCGAGGACATAATGCGAGCATGTGTATTGGATTTTAAGGGTAACTGGGAGGAACAACTTCATCTGGTCGAGTTCACCTACAGCAATAGTTATCAACAAAGCATCAAGATGGCACTGTTTGAAGCATTGTATGGGAAACCCTGCAGAACGCCAGTTTGTTGAGACGAGGTCGGAGAAAGGAAGATCACTAGTCCCGAGCTGGTGCAGCAGTCTTTGGACACTGTCAAGGTCGTCAGAGAAAGGCTTAGGACAGCCGAGAGCCGTCCGAAGAGTTACGCCGACAAGCGGCGTAGACCGCTGGAGTTTCAAGTAGGCGAGCATGTCTTTTTAAAGGTGTCGCGTATGAGAGGGACATCTCGTTTCGGCAAGAAGGGAAAGTTGAGCTCGAGATATGTTAGGTCGTTCGAGATCTTAGAGCGGATTGGGAATCTGGCTTATCGTCTTGCGTTGCCACCGAGACTTGCTCAGGTACATGACGTATTCCATGTATCTATGTTGAGAAAGTATGACCCCGATCCAACTCATGTGCTAAGTTTTGAAGAGATTGAAGTGGACGAACGTGTGTCGTACGTGGAACGTCCGGTAAGGATCGAGGACAGAAAGGAGCAAGTATTGCGAACCAAGACAATCCCTTTAGTTAAGGTGGTTTGCCAACACCATGGAACAGAACGTGCAACATGGGAAAACGAAAAGACAATGAAGAATTTGTACCCTTTTCTGTTTCAAGCTGTGTGATGTATTAACTTCGGGGACGAAATTTCCTAAAGGGGAAAGAGTTATGACGTCCCGAAATTTCAAGGCCTATTAAATGAATAATATTGGACCTTTGGAAATCGAGTGACATTTAGCGGACGCGGAATTGTTCGATCTGGAAGGCTTTGATCATCGACTGAAGCGTAGATAATTGTAGTTCATTCAGTTTCGTCGCGCCGAGGATTATATCGCCGTTTTTCCTTCGCACCCGAGCTAACCCTAAACCAAATATCCTAAACCAGTCCTGATTTATCAGTTTACTGAAATACCCTCAGATATTATTCATATAGGCTAGAAATAATTAATACTGATTGACTCGTGGGCCCCATCTCATAATGCAAAGTCAAAATATCTTTTTACTTTTTGACTTTCGGCAAATTACCCTTTTGCCCTTGGACCACTCTCTCTCCTCTCTCTCTCCTTTATGGCTGGCCACCTTCTCCCCCTTTCACTCTCTCACTTCATCTTTTGGACACCACCATCATCTTCATCTCCATCTTCATCTTCGTCGGCGCCGTGAGCCACCGCTGGACCGCGGCTCGATCGCCGCCTTGCAGCGCCGTTGCTCGCCCGCGCCACCACCCTTCTTAGCCGCGCAAACCAGCCCCTGCCCAGCTGCAGTTCCGAGCCCGTCCAGCCGCCGCCGCCGTCCAGCAGAGCCGCCGGAGCCATCGCAGCATCGTCGGACCTCGGTTGAAGCCCCGCCGAGCAGTCCACTGGCCTTTTTTCGCCGTTCCGTCGTCTCCACCCGTGGAACAGCCACTGTCCAGCCCTGGTTCTCCATCGTCCGAGCGTCTTCGTTGTAAACTGTTGCAGTGGTTGTGTTCGGAACGTCGAGACGGGTCCGTAGGACCGCCGCTGGAAAATTCCGTCGCCGAAAACCACTGCCGCCGCCGCTCACCGCCTGTCGTCACCGACCGTCGCTGCCCGTGCCGAAGTGAGTTAACCTCTAATCCCTAATTAGATCGTTAATTACACTTAGTAGTTAATTAAATAGTTACCGTAGCTGATTAGTTAGTTAACGCAGTTAATTAGATAGTTACCGTGGTTAGATAGTTAACTGTGGTTAGATTAAGTAGTTACTGTAGTTAAATTAATTAGTTAGAGTAGTAGATTAATTAATTACTGTGGCTAGTTGGATTAATCATGGTTAGGTGGAATAGTTACCATGGTTAATTGCCTATTATTTTGTGTCTGGTAATTATTGGTGTTTGATTATGGATCGAACTAAGTGTTGATTACGCTTAATTGCTGAATGATCACACTATTGTCGAGATGCCATGTTTATCTGAAATTGAATATTCGCGTGACCAATTATAGATTTGAACATGAAAATGACCGCATGCCGGGTTTTGATCATGATGTGAATGTAACTACATTGGACTAAATTGAGATTAAGAATTGACTTGATTGCCTGTGGTGAGTGTGTGGTCACACGATGGATTTAATTGTGTCACCCTAACGTAACTAGGGACACGAGCAATACCATTGTTGGCATGGATCGCTGCCTAATAAGTCTATATGCCGGCGACGTACAGTCCGGGATTCCACGGTTTATTGGTTGCCTGTCAATCCATGCCGGCGACGTACTTTCCGGATTCCCACGGCTGATTAGATGCCGATCGCAACTTGTGTAGGTCCGTAGTCCCTTTTGAAATTATTCTTGGTATGCCCGCCTTAAGGAATTTGAGGGAGCCATCGGATGCCGTCGCTGTAACGTAGTAGGACGATGCCCGGTTAATCCGGAAGAGTACTAGCAGTGAGGCTGTGCTACAGCGAGAGTGGAGTATCTCTTGGCTTCTAATAACTGGAACACGCTTGTTGCATAGTACCTGAGTGCCTGGATGCCTGATCTATTGTCGTGTGTTCTAATTGTGTACCTTGATCTGTTGTGCTTGAATGCCATGAGATATCTGTTGTGTGCTAAAATGCAAGGTAAGTTGCATGTGATTGTCCTTTGGCTGTTGGACTTAGTTGCCCGATGTATTTGACTGCTTGAGTGAATCAACGTCCTAATCGGACTTAGGCATTGACTCGTTGCGATTCATATTTCATATGCTTTGGTTGATTGCCTTTCATGTTCTCGCAATGGTAGTGCGCCACGTTAGGTTCGGTGTTCCTATCGATCAAACTACGGTCCTTCATTATCCTCACGTCACTAATTCTGACGATGTGTGGGAGCAACACGTGACGACCGTTTGGGTCGATGAGGGGTTGTCACACTATGTGGCACACCTTTTCAAGGCCTGGTTCGTTCGTCAGGGTGATGTTCTCACCGGATCGATTCGAGGGTTTGAGGTACCCCTGCGTGCGGGACTGGTCGTTCAGACGTGGGACGCAATGGATACGGATATGCCGGATGGAGAGGTCGAGGACCCGAGTCCTAGTTCTAGGGAGGAGGACCCTAATTCACGGCCAGGTTATCGAGGTTGACCCAGTGTTGTTAACCCAAAGTGTGAGTTAGGTTGTGGAGGAGCTTTTGGAAGCCGTCTTGTTTGATAGCCAGTAGTGGTAGTAGTGTGTAACGGCAGTAGTACGTCCCTGACCCGATCTGGTATCTTTTTGTGGGTCTTAGGGATCGGTCCGAAGATGGACTTGTATAGTAGATGTTCCCTCGTGGACTAATCATGTTTATAAATAAAATGTTGTTGTTGTTGTTATTGCTGCATCTCCTGCTTTTCTATCCCCGTTTGATTTCTTGTCTGGGGTTTGATATCACTTCCGCATATGCTTAATTGAAAGATAAAAAGAAATGAGTCGATGACATGCCTAGGATGTTATCCTTTGACCTGACGTTAGGAAGGGATGCTTGCGCGCCTGGGGTTCGGGGCGTGACACTTGAAGTCTTGACTCTTCAGCCTTGTGAATCTTCTCTCTAATTTCGTCCACCAAGCTTGTTCAGAAAATAACCATCTCTAGAGATCAACAAACATCCAAGGAAAATGCTCAGAAAAGCCTCCCATCGATATGTTGTTGATTAGCTTTGAAATCAGTAACTTTCTTGGTGTAGCGATAACTCAATTGCAAGGAAGAGTCGATACCTCCATGGTTGATAATTCGGGACGTCATTATTCTCAACCCACCTTAGTAAATTATATCTATAATCCGTCTTTGCCCGAAAGAGCATAGAAGTCGCTGCACGTGTTGATGGGATTAAGTTGGTACGTATTGATGGAACCATATCGAAACTCAAGGATTGTTCCGATGAGTCGCATGCCCCTCGTATCATGACTAGATCCTGCTTTGGCTTGAATAGTCATTGAGTGTACATGATCTAGCCCAGAATAACCTTTGATGTACGGGTGTCGATTAATAGAGTTAGCATTGACAACGCTTGAAGGATCGACATCTTCAGCTAGGCTGTTGCGACCTAAAATTCAAAATTACAGGTTAATGGATTATTAGGTTAATTATTCGACAAACCTAATTCGGACTCTCCCAAACTCTACCGAATCGCAACTTAGGTTCAAGTGATTTTTATGCAAAAGATTTTAATTTTCGGAGCCGCCACTAATCATTTTTTGGTAGGTAGATTAGAAACCTAAATAAGATATCGGGAGAAATATCATATATATGCGAACTAGAGATTAAATGAGTTTGGAGATTTGATTACGTTAATTTTCAATTAACGCCCTTTCGGTACTCATTTTTCATGAAAACCCTTTGATTTGGCAAATGGATTTAATTTTTAGGTGTTTTCTCTTATTAAATGCAATGCTAATGCAACTAACCAAGATGACATGGCAAGGGATGACACAATATAACGTACGCATGAATGACGGGGAAAATATGACATGGCAAAGACGCATGGCACGACATAATGACATAGAAAATATGCAATCTAAACTATATGCTATGCAATAAGAATGACATTATTGGTATTTTTTTTTTATGAATTTTCGGAATTAAGGAAAATGGAAGTAAAACGCTGCCCTAAAGTGAGATAACATCCAATATTATTTAAGAAAATGATTTCTCAATGTCTCAATTTATATTAAATGTTATTCTTGACAAGAAAAAGTATAGAAAAACATGTTTTACCTTAAGAAAATGTGACATTTGTTTTTCGGATTTTTTGAAAATTTAATTAGACTATAAAAACATGAAATTTGAACAAAAATAATTTATTTTGCCCATAATACACCTTTTAATCCAAAAATTCTGATTTAATTCATCGTACCCTCAAATTCGAGTCAGCAAGAGAATTTGATATAGAATAACATCATCACATACTACGTAGGACAGAACACGAAATTCTATATGAAATTATCAACCCTTTCCATGGAGATCGAGGACGTGATGTATAATTTCATGTGCGGACAGGAATAATCATATTTCGAGATTGAAGTTAGATATTACCCTATTGCACATATTTCGCGTGACAAGGCTGTCGCGACCTAAAATTAGGTTAACAGATTATTAAGTTAATTAACTAACCTAATTCAGACCCTCCCAAGTCCTACCGAATCGCAACTTAGGTATGATTTCATGCAAAATTAATTCAATTGGAGCCGCCACTAATCATTTACGGTAGGTTGATTAGAAACATATATAAAATAGCGGGAGAACTATTTTATCCCTACGAACCAGAGAAAATAAGTCCGGAGACTTGATTACATTAATTTGGAAAAATTAATGCCCTTTCGGTACCAGATTTCATGAAAAATCCTTTTAATTGAATGACTGTGGATTTAATGACTTAAGAAAATGGATGGACTATGTGATGCTCGAAAATGATTTTCCCTTTTCGTTTTTTTTTTATTTTCGAAAAATTAAACAAAACAAAGCAAACAAAAAGGATGAACAAAAATAAACAAAAATGCCCATAATGTACCTTTAATTTCCGAATTTTTCCAATTAATTCGCTCGTACCCAAAGTTTAGGGTCGGAGTGGAATTTTATTCGCAACGTGCTCTTAGATTCGAGCTAGTAAGCGAATTGTAGGTATGGAATAACATCGTCCCTTTTGACAAAAGGCAGAACACGAAATTCCATACAAATCACTATCCCATTCCACAAGATCGTGGTTAAGGCAAGTGAATTATTTTACCGAAGGCACAAGATACAGGGGAACATACATCATGGGCATGTTTGTTCATAAATGTGCAAACTTTATAACAATCAAACAAACATGACTAATGAAAAAACAATGATGGACCATCTCATTTAAATTTTCGAAAATAAAAGAGGGGTGGCCGAAAATATGAAAGTGGGGTCCACCTTCCTCATCCAAAGTTCGGTCTTAATTTGAGAAAATTATCTTTAAGATTTGCAAAATAATTTAGATAATTCTAAAAAATTTGGATAATTATCCAAGCGAACCAATCTTATCCACGACATCAAAAAACAAAAAATCATTAGAGCAAAATTTATCCGCAATAACTAAAGATATGCAAAATATTCACATGAATGTGCAATCAATCAAGTAACAAATTAGGAAAAATATTCAAGGATATGGATTGTTTCCTGATTCGAATGTTATCTAAATTTCGAAGACGCAATCTTCGGATCACGGATAGCTCAGCTATTGTGGATGGAGGACCGGTGGGGTTCGACGGCTGTGCTTGTGGGATGATGACACTTATTTTGTAGTTGCCCGTGCGAACAAAGGTGAACGGCGATCGGTGGCGAAGAAGCACTACGGTCTATTCTTCCCTTCAAGGCGTGCAGTCATCACACGCCCAAGCTATTCTTTTGCTTGCATGGAATAAAGTCACAGAACCCACAATATTAATATTCAGATCTGGACAAAACACAAAAGAAGACAAATCCACGATTTAAAATTAACCATAATTCTGATGACTCTTGTTTGACCGTGGACTTAAGAGTGGGTTCTTCCACTTGCTTCACATGAAGCTTTCTTCTCTCTTTTGTGTCGTGGCAGTAGCGGTGAAGGAACTTCAGGAAAATTTCTTCATCAATCCCTTTGGCTTATACTTTATACCTGAGCCGTAATACTGGAGATGTCTTTTTCTCACCTGTGTTCCGTTATCCTTTGGCGCTTTTCTGCAAGTGAATTCCGTGAGCAAAACCTGGGAAATAGATAGAAAGAAAAGAAAAGAACAATGAAGAACGGAAATTCTGTAATACTGATGAAGATTGGCCTCCCCTCTCTCGTCCTTTTCTTCTCTTTGCCTTCGTATTATGGTCAGACCTTTATAGCTTCACAGGATAAGGACTTCACAGATGAGTCGCTTGATTCAAAGGAGATCATCGCCAGTTACTGGAGACCTTGGACGAATCGTCGGACTTGGTACGGAGGCACACTTCGAGATCATGGCGAGAACACGTCGCAGGACCAAACTCGTTGAAACTATTGTTCGAGATGGCTTGTCGAGATCGGAGGCAGACTTAGCTTCGTCTCGGATGTAGAGAGCAACACGGGATCGACTCCTCGTCGGGTACCAAGGGACTATCCAGCTCGGCTTCGTGGCACAGATGACGGATCGACCAAGCTCGCAGCGGTTGGTGGCTGTCCCTTAGCAACGGATGTCTAGCTTGGGGAGGTTTCAGTTTAATCGGATGCTGGGATCGTCCGGCGTACGCCGTAAAGAGAAAGCGACTCGGCAGATTCAGGCGGGAGCAACTGGAAGAAGTAGTGAGCGTGCTTCTACTCTTTCTCCCGTTTTTCTTTTGGTTCCCCTTTTACGTGAAGGAGCTCGATGGAGATGAGGCATGGATGGGCTATTCGCACGGAAACCTACAACAATGAAGCAATAACAAGACCACACTTTTTTACCTCTGATTTGACTTTTTCCTCCCTGATCTCTCACGCTTTTTCATTGTATGTGGCGTTGAAAGGAAAAAGCTTTTGACTCCTTCTGTGTGCAGACCTCCTTCCTTCTTCGGGGGGTGGTGTCTACGAAGGCAACTAGAGAGAGGGAGTTAGTCAGAGATCGAGAGAAAAAGAGAGTACCCTTTTTTGGATTTTGTCCTCCTCCTTTTGGCCTGCAATGTCGCCTCCCTTTCTCTCTTTTTTCTTTCTCTGCCGCGCTCTCTGTTGTGCCGTGTATGATAATGAATTCGTGAGTGGCCCCTGGAATAGTCCAGATCCGATAAGACCCTATGATATTTTCAGCCAAATTAGAGATAGAGTTTTAATTTCTTGAAACTCTAATCTCTAGCTAGAGTAGGACTCTTAATTCCTAATTAATTTGAACTTTGGAAGAGCCCTATCCTTCTAGAACCTTCATCAAATTTCCGCCAAGAGGGGGCATTATGGGTATGGCCGAAAATTTCACCAATGTGGGCCATATTGTGCAATCTCGGGCTCAATTCAGGCTTTAATTAATTAAATGGGTAATTAATTAAAAGCTTCGTCTATTTAAATGACCCAAAATAGGCTGAATTGAATTTGAAATCGGGTCCAAGCCCTCTAAGAAATTCGGCACACCTCATACCCATTACCAGAGATTTTAGATAAATTTTTGGTTCAGTCACCTATCAAATCGAAGCTCAATTGCCTCACCTCTGGCTTGAATGCAAGTGACTGACAGAGAACTTAAATATGCAATGCATGAGAGTTCATTTTTTGGTGAGAAATAAAGTTAATTAATTCTCATTTCTGTGCAATATAAACGAAAAAGGAAAAATCAAAATTTAGGTGTCAACAAAGGCACAATAGGGAGCATGCATTATGAACGAGATTATTTACTAATGTTCAAATTCAAACGATCAAAAAAATAAGATAAGTATAAAACGAGAGATAATGCTCAAAATTCAAACAAGAAATCAAATATTTGCAAGATAATGTACCTAGTTTATCTGTAAGGTAATATTGCATTATCCCTAACGCAATATAACCTTATCTATAGTGATTTACATGTTTCTTAAGATACGCAACAATTATCTACAAGGATATGCTGAAGATAACGATCACAGCAACAAATATTCCAACTAATCAAAGTCAGAATTTTTATCTTATCTTGCAAGATTGTTTTCCTAATATGAAATTTAAGCCAAAACTTGACGACCAAGCTTGAGCTCCAAGGACCAAACGGTGGGGCTCGTGCTCGGATTAGGAGGCTCGGCGGAAGCAGTCTTGTGGCTTCGACAAGGCTCAACTTGCAGCAGCAATTTGAGCACCAATTCACCTAAGAAATCAGCCCGAAACAGCGAGGATATTGTGCAAAAACAGCGGGGTAATCGGCTCAAACAGTGAGCAAAAATCTGCACCAAAATCAACGAGTAAAACTGCCAAAACAGTGCTGTTTTTGACCTGAACAGCTGTGAAATAAGCCCAGAACAGCAGTGTTTTTGTCCTTGAACAGCAGCAGAAATTTCGGACTGAACAATGGCAAGTTTGGGCACCGATCAGCAGAACCATAGTAGCGAAACAGCCTCAAAATCGACCCCGAACAGCAGCGAATTCAGGCACCAAACATCACCGAGAATCAGTCTCAAACCGTAGCAGAAACGAGACCGAACAACAGGGATTTTAAGCACCGGACAGCAATAAAAACTTCCAAAACAATAGCGATTTTGCACCCGAACAGCTGAGACATCGGTCTCGACACAACGACGACAAGCGTGACGGCGACGGCAACGGGCTAGACAGCGGCAGCTGCAGGACAGAGTCAGGACGGTGTACACGAGCGTAGGGACTCCCCAGCCGAGAAGGGAAACTCAGTTCCTCAAGCTTTCCCTCTCTCACCTATGCTCTCAAGTGTATTCTGAATTTTCTGATTAAGAATGACCTTCTTTGTAACCCTAGGCTTAAGGTGGTATTTATAGACTAAGTTTAGGGTTTATTCAAATATCAATGTGTTCATCCTTTCCTATTCAAAACCAAAAGAATATATCCTTATATCATATTTTGATGCAATTAAAGTTTTCAAGATTATATTCTCATTATTCCCGAATTTGATAAAATGATGCAGACTTACCAACTTTGCCGAAAAATATGGAAAAAATATGAAAAAACACGTAAAACTTCCACAAAAATTTAGTTAGGTAGAAGATAGTGTCTATGGCATTTTTCATGTTTTGAAATTGTTTAAAAGAGATCTTTTTCATAGTCAACCAAATATGGTAAAATCAGTCAGTCGTTGGAATCAGTTTCCAAGTTTGACTGAGATGAGACTTGCCAAAGAAATAAGGAAATGACACTCAAATCTGGTTCAATTTTGGTGATCTTTGTGTCCATTTAAAGATTAGGATGTCACCAACAAAGTTCACGAAGAACAATTTTCGATAAAAAGCATTTATGATAAGTCAATGTGTCACTTTGTGCCAAGAGGTCATTCTGATCAGAACTCTGATTCTGAACCATTATCTACAATGAGCTATGATCTAGTTATGTAAATGATATCCAAAAAATCCCGAAAAAATATATGATGTGAAGTAAAGTGTGATGAACAATTTCCAAGCAGGAAGGTTTTTAATTCGACGTACGCACGATGAAGCATTCTACCAATCTTTGATCCATCTTTAATTACTTCCCAAGTTTGCCTTTCCAATAAACCAAATTTCCCCGGCCAGTCCAATTAAATGTAAAATGCAATGAATGTTAAATTAAACTATCCTATATTAAATTTAAATTATATGAAAATGATTTAATTATTTTTGCTAGGGACTAAGATTAGTCTCTAATTTTCTTGTGAAATTAATAACTAAAAGGGTTAATACCACGAAAAACCTTAAACTGGTACACCTGTGACAAATTTATCCCAAATTATTTTTTTGACCACAAAAAACTCCAAACTAGTACATCTGTGATAAATTTTCCCCAAACTATTTTTTCGACCACCAAAAATTCCAAACTGGTATATCTATGATAAATTTACCCCAAACTAATTATTTTGACCATAAAAAACCCCAAACTGGTAAACCTGTGACAAATTTACCTTTTTTTAATTTTCGTTAAATTAGATTAATACCACGAAAAACTCCAAATTAATAAACCTGTGGCAAATAGAGGGTAAAAACCCCAAACGTGTATAACGGGCAATTGCCACGTGTCATCCAACTCAGCAATTTGACGATAAAGTTTAACGAAAACTAATAGAGAGTAAATTTGTCACAAGTGTACCAGTTTGGGGTAAATTTGTCAAAGGTGTACTAATTTAGAGTTTTTGGTGGTCAAAAAATAGTTTGGAGTAAATTTGTCACAAGTATACTAATTTGGGATTTTTTTATGGTATTAACCCTAACTAAAATGGGTAGTCAAAATTTAGGTGTCAACATAGGCTCAATTGAATCAAGTTGTGCTCAAAATTGGTCTTCTCACACAAGGAAAAGGATTGAGCCGATTCAATCTACGCGTTCAGAGTTGAGAGTGAGAATCGATTGATAAGGCCCGGTGCTCCTCCATCAAACTCCCCAAGTTCAGAAAGATTTGTTCTCAAATCTTGTGTGGCTTCTCATCTTCATGATTAGATATTGCAAAATTTGCCACAATCGAAAAGGGGCTTGATTCTGAAAAACTTCTTGGACGGCCTCTCCATCGAACTAAATAATACATCAGCTTGAACTAAATAATACATCAGCTTGAGCCCTATGAAATTCTACAAGGTTGAAAACACAACTTCAAGCTTATACATTAAAGAACGCAATTCAATGTTGAGAGAACTCTCTTTCGCACTTGTTTTGCTTTGAACCACAAACAAAGAAAATGTAATCTTTTCTTCAGAAATAGCTTTCTCAACCTTGTTTCTCTTAAGAAAATGTAATCATCACTCATGTTTCCCTCCCCAAGTTGAAAATTGTGGATCATGGTTGGACTCAAAGGAACAAGGATCATATGTGTCTGATCCTTATTAAATGAGTATATATTTTTGCAGCCATCATGCAAAGCTTTCATATCAAATTGCCAAGGCCTTCCCTACAATAAGTGGCATGCATTGGTAGCTTCAGTGTGTCGACCAAGGTCGTCGATGTGAAGTTGGTGCAGCTTCCTCCGTCAATAACCATCGAGCACACCTTCTTGTTAATGGTGCAATGAGTGTGAAAGATGTTCTCCCTTTACTTGTCCGCTTCTGGAACAACTGTTGTGCATAGAGCCCTTCGAATGAACTCACCATTATTAGCTTGTTCCACGACATTCTCTCGATCTTCAAATTCAGAACCAATCTGGTCGAAATCATGCTCTGCTTCTTTCAGTTGCATGTCGATCTCTTCAATCTCTTGAAGAGTCATAACTCTTCGATTAGGACATTCAGCATGAAAATGTCCTTAACCATGGCATTTAAAACACTTCCGATTACTATCGACAGCTTGTTTGGAGAGATCATTGACAAACTCCGATGTTTCCTCCATTTCATTCCCCTCAAAGGAAGTTGTACCTTCAGTTGGAGGTTTGGCCGAAAAGCTTTTTCCTTGCTTGAGTTGCTTCTTAACTTTTATGGCCAGATTGCAAACATCTTCAAACGGCCAATATGGTTGAAGTTCGACCAAATCAGCAACCTCCCTATTCAAACCACCAAGGCAACAAGCGATGGTTTGTTGTGGCAATTCTGGAATATTGCACCTCATAAGGAGTTGTTCAAACTCCATGATGTACTCTTCGACGTTTAGTCTGCATTGCTTGGGGAATTCATCTTGAGGAATAGGTCTTGCTTGTAGTTACTGGGCAAGAATGTTGGCACCTAAATTTTGGCTACCCATTTATGATTAACTGTATGAAAATTAGGGACTAAGGTTAGTCCCTAGCAAAAATATTTAAATCATTTTTCATATAGTCTGCATATAGGATAGTTTAATTTTTAGCATTCATACATTACATTTTGAATTTAATCGAACCAGCAGCAAAAACGAACTTGAAATGGACTCACGGACTGGGCCAAAACCCATAAAGGAATTCGGCTAGCATATGGAGTCAAAAAGGCCAATAATGACAATAGAGGAAAATGGGTTCTGAACTTAATTAGAGCTGTAACTAATTAATGGCTTTGAGCATAATAGAGTCCATTGTTTCGATAAAGCCTAGAAGGATTAGAGAGTTATGCCCATAAGTCAAGATTAGGGAGCAAGAGAACCTAATTACCACTATATAAAGACATCTAGGTTTCGCATAATGAGGAGACTCACACATTGATACATGGCAAAGAGTGTAACACCCCAGAATGCCATGTACTAACAAGACCTCTTTAAGTTTCATTAATTTTAACGCAAGCGGAAGACAAAAGCAAGACACCAAACACGTATCATCTGGACGAAATACATTTAATACAAACATACTACTTCCATTTCATATCACCTAAATGTGTACATTACATCACATGCCATATTCACATTTTTCATCAAAAGACAAAAGACACGTGTGTGTGTGTGTATATATATATCTACCGACCTGGGAAGGGTCCAAAAAGTTGCCTAACTCCTCTAACGTGCTGGTGCCTCGTATCAAAAGAGGGCCCTATCGATATGTACTACCACCCCTATATATATATATATATATATATATATATATATATATTACATTTGCTCAAACCACGTCTCCCGTTGATCGTCCACATCACTCCCTCCACTGCTATTGCTGGTATCATCCATAAAACGAAGCGGCCCAAGTAAATCGCCATCCCCATTCCAATTCCATGCTACGAATCAGTACGGTACCTACGACACACGCCCCACAACAACCCATAATGTCACCTCGTATCTGGTAAAAACTAGAGTAGATCCTGCAAAAGTCACATCGGTCATCGAATCGTAACTAATTGGTGCACCATAGCGAGCGAAGGGTGGGATATCCATGCTACTTATCTAAAAAAGACAAGGGGTGAGCTAATGCCCAGCAAGAGAAATAACCAAAATTTTACACTATACAATCCGTCGCCCCTCATTCATGAGGTTCACTCAAACATGGCATCAAATACATGAACAAGGTATCTCGCCGTCGTTTGCCATCGGAAACTGAATAAGTCGATTTTTACCTCTTCGGGAGCAGTCAAGCTGCTCGTTCAACTGGCCGAGCGTGGTTCGACGGGCCGAGGTCCATCCCTCAGTCCGGCGAACCTTCAGCCAGTTTTCGTGATCCATTAACTTTCATGATGCCCTACTTGAAGTCCAATAGCATGTGTCTTTGTTGTTTTGCGTTGTTGTGTCTCAATTTTCCATATTAATAGCCACATTTGCAAGATTGGGTCGGTCCTTGGGTGGTACAGTCGACCATTGAGAGTCATGCGTGTAGGCTACTTTGCGATACCCGTGTGATGTGCACGTTTGATCATTTTACAATCCGTTGAGTGTTTTAGAAACCTTGTCTATAGTACTTTCGTTTGGATCGAACGGTTTTTCCTGTATATCCCACATGTGAGAGATTTCGAGGCTTGAATATGAGTATTCAACCTGTATGCTCGGCATGGGTTCAAACCCAGTTTTTCCAAAACAAGTCAAACCCGCCACTTCGGAGAAGATTTTCAGCATGATTCTGTGTGATATACTTGCTATTATTTAGTTTAAATTATTCCCTGCATGTAGTAGTTCATATCTATGCACGAGATTGCTATTTTTTATGCTCAACATCCAAGATAGACGGCCATAAAAATCCTCCAAGAGGCTGGTTTTAGCCACTTTTCTGCAGGTTAAGTGTTTGATGGAATGCCCCAAAGCAGGAGGCTTTTTGTGTGCGATCTGACTACGTTTTGGTCGAAGCGGGTCGGGTTTGGTTCGGGCCAGTGCGCGGGTCCACAGGCCAAACGATGCCATTTGGAAATTTTTTTAAATAAAAAATTCAAATTTTATTTAGAAAAAAAATGCTTAAAAAATCATAAAAATCCCAAAAAAATGAGAAAAAATCAAGATTTTTTTTTCATTTTTAGCCTAATTAGTATTTTAGGCCCTTATTTCACGATGGAGGATACCGATGTCCATTTCGGTCCTATTTGTTATACACCCAATCATGTCTTGGGTTCGATTATCTGGGTTTGAAACCTCTTTTGAATGGTTTGTGTATTTACTTTCCAGTTATTAGGTAGCCATTTAAGTATCTAAGTGTTTAATTATGGCTCTATATTTAGGTAAAATTGCCTGTTAATTGCTTTCTTAGAGCTAGGATAAGGATTAAAATGGCACAAAAATGACAAAAAAAAAATATTATGAATGATCATCTAGCACCGGTTAGATACATGTTAGGCTTATGATAAGCAGAATGTGTGGTCACCTTAGAGAACATTAACTGGTTAGGTACTGAAAGGGTGCTAATTAACTAATTAGCGTAAACAAGTCCCCGAACCTAGATGCTCTAGTTGCGTAGGAATCGAGATAATACTCTCGTATCTCAATTGATTTCTAGCCGACCCCAAGAGGCTAGTGGCGACTCTTAGTAATGATTTAGGCTGTTAAATCGTGAAAATGAAATCCAACGTCACGCGAGGTAGGACTTGGGAGAGCCCACGCCTAGCCTGATAGGCAATACCTCTAAACTCGTTCGACCCTCGCGGGAGGGAAAAAGAAGGTCTGACAACCTGTAATAAGTTTTGCGTTTTTCTTAGTATATGCCTTCGCGTAATCCTGCGGTATTCTATGTCGTCTGATGACGAGTGTGTAATCTGAAACCACTAGTTTGATCTTCCATTTTCGGCGAAATTTATAATTGAGACTTTTAATTTGTTAATGTTTCATATTTAATGACTAAATACGAGTTGTCGACGTCCTAAAATTCCAAGACTTGTAAATTAAATGATATTGGATATTTTAGATTTAAGGGACAATTATCGAATGAGAATTTGTTTGATTTGGAAAGATCATGGTAGCCCCTGAAGCGTAGATCAGTAGGATTTCATCGGTTTAGTCGCGCCGTAGATTTTAGCGTTAAATACCTTCACGCCCGAGTTTAATCCTGATAGAAATACCTTCAATCGTCTGAGCCAAAAGACTAACCAGATCTGAATTAGCAAAATTACCAAAATGCCCTTAGATAGTATACATTACAGGATGAAGGTCATTAATGTTGACTTTGACTTGTGGGCCCCCTAGTCAACTCACCCATCTACCCATCCACATTATCTCTCTCATCTCTCTCTCTCTCTCTCTCTTCTTCCTCTTCCCCCTTCAACGCCCGACCATCCTCCCTCTTGGTCTCCCCCTCCCTTTGCGCGCGCACCGGCCAGCCTCCACCGTCCACCTCACACCGTCGCCGCTGCAGCCACGCCGCTCACCGCCGCACACCGGCCGCGACCTCACCAAGCCCCGCCCCTCGCCGAGTCTAGCAGCTCCGCGAGTCGACCCCTCCTCCTCCATCTTCGTCGCCGCCCAGCCCTTGCCACCGTTCTGCAGAGCTGAGTCGCCGCCACCCGAGGCCTCGTCGAGCTCGCCAGCGTCGCCCCCAAGCTCGTGCTACGTCATTCAGCAGCCGTTCGTCTCGAACCACCGCTGTCCTTCGCCGTTCGTCGCTGTCCAAGAGCCGTCATCACTCGCCATGGTCGTAGCCGGGTTCGTGACCTCGAGACGAGTCCGGAGCAGCGTCGTCATCCGCCGCCGCCGTCATTGTGAGTTAACCCCTAATCTTTGATTAGGCCATTAATTACACTTAGTGTTAGATTAGGATAGTTACCGTAGTTATTTAGTTACCGTAGTTATTTAGATAGTTACTATGGTTAGATTAGACTAGTTAATTAACTATTGTAGAGATACATAGTCGGGATCGAGATAATTACCTGTCAGTAACTAACTACCTTTGACTGCTGATTGATTAATTGTTGATTGACTGGAGTATTTGGTTGCTTGAATCTGCTGGGTTATCACTTAGGGAAGAATATCCTATTTAATTGGAAATGAATATTCGTGTGAGCAATTGTGTCCTTTGAGCATGAAAATGGCTGTTAGCCGAGTTTTGAGCATACTTGTGAATGTGACTGCATTGGACTAATGCGAAGTAAGAATTGGCTTGGTTGCCTGGTATGTTTGTGTGGTCACAAGATGATTTAGCGTCACCCTAACGTAACTGGGGACGTGGCGGTACCCTTGTTGGCTTGGGTCCGTCCCCTGATATGTCCATGCTAGTGGGATTTCGGATGCACACGGCTTATTGGATGCACAACAGTTCATGCTGGTGAGGCCGAAAGCACAGGACTGATCGGATGCCGCTCACAGCTTATGATGATTCGAAATTCCCTACATGAAAACCTAGTATGTCCGTCTTAGGGGTCTTAAGGGGCTATCAGTTGCCGTCGCCGGAAAGGAGTGGGACGACGCCCGATCCTGCCGGAAGAGTACTAGCGATTGGGCTGTACTGTGGCGAGAGTGAAGTATCCCTTGCGTTAATAACTGGAACACGTGTGTCGCATTATGCTTGAGTAGCTGTTGAGTGTTCTAGTTGTGTGCTTTGGCCTGTTTATATGTTACTGTCATGTGATACCTACTATGTGGGCCAAGGCGGGGTAAGTTTGCATGTGGTTGCCTATTGGCCTTTTGGTCGTGCCTATCTATTTGGATAGCTAGAGTGTGGCGTACATCGCACGCTATTGATCCGTCATGGTTCTTGCATTGCTTGCTTAGGCCGCCTGGGTGAATCGACGTCTTAATCGGGCTTAGGCGTTGACTCATTGATATTTATATCTCATTTGTTGTCGTTAACCGTTTTCAGGTCCACAAAGATGGTAGAACGTCACGTGAGGTTTGGGATGCCTAACGACCAGTCCTTATATATCATCTACCAACCGATTCTAAGTTCGGATCAGTAATGGGAGCAGCACATGACGACTGTCTGGGTCGATGAAGGGATAACACACTTAGCGGGCCATCTCTTCAAGGCCTGGTTCATGTGTCATGGTGATGCTCTCTGTGGGCCGATCCAGGGGTTTGAGGGACCGCCATTTACGTCCCCGGTTGTCCGAGAGTGGGACCCGCTAGATTTTGATACACCAGACGGGGAGATAATGGACCCTGATCCTGACCCTGACGAGGAGGATCCAGAGACTCCGCCAGAGTACTACGGCTAGCCTGGTGGTGACGGCCAGTGAGTGTGCGTAGCAGTGGAGGTTCTTTTGGTAGTAGTTTTTGGTTGTGGTAGTTAGCCCCTTAACCCTGACATTGTATCTTTTTTATGGTCATAGGAAATGGCCCTGAAGTGTGGGCTTGTCAATCTGATTGTTTCCCCCTAGGCTAACTAAATATAAATAAAAGGATTTTGTGTTGTTGTGGTTTGTTACTTCTCCTGCTGATATCCCTGCTTTCTTTATTGTCTGGGTTGTTTATGTTCTGCATGCGCTTAATTGTGAGATAAAAAATAATGGATCGATGACATACCTGGGAAGTCGTCCCTTTGACCTGATCGATGACATACCTGGGATGTCGTCCCTTTGACCTGACATTCAGTAGGGTTGTTACATGCTCGAGGGTCGAGGGGTGGCATCCCCATTTTGGTATCAGAGCAAGGTCAGCCTGAACCATTTGGTCATGGCCTGGAGTGATAAAGTGCGCTGGGTTATGAGATAGTTAGTAAGATTAAAACCTTATGCTTGTGTTTGCTGTTTGATTTTTTTTAGATTGTTGCCTTGAGTTCTCATTATAGGTTGCCTTTGAGCGATCAGGAGTCCTTAAGGTCCTGCGGAATGGGCGACTATAATCGGAGAGGTAGGCCTAGAGGAAGGGCAGCTCAGGTAGGCCCCAGAGTGGGTGAAGCTCGTAACCCGGGAGTGCTCGAAGAGAGAGCACTCCCGAAGATCTCAAGATGAACGGGATACTTTAGGCATTGGAGACCTTAGGGAACATCATGGGGCAATAAGTGAGGAATCAAGTTGCTATTGCTGCCGTCCCGCAAGAAGAACCGTTGGCTGAAATGGAGTTGGAAAGCCGCAAACGCACACACTGGTGGAGCAATTTCTGAAGCTCAAACCGTCGAAATTTTTGGGAGCAGGCAACCCAGAGGTTGCAACCTCATGGATTGAAGAGCTGGAAAAGGTTTTCGCCATGCTAAGGTGTTCTGAGGAGGAGAAAGTGACGCTGGCTATGTACCAACTGTAGGGTAACGCTAGCTCGTGATGGAAGGCCACGAAGGGAAGGCTTTTCCCGAAGGTGTGGTCCCGATGTGAGATGCTTTCGTGGAGGCTTTTAATGGGAAGTACTTCTTGAAATGAGTATGGGAACAAAAGATGGCTGAGTTCTTGCGCCTTCACTAGAATCAGTTATCCATAGATCAGTACGATGCGAAGTTTGCGAAGTTGTCCAAGTACGCATCGAGGATGGTGGAAGACCCTATGGATAGGGCAAGGAGGTTTCGAGATGGATTGAAGTCAGAGATTAAGGGTTTGCTGGTACTGCTAAACATGAAAGATTACAATGATTTGTATGAGAGAGCCTAGTTGGTAGAAAGGGACATGTCTGAGAAAGCAGAGGCATGGATTAGCTCCGTATCCCGAAAGGTCAAGTGCTTATTTTGGTTGCAGCCAGCATGGCCACCACATTAGAGACTGCCCGCAGAGACAGTTGGGAAGTCAGATGCCGATGCAATAGGGAGGTCAGATGCGAGGGAACGTTTCGCAGAACTACCAGAACCGATCGCCAGTGTATGGAAGGGTGCATGCTGTCACCTGTGAAGAGGCGAGGGATTCGCCGACCGTTTCAGGTACGGTCTTTTTGCATAACCAAGTAGCTTATGCCATGTTTGATTCTGGAGCTTCCCATTCTTTTGTTGCTGAACGATTTGTTAAGCTAGCTGGTTTGGGTACGGAACCGTTGGGAACAGTCTATAGGATTTGTACACCGCTTAAGGATAGTGTAATGTCTACAGTAGGTTGCCCTGGCTGTAAGCTGGTTGTAAATGGTCATGAGGGAAGGATATACTTTATTATGTTGGCCATATTTGATTTTGATGTCAATGTTGGTATGGCTTGGCTCACTGAGCAAAGGGCTGTGATGGATTGCCATCATAAGGCCATTCTGTTTAACCCGTTGAATGGGGTTAGTTTTGAGTTTATTGAGAACCGAGGGGGAGCCTCGATCCCCTTGGTTTCGTCGCTGGAAGCGACTCGGTTGTTGGATTGTGGTTGCCAAGGTTATTTGGCGTCTGTTGTTGATGTGTTGGCTGAGGAGTTGAGGATAGAGGATATTGCAGTTGTAGACGAGCTTCCTGATGTCTTTTCGAAGGAGTTGCCTGGATTGCCACCTGAGAAGGAAATAGAGTTCGTAGTCGAGCTAGCCTCTAGTACGGAGCCGATCTCAAAGACACCGTATCGGATGGCGTTGTCAGAGCTTAAGGAACTGAAAGTGCAGATGCAGGAGTTGCTGGACAAATGATTCATTCGTCCTAGTGCGTCTCCATGGGGAGCGCCTGTGTTGTTCATGAGGAAGAAGGATGGATCGTTGCATCTGTGCATTGACTACCGTCAGCTCAACCAGGTGACAGTTAAGAACAAGTATCCGTTGCCGAGGATCGACGATTTGTTTGACCAACTTCAAGGAGCTTCGGTAATTTCCAAGATCGGCCTACGAACAGGATATCATCAATTGAGAATAAAGAAGGAGGATGTACCCAAGACGGCATTTAGGACGCGCTATGGTAACTATGAGTTCACTGTGATGTCGTTTGGTTTGACAAATGCCACAGCTGCTTTTATGGATTTGATGAATAGGGTGTTCAAGGAGTATTTGGACAGATTCATCATAGTATTTATTGACGATATCTTGGTTTACTCGAAGAGCTTGGAGGAGCATGAGCAGCATCTGAGAACAGTTTTGAGGACCCTTCGAGAACATCAGATGTTCAAGTACATGACGTATTGCCGCCGAGGCTTACTCAAGTACATGACGTATTCCATGTATCGATGTTGAGGAAGTATGAGCCTGATCTACCTCATGTATTGAGTTTTGAAGAAATTGAAGTGGACGAGAGTGTATCATACGTGGAGCGACCAGTGAGGATCAAAGACAGGAAAGAGCAAGTACTACGGAATAAGATGATTCCTTTGGTTAAGGTGGTTTGGCAACACCACGAGACAGAGGGAGCAATGTGGGAAAGCGAGGAGGCTATGAAGTATCGGTACCCTTTTCTTTTTGAGATTGTGTAATATTTTAATTTCGGGGACGAAATTCCCTAAGGAGGGAAGAGTTGTGACGTCCTGAAATTTTAAGACTTGTAAATTAAATGATATTGGATTTTTTAGATTTAAGGGACAATTATCGGACGTGAATTCGTTTGATTTGGAAAGATCAGGGTAGCCCTTAAAGCGTACATCAGTAGGATTTCATCGATTTAGTCGCGCCATAGATTTTAGCGTCGAATACCTTCGCGCTAGAGTTTAATCGTGATCGAAATACCTTCAGTCGTCTGAGCCAAATGACCAACCAGACCTAAATTAGCAAAATTACCAAAATGCCCTTGGATATTATGCACTACACGACGAAAGTCATTAATGTTGACTTTGACTTGTGGGCCCCCTAGTCAACTCACCCATCTACCCATCCCATCATCTCTCTCTCTCTCTCTCTCTCTCTCTCTCTCTCTCTCTCTCTCTCTCTCTTCTTCCTCTTCCCCCTTCACCGCTCGACCACCCTCCCTCTCGGTATCCCCCTCCCTTTGTGCGCGCGCCGGCCAGCTTCTGCTGTCCACATCACGCCGTCGCCGTCGCCGGTTCTGCTGCTGTAACCTCGCCGCCGCCCGCTGCTACAGCCTTCCACCGGCCTCTACCCCGCCACTCACCGCACCCAGCAGCCCCGCGAGCTAACCCATCCTCCTCCGTCTTCGTCGCCGCCCAGCCCCTGCCGCCGTTCCCCCAAGCTGAGCCGCCACCGCCCAAGGCCTCGCTGAGCTCGCCAGCATCACCCCGAGCTCGTGCCGCGCCATCCAACCACCGTTCATCTCGAACCGCCGCTGTCCTTCGCCGTTCGTTGTTGTCCAAGAGCGGTTATCGTAGCCGCGTTTGTGACCTCGAGCTGACTCCGGAGCCGCGTCGCCGTCGTCATCCGTCACAGCCGTCGCCGCCGCCGTTATTGTGAGTTAACCCTTAATATTTGATTAGGCCGTTAATTACACTTAGTATTAGATTAAGATAGTTACCGTAGTTATTTAGATAGTTATTGTGGTTAATTAGAAGTTACTGTGGTTAGATTAGACTAGTTAATTAACTGTTGTAGAGATACATAGTTAGGATTGAGATAATTACCTGTCAGTAATTAACTACCTTTGACTACTGATTGATTAATTGCTGATTGACTGGAGTATTCGGTTGCCTGGATCTGCTAGGTTATCACTCAGGGCAGAATATCCTATTTAATTGGAAATGAATATTCGTGTGAGCAATTGTGTCCTTTGAGCATGAAAATGGCTATTAGCCGAGTTTTGAGCATACTTGTGAATGTGACTGCATTGGACTAATGCGAAGTAAGAACTGGCTTGGTTGCCTGGTGTGTTTGTGTGGTCACAAGATGATTTAGCGTCACCCTAACATAACTGGGGACGTGGCGGTACCCTTGTTAGCTTGGATCCGTCGCCTGATATGTCCGTGCCAGCGGAAGTTCGGATGCACACGGCTTATTGGATGCACAATAGTTTGTGCCGGCGAGGCCGGAAGCACACGACTAATCGGATGCCGGTCGCAGGTTGTGATGGACCGAAGTTCCCTATAGGAAAGCCTGGTATGTCCGCCTTAGGGGTTATGAGGGGCTATCAGTTGCCATCGCCGAAAAAGAGTGGGACGACTCCCGGTCCTACCGGAAGAATATTAGTGGTCGGGCTGTAGTGTAGAGAGAGTGGAATATCTCTTGTGTTAATAACTAGAACACGCGTGTCGCATTATGCCCGAGTCGCTGCTGAGTGTTCTAGTTGTGTGCTTTGGCCTATTTATATGTTACTGCCATGTGATACCTATGGTGTGGGCCAAGACGGGGTAAGTTTGCATGTGGTTGCCTATTGGCCATTGGGCCGTGCCTGTCTGTTTGTGTAGCATCCTGAAAACTAGATCCTTAAATTAATATTTCTTGGACTGTAATGCTCGATCTGTAGTGGGTTGTAAATTGAAACAAAAATAACCTTTTAACTAATTATCCTTTTCGAAAATTACTATCCGATATCGTCGAAGGAAAGTATATGGACGAAGAGGGAGTCCACCACTTAATTAGCTATAAATAATTAAGGGATAGATGAAATGGATTAGAAAGCTGATTTATCGCGAGGTATACTCGCAATAAGTTATACAGAGTGCAGCCGGCCAGAAAGTGTGCAACGTCACTCCTTATTAGATGAACAAATTGACAAGAAATGTATTTTGGAAAAAAAAATATTAGTCACGTTCATGTCAAGACCTACGGGTCCAGAGTTCAATTGGATCTAATACCGCGCGACGAATTGTTCGGACCCAAGGATGTACCATTTCCTCGAAATGGAACGCTATAAATACAACCATATTGAGTTCAAAACTTAGCAAGGCCGGCTGAACGTGTGATATGCGATTTTAGTGACAAGAGGGAGAAAAATTTAATCAAGACTAAGGGAACTAGAGGCGGCAGAATGTGAAGAGATCGCGTGCAAACTTGAGGGGGGGGGGAGAGTGACCGTGCGTGGGAAATGAGAAACAAAACGAAAGAAGTTGACGCATGGCAAATAGCTTCTCATCTACACCAAAACTTGATCGCCATGAGCTTAGGGAAAGGAAATTCATGATTTCCCCCCATGGCTTCGTGTAATCCGTCCGGTTAGAAGAGAGAACTCATTCTTGGCTCTTGCTTTCGGTGAAGTGAAGGTCGAAAAGCTCTCGTGGAACCCAGCGAAGCCCTGACACCGCCACCAGTCGCATGTCTGCCGGAGACCAAACCGCCGCACCTCTCCACCGTAGTTAACGAAGGCGAGTAAATTCTTTCCCTCTCGCCCTCATTCTCTCCACTTTACTGCTGGGTCTTGCGGACCTGTTGGCATGAAAATTTGCGAGAACTCATAATCACGTGTTATGCTAGGCTAGTTCCGGGACGAGACTAGGAATGTGGACGGTAAAATATGGGAAGCTACAGAAATACTTGGTACCGGTAGTTTGGGGTTGAGTTAAGCCTTGATGATGCGCGTGTGGTGTTTTATTAAGCGCATGATCGCTCGGAGTAAGGTTGAAATAGTGAAGATGCGGGTTAGACGAGTCCGGCTTCGGATGGTGGTTGGGACTTGTGAACTAGACTCGGAAATGGTTTCACACGATGAGGTGAAAGATCTAGATTCTGTGGATTACTGTAATGTGCTAAGTGGGGTTGTCCGACGTTGAGCTTGTTGGAATAAATTGCAAAGCCGGTAAGGGAAAATGTGGACCTACGGGCTAATAGTCAAGAATTGGAACCAAGGACCTAGGACAGTCGTGCAAACTATTGAGCCATAAGAACGATGACAAAATGACTTAATATAGATTATATATTGATACCTACGTGTGTGCTGGTCGTGGGAATTGAGACTCCAAGAACTAACATGGGAAGTGTGCGCCTAAGATCCAATCGGTGTACTTTGCGAATGCACCAAATATGAACTCTGATGCATCGGAACCTTGTTGAATCCATTGTGTTTAAATTGCCTTGCGTGTGTGATACATGAATCATTTGTCTCTTTGCATCCTCATGAAGCATATTCATTCGGCGAACGGGGTTGAGGGCTACGGAAATACTCATGGTGGAAAATTGCTATGAGGGTCGGCGGGAACAGCCGGTGAAAATGAAATACTCATGGCGGAAACTTGCTATGAGGGTCGGCGGGAATTGCCGGTGAAAGAAATGAAATACTCGTGGTGGAAATTGCCATGAGGGTAGGCGAAAATTGCAGGTGGAAGTAGTGATGTATGAATCGAAAATTGACTCGGGAACGGAGGTGGCAAGTGGTGCATAAGGAAGACATGCATACATTCATTTGCATCATGCATATATCTATCATGCCATCAATATATGTATATGAACTTTTCTATGGAAAATTTGATCTACAAGTTGTTGGATATGCTAGGAATGGACTCGAACGGTATAGTGAATCGAGTGAACTTTAGAGTGATTGAATTGGCACGCTAAGGTAACTTACACTTGTGGTATTTGTGTTTTTTTAGACTGACAGGATGGGTTCTATCCCGATTCCCCCTGGTTTCCATTACAGCCTGCCCATTGAGCTAGTGACAGAGACGCGGGACTTCGAGGTCCCCAATAGTCAGGGGATCTCCTTCACTCGAGTTATGGCGACCCCCAAGGTCGATGTTGGGGTCGGCATGGCCCCGGTGGAATATCGCTTTGTGTCCATCTTCCTGGTCATTGATGGACTACGCGAGGGTCCCATCCCCCATGACTTCTTCGATGGGGGAGATGACGGTGACGAAGGTGGTGGCGCGGACGGCGGGGCAGCCACGACGGCGACCTAGGTGGGGTCCGAGATGGACGGGTGCAGCATTTTTGGAAGTCCGCGGATCTTAGAGTTGAAGTCGCACAGCATTTTGACCACTAGACGGGTAGGAGATGTTTGATTGTACATAGTTGGGACTAGGAGATTCCCAGGATGATATCTCCATGTTGATGGTAACCTAATCAGCTAATGTGGCTATTTGTACTTGCATGTGTAAATATTTGGTAATGACATGGTGGCCCCTACTTTGTGTTAGTAGCTTGCCGAGTTCCAAATTAATTTATGAATGAGCCTTCCGCTGCATGAGAATAATTATTAAACTTATGTCGCTAATTAGACGTGACGATCTGGGATGTCACGGCTCTGGCCGTAGCACTAGAGCGAGGGTGCTACAGTTTGGATAGCTAGAGCATGGCGTACAACGCACGCTATTGATCTGCCATCGTTCTTGCGTTGCTTGCTTAGGCCGCCTGGGTGAATCGACGTCCTAATCGGACTTAGGCGTTGACTCATTGATAATTATATCTCATTTGTTGTCGTTAATCGTTTTCAGGTCCATAAGTATGGTGGAACGTCACGTGAGGTTTGGGGTGCCTAACGACCAGTCCTTTTATATCAACTACCGACCGGTTCCAAGTTCGGATCAGGTATGGGAGCAGCACGTGACGACTATCTGGGGCGATGAAGGAATAACAGACTTAGTGGGTCATCTCTTCAAGGCCTGGTTCATGCGTCACGGTGATGCTCTCTATGGGCTGATTCGGGGGTTTGAGGGACCCCCGTTTACGTCCCCGATCATCCGAACGTGGGGCCCGCTAGATTTTGATACACCGGACGGGGAGATAATGGACCCTGATCTTGACCCCGACGAGGAGGATCTAGAGACTCCGCCAGAGTACTATGGCTGGCCAGGTGGTGACGGCCAGTGAGCATGCGTAGCAGGGGAGGTTCTTTTGGTAGTAGCTTTTGGTTGTGGTAGTTAGCCCCTTAGCCCTAACCCGGTATTTTTTTTATGGTCATAGGAAACGGTCCTAAAGTGTAGGCTTGTAGATCTGATCGTTTTCCCCAAGGCTAACTGAATATAAATAAAAGGGTTGTGTGCTATTGTGGTTTGTTGCTTCTCCTGCTGATATCCCTGCTTTCTCTATTGTCTGGGTTGTTTACGTTCCGCATGCGCTTAATTACAAGATAAAAAGTAATGGATCGATGACATACCTAGGATGTCGTCCCTTTGACCTGACGTTCGGTAGGGTTGTCGTGTACCCAAGGGTCAGGGCGCGACAAGTTGTGGTCAGTGAATTGTAGCAGCAAATTGTGGTCATTAAATGTAATGATTCACTACAATCATTCATTTAAGAATACAGGTAGAACTTGGGAAGAACCTAAAACTCACCCTGAAACTTGTGATAGGGTAGGTTCTAGGTTATAGGGTATGTAGTAGGGGTGAGCAAAAAAATTGAGATCTACCCAAACCGGATCGAACCGTACCCAACAGGCTGATTTTGGATGGAAACCGGCGAGTACTGGTCCGGTTCCCAATTTCAATTTTATGGAACTGGTGGGTACCAGTTCTGTTCATGGTTTTAGGTGGGAACCATCCAACCAGACCAACCAGACCGGACCAATTTTCTAGAGCCGTATTTTCATGCATGAATGACATACACCACCTCTGATCAATCAATGGATTCTTGTTTGCTAGTCTTCACAACGTTAATGGAAGAATAAATCGAGTCACTCGCTAAAATGCACAATCCTGTTCCTTCCTGGAAGGACAGATAATACTGAACTTGGTAAGGATTTTTTTAGTGTAGGAGCATATCATGAGATAAGTGAGCAGAGGAGATTAACATCCATTGTTTAGCCCATGCTTATATCAGGACATTGGGAGTGATACCATTTCCAGTTTCCAGCTACGAATTCTTTCGACTTGGAGAATTCCTTGTCAAATTTCGATAGGTTGTCGACCTTCCAGGTGCCCTTCTATATGATCCCGTCGTTTACCATCAACAGATTCTCTCCTTTGCAAGTGCTCTTTTCCCTCATAATGAAAACCTCTACGCCAAACACACAAGTATCGTCCATGAGATACTAATTGATTTAGTCCCTCTCCAGACTATGATCTTCATTGGTGCCTTTTTTAATTGATGTTGGTGCTCGGTAGGACCGGTTCCATGGATCCAACTGGGAACCGAACCGGACCGGTGGTTCGGCTCTCGGGTGGATCCATAGAACGAGCGGGTGGTTCATGGATCACATTTTGCTGAACCGGTTCCTAGCGAACGGTTCTCGGCTCTAGGGTGGAAACCAAAGCTGTCAATATGGGTCATAGATCCATATCTGACCCATATTTTGTATAAAATGGGTATTACGTGGGTCATTTAACTTTTAGAGAACTCGCTAAAAATGGGTCCAAAAGGTTAAAGTGAAATAAAATGGGTCAGAAATGGGTCACACATGGAACCCATTTTTGACCCATATTGGACCCATGACTCCCACAAATTACAAATGGGCCTAGGGCCTCAAAGGCTCAACTTTATTATTATTATTTTTAATTTTCTATTTTTATAAGTGAATGAAAGAAATCATAAAATAAAAATAAAATAAAATAATATAAAACTGTTGCCGACCGCCCGCCACCCGCCGCATCCGTCCACCGCTGCCGCCGTCTACCATCGACTGTTGTCGCCACCTACCATCGACTGTCGCCGCCGCCCACCGGTGGCCGGAGAAAAATGAAATAAAAAATAAAATAAAAATAAAATAAAAAAATACTTTTTAAAAAAAATTAAAAATATTTTTTAACAATAAAATAATTTAAAAAAATTAAAAAATTCTAAAAAAAATCAGAAACTTTTTATAAAAAATAGAAAAAATTTCACTAGATTTTTTATTACATGAAAGTATTTTAGTAATATCATTTTTTTTATTTTATTTACTAATTTTTTTATTGTTTAATTTGCTTTTTTATTTTATGTAAAGTTTTTATCTGGTAACATATACATGTGAAGAGCTTAAAATAGGTTAAATGAGTTATATAATTTTTCTTATAATATTAGTGTGATTTGGTAATATGGGTCAAAACGGGTCGGGTTGGGTATGGGTCGTTGAATATGGGTCAAAACGGGTTAGACGGGTCAATATGAGTCGGACCATATTCGACCTGATCCGACCTACCCATTTGACACCTCTAGTGGAAACCACCCATCTTGAAACAGATCACCCCTAGTATGTAGGTAGGTTTCAGGTTCTAAAAAATAAGGAACCTGTTTCGATATGTAAGTTTCAAGTTCCAAGTGAAACCTAGAACCGCTCACCCTTAGATGTCCCAGCATTGTACGAGTCTAAAATTATAGTTAATACATTATTCTTATTATCCCAGCGCAGTGATATCCAAAAATTAATAATAAAATAAATGTTCTTGTCAATCAAAATATGTGATAGAATTTACAGGGAACGTTGTTTACGATAAATATGAACCGCATCATGTAAACTTTTACTTGTGGGAAAGGCGAGCAAGCCATCGGCTAAAATCTTGTTGAGTAAAATAGTTTCTTCTATCTTCTCCATTTGCTCCTCTCTTGTTTATAGAGAGTTGAGCTAATTTCTTCAAGATCATCTTCCAATTCCATCTTTTTTTAATTAAAATTTCTCTTTTCTGTCTTGGTAACTATTGATGTTTATGTTTCTCTTCTTTCTCGCAAGAGTTAGATGGGTATTTCATCATGTATCACAAAGACAATTGTTGTATATATTTCGAAAATATGCAATTTTTAATATGTACTTGTAAAGAAATTCACAATATTTATTTCCTCCAGAATGAATATCTAGAATTCCATTGGTTTATTTTCAAACAAAGAAAGCTAACATATTCCTTATTGTTGACAACAATTAGTTGTTAATATAATATAAGCAGAGCGCTGAGAAATGCAAGTTGAGAGCAAGCAAAAACAAAAATAAAGGAATTTAAATCCATTGATGATTTTTGGCCAAAAAAATCCATTGATGATTCAAGATAATTATTTTCCTGATATTTGGTTTTACTTACATTATTATAATTACATTGTAATATTTAATATGTTACATAGACATATATGTCATAGCAATGAAATATTGGTGGCCAATACGATAACACGATATTAAGTTAAAAGGAGCATGGGATGTTGTATAAATTCCAACAACATTCAAATAAGATACATCTTAAAGTGTTATGTAGTACTTCAAATTTCTTCTTATTGTGAAAATATGTATTGAAATTTAGTCAAATAAATTGAAAAAATCACCGGAACACAGATAGATTATTAGAATTATTCTTAGTGTATTGAGGAACTATATTGGATATATAGAAAGTTGATTGATCACCTTACAAAAATTTACTGAAATTGTTTTATTTTTCCTTCATTGAATCCAAACACATTCATTTTGTCTGATACTTTTAAGAGAAGTAACATCTATGATGAAAATAAACAACATGAAATCTTTGTTATCAATACCAAATAAAGCTATATTCTGTTAACATGTGATGAAAATTAATTTATAATAAATCTAATAACAGTAGAATGAATGAGGCATAACTAAGCTGGTCAGTCATAAGCTTGTTGCAATTATATGCATTCCTGTATTTGTGAAGACGTCATTGCCATGTGCCGTGAAAGCAACACAACTGGTGAAGTGAAATCTGAAGGACGGAAAAGGGCAAAAATGGAACAAACAAGAAATCTACAAGTTTAATTTCAAAGAATAACAATGAATCTGTAGCTTCTCATGTACACCCAGCTCCACCAGGAAGATGCCTACTGCACAAAAAACCGAATGAAAGCATCCCAGTATCCAGCCAACTGAGAGAAAGAATCTATCAGCACATCATAAGGAAGGGCCATATGCAAATTTTTGCATTGTCCAGCATTATATGGTTACCTGGCTCAAGATACCCTTTCCAGTTTGACCTTCAACTACCAAGCCCGCTGTGAGACCAATCATCGCCCATGCTCCATTTATCGCTTCAATCTGACGTCTCCTCTGTAACCACAGAATTTGTCAATTCCAGTGAAAGAAAACTCTATTTATAGCAAAGAGATCGCTGGGGTCATTTCCTCACCTACACCCTATATAGAAAATGACGGTTTTGGGAAAAAATAATATTGGCTCATGTATAACTCGGACAACAAAAGTGCATAAAGGGTTGAGTCATTCAACCGTCTGAACCATTCTACCTCTTCTCCAAGTTCAGAGTCCATATTCGTTTATCCATGAGGAACAACAACTGGATCAAGATGTTAAGCGGAAACAAACACAAATAATTCGAACCTAAATATATCAACACCAAAGCACTAAATAACAAACGGATGACCACAAGAAAGAGAAAATTCTGGACCCCTATTTAGAGAGCTTCTCTCTGGAATTCACCAGTTTCTTCCCCCAATGGACATATATCAGCCATAAGCTAGTCACAAGACTCACGGATCAAGACCAAAATGTTTCCACCCTGTGTTTTCGCATAAAGGGTAGAAATCTAGACTACACTAGGTACAATAATATAATGAAAGTAACACCCCAGTAAGTGGGTCGCCGATAGATATCTCTATATCTCTTGATGCACATTTACTCACCTGAAACTTCTCTTTTGCTTGAAGTCATTGCATTTGCTTAGCAGCTAAACGCTTGGCTTCCAAAGGATCTACCATGATCACATCATTTATGAATCTTTCTCTCCCTGAAGACATCTGCTAGGTTTATAGGAGTCACAGAGAGATTCATCACAATGATATTCTTCACTTCCTTAAATCCACAGTTAAAAACAATAGGAAAACACGGTAGATGACAGAACTCAAGACAATGGCACAAACATACAGAATTAAGTTAAGTTGAATTTTTTTTTATTCCATGTATTGATCTCATTGTGCGTACAAGAAATGAGCCGTATGAGGTGAAGATCTCATCCCAGGGAAAACTGAGGAAAAGATAAGATTAATACAGCAGATTCATCCACCTTCGTCGAATGCTGTTATTGCTGTAGCTGCTCCTAATGCAAGCAAGCGACATGTACACATGATTTACTACAGAAGACTGTCAAATTTAAAGTGCAAGCAACATTACTTCAATAGAGAATGGTCAAAGAACAATGGTACTATCCTGAAAATTGAATATCTACTTTACCTTTATTTTAGGGTTAAGTACAATTTTGATTCTCAAAGTTTCAGCAATTGAGCATATTGTCCACTAACTTTTATTGTGTTCAATCAAGTCCTCTAACTTTCTTGATTTGTACAAATGGTCCTCTAAGTTTTATCTCGAACAGATCTCTAATTTTCTCGAATCCTTCGATCAACTTCTCTCACTAAACCGCCAGATTAATTAATGACGTGGCCTTATCATTGTGGCAAAAAATGTCACACCATGCTAAGATGATGCCCAATTAGCAGAAAAAAAAAAAAAAAAAAACTAATGTCACACAATGCTAAGATGAGCCCAATTGGCAGTAAACCAACAAAGGGAAAAAGAAGAAGAAGGAAACCCTAAGGTACAACGGGTACATGAAACACTTGATTGCACAAATCAACAACATAGGAGGACTAAAACATGCAGGACCAAATAGCACATTTTGAGAACTATGCAGGACTTGATTGCATAACATAAAAGTTAGAGAACCAAATTGCACACACACAGAAAATGTTAGGAGTAAAACTGTACTTAATCCTTTATTTTACCTTTTTCCTGGATAAATAGAGACCAAATTTCATATTAGGAGGCACGAAAAAGAGAGTCTAATCTTTGCATTTCTAAGCATCTTGACATTACAAGCTATATTGTCAGATGTACAGTGAAAGATCAAGCATTAGGTACAGATAAGTATCTGCCTGTACACTTCAAGTGGTATTTGAATTGGAATTTATGAGAAGTCAGGTCAGCACATACAAGTAGCTACTTAATCTAGAAACCGTGTTAATTCATTTGCATGAAGCAACTACTTCAAGCTCAATGACTTTACACAGTTTCACAGATACTTGTAACTTGGTAAAGACTTCAGGGACTGGATACAGCAACATATATCTTAAGTTGTTATACCATCTCTAATGAAAATAAACCCCCATATGTCATCAAGGCATTAGTTAGCATCTGAGTGATTCCTCAGCAAATAAGCTGTCTCGAGCTTAAGGTACTCCATATTCATTTTGCTAAAGCTATATCATCCAGAGCTGATCCATATGAATGCCATTTCTGGCTAAACCTCTGGACTAACTCCATGCTGAAGACACTTGGCACATCGATTACATCATAGTATGCTTAAATCGGCCCATAGCTGTATTAGTCTACACAAAACTGAGTCAATGGTAAAGTTCCTTCTATTTAATCAACTCAATGACAAATATCAGCGCGTTAATTTGTTATGAATAACTAAGATTAAAAATGGGAAGCAGGGTCCAAGCCTCAAAGGAGTCGTTGAATTTGTCCTATATCTACTAAAGTACATCTTGAGCTGCCAAACAAGCAACGAGGGCTACCAAAAAGGACCCCTAGGACAACATGTTTTTCGTGTCAATCAAGGTTACTGTAACTTGTGATAGTATGAACATGGGTCCTTAAATCGTCATTTTATGGACCTAAAATGAGATGTAACAGTCAATATACGAGTGTCTCTCTCAACAGTGTCAAAGGTTGCTATGTCTGAAAGCTTCGATAGAGATCTTGTGGAAGAATGATGTTTCCACATAAATCGAAGTGGAGTAACAAGTGTCCAACTTCTTCACTACACCAAATTGAGATATACCCACCTCAGCATTTCTTTTAAACCCACTAAAATACCCATTTGCCACCCCTATAAGACACTCTGGACTTCTTACACTGACAATCTGACATCACCTACACAAACAGAACACATGTATCGCAACTCACATGGCATTCATCTTGGATCTAAAAGAAATGCTGCAACCTGTATTGATCTAACTTCTCTTCATAGCAGACTACCATGCAAATTACAGCTTCGCATGATCTTTTACAGGTTCTCCTGCAGTGTACCAAGATTATAGTATGAAGCATTTCCATGTATCAGTGATTCAAGCACCACCAATTTTACTATTCACATGCCATGGAACAAGGAGCTAAAATGAATAACCAGCCACACCACAAAATGCCAGAATAAGGGATGCCGACTCATAGGTCACGTCCATAGTACCAACAAAAATGCACTCTTATCATAGATATAGAATTGCTTGATGCTTACATTGGGGTTTGCCAATAGTCGGAAGGCCTGACCCCTGGTTTTGTTGGCAGACGGTACTGAATCGGATTGTGTTGTCAAACCCTGTCTGACAAATAACCTATGCATATCACGAAGTCCAGTCACAACATCAAGCATGTTATCATGGTTTCACTTTAGTCGCTTATAACATCTTTAAACTATTACGCGAGAAAACACAAGAACATGACAGGAAAAGAAAAAGGGAAAGCTCATCTGCATCGGCCAAATTTATTATTCATAGACAGGAAGTAAAAAGAAAGCCTTTTTTCTGGAGACCCTAAATGCCACGAAAGTCATTACAATCAGATCTTACTTCTAAGAGTAAATATACACTCTATAATTCGATGGAGCAAGACCAAAGTGCCCATGCATTTACACTCACACCGCAGTAAAATCAAATTTTTCCGAAGAAGGGGAAGCCCAATCACAATTAACAGACCATTGGAACATCTATCGCCTACACCCTGAAAAGGGAAGTCAGAAAGCAGACGAGAACTAATCTGTTTCATCAAAATTCACTTCAACCCCATTATCGATCATATGAAACAAAGACAGCAGCACACTGAAATCGCCACCGAAAGTCGGACAAATTGTGCGTTCCCGTTACGAAACATACACACACACACACACACATATATATATATATATATATATATATCATCTATGGATATTATTAATACACAGTGATATAGATCATCAACACTCTGCTTCGCACGTATTCTTTATTTGAATTTCCAGGGGAAGAGATTGATCAAAATTGTGGAATGCGCAAATGGATGAATTATGGTTGAAAACAAGATCTCCACGAGCTTTTCAAATCAAAGTGGAGATCAACAATATTGGAGTACACTCTGTGGACTAGCCTTAGTATGTACGGGAGTCTCGGCTCGAACTAGATCGAATGCTCGAGCAGCGACTTCAATAAATTACAGGCCTACGCAGGATGCGGTAATACACGATGGAAACACAAGTGCGGCCACGCACCCTTGCATTTACACATGCAAAATCGACATTCCAAATGAATTCAGCGGCGACCATCTCCAGTTGCTGTCACTGCACATATCTCTTGAGCAGGGGCAAGGGGACCGGAAAATTGCAAACTTGGCTCTTTCTGACCTGTGATTCTGCTGAACTCACTTGTATTTTTCCATTATTTTTCTAGCTTCTTCCACCGGATCTTCCAGCGGAGTGGCACCACCACCCCCTTTCGGTCCGTCTCCTCCCCCTTTCGGTCGGCTGTCTTTGTTTAAAGCGAGGAATGTGAAGTATATGAGTCCCATGGTGGCCTGAGAATCAGAAGAAGGGTTGTTTAATATGTCATTTACTATGTTCTGAGGACAAAAGAACTGGGATATAACTCTCTCTTCCAAGAAAATGCTATCAGGACATAGGATGTTCCTAAACGTCTTTCGACTCTTTTGAAACATGGTAGATGTCATTTATTTTCCGAGCAAGAAATGGGAGGGCCAAGGTTTTCCATGCCTGAGTACCTATATACCGAAATTATGAGTAAGGACCTAAGTTTCAACGCGATTGTGACCACTCAATCACCTGAGCTGAGAACAAAGGGCGTGAGAAGGATTGAACTTTAGGCAGGTTATATATCCCAGGAGACACGTTATGGTTAAGCGGAAGAGCAAGTGAATATGACTGACAAGCTCAGTGAAGGCAAACGGAAAAGGTCAAAGAGGATAGACAGAGATCTAATATACACTTTCCAGGGTGAACGCCTGCAAAGAACTTCTGCTTATAATCTACATTCACAACCTTTGAAGTTTGATGGCGAATATGCAAATTGACAACTTAATAAGCAAGGGGGAGCACGATAGCGGAAAGGATTAGCACTTGTCGACTTTGGAATTGACCCAACTCATAGACTGGAAGTAAGGAAATAAGTGGAATCCTACACATCACAACTAACGTCAGATGCACCAGCAATTCAAGCTCTGCAGATGTGACCGTCTTCACCAATATATTGCTCTCCTCCCCAAATCCAGATTCTAGTCATCTAATAGAAATGCAATTGTTGGTAGTAGTCTATGCTCATCCACATTCCTCTATTTCCAAGTTCATGGTTTTGATTTAGGTGAACAAGACTCATGATATTGTCCCACTCCAAATGCTAGCCTCCCATTCTTTTAGTTACTAGACAATCCTGGTAAAAGGGCAATAATAAACCAGAATAAAAAGGTAAAGCTACACCTACAATGCTGGTTCAAAACATTAGACAGACAGTGCAATCGTAGTCATTACACACCGCACCAACAACTGCAAATTGCAATTCAGAAGTTCTTAATCTATAATGAACAAGGCTAGATTGAAGCAAAAGCTTTACCAGAACGAAGAAGGCAGTGGATAAGAATGACTTCAGCACAAAAAGCACGAAGGACAACCCAACGAAAGTAACAGAAATCCTCGCTACAGGCCTCGGAACAGCATCCTAAACAAAAAGAATATCGGGCAAAGCATCATAATGTGATAGTTGAAAGCACATACGAACTGTTTCTAAAGAATCATAACAATGAGAGATGAATAGCACTCACGGGCACCAGATTCGTCCCTGCTTCAATTGCATCTTTCCCCACTTTCCAAACCGTTTGAGCAACTACACCATGGAGCGCAAAAGGGAATCAGCAAGTAATAGCAGATCTTTCATCCGCAGAAACTGTGATTAAGAACGAAAATACACTAAACACGCCGAATCAAGTCATCCCAGGTTAAATTTGAACAACAACCACACTTCTTTAGCGCCTTTGATCGAACAATTTCTGCTCGTGAGCATTCTCCTGTCAGCTATAACAAAGCCAACAGACAACCGCTGATAATACAATATCAAAAATCACGCGACCATCAAATTCATCGCACCACTCTGCTCAGTAACAAACAATCCGACACAATCATCATCAATCAAACGAACCCCCCCCCATCACTAAAAAAGACTGAGAATTTCACAAACACCCGCGAATCGAGACTGCTCGTAAGCTTCAATATTCGAAGTGGACCTGACCCTTTAAGAAGTTCGACTGGGAAGCGACGACGGGCGACGGACGGCGACCCCCGAATCTCCTGATGGAACCGGGCACACCGGTGTGTGAGAACGAAGCGCGATTGCTTGGTCTAGAAATGGACTTGGAGGGAAGCAATTGAGCTCTCGGGCACTTCGAAGAGCGAGATGGGATGTAGAGTAGACTATGTAGAAGGGTTGAAGACGCCATGCGTGGTCCGAAGCTGCACTGTGAGAGAGAGAGAGAGAGAGTCCGTGCGTGTGTTTCCGCCTCAGAAAAATTGAAGAGAGGGTCCACCGACCACAAGCTGCAAAAGCCCGACCCATGTAGAGACATGGATGCAGTTGCTGGGCCTACAGCCTAGTCAGCTTTAGCCCAAGAATGTATAAATATATAGGCCTAATTCCCTACAAAAACCCAACTATAGGTTAGTCCCAAATATACCCCAATTTTTTTTTTGTCTCATAAGAACCCCAAACTTTAAGTAAGTCTCAAATCTATCCAGAACTTATTTTTGTCTCAGAAAAAATCTCAAACTTTAAATCAAGTCCCAAATCTTCTCCAAACTTTTTTTTTGTCTCAGAAAAATCCCAAACTTTAAGTTCAGTCCCAATTCTACCCCAATTTTTTTTAATCTAAGAAATAAATCACCTATTTTTACTCTAATATCAAATCTTCTCCCATTAGCGATCTATCCAAAAATCGCTGTTATTCGTTATTAGGGTGGATTTGTTGTCCAAATGAAAATGCCACATCGATCCGTACCTATCGCCCCATACTTTGATGATGTGGATTTTTAATCGTATTGGAAATGCTGCGTCAAGTTGGGACTGGAGCACATGTAAGATTTGAGGATAGATTAAAAATTTGTGATTTTTTTTTTGACAAAATAAAATTCGGGGAAGATTTGGAACTGCACCTAAAGTTAAGGATTTTTTCCTAAACAAAAAAAAAGTGCGGGGCAGATTTAGGACTGAACCTAAAGTTGTGGGTTTTTTCAAAGATAAAAAAAAAGTTCGGCGCAAGTTTGAGACTGGACCTAAAGTTGAGAGTTTTTTTTAGAGAGTTGGGTCATATATTACGAAAAACATTTCTGCATGTAGTTGCCATGTGGCACTTGACTTCACGTGTTTGATTGTCACGTGGAGAACACATAGATTTAAATTTTCGAGTGGCCTACTTCGTCCTCGGATTGTGATTTTGTTCGCACAAAAAGCAGCTTTGACGGTTAAGGAGGACAGATCAACAGCTTTTCGAACGAGATAGCTTCCAATTAACACCTTTAAAGATTGGAAGTCTACCTAGGTAGATCAAAGTGAAAGCTGCAAAAATCAGAGAAATACAAGATCTCTCATCCTCTATGTCGCATCCAGCTTTCCAGCTTTCCTTTGAGGAAAATTAAGTGAATTCTAATTGTAAATCTCTGTTGATGGCTAAATACTTGTAATCCGGAAAGAGAGAGATATAGTGTTGTGAGTGGTCCTTGAGTTTGTAGAAGCATCTAGTGAAGTTTCGGGTAAAAGCAACACTATCTACAAGCTATAAAATCTTGAAGGTGATTCAACCCTTGTTACTAGTTATAGAACTCCTCGCATTCCATGAAGTTTTCTTTTATACAGAAATCAAGGCAATAGAGATTCGTTTGCCACAGGATCCTTGTTACATTCCTTCATGCATACATTGCTTCTTATAACACATGTATGGGCTTAGGACTTCAATTCAACTTTTGCCAATATTTCAATGTATAAAAAATCCTCATGAGAGGCTAACGATATTACGAAGTCTTACGACCGCCCAAGTGTGCTCAAATGGAATGAATTGTGGGCCTCACTCATTCATGAGATGCGTAATGGCCCAATGTAACTTTGAAAAGGATTTTAGAAATGACTATTTATGAAAAAGCCTATTGCAATATGAAGGCCCAATCCAATTTCAAAAAGTATGCTCGACTCGTTTTGAACAAATCTAGATGCTATTACGGATAAGTCGAAAGCAATTTTGATTTTCATTGTGAAAAATGGGCCTCATGTATAATTGGAGAAATGGGTTGAAAACATGTGGAGGCCGAATGTAATTTTAAAATGGGCGACGAGTAGATCCAATGCATTTTTTGGAATACTTGTAATAATTGGCTTTGGAAAATGGGCCCACTTGGGCAGCATAAAGATTAAGAGCAAGAGTGCCTAAGCAAAAGAAAATAATTGAATTGCCCAAATAAACATCGCAAACGAATAGGTTAGTGGCGGTATAACAAAGCATAGACCTGCACATGAACTGGTGAGATTTGACGCGTACCAACTATACAGCTTAACAAATAATGATTTGACAAGTCGCAGTCTCACGTACTGAAGTCAAAGTTCTCTTAACTCCAGCTCAATCAAAATGTTATCATATTGTCAGGTACTCTTGCAGACAAAGACGAAGACTTTTGGGGCAACCTCTACTACTTCGCAATTTCGTGGGCGAGGTCGTTTTCTTCTCAACATCATCCTAGAAATTTTGTTTATTGCGGTCAAGGTCTGACGGTAGGGTGTGTGTGGAAGAGTATATTGCTAAAGTATAGGGCATGCACATCAATTTATAATCCAAACGTCGCTTCGATATCAAATTAAACATGGGTTCTCAACAACTCCCTACTAAACAAAGGTTAGCAAACACTCCTACTATGATAATTCCTATCTATAAAAACATTTAACACTTGATGTTAGGTGGCGCACTTTGTCTCTACCCTATCGGACAAAATAATCTTAAAAATAAAAAGTGCAGGCCTAAGTCCACAACGAGTTTTAGATCAAGTCTCTAACGGACTCGCCAATACATCACGACCTTCCAAAACGTGAGCCACTAAAAGGAAAGCTAATGTATCACCAAGCCAAAGATTTAGCACAAACTCTCTCAAGCCCATACTAATCGCAACTTTGGGGTTTGATTTGATTAATTTGACATGCAATTCAATTCAATTACTACGGCGACGATGAATCAAACTATCGCTGTATTTCTTCCCTGTGCACAAATTATCACTGTTTTTCTTGTTTAATAAAAGATTAACTTGCAAGCCACTTCATAAATTAATGTGCTTGGCCAAATTTTGCAACTTATACGAGCTTAGCCTAATTATTTCAATTAGCTCAGAACCTCCCTCGCTTAAGTCCCTCGGCTCCAGTTCAATAGAATTTATGGGATTAATTAAAATGCTCACAATATGCAAATGCAAGTTAACTAATATTTTTGTTTAGGGGTCGTGGTCGTGGTCGTGGTCGCTCCCTATTTCTTAAAAAAAAAAAAAAGAATTTAGGTGTCAAACAATGCCAACTGTCTCTTGTCTGTTGAAGTGGGGGCATCTACGAGGAAAGTCCTCAAAACTCTTGAAGACTTCTCCCTCCCCTTCAAGACTTCGAAGAATCCCCCCCTTCTTTGCTGCCAAAATTTCAAGAGAAAACACACAATATCGCTCTTCAAGTTTGCGTTAATAAATTAACTTGCCTATTTTAGCACACCCATGTGCATAGCACATGTAATTTCGGCCACCGTAACGGCTTAGGGCCTTAGCCAAATTTTCAATTTTGCTCGGGTTTTGTTGTAATAATATAAGTGAGTTCTAACAAGGATTTTGCAAATTAAGTCAATGCAAAAAGCCCAGAGAAATAACGATGAATGATAAAGGATACCAGAGATTACGTGATTCGGTCCGAATATCGGTACGTACATCCAACGGGGAGAGTCAGCAAGAATAATTCACTATAATCGGAGAATCGATTTACAATCGCTCTATACGCCCGTGTTTCCCAAATCTAAATTATAACCAAGCTCAATTGGATATAAAACTCACGGACTACAAAATCCATCGCGTTCAGGCTCCCTCGCGCGATCAAGAGAACGTCACTTATGTTCACCTTGATCGTCTCTCTTTTCCTTGTAAAAGAAAACCTTCTGACACCTTCCTTCTTCTTTACAAGACAAGGACGCCTGACAAAATTAAATAAAATAAGTGAAACCCTACGTTTCGCTTTCTTTACTTTCCCCTAGCCAAAAGACATTTTTACCCCCACAACAAATATATATGATAAAGGATATGTGGACCTCCTTTCATCCTGTAGCGCCCAACATTAATTCTGCAGAAGTTGTCCACCGAACGCCATATAAAGGAAATATATCTTTTAGTTAGTTAGGTTCTCGGCTCAAATCGAGACATAATCTAACAGGTTTTAATTCAAACAATTCGACGAAGCTCGAAACCTCCCTTGCTTGAATCCCTTCGCTCCAGTCCAACGCAGTTATATGGATTTAACAAAAAATGCTCCTAATAAGCAAATGCAAACTAATAATACTTTTGGATGGGGTCGGGATCAATCCCTAGATTTTGCAATGCAATTAATGCCTAAGAGAGTTGTCAAAAGTCAAGCGTTGACAAAATAATTTTGAATTGAGTCGTTAACGTAGGAGTACTTCTGGGAAACTCACTTGCCATTATTCCCATGCTTAGAGCTGGAAGCAATGTATAGCCTAGAAGTGATGAAGCAGCACAAGAAAACAGAAGAGAGGTCTACGATTACGTAGAAGGTTGACGTTCACGTTAGCAATTATCGATCAAAATAGCCGAATGGACTGAATTGATACAAATGCAAAAAAATTTAGGACTAAATTAATTTAATTAAAAGGTTTAGGGCTGAATTGGTATCAATATAATAAATTTAGGACTTTTTTTTTATACTTTTTTGGATAAATTCAACATTATTTGACTTTTTCAAAGATGAAAGGCACTTGACTTCTAGTTCTACTCTTTCAACCGTCACATATATCTAGGGGTGTGCAAAATAGACCGGACCGAACCGGCCGGGTGGGTCCGGTCCTTGAGGGGGATGGTCCGGTCCCCGGTTCCATGGTGGATGGGACCGGACCGGACCGCCCAGAATATATATATATATATAATTAGAAAAAAAATTAATTTTTTTGAAGAATTAGTTAACCTAATTTCCCCATCTTCTACTCGACACTCCTATCCTCTCCTCTGGAGTGGTGTTTAGCACTAGGAGGTGATACGTAATATCCACCCTAGTGTCGTATCCAACACCATCTTGTTGGGATATCCAATTCTTATGAGCACTTATTGACCAAAAGAGAAAAGCAACTTCATTGCTTCTAAAATAAACTGCAGAATCTGAAGTTTTTCACACAATAAATCAGAACCGAGCGGCATCCAAGTTATGTGGATGAAGCTTTGGTAGCTGAGGGGTTTGGCAATAAGTGTTCGATCGGACATTTTTGTTATTTCAAGGTATATTATAGCAATACGATCTCTTTAACCTAATCCGAACCTGTCTAATGGATCAAAAAAGAGTTAGAAAAAATACGATAGATCGCACTCTCACACAAGACGAATTTACACGAGTTGGGCGGTTTCCTCCCCTCAACTAAACTGTACAATTGTTAGCGGCCTCGAGTCAAGTTTGAGGGAAAAAAGTTAAAAATATTTGGTGTTAGCGGTCCCACTGGGATCGGATCGGATCGGACGGGACCGTCGATGAAATCCAAACGGACGGCCATGATGTAATGATGAGCTGGCGTCACCGTTGACTATTGGACTAGGGCAACAAATGAAGACTTTCATGCACTCTGGTCTGACCAGCTGTGGTGGCACTCGATTGGGTCTGTATCTAATGACCGATCTACCTTGCTAATTTAACCATCAATTTCCAAAGCTCCAAGGCATAAATATAAAAATATATATGTATTTTTGAAAAAAAAAATAAAAGATTGAGGTTCGAAAAAAAAAATACTAAAGTAAATAAAACTAGTTTAGTACAAGGAGGGAGTTACATTAGCTGGCATTGGCAGTTCTTGGTCACTTCAAGAATAGTATGCCCAAGATGATAAGGTTGTCTTCTAGCAAGTTGCTCAAAGTCATATGCCTCTCATATGGTGGCACAGCTGGTCAGACCAGAGTGCATGAAAGTCTTCATTTGTTGCCCTAGTCCAACGGTCAACGGCGACGCCAGCTCATCATTACATCGTGGCCGTCCGTTTGGATTTCATCGCCAGCTCATCACGTGAAGCTTCTTCATGTGTTCTCTTAACTTAGTCGTATGCACTCTCACACAAGAGAAATTTACACGAGTTGGGCGGTTTCCTCCCCTTTGTTTTTATATTTTCCTTCTTCTTTTTTAGGTTGATATAGAAAATTAGGGATCGACCTCGACCCCTAAACAAAAACATTATTAATTTGCATTTGCATATTAAGAGAATTGTTATAAGCCCACATAAACTGCATTGCAATTGGACTGACGTAAGCAAGGGGATCTAAGGCTAATTTAACTGTTGCGGAAGCAAGCGATCGAACAATAAAATAGACAGAATAAGAAAATAAATAGAAATGGTACGGTCGAGGTGACATATATCCACATGGGAAAGTAGTAAGGAATTTAACTTTAGATCAAGCTATACGACTGATATTACATCTACACTTGAGTCACTTACATATTCTCAATGTTTTTCAACCCCCAATCACACCCAAGAACTCATACAGCGTTTAGCCTCACAATTTCTCACGAAATAATCTCTCAATCTCATAAAAGAATTCACAAATCTTATCACAAAATTTAATCGGCTTCAATACTAAATTATCGATGTAATTCCTCGAACAAAATCTCTCCGCATGAAGTCGACGAAGAAGCTTTATCTACATGCATTCATCAACAACTGCCGTCCAAAGTGCCCACAACTGAATATATTTAGCCAAAAGAAAACACCTTCAGAAGCCGACTTCAACATGGATTAGGAGAGCTAAATTTCGTATATTTCCCTTTTTTCCTGTTTTGCTTGCAAACCTTGTTCAACCCTTACTCTAACACCAGAAAAAAGAAACATGACTTCGATGGCATAATATTGGGCATCCATAATTTATAGTTTATCTTGAGTCGGGTTACGTATACGGGGTCAAACTCGAAATATATTCTAACATGAATTTGAACTAAGCCCACAAGAGCACAAAATTTAGCCAAGCCCATTGAACGTCTAATATGGCCGAGAATCACATATAGATGTCCTAAACCAGGAAAGATTATGTTCTTGTGTCAAAATTTGAAAGGGATGAGGCATATTCGTTTCTCCTACGGTTGTTTACTTTGATGCCACGTGACAATAAACGCGAAACAGAGTGGAACGCTACGATTTGTCCAATGAATTGATTCCTTTTCGGTTGATTGCGAATGAGGAGGAAAGAGCAATTCAATATTTGAAAGGAAAAACACATACTTTATTTCCACGTCTACAAATCTTCCAATGAATCTACCGGTCTTATTTGAACCTAGGACTACGACTTTCGTATGAATTACGTCAAATTTGTACACACTCCACAGTCGAATTCGAGGAAACTTCCTACCAAAATTTTCCAATGCTTATTTTCTTGACTTCAAGGTGCTTAGTTTGTCCTTTGTAATAAATGGATAATAAATGGAAGAACGAGGGAAGCTAAAGTCAAGCTCATTTTCTTCACTTCAAGGTGCCTTCATTAATGCATGGCGGCAGAAGCTGCACGTTCATTTTGTTTTCTGTCCCTTCACATTGGAGGAGGTCTTTGAAGACGGCGGCCCACCTCTTTTTTAAGGGCACATATTTTTGTCTTGAAGTTGCTCCCACTCCTATAAAAGGGGAAGGTAGTCTGAAGACGAATATAAACCAACAAGAGCTCCAGAGCCGAAGAGAGAGTCTAGAGCTCTCGGAGAGATTTGTTCGTCGAGTCGAGTCAATCGAGTTGAGTTGTTAAACACCGTGGGTCTCAGGTATATAATCTAGGGGTGGGAAATACTTGAGCGCGAGTGATTGTAATCCTGTAATTCTCCGATCTATTAGTGGATTATTTGTTGGCTCTCCCGTGGACGTAGGTTCCGACATTCAGATCGAATCATGTAAATTTCTCGTGTCCTTTATTGTTCCTTGTTTTATTTCTCTAGCAGATTTCTACGGCTCCCGACTTAATTGCAAAGGTCATGATCCGCTTCTGCTGTGCCGATTTCTCAACAGAAACAATGCATAAGTAGTAAGGAATCAACAAGTGAAGCAGCAGACAAAAGTAACCAAGATACACAGAATATGGAGGGCCAGACAAGCTGCTTGATTCTTGCACTGTTATGTTTCTTCCTTCACCTGACCTCCTCTAGTATTGAAACCTCCAGTGTCCCCGAAGAGAACCCGGCAAAGGAAAGGATTCGAGTCGGGCTAGTTTTCAGCATGAACTCACCCATGGGGAAGGTGGTGGAGAGTTGTATATCCATGGCGCACTCCGATTTCTACAGCGCGCACCCCGACTACCGTACCCAATTGTCGCTTCTCGTCAGAGATCCAAAGGATGACGTCGTCGATGCGGCATCGGCAGGTAAATACGTGCACTTACTCGCTCACGTGGGACCTATTGGACTCGAGCTCATGAATTAGACTAACCAAAATTTCAATCTCTTTATCACCAACGAATTTTGATTCTCCATAGCTTCGAATGCTTGTCATCAACTAATTTAGTACATGCTTTTTCCTTGTCTGATCAACGATATTAATACTCCAAGGACGAAGTGATTCTAGTGTGAGTTCTTAATGTAGAATAGACCAAAAAGTTAGCTTGGAAGGATCAATCTGCATAGTTTAACGATGGTAAATAGTGTCTGATAGGGCATGTAATAGTTATATAGTATTAGTATTATGGTCCACCGTAGGTAGAGAATCTAGTATTATCATTAGTATTATTATTGGGATTAGGCATCTAATGTCTGTAATATCTATAGTAATTGTGTTAGCAATAGCATGACTCTCTCTCTCTCTCCCCACCAAAAAAAAAAAAAAAACAGATAAAGATTTTTCTGCATACGGCAAATTTATCATCATTTGACTTTTCAAACAGAAAACTCACTTGACTTCTAGGTCTACTCTATCAACCGTCACATATTCCCTCGACTTCAATAAATTCCTTGGACTTTTCAAACGTAAGACCGACTCAAACAGTCAAAGTCTACTCTTTCATCTTCACTACCTTCCTTCACAATGATCCAACGTAAACTCTAATCTGAACCACTTATGGCCTATTTGTAATATTTTTGATTCTCTATTTTTCTGTTCTTTTATTATTTGGAACAGAAAAAGGACAAAAACATGTTTATGTACGATATTTGATCTTTTTTGTTCCGAGGAATAGAAAAAAGAAGTAAAAGACAGTAGATTTTTTCTTTCCGAGAACAAAAAGAGAAACAAGTGCTCTGTCTCGTGTCTCTCTCCCATGCTCGACACTCTCTGGTGACTATCTGACTCCCTCTCATCTCACTCTCTCGTCTCAACTCGGCCGCGCCTCCGATTGTCGCTCGCAGTCACGGCCTCGCCTGTTGCCTCCCTCTCTCACTCTCACTCTCGCTCTCAGTCGCCTCCGGCCTCGTAGGTGGTCAATCCCTCTCTATAAGTGAAAACCCTAATTGTTGCTCCCTCTTCTTTTGTTTGATTTTGGGTCGATTTTTCTGGTTGTTGGAATCCGATGGATGGCTTGTTATAGGTCGAACTGGTCCAACCGATGCTTGTTTTGTAATGGCTATGTTGCTTGATAGAGTAATTAACTCTGGTTTTGGGATTTTGATTTTGGGATGTTAGGAGTGTTTCGATTTGTTTTGTTCGATGAAGATGGCTAGAATGTGCGAAGGACCCTGCTTTATTCTTGGTCGATTGATTCGATGTGATATTGTTGACATGTATATTAATTAATTTGCACTACATTTATATTGAGCATTTGAAGATGGCTCATTTTTTCTATTTTTCATTTGAAGATGGCTCATGTTTTATCCAAACATGAATTGTTAAGTCTCCACTAACATTTTTATAATTAAATGAAAACAATTGTAAATAGAAATTTTTAGGGTCGTACCAAATGCATTCATGTTCTTTTTCTACTCTAGGAATAGAAGTTTTGTACAGTTACCAAACACGTTCTTCTGCTCGAAAACTCGTCTAGAGAATAGAAATAGAAAAAACTATTTCTGAACCGAAATTGTTCCCGAGAACAGAAATGTTACCATACACACCCTTAGTGCTCCACCAAGTCTATTCTGTCTATCTGGCATTGTCAGCAAGCACCTAATCATTTTGTAGTGGTCACCCAGCCCCAAGCAGCGCCACTAATTTGTCATCATGTTGCCTTTAATATCACAAAAAATCCCAAATAGGTACACGTGCCACATTTATTCCAAACTACTTTTTGCGAAATAAAAAATCATAAATTGGTATACGCGTTTCACATTTATCCCAAACTAATTTTCGTGTCACAAGAAATCTCAAACTAATACATCAGTGCCATATTTACTCCCACGCTAATTTTACTTGGCATTTTTTTTTTTGTGGTAAATGTGGCATTGATATATCAATTTGGGATTTTTTGTGATACGAAATTACTTTGGAGTAAATGCCAAACGCGTGTACCAGTTTAGAGTTTTTGGTGGTATCAGCCTTAATAAAAATAAATCTAGTAAAGCCAGAAAACCCTAACGCACTCCCTCGACCCTTCTGCGTCTCACTTCCCTCACACTGAAAGCAGTTAGGCTTCTCTCATCTCTCTAATTCTCTTTAGTTAAATTTCTCTCCAAGTCTCTTAATCTTTCTGTTGTCTACCCTCATGTCGCATCTCTTACTCATCCACCACCACAACACGCCACCACATCTACTAGTTCAGTCCACTCCGACAAAGCAAGGACTCAAGCAGTACAGAGGGCGAAATGGGTGACTCCACTAGTGCAGCAACTCAAGAAGTGGTGACTCCTACTACACCACAACCCCGCACATAGCAACTCGACCTCCTTCACAGATTAAGGCATTCTTTCCCAATATTTCGATTTTTTTCCTTTGAAATATCACAACTTGAATTTGAGAAATAGGGAGGGACCAAGTTGAACATTGGACCAAAGTTCAATATAGTCTCTAGATAATATTAAAATATTTAAAAGTTCAGGGACCGCATTGCAAATTGGACTTAAGTTCAGGAATTGCATTTAACAGATTAAAGCTCAGGAACGACATTGTATATTGAACCAAAGTTCCCTCTCCATCTCTTTGCTCTATTCGCTCTATTCGCACTCTTTCTGTCTCCTTTGCCCTTTCCCTCTTCTCTTGACGAAGATCATGGGGGCTCCTCCATGGTTGTCGAGATCTTGGTCTCATAGAGAGAGAGAGAGAGAGAGAGAGAGAGAGAGAGAGAGAGAGTCCATGCAATCCAACTTCATGCAATCCAACTTCTTTGGTAGATCATTTGTTTCATCAAATACATTTTGTTTACAGTTGTAGACTTGATGGAGAATGAAGAAGTCCATGCAATCCTGGGCCCAGAATGGTCCTCACAAGCCAAATTTGTAATCGACTTAGGAGGAAAAGCTCAAGTCCCAATCATATCCTTCTCAGCTACAAGCCCATCCCTTTCTCCCGCGCGAAGCCATTACTTCGTTCGGACAGCCTATGATGACAGTTCACAAGTTGGTGCTTTAGCGGCTGTTGTTCAAGCTTATGGTTGGAGGGAAATAACCCTTGTTTATGAAGACACTGACTATGGCAACGGCTTGGTTCCATACCTTGTCGACGCGTTCCAAGAGGTCGATGCTCAGATCTCTTATAGAAGCGTTATTCCTCCATCTGCGGAGGATGTCGACATTGTAAAAGAGCTCAATAAGTTGTTGACGATGCAGACAAGAGTGTTTCTTGTTCACATGACCGCTGTGATCGGGTCTAGGTTCTTTGTCCTAGCGAGTAATGCGGGAGTGATGAGCGAGGAGTTTGCGTGGATTGTCACCGATGGTTTGTCGTCTTCACTAGACCCCGTCAGCTCTAATGCTTTGAACTCGATGCGAGGTGTACTAGGCGTAAGGCCACATCGACCACCGGAGTCGCATAGAGATTTCAAAGAGAGATGGACGAAGCTTTACGCTGAGAAAAATTCACACAACGAGATTGCTGATCTCAGTCTCTTCGGCATATGGGCATACGACACAGTCACAGCATTAGCCTTAGCAGGAGAGAGAGCATGGGATCCTGCAAAGTCTAGATACTTAAAGCCGAATACCAGCACAAACAATCTCAACTTTTCGTCTATCGGGATTTCGGAGATGGGCCCGAAATTGCTTGACAACATTCTAAACATCAACTTTCAAGGCCTTAGCGGAGAATTTAACTTGTCCGACGGCGAACTTCATCCCACTGCATTCGAAATCTTTAACGTTGTAGGACAGAAGGAGAAAATCATGGGATATTGGACTTCGGCACGAGGACTTTCACCCGAATTGAACTCAGCAACAAAGGTAAATTATACAGCTTCTGCCAACGATTTGAAAGCCCCTATTTGGCCAGGAGATACACCAAAGCCACCGAAAGGTTGGGTGATGCCGATATTAGGAAAGAAACTAAAGATCGGGGTTCCAAAGAAAGACGGCTTTAGCGAGTTCTTCAAAATCGAATGGGATCCGCATACGGGAGTGCCCAGCTACTCAGGATTCGTCCACGACGTGTTTCTCGCGGTACTGGAAGCATTGCCTTTCGCTCTTCCTTACCGGTATGTTCCTTTTGTGAATGAGAGCAGGCAGAGTGCAGGAACTTATAATGATATGCTGCACCAAATTAAACTTCAGGTTAGTCGATGCTTTATCTTCAAACTTTAACCCGCTATTCCTTGATAAATAGACTGGATGAGAAAAAGGAATACATAAATGTCCTCATCATTAAGTGCATTATTTCAAAATCTTGTTTGAGCTTTTGTTCTGTACATGTTAAAATTTCCTTGCAGAAGAAGTTCAGACAACATAAATATGCACATTGTCATTGACATACATGGCGTGTATTTACCCCTGTGTATTGAAGTAAATGAGGACATGATGATGCAGGAAGTTGAAGCGGTTGTAGGAGACACGACTATCGTCGCGGATCGCTCGTCCTACATCGATTTTACACTTCCCTACTCAGAATCCGGTGTAGCAATGGTAGTTGCCATCAAGGATGACGAGCGGAGGAACATGTGGATCTTCTTAAGACCATTGAGTTGGAACCTCTGGCTAACGACCGGTTTGGCCTTCATTTCTACTGGGTTCGTCGTGTGGCTACTCGAACATCGCGCAAACGAAGAATTTAGGGGGCGTCGTAGTCAACAAATCGGTTTGCTTCTCTGGTTTTCCTTCTCCACACTGGTGTTTGCTCACAGTAAGTCCTTCCCAAAACTATCGCGCCTTGTTTGTTACTAAGATTTTCTTCGCCAATCTCCTCGACGGTACCGGGCTTCCGTATTTCACTCTGCTTTTGTTGGTTTTAGCTCGGTCTTTTGTTGGCAATTCACTACGATTTTTATCAATGTAGGAGAGAGGATTGCAAACAACTTGACAAGGCTTGTGCTTATCGTATGGGTATTTGTGGTGCTTATCCTGACTCAGAGCTATACTGCAAGTTTAGCTTCGTTCTTAACCGTGCAACGCTTAACGCCGAAGTTTGTTGACGTGCAAGACTTGATAACGAATCGCCTTTCCGTCGGGTATCAGGGAGGATCTTTCGTGAGAGAACTTCTCGTGAAACAGCTCAAATTCGACGAGAAAAAGCTGATTCCTTATGGCTCGCCGGAGGAATACCACGAGGCGCTATCGAAGGGAAGTGGAAACGGAGGAGTCGCGGCTATATTTGATGAATTGCCATTTGTAAAAATCTTCCTTGCCAGATACTGCAACAAGTACAAAATGGTAGGACCAACCTATAAAACCGACGGGTTTGGCTTTGTAAGTCTCTCTCTCTCTCTCGCTCGTTCGTGGGCAAGTGCAACTTGCATGAGAATATAAGCATTTTTTTCTTTTGTTAATATCACGAATAACTTCAAATTAGTACACCTGTGCACGGGCTCGATACACCTGATACACATTTGGCGTGTTCGTGCGCGAAAAGTCTTTCTTAGGATAAAAGCCACGAACTAACCTAACTAGTTATTCTTCAGGCCTTTCCATTGAGGTCCCCTTTGGTCTCCTATATTTCAAGGGCAATCTTGAATGTCACTCAAGATAAAGAGAAAATGCATGCGATCGAAGGAAGATACTTCCCCGGCCAAAGCTCGTGCCAAGATCAGGATGCTGCGATCCTGTCGGACAATCTTAGCCTGAGCGTGTACAGCTTCGGAGGGCTCTTCATCATCACTGGCGTCGTCTCGGCGTCCTCGGCGTTGGTATACGTGGCTTCGTTCTTCTATTCTCATTGGCCTCGTTCGAGCGCGATTTGCCCCGGGGATCGCTCCCTTCGGTCCAAGCTTTCGGAGACTGCGAACAGCTTCTTTCGGGAGCATGGATTATTTGGATGTCCGGGGAAAAATAGATCGGAGGTTGTTCCGACCTCGCGTTGTCGAAGTAGGGAAGGTTCTCCTAAGATTGATGTTGAACTGACGGCGAGGAGACCAAACGAAGGAGAGAGGCCAGTACTTATTATACACGTTTGAATAATGAAGATCGTGTTTTAAGACATGTTCATCGAGCATGGGAACGATTATCACATCTAGCCTAACTATATGCACATTTCATTTTTCTTTTATTTGATAATGTCACATGATATATATATATATATATATATATATGCATGACTTAGTATGATTGACTTAAAAGAAACAAACGGTCTCGAGTTTTAACTCCGCTGTTGAAATTGGATGAGAATCCCGGACGCCCAAACATACACGCATATGTACATATACATCTACTATCTAGGCCTCTACCACCTCCCCTGGACCGGCCTTTGGCCCGCCATCGCCGTCTCTGCCATTGCCGCCGTCGTCGTCTTCGCCGTTGCTGCCTCCGTTGCCGTCGTTGTCTATGATCAGAGGTCCCAACACACGATCACCTTGTCTGAAATACCAGTGAAGAATCTAAACGTAACAACAAGCAGACGACCTGTGTTAGCAAATAAGACGGTCGTATACTTAACAAAAACAGTCGGAGAATCAGGGAAAACAACATCCTCATGCTAACACCTAATATGAAATGGCGCTCCATAGAAGTGGTTAGGTGGTACATCCATGGCTAATGATATGTAATATTAGCAACAAGAATGAGTCATAGCCCAGCAAATAAAACATCTAAACATTACAACATATGATTCAAATGCTACCTGACAATAATTTATCTAAGACATGCTTTTCTAATGGATCACGTCAAATAAGACACAATTTAATAGCTAACAAAACGTTCTTTTAAGTCTGACGAGGAATTATTATTATTATTATTATTACAACAACGACTTTCAGGGATCGAACCCCGGTCTTCTATGGACCTTTTCATTCCCCATACCACTACGCCGAGGCGTTGTCGGTGTCAGATAGTGTTCTTTCTTTTTATCTATCTCACACAGATTAAGCATTCGCAGCAATTGAACATCACATCCCATGAAGTATGCTATGCACTCACAATATGCAGATAATTTTAAGCCTTATTTCATATCATATCTCGCAATTCCACTTGCCAAGGTCCACGAACTCCTCCCGACATCCGCTCATGGCACTACCAAGATTTACACACTTGGGCATCTCAACTCTTGAAGCTTCCCTAATCACACAGCAGGGGCTTCCCTTATACACGGAGGGGCGTCCCAAACCTCCTAGGCTCCATCGGAACTCTATCTGATGGGAAATTTTCACGTCTTTTAACTCCATACTCATGCACACATGTTATTATATGATATGCAATGTAAACGTTCCATACGTGATTCAATTCAGCACCAAGTTCATTATTGGGCAGATTTAAACCGGATCTACCGACCTTAACTAAATTACCAAATAAATTCGAAAAATTCTAAGAACTCACATAGCAATAATTCAAGGTATGGAGAGTAACTTTCATCTGAAACTTCCTTTCATTTGACTCACAGAACTAAGAGTTTTCCCCAAAATTCGTGACTCTCTCATCCAGGGACAGTTTCGCACACTGATCGAAATTTACACTTTTCACCAAGTAAAACTATCTCAAAAATCAAGGGAATTTAATATGTTATACATAGGACCTAGATATACAACTTTAATAGCATGCAGGAAGTCTAGATTAGTATGTATAAATGACAGTAAATCGAGAAATTTACAATAAAAATCAGTCTCAGCCACAGAACAAAGTTGGTCAAATGAGCAGTCGTTTCACCGAGTTGAAGAACTCCAAAAATTATCAAATTAATATATGTTATATCTTAAGATGTTACCTTAAAATTTTATGTTTTATTATTAGTTAATAGAAGCCCATATAAATCCGTACAAAAATAACAAGAACTAAAGATCAGACTGGACTCAGATTTATCACAGGCCAAAACCTTGAACATACAAGGCCTTTTGGCAGACCAGATGCACTTCAAAAATTCGAAAATTAACATATGTTATGTTTTAGGATGTTAGCATCAACTTTAATGTTTTGACTTTAATCATTTGAAGCTCACAAAAGACGGTGTAAAAATAGCAAGGACAGAAGGTCAGATTAAACTCAGATTCAGGACAGCTTCTAAAATCCACGTGCATGCCTATTTCTCACACTTCTACCCTACAATCTATCACGTGCAGAACCATTGACATAACATTACCTCAAATAAGTCATGGTCTAGCAACATTAAACCCTATGGAAGTAATGAAAAGATGTGACACTTGCCTTAGAACCAAAACAAACCCAATCCCTTTGCAAGAACAACCCAAATCTCTTGCAACTTCTTGAGAACTAGATGATAGTGTGTGTGAATTTTGAAAAATCAGAATGAGGGTGAGGGGGAGTTCGGCCATGGGGTTAAAGGGAGAAGGGAAATGCTTGAGTGTAAGCTTTAATTTGTCATAAAATCCCATTGGGCACCATGGGTGATGTGAATAGTATTTTTGGGGTAAATCATGAAGTTACTTGAGTGCATTTTTGGGCACAATTCTCAAGGAATTTTCGGGCATATATGGGGGTGAAATGCCTATTTTGCCCTCATTAACTTAATTATACACATTATGCACATTAATCTTAAATTAGACTATAGTTTGCCCAATGATAAATTAGTATTTTCGGTTAGCATATAAAATTAGCATCATAATCACGTAGTTATTCACGTGACATATTCTAATCACTAACAAGTAGATTAATTCTAATACGATTAAACTATGCTTTTGAAATTTCTCTGTAGAGGTCAAATTTACACTATAGTCCCGGTAGTCACATTTGTACAATGATTACTTGGTATTTCTCCCCCGAGAAATTAAGCTCGCATTACCGACCCTCAATAATTACATGACATTAGTCAATTCTAAGTCAAGTAATTTGACTATAATATAGTTATCGCCTTTAATTAATTAGCTGAAAATTTAGGATGTCACAATGTAGAAGTTATTGACATTAATAGCCAACAGGATAATAACCATAAATTAAAGATATGCGTACCAACATATGTCTGCGCAACTAGTTACTATCAAAAGTGGACCCACTCCTAAAGCAGTAAACCAGATACCTACTACAGGCCAAGCTGATGAGTGCGCATGATGGACCAATGTTGTCTTGAGTGATGGATGAAGGAAACGAGGATAGAACAGAGTGTATGGGGACGGATGTCGATAAAATGAATGAAATAATATGCAAATGCAGGATAGAACCGGTAGAATATGATCTAAATTGAGGTGTAAAAGACCACCACTAGCCGACGATACAGATCTGGATTGACGAAGTTCTCCACCAAGGCCTAAAGGCTATGCCACCAGCCAAGGATAAAAGGCTTCGGGATAGAGAAAGCTCACCTCTAAGGCCCAAAGATATCACCAGATGAGGATAAAGGGCTTTTTGGCTCACCACCGAGGAGTAATCCAATCTTTACGGATAAAGAAACCAAGGAGTTATTCAATCTCCAAATATATTCACTCAACGGAGCAAAATCTCTCATATGTTTTCATTTATTAAATCATCAAGTCTACGTTACAATGGAGAACTCCCCTCATTATATCGAGGGAATAGAACATAGGAAATAGACTAGGAATTAAAAACTCGACAACTACCCAACCAACAATGGCATGGGAACTAGACAACACAATAAAGAAACATGGGAACCAGAAAACTATTAAAATCCTAGGAACTAGAAAGAATTAAAGACCTAGGAACTAAGACAAGCATTTAAAGACATAGAAACTTGATGTGACGTCCCGAAATTTCAAGACCTATTAAATGAATAATATTGGACCTTTGGAAATCGAGTGACATTTATCGGACGCAGAATTGTTCGATCTGGGAGGCTTTGATCATTGACTGAAGCGTAGATAATTATAGTTCATTTAGTTTCGTCGCGTCGAAGATTATATCGCTGTTTTTCCTTCGCGGCCGAGTCTAACCCTGAACCAGTCCCGATTTATCAGTTTACCGAAATACCCTCAGATATTATTCATATACGCTAGAAATAATTAATACTGATTGACCCGTGGGCCCCACCTCATAAATGCAAAGTCAAAATATCTTTTTACTTTTTTACTTTTGGCAAATTACCCTTTTGTCCTTGGACCACGATCTCTCCTCTATGGCTGGCCACCCTCTCCCCCTTTCACTCTCTCACTTCATCTATTGGACACCACCATCATCTTCATCTCCATCTTCATCTTCGTCGCCGCTGTGAGCCACCACCGGACTGCTGTTTGACCGCCGCCGTGCCGCGCTTTGCAACACCGTCGCTCACCCGCGCCAACACCCTTCTTAGCTGCGCCAACCAGCCCCTGTCGCCCTTGCCCAGCCGAGGTTCCGAGCCCGTCCAGCCGCCGCCGCCGTCCAGTAGAGTCGCCGGAGCCATTGCAGCACCGCCGGACCTCGACCGAAGCCCTGTCGAGCCCTTCGCCGCCCTTTTTTCGCCTTTCCATCGTCACCGCCGGCGGCACAGCTGCTGTCCAGCCCTGGTTCTCCGTCTTTCGAGCGTCTTTGTCGCCGTGGTTGTGTCCGGAATGTTGAGACGAGTCCGTAGGACCGCTGTCGAAAAATTCCGTCACCGTCGCCACAGCAGCTAGAAATCGCCGCCGCCGACCATCGCCGCCCGTGCAGAAGTGAGTTAACCTCTAATCCCTGATTAGGTCGTTAATTACACTTAGTAGTTAATTAAATAGTTACCGTAGTTGATTAGTTAGTTACCGCGGTTAATTAGATAGTTACCGTAGTTATATAGTTAACTGTGGTTAGATTAAGTAGTTATTATAGTTAAATTAATTAGTTACCGTAGTAGATTAATTAATTGTTGTGGCTAGTTGGATTAATCATGGTTAGGTGGAATAGTTATCATGGTTAATTGCCTATTGTTTTGTGTCTGGTAATTATTGGTGTTTGATTATGGATCGAACTGAGTGTTGATTGCGCTTAATTGCTGAATGATCACACTAGTGTCGAGATGTCATGTTTATCTGAAATTGAATATTCGCATGATCAATTGTGGATTTGAACATGAAAATGGCCGCAGGACGGGTTTTGATCATGATGTAAATGTGACTGCATTGGACCAAAATTGGGATTAAGAATTGGCTTGATTGCCTATGGTGAATGTGTGTCACACGATGGATTTAATTGTGTCACCCTAACGTAACTAGGGACACGAGCGATACCCTTGTTGGCATGGGTCACTGCCTAATAAGTCTGTGTGCCGGTGACGTATAGTCCGGGATTCCATGGCTTATTGGTTGCCTATCAATCTGTGCCGGCGACGTACTTTCTGGATTCCCACGGGTGATTAGATGCCGATCGCAACTTGTGTAGGTCCGTAGTCCCTTCTGGAATTATTCTTGGTATGCCCGCCTTAGGGAATTTGAGGGAGCCATCGAATGCCGTCGCTGTAACGTAGTAGGACGATGCCCGGTTAATCCGGAAGAGTACTAGCAGTGAGGCTGTGCTACGGCGAGAGTGGAGTATCTCTTGGCTGCTAATAACTGGAACACGCTTGTTGCATAGTGCCTGAGTGCCTGGATGCCTGATCTATTGTCGTGTGTTCTAATTGTGTACCTTGATCTGTTGTGCTTGAATGCCATGAGATATCTGTTGTGTGGCAAAAGGCAAGGTAAGTTGCATGTGATTGCCTTTGGCTGTTGGACTTAGTTGCCCGATGTGTTTGACTGATTAAGTGAATTAACGTCCTAATCGGACTTAGGCGTTGAATCGTTGAGATTCATATCTCATATGCTTTGGCTGATCGCCTTTCAAGTTCTCGCAATGGCAGTGCGCTACATTAGGTTCGGTGTTCCTGTCGACTAAACCACGGTCCTTCATTATCGTCATGTTACTAATTCTGACGACGTATGGGAGCAACACGTGACGATCGTCTGGGTCGATGAGGGGTTGTCACACTATGTGACACACCTTTTCAAGGCCTGGTTCGTTTGTCAGGGTGATGTTCTCATCGGACCGATTCGGGGGTTTAAGGTACCCCTGGGTGAGGGACCGGTTGCTCAGACGTGGGACGCAATGGATACGGATATGCCGGATGGAGAGGTCGAGGACCCGAGTCCTAGTTCTGGGGAGGAGGACCCTGATTCACCCCCAGGTTATCGAGGTTGACCTGGTGTTGTTAACCCGGAGTGCGAGTTAGGTTGTGGAGGAGATTTTGGAAGCCGTCTTGTTTGATAGCCAGTAGTTGTAGTAGTGTGTAACGGCAATGGTACGTCCCTGACCCGACCCGGTATCTTTTTGTGGATCTTAGGGATCGATCCGAAGATGGACTTGTATAGTAGATGTTCCCTCGTGGACTAATCATGTTTATAAATAAAATGTTGTTGTTGTTGTTGTTGCTGGATCTCCTGCTTTTCTATCCTTGTTTGATTTCTTGTCTGGGGTTTGATATTGCTTCCACATATGCTTAATTGAAAGATAAAAAGAAATGGATTGATGACATGCTTGGGATGTTATCCTTTGACCCGACGTTAGGAAGGGATGCTCGCGCGCTTGGGGTTCGAGGCATGACATCCCCGTTTTGGTATCAGAGCAAGGTCAGCTTGAACCATATGGTCTTGCCCTGGAGTGATAATATGCGAGGGGTTTGGGATAGTTAGTAGGATTGAAACCCTATGCATGTGTTTTTTGTTTGATTTATTCCTAGTTGTTGTCCCGTGTTCTGATTGCGTGTTGCCCTTGGACGAGGAAGAGTCCCGAAGGTCTTGCATAATGGGCAACCATAATCGAGGGGTAGACCCAAAAGAAGGGCAGCTTAGGTAGGTCCCAGCGGGGACAGAGTTCATGATTCGGGAATGCCTAGAGAGGGGCCAGTTCAGGAAGGTCCCAGGATGAACGGGATTCTTCAAGCGTTAGAGACCTTGGGAAACATTGTGGGGGCAACAAGCGAGGAACCAAGCTGCTGCTGCCTCCCCATAGGAGAATTCGTTAGCTGAGAACGGAGTTGGAAGGCCGCAGACCCATAGATTGGTGGAGCACTTTCTGATGCTCACGCCACCGAAGTTTTCTGGAGCAGGTGACCCTAAGGCTGCAACCTCATGGACCGAGGAGCTAGAGAAGGTGTTCGCTTTGCTAAGGTGTTCGGAGGAGGAGGAGGAGAAAGTAACGCTGTCCATTTACCAACTGCAAGGTAATGCTAGCTCGTGGTGGAAGGCCACGTAGGGAAGAGCTTTTCCCGAGGGTGTGGTCCCGGAGTGGAATGCCTTTGTGGAAGCCTTCAACGGAAAGTATTTCTCGGATTGTGCACGAGAGCAAAAGATGGATGAATTTCTGTACCTTCACTAGAATCAACTGTCCGTAGATCAGTACGAAGCGAGGTTCGTCGAACTGTCCAAGTATGCACCGAGGATGGTGGAAAACCCCGAAGATAAGGCGAGGAGGTTCAGAGATGGGTTGAAACTAGAGATCAAGAGTGTGTTAGTACCGTTCAACCTGCGAGATTACAATGAGTTGTATGAGAGAGCTCAGTTGGCAAAAAGGGATGTTGTCAAAAGGGCAGCCGCATCTGGACCGCGGTTCGCTCCTGCTATGAGGGATAACCGAAGGTTCGGTAAAGGACTAATGGTGGGTAATAGGTATCCCATTCTGCCTAACAGAAAGAACGTTGTTGGGAAGCCGACGTTTCGCCCCTACCTCGTGTGTCAGATCTACCGACAGAAGCATGGGATAGTCCCGTGCCCAAGGAGGGCGGGTGCTTGTTTTGGTTGTGGCAAGCATAGCCACCAAGTCAGAGATTGTCCTCAGAGACAGATAGGAGGACAGATGCAGCAGGGAGGTCAGATGCGAGGGAATGTTCCGCAAAACTTTCAAAACCGACCGCCAGTACAGGGAAGGGTGTATGCTGTCACCCACGAAGAGAGGAAAGATTCGCCGACCGTTTCAGGTACGGTCTTTCTGCATAACCAAGTAGCTTATGCTTTGTTTGATTCTGGAGCTTCCCACTCCTTTGTTGCTGAACTGTTCGTTAAACTAGCAGGCATAAGTACAAAACCATTGAGATCGATTTTTAGGATATCTACACCGCTTAAGGATAATGTTATTGCTGCAGTAGGATGTCTCGATTGTAGGCTGGTTGCAGATGGTCATGAAGGAAGGATAAACCTGGTTGTGCTAGTTATGTATGATTTCGATTTGATTGTTGGTATGGATTGGCTCACTGAACAAAGAGCTGTGTTGGATTGTCATAGTAAGACTATCCTATTTAACCCATTGAATGGGGTTAGTTTCGAGTTTGTAGGGAGTCGAGGGGGAATCTCGATCCCCTTAGTTTCGTTGCTAGAAGTGACTCGATTGTTGGATGGTGGTTGCAAAGGTTATTTGGCGTCTGCTGTTGATGAGTTAGCTGAGGAGTTAAGGTTGGAGGATATTGATGTGGTAAGGGAGTTCCCTGACGTCTTTCTTAAGGAGTTACCTAGATTGCTGCCGGAAAGGAAAATAGAGTTTGTGGTTGAGCTAGCCCCTGGTACGGAGCCAATCTCAAAGGCACCGTATCGGATGGCATTGTTAGAGCTCAAGGAACTGAAAGTGTAGATGCAGGAATTGCTGGATAAAGGATTTATCCGCCCCAGTGCGTCACCATGGGGAGCGCCTGTGCTGTTTGTAAGGAAGAAGGATGGATCGCTTCGTTTGTGTATCGACTATCGGCAACTTAATCAGGTGACAATCAAGAACAAGTATCCATTGTCGAGGATCGACGATTTGTTCGACTAACTTCATGGAGCTTCGGTATTCTCCAAAATCCACCTACGGACGGGATACCACCAGCTAAGAATTAAGAAGGAGGATGTGCCGAAGACAGCGTTTAGGACGCACTATGGTCATTACGAATTCACTGTGATGCCGTTTGGTCTGACAAATGCCCCAGCCGCTTTCATGGACATAATGAATAGGGTGTTCAAGGAGTATTTGGATAGATTCGTCATCGTGTTTATTGACGACATCTTGGTCTACTCGAAGAGCTATGAGGAGCATGAGCATCATTTGAGGAAAGTATTGGAGATTCTTCGTGAACATCAGCTGTTTGCCAAGTTTAGCAAGTGCGAGTTTTGGCTGACTCGAGTAGCTTTTCTAGGTCATGTGATCTCTGGAGAAGGGATATCTGTGGACCCTGCCAAGATTGAAGCGGTCATGGATTGGCCGAGACCGACGACAGTGACAAAGGTTCGAAGTTTCTTAGGATTGGCAGGTTACTATAGGCGCTTTGTGGAAAAGTTCTCTGCCTTAGCCTTGCCTATGACAAGACTGTTGAAGAAGGATGAGAGATCTATTTGGACTGATAAATGTGAGCGTAGTTTCCAAGAGCTTAAGCAGAAGCTAACTACGGCTCCTGTTTTGACAATACCGTCTGGTTCGGGAGGCTATAAGATATATAGCGATGCGTCTTTCAAAGGATTAGGCTGTGTGCTTATGCAACACGGAAGAGTGGTTGCGTATGCGTCTCGTCAGTTGAGACCACATGAGTTAAATTATCCGACGCACGATTTGGAATTAGCAGCGATCGTATTTGCTCTCAAGATTTGGAGGCATTACTTGATAGGAGAAAAGTTTCAAGTTTACACTGACCACCAATGTCTCAAGTATCTGTTCTCTCAAAAGGAGTTGAACATGAGACAGCGTCGATGGATGGAGCTTCTTAAGGATTATGATTGCGAGATCCTGTACCATCCGGGGAAAGCTAACAAAGTTGATGATGTGTTAAGTCGGAAGTCAGCGATCGCTCAGTTGATGATCCGGAGTGGCGTCTTCTAGAGGAAGTACGTGATTCAGAGTTTAAGCTAGAGGTAGGCCGTCTGTCAAGTTTGATGGCTACGTTAAGAGTCGAACCGGAAGTGCAGGCAAGAATTAAGGCCTTACAGTCAACGGACCCTGATATTCAAAGGATCCTTCAAGAAGACTCAGAGAAGAGGAAAGCTGACTTTTAAATAGCCGAGGATGGAATACTGAAGTTTAGAGGACGTTTATGCGTACCTGCTGATGAAGGCCTTAGAGAGGAAATCTTGTCAGAGGCACATCGTAGCAGTTACAGTGTTCATCCGGGTAGTACGAAGACGTACCAGAATCTGAGATAGTATTATTGGTGTAGTGGCATGAAGGTCGACATAGCCAAGCATGTGGCAAAATTTCTAACGTGTTAACAAGGCCAAGCGCAGCATTGCAAACCTGGAGGACTGTTACAGCTGCTTGAGATCCCAGAATGGAAGTGGGAGCATATCACGATGGATTTCGTAACTAGTTTGCCAAGGAGCCAGAGAGGGCATGATTTTATCTGGGTTGTGGTCGACAGATTGATGAAATCAGCGCATTTCATCCCAGTGAGAAATGACTTCGCTTTGGAAAGGTTAGCAGATTTATATGTACGCCTGATCGTACGTCTTCATGGAGTGCTTGTGACGATCACTTCGGATCGTGATCCTAGGTTCACCGCAACATTTTGGAAGAGCTTGTAGACTGTGTTGGGAATAAAGTTGCAGTTTAGTACTGCTTATCATCCATAGACGGATGGCCAGTCTGAGAAGACGATTCAGACGCTCGAGGACATATTGCGAGCATGTGTATTGGATTTTAAGGGTAACTGGGAGGAACAACTTCATCTGGTTGAGTTCACCTACAGCAATAGTTATCAACAAAGCATCAAGATGGCACTGTTTGAAGCATTGTATGGGAAACCTGCAGAATGCCAGTTTGTTGAGACGAGGTCGGAGAAAGGAAGATCACTAGTCCCGAGCTGGTGCAGCAGTCTTTGGACACTGTTAAGGTCGTCAGAGAAAGGCTTAGGACAGCCCAGAGCCGTCAGAAGAGTTACGCAGACAAGCGGTGTAGACCGCTGGAGTTTCAAGTAGGCGAGCATGTCTTTTTAAAGGTGTCGCCTATGAGAGGGACATCTCGTTTCGGCAAGAATGGAAAGTTGAGCCCGAGATATGTTGGGTCGTTCGAGATCTTAGAGCGGATTGGGAATCTGGCTTATCGTCTTGCGTTGCCACCGAGACTTGCTCAGGTACATGACGTATTCCATGTATCTATGTTGAGAAAGTATGCGCCCGATCCAACTCATGTGCTAAGTTTTGAAGAGATTGAAGTGGACGAACGTGTGTCGTACGTAGAACGTCCGGTAAGGATCGAGGACAGAAAGGAGCAAGTATTGCGGACCAAGACAATCCCTTTAGTTAAGGTGGTTTGCCAACACCATGGAACAAAAGGTGCAACATGGGAAAACGAAAAGACAATGAAGAATTTGTACCCTTTTCTGTTTCAAGCTGTGTGATGTATTAATTTCGGAGACAAAATTTCCTAAGGGGAAAGAGTTATGACGTCCCGAAATTTCAAGGCCTATTAAATGAATAATATTGGACCTTTGGAAATCGAGTGACATTTAGCGGACGCGGAATTGTTCGATCTGGGAGGCTTTGATCATCGACTGAAGCGTAGATAATTGTAGTTCATTCAGTTTCGTCGCGCCGAGGATTATATCGCCGTTTTTCCTTCGCACCCGAGCTAACCCTAAACCAAATATCCTAAACCAGTCCTGATTTATCAGTTTACCGAAATACCCTCAGATATTATTCATATAGGCTAGAAATAATTAATACTGATTGACTCGTGGGCCCCATCTCATAATGCAAAGTCAAAATATCTTTTTACTTTTTAACTTTCGGCAAATTACCCTTTTGCCCTTGGACCACTCTCTCTCCTCTTTCTCTCCTCTATGGCTGGCCACCCTCTCCCCCTTTCACTCTCTCACTTCATCTTTTGGACACCACCATCATCTTCATCTCCATCTTCATCTTCGTCGGCGCCGTGAGCCACCGCTGGATCGCGGCTCGATCGCCGCCTTGCAGCGCCGTCGCTCGCCCGCGCCACCACCCTTCTCAGCCGCGCAAACCAGCCCCTGCCCAGCTGCAGTTCCGAGCCCGTCCAGCCGCCGCCGCCGTCCAGCAGAGCCGCCGGAGCCACCGCAGCACCGTCGGACCTCGGTTGAAGCCCCGCCGAGCACTCCACTGGCCTTTTTTCGCCGTTCCGTCGTCTCCACCAGTGGAACAGCCGCTGTCCAGCCCTGGTTCTCCGTCATCCGAGCGTCTTCATCGTAAACCGCCACCGTGGTTGCGTTCGAAACATCGAGACGAGTTCGTAGGACCGCCGCCGGAAAATTCCGTCGCTGCCGCCACCGTCGCCGAAAACCACTGCCGCCCGCCGCTCACCGCCTGTCGTCACCGACCGTCGCCGCCCGTGCCGAAGTGAGTTAACCTCTAATCCCTGATTAGATCGTTAATTACACTTATTAGTTAATAAAATAGTTACCGTAGCTGATTAGTTAGTTACCGCAGTTAATTAGATAGTTACCGTGGTTAGATAGTTAACTGTAGTTAGATTAAGTAGTTACTGTAGTTAAATTAATTAGTTACAGTAGTAGATTAATTAATTACTGTGGCTAGTTGGATTAATCATGGTTAGGTGGAATAGTTACCATGGTTAATTGCCTATTATTTTGTGTCTGGTAATTATTGGTGTTTGATTATGGATCGAACTAAGTGTTGATTACGCTTAATTGCCGAATGATCACACTATTGTCGAGATGCCATGTTTATTTGAAATTGAATATTCGCATGACCAATTATAGATTTGAACATGAAAATGACCGCATGCCGAGTTTTGATCATGATGTGAATGTAACTACGTTGGACTAAATTGGGATTAAGAATTGGCTTGATTGCCTGTGGTGAATGTGTGGTCACACGATGGATTTAATTGTGTCACCCTAACGTAACTGGGGACACGAGCGATACCCTTGTTGGCATGGGTCGCTGCCTAATAAGTCTATGTGCCGGCGACGTACAGTCCGGGATTCCACGGCTTATTGGTTGCCTGTCAATCCGTGCCGGCGACGTACTTTCCCGATTCCCACGGCTGATTAGATGCCGATCGCAACTTGTGTAGGTCCGTAGTCCCTTCTGGAATTATTCTTGGTATATCCGCCTTAGGGAATTTGAGGGAGCCATCGGATGCCGTCGCTGTAACGTAGTAGGACGATGCCTGGTTAATCCGGAAGAGTACTAGCAGTGAGGCTGTGCTACGGCGAGAGTGGAGTATCTCTTGGCTGCTAACAACTGGAACACGCTTGTTGCATAGTGCCTGAGTGCCTGGATACCTGATCTATTGTCGTGTGTTCTAATTGTGTACGTTGATCTGTTGTGCTTGAATGCCATGAGATATCTATTGTGTGCTAAAATGCAAGGTAAGTTGCATGTGATTGTCCTTTGGCTGTTGGACTTAGTTGCCCGATGTGTTTGACTGCTTGAGTGAATCAATGTCCTAATCGGACTTAGGCGTTGACTCGTTGAGATTCATATCTCATATGCTTTGGCTGATTGCCTTTCATGTTCTCGTAATGGTAGTGCGCCACGTTAGGTTCGGTGTTCCTATCGACCAAACTACGGTCCTTCATTATCGTCACGTCACTAATTCTGACGTTGTGTGGGAGCAACACGTGACGACCGTCTGGGTCGATGAGGGGTTGTCACACTATGTGGCACATCTTTTCAAGGCCTGGTTCGTTCGTTAGGGTGATGTTCTCATCGGATCGATTCGAGGGTTTGAGGTACCCCTGGGTGCGGGACCGGTCGTTCAGACGTGGGACGTAATGGATACGGATATGCCGGATGGAGAGGTCGAGGACCCGAGCCCTAGTTCTAAGGAGGAGGACCCTGATTCACGGCCAGGTTATCGAGGTTGACCTAGTGTTGTTAACCCGAAGTGCGAGTTAGGTTGTGGAGGAGCTTTTGGAAGCCGTCTTGTTTGATAGCCAGTAGTGGTAGTAGTGTGTAACGGCAGTAGTACGTCCCTGACCCCATCTAGTATTTTTTTGTGGGTCTTAGGGATCGGTCCGAAGATGGACTTGTATAGTAGATGTTCCCTCATGGACTAATCATGTTTATAAATAAAATGTTGTTGTTGTTGTTATTGCTGCATCTCCTGCTTTTCTATCCTTGTTTGATTTCTTGTCTGGGGTTTGATATCGCTTCCGCATGTGCTTAATTGAAAGATAAAAAGAAATGGGTCGATGACATGCCTAGGATGTTATCCTTTGATTTGACGTTAGGAAGGGATGCTTGCGCGCCTGGGGTTCGGGGCGTGACACTTGAAGTCTTGACTCTTCGGCCTTGTGAATCTTCTCTCTAATTTCGTCCACCAAGCTTGTTCAGAAAATAACCATCTCTAGAGATCAACAAACATCCAAGGAAAATGCTCAGAAAAGCCTCCCATCGATATGTTGTTGATTAGCTTTGAAATCAGTAACTTTCTTGGTGTAGCGATAACTCAATTGCAAGGAAGAGTCGATACCTCCATGGTTGATAATTCGAGACGTCATTATTCTCAACCCACCTTAGTAAATTATATCTATAATCCGTCTTTGCCCGAAAGAGCATAGAAGTCGCTGCAGGTGTTGATGGGATTAAGTTGGTACGTATTGATGGAACCATATCGAAACTCAAGGATTGTTCCGATGAGTCGCATGCCCCTCGTATCATGACTACATCCTGCTTTGGCTTGAATAGTCATTGAGTGTACATGATCTAGCCCAGAATAACCTTTGATGTACGGGTGTCGATTAGTAGAGTTAGCATTGACAACGCTTGAAGGATCGACATCTTCAGCTAGGCTGTCGCGACCTAAAATTCAAAATTACAGGTTAATGGATTATTAGGTTAATTATTCGACAAACCTAATTCGGACGCTCCCAAACTCTACCAAATCGCAACTTAGGTTCAAGTGATTTTTATGCAAAAGATTTTAATTTTCGGAGCCGCCACTAATCATGTTTTGGTAGGTAGATTAGAAACCTAAATAAGATATCGGGAGAAATATCATATATATGCGAACTAGAGATTAAATGAGTTTGGAGATTTGATTACGTTAATTTTCAATTAACGCCCTTTCGGTACTCATTTTTCATGAAAACCCTTTGATTTGGCAAATGGATTTAATTTTTAGGTGTTTTCTCTTATTAAATGCAATGCTAATGCAACTAACCAAGATGACATGGCAAGGGATGACACAATATAACGTACGCATGAATGACGGGGCAAATATGACATGGCAAAGACGCATGGCACGACATAATGACATAGAAAATATGCAATCTAAACTATATGCTATGCAATAAGAATGACATTATTGGTATTTTTTTTTTTTATGAATTTTCGGAATTAAGGAAAATGGAAGTAAAACGCTACCCTAAAGTGAGATAACATCCAATATTATTTAAGAAAATGATTTCTCAATGTCTCAATTTATATTAAATGTTATTCTTGACAAGAAAAAGTATAGAAAAACATGTTTTACCTTAAGAAAATGTGACATTTGTTTTTGGGATTTTTTGAAAATTTAATTAGACTATAAAAACATGAAATTTGAACAAAAATAATTTATTTTGCCCATAATACACCTTTTAATCCAACAATTCTGATTTAATTCATCGTACCCTCAAATTCAGGTCAGCAAGAGAATTTGATATAGAATAACATCATCACATACTACGTAGGACAGAACACGAAATTCTATATGAAATTATCAACCCTTTCCATGGAAATCGAGGACGTGATGTATAATTTCATGTGCGGACAGGAATAATCATACTTCGAAATTGAAGTTAGATATTACCCTATTGCACATATTCCGCGTGACAAGGCTGTCGCGACCTAAAATTAGGCTAACGGATTATCAGGTTAATTAACTAACCTAATTCAGACCCTCCCAAGTCCTACCGAATCGCAACTTAGGTATGATTTCATGCAAAATTAATTCAATTGAAGCCGCCACTAATCATTTACGGTAGGTTGATTAGAAACCTATATAAAATAGCGGGAGAACTATTTTATCCCTACGACCTAGAGAAAATGAGTCTGGAGACTTGATTACATTAATTTGGAAAAATTAATGCCCTTTCGGTACCAGATTTCATGAAAAATCCTTTTAATTGAATGACTGTGGATTTAATGACTTAGGAAAATGGATGGACTATGTGATATTCGAAAATGATTTTCCCTTTTCGTTTTTTTTATTTTCGAAAAGTTAAACAAAACAAAGCAAACAAAAAGGATGAACAAAAATAAACAAAAATGCCCATAATGTACCTTTAATTTCTGAATTTTTCCGATTAATTCACGCATACCCAAAGTTTAGGGTCGGAGTGGAATTTTATTCTCAACGTGCTCTTAGATTCGAGCTAGTAAGCGAATTGTAGGTATGGAATAACATCGTCCCTTTTGACAAAAGGCAGAACACGAAATTCCATACAAATCACTATCCCATTCCACAAGATCGTGGCTAAGGCAAGTGAATTATTTTACCGAAGGCACAAGATACAGAGGAACATACATCATGGGCATGTTTGTTTATAAATGTGCAAACTTTATAACAATCAAACAAACATGACTAATGAAAAAACAATGATGGACCATCTCATTTAAAATTTCGAAAATAAAAGAGGGGTGGCCGAAAATATGAAAGTGGGGTCCACCTTCCTCATCCAAAGTTCGGTCTTAATTTGAGAAAATTATCTTTAAGATTTGCAAAATAATTTAGATAATCCTAAAAAATTTGGATAATTATCCAAGCGAACCAATCTTATCCACGACATAAAAAAAAAAAATCATTCGAGCAAAATTTATCCGCAATAACTAAAGATATGCAAAATATTCACATGAATGTGCAATCAATCAAGTAACAAATTCGGAAAAATATTCAAGGATATGGATTGTTTCCTGATTCGAATGTTATCCAAATTTCGAAGACGCAATCTTCGGATCACGGATAGCTCAGCTATTGTGGATGGAGGACCGGTGGGGTTCGACGGCTGTGCTTGTGGGATGATGACACTTATTTTGTAGTTGCCCGTGCGAACAAAGGTGAACGGCGATCGGTGGCGAAGAAGCACTACGGTCTATTCTTCCCTTCAAGGCGTGCAGTCATCACACGCCCAAGCTATTCTTTTGCTTGCATGGAATAAAGTCACAGAGCCCACAATATTAATATTCAGATCTGGACAAAACACAAAAGAAGACAAATCCACGATTTAAAATTAACCATAATTCTGATAACTCTTGTTTGACCGTGGACTTAAGAGTGGGTTCTTCCACTTGCTTCACATGAAGCTTTCTTCTCTCTTTTGTGTCGTGGTAGAGCGGTGAAGGAACTTCAGGAAAATTTCTTCATCAATCCCTTTGGCTTATACTTTATACCTGAGCCGTAATACTGGAGATGTCTTTTTCTCACCCGTGTTCCGTTATCCTTTGGCGCTTTTCTGCAAGTGAATTCCGTGAGCAAAACCTGGGAAATAGATAAAAAGAAAAGAAAAGAACAATGAAGAACGGAAATTATGTAATACTGATGAAGATTGGCCTCCCCTCTCTCGTCCTTTTCTTCTCTTTGCCTTTGTATTATGGTCAGACCTTTATAGCTTCACAGGATAAGGACTTCACAGATGAGTCGCTTGATTCAAAGGAGATCATCGCCAGTTACTGGAGACCTTGGACGAATCGTCGGACTTGGTACGGAGGCACACTTCGAGATCATCGCGAGAACACGTCGCAGGACCAAACTCGTTGAAACTATTGTTCGAGATGGCTCGTCGAGATCGGAGGCAGACTTAGCTTCGTCTCGGATGTAGAGAGCAACACGGGATCGACTCCTCGTCGGGCACCAAGGGACTATCCAGCTCGACTTCGTGGCACAGATGACGGATCGACCAAGCTCGCAGCGGTTGGTGGCTGTCCCTTAGCAACGGATGTCTAGCTTGTGGAGGTTTCAGTTTAATCGGATGCTGGGATCGTCGGGCGTACGCCGTAAAGAGAAAGCGACTCGGCAGATTCAGGCGGGAGCAACTGGAAGAAGTAGTGAGCGTGCTTCTACTCTTTCTCCCGTTTTTCTTTTGGTTCCCCTTTTACGTGAAGGAGCTCGATGGAGATGAGGCATGGATGGGCTATTCGCACGGAAACCTGCAACAATGAAGCAATAACAAGACCACACTTTTTTACCTCTGATTTGACTTTTTCCTCCCTGATCTCTCACGCTTTTTCATTGTATGTGGCGTTGAAAGGAAAAAGCTTTTGACTCCTTCTGTGTGTAGACCTCCTTCCTTCTTCGGGGGTGGGTGTCTACGAAGGCAACTAGAGAGAGGGAGTTAGTCAGAGATCGAGAGAAAAAGAGAGTACCCTTTTTTGGATTTTGTCCTCCTTCTTTTCGCCTGCAATGTCGCCTCCCTTTCTCTCTTTTTTCTTTCTCTGCTGCGCTCTCTGTTGTGCCGTGTATGATAATGAATTCGTGAGTGGCCTCTGGAAGAGTCCAAATCCGGCAAGACTCTCTGATATTTTCAGCCAAATTAGAGATAGAGTTTTAATTTCTTGAAACTCTAATCTCTAGCTAGAGTAGGACTCTTAATTCCTAATTAATTTGAACTTTGGAAGAGCCCTATCCTTCTAGAACCTTCATCAAATTTCGGCCAAGAGGGGGCATTATGGGTATGGCCGAAAATTTCACCCATGTGGGCCATATTGTGCAATCTCGAGCTCAATTCGGGCTTTAATTAATTAAATGGGTAACTAATTAAAAGCATCGTCTATTTAAATGACCTAAAATAGGAAATAGACCCAAAATAGGCTGAATTGAATTTGAAATCGGGTCCAAGCCCTCTAAGAAATTCGACACACCTCATACCCATTACCAGAGATTTTAGATAAATTTTTGGTTCAGTCATCTATCAAATCGAAGCTCAATTGCCTCACCTCTGGCCTGAATGCAAGTGACTGACAGAGAACTTAAATATGCAATGCATGAGAGTTCATTTTTTGGTGAGAACTAAAGTTAATTAATTCTCATTTCTGTGCAATATAAACGAAAAAGGAAAAATCAAAATTTAGGTGTCAACAAAGGCACAATAGGGAGCATGCATTATGAACGAGATTATTTACTAATGTTCAAATTCAAACGATCAAAAAAATAAGATAAGTATAAAACGACAGATAATGCTCAAAATTCAAACAAGAAATCAAATATTTGCAAGATAATGTACCTAGTTTATCTGTAAGGTAATATTGCATTATCCCTAACGCATTATAACCTTATCTATAGTGATTTAGATACGCAACAATTATCTACAAGGATATGCTCAAGATAACGATCACAGCAACAAATATTCCAACTAATCAAAGTCAGAATTTTTATCTTATCTTGCAAGATTGTTTTCCTAATATGAAATTTAAGCAAAAACTTGACGACCAAGCTTGAGCTCCAAGGACCAAACGGTGGGGCTCGTGCTCGGATTAGGAGGCTCGGCAGAAGCGGTCTTGTGGCTTCGACAAGGCTCAACTTGCAGCGGCAATTTGAGCACCAATTCACCTAAGAAATCAGCCCGAAACAGCGAGGATATTGTGCAAAAACAGCGGGGTAATCGGCTCAAACAGTGAGCAAAAATCTGCACCAAATCAACGAGTAAAACTGCCAAAACAGTGCTGTTTTTGACCTGAACAGCTGTGAAATAAGCCCAGAACAGCAGTGTTTTTGTCCTTGAACAGCAGCAGAAATTTCGGACTGAACAATGGCAAGTTTGGGCACCGATCAGCAGAACCATAGTAGCGAAACAGCCTCAAAATCGACCCCGAACAGCAGTGAATTCAGGCACCAAACATCACCGAGAATCAGTCTCAAACTGTAGCAGAAACGAGACCGAACAACAGGGATTTTAAGCACCGGACAGCAATAAAACCTTCCAAAACGGTAGCGATTTTGCACCCGAACAGCTGAGACATCGGTCTCGACACAACGACGACAAGCGCGACGGCGACAGCAACGGGCTAGACGGCGGCGGCTGCTGGACAGAGTCAGGACGGTGTACACAAGCGTAGGGACTCCCCAGCCGAGAAGGGAAACTCAGTTCCTCAAGCTTTCCCTCTCTCACCTAAGCTCTCAAGTGTATTCTGAATTTTCTGATTAAGAATGACCTTCTTTGTAACCCTAGGCTTAAGGTGGTATTTATAGACTAAGTTTAGGGTTTATTCAAATATCAATGTGTTCATCCTTTCCTATTCAAAACCAAAAGAATATATCCTTATATCATATTTTGATGCAATTAAAGTTTTCAAGATTATATTCTCATTATTCCCGAATTTGATAAAATGATGCAGACTTACCAACTTTGCCGAAAAATATGGAAAAAATATGAAAAAACACGTAAAACTTCCACAAAAATTTAGGTAGGTAGAAGATAGTGTCTATGACATTTTTCATGTTTTGAAATTTTTTAAAAGAGATCTTTTTCATAGTCAACCAAATATGGTAAAATCAGTCAGTCGTTGGAATCAGTTTCCAAGTTTGACTGAGATGAGACTTGCCAAAGAAATAAGGAAATGACACTCAAATCTGGTTCAATTTTGGTTATCTTTATGTCCATTTAAAGATCAGGATGTCACCAACAAAGTTCACGAAGAACAATTTTCGATAAAAAGCATTTATGATAAGTCAATGTGTCACTTTGTGCCGAGAGGTCATTCTGATCAGAACTCTGATTCTGAACCATTATCTACAACGAGCTATGATCTAGCTATGTAAATGATATCCAAAAAATCCCGAAAAAATATATGATGTGAAGTAAAGTTGATGAACAATTTCCAAGCAGGAAGGTTTTTAATTCGACGTACGCACGATGAAGCATTCTACCAATGTTTGATCCATCTTTAATTACTTCCCAAGTTTGCCTTTCCAATAAACCAAATTTCCCCGGCCGGTCCAATTAAATGTAAAATGCAATGAATGCTAAATTAAACTATCCTATATTAAATGTAAATTATATGAAAATGATTTAATTATTTTTGCTAGGGACTAAGATTAGTCCCTAATTTTCTTGTGAAATTAATAACTAAAAGGGTTAATACCACGAAAAACCTTAAACTGGTACACCTGTGACAAATTTATCCTAAATTATTTTTTTGACCACAAAAAACTCCAAACTAGTGCACCTGTGATAAATTTTCCCCAAACTATTTTTTCGACCGCCAAAAATCCCAAACTGGTATATCTATGATAAATTTACCCCAAACTAATTATTTTGACTATAAAAAACCCCAAACTGGTAAACCTGTGACAAATTTACCTTTTTTTTAATTTTCGTTAAATTAGATTAATACCACGAAAAACTCCAAATTAATAAACCTGTGGCAAATAGAGGGTAAAAACCCCAAACGTGTATATCGGGCAATTGCCACGTGTCATCTAACTCAGCAATTTAAAGATAAAGTTTAACGAAAACAAATGGAGAGTAAATTTGTCACAAGTGTACCAGTTTGGGGTAAATTTGTCAAAGGTGTACCAATTTAGAGTTTTTGGTGGTCAAAAAATAGTTTGAGGTAAATTTGTCATAAGTATACTAATTTGGGATTTTTTATGGTATTAATCGTAACTAAAATGGGTAGTCAAAATTTAGGTGTCAACATAGGCTCAATTGAATCAAGTTGTGCTCAAAATTGGTCTTCTCACACAAGGAAAAGGATTGAGCCGATTCAATCTACGCGTTCAGAGTTGAGAGTGAGAATCGATTGATAAGGCCCGATGCTCCTCCATCAAACTCCCCAAGTTCAGAAAGATTTGTTCTCAAATCTTGTGTGGCTTCTCATCTTCATGATTAGATATTGCAAAATTTGCCACAATCGAAAAGGGGCTTGATTCTGAAAAACTTCTTGGACGGCCTCTCCATCGAACTAAATAATACATCAGCTTGAGCCCTATGAAATTCTACAAGGTTGAAAACACAACTTCAAGCTTATACATTAAAGAACGCAATTCAATGTTGAGAGAACTCTCTTTCGCACTTGTTTTGCTTTGAACCACAAACAAAGAAAACGTAATCTTTTCTTCAGAAATAGCTTTCTCAACCTTGTTTCTCTTAAGAAAATGTAATCATCACTCATGTTTCCCTCCCCAAGTTGAAAATTGTGGATCATGGTTGGACTCAAAGGAACAAGGATCATATGTGTCTGATCCTTATTAAATGAGTATATATTTTTGCAGCCATCATGCAAAGCTTTCATATCAAATTGCTAAGGCCTTCCCTACAGTAAGTGGCATGCATTGGTAGCTTCAGTGTGTCGACCAAGGTCGTTGATGTGAAGTTGGTGCAGCTTCCTCCGTCAATAATCATCGAGCACACCTTCCCGTTAATGGTGCAATGAGTGTGAAAGATGTTCTCCCTTTACTTGTCCGCTTCTGGAACAACTGTTGTGCATAGAGCCCTTCGAATGAACTCACCATTATTAGCTTGTTCCACGACATTCTCTCGATCTTCAAATTCGGAACCAATCTGGTCGAAATCATGCTCTGCTTCTTTCAGTTGCATGTCGATCTCTTCAATCTCTTGAAGAATCATAACTCTTCGATTAGGACATTCAGCATGAAAATGTCCTTAACCATGGCATTTAAAACACTTCCGATTACTATCGATAGCTTGTTTGGAGAGATCATTGACAAACTCCGCTATTTCCTCCATTTCATTCCCCTCAAAGGAAGTTGTACCTTCAGTTGGAGGTTTGGCCGAAAAGCTTTTTCCTCGCTTGAGTTGCTTCTTAACTTTTATGGCCAGATTGCAAACATCTTCAAACGGCCAATATGGTTGAAGTTCGACCAAATCAGCAACCTCCCTATTCAAACCACCAAGGCAACAAGCGATGGTTTGTTGTGGCAATTCTGGAATATTGCACCTCATAAGGAGTTGTTCAAACTCCATGATGTACTCTTCGACGTTTAGTCTGCATTGCTTGGGGAATTCATCTTGAGGAATAGGTCTTGCTTGTAGTTACTGGGCAAGAATGTTGGCACCTAAATTTTGGCTACCCATTTATGATTAACTGTATGAAAAATTAGGGACTAAGGTTAGTCCCTAGCAAAAATATTTAAATCATTTTTCATATAGTCTGCATATAGGATAGTTTAATTTTTAGCATTCACACATTACATTTTGAATTTAATCGAACCAGAAGCAAAAACGAACTTGAAATGGACTCATGGACTTGGCCAAAACCCATAAAGGAATTCGGCTAGCATATGGAGTCAAAAAGGCCAATAATGACAATAGAGGAAAATGGGTTCTGAACTTAATTAGAGCTGTAACTAATTAATGGCTTTGAGCATAATAGAGTCCATTGTTTAGATAAAGCCTAGAAGGATTAGAGAGTTATGCCCATAAGTCAAGATTAGGGAGCAAGAGAACCTAATTACCACTATATAAAGACATCTAGGTTTCGCCTAATGAGGAGACTCACACATTGATACATGGCAAAGAGTGTAACACCCCAGAATGCCATGTACTAACAAGAGCTCTTTAAGTTTCATTAATTTTAACGCAAGCGGAAGACAAAAGCAAGACACCAAACACGTATCATCTGGACGAAATACATTTAATACAAACATACTACTTCCATTTCGTATCACCTAAATGTGTACATTACATCACATGCCATATTCACATTTTTCATCAAAAGACAAAAGACGTGTGTGTGTGTGTGTGTATATATCTACCGACCTGGGAAGGGTCCAAAAAGCTGCCTAACTCCTCTAACGTGCTGGCGCCTCGTATCAAAAGAGGGCCCTATCGATATGTACTACCACCCCTATATATATATATATATTACATTTGCTCAAACCACGTCTCCTGTTGATCGTCCACATCACTCCCTCCACTGCTGTTGCTGGTATCATCCATAAAACGAAGCGGCCCAAGTAAATCACCATCCCCATTCCAATTCCATGCTACGAATCAGTACGGTACCTACGGCACACGCCCCACATCAACCCATAATGTCACCTCGTATCTGGTAAAAACTAGAGTAGATCCTGCAAAAGTCACATCGGTCATCGAATCGTAACTAATTGGTGCACCATAGCGAGGGAAGGGTGGGATATCCATGCTACTTATCTAAAAAAGACAAGGGGTGAGCTAATGCCCAGCAAGAGAAATAACCAAATTTTACACTATACAATCCGTCGCCCCTCATTCATGAGGTTCACTCAAACATGGCATCAAATACATGAACAAGGTATCTCGCCGTCGTTTGCCATCGGAAACACTGAATAAGTCTATTTTTACCTCTTCGGGAGCAGTCAAGCTGCTCGTTCAACTGGCCGAGCGTGGTTCGACGGGCCGAGGTCCATCCCTCAGTCCGGCGAACCTTCAGCCAGTTTTCGTGATCCATTAACTTTCATGATGCCCTACTTGAAGTCCAATAGCATGTGTCTTTGTTGTTTTGCGTTGTTGTGTCTCGATTTGCCATATTAATAGCCACATTTGCAAGATTGGGTCGGTCCTTGGGTGGTGCAGTCGACCATTGAGAGTCATGCGTGTAGGCTACTTTGCGATACCCGTGTGATGTGCACGTTTGATCATTTTACAATCCGTTGAGTGTTTTAGAAACCTTGTCTATAGTACTTTCATTTGGATCGAACGGGTTTTCCTGTATATCCCACATGTGAGAGATTTCGAGGCTTGAATATGAGTATTCAACCTGTATGCTCGGCCTGGGTTCAAACCCAATTTTTCCAAAACAAGTCAAACCCGCCACTTCGGAGAAGATTTTCAGCATGATTCCGTGTGACATACTTGCTATTATTTAGTTTAAATTATTCCCTGCATGTAGTAGTTCATATCTATGCACGAGATTGCTATTTTTTATGCTCAACATCCAAGATAGACGGCCATAAAAATCCTCCCAGAGGCTGGTTTAGCCACTTTTCTGCAGGTTAGGTGTTTGATGGAATGCCCCAAAGAAGGAGGCCTTTTGTGTGCGATCTGACGACGTTTTGGTCGAAGCGGGTCGGGTTTGGTTCAGGCCAGTGCGCGGGTCCACAGGCCAAACGGTGCCGTTTGGAAATTTTTTTAAATAAAAAATTCAAATTTTATTTAGAAAAAAAATGCTTAAAAAATCATAAAAATCCCGAAAAAATGAGAAAAAATTTGGAAAAATCAAGATTTTTTTTTCCTTTTTAGCCTAATTAGTATTTTAGGCCCTTATTTCACGATGGAGGATACCGATGTCCATTTCGGTCTTATTTGTTATACACCCGATCATGTCTTGGGTTCGATTATCTGGGTTTGAAACCTTTTTTTATTGGTTTGTGTATTTACTTTCCAGTTATTAGGTAGCCATTTAAATATCTAAGTGTTTAATTATGGCTCTATATTTAGATAAAATTGCCTGTTAATTGCTTTCTTAGAGCTAGGATAAGGATTAAAATGGCACAAAAATGACAAAAAAAAATTATGAATGATCATCTAGCACCGGTTAGATACCTGTTAGGCTTATGATAAGCAGAATGTGTGGTCACCTTAGAGAACATTAACTGGTTAGGTACTGAAAGGGTGCTAATTAACTAATTAGTGTAAACAAGTCCCCGAACCTAGATGCTCTAGTTGCGTAGGAATCGAGATAATACTCTCGTATCTCAATTGATTTCTAGCCGACCCCAAGAGGCTAGTGGCGACTCTTAGTAATGATTTAGGCTGTTAAATCGTGAAAATGAAATCCAACGTCACGCGAGGTAGGACTTGGGAGAGCCCACGCCTAGCCTGATAGGCAATACCTCTAAACTCGTTCGACCCTCGCGGGAGGGAAAAAGAAGGTCTGACAACTTGTAATAAGTTTTTGCGTTTTTCTTAGTATATGCCTTCGCGTGATCCTGCGGTATTCTATGTCGTCTAATGACGAGTGTGTAATCTGAAACCACTAGTTTGATCTTCCATTTTCGGCAAAATTTATGATTGAGACTTTTAATTTGTTAATGTTTCATATTTAATGACTAAATACGAGTTGTCGACGTCCTGAAATTCCAAGACTTGTAAATTAAAGATATTGGATTTTTTAGATTTAAGGGACAATTATCGAATGAGAATTTGTTTGATTTGGAAAGATCATGGTAGCCCCTAAAGCGTTGATCAGTAGGATTTCATCGGTTTAGTCGCGCCGTAGATTTTAGCGTTAAATACCTTCACGCCCGAGTTTAATCCTGACAGAAATACCTTTAGTCGTCTGAGCCAAATGACCAACCAAATCTGAATTAGCAAAATTACCAAAATGCCCTTAGATATTATGCATTACAGGACGAAAGTCATTAATGTTGACTTTGACTTGTGGGCCCCCTAGTCAACTCACCCATCTACCCATCCACATTATCTCTCTTCTCTCTCTCTCTCTCTCTCTCTCTCTCTCTCTCTCTCTCTATCTCTCTTCTTCCTCTTCCCCCTTCAATGCCCGACCATCCTCCCTCTCGGTCTCCCCCTCCCTTTGCGTGCGCACCGGCCAGCCTCCACCGTCCACCTCACACCGTCGTCGCCGTAGGGTCTGCCGCTGCAGCCACGCCGCTCACTGCCGCACACCGGCCGCGACCTCACCAAGCCCTGCCCCTCGCCGAGTCCAGCAGCTCCGCGAGTCGACCCCTCCTCCTCCATCTTCGTCGCCGCCTAGCCCTTGCCACCGTTCTGCAGAGCTGAGTCGCCGCCACCCGAGGCCTCGCCAAGCTCGCTAGCGTCGCCCCCAAGCTCGTGCTACGTCGTCCAGCAGCCGTTCGTCTCAAACCACCGCTGTCCTTCGCCGTTCGTCGCTGTCCAAGAGCCGTCATCGCTTGCCATTGTCGTAGCTGGGTTCGTGACCTCGAGACGAGTCCGGAGCAGCGTCGTCATCCGCCGCCGCCGTCATTGTGAGTTAACCCCTAATCTTTGATTAGGCCATTAATTACACTTAGTGTTAGATTAGGATAGTTACAGGATAGTTATTTAGATAGTCACTATGGTTAATTAGAAGTTACTGTGGTTAGATTAGACTAGTTAATTAACTGTTGTAGAGATACATAGTCGGGATGGAGATAATTACCTGTCAGTAATTAACTACCTTTGACTGCTGATTGATTAATTGCTGATTGACTGGAGTATTTGGTTGCCTGGATCTGTTGGGTTATCACTTAGGGAAGAATATCCTATTTAATTGGAAATGAATATTCGTGTGAGCAATTGTGTCCTTTGAGCATGAAAATGGCTGTTAGCCGAGTTTTGAGCATACTTGTGAATGTGACTGCATTGGACTAATGCGAAGTAAGAACTGGCTTGGTTGCCTAGTATGTTTGTGTGGTCACAAGATAATTTAGCGTCACCTTAACGTAACTGGGGACATGGCGGTACCCTTGTTGGCTTGGGTCCGTCCCCTGATATGTCCATGCCAGTGGGATTTCGGATGCACATGGCTTATTGGATGCACAACAGTTCGTGCTGGCGAGGCCGAAAGCACACGACTGATCGAATACCGCTCGCAGCTTATGATGATTCGAAATTCCCTACATGAAAACCTGGTATGTCCGTCTTAGGGGTCTTAAGGGGCTATCAGTTGCCGTCGCCGGAAAGGAGTGGGATGACGCCCGATCCTGCCGGAAGAGTACTGGCGATCGGGCTGTACTGTGGCGAGAGTGAAGTGTCCCTTGCGTTAATAACTGGAACACGTGTGTCGCATTATGCTTGAGTAGCTGTTGAGTGTTCTAGTTGTGTGCTTTGGCCTGTTTATATGTTACTGTCATGTGATACCTACTATGTGGGCCAAGGCGGGGTAAGTTTGCATGTGATTGCCTATTGGCCTTTTGGTCGTGCCTATCTATTTGGATAGCTAGAATGTGGCGTACATCGCACGCTATTGATCTGTCATGGTTCTTGCATTGCTTGCTTAGGCCGCCTGGGTGAATCGACATCCTAATCGGGGTTAGGCGTTGACTCATTGATATTTATATCTCATTTGTTGTCGTTAACCGTTTTCAGGTCCACAAAGATGGTAGAACGTCACGTGAGGTTTGGGGTGCCTAACGACCAGTCCTTTTATATCAACTACCAACCGATTCTAAGTTCGGATCAGTAATGAGAGTAGCACATGACGACTGTCTGGGTCGATGAAGGGATAGCACACTTAGTGGGCCATCTCTTCAAGACCTAGTTCATGTGTCACAGTGATGCTCTCTGTGGGCCGATCCGGGGGTTTGAGGGACCCCTATTTACGTCCCCGATTGTCCGAGAATGGGACCCGCTGGATTTTGATACACCAGACAGGGAGATAATGGACCCTGATCCTGACCCTGACGAGGAGGATCTAGAGACTCCGCCAGAGTACTACGGCTGGCCTGGTGGTGACGGCCAGTGAGTGTGCGTAGCAGTGGAGGTTCTTTTGGTAGTAGTTTTTGGTTGTGGTAGTTAGCCCCTTAACCCTGATGTTGTATCTTTTTGATGGTCATAGGAAATGGCCCTGAAGTGTGGGCTTGTCAATCTGATCGTTTCCCCCTGGGCTAACTAAATATAAATAAAAGGATTTTGTGTTGTTGTGGTTTGTTACTTCTCCTGCTGATATCCCTGCTTTCTTTATTGTCTGGGTTGTTTACGTTCCGCATGCGCTTAATTGCGAGATAAAAAGTAATGGATTGATGACATACCTGGGAAGTCGTCCCTTTGACCTGATCGATGACATACCTGGGATGTCGTCCCTTTGAACTGACATTCGGTAGGGTTGTTACATGCTCGAGAGTTGAGGGGTGACATCCCCATTTTGGTATCAGAGTAAGGTCAGCCTGAACCATTTGGTCATAGCCTGGAGTGATAAAGTGCGCTGGGTTATGAGATAGTTAGTAAGATTAAAACCTTATGCTTGTGTTTGCTGTTTGATTTTTTTTAGATTGTTGCCTTGAGTTCTCATTACAGGTTGCCTTTGGGCGAGCAGGAGTCCTTAAGGTCCTGCGGAATGGGCGACTGTAATCCGAGAGGTAGGCCTAGAGGAAGGGCAGCTCAGGTAGGCCCCAGAGTGGGTGAAGCTCGTAACCCGGGAGTGCTCGGAGAGAGAGCACTCCCGAAGATCTCAAGATGAACGGGATACTTCAGGCGTTGGAGACCTTAGGGAACATCGTGGGGCAATAAGTGAGGAATCAAGCTGCTATTGCTGCCGCCCAGCAAGAAGAACGGTTGGCTGAAATGGAGTTGGAAGGCCGCAAACGCACAAGCTGGTGGAGCAATTTCTGAAGCTCAAACCGTCAAAATTTTTGGGAGCAGGCGACCCAGAGGTTGCAACCTCATGGATTGAAGAGTTGGAAAAGGTTTTCGCCATGCTAAGGTGTTCTGAGGAGGAGAAAGTGACGCTGTCTATGTACCAACTGTAGGTTAACGCTAGCTCGTGATGGAAGGCCACGGAGGGAAGGGCTTTTCCCGAAGGTGTGGTCCCGGTGTGGGATGCTTTCGTGGAGGCTTTTAATGGGAAGTACTTCTTGAAATGAGCACGGGAACAAAAGATGGCTGAGTTCTTGCGCCTTCGCTAGAATCAGTTATCCATAGATTAGTACGATGCGAAGTTTGCGAAGTTGTCCAAGTACGCATCGAGGATGGTGGAAGACCCTATGGATAGGGCAAGGAGGTTTCGAGATGGATTGAAGCCAGAGATTAAGGGTTTGCTGGTACTGCAAAACGTGAAAGATTACAATGATTTGTATGAGAGAGCCCAGTTGGTAGAAAGGGACATGTCTGAGAAAGCAGAGGCATGGATTAGCTCCGTATCTCGAAAGGTCAGGTGCTTATTTTGGTTGCAGCCAGCATGGCGACCACGTTAGAGATTGCCCGCAGTGACAGTTGGAAAGTCAGATGCCGATGCAATAGGGAGGTCAGATGCGAGGGAACGTTTCGCAGAACTACCAGAACCGATCGCCAGTGTATGGAAGGGTGTATGCTGTCACCTGTGAAGAGGCAAGGGATTCGCCAACCGTTTCAGGTACGGTCTTTTTGCATAACCAAGTAGCTTATGCCATGTTTGATTCTGGAGCTTCCCATTCTTTTGTTGCTGAACGATTTGTTAAGCTAGCTGGTTTGGGTACGGAACCGTTGGGAACAGTCTATAGGATTTCTACACCGCTTAAGGATAGTGTAATGTCTACAGTAGGTTGCCCTGGCTGTAAGCTGGTTGTAAATGGTCATGAGGGAAGGATATACTTTATTATGTTGGCCATATTTGATTTTGATGTCAATGTTGGTATGGCTTGGCTCACTGAGCAAAGGGCTGTGATGGATTGCCATCATAAGGCCATTCTGTTTAACCCGTTGAATGGGGTTAGTTTTGAGTTTATTGAGAACCGAGGGGGAGCCTCGATCCCCTTGGTTTCGTCGCTGGAAGCGACTCGGTTGTTGGATTGTGGTTGCCAAGGTTATTTGGCGTCTGTTGTTGATGTGTTGGCTGAGGAGTTGAGGATAGAGGATATTGCAGTTGTAGACGAGTTTCCTGATGTCTTTTCGAAGGAGTTGCCTGGATTGCCACCTGAGAGGGAAATAGAGTTCGTAGTCGAGCTAGCCTCTAGTACGGTGCCGATCTCAAAGACACCATATCGGATGGCGTTGTCAGAGCTTAAGGAACTGAAAGTGCAGATGTAGGAGTTGCTGGACAAATGATTCAATTGTCCTAGTGCGTCTCCAAGGGGAGCGCCTGTGTTGTTCGTGAGGAAGAAGGATGGATCGTTGTATCTGTGCATCGACTACCGTCAGCTCAACCAGGTGACAGTTAAGAACAAGTATCCGTTGCCGAGGATCAACGATTTGTTTGACCAACTTCAAGGAGCTTCGGTAATTTCCAAGATCGACCTACGAACAGGATATCATCAATTGAGAATAAAGAAGGAGGATGTACCCAAGACGGCATTTAGGACGCGCTATGGTAACTATGAGTTCACTGTGATGTCGTTTGGTTTGACAAATGCCACAGCTGTTTTTATGGATTTGATGAATAGGGTGTTCAAGGAGTATTTGGACAGATTCATTATAGTATTAATTGACGATATCTTGGTTTACTCAAAGAGCTTGGAGGAGCATGAGCAGCATCTGAGAACAGTTTTGAGGACCCTTCGAGAACATCAGATGTTCGCCAATTTTAGTAAGTGCGAGTTCTGGCCGACTCGCGCAGCTTTCCTTGGTCACATGATTTCTGGAGAAGGGATATCCGTGAACCCAGCCAAGATTGAAGCGGTTATGGATTAGCCGAGGCCGACGTCAGTCACAGAGGTTTGAAGTTTCTTGGATTTGGCAGGCTATTACATACGTTTTGTGGAGAGGTTCTCTGCGATAGCTATTCCGCTGACGCGTCTGTTGAAGAAAGACGAGAGATTTGAGTGGGCAGATAAGTGCGAGTGTAGTTTTCAAGAGCTTAAGCACAAGCTAACTATGGCTCCTGTCTTGACGATACCGTCTGATCCTAGAGGTTATGAGATTTATAGCGATGAGTCATTCAAAGGATTAGGCCGTGTTCTTATGCAACATGGGAGAGTGGTTGCGTACGTGTCTCGTCAGTTGAGGCCACATGAGTTGAACTACCCGACCCATGATTTGGAGTTAGCAGCGATCATTTTCGCTCTTAAGATTTGGAGGCAATACCTGGTCGGAGAAAAGTTCCAAGTCTACACCAACCACCAGAGTCTTAGGTATCTGTTTTCTCAGAAAGAGTTGAACATGAGATAGCGCTGTTGGATGAAGCTTCTCAAGGATTATGATTGCGAGATTTTGTACCATCCAGGTAAAGCCAACATGGTCGCAGATGCACTGAGCCGAAAGTCAGCAATTGCCCAGTTGATGGTCCGGGAGTGGCGTCTCTTAGAAGAAGTGCGAGATTCAGAGTTTAAGTTGGAGGTAGACCGTTTATCGAGTTTGATGGTTGCTTTAAGGATTCAGCCAGAGGTGTAGGCAAGGGTTAAAACCTTACAGTCATTGAATCGTGCCATTCAGAAAATCCTTCAAGAGGGCTCAGAGAAGATAAAAGACGACTTTCAAGTAGCCGAGGATAGAGTACTGAAATTTCGAGGACGTTTGTGCGTGCCTACTGATGAAGGTCTTAGCAAGGAAATCTTGTCGGAGGCACATCGTAGCAGTTATAATGTTCATCCGAGTAGCACGAAGATGTATCAGAATCTGAGACAGTACTTTTGGTGGAGTGGCATAAAGGCTGACATAGCCAAGCAAGTGGTGAAGTGTCTGACGTGCCAGCAAGTCAAGGCGTAGTACTGTAAACATAGAGGACTGCTGCAACCGCTTGAGATTTCGAAATGGAAGTGGGAGCATATCACGATGGATTTCGTGACGAGTTTACCAAGGAGCCAGAGAGGCAATGATTCAATTTGGGTTGTGGTGGATAGATTGTCGAAGTCTACTCACTTCATCGCTATACGAAAGGACTTCGCTTTGGAAAGGTTAGCTGATTTGTATGTGCGTCAGATAGTGCATCTTCATGGAGTGCCAGTGACCTTCACGTCAGATCGCGATCCCAAGTGCACCGCCACCTTTTGGAAGAGCTTGCAGACTGTGTTGGGAACGAAGCTGCAGTTCAGTACGGCTTATCACCGACAAACAAATGACCAGTTTGAAAGGACAATTCAGATGCTCGAGGATATGTTGCGAGCCTATGTATTAGATGTTAGAGATAGTTGGGAGGAATAGCTCCATTTGGTCAAGTTTGCCTACAACAATAGTTATCAGCAGAGTATCAAGATGGCACCTTTCGAAGCGTTGTATGGTAGGGCGTGCAGGACGCCAGTTTGTTGGGATGGGGTTGGTGAAAGGAAGATCACTGGTTCAGAGTTGGTGCAACAGTCGTTAGAGGCTATCAAGGTCATCAGAGAGAGACTGAGGAAAGCCCAGAGCCGTCAGAAGAATTACGCCGACAAGCGGCGTAGACCTTTGGAGTTTCAGGTGGGCGATCACGTCTTTCTGAAGGTGTCGCCTATGAGAGGGACATCTCTTTTTGCAAGAAGGGAAAGTTGAGTTTGAGGTATGTGGGACCGTTTGAGATTCTGGAGCGGATTGAGAATCTGGCTTATCGTCCTGCATTGCCGCCGAGGCTTACTCAGGTACATGACGTGTTCCATGTATCGATGTTGAGGAAGTATGAGCCTGATCTACCTCAGGTATTGAGTTTTGAAGAAATTGAAGTGGACGAGAGTGTATCATACGTGGAGCGACCAGTGAGGATCAAAGACAGGAAAGAGCAAGTACTACGGAATAAGATGATTCCTTTGGTTAAGGTGGTTTGGCAACACCACGAGATAGAGGGAGCAATGTGGGAAAGCGATGAGGCTATGAAGTATCGGTACCCTTTTCTTTTTGAGATTGTGTAATATTTTAATTTCGGGGACGAAATTCCCTAAGGAGGGAAGAGTTGTGACGTCCTGAAATTTCAAGACTTGTAAATTAAATGATATTGGATTTTTTAGATTTAAGGGACAATTATCGGAAGTGAATTCGTTTGATTTGGAAAGATCAGGGTAGCCCTTAAAGCGTACATCAGTAGGATTTCATCGATTTAGTCGCGCCATAAATTTTAGCGTCGAATACCTTCGCGCCAGAGTTTAATTCTGACCGAAATACCTTCAGTCGTCTGAGCCAAATGACCAACCAGACCTAAATTAGCAAAATTACCAAAATGCCCTTGGAAGTCATTAATGTTGACTTTGACTTGTGGGCCCCCTAGTCAACTCACCCATCTACCCATCCCATCATCTCTCTCTCTCTCTCTCTCTCTCTCTTCCCCCTTCACCGCCCGACCACCCTCCCTCTCGGTATCCCCCTCCCTTTGCTCGCGCGCCGGCCAGCTTCTGCTGTCCACATCACGCCGTCGCCGTCGCTGGGTCTGCTGCTGTAACCTCCCCGCCGCCCGCTGCTGCAGCCTTCCACCGGCCTCGACCCCGCCGCTCACCGCGCCCAGCAGCCCCGCGAGCTAACCGATCCTCCTCCGTCTTCGTCGCCGCCCAGCCCCTGCCGCCGTTCCCCCGAGCTGAGCCGCCACCGCCCAAGGCCTCGCTGAGCTCGCCAGCATCACCCTGAGCTCGTGCCGCGCTATCCAACCACCGTTCATCTCAAACCGCCGCTGTCCTTCGCCGTTCGTCGTTGTCCAAGAGCGGTTATCGTAGCCGCGTTCGTGACCTCGAGCTGACTCCGGAGCCGCGTCGCCGTCGTCATCCGTCACAGCCGTCGCCGCCGCCGTTATTGTGAGTTAACCCTTAATATTTGATTAGGACGTTAATTACACTTAGTGTTAGATTAGGATAGTTACCGTAGTTATTTAGATAGTTATTGTGGTTAATTAGAAGTTACTGTGGTTAGATTAGACTAGTTAATTAACTGTTGTAGAGATACATAGTCAGGATCGAGATAATTACCTATCAGTAATTAACTACCTTTGACTGCTGATTGATTAATTGCTGATTGACTAGAGTATTTGGTTGCCTGGATCTGCTGGGTTATCACTTAGGGCAGAATATCCTATTTAATTGGAAATGAATATTCGTGTGAGCAATTGTGTCATTTGAGCATGAAAATGGCTATTAGCCGAGTTTTGAGCATACTTGGAATGTGACCGCATTGGACTAATGCGAAGTAAGAACTGGCTTGGTTGCCTGGTGTGTTTGTGTGGTCACAAGATGATTTAGCGTCACCCTAACGTAACTGGGGACGTGGCGGTACCCTTGTTGGCTTGGATCCGTCGCATGATATGTCCGTGCCAGCGAAAGTTCGGATGCACACGGCTTATTGGATGCACAATAGTTCGTGCCGGCGAGGCCGGAAGCACACGACTAATCGGATGCCGGTCGCAGGTTGTGATGGACCGAAGTTCCCTATAGGAAAGCCTGGTATGTCCGCCTTAGGGGTTATGAGGGCCTATCAGTTGCCATCGCCGAAAAGGAGTGGGACGACTCCCGGTCCTACCGGAAGAATATTAGTGGTCGGGCTGTACTGTAGAGAGAGTGGAGTATCTCTTGTGTTAATAACTAGAGCACGCGTGTCGCATTATGCCCGAGTCGCTGCTGAGTGTTCTAGTTGTGTGCTTTAGCCTATTTATATGTTACTGCCATGTGATACCTATGGTGTGGGCCAAGACGGGGTAAGTTTGCATGTGGTTGCCTATTGGCCATTGGGCCGTGCCTGTCTGTTTGTGTAGCATCCTGAAAACTAGATCCTTAAATTAATATTTCTTGGACTGTAATGCTCGATCTGTAGTGGGTTGTAAATTGAAACAAAAATAACCTTTTAAGTAATTATCCTTTTCGAAAATTACTATCCGATATCGTCGAAGGAAAGTATATGGACGAAGAGGGAGTCCACCACTTAATTAGCTATAAATAATTAAGGGATAGACGAAATGGATTAGAAAGCTGATTTATCGCGAGGTATACTCGCAATAAGTTATACAGAGTGCAGCCGGCCAGAAAGTGTACAACGTCACTCCTTATTAGATGAACAAATTGACAAGAAATGTATTTTGGAAAAAAAAAATATTATTCACGTTCATGTCAAGACCTACGGGTCCAGAGTTCAATTGGATCTAATACCGCGCGACGAATTGTTCGGACCCAAGGATGTACCATTTCCTCGAAATGGAATGCTATAAATACAACCATATTGAGTTCAAAACTTAGCAAGGCCGGCTGAACTTGTGATATGCGATTTTAGTGACAAGAGGGAGAAAAATTTAATCAAGACTAAGGGAACTAGAGGCGGCAGAATGTGAAGAGATCGCGTGCAAACTTGAGGGGGGGGGGGGGGGAGAGAGTGACCGTGCGTGGGAAATGAGAAACAAAAAGAAAGAAGTTGACACATGGCAAATAGCTTCTTATCTACACCAAAACTTGATTGTCATGAGTTTAGGGAAAGGAAATTCATGATTTCCCCCCATGGCTTCGTGTAATCCGTCCGGTTAGAAGAGAGAAGAGAGAAGAGAAGGGAGAGAGAACTCATTCTTGGCTCTTGCTTTCGGTGAAGTGAAGGTCGAAAAGCTCTCGTGGAACCCAGCGAAGCCCTGACACCGCCACCAGTCGCACGTCCGCCGGAGACCAAACCGCCGCACCTCTCCACCGTAGTTGACGAAGGCGAGTAAATTCTTTCCCTCTCGCCCTCATTCTCTCCACTATACTGCTGGGTCTTGCGGACCCGTTGGCATGAAAATTTGCGAGAACTCATAATCATGTGTTATGCTAGGCTAGTTCCGGGACGAGACTAGGAATGTGGACGGTAAAATATGGGAAGCTACAGAAATACTTGGTACCGGTAGTTTGGGGTTGAGTTAAGCCTTGATGATGCGCGTGTGGTGTTTCATTAAGCGCATGATCGCCCGGAGTAAGGTTGAAATAGTGAAGATGCGGGTTAGACGAGTCCGGCTTCGGATGGTGGTTGGGACTTGTGAACTAGACTCGGAAATGGTTTCACACGATGAGGTGAAAGATCGAGATTCTGTGGATTACTATAATGTGCTAAGTGGGGTTGTCCGACGTTGAGCTTGTTGGAATAAATTGCAAAGCCGGTAAGGGAAAATGTGGACCTACGGGCTAATAGTCAAGAATTGGAACCGAGGACCTAGGACAGTCGTGCGAACTATTGAGCCATAAGAACGATGACAAAATGACTTAATATAGATTAGATATTGATACCTACGTGTGTGCTGGTCGTGGGAATTGAGACTCCAAGAACTAACATGGGAAGTGTGCGCCTAAGATCCAATCGGTGTACTTTGCGAATGCGCCAAATATGAACTCTGATGCATCGGAACCTTGTTGAATCCATTGTGTTTAAATTGCCTTGCGTGTGTGATACATGAATCATTTGTCTCTTTGCATCCTCATGAAGCATATACATTCGGCGACCGGGGTTGAGGGCCACGGAAATACTCATGGTGGAAAATTGCCATGAGGGTCGGTAGGAACTGCCGGTGAAAATGAAATACTCATGGCAGAAACTTGCTATGAGGGTCGGTGGGAATTGCCGGTGAAAGAAATGAAATACTCGTGGTGGAAATTGCCATGAGGGTAGGCGAAAATTGCAGGCGGAAATAGTGATGTATGAATCGAAAATTGACTCGGGAACGGAGGTGGCAAGTGGTGCATAAGGAAGACATGCATACATTCATTTGCATCATGCATATATCTATCATGCCATCAATATATGTATATGAACTTTTCTATGGAAAATTTGATCTACAAGTTGTTGGATACGCTAGGAATGGACTTGAACGGTATAATGAATCGAACGAACTTTAGAGTGATTGAATTGGCACGCTAAGGTAACTTACACTTGTGGTATTTGTGTTTTTTTAGACTGACAGGATGGGTTCTATCCCGATTCCCCCTGGTTTCCATTACAGCCTGCCCATTGAGCTAGTGACAAAGACGCGGGACTTCGAGGTCCCCAATAGTCAGGGGATCTCCTTCACTCGAGTTGTGGCGACCCCCAAGGTCGATGTTGGGGTCGGCATGGCCCCGGTGGAATATCGCTTTGTGTCCATCATCCTGGTCATTGATGGACAACGCGAGGGTCCCATCCCCCATGACTTCTTTGATGGGGGAGATGATGGTGACGAAGGTGGTGGCGTGGACGGCGGGGCAGCCGCGACGGCGACCTAGGTGGGGTCCGAGATGGACGGGTGCAGCATTTTTGGAAGTCCGCGGATCTTAGAGTTGAAGTCGCGCGGCATTTTGACCACTAGACGGGTAGGAGATGTTTGATTGTACATAGTTGGGACTAGGAGATTCCCAGGATGATATCTCCATGTTGATGGTAACCTAATCAGCTAATGTGGCTGTTTGTACTTGCGTGTGTAAATATTTGGTAATGACATGGTGGCCCCTACTTTGTGTTAGTAGCTTGCCGAGTTCCAAATTAATTTATGAATGAGCCTTCCGCTACATGAGAATAATTATTAAACTTATGTCGCTAATTAGACGTGACGATCTGGGATGTCATGGCTCTGGCCATAGCACTAGAGCGAGGGTGCTACAGTTTGGATAGCTAGAGCATGGCGTACAACGCACGCTATTGATCTGCCATCGTTCTTGCGTTGCTTGCTTAGGCTGCCTGGGTGAATCGACGTCCTAATCGGACTTAGGCGTTGACTCATTGAGAATTATATCTCATTTGTTGTCGTTAATCGTTTTCAGGTCCATAAGTATGGTGGAACGTCACGTGAGGTTTGGGGTGCCTAACGACCAATCCTTTTATATCAACTACCGACCGGTTCCAAGTTCGGATCAGGTATGGGAGCAGCACGTGACGACTATCTGGGTCGATGAAGGAATAGCAGACTTAGTGGGCCATCTCTTCAAGGCCTGGTTCATGCGTCACGGTGATGCTCTCTATGGGCCGATTCAGGGGTTTGAGGGACCTCCGTTTACGTCCCCAATCGTCCGAACGTGGGACCCGCTAGATTTTGATACACCGGACGGGGAGATAATGGACCCTGATCTTGACCCCGATGAGGAGGATCTAGAGACTCCGCCAGAGTACTATGGCTGGCCAGGTGGTGACGGCCAGTGAGCATGCGTAGCAGGGGAGGTTCTTTTGGTAGTAGCTTTTGGTTGTGGTAGTTAGCCCCTTAGCCCTAACCCGGTATTTTTTTTTATGGTCATAGGAAACGGTCCTGAAGTGTAGGCTTGTAGATCTGATCGTTTTCCCCAAGGCTAACTGAATATAAATAAAAGGGTTGTGTGCTATTGTGGTTTGTTGCTTCTCCTGCTGATATCCCTGCTTTCTTTATTGTCTGGGTTGTTTACGTTCCGCATGCGCTTAATTGCAAGATAAAAAGTAATGGATCGATGACATACCTAGGATGTCGTCCCTTTGACCTGACGTTCGGTAGGGTTGTCATGTACCCAAGGGTCAGGGCGCGACAAGTTGTGGTCGGTGAATTGTAGCAGCAAATTGTGGTCATTAAATATAATGATTCACTACAATCATTCATTTAAGAATACAGGTAGAACTTGGGAAGAACCTAAAATCCACCCTGAAACTTGTGGCAGGGTAGGTTCCAGGTTCTAGGGTATGTAGTAGGGGTGAGCAAAAAAATTGAGATCTACCCAAACCGGATCGAACCGTACCCAACAGGCTGATTTTGGATGGAAACCGGCGGGTACTGGTCCGGTTCCCAATTTCAATTTTATGGTACCGGCGGGTACCAGTTCTGTTCATGGTTTTAGGTGGGAACCATCCAACCAGACCAACCAGACCAGACCAATTTTCTAAAGCCGTATTTTCCTGCATGAATGACATACACCACCTCTGATCAATCAATGGATTCTTGTTTGCTAGTCTTCACAACGTTAATGGAAGAATAAATCGAGTCACTCGCTAAAATGCACAATCCTGTTCCTTCCTGGAAGGACAGATAATACTGAACTTGGTAAGGATTTTTTTAGTGTAGGAGCATATCATGAGATAAGTGAGCAGAGGAGATTAACATCCATTGTTTAGCCCATGCTTATATCAGGACATTGGGAGTGATACCATTTTCAGTTTCCAGCTACGAATTCTTTTGACTTGGAGAATTCCTTGTCAAATTTCGATAGGTTGTCGACCTTCCAGGTGCCCTTCTGAATGATCCCGTCGTTTACCATCAACAGATTCTCTCCTTTGCAAGTGCTCTTTTCCCTCATAATGAAAACCTCCGCGCCAAACACACAAGTATCGTCTATGAGATACCAATGGATTTAGTCCCTCTCCAGACTATGATCTTCATTGGTGCCTTTTTTAATTGATGTTGGTGCTCGGTAGGACCGGTTCCATGGATCCAATTGGGAACCGGACCGGACCGGTGGTTCGGCTCTTGGGTGGATCCATAGAACGAGCGGGTGGTTCACGGATCGCATTTTGCTGAACCAGTTCCTAGCAAACGGTTCTCGGCTCTAGGGTGGAAACCAAAGCTGTCAATATGGGTCATAGATCCATATCTGACCCATATTTTGTATAAAATGGGTATTACGTGGGTCATTTAACTTTTAGAGGACTCATTAAAAATGAGTCCAAAAGATTGAAGTGAAATAAAATGGGTCAAAAATGAGTCACACATGGAACCCATTTTTTACCCATATTGGACCCATGACTCCCACAAATTACAAATGGGCCCAGGGCCTCAAAGGCTCAACTTTATTATTATTATTTTTAATTTTCTATTTTTATAAGTGAATGAAAGAAATCATAAAATAAAAATAAAATTGAAAAATATAAAACTGTTGTCGACCGCCCGCCACCCGCTGCCGCTTTCCGCCGCCTACAGTCATCCACCGCCGTCCGCCTTCGCCACCCGCCGCATCCGTCCACCGCTGCCGTCGTCTACCATCGACTGTCGCCGTCGCCTACCACCGACTGTCGCCGCCGCCCACCGGTGGCCGGAGAAAAATGAAATAAAAAATAAAAGAAAAATAAAATAAAAAATACTTTTTAAAAAAAATTAAAAATATTTTTTAACAATAAAATAATTTTAAAAAATTAAAAAATTCTAAAAAAATCAGAAACTTTTTATAAAAAATAGAAAAAATTTCACTAGATTTTTTATTGCATGAAAGTATTTTAGTAATATCATTTTTTTTATTTTATTTACTAATTTTTTATTGTTTAATTTGTTTTTTATTTTATGTAAAGTTTTTATCTGGTAACATATACATGTGAAGAGCTTAAAATAGGTTAAATGAGTTATATAATTTTTCTTATAATATTAGTGTGATTTGGTAATATGGGTCAAAACGGGTCGGGTCGGGTATGGGTCGTTGAATATGGGTGAAAACGGGTAAGACGGGTCAATATGAGTCAGACCATATTCGACTCGACCCGACCCACCCATTTGACACCTCTAGTGGAAACCACCCATCTTGGAACCGATCACCCCTAGTATGTAGGTAGGTTCCAGGTTTTAAAAAATAAGGAACCTGTTTCGATAGGTAAGTTTCAAGTTCCAAGTGAAACCTAGAACCGCTCACCCTTAGATGTCCCAGCATTGTACGGGTCTAAAATTATAGTTAATACATTATTCTTATTATCCCAGCGTAGTGATATCCAAAAATTAATAATAAAATAAATGTTCTTGTCAATCAAAATATGTGATAGAATTTACAGGGAACGTTGTTTACGATAAATATGAACCGCATCATGTAAACTTTTACTTGTGGGAAAGGCGAGCAAGCCATCGGCTAAAATCTTGTTGAGTAAAATAGTTTCTTCTATCTTCTCCATTTGCTCCTCTCTTGTTTATAGAGAGTTGAGCTAATTTCTTCAAGATCATCTTCCAATTCCATCTTTTTTTAATTAAAATTTTCTCTTTTCTGTCTCGGTAACTATTGATGTTTATGTTTCTCTTCTTTCTTGCAAGAGTTAGATGGGTATTTCATCATGTATCACAAAGAGAATTGTTGTATATATTTCGAAAATATGCAATATTTAATATGTACTTGTAAAGAAATTCACAATATTTATTTCCTCCAGAATGAATATCTAGAATTCCATTGGTTTATTTTCAAACAAAGAAAGCTAACATATTCCTTATTGTTGACAACAATTAGTTGTTAATATAATATAAGCAGAGCGCTGAGAAATGCAAGTTGAGAGCAAGCAAAAACAAAAATAAAGGAATTTAAATCCATTGATGATTTTTGACCAAAAATATCCATTGATGATTCAAGATAATTATTTTCCTGATATTTGGTTTTACTTACATTATTATAATTACATTGTAATATTTAATATGTTACATAGACATATATGTCATAGCAATGAAATATTGGCGACCAATACGATAACACGATATTAAGTTAAAAGGAGCATGGGATGTTGTATAAATTCCAACAACATTCAAATAAGATACATCTTAAAGTGTTATGTAGTACTTCAAATTTCTTCTTATTGTGAAAATATGTATTGAAATTTAGTCAAATAAATTGAAAAAATCACCGGAACATAGATAGATTATTAGAATTATTCTTAGTGTATTGAGGAACTATATTGGATATATAGAAAGTTGATTGATCACCTTACAAAAATTTACTGAAATTGTTTTATTTTTCCTTCATTGAATCCAAACACATTCATTTTGTCTGATACTTTTTAGAGAAGTAACATCTATGATGAAAATAAACAACATGAAATCTTTGTTATCAATACCAAATAAAGCTATATTCTGTTAACATGTGATGAAAATTAATATATAATAAATCTAATAACAGTAGAATGAATGAGGCATAACTAAACTGGTCAAGTCATAAGCTTGTTGCAATTATGCATTCCTGTATTTGTGAAGACGTCATTGCCATGTGCCGTGAAAGCAACACAACTGGTGAAGTGAAATCTGAAGGACGGAAAAGGGCAAAAATGGAACAAACAAGAAATCTACAAGTTAATTTCAAAGAATAACAATGAATCTGTAGCTTCTCATGTACACCCAGCTCCACCAGGAAGATGCCTACTGCACAAAAAACCGAATGAAAGCATCCCAGTATCCAGCCAACTGAGAGAAAGAATCTATCAGCACATCATAAGGAAGGGCCATATGCAAATTTTTGCATTGTCCAGCATTATATGGTTACCTGGCTCAAGATACCCTTTCCAGTTTGACCTTCAACTGCCAAGCCCGCTGTGAGACCAATCATCGCCCATGCTCCATTTATCGCTTCAATCTGACGTCTTCTCTGTTACCACAGAATTTCTCAATTCCAGTGAAAGAAAACTCTATTTATAGCAAAGAGATTGCTGGGGTCATTTCCTCACCTACACCCTATATAGAAAATATGACGGTTTTGGGAAAAAATAATATTGGCTCATGTATAACTCGGACAGCAAAAGTGCATAAAGGGTTGAGTCATTCAACCATCTGAACCATTCTACCTCTTCTCCAAGTTCAGAGTCCATATTCGTGTATCCATGAGGAACAAACAACTGGATCAAGATGTTAAGCGGAAACAAACACAAATAATTCGAACCTAAATATATCAACACCAAAGCACTAAATAACAAACGGATGAACACAAGAAAGAGAAAATTCTGGACCCCTATTTAGAGAGCTTCTCTGTGGAATTCACCAGTTTCTTCCCCAATGGACATATATCAGCCATAAGCTAGTCACAAGACTCACGAATCAAGACCAAAATGTTTCCACCCTGTGTTTTCGCATAAAGGGTAGGAATCTAGACTACACTAGGTACAATAATATAATGCAAGCAACACCCCAGCAAGTGGGTCGCCGATAGATATCTCTATATCTCTTGATGCACATTTACTCACCTGAAACTTCTCTTTTGCTTGAAGTCGTTGCATTTGCTTAGCAGCTAAACGCTTGGCTTCCATAGGATCTACCATGATCACATCATTTATGAAACTTTCTCTCCCTGAAGACATCTGCAAGGTTTATAGGAGTAACAGAGAGATTCATCACAATGATATTCTTCACTTCCTTAAATCCACAGTTAAAAACAATAGGAAAACATGGTAGATGACAGAACTCAAGACAATGGTTCAAACATGCAGAATTAAGTTAAGTTGATTTTTTTTTTTTTATTCCATGTATTGATCTCATTGTGTGTACAAGAAATGAGCCGTATGAGGTGAAGATCTCATCCCAGGGAAAACTGAGGAAAACATAAGATTAATACAGCAGATTCATCCACCTTCGTCGAATGCTGTTAATGCTGTAGCTGCTCCTAATGCAAGCAACCCACAAGTACACATGATTTACTACAGAAGAATGTCAAATTTAAAGTGCAAGCAACATTACTTCAATAGAGAATGGTCAAAGAACAATGGTACTATCCTGAAAATTGAATATCTACTTTACTTTTATTTTAGGGCTAAGTACATTTTTGATTCTCGAAGTTTCAGCAATTGAGCATATTGTCACTAACTTTTATTGTGTTCAATCAAGTCCTCTAACTTTCTTGATTTGTACTAATGGTCCTGTAAGTTTTATCTCGTACAAATCTCTAATTTTCTCAAATCCTTTGATCAACTGCTCTCACTAAACCGCCAGACTAATTAATGACGTGGCCTTATCATTGGGGCAAAAAATGTCACACCATGCTAAGATGATGCCCAATTAGCAGAAAAAAAAAAAACTAATGTCACACGATGCTAAGATGAGCCCAATTAGCGGTAAACCAACAAAGGGAAAAAGAAGAAGAAGGAAACCCTAAGGTACAACGGGTTCATGAAACACTTGATTGCACAAATCAACAACATAGGAGGACTAAAACATGCGGGACCAAATAGCACATTTTGAGAACTATGCAGGACTTGATTGCATAACATAAAAGTTAGAGAACCAAATTGCACACACACTGAAAATGTTAGGAGTAAAACTGTACTTGATCCTTTATTTTACCTTTTACCTAGATAAATAGAGACCAAATTTCATATTAGGAGGCACGAAAAAGAAAGTCTAATCTTTGCATTTCTAAGCATCTTGACATTACAAGCTATATTGTCAGATGTATAGTGAAAGATCAAGCATTAGGTACAGATAAGTATCTGCCTGTACACTTCAAGTGGTATTTGAATTGGAATTTATGAGAAGTCAGGTCAGCACATACAAGTAGCTACTTAATCTAGAAACCGTGTTAATTCATTTGCATGAAGCAACTACTTCAAGCTCAATGACTTTACACAGTTTCACAGATACTTGTAACTTGGTAAAGACTTCAGGGACTGGATACAGCAACATATATCTTAAGTTGTTAAACCATCTCTAATGAAAATAAACCCTCATATGTCATCAAGGCATTAGTTAGCATCTGAGTGATTCCTCAGCAAATAAGCTGTCTCGAGCTTAAGGTACTCCATATTCATTTTGCCAAAGCTATATCATCTAGAGCCGATCCATATGAATGCCATTCCTGGCTAAACCTCTGGACTAACTCCATACTGAAGACACTTGGCACATCAATTACATCATAGTATGCTTAAATCGGCGCACAGCTGTATTAGTCTACACAAAACTGAGTCAATCGTAAAGTTCCTTCTATTTAATCAACTCAATGACAAATATCAGCGCGTTAATTTGTTATGAATAACTAAGATTAAAAATGGGAAGAAGAGTCCAAGCCTCAGAGGAGTCGTTGAATTTGTCCTATATCTACTAAAGTACATCTTGAGCTGCCAAACAAGCAACGACGGCTACCAAAAAGGACTCCTACGACAACATGTTTTTCGTGTCAATCAAGGTTACTGTAACTTGTGATAGTATGAACATGGGTCCTTAAATCGTCATTTTATGGACCTAAACTGAGATGTAACAGTCAATATACGAGTGTCTCTCTCAACAGTGTCAAAGGTTGCTATGTCTGAAAGCTTCGATAGAGATCTTGTGGAAGAATGATGTTTCCACATAAATCGAAGTGGAGTAACACATGTCCAACTTCTTCACTACGCCAAATTGAGATATACCCACCTCAGCATTTCTTTTAGACCCACTAAAATACCCATTTGCCACCCCTATAAGACACTCTGGACTTCTTACACTGACAATCTGACATCACCTACACAAACAGAACACATGTATCGCAACTCACATGGCATTCATCTTGGATCTAAAAGAAATGCTGCAACCTGTATTGATCTAACTTCTCTTCATAGTGGACTACCATGCAAATTACAGCTTCGCATGATCTTTTACAGGTTCTCCTGCAGTTTACCAAGATTATAGTATGAAGCATTTCCATGTATCAGTGATTCAAGCACCACCAATTTTACTATTCACATGCCATGGAACAAGAAGCTAAAATGAAAAACCAGCCACACCACAAAATGCCAGAATAACGGATGCCGACTCATAGGACACGTCCATAATACCAACAAAAATACACTCTCATCATAGATATAGAATTGCTTGATGCTTACATTGGGGTTTGCCAATAGTCGGAAGGCCTGACCCTGGTTTTGTTGGCAGACGGTACTGAACCGGATTGTGTTGTCAAACCGTGTCTGACAAATAACCTATGCATATCACGAAGTCCAGTCACAACATCAAGCATGTTATCATGGTTTCACTTTAGTCGCTTATAACATCTTTAAACTATTACGCGAGATAACACAAGAACATGACAGGAAAAGAAAAAAGAAAAGCTCATCTGCATCGGCCAAATTTATTATTCATAGACAGGAAGTAAAAAGAAAGCCTTTTTCTGGAGACCCTAAATGCCACGAAAGTCATTACAATCAGATCTTACTTCTAAGAGTAAATATTCACTCTATAATTCGATGGAGCAAGACCAAAGCGCCCATGCATTTACACTCACACCGCAGTAAAATCAAATTTTCCGAAGAAGCGGAAGCCCAATCACAATTAACAGACCATTGGAACATCTATCCCCTACACCCTGAAAAGGGAAGTCACAAATCAGACGAGAAGCAATCTGTTTCATCAAAATTCACTTCAACTCCATTATCGATCATATGAAACAAAGACAGCAGCACACTGAAATTGCCACCGAAAGTCGAACAAACTGAGCCTTTCGTTTCTCCGAATCTTTTCCCGCAGAAGTTTGCTTTATTTTATTTTATTTTTGGTCGAAGTTTGCTTTATTTCGATATGGCGAAATATTCCTTTTAATAAAGAAAAAAAAATTTAGTTTTGATAGTATAAAGTCCAGTTTCGATGCTCTCCCATATGCAGCCAGATAATTTCTATGCTTAGACCCAAAGAAAAATTCCATGCAACCAAGTAGGCATGGCCACGGGCCGGTTTGGGCCCGGAACCGGCCCGTTGACCGGGCTAGCGGTTCCAAATCGGAACCGGCCCGTGGCATCCGGGCCCAATTCCGGTTTCTTCAAGCCATGAACCGGGCCCGGAACCTGCGGTTCGGGCCGGTTCCGAACCGTGGATTAAAAAAAGAAGAAGGAAAGAGCTGTTGCAACGCAACAGCTCTTTCCTTTCCCTTTGGTGACTATTGCCAATGCAACGGTCACCTTTTTTTTTTATTACTAATTTCTAAATCTATTTTTAACCTATAAAGACCTCTTCCCATCTCTCATTTTTTTTTCACACAAATTCTCTCTTTATCTCAATTCTCTCAAATTCTTTCTAACTCTCAATTATTCACAATATCCAAGTTATTATTTTCTTTTCTTCAATTACATTTACGTTCTCTAATTCCTTATTTTCTTTATTTATTATCTCTTTTAATAATTCCCTATTTCAAATTCTATTTTCATACCCTATATTTGTTTTGCATTATATCATATATTTTTTCTATATATAAAAAAAATGACAAGTGGAAGTAGAGCTAGTGACAAAGGCAAGAGCAAGGAGGGGGAATCCGATTATCCTTGGGGACTCGACGTTGATGTAGATGATGAAATCAACACTACTCCTAATATGGAGCAAGTCCAAACGCAAGAGAGTCTTCATCCTCCTACCGGCATCGAAAGAATGTCAACAACAAAGGAGCGAGAGTTAACATCTGACGTATGGGACCACTTCATGAAGATTGAAAGATTTGATATAGCTCCAAAAAGGTATGATGTAATTTGTAAACATTATAGGGAAACATACAAATATATAGGTGGAGCTGGATATAGAACATTTACCCGGCATCTTAAGTCGAAACATCCAATCGAAACGGAAATCGACACCACGCAATAATAAATTTTCGGTTACGCCAATCCTAACACTCCTCCTTTATTTCGTTATAATGAAAAAACTTATAAAGAAGAATTAGGTAAATTTGTTTCCGTTGAACATTTATCATTTAGTTTTGGTGAAAGATTTGGTTTTAATCAGTTTATACAAAATGCATGTGCTCCACAAGCAAAACGTGTTCCTAGAAATATACTTAAACGGGTTATTAAAAAACTTTATAAAGAAGGAAAAAAAAGATTTACAAAACCTTTTTATGAATTTTAATGGACGTGTGCATATAGGTAGCGATATTTGGAGTGATCATTGACAAGTTAATTCTTATATGGGTATAACATGTCATTGGATAGATGATAGTTGGAATATTCAAAAAAGAGTTATTACATTTAGGGTTTTTGATGATAGGCATACGGAAAATAATATTTGTAGATTAATTAGGCAAATTTTAGAAGAATATTATTTGCATAATTAAAAAAAATTAATTGGTTTTGATAATGCCGCGGCAAATACCGCTTCAATTGTTGAAATAGAAAAGATTTGTAAACCCATTTTTGGTAGGCAATTTTTTCACGTTAGATGTGCTTGTCATGTTTTAAATTTATGTGTACAAGATGGTTTAAAAAATCTTGATATTTTTCTCGACCCAATAAAGATAGCAATTCAATTTTTATGGAAATATCCCCAAAAAATGAAAGATAGTCAAAATTTTGTAAAGCAAATGGAAAAAAACCAAAAAGGTTTTCAAGAGATGTTCCAAATCGTTGGAATTCTACTTATGAGTTGCTTAATTAATATTTTGCATATAAAGATTTATTATGTGCATTTATTTCAGATAATATAACTCAAATTAATTTATACTCACAAGAATGAGATATTTGTAATTTTTTTATAGATATTTTAAAAGTTTTAACTGATGCAACTTTACTTTGTTCGATGTTTATTATCCTACTACGCATTTATTTTTAATAAAATGTATTAATATTTTTGGAGTTTTTGAAGAAAATGAAAATGATGATTTATTAAGTGATACTATTAGAACAATGCGAACAAAATGGCTACATTATTATAGGAAAATTCCTATTATTTATTTAGTTGCTTTTGTTTTTTATCCATGTTGTAAATTAGATGGTTTAGGTGATTATTTGAATACGTATTATGAATGTTTACATTTAATTGGTGAGGTAAATATTAGAAATATACAAACAGTTAAAAACGCAATAATAGAATTATATCAAGAATTTTGTAATATATATAATCTAGGTGATAGTGGATCTTCTCAATCTAGTGACATACAAAGTGGGAACATATGTAAAATTAGTAAAGGGTACCAACTTCTGTTGCATAGGAAAAAAAAAAGGAAAATGGAGCAATAGGAAGTAATTTTGAAATAGAGAGCTATCTAACCGTTTCTTTTGAGTTTCATGAATCTGAAGACAGCACAGATTTCACAATATTGGATTGGTGGAAGAGGCATTCCACATAATATCCAATTCTTGTTCTAATTACAACACAAATTTTAGCAACATTTTGTTCGACAGTTGCGGTAGAACAAGCATTTAGCGCTGGAGGCAATATTTTGGACGAACGACGTTCAAGATTAATTCCCGATTCGGTGGAGGCTCAAGCTTGTGTTGATGATTGGACAAAGGCTCAATATAGACAACAAGAAATAGATCGTAATAATGAAGCCGAATTCTTTGATGACGGAGATACAACCGGCACCGGTACCGGTACCGAAACGGGTAGCGATGATTGAGGATGAGGTAAGTATGGGGTTATCAAAGGTAAGAGAACTACATGGGTTTTGATTCTTCTATCTCCAAGAAGATATGTAAGCGCTTAATGATAATTCATTAAGTTCAAGCCCCCTCCCCCTCCCTTTTTTCCCTCCAAATTTGATTACAACTTACAATTTGATTACAATTTGTATTCGATAATTCATAATTTCATAATTTCATAATTTCATAATTCATTATTTCGTAATTTCATAATTCATTATTTTCTTTTATTTCATAATTTGATTACAATTTGATTACAAATTCATTACAATTTAATTTTTAAACTCAAAAATCAGAACCGAAACCGGCGGTTCCATTTCCGGTTTAGAACCGGAACCGGCCTGGAACCGCCGGTTCCCACAAATGTTGAACCGGAACCGTGGCCATCCCTACAACCAAGTTCTTTATTTCATCCTATACAATTCTTATAAAAAAACACCAATATGAGGTAAAGTCTCAAATCGAGTCCAAAGTTTTCCTTTGTCTCATAATTTTATTTTATTTTGGATTGGGTTACAATTCTGATCTGCTTATACTTCAAAAAGGATATATACTTTCAGTCATTCCAACCCACGGAAACAAAACTAGATTGTCAAAAGAGATGTATATGCGTTCATTGTTTATTTGAAGCTTTTTCTTGATCCAGGTTGCTTCTATTAAAGTTTTCTTAACATCTTCATCCAATGTTGGGTGGTTGCAATGTTGTGACTATGTTATGGTTGTGTGTGGTAGCCAATGGCATCCGAGAAAGATACATTTAATGCAAGGTGGACCGACCATTCGGAGTACCCGTGTAGACCTATACAAGAAGAGGTTGCACATGATATATCTCATGAGGAGGCCATTGAGATAAACATGCTCATGAAAAGTATTGTAAATCAAATGGCAATGGATAACAATATGGATGAAATAGTCAGCTAATAGAAATGCAATTGTTAGCAGTAGTCTATGCTCATCCACAATTCCTCTATTTCCAAGTTCATGGTTTGGATTTAGGTGAATGAGACTCATGATATTGTCCCATTCCAAATGCTAGCCCCCCATTCTTTTAGTTACTAGACAATCCTGGTAAAAGGGCAACAATAAACCAGAACAAAAAGGTAAAGCTACACCTACCATGCTGGTTCAAAACATTAGACAGACAGTGCAATCGTAGTCAGTACACACCGCACCAACAACTGTAAATTGCAATTCAGAAGTTCTTAATCTATAATGAACAAGGCTAGATTGAAGCAAAAGCTTTACCAGAACGAAGAGGACAGTGGATAAGAATGACTTCAGCACAAAAAGGGCAACGGACAACCCAACAAAAGTAACAGAAATCCTCGCTACAGGCCTCGGAACAGCATCCTAAACAAAACAGAATATCAGGCAAAAGCATCATAATGTGATAGTTGAAAGCACATACGAACTGTTTCTAAAGAATCATAACAATGAGAGATGAATAGCACTCACGGGCACCAGATTCGTCCCTGCTTCAATTGCATCTCTCCCCACTTTCCAAACCGTTTGAGCAACTACACCATGGAGCGCAAAAGGGAATCAGCAAGTAATACCAGACCTTTCATCCGCAGAAACTGTGATTAAGAACGAAAATACACTAAACACGCCGAGTCAAGTCATCACAGGTTTTCGACCAAAAAAAAAAAGACATCACAGGTTGGAAGCGAAAAAAAAGAGTCATCACAGGTTAATTTTGAACAACAACCACACTTCTTTAGCTCCTTTGATCGAACAATTTTTGCTCGTGAGCATTCTCCTGTCAGCTATAACAAAGCCAACAGACAACCGCTGATAATACAATATCAAAAATCACGTGACCATCAAATTCATCGCACCACTCTGCTCAGTAACAAACAATCCGACACAATCATCATCAATCAAACGAATCCCCCATCACTAAAAAAGACAGAGAATTTGATACAGAAAAATGCAGAAGATGGCTGTGCTTTGCAAGCACCCAAAAGAAACCCAGAAAGGAGAGGCACACAGGTTGAAGATGCTTACTGCATTCGCCAATCTTATTGAATTTAACAACTTAGTCGTTTTATTGGCTGTACATCAACAGAAGAGATCCCAACAAAAATAGCAACTACTTTTACTCAAAATGGTGAACGTGTGCAGCAACATGTTGCCAACTAAATCCTGAAAACTAGGACCCACTAAGTAACAGAAACACACGACTAGCTATTAATTGAAAAACATAAAAAACAACTTTGACTCTTTCTAACATGCCCTCCCTTAAACTGATACTACAAGTGATCAGTTTAAATGTGTAGAAATAAACTCTCCTTTAATCTGAGGCATCCATCGAACAAACTCCAAGGAGCTTCCTTAACTTCTGAAATGTGGCCATTTTAAGAGGTTTTGTGAACAAATTAGCAACTTGATCTTCATTTCTGCAGAAAACAAGATCAATCACACCATCTTTTGTAAGATCCCTCAAGAAATGATACTTCACATCTATATGCTTGCTTCTCCCATGTAGAACTGGATTCTTTGACAATTTGATGGCTGAATTGTTGTCACAGAAAATTGTGTTGCTTCTTCTAGTTTAAACAGAAGTTCTCCAAGAATCTTCCTTAACCAAATAGCTTGACAAGCGCTCGAGGTGGCAGCTACAAACTCAGCCTCAGTGGTCGAAAGAGTAACAATTGGTTGCTTCTTTGAACACCACGAGACAGCCCCTGAACCAAGCATAAACACATAACCAGAAGTGCTTTTTCGGTCATCCATATCACCAGCGTAATCACTATCAGTAAAACCAAGCAAATATGAACTTTCTCCTTTCTTGTAAAATAACCCAAGAGATGATGTCCCTTTCAAATAGCGTAAAATACGCTTTGCAGCCTGAAGGTGTTTTTCGGTGGGACTCTCCATGTATCTACTGATGAGACTAACGCCATACATGATGTCAGGCCTTGTTGCTGTTAAGTACATGAGACTTCCCACAATTTGCTTGTACATAGTGCTATTCACTTTCCTTCCACCAGGATCCTTGGTGAGCTTTAATCCAACCTCCGTCGGTGTGGCAACTGAATTGCAATCCTTCAACTGAAACTTCTCTAAAATCTCCTACACATATTTCGTTTGGCAAACAAATGTACTAGCCGCAGATTGATTAACTTCAATGTCTAAGAAATAGTGCATTAACCCAAGATCTGTCATCTCAAATTCATGCATCATGGATTGCTTAAATGTCTCTATCATGGCACCATCATTCCCTGTGTAGATGAGATCATCTACATACAAGCATACAAGAAGTAGTTTCCCACGATGATCAACCTTAATAAACAAAGTATGTTCATAAGGACACTTCGTAAAGCCTTCCTTCAAAAAATAAGCTTCAATCCTATTGTACCAAGCTCGAGGAGCTTGCTTTAATCCATATAAAGCGTTCTTTAATTTGTATACTTTATTCTCACAACCAGGCTTCACATATCCAGGAGGTTGGTCAATGAATACATGTTCCTGGAGATCACCATGTAAAAAGGCAGACTTGACATCTAACTGATGGATAGACCACGATCTCTAAGCTGCTAGCGCAATCACCAACCGAATTGTGTCAAGTCTCGCAACTGGCGCAAACACCTCTTTGTAATCCACTTCGAATTCTTGCCTGTAGCCTTTTGCCACCAAACGCGCCTTGTATTTGTCGATGCCACCATCCTTGTTCAGCTTTGTCTTAAAGACCCACTTGACACCAATAGTCTTGTGGCCTTTGGGAAGATTTGTTAAGTCCCAAGTATTGTTTTCTCAATTGCTTTAATTTCAGCATCCATTGCATCTCTCCACTTTTGATGTTTTACTGCTTCATCAAAAGTAGTTGGATCACTATCTGCAAACAAAGCAAAGTGAGTTAACGGGTCTTCACCTTGATCAACTCCGGACACCTCATAATCTCTCATCCATGCTGGCCTTTGTCGGTGACGTTGGGGGCGTTCATCATGTGTTGCAACAATATCTGAATTGGGCTGTTGCTCCTCCGTTTCAATAGGGTCAAAACTGTTGCGAGCTGAGACCAAATTGTGTTGTTGGTCTTCCTCGCCAATCTCTTCAAAATCAGCTACAATTGGTGCAGCCCCTTCAGCTTGATCATTCCAAAGCCAGAAACTTTCGTCGTCAAATACTACATCACGGCTGATTATAATCTTCTTGGTCACAGGATCATAGAGTTTGTAAGCTTTTGTTTGATCACTTACACCAAGAAAGATGCATTTTACTCCCTTATCGTCAAGCTTTTTCCTTTTCTGATCTGGAACGTGGGCATATGCTATGCACCCGAAAATTTTGAAGTAATCAACCATCGGCCTTTGTCCATTCCAAGCTTCTTCAGGAGTCATATTCAGAACAGCAAGTGTGGGACTTCTGTTCAAGAGATGGACACTCCAATTTACAACCTCCGACCAAAACTTCTTCGAAATTCCACTACTTCGCAATAGACTTCGGACCATGTTGAGGATGGTTCGATTCTTCCTCTCACATACACCATTTTGTTGTGGTGTATAGGCTGCAGTAAGTTGCCTACGAATTCCATGCTTCGTACAAAAATCATCAAACTCAAGAGACTTGTACTCTCCTCCACGATCAGTTCAAAGAACTTTGATTGGATTGCCACTTTCTTTTTCGACAAGACTCTTGAAATTCTTAAATGCTTCAAAAGCTTTAGATTTTTCATGCAAGAAATACACCCGCACCTTTCGACTGAAATCATCAATGAATGTGATCAGATATCGTTTACCTCCATTAGAAACCGGTGAGATTGGACCGCAAAGATCTGAATGAACCAGCTCAAGCTGCTTTTTTGCTCTCCACACCTTGCCTTGTGGAAACTGAGCTCGATGTTGTTTACTGACAACACAATCCTCGCAAACTTCTGATGGGATTTTGATAGCAGGGAGTCCCTCCACCATTTGCTTTTGGTATAGTGTCCGCAAACCACCAAAATTAAGATGCCCATATCTAAAATGCCATATCCATGCTTCCTCTTTTAAGTTTGCCGCGTAACAAGCATGAGCAGAATCATGAAGGTAAAGAGGAAACATTCTATTTGGTGTCATATCAACTTGAACAAGCAAGTTCTGCTGCTGATCATAAATCTTGCAAACTCAACCTCTAAATACAATTTCATACCCCTTCTCAAGTAATTGGCCAGCACTCATGAGGTTCGTTTTCAATTCAGGAATATAGAAAACATCATTAATGGTCTGCATTTTCCCTTTTGAAGAAATTTGAACAGTACCTTTTCCCATGACTGAAATGGCAGAATCATCTCCAAGCTTCACTTTTGTGCGGTGGGTTTCATTGATAGAAGAAAATGCCTCCTTGTTGCCACACATATGATTACTGCAACCAGTGTCAAGGTACCATAAATTTGGTGAAGACATTTCTTTCTCTTGACATGCCATTAGGAGCTTCTCTCCTTCTTCTTCATTTGCTGCAGCAAAATTTGTTGCTTCCACATGTCGACTAAGATTGGTTCGACATTCGGACTTGTAGTGTCCATATTTGTGGCATCTAAAGCATTCAACTTTAGATTTATCTGTTGGTTTTTGCTTGAAACCACCTGAATACCAACCTCGACCTCCACTTCGTGCATCATTGGAAGAAGAGCCTATAATTCTTGGATTGATGGTGCTGCTGCATTGGTGGAATCCTCTTCCTCTCCCTCTACCATTATTCATTCTTGTTGCTGAAGAATGACGGAAATTAGTAGAGGTCTTCAAGGCTTGTTCTTCCGTATCTTGGTGTTGGATCTTCTGTTCATGAACCAATAAAGAACCTTGCAGTTCATCAATTGAAAGTTCTTCAATATCCTTAGCTTCTTCTATGGCGCAGACAACAAAATTGAATTTTGGCGTCAAGGATCGAAGAATTTTTTCAACAATGGTGACATCCTCCGTCTTGTCACCGTGGATTCGCATCTTATTAACGATTGCCATCGTTCTTGAGAAATAATTTGTGACCGACTCCCTTGATTTCATTCGTAGCGTTTCGAACTCCTTACGAAGAGCTTGTAGTTGTTGCCTCTTTGCTCTTGTAGAGCCTTGATACTTCTTTTTCATAGAATCCCATATTTGCTTGGAAGTATCCTTGCAAAGGATTGTCTCCAAGACAGATCTGTCAATGGCCTGAAAGAGATAGTTCTTGGCCTTAAGATCTTTCAACCTTATTGCTTCTAGAGCCGTCCGCTGTGCTGCTGTCAACGTGGCTCCTTATTCCGATTCAGGAATTCCAGAAGAAACAACTTCCCAAAATTCTTTGGACCTTAGAAAATTTTCCATCAACATGCTCCAATGGTCATAATGACCATCAAAGCGAGGGATTGCCAGTTGGACAAAATTGGAATCTGTGGCCATGATTGCTGCTGCAAACAAAGAAGCAAGAAAAAAAACTTTGCTGCAAGACTTTCTTTCCTCACGTGTTTAACTCTCAACTCTCAACCCTCACTAACCAAGCTCTAATACCACTGATACAGAAAAATGCAGAAGATGGCTGTGCTTTGCAAGCACCCAAAAGAAACCCAGAAAGGAGAGGCACACAGGTTGAAGATGCTTACTGCATTCGTCAATCTTATTGAAATTAACAACTTAGCCGTTTTATAGGCTGTACATCAACAGAAGAGATCCCAACAAAAATAGCAACTACTTTTACTTAAAATGGTGAACGTGTGCAGCAACATGCTGCCAACTAAATCCTGAAAACTAGGACCCACTAAGTAACAGAAACACACGACTAGCGATTAATTGAAAAACATAAAAAAACAACTTTGACTCTTTCTAACAGAATTTCACAAACACCCACGAATCGAGACTGCTCGTAAGCTTCAATATTCTAAGTGGACCTGACCCTTTAAGAAGTTTGACTGGGAAGCGACGACGGGCGACGGACGGCGACCCCCGAATCTCCTGATGGAACCGGGCACACCCGTTTGTGAGAACGAAGCGCAATTGCTTGGTCTAGAAATGGACTTTGATTGTCACGTGGAGAACACATGGATCTAATTTTTCAGGTGGCCTACTTCGTCCTCGGATTGTGATTTTGTTCGCGCAAAAAGCAGCTTTGACAGTTAAGGACGACAGATCAACAGCTTTTCGAACGAGATAGCTTCCAATTAACACCTTTAAAGATTGGAAGTCTACCTAGGTAGATCAAAGTGAAAGCTACAAAGATCAGCGAAATACAAGATCTCTCACTCTCTCTGTCGCTTCAAGTTTTCTAGCTTTCCTTTGAGCAAATGGAATGAATTGTGGGCCTCACTCATTCATGAGATGCATAATGGCCCAATGTAACTTTGCAAAGGATTTTAGAAATTACTATTTATGAAAAAGCCTATTGTAATATGAAGGCCCAATCCAATTTCAAAAAGTATGCTCGACTCGTTTTGTCTCCACGTTGCCAGACAAAATAATTTTAAAAATAAAAGTGCAAACCTAAGTCCACAACGAGTTTTAGCTCAAGTCCCTAATGGACTCGCCAATATATCGCGACCTTCCCAAATGTGAACCACTAAAAGGAAAGCTAATGTATCACCCAGCCAAAGATTTAGCACAAACTCTCTCAAGCCCAAACAAATCGCAACTTTGGGGTTTGATTTAATTAATTTGACACGCAATTCAATTCAATTAGTTCTCCCCTATTTACTACGGCGATGATGAATCAAACTATCACTATATTTATTCCTTGAGCACAAATTATCACTATTTTTCTTGTTTAATAAAAGATTAACTTGCATGCCACTTCATAAATTAATGGGCTTGGCCAATTTTCTCAATTTATACGAGCTTAGTCTAATTATTTCAATTAGCTCAGAACCTCCCTTGCTTAAGTCCCTTGGCTCCAGTTCAATGCAATGTATGGGATTAATTAAAATGCTCATAATATGCAAATGCAAGTTAACTAATATTTTCGTTTAGGGGTCGTGGTGGTGGTCGCTCCCTATTCCTTAAAAAAAAGAAAAAGAAATTATGTGTCAAACAATGCCAACTGTCTCTTTTTGTTTCGACGTTTCGTAGATTGTGTGCGTCTGTTGCAGTGGAGGCATCTACGAGGAAAGTCCCTCAAAACTCTTGAAGACTTCTCCCTCCCCTGTATGATAGTGGACTTCTCCCTCCCCTGTATGATAGTGGATGGAGGCGTCCAAAAATCCTCAAGTGCCGACCTTCAAGACTTCAAGAACTAGATGGAACTATTTCTAACATGCACTCTAATGGAATTAGAGAACTCATTGAAACAGGAAAGAGAATTCACACTTCCATTTGAGAGTTACAGCTGCGTCGGTCTGGTTTAGCAATGAATAGATCAATTACTCCCAGATTACGATGTTGTCATAAAGCAACAAAGTAGGCTAGGTGCATGATTCACCAATTTCCGAGACCCCACTATAAGTTCTATCCATATATCTAAGTTAGTGATTTGGATTCTTCTGCTACACTGCATCTCTTCTACCCACATATCCTTCAAAGATCTGAGATTCAAGAACCTCTCTCCAAGCTTGAATCCCATATTTTCCCAAAACTTACTTTTCTTTGCAAGAAAATCTTCCCACGATAAGTTTAATATTAGATTCTTCCAACCACTTTTAGTAACAGTGTGGCAAGGTCCAACTTAGATTTGGTTCCGAAAAATTAACCACTAATTAAGGAGGATTAGAAGAGACTATGTGTCCTCAAATCAAGGATTTCAAGCGAATTAGGGTCTGTTTGGTAACGATTCTGATTCTCTGATTCTATTCACCGAAACAAAAAAGAAGAAGATGAGAAACATATTTGGTAACGTAAATGATTCTGATTCTGATTTTGTTCCCGGAAACAGTTTTGGAGCAAAAACAAGAATAAAAAAAGTTGATTCTAAAAAAAAAATCACTTTTGAGAATCATAAAAAAGAAAAATGTCTCGGTTCTTTTGAAAAATTAAGTCAACATGGACTTCTAAACCTTTCAAAAAATTTAATTGTGAAAATTTACTAACAACTAATTTTTAAAAATTTAATTTAAAATAAGCTTTGAAATTTAACAAAAAAATTTAATTTTTTTTTAAAATAAGGGGTGGAATTAAAAAAATTAAAAAAATTTAAAAATGGGAAATTTTAAAAAAAAATTAAAAATGGGGGGAAATTTAAAATTTTTTTAATAAAGTTAAATAAGGTTGGGCGACCACATATGGCCACCTCAAGCTCCCTCCATCTTCATTGAGCGGAGGGAGGTGCGCAGAGCAATAGAGATTATTCAAAGACTGAGTGGATTGAGCGGTAATGGAGGCACGATGTGCATGTGGTAGTGGCACAAGAGAGAGAGAGAGATTATGAATGTGCCTAGGTTTTAGGGTAAATCCCTATACTAGCAGGGAACTGCGACATGATATTCCCCCCTGCTTAAAGAGAATTGATATCCTAACTACTTCATACCTCGCTAACCGTTAAGGTGCATATATAAAAGTATCGGATGACGCATGAAATCATGCATCGAATAGTCGATATGGGAGATGGAGCGGTTAATGAATCTAATCTAGTTTTTTTTTTTTTTTTTGATGATGTATCTAATCTAGTTGGCTAATAGCTTTCAAGTAAAAGCCGGTCAGACTACATACTAACAAACTCAAACCCTAAAGACTTTGTTCCAAATCCGAGTCTCATTCCACCAATACTCTCGCGAAGTACTCTCCAACAGGTGACGAAAATGGTCTCGTCAAGCTTTCAAATTGACCAACGTTCGATTTGCTAAACCAAACCAAAGAACGAGAAAAACCGAGCGACGACAAAATATTACTTTACCGCCAAAGAAAAAAGGAGAGACAACAAAAGGAAGGGGGCAAAGAAGGTGGCGCTGTGTTCCCCTCTCCGACCACAACACATTATATGCCCTCGATCACTGTTCACGTGTCCCATGAAAATGCGCCTCTTTTTCGCTGCCCAAATCTGTTCAACTCTCTCTCTCTCCCTCTAACTCTCTGCCTAAGTAATTTAAAATGCATCAAAAGCAGAAACCTTGGAACAGAACAAAAAAAAAACACACGCGCGCGCGCAAAGCAAGAACAGCAAAAAAAGAAAAAGGAGGAGGAGGAGATTTGACAAGTACAACTATACCGGTTAACAAATAATGATTTGACAAGTCGCAGTCTCGCGTACTAAAGTCAAAGTTCTCTTAACTCCAGCTCAGTCAAAACGTTATCATATTGTCAAGTAGTCTTCAAGACAAAGATAAAGACTTTTGGGGCAACCTCTACTTCGCAATCTCGTGGGCGTGGTCGTTTTCTTCTCAACATCATCCTAGATATTTTGTTTATTGTGGTCTAGGTCTGACGGTAGGGTGCGTGTGCAAGAGTATAGTGCTAAAGTATAGAGCATGCACATCAATTTATAATCCAAACGTGGCTTCAATATCGAATTAAACATGCGTTCTCAATACCTCCCTACTAAATAAACTTTAGCAAACACTCCTCTTATGATAACTCCTATCTATAAAAACATTTAACACTTGATGTTAGGGGCACACTTTGTCTCCACGCTGCCAGACAAAATAATTTTAAAAATAAAAAGTGCAGGCCTAAATCCACAAAGAGTTTTAGCTCAAATCCCTAAAGGACTCGCCAATATATCGCGACCTTCCCAAATGCGAATCACTAAAAGGAAAGCTAATGTATCACCCAGCCAAAGATTTAGCACAAACTTTCTCAAGCCCAAACAAATCACAATTTTGGGGTTTGATTTAATTAATTTGACATGCAATTCAATTCAATTAGTTCTCCCCTATTTACTACGGCGACGATGAATCAAACTATCGCTGTATTTCTTCCTTGTGCACAAATTATCACTATTTTTCTTGTTTAATAAAAGATTAACTTGCAAGCCACTTCATAAATTAATGGGCTTGGCCAATTTTCTCAATTTATACGAGCTTAGTCTAATTATTTCAATTAGCTCAGAACCTCCCTCGCTTAAGTCCCTTGGCTCCAGTTCAATGCGATGTATGGGATTAATTAAAATGCTCCTAATATGCAAATGCAAGTTAACTAATATTTTCGTTTAGGGGTCGTGGTCGTGGTCGTGGTCGCTCCCTATTCCTTTAAAAAAAAGAAAAAAGAATTTAGGTGTCAAACAATGCCAACTGTCTCTTGTCTGTTGAAGTGGAGGCATCTACGAGGAAAGTCCCTCAAAACTCTTGAAGACTTCTCCCTCCCCTGTATGATAGTGGATGGAGGCGTCCAAAAATCCTCAAGTGCCGACCTTCAAGACTTCGAAGAATCCCCCCCTTCTTTGCTGCTAAAATTTCAAGAGAAAACACGCAATATCGCTCTTCAAGTTTGCGTTAATAAATCAACTTGCCTATTTTAGCACACCCATGTGCATAGCACATGTAATTGGGGCCACCGTAAGGGCTTAGGGCCTTAGCCAAATTTTCAATTTTGCACGGGTTTTGTTGTAATAATATAAGTGGGTTCTAATAAGGATCTTGCAAATTAAGTCAATGCAAAAAGCCCAGAGAAATAACGATGAATGATAAAGGATACCAGAGATTAAGTGGTTCGTTCCGAATATCGGTACCTACATTCACGGGGAGAGCCAGCAAGAATAATTCACTATAATTGGATAATCGAGTTACAATCGTCAATACGCTCGTGTTTCCCAAATTTAGATTATAACCAAGCTCAAAATATTTTATAAATAAAATGATTCTCGATTGGATACAAAACTCACAGACCACAAAATCCATCGCGTTCAGGCTCCTCCGCGCGATCAAGCAAACGCCATTGTATGTTCACCTTGATATAGTGGTGGCCACGGGCCGGTTTGGGCCCTTAACCGGCCCGGTCAAACCCGTAATCGGCCCGTTGACCGGGCCCGTTGGTTCCGAACCGAAACGGCCCGTGCCATAGGGGCTGGTTACGGGTCAGGTTTTTCGTGAATTGACCCAAAAACTGCAGGTTTCGGGCTAGTTCAGAACCGGCTCGGAACCGACTACTAGCCGTTTGCAACGGTCAAAATTTTGACCGTTGCCTTCCTCCCCCTTTTTTAAAAAAAAAAATAATTTATTAAATCTATCATAATTATTATAAATATCTCTTTTCATCTTTCATTTTTTTCTCACAATTTCTCTCAAATTCTCTCAAATTCTCTCAATTCTCTCAATTTTCTCAAGTCTCAATCTGCTCAATTTTGTGACTCTGTCAATTTTCTAAATCCGTTTTCCACTCAATTCTCTCAAAAAAATGGCAAGTGGAAGCAGAGGTAGTGGTAGAGGAAAGAGCCCGATGGGGTAATCCGATTATCCTCAACCTCATGATCCTCGTGATTTTGCATATTGGGGAGACGATGTTGATGATATCAATATTATCCCTAACGTCGAGCACGTCCCAATCCAAGAAAGTCTGCATCCTCCTCCTGCTAGTATCGAAGAAATGTCAACAATAAAGGAGCTGGAACGGGAGGGTACATCCGACATATGGGAACACTTCACGAAAGAACATTTGGGCGCAAACAAATATCAGGTAAAATGTAAATATTGTGGGGGCAATATACAAATTTACTGGTGGAGGCGGCTATGGAACATTTAAAAGGCATCTGAGGTCGAAACATCCAACGCAAGCGGGGATCGACACCAGCCAACAACAAATTTTCGGGTCCGTCAATCCTAACACTCCTCTTTTATTTCATTACAATGAAAATGTTTATAAAGAAGAATTAGCTAGATTTACTGCCGTTGAAAGTTTATCGTTTAATTTTGGTGAAAAAGTTGGTTTTAATCATTTTATACAAACTGCATGTATTTCACAAGCAAAACCTGTTTCGAGAAATACGCTTAAACGTCAACTTTTTGATATTTATAAAAGAGAAAAAAAAGATTTGAAAAACTTTTTTATGAATTTCAATGGACGTGTGCATATAGGTAGCGACATTTGGAGTGATCCTTGGCAAACTCATTCTTATATGGGTATTACATGTCATTGGATAGGCGATGATTGGAACATTCAAAAAAGAGTTATTGCATTTCGAGTTTTTGATGATAGGCATACGGCAATTAATATTTATAGAATAATTAAGCAAGTTTTAGAAGAATATTTTTTTGTTAATAAAATTTTTTCAATTGATTTTGATAATGCTGTGGCAAATACTGCTTCTATTCCCGAGTTAGAAAAGATTTGTTAACCCTCTTTTGATGGATAATTTTTTCACATTAGATGTGCTTGCCATGTTTTAAATTTATGTGTACAAGATGATTTACAAACTCTTGAAGTTTTTCTCAACCCAATAAAGACAGCAATTCAATTTTTAAGGAGACATCCCCAAATTATGAAAGAATGGGGCAGATTTTGTAAAGCAAATAGAAGAAGACCAAAAAGATTTCCAAGAGATGTTCCAACTCGTTGGAATTCTACATATGAGTTGCTTAATCAATCTTTTGCATATAAAGATTTATTATGTACGTTTATTTTGAATAATATTTCTCAAATTAATTTATTCCCACAAGAGTGGGATATTTGCAAAAAAAAATTAAATCTTTTAAAAGTTTTTAATGATGCAACTAATACTTTATCCGGTGTTTATTATCCTATTATGCATTTATTTTTAATAGAGTATGTTAATATTGCTGGTGTTTTTGAAGAAAATGAAAAAGATGCTCAATTAGGTACGACTATTATAGCGATGCGAACGAAATGGCTGCATTATTATACCGAAATTCCTCTTATTTATTTGGTTGCTTTTGTTTTCGATCCACGTACCAAATTAGATGGTTTAGGCGATGATTTGAATACGTATTATGATTATTTACATTTGATTCAAATGGTAGATATTAAAGCAATACAAACAATAGTTAAAAACGCTATAGTAGAATTGTATAATTAATTTTCTAATAGATATAATCTAGTTGATAGTAGATCTTCCCAAGCTAGTGACGTACAAAGCGGGAATCTAGCTACAATTAGTAGAGGGTACAAAATGCTGATGAATAGGTAAAAAAGACAAAAGGGAGCAATAGGAAATATTTCCGAAATAGAGACTTATTTAACCACTTTTTTGAGTTTGGTGAATCCGAAGGCGACACAGATTTCAAAATTCTAGAGTGGTGGAAGAGGCATTCAACCTAATTCCCAATTCTCGCTCTCATCGCAAGACAGATTTTAGCAACCCCATGTTCAACAGTTGCAATTGAACAAGCATTTAGTGTTGAAGGCAACATTTTGGACGACCAACGTTCAAGATTAGCTTCGAATTCGGTGGAGGCTCAAGCTTGTGTCGACGATTGGATAAAGGCTCAACATCGATAACAAAGGATGGATCGGAGTAATTAAGTCGAATTCTTCGATGATAGAGATATCACCGCCACGGGTACTGGAATCGGCGAAATGGGTAGCGACGATTGACGATGAGATAAGTATATGGTTATCAAAGGTAAAAGAACTACATGGGCTTTGATTCTTCTATCCCCAAGAAGATATGTAGGCGCTTAATGATAATTCATTAAGTTCAAGCCCCTTACCCCTCCCTTTTTTTTTCTCTCCCAAATTTGATTACAAGTTGTATTTGATAATTTATTATTTCATAATTTCATAATTTATTATTATTTTATTTAATAATTCATTATTTAAAAATTAAATTTGAAAATCGGAACCGGCTGGTTTCTTTTCTTGTTTTGAATCGGAACCGGGCCTTGAATTGGCCCGGAACTGCAGATTCAAAATCGAAACTGCTGGTTCCGGGCCGGTTCGAAACCGTGGCCATCACTAACTTGATTGTCTCTCTTTTCATTGTAAAAGAAAACCTTCTGACACCTTCCTCCTTTTTTACAAGACAAGGACGCTTGACACAAAAAAAGAAAAAGAAAAAGTGAAACCCTACGTTTCACTTTCTTTTCTTTCCCTTAGCCAAAAGACATTTTTACCCCCTCAACAAATACATATGATAAAGGAGATGTGGGCCTCCTTTTATCCTGTAGCGCCCCAACATTAATGCTGTAGAAGTTGTCCACCGAACGCCATATAAAGGAAAAATATCTTTTAGTTAGTCAGGTTTTCGGCTCAAATCGAGACATAATTTAACAGGTTTAATTCAAACAATTCGATGAAGCTCGAAACCTCCCTTGCTTGAATCCCTTCGCTCCAGTCCAACACAGTTATATGGATTTAACAAAAAATGCTCCTATTATGTAAATGCAAACTAATAATACTTTTGGATGGGGTCGAGGTCGATCCCTAGATTTTGCAATGCAATTAACACCTATGAGAATTATCAAAAGTCAAGCGTTGACAAAATAACTTTGAATCGAGTCGTTAACGCAAGAGTACTTCTGGGAAACTTACTTGCCATTATTCCAATGGTTAGAGCTAGAAGCAATGTATAGCCTAGAAGTGATGAAGCAACACAATAAAAGAGAAGAGAGGTCCACAATCATGTAGACGTTTGATGTTCACGTTAGCAATTATTGATCAAAATAGCCGAATGGGCTGAATTGATACTAATGTAAAAAAGTTTATGACTAAATTGATTCAATTGAAAGATTGAAGGCTGAATTGATATCAATATAATAAATTTAAGATTTTTTTTTTATACTTTTTTGGATAAGTTCAACATTATTTGACTTTTCAAAGATGAAACGCATTTGACTTCTAGTTTTACTCTTTCAACCGTCACATATACCCTCAACTTAGTACATTACCTCCACATCTTTCTCTCTCCTCCGAGGATAGATATATATATATATTGGTCGAAATTGAGGATAGATATATATATTTTTTTTGGGTCAAAAAACCGAGGATAGATATTTTTTTTTTGTCAGAGGATAGATATTTAAAAAGCATTTTTTGGGCATACTACTTTTCAAACGTAAGACCCATTCAAACAGTTCCTTCACCATCACTCTATCTCTCGGCCTACCTCAAAAAAAAAAAACAAAACAAAACAAAACAAAACAAAACAAAACAAAACATAATTTTTCTGCGTAGGACAAGTTTATCATCGCCGACTTTTCAAACACAACGCTCTTGGAAACAATTTAAAAAAAAAACATCTTCAACATCTACGGGGAAAATTATATAAAAAAAAAAATCTTAAACATATTGCACTTTTGCTAATTCAGACCTAAACCTTTTAATTATGTTAATTAAGTGCTAAATATTTTCTCGTTTTGTCAATTGAGTCTATCTGGCCAATTTTGACCGGAAATTGCTGACGTGAACACCAGTTGTTCTACGTGTCATGGTTGACGCTGACGTATACAATTTTTTTAAATATTTTAATATTCCTTTAAATAGTTTAATATTTTTCCTTTGCTTTTATATTTTCCTTCTTCTTTTTTATGTTGATGTAGAAAATTAGGGATCGACCCCGACCCCTAAACAAAAACATTATTAATTTGCATTTGCGTATTAAGAGGATTGTTATAAGCCCACATAAACTGCATTGCAATTGGACTGACTTAAGCAAGGGTATCTAAGGCTAATTTAACTCTTGCGGAAGCAAGCGATCTAACAATAAAATAGACAAAATAAGAAAATAGATAGAAATGGTTCAGTCGAGGTGACATATATCCACATGGGAAAGTAGTAAGGAATTTAACTTTAGATCAAGCCATACGGCCGATATTACAACTATGGGCTCAAACTCGAAATATATTCTAACATGAATTTGAACTAAGCCCGCAGGAACACAAAATTTAGCCAAGCCCATTAAACGTCTAATATGGCCGAGAATCACATATAGATGTCCTAAACCAGGAAAGATTATGTTCTTGTGTCAAATTGGAAGGGATGAGGCATATTCGTTTCTCCTACGATTGTTTACTTTGATGCCACGTGACAATAGACGCGAAAACAGAGTGGAACGCTACGATATTTCCAATGAATTGATTTCTTTTCGGCTGATTGCAAATGAGGAGGAAAGAGCAATTCAATATTTGCAAGGAAAAACACATACTTTTATTTCCACGTCTACAAATCTTCCAATGATTCTACCGGTCTTATCTGAACCTAGGACTACGACTTTCAAATCCCATTGCTTCCTTCCAAATTTTTGCACACTCCACAGTCGAATTCGAGGAAACTTCCTTCCAAAATTTTCCAATGCTTAGAGCGGAAACAATGTATAAGTAGTCAGGAATCAACAAGTGAAGCAGCAGACAAAAGTAACCAAGATAAACAGAATATGGAGGGCCAGAGAACCTGCTTGATTCTTGCACTGTTATGTTTCTTCCTTCACCTGACCTCCTCTAGTATTGAAACCTCCAGTGTCCCCGAAGAGAACCCAGCAAAGGAAATGATTCGAGTCGGGCTAGTTTTCAGCATGAACTCATCCTTGGGGAAGGTGGTGGAGAGTTGTATATCCATGGCGCGCTCTGATTTCTACGGCGCGCACCCCGACTACCGTACCCGATTGTTGCTTCTCGTCAGAGATTCAAAGGACAACGCCGTTGATGCGGCATCAGCAGGTAAATACGTGCACTTACTCGCTCACGTGGGACCTATTGGACTCACGCTCATGAATTAGACTATCCAAAATTTCAATCTCTTTATCACCAACGAATTTTGATTCTCCATAGCTTTGAATGCTTGTCATCAACTAATTTAGTACATGCTTTTTCCTTGTCTGATCAACGATATTAATACTCCAAGGACGAAGTGATTCTAGTGTGAGTTCTTAATGTAGAATAGACCAAAAAGTTGGCTTGGAAGGATCAATCTGCATAGTTTAACGATGGTAAATAGTGTCTGATAGGGCATGTAATAGTTATATAGTATTAGTATTATGGTCCACTGTAGGTAGAGAATCTAGTATTAGCATTAGAATTATTATTGGGATTAGGCATCTAATGTCTGTAATATCTATAGTAATTGTGTTAGCAATAGCATGACTCTCTCTCTCTCTCCCCACCAAAAAAAAAAAAAAACAGATAAAGATTTTTCTGCATACGGCAAATTTATCATCATTTGACTTTTCAAACAGAAAACTCACTTGACTTCTCAAACAGAAAACTCACTTGACTTCTAGGTCTACTCTATCAACCGTCACATATTCCCTCGACTTCAATAAATTCCTTGGACTTTTCAAACGTAAGACCGACTCAAACAGTCAAAGTCTACTCTTTCATCTTCACTACCTTCCTTCACAATGATCCAACGTAAACTCTAATCTGAACCACTTATGGCCTATTTGTAATATTTTTGATTCTCTATTTTTCTGTTCTTTTATTATTTGGAACAGAAAAAGGACAAAAACATGTTTATGTACGATATTTGATCTTTTTTGTTCCGAGGAATAGAAAAAAGAAGTAAAAGACAGTAGCTTTTTTCTTTCCGAGAACAAAAAGAGAAACAAGTGCTCTGTCTCGTGTCTCTCTCCCATGTCGACACTCTCTCGCGACTATCTGACTCCCTCTCATCTCACTCTCTCGTCTCAACTCGGCCGCGCCTCCGACTGTCGCTCGCAGTCACGGCCTCGCCAGTTGCCTCCCTCTCTCACTCTCACTCTTGCTCTCAGTCGCCTCCGGCCTCGTAGGTGGTCGCTCCCTCTCTACAAGTGAAATCCCTAATTGTTGCTCCCTCTTCTTTTGTTTGATTTTGGGTCGATTTTTCTGGTTGTTGGAATTCGATGGATGGCTTGTTTTTCTTGTTGTTGGGATTCGATAGATGACTTGCTTTGCAATGCGCTTGTTATAGGTCGAACTGGTCCAACCGATGCTTGTTTTGTAATGGCTATGTTGCTTGATAGAGTAATTAACTCTGGTTTTGGGATTTTGATTTTGGGATGTTAGGAGTGTTTCGATTTGTTTTGTTCGATGAAGATGGCTAGAATTTGCAAAGGACCCTGCTTTATTCTTGGTCGATTGATTCGATGTGATATTGTTGACATGTATATTAATTAATTTGCACTACATTTATATTGAGCATTTGAAGATGGCTCATTTTTTCTATTTTTCATTTGAAGATGGCTCATGTTTTATCCAAACATGAATTGTTAAGTCTCCACTAACATTTTTATAATTAAATGAAAACAATTGTAAATAGAAATTTTTAGGGTCGTACCAAATGCATTTATGTTCTTTTTCTACTCTAGGGATAGAAGTTTTGTACAGTTACCAAACACGTTTTTCTGCTCGGAAACTCGGCTAGAGAATAAAAATAGAAAAAACTATTTCTGAACCGAAATTGTTCCCGAGAACAGAAATGTTACCATACACACCCTTAGTGCTCCACCAAATCTATTTTGTCTATCTGGCATTGTCAGGAAGCACCTAATCATTTTGTAGTGGTCACCCAGCCCCAAGCAGCGCCACTAATTTGTCACCATGCTGCCTTTAATACCATAAAAAATCCCAAACAGTTACACTCGTGCCACATTTATTCCAAACTACTTTTTGCGAAACAAAAAATCACAAATTGGTACACACGTTTCACATTTATCCCAAACTAATTTTTGTGTCACAAGAAATCCCAAACTAATACATCAGTGCCATATTTACTCCAATGCTAATTTTACTTGGGATGTTTTTTTTTTTTTGTAAATGTGGCATTGATATACCAATTTGGGATTTTTTTGTGATACGAAATTAATTTGGAGTAAATGCCGAACGCGTGTACCAGTTTAGAATTTTTGGTGGTATCAGCCTTAATAAAAATAAATCTAGTAAAGCTAGAAAACCCTAACACACTCTCTTGACCCTTCTGCGTCTCGCTTCCCTCACACTCAAAGCAGTTAAGCTTCTCTCATTTCTCTAATTCTCTTTAGTTAAATTTCTCTCCAAGTCTCTTAATCTTTCTGTTGTCTACCCTCATGTGGCATCTCTCACTCATCCACCACCACAACACACCACCACTTCTACTAGTTCAGTCCACTCCGACAAAGCAAGGACTCAAGCAGTACAGAGTAGGGGTGAGCATGGTTCCAGGGTAGAACCGAGAACCTGGAACCGGAACCTGTGGGAACCGGTCCGGTTCTAGGTTCCAAGGTATGTAGGATAGGTTCCAGGTTCCAAAAATTGAAGAACCTGTTTCAACGGGTAGGTTCCAGGTTCCACTATCTGGAACCTGGAACCTGGAACCTGGACCCTGGATTCTAAAATAACTTTTTGTGTTTTTTTGGTATATGTCTTCACACGATCCTACAATGTTCTATGGTGTTCGATGATGAGTGTATAATCTGGAGCCAAACAAATTTTTATGTTCCAGGTTTCAAAAAATAAGGAACCTGTTCCAACTGGTTGGTTTTAGGTTCTAAATGTAACCTGTACGGAACCTGAAACCGCTCACCTCTGCTTTCCCTTAGTGGTTGTAGTGTTTACTCTCATTTTGCTTAACTAAAAATAAAAAAATGAAAAGAAATTGGCAGGTTCTCGGGTACCCTGGAACCTACCCTAGAACCTGTGACAAGGTAGGTTCCAGGTTCCATGGTATGACGGGTAGGTTCCAGGTTCCAAAAACTAAGGAACCTGTTCTGACGGGTAGGTTCCAGGTTCCAGGTGGAACCTGTAAGGAACCTGGAACCGCTCACCCCTAGTACAGAGGGCGAAATGGGTGACTCAACTAGTGCAGCAACTCAAGAAGTGGCGACTCCTACTACACCACAACCCCGCACATAGCAACTAGACCTCCTTCACAGATTAAGGCATTCTTTCCCAGTATTTCGATTCTTTTCCTTTGAAATATCGCAACTCGAATTTGAGAAATAGGGAGGGACCAAGTTGAACATTGGACCAAAGTTCAATATAGTCTCTAGATAATATTAAAATATTTAAAAATTTAGGGACCGCATTGCAAATTGGACCTAAGTTCAGGAATTGCATTTAAATGGTCGCCACCATGGAAGAGCAGTCACTTCGAGACCTAGTGGCTCAATGGCCATGGACATCAAGCCAGAGAGAGAGAGAGAGAGAGAGAGAGAGAGAGTCCATGCAATCCAACTTCTTTGGTAGATCATTTGTTTCATCAAATACATTTTGTTTACAGTTGTAGACTTGATGGAGAATGAAGAAGTTCATGCAATCCTGGGTCCAGAATGGTCCTCACAAGCCAAATTTGTAATCCACTTAGGAGTAAAAGCTCAAGTCCCAATCATATCCTTCTCAGCTACAAGCCCATCTCTTTCTCCCACGCGAAGCCATTATTTCGTTCGGACAGCCTACGATGATAGTTCACAAGTTGGTGCTTTAGCGGCTGTTGTTCAAGCTTATGGTTGGAGGGAAATAACCCTTGTTTATGAAGACACTGACTATGGCAACGGCTTGGTTCCATACCTTGTCAACGCGTTCCAAGAGGTCGATGCTCAGATCTCTTATAGAAGCGTTATTCCTCCATCTGCGGAGGACGTCGACATCGTAAAAGAGCTCAATAAGTTGTCGACGATGCAGACAAGAGTGTTTCTTGTTCACATGACCGCTGTGATCGGGTCTAGGTTCTTTGTCCTAGCGAGTAATGCGGGAGTGATGAGCGAGGAGTTTGCATGGATTGTCACCGATGGTTTGTCGTCTTCACTAGACCCCGTCAGCTCTAATGCTTTGAAATCGATGCGAGGTGTACTAGGTGTAAGGCCACATCTACCACCATCGGAGTCTCGTAGAGATTTCGAAGAGAGATGGACAAAGCTTTACGCCGAGATAAATTCACACGGCAAGATTGCTAATCTCAGTCTCTTCGGCTTATGGGCACACGACACAGTCACAGCATTAGCCTTAGCAGGAGAGAGAGCATGGGATCCTGCACAGTCTAGATACGTAAAGCCGAATACCAGCAGAAAGAATCTCAACTTTTCGTCTATCGGGATTTCGGAGATGGGCCCGAAATTGCTCGACAACATTCTAGGCATCAGCTTTCAAGGCCTTAGCGGAGAATTTAACTTGCCCAACGGCGAACTTCATCCCACTGCATTCGAAATCTTTAACGTTGTAGGACAGACGGAGAAAATCATCGGATATTGGACTTCGGCACGAGGACTGTCACCCGAATTGAACTCATCAACAAAGGTACATTATACAGCTTCAGCCAACGATTTGAAAGCCCCTATTTGGCCAGGAGATGCACTAAAGCAACCGAAAGGTTGGGTGATGCCGATATCAGGAAAGAAACTAAAGATCGGGGTTCCAAAGAAAGACGGCTTTAGCGAGTTCTTCAAAATCGAATGGGATCCGCATACGGGCGGGCCCAACTGCTCAGGATTCGTCCACGACATTTTTCTCGCGGTGCTGGAAGCATTGCCTTTCGCTCTTCCGTACCGGTATGTTCCTTTTGTGAATGAGAGCAGGCAAAGTGCAGGAACTTATGATGATATGCTGTACAAAATTAAACTTCAGGTTAGTCGATGCTTTATCTTCAAATTTTAACCCGCTATTCCTTGATAAATAGACTGGATGAGAAAAAGGAATACATAAATGTCCTCATCATTAAGTGCATTATTTCAAAATCTTGTTTGAGCTTTGTTCTGTACATGTTAAAATTTCCTTGCTGAAGTAGTTCACACAACATAAATATGCACATTGTCATTGACATACAGGGCTTGTGTTTACCCGTGTATGTTGAACTCAATGAGGACATGATGATGCAGGAATTCGAAGCCGTTGTAGGAGACACGACTATCGTCGCGAATCGCTCATCCTACGTCGATTTCACACTTCCCTACTCAGAATCCGGTGTAGCAATGGTAGTCGCCATTAAGGATGACGAGCGGAGGAACATGTGGATCTTCTTAAAACCATTGAGTTGGAATCTCTGGCTAACGACCGGTTTGGCCTTCATTTCTACTGGGTTCGTTGTGTGGCTACTCGAACATCGTAGGAATGAAGAATTTAGGGGTCGTCGTGGTGAACAAATCGGTTTACTACTCTGGTTTTCCTTCTCCACACTGGTGTTTGCTCACAGTAAGTCCTTCCAAAACTATCGCGCCTTGTTTGTTTCTAAGATTTTCTTCGCCGGTCTCCTCGACGGTAATGGGCTTCCGTATTTCACTCTGCTTTTGTTGTTTTTAGCTCGGTCTTTCGTTGGCAATTCACTACGATTTTTATCAATGTAGGAGAGAAGATTGCAAACAACTTGACAAGGCTTGTGCTTATCGTATGGATATTTGTGGTGCTTATCCTGACTCAGAGCTATACTGCAAGTTTAGCTTCGTTCTTAACCGTGCAACGCTTAACGCCGAAGTTTGTGGACGTGCAAGACTTGATAAGGAATCGCCTTTTCGTCGGGTATCAGGAAGGATCTTTCGTGAGAGGACTTCTCGTGAAACAGCTCAAATTCAACGAGTCCAGGCTGATTCCTTACGGCTCGCCGGAGGAATACCATGAGGCGCTGTTGAAGGGAAGCGATAACGGAGGAGTCGCGGCAATATTTGATGAATTGCCATACATAAAAATCTTCCTTGCCAGATACTGCAACAAGTACAAAATGGTAGGACCAACCTATAAAACCGACGGGTTTGGCTTTGTAAGTCTCTCTCTCGCTCGCTCGTTCATGGGCAAGTGCAACTTGCCTGAGAATATAAGCGTCTTTTTTCTTTTGTTAATATCACGAAAAACTTCAAATTAGTACACCCGTGCACGGGCTCGATACACCCGATACACATTTGACGTGTTCGTGCACGAAAAGTCTTACTTAGGATAAAAGCCACGAACTAACGTAACTAGTTATTCATCAGGCCTTTCCATTGAGGTCCCCTTTCGTCTCCTACTTTTCAAGGGCGATCTTGAAAGTCACTCAAGATAAAGAGAAAATGGACGCGATCGAAGGAAAATACTTCCGCGGCCAAAGCTCGTGCCAAGATCAGGATGCTGCGACCCTGTCGGACAATCTTAGCCTGACCGTGTACAGCTTCGGAGGGCTCTTCATCATCACCGGCATTGTCTCGGCATTCTCGGTGTTGGTATACGTGGCTTCGTTCTTCTATTCTCATTGGCCTCGTTCGAGCGCCATTCGCCCTGGGGATCGCTCCCTTCGGTCCAAGCTTTCGGAAACTGCGAACAGCTTCTTTCGGGAGCACGGATTATTTGGTTGTCCGAAGAGAAACAGATCAGAGGTTGTTTCAACCTCGCGTTGTCGAAGTAGGGAAGGTTCTCCTAATAGTGATGTTGAACTGACGGCGAGGAGACCAAACGAAGAAGAGAAGCCAGTACTCATTATACACGTTTGAATAATGTAGATCGCGTTTTAAGACAGGCTCATCGAGCATGGGAACGATTATCACATCTAGCCTAACTATATGCACATTTTATTTTTCTTTTATTTGATAATGTCACGTGTCAATATATATATATATATATATATGTTTTTGTCTTTTTATTTAATCTGCAAAATTTTTTGGTATGTCCCTTTTTGCCACAATTATAGCATGTAATATTACTAAAATCCCTTTTTGTACTTGTTTGCTTAGAATATGGTTTCTTAGAAAAAAATTTATTTTTTATGATAATTATTTCTCTTATGAAATTTTTTCTTTATAGAAATTTCTAATGGACATTTTCCAGAACATTTCTTTGGTTTGGATGGGCTAAAGGTGGGATCAAATTGTCGGCAGAAATCTCCAAGGGAACAGTTAGTAAGTTTCTTTTCTTTTTTAAGTCTTTTCTGGAGCTTAATATCATTACAAAGTTGGGAACCAATTATTTTATATCTCTTTTCTTTTTAGCTAAAGCTTTAACAAATTCACTGCTAAAGGTTTTAGGCATTTTGAAAGTTTTAAAAAGAGGTGTTTTTAAAGTAGAAATTTTTGATTGGGAATCCTGTTGAATTATCTGAGTGGAGGTGGAAGCCATTGAAACTGAAGATTCAATCCTATCGAGTTGGGTTCCGATAGTATGAACAATTTGATTTGTAAAATTGTTTTGTTCAATTATCTTTTGGATCCATTTATCTTCTGTTTCAAAAGGTACTTTGAAAGGTGAGGCGATAATTTCAGAATCTCTATGAGAAATTTTTATTTTTCTTAAAAGTGGATGATTAGACTCGATGATTTGCCCATCGTCTAATTTCCATTTATATTGTTTTTCCAAAACAAATATTTCTTTTGTATTTAGAAAATAGTCTTCAAGCCAATCAAAGAAAAATATATGATCTCCAAGCTTCTTCATGAATTCATAGTATTCTTTTTTAATTTGTTTAGCTTGATCTGTGAATTTATCAAAAAAACCAGTTTCTGATTTCACTATTTTCCTCAGAATAAAAATTTTCATTCAAAAGTGTCTTATTAGGTTCAAAATCTTTTCAAGAGTATAAACTTCTGGGTCATCATTTTCCATTTGAGAAGGAGTGGGTTCAGGAGATCTAGGTTTCTGTTTCTCTTGCTGGTAAACAGGTCTAGAAATCCCAGAACTAGTGTCGATTCCGCTAAGGTTAGTTAGCGGAGGGGCACTAGGACGTATTAAAACAGGGTTTTGAGTGCAAGTGGCTACTACTAGGTGTAGTAATAACCGGAGGTAACTCAGGGTGCAGATCAATTGATCTTCGAGATGAGAAACTATGGAATGAAGGCTGGGACCTAATATCAAACAACCGTCTAGGGAATTGTATTGTTACTCTTCCCTCAGGGTGTTGTATGATATTGGTTGGGTCAGTATTATGAACAGTTGGCTGGGGTTCATGGTGTTCAATTTCCAATTGTTCAGGGAGAGAGACCTTATTCCAGTTGATGGATTTTGGGATTATGGTGTTAGACCTAGAAATATCAGTCTGGAGAAGAAGTGTTTCTCCTTTTGGACTGACCTTATAAACTTTGCTGAAAACGGATATCATTGCCTTATAATGAATTTTATAGATGAGGGCTATAGGAATTGAACCATCTTCTATATGGTAATTATGGGTTTTTATTTGCAAAACAAGTGACTTCAAAATATTCTTGTCTCTTAGAGATATAGAAAGATCATGGGAATAATCAAAATTTATGGGTCCTCTGCAGAGGCTTGTTTCTACAGTTGCCAAGACAGATTCATCATATTTCAACATTCTAGCATCTCTCATAACTAGAAGTATTGAGGTATTTAAACCAGCTTTGGTTAGTGGTTTGATCCCTACTTGGACCATCCCTATGTGAATGTAATTAAACTTTTGCTAATGTTTTCTTAAAGATTCAGGATTCAAAAGTTGTATTGATGTGTAAGAAGAAGGAAGAGGAACATTTCTTTCCTCTGTAGAAATCACATAATCAGATTTTTTAAAGAGCTTGTATCTGGATTCTTCCCAGATTTGGTTATATTTAACTTTTGGAATCTTCCATTTTTCAATAGACTTATTGAAATTTTCTATGGTTATTTCTTCTCTCAAAAGAGGACCTTAGTCTTGAGAAAACTCTGATATAGAACTGTTAGAAGATGAATCTGTTCTTCTTAAAAAGTTCGTTTTCAAGAAACTAACTTTTATCCAATCAATTTCCCTACCACTGACATGCTGACCAATGGATTCACAGCCTTCATGGACTTACGACCGACAAAAACTGTTGACAAACCGTCAGCATCTTCTCCTCCCAAAGTTACAAAAGAAACATCCTTTCTATGATTCCTAAGGAGACTCTAGAACTCATGCTTCAGCAGGCGTTTAATAAGCAAATTTCTGAATCTGAGGAGGTCCAGTCACCCTCACCTCTAAATATAAAACGAATTTCTAGTGAGATGTCCCTCTCTCATATTCATACACTTCTATCCAGCTTTTAAATGCAGATTCCATAAAAAAAAAAAAAGCATAAACAAAAGTTTAATTACATTCACATAGGAATGGTCCAAGTAGGGATCAAACCCTTAATGAAAGAAGGATTAAATACTTCCATCCTCCTTGTCCTAAGGGATTCTCGTCTTTTGAAGTATGAGGAGTCGATCCTCAGCATGTAGAGACAAGTCTCTGCAGAGGCCCCATTCATTTTGATTGTTCCCCAAATCTTACCGTTTCTTTAAATGATAAGAAAATTATGAATTCTCTGGTTTTACAGATTCAAACTCATAATTACCATATAGATGAAGGTTGTATCCCCATAGCCCTCGTTTATAAGGTCCATTATAAGGCAATGCTTTCTGCTTTCGAAAGCAAAGTTTTTAAAATAAGTCCAAAAGGAGAAACCTTATTTCTGCAAACTGATATTTCTAGATCAAACACCATGGTTCCTAGGTCCATCCACTAGGATCGGGTTACCCTTCCTGAGACATGGGAAATTGAACACCAAGAGGTGCTTCAACCCACTGTTCATAATTCTGAACCAACTAATATCATTCAACATCCTGAGGGAAAAGTATCGATACAATTCCCCAGAAGATCGTTTGATATTAGGTCTCAACCTTCCTTTCATAGCTTTTCTTCTCGAAGGTCTGTAGATCTTCACCCTGAATTACCTCCGATTATTACTATGCCTAGTTGTAGTCAAGGTATTACTCAAAGTCCTGTTTTTAAAAGACCTAGTGCTCCTCCATTAACCAATCTTAGTGGAATTGACACTAGTTCAGCGATTTCCAGACCTGTTTACCAAGAAAGACAGGGTTCTGAATCTCCCGAACCCACTCCTTCTCAAATGGAAAATGATGATCCAGAAGTGTGTACTCTAAAAAAAGATTTTGAACCAAACAAAACCCTTCTAAATGAAGAATTTTATTCTGAGAAAATTTTTGAAATAAGGAATTGGTTTTTTGAAACATTCAAAAGTCAAGCTAAAGAAATTAAAGAAAAATATTATGAATTCATGCTTCTGCTTGAAGATCATATATTCTTCTTTGACTGGCTTGAAGATCATTTTCTAAACGAAAAAGAAATATTTGCTTTAGATAAGCAATACAAATGGAAATTAGACGATGGCAATATCATTGAGTCTAATCATCCACCTTTGAGAAAATTAAAAATTTCTCACAGAGATTCTGAAGTCATAGCTTCACCTTTCAAAGTTCCTTCTAAAAATGAAGATAAGGGGATCCAAAAGATTATTGAACAAAATAATTTTACAAAATAATTTGTTCATACAATCGGAACCCAATTAAATAGAATTGAATCCTCCATTTCTATGGCTTCATCTTCCACTCAAGATATCCATCAGGATACTTTTCCAAAGTGCTCCGTTCTAAAAGACCCTCTTTTTAAAACTTTTGACATGCCTAAGACTTTTAGCAAAGAATTTGCTACAGCCCTGGCTGATAAAAGAAGAAATATAAAAATCGGGAAACAAAAACCCCTCATTTTAGAAACTCCAAAAGTGGAAAAGCCCTTAATAATTGAAAGTCAATTGCATGTTTTAGAAAAAGAAGATTCTGAAACAGAATTAAATAAGTTAACTTGGAAAGAACCTAAAAAATTATATTATTCGAAGGCAACCCCTCCTGATATAATTTTAGAAGAATCTTTCCAACGCGTCCAAAATAAGTACTCTTCAGACGCCATCTATGAGTGGAACATAGACGGTATTTCTGAACAGAACTTAATCAATGTTTTGAATCAAATGGTTATGCTTGCTACAACCTATAAAACCACTCCTGACACTTTTGATGAGCAAACCGCATATCTTTTAATTGCTGGTTTCACTGGCCAATTAAAGGAATCGTGGGATAATTATCTCTCAGAAGAACATAGAGATGGTATTTTAAAAGCATTAAAAGTTGACAACAATGGTCAAACTATTTTTGATGATTACGGTTGTCCTATCCAAGACGCCGTAAGTACTTTAATTTATTCCATATCCCAAAACGTTCTTCAAAAGAATCACAAATCAAATATCTGTTCCACTTTTCTTAATGCCTTCTGGTCCAGGATAAATTTCATAATCAACCTACCTTATGAGTCTGATTTTTCTGAAAGAAATATTCCGAATAAAGCTAGGCCAACCCAAATGAATCATGAAATCCTTGATTTCTGCAAAAAATAAATTCAAGATCTTCTTGATAAAAATTTAATAAGAAAAAGTCAGTCTCCTTGGAGCTGTTCTGCTTTTATGTTAATAAAAATGTTGAAATTGAAAGAGGAGTTCCCAGGTTGGTAATTAATTACAAACCTTTGAACGCCGCTCTGAAATGGATTAGATATCCAATTCCCAATAAAAAAGATCTTCTTAATAGATTGCATAATTCGAAAAAATTTCTAAGTTTGACTTAAAGTTCGGATTCTGGCAAATCCATATCGCCGAAAAAGATAGGTATAAGACTGCATTCACCGTTCCTTTCGGACAGTTCGAATGAAATGTTATGCCTTTCGGTTTAAAAAATGCCCCTTCAGAATTTCAAAGAATCATGAATGACATTTTCAATGCCTATTCTGATTTCATTGTAACGTATATTGATGATGTACTCGTCTACTCTCCCAATATGCAATCTCATTTTAAACATTTAAACATCTTTTTCAAGACTATCAAAAACAATGGTTTAGCGTTAGCACCCACCAAAGTGGTGTTATGCCAAACCAAAATAAGATTTCTAGGTCATCACATTCATCTTGGCACCATCGTCCCAATTAAAAGATCTATTCAATTTGCAGACAAATTTTCAAATGAATTAAGGGACAAAACCCAACTCCAAAGATTTTTGGGAAGTCTCAATTATGTGATTGATTTTATTCCTGAAGTCAATAAAATTTGCAAACCATTACATCAACGTTTAAAAAAAGAACCCTTCTTCATGGACTTCTGTTCACACTGATACTGTTAAAGGATAAAAGTTTTGGTTAAAGAAATCCCCTGCCTTCATCTTGCCGACCCATTAGCTTTTGCGCCCTTCATGGTATCAAAGCCAAGGGGGAAGGATTTGTTAGCTTGAGATTGCGAATCTCAATTTTCTGTTGGTTTATTTCATATTGAATATCATTGATGTTGGAAGGTCTGGTTAGGACTTTCTTTCCTCTATTTAAAATTTCATTTAAATGGTAAGGTTTATTATAATGGCAAGAAGAAAATGAAGGTTGAAATTTATACAAAATTTTCTCTTTGTCTTCTTCATCAGAAATATTTTCAATGGTATCCAAAATATTTTGTTCTTCTTTTGTCAAAACATTTATTTGAGGGATCTTATCAGAAAGATCATTAATTTTTTCAAAATTTTCCGATTCTGAATCCAAATCCTCAATGTCATTGACTTGAAGACCGTCTTCATTGTCAGAAGAAAGATCAGAAGAAGATTCATTATCAGAATCAAACATCATTTGATTTAACTGATTTAGAATTTCTTCATCAAGATTTAATTCATTTATCTTTTTGTTTAACCTGCAAAATTTTTTGGTATGACCTTTTTTGCCACAATTATAACAAGTGATATTGCTAAAATCTCTTTTAGCATTTGCTAGTTTAGAATCAGATTTCTTAGAAAATTTTCCTTTTTTACGAAAATTATTCTTTTGTGAAGTTTCTTCTTTTTGTTAGAAAAGTCCGGAGGGCATTTTCCAGAACATTTCTTTGACTTGGACGGATTAAAACTTGGATCAAATTGACGGCAAAAATCACCAAGAGAGGAATGAGTGAGCTTATTTTCCTTTTTAAGTCTTTTTTGCAACTTAATATCATTACAAAGTTGTGAACCAATTTTGTAAATAAAAGAATTAAGTTCACCATAAGATAATAGATCATATGGGATGGGATCCCCATGCTGTTATCTTATCTTATCACGAAGTTTGTTGCCTATTAAAACAGAAAGACCAGCAAGAAATTTTTCTTTCTGGTATCCAATTCAATATGAAATAAACCAACAGAAAATTGAGATTCGCAATCTCAAGCTTCCTCAAATCGAAATGCAAAAAGAGATTTTAGAAATAAAATCAAAAATTTTAAAAGGAAAAGAAAACGAAGATTCTAAAGAATCTTCTCCTCCTGATAAGAATTTTCTAATGTTACTTTCTGAAGTTACATCAAGAAAATGGCTAATTGATATTTCAATACAAATTGATAAAGAATTTGTTTTGAATACAACAGCCCTTTTTGATACATGTGCGGATTTAAACTGTATTCGTGAAGGTTTAATGCCTACCAAATATTTTGAGAAAACTACTGAAACTTTAAAGTCTGCTCAAGGTCAACATTTAAAAATAAAATATAAGTTACCTGAGGCTTCAGTAATAAAAGAAAAAAAAATTCTATAAAAACCTCTTTTCTATTAGTAAAAGATTTAAAACAATCTGTAATATTAGGGACACCTTTTATATCCCTAATTCAACCTTTTAAAGTTTCTGAGGATGGTATTGAAACCAAGGTTCTTGGTAAAAAGATTATTTTTAATTTTATTAAAAAACCCCAAACAAGAAATTTAAATATTTTGCAAAAACATTTCATAACATAGGTAAACTGCTTAATCCAAGATAAGGAGAATCTTCTCTCATTTTTAAAAGAAGATCTAGAGTATAAATGAATTGAACAAAACCTGTCCAATCCTGATATTCTCAAAAGGATTAAGTCTACAGAATCTTTTATAAAAGAAAATATCTGTTCCACTTTTCCTAATGCCTTCTGGTCCAGGAAAAATTTCATAATCAACCTACCTTATGAGTCTGATTTTTCTGAAAGAAATATTCCGACTAAAGCTAGGCCAACCCAAATGAATTATGAAATCCTATATATATATATATATAATAGAGTATGATTGACTTGAAAGAAACAAACGGTCTCGAGTTTTAACTCCACCGTTGAAATTGAATTAAAATGCCATTCAAAGAACACGGTACTGAAATGCACACACCCTCTTAAATGAAATGGAATTGAACTTGTGAAGAAGCTATAATAGTATTCGAACTCTTCTTTTGCAAATTTCTATTTTACATCCCTTTGCAGTTAATTTTTAAAATTTAAAATTTTATGCAGTATTTTCAAAGTCTGATTTAACAAATGTTTTTGCTTGGTATTTTCTATGATTAATGGATAAAACCCCCGATTATTATGTATGTATGTGATGCACCTTACCGTTACATTACGGATTCGATTAATTAGCATAGGCGGAAGAAAGATTCATATTACGTCCATTAAGGGTGTCAATGGGCCGGGTTGGGCAAGGTCTCATATAGGCCCGACCTGGCCCGAAACCAAACAGCACCAACCTCGGCCCGGGCCGGGCCGGGCCGACCCGATACCCGAATCATATACGTTCAAGATATTCGGGTTGATTTTTTTTTTAATCAAGCTCTAATGTGACATCCCGAAATTTTGAGGTTTAAGGGATAATTTTTGGACGTCGATTTATTTGGTCTGATGAGGGATTTGGAAAATCCTAAAGCGTCGGTTAGAGAAATTTAGCTGGAATAATCGAGCCGTCGAATCGAAGCATCGAGACCGTTCGCGCCTGAGCCTAGTCCTAGCCGAACCTTAGAAGTGAATTTACCATTTTACCCCTAAAGGTAAATTTACGGTTTTGCCATTTTCCTTAAAATTACCAAACTACCCTCCTTGCATTTATGAGCTTAAGACAAAGGCCATCATGATGAAGACTTTGAAGGCACTTGAGTTAGCTTGTGGATGAAACTTGCTAAGAGAGGATAATATCTCTCATTTTGGATCTCTCTCTCTCTCTCCTTTCTTCCTCTATTCGGCCGGCCAAACTTCCCTCAAACCCGAGAGCCCGTTTTCTAGGTTTTCTGCGCGCGCCCGAGAAGAAACGGTCGATTTGAGCTCGTCCGGAAGGAAAATTGAGCTTTGTTTTCTCCTACGGGACCATAAGATCGAGGGAAACTCAAATTTGAGGGCTGATCATCGAAGAAACCGTTGGATTTTCGTGGGTTTGGATAGAACAGAAGCTGTCGGTGGAGACCCGGTTCGTCCGGCATGATTCGGACTTCGTTTTTCTTCGTACACGTTCCCAGGCAAGTAACTCTCTATCTTTATTACTAAGCTTTCTATGATTATGGATGCGAGTTTTGGATTCTGATTAATCATGTTCTATGATGATTTGCTTGGTATGATTCCGAAATCTTCTGCCTATATGATTTGTGATTGTTTGTGTGGAACAATCCTCAATTCTGTGATGTTATAGTTGGTTTAGTCGTTTGGATTGGAATTCACTTATTGAGCGGTTGAGCTCACCCCTTGCGGGATAACAATTTTCAGATAAACGAGCTAGCAAGGAGAAAGCTTCTATGATTATAGAAGTCAACTGGGGACGTGGCGGTACCCTTGATGGCTTGGGTTCGTCGCTTGATATGTCCGTGCCGGCTGGACCGGATCCACACGGCTTATTGGATGCACGATAGTCTGTGCCGGCTAGGCCGGAAATTGGATGCACGATAGTCCGTGCCGGCTAGGCCGGAATCACACGGCTAATCAGGTGCCGATCATAGTTTGTGATGGATCGAAGTTCCTTACCGGAAAGCCTGGTATGTCCGCCTTAGGGGTCTTGAGGGGCTATCGGTTGCCGTCGCTGGAGGGGGCGGGACGACTCCCGATCCTGCCGGAAGAGTACTAGCGGTCGGGCTGTGCTGTGGCGAGAGTGGAGTATCTCTTACGTTAATAACTGGAATACGCGTGTTGTATTGTGCATGAGTCATTATTGAGTGTTTTGATTGTGTGTTTTGGCTTGTTTATAACTGAATACCATGTGGTTACTGTTGCTTGGGCCAAGGCGGGGTAAGCTTGCATGTGATTGTTTATTGACTGTTGAGCTGTGCCTATCTGCTTAGTAGCTAAAGCGTGGCGTACATCACACGCTATTGATCTACCATCGTTCTTGCGTTGCATGTTTAAGCCGTCTAGGTGAACCGACGTCCTCCTTGGACTTAGGCGTTGACTCACGGAGATTTTATATCTCATTTGTTGTTATTAATTATTTTCAGGTCCATAGTATGGAAGTCTGTCCAATCCGATTCAGGGTGCCTCTCGACCAATCTTTTGATATCCTACATCATCCGATCCCAAATTCTGATCGTGTGAAGGAACAACACATTACGACCCTCTTGGTTGAAGAAGGGATGGGGCACCTGGTGCCTCATCGCTTTAAGGCCTGGTTTATCCATCATGAGGATGATCTCTTCAGGCCCATTCAGGGGTTCGATGGACCCCCAACTGCGACCCCTGTGATCCGAACGTGGGATCCGATGGATCTAGGTACCCCGGATGGAGAGGTGATGGACCCTAAACCCGACCCGGACGAGGAGGACCCTGAGACTCCGCTTGAGTATTACGGCTGGCCTAGCAACCTCGACCAGTGAGCGAGCGTTGAAGCGGAGGCTCCTTTTTTGTGATAGTTTTTTGGTTGTAGTAGTTAGCCCCCTAGCCCTGACCCAGTATCTTTTTGATGGTCTTAGGAAGTAGCCCTAAAGTGTGGGCTTGTAGATGTGTTCGCTTCCCTTGGGTTAACTGAATATAAATAAAATGGTTTGTGCTGCTGTTAGTTGTTGGTTTTTCTACTGATTGTCCCTATTATTGTTTCTATCTGGGTTGTTGTTTGTTCCGCGTGCGCTTAATTGCAATATAAAATGAATGGGTCGATGACATGCTTGGGATGTCGTCCCTTTGACCTGAGACGTTTGGTAGGGTTGTCGCATGCCCGAGGGTCGGGGCGTGACAGTTCCTAAGTCAATTAGATGGGACATTGTCAAGAAAATTAAAGCAATAGTCAAATAAATTCCTTGTTTACACCTAGCTGATCCCTCTGCTTTCAAAATTGTTGAAACAGATGCTTCAGATTTAGGGTATGGGGCAATACTCAAACAGAAAAAAGATACGAAGCAAGTGGTGCAGTTCATTTTAAAACATTGGAATGAAACCCAACAAAACTGTTCTACCATCAAGTTCATTTCAATATCCAGTTCCTTGGATAGCCTTACATACGACACTGTCAAGAAAATTAAAGCAATACTCAAAGAAACTCCTTGTTTACGCCTAGTTGATCCCTCTACTTTCAAAATTGTTGAAATAGATGCTTCAGATTTAAGGTATGGAGGAATACTCAAACAGAAAAAAGATAAGGAGCAAGTGGTGCAGTTCATTTCAAAACATTGGAATGAAACCCAACAAAACTACTCTACTATCAAAAAGGAAATTCTTGCGATAGTTCTTTCTATATCCAAATTTCAAGGAGAATTATTAAATGAAAAATTCTTATTAAGAATTGATTGCAAGTCTGCCAAAGATATTTTACAAAAGGATGTTTTAAATATTGCATCAAGACAAATTTTTGCCAGATGGCAAGCCGTACTTTATGTCTTTGATTTTGATATCGAATTCATAAATGGTAGTTCAAATTCACTACCAGATTTTCTCACACAAGAATTTTTACAGGGATCACAGCCATGCCTCCCAAAAAAGATAAAAACAAAGCCAAGGCTGAACCTTCAATAGAAACCACAAAGGGGAGCCTCACCCCTATCCAGAGCTGGCTTCAAGCAACTCAACATAAATCTCCTTCAATATCTTAAGCACTTTCGATAAAACAAGAACAACCTTCTCCATCCATACCAATGCCACAACTTGTTTCCATACTACCCAAAAAAACACTCCAGGCACTGTAGAAATCTTTGCATACTGACCTCCTAGTGTCAGAAAAGGTATCATCATCTTCTCCTTTAAATATAAAAATGATTTCTAGCGAGGTGGTTACTAGGCCAATGGCAACCCCTCCTAATACAATTAAATCAAAATTTGTACAAAAAAACCCATTTTGAAAAAATATATACTATGGAAAAATGATTTTTTCATAAAGATCCAAATGTGTTTGCAAAAAATATGTTTGGAAAAAATTGGTTTTATATGCCTCGTGATATTCACAAACCAGTTGCTTATTATGAGCAAATTCTGGAGGAAACCAATTTTATAGAATTCAGACATTTTCAAGATAAAACAACATATATTGTTAACTATTCCACTGCAAAAATAATTAGGATCATTCATCCTACTGAGTGGAATCCCAATCCAATATTCCCAGTCAAATTCAATTTCAGGCTTTCTCAACCTATTCCATATAGACCAAGCTTTACATATTTTGATTACCAAAAAGCCTGGTGGAATGTCTTCTTCAGACAAACTACAAACCTCAGACACACTTGGCTTTTTTATTTCGAAGAAAACTTTGATATCAGCCAAATTTCATATTGGTTTCTCAGATGGTGAGAATGTTTTGGCCCTCTCCAGCAACCTTGCATAGTACAGCCCAATTGGGTTACCAGATATTCATGAAAAAATATAAACCATAGCCCGTTGAGGAACCTTTCCCTCCTCTCATGATATTTTACATAATCTTCAGAGTCTCTTGGGTCACTACCTGGAAGTTTGATTATACAAAATCTCCTTATGAACCACAACATTTTGATCTTAGTCAGAAAGTATAAGACCAAATGGTGGGAAGGTTTCAAATTTTGGGATAAGATCTCTGAACAAGCAATTATACACTGGCTTAATCAGAGGTCTTCCTCCAATGGAACCCCTTCTCCTTCCAACGAAACCCCATTTTTACATAACAAATCCTTTGTTGTTTCAAAGTTGGCTTCAACTTAGACAAAGCAACAATATTACTAGCTTTTAAAGCAAGCCATAGTTGAACATGAAGAATCCCACAATTCTTCTCATTCTCATTACAGTGCAAACACCAATGAGGATGATTGTTACGGCCGATGATGAAGACCATGGAGATTAGCATCTTTCATATAGAGAAGAAGATTAGATAGAATTTTTAATATTGTACATTGTAGTAACTTTCACTGTACACTGTACACTGTAGCAGCTTTTTAAATATCACTGTAGCTTACTGTACACTACAGTAGCAACCCTCGTCCTTAAATACACCATAGGTCCTAAAGGAGAGAGGAGATAGAATTTTCCGGAGAAAAACCAGAGGCTTCTCTCTTCTTGAACCAGATCTCTCTTTCTCTCCCAAATCTTTCTCAAACCTTTCCGAATCACCTTTGATAGACCCATACCCACACTGAAGCCTAGATCCAAGGATCTTTCCTCAGTTTTTCATAACACTTCTCAGTCTTCCATACCACTTACCCTTCTTCCATTTTCCTCTTTTCGCCTTCGTTTCTAGTCTTCTATCCATATGTGTGTGTGTATCCTCTTTTCTAGTTCTAGTAGTACAAATAGACTGATTTCCCAGAATTATGCCAAAAGTACAAGTACCACCTTTGTTAAATATATAGAACCTACTGCCTAGTGCCTACTGGTACAGATAATCCGACTTCGTTTAATAACAACCCCGCTATAAATTAAGTAACCGTTGTATGTTCGATAGTTGTTCTCAAACCTTGTAGACACACTATAATAGATCTTCTTTCGATATTGTGACATGCTAATTTGTCACATTTGTATTCTGCTAATACAATAATAAATACCATATTACTAGGATTATCTATAGACTTAGTGGAGGATTAATGGATTAATTAATGTTATTCTCCACTATCATGTGTTGACGTATTTTATGTAAGGAAGATTTGGTTGTCTCTTCAGGGTTCGCGGGAGAGAGGGAGAGGGGGGTACCCACCACTCTTTTCCAAAAAGGTGATTAAGATGGCACCCATTTCTTAAATGTTAAGAATTGATAAAGGTGATTACATTCATCTCTCCATATAAAAAATTGCAATTCTCTTTTTCTCCTATCAAGATATTACAAATTTAAGATGAATATTAATTTTATGTTATTCTTTTGGAAAAGGTGATTGAGATGGCACCTATTTTCTTTCCAAACTCCCAACTGTTAAAAATGAATAAAGGTGATTACAGTCATTCCTCAATCTAATCAAAGATCTAATAAAGATAGGTTGAGATTCGATCACGAGGGAAACGGAATTTCTTATGCCACGATTTTAGTACTAACATGTCAAAATAGCAATGGAAAAACTTTTCCCTTTTCAATTTAAAATAGCCAAAAAACAATTGTTTTGTTTTTAATGCACATGTCATTTGAATGATTTTGTATCGTCATATTAAATTAGTTCAAGAGAGTACGGAAGTGATGGATTTTCAATTAAGAAATGATGTACTAAGAATAGATGAAAAGGTGGCAACCACGTATTGGCGACTAGAATGGCGACTCGAATGTACGGTAGATATCCTGTGAAACTCTTTTCGATAGGTTTGAGCACGCAAGTCGAGCCTAGAGGCATTTTCGACGAGGCTAGGAATTGGCCCAGACCGAATTAAATAGGTCTGGTGTAGACTGTAGGCCGGTCCGACCCTAATCCTGAATGTTTGTCTCAAAAAACACAAAATGACATACTAATTGTTCTACTTCCAATTGAAAATCCAGTTATCAAATAACTGACATAATATACATTAAGCCCGACTTTCTGTCCAGCTCAATATTTAGCGAACTTGATCCACCCATATCCGACAACTCTACTAGTGATATGCTTTCATAATCGTGATTTTATTGTTTTCTTTTTCAATTTTATATTTCCCTTTTTTTCGAATAAAAAAATCAATACTTGAGTTGGATTTGCGCAAATCCTAGCCAAGCGAATTTGATGTTGCAAGAACTGGACAAATAATGTTCTTTTTCTGTTATGGGGAACAAAATAACAGAAAAATAGAAAATCAGAAACGTTATCAAACAGACCCTAAATTACCGTATTTATGGATAAAATGAGAGGAAGATCTGGCTTTGCCACTCTTGTGAGACTGACAAATCATCTTCTCATTTCTCCTAATTAAAATGAGTTGGGAATGGACTTTACCTAATCTACTAAACCGCCATTTGACTTCCATATTACCTAATCTACTAAACCGGTCAATAAGTTATTTTTCCTTCTCTGAAGTATGGTTATGATAGTACAGAAAATAACAACTAATCGACGGACCTTTCCTTCCAACAATACCCACCATGGGTCTTGACATCACCTGCAGGTCCGCCGTTCGAATCCTTTAGAATTATGGCATGAAGCTAGAAAAATTATCAAAAATGTTCTAAATTTATTACAATTGTGTCAATTCAATTTGAAACTTTTTTTTTTTTTGGTTGCTAATTTAGTCCTAAGTTTTTGCATTTATGCCAATTCAGTCCATCTGGCCAATGTTGACCAGAAATCAGTGACATGGACATAAGCTATCTTACCTGACGCGACCAGCGCTGACGTGGACATTTTTAATAGTATTTTTAGAAACTTTTGTAATTTTTTACTTTTTTACTTTTCTATTTTCTTTTCCTTCTCTTTACTTTTTTGTTTTTGGCTAAAGGCCGACCGACCCTCGCTGGCATTGGCAAGGGCATCATGGCCCTCGCCCAGGCCGCGACACCCTCGTTGGCCAAAAGCGAGGGAATGCGGGCCCTCGCCCAAACCCGGCAAGGGCGGATGCACCCTCGACATGGGGTCAGATGAGGGCGCCATAGCCCTCGCTAGGGGCAGACGAGGGTCGGCCGCCGACCTTGGCAGGTCCTTAGCCCCACACAAAAAAAAAAAGTAAAGAGAAGGAAAAGAAAAAAAATTATTAAAATGTCCACGTCAGTGCTAGCCACTACTTAGGACTATTGGCGCCATATCAGCGATTTTCGGCTAAAATTGATCTGATGGACTGAATTGGTACAAATACAAAAGATTGAGGACTGAATTGACACAATTACAATAGATTTATGACTTTTTCGGTAATTTTTTCGCATCAAGCCTTTGTAGTTAATGATTCCCTTTCCAAAGTCCTCAGAGAAACTGGTTCAGCCTTGGGTGTTTCATAAGTTTGATAATTTGATTATTCAAAATTCCCCATTTGGCGTTTCTTCTCTTCCGTCTAAATTGGCATTTCTCATTTTTTCCCTCAAACTTTCTACGCTTTCTTCCCCTTTCTTACCATCCGATTTTCCTTCCCTTTCTACGATTTAAGATCTATCCTCGCTACACGCTTCCCGTTCTCCATCACCTTACCGGGAGAAGGGCAAACCGTGCCAGAAATATCGTACATCGACGTAGGGTACCAAAAAAAAAGGAATACCATCTTAGTGTCAGGATTAGGCGCACAAGTAAAGTCAATAAAGAGAAACGAGAGACAAGTTTTATCCTGATTCACCCTTAAACTAAGGTTACATTCTGTAGAAGATTCTGCTATAGTTAGCATCTCTCACCTCTTTGTTACAACTCTCAATTATAAAAGAAAGAGATTATATACAACAGCAGTCATTCACGGGTCAAAACTCAAACTACCAGTAAAATACAAGCTCAAACCATAAAAACCCTCTATCGTCCTGTCGATGGGGAGCATGAATCACGCCCCAACACTTAAACCCTTTAATAACCAATCCACTTTGCCATATCTATCTTTTCTAGAACCCTTCTTTATTAACGTTTAGTTGAGATAATGGGAATTTGATGGATACGTCTCTAATCTTATCTTGCTGAACTTTTTTCTTCTTGTCTTTCCTTTTGCATTTTCTAATGTCAACCGTATATTCTGGTGACATCTCTTCGTACATATTCTTTCCTTGATCTATCCCAGGAATCCATTCCTTGGTATCCCGATACGTCATCCATCTCCCACGAAAGCGATTGCTAAAGATTAGGATAATCGCATCGCTTAGTGCTCTCTATATTTCAGGGGACCCATCAGGACCCACCTCTAGGAATTTTTTTCCTTTATGCTCATTTTACTAGTTAAACTCGAGCATCTCTTCTAGCTTTTGTACCCAACTAGTTCTGATGTCTAAACTTTGTTCCCAAGCTAGATCATCTTGTGACTCAGATGTCACAACAAGCTAGGTTACACGTAACAAGGAATACAATTAAAAGAAAAAAAACAGCACTTGATTCCCATCTGAAAACGTTCAGTCTAGAAAAGAATTTCACATGCATCTGATTATAAACAAGAAAATCTTTTATTGATAAAAACCTTTTTATCAATCACGTAGGTTTATTCCCTAGTTACGCGAACTGTGCATTGAAAATCCTAAATCTTTTTTTCTTTGTAGGAAGCAATCAAGTCCGAAACCTTTCAATTGGTTCAACTAAGTCCTAAACATTTTTTAAGAACACAATCAAGTTCTTTCAATGAAAAATACCTACGATTGCCTTGGTGCCACTTATTTCCTACGTGTCATCGTAAATTGTACTTTTCAACATATGTTTAAGACTTAATTTCATATTCTAGTAAATGTTTAGGACTAAACTGAACTACCTGAAAAGTTAGTGCTTAAGTGTTTTTTCTTTTGTTTAGACAATCATAAAGTTTAGGACTTTATTGTATTTCGTTCATAAGATTAACGGTTGGGGTGCAAGTTCGTTCCCTTATATCATTGAACTAATCTATAATTGGAACATCCAATCGGATTTGAGCTTGCATCCTACATAAATAATAAGTCTGTCGAGATATTTCATGAGTTTGGAATTCACCTATCTCACATGGAGTTTGTCATAAGTGAAATACATTTGTTATATCACAACAGCTTTTGTCAATAACATGTGTATAACGAGTTTGTTCATGTCGGCACTTGAAAATGGCAAACAGAAGGATCGACATAGCATTGCCAATGTCGGAGTTTAAATTTGACATTGGGGCACAAATCTTAGAAATTGAAACTGAGATCCTAAAGGTTCATAGATACAAAAAGAACATGTTAAGCATGAAGAAGGATACGTACACTCAACCAAATCTCTAGATTTTACTCGTTTTTATCCAAATTTTTGTTGCTTTCCTTTTATTTTACGAAACTCTTGCTCTTATTGTTGAGATGCATGTGTGAGTTATGTTAGAAAAGTTCAACATCGAAGAATTGATGTGGGGTTAAGTAGTTAATATACCCTAGTTGGCCCATAAATCATTGGCGTAAGTTTTTGAGTGAATGTGAATTCAACTGGATATGTTGATTATAGTTAATATATGGATATGTTGATTATAGTTAATATATCGCTCTCAGTGTGAGTGGAGTTCATAGTCCTTTCTAAACAATAATCATCCATTCAAGATTACAAGAACTATATGTTTTTTATATTTGCCAATTCTTAACCTACTCTTAATTGAGGAGTCTTTATTGGAGTGTGGTTTATACTTTCCATCTACAATAAGGCAAGGGGAACCCAGAATAGCTTAAGCCCGTATTTTATTTGTAGTTTGGATTTTGATCCATAAATAGATATTATTACATATAAAGTGTTTATACGCCTAATCCTAACGGTCTTCCGTTTAGCGGCCAGTATCAATTTGGCGAATTTTGGGGGAAAACAATTCGGATACATCCCACTTTTGCATGTGACTAAATGACGAAATAAATAATCAGCAGGAGAGAAAAAAGAAGAGCAGATCACAAGATCCACTTGAGAAATTCCGAAAAACCCACTTCCTCTGCTATATATTAAGCTCTCTCTGCCAGTCACCTACCATTCCCATCCGAAGCTGATTCCTTTCCTTTTTCTTCCTCTCCACCTTCTCTCTTGCTTCTCAGTCCAACCCAAACAGCTCCAAAATCTTCACAATTCAAGCCAAGAAACAAACAATTCAAAGAGAACCCCAGCACAGAATTAAGAAAAATGGCAGCTGCGAGAGGACACTTCAACTTAACGGCAAGAACGCTGCCCGAACCCCACCAACACTCCGCGTGGCACTCCCCGGTGCCGTACCTCTTCGGCGGGCTGGCCGCAATGCTCGGCCTGGTCGCCTTCGCGCTCCTGATCCTCGCGTGCTCTTACTGGAAGCTCTCCGGCCACTTCGACACCAGGAACGACGGTGACTCCTCGCAGAACCAGCAGGACCTCGAGGCCGGCGCGGAGGAGGAGGAGGAGGGAGCGGATCGCAGCGGAGAGAAGAAAGAGAAGGTTTTCGAGGAGAAGATAGTGGTGATCGTGGCCGGTCGAGCGAATACCATGTTCTTGGCCACGCCCATCTTGTCCCCTAGCAGCAGTAACTGCAGTACCAGCAGCAGCAGTAACTGCAGTACGAGGTTGTCTTGTTTTGAGGAGAGCGAGTGCGGCAGTGTTGGTGACAAGAGAGAGAAGTTGGCGGTCGGAGAGGCGGAGATTGCGAGCAAGCATGGCGAGTCTGATCAGGTGGATCACAGCAGGGAGTTGGAGAACCAGGATGGCTCTGATCAGAGATCTTGATCTGGGAATTCGTTTCCTTTGCTTTTACAGTGACGAGTTCGTGGGCTTGGGCATGACTTAGCTTCAAGAATTTTTCTTTCTTTCTGTCTTTTTCTATTTTCCCATCTTTTTATCTCCCTGTTGTGGCCCGGGAACTGTAAATATGATATACAGAGGATTCAAGTATGATTCTCTCTTTTCTTGAAAGATCAATTTTGATTTCGCTGGATGGATGATCGCGTAAATCTTCTCCCCTGGATTATTCTATCGACGAATCGATGCTCGTGGCGAGCGAGACCGATGAAATTCGATCCCGGCACGGACAGGTCAGGCCCGAATCTCTAAGGTTTCACTAATTTCACCATTAAGTTTTTGTAAAAAGAAGTTTACAATACCATTTGAATTCTGAACAATTATGCAAATGTTATAGGTCAATCTGCAGGTCAAAATTTCACGTAGTTTGCACCAAGTAAAAGTCAAATTGTGTAAATAAATAAATAGAAAAATCGCAAGTCAAAAGTGACTTCAAAGTTCAACGTGATTGTTCTTGCTTGTGCGGGTTCCTCGTTTAAAGAGATAAGGAAATTAGAAATGGGAAAGTTGATCTGTAGTTTGGTACTTATATGTGGTCTTACGTTTATGAACTCAAGAATTGTCTATCGAATATAGAGATGATTTCCCGAATAAAGATATGCATATATACCAATATCCTGTCGGGATAAGTGCGGAGGAATTTACAGACTTTTACACATCGCACAATTGAATCCTCATATATTCATTTTCGATGATCAACTTGTTACAATTTTTTAAAGATCTGCCCGCGAGACCCGCAATGAAAAAATTGTCAAAAAAAAAAAGTCATAATCATTTTGCACTTTTGCCAATTTAATCATAATCCTTTTAAGTTTGTCGATTCAGTCCTAAACATTTTCACCCTTTGCCAATCCAGTCATATTGGCCGGAAATAGCTGACGTGGACAGCGGCCATCCTACATGGCACCGCCAGCGTTGGCGTGGACAATTTTTAATAATGCTTTCATAATTTTTTAGAATATGTTTATTAATTTTCCTTTCTTTTCTTTTCTTTTCTTTTTTCTGATTTTCTTTTTCCCTTTTTCCTTTTTTTTTCCTTTTCTTTTTTCCCTCCCTCACCCGGCGTCAACCTCCGTAGGCCTCGGGCAAGTGAGGGCGACCCTTGCCAAGGGCCAGCAGGGCGGCCCTAGCCCAAGGCCGGGGAGGGATCGGGTGGCCCTCACATGAGGCCGGGTGAGGGAGGAAAAAAAGAAAAGGAAAAAAGGAAAAATAAAAGGAAAAATAAAAGGAAAAGGAAAAGAAAAAAAAGAAAAAACTAAAAAGAATATTTCGAAAATATATTAAAATATTATTAACAATTGTCCACGTTAGCGTCGGTGATACTACGTAGGATGATCAGCATCCACATCAGCGATTTCCAGTCAATATGACTAAATTGGCAACATGTGAAAAGGTTTAGAACTAATCGACAAACTTAAAATGTTTAGAGATTGAATCGGCAAAAGTGCAAAAGGTTTATGACTTTTTTTTTCCCGACCCACAATTGAATTCCGCCGTAAAAAATGCCACATTGAATTTTCTAGACTTAAAAAATAAAATTGGTGGGTGTTATTCGAAATACTCAAAACTCAATTGGCAAATAATCAAATTTCTAGGTCTTAATTGTACAGTTGCTCAAAAGTTTATGATTTTCGTAGTTATCCACATTCTGTTAGATCCTAAACTAGCACTATTTGTCGATGTCATTGGTGGCTCATAAGTAAATTATTTGCAGGGCGTCAATCATTGGATATCTTATGAGGTGAGCGCCCTATTCGACGGGGACAGTCCATAATCAATCATTTGATATCTTTTACGTAATGCTCCATGAAGTAAGCAACCGCACTGACCAAGAATGATTAGGGTTTTATGAACCGTTCGTTTTCCTCTGGTTTCGTTTTTCATGGGGGGAAAAATCTGTAGGCTTAGCAAAAAAGATGCGTGTAACGTCTCCTTCATAGTGCACTAGCACTGGCTGGTAATGATGGGAGTTGATCCAACTAATCGGGTGGGATTTTCGCCACTTAACTTAGCTTAGCACTCGCTTATGCCGGTTAACTTCTTTCGTTAACCGACTCGGTAAGCGTGTTTAAGATGATCTCACCAATCGATCGGAGAGCATGACTGTGCAAGGAATTGAACGCGAGACCGCAGCTTTGATACTGTCTTAAAGTTAAGTATGCGCCCGTTTGTTCTAACATATTAAGTTGGTAAAGACGAGTGCGTCTAAAGATACTGTAAGTGGTATCAATTCTTTTTCGACTTGCTAGAACTGTCACTTGATCAGTTGAATGCCATAACTTTTTAAGAATGCTCACCCAAATGCTAGAAATCCGACGCAGCATAATAATTGTGATAAGCGTTTTCAAAAAATTATGGCCCTCATGTAGTCGATTGGAAAGTTATATGACACTCAAGTGATCGGAAAAAAAAAAAAACAATAACAATCGCACTTAAATGAACGACATACAAAAGTTATAACGCTTGTGGTGTCTTTTTCCAATTTTTTATGTCTCAAAATATCTTTCGTTCGTATTTTAGCCAATGGGGGTGCCATCCAATGATACTGAACTTGAGTGAGGGCGGTTAAGCTCAAATTTAACTCTAATTGGCTCAATTCGTCTATCAAACGGAGCATATTGCGCCAAATTCGATTTAAACCAGAACTCTAAGGTCGAGTTTATACTCGGGGTCTAACTCAACATTGAAAATCTAAAGCACGATACACATTGAAGGATGCTATCATACGTATTAGATACGTATATGTATTACAGTACAAGTACAAAGGTACATTGAAGACAGTAAGGCACTGTCCAGTTGGTTCACTCTCAGTACCAGCTCGGGTCATATGAAGCATGATCACGGGTTCAATTTCAGGAGGAGGAAATTCTCTTAGCCTGAGGCCACCCAGAGACTTCCTGTTGCGGAATTGTCCGGCTCTAATAGGATAGAACACCGTCTTGATCTGTTGGGATGACGAGATGCGTGGCGTAGAGCTCCGATGGCCACCCAGATTCACCGCTCGAGCTACTCGAGTCCAACTCGAGCTCGAGTGCCATGAGTTCGAGTTTGATCTGGCTGTAGTAGTGCGCGAGCGGACTCATTGTACATACCCTTCGTCACCACTCGATTACACATGATCCCGATCCTTTTTCCAGTCGAATTTAGCTCATGAGATCATCTCATCGCACCAGTCAACCTACTCATGAACGCTCCGACTCCATCGAGAACAGCTAGAACATGAAGATGTGGCCCTGATTTCATGCAACAGTACCTTGATGTGATGCTTAGGCATGCATATATGGCCACAACTTGCAGCAAGCAAGCCTAACTTGTGCCTTTCCTGGAGCATATATACTGGGGTCGTCAGAAGCAGGCATCCTTCATGATTCCGGGAGCTGAAAAACGTCTCTCTCCTCTTCCTGGATGGCCTACTAAAAAATGATCAGACACGCTGAAATGATGACGGAGACTTGGACATGATTAACACCGCGTATTGGCGCGACACTACTAACGTGAAGTCGTGGCTCGCTCTCAGCACCAAATTCCGGGTTCGTTCACGCGGTGGGTGACGAGTCTGAATTGACCCCGAACCGTGTGTTCTTGTGGATGCAGAGTCAATGCGATTCCAATGGATTGTCGACTAGCCAAAGATTTGTCAATTCATGTCAAATTCAGAACATTCCCATTCCCATTGCTCATGCTTTTTGCAGGAGGTGTGGCTGAAAGTTATGGGTTGATGTCATAGGTCATGACTGGTCCATTTAAGTGATTCACTTCGAGGATACGACAGGGTTAAACCATGAAATATAAGTATATTGTCTAGATCAATATAATGAATATAATGAAAAAAAGAGCGATTTGTATTCGACGAACATTCCGTAAAAGTCATAGCACCTCTTTTCACTAGTGTAGATACTATGAGAAAGCTGCATCAAACAGACTTAGTGTTTGAAAGGTCAATTTGAATTTTTAAGGTTGATTTGTTTGGTCTACTAGAATGATTTTAAATAGCTAGTTTACAATATTGACTAGGGAATATTTTGGGAGACTAGAGAAGAATGATTGCTGACTTTATCGAACCTTGACTTGGACATTATTTTATTTTATTTTTCCTTTTTCATTCAAAAGGTGTCCCGCCTTAAATAAGTTAATTCCAGTCTTACAAGATAACCTTACGTGTCCAACACAGTGACCCAAACATTCAGGCGGAACACTAGGCACTAAAGGTTTTCTAAGTTGCAATTCTGTCGCTAAAAGATGGTCGTTGCGTAATGTTCAGTCCCTTTTACCACCAAAAAGAGAGGGTAAAAGGGCAATTTTTGGTCAACAAAAATTTATACATAAATTCCCGTAAATCATTTGTTTTTCGAAGAAATTGTTAATTTCGAAATTCAATTTGATCTCCACTAAGGCCATCCACCAAACATGGTGCCAGAGCCGAGGTCTCAAAGGCTATCCCACGCTCTAGTCCCACTATGTAGGACCGGCACATTAGTGCCGAGACCCGACTTTGGCACCTAACCGGGGATCTTAAAAGAAATTGCACGTGTTGAATGAATCAGAGAAGGTAGGGTTCCTCTACAAACCATTCGAGCTAAAATTGATTATTGTTCCTATGGAGTCCGAACGGTCTATGGAGTATTAGGCATCAAAATTTGGATATTTTGGGAATAAGAATACTTTCCTTGTCTTTACTCTTTACACTACATTCATTGAAAAAAAATAGAATAAAAAAAAACTTTTTCTTTTCATGCTTTTTCTCTTAAATCAAAAAAATAATAATAATAAGCAATTTTATAGGGTTAAATAAAAATTTGATTGATGATTTCATATAATTGCTATGCTTAGTGTGTGACTCGTTGGTTTTTTTATAGGATAGAATTCCAAAAAAAATGGACGGACCCCTACTGTGAACTACTAACTATAGAACTAATAACCAACTCATCGTTTCACATTATCTGGATACAAAAAAGCAGTCAAGATATGATATATTGGTCATATCGTTGTAGCACCTGAAATCTTTCTTGCATAAAAAAAAAATCTGATTATGATATAAAAAAAGTATGCAGATAAAGGGAAGGTTGAGAGAAAGAAAGAAAAAGAATATCAATGATATAGGAGTCCAATATATGTAAGGTTTATGAGTCATCTCATAAAAGGCAGTGTAATAAAGCATCAATACTGATTCATCCATAACTATATGAATCTATTCATAGAAAAAAAATCAAGAGCCTCGAGCCAATAAAGACTGAGAAAATTGACTCAAGAACAAATTTCATGAGGGGCTCGATTGTAGAATTCAAACCTAACCATTAATTGCGAAGCGATGGGGACGATGGAACCTATGAATACGTAAGATTCTATTGAAAAATGAATCCTAATAATTCATCAGAACGCGGTTCTTCCGACCCTCGATGACCAAATCCGGATCACCGGTGCGGAGACTCAAGACATTGGCACGAAAGTCCGCGTGCGGACCCATTGTTCACTTTTGGCATGAACACCTAAATTCAATCATACCTTTTTTCTAAGGACAAACATCGACAAATGATATCCAAATTATTTTTGGATGACACTCTCCCTAAAAACTTACTTTGGTGGAACCATAAACATCGACTTTTTTTGAAGGAGATATAGAAGACAAAAACGATATAAAAGACCAAATATGACACTTGGACTAAATGTCAAAAGATAATCCGCGTTGTCAATTTTTTCCCTGCGAAGCGCGTCATGCAAGTAATTTGAATTTCAGTCGACGGAGAAGCTATCGAGATTACTTCTTGACTCCTCATCTCCGCCCAAGGTACGAGATGGGATCTGATGGATGAAATAGCACTTCAATAATTTGTAGAGGAGATTATTATATTGCATGAAAGCCAAAGTTTATTGAGATTGATACCAAAATGAAAGTTGGAAATGAATGTGCTGAGGCTAATTGTATGTGTGTTTTTTTTGTTCAATGTTGATTCATCAAGCAATTACACATGCTGTGTATGCAGGGAAGATGATCTGAATTTTGAAGCACTATTTGCGGATTTCTAAAAATTAAGTGTTTTTTGTTTGGTCGAAAAAGAGTCTACCCGTTTCATTAACGAACATGCTTAGAACATAGATGATGGGCTTCTTGAACATAAAATATCCCATAAAGGACGGGGGAGGTTTGGACAATCAAATAGATAGAATGGTCTTTCTGCGACGATGAGCCTTAGCTATCCAATCGGCCACTCGATTAACCTTAGCTAGGCCAAGCGCATTTTACGGTCATCAAACGAGGCGTGCAAGTCCCATGGGATTTGTTCAGCACCTAAAAGACGAGCAAAATTATCTGCTTCAGCAAGTAGCCGAACCTCTGTACTTTCCTTCAGTTCTGTGCACGACTTTAAGTACTTCAACGTCTCCATCAAAGCTAGGGCTTCAACTCCAATGGCAGTTGGAGCTTTGGCTGATTTAACAAAGCTGTCCACCAGTCTTCCATTCAAGTCCCGGCAACCAGCTGCAATTGCATCATCCGAGGATCCTCTTCCAGTAAAGACATAAATATTGAACTTCAGGGACCCCTATTCTGATGGAGTCCAAGCTGCAGGAGGGTGCTCTCGTCTTCGATCTTTCAAGGCTGCCTCTCGATTCCATTTCAAAAAGTTTTCGTTCGTGGCTAGCGCAGCTTCGACAATGGAGACTGGATCTGGTTGTCGATGCTGAAAGCGTTACTTGCCTTCCATCGTTTGGAGTGGAGGAACTTTGTTCTCTAGTCAATTTGCTTGAGGATATGAGGGCTCATGTCATTCTTGATATATCCATTGATGCTTGACATTCCAGAGTTGATTGAGCATCTTCTCGACCTTTCCCACTTATAGAGGTGATTCACTTTCTCAGATATCCTACTGGGAATTATCATGACTTTGTATTGCATCATCTCTCAATGTTGACTTTCTTCTTGTATATCCTTTTATTGGCGGCGTAAGAAACATTAAACAGATACTAAACCTATGTAGACCTAGATTCTCTGGAAAAGAGGCATTTGGAAATCAAGGACATAGAAAGATTTTGACAGATTGAACGCTTCACGAATCCCTCACAAGGCTTCAGGAAGCCCTTGGTGAAGATACTGCTAATCTCAAATGGGCCAGTTGATCATGTATATGACTCCATTTCATAGGCAATACATGATTTAAAAGGATGAGAACTCAAGTTGTCACATTTACTAACTGTTATATAGACAATGATGACATTCTTGAGTTGCCATGAGTTGTTTATTGGATGTCTTAAGCATCTAAAATATTGAAGCTGGGAATAAGTTCCAAAGCAGCTAAGTGAAGGTATCCTATAATGGAGGCGCAAGTGGATATGACTGCAACAATTTAGTGGATGGCATTCCTAACCCTAATCAGGATCAGGTCTTCAAATCACTTGAAGTGATAATTTACGGTGTGGATGTAGACTCACCTATGACAATGATCGAATAATTCTTTTAATTAGAGACTATATAGATGATGTTGCATATTGTCGGCCTTTCACCGATTATCATATTGTCGGTATAGAGGTTCCAAAGTACACATTCCTCCTATGAAGTTTCCACAACAAACTCCTAGGAACATCTATAGGATTTATAATGGTCTCATTGTCAACACATACCAGCATTATAGTAGTCACCATTAGCATGATCTTAAGGGAGGGTGTTCAAGTTATGTAGACAATCAGAGCATAATCAACCTCGGTAACTTGAAAATATTTGACATCCCCTCAATGCTGTATGGCATGGAATTTGCTTAATCATGTGTGCTCCAATCAGATGGATTTTATTAATTGAGATACTGCTATGTACAGGATAGATACTGAGATTATGGATATTCTAACCAGAAATGCCCCACGAACAGTCTGCGAATTTGCTTCTATTATACTGTCACACGAGACACAAATAATTCCGCTGCAGAGTGTCTCAAGTTCTTGGGAATTGCACCTATGTTCATGTGGTTGAACAGAAGAAGCCATGTCGCCAGTTTATGAAACCATTTCAAACACCAAAAGAAATACACTGGAGTCAACTTGTCCAAAAAAAATTCGGCTGCATTGTCTTTTCCGGCTGGAGCAGCCAAAGAGCATATATCATCGACTGCTCAGGCATGTCGTAACATGTGTCGATAGCTGTCCCTTTTTGAAGGGGAGCTCGCAGAGATTTCCTTCAAAGATAAATGCTACCTAAATTTAGACAATGCAAATGGAATGCAATAATTCTTTTTTGTCAGGAAAATAACACTAGAAGAGCCTAGTCCCCTTTTCGAAATTGCGATGACGACGGCATGTAGATGCTGATGCAAAGATAGAATATACACCTATTGTCGTGGGATCCGGGAAAGCACACTTGGATACGAAAAGAATTTCATGAGAGTCTTGGCAAACACTTGGATAGCCCTTAGATACTTGAGAGGTTGTGGAAAAAGAGAAACACACGGATGGTCTTCAAATTTGAGAAACAAGCACCCAGATCGCCTTCGGGGCTTCCAAATAGTTGGAAGTAGTTTGAAAAGATTCCGAATTGTCAAAGTACTTACTGGACAAATGGAAATGGCTCTAGTCTTTAAAGGACATGATTAGAGCAAACGCATGCATGTATTCAAAGACAAACATTCAAAGTCTACCCCAGAACAAGCACGCATATCTGGAAACTATCATTTTCATCATCAATTGTGGATTATGCGTAGCCATTTCGCTGTGTCTACATCACCAAATTCCCACAGGGAAATGTCATCATCTAGACATCTTCGTTCATGACGTGGATTTGCTCAAAATGTTAAACGAATATTTATTTGTCCCTAGACCCAGGCTCGGCCTCCTTAGACCGGAGCCCGAGGCCGAGCGCCAAAGACTAGAGCACTGGCACTGAGGCCCCAAGCCCGGCCTCAAGGAATCTGACTCGAAAGACTTCGCTTGATCCCGAGCTACATTTTCTCACTAAAATATCCTTGTTCAAGCTCTAGTTGAGTTTGGATAGGCTTGCGAGTTGCCAGATCCATCGTCAGGTCTAAATTCTCAAGCACCCATCAGGTCTAATTTTCAAGTACCAATCCTACATTTAGCGAGTTTGACAGTACCCTCTATATGCATCCGATAATTTGTATAGTACATAATTACGTGCTCATGAGATGATTTAACTCAAATAACGAGGTACTTTCAAAATTCAAAATTTAAGCATGTCCATAAAAGCACCTATGTCAAATATAATATCATTTGCTATTCTAAGAATACTTTGTAATATTTTTCTTTAACTATTAATGAAGCAATATGATAAAAAAAATATCCACCGTGACTATCAATGGGGTTAGTCAATATTAAAGAAATAAAATGGATTTCAAAAGACTACAGAAAAAAATTGCATGCTCGTCGATTTTTAATGCATTTCCCATCTATGTAGACAATATAACTGTTTAATAAATCCACAAGGATATCTTGACATAATATCTCGAAAAACCCTAAACTATGCTCGCTATTTAATCATTTGCCCATTGTCTTCTCTCCTCCATGCCCAATCTCAGGGAACTTAATATTTCTTTTATGCATAGGATGTATGGTCTTGTTCCACGAGGACCACCTCATATTGTAAATAATGGTCCACATTTGCAGGACCCTCCTAGTGTCCCTTATCTCAATTCTCAATGTAACCCACATTATACTTTCAATGTAGGGATCTAGAAGTCCCACCACTTTCCAACTCCCTCCTCCTCCTCCTGGTCCATCTAAGCATCGGCCTCCTGCCACTGTTATCAATCAACTCTTCCCAGGACCACCTCGTGTTGTAAATAATTGTCCACCTTTCCAAGCTTCTCCCGTGGAATGACGAAAACTACTCATGCACCCCTCTCCCCAACCTTCACCAGTACGTGAAAGAATGCCGATAACTAGCCCTTATCTCAATTCTCAATATAACGCACATCATCATTTGCATGTAGGGACCCGGAATAGTCGACAATGGTTCCGTCCCTCTTATAGAGAACAAGTGCATTGTGCTCATGCGTCGTCATTTCCTAAGGTGCTAATGCATTTTGAATTGCATTAGTCTCTCTATTGATATCTAGGTGCTCCAATTTTTTGACAATTACATCTACATAGGTCATCTGTCTCCACAATAACTCTGTTAGAGCCCCTGCGAGAAAAAGAAGAATTCAATTAGCTAAAAGATTAGAGTATTCTTGAACACGGTTGGACCAGCCAACCCAAAGGATCGTTCACTTTTTGCTTAGGTACCTGATAATCTGTTGAAAGTGCTTTGGTTATTTTGCGTGATACGTGGTCCATGCAACTGCAACTGAAACGCACCACCATAGGCTGAAGTAACAAGAGTAAGTCTCTGCTTAGTCTGTTTCTTTCTCAATAGCGTTGATTGTATCTCCTAGTATGAGCGACATGCTGTTGCATAAGTTTCGGATTGAGCAGCCAATGCATATGATGTAATCTGACTAATATTCAAGCACATGGAGTCAAAGCATGGTTTAGGTTCTGAAAATACAAGCAATAAAGAATTAGATTGCAGTTGTGAAATCTAACATATGAAAGTATTATTTTGAGAGGAAAATTGAAAATTGACAACTCATTAGATGTACATGCACTTGTAGAAATCCATTAACAAAAGAATAAAAATTCAATCTTGACAAAAGAAAAACCATAATCACAAATGAATAAGTTTCGGTCTCAATTTCTAGAAATTCGACTTCTATACTCAAGCATGGAAAAAAATATCCACATGCCTAACAAAAATTCACATTGGTATGAAGTCCTGGGAAGCTCATTCAGGAGTTGCAGCAATTAGACTGTTCTAGAAGAACTTAACACTTCGGGAGCAACTACTCAATGTGCACATGGTCGAGTTGTCATAAAATAAGCTGTGTCATGCAAGTGCGGGAGAGAAATGTGCTCATTCCGATAGAAGTAACATCTTCAGGTGGGTTTGCAGGTAACACCCACCTATAATAATTCCAGGATGGATTTGACTCTGTAGTTGCCTATGACTATATGGATTCTTCACTATATACTTCCGTACAACATCGGCCAAAGCTAAGCTTTCTAGGTAGACCCACCCACAGGTCACCTTCAGGTCCTGCATGAAGCATTAAATTTTGCAAATGAAACATTTAGAGCACTGATGAGAACTGCAACAACTGGGAGAATGAGTATTATGAGCCACTGGATGATCTTTTTCCGAAAAAGATATGATAAACCTAATGATACAGTAGCAGATAAGAGGTAGCAAAATAATGCACAAGGCGGCATGCTCACCCGCAATAACATGCAAGTTTTCACAGTAATGATAGGCAGAAAATTTGATCTATGGCTTATTCAGCCATGATCATAAGATTCCATGAGCTTCGGGAAATCTAGAGACTTAGGGACACCTGTAGTAACAAATTTACGGGCAATCAGCCAAGTAGATTTTCATGTCTGCTGACAACAGAACTATTAACAGATGATCACAAGGTGATATCAATACTTCTGGCATTGAAAAGCAAAGTGCCAATTATATGAATGTCCAGAATCATGAACTCAACAGGGTAAAAAACTGATCAAGTTTATGTCACTTTGTTATCCACGGTCAAAATTACGAATAGAAAAACTAAAAGAAAACATCCGCTAAGAAAAAATTGATTCAGCTATCCATTGCACCCTTTTAGGATGCAGAAGAGAATAGGAATTAGAGCACTCTAATATTCTTCTCAATGTCAATTTGCTTACCACAGGTTCAGGAAACTTCCTTCTTTTTGAGCGTTCTACTCTTCCTTTTCTTTTTCTTTATGTGGAAGTCGAGGTGGGAGAGGTAGTGGGGGGAGGGGGAGCCAATGACGGTGTGTGAGTTTCTGCATGAACCGAAGTAATGAGGCCTGAATTTGGATTGGAGAGTGGAGGACGTTGTACAGAACTATGCTGCTGAGGCTTCGAATTGACTACGCACCAGTATGTAGTGTGTTCTTATACAAGAGGAGGCAATTGTGCTGCTTGAGAAAATTCTAGCTTCGATACTAGCAGGGGAGGAGGAGGAGGTGAGGGAGTTGGAAAGTGGTGGGAATTATGGGTTGCTATATGCAAATGATGATGTAGATGATAATGAGAATTGAGATAAGGGCCAGTTATCGGCATTGTTGTTCCACATACTAGCGAATGGTCCGGAGGGGGTGCATAAGTAGTGTTCGTCAACTCACTAGGAGAACTTGAAAAGGTCGACAATTATTTACAACATGAGGTAGTCCCTGAGGAATAGGAGGGGACGAGGGAGTTGGAAATTGGTTGGACTTCTAGATCCCTACATTGAAAGGATAATGTGGCTTATATTGAGAATTAAGATAAGGGCAGGTGGACCATTATTCACAATATGATGTGGTAATATCTAATGCATAAAAGAAATATTAAGCTGCCAGAGGTTGGGCAGAGGAAAAGGGAAGGCAGCCAGGCAACAGGCAGATGATGTGAGCCTCAAGACCTTGACTAATCTGAACCATCCTGTGAAGTAGAAAGATCAAATCTTTAAGTTAAAATCAAGGGCCCAAAACGAAATGCTTAACTGTGTTAATAGAGCAAAAGCAGAGGCGAACTCATGCAATAAACACTGCTGGCAGAACAAGTTACACCCACATTTTGCCTGTATTACATTCCAGAGCAACAAATAACCGTCAAAATCCATACCTAGCTTCCGCTCACCGAGTTCACCTCCTGATCAAACTCAGCTTCATTCTCAATTTTAACAGCAAATGACTAGGGGTGATATCCAGGTCCAGAAACCTGAACCAGCAACTTACCCCGTGCACCCTGGACCTGAAACCGACCTGCCAGTCCGGGAACCGGCCACTTCCTTTTCTTTTCTTTTCTCTCTTTTGTTTCATTGCAGCTCGGTTTTGCTACAATACGCAGCAAACCATTTCCATTCCATGAAGTTACAGCATACGGCAAATAAGGTGTGTAGAACAACTACCCCAATGTCGCTTTTGATTTTCCCAAAACATAGAAATTCAAGAGATTTGATAAAGACGTAACAACTATAGGAAGTTCAAGAGATTTTACCTCTCGATTGTTGGTGTCCGAGACGAAGAACCTACGAACGAGGGAGTCGCCAGAGCGAGCGAGGGTCCAGTCCATCAAATTTATCACTCGCCGTTTGCTTCCTCCCATGTCTCCAGCTCGGCGAATCGACCAAAATCGCCAAGAAATCGAGAGGACGCCGCCCTAAGGGGCGAGAATCGTCACTGGCAGTAGCCCAGAGAGAGATGATCTCAAATCGAGGGTTATATCTAAGGAAAAATCGAACTCTGTCAAAAATTAAACCATTTTTTTATTTTTTATTTCGAAAAACCCTAGGAATTTTTTTTTTGGTCGAAAAAAAAAACCCTAGGAATTGGAAAAATCTAAATGATATATTTTTTTAGCTATTTTTTTTTTTGGAGTTGAAGTGTTTTAAGGATTCTCTAGTTTGAAAATAAAAACAATGATAAATAATAGGGGCGAGCGGTTTCAGGTTTCTTGTAAGTTCCACTTGAATTTGGAACCTACCCATTAAAACAGGTTTTTTATTTTTTGGAATCTAGATTCTACTCCGCATACTCAGCAAACTGGAACCTACCATGTCACAGGTTCTAGGGTCCGATTCCAGGGTACTTGGGAATCTGCCAATTTCAATTTTTTTTTTTCATATTTAGTTAAGCAAAATGAGAGTGAGCGTAACAACAAAAATGAAAATATCTTATCTTTCAATAGCAACAATCCGTAAAAGATGAACACAAAAAATGAAATAAACAATCCATAAAATGAACATTGATGGCAAAAAGCTTTCCATAGTTCGTATCATGGAACTTTTTTACTTTCGAATTTTGGCCACCAATGGACCGAAGTTCATTGAAGTTCCTGTAATAAAAGCTTCAATCTTATTATAGAATTTATTGCCAACACTGTTTCATTGAACACGTAAAATAAAACAAATAATAAAAAGTTCAAAAGATGTGACATAAAATCTAAATTATAAAACTTCAGTCCTCAATTATCCACGAAAAAGTGCTCCAAATCTAACCACTTAAAATCAAAGTTACAACAAACATAATTAATCACTTAATAATAGTTTAAAATTAAGATTACTATTAACCAAACTAAAAGGAATTTGCACTTAAGGGTCAAAGCTAACCAAGAAACAATCAGTTGTCGTGAATCAAGAAGGAATCAGAAAATCTTCACAATCTAAACAGAATTTGCAAAACCAACATCAAATGTTTGGGGATTTCGCCCCCACGTTAACTCGAACTATCAAAAGGGACGATATTCTTGATAATGTCAAGCTAAAATCTGCAAGACATGAGAGATTACAAAGCTTATCTGAGTCGGATATAACCAAACCAGGAAAAAGGGAAAGCAAAACAAAAGGGATTACGGTCACCTGTAAGTTCAAAGGTCTCAAAGGAGAAGACGAGGGTTGAAGAGTGCTGAAGAGTCAAGGTCTAAAGGTCAGCCTGCGAGTGAGAAATTTAGTCAGTGTTTGGTTTTCCGGTTCTGGTTCCGGTTCCGGCTCGGTTCCACTCGGAACCGCAACCTACGGTTCCTGGAAAAATAGAACCGGAAATCGGACCCTGGCTCATTAGAACTTGGAACCGGATCGGGAATCGAAGGTCCAGTTCCCCGGTTTCCGATTCTACCCTGAAACCATGCTCACCCCTAATAAATAAAATTGTTAATACCACGAAAAACCTCAAACTAGTACATCTGTGACAAATTTACCTCAAATTATTTTTTTGACAACAAAAAATTCCAAACTGGTACACTTGTGACAAATTTACCCCAAACTAGTTTTTTTACCACAAAAAATCCTAAACTGATACATCTGCGACAATTACCCCAAACTGGTACACTTGTGATAAATTTACCCTCCGTTAATTTTCGATAAATTTTACCATCAAACTGCTGAGTTAGATGACATATGACAGTTGACAGATGTACCCATTTGGGATTTTTACCCTTTGTTTGTCACTGGTGTATCGGTTTGAGGTTTTTCGTAGCATTAACTCAATTTAACGGAAACTAACATATGGTAAATTTGTCATATGTATACTAGTTTGGGATATTTTTAGGTCAAAAAATTAGTTTTGGGGTAAATTTGTCACAAGTGTACCAGTTTAGGATTTTTGGTGGTTAGTAAAATATTTTGGAATAAATTTGTCATATGTGTGCTAGTTTGAGATTTTTGGTTGCCAAAAAAATAGTTTTGGGTAAATTTATCATAAGTGTACCAGTTTGGGGTTTTCCGTAGTCAAAAAAATAATTTGGAATAAATTTATAACAAGTGTACCAGTTTGAGGTTTTTCGTAGTATTAACCTTAAATAAAACCTTATCTGGCTTTTTTTTATATCTCTATTTCTGTTAAGAAGAAAAAAGAACAAAATAAATAAATAATGGTTTTCTTTGCGTGAGGATTGGGAAGTCATAAGTATTGGCTTGGTTCGTAATCCATTTCCAATTAATGCTTACTCGTGCTTTCTGCAAAATTGTGACCAATTTAATCTGGGCCGACCCACATAAAATTTCAACTTTAGCAATTACTATTAAGACTTCAATTATTACGCGAAAAATAAATAATTTGAAAAAAAATCTTATAAATAATTATTTATATTGCTTGAAATATTTAGTCAATAAAAAATACATTCATTATCGACAACAATCTATGCCTTAACATTTTCATAGACAATGAAAATTATACTTTTTTGATAGTGATATAAGTAATCATTTTTTAAAAAATGTATTTCAAGTTACACATATTTTACGAAACAAACGTACCGAAGTTCATTTAGAGGTTCAATGTAAACCTAGCAATTCTATTACATACTATATTTGACCGCTTAAAGTAACTACAAAATGGCAGTTTCGTACATCTTTAAGCAAGATAGCGCTTGTACACTTGACCATTTTGATTTTCTAGATTATTTTAAAATGGGCAACTTTCCACAAAAATCCCGACTACTTTGAGAAAAATACCCCAAACTTTTTTGTGTCACCAAAAACTCTAAACTTGCTCCCATAACACAAATATCCCTCACTTTTTTTGGGTTACGAAAAATCTCATATTTATACATATGTGACACATATAACCTCTATTTCAATTCCATCCAGAATAAATTTGTCACACTTGTATAAGTTCGGTTTTTTTATGACACAAGAAAAAGTTTAGGAGTATTTATGTCACAATAGGCAAGTTTAGAATGTTTAGTGACACAAAAAAATGTTCGGGATATTTATGTCACGGTGAGCATAATTTAGCATTTTTTGAGATTTTATGTGAAAATATCAGTGCGTATTTATTAAACAGTTATATTGTTTTCATCACTGGGAAATACATTAAAAATCAACGCGCATGCATTTTTTTCTGTAGTCTTTTGAAACCCATTGTATTTCTTTAATATTAACTAAACTCCCTTGATAGTCACAATGGATATTTGGCTTATCAGATTGATTCATTGATAGTCGAAGGAAAAAAATTACATCGTATCCTTAGAATAGCAAATGATTTTCTATTTGACATATGTATTTTAATGGACATGCTTAAATTTTTAATTTGAAGGTACCTCATTGTTTGAGTTAAATCATCTTATGAACACGTAATTATGTACTCTTCTAGTTATCCAGTGCATATAGAGGGGAGCCATCAAACTCGCTAAATGTAGGATGGATACTCAAGAATTAGACTTGATGATGGATCTGACAACTCGCAAGCCCGCCCAAATTTCAACTAGAGCCACAAATTTTCGAAAGTATATTTGAACGGGCTTGGACAAGGGTATTTAGTGAAAAAATGTAGCTCGGGATTAAGCGAAGTCGTTCAGGTCATAAAATGTAGGCCGTTCGGGTCCCTTGAGGCTGGGCCTAGGACTCCAGTGCCCGTGCTCTAGTCCTTGGTGCTCGGCCCCGGGCGCTAGTTTGAGGAGGCCAAGCCTGGGTCTAGGGTTTAATAAGTATTTGTATAATATTTTGAGCAAATCCACGTCGTGATTGAAGATGTCTAGACGATGACCTTTCCTTGTGGAAATTTGGTAATGTAGACACAGCAAAATGGCACGCATAATCCTCAAGCGATGATGAAAATGATCATTTTCAGATATGCGTGCTTGTTCTAGGGTAGACTTGGAATGTTTATCTCTTTGAATATATGCATCCACTCCGCAAGAAAACCGAGATTTTCATATCACAATCTTCTGAAATGGGTTTGGGTATTTGGGTTAGTGTATAAAGGGAACTCCAAGGAAAAGTATCTAAAAAGTCCTAAATTTTATTGCACTTTTGCCAATTCAGTCATAAACCTTATTATTTTGCCAATTAAGTCCTAAACATTTTCACGTTTTGCCAATTAAATCCATCCGATTAATTTTGGCCGAAAATCGCTATCGTGGACGTCGGCTGTCCTACGTGACACGATCAGCGTTGACATGACCAAATTTTAATATTATTTAGAATGTTTTTATATATTCCTTTCTTTTCATTCTTTTTCTTTCTTTTTCTTTTTATGTTCAAAGGGCCGGCGAGGGTGCCAACCACTTGTTGAGGTCCGGTGACCTCTGCCAACTACTGACTAAGGGCCGGCGAGGCCGGGCCTTGGGTGAGAGATGAGAAGCCCTCGCCTGCCCTTGCTTTGGCTGGCAAGGGCTTGGGCGAGGGTTGCCGCGGCGAGGGCTCGCGAGCCACAACGAGGGCGTTGCGATCCTCGCCCGCCCTTGCTGTGGCTGGTGAGGCCCTGTGCTAGGGCTCGTGCCCTCCCCGGCCACAATGAGGGCTCGCGAGCCCTAGCATGATCCGGTGAGGGCGTCGTGGTCCTCACCCTTACGATGACAAAGGCTGACGGCCCCCACTGACTCTTTGAGCCAAAAAATAAAAATAAAAAGAAAAAGAAAAAGGGAAAAATAATAAAATAATAAAATTCGCAAAAAAAATATTGATAGTATTAATAATTGTCCACGTAAGGGCCGGTTGTGCCACGTAGGATGGCTAGCGCTGATTGGACTGTCGCCTCATCGATTTTCGGCCAAAATTGACCAAATAAATTTAATTGGTAAAACGTTAAAATGTTTAGAACTGAATTGATTTATTTGAGTAATAAGCTTTGTTATGGGCTCCAATTCAAAGGAAGAGGAGGCCCTGCTTCCGATGCCACGGTTAGCTTGTGTTATCTCCTTCTGGTCCCTGACATCAGCATGCGCTTTGTTTTTTCTCGTATACTCGTTTGGTTGTTTTGGGCATATTAGTATCGTTATTAGCTTCTTCATTTTCTGTTAAACTTTTAACAGATTGCACATGCCTCGCACTCCATGGTTTGCAACATTAGGAGGAAGCTTTGGGTAGGAAAAACTCGAAGAACCCTAGCTTTCATACAAAATTGCCCCTATTTTAGTGGGTGGAAAATGTCTACCGGCAAATATATGGCCGGCCGGAGAGGTCAGACCTTTATTTAATACTAATTTGGCCACTTTAAGTACTTATTTAGAATATAGTCAACTCTAAAGTCATTTATATATATATATATATATATATATATATGTATATAAAGTTCCACTTTGGGCCCTCATTGAATTTTTTTTCTCATTCCAATGACATCACCTCTTCTAATACATCACAATCTTTAAATCTCATTATGATTTGTAGAATTAGTCTCTAGTATAAAGTCAAGGTTAATTTATTTTCACAAGCGATACAAGTTATCATTTTTTAGTTCGAGATGGATGATTTTTCACGAAATAAATGCACCCTCAAGATTTCTTTGGGGGCAACTTCTGCTAGTAGTGATTTGTGGGCAGGCAGCTCGCCAATGCCCGAGTGTTAAATTGACAGGCTAGGACAATGCTCTTACACAAGAAATCCCGGCTCGCCCTTCTTTGACCCAGGCTAGGTTCGGCCAAAGCAGAAAGTTCTTGCATGGGATTTATATGATGAATGAGCATGCGCAACACATTGGGTAGGGAAAATTGTTCAAAAAGTCTTGAACCTATTGCATTTTTGTCAATTTAATCTTAAACCTTTTAATTTTGCTAATTGTGCCATAAATTTTTTCATGTTTTGCCAATTGAGTCTATTTGGCCAAGTTTGGCCAGAAATTCCTGACATAGACCCCATCCGTCCTACATGGCACGGCCGGCATTGATGTAGATAATTTTAATAATATTTTCACTTTTAAAATTATTATTTTATTTTATTTGTTTTTTTTTCTTAATGTGACCGGCAGGTGTCATCGGGCCCTCGTCAGCCACTGGGCAAGGGTCGACCAACCCCCGACGGGCACAGTACGAAAAAAAATAATGAAAAGAAAAGAAATGAAAAAAAATTAAAAAAATCGACACTAAAATACTATAAAAAATTATCCCATGTCAGCGCTAGCCATGTCATATAAAAACAACGGTCATCCACGTCGGCAGTTTATGGCCAATTTGACCGAATGAACTCAATTGGTAAAACATGAAAATGTTTATGATTCAATCGATAAAATTAAAATGTTTAAAGAATTGATAAAAGAAAAATAAGTTCGGCATTTTTTGAACAATTTTCCCCATTGGGCACAACCTTCGAGCCTCGCCCTGGCTAGGCTCCCCCAATGATTACCTCTGACTTCCACTACTTGTTTATTACAAGGCCACCAAAATATTGAAAATTAAGAAGACAAATTACAACTTTGGAACACGCAAGCCTGTATTTGAGATCTGACTTTTGAAGTTGTCGTTTTGCATTTGGACGAACGCACGATTTGTGCAGATTCTTGTATTGACCCAAAGAAGTCCATGACCTTGCAATGCGTCCATATGGCTTCGTATCGCATGTTCCTACAAGTTTAATGCACTATTTCTGATCTGCCCTGTTCACCTTCTCAATCGTCAGCACTGGGAGAAGCCTTTGACTATTCAAAATTCAAACGCAATGGGGTTGGCCAAGAATTTGACTAGGCATCACCCGTCGCTCAATAAGAATTGAGCAATTCATGTTGAAACTTTGCTTTTCAGTTGTATTTAATGTGAAAATTTGATTAAACTAACCAAGTTAGCCCCTTATATGAAGGGAAATGCTTCCTGATAGTACTGTCAGGAACGGTACAATCTCAACCGTAGACCCACACATCATCGCCCTGTGTTTTGCATAAAACACTCATTAATTGGGAGATCCCGTGATCAGATTTAACTGACAGTATGTCAAATTGTCATGTTAGCAGCTTCCTTATATAAACTATCTTATTTTCATTCTTTCCCATTTTGTTTGCTCGATTTTGTGTTCTACATATTCAATGGTTTCCATTCTTGTGCTTCGTGGAGAGAGGGATTGGACAAGATTAACGTCTTATATAAGAGTAGGAGTGAAAAATATTTTATATGTATGTAATTTTGACTTATTACGGTAGAGTTTTCTGGCCAATGCTTCATATACGAATAGGTTTAACTTCAATTCCGTTCTTATGTGGTCGTGTGGGACGCGATTGGGACTTACGTCACTAGCTGCTGGAATGTCGGTTTAAAACACCAATGAAGCACTAATAGCCTACTTGGTGAGCGAGGAAGCTCAAGACGGACGATACACATAAGCCTAGACTAATCCTTCGTAGACTAACCAAGGTTTCCTGAGACCGCGGATAGATTGGGGAATCGAACTTGTAACCTTCCTCTTGCAAACCAAGTCTTGGACCATTCGACCAACCACCTAGTTGGTTTTCACATAGTGACTTGGTTGCTCTTTTTTAATAGATCTAAAAATGAGTTGTATTAGATAAACGGTTTGAGATTGCATTATATTCTGAACAAAAGGCTTAAAACTAACAATGAAACTTTAGTGCCATAAATTTGAAGTGCTATCTTGTTGATAATACTAGTTGGTTAACAGTCGGTTGAATGGTGTCTCTAGCTCGGTAATTTCGGAGCCACATGAGCCACCTTGTAGACAGAACGTCCATGGACAAGAGGATTTACGTGCATCCGTTTGGATTAGACAAGTCAAATAATTGAGACATCCTATTTTATAAAGAAAAATGATTATGCTAACCGGCACACCCTTGCTGATTCAATTACAATCATTGATTAGTTCTATAGTGAAGATAGATTTTCTTTGTTGTGTTGGAATGATTCTCGAATAGCTTTGTAATATATTAAAATCCCACATTAGAGGGAAGAGGCCCTACTAAGTGATTAATAAGTAGGAACCACCACAAGTAGTCACCACCCAGTATGGTCACTCAATTCACTTGTTTTTTTAGGGTTTGGCTCCCGGGAAAGGAGTGGGGTTGTTATAGATTACATCGTAGCAGGACCTTGTAGTGAGACCGGAGAGTGATTACTCGAGACAAAGAGATCGGTCAAAGTGCAGTTCCCCGGTAGATGTCTAGCATGGTGATGGGGATAGGAATGGATCGGACTGTACAAGGCACTAGTTAACACCCATCCCTATTAAGCAAAGTCCATATGATGCCAATCTAACACTCCAGCGGCGACTTTATTATAAACGCTCTTATTGATCCAGTATCATTCAAGACGATCACAAATACCACTGGCGGATCGTGTAGAACATTGATAGCCGGTGCGAAATCTAGGAAAAGAAGACAATAATTTGATCTAAGGGAAGATGTCTGAAACCCATTTGGCGGATGGTTCCATGCATGTTGAACATAGTTTCTTTCTTGGACTGTATCGAGTTCATCACTGTGCACATCATGGAGTTGGAGTGTCAAACTTTGACATTGGAGATTCATAAAATATTCTGGATCTTGGTAATGACCGTTCAAACTGAAAAGAGCAATAATGAAAATGAATATAGAACTTGATAAGCTCTTCCTCACATAAAGAAAAGAAACCAAAAACCCTAAAAGAAAGCCGGCCAGGGTCGGCTGGCATTAAGCGCGAAAACGACAGAAAGGCCACCAGCTCAGTTTAAAAGAAGAAACTCCATTGACAGATATAAAAAAAAAAAAGGCTCTAAATAAGCTTAAACTTCGTGAATCCCATAGTGAGAAGCTATGGGATCATCTCTCAGTTGCTGCGGTCCGGAGAAGGTCGATGAAGGGTGAGCTCAAATCGTAGCCATTGATCGGTTCCTTCGTCTAACTTTATCAACCATGTACAGCTCTTACGGTTCTGTCTTTTTATATTTTCACTTTTTTTTTTTTTTGGTGAATTGTTAGGTTCAGTGGAATAGGTGGAGGCAACAATTCATGGAGGATATTCACATACAAGGAGCTGCATTCGGCCACTAATGGTTTCAGTGATGACAACAAGCTTGGAGAAGGAGGGTTTGGGAGTGTCTACTGGGGCAAAACCTCCGATGGTCTTCAGGTGAATCGATCAATTGCCCTTTAATTGAACCAAGTTGTAATGTAGAATTATGGTTTTGTTTCGTATACTCGTTTTTCATGACTTGAACGCGATAAACAGAACCGATCACGTTGGGGTAGAACAAGTGCAGACAAGTATTTTCTTGCCTAGTTTGATCTCACTCTTTATCGAACTTTGGTTAATTACTAGGTACTACGTATTGGAACCTTCGCCACGCAACCTCACTCGAGTCAACTGATCATGCTAGACAACCGTTTGTTCTTAGAAAACTTAAGTAAAATTGACAATGATTGGTGTTAGAATTGAAGTTTCGCCTAAACTCCCAAACCATGTTGGACAACCATTTGTTTCGGTTGTTTTTCTGGGCGCATACTGGGGATCCACTGTATTTCTAGACATTATGTTGGATATTCAGTGTTGGTATGAATGTTGGTTCTAGATAGCTGTGAAGAAGTTGAAGGCGATGAACTCGAAGGCCGAGATGGAATTCGCGGTGGAGGTCGAGGTCCTCGGCAGAGTCCGGCACAAGAACTTGTTGGGCCTGCGAGGGTACTGTGTTGGGACGGATCAGCGGCTGATCGTGTACGATTACATGCCGAATCTGAGTCTGCTCTCGCACTTGCATGGCCAGTTCACGACCGATGCTCAGTTGGACTGGAAAAGGAGGATGAAGATTGCGATTGGGTCTGCCGAAGGCTTGGTGTAAGCATCAGTCACCTTGGCCCTTTTCTTTTCTTTAAATTTATGAGTTTCTGTTTGATTTCTGTTCTAAAGATCTATTAGACAGTGTTGAATGAAGAACCTTTCAAACTTACAAGATAATCCTGAGAAATGGTATTCATGAGTATATTCTGAATGAATAATGTGTATAAGACAGTATTGAATTTCTTTTTCCTTAGAGAAGTCTCTTTCATGTTAGGAGGACAAATTGGCTCAATTTGCTCCTCTTATATTGAGAAGATCCCAAGCATTTCCCTGAATTGCTTGCCTAGCTATGGGCATCAATTGGTCTGTGATATTTGACATACCCTGTGATTGAACATTCTTTTGCAGGTACCTGCATCATGAGGTAACACCTCACATAATCCACAGGGACATAAAGGCAAGCAATGTCCTTCTAGACTCGGACTTCGAACCGCTCGTAGCCGATTTCGGCTTTGCGAAGCTCATCCCGGAGGGTGTGAGCCACATGACCACTCGCGTCAAGGGCACCCTGGGGTACCTGGCGCCCGAGTATGCCATGTGGGGGAAGGTCTCGGAGAGCTGCGACGTGTACAGCTTCGGGATCCTCCTCCTCGAGATCGTCACGGGGAGGAAGCCCATCGAGAAGCTCCCGGGGGGGATCAAGAGGACCATCACCGAGTGGGCGGAGCCCTACATCGTGAAGGGCAGGTTCCGGGACCTCGCGGACCCGAAGCTCCGGGGGAAATTCGACGAGTCCCAGCTGAAGCAGGCGATCAACGTGGCGGCGCTGTGTGTGCAGAGCGAGGGCGAGAGGAGGCCTACCATGAAGGAGGTGGTGAGCATCCTGAAGGGCCAAGAGCCCAAGGCCAAGGTGATGCAGATGAGGATGGAGAGCATTAAGTATGGCGAGGACTTGATGACACAAGATCAAACCGACGACGACGGCGGCGACGACCGCCACGATCATCATCATCAAAAAGGGGATGGTGATGAAAGTGATGCATATGGGATTTTTAGTGCAATAGAGGTGCAAAAGGTGCCAGACCCTTACCAAAGGTTTGGCAACACTAGGAGAGCCATTTGACAATTGTTCTCTCTTCCAGGCCTAAGGAAAGTTTGGTATGGTCTCGCATATTTAATCATGTATACAACACACATATTTCATGTAGTGGTTTATATTTCGTGATCTTGGTAATGCCAGGACTTTAGGATCCGATTGTTGTTGTTCTTGCCAAAAGAAAGAACACGATCGTTCGAATTGTTTCTTTTCCCAATGTGTGAAAAGAAGCAATTGTTGTAATTCTTGCCATGCCATTTTGCCTTCATTATCATCATCATCATCATCATCTTCTCTCTCCCTATTTTGTCGTGCTCATACTACTTTTATACTCTCTCTATAATCGTCATGGAATGTATGGTATGGTCACACAACCATCGTGTTACCGCGGTTTTTTCTATTGTTAATACGATTGTGAAGAGACCTTAAGTAGATAAATCTCGAGCCCGTACACAATCCCATTTATCTCGTGGGCCTGCGCTAGGAGGCATCAAATGCTTTTCAGCCTCATTGTAACGGTCAGACGACTAGATAAGAAAGAAATGAAATAAAGACAGAAAGGTGGAGTTTCACCGTAAGCAGAGGTTTTAGCAATTCTCAGCTGCAATGAAAAACCCCACTAACACAAACGCTCAGTTGTGCATGTTCCTGGCTACATTCTAGCAGGGAATTCCTTACCACAAGAAATGCGAGCATAGTTTAGAACAGGAAATACAAAAACTTGTGAAAAATCCTTTCATGTGTAAAATGGTGGCCATTCTCTAGGACAAGAAGTTATCACAGACCGTGGGGTGCATGTCTCAAGTACATCTGTATCATTCGATCTCATGGAGTCTGCTGGATTTACTCAGTAAGATTATACTACAGTCAACGATACAGATGGATTCAGAGATGCCTCCACTCCAATCAACTTCACAATTCAACATCACATGGAATATGAACCAGAAACATTGGAGTAACAAGCTAGGAGTGCAAAACGATCGTTGAATAATCTAAAATCTAAAAAACTCGCGAGAAATTTATTCATCCCCTAAGTTGGATCCAACTACCGCGCAATCGCATCACCACCAATATGATCCATAGTTCTCAAGTATTTTGAGATACTAGAGAAGTATTTTATACTCCCGAAATACATCGTCGCTATCCACCTAAGTCAGTCATCATATACCAGAGTTCATGAACTTGACACTAGATGGTTATTGATTTGGGTGGACGGAAAATTTCGTACTCTCTTTGCACTAAAAAACCTCTAAAAAAATCTTGGTTGTTGCCTAACAAGCACCTAATAACAGAGAAGTCGCACCAGATGCAAATAGTGAACATAGGTATTTCAAAATCCTTCTGGTATCTGTAAATTGCATAGCAAAATATCAAGACAATAACCTAAACCATCCCACCAACATTATAGCAAACACATTCACTTTGTCCAAAATTCAATTGCATCGGCGCAAAGCATCCCAAAGTTGGCTAAGCCGTTATTGTATAAAAGAAACAGAAGAGAGCTAACTTGACGGTTCTCTCTTGTAACGCACACAAGGATCAGGGCTTAGAACCCTAGCTCGCTATCATCATCTGAATCATCATCACTGGTCATGCGATACTCTCGGCAAGATGGCACAGGTTTGGTTCCGCTACAACCTTCGCCGGGCCAGGTTCGGTACTCCCAGAAAATGAGCTCGCTTTGACGTTGCACGGCCTGGACTGCACGCTCATACTCATCATTCACTCGTTTCAATTCCATCTCATACTGCAGATTTCTCTCTTCCAAACCATGGTCGAACAAATATGTGAGCATATCGTCACCGACACTCTTTTGCCAACATTCTTGCTTCTGCTGTGATTGCTCTTCATTTCCTTCACCTCTCATGCCATTCACTTGCTCGCTAACCCACTCGATGTTTGCTTGGATCTTTCGTGAGAAGTCAGGGAGATTTTCTAACATGTCACTGGCAAACTTTCGCCAAATCTCATGCTCCGGCTGTAATTGCTCTTCATTCCCTCCACCTCTCATGTCATTCACTTGCTCGCTACCGCCGTCAATGTATTCTTCATTCTCTGGTAAGCCATCAGCGCGATATTCATGAATCTCATCGGATAACTTTTGCCAATACTCTTCCTCCTCCTGAAATTGCTCTTCATTCCCTCCACCTCTCATGTCATTCACTTGCTCGCTACCGCCATCAATGTCTTCGTTCTCTGGCGAGCTGTGGCGGAGATCTTCCTGAATCTGCTCCGTCACTTCGGGAGGGCAGCACCTGCAGGGGATCACATTGCCTTTGATACATGCCAGATGCTGCTTAAGGCGAGTCACGCCTCCCCACATCACCTGTCCACAGAAATTGCAACGGACACGCCCGACATTGTGGTCAACCACAGTGCAATACTGCCATGCCATATCGCTCCACTTTCTCTTTCCCATCCTGAAATACAAGTCCAATAATGTATCCAATCTTTCATTGCCAATGTGACAATATGCTAAGACACAAACTCCTTCCCTGAAGATGAAATGAAGTGCATCTCCATTTTGCTGTGATAAAATTGTACTCTAGGTCTTAACATTCCTAAAGGTGATGGTTTTGCCGAAAAACTCAAGCCATATATGGAGAAGTAAACATGATTATAACTTGCATAAACACGGAGTTCTTCTCGTTTTCTTTTTCTTGATAAAAATGAACAACAAATTCTTTCAAGAAGATGAAAAGAAGAAATACCGCTTTCGATAAGCTACCTCATTCGTACATGAGCAAATAATGATTCCACGTTCCACGCATCCAAACAAACGGCCATATAGGTTACCACCATTGAAAGAGATTAGAGATCAAACATACATAGCACTCAGGCTTAAGAGATCATCTACACAAATGGCCATATAGATCAACATGACCTTCCGAACCTCTCAGAAAAATAACATAATTGTTCGCTTTCAAGACACTTCTAACATGACATTTCAAATGACTTCTAAAGATGCATATGTTTTGCTAGCGAGACAATTTCGTCATCCTCTTAAGCCTTCTGTAGTAAAACATTATTTAAAAAAAAATAAAAAAAATCTACTTTGCAATTGATGTGAATGACAATCTGCGAAGTAGTTGCCACGTCATTGCGCATTATTACATAAAATCATTCTAGCCTCTTATACGATTTATTAAACGACAACCGTCGGATCTAGGTTCAAGTTTAAGTGAACAACAGAGATGAGAAAGCTCCCTCTCAATCTCGCCGCCACCAATTGGTATCAAAATTGTCATTGCGAACATTCCGAATCAAAATGATGGCAAAAGAAAAGATCATTTAAAATGATAGTGGCGACGAGCGGCGGCGAGATTGACAGAAAGAGCCTTATCGTCGTAATTTAGACCTAGATCCAACGGTTGTCATCTGCCAATTTTTCTCAAAGGCCGGAATATTTCTATGTAATAATGTGTAGTGACATGAAAACCAGGTCACAACTCGTCATTTACGTCAGTCGCCGTCAGATATCAAAATTCTCCCACGAGATAAAGCTTTTTTTAAAGACAGTCTATAGCATTAGGTAAAAGCTCGCTGAATCTAATGGCGATAACCTAACAAAATAAGATCCCCCTCCCTAGATTGCCCTAGAAGAGAAGGCGAAAGGAACAACACAAAGGCAAGCACATGTACATAACATCGTCGCGTGTATTGAAAATGATCGTGTCAAAATTACATGAAATTTCCGAGCAATTACTTCTAGGACTCTTCAATCGTTCTACAGGATCACAAATTTCTCAATAAACAATGATTCACAATCCAGGACTCATAAAATCAAACGCGAAAAAGAGAGAAATTGACTGACCTTTGCAAGAAGTTGTTTGAATCTTATGATCTACAATGAAAAAGAGCTAGATATTTTCCCTGCTTTATCCACCCTCTCTCCTTCTTCTACTCTTGTTTATTACAATAGAATCCAGGATAGGCTTTAATATATCTCTTCACTTCTCCATTTAAGGTAAAAGTTATCAATTTTCTCCGCTTTTTATCGACAATTAGTAAATGACTTCCATAGTCTAGAATACGACAATTTAATCATTTATTACGTGAACTTATTTACAATTTTCTCCTAGATCCGCGACGATTTTAGTGATATCCCTTATATATCAAATTTTCCGTCCAATGACTTGTATATTCTAATTTCCTTATCTTTTACCTTCTTTACTAAATGTGGTAACCGTGTCTTGGTTTGTAGTATTGAGGCCTAATACAGTTTTCACATGCCTGAAGAAAGGACAGTTCAATGTAGGGGGTTTGGGGCCACAGGACCTCCATCCGGGTGAGGATATCGATTCAGCAGAATGCGAAGTCACATGTGCAGGCGGAACTGAATCCTTGGTTGGAGTTTCCAGACTCAGATGGTCGACTTTTTCCAAGTTATGAGTGGGATCGAAGGAGCGACCGGAGCTTCTTGACCCACATCTAGGACCACGATGATAACGAACATTTTCGCAGCAAGAATGTTTTCCTCGTTCCATATGTAAAATGTATTTAGCCATCGAATGTTAGCCACTAGAAACACATTAAGAGAGGTTTTTGAGAGTTCTATAAGAGGTAAATTGATATCTTCGAGAATTTTGAGAATGTTGAGATTTATCGATGTAATTGTTGTCTGGATAATACTCAGAGACATGGAGTCCTTGTAATTTTTGTTCGGGATTTCTGCTCTTGCAAATGTCGTGTATTCAATGTTTATTCCTAGGTCCATTATGTTCTGTTCGAAGCCAACTTCGTGAACTACAATGGCGAAACGTGAAATGGAGAAGTTCGATAAGAGTTAGTGTATGGTGGATCAAGATGCACGCAATGCTAAAGAGTAGAATGAGTAGAATGGTCGATCAACGTTCGCGGAAGGCCCTGGGAGTGGCAGAGGAGGATGAATTGCCCACAACTCCGCAAAAAGAGTAGAATGAGTTTTGTTTTTGTTTTTGGTAAGTTAAGAAGTATATTGATCAGAAATGCACGGTTAACAAACAAACCCCAGCCGGGCACCACAGGGTGTCACAAAAAGTGCAAGGGCTGCCCGGGTAGAAAAAGAAGGTAAACACAAGTAACAAAAAGGCCCAAACAGGCGGCCTAAAGAACTGTGAGAAACAAAGCCGAAAAGACAACCAAAAATCAATCAAAAATTGAAGTGTCGATGCCCTAGTTGGCTTGCATGCGACGGTTTTTGGGCGTGTCAGCTACATACTTGAATGCCATTCCTTTATCTATGACCAACTTCACGAGGTGTACCTTAAAGGCAGGTAAGAGGAAACTCTTGCTACGGAATAGAATGAGTCGATAATGGCTTCATGCATTTCATGCATTGAGATAGACAAACATGTTGAAAATCACCTCAATGAGTTCAAGAGGATTACAATTGATTTGACGAAGTAGATTTCTAAATTATCACTGAGGCTTAAGCTCTAATAGTGTTTCGTCAACAAATTTTTTAGGTTTGGCGCCTTGAGTCGACCCTAAAGCGACAGAGTTAGGTGTTGGTCAGCTTTGGTCGACCCTAAGTCAACCATAAGACGACAAACCTTGAATTTGTCGCCTTTAGTTTGCCTACGGAGACAAAAAAAAAAACAATTTCTTTACAACACCTTTGGGAATTCTTAAAGAGACAAGAGCAAGATTCCTCACTATTGACTACAATACAAAGCGACAAATTGCTTAATTTGCGATGAAAACAATATTTTTTCGTCCTTAATATACGCAATGGCGATGAAATTTTTCTTTCAACATATCTAGAAAATAGGGAAAAGTACCAAAAAAAAAACCTTTTAAAACCTATTATAATTGTGCCACTTCAATCCTTTTTTTTTTTTTTGCCGATTCAGTTCATCCGACCAAATATGGCCGGTCGGCGCTGATGTGGACGTCAGCTGGCACCGACCTTCTGGCAACATAGTATTTTACTATTTTTAATTTTTTATTATCTTTTTTATCTTCTTTTTCTTCCTCTGGCCGGCAACCTGCTAGAGGCCAGCCCAGATCTAGCGAGGTCGAGGCCAGCCTCGCACGACGACGGTGAGGTCCAGATCTAGGCTGACCTCACCGTCGCCGAGTGAGGTCGGCCGAGACCTTGCCAGGTCTAGGCTGGCGAGGCGAGCCTAGCCCAGCCATAGCGAGGTTGGGCCTCACCCTCGCTAGTGGCCGGTGCAGGCGAGCTTCACCTTGAGGCTGGCGAGGTCGACCTTGCCGCTCGTCACCTCTAGCTAGCCAGAGGAAGAAGAAAAAGAGAGAAGGAAAAAAAAATGAAAAATCAAAATATTATGTCGCTCGACGGCCGGGCCGATTTGCATCAATGTCAAAGTCGGCAGGCCATATTTGACTGGATGGACTGAATTGGAACAATTGCAAAAGGTTTAGGACTGAATCGGCAAAAAAAAAAAATTATGACTAAATTTGTACAAATGCAATAGATTTATGACTTTTTTGGTAATTTTTCCTTAGAAGATAGTATCATATTTTTAAGGGTTAATACCACGAAAACTTCTAAACTAGTACATATGTGACAAATTTACCCCAAACTATTTTTTTTTACCACGAAAAATCCTAAACTAATATATACATGTGACAAATTTACTCCAAACTATTTTTTTACCACCAAAAATCTCAAACTGGTACATCTATGACAAATTTACCATAAAATACTTTTTTTTACCACGAAAAATCTCAAACTGGTACACATTTGATAAATTTACCCTCCGTTAAATTTGGTTAATACCATGAAAAATCCCAAATTATTACATCTGTGACAAATGGAGGGTAAAAACCCTAAACTGGTATACCCGTAAACTACCACGTGTCATCCAACTCAGCAATTTGACAATTAGATTTAACAAAAACTAACGTATGGTAAATTTGTCACAAGTGTATCAGTTTGGGGTAAATTTGTCACAAGTGTACCAGTTTGGAGTTTTTTGTGGTCAAAAAAATAATTTAGGGTAAATTTGTCACCGGTATACCAATTTGGGATTTTTTTTGTGGTATTAACCCGATTTTTAATATGTAGTGGACCTAAGTAGTTTTGAGTTATGCTTGTCATTAAAGACAAACATTTGATGCTAACACATAAGCTGCAAAAGAGCTGCAAATGGAAATTGACGACATAGGGGTATCATTAGTATTGGTAATTTTAAATATGATTGGATATATGATAGATGTTATTATTAAAAATGGTTTAATTTATTGGCACCTAAATTTTGGCTATCATAATTAGTCGCTCATTGCATAAAAAAACTAGGAGTTGACCACAACCCCTAAATGAAAATATCATTTGCATCATTTACATTTGCATAGTGTTGGCACCTGAAATTTTGCCGACAGGTCCCTGTAAGTCAAGGCTCGTGATTCGACATCTCTAGTTGCGACAGGACCTGTTTATAGGGTAGATAGTATTATTTTAGTTTCATGAGGATCCCATTTGCATATAGAGACTAGGAGCATTCTATTTGTCACACCCTGCTACTAAATCGTGCTTCCATTATATTATGGTTTCAGTTAATTAACCCAAGTGGAAGAATTACATAACATTAATAATACTTCATTCATTAAAATTTCAAAATATTACAAGTTCTTACTCTAGCCATATCCGAAGACATATCCGAGGCATATAGGGAATAGTTTAGCCTAACTAGCGAGGCTACACAAAAAGGTCCAACTCCTTCATACCAGGCTATCTCGACAAAATTTGGTCTGATACTTATGGACACTAACCCTATACGCCCAAAAAATATACACACACACTTTAAGCCTCAACCACTTCCCCTAGACTGCCATTGGGTCTGTCGTCGCCATCTTCTCCACCGCCGCCTTCGTTCCCGCCGTCATCAATGATCAAGGTCCGTAACACCCTGTCACCTTGTCTAAAATACCATGCAAAGAATCTAAAAGCAATAACTGGTAATCGACCCGTGTTAACAAAGATAACGGTCATATGCCTAACAAAGATAGTAGGGGAATCAGGATAGACGACGTCCTCATGCCGTGAACTAATCTGGTACGGCACTCCGTAGAAATGGTTGGGTGGTACATCCATGACTAATGATCTGAAATATTAACAACAAGAATGAGCCACAGCCCAGCAAATAAAACATCTAAAATTTACATCGTACGTTCAAGTATTACTCTACGCTAATTTACTCAAAGATATGCTTCTTTAATGGGTCGTGTCAAATGAGGCATAATTAGTAACTAATAAAATGTTCTTTCGAGACTAACAAAAATTTTTGTTTTTATTATTCATATTACAACAACGACTTTCTAGGATTTGAACTCTAGTCGCTTACGGACCATTTCATTCCCCATACCACCAACCTGAGACATTGGCGGTGTCACATCACATTCTTTCTTTTTATTTATTTAGCCATTCAAGGAACGCAACATACCAAGCAAGCATTCATAGAAATGTAATTCACACCACATGTATTATGCTATACACTCACAAATATGCAAATAGCTCATCTTTAAACTTTGTTTCAGTTCATATTTCACAATTTCACTTGCCAAGACCCATGGACTCCTCCCCGACATCCGCGCAATGGCATTACCAAGATTTTCACACCTAGGCATCTCAACTCCTGAGACTTCCTTGATCACACAGTAGGGGCTTTCCTTATACACGAAGGAGCGTCCCAAACTATGACGGCCAGATTTTTCTAGCAGGTTGGATTAATGAATGGATTAGTCGATGTTGAGACTAAGTTATGGTAATAGTGGAATTGTGGGTTTTATGTTTTCATGTGGTGAATTATTTGGGTGAATGGTTTGGTCGGGCGAGATATTTTTAGGCGGACCGTTGGTATTTGATTGAGTGATAGTTTTTGGTGAAAACGGTCTCGACGCAAAGCTGTTCGTAGCGCGAACCACCCTAAGCCGCGCCTAAGCTCACCGATTTACCCCCCCCCCCTTTATTCCCTTCTCTCTCGTCTCATTTCCCCTCTCTTTTCCTCTCTTGGACAGCCTCCTCTCTCTCTCCTTTTTCTTCTTCTTCTTCTTCTTCGTTTCTTCCGCCCAAGCTAGCCCTCTCTCGTTCTCGTGTGCACCGGTGACTTTGGAGTTCAACGCCAACGATCCATGAACTGTTCTAAACCTCGTACACCAGCCCTCGACATCGCCCCTCGTCTCCATTCCTGTTGGTCCCTCTCGCGCGCCCAAAGGACGAGAAAATGGCGTTTCGAGCTCATCCGAAAGGCTAATCGAGCTCCGTTTCTTCGTGTGCGACCCTAAGGCAAGTTTCCATCTATTCCTACCACTAATCTGCTCATTTTTCATTTGTTCGAGTGCGGGTTGTCGGATTGGAAAATGGGTATGACGATGGCTTGAATTGGTTGCATGGTGGGGAAAATAGTGTTTCATGTGCGATCTATTACTTGCGTTGGCATCTACGGGTCTTGGGTAAGTTGGATATGTGAGTTGATCATGTTGATTGTCGACGATTTGTGATGAATTTGAGCTGACCCGTGGGGAAGGGAAGTTCGGCCGTGGGTATAGGGGAGTAGATGTAACGACCTGAAGATTTCACCTGCCTAAGGTAATAGCGAGTGAGTATTCGACAGGCCTAGAATAGTCTTACTTAAACGAGTTTAGAAGGATTATTGGCCCAAAGTAACATTCGAGGAACACTATGTGTGAAATTAGAGTCCTATCGGGTCGATTACGTGCAAAATGGCCCAAAGTCATAAACCTATTAGAGTCCTATTGGGTCGAGTTTAAAAGGATTATTGGCCCAAAGTCACATTCGAGGAACACTATGTGTCGCCACGTGACTCTTCGAGCACTGACTCGCCGCCGTCTTCATTTTCTATAAATAGCCCATCGCCACTTCATTTTCTGCAAGAACCGCCTCTCCTCTCTCTAGAACTTCCCCTGTCCGCACTGTACCACCATCAAACCGATGCCTCGCCGTCCGTTCACCGCGCCACCATCGACGCCGCGGCACCGTCGTCCATCTCCAGCCATCCATCGGCACCGCCCAGGGATCGCACGTCTAGTTCAAGAACGATCCACAGATCGTTCATTCATCGTTCGTCCTTTCCGTTTCTTGAATTCAGAAATAAAGGTAAGCAGATTTCTAATCCTTATTACCAGTTTATCTGTGTTTCGCTTATTGTTAACTCTGTGATCTGCTTACTGCTGCTGTGGAAATCTTGATTGGTATATTGTTATCATGTTAAGTTCGTCAGAAATGGACTATATGCTTTATATAAGATGATTACTCTGGTTGAAATCATGCGATTCTATGGACGAATTGGTCATTCGGCTTAGGATTCTTCTTGCTGAGTTATACCCACCCCGTTGTTAAAACCACCTTTTAGTATATTAGAATGTCGGAGACACCAACTATCGTGCGACGATGCCTATGCGGCAAACCGTTAGGAATAACCCGCACAATAGAGGAGATCATGAAGGACTTTCCCGACAGACCAGGAACGAGAAAATTTATAGTTATCCACTCGAAGGTGCATGTGGACGAGGGGTCGCCTGATGGAGTGGTTGTATATGAATTCAAGGCCGTGTATGAACAAGGCATAGGTGTGTAGATAGGCATGTGGATAGGCCCTATAGATCCCCATCACTTGGATAGCGAGGGTGTAACAAGCAGTTTAGAACTTAAGGAAGGCTTTGAATCTGATGACTCCGTAAACGGCCCCTAAAGTTAAGACAAGATGGACAACGATCAACGATACCTAGATACTCTGGAGTAGTTTACCTTTCCTTGTAAATCCTCCCAGAATGTTACTTTGAACTTTTGTAAAGAGCTATTTCGTTAGGAGTCGTTTGATGTACAAATGTGAAATAAAGAATCCTGGTTATTGTAATGTAACTTATGAATATGTAAATCCGGTTAGTTCAAACCTCAAAAGGCCATAACCTTCGTTAGGTGTCTACCAAACTGTTAGGGCTTTGATTGATATGCACTTGTATTGTATTATATGACCGTCCAATTCTGTTTATCTAAAAGCTTCCACATGCGCCATCTGCAAATAAAGAAAGATTAAAGAAGAAAGCGCGATTAGAAAGTCTCCTTAAATGTAGCGGAACTGGGATGTCACAGTAGATCTTGAAGTTCGATACTGGTTTGTTGATTCTGCTAGTTATATTATGACTATCCGGCTGTGGGGAAGGTTGAGTGCAAAGCCGGATCGATTGGTAAGTCGTCAAATCGACGCGAGTCGAAGTTTATGTTCTGTGAGGGATTTGGCCGAATACTATGAGGAATATCTTTAGAGTTTCGTTGGTCGAAGGTCGATTCTAGTTGATAACCTAGGACTTAAGGCCATGAACAGTTTGACGTTAAGATTGGGTCGTTTGAAAGGTAGTTGAATTGGCAAGAGGTGAGGCTCGAGTCAGTGGGGACATTCAACCGTGAGTATTGGAGGGCCATTGCTGTCGTTTTAAAGTTCAATGTGATCTTGAATTGACGTGAACTGAAGTGTAAGTGCAGGTGTTGCTCGGCCAAATATATTGGGGTTATGTGGAGGATTTCGACGAGGAAGAGTAACTTAGTGTCAAGGACCTTTGGGTCGGTTAATAACTCGTTAGTCGTAACTTTTCTTGTGTGTTTCTTGTAGCAATATTTGTTGTGTGCCTTGATTCGTTGCTCGTAGGATTCTGCCTGAATGAATGATTGAATGGATAGTTTAGTCGTTCGGCTAGATGTTTTTCTTGCTGAGCTTCAGCTCACTCATTCGTTGTAAACCTTTTTCAGATAACTAGGTTTCCGCGGCTCGAGGTAATAGCGATTATGTCGGAGCATGGCAAAGGAGATCGTAGACAGTATTCGGGAGTAGACGTTACCTTTGAAATCTTCCTAGAGTATTCTTTCGTTTAAATGAATAATGCGTTTGCACGCCAATTTTATATAAAGGTATGTAATTTTCCCCATTGGCTGACTGTTTTTGCTATCTACTACAAGCCGTAGTAAACTCTAAGAGGCTATACCCTTAGGTGTGCCTGTCCCTTTGCATGCACTTGTTTGACGGCCTCGCCCATTTAGTTATTAAGCTTCCGCATGTGCCCTCTGATATAAATATATTATGAGATTAAAGCAGATCGCGCGAGTAAGCAAGTGGTGAGCTTGGGTCGCCACTCAAACACCTGGGGCTCCAATGGCACTCTAGCCGTTGGAAAAATTTTCAAGTCTTTTAAATCTCCACCCTCATGCACACACTTTATTATATGTCATGCCATATGATCTTGCTACACACAATTCAATTAGATTATCACTATTCGGCAATCATAAACGCATTTCACACGTGAACATAGTACAATGTGTTACACAAGGTTTAATTCAATCCAATCCTGATATCAGGGTAGATTTGGACTATATCGTTAATCTTGGTTAAATTACTAATTAAATTCATAAAATTCCAAAACTTCGTAGAATGGTAGTCTAAAGAGTATTGAAAATTTTTCGTTTGCAACTTTTGAGCATTAGACCCACGGATTAGAGAGTTTTATCCGAATTTCGTGACTTACTCACTCAGAGACAGATTTGCACACTGTTCGAAGTTTTCACTTTTACCCCAGTAAATTAATTCCAAAAATTACAAAATTTTAGTATGTTATATCTAAGACCATTATCTACAATTTTTGTAGGAATAGTGAAGCTTATTTATTTTTTAATAATTCACAGTAATTCATGGGATTGGTAACAAATTTCAGTCTTAGAAACAGAACACGGTTGATTAAGAGAGTGGTCGTAAACCCAACTTAAAATGTTTCAAAAATTCCAAAGTTAATATATGTTGTAGGTTAAGATGTTAGATTCAACATTTATGTTTTGTGTTAAGGCATTAGGGGTACAAAGAAAGATGTAAAAAAAAAATAAGTATCAAAGGTCAGATTAGACTCAGGTTGACACATGCAGATCCGTGAGAGTGTAAAATACAAAGGGCAGACCAAATGTGCTTCAAAATTTTCAATTTAATATATGTTGTGGTTTAGGATGTTAGTATCCACTTTTATGTTTTGACCTCAGACGTTTAGAGCTCGTAAAATACGATATAAAAATAGAAAAACCAAAGGTCAGACCAGACTCAGATTTACCACAGATTAAAGCCGTGAACAAGTAAGGTCACTTGGCCGACCAGATGTACTTAAACAATTATAAAATTAATATATGTTATCTTTTAGCATGTTATAAGAAAATTTCATGTTTTGGTCTCAGACTTTTGAGGTTCACACAAGACGGTATAAAAATGGAAAGAGTCGAAGGTCAGTATAGACTCAGATTTACCACAGATCAGACCCGTGAAGGAGTAAGGGCTTTTGACAGACCAAATGAAGTTAAAAAATTCTAAAATTAATATATGTTATATATTAGGATGTTAGAATCAACTTTCATGTTTTTTACCTCAGACATTTGGAGTTTACAAAAGAAGGTATGAAAATAAAAAGAACCGAAGGTCAGTTTAGACTCAAATTCAGGACAGTTTTTACAATCAACTTATATGGCCATTTTTGTTTCACATTGTCACCAAATTTACCCCATGCAGTAACATTACCATAACATAGCCCAAATAAATCATGGTCTAGCAATACTAAGCCATATGAGAGTAATAAGAAGATGTTTAAACTTGCCTTAAACTGCAAGAACAACCTCAACTTCTTGCAACTTGAGAGAGTTTTGAATGAGGTGAAAATTTGAGATCAAGAGGGTGTGAGAGAGATGAATTTTCAGCCAAGAGGGGGAAATGAGGAAGAAAAGGAATCATGGTTGAGTGCAAGTTATTATTTTGTCATAAAATCCCATTGGCCTAAGTGGGTGGCATAAATAGTAATCTTGGGTAAACTCAAGAAGTTACTTGAGTGCATTTTTGGGCACAAATCCCAAATAATTTTCGGCCATATGTGGGGGTGAAGTGTCTATTTTTCCCCCACTATCTTAATCATGTATATTATGTACATTAAACCTTAAATTAGACTATGGTATTTTGTCATAAAATCCCATTGGCCTAAGTGGGTGGCATGAATAGTAATCTTAGGTAAATTCAAGAAGTTACTTGAGTGCATTTTTGGGCCCAATCCCAAGTAATTTTCAGCCATATGTGGGGGTGAAGTGTCTATTTTGCCCCCACTATCTTAATCGTGTACATTATGTACATTAAACCTTAAATTAGACTGTGGTGTTCTCTATAATTACTTAGCATTTTTATTACCATAGAATATTAACTTCATTAGCATATAATTAATCATGTGACGTACTCTAATTATTAGAATACTCAATTAGTTCAAATATCATATATTATGTTCTTGGCATATTCACTTTAAAAGTTAAACTTATACTATAGTCAATTAATTGACTTCTTATTACAATTGATTTAATAACAATTACATCTAATTTATACCATGATCGTACTTGATTGAGTAATTAACATTTTAGGATGTCCTCTTCGTACGATGATTACTTATTGTTTCTCACCAAAGAAATTAAATTCGCATTACCGACCCTCTAAATTACTTGACATTAGTCAATTCTAAGTCAAATAATTTGGCTCTAATATGGTTATCCCCCTTAATTAATTGGGCGAGAAAACCGGATGTCACACTATTTCATCTGCGACTAGGCGTCCGTATCATAATAAGTCAAGGGTTGACTTTTTGGCAAACCTAAAAAGAGTCAACTGTAGGTTAATATTTGCCAAATAATGTAAAAATCATAAACAAGTGTCAGTTTGATGTTTGCTTTTTCAGATTTTATCAGATTTTTCATAGAATGATCAAATGTTGACTTTTTCGATCAAACCAAAGACTTTGACATTTGATTAAAAATACCAAAAATCATTGATATCTAACATTTTTAGATTTCACTCTTTTTAGACAATTGATCTATGGACTAAGTGTTGGAGTTATTTACTTCCCTTGTGCAAGGGGCTGATAGTCGATTTATAACTGTGAGGGAAAATCCCATTTTTTGAGCCAGCTTTTGGGGGTGAGAGGGGCCCAAAACCACCCAACACTGGTATCAGAATTCAGGTTACCAACAAGTCTTGATCTAACATTCACATGGGAGATACAGATTGTTGCTGCTCCGACCCAAGACTTGATATGTAATGGGGAAATTGCTAGAGTTATCCCACATCCTTTGTGAAAGGAAGGTTTATAAGTGTGAGGGAAAGCGTCATCTTTTGAGCTAGCTTTTGGGGGTGAGAGAGACCCAAGACCTCCCAACACTAACGCAATTAAGGACCTCAAGTCTAATTTTGATGATTTTAAACATGGAATTTTGGGAGAGGCGATCAACGTTCGAGAATGAATTTGAAGCTATGGTTGACTTTTTACGAAGAAATCAATTTGCACATTTTAAATCCAATTAAATCTAATAAACTCAATTTCAATACCATTTAGACATCCTGAGAGAATTTACAAAAAATGGAGCAATCGAGAAAACTCGAATCTATCAAGTCAACCCGATTGACTAAAATTGACCGGAGTCAATCAAGTCAATCCTTTCGGCCCAAATGACCACATGGTCGGCTCCTCTCTCCTATAATTGCAAAGTTGTCATTATCTTCAAATATACAAATAAAATTTCATGCCATCAATCCTTAAGAGCACTAACTTTGGCCATCCATTTTCCTTCTAATCTTAGCCATTAGGAGTGGTATGTCACCATCCTTGATCCATGTGACACAACAAGAATCAATCATATCGTTCATTGTCTACTGAACTCAATCACTTGCTGCCATTACTCTTCATTTTTCTGTTGAGGTCTATCCTATAGAGGTACTCAAATTGGATCAGTAATCGATTTGTAGGTTTCGTCGTAAACCTAATTGGTTACTTCCAATTACGTAAATCAATAGTTCAAACTGCACTCAAAGGTAGGGCATTTCCCATTTTTATAGGGAACCATAAGATCAAAATGAACATCAAGAGCTAAGATTAGAGGTTAATTTAAAAATTCCCTTCAGAATTTCCCTCTCTTATTCACCCTTGGCCAAAAAATCACGGGAACAAGTCATTCTTACACCAAAAAAAATTGAATACAACTCTCTCTCTCTCTCTCTCTCTCTCTCTCTCTCTCTCTCTCTCTAGCCGGTGGTATTCCAACAATTTTTCGGCATGATTCTGGTGTCGATCATCGAGCTTGTCGTGCAACGAATTTCCTTAATCCGTCCTCGAGCTAGTCATGCCAATTGTTGTTCATTCTTGTCATCGAATTCATCTAATTTTGTCGAATTTCGACAATTCCTTGCCTGAAATCATTTCAAGGTAGGTTTGCTATAATCATGTGATGATTATTTTAAAGAATCATCCCAAGGATCCCTGACTCAATCATTGTCCAAAATTGAAGTCACGACTTCAACCTATGATTGAATTTCTAGGCAGCATGTGAAGAAAGTGAATAATAGTAGTTTCTTGCATAAACTTAGTGTAAAAAATGCATGCTAGTCGTGACTTCCTTGGGCTGAACTAGATGTGATTTTAGTTGATTGATTGTTAATTCAAGTTAGATTTTCCATGATTAGGTGTTGCAGTTCAATGATCCTGAGGAATTAAGGCTGACTCAATCAAATCCTTGCAAACCTTAGTTAGTGGAAACTCTTAGGAATGAATTTGAAGATGATTTGAATGACAGTTCGTCCTAACTTGATATACATTGCATAAATGATGATACGAGAACATATTATGTATTAGGAGTTGTGCTTCAATTACTTCATGATGATGTTTGATGATATTTGAATGTTGGAATTTATTGAACGAACTTAATTGAAGGTGTTAAAGGCTTAGATGAATGTATAGGATCATGTGTTGAATGAGTTGAAGGTTTAAATGTTTTTTGGAAAATTTGAAGTTGTTCTGACCTTTTGGTGTTCAATGATGTTTACGAGAAATCAGCTTGGAATTATAATGCTTGTCTTCTAGTAAATTAAAATAGAGATTATTAGCTTTGATTTGATATGAGATTCATAAAATTTGAAGGTCACTAAGGCTATGAACATTGAGTCCGAAATCATCATAGCAATCGTGCTGCGGCCTAGGTTTTTCTCCACATCGAGGGATTAGGAACATGTTTAGAGGTGATGCTCAAAAGGCGAGCCACTACCCTCAATTGCGAGCCCTTACCTCGCGCAACGATTGATTCATTTTAAGTTTTGAATTACTCCTAAGGATTCTATGTTAGAAGATAATGGCCACCAGCCTTTTGGGGTTGGCTAAAAACCAAACGAGACGCGGGAGATTGACTCATTTTCTATGCAACCAGAGATTAACTAGGTTCGGGACGTAATTACGCAAACAATCTAATTAGCGCCTTTTCGGTACCTAGCTTGGTTTGTATGTTCATCTAAGTTCAAACATCCTTTTTACCAAGTATGAGCCCTGAAGATCTTGATGTCCCTAAGTGTTCACGCAATGTTCTTTAAAAACTTATTATGATCGCAGGAAGTAATCCTAACAAATAAGGGTGATAGGTTCCTGGTCCAGTCCAGTTCTCGAGCGGTCCAATGGAACCGGTCGCAGCGAAGCACTTGATTAAACCTCCCTCCAAATCTGGCTGCTTCACACTTTGATTCTTTGCTTCCTTCTCCATCATCTGTAGAACAGGCAGAAGAAGGAACCCCATACATTCGGCTTCTAAATATCTCGATCGGAAGCCAAAAAAGAGAGAAAATTGTAGATAAAACCACCAATCTCGAGATCTATAGTCTAGGACCCATCAATGATGTTAGATATATTGTATATTAGGGTTAAGATTTTTTTTTTCCTTTATTGTATGTATTTATGCTTATACCATTCTTGTATGCATATTTATATTGATCTTGTTCCTGATGAGAAATGTATCCATTCCATTATCTATTTCTCTAAACCTAACATGGTATCAGAGCAAGGGTTTACTTCTTTGTGAGTACTGTACACCAATCCCCAACTGTGGCAGATTGACCACTTTCGCTTGTCCTCTTCATTGCGCCTTCGTCTCGCACCAACCATCCGATGTTGTCTTCATCGCGCCGATTTCGCGATCCTTTGGACATCTTCATCGTGATTCGATCTTCTTCGACTTTGTCTCGTTCGATCTGGTCTACTTCATCTTTCGCCTCGTTTTCGCGATCGACCTCGGGTTTTGTCTTCATCACTCATATATCTTCTTGCTTCCGCTTTGATTTATTAATTTCAGAATCATGGCTGATAGTAGTGATTGTATTGGTGTTAAGTTGGATGGCTCTAATTATATTATTTGAAAACCTTCGATGATGGCTGCTCTTGTTTATCATAATTTATACGAGCATGTTGATGGTACTCGTTCTTGTCCTACATCTTTGTCCGATACAGTTGAGACCAAACCTAGTGATGATCAAATTGCTCAACACGAATATGAAATTAGGGCTTGTCATGTTGTTGATCAGAAAGCATGGGCAATCTTTGTTTATTCTATTAGCCTTGGTCTTCGCCCCCAATTTCCTCAATTGTTTGTGCAAAACAGTTATGGGATTAGATTGCTGAGATGTTTACATAGACAAGTTCTATCTGTATTGATCAGCTTATGCAGGAACTTCGTCGTGCCACCTAGGGTACACGATCTGTTCATGATTTCTATAATTATATGACGTCTCTTTGGTCCCAACTTGATGTGTTGGCTTGTAAAGCATGTCCCATGTGTGCTAGTTGCACTACTTGTTCTATATCCAAGCTTGAATATCAGAACAAGTATCGTCTCTACGAATTCTTGATGCAACTCTCACCAGATTTTGAGGAAGTCTGCAGTCAAATTATCTATCGTTATCCTGCTCCATCTCTTTTTTATCCACCCATGGTTTTGCTCGTCTCGACGAGCACAATCCGAATTTATGATCAAATTTAAGTTTTACTGAATAAAAAATTTCAAAAAATAGCCAAAACGTGATTTCGTGATCTAAATCATGGAGGATATGATACCACGTGTAAGCTGCGATTGTAGCCTTAAGCAGCACCTCAAGATCACCATAATTGGATACACAAATCATAATATCGAAGTAGAGGAATTTACGCACCTTGTTTGGGATCTATCGTTCTTAATGCAGAATATCGATGAACCAACACTCAAGAGCTTCTCCTTTATAACCCTTGAATCACTTGCTTCAATGAAACTGCTCCTCACGTATCGCGTTCTGTGGCGACTCTTTATTTGAGGTTAAGTGTGCAATGAGGTGTCAAATGCGTGGGTCGGGTCAGGTTTGAGTTGGGTTGAATATGATCCAACTCATATTGACCTATCTAACTCGTATTGACCCATATTTACTGACCCATACCTGACCTAACCGGCAACTGACCATACCCGACCGGACCAGTTTTGACCCATATTACTAGAACACACTAATATTCTAGGAAAACTTATACAACTCCTTTAACCTATTTTAAGCTCTTCACATATATATGTTACCAGATAAAAATTTCACATCAAATAAAAAAAAATTAGTAAATAAAATAAAAATGATATTACTAAAATACTTTCATGTAATAAAAATCTAGTGAAATTTTTTCATATTCTTTTAAAATGTTTTTATTTTTTTAAAATTTTATTAATGTTATTAATTCAAAAAAACTTATTATTAAAAATATTTTTTTAAAAATTATTCTTTATTTTATTTTACTTTTCTTTTTTCTTTCATTTTTCTCCAATGATTGGCGGACGGTGGTGGTGGTTGGGCGGCGGCAGCGGGCGATCTGCGAAGGCAGTCGGCAAGCAGGCGGCTGTGAGCGACGATGGGCGGTGGTCGGCTTATGGGTTGGATCCACTATATGGCTATCGAAACTCTTAAACTTTGCGATCCGGAATTTCATACGAACGATGCAGACTCGCAATAGACAATTGTTGATGCAGATACAAAGTTCTCTTTGCATGGAGGGAGAGATGCAGAATGAGGACCATATTGCTCAATAGGTCGCGAAAATTCATTAAAAGCACAGCGCACAGGAACAAGGTAAAAACTCGAGACCCGTCATGTGTAATGCCCTTGCCATGCTTAATCATTCACCGATCGATATTGGCTCGATCCACGAAAGGTCACGATCTAAATGACTACGCGTTTCCATAATAGCTGAGGAGCACAAAAAGAAAAATCGAATCTGCAAGAAGGGCAGGCAACATACCGGAAGACAAAGCTCCAGGTAGCTATATCAAATCGAGACGGACCCCGAGTTTTCGCGGTGGATCACCCAAATCGGGTCATGGGGGACCTCGAGTGTCGCGACCGCTAGAAGAAGTTTGAGAAGGGCATCGTGGATTGGAGCAGAAAGGAGGGGGCGGGCGGGTGGGCGGGCGGCGGCGGCGGCCGGCAATTAGAGGCGGTTGGCGTTGGCGGCTGGCTATGGGCGGTGATGGTCGACGGCCCATGACCCAACCCAAGTACAACGCTGACTTAACCTTTTGATGGGACGAAATGGGTTCTATGTGGGTTTCATGTGTAACCCATTTTTGACCCATCAGATTTAACTTCAATTTTTTGGACCCATTTTCACTAGGCCCCTCTGAAAGCTAAACAACCCATATAGAACCCATTTATTCAAAATATGGGTCAAAATGGGTCATGGACCCATATTGACAGCTCTAGTGCGCATTAGGGTTAGGAGAGGGACTTGGGCTCTATTTATAGAGTTTTCACTATACCCTCTCATTACGGATAAGGTTTAACGCGGCCCATACCAACCAGACCCATATTTGAAAAATTAAGAAATCTGATCTCTTTACTTTATTAGAGAATCTTATATCTTTACTTTATTAGACCAATTAATAATATAACATCAATTAATCTAGCCCCTGTCAAAAAAAAATTTACAATTTCAATTTTGCAAGTCTATAACCTTGAACCCCAACCAAGTCTCACCCCCCCCCCCCCTTGCTAACCGCAGAACTTATGGCCTTTGGCCATGTCAAGTGGATCTCAATCAATTTATTCAAATTTACCCCACTGTAAGCAATATTCATTCTTGACAAAAACAAGAAAAGAAAAATGAACAACCTCATAAAGGCCCAAAGATTAAAAACAGGGTCCCAATATGTTACACATTATAGCACATATCTCAATAACGGAACGCTAACGAATGATAAAATTGAAATATTCCTCAAACCATCAAATACCGACCGACTCGACTCAACTTGCTAGATTACCTTTGATGTGTTTTCATAAAAGCACGTATTGCCGAAAATTTCGAGCAAATCAATGAAAAATCGAGCAAAAAGGTCAAGCGCTTAGATAAATACCCTATATCTCTTGTGGTAGGATAGAATCTCCAATTTTCCTTGATAAATGAAATCTCTCTGATTACAAAACTTGAAACTGATTTCTAACATTTAGCTTGATGAAGATGAACGAAAACGAGAATTAACGACTGTAGCATAGAGAATGAACAACAAGTTCACGACTTAAAGCATTGATTAAATTTTCAGAGATTATTTTCAAATCAGCGAGGTGAGAGAGAATCTGGAACAATGCTGTGATGAGCGTCATTGAATAAGAGCTGGACCTTCATTGACGACGATGACGAGCATTGGTGAAGAAGAGCTTAAGAAAGGGAAGAAGAGTGAAGGACGAACAATAAAAAGCGAGAAAGACTCGTGAAGAAAAGTGAAAGATGAAGAAGAGCAATTCCAAAAAGTGTTTTAACCTTTTGTAGATTTAGAAATTCACTTCCATAATTTTATGCAAGAATGTTTTCATTGACCGGAAAATATTTTCGATTGACTAGCCATTTTCGGCGAACCAAACGAGTGAAAGTTGAGAAAATTAATTTCTAGAAAATATTTTCACTCAAACAAACAAACCCCTAATTTATCAATCTACTGCTATTAATGTTGTTAGTGTAGCATAGATTAATTTCGATGATTTGGACAAGGTCTCAGTCATCGTTTATTCATCAAGTGGCGAATGGTTGCCGGATTTTACAAGTTAACAACAAGACACCCGGTCAATGCATAAATGGGGGAAGAGTTCTAATGGCATAAATGAAAAATGCAACTAGTGGGTGCTGAAAAAGTTAATGTGAGAGGTGAGCGGTTTCAAGTTCCGTTTATATTTCACTTGGAACCTAGGACATACTCGTCGAAATCGGTTCACCAACTTTTGGAACTAGAACCTACCCTACATACTCTGGAACCGAAAACCTACCGTGTCACAGTTTCCGGGGTCAATTCCAGGGTTTAATCAGGAACCAAATTTTTTGTTGTTTCATTTTTAGCTAAGAAAAATGAATGTGAACGCAATAACACAAATGAAAATTTCTTATTTGTCAATAGCAACAATCTATAAATGATGTACACGTAAAATAAAATAAAAATAAAAAAGTTCGAAACACGTGACATAAAACCTAAATTATGGAACTCAGTCCTCAACCATTTATGAAAAATTGCTCCAAACTCTAACCACATGAAATCAAAAGAAAGCCAAAGTGTATAATTAAGTTTCTATTTTAGGGTCTTGTCGGTTCCCCCGGGAGTCTGGAACCAAATCGCATAGTACAGGTTCCTAAAAATATAGACCAGGAACTAGACCTAGTCTCACCAGAACCTGAAACTAGACCAGTTCCCGCGCATCCGGTTCTCTGGTCCCCGGTTCTACCCTGGAACAATGCTCACGCCTAGTTAATGTGAGAATGTATGACATGTGGTTAAGACTTTGATAGAATTAAAGAAGAATCTAATATCTCAAAGCTTTCACAATATAACAAACTAAAGAATTTGTCATTGTAGGGTGGAAATAAGGCGACAAATTTGACATTTAGTCGCCTTAGACTACACCAAGGCTCAATTTGTTTCGCAAAAGAAAAAATGATTTGGAAAATATTTTTTTGAAAATGATCGCTTATATATGTAGAAATAATTAGTTAATAAAAGTTATTTTCATTATCGACAACAATCTATGTCCAACCATTCTCGTTGATGATGAAATTTTTTTCGTTTATTTCTTTTTGTAAGAGATATAGTATGTCATAAATCTATTACACTTGTGCCAATTATAAGGGTGAGCATGGTTACATGGTTGGCTTACTAGGGGTGAGCCCCTATAGGACAAAGTGCCTCTAAATAACTGTCTAGCTACTCAGTCAACACACGAAAGCAGGTGGGACACTAACTCCCTAAAGTAAAGACTAGAGGTTTCGTGAGAAGTGAAAGTGAGAGACTAGGACAAAGAAGGTCTAGTATGGATTGAAGATAATACCACTGACTCCGCATCACCATACCTTGAGTAAGGGGTATCCTTCTTGTCCTATTCCAAGTTCTGGTGAAACCCTGTATGGTACCCAATTTTATATTTTTAGGAACCTGTACCGGATTCCTAGGGGAACCGATCCAGGAACCGACAAAACCCTAAAATACAGATTAACTTATACTCTTTGGATAACTCCTTCTATACATTGGCTTTCTCATTGTACACTTTGGTTTTCTATTGATTTCAGATGTTTAGAATTTGGAGCAATTTTTCACGGATGTTGATGATTGCAATTCTATAATTTAGGTTTTATGTTACATGTTAGGTTCCTTTAATTGTTTATTTTATTTAGTGTGTTCATCTTTTATGGATTGTTGTTATTAACAAATAGGAACTTGTGACAGGATAGGTTTCAGGGTCCGGAGTAAGTTCTGGATTCCAAAAATTAGGGAACCAATTTTGAGGAGTAGGTTCCAGGTTCTATGTGGAACTTGGAACCGCACACCCCTAGCCAGTTCAGTCATAAATCTTTCAATTGTGCCAAATTAGTTCAAATATTTTCACATTTTACAATTAAGTCCATCTGGCCAATTTAGGCTGATAATCGCTAACGTGGACGTCGGCGGTCCTATGTCGCATGGATGATGTTGACGGAGACATTTTTTTTAAATATATTTTTTTATTTTTATTTTTTTCTTTACTCTTTTTTTTGTTTAGACTGAGCGTAGGCACTGGGTGATGGTGTCGCAGCCCTTGCCCGCTATAGTGTGGGGTTTGTAGCCTTCATCAATCTAGCAAAGGCGACAATGTCCTCGCTTTGATCGGGGGGGCTGGCCAAGGACTACGACACCCTCGCTAGCCAAAGTGAGAGTGCTTGCCACGATCCCTCACCTAGATTTGGGCAAGCAAGGGTGCCACAGCCCTCGCCGGCCTTAGGTAAGGCTGCGATGCCTAGATCCGGCGAAGGTCGGCTGGTGACCCTTACCGGTCCTCAGCAAAGAAAAAGTAAACAAACAAATTATTTAAAAAAAACTACAAATAAAAAGTGTTCAGGTTAGCAATTTTCAGCATAAATTGGCTGTGTAAACTTAATTGACGAATTGTGAAAATATTTATAACTAAATTGAAATAATTAAAAAATTTAGAACTGAATTGACACAAATGTAATATGTGTCGGATTTTTTTGGTAATTTTGCCCCCAATGAAGGGAATGTAACAAAGCGTTCTTATTTGTCTAAAGCGACAAATGAACTTTTCGTTGCCATAACTCAATCTCAGGTGACAAAACTCTGCCTATTTCCCATGCATTAAGCCCTCCAAAAGTACTCAAGTGAAAATCATTCGATACGAGTCTTAACTCATAAGTAACATCCCAATTCCTCTGACATCCAATGTGAGAATTGGAGTTTCATACACTCCATCCTAAAAGCACTTACTCCCGCCTTCAGCTAAAGTATACTGCAAGTGTCAAAACTTGTGTATGACGCTCACTTTAATGTCAAAGCTTTCAAAACCATCACTTAAGTGTCAAATTTTTTGAAAAACGCTCACTTCAGTGCCAACTCCAATTTGAGCTGACGTGGCTCACCAGAAATCCGACATGGCCTGTTTTTTTTTTTTATTAATATTTGAGTTAACGTGGCTCGCCGGAGTTGACACTGAAGTGGGCGTTTTAAAAAGAATTTGGCACTTAAGTGGTTGTTTTGAAAGTTTTGGAGCTGGAGTGATCGTTTTTTTAAAAAATTGACACTTAAGTGATTGTTTTGAAACTTTTGGCACAAAAGTGAGTGCCGTACACCAGTTTTGGCACTTGTAGTCCCTCCTTCGTATCAGCCGACAATATCGCCCGACAATAGCTCCCTATGTCGTGCGTGAATCAGTTTGTTTTCACCCAATTCACCATCTTAGCATGTATTGTTTCATCACTTTCTCTTTGGCGGTCGCTCCCATCCCTTGTTCGATCGGCAAATGATCTCGTTTATTCTCGAGCCGTAGATCTACTAGATGAATAAAACAAAACATAATCGTCCCCTTAGGTGAGATTTAAAGTGACAAAATCATGGTTTGTCACCTTAAGTTGAGGCCCAAGCGACAAAATTCGAATTTTATCACTATTGCTGAGGGAAAATCGCAAACCTCCGCCAACAAAAATAATCCTTTGCCGCCTTTGGTATCGAACCTTCGCCGGAAGCCGCTGCCTTTTTTTCTTCTCCGCTGCCTGCTCTCTCTTGGCCGATAGCTCTCTCCGTCTCTCCTCTCCGGGCACACTCTTGTACTATCACTCTCCACGAACGGCAGCAGCTCTTTCTTTTCTTTCTTGACTTTTTTGGTTTTTGTGTGTGTTTTTTTTTTTTGTCTTAGCTGTGCCCACGTAGGCGGGGACCCAGCCAACAATCTGTATCATTCGACCTTATGGAGTCTACTGGATTTGCTCAAAGAGATGACCGAATTCAAAGATATAGATGGATTCAGAGGGTATCCGCTCACAACCTGAATCATATCTTTGACGGAGATGCCTCCAATCAACTTCATCATTCAACATCACATGTAATATAAGCCCGAATGAGGGAGTACCTAGCTAGGAGCACAAATATGATAGTTGAATAATCTAAAATCTAATGAATCTCTAAAGAATTTATGCACCCCTAACTTGAATCTAAGTCATCAGAAAAAAAGAAAAAGAAAATCGGCCATCTATTACATATCTTCACCAATACGATCCACATTTCTTGAGTATTTTCAAATACTAAGTATCTCATACTTCCAGCGTTCATCGTTACCGTCCACCCAAATCAATCATCATATATCAGATTTCATGACCTCGACATATTGCAAGTATTGCAGTATTGCAAATAAATGTTGCAAAATGATTTTGGTATCAGCAAATCACAGAGAAAAATTTCAAAACAACGAGCTAAACCATACCACCATGCGCCTGTTAACTCAAGCACGCTACATCACCACCAACATTATAATAAACAGTCACTATGTCCCAAATCCAATTGCATAGGCACAGAGCATGCCAAAGTTAAGCTAAGATGCTACTGTATAAAAGAAACAGAAGAGACCTGACTTGATGATTCTCTCTTTTAAGGCACACTTGGATCAGGGCTCAGAACCCTAGCTCGCTATCATCATCCGAATCATCGCTGGTCATGCTATGCTCCTGGTAAGATGGCCCAGGTTTCGTTCCGCTACAACCTTCGCCGCGCCGGATTCTGTCCTCCCGGAGAGTAAGCTCACCGACACGTCGCACAGCATCGAGTGCGCGCTTAGACTCTTCGTTCTTTAGCTTCAATTCCATCTCACGATATGGTTTTCTAGCTCCCCAACCATGGCCGGACGTTTCTTCTCTAAAACGTTTGAAGATATCATCACCGGCACTCCATCGCCAACATACTTGCGTCGGCTGTAATTGCTCTTCATCTCCTTCACATCTCATGTCATTCACTTGCTCGCTTCCACCATCCATGTATTCTTCGTTCTCTTGCGAGCTGCGCGTGACATATTCATGAATCTCATCGGATAAATTTTGCCAACAATCTTGCTCGCTACCACCATTTGTGTTTTCTTCGTTCTTTGGCGAGCTCTGGTTTTCTTCATTCTTTGGCGAGCTATGGGTGAGATAAACTTGAGCGTCACACTTAAAGTTGTGCCTACAACCATTTGTGTTTTCTTCGTTCTTTGGAGAGCTATGGGTGAGATAAACTTGAACGTCAGACGTAAACTTGTGCCAGTATTCTTGCCCCTCCTGTGATTGCTCTTCATTTCCTCCATCTCTCACGTCATTCTCTTGCTCGCTACCGCCGTCAATGTTTTCTTCGCTCTTTTGCGAGCCCTGGCCAAGGCCAAGATAGTCCTGAATCTGTGCCGCTACATCGGGAGGGCAGCGCCTGCAGGGGACCACGTTGCCTTTGATACATGCCAGATGCTGCTTAAGTCGAGTCACGCCGCCCCACATCACGTGTCCACAGAAATTGCAACAGACATGCCCGACGTTGCCGTCTACCACGGTGCAGTACTGCCATGCGATATCGTTCCGCTTTCTCTTTCTCATCCTGAAACACAAGTCCACCATAATGTCTCAAATCTTTCATTGCCAATCTGAAAACATGTTAGACATAAACTCATTCCCTGAAGATGAAATGAAGTGCATGCCCGTTTTGCCATGTCAAAATTGGACTCTAACTCTTCGACTCGTTCACATCCAGATCATGAATGTTTGGAATTAAACACTCCATGAAATCTTCTGTTGCCCTAGGTGAAATGGATGTGATCCATAAGATAGATCATCTCACATTTGATGATTTCTCATTTCATCTCCTTCTTCTTCTGGCGATTCCCTCTTCCTATGTGTCCTTCTACGCTAAAATGTGATGGTTTTGCCTAAAAACTCAATCACTAAATGGAGAAGTAACATGATTATAACTTGCATAAACATGGAGGAATTCTTTTCTTTTTTTTTTCGTTTCAAGAAAATGAAAACAAGAAAGACCACATAAATTCAAGATTGAAGAAATACGATAAGCTACCTCATTCGTACATGAGCAAATAAAGATCCCACGCTCCACACGTCCAAACAAACGGCCATATTGATCACCACCATTGAAAGAGATAAGAGATCAACTACATCTAGTACTAAGGCTTAAGAGATCATCCAAACAAACGGCCATATAGATTAACAGGACCTTTTGAACCTCTAAAAAAAAGACAACATAATTGTTCACTTTCATGACACTTTTAACATGACATATAGTTAAAAACAAAACAAACAAAAAAAGTTGGTTGTTGGCCTGAATGACAATCTGTGACGTAGTCACCACGTCATTGCACATTATTACATAAAACCATTTGGCCTTTGATATAATTTATTAAACGACAACCGTTGGATCTAGGGTTGAATTTAAGTGAACAATAGACATGAGAAAGCTCTTTCTCAATCTCGCCGCCGACCATTTGGTATCAAATCGTCATGCTAACATTCCAAATCACAATGATGGCAAAAGAATGGCGACGAGCGGCAGTGAGATTGAGAGGAAGAGCCTTATCACGCGTTCACGGTCATCGTTCGATCTGATTTTTCTCAAAGGGCGAAAAATTTCATCTGATGATGTGCGACAACATGATAACTAGGTCACAAATCGTCAATCACATCAGCCGCCAATAGATGTCAAAACTATCCCACAAGTACAAGCTTTTTTCACGGCGTTCGAAAGGTCGTGTTAAAAGTCCTTTTGGGAAGGATTAGGTAAAACTATGTTGAATCTAATGGCGATAACATAACCATGATAAAAAGGTTCCCCCTCCCTCGATTGCCTTAGAAGAGAAGCCAAAAGGAAAAACACAAAACGCAAGCACGTTTACAGATCCGTCGTCTGTATTGAAAACTATCGAATCGAAATTGCTTGAAATCGTGCTACAAAATCAAAAATTCTCTATAGGAAATGATCAATCAAACGTGAAAAGGAGAGAAATCGACTGACCTTTGCAAGAAGTTGTTCGAATCTTATGATCTACAATCAAAAAGACCTAGATATTCTTCCGACTTTATCCACCCTCTCTCCTTCGTATACTCTTGTTTAGTACAATGGAATCCAGGATAGGCTTTAATATATCCTTTCACTTCTCCATTTAAGGTAAAATTTCTCGATTTTCTCCGCTTTTTATCGACGATAGGCAATGACTTCCATACTCTAGAACACGACAATTTAATCATTTATTACGTGAATTTATTGAGAATTCCTCCCCGATTGGCAATAATATTAGCGACGTTCCTTATAACATTTTTTTTTTCATTCAATGGCTTGTATATTGTATTGTCATAATTTCCTTCTCTTTTACCCTTTTTAACTGTAGGCCTAACACAGTTTCACAAGCATGAAGAAAGGATAATTCAATGTAGGGGGCTTGGAGCCACATGACTCCCATCAGGTTGAGGATATAGATTCAGTAGAACGCGAAGTCACATATGGAGGCGAAACTGAATCCTTGTTTGGAGATTTCTTACTCAGATGGATGACTTCTTTCGAGTTATCAATGAGTTCGAAGGAGCGACTTAACCCACATCTAGGACCATGATGATAACGAACTTTTTGTGATATCATTATCATCAAGTGTTCTAAAAGCTATAGTTTAATATTTGTCTTTTGCCTAGTACTAAGCAAATGGGATCTAGAAAGATTTGAACTCAGGATCTCCTGATATAATATGATATCATATTTTGTGGGACCATTACCAACTGTTCTAAAAGTTTAAGTTATTAAATGAAGGCGTGATTTAATATTTCAATTATCTATCAATTTTTTAGGTTCTATAGAAAATAAAGTGATCTCTTCGATTTAAGATGGCTAATATTTATTGATGTAACTTCTATCTAGGTAATACTAAGAGATATGGGTTCCTTGTAATTTCTGTTGGGATTTTCTACTCTTGTTGCGAACATCCATAAAATTTACTAAATCATGCAAATGTCGTGCGCAGAAAGAAGTTAGAAGTGTCAAAAGTTTCGTACGACGCTCACTTTAATGCCAAAAGTTTTCGTCGACTCACTTAAGTACTAAATCGGGGAAAAAACAATCACACGTACCTCTAGTGAGAAATTGCGGGAAAACACATTGCATGACTTTTATAACTAAATATTAATATCCATGTGATTTTTTCGTATAAAAAAAAATTAATCACAGAACGCTCCCGTTCTCTCTCCCTCTCTCTCTCCTCCAGTTTCCTCACTTTCTCTTGCCTCTCTTCCGCCGGTGCCTCGTCACATTATCACCACCTGTGTCAACCACGTCGCTGGCGAGGCCGCGTTTTCGCCGTTGCTTCTGCAAGCGAGAGAGCTAACCCTGAGAAACTCCCCCTTGCAGTCTCCACCCTCCTCGTTGTCAATCGTTGCCTTCACCGAAGTGCTTCTCATCTCTGTCAGTTCTGCCGCCACAAGGAGCGCCCTGTTCTTGGCCTTGGAGACTCTAAGCAAGTTGTTTGAATCCGAAGCTCCATACCCATTGCTCGTCTTCTCAAGCGACGTTCCCCGGATCTTCCTTGCACCAGCTGGACTAGTGATTGCAGCTGAGAACATTTCCTCAGCAAGATAACCTCGGCCTTTTTCTTATATACTACGTTTTGAATCCGAGGTCCACGAATAAGCATATGAGGAAATAACTTTGCACCGTAGCCGATTTATGGTGATCCAGGCCATTGTTGCTGTGACGTATAGATTTTGGATGTGCGAACCCCATAACTTCCGTGTTTACCTCTGATCTTGTGATGCACATAACTTGTTCGACAAATTGCCCAGACTGAGTCCGTGAATTTGTCCTTAATCCCGACTTGTTGTGAGTGCATAACATATGTCGCATGATTGCAACTCTTTGTCGATGGTCGCCTTGTGTCTCCTCTCACGCTTCTTCTCCTCCCGAAAGAACTACTCTAAAAATCGGAATGAGGAAAAAATTCGAAAATTGAGTCGAGCTCAAATGAATAAGGGTCGGATTTTTACCTTGGGTTGGCTAGGCTCTCATCTTCGTTGTCTGAAGTCAACATGGAGGAGGTTGGGGAGTGATCAAGTCGCGATTTGGAAGGGAACAGTGTGGTTTTGGGGGAAAATCGAATTGGGAAAATTTCAATTAGGGTTTCTAATTTGGGGCAAACCTTCGAGACGACGTCATTTAGGGGTTATATACTGACTAGGCACGCTGGCAAGTCAGGTCGGTCTAGGAAATTAATAAAAAATTACCACGTGGGATATATGGCGACTCGGGTTAGAATTGATACGTAAGTTACCGTTTTTTATTTAAAAGTGGCACTTAAGTGATCGAAAAAAAAAAATAACGCTAAAATGAACACCATACGAAATTCTTTAGACTTCAAGTATTCTTCCGTTGAATCTCATGCATTGAATGTCTATTCATAGGTCCATTACTTTCGGTTCAAAGCCAACTTCAATGAACTACAATGACAAAACTTGAAATAGAAGTTCGGTAAGAGTTTGTGTATGGCGGATCAAGATACACGCAATGCTAAGGACACGAGGTTGGTGGATGGCCTTGGGAGTTGGATAGGAGGATGAACTGCCCACAACTCCGGAAAAGGAGAAGAAGAATGAGTTGATAATGGCTTGTTGTATCTCATGTACGGAGATAGATACGCATGTTGAAAATCGCCTGAATGAGTTCAAGAAGATTATCATTGATTTGACGAAATAGATGTCTAAATTCATCGTTGAGGATTAAGCTCTAATAGTTTGATCTCATGTAATAGTTTTAATTAATAGTTTTATATAGATTCAAGACCTAAGGCAACAAAACTAGTTTCGTCAACAAACTTCAGGTTTGTCACCTTTCGTTGACCTAAGGCGACAAACTAAGGTGTTGGTCACCTTTTGGTCGACTAGACCCTTGAATTTCTCAACTTTAGTTGCCGGAGAGGGCGAGCTTCGCTTGAGCCTAGCGAGTCGCCAGACGTCAGCGACCCGCCGGACAAAGAAGAAGATAGGGAAGAAAAAAAACGAAGAGATAAAACAATATATTAAAATATCATTAAAATGTTATTTAAAATTGCCACACCAGCGTCGGTAGCGTCACGTCAGCGATTTTTGGCCGGATAGATTGAATTGGCATAAATGCAAAAGGTTTACACTGAATTGACACAAATATAAAAGGTTTATGATTGAATTGCCACAATTGCAATAGAAATAAGATTTTTTGGTAATTTTCCCATCAAACATCAAGTAAAAATTAAGGGACAACCAATGGCATCATTCCAACAATTTTTGAACAAATTTTTTTTAGAAAAAGCTCATAATTTGCTCTCTAATGCTAGTATGTCAAGAATGTGTCAGCTTGTCGAATAGTATGACAACCTGCTACCTGGTTACTAATATTAAGGTTGCTCCATGAAATTTATAGTTGTTTTAAGACCAGCCTAAAAAATTATTATGCTAAATGAAAGGCCTAATACAAAAAAAAAAATCCAACTTTAGCATCTATCCTAATTATATCCAAAATTTTCTTTGTCTCATATAAAACCCCCAACTTTTACTTTTGCCTCAATTCTATCAGCCTAATATCCAAAAAACCCCCAACTTCAGCATATGTCCCAATTATATCCAAAAAAAAAAATATTATCTCATAAAAACCCCCAAACTTTTACTTTTGTCCCGTTAGCCTTCCGTCCATAATCACCGTTAGTTAATCCTACATGGCTCGAATTTTCTTGTCGAACTTACCAATGAATCTGCGAAATTTGAAAATAGCAGATTTCAATGACAATGAGATTTGAGATCGTTCGTCCAAATAATCAAATCTCCACGTCTAGCCTTTTTTAGGCTATTGAGTACTGAGGAGAATCCGAAATGCGTCATCTTTGAGTGGCTCTATATCTCCTAGTAATGTGTAGGTAAAGTAGACAACAGAAGAGAAGTTTGGTGTTTTTATCATGTCAGCTTCGCTGAGGTGTAATTCATTAACTACATGAAAATGCCCTATGACTATGGATGAAAGGTTAACGGTGATAGAATTAGTATAAAAGTAAAAGTTTGAAGATTTTTATGAGATAAATTTTTTTTATATATATATAATTGGGATAGAGGTTAAAGTTTGGGTTCTTTTGGGTATTGGGCCCTAAATAAAATGGTACACCATTGCATTATTTAAATAAATGGAGTCACGAATATGGAAAACTATAAGATGGGTAGAGTAGAAATCCAGTCTTAATTATTTATGATAGGTCCTAGTATTGGGCCTCTCTTTTTTTTTTTTCGACCCCAAAAATAAGGTAGGTCCTAGTATTGAGTCCACGCATACAACAATGACAAAGAAGAATAATGGGCCGACCCGAACCGTATCCCGGTCCAACTCGAATATCATCATCTTCACCGTCCACCTCTCTCAGACTCCCCAAAAAACCCGCCGGCCACCGAGTGCTATCTGCTAAGACACAGACAGGTTCTCTCTCTCTCTCCCTCCGCTTCTTCTACTCTAGTTCTCTCTCAAGTTTTCGTTTTTCTTTTGTTTCAAGCCTTATGATTGCCAAGAAATAGCCTTGTCAAGATTCCCTTTTTTTTTTAACACCCCAGTTATGCATGATAGGTGTTTCGGGCTGCAATGGGTGACTTGTGCCTTCAAGGAATCGAGAAGTTTAAGTTTTGAACTAGCTTGGGTATCTCTTTTGGTGACTTCAATTAAGTCAGTTATGAGTAATCCTTCTGATGTCAGTTCGGACTCATGTTGTGTTCATTGTAGAACAACATGGTGGGAACCTGTTTTTTTTTTTTTCCCCCTTTTCTGGCTGTCTTTGTTTAGTTAGTTTAGGTGCTGAAGAGTTGATTGCGGTATACTTATTGTTAGCCGTCTATGATCGACGGGTTGGGTTCAGGGGCTTTTGTCTTTGAGTACAGGGTTAAATCAGCTGTCTGTGAAGCTCGTTTTGCTCCACGATTTGTTTGTGAGTCTAGGATGATGTACATTTGCTAGCCAGAATGCTGTCAAGGACTCCTTTTTTTTGGCTAAAAATAATGGGGTTTGGGTGTTCACATGAAATACTATGCCTTGGTTCGCAGAGGATTGAAGACGAGAGTTTTGAAAGAAGAGGGTGGGTTAACTTTGAAGTTAGAATTGTTCTCCATTAGGGTGAGTTGTATTTGTGTGATTGTTTTTATGTCGTCACGGTATTACTTGCTTTGTGTAACGTGATTGACATCATAGGCAACTAGGACAAACTTTTTTAATTCTTGCTGCGAACTGTTTAATTACCAAGGCCTTATGAGTTAGGAGAATAGTAAGTACCTTCTTTCTCCAAACAAAATTATGATCTGATTGTCGCGACCCGATCTAAAGAAAATGATCGGGCCAATGGATTACTAAGCCTCTAGGACGGGTTTAGCTCGGGCCCTCCTAGACCCATACTAAATCTCGGCAGGATATATTGAATTCTATCTTAGTGTAATTGGGTGGCATGTGTGTGTACATGCAAAAAAAGAGTCGCCACCGATTTTTAAGAAGATAGACCGAAAACCTTATCGAGCGGTCGGGAGATGCCGTTCGATTCTACTCAACCAGAGATTAAGGGTTCGGGAACTTGATTACATCGGTGTTTCCACCAACGCCCTTTCGGTACCGGAATCGAGTGTTTTTTCTTAAGTGCTCGTGCATGTGTTGGTCTATCCTATCAATCGCAATCAATACATATAATGTGTGCAATCAAGGAGTCAATGACGTGCGGATAAAATACATCAAAATAAGCATGGCATCCTTAGTAAAGCTCTAAGAGCTTAGAGAATGGAGTGATTAAAATTTGGGACGATTTTGAGACAATTCGCCCAAAGGGGCAAAATCGTCATTTTTAGGGATTTTAAAAGTCGAAACCGGGGAAATAAGGCCAATCTAGCCATTTCCCATTTTTTATGATTTTCTGGAATTTTTTTTATTTTTTTATTTTTTGGAATTTTTTAAATATTTTTTAAATATTTTATTTATTTAAAAAAATGTTTTACTGGCCGGGTGCCCCAGTCCGTGCCAAGAACGCCGGACTCAAACCTTATGGGTCCGGGTCGGTCTAGAACGACGCAAATTCCATTTTGTTTTTATTTTTCTTTAAAAAAATCCAAGTCTTACAAAAACCACCCTACGAAGGTTTTTTCGGCCCATTTTCTTAGCTTTTTGGACATGACCAACGGCAAGTCCGCACACCAATGCGAACTACAAAATAGCAAGAACGACGTGGGCCAGAGAAACACGAACGAAACGCTCAAAAACACGACCAAAAACTCATGGGAAAAACCTGTGTTGGTTGCTTTGAAAGACCGCTTTATTTTTTCTAAAAAAAGCAGCTCACGAAGGGGTTTTGTCGCCTTTTTCCGGGCACCTCAGACACGACCAGCGGTGAACCCACATACCGACGCGAACTACAACATGTGAGGAATAACAAGGACCAACGAAGGGTAGTCGGATTACTCAACAACTCAGCGAAAAACTCGACGGAAGAACCGAAGTCAGGTTGCTTTGCAAAGAGGAGACCTGATTCCAGCTACACAGACAGATCGTGCAGCTGGTTTCAGGCCTCGGCCCTTCTCAAGCGCGAATTGGATTAACACAAGCGTCCATACCAAGATAAACTACACGGCACAAGGTTTCCAAAACATCAAATGGTTCGGAAAATGGTTAAATACACGCATCGTAAATACACGACAAAGAAGCCTTCGCACATTGTCTACACTAGGAAAAAATTCCACCAAAACTTTGGTTCACAGGGATGTTTTTACTTACTTTTATCTCAACACTCCAGTGCGACTACCGTCAGATCCGCCTATGGACGCGTTCTACGACATGTGAGGAACGACATTAACCAAAGATAATAGCGAGATATGGTGTGAGCACAAAGAAATGGTCTCTTGAAGACCCCTACACCGCTGTTCAGGAGGTCTGGGTTCAAACCCAGGTTGTGCAAACGGGTTGCACACCTGGATTCGACCCTCGATTTCTTTTGCATACGTATCATACACGAACGACCACTCAACCCAGGTGAAAGTATAGAACGACCACTCAACCCAGGTGAAAGTATAGAACACGAGATTTCCAGGACACTGGACGGATCATAAAAAGGACAAACACACGCGTCGAGGACGCCTCGTGAAGCAGGCAACGCACGAGTCTAACACAGCCAAAAACTCACCCTCAGTCCAACGAGGCACTTTCACAGCTTTACAACTCAACCCCCGAGCATGCTTGCCGAGGAACCAGCATACCGATGCATGCTACTATGTGCCTAGTATAGAACGAGCCAGGAAACGTACGTTGAGGCGCACGTAAACGCACTGAAACTGGTCTCGAAACCACAGGTTTGAACCATTTTTCGCAAAAAATACTGGGTTTTCGGGACAGCTCTCGGGGACCTTTCTCCGCCTTAAAACTTGGTTCTCGGGCACAAACAACGACAAAAAAACATACTCTCGCGTACTACTCCAAGCGTAGGACAGGACTAGCTAAAGAACTGCCACTGATTCGCACAAAAATACAAAGAAAACTGGTCTCAAAGGTAGGGGTTTGACTGGCGGCAGACATTACGTCGAACACGTAACATGCAATCGATATAACGTCGAGACAAGACTCTATGAGCAAAGCCGAGGCACACAACCGTTAAGAACAGACTACATAGACATAGAGTGACGTATAGATCCACCTGGTTTGAACCGTTTTGACAAGCAAAGGTCGGACGGAGCCGGGTATGAACAAACAGCGAATGTAAAAACAAAGGACATTCGTTCAAGGGGAATGGTCGACCTGCTTGGGCTGTGTTGGCGACGAAGGCTACCCGGGCGACAATGGTACCTCGGTCGTCGGTGAAGCTTTTTCGACCAGGCTTCGCGGCTACCAGGTCTCTCCTTTGCTCAAACTCCTTCTCGGTTCCACTCTCCCTCTCTGTTTTTGTTTTCTTTTTTTTTTTCGGTCTCCTCTTGCTTCGTCCCCCTCTCAGACCCCTCTCTTCTCTTTTTTAGCTCAACGGTGCCCCCTCTTTTGCCTTGGAACTCACCTCTGCCACCTTGGAACTCAGTCCCTTCTCTTGGAATTCACCTCTGCCGCTTTCCCTGTCTCTCGATTTTTATTTTCTCTCTGTAGCCGCTCCCTCCAAGACCTCTGCTGCAGCACTTGGGGAAGAGGGATGAAGCTGGCTTTGGCAATCTTGGGACTTTGGGTATGATGAGGGTGAAAGGGAGTCCACGCCATTCTCTTTTGGCTTTCGTTTGAAAGCTGGCGCGCCCTGCTTCCTGCTTCTGGTTTCCGTTGTGTCTCTGCTGCTGCCGGGCCAGTTCAATTGGACCGGATCAAAATCTTTTGAAATTGTGCCAATTCAATCCATCCAGTCAAATTTAATAGGCTGGCGATGATGTGGACGCCGGCCAGCGCCGGCCATCCGGAGACGTAATATTTTAATATTTTTATAAAAAAATTTAATTGTTTATTTAATTTTTCAATTTTTTCTTTTTTTTTTTCTTCTCTCTTCATCTTCTTCCTCTACAGCAAGCGGCTTTGGACTCTGCAACTTAATCTTGTCCTACAATGTCCACCAAGAGCGGCTTGGAAAAATACCAATGTCCTGACAATGAATGTGAAATCTACCTCGCTAGGGGCAGGGCAAGACTCAACCTCGCCGTGGCTGGGCAAGGCTCACCTCGCCAACCCATATCTGGAGAGGTCTCGGCCTATCTCGCCCAGCCCCTGCCTCGCAAGGCGACGGCAAGGTCGAGCCTCGCCAAGGCTGGGCGAGGCTCGACCTGGCCATATCTTAGCTGCCGAGGCTCGGCCTCACGCGGCCCCGGCGAGGTGAGCCTCGCCCAACCATGGCGAGGCCCGGCGATTGTGAGGCTCGCCCTCCCCAGTGGCCGGCGGGGGAAAGCTTCACCTGAGGCCGGTCGCTGGCCAGAGGAAGAAGATGAAGAGGGAAAGAAAAAAAAAGAAAGAAAAAAATAAAATAAAAAATAAAAAATTATTAAAATTATTAAAATAATGTGTCACCGGAGGGCCGACGTCCACGCCAGCGCCGACCGGCTAAATTTGGCCGAATGGACTGAATTGGCACAACTGCAAAAGGTTTAGGACTGAATCAGCAAAGAAAAAGGTTTATGACTGAATCGGCACAATTGCAATAGGTTTAGGACTCTTTTAGTAATTTTCCCGATTGATTTGATATGGTTGTGTAATGTGTTAGCTTGGTCTCAGTAGCTTATTCTCTTGTTTGTTTCTTATTAAAGTATCCACATCGCTTGTCTATGAGGTATGTGCCATGTATACATGTAGCCTTGCTCCACCTAGCAACTTAAGCTTTTAATTGAATGTTCTATTTCCGAATAAGGGAAAAATTAATAATCGTCTTTTTGGTTTTGTTTCAGTTTTTGGAAAAGTGAAAGATTTTCTTGGAGTCATGTCTGAGCCTAATAAGAAACAGCAGGTTGAAGTCAAGGTTTGTGAAATCATCTCGGTCCTTTGTGACATTGCCTTTTTCTCGTCACATGAAATCAAAAGAAAGCCAAAGTGTATAAGGATAAAGTCAAAGTGTATAATTCAATTTCTATTTTAGGGTTTTGTTGGCTCCCGGTTTGGTTCCCTTGGAAACCGGGAACCGAACCGCTTAGTATAGTTTCCTGAAAATATAGACCAGGAACTAGATCGAGTCTCACCAGAACCTGAAACTAGATTAGTTCTCGCGCATTCGATTCTCTGGTCTAGGGTTCTACCTTGGAACAATACTCACCCCTAGTTAATGTGAGAGCGTATGACCTGTGGTTAGGACTTTGAATGAATTAAAGAAGAATCTAATATCTCAGAGCTTTCGTAATATTACAAACTATGAATTTGTCATTGTAGGATGGAAATAAGGCATCAAATTTGACGTTTGGTCGCCTTAGACTACACCAAGGCTCAATTTTTTTCCCAAAAAAATAAATGATTTGGGAATCATTTTCTTGAAAATGATCGCTTATATCGCTTGAAAAAATTAGTTAATGAAGAATATTTTTATTATCGACAGCAATCTATGTCAAAACATTCTCGTGGACTATGACATTTTTTTCTTTTATTCCTCTTTTAAGAGATACAATATGTCATAAATATATTGCACTTGTGCCAATTCTACAAGTGAGCATGGCTCTAGGTTAGAATCGAGAATCGGTCCTATTCCATATTCTGGTGAAACCCTGTCTGGTTCTCGATTCCACATTTTTAGGAACATGAACTATGTGGTTAAGTTTCCAATTCACAGGAGAACCGAACTAGGAACCGACAAAACCCTAAAATAAAGATTGACTTATACACTTTGGACTTCTCATTTTACACTTTGACTTTCTCATTATACACTTTGGTTTTCTATTGATTTCGGGTGGTTAGAATTGGGAGCAATTTTTCATGGATGATTGAGGATTGAAGTTCTATAATGTAGGTTTTGTTACGAGTTTGGAACCTTCAATTATCTATTTTATTTTTGCGTGTTCATCTTTATGGATTGTTGTTATTGACAAATAGGAACCTGTGACGGGGTAGGTTTCACGGTAGGTCGGGGTTCCAAAAATTGGAGAACCGATTCTGATGGGTAGGTTGCAAGTACCAGGTGGAACTTGGAACTGCTTACCCCTAGCCAATTCAATCACAAACCTTTCAATTGTGCCAAATTAATATAAATATTTTCACATTTTATCAATTGAGTCTATCTAGCCAATTTAGGTCGATAAATGCTAACGTGGATGTCAGCAGTCCTACGTAGCATGGACGACGCTAACGTAGAGATTTTTTTAATTAGTATTTTCAAAATAACCATTCCTTTTTTTATTTATTTTTTTCTTTGCCCTTTTTTTGTTTAAATTGAGAGCAAGTACTGGTGATGACTTCGCGGCCCTCACCGGCCACAATGAGGGCGTTGTGGCCCTTGTCAAATCTAGCAAGGGCCACGACGTCCTCACTTTGGCCAGGGAGGGCCAGGGGCAAGGTTTGCGATGCCCTCGTTGTTGAGAAAAATTCCTAATTGATTTTGAAGTTGATAAAATAGTCCATATTCTCTAGAATCTGAATAAATGCAATGAAATACTCTTTTGCATATTTTCCTAAATACATGCAGAAGTTGAGGAATAGTTAAAGAGGATTTGATCTTGTAATTCAAGCTCAGACGCTAACGCACGAAGAGCTCAGACTTTGAGGGAGTACTTCAGACACAACATCCAGATTCTTGTGAGATGAATTCTCAGGCGTTGATTAAGAGATGTTATTTTATCACAATGGCTAGCAAATCGAGTTGGATTCGTCTTTGAATGTTATAAATCATGAAGATTATTTTATTCTTACCAAAGACATGGATTCAAAAAGAAGAAGATTTATTACCTAAAGAAGAATTCTATCTTTGGAAACCCAGATTTTCATTGTATACGCGATCGGATCAACATGAGATTCTAATCTTTTTTCTCAACGGCAACGAAATCCTTGTTATACAATCTCGTCCAACGAGTTGATTGGAGAGTGATTCTCTGAAGGCTTTCCAACGGCTATTTTGAAGGTGAAGTATAAAAGGAGACTTCAAAGTTGAAAAGAAAAAGTTAGTCCAGAATCTAAAATTCAAAAGTTCAAGAAAGCTTCAATATTCTCTATTCAATATTTGATCCAAACGCTGTAATACTTAGAGGTTTTTGTTCGAACTGATTGAGTGATAGACAGATTGGTCTATTGACTCAAGGATCATCGTCAAGTTGTAATCTCTGAGCAACACTAGTGGAATCCAGTAGATTGGCTGCCAGCGGGAAGAAGTGGACTTACGCTTGATCAAAACCGAACCACTATGCACTTTTTGTGCAAATTCTCTATCTCTTAAACTCTCTTTATATAGTGCACAGACAGACTCTGAGGTCATCTCAAAACCTATTCTTGATCAGACTCTGAACTAAATTCTGAATTTGTTTGTTTTAATTCCGCATTATTTTTAAATAAGTTGCAAAATCAGCAATTCACCCCCTCTGGGTGATAACGCTAGCTACAACACATGCCAGCCGAAGCAAGGGTGCGCGGCCGCGGTCCTCGCCTAGATCTGGGCCAGGCAACGGCGCTGCAACCCAAGTTGGCCTCAAGTAACGAAATGAAGCGAAGGTCGGTCGATGACCCTTACCAGTTGTCAGTAAAATAAAGTAAAGAAAAGAAAAAAAACAATAACAAACTATAAAAAAAACAAAATATTAAAAAATTATAATTAAAAAGTTTCCACGTCAGTTATTTCCGGCCTAAATTGGCCGAGCAAGCTTAATTGACGAAATGTCAAAAGGTTTAGAACTAAATTGGTACAATTAAAAGGTTTAGGACTGAATTGATCTAAGTGCAATTTGTTTTAGACTTTTTTGGTAATTTTCCCCCAAGTGGAGGGAATATAACAACGGGTTCTTATTTGTCTAAAGCGACAAATGAACTTTCGTCGCCATAACTCAATCTCAGGTGACAAAACTCTGCCTGCTCCACATGCATTAAGCTCTCCAAAAGGAGTACTCAAGTGAAAATCATTGGATACGAGTCTTTGAATCATAAATAACGTCCCAATTCCTGTTACATCCAATGTGAGAATTGGAGTTTTATATACTCTATCATTAAAGCACTTACTCCCTCGTTCATATCATCTAACAATATCGCCCGACAATAATTTTCTATGTCGTGCGTGGATCAGTTTGTTTTAACCCAATTCACCATCTTAGATGACTACCAGAAGTCATGTGTTTGTTGCATCATGTTCTCTTTGGCGGTCGCTCCCATCCCTTGTTTGATCGGCAAAATGATATTGTTTCGCCGGAAATGTCTGCGACGAAAGATCTTTCGCCGAAAAGCATTGAGTTTTCGGATTTATTGTTTAAACGGGTTCTTGTGATGATTCCGGACAGGAGGTAAAGTAAATGGCAAAAAAATAAATAGGACAATAAACGTAAAGTGCGATAAAAGGTAAATGCTTGATAAGATAAGTTGCAGAGCAAAAGATAAGTGTTTGATTGATGATTAATCGGTCCTTGACAAAGAGTCGTCTCCGACTATCTATAGCCTAGTATAAGTATAACCGTCACTTGCGGTTACTCTCGTGCATCTTATCCCTAAATTCTAGGAATGACTTTGGTAACTGATTTCCTTATCCTTTAAACAGTTTTAAGCACTACCTTAACTGCTCCGCATAGCCGTCGGTGTAACGTACCGAGCTCATGGTGTCGCAGACATTTATATTTGACCAAGTGTCGGTTTGCCGTGTCTTTGGCTACCAAACGCATATCTCCTCGTGGGCTTTCACATAGTATGACACTCCTGCAGGCTCCATGACCATTTAAGGCCCAGGCCGATTTTCGGTGTCAACATATGCCCTCTTCAAAAGAATTAATATAATTGATTCTTTTGAACCCTTTCAATGAATCGGCTTATTCAAAATATGTATGACTTTTCTTGCCGCCTCTTCGTGACAGATTTTTTGTCTTCTTGTGCAATGTGTACCTCGTACTCCGTGACTTCATCATTACAAACTCCCGACAATTCGATGCAACCCTTGGGATCTCATGCCCTCTTTTAAACCCAAAATCGTCTTCCAAGATACGATTTTTATTCTAATCTCATGCTTCTCTGCAACCTTCGACATTGAAACCCTAAACTCATGGCAGCGAAAGATCAACCAATTCCTTCACCCGATGACTACATCTCTCGGCACGAGGCTTCGATCAATGTCGAGGGAAAAGGTGCTGCGGTCGGCAATTTGCTTACATTTCGATAAATCTGACCCATGGCGTGCCATGCTGGGTCCGTGTCTCGTCAAACCTAACATCCCCATCTCTATTTGGGGTTGCTTCCCTCGGTACAAAGACGAGAAGTTACCTTTCCAACCGTGGTCGGCAACTAGCCAAAGAAGAAGGGAATAGAAAACGAAAAAAAAAAAAAAGGGGGGGAAATAAAAAAATTTAAAAGAAAAAGAAAATAATGAAAAATTACAAAAATAAATTTTTGAATTTTAAAAAAATAAATAAATAATGAAAAGAAAGTAAAAAATAGTTTAAAAAAATAAATGTGAAAGAGAGGAGGAAGGATAGATGAGGAAATGTTTTCCTCTTCTCGAAGAGAGAAAAACATTTTCCTCACTTTTGAAGGAGTTTTTTCCATAAGTGACAAATGTTTTCCTTAACTAGCTTATATTCTGCAAACCAAACGCCAGAAAATTCAAAAAGTATTTTTCTGGAAGTTATTTTTTGCTAAAAAAACGGAGCCTAAGTCATCGCAAAAAAAAAATGCCCATCTATCACATATCTCCACCAACGGGGAGAATGACCAAAATTTTTTTAATCCTATTGCAATTGCGTCAATTAAGTCGTAACCTTTTTTTTGTGTCAATTCAATCCTAAATCTTTTGTATTTATGCCAATTCAGTCTATTTGACCGGCCAACATGACGTGGACTTTTTAAATAATATTTTGATTTTTTTAATAATTTTTTTTCTTTTTTTTTCCCAAAACCCAAACCCTTAGGGCCGAACGCCCTCGCCAACACTAGGCAAGGGCACCGTGAAGTCTGGGCGACGGTCATGACGGCCTTGTTCACCCAGATCGGAGGCCGTCAGCACTAGGCAAAGGCGTCACAACCCTCGCCTAGTCTGGGCGAGGGCCGCGTCACCCTCGCCGGCCCTAAGGGTTTTGGGGGAAAAACTAAAAAAAAAGAAAAGAAAAAAGAATAAAACATAAAAAATATTTAAATAATATTTAAAAATTTCACATCAGCGCCGACAGTGCGACGCCAGCGTCGGCTTGGTCAAATGGACTGAACTGGCACAAATGCAAAATTTTTAGGAATGAATTAGCAAAAATATATATATATATAACTGAATTGGCACAATTGCAATAGATTAAGGACTTTTTTGGTAATTTCTCACCACCAATATGTCTCCACTTCTTTGAAGGGATAATGACATAAATAGTCACTGAACTTTGACTCAATGTGCAATGTAGTCTCTGAACTTTTATTTTGACTAATATAGTCCCTGAACTTTAATCCAATGTGCAATGTGGTCCCTGAACTTTTAATTTGACTAATATGATCCCTAAACTTTTGGAACATATTCAACTTAGTCACTGAACTATAGGAAGATGTTCAATGTATTCCTTCCATTAATTCAAGTTTAGGGACTAAGTTGAACATGTTCCAAAGTTCAGGGACTATATTGCACATTTGGTTAAAGTTCAGAGACTACTTGCACATTGGGTCAAAGTTCAGGGATCATTTGTGTCATTTTACCTATTTTGAAATACTAAGTATCTAATACCTCTGACGTTCATCGTCACCATCCACCTAAATCAATCATCATATATCATATTTTATGACCTTGACAAATTGCAAATATTGCAATATTTTGCGCATAAATATTTCAAAATGATTTCGGTATCAGCATGTCAAATACCAAAAATTCATAACATTGAGCTAAAACCATACCACCATGCACCTGTTGACTCAAGCACGCTACATCACCACCAACATTGTAATAAACAGTCACTTCGTCCCAAATCCAATTGCATAGGCACAGCATGCCAAAGTTAGCTAAGATGCTACTGTATAAAAGAAACAGAAGATTCTGACCCAAAAAAAAAAACAGAAGAGACCTAATTTGATGGTTCTCTCTTTTAAGGCACACATGGATCAGGGCTTAGAACCCTAGCTCGCTATTGTCATCCGAATCATCACCGGTCATGCTATACTCCGGGTAAGATGGCCCAGGTTTCGTTCCGCTACAACCTTCACCGCGCCGGATTCCGTCCTCCCAGAAAGTAAGCTTACCAACACGTCGCACAGCCTCGAGCGCGTGCTTATACTCATCATTCTTTAGCTTCAATTCCATCTCATGATCTGGATTTCTAGCTCCCCAACCGTGGCCGGAAGTTTCTTCGCGAAAATATTTGGACATATCATCACCGGCACTCCATTGCCAACATACTTGCGTCGGCTGTAATTGCTCTTCATTTCCTTCACATTTCATGTCATTCACTTGCTCGCTACCACCGTCTATGTTTTCTTCGTTCTCTTGCGAGTCGTGCGTGACATATTCATGAATCTCCTCGGGTAACTTTTGCCGACAAGCTTGCTCGCTACCACCATTTGTGTTTTCTTCGTTCTTTGGCGAGCTATGGGTGAAAATAACTTGAGCCATACCCATTAACTTGTGCCAATATTCTTGGTCCTCCTGTGATTGCTCTTCATTTCCTCCACCTCTCATGTCATTCACTTGCTCGCTACCGCCGTCAACGCTTTCTTCGCCTTTTTGCGAGCCCTGGCCGAGATATTCCTGAATCTGCGCCGCTACTTCGGCGGGGCAGCGCCTGCAGGGGATCACGTTGCCTTTGATACATGCCAGATGCTGCTTAAGTCGAGTCACGCCGCCCCACATCACGTGTTCACAGAAATTGCAACGGACACGCCCGAAGTTGCCATCAACCACAGTGCAATACTGCCATGCGATATCGTTCCGCTTTCTCTTTCTCATCCTGGAACACAAGTCCACCATAATGTTTCAAATCATTCATTTGCCAATCTGAAAATATGTCAGACATAGACTCATTTCCTGAAGATGAAATGAACTGCACGTCCATGAAATCTTCCCTTGCCCTATGTGAAATGGATGTGATCCATAAGATAGATCATCTCACCTTTAATGATTCTCATTTCATCTCCAACTTCTTCTTGCGATTCCCTCTTCCTATTTGCCCTTCTACACTTCTGTTACTTCTTCATTAATAGCTTAAGGTGCAATGACGGACCAAATGTGATGGTTTTGCCCGAAAACTCAAATCACTATATGGAGAAGTAACATGATTATAACTTGCATAAACACGGAGGAGTTCTTTTCTTTTCCCTTTTTCTTTAATTAAAGTGAAAAATATTTTGTTTCAAGAAGATGAAAAGAAGAATGACCACATAAACTCAAGATGGAAGAATACGAAAAGCTACCTCATTCGGACATGAGCAAATAATGATTCCACGTCCCACACATCCAAACTAACGGCCATATAGATTAACATGACCTTTGGAACCTCTCAAAAAAAAAATTACATAATTGTTCACTTTCAAGACACTTTTAACATGGCATATAGTTATAAAAATAAAAATAAAAACACGTGGCGGTTGGCCTGAATGACAATCTGTGACGTAGTCGCCACGTCATTTCACATTATTACATAAAACCATTCTGGCCTTTGATACAATATATTAAACGACAACCGTTAGATCTAGGGTTGAATTCAAGTGAACAGCTGACATGAGAAAGCTCTCTCTCAATCTCGCCGCCGACCACTTGGTATCAAATTGTCACTACTAACATTCCAAATCATAACGATGGCAAAAGAATGGCGACGAGCGACAATGAGATTCAGAGAAAGAGCCTTATCACCGTTAACGGTCATTGTTCGATCCAATTTTTCTCAAAGGCCGAAAAAAAATTCATGTGATAATGTTCAATGACATGATAACTAGGTCACAAATCGTCATTCACATCAGCCGCCAACAGATGTCAAAATCATCCCACGAGTAAAAGGTTTTTTGAAGACGTTCGAAAGGTCGTGTTAAAGGTCCATTTTCGTAGCATAAGGTAAAACTACGCTGAATCTAATGGCGATGACATAACAATGATTAGAAGTTCCCCCTCCCTCAATTGCCTTAGAAGAGAAGGCAAAAGGAAAAACACCAAGCGCAAGCACATTTATAGATCCTCGTCTGTATTGAAAACTATCGAGCTAAAATTGCATGAAATCGTTCCACAGGATCAAAAATTCTCTATAGACAATCATTCACAATCCAGGACTCATAAATCAAACGCAAAAAGGAGAGAAATCGACTGACCTTTGCGAGAAGTTGTTCGAATCTTATGATCTACAATGAAGAAGAGCTAGATATTTTTCCTGCTCTATCCATCTTCTCTCCTTCGTCTACTCTTGTTTTGTACAATAGAATCCATGATAGGCTTTAATGTATATCCTTTCACTTCTCCATTTAAGGTAAAAGTTCTCGATTTCCTCCGCTTTTTATCGACGATTAGCCAATGACTTCCATATTCTAGAACACGACAATTTAATCATTTATTACATGAACTTATTGAGAATTTTCTCCCTGATTCGCAATAATTTTAGTGACGTTCCTTAAAACATATTTTTTCCATTCGATGGCTTGTATATTGTATTGTCATAATTTCCTTCTCTTTCGCCTTTTTTAACTATAGGCCTAACACAGCTTTACATGATGAAGACAGGACAATCCAATGTAGGGGGTTTGGACATATTTAATTGGGGAGGTAAATGAGACCTATAAAAGTTTCAACTCAGGACTTTCTACTCTGATACCATATGAGATTTTATGGGACCATTGCCAACTGTTCTAAGAGCTTAAACTTTGTAAATTTTGTCTAGGGAATACTGACATATATGGAGTCCTTGTAATTTTTTTTGTTGGGGTTTTCTACTCTTGTTGTGAATGTCAGTACAATTTACCAAACTATGCGAATGTCGGGGGCAGAAGGACACTGGAAGTATCAAAATTTTCGCACGACACACATTTTAGTGTCAAAAGTTCTCATCGGCCCACTTAAGTGCCAAATCAGAGAAAAAACGGTCACTTATAAGTGCTTAGTGACAAGTTCCAGCAAAAAATTATATGTGGCTTTTTTAATTAAATTTTAATATCTAGGTAGTTTATATATATATATATAAAAGTCCACGTGGAGGATGAGTCGGCTTTTAATCACAAAACTCTCCTGTCCTCTCTCCCTCCCTCTCTCCTCCAATTTCCTCGCTCTCTCTTGCCTCTCTTCCGCCGGTGCCTCGTCACATTATCACCACCTGCGTCAACCACGTCGCTTGGCGAGGCCGCGTTTTTGCTGTTGCTTCTGCAAGCGAGAGAGGTAACCCTGAGAAACCCCCCCTGCAGTCTCCAGGCTCCTCGTTGTCGATCGTTGCCTTCACCGAAGTGCTTCTCATCTCTGTCAGATCTGCCGGCCCCAAGGAGTGCCTTGTTCTTGGCCTTGGAGACTCTAAGCAAGCTGTTCGAATCCAAAGCTCCGTACTCGTTGCTCGTCTTCTCAAGCGACATTCCCCGGTTCTTCCTTGCACCAGCTGGACTAGTGATTGCAGCTGATAACATTTCCTCAGCTGATATATACTACGTTTTGAGTCCGAGGTCCATGAGTAAGCATATGAGGAAATAACTTTGCACCGTAGCCGATTTATGGTGATTCAAGCCATTGTTGTTGTTGATGTATAGATTTTGGATGTGAAAACCCCGTAACTTCCGTGTTTACCTCTGTTCTTGTGATGCACATGACTTGTTCGACAAATTGCCGAAACTGAGTCCGTGAATTTGTCCTTAATCCCGACTTGTTGTGAGTGCATAACATATGTCACATGATTGCAACTCTTTGTCGATGGTCGCCTTGTGTCTCCTCTCGCGCTTCTTCTCCTCCCGAACGAACTACTCTAAAAATCGGAATTGAGGAAAACATTCGAAAATTGAGGCGAGCTCAAATGAACTAGGGTCGGATTTTTACCTTGGTTGGCTAGGCTCTCATCTTCGTTGTCTGAAGTCAACATGGAGGATGTTGGGGAGCCATCAAGTCGCCATTTGGAGGGGAATAGTGTGGTTTTAGGGGAAAATCGAATTGGGGAAAATTCAATTAGGGTTTCTAATTTGGGGCAAACCTTCGAGACACCGGCGAGTCAGGTCGATATGAGAAATTAATAAAAATTTGCCGCGTAGGATATCCGGTGACCTTTGGTCGACCCTAAGTCGACCATAAGACCGTTGAATTTCTCAACTTTAGTGGCCGCCGAGGGCGAGATTTACCTGAGTCTAGCGAGTCGCCAACCATCGCCTTGGGCCGGTCACTGGACCTCGATGAGCGGCTGGAGGAAGAAGATAGGAAAGGAAAAAAGAAAAAAAAATATTATTAAAATTTGCCACGTCAGCATCGAAAGAGTTGCGTAGTAATTTTCGGCTAAAATTGACTAGATGGACTGAATTGGCAACAGATTTTATCCTGATTTGAAACAATTACATAAGATTTAAGACTAAATCAGTCCAATTATAATAGGTTTATGACTTTTTGGTAATTTTTCCATCAAACATCAAGTAAAATTTCAAGGACAACCTAGGGCATTATTCCAACAATATATGAACAATTTTTTTTGTAGAAAGAGTTCAGAATTTGCTCTCTAATGCTAGTATGTCAAGAATGTTTTAGCTTGTCGGACGGTATGACAACCTGCTACCTGGTTAGTAATATTAAGGTTGGTCCGTAAAATTTATAGTTGTTTTAAGACCGGTCTATAAAATCATTATGCTGAATAAAATGGCATACTACACCATTGCATTATTTTATTAATTGAGTCACTGACATGGAAAACTATAAGATGGGTAGAGTAGAAATCCAGTCTTAATCATTAGATAAGCAAACTATAAGATAGTCACTGATATTGGGCCCACGCATTCAACAATGACAAAGAAGAAAAATGGGCCGACCCGAACCGTATCCCGGTCCCAACTCGAGCATCATCATCTTCACCGTCCACCTCTCTCAGACGCCCCCAAAAACTCGCCGGCCACCCGAGTGCTAGCTGCTGAGACACAGCCAGGTTCTCTCTCTCTCTCTCTGCTTCTTCTAGTCTAGTTCTCTCTCAAGTTTTCCTTTTTCTTTTGTTTCAACCCTTTTGATTGCCAAGATTGCTTTTTTGTACACCCCAGTTATGCATAGTAGGAATTTCCGGTTGCAACAGGTGACTTGTGCCTTCAAGGAATCGAGAAGTTTAAGTTTTGAACTAGATTGGGTACTGTCTTTTGGTGACTTCTAGTGATTCAGTTATGAGTGATCCTTCTGATGTCAATCTGGACTCATGTTGTGTTCATCGTAGAACAACATTGTGGGAACCTGTTTTTTTACTTTTTTATAGTTAGTTTAGGTGCTGAAGAGTTCATTGCGGTATACTTATTGTTAACTGTCTATGATCGATGGGCGTGGTTCAGGGGCTTTTGTCTTGAGTACAGGGTTAAATCAGCTGTCTGTGAAGCTCGTTTTGCTCTAGGATTTGTTTGTGAGTCTAGGATGATGTACATTTGATTGCCAGAATGTTGTCAAAGACTCCTTTTTTTTTTGGCTAAAAATAATGGGGTCTGGGTGTTTACATGAAATACTAACCGTTGGTTCGAAGAGGATCGAAGACGAGACTCTTGAAACAAGATTGGTGGGTTAACTTTGAAGTTAGAATTGTTCTCTATTAAGATGAGTAGTATTTGCGTGATTGTTTTAATGTCCTCGCGGTATTTATTTGTGAAATGTGATTGACATCATAGGCAACTAGGACAAACTTTTGTTAATTCTCGCTGCGAATTGTTTAATTACCAAGGCCTTATGAGTTAGGAGAATATTAAGTACGTTCTTTCTCCAAACAATTATGATCTGATCCTGTTCTACATTCAGTGTCAACTTCAATCCCTTGACTTCACTTCTTGCCATAGTACTTCTACAAAGCCAGCAGAGATGGAGACTGCAAGTCAAGAGCTTCTGAAATTAGAGAATAAGAATTCCTCTTCCTCATCGATAGGTATGGCTTTTACCTTGATCTTTGGGTTATAACAATGGCTTCTGTTCGCATGGGCCAAATAGGCGTGTTTAATGTCGCCATTCTTTTAATTTTCTTTGTTACATGTTTTTATATGCAGAGTCCACTTTGTTTATATGTAAAGAAAAGAATTCAGACTCTAAAAGAAATCAACCGCCCCCTAATGGAAGGCCATTAACAAGTTCAGTTCCTTCTAGCCAAGGTATTGAATTTGCCTTTCTAATTTTTCGATCAGGATAATACATGGTTTATGCTTTTCTTCATAATTTATGCAAATGGTTGTTTAGTCAAATTAATTTCTTTCAGAATAATAGATTCATGGGCTTCAGTGAAGATTTCTTGCTGAGAGAGGACTTCCAAAATATTATGATTGATTTGATATGGTTGTGTAATGTGTTGGCTTGGTTTCAGTAGCTTATTTCTTGTTTGTTTCCTATTAAAGTATCCACTTCGCTTGTCTATGGGGGTATGTGCCATGTATACATAGAGCCTTGCTCCACCAAGCAACTTAAGCTTTTAATTGGATTTTCTATTCCCCAAAATTTTTGGCTTTGTTTCAGTTCTTGGAAAAGTGAAAGATTTTCTTGGAGTCATGTCTGAGGCTAATAAAAAACTGCAAGTTGAAGTCAAGGTTTGTGAAACCATCTCGGTCCTTTGTGACATTGCATTTTTCTGCACGATTGCTCTGTCTCGTCATGACCTACCGTGTGCAATTCTTGGTTTGTGTAGGACAATCCCGAAAGATATGACATTGAAGTTCTCAACGGGAATGAGTCAGAAATAATAGAAATGGTACTTTTCTGCCGCTCTATGACCTTCCCTGGTATAATTTCGGGTTATGGAATGGTCAGCTGATGCTTTTGACCTTACAAAAACAGGACTTAATGCTGGGGATTGCCGATCTTCATACCCCCGAGGCAGTAGCTGCTGCAGAATCTGTAGTTGCAAGTCATCATCCTCTGAATCCCTTAGCTGCCAGCATTGGTGAAATGGATTCAGAAGATACTACCGATGACGATGATGATGATGACAGTGATGATGGCAGTGAGGATGGTGATGACGATTGTGGTACTAGCCAAGCAGGCGTTCCCGTAAAGCACGGGAGATCTGAAAATGGTGAAGAAGGTTTGCACGGATCGATCGGGAGGAAACGGTCAAGAAAGCAACCGAAGAAGAGGCCTGAGATTGTCGAGTTGTCTTGATTCTGTACATTGCTTTGAAATTGTATCCAGTAATATGAGAAGTGCTAAGGCTGAAGTTTCTTAATTAGTTGCTTAGCGCTTTAATGGAAATTAAACCCAAAAGCAATGTGTTTGGAATATTGTTGTTTGCTAGAAGTTTTCGCTGCCACCCATGACAAAACAAAACAAAACAAAAATGGTCAGCCGTGTGTCCAAATTTGGTAGCAATAGGGATGTTGCTATTGTCTAATTGATCTTACTTTGCTTATTAGTAGTTCTTTTCTTCCATTTGAATATGAATGAAATTCATATTGTTTGACCAGTGGTGGAACAGATATAAGTGAGGTAATTGCACAACAAATTGCAAGGGGTTGCTCGAATGAGAAGGGGGATTATCGAATGGAATCAACAGTCATGCTTGCAATGCAAGTAGAACCAGCTTCATGTGGCCAAACCAAGTCTAAGGGGCTGGTTGTTTGAGCTTAACTAAAAGTAAAAAAAAAATTCTCTTTTCCCAAATTTAAAGTATGAACCAAAGTAAGAAATGTAGACATTTGCATTTCGTGAACATTGCAAGTTCTTCAAACTTAACAAATGCCAAAGTGAACGAGCCACAAGAAATGTAAATACCAACCCCGACATCTCTGCGTTTAGCGCCATATCATGCTTGCCTCCATACTTGATATCGAAACAACCTGCTTGTTCATCCCCATCAAACTCACCAACATTTCATGAGGACATGTATCATTAGCACGTGTGACTGGGAAAACCTTGAAGTCACTCTCTCTCTCTCGATCTCTTGAAAGTATCGTATACAATTATGGTAAGGATGATGTGTGGTCTCATGCACAAAACTGAAGTGGCAAGAAAGTAGTGAACATCTCCAAGTTTCCCACTCATCGTGGAGTGAAGAGGCCTTTTTAGAGACTGACTGGCTCTTCACAGACCCCTCCTCCCACCAAACCCCAATAACTGCACCGTTATTCTTTATCTAACCCCTTTTGGAGGGCTTGAGGCGTTCCTTTTGGCTTCCATAGCAAGACTAATCGAATGTATCTCGCCAACCCACCTTTGCTTATCCTCCAAAGCACCCAAGGAGTCCACCACAACCAATTAATGATGGAAAGAACACAAGCAGGCACAGAAGAAAGAGTAATCACTGCAGAGACTGAATTTTTGGATATGAACCAACCGCATTTTACAAGTCTGCATATCTCATCTTTGTTCTGTGGATCCCATGAGAGAGAGAGAGAGAGAGAAATTATTTTTTCAACTGGCTGACGCTGCAAAAGAGGTTTTTTTTTGCTTGTTAAACAAGAATGATGGAATAAGGGAGCCGAGGTGGTATCATCCTCTCTCACTGACCACAATCATGTTCTAGTGATTCCCCACTCATTTATAAGCTTGGCTTTGAGTGCTCCTATGGGCAAGATAGTGACATGAGCAAGTGAAGTTCACTCCTCAGATTCCTCTGTCAGCAAAAAAAAATGAGGCCTTTGAGTCCTGCTAACATACTGGTAGGCATCTCTTCAGACCCATCTGAAAGCAGAGATCTTCTCTCATGGGCAGTCACTGCTTTAGCTCGTCCTCATGACAACATTGTTGCCCTCCATGTTCTGGGTCAGTTCACCATCTACAGTTGTTCTTTTGAGTAGAATATGTTAATAGTTGACCACATATGTGCGCTGCAATTGCCAACAGGATGTTGGTGCTTTCGTTTACCCAATGACAAATGCCGGTCCTAAACCGGTGATCTTTGATCTAATGATCTATACTTTCCTTCCTTGTAAATAACAGCGGGTGGATACGCGAAGAAGGGACAAATCACCCGGAAGTGTTTATCGAAAATCCGCAGAGCAAAAGCATATGTTATATCTGTGCTAGGTGAATTCGCTAAGACCTGCCAGTCACACCAGGTGCACTATCTTGAAATTCTTTATGGAACTGTATCAGATTAATCAATTTTGAGTGTCTGTTTCTTGGAGCTCATTGTCCTTTTACTTTTCAGATAAACTTGGAAGCTAGAGTAGGATTCAGCACGAGTGTTCGGAGATGTCTAGTTAAAGAAGCGAAATCTATTTCAGCAGAATATCTCCTTCTTCGGGGATCGAGAGGAGAATCTTCTAGGTAAACAGTTTTCTTGCTAAAGTCTACTTTATGACCTGCAATTTCTGATTCCTTTTCCTTTTTCTTCAAATTCATATCAGAAACTCACACGGGATTCTAAGGTATTGTTTTGAGAATGCACCTCAAGACTGTGCAGTCGTCTCGGTGGGGAAATGTACTACGAAACAACAGACTGATATACCTCCCAAGCAATCAAAAGGTTGGTGCTAGTAAAATCGATTAATTTTAATGGTCCAACGGAAGCCATTGCCAGCTGACAATATCTATTCGTTTGCTTCTGACAGTGAAAACTCATCAACTAAGTTCAACATGGCCGAACCAGACAATCTGCAATGGCAGAGAACGATCCCATGTTCAGTTTACTGATCTAGAAGCAAAGAGTAAAAGGTTTTCACCAACAACAGTTCTTGATGATCTTGAAAAGGATTCTTGGACAACCACAGATGAATATACCTCTAGCTTCCACGACTCTATTGTGGCAGCAACCCCTCCTCGGCCTCAAAATACCAAGGCACGATCAAACAGAAGGAAATGTGCATGTCCCTGCAAATTCATATACTCTTTATTGATTTCGCCATTTAGGAAAGGAAATACTAAAACAGAGAGCCACCTGCCTCCGCTACGGTGCTTCAGTCATGAGGAAATCCTGAATGCTACAAATAATTTCCATCCAGGTAAACTTCCAAAGCTGGAAGTGACAAAATACTCAATCTTTCAAGTAGCATGGATTTTTTTTCCTATGTACGCGTGTTAGCTAACCAATGAAGATATACGAGACCGAAAAATGACACCGTGCGAGATTGGAAATGTGCGTATCAATTTTATTATTTCCGCTTTCACTTCATTCTACAGATAATATGGTGGGACAAGGTGGGTTTTCAGAGGTATACCGAGGCGATCTTTCCAATGGACAGGTAATAGCAGTGAAGAGGTTGGCCAAGGACAACAATGATGAAAACAAAGAAAGAGAATTTCTGATGGAATTGGGCACAATAGGACATGTCAGTCATCCCAATACCGCCAGCTTAGTTGGTTACTGTGTTGAAAATGGGCTCTACCTGGTTTTCAACTTCTCTGAGAATGGAAATTTAGCTTCTGCATTACATGGTGAGTATCACTTCCCTTGGCCAAAGTAACTGTCATGCCCATAAATTGCTGAAAACAAGTCCAAAACTTTAATCATTCTGTAGAGAGCAAGAGGAAGGTCAAGCCTAATCAACAGCATAGTTAAGAAGCTGAGAAAGATAAGAAAGAAGGAAAAAACGAAAGTAAAAGATCAGGGTAAGCAATACTCTGGGAATTATTTGTCCAAAAGTATTGTTTCTAAAGTGGTATGATTCTTTTAGTTGAAAAATTCCATGTTTCAGTGGTATTATAGTTCTCTCTCTTTCAGGTAAAGCAACCAAGTCACTTGAGTGGCCCTTACGATACAGGATTTCCGTGGGCATTGCAAGAGGTTTGCACTATCTTCACAAATGCTGCAAGCATCGCATTATACATCGAGACATAAAAGCATCGAATATCCTTCTCGGCCCTGACTACGAACCACAGGTAGAAAATGATTATAGTTTCGCAGCTTCGAGCTGCATAGCAATTTTTCAACCATTGTGAATGAACTTCAGTGTCCTCTCTGTAGATTACCGACTTTGGTCTAGCAAAGTGGCTACCAAACAAGTGGACTCATCATGCTGTGATTCCAATCGAGGGCACGTTTGGTTATATTGCACCGGAGTATTTCATGCATGGGATTGTGGACGAAAAGACCGATGTGTTTGCATTTGGAGTGCTGCTGTTGGAAATAGTTACCGGCCGTAGGCCTGTCAATTCATCAAAGCAGAACATTCTCCCCTGGGTACATCATCTTCATTTTTGCTTTTCTATCAGTCAAAGAGACCGTTGCAGTGATTTGAATCACGACAATAAGAAAATTAATAAATTCCTCATTTTCCTTAACACTCATCTGTAATTGTTTAGCTAATTAACATTGCAGGCAATCCCTCTCATGGAATATGGAAACATTGCCGAATTGGCGGATCCGAAAATGGAGGGAAAGTACGACTCTGATCAATTGCACAGAGTGGTGTTAACTGCTTCCTATTGTGTGAGACAATCCTCAATATTGCGACCGACGATGAGTGAGGTACATGAAACCTTTTAGCTTAGGGAAAAGCATGTCACTATATAAAGTTTGCGCTGCTGTCTGAATGAATAATCTCATGAACTAGGTGTTAGAGCTCCTGACTAATGGCCTCGACTCCGACTTAGCAAAGAGCTGGAGGATACCCAAATTCTCTTCTGATGAGATGGATGACTACTCCATGGTATTTGGATACGAGGTTCCAACCAATATTTCCTTGGAGGATTCCGTGTGAGTAGGCGATCGCGTTGGCAATTCATTATGTCCTAGATGTCATCGAAATTCTTTGTTTACAACGTTTGAAGCATAGTCAGCGGAATTCAGTTGCTTTTAGACCAAGCCCTTCATTTGTAACTTCAGGATGTTTCTAGCTTGACTTAACTATTTCCCGGTATACATTTTTTTTTTCTCTGCATTTGCTGATTCAGTGTACAGATTTGATGACTGCCAGTAGAGTGACAGGTTGTTACTGGTAACTCGTTTGCATACACATTAGCTTAATTGTCAAGATTATGAAAATGCACCAAGGAATATGGTAGTCATGTTCTTACAGACATCCTCCTCTAGCAGTATTTTATGGCAATTGCCAATTAAGTGACTCTAGTGCTGCTTGCAGGTCATATGTGAATTAAAAGACAGTTCATGGGCTTCTCAATTCAAATTACAGACGTTTTTGTGTACCCATTGTCTTAAAAGAAACCCCAAGTTGAGGGAGGAAGCATCTCCCGCATCTTGGATCGCTCAACTTGATGGCTGGACATAGGACAGATTGACGAACTCATGTTCGATGCAGACCGGCTTATCTAGCAGAATTAGCCCTGCTGTCCCCAGAATAGAAATTAATGAAGTCGACTCAGAGATAATGTGTTCTGTCCTAGAAACGATCTTACAGATTCAAACAAGAACCGTCGCTAGCTTTCTTGGGTTGCTTACATCACTGGATAAATGGAAAGGATCATAACCTCATGGCTTAGAATCAAAGCATGCTCTGAGTCCTCTGGCCACTCCTGGAATCTTGAAATCACTGAGAAACCCAAATGTACACTGCAGAACCCGTGTGTTGCACGTGGATTTAAAGTTTCGCTAATTTTGTTTTTCTTTTTGGTCCAAAGAAAGATTCCATTCATTGATTAGGATAATATTTAAGAGGTACATAGAATGCTTTTAAGCTCTCAAATAACTACAAAAAAAAGTAGATAACAAAAAGCAAATTCTACGGCTAGAAGCACACTCTCATCTTTCTAGAATAAATCTATTCATCCTTCAAGTTTTGCTAATTTGAAAGCGGAATTTCTATTCTGGATATAGAGAAGTTTTAGGGGTGCACAAGAAGGAAACTAAGACAAAAAAATTTAAGACAGCAAGAAACAAGTTCCAAGCAAAATGGATGTATCATTTTCTTTCCTAAACTAGGGGAAATGACACAAATAGTACCTACAATTTAGCCCAATATGCAATATCACCATGAATTATTCGTAAACATTTAATTTAGTCTTTCCGTTTGCTCAACCAACAAATCAAAACACATTTTGACAATGTGAGTTATTATATGCTGAGTTGGATTTTTAAAAATGATGAGTCAACTATCCATCATTTTATCAAGGAAAAAAAATTAAGGCGTTAACATATCCATCGATATTTGATGATGACAAAGATAATTGCGATGAATATCTTATGCAACTAATGCAAATGTAACTTTTCTTTTGGTTTATCGTTCAAACTTGACGGATTGAAAGCCGAGTGAGTAGATTTCGATAACTTAAATTAATGAAACGACAACGTTCAACATTTTTAATAGTCTAAAAATTAGATTGGACATTTACAAGTAACCCATAGACCATATTGAATAAATTAAAACTTTAAAAATCAGATTACACGTCGGATTATAGTCCATGTACCATTTGTGGGGGCAAATCTGGAGGAACAACCTTCATTTAATCAGAAGTACTAAAGGATTCCGAACTCTTTCAAATTAAAATAAAAGACTACAAAACTTGTTTCTATAAATAATAAATAACCTCCATACGGTCAACCACCAAAATCAGCGTTTTTTGCTCACTTTCCTATTTCACTCCTTATTACAAGTATCAAGATTAGCATCAACGGTCATATCTCTTTTGTTACACTCTCTGCCATCAGATCTCGTAGCTCAATTTTCATGATCATCCTCGATTCTCTGAAAACTCGCCATCTCATCTCGTACCAAGACCTGAAGCCTCGTACCAATCCAATCATCTTCATCTTCACCGCGTCTCTCTAAGTTCAATTCACTGTATAACTCCGATTTTTCACTCAGCCTGATCACTCACAAACCAAAACCCAAATCGCTTGCCATCTTCATCGTCCATCTCCATCGTCTAACAATGGCTATGGTGATACCCAGATCGCTCAAACCCCGAACGCGATCGCCATCATCTCGTAGCATGAGGTCTCCGACAAACACCACCAAGAAAACCGATGTCTGCCACCACTGGTTTGCTTGATACTGCTCCAGAAACCTGTGCTGTTTCCTGCATGGCGGTGGCGGAGCCAACCCGATGTTCATCACCACCATCAATGCTGGTCTCTCAGCTACCACCGCATTGTGCAGGATCAAGATCATCATCATCAGTCCCGGAAGCAATAGCCACAGAAACGGGACAAGCTATGCCTGAGCTTCCAGGAATAACTGCGCCCGTGGCGAGAACTGCCGGTTCTTGCATTTGTGGTCCCTCGGCAGCAGGTTCACCGTGCTCACCCAGCTCCATGGCCACCAGGAGGCGGTCACCGGCATCGGCCTCCCCTCCAGCACTGGAGGGAGGACAGAGGGAGGATGGCAAGGTGGGCGTTCTTGAACCGGTGTACGAGCGCGAGGAGAGCCACGGCGTGGTGAGGCTCTTCGGCATGCACCACAAAGATCCGAGGCCAGTAACGTTCTGCTCCTGCGAGGATGGCACAGTCCGTATGTACGAGTTGCCCTCATTCATGTTGGAGTTGGCGAATACTTAGGGGACCCTTGTTTCTCACATCGGATACGCCTACGTGAGCTTAGGGAAACCGAAGTGTTATCCGACGACATGTGACCCCTACGCGGGGAATGCGGGGGTTCGGGGGCAGCGCCCCCGACACGGGTGCCCTGCTGCCCGGTCAGCGGGCGAGGATTCGGGGGCAGCGCCTCCCGACGAGGGTTCCACTGCCCGGTCAGCGGGCAGGGGTTCGGGGGCAGCGCCTCTCGATGGGGGTCTCGATCGCCGGTGAGCGGGCGAGGGTTCGGGGGCAGCGCCCCCGAAACCTCAACGGGTTTGGGCTTTCATTTAAGCTGGCCCGTATGGTGTGGGATTAAGAGGGTTCGTATAGGTTTAGGTTTTGAGCCCGTTTGGAGCATATATATTTTGCTCGGTTTTTATCATTGTAACACGTTGAGTGGCTGTAAACCGAAAATATAGTGAAATCTCTTTGCAGGACGTAGCCCTATTCTGGGGTGAATCTGGGTAATATCGTGCGTCATCTAATTTTCTTTGATGTCTGTGTGATCATTCTGATTCGGTGTGTGATAAATCCCTTCAATTCACAGATAGAGTGAGGATCTTTGCGAGGAAGGAAGTGAAGAAACATCCACACAAGTAGTGAAGACCATCCGGACTGGCGACGTCGGCTAATTCTTCAACGAACTAGTATTTTCTCAACTCATATGATCGAGAAAAAAATACAAAAAACTTGAAGTTAGATGTGGATGTCTTGCTTTTATCAAATTTAAGGTTGACAATGGTATTTATGAAGTAGTATGTTTCCAAGCATAATCATAAACTTATACCGGAACATCAAAAACACTTGATAAGATGTGGAAAAATGATTTATGATAATTGCAAAGGTGTTTTAGTTGACATGGCTAAAGCTTGTTGTCGTTACTCTTTGGCTAAGTTCGTACGGAAAGACATGTGGACAAATGACTAACCTGCAGCCAACGCGAAGTAGAAATCAGAATATTGATCCGAGCCCAACAAAAGTCGTTGTGTCCTTAAGACGAATTTGCCCCCTCAATCTGTACCCGAGGACGTCGGACAATTGTCTCCCAGGATAGAACGGATCGCGTTCCTTTGAAGCGGTACGTCTTCAAAGGACTCATTCGAACGCAAATTTGTAGAACAATCGCACAAATGAAGATGAGTAATGTCTTGTGAAAAAAAAATGTCAGTAGTTTTGAAAGTGACGGTCGCTCTTTGTATTTATAGACAATGAAGTGAAGAGTCGCGAAGCAGAACATGTCCATTGATGAAGGGATGCGAACCAAAAACTGTTCTTGTTCTGTTCGAACAGACACGTTCATTCGCTTTATTCCGAACGAACATGTATGTTCGTCGGTCTAACATGTCTATTCGTTCAACACCGAACAATCATATCTGTTCGGATGAAAAAGAATGTCCAATATGTCTATTCAAATCGTGTCCCTTCAATTTAAAAAGAATATAATAAAAATAAAATTGATGGAATTAAATAAACGCGCGGACCTGGGCCCGGCCCGGCCTGAACCGAACCGAGCCGAGCCGGCCGGCCGGCGGGCGGCGGCGGCGCGCGCGCGCGTGGACCGATCCACCTTTGCGTAGGTCCTCCCCCGTCCACAAAAGTGCGGTGCCCCTTGGGGCCCAAATCCATTTGTGAAGTTCCAATATTTAAACACATCCACCATCTACTCTTTTTCCTATGTGGGACTCTCCCTCTTTCATTTCTCATTCACTTCCCATGGGATTATTCATCAAATCCCAACAATCCCCCACATGAATGAGATGTTCAGATATCACGACTCTTCGTGTATGCATGAAATGCAATGTGCAATTATTCCATGAGAGAACGTTGCATCAGGATAAGTAGTCCGAGACTTTGAACTTTCCCTAGTGAAACCTATCGAGATTACTCGATCAATCAATAGACTTGATGTCTTTGAACTGTCGATCTTTGGTGTAAGCCTAGACAATATAAATCACACAACTGTCTCTCGAACAAAGTTGGTTCTCACTGTTGTGTTCGTTTTGGCCATGAACACCGCCTGGTCTCATGAGTGTTTTTAGAGAATTCGGCCTTTTCAATTCTCATAGAAGCGGCCCTCACTTCACACTCACATAGGTGATTTCTGAATATATAGTATATCACATACTCAATTCAGAATCATTAAAAGATTTCGCTTAACCTTCACATATTCGTACTGTCTTCATCTAGGAATGAGTAATAAATTACAGTACTCTCCACAGTCTTCATAACTTAGTTGTCTCTTGGAACCTAGATCTTGGGATCTCCAGTCAACTAGGTAGGGTATCCGCTATGACGACTTATTTATATGCCTTAAACCCATTCCTTTCGATGTTTTCACAACCATCTATCTAGGTAAGCCTTTTGTTAATGGATCCGCAACATTATCTTTTGACTTCACATAGTCAATCGTGATAATTCCAATAGAAAGAAGTTGTCTTACAGTGTCATGTCTTCGACGTATGTGTCGAGACTTACCATTATACATGACATTTCTCGCCCTTCATATTGCCGCTTGGCTATCACAATGAATGCATATAGCCGGCACTGGTTTAGGCCAATTAGGAATATCTTCCAAGAAATTTCGAAGCCATTCTGCTTCTTCACCGGTTTTATCCAAAGTTATAAATTCTGATTCCATAGTGGATCTAGCAATACAAGTTTGTTTGGATGATTTCCATGACACTGCTGCCCCACCAAGTGTGAATACATATCCACTTGTCGATTTTGTGTCTTTAGTGCCGGTTATCCAATTTGCATCACAGTATCCTTCAAGTACCGCTGGATATTCTGTGTAATGCAAAGTATAATCTTGAGTATGCTTTAAGTAGCCCAATACATGTTTCATAGCTTTTCAATGATTTTCATTTGGACTAACTGTAAATCGACTTAGCTTGCTAACCGCACAAGCTATGTCCGACCTAGTACAGTTCATGACATACATTAAACTGCCTAGTATACTTGCATACTCATTTTGAGCCTTACTTTCACCAGTATTCTTTGAAAGATGTAAATTAACATTTATCGGTGTACTTACTGGTGATATGCCTAGATTCTTGCTTTTTTCCAAGAATCTGCTCAATGTAATGAGATTGAGATAGAGATAGTCCTTCAGACGTTTTACGGATTTTAATTCCTAAAATGACATCTGCGATCCCCATATCTTTCATATCAAATTTACTTGCGAGCAAGCATTTGATCTTCTTGATAATCTCACTATCACTGCCCATTATAAGCATGTCGTCTACATATAGACATAAGATGGCAAAGCCATTATGAGTGTTCTTAACGTAAACACATTTATCGCACTCATTAATCTTGAAACCATTTGACAACATAACTTTGTCAAATTTAGCATGCCATTGTTTTGGTGCTTGTTTCAAGCCATATAGTGATTTGATAAGCCGACATACTTTATTCTCTTGTTCTGGAACAATGAACCCTTCAGGTTGCTCTAAATATATTTCTTCTTCTAGATCCCCATTTAGAAAAGCTGTTTTGACATCCATTTGATGAATTTCAAGCCTATACAAGGCTGCTATAGCAATTAACACCCGTATAGATGTAATTCTCGTGACAGGTGAATAAGTATCAAAATAATCCAGACCTTCACGTTGTTTGTAGCCTTTTACGACAAGCCTAGCCTTATATTTATCAATAGTACCATCTGCTTTCATTTTCCTCTTAAATATCCACTTACATTGTAATGGCTTATTACCAGGAGGAAGGTCAGCCAATTCCCAAGTATGGTTCGACAAGATGGATTCAACTTCACTATTGATAGCTTCTTTCCAGAGCGGGGCTTCTGGGGATGTCACGGCTTCCTTATATGTCCGAGGTTCGTTCTCTAACAAATATGTCAGAAACTCAAGTCCAAAAGACGTAGAAGTCTTTTGCCGTTTACTACGTCTAGGTTCATCCTCCATTGGATCACTTCTAGATGTAGTATCTCGAGGCCTGTTATTATTATCAATTGGTTCGTATACTATGTTATACGGAAATATATTTTCAAAGAACGAAGCGTCCCTTGATTCAATTATCGTATTAACATGTATATCTGAGATATCTGATTTGTGAACAAGAAATCGATATGCATTGCTATTCTAAGCATATCCAATAAAAACACAGTCAATAGTTTTCGATCCTATCTTAACCTTTTTAGGTTTAGGAACTGCAACCTTAGCCAAACACCCCCACACTTTGAGATAATTCAGGTTAGGTATTCTGCCTTTCCATTTCTCATAGGGAGTTTGTTGTGTCTTTTTGTGGGGTACTCTATTTAAAATAAAATTTGCTGTCAAGACAGCTTCCTCCCACAAATTCTGCGGTAAACCAGAACTGTTCAACAATCCAACTAAGTTTACTAAGGCTGCATGTGGTAACGCTCCATAAAAAGTGTTTCTGTTCCCAAAGTGTTCCCGGAACACTTTGGGAACACTTTTTTACCATACGCGTTTCTGTTCCCAAAGTGTTCCCGAAACACTTTTTATGGAGCGTTACCACATGCAGCCTTAGTAAACTTAGTTGGATTGTTCAATGTAAAATGTAAACTAAAAGATCAAGCTAGTTTAATGGAAGAACCATTTCCCTAAATGCGTTGATTTATAAAAAAATAAGTTTTACTCTCAACTCCGCATTTGAATAATTTAACATGTATGTTGTATAAAATACGAATTCTGTTACGACATAATCAATGTAATCAAGTAGTGGTCATTTTTTGTTTCATTTTTAAAGGGGAAAATTTCGTTTAAGGGTCCGAAGTGCCCTCGATTTCTCAAATAAGGGACCGAACTGGATCTTGTTTTAAATAAGAGCCTGAAGTGCTCTTTTTGTTTCAAAGAATGGCTTGAGTATGGGTATTTTAGTCATTTCCTTTTCTCTTTTTTTTTTTTTCCTTTTTTCCTTTTTATTTCTATCCTAGCTCACCGGTGGCCGGCAACTGGCGAGGGCGGCAGCGGCCATGCCTAGGCGAGCCGAGGGCGGCCCTCGCCGAGGCGAGCAGAGGGAGGCCCTCACCGGCCTCGCCCGGGCAAGGCGACGGCTGCCCTCGCCAGATCCGGGTAGGGCAACCCCCGCCTCGACCAGGCGAGGGCCGCCCTCTGCTCGCCCAGGTGAGGGCCGCCCTCAGCTCACTCGGGCGAGACCGTCGAGGCCAGCCCTTGGCCGCTACTATCGCTGGAGGCCTAGCTTAGCCCTCGCTAACAGCCTTGCCCCACCCTTGAGGCCGAACGTACCCGAGGCTTCTCGAATCAGAGCTCGAATTCATCTTTGCTCGCCCGGCGAGGGTGGCAGCGCCCACACCCGGCTGAGCCTAGGGCAGCCCTCGCCGGCATCGCCCCAGGCGAGGCGACAGCTGCCCTCACTAGATCTGGCCAGCGAGGGCAGCCCTCGACTCGCCCGAGGAAGCCGGCGAGGGCCGCCCTTTGCTCGCCCCGGCGAGGGCCGTCCTCAACTCTCTCGGGCAAGGCCACTGCCGCCCTTGCCGGTGGCCGACCACCGATGAGCTAGGGAAAAAATAAAAAGGAAAAAAGGAAAAAAAAAAAAAAGGAAAAAAAAGAGAAAAGGAAAAAAGTTCAAAAAAAGAAATGACTAAAATACCCATACTCATGCCATTCTTTGAAATAAAAAGGGCACTTCATGTCATTATTTGAAATAATATTCATTTCGGGCCCTTATTTGAAAAATCGAGGGTACTTCGGGCCCTTAAACGAAATTTTCCCTTTTTAAAGTTCTAACCTGAATAGTATCGTGCTTTTTAGTTAGGATTGGTTTTTTATTCTTTTCATCTCTTTGATTAGTCTTCCTTGATTTCCAGTTTTGAGAGCTAAAATGAAAACCATGTAGACTAATTTATAGCAAAATTATTTTTGTGAAAGTTCTTTGAAAATATTATTAGAGCGTCTAGGTTCAGATTAAAGAAAATTGTCAAAAATATCTCAACTCTTTCGCACTTTTGCCAATTCATAGTTATTGGCCGAAAATCGCTGACGTGGACGTCGGCTACCCTACGTGGCACTGCTGACGCTAACATGGATAATTTTTTATTATTTATATATATTTTTCGATTTTTTTAGTTTTTTAATCTTTTTTCTTTTTTTTTGCTGGGTTCAGAGGCCGGCATGGGTTGCAAGTCCATGTTGACACCTAAATTTTGACTAACCTTTATAGTCATAAAAAATTAGAACTAAACCTTTTAGTTCTAACAAAAATAATAGAATCACTTTTCATGTTTGGCTTTCATGCATATCATATTTAATTTTAGCATGCATGCATTACATTAGCATTAATTTGGACCGTCGACGAAATTGAGCTTAATTAAGATGAGCCCGTGGTGATGTAAATTCGACAAAGTCCATGGCCGAAAATTACATTGTGCTCGATTCAGAAATTAAGTAGCAAAATATTTTGAGTTGCTCGTGAAATAGGCGCGGCTGATTCTCTTGATGGGAAAGAAAAGCATGAAGATCAGCAGATCTTGTTTCATGCCTTCGAAAAAAAAACTAAAGAAAAGGTGGGCAAAGTAAGATTCGGTCAACGTGGGGGCAAAGGAATTGAGTAAGAGAAGAATGATATCCACGTAAGCATCTTGCAGACTATGAAGAGTAAATTCGGCAAAATAAAAGAATGATGGAAAGAATATAAAAGATAACATCTTAAGGTGCCACATGGGAAGTTGAGAGGTCAGTGTAATTCGGCGTGATTGATTGTGGGCGAGATTTGATTAATGAAGAAGAATATTTGACTGAGAGGCAAGGATATGAGTAAACAAATCAGATTGGCAGTGGAGGAGATTATTTCTCAAGATTTCATATATTCACGTTGAAGGTTTCATGAGGGGAGGTTCTCGCAAGGTTGGCATTCAGATTTTTAGGAAATTTGATTTTCAGAAAAGATATGCACGAGCCATAGTGATGATAGAAACAAAAGTTAAAATATATCTTTAAGCATTCACAAATGGAAAGAAGCTTTTGTTTCTCTCTTTGATCCAAAGTTATCTTTGTCGATAAAAAGAACATGCATGGCCACAAAGAAGGGGGATTCTTTTTCGGCTGAGAAGTCACGTGAAACACCAAAGAAGAGGGAGAGATCTCACATTTTGGGCACCTTCAAAGAGCAGAATATTCAAGAAGTCTAAGGAGTTTGATTGTCTCCCTCGAGGTCGAGATAATCTTCCTCCGATTCGGCTAAAGACTCTCTCTCCTTTAGCATCCACCATAATCCTCCTCCCTCGGGCGTGTCTCCTCCCCTCGTGCGCTTTCATCGGTCCTCCCTCGGGTGCCGTTTAGCTCAGCCGACCAGCTCCACCATCCAGCTCCGCCGACTCAGTCCCGTCGTCCCTGCTCGATCGTCGATTTAGACCCGTTCGCCGGTCCCGTTGCCGCTGTCCAAGCCCACACGAACCAAGCTGCTGTCCAGCCTCTATTTGCTCGCGGATTAGCCCTGATTGGTGGTAAATCAGCCTCACTTTCTATTGCTATTTGAGGTCTAACATAGCTACATTCTTGTGTTAGAATATCTTGTGGTTTGGAGCTCAATTTGCTGAAAAGTTAGCTCAAAAGGTGCTGTTTTGGGCGGATTATGCAAGTGCAGATTTTTGTCCCCGAAAAGGTATAATCTCTTGACTTCTGATTGAAAATTCATCTTTGATTGACTGCCAACTTGTATTTATGATCATGTATGTTCATATTTTTGCAATCAAAAGCTTGAGTAAAAACCTTTCTTTGATAAAATAAAAAAGGAAGCAAACTTTATCGAATATCAAAGCTTTAAACCCTTAAGACTTACTTCGTTGTATTGCCTTCAATCAACCATGTATGCCACCCTAGAGGCCGCAACTTGGAGTTGCTTGAAACGATTTACAACTTAGTATATCGAAAGTGTTTATTTCTTTGATGAGCGATTTAGTTCATTTTTTTTTTTATATCAAAACTGAAATTTGGAGCCAGAACTTTTGACACACCCTTCTCTCTTGGCCGAACCATGCTTGGTCGAATTTGTGATGATTTGCACTTTATTATCATGTTTCTCATGCATATTCATTTATTCATGTGATTGCTCTATTTATGTTAAAGTTTGCACTTAAATAAACAATCATACCCATAATACATGCTCCCCTTTTGCGCCTTGTCCCTTCGGAATATGTATATCAATGCACTCAATTTGACTTCTATTTTGAAGTATGATCGTGCTCGTGTATACATGAGAATTATACATCAAATCCTCTATTTCGAGGAGCGGATTGATAATTCTAAAGAATTTCATGGTTTGCCCTATGTATATAGGGGTGACGGTAATTTTATATTCAATTCGTTTTTTTTTTACCCTAATGTATGGGTACGTTACGAATAAAATCGGAATTTTCGAAATTAAAGGGGTATTATGGGCAAAATTGTTTATTTTGGTTCAAATTTTTGTGCTTTTCCGTTTTAATTAAGTTCCTAAAAAATACTTCCCAAGGCAAATCACATATTTTTCATCATCTTCTGCATAAAAATAACATTTAATATAAGTTGAGATTTTGAAAATTCAACTTCTTAAGTTATAATTAATGTTATCTTCACTTTAGGGTAGTTTTTGCCCTCATTTTCATAAATCCGAAAATTCATAAAAAAAATACAAAAAAAAAAAATCATTCTCATGCATATCATATATTTTAGAATCATACTTGCCATGTCATGCACGTCATTCATGCATACTTTTGCCATGTCATATAGTTTGCATTAGAATTTCACTTAACAAGAGAAAACCGTAAATCATCAAATCAAGGATTTTCAATGAAAATTGGTACCGAAAGGGCATTAATTGAAAAAATTAATGTAACAAAATTCCCGAACACTTAATCTCTGGTTTGTAGGATAGAATAGTTCTCCCGCTATTTTATTTAGGTTTCTAATCGACCTACCAATAACGGTTAGTGGCGGCTCCGATTTTAATGATCTTTTGCATGAAATTTGAACCAAAGTTGCGATTTGGTAGGGCTTGGGAGAGTCTGAATTAGGTTAGTTAATTTAATTAGCATGATAATCCGTTAGCCTAAATGATTTTTAGGTCGCGACAGTCCCTAGGCGAGATCCGGGGGGGCTGGCAACCCCCACTGGACCTTGGGCGAGGGCCGTCAATGGCTAGATCTGGGCATCGTCTCCTAGGGTCTAGTAACGCTCGCCGGCCTCTGAACCCAGAGAAAACAAAAGGAAAAAAAAATAAAAAAGTTCGAAACTTTTTTATAAAATTATTAAAAATTTACTAAAAATTATCTACGTCAGCGCTGGCGATGCCACGTAGGACGGCCGACGTCCATGTCAGTGATTTTTAGTCAATGAGACTGAATTGGCAAAAGATGAAGGTTTATGATTGAATTGGCAAACTTAAAAGGTTTAGGACTGAATTGGCAAAAGTGCGAAAGATTTATGACTTTTTTGACAATTTTCCCGTTCTCATTACTTCACTACATTTTCCTTACTTTGTTACACATGTCAAAAACTTAATTTCTCCTAAACATTGTGCAATATATTTATAAAGCATTTTGATTTAGTCTTAATTTCATGCCACACCCATTCCCCAACTATTTTAAGAACAACAAAAGTGTTTTGAGTAAGAAATATTCCCACTTACACCTATATATCATTCTCTTCTATTAGCTTTAAATGTTTTCTAAAAAAAGGTGCTTGGATGATTAATTTTAGCAATGTACAATACAATTTTCACTTCCATATCCCACGTTCTCTGTTGTTAACACGAATATTAGATATTTGATTATACCGCTGCTGTAGCTAATATTTATCATTTTGAATTACTGAATTACTCCTTGCAAGAAAAACAATTGAGCATGTTGGCCCAACTAAATGGAGAAAAAGAAAGGGTTAATATCATTAAAAATGTTAAACCGGTAATCCGAGCCACATTTACCCCAAACTATTTATCTATCATGAAAAACCCTAAACTGATACATTTATGCCACATTTACCACAAATTAATTTTCTTGTCACAAAAAATTAGGGATTTTAGCAGATTTTTGAAACTTGAGGAAGTTGTTTGAGATTTAGCAAAATTTTCAATTTTAAGATTTTGGTGATTTCAGATTTACTATAACTCAAAAAATAAACTATGATAAATGTTACACTAATGTATTGATTAAGAATTTTTCGCGGGACGAAAATTAATTTTGGTAAAGGTGACATGAGTACCGGGCTAAAAAGAAAAAAGAAAATTCCAAATAAGGGTCTGAAATGTCTTTATTTTCTCAAATAAAAGGCATGGAGTGGACATTATTTCAAAAAAAAGCTTGAAGTGCCATCGTTGTTTCAAAAAAAGACCTAATCAAGAGTATTTTCGTCATTTACATTTTTTTTAAATTTTTTCCTTTTTTTTATTTCTTTTTTTTCCCTTCAAGCGAGGCGCGCTCGGAGGGAGAAAATAAAAAAGAAAAAAAATCAGAGTATGTAAATGATGAAAATACTCTTGGCCAAGTCATTTTTTGAAATAACGAGGACACTTCGAGTCTTTTTTTGAAATAACATCCATTTCATTTTACCCGAAGAAAAGCTAGAATAAGTACAAATACATACGTCTGACAAGAAAAAAACGGAAAATGCAAATTACATGGAAAATACGATCTAACGGAGAAGAAAGTATCGAGCGACGTTAAAGAATTCCACACCTCCGGGCACAGCGGCTCCTCACTCCCCCTCCTCGGCCCACACGTCGCGGTTCGCGAGGCAGCGAAGGGGAGAATCTACCCGAAAGAAAGAACAGGCGTACGCAGAAGGAGGAAGCTTGTTTTCGCGCTAAAAGCCAGCGATTCGACTAGTCTACTGCCGGAACGGTTGCGGATTATTCCCTCGCAATCGCGGCCAACCTCGGACGCCGGAGCAGGCCCTCTCCGTAGTCTTCAGGCAACCCCCAAATCGCAGATCACTTGTGTGCGTAGGAATTGCAGTTGCAATTGCAAGATTGCGTGCGCTTGCTGGATTCGACTTCACGGTGCTTCGTTCTTTAGCAGGGAGGAACAGGGGTGCTGCTTTTCGCAGATCTGATCTTGTGATCTCGTTTCATGCTCTGATTCGAGTCGAAGCAAGATGGGCATTCTGTTCACGCGGATGTTCTCGTCTCTGTTCGGCAACAAGGAAGCTCGGATCCTCGTGCTCGGACTCGACAATGCTGGGAAAACCACAATCCTCTGTAGGTTCCTCTGGTTGTTCGGTTATCCTTTTCCTGTTTTTGTGGTTTCGTGAGGTGGGTCGGTGTAAGAATTGTCAATCGTGTTTGATGTGGTGATTTGGGTTGTTGCTTCAGATCGCCTGCAGATGGGTGAAGTTGTTTCGACTATTCCAAGTTGGTATCCCTTGTCTTTGCTGTATCTTTCTCTGTGTGGGTTTGTCGTTTGTGTGGGTGCTAAGAGATGTGTTTGTGATCTTGTATCTGATGCAGCGATTGGATTCAATGTGGAAACAGTCCAGTATAACAATATCAAGTTTCAAGTCTGGGATCTCGGTACGCCAGTTTCTTTTATCCTTTTAGATAATTTTCCGTCTTAGCTTTTCCAGGATCATATACTTGTCATGCCTATAGAATCAAAGGATAGAGCGAAGACATTATGCTGAATTATATGAGCTGAGCGACATTGTTTAGTCATTGGATCCATATGGTTATGCTGCAACTTTAGCAATTTTTTTGAACTTTGTTTGGGAATTTCTAGAGGAGCTGCATTTTCATTTTCTTGCTCCTCTTTGTGCATTGTGCTGTAGTTTTTGATGGTTCCTTTCCAATCTTCTTGTCTGTGGATAAGTAGTAAAGCTATCGATATGACACATAATGTTGATTTGATAGTGAAATTACCAATTCGGATAGTGTTATGTTAGTTAAGATGAGAGCAACGTACTGGATGCAAATATACTTCTCCATTCAATACCAAATGCTGTGCTTATTTTTACTCAGTCATTCCTTCTGTGAAAGGATGAAGTTTGAAAGGTATCTTGGAGGCCTATGCGGTGTTTACAGAACTAACTAGATTGACTTATTTATCTGATGCATAGTCTTTTTACCATAGTGTTGCACAGAAAAGCAATAGTAAGAAAGTTTTTTAGGGGATTTTGAGATTGCTGAAATGATCATGTTCCATCCAATTACTTTGTCTTTATGGTTATTTTCCAAAGCATGAACATGATTAGGCATTCAAATAAAAGGGAGGGTTAGGTCAATCATGTTTAGTGCACGGTATAATTTGTGGACTGCAAATCGTGTGTGCAGATGAAGGGAGAGAGGGAAAATAGGCGAGAGAACTGCTCTGTATCAATCGATATTTTCTCGGTGGCTTTTCTGTGGATTGCAGTAAATGAGCATTTACATTCACACTTGCTTAGATGTTTCATACTGTTAATAATATTGAAACCTATTCCGTTAGATCCAAAGGAAAGCCAACATGCACAAGCATATGATTCCTTGACAAGAACATTGAGAAACAAAGTTAACCTGTGGAACGAGTTGACACCACCATTGCTATTCCTGTTATCTCTTTCCGGAGTCTAGGCTATCTATTGACATTAACTTCTTATGGTCACTGGATAATTGGTTTTGACATTTGAATCGGAATTAGAAACATGATTATTGGAATAATGAAATTTAAGATTCGTTAACTATCTACTTACCAAAAAAAAGGAAAGAGTTGAAGCATATTCCTATTTAATTTTGAATTGCATGGCCAGAAGTTTTAACTTTTATTGGCCTTGTACGAGCACACAGAAAGATAATATGTTCCTTGTTTATTTGTCAGGATATGACTTGATTGCATTCTGTCAACTCTACTGGCTATTGTGAGAGCTTGTGTTCGTGTCTAGTGTCCCTCTTGCCTTACCAGTTTTTGATAACCACAGTTCTTTCGACTATGGTCTTCAGTGTTCTTCATAGAACGTTGTGGCTGGTGCTTGTTCCTAAATTCTAGAGTTCTCTAGTTCAGTTTCTACGCTTCCCTCCTCAGACTTTCCTAGCCAAAATGAGAAAGGACCATGAGAACCATTAATACATCATTGGGGGTGATTACTTTGTTAATGATGATCTTTTGCTTTTAGTATATCTCATGCTTTATATAGAGAAACATTTGCTTAATGGTTTTTATGAGGCGAATTAGGTTTCCTTTATGCTGATGGTACTGTTTTTGTGTGTTGATGCAGGTGGGCAAACAAGTATCAGGTAACTGCTGCATTTGTACGGTTACTCTTTTTTAAGCTGATTGAATTTATAGGAGATTCTGTATTTATTCTTGTTACTCTGTTGTTTTGTTTGGAATTATCGCTTACTTGTCAATGTAGAAGGTCTGTGCTGATCCTTAATCTTACAGAAGCATGATTTACGGATGTTAGATAATAGATATTGTTTGTCTGGAGGGCACTTTCATGTGCAAGATCCATAATTTTAAAGATGATCTGGCTGGCAACAAGCGTGGTTAAGTAGGTTTTGGACTAGAACTCCTGGTTGTGGAACTATAAAAAATAATTCATGAAGATACACGTCTTCCTAAAATAGGGGAATTTTTTTAATGTAGTCACTGAATAGAAGAATGGAAAGATTATCTATTTTTCTTTTGCTGATGTAAGATGTATCTGCATCGAACAATTAAATTACCATGGCTTTTACATTAATTGAACTTCTTTACCTTTTAGATATTACAATGTCTGTGTTTTCACTTCTCAAAAATTGAAATACGCCAAAAGCTATGTCCTTGCGCCATCTGCTTATATTCTTAGTCATGTCTCTAGCTTCTGTGATTTCGTCAATACTTTTTTAAGAATTGTTTGGGATATCATTGCCTTATCAATTCTCTTTATAAACACCCAAAATAATGACCTGTCCAGGCCATATTGGAGATGCTATTTTCCTAACACTCAAGCCATCATCTATGTGGTTGATTCAAGTGACACCGATAGGCTTGTGATAGCAAAAGAAGAATTTCATGCTATCTTGGAGGTATCCTCTCTTCATTTTTTGGGATAAATGCATGGAAAGTACATGGCTTGATTAGTTAACTTCCACTTGAGTTTGTTAGAAATTTTCAATTAAGTTCATGTAGTCAAATACGTCAAAGTGGGTATATTCAAATATATGAAAATGCTAACATGGACGGACATCGAGAATATTCATTGACACATCTTGTTTGATTAAGTACCCAGATTTTCATACACAATTACCATAAAAAATGAAAAAAATTATAACACAAAGAAATCCAGAGTCAGCTTACGGCATGATGCAAAGAAAGAAAAGACAGCAGACAGGCTTGCATCCATCTGCATGGAGAATGGGTAAATAGAGAGAGCTCTCATTCTAACAAAAGCTGAGTGTAACACGAGGGCATTTGTGGTCAATGTTATCCATTTGCATTTCAAGGCAATCGTCAGTATGGTCTGATAGTTCAGTAACAGTTTTCAGAAAAACTTAAGTCTCAGGTTCTAGTCTGGAAATATCAAACAGTACATGCACTTCTCTCTTGCTTATTATAACAATTAGAAGGAGCCACAAGGATCATTTATTAAGCATTTTCGTCTTTTCAGCCTATGATAACTCAAAACATGGCAAATCCAGCTTACATTTAGTCATCTTATATTTTAACAGCTTGGCAGTGGCCCGTGTCTGAGGCTTCATAAGTTTTTGTTACCAAATTTGCAAAGTTTGCCACTGAAAAGTTGTAGCTTAGACCCGAGACCTCAGAACATTGAATCTCAATTATCCAAGGCCATTTTGCTTTCGTACATCTTGGTGAAATCGATAACTCCTCAAGTACGGATCTTACCAACTTCTTGCATCTCTTCTAACAGTTCTAGTGTTTTGGCAGGAAGAAGAGTTAAAAGGGGCTGTTGTCCTGATTTTTGCTAACAAGCAGGTGCTTACTTTATTTATGTTCTAGAGAATTGCAATTGCGAATGTTATTTGAATTTATCTGCACCGTGTAATTTCAGCACTCATCAACCTCTAAAGCTTTTCTCTGCTCACGAACTGGAGTTTACTTAACGAATTGCTTTGTTTCACAATGCTTGAACATTTCTGTTTGCTCGTCTTCCACTTTCTTTTGCCCTTGGGTTTTTTTCTGATATTCACTTTGGTCTTCCCAGGATCTTCCTGGAGCGCTTGACGACGCCGCAGTAACTGAAGCATTGGAGTTGCATAAGATTAAAAGTCGCCAATGGGCTATCTTTAAAACTTCTGCTATTAAAGGGGAGGGCCTTTTTGAGGGCCTCGACTGGTAAGCCAATGTAGCCAAATTGATATTTTGGTATGCAAGCTTGGTTGACTGAGTAATCTAAGCTTAATGTTTTCAATACATAAGAAAGCTGGATGCTTTCATAGAAGGTCTATCAATGTGCTACGGTTTACGATGTACTGCCAACCAGTCAACCGCAGCTCAAACAATTCCTGGCAGACCTCACATCTCCCGTGTCTCGAGTTGAGATTTTCCTTGCAGGACCTAAGGGGAAGCCATTCCGCAGTTACAAGCGCAGCCATAATAACTACTAAGCAATCATCACATATCTCAGTCACGTGAATATGTATCTTATTTTAGGGTGAATTGAATCAGCGATGGGCAACTTGTCTTTGTTCTCATTTTGTCATGCAGCGTCAAGAGGAAACTTTCTTTATGACTGTTTTCTTCATCAGTTTCTCGTTTTCTCTTTGGAATAGGACATGCTTTGATTTGTGACTGCTCTGTGTGTGTGTGAGGGGTCTCGGATCTCCCAAAATCTATGTGAATGTGCTAAACCTAATTTCACTATGCCTACAAGCATCACGAGACACTTCATGTCCTATGTGGTTGGTCTTTGATAAATCTCTGATGTTTTTGTGGGTATTGAATGCTGCTTTGTCTTGCTTTTGCTTGAGGAGCTGTAGCACTTCTCTGAGGGCCAATGCTGATATTTGCTTTGCTTGTGTGCAGGTTGAGCAATACACTGAAGTCAGGAGGAGGCTAAGATCGATTATGGGTTGTCGGGAGATGAAAATTCAGCCAGTGCCGAGCATGAAGTAGAAAGGGTTTAGTCTTTACTTGGTTAAACTTGGTGATTGAGTTTGACATTCATCCACTCAAACGATATAATCTGATGTCCTGATTTTAGGGATTTTTGGGTGACTTACTCTCAAGAATTGTGAATTTTTCATCCAGCACATGAACAAATGGTTCTCACTTTTCACTTGTTACATCTTTCCTTTCAAGTAGACTTTTTTTTTTTTTGGTTGCCCTTCGCCTCTTTGTGAGACCCATTTTCTTCCGAATGCTTTTCTCTTCAGATTTTGGCATTTTTAAGTTCAGGTAAAGTGCTCTTTAGGTCACTCAATTTTCAACCTTTTTCAATTCAACTTTTGACTCAGTGAAAATTTGAGGTGGTGGTCTGTGTGGCTTGCTTTGCTGTTGTTTCAATCTTAATTGATTTGGCATCTTAAGTGTGCAGTGATATTTTTGAAATGTAAACAGTGCTGAATGACCTAAACTATCTAAAGCCGATGACCAACAATGAAATTCATGAAGTTGACTGCTTACAAGCAAAGTTTATTTCATTCACACATCCAAACTGGTAATTTTGCAGTATCCAAAAGATTAAAGTACTGTCCCATTAGCTGCTACATTAGATTGTCAACGTAATTTCTGTCGGCCAGGTCGTCCAGTCACAGCAAAGTCGAGTAACACATTTGTCGAAATTGAGTAACCTGGGTAAGTTTCCTTCAACCACACATTGGTCAAGTTTGCTGTTAGGAAAAGAAGTGATTTTGAGTTTGATTCCAACAGTTTCCTCTCCTTATCCATAAGAAGATGACGTCCTCCAAAAGTTGAGTTGTCGAACATGACTTATGCACATTCGAACAAACAAAAAACATGACTTATGCAGAATCCCTGTCCTGCATTTTAAATGGTCTCCATGCACTTCTACCAATTCCCAAGAGACTTTCACTTCCGCTACCATATGGTGGGCTAGGAATGATGGTTGTGGAGTAGGGGAGCAGCGTTTATATTGGTGGTCCGCTGTAAATGGATAGATGGAAGGGAGGTGTTTTAGGAAGCGTACAAGATTGGCGCAATTGATTGTGGCTTTCGGTTCAATAACCGAAAGTAGACCTGTCAAAATGGATCCAAAATCTGTTTATGAACCCATATTTATTTAAATGGGTCGTAAATGGGTCACTTATTATTTCATAGACCAGTCATAATGAGATTTAAAAAAGAAGGCCAAAATATACGGGCATTAAATGGATATAGTCTTGACCCATTAACAACAACCCATTTAACCCATTGCCAATGAAAAGCCCGACTCCCTTCTTCTCCCCATTGTGGGTCAAAACCCTAACCCTAACTCTCCCCCAACTCTGTCCTGCCTACCGACGGTCCTGGACTGGTTCAAGGCCTTGCCGAAGTAGCAGGACGGCAAATTCAGTGGCTTGGCCGACGATGGAGCGTCGCCACCGCCGCCGCCCAGCATGGGAGTCGGGCGAGGAGACACTGTCGCAGAATGGACCTCTCCGAGTTCGCCAAGAAGCTCGTCCCGTTGGAATCCAAGCACCTCCTTCGCAAAGCGGTGGAGCTCCGTCGCCTCTGCAACGTCCAGTTCGATTCCTCGATCATCGGCGTTGTATTCTCCTCTTTTTCTCTCGTTTTCACGCGACTGCAAAGTTAGAGGCGTTCGTTCATGGTTGATTTCTGAGATTTGAGTGGCAAGCCCAACATTTGCGACCTGATCAAGTGGCGGTGGAAGCCTGAGATCTGCAATTTGCCTGCTTTCGATCTCGTTAGGGGCCGTGGTTGGGGTCCAAAAACCCTAGCCTTCTCAATCTTGAACGGCTAGGGTTTTCATTTTATTTTGCAATTTTTTTTAATTTTTTCTTTATTTAACTTTGAAGAATTATGGAGGCTTTTTATTTGTTTTTTTCATGGGTTACATGAGTGGGTTTGGGTTGGGCATGGGTCTTTTAAATTACTTAGCAAATAAATGAGTCAATGTCGGTTAAATGAGTGGATTTGGGTCGAACCCACTTATGACCCACCCAAACTCGACCCAATCCACCAATTTGACACATCTAATAGAAAGTTACGTGTTTAAATCTTATTAGCTGCGTGCAAACTACTATGATCGAGGCTACTTGTACTAATAAAAGATTCGGGGGGAAAGGTACCAAAAAAGTCCTAAACCTATTAGTATCAATTCAGCCATAAACTTTTTAATTGGACTAATTTAATCCTACACTTATTGCATTTGTACCAATTGAGTCAATTCGACCAATTTTTGCCAAAAATTGCTGGCATGGACGCTGGCCTTCCGTGCTCTGACGTGAAACCTTCATTTAGTTATTCTTTCTTTTCTTTTTATTTTGTTTTTATATATTTTGGCCGGGCCTATTGCCTGGTGAGGGCCTTAGGCCATTGCCGGTTGTGGGTGAAGGTCGCCAAGCCCACGCTAGAGGCCACAAGGGCTCGACGCTCGTCGGTTCTGGTGAGGGCTCGACCCTTGCAGCCGGGTGAGAGCTGGCCTCCCTGGGCGACGGTCGCCCTCGTCGGATCTGGCGAAGGCTCAACCCTCGTGGTTGGATCTAGCGAGGGTTTGGCGGGCCTCACCTGTGGCCGGTGATGGCCTGGTCCCTCACCTAGGCAATCAGGCAAGTGAGGGTCACCGGCAACCTTGCAGGCCTAAATGAAAAATAAAATAAAATAACAAGAAACAAGAAAAAAAAATAATAAATTCATAAAGATATTTAGAAATTATAAAATTTGTCTATGTTAGCATCGGTCGTGCCACGTAGGAGTCAACGATTTTCGGTCAAAATTGGCCGGATAGACTCAATTGGTACTAATGTAATACGTTTATGACTAAATTGGTCTAATTAAAAGGTTTATGATTGAATTGGTATCAATTCAATAAGCTTGGGACTTCCAACTTTTTCCAAGATTTGGACTTTAAAAGTTCATAGGGCTTGCAAGGTATTTTCAAGGACTTTCGGGTAATCAGGCCTCTAATCTCACGTTGTATAAAAAAAACGCGTTGTGCTAGGAGTGCATTCATTGTGCTAGTGGCAACAGTGAAAGTTAAAGATCGAAGTCCCGTAGAGTTGGGATGAGTCGCGGCCTCGATAGTAGCAGAGTCTATTGCCAAGGAAATGCGATTGTCGCGATGGTGCGGTAGAGAGGAGTGTTGTAGGACGATTGAACTTAATGTATTCATTTGATGTGCAAGCTTAAGAAATCCATATTCGGTAAACTTAATGTATTCATTTGATGTTGGTTCTTCGATGCATTGGTAAGTGTAGCAAATAAATGTCTACGTAAGCATTTGATGTGTAAGCTCAAGAAATCCATATATGGCTTGAAACAAGCATCCCGCCAATGGTACTTAAGTACTTAAGGTTTCATGAAGTTATCTCTTCATTTGGTTTTGTAGAAAATATCATGGATCAATGTATATACCAGAAGGTCAGTAGGAGCAAAATTTGTTTTCTTGTTCTATATGTGGATGATATTCTACTTGCGACCAATGATAATGGGTTGTTACATGAAGTGAAACAATTTCTCTTTAAGTGTTTTGACATGAAGGACATTGGTGAGGCATCTTATGTAATTGACATTAAGATCCATAGGGATAGAGCTCGAGGCATTTTAGGACCGTCTCAAGAAATCTATAATAATAAAGTCATAGAGAGATTTCAGATGAAAGATCGTTCACCAAGTATTGCACCTATTGTGAAGGGTGACGGGTTCAATTTGAACTAGTACCTGAAGAACGATTTACAAAGGGAACAAATGAACAACATCCCATATGGTTCTGTTGTTGGAAGCTTGGGGAGTGCATGGCAACACTTCTGCTTCAGAAATCAACTTCTGGCCAGAAGTTGATTTTTCTATTTCTACTCAAGCAGAAGTTTATTTTTCTAGTTCTGCTCCAGAAGTTGATTTTCGATCAGAGAAATTCGTTTGGTAATGGTTGAAAATTTATACTTCTGAAACATTATTAATACATAATCTTCTATGAAAATTTTGTATGCGGCAAAAAAATTTCTACTTCATTTTTAAAATTTTTAAATTTCTTTAAAAAATAATTTTTATTATTAAAAAAATATTATTTACTTTTTAAAAATAAAAAATTATTGTTTATTTTTTACTTCGGCGGCCGGAGATGGTGACTCGACGGAGGTCGGGGATAGACTGCGGCGGCAGGCAGCGCAGTGGTCGACGGTTGGCGGCGGCGGGAGGGGGCGGTCAGCAGTTGGCGGCAGCCGACGATGGTCGGCGGCAGCTGGCGGTGGTCGGCGACAATTGGCGGTCAGCGGTGGTTACGGGGGGCAATGGGCTGCGGCCGGCGGAGGTCGGCGATGGGCTGTGGTTGCCGGTGGGGGGCGATCGGCGAGTGGTGGCCGGTGGAGGTCGGCGATGGGCGGTGACCGGTGGTGGTTGGCCGTTGCCAGTAGGGGGCTATGGTCAGCTGCGGGCGGTGGCGGAGGTCGGCAAAGGCGGGCATGGTCGAAAAGAGGATGAGGGCGTATTGAAAAGAGGGTGAGGCGAGAAGTACTTCCTGAGTTGAGAAACAATTTTTAATTTATCAAATTAGGGGGAAAACAACTTCAGAAGTTAAAATTTACTTCAGAAGTAGAAATTTCTTTCAGAAGTAAAATTTTTTACCAAACGGATTTTTGCTTTAGAAGTTACATTACCAAATGGATTTTTGCTCTAGAAGCACTTCTGGAGCACAAATTCACTTCCAGAAGTGTTACCATGCGCACCCTTAATGTATGCTCAGGTTTGCACTCGACCTGACATTGCCTTTGCTGTGGGAATGTTGGGTAGATATTAGAGTGATCCAGGTATGGACCACTGGAAAGCTGCAAAGAAAGTGACGAGGTACCTGCAAGGTACAAAAGGTTACATGCTTATGTATAGACGAATTGACAACTTGGAAGTAGTTGGCTATTCGGATTTGGACTTCGCTGGTTGCGTTGATTCTCGAAAATCAAAATCTAGATACATTTTTATGCTTGCTAGCGGAGTCGTGTCCTGGAGGAGTGTGAAGCAGACTTTGGTTGCTACTTCCACTATAGAGGCTAAGTTCGTTTCCTGTTTTGAGGCCACCTCGCATGGTGTGTGGTTGAAGAGTTTCATTTTGGGGCTTAGAATTGTGAATTCTATTGCTAGGCCATTAAGAATATTTTGTGACAATTTAGCTGCTATTTTCATGGCTAAAAATCACAAGAGTGGTAGTCGAAGTAAGCACATTGACATTAAGTATTTAGCCATAAGGGAATGTGTTAAGGAAAAGAAAATAGTCATAGAACACGTTAGCACTGAATTAATGTTAGCTGATCCTTTAACTAAAGGCATGTTACCAAGGAGTTACAAGGATCATGTGGAAAGAACGGGAATTGGTCCCATCATGTAACTTTTTTTTCATATGGACAAAGTTGTGAAACTCTTATTTATTTGTGATGTTTTCTCAATTATGGCGCACATTCAGTTATTATGAGAATATATGTCATTTTGACATGGAATAAACTTGATGTTTATTCACTAAATAGACATGAAATAAACATAGGGTTTATTCATTAAGTTATGTTATCACACGTGGGCTGATTTTGATGAGATAAGATGTAATGTGATACATGGAAGATAATACTCATTCTAAGAGGACTTGTCACCATGATTCATGTGTTTTATCTTCAGCATGAAGTTAATGGGTATTTGGTTCAATATTTCGTTGATGAGTGTTGGGATCAAGTGGGAGAATGTTATAATTAATTATAATATGATCCCACATTAATGAAATACTGACATTTAATTTCATTAGCGATATATAATGCACACTAATTTTACGTGACAACTGTCTCGCCCAATAGCCGTTTTGATGGGAGACAATTATCTATAGGGGCAGACGTCAGTTTTAAATGGGTCATCTAAGCTAAACCCCCTCTGTCAGTTATTTTTTCGTTGTCAGTTTTCTTTTTCAGAATGTACCTACAGAACGTACGTTGAGAGAAAACAGAGAACTTACTTCATTTACTGAGAACGGCACCATAGGTATCGGAGGGGGCAATTGGCTAGAGGCATCTATTTTCGCCGTCATTCAACGTTACGCAACTGTATTCGTCGTTGTCATCAATGGCTGGAGGTATGTAAATCGACTCTTCACATTTTTGCGTTCGTTCCCGATATTCATGAGTTTTCGTTCGTGAATTGAAGATTCGGGATCGCTAATTATTCTAAATTTTAGTCTAACAAGTTTCACAAGTGTGTATCGGAACTAAAGTTGGGAAATTTTATTTTCAGCCCGTTAACATATCTACGCAGCCTCATTAGGACCCGTCTTGATCATAACTCATATAGATGTCCACGCTTGTCGTGTCAGTTTGAAATTGCGCCAAACTTATCTATTAGAATGATGGCTCACAACTGACGCGCAACATCCCGCAACCTCACTCGGGCTAAAGCTAGTTCACTGCTCATCGACAGTCGCACGTCTTTGAAACTTGTCCTGCTAATTTGAGATTGCGCGATACTAATCTACCCATATACAAGCCGACCGTGGGGGATTAGTGATGGAGTTTGTTTGATCCAATAAAATTTAACTTCCTAAGTATAACTTTAAAGTCCAAGTTCTCCGTCCCTTATTCCATAGTAGTTACTTATGTCACGTGAGATCTAATTGGTGGCTCAAAATACCTAAACTAAGGGACCCAAAAATAAAATTTTATGGCAATACACGTTCCAATTATTTCGTGATTAAGATTTGGAGTAATTTACACAAGTTTTCAACTTCAATAGAAAAGACTGAAATCTAACATTTGGTCTTCATTTGCGAACTGTCCATTCGGATCTACAACCGGCATGAGTCACGAGAAGTTGATGAGTTAGATGGAAAATTTCTGCCAACTATCTTCAGCAGTTGCACCTACCCGTTAATTTCTATCTACCACCTCCGAACCCTAAAAGTCGAAAACTAAACGTGCTCTATACCGTCTACATAGGAAATGGAATATATACCCTCGTTTTGGGCATATCCTTTGGCCGCTAAACGTGTTTTATACCTCAATATTTGCCATTGAAATATCTCACATCGCTTCACAGCGGGATTTATATCCTCTTTATATGCATGCGATCGCCATCAACATATTAGGTTAAGTTTTTGAGATGGACATTCGATCATGGTATCAGAGCCAGATTTTGTCCCTTTCGCGTCTGCGTCCACCCTGTTAATCAAACCACACTTGCCAAACACATCCGTTGACAGTAGGGTCTATATGGTGAAGGACTCTCTAACATCTTCCATCACTCTGAAATGTCATTTTCTAGGACCCATTTTCATCCAATTGGACGTACATTTTGTGGCTCAGAAATGATGGTCCAAAGATTTATTCGATTCCAATGCCTTAATCTCATTTCTGATAGCATCTTTCCAATGTCTATACTTGATTGCCTCATTAAAACTAGTTGGCTCGTGTGCTATGGAAAATGATAACATGACACACTTATCGACCGCTGAAAACCGATCATAATTTCCGGTTTCGATTATTGAACAAACATAATTTGTTTGGTTTAGTTGGCCTTTGCCTTACTCATTGTTTTGATCATTTTGATCAACCTGTGATTCACTTTCCACTCCGTGATCAATTTCAACGTCCTTAGCTTTTGCTAACTCATCATAATTGTCATCCCAAAATACAGTAGTTGTGGGACTTTGGAGAATATGGTTAAGATCCAGATAAGACAAAATATTTTTATAAGATTCTACGTGTCTAGCGACTTGTATTCCCTAGCTTTCCAAATAATAAACTATATAACCTATTTAAGTTGAGGGGCAAAATTACCTCAACAGTCCTAAACCTATTGTACGGATGTCAATTCAGTTATAAACATCTAATTTTGCCAATGAACTCCTAAACCTTTGCGCGATATTCTAATGTAGTTCTTCCAAACAATTTTTGTCAGAAATCGAGGAGCGTAGCGGTCCAATCATCGTTGGCCGTCTTACGTGGCATACTATAATGTTATCGATTTCCAGCGAAAATTGGCCAAAAAGAACTATATTGGAATTTCGCGCAAATGTTTAGGATTAAATGGAAAAATTAGAATTTTAGGACTAAGTTGGCAAACGTGTAATAAATTTAGAATTGATTGGATAATTTTCCATAAGCTAAGGATATCCAAGACATTTGTACTCTCTATGATTAGATTAGTTTATGCTGTGTGTTATTACAATATAGCAGAAATATCCAAATAAATTAAGATGTTCGTTATCTGGCTTCTTGTTGAATCGCCTTTCATATGGTGATTTCCCATCTAAGGATTTGTTTGTTTCACGGAAAATGGATAATTTGAAAAATATTTTCCTAAAATCGATCTCTTGTGTCGCTTACAAAAAATGAATAAACAGAAAATATTTTCATCGTCCACGAAAATGTTTAGACATAAATTGTTGTCGATAGTGAAAACATTCTCTATTGATTATTTATTTCAAACAATAGATCAATTTTGAGAAAGTAATTTTCAAATCATTCATTATGCATGAAATAAACAAAGCCTAAGGGTCGACTTGGATGTCTACTTATTAAATATACAGCATTTAATAGGCAATCTCCCCAACAATATTTTGGTAGATTTGCTCGAAACACTAATGCTCAAGCTACCTCGAGTATGTGCCTTTGTTTTCTTTTCGCAACTCTATTTTGTTGGGTGTATAAAGCTATGCTAATTGTTGAACAATTCATCATCGATAAATCAAAACACTTTTAGATTGCTTCTTTCATATTCAATTCCATTATCAGATCGTATTGTCTTAATTTTAGTGTTAAATCAATTCTCTATCATTGTGCAAAAATTTCTGATAACTGAGTATTGGTTTCATGCTTAGTCTTCATTAAATATGTTCATGTGCCTCGAGTATAGTCATCCACTATGGTCATAAACCATTTAGCCCCCTTCTCTAGAGAGCTTTTAATATGGACCCCAAAGATCAATATGAATTAGATCAAATTGGTGAATATTGGAAATAGTTGCACTTTCGAAAGACAAATTAATTTGCTTTTGAAATCGAAATTTAATCCTGAATTTAATAATCTTTGACCCGCAATGCATTTTTAAAAAGAATATACTTATTAACAAATAAGTTCCTTTTTTTACCAAAATAAATAAATAATAAGTTCCTTCACCATTTACCATACAGAAATTTCCATTTGGTAATTGTGTTCTCTTGAACTTAATTTTGTGAATATTTCCCAAGATTATCTTAGGAGAGGCCATAATTGTTCAGTTGCTCCGGTATCTAATATCCAAGGTTTCTTGTCACTAGACATTAGAGAACAGAAATTACCTAAGAAGGTGGAGAGTGATTGATTGGTTCTCCGACAGGAAGGAAGCAAAGCTAGTAGCTGACTCACTTGTCTGAGGGAAAATTATCGAAAGTCTTACGTTTATCAGTTCAGTCTTAAACTTTTCAATTGTGCCAATTGGATCCTAAATATTTTCATATTTTGCCAATTAAATCTATCCAGCCAATTTTAGCATGAAATCACTGACGTGGATGTTGGACGTCTTACGTGACACGGTCGGCGTTGACGTAAATAATTTGAATAATTTTTTTTTTGAATTTCTTATTTTTTTTTTTACCTTTTCATTTCTTTTTCCTTATGTACTTTTTTTTCCTTTTTCCTTTTCCCTTTTTTTATTTTTTCTTTCTTTTCCCTCTGCCGGCCTCAGGCAAGGGCCACCCTCACTGTCCACGGTAAAAGAAAGAAAGAAAGAAAGAAAAGAAGTAAAAGAGTAAAGAAAAGAAAAGAAAAGAAAAGAATTAAAAAAAAAAATCAAGAAATTGTCCACGTCAGGGCTGGCCGTGCCACGTGGGGCTACCGGGTTCACATCAGCGATTTCTGGCCAAAATTGGCCCGGTGGACTCAATTGGCAAAACGTGAAAAGGTTTAAGACTCAATTGGGACAATAAAAATGTTATGACTAAATTGACAAAAAAAAATGTAATAAATATAGGAGTTTTTGGACAATTTTCCTTCAAAGTTGACATAGCCGACTGTCCGGAAACATTGCTCCCAATTGTCTCTTGCACAATCGTGCTCTGTCCAACGTGTCCGTTCGACTGCACGCCAAACTGATCTGAGGAAATTCACCAAAGTTGCAGCTGCAATTCCTCCATTGCTGCCATTTGTAGGTCCAGCAGTAGTATCCATGACCCGGAAGATATCCACGAAGAAGATAACATCTATCCATGGCGTGACCAGACCAATGGCGATGATCACAATGTGATGCCGGGCCTCGAAATCTCTCTCTCTTCTTATGGTCTTAATCATCATTGCCGACCCCCCATCAGGGTCGGATAAAACAGATAAGACTTGTCTCCGCTTCTTCTCTCACCTTACTAATTGAAACGCTTCGTTGGGAGATGGCAACTTGGTCCATCATAAAAGCTTGAGCTTCGAATACTACTATATGAATCATTATTGCATGAGTTGGTTTTCTTGTTGGTGCTCAAAGATTCCCTTTTGAAGCACCAAATGAGGTGATCAATGTACTCATTTCATCCTGAAAATTTACCCAAAAAGTCCTTAATCTATTGTACGGATGCCAATTCACTATTTCAATCATAAACATTTCAATTTGGCCAATTTCGTCCTTGATCATTTGCCAATGTACTCCTTCCAGAAGCCGTTGATGTGGAGCCGGGCATCCTATGTTGCATGGCCGGCGCATATGTGGACCATTTTTGTAATTCTTTAAAAAGAAATTTCTTTTTTTTTTTGTTATTTTTTTCTTTTCTTTTTTATTTACATTTAATGAAAAAAATAAAAAATTCAATCAAATAAAAATGAATGATAATTTATATTTCATAACTTTTTAAAAAATAGTTACGAAAATTGTCCAGGTCAGTATCGGCTGTGCCACGTAGGATGTCCGACTGCTATATCAGCTATTTTCGAAAGGACTACATTGGCAAATTGTCAAAAGATTTAGTACTAAATTGGCTAAATTGAAAGGTTTATGACTAAGCCTCATCCGCACAATAGGTTTAGGAACTAACGACTTTTAAGGTTGAAAATGTTTAGGCAATGTAATTTCTTTTGGGTATGATTGAAATTGCTCTTCAATTCTGAAAGAGATTAGGTGCAGAATTTTTTATTTTTTTTTATAACAAAGCTCTTTCAAAGTGTCCCACACTTCTTTAGTTGTGGTGAGACATGAAACATTTTTGGACACTTAATTTGAGATGTGAATTTGGAATCCACGAATGAACAAACACATTGCATTTAATCCACGCAGCCTTTGTTCTGTGCATCATCATTTGGCATGGGAATTGTCCCGTCCACAAGTCCATGTTCAGCCTTTGCTTGGAGTGCCATAGCCATGGCTCTGTTCCATGCCAAATAGTTCTCTTGACCAGCCGATGGTTGAGAGGTTAAACTCATCATAAGTGGATTACGAATTGGATGAATATAGAATGGTCATTCGTATCCACCATTGTCAGTCTATATGAGGTCCGACTTCTTGATCGATTATCTGTCCCGTTGGCTTCAATGAAAGCCATGGGGATCGACGAAAGACAATGAAATGAGTTTGCACATAATGTGGTGAATTGACCTCGTGCTCCGATACCATATAAATCTAGAACAAGTCAAGAATGTGAAAGGTTCAACTTTTCATTGCATCTCTTTATCTGTATATACTAGTATCTAAGATATGTTATGGCATATATCTAAGAAAAAGGAAAACTTTCGAGATTCAAACTTAAAACTATCTAAACAACGTCCTCATTGAAGTAGAAAAAATCAGTAGAAAATATTCAGACTACAGAAAAGAAAATATTACCATCTCAAAACCCTAGCCCCAACTTAAAACATATGATTCTCAGAGTGCTCGCTGAGAAATTACAAAGGGAAGCCGACATAATCGCTTCCAATTCATGGATGCCAACAAAAAGTTCTCAATTTGGGTGGCCTCAGAATATATAGGAAGCATCACACATAAAACATACAGAAAAGTTTAAGAAATAATGATGACAAAAGCATTTTCAGTACAGCTCAATCCTTGTCTCCCTTTGAACATTCATCTAATTTGGATACATTTATTTCAAAAAGCATCAAAATTCGAAAAAGACATTTCTAACCTTTAATTGTTTATAACACTTGGAAAAAAGGAAAACTGTCCGATCAATCCTAAACATATTGTACGGATATCAATTCAATCACGAACTTTCCAATTTTTTCAATTTAGTGCTAAATGTATGGATGAAATTACCATATAGTCCCGTCGGCAAATTTTTGTTGGAAATCTCTGACATGGGGTGTGTCATGCAAGACAGCCGGTAATGACTGGACCACCACGCCAACGATTTCTAGCCAAAATTCATCGGAATGACTACATTGAGATTTCACGCAAATGTTTGGCACTAAATTGGCAAAATTGAAAAGTTTATGACTGAATTGACATCCATCCAATAGGTTTAGGACTAGTTAGACAATTTTCCCTCTAGAAAACACCCTAAAAAATGTTTCCGTTATCAATAAATTTTAGGCATAGTTTCTTGATAAAAAATTACTATAAGAACTCATTTTTCCGAGCAATATAAAGGATCAAAATTACCGGTGAAGATATTTGCAATTCTCTTCTACTCGTAGTATGCTTTTTATGATCTCGGCTCGGTGAGACGGGGGGGGGGGGGGGGGTTGGGGGGGTCGGGCGGCGGCGGCGGCGGCGGCGGCGGCGGCGGCAATACCAAACCGTCTCCCTCAAAATCATAGCAATCAGCGGGCGCTAGCGCCTTTTTTAACAATATTAATTTTTTGCGAAACAAACCGGCTCTTTTATAACTTTATTTGCTGGACCCTCATTAAAGCATTTTCTTCCTCTATGGTCAAAGTACCTGGGAAGCCCACATGCAAAGAATGACGTGAAAAGCGAAGTTATGTCTCTTACTAATGCAAGAAACTTAATATGATATAAGCACCATGTGCTAATTCATTTCATCCAGCGCACGGGCAGAACATATTTCGAACGCGTCGACCCTGATATTCCTCCAAAGTCTCTTTGGAATCTTCAAGTGTTTGCGTGATTACCACGTTATTTCTTTCCTTAAATTACACGAGATTTAGGGGTTTTTGGTTTCAAATGCTATCTTATGTATCAAATAAGTAATACGTTGATGACGATATCGATGACTTGCTTCTTCTTGTTTTGATAGCCCCGTTGTCGATATCGAGATGGCTATTATATTAAGAATCAACACTGCATATATCGTAAGAGTGTACAAACTTATTATATAAGCAGTCTCCGGATGAATATGTCATTCGACTTATGCCATAAATTTATTTGCTAAAGCTACAATTTATACTGTTTGTGTAATTACTTTTCTACACTGCATGTGCAAGCAAGTCTCGCATGGATCTCACAAGATCAGACGATCCTGATACTTTCTAAGACAATACAACATTCATTCACGCGCGCGCGCGCGGATATTTGAATTTTGGCTTCGCTAAATCCCAATAATTACGAGTGCAAACTGTCGTTGCTCATGCGCTCGCACGAGGCTCAGAAAGTGGCAGGCTCCGGGCGTGGTCCAATCCTTAAGGTTATCACTGATTAAACATACGTAATCCCTCTATATTAATCATTTTCTCAGCGACTCCAAAAACACTGGGCGTTATTGTATTTTTACACTATGCAAAACAGTTTGCACTAATTATTTTTCAGTCGAAAGAAAATTGTATTAATTGCTTAAAAGGATACATAGATTTTTAAATCAAAGCAAAGTCTAGAATACTAAAAAACAAAGTCAATTCTAGAAAATAAAGAGGATCAATAGAGCACCAGCAAGGTTAAGCACACACTTGTTCCATAAGAACGGGTCCATCAAGCAAAATATTCGACGGCCGATTACTGGATCTCGTATCATCGTCAGTGTTGAGCACATGCCAGAAATTCCTTCTCCACTTACTACGGAGTTGCCAGTTGGTTGTGTGCGCCTAGGTTCGGTTTCCTCTACGCCTAGGTTCGGTTTCCTCTACGCCTAGGTTCGATTGTGTGCACACTTAAAAGCCGAGTACTATACTGTTGAGTTAGTGGAATTTGTGCTTGTGGCAATTATCGAGTAATCGGAGATGAAAAAGAGGACTTGGAATTTTGTGAGCAATGCGGAGTCGAATTTGTTGATTCTCGGATACGAAGATATCAAATGGGATACATCAAATTAGCATGTCCATTAACCCATGTGTGCTATTTGAAACGTCTTCCTAGTTATATCGCGAATATTTTAGAAAAACCTCTTAAAGAATTAGAAGGACTAGTATACTGCGATGTGTGATTTGATCGAAATTCTGATTTTACAGATGCGAAATGAGAAACTGTCATCCTAGTCAACCGAATTGGGATGCCTCAGATCTAACATGTCTCGTGAAAGGAGTAACATGAAGCTCAGAATTATGGGTGTATACGGAGATAGCCAAAACAGGTTGAACAAACACATATCTAACATTTGGAATAGAAAATCTTTGTGGTTCAGCAAGACACCAGTGCTCTTACTATCTCTATTGAAACTGGAGGTAAAGGACATGTACATAGACAAAGCACAAAGGTATCGAATCCCCGAAAACATATTTGTTAAACTCCCAAATCTAAATCGAAAGAGGAAAGCTCATAGATCTAGAACTAGATAGGAGAGTTCAAACTCTTAGATCTAGAACTAGACCGACAAAAGAGAGCTTCCAGATCTAGATCTAGAGAAAATTAAAATAAGAAAAGAACATGAAGGGAACCAATCCCAATAAACATACACAGCGGATTACGCAAAATTAACAAGCCCAAGAATGACTTGAATCATTGATTGTAAACGAGTATATCACACGAGGGACATACCGTGATTTTCACAGATTAAATGCTTCTATTGCAGCCTCGAGAGAGATCGGTTGTCTACCGTACTTGCGATCGGGAAGAGGAGAAAATGACGTATGTTTTCTCTGTTTTGTCACACACACGGAAGAACCATCGTTCTTCCTCTTTTCTTAATGATAAGAAAAAAACATAATTGCCTTGGCAGTTATTTCGCAATTGAAAAATGATAACTGCCTTTGGCAGTTATCCAATGTGGACAAGGACTGTGATAGCCTACATAGGCGAACCACGGTCCTTCCCATGAGTCCCAACAGAACAAAAACACTCAAGCAAAATCAACAAGAGAGAAGGGGAGGGTGAAACTAGCTCAAACCCTCCCCATGGCTGAAGGTTGAGGAGAAATTGCACTAATTCAATTCTCAATTTTTGCATCTCTCTTAATGTTTTTACATATAACATTGCAACTAGTAGCTCAGCTGGACAAGAGCTTACTCTCATGTGGTTTCCCTTTAGGAGGACGAACGTTCGAATTCTACAAGTTCAGCAATTGAACTCTAAGCCAATCGCCATAATTGAACTCCAATTCAAGGAGGCACTTACGCTGGTCGCCCCTTCTCACACTTGGCGATTTGCCAATAGTCCATTCTGCCAATATAGGTTTAGGACTAAATGGGCAAAACTTCAAAAGAGTTAGGACTAAATCAATACAACTTCAGAAGGTTTATGACTAAATTGACATAATTGAAAGGTTTATGACTAAATTGGCACAATTAAAAGGTTTAGGACTGAATTGGCCGCCGTACAATAGGTTAAGATAATTGCCCCCTTCTTCATATGCGAAGTACCTCATCATTTTGACTTGTCTTATTCTACTGATTAATCTCTTAATATGGAGAACGCGGTGCTAAGACTTTGCTGATTTTGTGGAGCTACCTCACGAGCGATGGCAATCGCTATCAAACCTTGTCCTTCACTTACCAGACATTAGATTTAGGAAATAATATTTTAATAGCAGAAAATGGAAGATCGCAATATTATTTATTGTACTATTGCGCTGGACTTTACGCACGACTAATTCCCTCTTCTTAATGGTAGACATATCCCAAGAGCGGATCATAAACCCACAAAGCGAACCAATAAATAAATTAATGAACACGCTTGTTAGTACAACAAAAGGGATCTAAAACACTTTGAATTTAGCTCGTAGCTTTAATAAATAATAATTGCACATGCCAAAAGTCTAAGGGCACAAATGATAACCATTTTTGTTTTCAGGAGCTATTTCTGGCTAGAAATAGATATTTCTATTTCTATTTTTCTGAGTAGAGAAACGCGTTTGATAACGACAAAAACTTTCTATTCTCGAAATAGAAACGCTTTTGATAACGAGATAAAATTTCTACGGTTGCCGGCCGCCTGGCCTCGCTGGCAGCCGGCGACAGGGACACGAGAGAGAGGGAGCGAGCGATGAGAAGAATTCTTATTTTTATTTCTGTTCTAGAAATAGAAAAGTAGAAAATTGCTACTTCTCATGTTTGTTCCAAGCCTATTTCTAGGTTGAAATTTGTTTCCCGAAAAATAGAAAAATGAAATTATTTTACCAAACGAATTTCTGTTCCAAACTTGTGCTCGGAACAGAAAAATAGAATAATATAGAAATAGAATGGTTTTCATTAACCATTTTGTTCCTGCGAACAATTTCTAGCAAGAAATAGATTTTTATCTTTGTTCTCTGGATGAGTTTCTGAGCAGAGAAAAGTGTTTGATAACGACACAAAATTTCTATTTTCAGAACAGAAATTCGTTTGATAATATCATAAAATTTCTACGGTTGCAATGGAGGCTAGGGTTGTGACTAGAGGCGGAGCCACGGCTGCTGCAACTCACAGGCCGCGGCCGAGGACCAACGACGATAAGAGTTTTTATTTCTGTTTCTGTTGCAGAAATAGAAAAGTAGAAAGTTTCCACTTCTCATTTCTGTTCCAAATCTATTTCTAGACTAAAGATTTGTCTCGAAAATAGAAAAACGAAATTGCTTTCCCAATCGAAATTTTGTTCCAAACTTATTCTCGGGAACAGAACATTAGAAAAACAGAGAAACGGAATAATCATCATGTTCGCCATAAAAATCTCGTTGCTTCGGCACTCGCTTTCATGGTACGGTGCTCTTCATGGACCACAGTAATATTCTCTTCGAAACGTACCTTGAGTTGGAATGTCACCATAAACGTACACTCGAAGCAATTCTTGGCTCAGTTCTAGAGTCGTTTGGCTACAAAACCTATTGTACCCTCTTCCAACAAATGTTTCACTTCAAAACCCGGGTCGGATTTCACCTTATTTTCCACTTTTGGGGGTAAGTAGTCCTCCATCCTACCTACCACTCCAGGCAAGAACTGCCAATGATTTTCACAGCTTCCTTTTGAGGCTGAAAACATCGATTGTAGTCATCATAATTATAATTTCCCTTTTGAAGATTTAGCGTCAGACAATTTTTTCTTTTGTTTTTTGTTTTTGGTCAGAAGAAAAATTTTCATTTCTCTTGAAAAAGAAGTAGTTAACTCCAAGGTAAAAATGCAAATCAAGTTCACAGTTACAGAAAATTGGGTAGTTGCACATTTCGACAGTGCAAAAATAAAATGTTTAATGTGAAAATTTGCGAATGATAAGTGCATCTAACGCTGCTGGTCCAAGCCCTCATTTCACCTAATGCTCGGTCCACACTTTACCGGTAAGCAATCGAAGATCACCTCTCCGGACTATACAATAAGCGCAACTTGTTATAAACTATGAGAAAAATGTCGCCCAGATTTTCTTTACTAATAAAAAAAAATATCAGTTTGACGCGTTCAAGGTGCGTAGGGAAAATTTTCCAAAAAGTCCTAAATCTATTATACGGCGGCCAATTTAGTCATAAACCTTTCAATTGTGCTAATGTAATCCTAAACCTTTTGACGATTTGCCAATTAGTCATAAACCTTTTAATTGTGCCAATTTAGTCCTAAACCTTTTGATGATTTGCCAATTCAGTCTAAAACTTTTTGACGGTTTGCCAATGTAGTCCTTCCGGATAATTATTTAAATAATAGATTTATGACAAAATTGGTAAATCGTCAAGAGGTTTAGAACTAAATTGGCAAAATTGAAAGGTTTAGGACTAAATTGAAAAACCGCAAAAGATTTAGGACTACATTGGCATAATTGAAAGGTTTAAGATTGAATTGGCCGCCGTATAATAAGTTTAGGACATTTTAAACAATTATCCCGAGGTGCGTAATCGCACAATGTATATTACATTTTAGTAGAAGTTCCCTATCCCATGATAAAAAGATTAATGGGATTCGCAATTATGCGGCGTTAGCCTAAGGAAATTTTTACACGGGTGGCCTTAAGGTCTATATGCTATTACATTCTCAATTTAGGTAATTTATTCGTGAATAAATTCATGTGGTGATCAAATTTTAGCAGGGAAAAAGTTCTTCCAAACAAATTGGATTGAACAATTTCTAATAATGAGAAGGGTAATACTGCAAGATGGATGTCCAGATAATAGCTCGTTTAGAAGTACTAGTACCTAACAAATTTTCGCCCCAATCAAGTAGAGCTAGAAAAACTCTTTAATTTTGCAGCTTAAAAGAAGGGGCAATACCTTTACAAAAAAATTTCTAATCGGTAACACATGACATATTTATCTCAAACTAATTTCACCCATGAAAGAATCCTAAACTGATAACATATAATACACTTATGCCAGATCAAATTTCATCTCATAAAAAATTTCCAAACCGGTTTCTCTGACCCAAATTTCCACTCTTTTAAAATGCATAAATGTTTACACACGTGGATTTCCCATGTCAGATGTGTCGTTCTCCACGTCAGATTCATTTTGCACTCGCCTTACACGTGTTGATGCGTATGCACATTAAAAGATATCGGACGGAATGCGGTCAGAGGATGGATTTGAATTAGAGGCACTAGTTTGGATATTTTTTGTTCGTAAGACCAAATTAATTCGGGATAAATGTGTCATGCTGTTCAATTTGAGATTTTGTGCGATAGATATCAATTTGGAGTAAACATGTCACGGGAAAATTGAGTAAGAATAATTTGTACAATTAGCTTTATAGAAATGAATGATCAGCATTATTTCTTATCAATTTCAGTATGAAAAGGACAAGCTGGCATTACCTTTCCGTTGACATTAGAAGACAAAGACAAATGATGCTGCAAATTCGCTGGACGCATTTTTTATCCTCCAGGTGTTAAAAAGACGGTCGCTTTCCCTTCATTGTTAAGTTTAGAACGCTTTGAATTTTCCAATAATCCAGGAACGAGAAAAAAGACTATGAAAATCTCGTGTCCTCAATCCACCATTCCAATTTTCAACCTAATCTTTCTTCCCACCTACCCCACTCTAATGGGCAGATTGCTCAAAAGGGTCTTCACGTACTTGATGAGGTGGTAGGTTGCACCAAGAAAATGTAAAAAAAGAAAAGAAAAGCAGATTAAAATGTTGGTCAAAGAAGAAAAACAAGTGAATTTGATTGGCATATGAACAAGAAAAACAATTTTTATGTGGCTGCTAGATAGAGGTTGGAGCACCGGAATGAATTTGCTGGTTGGTCATTTGCTGATTGCGGTTGCAGCACAGTAAAGTGAGACCCCGATTGGTGTGTCGAGATTGTCCCAAAGTCCTCGACGAGTTCTCGTTCTCCTCGGTCTCTGTACCACCATCCATTCCCCAAATTTCCCTTCTTGATTTGGAGCATCAGAATTATCTTTTTTAGATGTAGCATTTTCTGTAGGAAACCTTTCGCCTCTTTCAACAACCCCGGGCACAAAACTCCCCTTTCAATCTTCTGTTCTATGCCCATAACAGCCGTAGTGAAAGCAAATTAGATGTAAGCCTTCATACTCAATCCTGAATTGATTCCCAGCAATAGACATTTTGGGAATAAGGGGTTTCGTGAGATCAATTTGAATACACATCCAGGCATAATTACCTCTTTGCGCAGCAAGTATTGTAGCATCCGCCTTCAGAGGGAGGCCGATCCAGTTCCCTATTCGCATTAAGAAATCTTCATCGAAGTACTCAAGTGACAGCCGAGGGATGCGAATCCAAGCTGCCACTTTGTTTATAATGGCCTTTTCTGAAATGAAGTTGGGAGCCCAAGGTTGCATCGCCAAGTAATGATCGAAAATCATCCAAGGACCATTTTTCAGAACAGACTCACGATCCTCAGCCATATTAAACTTAATGACAAAGAAGCCATTGCCAACATCAACCACTGAAAGTTCACCATTTGGTTTCCACATAGTTAGGAGTCACCGCAAGAGAAGGGAGTATCCTATATTACGGCCCAACAATTTGATTATAAGTGCGTTTCGCCAAGGGGATCTGTGTCGTCTTTTATCCTCCCTATAAATTCCGATGACTGGACAATCGCAATCTTCCTCATCAATTACTTCTTCATCAGAATCGTCACAAATTGACGAATCCTCTTCCATTTCAGTGGGAATTTCTATATTTTTACCCAAGAGTGTCTCACGATAAGAAGGGTGTTCTGATGAATTTCTATATTTTTACCTAAATCTATTATACGGCGGCCAATTTAGTTATAAACCTTTCAATTGTGCTAATGTAATCCTAAACCTTTTGACGATTTGTCAATTAGTCCTAAACCTTTGACGATTTACCAATTTAGTCTAAAACCTTTTGACTGTTTGCCAATGTAGTCCTTCCGGATAATTATTTAAATAATAGATTTATGACAAAATTGGTAAATCGTCAAAGGTTTAGGACTAAATTGGCAAAATTGAAAGGTTTAGGACTAAATTGGTAAATCGTCAAAAGGTTTAGGACTAAATTGGAAAATCGTCAAAAAATTTAGGACTACATTGACATAATTGAAAGGTTTAGGATTGAATTGGCCGCCGTATAATAAGTTTAGGACATTTTAAACAATTATCCTGAGGTGCGTAATCGCACAATGTATATTACATTTTAGTAGAAGTTCCCTATCCCATGATAAAAAGATTAATGGGATTCGCAATTATGGGGCGTTAGCCTAAGGAAACTTTTACACGGGTGGATTCTCAATTTAGGTAATTTATTCGTGAATAAATTCATGTGGTGATCAAATTTTAGCAGGGAAAAAGTTCTTCCAAACAAATTGGATTGAACAATTTCTAATAATGAGAAGGGTAATACTGCAAGATGGATGTCCAGATAATAGCTCGTTTAGAAGTACTAGTACCTAACAAATTTTCGCCCCAATCAAGTAGAGCTAGAAAAACTCTTTAATTTTGCAGCTTAAAAGAAGGGGCAATACCTTTACGAAAAAATTTCTAATCGGTAACACCTGACATATTTATCTCAAACTAATTTCACCCATTAAAGAATCCTAAACTGATAACATATAATACACTTATGCCAGATCAAATTTCATCTCATAAAAAATTTCCAAACCGGTTTCTCTGACCCAAATTTCCACTCTTTTAAAATGCATAAATGTTTACACACGTGGATTTCCCATGTCAGATGTGTCGTTCTCCACGTCAGATTCATTTTGCACTCGCCTTACACGTGTTGATGCGTATGCACATTAAAAGATATCGGACGGAATGCGGTCAGAGGATGGATTTGAATTAGAGGCACTAGTTTGGATATTTTTTGTTCGTAAGACCAAATTAATTCGGGATAAATGTGTCATGCTGTTCAATTTGAGATTTTGTGCGATAGATATCAATTTGGAGTAAACATGTCACGGGAAAATTGAGTAAGAATAATTTGTACAATTAGCTTTATAGAAATGAATGATCAGCATTATTTCTTATCAATTTCAGTATGAAAAGGACAAGCTGGCATTACCTTTCCGTTGACATTAGAAGACAAAGACAAATGATGCTGCAAATTCGCTGGACGCATTTTTCATCCTCCAGGTGTTAAAAAGACGGTCGCTTTCCCTTCATTGTTAAGTTTAGAACGCTTTGAATTTTCCAATAATCCAGGAACGAGAAAAAAGACTATGAAAATCTCGTGTCCTCAATCCACCATTCCAATTTTCAACCTAATCTTTCTTCCCACCTACCCCACTCTAATGGGCAGATTGCTCAAAAGGGTCACGTACTTGATGAGGTGGTAGGTTGCACCAAGAAAATGTAAAAAAAAAAAAAAAAAAAAGCAGATTAAAATGTTGGTCAAAGAAGAAAAACAAGTGAATTTGATTGGCATATGAACAAGAAAAACAATTTTTATGTGGCTGCTAGATAGAGGTTGGAGCGCCGGAATGAATTTGACTTTTTCAGGCCCATGTGGGAAAAGAGATTTTTTTATCGAAAAAATTATCAAATTTTTTTTAACCTTTTACAATCGTACCAATTCAGCCCATTTGATCGGCCGACGCTAACGTGGCGCCGCCAACATTGACGTGGCACATTTTTAGTAATATTTTCGATTTTTTTGATTTTTTTCTATTTTCTCATAATTTTTTCTATTTAATTTTTGGTTGGGCAGGCCAGCCAAATTTACTGAATTAGCACAATTGCAAAAGGTTTAAAACTCAATTGACGAAAAAAAAATTATGATTGAATTGACACAATTACAATAATTTTAAGACTTTTTGGTAATTCTCCCATTTTGTACCGTGACGTCTTACGTTCCCATCAAGCTTCCAAGAATTATGGCACCAAGCAAGCAAAGAAGATGCAAACTTGCTTTCCATTTCATAGCCCTCAATAAGCTCTGCCGATAAGTCTAAAGAATGTTTTATCCACAACATTATCAATTTGACCACCCTATCCGACTTGCTGAGGGACGGACGAGACGCCACAATCGCGTCGCGGCACACGGCAGCGATGCCCACGCTAACGTGTGACTCCTGCCAAAAAACCTACGTCACTCCGACACACGAAGGTTTCCTCATCTTGAATCTGAACACCAAAAGCTGTAACAATAGATGGCGTATAGAAAGGGCCTTTTACCTTCCGTTCAAAGAGGAGGGTCGTCCTCTTTAGCTCTTTATCAGCCGACCAACCGGTCATCCCCGTGCATGGATCGAACAAGTGGGGGACTTCCCAGCCTCCAAAAAGATTAAAAGATTCACAGAAATGTGACGTCGAAAGGAAAAAACAAATGTGACTATGAAGCGCTGGATTTCTCACAGGGCAGGAGAGCCAAGAGGATGACAGTAGCAAGGAAGACGACGGGCAGGATAAATCCGATCACTTCCCATTTCAGCAAAGATACGGGACAGGCAGCTTATAAGGAACACTTGCAGGGAGTGTAGAGGAATACTGGGATTCAGTTTTTTTGTTTTGGCCAGCTCGGCGGGAACGAAGGAGGCGGCAACGATAACAGGACGGCCACAAGAAGTTGGAAGAGGAGGAGGAGCCAAAGAAGGAAGGAAGAACATTCAATTCAGTACCGGAAATGGCCCCTGTCAGCAACATAGGGAAGTATCAGCTCCGGCAAACGATCGGAGAAGGCACCTTCGCCAAGGTCAAGCTGGCCGTCGACAACACGGGTGGCCATAACGTTGCCGTCAAGGTCATCGATAAGCAGATGGTGATGGAGAGCAATCTTAAGTACCAGGCGAATCTCTATTCCTTGTTTTTCATTCGAAGCTCCTTTTCTATCTTTCCCTGCAAGTGAAACAGAGATGCAGAATTTCAAGATCTCGGCCTCCTAATACCGTTAAAAACTACACTTCAGGTACAGAGAGAGATTGGGACAATGAAGCTTTTACATCACCCGAACATTGTAAGGATACACGAGGTACGTCCATCTGGTAGCAGCTTTTCTGCAGAATTCTGAGTTGCCACTTCTTTCCACAATGAATAATTTGCTGAGACTCTCATCAACAGGTTATCGGAACCAAGACGAAAATATACATAGTAATGGAATATGTACCCGGAGGACAACTATCAGACAAGCTGGTGAGAATCATAACTCATACAATTACAGGTAGTTTTCCTGCTATACTTTCCTCAAGAACTTTGTGCTTTCTCAGTCTTATGTGAGGAAATTCGGTGAAAGCGAGGCAAGAAAGCTATTCCAACAGTTAATCGATGCCGTGGACTATTGCCATCACAGAGGGGTATACCACAGGGATCTAAAGGTGAGCAGTAGATGACTCTCTTTCACTCAATTATCCATTTTGATGGAAGAAAGTCATGCAAATTGATGGGGATATCATCCTCTGTGCACAGCCAGAAAACTTGCTGTTGGATAGCAAGGGGAACCTGAAGGTGTCTGATTTTGGCCTTAGTGCTTTGCGAAAGGTTAAGACAATCTTCTACTCAATTTGATTAGGCCGTGTAAATATGATGTCGAACTATTTCAAGCATTCTTGGCTAAATTCAACAGCCTGGAGACATGTTATCGACGGCATGTGGCTCTCCATGCTATGTTGCACCCGAGGTGAGTAGCCAATACTTAATTCCTTGCATCAACATTTCAAGGTTCTCCATAACATGAACAGGACTTGGATCAAGTGACTAGAACAGAGTGTGACTCAACATTGCATGAAAGGAGTAAATAAATGAATTTTCTCCCAATCCTGTTATTAATGATGCTTTGGACTTCTAAACAGCTATTTGCAGATAAAGGGTATGATGGAGCAGCAGCAGACATTTGGTCTTGTGGGGTGATCCTCTTCGAATTACTGGCAGGGTTTTTGCCATTTGATGACCGTAGCCTCATGAATTTATACAGGAAGGTATGCTTCTTCATAAACCTATGCTGACATAGTTTCCCTTGGAAACAATTTCCTTAACTGATCATCGTACCTCTAAAGATCGCAAAAGCAGAATACACATGTCCACCATGGTTCACAGACAGTCAAAAGAAGATCCTCTCTAGAATACTCGATCCAAATCCTACAAGGGTAAGTGTTCCAAATGTTTCAGAATGTCTCTTTTCTTGTTAATAATTTAATCAAAGTCCTATATCACAATGCAGCGAATAAAGATCGCGGAGATTGTAGAGGATGCTTGGTTCAAGAAAGACTACATACCTGCTTGTGGATGTGAATGTGATGCAAAGAACCTGGATGACGTTAATGCTGCTTTTGACGCATTAGAGGTATTAATCACAGATAAGCAAAGAGCAGTACATAGTGATTCAACTAAATCATGTGTCCCTCTGAACAGGATAGTGATGCAGAGAAGACAATGCCAAAGTCCTCCAATTTTATAAATGCTTTTCAATTGATTGCGATGTCGCGCGACTTGGATTTATCAGGACTTTTTGAAGAACAGGCAAGATAAGATGAGCACAACACATTGAACACATTGGTCCCGTACAAGTTTTATTTAGTCACAGTGTTTGTTTTGTACCACCAGGAAGAGAAGAAACAAAAAATGAGGCTTGGATCCAAAAATACAATTAGCGATACCTTCAGAAAAATAGAAGCTGCTGCAACAGATATGAGTCTTGCAATTGAAAGATTAAATAATAAGGTACTAAACATTCATGAGCGCTTACTATTAGTTCAAACCTATACAAACGCCGATTTGCTTGACAATGTCAGATGAAGATGCATCCAAGGCAAAAGAGGACTAGATGTGCTAGATCCTATTGTGATTTTTCAGCAGAGGTAATTAAGCTCAATAACAATGCAGTAAGTTATGACATGCTTGGAAGTACCAATTGAATGTGTCGAATGAGGCCCACCTATGTCGATGTTATGTCTCAGGTGATTGAAGTTGCTCCCGAGCACTGCGTAGTAGAAATCTCAAAATCAGCAGGAGAGCTAGGAATGTATAAAGAGGTAAATAGCAGCATCTTCTGTATATGTTGATTATTTCTCTTCATGTTACTTAACAGTGCTTCTCTTGTGATCAGTTCTGCCAAAGTTTATCAAGCCTACTGACAGAGAAATCAAGCGATTCATTAGAGAGTCAACAGTCTCAAGAGAGCTTAATCCAATGCAAAGACATAGTCGGAGCAGGATGGTAATCTAAAGCTCCTTAAAAGGGCTAAATCTGTGATATATTCCATAGCCAACTCATTCTACTGTCTGTTCTGCAGCTCTGAAGAGGGAATTGATGATAATGAGGTCCTCCAAAGTTACTCATCCTCCTCATGATCAAGCTGGCCACCTTTCAGGACTCAGGATCATGCCGATGAAAGAATGTAAAGCCTATTTGGACTGTACATTGAGAAATTTAAGCAAAGCTTTTACATCAAGTTCAATCGACTTAATGGCTAACAATAATCCGCTAGCTGTAATTTCTCTTTCATATAACCGAAAGGATCTTCTCGAATGATGTATGGCATTACATCTCCACTGTCTTATTTAGTAGAAGAATGTCTTCTCGAATGATGTATGGCATTACATCTCCACTGTCTTATTTAGTAGAAGAATGATAAGAAACATTCGGCTGCTTCAAGTATGACATATGTACGCACAAACCTTTGATCTTCGACGAAATCCAGTACCACCATGCCCTTTACAGGATGTCACTAACTAAATTTGAAATTGTAGAACTAGACAACATGACACATTTCAGTATCATTTTGTCATTTTAAGGCTACCACAAGGTTAATAATTATGCATTCTAACACCAGAATTGACAAGAAATCCTTGCCCCATTTACATCTAACTACAGTACTTAACAAGAGAAACATTAACTTAACTGTTACAAGACTAGATTATGTCCATAAATATTCATGCAAACTTGTTTTCAGGCTAGCAGGCTCAGACACCTAGAATCACTAAGGTATATGTATAGTATTGATTATTGAATAAAGTCTAAAATCAAGTTCAGAAAATATAGCATGGCAGGTGAGGAAGGAAACAGCATCCGAATCTCAAAATAACCCAGCACAAATACTAAAAATCTTATGCTGTCTCAATAAAAAAGCACATTCTCCGATATCGCTATCATGAATGTTCTTCTTGATATGATGGGTTCCCAAATTTGAACTGGAGCCAAAAAATAAATCACAAGACCTCAATTCTTAAGCCAATTCCAAATCTACTAAAATGATATCTGTTGATCAGCAAGAGAGCTTTGCTTACTTCGGCCAATATCTGAGTTCATGTCAGCATGATGACTCTGCCAAACTTCAATCAGGAAGAATAAATTACCCAGGACTACCATCCCAAAGAAAGTAAAGTTGTGCTCCGTAGAGATAGGGTTAAAATCATCCTTTCTTTATCGCCAAACAATATGGATTCAACCACCCAAAATTAGCTCATGCCATCGGCTAAACAATGGAAGGAGTCTCTGCACGAGTTTATTTGATTACACTAGACATGTGGAGCCAGGACAAGAAGCTCTATCCGAGACAGTTCTCTAGATGCTTCCAGTTCAGAAAAACACAAGATTAGTAAAACTAAAGCAGAATATAAAATCAAAATAAATTGAGAAGACAAGACACCTCAATGGTAATAGAATACTTCAAAACAAAGGGAGCCTGAACGATTTCTGAAGTAGAACTCGCATGAATCTAGAATTTCAGTATCTTGACCATCCAGAGCAAAATTGATGAGATCAACCACACAAAATATTATCTGGAGATGTTTCTCTTTTATCTGCATAATTGCTTTTTTTTTTTTTGGGCAAGAATTGGTTGACATGAACAATTGACAAGATCTCAGAAAGGTCCTACTACCACCTTTTCCCACAAGTGGAAATTTCGAATTTCATAAACCAGCGGGTCTTTATAAGGTTAGGAAGGGGAATCTTTCGTCCATGAAGTTTTCCATTGCATCATCCCACCAGACATAATCTAAATGGTGAGCAGCACCCAACCGAACATAATCTAAACGATGAGCATCATCCAACCGGATATAATCTAATTGATGAGCATCATTTTCCACTTTCCCTCGCAGAAATGCGAAACACTCCAGGCATTCAGCTCCGCTGACTCTTATCTCACCTAAGAGATATTCTTTCAAAATTAAACCTATATTGTGCATAATTACGTGCATGAGCAGCTCAAGTTGGTGTTACCCTCTTCCAACAATATTTAACAATAGGGATGGAGATTCACAAAGATTAATGTGACATAAGGGGTATAAACATTCTCTTGTAAATAACCCTAATCCCCTGATGTTCTACAATTGTTAACCATCCTGGCTCCATCGACGCTTCTTTTTGCACAGTTCCAGACATGATCTGACTGAAGCAGTACCAACGCGTACACCTCCACTACATTGAGTCCTTTCTCCAGAAAGGAAAATGGAGGAATTTGTGCAAAACCACTTGCAGGGCACTAGCAGGGTCAACAGAATAAATAACTGCATCATATCACAGTTAGTCTGCTCCGGCTTAGAGGGGAAGTATGCGGAGATCAAGTACCACTATGAACATAATATTTGGCAGAGGAGACTTAAATGGACGTCTAGACATGCAAGAAACAATTAGAGAGATATATGTCTGCAAAATAATGGAGCAGTCTACTAAAAGAAAAGAAGAGATAAACCCTCTTAAGATAGTTTGACCATCTGCGATCACTTCAAGATGCCACAAGAGGCAGATGTGATTTTACTGTAGGGAGAACAAGTCAAGCAGTAGGAAAGACTTAACATGACCTGTGAAACTTACAGAGAATACGATACTCAATGGCGCAATGATGTAGCCCCCATGGTAGCAGACCCCAGCTAGTTGCAGTAACAAGGATCTAACATCTCAATGCACCCAACCCTCGATTTGGTAGATCAAGAATACGAATTATGCCGAGCACAAAAAGATGCCTCATATTCCTACGTGTATAACTGTAAAGAATGATGAAGCTTTTCACCACCCCCAACTCCCCCCCCCCCCCCCCCCCCACTACTGTGTCATCAAGCTCTACCTGTTGGAGGCAGAGACAGCATAATGGCTAATATGAAAGATTACTGATTATGGGTGCAAAACTGGGCTTCTGATCCTCAACACCTATGAAAACTGAAAATTTTAACCACGTTTATTTAACCTCTCTGAGACCACTCTTTCCACTGCAAGCTCATCGCCTGGTCTAAAGCCATATGAACAAAACATATGCAATGCAAGTGAGAATAGGCATCTATGCATACACATAGAAGCTCAATCCCTGCTGCTATTACTAAATTAATTGTCTTCAAAGTAAAGACCTGCTAACAGTATCATTGTCTAAAGCTTCTTGATATTGAGCAATGAGAGGTCCGCGATTCCACTGAATCAAATACAAGTAATTGGATTATCACCTTATGTGTGAACTAAATGAATTTTCTGAAGGGAACCATTAAGCAGTGATATCTGATACCGGATCACAACTAGGTAGCTCTTGGGGAGATATTAGTTAGAGGAAGCATCAGTTAACCCGTATGGCATTGCAAAAACTCGAAAAGTGAAGAAATGCTCTAAAGCATGAACTTCATACTGAATGAATGGTCAAAGTGTAAACAGTAGACACATACCTCTACAAAAATACTGATCACAAGTTCGATACCACATTTCCATCTCATCAACAATCCGTCAATGCTTCAATTACATTATCATCATGTGACTATGAATGTGCTTGTGTAATACACATAGACCATACTTTTAGCAGAACGGGCAGTGGTTGCTCAAGGCGTTCACACGAGGAACTTATATGCTGTGCTTGAAAAAGTAAAACTCATTATTGCTCTATTGAACTTAACGTCATAAAATACCACAAAAGGGAAATTAGGACATCAATATCAAATTATTGGCACACGTTACTTTTCCTGACTTAATTTGAGGCTTAGATTATTGGCCTTACCTGATCGAAGTCTTAGGATTGCCAATCCTTTGCATAGATCGTTGTGTGATGACAGGTGAGTAGTAGTACTTTGACACTTTTATGGTTTGGACTTGTAGCAGGATTTAATTCTCCAGCTTGTTTACTGTAGTCTCAATACAATGACTTAATCCTCCAACAGGACACAAACGCACACGCATGCACACGTGCGCACCACACACACACAGGCATGCTTTAAAGGTGAAACCCAGTGCTTTAGAAGATTAGAAGCCACAAACTCATAAAAGAATACATTTTTCTAAACATTGACAATGAATTAAAGTACAATTACACATAGCATAACCATATACACGAAAAACAGAGAAGCAAGCAAGCCAAAGTGAGTAGCTCCTAATAGCAATGAACATTTTGTCCCCGAGAATAAACCTAACCCCTCTCCAGAAGCACAAACGATTGACCATTGAAAGCTATAGAAGAAAGTTGTCAATCATATGGAATACAACGTCGGCGCCATCAGAATTTAGCCTGTAACTCCTCACCTGAAAACCAAAGCATCTGCAATTAGACATCAGTTTGCAATAGAAGTTTTCTCTCTTTTTTACCGCTTTTATTTACTCAAAATAAGTAAACTTTCTTTGCCAATGAAACATTCAACAAATGTCACATATGCACAGATCAGAAGCATGGACATTTTAACATAGAATCACTAGGACAAGATCAAAATTAGAAGAAACTGGGTCAAATATCTTGGAAGTTTAGCATTGTACAGCCATTCTGGAACATGGAAGGAACCAAAACTTCGATTTTAGTCCCTCAACTTTTTTTGGATCAGACATGGTGGGAATATTTTATCAGATCCGTCATGCAAACACATTATGATAAAATTGGGGCTGAAATAATCTTTTAAAGTAAGAATCGTGGTGGAAACTTTTGGGTGTGTTCTAATCATTTAATTGGATATGTTCAATATACTCCCAACTTCCAGCCCTCAAACATGCAAATATTATCTGTACTTGAAGGATTCTATCTTCTGCAAGTGACATCTACCTCTCAAATGACAAAATCAAGAATGGGAGATCCACTTATAAGAGAGCAAACAACACAACATTCTTCCAACCAAAATATGAATAGCCAAAAAGTTAGTCGAATAAGATGTAGTTAGAAACTTACCAAGATTGTATTATGTGCAGAATACCGCTGTTTGCTTTTGCTAAAGCTGACATCTACGCGCTCCCAAGGCACCTGCGTGAGGCCTCTGATCATCTCCTCTACACAGAAGATGAAGAAAGGTCACAAAAGTCAGTCAGAGTGTAAATCATATAGAATGCACTCTTCAGGTCTATAAATTAACAGGACATTAACAGAAGAAGGGGAAGAACAGACAAAGCTATGTCTGATACGAGAGAAGACAAATAAAATTCCTACATCAAGATAAGGTCCAGAAACAAAAATCAAAGTGCAAGTTTAAATTTTGAGAAAATGGGGATCATGTTATTTATAAAAACCATAACAGGAGTAGACTCCCAGAAACATGTTACTTTATTTAATTCCAGATCTTATTAATCAATCATATTCAAGAGTTAAATCTACTGAAAACACTCTGAACTTAATCTAAAGATCTCAAGGAGGAAAACAATGGGCACAGTTCCTCAGAAACTTTCCTTTATCCTCTCTGTTTCTTTTTCACAAACTGTTCTTCTTTACATAGTAGAAGAAGAGGTTTTCTTATACAATAAGCATTGATCTCATAATATTGTACATATTGCAGTATCTTTACAGTTCTTTCTCTGATTAACAAGATTTCCATCATCTATTACATGATTTGAATTAACGGTTTGCTTTGAGATAGAGCATTTCCTAAATAACTCTGATAAAAGGTAGCTTTCCCTTTCGATAAATAGATAAGATGAGATAAAAATAGCATAATGAATTGGGAGTTTCAATTTCATAACTCCAATATCACTCATGACAGACCTTATTGCTACTAGCACAGCAAAACTTATTTTCCACAAAATGACTGCCATTGCAGCTGATTGGCCCACATTACTGCTACAAGGAGACATTTACTGAGATTTTTCTTTAAACTGAAAGTGCTGCTAGTATTGACATGAGAAATGCAAGTGATACTCAGCATAGGGACTACCAGTTAAATCCACCAAAACTCGTCTTACTACTGTCTAGTTAAAGTCGTGTTTAAAAATGCCAATGTTTTCCTTTCTAGAACTAGAATAAGGACTATGTTCACATAAGCAAGGTTTGTAAAAATTTAATGGAACAAAGAGATGAAGGTCACTAAAAAGCATGAACAAAAATCAAACAAGCCAAAACTCGACTGCGCAAAAAAATGGATGAAGAAATGAAAAAGATAAAAATTAAAGTTTTTCTTCCAACCTGAATTTTTAAAATAAAATTTTGTGCTTAATCTGATTTTAAAAGACACTTTTTTGTTCCTAAAATTTTAAATGAATTTTATTACTCGATAAATTGACTAACTAGTGATGCTTAATGGAGACAATTAGCCACATCATCTGCCACGTCTGTGCTTTAACTGAGCTTTGAACGGCCGCACCAAGGTTATAGGTGATGCAGATAAAAGTTAACATCTCCTGGATACATTTCAAAGTTCGGGTCACACAAAGTTTTAGCTTTTTTAGAATATTTTGCCAATAACTAATTATGCATCATTATATTATCTACTGCTGGCAGAAAAAAAAAAGTAAATAAAATACCAGAGAGAGTGAATCCTAAGCAAAATAACTTTGCATCAGACATAGAATCTGCATTTCCTAAATTGCACTGTCATTCCTTCATCCAGCACTTGTTCTCATGACTAACATTGCAATGAACCTCAAGGAGAAGAGAGCCAGAAAGTATTCTATACTTGCCACTCAAGCTATTACCCATAAGAGTCATGCTCAATAACCGTCTTGCTATGTCAATAAGCGAGTTTTCCTCCAATTAGCCGATTTGACAACTCAACTGCTTCTTCCACCCCCACTCAAAATGAATAAAAAGAAACAGAAAACAACAACAGTCGGCATTATGTTCTCCCCTTCCCTTCAGTAAACTCAAGCAAACAAGCTGCAGAAATCAAATCCAGTTCTCTCAACTCTACTTTGTCTCCTAGATACTACTAAATGAAAAAATGTCAAAGCCTCCGAATATCGAAGACCCAAACTGCAGCACAGTGATATTCTTCACCAGGACATTGAGTTCCTAAGTACTCTGCACCACCTTCGAAAATGCATTTCATGTCAGCAAGCTCTTCCGCACGCTAATTGGGGACAGGTTGCAAAATCATAAGCTATCCTACACCAGTAGATTGATCCTTAAATCACAACCTCATGGCCTCTTATCTAAGCAGCTCAATCATTGCTAATCACAGCTCTAGGAGAATATGAAGATATGAATCATTACAAGTAAAGTGCCCACTCATCCATTCAGTGACTATAATTGCTAAGACTTGAAAGTCCAGTATTCAGCCAACAGTTTGGAACCGATTTTGGCTTTGCAAGCTCCATAGTACAACTCAAAGCCAAGTCAAGGTGAGCAGAATGCCATCCTTGACACTTTAAGCAAAAGAAAAACCATTTAGATTCCTGCGCTACCACTCCAAGAAGAAGATAAAAATAATGAGCACCCATTGCCAGACCTTTCTATCTTTATGATAGCCATCTTTGCAACTAGAGGGAAACCAGTCTTTTACTCCTCATGCAGATCCGACTGGGTACATCAATAAAAAACAAAAGAAACTGCACAACCTAAATTAACCTTAGTAGCCTACTATCAATGCATAAAAAAGAAACTTCAGAAGGAAGAAAGCGGGGAAAGACAGTAGAAGCACTACAGATCCCTCTCTAGTGCACTGGGAGATCAACAACAATATGACAAGAGAACTAGATTCACCAAACTGTTCAAAGATGTACTACTAAGCATAATTACCTAATTCAAGAGTTATCCCACATGGACAAGAGAGAACTCCCGCCTAGAGCTTTGGATTTATCACGTATTTTCAGGTGAAGATGAAAAAGGAAAATGTGACTAAAGACGAAGCTGTCTCCACATGTAAAATCCTCTCAAAAGCTAGAGGATGTACCCGGGTTCCCTGGTATGGGCATTGTTTCGGCATGCTGAATGAAAATTAAAATGCAGGATGCCACTTGCCTAAAACATGGTATTGCCCTTCTTCGGAAAATGTTTTTGAATGCAGTACTTTTATCTGGAAAGTAGAATGGCATTAATGACTAAATTTCAGTGACTTAAATCATAGTATGTGGGCAGGTCAATTAAAATAAAAGCTGTTCCCTTTACATCAAATGGTGACATTAATACGACCAAAAGATCAGTCTGACTAACTTTCTTCTAATTTATGGTCTTCTAATAAGCAATAAAATACAAAGGAAATAAGCCAACCAGTGGTTTCACATAGTTGTCATTTATTAAAGATTTTGCACAACTAGCCAAACTAGACCTGTTGTTTCCTTAGAAAAAAAAAAAAACACTTCAGGTAAAAAGATCTAATTGACGCATGATTGAAAACTTGGCAAAAAAACTCTTCCCTTCTCCAAAACTTTATTGCAAATCAAATTTGAAAGATGCCCTCTTTTCCTGTCAAATGCATTCCCAAATACATGATTCCCTCCTTTAATTTCATCCTATGTTATTATCTTTCGAAACCTCAAGAATTGAAAACAAACACCATGGATATCCTCCAAATCTTTATCAAGATTCATTCCTCACAAATCAGATTCTCGTTTAGGTCTCTTAGGGTCTATTTGGTAACATTTCTGTTCCTCTGTTTCTGTTCCCCGGAACAAAAAAAAATCAGAAACATGTTTGGTAACGCAAATGATTTTGATTTTGATTTTGATTCTGCTCCCGGGAACACTTTTGGACCAATTTTGAGAAACAAAAAAAAATTTGTTTCTCAAGAAAAAGAACACTTTTGAGAATCGATAGTCTTCTCTCACTTTTGTCGGGTGCTTGGGAGGCGTGGGTTGGGTCAACCCGACCCGGTCTGGATAATTTTTTTAAATAAAAATTTCAGAAATTAATAAAAAAAAATAAAAAAAAAATCAGAAAATGATTAAAAAAAATCCAAAAACTGAAAAATTCATAAAAATTTTTAAAAAAAATTGAAAAAAAAAAATCAGAAAAAATTTCAAAATTTCCAAAAAAATCTAAAAAATTAGGAGATGGGTCATTTCAACTGGCCAATCCTATTTTTGACGATTTTGCCTTCTGATTTCTCCCAAATGACTATTTTGTCCCTCATGGGCAAATCATTCCGAAAATTCCCAAAAAATCTCAAAAAGTAGGAAATGGGTCCATTCAACTGGCCAATCCTGTTTTTGGTGATTTTGCCTTCCAATTTTTCCTAAACCCTGCCTGATTTGTTGCTGGAGTACCATGCTGCATCAGTGATCATCCGCATCTGAAGCATCCCTATTTTGGTCAAAAAGATGTCATGATGCAAGAGGATCGCAACTGTGGGGTCTGAGGAAAGTCATCAAATGTGATTATGTAATTATTTGATTTAAATGACAAATTGGGAAGAGAAATTATTTCTCAGAACAAAAATTGTGCAGTTACCAAACGCGTTTCTGTTCCGGGAAGATAAATTTTATGTAGTTACCAAACGCGTTCTAATTCTCTAAAACTCATCTAGGGAACAGAATAAAAAAAAATTGATTCTAATCAGAATCACTTTTTTGGAACAGAAACGTTACCAAACAGGCCCTTAGTTTTCATACAAGACTCACTCCATCTGTTCTTTTCGCTTGTCTAACGGAGGAGGAGAATATCAATCAGACTGTTGTTTCTTCAGAATGCCAAAACTCGCAAATCTGGCTATTCAAATAGCTAAAGATCTGCATCCTGGAACTTAATAGCCAGATGGCCAATCACGGGGTAATGGGCAATTTATGGCAACCCTGTGATGCACTAGGAGTCATGGACCATGCTAACAGCAACATGTCAATGTCACGGGAAGTCGACAACAGAAAAGAGGTCACATTTTTCCCCCAGAGGCCAGGGATCAAATCCAGCAAGACAAAATAACTTTTAAGAAGCTCTAGAACACGAAAGCACAAAACTCTATTTCTGTATTACCAAATATTTTTTATTCTTTCCCTGACTGTTCATCCATATAAGTACAGGCTTAACTATTTTTAGGGAAAAAGAGAAAGGAAATTGTATCATCCAGAATAATCGGCTTCTCCGTACATTTCAAATTCATATCTTGTATCTATCAACTACAAAGAGCAAAGTCAACAACTCGCCCTTATACTTCACAGTCAATCAAGAAAAAAGCAAACAGAATAATGGTAATCAAGCATTCAAAGGAGTTAAAGGGTATAACAAACCTTCCAAATCAATTTTTTTGTCAGTCACCAGAGAAGATGCTCTCCTCTGAAAGTTCTCAGAAGTCTCCTTCTCCACATATACAATGTGAGGGTATCTCTCATCTTTTACCAGAAGACTAGACTGAAAATGAAACGACAGAAAATTCATCACTAAAGCAATTTCTGAACATACTTCTCAGATGTTAATTTAACTTTTGCAGGCATGACAAATAAAAAATGAAGGGACACCCTACCTTAGGAAGTTCATGTTGACGTCGGATTGATGATGTTCTCCACCCAACTACTTCTTTACAGTTATAGTTAAGATCCACACGAAGAAAGAAAAGGCAGGTTCAAAGATCATCTTCAAATATAAACCCCGTAAAAGTTAGTAGGAGCAGAAAAGGATACGATCATAATTGACATTTGCATATGCTACACGTCGTTTGAAAGCGCGTAAAGCTGACCTACACAGGATCCAAGCTGTTATTCTACCATAACTGAAAAGGGAAAAAAGCCAAAACTATGGACTTCTGATGAGATGAGGGTAGTCAATACACCTACTTACAAGAATTTCAGATCTTTAGAATCATTGACCATTTGAAGAAGAAGAGGAGGTTTCCCATCATCACCGTCAGTAAGAAAGAGATGCTTTCCAGATCTCCCGACAATCAAATGCGCTGCTTGAGGTGCTTTTCTCTCCAAAAAGGGGAGACCACAAAGGAAAGGCAGCTACAGGAATAACGAAGACAGAGATAGAAATAAGAGTTTTGCAGGGCTATTTCAGGACCGCCTATACTATCATTACATCCTATCCAAATGCCAATACCAACGGGAAAAGATAAAGCATAAGTTTGCACAGAAAACAATACCAGAGAATCTCAATAGATGGGCATCCGAGAATTCTAAATATGATTTATATGCAACATATTATCATTAATGGACTAGACGTTAGATTTTCCACACAATCAACAAATACAACGAATGAGAACACCTCACACAACTAGCAAAGGAAAAGATTGAAGGAGGCAAAACAGGTGTAATGGATGTCCAATCAAACAGTGACAGAGGAACTTGTATTCATGTTCTATGCAGTTGCATCTTCAGATTAAGTATAGGCCAGGAAAATGATCAGTGTTACCTGTTTATGTCCTCTTGACCCAAGATGTGGTGAAGCAACTGTTATGAAATTCATTGGCTCCAAACCTGCAACTTTGGCTTCATGAGGCTCCAAAACTGCAACTTTGGCTTCATGAGGCTCCAGAACTTCCATCTGATGATTTGATTGCTCTTCACTTGGGCAGTCCCTAATAGCAGTACAGAGTTCTGATTGTGAAGGTTCTTCATAAAGTCTCCCAATAGCATACCTTGCAACAAGGCCTCCCAAGGAGTGTGCAATAAAGGAAATCTTACGAACCCCAGGTCTGTGCCTGATAACACCCAATACCTGCATTAATGGTAAAAAAACAAGACAAAGCAAAATCCAAAACCTGCATCAAAAAGAATCAAGCTCAAAATATCTATAATTCTCTGAACATCCCCTCAACATTCTCCAATCCAAATACAATGAAGCAAACAGATAACTGACTAGAGTAAAAACGAAATACTAATAACAATAATATAGTAATAATCATAATTCTTATTTATATTATACCTCTTCTGCCAATCGTTCACCCATCATGTCAACACCATCAAAAGTCAACTTCGAGGAGTTGCATTGACTACCTGAAGAGAATAACAAGGCTTAGTTGTTAACTTCTTCTTGGTCACATGGAAGATAAGCATAAATAAAATAACATGTGCATATGAGGTTGATGAGTATACAACAAAAAATATAAGGATTTGGAAGAAGCAACAAAACCAGTGTCAAGGCCATTCTGCCTAAAATTTTGTACAGCAAATGACTCAGTAGAAATCAATGTTACCAAGCTTCAATATTATGACTCAAAACACCAAAATAGATTGCAAGTTAAGAAATGATGAAATAGTGCTATTTTGGCAGAAAGAAGCTCCGAATATTGGCGGAATTCACAGATACTCAGAAGCGACAATACAACAAATTGAAACATTACAGGACTCTTAAAGCAGTAACCTTTTTGGGTATACAATCAAAGCAGTAACATTTACCTATCCATTAACACTTGGCAGTTAAACCATCCTAGCCAAGAGAAAACATCCAGAAGAAACACAGTAAGTTTGAACAAGCAGAAACTCAAACACAAATAAAATGATTCAAGGAGGACACAGATTAATGTGTTATCCCACTCTAATACACTTCCACTAGTACTGATGCTATAGGGGTATTCAAAGCCAAACATTTAATCCATGAGATACAACCAACAAAGATGAGATTAAAGAAAAAGCTAAAAATAATAGCTTAAAACTTGCAGCAAATTTGCAGAAAGAGAAACGGCCTCTCTTGGGGCAATGAATTATAACCCTAGTTCATAAAATTAAGGAACTTCTATCTGATGTGTTTTTTCCAGTACACCTAGGGTGTCATGAGTGTACCTGCTTCGCCCCAGCATGCATATGTCCATTGGACGACCAAGAAGGCCCATTCATGTTATCCTTAACAAAGTTATCACTCATGATAGATACCCATTATGTTTATGCTTATCGTGGAGAAAACACAAGATAGGAACTAATTTCCAGTTCCACTCAATATTATCAAGAATTAAACCTCCTACATGTAGATTTTGGCAAAACCAAATATATCAGCCAGTCCTTTCTGCTTGCAAATTATCCAGGTGCCTTCCTACGACCCAAGTCACGTATAATTGACTTCAAAAATTCTAACATGGCTTTTCTAACTTCTCGTTGAGAGGAACTTATATTAAACAAGTAATACTCAATAGATCATGTAGTTCTTCTACAATCAAACATGGGGGGTTGAAAAGAGAAGACTGCTTGTGCAAAGGAGTACTCACGATGGACTATCACTTTATCTGGAAGCTTCTTCACGAACTGCTCAGCAGCATACCTCCAATCTTCAGCACTGAACCATGTGAATAACTGTGTGTGAGATTTCGGCTTATGATTCATCACCTTGGACAATACTTTTTTCCGGAAGGCAGCAGTAATAATTACCACATCAAGCTATAGAGAAAATAATGAATTAGAGATCATTGGTGTACAGCGGAACAACACCTATTGACCGCATCTATTTATTCCACAGAGGGTAAAAGCTCTCCTGACAACTATAAAACTGTTGCATTGAATATCTAAGGAAGACTGTTAACAACTTAGCATGCTTCCAAACTATCACTCTGACGCCAAGCAAACAATACCACAACTACTACAACTATGCGCTTGACAACATAATCCTTCAAGCAAACAAGAAGTCCAAAATCATAACTCAAGCCACCAACATGCACTTTGCACACGGGTGAAAGCACGAAACCCAGAATTCCACGATAACTAACACCAGCACAACGATTCTAAGATGATCTAAGACCCAATTTACTCCAAGAATCACATTTTAGATTCTAAACATAAAGTAATGGAGGTCCCGAATAATACAAAGAACACGAGAACGACCACAATGTGCTCAATTCACCCACCCAGATCAAAATCCAACCAAACACTCGTACCTTCCGACCATCCCGTTAACCATAATGACAAGATGCTCCGGAGCGCCGCCGCCGGCGGCCTCCACGGCATCGGCGTCGAAGAAGTCCTGCCCGCCACTGTCGAACTCCACCTTCAACCCCCTGTCGCTCTTCTTCGCGACCTTGAAGCAGCCAGCGCCCATCTTCGCCGCCAAGTCGATCTTGCCCCAATCCACCGAGACCGAGAGCTTCCTGCACTCGAGGCGGAGCCTCCCGACCAGCCTGGACCCGAGATCGGGATCGAAGTGAGGCCGCTCGCTCAAGTGCGACCGAGCGAAACAACGCGGGGTCGAGGCTCGGATCGGGAGATTAAACGCGAACATGTAGGGCATAGTCCGAGAGGGAGCGAATCATTCATGGGACTTCCCCAAAATTCTTCCTTCTTATCTTCTTTTGGCTATATGGAAGGTGGGAGAGTGAGTAGTTATGGCGACGAATGCGCGAGGGCGATGCGAGCGCAGTCAAAGCAAGTTGGTGTTCTTCCAGATTAAGGAAGAGTGTACAGACAAATGAAAAATTTCTAGAATGTTTGGGTTTCTTATGTTTTCAGCACGTGATAAATGTGAGAATTTAAGGGTGACCGAGTTCTTCTCGGGAAGTCGTGGGTGGCGCCGGTTTGACCGGCGGGGGTTTGTGCTTTTGCTTTGCCGACGTACGAGTTCTTGCTGCTTTTCATGTTTCTTAGTACAGTTGAGGAAAACGTCGTAAGTGGCAATGAATGAGTCACCAAGACAAAGTCAAACCTACGACTTTCCATGGCGAGATTCTTTTGCTCGTTCTTCTCCAATCTTTGATCCGATGGGGAACACGAGACCTCACTTTCTCTTTACTTTCCAATGTGCGAGCCAACTTCTCTTCTCTTTCCCTCTTTCAAGATCCGTGGCTTCTTCCCTCCTTTTTCACTATAACCTTCACTTTACACAACATGTTGTGTAGTCCTTCTGTAACCTTCAACCAAGTTAAGCCCCCTAGAAATAAAGTTATGGAATTATCAATGATCCATGTGTAAAACCATAATTATTGTATGTAAAATATGATTTCGAGGGAAAATTTACCAAAAAAATCTTGAACCTATTGCAATTTTACCAATTCAGTTCTATTTTTTTTTTTTTTTGTCAATTGAAACAAAAACATTTTTCGTTTATGTCAATTCAATCCATCCGACCAATTTTGGCCGGAAATCGCTGACATGGATATCGGCCGTACTACGTGGCGCGGTCGGTGATGTTATTGACATTTTTTTATCGTAGTATATTTTCAAATTTTTTCTCTTATTTTTTTTTTTGCTGTTTAGCACCGTCGTTGGATCTGGCGAGGCAGACCTTGCCTAGCGACATCGAGGCCAAGGCTTGCCCTCGCTAGTGGCCAGTGGCCGAGCTTCGGCGATCGGCTAGAGGAAGAAGGGAAGAAAAAAAAGAAAGAAAAAGAAAAGAAAAAAAAAGTGAAACATTCGAAAAAAATATTACGATATTAGTAAAAAGGGTTAATACTACGAAAAATCTCAAATTGGTACACTTGTGATAAATTTACCATAAACCATATTTTTTACCACCAAAATTCTCAAATTGGTATACTTGTGATAAATTTACTACAAACTAATTTTTTGACCACCAAAAACCTCAAACTGGTACATTTGTGACAAAGTTACCCTCCGTTAAATTTTAATATCAAATTGCTGAGTTAGATAAAACGTGGCAGTTGACAGGTGTACAGTTTGAGGTTTTTACCCCATATTTGTTATAAGTGTATCCATTTGGAGTTTTTCATGATATTAACCTAATTTAACCGAAACTAATAGAGGGTCAATTTGTCACATGTGTACCATTTTGGGGTTTCTGGTGGTCAAAAAATTAGTTTGAGATCAGATTGGGATTTTCAGTGGTAAAAAAATGATTTGGGGTAAATTTATCGTGCATGTACCAGTTTGAGGTTTTTAGCGATAAAAAAATTAGTTTGGGGTAAATTTGTCATATGTATACCAGTTTATGGTTTTTTTTTCGTAAAAAAATAGTTTGAGATAAATTTGTCACAAGTGTACCAGTCTGGAATTTTTCGTGGTATTAACCCTACTAAAAATCGTCCACATCAGCGCCAGCCACGTCACGTGGTATGGCTGGTGTCCATGTCATTGACTGGATGGACTGAAAATGACACAAATGCAAAATGTTTATGATTCAGTTGGCAAAAAAATAAAGGTTTAAAACTGAATTGCCATAATTAATAATAGGTGCATGACATTTTTGGTAAATCTTCCGATTGTGACTTATCATCACTTTACGAGTTTGTGCGAATGATTAGGGGGCGATCGCGTTCATACAAGGTAGGGTCTCTTCCATATTAGTGGAATCGAGAATCGGCTCACTTTGTCGAGGATCCGGACCAATCGGTCCAATCCAGTTGCCAGATGGGTCCAAGAATCGACGGATAATTTTTGTTTTTGCTTTGTAATCCCTACAAGGTTGCAAGCGTGTCTCGCATACATTGGACTCTTGGAGTAACGGATGAAGCATGGAGGATCTCCTGTCCCCCCAGGAGTACGCAACTTTCTGGTTCGGACACTTGATCATCAAATCTTCAGCAGCAGAGCTTGTGCACTTCAAAGCAAGTGTCGTTGGAAGAGTTGCCTCTGCAAAAACTCAGCATGTAAACGACGTCCGTGCCATTCCCAGCATTCCCGCAGTAGAACCCGACGTTCTATTCCATATGCTAGGGAGAGGAGAGGAGAGGACGAGCTCGTGGTTCTGGGCGTAGTCGCCGGCGATTGTGAAGTTGCCCGTGTCGTAGTAGTGTTGAGAGTCGGAGAGGTCAAACCTTCGGAAGTAAAGATAGAGAAGGACAGAAGGAAGACGAAGAAGAAGAGGAGAGATTGAAGGAGACTGCAGACGTGGAAGTGAATTATGGAGGTCATGGTTGGAAAGAGATTGAAGAGATAGGCAACAATAAAGAAGGAAGACCATTGCAAGATCTTTAAATGCAATTGGTATATTTTTCTAGCAGAGTAGGCATGACCACGGTTCCGGAACCGCCGGTTCCGGTTCATGAACCGGCCGTTCCAGTTCAAAATTCGGGAGAATCGGAACCGAAATCGGAACCTTAAGTGGCGGTTCTGGTTCCGGTTCCGGTTCCGAACCGGCTCGGAACCGCCTGTTCCGGGCCCGGTTCAAGGTTTGAAGAAATCGGAATCGGGCCCGGAAGCCAAGGGCCGGTTTCGGTTTGGAACTGCGAGCCCGGGTTTGACCTGGGCCGGTTTCGGGCCCAAATCGGCCCGTGGCCATGCCTAAGCACAGGGCATGGTCCATGTCAACCCTTGACATACCATGCTGGCGGCATTATGTCACCAATCATCTGTTGAAAATTGTTCTAATAAGAATTTTCAAAAAAAAAAAATCGATCCGAGTAGTTTGCTCCACCCTTGAAATCGAGAACCGAATCAATTATCACCGGTTCCAAATTTTAGGAACTGGGAACCTCCCAAGATCAATTTGTTCGGTCCGGTTCCCAGGTTGGAACTGACTAGTGCTTACCCTTAGGAACAATTGACTCCACTGCCTATGCACAACATCTAGCATAGCCCTATTCGCAAATCCCGCAATAGATCACCTCTACAGTAAATAAACAAGTTCGCTCGAAAAGATCTTAAAGTTCAATACTAAATATGGTTCAATAGTGCCATTGTTCGCTCGATCCGTGGTATCTGCGATGTGGATGGTCTCTTGGCTCCTCTCCCCGCCTTATTCGGCTCAATGTGAGTCCTCCAAAGTTGTGTCATTTTGCTTATTTGACTTGCCTACTCCGCGAAAGTTAAGCATGATTGTTGACATGTTGTGGCATCTCCATTATTTAGGCATTGATACGAGAGAGACTGTGTTTTGACTTTAATGATCTTAGCCATCTAATATAGCCACAATAGATGCTAGCGCGAACTGTTAACGACAATCAATGGTGTTAGTATACAAATTGGCATTTTTTGTCCGCGATTTTAACGGATGCCTCGTGTTGACCCAATTTAAAAAGAACAGCTCGGGCACTTGATTGTAAAACAGCAAAAAGTCCGAATACTCACAATGTCATTACATCTCTATCAAACAATGTGCTTTTTAACTAATGAAAAGATGTGTTTGCGGGGGACTAACATAATAGGTCATGAGAAAGCAATCTTTTTCGAAAGATCCCGAACTTTACACCATTTCAGATTTATGTGTCTTTTGAAATTAGCAATAGTTTTTCCTAAGTTATTGCACAGCTTAAATCTTGCATTCCTCTTCTTCCCTATTATCTACAAATCTCTCTTGTAAATTTTTGTTCTCGCACAAGAAGACAATTGAAGAATCGAGAGCTCACTGAAGTTCTCCACTCGAACATTCTCATTAGAGCATAAGCACGTGCGATGCGCGTGCAATCGTGATGGCTGGGTCTAAATAGCATTATTTTCACATATAAGTGGGCTTTTTTAATGAACCGTGGGCTTTAATGGTGGGGTTTCATCCGACGGTCCAAGACTCTCCACCCCTTTCTCTCTCCATCGTTCCCCTTTCGTCACACCGTCGTCGCTCTCTGTCCTCTGTTCGCTCGCTCATGAACGCCGTCAGAAGTTCGCGTGCGGAACCGCCGCCTACAGTCGATGCTCAGCGGAAGTCGGCGAGGGCTTCAATGGCTAGATTTCCTCGGTGAGTTCGCTCGCTCGCTCTCTCTCTCTCTATCTGTCGATGTCTGAAACTGTTGAACTCGTGGTCACCGTGATTCGTCATTGTGATTACTCCTCTCTCTCTCTCTCCGTTTCCGATCACTTCTTTCTCCTCACTCAATTCAAATTTACGCACCGGGAAACTCAATCGGTGGATTTGCTGCTTCAGACGTGAACTTCCTAGTTGATTTCTCTGGTAATGCAGTCTGTTGCTTGGCATTCATTACGTGAGTAGAAATGCTTATTGTCAAATGCTCCAAGACTTAGGGATTGAAAGACGAATGCTATTTTCATGCTTGATATGTCAATTTTACTAAGGCTGTCTTTCGTACAAATGCTTTACTTTGTCTGAGCATAATTTTTAACGTTGCACTGTTCTGTAATTCTTTTCGGTGGGTCTGGAGACCATGGGCTAATGCAGAAGCGATCAAGAATTTTCTAAGTAAGTGAAGGTTTCTATATCGAATTTCTAGTCATTTATATAGCCATAAGACGATGCAATCGATAAATTCTTTAGCTACATATAAAGCCCTTCAAACTTGGAACGTGCTACTTGCTCAACTGAGATCTACTTTATGTTTGTGATAGAGCCATTGTAGGTCTCTTCAACCTCACTGTAGTAGTTCTTGTTTCTGTTAACTGCAGACTTACCATCAAGAAATTCGGATCTTTACTTTTTAGCTTCTCTTGCATTATGTATGGTTAATTAAATCGGGTGTTTGGTTTGGTTCAAGATCATTACGAGATTGCCCCCTTCTCATGTGTTGGTAAATATGGTGACTTCTGCATTCCTTGTTAATGCCAAACGACTTGATCTTAATTTTCGCTGGAGCAATTATCATCTAATTCAAGTTCAATTCTATACATTTTCATGAGTAAACGCATAGTAATGTTAAAGTGTGAATCATCATCCATTGTGATGTAGAGACTGCATTTGCTTTTAAGTTTCTAATTTGATAATAGGGATAAGTTTCTATACCCGTAAGTCATGAACCTAATGCAATAAACAAGTTTTGCCACCTTTAGGAAAACCTGTAGACTCATTGGCATCGATGGTTGGTGGTCAGAATGAAGTTTATGCTAATGTGAATTATGAAGTGCCATGGTCAACCATCTTCGGACAAAATCGTGAAATAAAGTTAAATCTACAGTTTTTTTTGCAGAGATTCACAACCATCCGCCATAAGATAGCTCAAAAATGGTGGAAGCTCGAGAATATCTCGTAATTGACGGCTTTTGCTTACACTCAAATGGAGCAAATGATCACGCTTACTGATGGATGTAGGAAGGGTAGTAATATTCCCGAGTTTTAATGCTGTCAAGATGGGAAAACAGGAAAGATTCTTGAGAAACTCTACTTCGGATAGATTATATCAATGAAGGTCCAAATAATGTAAATTTGAACGTTCGGTATTCAGGCAAGGACATCTGAATTCTCGTACTTTGGGAACCCGATTAAATTTGTGTAACACTCAAAAGTTCCAAGAATCCAAGGTTTTGTAACTTACAAATGCTAGACGGAAGACTTACCTGGTTCTTGTAATCATAAATAAAAATTTTCTCCAAAGAGACAAGATTGGACATTGTAACACTTCAAATGAAATGTTCATCTCACAAAAAATTTTCTTTTGATGAGTCATGTTGCACACGGATCACTCAAAATTTATAAACAAGTGAAAATGAGTTTAAAACATCCCAACTCTATATGGGTCTTGATGGGTTTCAACCCATTTCAGTTACCAGCTTTAGCCCAAAATCTGCAAGGTTATGGGTATAAATAATAGTAACCACAATTCGAGGTACTTCGTTCTGACTTTCAACCCGTTTAAATTTTATTATGTGCTTTCATGCCGAAAGCGTGTTCGATTGATTTCTTTCGTGACAAACTAACCCAGTGGAACGGAATGCTCTCAAAAAAGGTATTTTCACCTTTTGTGAGTTAGAACTGTTTTGAGTGATTGTGTAGCTCGCCGATGTTGATCATGGGTAAGTGATTAAAAATTCCACATCCTCCAATTTCTCGGCAATTTCATTTTTTCACCGAACCAATCACAGCCCTCTCTCATGAATTAAACTTGTTTTGAGTAAGAACTCTTTTGAGTGATTGTCTAATTTATGCACGCACGTCCTCTTTTCGACCTTTAAAGTCATTCCGGGGTTTTTTTTTTAACTGCCCATAAAGAGCTTTGAATATGCAAAATAATTTACCATCTTGGTGGAGTTGGAGGTGGATGATTTCGTTTCTATTGGAGTTCCTTGTTATTTCTCAGAAGTATGAATTGTAATTGAAAATGTGTGTTCAGAATTGACAATGTGGTTGATTGGAAGAATTCTGATAAACTTGCAGAGGTCACTTTTTATTGTGTTTGCGAAATTTAGAAGCTTTTGATCTTGAATAGTGCTTTGGGTGAATTTCAGAGACATGCAGTTGCTAAAGAAATCTAATCTTGACTGAGAATTAGGATGTTGGTGGGAATGTATGCTGAAAGAACTAAGCACTTCAACTGGTTTGAATATGGGTATAGAGTTGATGACCTCCCTTAGCCAGTTAGATTCATTGATTAGGAAGATCATTTCAAAGTTTGAACATTGTGAATTCAATTTGTTACCAAGATTTTTTTGTTAGTAATCGATATGGGGAAACCTATTCTTTGAGCACAAGGTCAATTTGCAAACACTATAAGGTCCAAACTTTTCATCGAACTTCTAATTCCGTTGCAACAAAGAAATTTCATTGTTGCAATTACGAATATATGTTGAACTTTTTTAGGAAGCCAAATCGATAGATACTGTGATGAGTTCTGATATCAAAGGTTCTGTTCTTTGGTTCCACCAGTTACTTGATAAGATACCTATGCAAGCACATATTTTGTTACTTATTACTAGACTATTGACAGTCTGTAAGTAAGAAAAATCCAAACGTTTTCACTCAAATCTTGCATCGACTTCCGAAATTCTCTATGTATGAGTGGTGGTTATTTACCCAATTGATGCTTACAGCTCAAGGTTACTCCATATTGCATGACCTGCATTCGTCATCTTGTTTGTTTGCAAAGATGCACGGGAAATAGTTGATGATGCCCACCTCTTTGCCCATCACTGTTGATCATAATGAAGGATCTGCAAACTCACTGGCATTGGTGTTTGGTGGTCAGAATGAGGGATATGCAGACTCATTGGCATCAGTGGTCGATGGCCAGAATGAAGGATCAGTTAATGTGAATTACGAAGTACCATGGGCAACCCTCTACGGACGAAATCATGAAATAAAGTTAAATCTCCAGTTTTTTTTTTTTTGCAGAGATTCGCAACCATCTGCCATAAGACAGCTCAAAAATGGCGGAAGCTCGGGAATCTCTCGTAATTGAGGGCTTTTCCTTACACTCAAATGGAGCAAATGATCACGCTTACTGATGGATGTAGGAAGGCTGGTAATATTGTTCTTCATGAGTTTTAATACTATCAAGATGGGAAAACAAGAAAGATTCTCAAGAAACTCTACTTCGGATAGATTATATCCATGAAGGTCCAAATAGTGTAAATTTGAAAGTCCAGTCTTCATCCAGGGAGATCTGAATCCTCGTACTTTGGAGACTCGATTAAATTTGTGTACACTCAAAAGTTCCAAGAATTCAAAGTTTTGTAACTTATAAATGCTAGACGGAAGACTTACCAAGTTCTTGCAATCATATATAAAAATTTTCTCCAAAGAGACAAGATTGGACATTGTAATTTCGATTGGACATTATAACACTTCAAATGAAATTTTCATCTCACAAAAATTGTTCTTTTGATGAGTCATGTTGCACATGGATCACTGAAAATTTATAACCAAGTGAAAATGAGTTTAAAACATCCCAACTCTATATGGGTCTTGATGGGTTTCAACCCGTTTCGGTTGCCAGTTTCAGCCCAAAATCTGCAAGGTTATGGGTATAAATAATAGTAACCACAATTCGAGGTACTTCATTTTGACTTTCACCCGTTTAAATTTTATTTTGTGCTTTCATGCCTGAAAGCCTGTTCGATTGATTTCTTCCGTGACAAACTAACCCAGTAGAACGGAATGCTCTCAAAAGAGGTATTTTCACCTTTTGTGAGTTAGAACTATTTTGAGTGATTATGTAGCTCGTCAGTATTGATCATGGGTGCGTGATTAAAATTTCACATCCTTCAATTTCTTGGCAATTTCGTTTTTTTCACCGAACCAATCACAGCCCTCTCTCATGAGTTAGAACTGTTTTGAGTTAGAACTCTTTTGAGTGATTGTCTAATTTATGCTTGCACGTCCTCTTTTCGACCTTTAAAGTCATTCAAGGGTTTTTTTTTAAACAGCCTATAAAGAGCTTTGAATATGCAAATTTATGATCTTGGTGGAGCTGGACGTGGATGATTTCGTTTTTATTTGAGTTCTTGGTTATTTCTTAGAAGTATTAGTTGTAAATGGAAATGTGTGTTCGGAATTGACAATGTGGTTGATTGGGAGAATTCTGGTAAACTTGCCGAGGTCACTTCTAATTGTGTTTGCGAAATTTCAAAGCTTTTGATCTTGAATAGTGCTTTGGGTGAATTCCAGAGACACATGCAGTTGCTAACGAAATCTAATCTTGACTGAGAACGAGGATGTTGGTGGGAATGTATGCTAAAAGAACTAAGCACTCCAATTGGTTTGAATATGTGTATAAAGTTGATGACCTCCCTTAGCCAATTAGATTCATTGATTAGGAAGATCAATTCAAAGTTTGAACATTGCCAATTCAATTTATTACCATTTTTTTGTTAGTAATCAATATTGGGAAACATATTCTTTGAGAACAAGGTCAATTTGCAAACACTATGAGGTCCAAACTTTTCATTGAACTTTTGATTCAGTTGCAACAAAGAAATTTCATTGTTGCAATTACGAATATATGCTGAACTTTTTTAGGAAGCCAAATGGGTAGATACTGTGATGAGTTCTGCTATCAAAAGTTCTTTTCTTTGGTTTCACCAGTTACTTGATAAGATACCTATGCAAGCACATATTTTGCTACTTATTACTAGACTATTGACAGTCTATAAGTAAGAAAAATCCAAACGTTTTCACTCAAATCATGCACCGACTTCCGGAATTTCTGTATGTATGAGTGGTGGTTATTTGCCCAATTGATGCTTACGGCTCAAGGTTACTCCATATTGCATGACCTGCATTCTTCATCTTGTTTGTTTGCAAAGATGCATGAGAAATAGTTGATGATGCCCACCTCTTTGCCCATCACTATTGATCAGAATGAAGGATTTGCAAACTCATTGGCATAGGTGTTTGGTGGTCAGAATGAATGATATGCAGACTCATTGGCATCGGTGGTTGGTGGTCAGAATGAAGGATCTGCTAATGTGAATTATGAAGTGCCATGGGCAACCCTCTACGGACGAAATCATGAAATAAAGTTAAATCTCCAATTTTTTTTTTTTTTGTAGAGATTCGCAACCATCCACCATTGGAAAGCTAAAAAATGGTGGAAGCTCGGGAATCTCTCGTAATGGACGGCTTTTGCTTACACCCAAATGAAGCAAATGACCACGCTTACTGATGGATGGAGGAAGGCTATTAAATATAACCTGTTTTGGTTACAATGTTAATTTGTAAACTCGGGAAGAATAGTGTGATCATTTTCTCCATTTGAGTGTAAGCAAAATCCATCAATTACGAGAGATTCCCGAGCTTCCACCATTTTTGAGCTGTCTTATGGCGGATGGTTCCAAATCTTTGCAAACAACTGGAGATTTAACTTTATTTTATGATTTTGTCCGTAAAGGATTGCCCATGGAAATTCATAATTCACATTAGCAGACCCTTCATTCTGACCACCAACCACCGATGCCAATGAGTCTGCAGATCCTTCATTCTGACCACCAACCACCGATGTCAATGAGTCTGCAGATCCTTCATTCTGATCAACAGTGATGGGCAAAGAGGTGGGCATCATCAACTATTTCCCGTGCATCTTTGCAAACAAACAAGACGAAGAATGTAGGTCATGCAATATAGAGTAACCTTGAGCTGTAAGCATCAAATGGGTAAATAACCACCACTCAAACACTGAGAAATTCAGGAAGTCGGTGCACAATTTGTGTGAAAACGTTTGGATTACTCTTACTTACAGACCATTAATAGTCCAATAATAAGTGACAAAATATGTGCTTGCATAGATATCTTATCAAGTAATTGGCGAAACCAAAGAACATAACTTTTGATAGCAGAACTCATCACAGTATTTACCCATTTGGCTTCCTAAAAAAATTCAGCATATATTCGTAATTGCGACAATGAAATTTCTTTGTTGCAACGGAATCATAAGTTCGACGAAAAGTTTGGAGCTCATAGAGTTTGCAAATTGAACTTGTGCTCAAAGAATAGGTTTCCCCATATTGATTTTTAACTAAAAAATCTTGGTAACAAATTGAATTGGCAATATTCAAACTTTGAAATGATCTTCCTAATCAATGAACCTAACTGGCTAAGGAGCTCATCAACTTTATACCCAAATTCAAATCAATTGGAGTGTTTTGTTCTTTTAGCATACATTCCCGCCAATATCTTAATTCTCAGTCAACATTAGATTCTTTAGCAACTGCATGTGTCTCTGAAATTCACCCGAAGCACTATTCAAGATCGAAAGCTTTGAAATTTCGCAAACACAATTAGAAGTGACCTATGCAAGTTTACCATAATTCTCCCAATGAACCACATTGTCAATTTCGAACACACATTTCCAATTATAATTTATACTTTTGAGAAATAAAAAGAACTCGAATAGAAACGAAATCATCCACATTCATCTCCACCAAGATTGTAAATTATTTACATATTCAAAGCTCTTTATGGGCAGTTAAAAAAAACCCGAAATGACTTTAAAGGTCGAAAAGAGGACGTGCAAGCATAAATTAGACAATCACTCAAAAGAGTTCTAACTAATGAGGGAGGGCTGTGATTGGTTCGGTGAAAAAAATCGAAATTGCCGAGAAATTGAAGGATGTGGAAGTTTTAATCACATACTCATGATCAACACCGGTGAGCTACACAACCACTCAAAACAATTCTAACTCACAAAAGGTGAAAATACCTCTTTTGAGAGCATTCCGTTCCATTGGGTTAGTTTGTCACGGAAGAAATCAATCGAACACGCTTTCAGGCATGAAAGCTCATAATAAAATTTAAACAGGTCGAAAGTCAGAATGAAGTACCTTAAATTGTGGTTACTATTATTTATACCCATAACCTTGCAAATTTTGGGCTGAAGCTGGTAACTGAAACGAGTTGAAACCCATCAAGACCCATATAGAGTTGGGATGTTTTATACTCATTTTCACTTGTTTGTAAATTTTGAGTGATCCATGTGCAACATGACTCATCAAAAGAGCATTTTTTGTGAGATGAACATTTCATTTGAAGTGTTACAATGTCCAATCTTGTCTCTTTGGAGAAACTTTTCATATATGATTGCAAGAACATGGTAAGTCTTCCGCCTAGCATTTATAAGTTACAAAACCTTGGATTCTTGGAACTTTTGAGTGTTACAGAAATTTAATCGGGTTTCCAAAGTATGAGAATTCAAATGTCCCTGCATGAAGACCGGACTTTCAAATTTACACTATTTGGACCTTCATGGATATAATCTATCCGAAGTAGAGTTTCTCGAGAATCTTTCTTGTTTTCCCATCTTGACAGCATTAAAACTCGGGAAGAACAATATTACTAGCTTTTCTACTTCCATCAATAAGCGTGATCATTTGCTCCATTTGAGTGTAAGCAAAAGCCGCCAATTATGAGAGATTCTTGAGCTTCCACCATTTTTGAGTTGTCTTATGGTGGATGGTTGCGAATCTCTGCAAAAAACTAGAGATTTAATTTAATTTCATCATTTCGTCCATAGAGGGTTGCCCATGGCACTTCATAATTCACATTAGCAGATCCTTCATTTTGACCACCAACCACCGATGCCAATGAGTATGTAGATCCTTCATTCTGACCACCAAACACTGATGCTAATGAGTTTGCAGATCCTTCATTCTGATCAACAGTGATGGGCAAAGAAGTGGGCATCATCAACTATTTCCCGTGCATCTTTGCCAACAAACAAGATGAAGAATGCAGGTCATGCAATAAGGAGTAACCTTGAGCTATAAGCATCAATTGGGTAAATAGGCACCACTCATACATAGAAATTCTGGAAGTCGGTGCATGATTTGAGTGAAAATGATTGGATTTTTCTTACTTACAGACTGTCAATAGTCTAGTAATAAGTAACAAAATATGCGCTTGCATAGGTATCGTATCAAGTAACTGGCAAAACCAAAGATCGGAACTTTTGATAGCAGAACTCATATAGTATCTACCCATTTGACTTCCTAAAAAAGTTCAGCATATATTCGTAATTGCAACGATGAAATTTCTTTGTTGCAACGGAATCAGAAGTTCGATGAAAAGTTTGGAGCTTATAGTGTTTGCAAATTGACCTTGTGCTCAAAGAATGGGTTTCCCCATATCGATTACTAACAAAAAAATCTTGGTAACAAATTGAATTTGCAATGTTCAAACTTTGAAATGATCTTTCTAATCAATGAATCTAACTAGCTAAGGGAGGTCAGCAACTTTATACCCATATTCAAACCAATTGGAGTGCTTAGTTCTTTCAGCATACATTCCCACCAACATCCTAATTCTCAGTCAAGATTAGATTTCTTTAGCAACTGCATGTGTCTCTGGAATTCACCAAAGCACTATTCAAGATCAAAAGCTTCTAAGTTTCACAAACACAATAAGAAGTGACCTCTCCAAGTTTACCAGAATTCTCCCAATCAACCACATTGTCTATTCTGAACACACATTTCCAATTACAATTCATACTTCTGAGAAATAACAAAGAACTCGAACAGAAACGAAATCATCCATGTCCAGCTCCATCAAGATCGTAAATTATTTGCATATTCAAAGCTCTTTATTTGCAGTAAAAAAAAAACCCAGAATGACTGTAAAGGTCGAAAAGAGGACGTGCAAGCATAAATTAGGCAATCGCTCAAAAGAGTTGTAACTCAAAACTGTTCTAATTCATGAGAGACAATTATGATTGGTTTGGTGAAAAATGAAATTACCGAGAAATTGAAGGATGTGGAATTTTAATCACGTACCCATGATCAACACCGGCGAGCTACATAATCACTCAAAACAGTTCTAACTCAGAAAAAGCGAAAGTGCCTCTTTTAAGAGCATTGCCTTCCATTGGGTTAGTTTGTCATGGAAGAAATCAATCGAACATGCTTTCAGGCATGAAAGCTCATAATAAAATTTAAACAGGTTGAAAGTCAGAACCGAGTACCTCAAATTGTGGTTACTATTATTTATACCCATAACCTTGCAGATTTTGGGCTGAAGCTAGTAACTGAAACTGGTTGAAACCCATCAAGACACATATAGAGTTGGGATATTTTAAACTCATTTTCACTTGTTTATAAATTTTGAGCGATCCATGTGCAACATGACTCATCAAAAGAACATTTTTTGTGAGATAAACATTTCATTTGAAGTGTTACAATGTTCAATCAAAATTACAATGTCCAATTTTGTCTCTTTGGAGAAAATGTTTATGTATGATTGCAAGAACCTGGTAAGTCTTCCGTCTAGCATTTATATGTTACAAAACCTTGGATTCTTGGAACTTTTGAGTGTTACACAAATTTAATCGGGTTTTCAAAGTACGAGAATGGTTCAGTGAAAAAATGAAATTGTCAAGAAATTGTAGGATGTGGAATTTTAATCACGTACCCATGATCAACACCGGCGAGCTATACAATCAATCAAAACAATTCTAACTCACAGAAGGTGAAACTACCTCTTTTGAGAGCAATGCATTCCACTGGGTTAGTTTGTCACGGAAGAAATCAATCGAACACGCTTTTAGGCATGAAAGCACATAATAAACTTTAAACGGGTTGAAAGTTAGAATGAAGTACGTTGAATTGTGGTTACTATTATTAGACCCATAACCTTGAGGATTTTGGGCTTAAGCTGGTAACCGAAACGGGTTGAAACCAATCAAGACCCATATAGAGTTGGGACGTTTTAAACTCATTTTCACTTGTTTATAAATTTTGAGTGATCCATGTACATCATGACTCATCATAAGAACATTTTTTGTGAGATGAACATTTCATTTGAAGTGTCACAATGTCCAAGCTTAATTACAATGTACAATCTTGTCTTTTTGGAGAAATTTTTTATATTTGATTGCAGGAACCTGGTAAGTCTGCTGTCTTGCATTTATATGTTACAAAACCTTAGATTCTTGGAACTTGAGTGTTGCACAAATTTAATCGGATTGCCAAAGTACAAGGATCCAGATGTCCCTGCATGAAGACCAGACTTTCAAATTTACAGTATTTGGACCTTCATGGATATAATCTATCTGAAGTAGAGTTTCTCGAGAATTTTTCCTGTTTTCCCATCTTGACAGCATTAAAACTCGGAAAGAACAATATTACTACCCTTCCTACATCCATCAATAAGCGTGATCATTTGCTCCATGTGAGTGTAAGCAAAAGTCGTCAATTATGAGAGATTGCTAAGCTTCCACCATTTTTGAGCTGTCTTATGGTGGATGGTTGCGAATCTCTGCAAAAAACTGGAGATTTAACTTTATTTCAAGATTTTGTCCTTAGAGGGTTGCCCATGGCACTTCATAATGCACATTAGCAGATCCTTCGTTCTGACCACCAACCACCGATGCCAATGAGTTTGCAGATCCTTTATTTTGCCCACCAACTATTGATGCCAATGAGTTTGTAGATCATTCATTCATTATGATCAACAGTGATGGGCAAAGAGGTGGACATCACCAACTATTTTCCGTGCATCTTTGCAAACAAACAAGATGAAGTATGCAGGTCATGCAATATGGAGTAACCTTGAGCTATAAGCATCAAACGGGTAAAATAACCACCACTCATACATAGTGAAATTTCGGAAGTCGGTGCACGATTTGAGTGAAAATGTTATGAATTTTCTTACTTACAGACTGTCAATAGTCTAGTAATAAGTAACGAAATATGTGCTTGTATGGATATCTTATCATGTAACTGGCGAAACTAAAGAATAGAACTTTTGATACCAGAACTCGTCAAAGGATCTACCTATTTGGCTTCCTAAAAAAGTTTAGCATATTTTCATAATTGCAACGATGAAATTTCTTTGTTGCAAAGGAATCAGAAGTTCGATGAAAAGTTTGGAGCTCATAGAGTTCGCAAATTGACCTCGTGTTCAAAGAATATTTTTCCCATATGGATTACTAATACAAAAATATTGGTAACAAATTGAATTGGCAATGTTCAAACTTTGAAATGAACTTCCTAATCAATGAATCTAACTAGCTAAGGAAGGTCATCAACTTTATACCCATATTCAAACCAATTGGAGTGCTTAGTTCTTTCAGCATACATTCCCACCAACATCCTCATTCTCAGTCATGATTATATTTCTTTAGCAACTACATGTGTCTCTGGAATTCGCCCGAAGCACTATTCTAGATCGAAAGCTTTGAAATTTCGCAAACACAATTAGAAGTGACCTCTGCAAGTTTACCGGACACACATTTCCAATTACAATTTGTACTTTTGAGAAATAACAAAGAACTCGAATAGAAATGAAATCATCCACATCTAGCTCCACCAAAATTGTAAACTATTTGCATATTCAAAGCTCTCTACGGGCAATTAAAAAAACCCGGAATGACTGTAAAGGTCGAAAAGAGGACGTGCAAGCATAAATTAGGCAATCACTCAAAAGAGTTGTAACTCAAAACAGTTCTAATTCATGAGAGACAGTTATGATTGGTTCAGTGAAAAAAAAAACGAAATTGTCTAGAAATTGAAGGATGTGGAATTTTAATCACCTACCCATGTTCTAGACTGGCGAGCTACACAATCACTTAAAACAGTTCTAACTCGCAGAAGGTCAAAATACCTCTTTTGAGCATTGCGTTCCATTGGGTTAGTTTGTCACAGAAGAAATCAACAGAACACGCTTTTAGGCATGAAAGCACATAATGAAATTTAAACGGGTTGAAAGTCAGAACGAAGTACCTCGAATTGCGGTTACTATTATTATACCCATAACCTTGCAGGTTTTGGGCTATAGCTGGTAATTGAAATGGGTTGAAACCCATCTGAGTTGGGATGTTTTAAACTCATTTTCACTTGTTTATAAGTTTTGAGTAATCCATGTACAACATGACCCATCATAAGAACATGTTTTGTGAGATGAACTTTTCATTTGAAGTGTTACAATGTCCAATCGAAATTACGGTTTAGGGTACATTTCATTTGAAGTGTTTCGTTGGGTTTCTTATGTTTTTAGCACGTGATAAATGTGAGGATTTAAGGGTGACCGAGTTCTCGGTGAGTCTTGCGTGGCGCCGGTTTGACCCGGCGGGGGTTCTTGCTTTTGCTTTGTCGATGTACAAGTTTTCTCGCTTTTCTTGTTTCTTAGTGCAATTGACGCAAAAAGCATCGTAAGTGGTAATGAATCAACAAGACAAAGTCAAACCCACGACTTTCCATGGCGAGATTCCTTTGCTCGTTCCTCTCCTCGCTTTCTCTTTGCTTTCCTGTGTGCGAGCCACTTTCTCTTCTCTTTCCTTCTTTCAAGATCCGGGGCTTCTTCCCTCCTTTTTTTTTCACTATAACCTGCACTTTACACAACATATTGTGTAGTCCTTCTATAACCTTCAACCAAGTTCAGCCCCTAGAAATAAAAGTAGGGAATTATCAATGATCCATGTGTAAAACGATAACTATTGTAAGTAATATCTGATTTTGAGGGGAAATTTATCAAAAAAGTCCTAAGTCTGTTGCAATTGTGTAACTTCAGTCCTAAATCCTTTTTTTTTTTTGTCAATTGAGTCTTAAATCTTTGTCATTTGTGTTGATTCAGTCCTTCCAGTCAATTTTGGTCTGAAATCGCTGACATGGACGTTGGTCGTACTATATGGCGCGGTTGGCGCTGAGGTGGACAAATTTCAATATTTTTGTTCGAATTTTGTTGTTGTTATTTTTCCTTTTTTTTTTTTCTCTCTTTTCAACGCCCTCGCCGGATCTGATGAGGCCGTCCTTGCCCAATGACGGCGAGATCAAGGCTCGCCCTTGCTAGTGGCGAACGATGACAATGATATTACTTTGCGATGCATGACGATGGCTATTCCATAATATTACATCATAGGCTACACAAGTCATCATTTAGCGTATGAATAACAAGATTTCATGTCTTCCCAAGTTTATAGAAACTCCTTTTAGACGTTAAAACATCCATCTTTTCCTAGAGTCTTATACACATGCTCATCCAAGAGAGTTCGCTCTCTGACGAATAGGCTGTGACAAAGGTCTTCATCACATGACATCATACACAATGTCACGTATATATCGATAACCACAATTGCAAATAATAACACATTCTTTGCATTTCCCATGGAAATCAAATATTTACATGAATTTCAACACATGAACTTTCATCCTCTTTTCACCATACCATCATCAGCTAAAGGAAAGCTTTTATACATTCGTGGACCATTAGGATAAATTTCCTTAGATGATTTTAATGATTTAAGTAACTTCTTATAACTTTCATTTCTAAGAACATATGAATGTTAAATTTACACTATTGTTAACACAAAAATGCCCTTTCGATTTGATATGAAAATCTTACGTGGATAATCCACTTGTAACTTTTTATAAGTTTACTGTTCAAACTTAATGGATTGGAATCTACATCATCAGGTTTCTTTACACTATTGTTAACACACACAAAAAGGATCAACTTTTAGTTATCAACGATAAGTGATAGTTGACATCGACGACATCGACGTCATGGACAATCGACATCTTGGACAAACCTAAATTTGATGGAAATTATGAAAAAGCCCTTTCGATTTGATATGAACATCTTACGTGGATAATCCACTTGTAACTTTTTATAAGTCTATTGTTCAAACTTAATGGATTGGAATCTACATCATCAGGTTTCTTTAACTGGGATTAACATACAGATAAAGTTGAACATTTTAGTGTAATTTAGAATTGGATTGAACATTTATCAATAATTCATGGACCACCGTGAACAACTTAAAAGTCCAGGGATAATATTGCACATTAGACCAAAGTTCAAGAACCATTTGTATCATTTTTCGTACTATGAACTATCCAAAAATGTGTCATAATTGCTAATAATATTTCTAGTGCTTTATTTTATATTTTATTTTTATTGTCTTTCAGAAATGCGATTCTGTCGGAGAAGACAGAAAAGAAAATAAAGAAAACGAAACAGAACTATAGTGCTATGATGTTGGTTAAAGTTGACCGACCTTTGACCAGGTCAAAGAAGATGAAACAGTAGATAAAGATTGCGGTTTTTTCCACCGTCGCTTTTCAAGCGGAAGCGGGGATGCATGAATTGAATTGTTGATGCTTCAGAACCGGTTCATTTCGTCATCCGATTAAATTAAAAAGTCACAATGCTTCCCGACCAACACGATTGTTTCTTTTTTGAGGCCTTAAAATAGATTCAACACAAACAAACAAAAAAAAATTATTGTGAAGATTCCTCTTGGTGCCACTCTCATTCTTCTTCTTCTCCAATATTTTTAAGTTTTTTTTTTTTTAACTCTTCCATATATTGTTGCTTGGGTTCGAATTCATAGTTGAAGAGCATTTCGAAGTACATCATCGTGCTTTTGTGAGATATCGTATCCTAAAGGTAGTACTTAGGCTGCGTTTTGTCGTTTCGATTTCTAGTCGGGATAGGACTAGATAGGATAGGATTGGAAATCTTGGGATATTGTCATATCATATCCAATGTTTGGTGAACTGCGAATTTAAAGTCGGATATTTTGATATCTTATCTTATCCATTATTTGGTGGAAACTGGATATCAATATAAATGTCATATATTGGGTCCATGAAATAATATCGATCTTATCATCATAAAAGTATCTTTGTGTGATTTAACGTTGTTATAAATTATTCTTCGTTGCAAAAAATTACAAAAATTGCAATTCATTTTGTCGATATGTTTACGAGAGCAATAATTTGTTTTTTTCAAACTCGTGTCGGAAATTAATTAAAAAGCCGAAATGACGTGTTATTCTTAAAACAATGGATTAATAATGTTTGCTACTATGATGCAATCACAAGTTTATAATCCCCAAAACCTTCACTATCCGGAAACTCCCATACGTCTAAAAATTTAGTTCCACGACCAAATGCAGCAATAAACAACACCGACCTCCCATTGTCAAATCCAGTCTCCTAAACGAGCATACGCACAATGAAGAGAATCTCTCTTTACAAACCACACTTCAACTAAAGTAAAAAAAAAAAATTACAATTCCATCAATCCACTAAACAATTTCATCATTTTCACACCTATCTTTTCCGAATGATAAAGCAAACTCGATCCTCTCTGTCTCATAATGCAAATACAGACTTGTCAACGAATTTCTAACATATTCTATCACACACATGGCTCAGAAAGTCCACTCTGCACATACTTGTCAACGCTTTACTTAAGCAAGGATTAAAAGCAGAGAAAAAGGCAAAGAAGCAGCAGGAAAATGCAATGGACAAAGGCGTAGCATGCTACTTATACAAAACTAAAAATTACCAGAAGAATACACTTGATTTATCGACATAGAGAAACAGAATTCAGAGAAGTAGCTCCTCTGGATCTCATATTTATGCCCAAGACATTCAGTCACATAGCCAAACTAGTATTTAATTCACCGAGAACAAAGTAAGCCGAAGCACCAAGGGAAATAGAACTCTCATGGACATTTGATCGAATAGGTTACGTTGGTTAGAGAGCAAGACGTGGCTATCTCAAACTTAGACGCAGCAGAATTCAATCTTAGCAAAACACACAATTCGTTAGCCTATTTTCCTCAAAACAGAGATGTATATAAGATTCGATCTTACCTGGTTAATGAGCGAATCCGAGGCTACGAATAGTGAGTGTTCCGGAAATTGAAGACACAAGCCAGAATGACGAAATTTCGTGGATCGAAGCTGGAACTCGCTAGAGATGGATCTTGAATTCGTCAGATTAGAGCTACAAAGCATACGACTCTCGTTGCTCTTGTAAACTGTTTACGTCAATGAAGGACTCTATTCAGGAGGAGACGGTAGGGTTTTATATTTTGGACAAGAGAAATCCTATCCGGATTTATCCCACCCCCTCCCTAGGGTTTTTTTATTCGGGCTATATCCCCTCTATATCCGACTATATCCTATCCTTGACAGCTACCAAACACGGGATATGATAAAACATATCATATCCTGATTTTTATCCGGATGACCAAACGTAGCCTTAGGGAATTACGATAGCTTTTGGGAAACGCGTTCCCTCAATCCGCTTCTTCTATAATTAGTTCTTTTTAATTTCGTTCAACTTGAATTTGCAACCTTTATTTTACCGTAAAAGTTAGATATTCCTCCTTCACGACATGTTGTGTAGTCCTTCTATAACTTTCAACCAAGTTAAACCCCTAGAAATAAAATTATGGAATTATCGGTGATCCATGTGTAAAACCATAATTATTGTAAGTAATATCTGATTTTGAGGGGAAATTTACCAAAAAAAGTGACAGGAAATCGCTGACATGGACACCGGCCGTCCTACGTGGCGCGGCCGGTGCTAACATGGATAATTTTTAATGATATTTAAATATTATATCTTATTCTTATTGTTTCTCTTTTTCCTTTTCCTTTTTTCGCTTTTCAGTGCCCTCGTCGAATCTAGCGAGGCCGACCTTGCTCAACGACGGCGAGGTGGCCCTCGCCTCGGCTGTTGGCTGACTAGAGGAAGAAGGGAAGAAAAACATAGAAAGAGTAAGAAAAGATAAAAAAGAATAAAGAATAAAGAAAAAAATAAGTGAAAATTTTGAAGAAAATATTAAAGTATTAATAAAAATTGTCCACGTCAGCGCTAGTTACACCACGTAGAATGGATGGCATTTATGTCAGCGATTTCCTGCCAAAATTGATTGGATTAATTGAATTGACACAAATGCAAAAGGTTTATGACTCAATTAGCAAAAAAAAATTTAGGACTCAATTGCAAAAAAAAAAAAAAAAGACTGAATTGGTACAATTGAAAATAGGTTTAGGAATTTTTTGTTAATTCTCCTGATTTTGATTTACAATCACTTTACGAGTTTGTGCAAACGATTAGGAGGCAATCAATTTCAGACCGGGTAGGGTCGCTTTCAAAATTTGTGGAATAGAGAATCGGTCCACCTGGTCGAGGGACCGGACCAATCGGTTGGGTCCGGTTGCCGAGTGGGTCCGAGAACCGGCGGATAAATTTCTGTTTTTTACTTTTTATTCCCTGCAAGGCTGCAAATGTGTCTCGCATGCGTTGGACTTTTGGAGTAACCGACGAAGCATGGTGGATCTCTTGTGCCCCATGGGTACGCAGCTTTCTGGTTCGGACACTTGATCATCAAATCTTTAGCAGCAGAGCTTATGCACTTAATGTTGAGAAAACCTTCCCTCTGAATATTTTGATTCTGAAAAAACTATCTTTCTTGTGAGAGAATCTGGTTAATACAAATAATTTAATATTGCAGGGAATGAGCATGTGAACAAAAGCTTATAATGTTCCAAAACTGGCGTTCAGACTCAAGGAATAGTCGTAGCACACTTGCTTCTGAGATGGTTGAAGTCTAGCATTCAGACGGAGATTCGTGTTGCCTCTGAAGACTTCAGAAGAAGGTTCATGTTGCCTCTGAAGACTTCAGAAGGAGATTCATGTTACCTCTGGAGACTTATCTCGAGAAGATTTATGTGACACGTCAGCAAGGACTTTGCAAAAGCTCAGAGTCACTATTCTAATCTGTTCAGATTCAGAATGTCTCTTTGGTTCAGAAGACTGCTTCTGAACGACATTCAGATTTTGCATTATCTCGCTACCAGATTCTGAAGACCCACGTTTGGCAGGTTTCCGGTTTGGCCGCGTCTTTTTATGGAAGTCTGTAAGATTTGATTGACAGGATTATTTTCTAATCAAATCAGGAGAATATCCTCGATTGGATATTACCTTCCATGGACAAGATATCTTGGAGATTTGGATGAACTCTATTTATGGAAACTGAAGATTTGGTTGTATGGGCGACTGAATCTGAAGGGTTCAAACTCTACTCCAATGGCTACTGGATCTTCCTATACATAGTCTCGATCAATCAAGATTGATGGTACCAATCAGAGATTGAGGAGCGATCCTTTGAAAGACCTTGTTAACGGCTAGTTCAAGGTCGAAGGAGTATAAAAGAAGATCAATGGTGACTGTTATGAGGGGGTTCAAGAACTTAAAATTTCAAAGTACTGAGTTGTTCAGATTCACATTCTCTTGTTCTTGTGAGCTTAAAATTCTCAGTCTTGAGAGGTTCCTTTGTAAGAGTAATTAGAGTGACATCTCTTGTAACCTTCCATCGACTCATAGTTGAATCCAGCCGATCGGCTGTCATCGTGGGAGAGTGGACGTAGGCTTGCTAAAGCCGAACCACTATAAACATTGCGTGCAATCCCTCTTTCCCTAAACTCATCTTGCTGTGTTTAATCTATCTGCACGTCTATTTATTGATCTTATTCAGTTTGTGTCCTGAACCTATTAATTTCCGCATTACTTACTCAAAGTGTTCAGAATCACCTATTCACCCCCATTTAGGTGATATTGCTAGATCCAACAATTGGTATCAGAGCTTGGTTGCTCATTATTTTGAAGTGTTTTACTTCAGAGCTAACGATCTATCATGTCTAGCAATAATTTCACAGGAACCAGTGATGCACATTTCAGTAACAAACCACCCTATTTTGACGGGAAAGACTACAATATGTGGTGCAACAAAATGAAGTGGTTCTTCAAGGCATCAGATGATATGATGTGGGATGTCGTTGTCAATGGAGTAATTCCTGTTGCAACAGCAACCCCCTCCACTAGAAATGAAGGAAACAACAATACAAATGTTACTACAACACTGTCAGATTCAGAAAGAACAAAAAGACAAGGACTCGATTCTAAAGCTATGCATGCACTTTTCTGCGCTTTATCTATTCCTCTATATAATCGAGTTGTAGAAGAAGATTCAGCCAAAGCTATATGGGACAGACTTCATGTCACATACCAGGAAACTGACAGAGTGAAAGAAACAACTCTTAGCATTCTGCTAAGTGATTACGAAGCCTTCAAAATGAAGCACGATGAATCAATTGCTGAAATGATTGACAGGTTTCAAATTCTAGCAAGTGATCTTGCAAGGCAAGATGCTCCTGTAGCAGAACCAATGCAAGTGAGAAAGATCCTTCGAGGACTTACAAATGACTGGAATTACATCAAGCCATCAATACATGAATGTCAAACAATCAAACCTCTATCTATTGATGAGCTAGTTGGAACCTTACAATCTTATGAGACTGAGCGTACCAACAAAACAAGAGATTCAAAAGGTAAGAAGTCCATTGCTTTAAAATCTGAAATTGACTTTGAAGTGCCAGATTCAGAAGATGAAGATGAAGACGACGAAGAACTTGCTTTCATGGTGAAGAAGTTCAGAAAGATGGCTCGAAGAGGTAGAAACTTCAAAGGGAAGAAATCATTCAGAAAGAATGATCAGAGACAATCGAGCAATGACAAACAGGAAGACAAAGATGTAATCTGCTTCCACTGTAAGAAAGCAGGACACATCAAACCCAATTGTCCCCTTTTGAAGAAAGACAAGATCAAGCATGAGAAATACAAAAAGGCATTGAAGGCAGAAACTCTAAGCGATTCTGAAGAAAGCGAGGATGACTATGCTAACATATGTCTTATGGCAAATTCAAATTTAGATTCAGATTCAGATGTTGAGGTACATCCTTCTGAAATACCAGATGAAGTGTCGGAATACATTGATGAGTTGTGCTTAAATTATAAAGAAGCTCTCAAAAAGGTTTTCATTTTGAAAAGGAAGTTTCATCTTTAAAGCAACAGAATGATTCTCAAAAAGACAAGATTGAATTTTTGCAAACTCTCGCTCCTTTGTTGTTGACATTTCTTCGATACCGGTAGGAGGATGAAGACTCTCTTGATTTTGGACTTGCTCCATATTATGAATAATGTTGATTTCATCATCTACATCAACTTCAAAATTGAGTCCCCAAGAATAATCGGATTCCCCCTCCCTGCTCTTGCCTTTGCCACTAATTCTACTTCCACTTGCCATTCTTTTTTTGGATATAGAAAAAATATATAGTATAATACAAAAAATATAGGGTATGAAAAAAGAATTTGAAATAGGGAATTATTAAAGGAGATAATAAATAAAGAAAATAAGGAATTAGAGAACGTAATTGAAGAAAAGAAAATAATAAATTGGATGTTGTGAATAATTGAGAGTTAGAGAGAATTTGAGAGAATTGAGATGAAGAGAGAATTTGTGTGAAAAAAAAATGAGTGATGGGAATGGGTATTTATAATATATCATACGTTAGAAATTAGTATTAAAAAAAATGTGACCGTTGGCAACTGTCACCTTTGGCTTTAAAGAGAAAAGAGCCGTTGCTTGCAATGGCACTTTTTTTTTTAATCCCCATTTTTGGCGATTCGGAACCGGCCCGGAAGCCACGGGCCGGTTCCAATTTGGAACCGCGGGCCCGGGTCAAAACTCGGGCCGGTTCCCGGCCCAAATCGGCCCGTGGCCATGTCTACCAAAAGCAGCATACAGTGACCAAATGCAGCACTAAAAACAATTAAACCATTGGCAAACAAAAATCTCAATCCTGTAAAAAAATACCTAATTAGATGCCAATTAAACGCGCACAGTTTCATAAGCCGACCATTATCAATTGAACGCCGCCCATTGAAACTTCTTCTAAATAGTCTCAACTCAGTGAAAGAGGGAAAAAAAAAAAACCCTAACCCGAATGTCGTTGGGCCAGAGGACGAAAAACCTAACATGAGGCGATGGCGTCCCTAACCTGAACTCGTCCGGCGCAGAGGAAGAAAAACCCTAACGGGATGCGACGGCTTAACTGAAGTTTTCACTTTGGAATCGCGGGCACAATCGTGGAAGGGAGATAGAACTTGGAGAGAGACGACGTGGTAGTAGAGGGGAGCTCCGGGACGGCGGAGGAGGCGCTCGTGGTTTTTTTCGAGGGACCAATGTTGTCGTTGAGCGAAGATCTGGCCGACGGAGCCAACTTGGAGAGAGAGAGAGAGAGAGAGAGAGAGAGAGAGAGAGAGGGGCCAAGTCGTGAACTTGGAGAGAGAGAAATAGAGTCGTGAACTTGGGAGAGGGAGAGATATCGGACGGAGATAATGGGGAGTTCCGTCTCTGTGTTTTTGAAAATTCTGACCAGTGCGCCTCGATATGCCACGTGTGGACCTATGAGTGGTTTTCTACTAATCCAGCGTGGAGTATCTCACTCACCCAATATTTTCTCGTGCGGGTGATTTGGCCGCATTTTGTTGTTGTTGTTGTTGTTTTCTTATAAAACGATAACAATAATGAAATATAAGAAAATTACGTATTTACCAAATTTTGTCTATTATATTCAAACAAAAGAAATAAATTAAATTAAATAGGGATCGACAAAATTAGATGTCAATACAAAAAATGGTATTGGCTGTGAATCAAATTCTTTCATTGATTTTTTTTTTTTTTTACAATTCTTTCATCGATTTTAAGAAAGGTAAAAAAGTGTAGTATGGCACGGAAGGCATGCATACGAAAAAAAAATTGAGTGGAGACATCGCGATATCAATACTTCAAGCCCACAAAATTCAAATTTTAACGGTGGAAGGATCGAGAGTCAATCAACTATAGTAGTCTAGTTTGACTTTTGCTTTGCAAGGTCCAGTGAGATAATGCTCAATTGATCTGGTCCAACTTTATCCGATGCTCTCCGTTTCGCATGCAAGTAAGATATTTTTGTTGTTCTTGAAGGAAGTATTCTCTCTCATCTAACCAACCAGCGATTCCCTTATAAGCGCACCGGAAAATTTTTCCTCTCGAATCTGATTCCAGAACCTTCTTGATCTTCCTTGCTCCTCTTTGCATCTGAACTTCAGAAAACAAAGCATACACAGAGAGAGCGAGCCAGTGATCAATCAATTAGTCACAATGAGGACGCGATCATCGTCCTGCAAGAAGAAAGCGTAGCCGTCGCTGATCCCTCCGTTGTGACGGTTCTGCAATCTGATTCGAGAGGGAAATTTTTTTGCTGCGCTTATAAGGGAATCGCCGGTTGGTTAGATGAGAGAGAGTATTTCCTTCAAGAACGATGAAAATATCTTCCTTGCGTGCGAAACAGAGGGCGTCGGATAAAGTTGGACCAGATCAATTGAGCATATTTTCTAATTGGACCTTGCAAAGTGAAAGTCAAACTAGACTACTATAGTTGATCGACTCTCGATCCTTTGTCTGTCAAAATTTGAATTTTTGTGGGCTGGAAGTATTGATATCGCGATGTCTCCACTCAATTTTTGTTTTCGTACAAAAAGTTCCTTGCAACCATTTTCGAGAAGGCCGGCATCACCTCCTCCCACAAAAAGTTCCTTGCAACCATCCCAGTCGGTTTCGTAAAGACAATGTTCATCCTCATTGTGACATCCATAATTTCTTATGTTCGGTAATATTATTTACAATTTAAAGTTCAGTTTTCTTAAACTTTGACTTCGTCTTACGCCTATCTCTTAAGAAATGCAAACTTTAATCCGTAGTACCATACTCCCGCTAATTCATGGTCTAGGGAGGGAATGAAAGCTCAACTAAAGAAATTTGCAATGCGAAAATGTTGTAAATTATGGTAGAAGCTGCTCATTAACTCCAAACTCTAAAAATCAAGGTTAGCTTGGATATTATATGCTTTCTGCGAATACTTACGAATCGAACCAAGAAGTATACCTTTGAAGAATACAAACAAATGAAGGATCTGTTCCATAATAAGGCATCAATTTTACTGCTTGACCAGAACTTTTAAATGGGTCAAGAAAATGCATTCTTTTCCGGGTCATAGCTAGGAACCAAATTTGATTAGACCAAAGTACATATATCATGAGTCTCACCACCGTCCCGGTCTATTTTAATCCCATCTCATTTTATGAACCTAAAGTCTTTCTTAACATTTCATATATATATATATATTTCTTAACATATTGAACCTCCACCTTGGTTAATAAAGTCAATTCCACATTGTTTTTGCAAGGCTTGTTTTATGGGGTGTAACATGTATATATTATATGTTTGACTTTTATTACAAAAGTAATTACTTGAGATTATAATGACAATTGGCTTGTAAATCAACATCCCGAGAGCGCTTGCTTAAAGAAAAAATTACGTTGTTAATTTTTCTCATAGACAATGATTCGATATTCTTTACCCGATACATACGAATGGGGTGGTTAACAAGTTGAAGGTTCGAATATGCTATGCTAAAGAAAAACATACATAAATCATAAATGTCATTTTTGTCGATGCTAAGAGCAACCATATGCAAGTCTCAGCCAAATCCATATAGCTTTATCACATTGGTATAGTACATTTACTATTTATCCCACGACTAACCTATGGTACATCAGATAATCAGTAACATATTTAATTACATGCATCAACAATTAAGAAGTTATTGACATTGTGACATTAATGAGAGCATCATGCGGAGTAGAGGATCTTCGACCGCTGCTAAGCACCGCAGAACCAGAGACATTCAATATGGTCGTTGCCCGACGTAGTTCCCCACCGGGTCATAGTTGCAAGTCATGAACACGTCCCCATCGTCACAGACCATGCGGGCACACCCGATCTGCCTCGTCGTCTTCCAGACGATCTGCGTGTAGTGGCCGCACACTTGGCCTTCCTCGCACGTGTTGGTCGCATACGTGTAGTACTTCTCCTCCGCGGCCCACGCGCCCACCGCGTCACTTGGCGTCCACGACGACCCGCTCCCCCAGTATATGTTCTCTCCTAGCTTGAACCCGCCTTCTGGGAACGAATGCTCCGCTTTGCAGTCCGACTTCCTCTGGCCAGCCCACCACCTCGCATACCTTTCTTGCTAGCAAGTCCCATTAGTAGCTTGAACCATTTCTAAATGAAATTTCCCTTACTTGTTTCCTATTAGAAATTCTAATGTCTTCTCTAAAATTTCTACCAATTTGTGTATGAATTAACATAACGTAGTTGGCTTAGTGATTAAGAAATGGACATGTACGATTGTAGACTATGCACACAGCACAAATTTAGTTACCCTCGTCACCTAGTGCAAACAATTTCCTATTTGAAGTATCCATCCTATTTTTCGCTCATGTTCTATGCTCCCTCGTCATTAAAAAAAAAAAAAAAAACTATGTATGTATGGTGAGGGATACCGAGATCGGTTTAGAAAATTAATTTATTTAGTGATGAAACAAACTTTGAACGCGATTTGATGTAAGTGGGCAATGTTGAGATTAGGAAATCTACATGAAATTTATAAAGTATAATATCTATTCGGTTAAGAATGACGCCGAGAATCAAGTGGCTAAGGAATGAACAGAACAAGAGAAGTGTCAGCCAAGCTTTCAAAAGGGGTAAAGTATTCAAGTGATGGCCATTTGAAGTAGATCTTTACTCATCAATGCCAGTTTCGTTCACAACCTTTCTCTCATCTGATGTGAGATGCGAGAAGCCACAGTCCTGACAGGAATAGAACGATGTCGAAGTTAACGTACCGCTCGAGCTCGAAATCCCACATCAGCGGGAGCTCCCACTTGGAGGCTCGGACGAGGTTGTGAGCGAACAAGAACTGGAGGGACTCGCCGATGCAGTTCCAGCAGAGCTGCTTGGACACCTTGTATACCGTCTCGTTGTCCGGCTTTGAAGAGAGCAGTTTGGCTTGGAGCTGTGGAGAGAGATAGGGAGCGGCCGAGGCAGCAGAGATTCTGCTGATGCTGCTGTTTGTGAGGAGTACAAGGAATAGAACGAGTGAGCGGTGATTGCCCATGGTTTGTTCTTTGGGATGGGGGCGAGCGGGGGTGTGGCAGAGCTCCACGCTTCTGGCTTTATATTGATTCTAGGAAGGGGTCTTGGGAACATGATACTAATATCAATTATTTCTCAAGAATTTCCATAGCCATTGTTACAAATTTTCAACACTTATCTTTGGGGCATAGTGGAATTTTTTTTTAATCTGTTACTACGAGAAAACTCGTCTAAGATTAGTAAATCATGAAATATTTCATTGACCCCACAAATTATATATGACTAGTGAGCCGGCCCAAACCTCCAAACCTTAATGGGTGGCTCGAACATGCGATTGTTCGCATTTGAAGTTGAGGAAATCGAACATGTAATTGCCGCAGCATATCTAATGTATTATCGTGAAACAGCATTACCCTCATATTTTAAGGGCATATGCGACAATATATCGCGACAATATATCGCGACATAGATACTATATGGATACACAAAATGTGTGCTACATCTCCTTTGTGATATCGCGTGGTTCTATATTACATCTTAAGCAGTCTCGTGATCATGATTCGAAATGAATGATTTTCTGAATGGTAGACATCGACCTCAAGATGGTACGTGGACATAAAATCTTTTACAAAGCAAAGAAGGTCCTATAATTGATTGGTGAACTCCACATATCATTTCCTTGCCAAAGGATTTGGTTCACCTGACTGACCGGAGAGTGGAATATGCAGCAGTGGAATAATGGGAAGTTGGATGAATCTGGGCCAAGTAAATTGGCAAGTTTCAAGCACGCGCTTCAGGCGTTTCTCTGGGATGAGATTGGAAACATAAACAAATGATTGAAGGGCTTCTCGTGAAACCAGAGCAGGGTGGTTTTCTGTTGTTGAACTGAACACCCGTGAACTCTGTCTTGTTCGCATTATAGGACAAGATCGCCCACCGTGGGCCATTCTAGAACTCCACGAACGTTCACGTGTCGCTAGAATGTTATGTCTGGATTTATTTATATAGATGAAAGATTTTCGATGCTTCAAAATACGTGCATAACCCTATCAAAGAGTATGGATTTATGCGTTCTTTTGATCACTTGAACTTCTGTATGCACGACGGCCGAGACACTCCAGTGAGATCAGTCGAGTGCTTCATGAGTCCAGATGTGTTCGCCCTGTTGTTGGTCAGAATACGAACAATTGTGGATGCCACTCAAATGAAAACCACAAAAATTAGCCAACTAGGTGGCAATGATGCCACCTTTATTACTGTCAACTTCAAACGAAAAAGTGGAACTCCCCGGTGGTGGCCGAATAGCTACACGGTGCATTTGAGTGAGTTAAGAATATGCAGAAAAGAAAATTGTGTAATTTATGTATATCTCCACCCGAACCTTTCAAAGAGAGTGAGCGAAAGCCCTTTCTGGCTGAAGGTTTCTCATTCGATATGATCAATTTATCAGAAGTATAAAACAGATTTCCTCGACAATAAATTTCCCCAGCGAAGTTGCTAAGCTGCTGTGACCTAAAAATCGACTTTTTTCAATTTTAGGCTAATGGATTACCAAATTAATTAATTAGATTATATCGAATGTGGGGAAATTGTGTAATTACACAATTAATTAGAAAATTGTGTAATTTATGTATATTTCCTAATGAAAAGTGCTTTGACCAAAAATAATAATAATGAAAAGTACATAAGGTACTTATAGACTTTACAAGATTATTATCTACGATAATAATATAATATAATATCAATCACAATCAATTAAGATCAATCAAGAAAGATAATGTGCAGTCCTAAAAGATATAGAGAAAGGAAGATATGAAAAATCTTCTAAAATAATCCAATTATCTTTAACACACCTATCAAACTCAAAGTGACGTAGAAGAAGTCGATTGTAGTTCGAAGAAAACATTAAAAAGAAATGCGCGAATAGATGTACCTTAGTGAAGACCTCAGTATCTTATCAACCGATGAGTGGAGACAAGATGGACAATGCCACGAAGCATGTGACAACATATGGACTAACGGTCTATTTTAATGTGCTTGGTGAGCTTATGAAAGACATCACTTATACGCTATTTGAATAGTACTCCTATTGTAGCAGTAATCTGTCCCCCCAGTATAACAGACTCCTATGTCTTCTAATAACCATCGCAACCACAATAATTTCGATGTGGTATAAGCAAAAACACGATAGTCAACTTTCGTACTAGATCAAGTTATAACAACTTGTTTCTCGTTATCCGAGAGATAAGTAGTTAGCTAGAATGAAATAGTAGTCTGTAGTGGAACAATGATCTAAAGAATCGCATGCCCAGTCAGCATTACAAATAAGCGCTCAACTCTAAGGTAGAGCTAGCAGAATTGTGAACCCACAATATTACACATCAACATATCGGCACGGTTGTCGATGGTGATAACTATGCCATCCTCACATAAAAGTAGCAAAATATATGCACGAGATGTTCGCGGAACAAAAAGAGCATGGTCATGTGGACTAGATGTAAAAGTTAAGACGTTCCATGGTAGAGCTACACTCGGAATACCATGCACGATGAGCACTGTTTCAGTCTATATAACGTTCTGCCTAATAAACATACTTTGTTAGAAGGATGAGTGTATTTAGGAGGAGGCTCCATGTAGACTTCCTCAAAAGGATTGCCATTGAGAAATGCATTTTTAAAATCCATCTAGATAAAGACCATCGTCTAATAGAGGCGAGCAAGAAGACTTCGTACATAAGTAAGACTTGCAGCTGGAGCAAAATTTTTATCGTAGTCAGCTGGGGCAAAAATTTTATCGTAGTTATTACCATACTCCTGAGTAAAGAATTTTGCAACTAGTCGAGTTTTGTAGCGGTTTACATTATCATCTGCCTTTGTTTTAGTCTTATACGTTCATTTGCAACTTATGGTAGGCTTTCCAAGAGGCAAATCACTCACATCCAAAGTATGAATTTTGTTCAAAGCCAGCAATTCATTTGTCATTGCTTACCATCAAAGATGATTGGTACTAGCTCCTCTTTACGTGCGAGGCTCATAAAAAGAAGTAATGGTATAGTAGTAATGGAAATCACGAAGCCGGACAAAAGGTTGACTTACAAGGGTGGGACGAGAAAAAGAGAAAAAGGATTATCAGGTTAATCAAATTAACTAATCTAATTTAGACTCTCCCACCAAATCGCAACTTAGGTTCAATTTCAGGAAATATATATCTGATTTGAAGCCGTCACTAATCATTTTTAGCGTAGAATTAGCCCCATCTGTTGTGGTAGAGCTCTCGAGGTGTCGTACCGGCTCAGTGATGTTCGATATACAATCATGCTTCCTTGCAACCATGGTTCAAGTGATATGCTTTCCACTTTCCTCCCACGTATTTTCTCTCGTGTATATTTTCTGAGCAATTATTATCCCCACCGCTTGGACTTTGCCCTGTGAGCAGCGCTCTGCAAAAATTTCAAAAGCACGTGAGAATTGGACCAAAAAGCTTTATTGATCTAGCGAGGGAAACGATGAGTCGGCTTGGAGCGTCGAGGGCTGTTCGTCTCGGACTCGGTGCAGGTCATAGCTTGGAAATCTGTCGCGGCTGTCACGCCCCGAGTCCCCGGGCGCGCAACCATCCCTGCCAAACGTCTGGTCAAAGGATGATGTCCCAGGCAGATCATCGACCCATTTCTTTTATCTTATAATTAAGCACATGCGGAAGCGAATACAACCCCGGACAACAAAGACAGGGATAGAAAGAACAGGAACTACAACAAACAACAACAAACCCTTTTCATTACTTGCTTGATTAGTTCACGATACACACATAATTTACAAAAGTCCTCCTCGGACCGATCCCCCTTAGACCCACAAAAAGATACCGGGTCGGGTCGGGGCGCACTAGCCGATACGCTACACACATACAACCAGCTATACACAACAACCTCCAGAACTCCTCCGCAGCCTCTCCAAAACCCCCGGGCCAACAACACCGGGTCAACCCTGGTAACCAGGCGGCGAATCTGGATCCTCCTCCTCCGAACTTAGATCTGGGTCCACAATCTCCCCATCCGGCATCTCAGCCTCCGTCGCGTCCCAAGTTTGGACTATCGGACCCGCACCCAGGGGTATATCAAACCCGCGAATCGGTCCTATGGGAACACCAGTCCGACACATGAACCAGGCCTTAAAGAGGTGGGCCACATAGTGTGGCAACCCCTCGTCAACCCAGACTGTCGTGACATGTTGTTCCCATATGTCCTCAGAGTTAGCGACGTGACGGCGATGAAGTACCGTCGTGAGTTCGATCGGGACACCAAACCTAACGTGGCGCGCGGCCATCACGAGGACCTGAAAGGCGATCAGCCAAAGCGCATGAGATATGAATCTCAGCGGGTCAACGCCTAAGTCCGATTAGGACGTTGATCACGACCTAACCATTCTATCGATCTAAGCTCAACCTCAGAACAACAACCACATGCAACGTACCTCGCCTGGAGCCATGCGACAGGTACAATATAATAATAAATAGACAATGCATCAACCAATCAGCCAGCACACTCAGCAATGGTCATGCATTATGCAACAAACGCGTTCCGGTCAGCCGGCCAAGAGATACCCCACTCTCGCCAAAGTACAGCCTCGCTGCTAGTACTCTTCCGGATCAACCGGGCGTCGTCCTACTACGTTACAGCGACGGCATCCGATGGCTCCCTCAAGACCCCTAAGGCGAGCACACCAGGGATATTCCAGAAGGGACTACGGACCAACACTGTTGCGACCGGCATCTCATCAGCCGTGAAATCCGGACGGTCCGTCGCCGGGCACGGACTGACAGGCAACCAATAAGCCGTGGAATCCCGGACTGTACGTCGCCGGCACACAGACCTATCAGGCGGCGACCCATGCCAACAAGGGTATCGCCTGTGCCCCCAGTTACGTTAGGGCGACACGGTGAAACAACTGCATGACCTCGCGCTCAAAACCGGCTCTCAAGCCAAATCTCATTTTTGATGCTCAAACCTGGCCCACGGCCAATTTCATGCTCAAACTTGGCCAACGGCCATTTTCATGATCAAACTCGGCCAACGGCCATTTTTACATTCAAAACTGGCCCACGGCCATTTTCATACTCAAATCTGGCCCACGGCCATTTTCACACTCAAATCTGGCCCACGGCCATTTTCACACTCAAATTCACAATCGATCACGCGAATAATCAATTTCCATTTAATATGGTATTTCGACCCTAGTGTGATCATTCAGCAATTTAATGCGCAATCAACACTCAATCCGATCCACGATCGGACGCCACAAACTAGGCACAACAACATGCAATTAACCATGGTAACTATTCCACCTAACCACGGTTAATTCAACTAACCACAGCAGTTAATTAATCTACCTCAGTTACTATTTAATTAACTATAGTAACTAATTAATCTAACCACAGTTAACTAACTAACCCAGGTAACTATCTATTAACTGCGGTAACTAATTAATCTAATTACGGTAACTAATTAATTAATCTAATTAGTGCAATTAACGGCCTAATCAGGGATTAGGGGTTAACTCACTCCTAAACGGGCGGCGACGGTCGGCGGCGACCGGCGATGAGAGGCGGCGGCGGCGGCGGCGGCGGCGACGGCGGCGGCGGCGGCAAATTTTCCGGCGACGCTCCTACGGACTCTCCTCGTCGATCCGGACGCAACCACGGTGTCGGATTTCCAAAACGACAACCGGACGACGACGAACGGCGGCTGGACAGCGGCTGGAAAACGGCTAAACGGCGGAAACGGAGCTCAACGAGCGGCCGGCAAGCTCGGCGGAGCTTCGGCCAAGGTCCGGCGGGTCCTAGGTTGCTCCGGTGAAGCTTGGCGGTCGACGGCGAGGCTCGGCGGCGCTTGGACAGCAGCCAAACAGAGGCGGCAGCGGCTGAACAGGGGCGGCACGGCGACGGCGCGGCAAGGCGGGGGGCTCGGCGGGCGGCGGTGGCTCGAACGGCGGGCGGCGGTGCGGCGGTTCAAGCCAAGAAGATGAAGATGATGAAGATGGGATGAAGATGGTATGAAGATGGCGATGGAAGTGGCTGCCGTGCGTGAGAAACCAAGAGGGAAGAGAGAGAAAGGGAAGAGAGAGAGAGAGGAGAGAGAAAAGTGCTCTTGAAGGGCAAAATGGACTTTTCCATGGTCCAATGGCATTTTTGTGAATAACCAAAAGTCAAAAAGCATGATAAGACTTGGCATTAATGATGCGGGGCCCGCGGTCATTCGGTATTAATTGTTTCTGGCGTATATGAATAATATCTGAGGGTATTTTGGTAATCTGACGATTTTAGGACCGGTTCAGAATATTTGGCTCAGGGTCGACGCAAGCGCGAAGGAATACGGCGAAGACTAATTACGGCGCGACTAATCTAATCGAACTATAATTATCTACGCTTCGATCGACGACTAACGATCCTCAGATCGAATGATTCCGCGTCCGACAAATGTCACTCAATTCCAATCGTCCAATATTATTCATATAATAGGCCTTGAAATTCCGGGACGTCACAGCGGCTGTGCAGGAGCGTGGAAAATTGATGTCGGACTGGGGATACTTTCACAATCTTGAACCACGGAACAAAAGGCAAGGACTCGCGTTGGCCGAGAACTCAACTTGACCCAACAAGGCTAATGATCACTTGAAGACGCTACTGTGCTGATATCAGGACTAATCGGGAAACCTGTAAAAGAATAAAACTCAGTAAAGGATAGTTATCAAAACACTACAGGGACTTGCTGTGGCTGCAAGGGAAACTCGACTAAAACTCATGGTTGAGCGACAAGGACATTGCAGGTGGTTGGATCGTCAAGTTGGAAATTGATAGCGCTCGCTTGCTTGACCGAGCACTGCCTGAAACTTGCTGGTCTACGGCGAACAATTGCTGTGACGTCGCTTGGGAGTTGCTGAAATTTGCAGATAAACAGTGTTGCCTTTGTAGAATAACGGGAACATGCGGCTGTGTCGATGGAAATTTGCCTTCACCGAGATTGTCTCGCTAGAATCAAGGGAACGCCATGACACGTGAGAGAGAGAGAAACAAGAACAATCTTTGGCTTTTGCTCCTTTGGCCTCTGGATCTTTCAATTTCTGAATTCTCTCGCGTGATGTGAATTTCCCCCCAACTCTCCTCTGTGGCCGTATGTTATAATGTGTGGCCTCCTCCTTGAATTGTGAGCAAAGTTCTGCTTATATAGGCTTAGATTTAGGGTTTTCTTTTAAGAGAATTTTTTTTATTTTCCTAATCTAGACCCTAAGAGATATATTCCAATCAAATTGCTCAATTATCTAATATTTTCCAACTTGGCATTTATTTATTGCAATTTTCGGCCATTTAATATGCATAATGGGCTTGGCCGAATTTGTGCTCTTGTGGGCTTAGTCTAGATAATTCAATTAAGCTTAGAACCTTAAATTGAGTCCATCCACCGCTGGTCCGGCTTAAATGCAAAATGTAATGTGATGAATACTAAAATTAACATGAAAAATGATTTAATTATTTTTTGTAGGGATTAAAATTAATCCCTGATTTTTATGCAAAATAAATGATTAAAGAAAAATCAAAATTTAAGCGTCAACAATAACCAAGGGTAAAGAATCCACAGATGGTGTAGAAATGTCAGGAACTACGAAAGTGGTATCACCGGAAGCACGTTCATCAAGATTAGGAAAAGACAACTCCACAAATGAAGTTTCTCAAATAGAGCTGATAAATCCACCGAAGGTTTGGTAAAAAAAAAAAAGGGAATAGTAGGAGATGTTGACACCTAAATTTTGACTAATCATATAGGATTAATTGCATAAAAATTTAGGGACTAACCTTAGTCCCTAATAAAAATATTTAAATCATTTTGCATATAATTTGCATTTAGGTTAGTTTAATTTTATGCATTCATGCATTAACATTTAATTGGACTGGCGGCGGAAACAAACCTGAAATTGACACTAGGACCGGGCCAGTATGTAAAGAAGAATTCGGCCAGCACTAGGGGAAGGCTTGGCCAAAAATCTCAAAACCCTAGGTCCTATTTTTAGCTTAATTCATCCCATTAAACTTTAATTAGGGGAAAAATCCCTTTTAATTAAAAGCTTAATTAATCGTAAAAGCCCTAATTAAGCCCATAAAAGAGTAAATAAGCCCAAGAGCATGGCCACGGTGCTGGATTCTCCAACGCTGATAGATGCGGTTTACCGCCATTGATCGACACCGATTATCCATTCCCAAGGCTGTTCATCAAAGCTCAGCTCTATTTGTTTTCGAGGTTTTCTTGGCTTGAAACGTGAAGAGACCGAGTCTTTGTCCGAGATTCCTTCTCTAACGCTGATCTTCCTCGCTAGCTGCCTTTGAAACTATCCACATCGGCCTCTCTCTCTCTCTCAGATCGGCAAATAAGCATAACTATTCTGAGACTTGTCTTCCTTAGGCTATATCTGTCACGTCCTGCACCCGTTGGGCACGCCACATCCCGCGTCGGTCGCTAAGTTGCGACGTCCCAAGCCGCGTCACCGACCCATTTAATTTATCTTTCAATTAAGCACATGTAGAAATGATTCACTTCCCCAGATAAACATACAGTAGGGATAGATGGAAAGGAAATCAACAACAGCATACAACAAACATTCGTTTTATTTAATTGCTATTAACCCTGGGATATTACAATATATACATGCCTATCACAAGGCCGCTCCCTAGCAGACCACTCATACAAAAAGGGGTGGGGGTGATCGGATTAACCTAACTTCACTACTAAAAGGGGTAGCTCCAAAAAGGATAAGCATACAGTGCCTATCATCACGCCTGATCATAACCGGGAGGAGGCTCCGGGTCGGACTCCACTTCCTCGGATGGATTGGATTCCACTTCTTCTGCCTCGGATCCAACGTCGCTCGGATCGATGTCTGGATTAGTAATAGCTCCGTTCGGAGGGTCTAGATCCATAGGATCCCAAACCTATTCTCTAAGGCTACCAGCAGGGGGTCCATCGAAACCCCAGATCAGACCGTGTAGGTTATCCCCTTCCTTAACGAACCAGGCCAAAAACTCGTGCGGCTGCCACATGTCTAACCCCTCATCAACCCAGACGGTTGATGAATGTTTCTGATATCACCTATTAGGTCCCACCTGATACTCTACCACTATTGTACCCACCTCCATGGGTACACCAAAATGCATAAACAACGGTGGTCGATTCATGCTTCGAGGCCTAAAATATTTAATAACAACAGCAATGAGATAAATCTCAGCGAGCTAACGACCTAAGCTTCGATTAGGAGGTCAACTCAGCTCGGATGCATCTAACACATGCAATATAGTATAGTACGCACAAACATGCCATCACACAATCATAGGCAACCTTACCTTGCCTTGGCACACACCCCGCGCGTTATAACTCGCCATATGCAATATAATGCAATAAATAAACAACACAATCAGAACGCCCATCAACATTCTAATTCACAAAGCACTCAAGCGCGTTCTAATTATCACGGTCACTCAGGTACGCCCGTCCTCACACGAGGGTCCTCCAACTCAACTAGATATTCATCCGTTCGATCAATTACGGTTGATCGAGGGCACGCCCGTCTTCACAAGGGGGTCGTCCGGCTCAACCGGGCATTTATCTGTTCGATCAATTATGGCAGATCGAGGGCACACCCGTTTCTTTCGACTCAATCGAGCATTATTCCATTCAATCAATTACGGCCGATCGAGGGTATGCTCATCTTCACACGGGGGTCTTCCAGCTCAACGTGGCATTTATCTGTTCGATCAATTACGGCCGATCGAGGGCACGCCCGTTTCTATACGGGGGTCTTCCGGCTCAACCGAGCATTATTCTATTCGATCAATTACGGCCGATCGAGGGCACGCCCGTCTTTCTACTGGGGTCTTCCGCCTTATCCGGGTAATTATCCATTTGATCAATTACGGCCGATCGAGGGCACGTCCGTCTTTCTACGGAGGTCTTCCGGCTCATCCGGGCATTTCTCAAGATGATGCAACTCTCATGCCAAAATGCAGTAATAAATTACACGTGACCACATACACATAAAATTGACATATAAACCCGACACCTCAGGGTTTACTATTTAGATATCCACAATTCTAGAATAAAACAATCACGATTTAGCATTAAAAACTACACAATAATATTAGTAAAATAAACCGATAGCTTATCACTTCAAACACCGATAGCTTATCATCAATTCTCGATACTTATCACCTAAGCCATGATAGCTTATCACCTAAACCATGATAGCCTATCACATAAGCCATGATAGCTTATCACATAAGCCATGATAGCCTATCACCTAAGCCACGATAGCTTATCACCTAAACCATGATAGCCTATCACCTAAGCCATTATAGCTTATCACTTAAACCATGATATCCAATCACTAACAACATCGATAGCTTATCCCCTAAACCATGATAGCCTATCACTAACAACATCGATAGCTTATCGCATTCTTGATAACCTATCAAGTCCACTTATCACTTATCAAGATAGCTTATCAACTAATCCCTAATTAATTAGCACTAAATATACTTATCCTAATCTAATCTCATCCTAATCAAGTTTAACATACTAATCAAGGGATTAGGGCGAAAACTCACTCGGTAACGATTCCGAAGGCACGGGCACGATGGCGGCGGCGAGGGCTACACGTGGCTCGGTCTGGAAACAACACAGTACGACGACGGATAGCGAACATCAGTGAAACAGCTCCGGTGGGGCTGTTTTGGCGCAGCAGAGCTCGAAACGGCAGCGGAAACGGCTCAAGCGGGTGGCGTACGGTCACGAGAGGTCACGGCGGTGCTCGATGGCGGTTTGGCCAGCAAAATGGTGGCCAAAGGAGGTTGGTGGTGGCGTCGGTGGGGGCTTGGCCAGGAGAGAGGGGAGGAGAAGGAGAGTGGTGGTTTGGGGGAGAGAGAGAGAGAGAGAGAGAGAGAGAGAGAGAGAGAGAGAGAGAGAGAGAGAGAGAGAGAGAGAGAGAGAGAGAGAGAGAGAGAGAAAGTGATCCAAAAGTGTGAGATATTTCTCTCTTGAATCTTCATCAACAAGCCAAGAACAAAATAGAAACCCTTCATCAATGCTCTTGCCTTCAAAGTCTTCCTCCATGATGATCTTTTGTCTCTAGCTCATAAATGCAAGGAGGGTAGTTTGGTAATTTCACAAGCAAGAAGGGCATTTTGGTAATTTTGCAAAGTATTCAAATACTATATGCGTATACGAGCTAGAATTTTGTACGGGTTCATATAAATAGAATTTGGACTTAAAAGGATAAGCATTGGGCTTGAAAAGCTCATTGGGCCGAAATTGACTAAATGGGCTTTAGTAAATTTAATTTGGGCCCACTTGGGCTTGCCTTGGGCCCAAATGGCCGAACCACATTGGGCTTGAGGCCCAATGTGCCTTTGCCGGTCCGCTTCCTCGTGGACTCCAAATCTCGGTCCGTTAACCATTTTCCGAAGGTCTCGAGCAAACCGATAAATAGACGGCTCGATGAGGCAACGTCCAATAACTTAGTCTTGAGATCCTCGAAGGTTCGATACCCAAATTTGGATTTCTAATTCATGATCAAAATTGATTGATTTCCACTTTAGAATATCTCAAACTAAAGGGCGACTTTTAGGAGTTACGTGTATTCAAGCTGTGGTTGATTCGATATCAATCCATGTCTAAGCTTTCTCAAACCATGGACAACCTCGGTTGTCATGTAACTGTGAGGGTTCAATCACTAGTTCCAATGTACATGATCATTAGGAATTGGTTTTGGGTAATTTGCAATCCATACAAATGGTCAGGTGGAATCACCCGTGATCCGATTGCATACTATTGACGAAACATTCTATAACCGTTCCTTGATCGGTCCATATTGGTTCACAATTGTCCCTCGTCAATCCTTATGGTTGAATTATCAATCCATGGTTGAGTTCTTAGGTCGTGCATACTTAATTCCTTAATAGCCTTCGCCCTTCGGTTAGTTTCTCATGAGTGATCAATTCAGAGCAAGAATTACTAACAGTGCATCGATTAAAATCACCGTTTTATTACATCCAAGATAGGATTGAATTTGAGGATGGCACAATATCCTTCCTCCGTTTCCTACTTTATTGCCGAACTATTCTTAGACATCCTCTCCCAGCAACTCCATTTTACCCCTCTCTCTCTCTCTCCCCGTGCATTACTATTCTTAGATATGCGATAAGTTGGTTCAAAAAGAGAGGAGAAAAAATTCATTCTTGGCAGTTTTCTTTCTCTCTCCTTTAACAAATGAGGATGGGGCAAAAAACAGATTCAGGGAAGGGAAAAAGGGGTCGACGGCTTTCTTGAGGGAAAAGAAGAAAGCAGAAAAAGGGGTCGGCGGCTTTCTTGAGGGAAAAAGGTGCCGCTACCGATCGAGACCGATCTACGTCCCGGAGCCTCACCAAACCTGCTTTCATTCTGTCCTGTTTTTCGCTCACTCAGTCCTTCTTGAAGAACATTTTTGAGATACTTTCCTTTTATTCATTTTTTCTTAAAATTCCAAACTTAATAAAAGATAGATGCTTAAGGATAATACAACAGGTAAGCTAATGAGCAGTGGTCAAATATGTTGATAGTGTCTAATTTATTTTTCATTTGTTGTATATAGAAAATAGGGATCAAATTTGACCCCTAAACAAAAATACCATTTGCATAGTTCACATTCGCATCTCAAAGGTCATGCATCGTACATGACACAAAAGGAGATTTCTTTATGGTTACTTTCAAAAAAACTGAAGGATGCTAAATCCTCGAATCTACACATCAAACGTGCGGAAACATGCCCAAAATACCGAAAACTTGAATCATTAGTCAGACGAAACATCACGAGGACGTACCGTAATTGTCACGGATTAAGAGTTGCATTTGCAGTTTCGAGATTCCTTGCTACAGTCGAGTGTCGAAGAATTGAGAAGAGAGAGTTGTGATTTCTTTTTACTCTTCTGTGTTCTTTCTCTTGAAAACGACAGAAAAGTGAACGAGAGAAATTGACGACGTTCTCTTCCTTTTGATGAAAGAAACGTCACAACGTTTCAAAAATGAAAAGAGGATTACTGTCTTGCAGTTATCACTAGTGGGGTAGGGAGTGGTTCCCTACATGGGCGGACCACTGTAATTCCCATGGAACCCAACAACAAAAAAAATCTGTAAGTAAAAGTGAGTGGAACTCGGGAACTTCTCGCATGTTGTTGGGAGAAGATAGAATTTGTTGGGCTTATAATTTTTGAAGCAAAAACTCATCTCTACAGCCACATTTCTTTGTTATAATAGGATTCTTTTCAAATTTCACTCGCACAGAGAATAGTGGGGAGCCGAAAATTTGGGGGTAAATTTCCAAATCAGGCGAAAAAAAAAAAAATATTTACCAAAACAGGTTGAAAACAAAAAATACCAGATCAGGTGCCGCTCGGCAATCACACTGTCGAGCGGGCTATTGGGCCAGCCCGCTAGGCAGCCACACTGCCGAGCCGGGCCCGAGGCTGCCAACTAGTGTTTTTTTTTTTAATTTCATAAGAAAAACCATTTTTTTTATAATATTTATTTTATTTATAATTTTGTTCTTTTTAGCTGATTTTTATAATATAATTATCAATATTTAATTACTTAAGATATATAATTATAACATTACAATAAATTCACATATGTAATGTCGACATCGAACAGAAGAACTGAATAAATATCGCGCAATTGAGATATTGTAAAAAACATGGGATTTTCATAATAGATAACAAATTAACTGCAGTTACATGTACTAATGACGCCGTCTTCCTACATGACCTCCTGTTCCGCAATGAGGTTGTCTACGTTGATCAAAATGTCTAGTGTTGTACCGACGAAAATGAGGATCCGGCTGAGTAGGATATGTCGATGACGAAGGCATATCTTGTGAAGATATGCCATATCCTACTGTAGGAGGAACTGGATAAAAATGAGAAAAATTGGATTCATATTCTGAAGGAGAACTAACTTGAGTCTGCGGATGTGGATCGTCAAATGTTCCGGCAAACTGGGTGAACCCTGCATCGAAATGCTGACTGAACCCTGGAGTGAACTTGGGAGCGAAATCCGTCGTATGATATTCCATGGAATAGGGGACGACATCATCATGTGGATGAGCTAGAGAAGTCCTCCAGGTCGGCTGAACAGTCTCAGGGGGTCATCCTCCTCGTCTGACCCAACGGGTGCTGTTGTAGTTGCTAGTTGGGGTGCTGGCATCATTGTTAGTCGCCTCTCCTCATTCTAGGCGTATAACATTGCTCTAGCTATCGTCCTCACTTTTGCCCAAGCCTGAGGAGATAGACCGATCGAATCCATGATATGCACGATCTGTTCGATGCCGTCACCCTGGTTATGATATCAAAATTAACAAAAGTTATCAAACGCCAATAATTTATGGTACTTAAAAATAAGTAATGAATTAAATTGAAAGTGATTGCACGAACCGTTGAATCCATTGCGGCTCCCGCAACAGAAATCCATTTCTGTGTATGTCGATGGAACCACTCCATATATCCTGAATGAAAGTGGAGTGCTTCCGTTGTAATTCTACCCTGGACTATATGTTCGGCACGTCTATTCCACAAACCGATCAACCGTTCGTGACTATCCTCCCAATTCATCTTGGGTGGCGTGTTATCAATATCTTGCAAGGCAATATGATCGTGGAGACGTCTAGGTATTGGCTGCTGCACACCAAACTGCCGAAGTACTCGGTCTGGATAGTGGCACTCAACTATCCAATAACAGATGAGTGGAACATTCGCCCTCCAACACTCTTCTCCCTGTAGGCAATAATCTGGTACCTCATCTTCAATGCCGACGTAGGGCTCCCAAATAATCTGTCATCATAATGAAACACATCAAATTAAACGAAAAATTAATTTAAAAAGTAACACGTTATTAAACCGACTCGTTGATATCATTATTTACATTTTCGGACCACATTCGATCAAGTTGGTAGCGCAAATGTGACACAGTATGTGTGGGGACGTCATTTGTAGTTCGGCCTCAACTCCAGCTGCATGAACAGAAAACTTTAAATTTTCTTGTATTATACACACTACAAAGAATTAATGATGGACGAACTGAAAAGGCAATATATCACGTATCAACTACCAAAAGGAGCATCTGGGAAAGGAGCACCGTAAGACAGAGCAGGGGAGACACATTTGAAGCGCTCCCACGCCCAAATTTGCAGTACATGTAGGGCACCGCCAATTTACTTCGCATCTGGGTCGGTTGCACTGCATAGCTCTCGATACAACCACGCTAGTGTTGCTGAACCCCAACTGTACGGCGTAGGGGCCTTGATGTTCGCCAGTAGTGGGAGAAACAACAAACTAACCCGGGCACCTGATTTGTTCGAGAAAATAGATCCTCCAAGCAGGCGGAGAATGAATACCCTAGCATGCTGCACAACGGTGAAATCATCGGCATATGCTGGAAGATTTTCGAAGTGGTCACTCAACTATTTTAAACCAATTTGTGTGCCACGCAATTGATCTGGGTGAGCACTAAGCAGTTGACCACAGAGAGCGCCCCAATTCCAATCAGTAGGGCCAGTAACTGTAATTCCATTGATGGGAAGCCCTGTGATCATCGCAATATCCTGCAGAGTGATCGTAACTTCACTTTTCGGCATATGGAAGGTGTGAGTCTCGGGTCTCCATCGCTCGACCAATGCTGTAACCAAATGACAATCAAGCTGGACAAATCTCATCTTATAAATACCATAAAATCCCGAATCTTGCAGATAAGGAGCTATGTGCGGATCGAGTTCACGTACGTGTAACGACGCTCGCTGACATCTAAGGACTGTAGACGCATATATCTGTGAAATGTCAAGTGAAATGTTAGTGATAATTTTCATAATGCCGTTATAAATGACAAATGTACTGCTAAATTCCTCAGTTACCGTAGCATCCTATACGGCTTGTGATCTATGTTAGGCTTGCCCAGTAAGTAGTGAATCATCCTCAGGCCTAGGCTGAAGGTGAGTTATTTGTGCCATATCAACAGAATTGTGAAGAATCGAAAACATTTCGAGACTTTAATGAGTAATCGAGGAAGAGCGCAAAAGTTGAGTGAGTGACCGAAAGAAAGTAGAGGGAGTGAGAGAGGAGAGTTGAGGAGTGAGGGAGAACAGCCTTCGGCTATGCTTAAAAAGCAAAGCCGAAGCGCTTTGAGAGATGGGGTTCTGCCCCCTCCACATTTGGCGATGCTGTTGCAGCGCCAAATTCAGAGGGGGCAGAACCCCCTTGGGGATGGCCAAGCGCTGCAAATTGCAGCGCATGGGGACCCCCCAAGTGCTGCATTTTTCAGCGCTTGGGGGGTGATGTAGAATAGTTGGCATGCGATTATTTAGAATTACGAGATCGTCAGGATCGCCGGAAATCTCGGCAGTTTTTCTGATTTTGGTTCCGACGACCTCGGATTGCGTTCAAAATTGGTCGATTGAAGCGAAACAGCCGTCCGGTTTGAACTCACCGCTTTGTCGTGACTTACAATGGATTTTGGCATATCGGAGTTGTCTGGATAGGTTTTCTGGCAATTTTCTATTTTAGGAAATTCGTAATTATCTTTAATTTTAAATATTCTGTTTGATTAGATTAGATTCAGTTTTTTTGATGTTATCTTTACTTATTCGATTTCCAATAGAAGTCCTATCGCTATATAGGACGTCCGTCTCTATAATTAAGGATTATCATAGTATCAATATTGAATCGAAATTTCAGAGTTCCTTGAAATTTTTCCGAGTTTTGCTTCTCGCTGCGTCATTTTTGATCCCCCAAGCGCTGCATTTTTTCAGCGTTTGGGGGGGCCTCCCCAAGCATGCACAAATGTGTGCAGCGCGGGGCCCCTCCCGCTGCACACTTTTCTGTAGCTTGGGAAGGGGGACTGCCCCCTCCGCATTTGGCGTAGCAACAGCGCCAAATGCGGAGGGGGGCAGTGTTACAGCACCTTCGCGGGTACTGCAACACCTCTTCAGGGCTCTGCTTAAAACAGAGCTCGAACACATCCTCTCCTCACTCTCTCTCCCTCTCCTCAGCAAACTCTCCCTCTTCTCAGCAACTCCCACTCTTTCTCCCTCGCCTCAGAATCGTGGTGCTCCTTTCAACGTCATCCACGTGTAGTCAAATTTTAGCTTTGCTTGGTGTTGATTCCTCCTCTAACCGTTAACCTTTTACAGATTTTGGTTGACATTATTCGAGAACCCACAAACACTTTCTGAGCTGCTGTTCAGTCTGGGCCGAGCCTTCAAATTCAAAGTTCAATTTTGGCAACGTTATCTCGAAAATATGTAACTATCTTTATCTCAAGATCAATTTTTCCAAAAGTCGTTCCTTCATGTTGTATACTATAGTCTAAATCAAATATTATACTTTTATTTGATTCAATTTTCATTTAAAAAAATCACTACACTTTAGTCTTGCCTAAATTCTTAAAATTGTGATAGCAATTTTAAGATATTCAAGTATCTTGATTTATCTCTTGCCAAAATCAAAAGATTGCCAATTGAGGAAATATTGCCTAAGTGGATAAAAAAAATTTGTCTTTCTATTTACAATCTTTTCGAAAAAAACCATTTCAACTATAAGTCACAATTTCGTTGAACTTGAAAAAACCTGATTTATAAAACTTTGGTTAACCCTTTGTTTTGCAGATTTAGTGAATTTTAATTTTTGTTTTTGAAGCGTTGATTGATATAAAATGTTGTGTATGCTTTAGTGTAATCTCACTACACCACATCAATTTGTGACCAAACCCGGGTCACCCAATAGTTTTAGGATGGTATTTAAGTGGTTCTTTAACCTTGGCGGTAAGGCTTCGCTAAAGGTTATCCCACTTGGATCCCGAATTCTTCAAAAAATGGCTCAAGGGTCGTTCTCATGCACGTGAGGCTATGATGCATGGGTGTTGCCCTTGTCGATCGAACTAAGCCGAAATGATTGGACCCGACTAGTCATGACTACGTATGCGAGGCAGCAACTAGTCATGATGAATGTGCGCGAGGTTGCGACATGTCGTTCCGTCATTCATTTCACTTTGCTAAAAGAAATAAAATTTAAAACCATGACTCATGTGTATGTCTCTGTGTTTGCCATTTCACTTCTAAGTGCGGTCACGTATTATCCCTTATCTCTTCTCCCTCATTTTATTTTGGGTCGATCCATGATTTAGGTTGATTTATTTGGCACATGATCTATATGTCAATGGGTCACAACGATATCCATTTCGTGCCTACTCCGAAGCTAGAGCTCAAGAAGCTATGAGATCAATTGAAGTTAGATGGGCAGCAGTATGTGCTCAAGCGCATTGGATTCATGTTGTCGATCCTCGACATAGATGTTCAGAGCGGAATCATGCATGCACTTGCTCATTTCTGGTGTCCTGAGACGTCCACGTTCGTGTTAGGTAAGTTTTTTGAGCTCACCCCCACTCTGGAAGAATATGGTATTGCCATTGGAAAGTCGGTTGACATGGATATAGTTAAACCACCCATTCATGCTGACCCTTCGGTATTGCTTGCTGAATTTTTGAATTTAACTAAAAAAACAATTGAAAAGATTTTGAAAAGTAATTGTCAAGCATGTCCATTATCTTTCCTCATTCATTGTTTTGAAAATAACTCCGACCACATGAGATCTAATATTTTTCTCTTAGCCTTTTTTGGGCTTATTATTTTTCCATTCCGTCAAAATGCTGTTGATCCGGCGATAGCTTGGATAGTAAAACAAATATGTGGTGGAGTTAGCTTTGTAAACACTATTTTGGCCGAAACTTTCATCTCATTGACACGTTTCAAGAAAGAGGAAGATGAGAAAAAAAAAAGACTTTTAGAGCCCCAATTGAGCTTTTACAAATATGTTTTTTCTCACACATTTCTCAATCTGGTGAAAAAATGACTGTGTTTGAAATGAGCATGCCTGATAATCCTATTTTAAGGTTTAAGCAAATACAAAATGAAACTAAGAGTATGCACTATACACAATGGGTCAATCTCTTCGAGGATCCAAACTCTAACCTCTTCAATTGGCAAGCCGTATGGTTCCGAGTTACTAAGGCTCAACTTTACCAAGGCAATCAGAAGACCGTACAGTTAATGTGGGTTTATGGAGTAACCAGTTATTAGCCTCTACGAGTTGCACGATAATTTCAGTTCTACAGGATATCCCGCCTCCACTTGGGCCCAATGAATTCCAAGTCCAATTCAAGAAGGGCGAGAACTACAGAGTTGAGCTTAGGCATCATTCTGGGGCTTGGCAGAAATCTGAAAATCAGAAGCTGATTTGGCCCGCAGACGAGCTCATCGGAAGAATGAAGAGGCACTTTGCCACGGCCCGATATATTCAGTATCATACCATCCCTCCTGAGATACTCCCAAAGATCCCGGTAGTGACGGAGCAGCATACCCGCCAAACCCAAATTAGAATCAGCGAACAAAAGGCGATGAAGGCCTAGGAAATGGCAAATGGTTTGGCTAAGGAGAATGCACGACTACGGCGCGCTTTGAAGGCCCATTCGTCTATAGATCATGTGGCCTCTAAGAAAAGAAAGATCATTTGATTTCATGTTTTGTTTATGGGCTTTTTGCATTTCATTTTTAGGGTGGAATGTTAATTTCTTTTTATGTTTCTCGTTTCATGTCGGATTATTGGGATTTTTCTGATAATAAATACTGCACTTTATTTGATATATTGATTGTTGTAATGTTTAGTAAAATGTAGATGCGAAATAATGTATAATTTTTTTAGCAGAATGTCGGCTACATCTTTTGCTATTGTGCATTGGGGAGGGAGAATAGTGCAAAAAGAATATGGACATGATTACGAAGGCAGACAATCTACCTGGTTCGAGTTTGCAAATGTATGCACATTTGATGCGTTACGTGCTACGATTGAGAGCGCGTTGAATATTACAAGAAGCCAGTACATTCATAGCATGATGTTTAGATACCCAAATATAACACAAGGTTTTATCGTATATGATATTATGGACGTGCGTGATGATAATACAGTTCGGATGATCCAGCAGTTTGCACTTTAGACTGGTGGAACGAGATTCATAGTGTTTTATGTAACTGTATATGAAAATCAAGTGATAAATAATTACCATGTGCGGGAAAGTTCTAATGCTGGTTAAGAAGAAGATGATGTACACGATCGGTACGTGGAGTCCGATCAAAATGATGATAATGATATTGATGAGATTAGTGATGAAGAAGATATTGGTTGGATGGACACCGGTGAGAGTGATGAAGAAGATGTGGGAGGTAACGAAGAAGATGTCGGAGGTGACGATATGAGAGATTACCACAACACCCATTGCAGTAATTCCATAGTTCCATTGGTACATCCACCGCCCTATTCGGATATCGATTTTGATATGATGCAAGATGATATAAGGGGCAAGCCGTACAGTACGGTATTTGATCCATCAAAAGAATTTACAGTTGGCATGGTATTTCCATCACGGGACGCAGTGCAGTCGGCTGCGAAAGAGTATTCTATGAGAAGAAATCATCAGTTTTCGCTATGATGTGACAAAGAAGAGAGAATATGTGATCAAGTGTGGTAATCCAAATGGACAGTGCGGTTGGAGGTTCCGTGCGATGTTTAAAGTGGGTGGCATTTCTTGGAAAATAAGTAAGTACAGTGGGCCACATACATGCATTAATATACAAACGTCACAGGATCATCCGCACCTTGATCAAAGTACTATCTGTCGCTTTACACAAGAAATGGTCGCCACCCAACTAGATGTCAAAATCAAGACACTGATGGCGGAGATTCAAGACAAGCTGCAATTCCAACCTACTTATCGTAAAACCTGGAAGGCCAAATAAATGGCAATTGCCAAAGCATTTGGAGGATGGGATGAGTCATACTGTAGGTTGAGGAGGTACATGAACGAAATTGAGCAAATGAATCCAGGTTCTCATTTCGTGATTGAGGATCGCATGAGCCCAGATCAGAGCTGCACGATTTTCTACCGAATGTTTTGGACTTTCAAGCAGACGGTTGAAGGCTTCAAAAGTTATCGTCCCGTGATATTTATCGATGGTACTTTCTTGTACGGAAAAAACTGAGGAACTCTCCTTTGTGCGGCTTCACTTGATGGCAACAATCATAATTTCCCGTTGGCATTTGCTGTGGTCGATCGGGAAAATGTTGACAATTGGCGGTGGTTTATGAATATGTTGCGGACATATGTCACCAGCAGAGATGATGTGACGTCCCGGAATTTCAAGGCTTATTCAATGAATAATATTGGACTGTTGGAATTGAGTGACATTTGTCGGACGCGGAATTGATCATTCTGATGATCGTTAGTCGTCGATCGAAGCGTAGATAATTATAGTTCGATTAGATTAGTCACGCCGTAATTAGTCTTCGTCGTACTCCTTCGCGCCCGAGCCAACCCTAAACAAAATATTCTGAATCAGTCCTAAAATCGTCAGATTACCAAAATACCCTCAGATATTATTCATATACGCCAGAAACAATTAATACCGAATAACTGCGGGCCCCACCTCATAAATGCCAAAGTCTTATCATGCTTTTTGACTTTTGGATATTTACAAAATTGCCATTGGACCATTGAAATTACCCTTTTGCCCTTCAAGACCATTTCTCTCTCCTCTCTCATTCTCTTCCCATTCTCTCTCTTCCTTCTTGAAGTCCACGGCAGCCCACCCCCTCCAATCTCACGATCATCCCATCTTCACCATCTCATCTTCATCTTCATCTTCTTGGTTTGAACCGCCGCTCCACCGCCTGCCGCTCACGCCGCCGTCGCCCGTCGCGCGCCCGCCGAGCCGCCGGCCTCCCTCCCGTCGCCGTGCTGCCCCAGCCGAGCTGCTGCCGCTGCTGTTTGGCGGCTGTCCAAGCGCCGCCGAGCCTCGCCGTCGTCCGCCAAGCTTCACCGGAGCCACCGAGGACCCGTCGGACCTTGGCCGAAGCTCCGCCGAGCTTGCCGCCCGCTCGTTGAGCCCCGTTGTCGCCGTTTGGCCGTTTTCCAGCCGCTGTCCAGCCACCGTTCGTCGTCGCCCGGTTGTCGTTTTGGAAATCCGACACTGTGGTTGCGTCCGGATCGACGAGGAGAGTCCGCAGGAGCGTCAACGCCGCCGCCGCCGTCGCAGGTCGCCGCCGACCGTCGCCGCCAGTTTAGGAGTGAGTTAACTCCTAATCCCTGATTAGGCCGTTAATTGCACTTATTAGATTAATTAATTAGTTACCTTAATTAGATTAAATAGTTACCGCAGTTAATAGATAGTTACCGTGGTTAGTTAGTTAACTGTGGTTAGATTAATTAGTTACCATAGTTAAATTAGATAGTTACTGTGGTAGATTAATTAACTGCTGTGGTTAGTTGAATTAACCGTGGTTAGGTGGAATAGTTACCATGGTTAATTGCATGTTGTTGTGCCTAGTTTGTGGCGTCTGATCGTGGATCGGACTGAGTGTTGATTGCGCATTAAATTGCTGAATGATCACACTAGGGTCGAAATGCCATATTAAATGGGAATTGATTATTCGCGTGATTCATTGTGAATTTGAGTGTAAAAATGGCCGTGGGCCAGGTTTAAGTGTGAAAATGGCCGTGGGCCAGATTTGAGTGTGAAAATGGCCGTGGGCCAGATTTAAATGTGAAAATGGCCGTGGGCCAAGTTTGAGTGTGAAAATGGCCGTGGGCCAAGTTTGAGCATAAAATTGGCCGTGGGCCAGGTTTGAGCATCAAAAATGAGATTTGGCTTGAGAGCCGGTTTTAAGCGCGAGGTCATGCAGTAGTTTCACCGTGTCACCCTAACGTAACTGGGGGCACAGGCGATACCCTTGTTGGCATGGGTCCCCGCCTGATAAGTCTGTGTGCCGGCGACGTACAGTCCGGGATTCCACGGCTTATTGGTTGCTTGTCAGTCCTTGCCCGGCGACAGACCGTCCGGATAACACGGCTGATGAGATGCCGGTTGCAACTTGTGTTGGTCCTTAGTCCCTCTTGGAATTATTCCTGATATGCTCGCCTTCGGGGTCTTGAGGGGGCTATCGGATGCCGTCGCCGTTAACGTTGTGGGACGACGCCCAGTTAATCCGGAAAAATACTAGCAGCGAGGCTGTGCTTTGGCAAGAGTGGGGTATCTCTTGGCCGGCTGACCGGAACGCGTTTGTTGCATAATGCATGATCATTGCTAAGTGTTCTGGCTGATTGGTTGATGCATTATTTATTTCTTATCATGTTGTACCTGTCGTATGGCTCCAGGCGAGGTACGTTGCATGTGGTTGTTGTTCTGAGGTTGAGATTAGATCGATAGAATGGTTAGGTCGTGATCAACGTCCTAATCGGACTTAGGCGTTGACCCGTTGAGATTCATATCGCATGCGCTTGGCTGATTGCCTTTTAGGTCCTCGAGATGGCCTCGCAGGTTGAGGCTGCGGAGGAGCTTTGGAAGTCTTTTGTTTATAGCTGGTAGCGTAGCAGTGGTGTATCAGCTATAGTACGCCCCGACCCGACCCGGTATCTTTTTGTGGGTCTAAGGGGGGATCGGTCCGAGGAGGACTTGTGTAAATTATGTGTGTATTGTGCACTAATCAAGCAAATAAATGAAAAGGGTTTGTTGTTGTTTGTTGTAGTTCCTATTCTTTCTATCCCTATCGTTGTTGTTTGGGGTTGTTGTTCGCTTCCGCATGTGCTTAATTACAAGATAAAAGAAATGGGTCGATGATCTGCCTGGGACATCATCCTTTGACCTGACGATAGGAAGGGGTGTCGCGCGCCCGGGGCTCGGGGCGTGACTGATGATATTTGTGTAATATCAGACAAACATATCGGGATTCAACAAGCAAGGGAGATAGAAGAGTGGCGTCCTCCACATGCCCACCATAGATATTGCATTCGTCACATTGTCAGCAACTACAAAAAACATTTCAAAAATGACGATGGCAAAAGGCATATTGAGATGGCAGGTAAATATTGAAATTCGTAAATTTGAGGAAAATACGTGTTCATAAATTTTAGTGCAAAGTACTAATTATTATTGTAATATACAGCTTACGCGAATCAACGGCGGAAGTTCAATTTAATCATGAGCCGAATTAGGGGGTTCGATACACCCACAGCTGACTAGTGTGATCAGATTTCAAGAGAGGAATGGACAAAGGCTTTTGATGGAGGGAGGAGATATGGATCGATGACGAAAAATTTAGTTGAATCAGTCAACGGGATGCTGAAACCCATTCATGGTCTACCAATAACAACCATGGTCAAGAAGATATTCTTCCGGCTGGTCAAATATTTCGACACGAGGAGAACGATGTACATGAGGCAGAAAAAACAACGGATGGATATTTACGCAACTTGCGGGTGAAACGCTCCGGAAAAATAGTGAAACTGCAAATAAGCATCACGTAAGATGTTTCGACTTTGAAAGAGGGGTTTACGAAGTGACAACTGAATGTGATAGAATCAGAGGATCTGGGCGCAACAGACAGAAAGTGCAACTAGACGTGCAAACGTGCACATGTGGGAAATTTGAACAGATGAAAATTCCTTGTTCCCACGTAATTGTTGCATGTCAAGTACATGCAATTGATTACCGTGCGCTCGTAGATGAATGCTATACATTGGACAAAACCCTTCAGTCATATCGGTACATGTTTCATCCTTTAGGACATCAAGGCTATTGGGATGAACCTAATGAACTGCCATTAATGCCTGACTCGAGCCGTATTAGGAAGAAAGGAAGACCTCGTGTGTCACGCCCCGAGCCCCGGGCGCGCAACCATCCCTTCCTAACGTCAGGTCAAAGGATGATGTCCCAGGCAAATCATCGACCCATTTCTTTTATCTTATAATTAAGCACATGCGGAAGCGAAAACTACCCCGAACAACGAACAACAGGGATAGACAGAATAGGAACTACAACAAACAACAACAAACCCTTTTCATTATTTGCTTGATTAGTTCACAATACACACATAATTTACACGACTCCTCCTCGGATCGATCCCCTTAGACCCACAAAAAGATACCGGGTCGGGTCAGGGCGCACTAGCCGATAAACTACTATTACACTACCAGCTATACACAAACAACCTCCAAAGCTCCTCCGCAGCCTCTCCAAAAACCCCCGGGCCAACAACACCGGGTCAACCTTGGTAACCAGGCGGCAAATCTGGATCCTCCTCCTCCGAACTCAGATCTGGGTCCACGATCTCCCCATCCGGCATTTCAGCCTCCGTCGCCTCCCAAGTCTGGACTATTGGACCCGCACCCAGGGGTACATCGAACCCCCGAATCGGTCCTATGGGAACACCAGTCCGACACATGAACCAGGCCTTAAAGAGGTGGACCACATAGTGTGGCAACCCCTCGTCAACCCAGACTGTCGTGACATGTTGTTCCCATATGTCCTCAGAATTAGCGACGTGACGGCGATGAAGTACCGTCGTGAGTTCGATCGGGACGCCAAACCTAACGTGGCGCGCGGCCGTCACGAGGACCTGAAAGGCGATCAGCCAAAGCGCATGAGATATGAATCTCAGCGGGTCAACGCCTAAGTTCGATTAGGACGTTGATCACGACCTAACCATTCTATCGATCTAAGCTCAACCTCAGAACAACAACCACATGCAACGTACCTCGCCTGGAGCCATGTGACAGGTACAATATAATAATGAATAAACAATGCATCAACCAATCAGCCAGAACACTCAGCAATGGTCATGCATTATGCAACAAACGCGTTCCGGTCAGCCGGCCAAGAGATACCCCACTCTCGCCAAAGCACAGCCTCGCTGCTAGTACTCTTCCGGATTAACCGGGCGTCGTCCTACTACGTTACAGCGACGGCATCAGATGGCTCCCTCAAGACCCATAAGGCGAGCACACCAGGGAAATTCCAGGAGGGACTACGGACCAACACCAGTTGCAACCGGCATCTCATCAGCAGTGAAATCCGGACCGTACGTCGCCGGGCACGGACTGACAAGCATCCAATAAGCCGTGGAATCCCCGACTGTACGTCGCCGGCACACAGACTTATCAGGCGGCGACCCATGCCAACAAGGGTATCGCCCGTGCCCCCAGTTACGTTAGGGTGACACTGTGAAAGAACTGCATGACCTCGCGCTCAAAATCGGCTCTCAAGCCAAATCTCATTTTTGATGCTCAAACCTGGCCCACGGCCATTTTATGCTCAAACTTGGCCAACGGCCATTTTCATGCTCAAACTTGGCCAACGGCCATTTTTTCATTCAAAACTGGCCCACGGCCATTTTCACAGTCAAATCTGGCCCACGGCCATTTTCATACTCAAATTCACAATCGAACACGCGAATAATCAATTTCCATTTCGTATGGCATTTCGACCCTAGTGTGATCATTCAGCAATTTAATGCGCAATCAACACTCAATCCGATCCACGATCGGACACCATGAACTAGGCACAACAACATGCAATTAACCATGGTAACTATTTCACCTAACCACGGTTAATCCAATAAACCACAGTAGTTAACTAATCTACCACGGTTACTATCTAATTTAACTATGGTAACTAATTAATCTAACCACAGTTAACTAACTAACCCAAGTAACTATCTATTAATTGCGGTAACTAATTAATCTAATTACGGTAACTAATTAATTAATCTAATTAGTGCAATTAACGGCCTAATCAGGGATTATGGGTTAACTCACTCCTAAACGGGGGGCGACGGTCGGCGGCGACCGGCGATGAGCGGCGGCGGCGAATTTTCCGGCGACGCTCCTACGGACTCTGCTCATCGATCCGGACGCAACCACTGTGTCGGATTTCCAAAACGACAACCGGACGACGACGAACGGCGGTTGGACAGCGGCTGGAAAACGGCCAAACGACGGAAACGGAGCTCAACGAGCGGCCGGCAAGCTCGGCGGAGCTTCGGTCAAGGTCCGGCGGGTCCTAGGGGGCTTCGATGAAGCTTGGCGGTCGACGGCGAGGCTCGGCGATCGACGGGCAGCGGCTGAACAGGGGCGGCAGCGGCTCGGCTGGGGCGGCACGGCGACGGCGCGGGCTAGGCGGGGCGCTGGACGGGCGGCCGGCGGCTCGGCGGGCGGCGGCGGCTCGGCGAAGGCTTGAGGAAGAAGATGAAGTGTGCGTGAGGATGGAAGGGGGGGCTGCCGATCGTGAAAAGCAAGGGAAAGAAGAGAGAGAGAGAGGAGAGAGAAAAGTGGTCTTGAGGGCATTTTGGTAATTTCAACGGTCCAATGGCAATTTTGTAAATACCCAAAAGTAAAAAAGGTGATATGACTTGGCATTTATGATGCGGGGCCCGCGGTCATTTGGTATTAATTGTTTCTGGCGTATATGAATAATATCTGAGGGTATTTCGGTAATCTGACGATTTTAGGATTGGTTCAGAATATTTGGTTCAGGGTCGACGCAAGCGCGAAGGAATACGGCGAAGACTAATTACGGCGCGACTAATCTAATCGAACTATAATTATCTACGCTTCGATCGACGTCTAACGATCCTCAGATCGAATGATTCCGCGTCCGACAAATGTCACTCAATTCCAACCGTCCAATATTATTCATATAATAGGCTTTGAAATTTCGAGACGTCACAACTCTTCCCCCCTTGGGGAAATTTCGTCCCCGAAATTAAAATATTACATCACCTCAAAAAGAAAAGGATACCTAGACTTCATTGACTCCTCACTTTCCCACGTTGCTCCCTCGGTTCCATGGTGTTGCCAAACAACCTTCACCAATGGAATTGTCTTGTTTCTCAGAACCTGCTCCTTCCGATCTTCGATCCTCACTGGACGTTCTACGTACGATACACGCTCATCCACTTCAATTTCCTCAAAGCTCAAGACGTGAGCTGGATCCGGCTCGTACTTCCTTAACATAGATACATGGAATACGTCATGTACCTGAGCAAGTCTCGGTGGCAACGCGAGACGATAAGCTAGATTTCCAATCCGCTCCAAAATCTCGAACGGCTCAACGTACCTCGGGCTTAACTTTCCTTTCTTGCCGAAACGAGATGTCCCTCTCATAGGCGACACCTTCAGAAAGACGTGATCACCGACTTGAAACTCCAATGGTCTGCGTCTTTTGTCGGCATAACTCTTCTGACGGCTCTGAGCTGTTCTCAGTCTTTCTCTGATGATTTTCACTGTGTCCAATGACTGCTGTACTAACTCAGGATCGGTGATTTTCCTTTCACCAACCTCGTCCCAACAGACTGGTGTCCTACAAGGCCTGCCATACAACGCTTCGAAAGGTGCCATCTTGATACTCTGCTGATAGCTGTTGTTGTAGGCGAATTCAACCAAATGAAGCTGTCCTTCCTAGTTGCCTTTGAAATCCAATACACATGCCTGCAACATGTCCTCAAGCGTCTGAATTGTCCTTTCAGACTGGCCATCCGTCTGCGGATGATAGGCCGTACTGAATTGCAGCTTCGTTCCCAACGCAGTCTGCAAGCTTTTCCAAAAGGTAGACGTGAACCTGGGATCACGATCCGACGTGATCGTCACTGGTACACCATGCAGACGTACGATTAGACGTACATACAAATCTGCCAACCTGTCCAAAGTGAAGTCTTTTCTCACTGGGATGAAATGTGCTGACTTCGTCAATCTGTCCACTATGACCCAAATTGAATCATTGCCCCTTTGGCTCCTCGGCAAACTTGTCACGAAGTCCATCGTGATGTGTTCCCACTTCCATTCCGGAATCTCAAGCGGCTGTAACAATCCTCCAGGCTTACAATGCTGAGCTTTGACCTGCTGGCATGTCAGACATTTCGCCACATGCTTGGCTATGTCCGTCTTCATGCCACTCCACCAATAATACTGCCTTAGATTCTGGTACATCTTCGTACTACCCGGGTGGACACTGTAGCTGCTACGATGTGCCTCCGACAAGATTTCTTCCCTAAGACTCTTATCAGCCGGTACACACAAACGTCCTCTGAACTTTAACATCCCATCCTCAGCCACCTGAAAATCCTCTTTTCTCTTCTCTGAGCCCTCTTGAAGGACTTTTTGAATGGCAGGATCCGTCGATTGCAATGTCTTAATCCTCGCTTGCACCTCCGGCTCGATCCTTAATGTAGCCATCAAACTCGATAGACGGCCTACCTCCAATTTAAACTCTGAATCTCGCACTTCCTCTAGAAGACGCCACTCTCGGACCATCAACTGGGCAATCGCTGACTTTCGACTCAGCGCATCAGCAACTTTGTTAGCTTTTCCCGGATGGTACAAGATCTCGCAGTCGTAATCCTTAAGAAGTTCCATCCAACGGCGCTGCCTCATGTTCAACTCCTTTTGAGAGAACAGATACTTCAAACTCTGATGATCGGTGTAGACTTGGAATCTTTCTCCTACCAGGTAATGTCTCCAGATCTTAAGGGCAAACACGATCGCTGCTAACTTCAAATCGTGCGTCGGGTAATTCAACTCGTGCGGTCTCAATTGACGAGAAGCATACGCAACTACCTTCCCATATTGCATAAGCACACAGCCTAGTCCCTTGAAGGAAGCATCGCTGTAAATCTCATATCCTCCAGGACCAGACGGTATTGTCAAAACAGGTGCCGTAGTTAGCTTTTGCTTAAGCTCTTGGAAACTACGCTCGCACTTGTCTGTCCACTCAAATCTTTCGTCCTTCTTCAACAGGTGTGTCAACGGCAAAGCTATCGTGGAGAACCTTTCCACGAAACATCTATAGTAGCCTGCTAAACCCAAGAAGCTCCGAACTTCTGTCACTGACGTCGGTCTCGGCCAATCCATGACCGCTTCGATCTTAGTTGGGTCTACTGACATCCCTTCTCCAGAAATTATATGACCAATGAAGGCTACGCGAGCTAGCCAAAACTCGCATTTGCTAAACTTAGCAAACAACTGGTGTTTTCAAAGAGTCTCCAACACTGTTCTCAAGTGTTGCTCATGTTCCTCAGGGCTCCTAGAGTATACCAAAATGTCGTCAATGAACACTATGACGAATTTGTCCAAATACTCACTGAATACCCTATTCATTAGATCCATGAAAGCAGCTGGAGCATTTGTTAGACCAAACGGCATCACTGTGAATTCATAGTGACCATAGCGCGTCCTAAACGCTGTCTTCGGTACATCCTCCCTCTTGATCCTTAGCTGATGGTATCCCGTCCGTAGATCGATCTTGGAGAACACCGAAGCTCTTTGAAGTTGGTCAAACAGATCATCAATCCTTGGCAACGGATACTTGTTCTTGACTGTCACTTGGTTGAGCTGACGGTAGTCGATGCACAGACGAAGTGATCCATCCTTCTTCCTCACAAACAAAACTGGCGCTCCCCATGGAGATGCACTTGGACGGATATATCATTTATCCAACAACTCCTGCATCTGTACCTTCAGTTCCTTGAGCTCCGACAGCGCCATCCGATACGGTGCTTTTGAGATTGGCTCCGTACCAGGGGCTAACTCAACCATGAACTCTATCTCCCTTTCCGGTGGCAATCCAGGTAACTCCTTCGGAAAAACATCAGGGAATTCCCTTACAACAGCAATATCCTTCAGCCTTAACTCCTCAGCCAACACATCAACAACAGACGCCAAATAACCTTGGCAACCTCCATCCAACAACCGAGTCGCTTCCAGCGACGACACTAAGGGGATCGAGGTTCCCCCTCGATTTCCAATAAACTTGAAACTAACCCCATTCAATGGGTTAAACAGGATAGTCTTACTATGACAATCCAAAACAGCTCTTTGCTCAGCGAGCCAGTCCATACCAACAATCAAATCGAAATCAAACATAGCTAGCACAATCAGATTTATCCTTCCCTCATGACCATCTACAACCAGTCTACAATCAGGACATCCTACTGCAGCCACAACATTATCCTTAAGCGGTGTAGATATCCTAACAGTTGATCTCAACAGTTCTGTACTCATGCCAGCTAGCTTAACAAACTGAGCAGCAACAAAGGAGTGGGAAGCTCCTGAATCAAACAATGCATAAGCTACTTGGTTATGCAATAAGACAGTACCTGAAACGGTTGGCGAGTCCTTCGCCTCTTCCCGGGTGACAGCATACACCCTTCCTTGCACTGGCGGTCAGTTCTGAAAGTTCTGCGGAATGTTCCCTCGCATCTGACCTCCTTGTTGCATCTGTCCTCCCATCTGTCTCTGAGGACAATCCTTAACTTGGTGGTCATACCTGCCACAACCAAAACAAGCACTTGGCCGCCTTGGGCACGGGCCAGACCCATGCTTCTGACGGCAAAACAAGCACACGACGTCGGGGCGAAACGGCGGCTTCCTAACAAAGTTCCTCTTGTTAGGCGGGATGGGGTTCCTATTACTCATCATCGGTCCTTTACCGAACCTTCGGTTATCTCTCACCACAGACAAGCACAGGGTTTAATTCCTACTAACTATCCCAAACCCAGCGCACCTTGTCACTCCACAAATCATGCTCTGATACCAAAACGGGGATGTCACGCCCCGAGCCCCGGGCGCGCAACCATCCCTTCCTAACGTCAGGTCAAAGGATGATGTCCCAGGCAAATCATCGACCCATTTCTTTTATCTTATAATTAAGCACATGCGGAAGCGAAAACTACCCCGGACAACGAACAACAGGGATAGACAGAATAGGAACTACAACAAACAACAACAAACCCTTTTCATTATTTGCTTGATTAGTTCACAATACACACATAATTTACACGACTCCTCCTCGGACCGATCCCCTTAGACCCACAAAAAGATACCGGGTCGGGTCAGGGCGCACTAGCCGATAAACTACTACTACACTACCAGCTATACACAAACAACCTCAAAAGCTCCTCCGCAGCCTCTCCAAAAACCCCCGGGCCAACAACACCGGGTCAACCTTGGTAACCAGGCGGCAAATCTGGATCCTCCTCCTCCGAACTCAGATCTGGGTCCACGATCTCCCCATCCGGCATTTCAGCCTCCGTCGCGTCCCAAGTCTGGACTATTGGACCCGCACCCAGGGGTACATCAAACCCCCGAATCGGTCCTATGGGAACACCAGTCCGACACATGAACCAGGCCTTAAAGAGGTGGGCCACATAGTGTGGCAACCCCTCGTCAACCCAGACTGTCGTGACATGTTGTTCCCATATGTCCTCAGAATTAGCGACGTGACGGCGATGAAGTACCGTCGTGAGTTCGATCGGGACGCCAAACCTAACGTGGCGCGCGGCCATCACGAGGACCTGAAAGGCGATCAGCCAAAGCGCATGAGATATGAATCTCAGCGGGTCAACGCCTAAGTCCGATTAGGACGTTGATCACGACCTAACCATTCTATCGATCTAAGCTCAACCTCAGAACAACAACCACATGCAACGTACCTCGCCTGGAGCCATGCGACAGGTACAATATAATAATGCATAAACAATGCATCAACCAATCAGCCAGAACACTCAACAATGGTCATGCATTATGCAACAAACGCGTTCCGGTCAGCCGGCCAAGAGATACCCCACTCTCGCCAAAGCACAGCCTCGCTGCTAGTACTCTTCCGGATTAACCGGGCGTCGTCCTACTACGTTACAGCGACGGCATCCGATGGCTCCCTCAAGAGCCCTAAGGCGAGCACACCAGGGAAATTCCATGAGGGACTACGGACCAACACCAGTTGCGACCGACATCTCATCAGTCGTGAAATCCGGATCGTACGTCGCTGGGCACGGACTGACAGGCATCCAATAAGCCGTGGAATCCCCGACTGTACGTCGCCGGCACACAGACTTATCAGGCGGCGACCCATGCCAACAAGGGTATCGCCCGTGCCCCCAGTTACGTTAGGATGACACTGTGAAACAACTGCATGACCTCGCGCTCAAAACCGGCTCTCAAGCCAAATCTCATTTTTGATGCTCAAACCTGGCCCACGGCCATTTTATGCTCAAACTTGGCCAACGGCCATTTTCATGCTCAAACTTGGCCAACGGCCGTTTTTACATTTTAAACTGGCCCACGGCCATTTTCACAGTCAAATCTGGCCCACGGCCATTTTCACACTCAAATCTGGCCCACGGCCATTTTCACACTCAAATTCACAATCGAACACGCGAATAATCAATTTCCATTTCATATGGCATTTCGACCCTAGTGTGATCATTCAGCAATTTAATGCGCAATCAACACTCAATCCGATCCACGATCGGATACCACGAACTAGGCACAACAACATGCAATTAACCATGGTAACTATTCCACCTAACCACGGTTAATCCAATTAACCACAGCAGTTAACTAATCTACCACGGTTACTATCTAATTTAACTATGGTAACTAATTAATCTAACCACAGTTAACTAACTAACCCAGGTAACTATCTATTAACTGCGGTAACTAATTAATCTAATTACGGTAACTAATTAATTAATCTAATTAGTGCAATTAACGGCCTAATCAGGGATTATGGGTTAACTCACTCCTAAACGGGCGGCGACGGTCGGCGGCGACCGGCGATGAGCGGCGGCGGCGAATTTTCCGGCGACACTCCTACGGACTCTCCTCGTCGATTCGGACGCAACCACGGTGTCGGATTTCCAAAACGACAACCGGACGATGACGAACGGCGGTTGGACAGCGGCTGGAAAACGGCCAAACGACGGAAACGGAGTTCAAGGAGCGGTTGGCAAGCTCGGCGGAGCTTCGGCCAAGGTCCGGCGGGTCCTAGGGGGCTCCGGTGAAGCTCGGCGGTCGACGGCGAGGCTCGGCGGTCGACGGGCAGCGGCTGAACAGGGGCGGCAGCGGCTCGGCTGGGGTGGCACGGCGACGGCGCGGGCTAGGCGGGGCGCGGGACGGGCGGCCGGCGGGCGGCGAGCTACGGCGGCTCGGCGAAGGCTTGAGGAAGAAGATGAAGTGTGCATGAGGATGGAGGGGGGGCTGCCGATCGTGAAAAGCAAGGGAAAGAAGAGAGAGAAAGGGAAGAGAGAGAGAGAGGAGAGAGAAAAGTGGTCTTGAGGGCATTTTGGTAATTTCAATGGTCCAATGGCAATTTTGTAAATACCCAAAAGTCAAAAAGGTGATATGACTTGGCATTTATGATGCGGGGCCCGCGGACATTCGGTATTAATTGTTTCTGGCGTATATGAATAATATCTGAGGGTATTTCGGTAATCTGACGATTTTAGGACTGGTTCAGAATATTTGGTTCAGGGTCGACGCAAGCGCGAAGGAATACGGCGAAGACTAATTACGGCGAGACTAATCTAATCGAACTATAATTATCTACGCTTCAATTGACGACTAACGATCCTCAAATCGAATGATTCCGCGTCCGACAAATGTCACTCAATTCCAACCGTCCAATTTTATTCATATAATAGGCCTTGAAATTTCGGGACGTCACATCGTACATCTCGGATACGTAATGAGATGGACTAGAGAACGCCGAGCGGTAGCGATTCGCGTAACCATTGCACCATCTGTGAGGAATCAGGGCACAACATTCGAACGTGCGCACGCATATCGGCCTAAGAATAGATCATAGTTGTGTCAATTATGTAAATTAGTTTGATGAAATTTTTGTAATGTGATAATATCGTTCAAGAAACATATTTATTAAGTTCATTTTTTTCGTGGTTTTTATATTAGATGTGTGAATTTTTTGTAATATTACAATATCCCAATTGCGCGATATTTATTCAGTTTTTCTGTTCGATGTCGACATTACATATGTGAATTTATTGTAATGTTATAATTATATATCTTAAGTAATTAAATATTGATAATTATATTATAAAAATCAGCTTAAAAAGAATAAAATTATAAATAAAATAAATATTATAAAAATGGTTTTTCTTATGAAATTTTCAAAAAAAAAAAAAACTAGTTGGGGGCCTCGAGCCCGGTTCGGCAGTATGGCTGCCGAGCGGGTCGGTGGGCCGGCGTCGGCGACCCGCTCGGCAGCCAAACTACCGAGCGGGCCGCCGGAGCCGGCCGAGCGGCACCTGATCTGGTATTTTTTTTTTCAACCTGCTTTGGTAAATATATATTTTTTTCGCCTGATTTGGAAATTTACCCAAAAATTGGATCGGAGAAAGACGAACGCTCGTCTCTCTCTCTCTCTCTTAGCTGATGACTCGCTCACACAGGAACGCTCCTGGAAAGACGGTGGATAGTTGGAATCCTTCCGATTCTCTCTCGCCACAGTTTCACATGTATTTTCCTTGGTAAGTATGTAACTTTGAACCAGAAGAGCAAATGCAACACAGCCGGAGAGAGAAAAGTTCATGATGTGTTGCAACTTACCTGCTATTGATTTTCTTTGTTTCTTTCTGGTAATTTTAGTATCATCATGATTTGCCAACTCTCCTTCTTTAATTCAGTCAACGGCATTGATCCTCGATCTTTTCCTGAATTGCCAACACCGTTCGCCACTCCGGAGCCTCACTGATCGCCTCTCTCTTACTCTATTTTCTGATCAGGGACTTCGAAGAGCTCAGCCCCTGCTTGTTTATTCTTCGCCAGCGCCAATCGCCAGCAGCCACGCCTCCAAGACATCGGCACTTAGTTTGATGATCCTTCGAAATCAACATCTGCATCTCGAAGGTAAGTACCTCTATACTCTGTTCTTGGAGAAACAAAGACGAGAAATCATATCTACTGATTCCCTGGAGACTGTCTGCCATTGAATTCCTATTTGTGATTTGAACATGTTTGATTACATATGTGATGATTAGAATATGGATTGTGGCTTTAACGAGTTTCCTGGTTGATGAAATTTTTTATGATGTTAAGTTTTCGAAGCTAGAACAACGTTGAATAGAGCTAGGTGAATGATGAACAAAGCAAAGAGTTGATCATGTTTCTGTAGGATGTTGGAAAGAAAGAGTAATTGAAAGAGGCAAAGGGAAACCCAGCGAAGTATGAGTTCGTGTTCTAAAGGCGATGGACTGAGAAAGAGACCGAAAGAAAGAAAATAGTAAAAAATATTAAAAAGTTAAAAGTTAAAAATTAAAATTAAAAAAATAAGAAAGGAGGAAGGGTAAGTTTATCTGTGCAACATGTGTTTGGGCGTAAAATAAGAATAAAAGGGGAAAAAGAAAACAAAGGAAATAATAAAATAATAAAATAATAAAAAATGGATACATATATATATATATATATATATATATATATATATATATATATATATATATATATATATATATCTTATTTTGTAGTGTTAATTGAGTTTCATTTTAGCTCGGGCTTATTTGTTTAGGGAGATATTTTCTTTGAATTTTGGAAATAAATCCATAATTTCACATTAAATAAATAGAAAGAGAAAATGTAAAAATGAAGAAAGTATATATACAACTGAAAGATAAAATTCTCATTGCATTAATATTAGATGTGCATTTAAGGATTAGTTATGTACCTGTTTTTCCTCTGATTTCATTAGCAATAGATTCCTTTTTAGAGATTATAATTAAAATTAAACTTTGGAATCTATTCGAGTTTAGCTCACTGGGTTGCTCTCCCGATACTTAAGAATGAGGCATTGTACTGTTCTTTGCCCGACATTGCATCGGGTTACTTTACTATATCTCTTTATTATTCTTGATGGGTTTGTTGTGATTGCTTTTATATGATTTTTGGTGTTGTGATTCATTTTCATTGTCAAACGAAAATTTATGACTCATAATTGAACAAAGACTGCATGAAACACTTGGTTAACAATCAATCAAGTTGGTGGAGAAAGGGCGTTAGTTTAATAACTAGTGTAAAAAAAAAAAGTCCCCCAGTCTAGTATTCTGGTTTCGTAAGAAGTGAGTTAATTTTTTTTCAGTCTCACTTGGTTTCTAACTAACCTAAATAAGCTAATGGTGAATCTTATCATATAGAGTTTTCATAGGATGATGAAATTCCAACGTCAGGCAAGTTAATGGTTTGAGAGAATTCTTGCCGATTGAGGACGTTGGTCCCCAACTCAACATTACCTCTAAACTTGTCTCCCCAGATGGCGGACGGCTTCAGGAGGTCGCGAGACATATAAAGATGTGATCACCTTTGAAACGTCAATTTTTCCCGTAACAAGAAGAATGTACGTTCAACATGAAAAAAGCTAAAAATGGATGATAGATTAAAAAAATGTAAAAGATGCTCCAAAATTAGGAGAACAAACAAAGAAAGAAAATGAGAGAGTACCTTAGGAGTAACTCGGTCGAGGAGGAAGATTATGATGAGGATGAACATTGTCTTTAGGAAGTCGACTGCAATGGTCATAGAGCTCTCTGTCAGAGGATGATGACGTCGATGCCAGAGGTTTCTTAGAGGGATTGGATACCAACGGTGCAAACGAGCATGTGGCGGACAGACGAGGTCGGGTAGAGGAGGAGATCTTGCCATACACCCCCCTCGGTTCTATGCTTGGTGACCTTGACAACGTGGTCGTTGCACTTGTCAGTGTCACCGAGCAGAGCATCGGGGACAACATGTGGCAGGATTTTTATCCTCCACATGACCCCGTCCATCCACCTCGTCCTCATCTACGCCGTTAGAGTCCACTTCTTTTAACAGGCCTCTGGTATCGACCCCCTTCATACTTTACATGCAAATGAAGATAAATGCGCAATTCTCAAGTGAAGTACAATTTTGGGAAAGTCATTTAACATAAAAGTGAAGATAGCTGTCACCAGTTTGATAAATCATATATTTGCTTGTTAAAGAAAGTTAAAATAAAAGGAATTGAACGACTCGGCTCTTCATACATTCGCAATGATTAATTGGTCTTAGAGGCTTGAGCATTTCATATGATTAATACATAGATGTGCTTGTGCGCATCACTCCAGATAGTAGCGACGTACCTTAATTACACAGATTAATTGAATACTAATCACCAACAGTCAAACAACTGCCCAACAAGTATTTGAAATACCATAAAAGGTTGCTAACGCCCGATGCAGTTTTTATGCAACAAATATGCTGTTTAATCCTTGTCACTTTTATATGAGCTAACAAATTTAAAGAAGAGTTCAATACCATTAACTTGGGAAAATCTAAATTAAACTATGAAAGTCATTTTCAGCTGACAAACTCGAAATCTTATCAATCGAAAGAGAAGGGATAAAGAAAAAATCAAGTAAATAACCACATTAACTAAGAGTCGACTAGGCGACGATATTTGGGAGTCAAAATGTTCACTATGGGTTGACAAAAGATCTCAACAAGGGCCAACACTCGCCCGACGAAAGAACACTTGAGTGACGAACTTTATCGTGCCTTATCTCTTTCTACCAATTTCCAATTCAAGTGATGTTACTGTCAAAAGAAAGTCCTTTTCGAAATACTAAAAGATTGTAAACCTTGCCGACTCAAAAGGCGGCAAAAAACGAGCGAAAACCATCGCAAAACACAAAATTCGGAACTGGGCGAAACTTTAAAAATTCATTACTGCAAAATCCCACAACTTCGTAAACTATCATTTCTTCATAATTTCACAACTTAACAACCCCTTGATTGAACCCACAAACTCAGAATTCACATGGATTGAAATGTAGGACTCAACTCTGAAAATTCCTATGATTAAATGAACAAAAAGTATGAATCCTTACGGGGCACTACGAAACTGAGTTAATCCGGCCTGTCGAAGTCTCCGAAGTGTGTAGGCATGAAATCCTTCTTTCTTCTTAGGTCCCATCTTTTATATCTTCGTTTTTTTAAGCCCATCCTTATTGACAAGTTAACTTGTCTTTTTCATTTTATTTTTTCGTTTTTAAACACCATTGGTTGCATTGAGTGTATCATTGATTGGAAAATCAAGAGAGTGACTTGATTGAACATAAAAATTAAAAACTCAATATTTGCTCCCAGTGATATAACTGGAAAGTTTGACTTATGCATCCACCTCTTTCAAGTAAAGACAAAGTTCAGTGAGCAATAAATATGGCGAATATTCTCCGGAAACACATCAACATCAACAATTACCTCGTGAATGATATTCTATCTACGAGGATGTTGATTTTCTAGTGCAAGCAAAACAAAAAGGAATGCTAATTTTCCAATCATATTTGTGAAAAGGAAACAAGATTTGTCTCATTTGGTGGGATCTTCGGGTTGTCTCGGTTCCCTTTATTTGCATTTAACACCTCAAAGCTCTCGCAAGCAGATTAAAGAGACAATTGAGATATTTAATACCAAAGAGAAATCTAACTCGACATAAATCTGCCGAATTCAGAGAAAAAGATTTGCCGTCAGAGAAAGAAACGTGTGCTGATGCCTTTAAAGGCATGAACTTGGCCATTTTCTGATGAGGGAATCTCTAGGATCTCTAAAGCTATTGCCCTGTTTCTTCACTCTGCCCAAAAGCACAGAGGAAGCAATCAATGGATGTGGAAGAACAGAAACAGCATCTGGAGTCACCCCTGTTAGCAGTTTCCCAGGAGAAGAAGGCCTCCCCATCAGGGAACAGATTCAAGAAAGATGAGATTTTCTCCGAAATGAAGTGGCAACTGTCATTGACCGGGCCATTTGGTATCGGTGAATTTAATTATATATTGTTTGCAGATGATCTTGGTGATGTTTGTGGGTCATCTTGGAGAGCTGACACTCTCCGGTGCTTCCATGGCCACGTCCTTCGCTTCTGTGACTGGCTTTAGCATGTTGGTAAGACACAACAGTTCTTCCTGTTTTAATCTTGAGATAAACCAACTAAGAGATGACAGAAATTGAGAATTAGAAGCAAAGTAGTATCAGACGATGTCACTTCTATGAAAGTTTTCTTTTAGACTGTTATTTATCTTGGAAGATGTATAGTGCCACTTCTAGTATGGACATAATTATAGGAGTCCTGTTTCCTGTTGAATAAACAGAGTCTAGCAATATTTGGATCAATTAAGACTGGGTGCTCCTGCTTTCCAAGTACCATGAATAGATTGCTTGTAACCATGGCTCCTCTTCAGGTTATTGCAGTTTGACAAAGATTGATGTACTGGACATGTTATCTCTCAATACACTCCTGATGCTCCAAGAAAGGCCTCATTTGGGTTCCTAGGATATAGTGACAAACTTCTTGAATTTCAATTTGGGACATGTATGAATTGCTCCAGACACCATCTTATAGAGGCTTGGTCCATAACAGGTAGGAATGGCAAGTGCATTGGATACATTTTGCGGTCAGTCTTATGGAGCTAAGCAATACCACGTGCTTGGTATCCACAAGCATAGGGCCAAATCCTTCTCTTCTTCAAGCAAGACCCTCAGATATCGGTGGAGGCAGGATCCTACGCTCGGTTTATGACCCCTAGCATTTTCACATATGTGCTCCTGCACTTTCATTTTTGGAAAAAAAAAAAGATCTATAAAAGATCAAAAACTTGCGGGAAAGTGTGCGAGACAAATGATGGTCATAATCCTTCTTCAGAATCATTAATGGCTGTCAACCTTTTTATTCTAGTTTATGTTCATGATGTGATTTTTACAACTTCGAAGGGATTACATTTCCTTATTAATTGGCTCTGACGCTACTCTTTGTACAACATCGACATTGGTTTTCATGATTCTCTGTAGCTCGAACCAATTATGATGTTTCTGTTTAGTTCATTGCCTGCAACAGCTTCGAGATTTGGTCAGTCGAAAGGATGGTCTTATTATCAAGACTTCTTCCCAACCCAAAATTGCTAACTTCTGGGCACCAGTTGCTGTCATATTTAAACAATGTGAACTTACTATCTTGTGCTTGTTTCAGCCTGAACACCTGATCCTTGGTTTACATGATACCTCTAGGACTCAGTGGTTCTATAAGGTAATCCTACCTGTTCAAGCTGTTAGGGAAAATCCCCATGATGTTTTGAAGATGACAAAATAATCAAAGGCTACTAATGTGTTTATTGGTTGAGTAGAACCAGGTGAAAGAATCACAAGCCATTATGCAGATGGTGTATTGACAGAATAGCTGAAGGTTATGAGTTATCTATCAATGGTGACCAAGGCATTTGGTGTAGAGGTGTCTACAAGCTGGAGGTACCTAAGTAGAAGATGAACAAGCCTAGAATGAGAAGTTCGGTAAAGCTTGGAAGGATCTTGAATAGGTAATCGAGCCTAGAACGGGAAGTTCGGTAAAGCTTGGAAGGACCTTGGATAGGTGAACAGCAAGGTAGAGCCGCAATTGCCAATATGCTTGGAGGAACCAGAAGATGGAGCTCAAGATACTGCATCTGAATTATGCATCTGAAGCTCTGGTTATTGCATCTGAGAAGAAAAGTTTATATTGACCTTAGTTGGATGTTCAGACTCAAGGAGTAGTCGTCGCGTATTTGCTTCTGAGAAAGTTGAAGTCTAGTATTCAGAAGGAGGTTCGTGTTGCCTCTGAAGACTTTAGATGGAGGATTGTATTGCGTCTGAAGACTTCAGATGGAGGATTGTGTTGCCTCTGAAGACCTAATCTCGTGAAGACGTATATGCGAGTATCAACAAGGTTTCTATCAACATCAAACTCAGTGTATCTCTGTTCAGAAGCTGCGACTTATTCAGAAGTAGTGATATATGAAGAATTCAGAAACTGCGACTTATTCAGAAGCAGCGATATATTCAGATTCAAGAGACTGCTTCTGAAATCTGGTTCTGAAGACTGTTCAGAAGCTGCGAGATATATTAATTCCAGATTCTGAAGACCCACGCCTGACATATGTTGTTGAGGTATTTATGGAAGTTTGTAATCTTTGATTGACAAGATTATTCTATAACATGATTGATAGAATATCCTTGATTGGAAATTACCTTCCATGGGACAAGAAAACTTCCATATTTGAAGAACTCCACTTATGGAAACCGAAGATTGAGTTGTATGGGCGACTGAATCTGAGGGGTTCAGATTCAGCACCAACGGTCACCAAATCTCCATAGATACAGTTTCGTTCAATCAAGATTGATGGCGTCCAATCAGCGATTGAAGAGCGATCCTTTGAAGACCTGTCCAACGGCTAGTTTGGGAGTGAAGGAGTATAAAAGGAGATCCATGGTGCTACTACGGTGTGAGATCAGAATCATCAATTCCAAAGTGCTAGAGTTATTTAGATTCATACTTGTCTCCTTGAGCTTAACGTTATAATCTTTGAGAGGCTTTGTAAGAGTGATTGAGAGAGGATAGTGTGATCTATGAAAGAGAGTATCATCACTTGTTGTAAACCTCCATTGATTCATCTAGTGGAATTCAGCCTATCGGCTGTCAGCGTGGGAGAGTGGACGTAGGCTTGATCTAAGCCGAACCACTATAATCGTCGTGTGCAATATTCTCTATCTCTAAACTCTTATCATTGTGTTTGATAGAATATTGCATGCTGGTGTTTATATTCAGAATTTGCATACTCATGTTCAGAATCATAAACTGCACATATTCAGATTCAGATTCTATTTTGACTTGATTCTTTTAATTCCGCATTTTCTAGTCAAAATTATTTTAAATCACCTATTCACCCCATCTAGGTGATATTGCTAGATCCAACAATTGGTATCAGAGCAGGTTGCTCATCATTTTGAAGTGTTTTACTTCAGAGTTAACGATCTATCATGTCTAGCAATAATTTTTCAGGATCAAGTGATGCTCAATTCCACTACAAGCCTCCTTACTTCGATGGAAAGGATTACAATGTTTGGTGCAATAAGATGAAGTGGTTCTTCAAGGCTGTAGACAATCTGATGTGGGATGTTGTGACTAAAGGAGTAAATCCTACCACTACTACAACTTCTGGAAATGGGAACAATGCTCCTACTCCTATCCCATCAGAAACTGGACGATCCAAAAGACAAGGACTTGACTCTAAAGCTGTTTATTCTCTCTTTTGTGCTTTATCGCCTGCTATATATAATCGTGTTGCAGAGGAAGAATCTTCAAAAGCTATATGGGATAGACTCCATGTCACCTATCAAGGAACCGACAGAGTCAAGGAGACCAATCTCAGCATACTTCTAAGCGATTATGAAGCTTTCAAAATGAAACCAGATGAAACGATTGCTGAGATGATTGACAGATTTCAAATTTTGGTCAGTGGTCTTACTCGGCAATTTGCTCCTATTTCTGAACCTATGCTGGTTCGAAAATTCTTCGAGGACTTACAGATGAGTGGAACTACATCAAACCGTCCATTCAAGAATGTCAAACAATCAGACCATTATCCATTGACGAACTTGTTGGGACTCTACAGTCGTACGAGACAGAACGGGTCAACAAAGAAAAGGATACGAAAGGTAAGAGGTCGATTGCTTTAAAATCTAACATTGATTCTGATGATTCAGATTCTGAAGATGATGAAGAGGACGATGAAGAACGTGCTCGTATGGTAAAGAAGTTCAGAAAAATGGCTAAGAAGGGAAGAAAATTCAAAGGGAAGAAGCCATTCAAACAAGCCAATCAAAAGAAAACCTTCAACGATAGAGAAGAAGGTAAGGACATAATCTGTTTTCAATGTAGGAAAAAGGGACACATAAAGCCAAACTATCCTCTGCTAAATAAAAGAAAAGGCAAGTACGAAAAGTCCAAAAAGGCTTTGAAAGAAGAGACTTCGAGTGATACTGAATGCGAAGATAGTGATGATGAAGAGCTCGCACATATCTGTTTAATGGCTGAATCTGATTCTGAAGAAGATGAGGTGATTTGCTCAAATCCTATTCTCGATGATGAAGATCTTTTTAAAGAGTTATGCGTGGAACACGAAAATGCATTGAAGAAGATCTTTGAATTGAAAAAGGAAGTCTCTAGATTGAGACAGCAAAATGTTACGAATGAGAAAAGGATCGTTGATCTAGAAAAGGAAAATTCCTCTGTTAAGGAAGAGAAAGATATTCTGCAAAAAGAGAATAATTCTCATAAGGAAGATTTTCAAAAGATTTGAAAGAAATTTTCACTCGGCTCAAAGACGTTAGAGCACGTTCTCTCAATACAAATGCCATACTACAACAAATCCGGTCTTGGCTACGAAGAGGTAAGTGAAATCAAGAATGATTTTTCGAAGGTCAAGGAGCGATTAAGGCGCAGGCCTTCAATCCAACATTATAGAAATCACTTCGGTAAGCATTTTGTCAAGCCTATTGGATTTCAATATAATAATTTCTTTAACTATGGTGATCCCAAGCAACAATATCCACATGATTGGAAGAACTCCAAATCAATCAATTTGAGATTTGATGCTTTCTCTAACAGAAATGGACCCAAGCTCATTTGGGTACCAAAGAAAAGATGAGTTGTTTTGCTTGCAGGGAATAAAATAGAAGAGAAAGAGAAATCGGTATGTTGTTGCATTTTCATTTTGCTTTGCGTGCATATTTCATTTATCTAAATTCTCATTGTACTTGATATTGTGCTTTGGTTGATTCGATTTTTTTATGACATATTGGCTAATTAGATGTGCTTGAAATATCTTTTAGATAGAATCGTGTGATGCATTTTTGGTGCTTCGTGAGATGAGATGAAGCGATTGATTGTTATCTTGCTTGGAGATAATGCAATTTATTTTATTGATGCTCTTTGATCTTATCTCGCTTTGAATTTTTTTTTCAATAGATATCTTTATGCATGATATTATGGTTGATATTTTTTTTTGGAAAGAAAGATTTCGGATTATTAGACCTTTTTTATCCAGTTTGATCTTGTCACGTTTTGCCTAGATAAAATCTTTTTAAAGGAGATATTATTTGAATCAGATGTCATCTTTATGGCATGTTGTTTTGCATCGTTAGTTGTGCTGCAAAGTGAGAATCTTACGAGATTTTATTTGATTGAGCATATTTTTTTTTGGAATTATAATATTTCTTTATATGTCATTAAGGAGAGAATATTTTGGCATCTTGAAATTTCCTTATTTTGCTCTAACGTAAAGGAAGGATCCAAATACGTGGATACCAAAACGGAAACAAGTTCATTGCAGGAAATCATCAAAAGAAGATTTGCAATCAATCTATGCATATCTTAGTGCAATCAAAGAAATCTCTCAAAGAAAGATTGACAAGGATCATATTTTTCTTCGCGATTCGAAGGAAGAATCTGAAGAAAGATATTTGGAAAGTTTGATCCGAATATTGGAGGAAGATTTCGCACTATTTTGGAAGGATTAGAAATTCTCCACTTCGCTTACAACTCTCGCAAATCATTGAAGGCATATTAAAATATATTGTGCAAGCCCTTAGAGTATCATGTGAAAGGTTAAGTAATTTCTTCGTTGAAATACTTGAGATGCTTACAATTACTACTCTATTTATTTGAAAGGGGCGTGATTTATTACGTGAGATATCATATCTTTAACGCAAATTTGTGCAAGAAGTTTGTTGAGTTTATGCAGATTAAATTCGAGACGAGCTTGATTAAAGAAAATCGTCTTTCTCGAATCTCAAGAGCAAACGAATGTTAAGAATTTTGCTGCTTCTGAACAACCCCTTAAAGAAAAGACCGATGAGAAGAATGAGGAGTTCCAAACATTTCAGAGACTACTGTTGTCACTGACCATCATATGATTCTTGAGATCCATGCAGTTCGTATTTAGAATCAAGGAGAGTTCAGAAGAAAGAAAGAAAAAAAATTCATTTCTCAGACACAGGGGGAGTTAGAAAAAGTGCACAAGGATGACATTATTGAGGATAGTCAGACAGTCCTTGCATCCTTGAAGTTGCAATTGAAATGGAAATCGCAACACTCAAGCATCTCCACCATTTTCTAGCTGCTCAAAGAATATAATGATGCTACAAAGAAAAACATCCTATTCAACTGGTGCAACTCGGCGATAAAGGTTACTCGCAAAAGCTGTCTTGATGACAGGGGGAGAAAAGAAAGAAATGATCAAATTCAATGGGAGCCTAACACTCAGGTTCAGAAGGAAATCAATCATGAAGATCTATAGGGGGAGAACCTTATTCAGAAGGACATGAAAAGCTGCAAGCTTCTGTACAGCAAGAGATGGTGAAAATGATAATGGAAGAAAATGTAAACGTATGTTAGAACTTGTTAAGTTCTACAAAATTCGGTTAGTATATCTTCCATTTCCCTTACTTTTTGTCATTACAAATCTCTAATCTATTTTATCGCTTTATCATGACAAAAAGGAAGTGAAATTTATCTGTACTCCTTGATATATGTTCACTGACATACATGATGATTAATTAAGAATGTGACCTATATTGCATATCTCATATGTTCGTTTATACGTGTAGAAGATGTTGCATCTATGTGAACATGAGCTGTTTTGCATCTAAGTATATATTCTCTACGTAAGACCCTTTCCATTTGTATCGCTTTTTGATTATGACAAAAAGGGGGAGAGAATATAGATATGCATATGTGTTGAATATTGAGCTGCGATTATGTTTCTATATATTTATGCTCAGTCCATTTGCTATCTCCTGATTACATTGCTTGATTATCATAATGTGGAGATGGCGTTACGTGCTTATTTTGCCTTGATTTGAATTCTTAATTTTGGCAAATAAGCATATCTCGTTTACTTTTCAAGTATACATAATTGAATATCTTTGAAACTTGTTTGCACATCTGCATATTCAGAGATTGTTTTGTCATCATCAAAAAGGGGGAGATTTTTAGGGAAAATCCCCATGATGTTTTGAAGATGACAAAATAATCAAAGGCTACTAATGTGTTTATTGGTTGAGTAGAACCAGGTGAAAGAATCACAAGCCATTATGCAGATGGTGTATTAACAGAATAGTTGAAGGTTATGAGTTATCTATCAATGGTGACCAAGGCATTTGGTGTAGAGGTGTCTACAAGCTGGAGGTACCTAAGTAGAAGATGAACAAGCCTAGAACGAGAAGTTCGGTAAAGCTTGGAAGGATCTTGGATAGGTAATCGAGCCTAGAACGGGAAGTTCGGTAAAGCTTGGAAGGACCTTGGATAGGTGAACAGCAAGGTAGAGCCGCAATTGCCAATATGCTTGGAGGAACCAGAAGATGGAGCTCAAGATATTGCATCTGAATTATGCATCTGAAGCTCTGGTTATTGCATCTGAGAAGAAAAGTTTATATTGACCTTAGTTGGATGTTCAGACTCAAGGAGTAGTCGTCGCGTATTTGCTTCTGAGAAAGTTGAAGTCTAGTATTCAGAAGGAGGTTCGTGTTGCCTCTGAAGACTTCAGAAGGAGGTTCGTGTTGCCTCTGAAGACTTCAGATGGAGGATTGTATTGCGTCTGAAGACTTCAGATGGAGGATTGTTTTGCATCTGAAGACTTAATCTCGTGAAGACGTATATGCGAGCATCAACAAGGTTTCTATCAACATCAAACTCAGTGTATCTCTGTTCAGAAGCTGCGACTTATTCAGAAGTAGTGATATATGAAGAATTCAGAAACTGCGACTTATTCAGAAGCAGCGATATATTCAGATTCAAGTGACTGCTTCTGAAGTCTAGTTCCGAAGACTGTTCAGAAGCTGCGAGATATATTAATTCCAGATTCTGAAGACCCACGCCTGACATATGTTGCTGAGGTATTTATGGAAGTTTGTAATCTTTGATTGACAGGATTATTCTATAACATGATTGATAGAATATCCTTGATTGGAAATTACCTTCCATGGGATAAGAAAACTTCCATATTTGAAGAACTCCACTTATGGAAACTGAAGATTGAGTTGTATGGGCGACTGAATCTGAGGGGTTCAGATTCAGCACCAACGGTCACCAAATCTCTTTAGATACAGTCTCGTTCAATCAAGATTGATGGCGTCCAATCAACGATTTAAGAGCGATCCTTTGAAGACTTGTCCAACGGCTAGTTTGGGGGTGAAGGAGTATAAAAGGAGATCCATGGTGCTACTACGGTGTGAGATCAGAATCATCAATTCCAAAGTGCTAGAGTTATTCAGATTCATACTTGTCTCCTTGAGCTTAACGTTATAATCTTTGAGAGGCTTTGTAAGAGTGATTGAGAGAGGATAGTGTGATCTATGAAAGAGAGTATCATCACTTGTTGTAAACCTCCATTGATTCATCTAGTGGAATCCAGCCTATCGGCTGTCAGCGTGGGAGAGTGGACGTAGGCTTGATCTAAGCCGAACCACTATAATCGTCGTGTGCAATATTCTCTATCTCTAAACTCTTATCATTGTGTTTGATAGACTATTGCATGCTGGTGTTTATATTCAGAATTTGCATACTCATGTTCAGAATCATAAACTGCACATATTCAGATTCAGATTCTATTTTGACTTGATTCTTTTAATTCCGCATTTTCTAGTCAAAATTGTTTTAAATCACCTATTCACCCCCCTCTAGGTGATATTGCTAGATCCAACACAAGCTTTATTTACTTCAGTAGATCTTGCAAAAGATGCAGCTATTCCTCAGTCTCACTTTCTTGGCCTTATTTTTGGCAGCACGAGAGTTTCAAATGAATTGGGCGCTGGAAGACCACGAGCAGCCCGTTTGGCAATTTATGTTTCCGTAATGATGGTTGCCACGGAAGGCTTGCTTGCAAGTACTCTCATGGTCTTTGGCCGAAGGGCATGGGGCTACCTCTGTAGCACAGAAGAAGATTCGTGAACTATGTGGGAGATGTGTTGGTACTAGTCGCAATTTCCCATTTTATCGATGGCATTCAGGGATACTTTGCTTATTATTGCTGTTCACTGGTTCTGTACCCCAGATAATGGTTTATACTTCTTTTCCCAAGATCCAAAAACTCCAAAACATCCAAAGCATCCGAAATATCTCACATGCTCCTGAACCATACATTCCTAGATTGTGTGGAGTTCACGCTTGGGCTAATTCTAGTTTTTTTTTTTTTTTTTCCGTGCCAAGAAATGGTGTTTGATTAATTCACTAATTTTCTTTATGTCTACTAGGGACCATCTCTAAATGGGGCTATGTCACACTTCTGCTTGTGCATGAAGGGCTCTCGAAATATCAATCTCTATCGTAGCTTGTCATAACTTTTCTCATAATTCTTATGTGAAATGCATTGACAAATTATACAGGCGTTACGATAAAATGAATTTGGATGTGATGCATTACATCGTAAGATCAGTTCGAGAGGATCCACAATTTTTACTTAAATTAAATTTGGTTCATTTAAATAAAATATAATATGATTGAAGAAAGATCTCTTAGGAACTAACTAGATCATCCAAGAATAATTTTTAGAAATTTCGAACTTAATAAAAGATAAATGTTTAAGGACAATACAATAGATAAGCTAGTGATCATATGTCAAATGTGTTGATACCTAAGTTTCGACTAGTTTATTTGGTTATTTATTGCATAAGAAAATTAGAGACCAAACCCGACCCCTAAACAAAAATTCCATTTGCATAGTTCACATTCACTTCTCATTTAGGTCATGCAACGTACATGCCAAATTCATAACCTCGCCATGACGTTACCGGGGACTATTGCACGTAGGATCACCTCCTATAATTTTTGAAGCAAAAACTCATCTCTACAGCCACCTGTCCCGTGCTGCTACGGTTACTGGCATTATATGTCAGGATTTCACCGTCTTGTAAAATAACTTGGACCGGTTCCTCCAATGAGGCCTTTCATGGGATGCCTGGATTTCTAAAGTTAGCAATTCCTTCTGTTGTCATGTTGCGGTACTTCTCAAGCTTTATGCTTCTCCTAGTTCACTTCTGCTTAACAAAGGACGCTAAGGGATTTCAAGAAAATCGATTTTAGTGATATGATTCTTCTGATTCATCTTATGAATTGGCTCTAAACATAGCTTGTCATAACTTTTTGGCTATTTCATTGCCCGCGACAGCTTGGAGAGTTGGTCCATCAAAATGAAGGACCTATTGTCGGGATTTCTTCCTAATCCAAAACTTGAAACTTCGGTCCTCTCAATCAGGTACATCTGCACTTCGCACCAAATTTTCAATTTTTTCCAAATAATGATCTTGTGTTTGTCTCAGCCTAAACATCGTTGCTTCTGATTGATTGTATAACACCAGGCTTGAACTTGATCTTGGCAACTTTTTTTTCTTTTATAAATATCTCTAGCCATTTTATTCTCATGCTTAGTCAACGAAGAGCAGCAGAAAAAATATAGAACAGCTTGGTGCGTGGGGCTTTTCATACATTCCTTCAAACCAGTGACACCGACCGGTTCTATGATCCAGATGATGGTTTCTACTTTTTCTTCGAAGTATCCAAAAACCGCAAACATCCAAAGCATCTGTAAAATCTCACATACTCCTAAACCATACATTCCCAAATTGTGTGAATTTAATGCTTGGGCTAATTCTATTTGTTTTTTCCATTTTCGTGCCAGGAAATGGGGTCTGATTTGATTCAATGAATTTTTTTATGTCGAGTAGAGACCCTGTGTCTCAATCACACCGTTGCTAGTGCATGAAGGGCTTTTGAAATAACCAATCTCAATTGTAGCTTGTTATAAATTTTCTCACAACTCTTATGTGAGCGTTTGAAAAATTAAACACGTGTCACGATAAAATGAACTTGGATATGGTGCATTACAACATAATATCGGTTGGTGAAGATCCACCATTCTTAGTTAAGTAAATTTGGTTCATTTAAATAAAATGTTTTATGGTTGAAGAAAGATTTGTTATAAACTAACTATATCATTCAAGAACATTTTTAAGATACTTCCCTTTTATTCATTTTTTTTTAATTATGAACTTAATAAAAGATGGATGTTTAAGTATAACACAACAGATAAGCTAATGATCATTGGTAAAATGTTTTGACACCTAATTTTGGCTAGTTCATTTAGTCATGTACAGTAGAAAAAAATTAGGGATTGAACCGACCCCTAAACAAAATACCATTTGCATAACTACAATCAAATCTCAAAGGTCATGCATTGCACATGACAATCTTATGGCCTCTCTGTAATGCTACCACGGACTTCCGCACATAGGATCACCTCCTATAGATTGCCAGCCATCACGTGCTGATGAATTCAAAAGATGAAACGATTACACTTTTGGCCGTAAAGCTTGGTGAGGTGAGAACAAAAGGGATAGAGCAAATCTGATGGGGAGCATTCGCTCAAGTGTCCAAGTGGTTATCTAGAGTGAGTTGGATTTGAATTGAAAAGAAACCAAGATTGATCCGGATCGTGGGTTTTACATTTGAAAATTACACAAAAGGAGATTTATTTTATGGGACTTCTTTTATCCAAAAACATAAAAATAAAGCGGTTAGCAAAGGTGAGTGGACTTCGGGAAATCGTGCATGTGGGCTCGTAAGTTGTTGCAAGAAGATAGAATTTGTTGAGCTTTTATCGTAGGATTCTTGAAGATCACGATGTTCTTTTCAAACTTCACTCGAATCCTTAGGAGAAGTGCAGAGAATAGCGGGGAGCAAAGAATTTAGATCGGAGAAAAACGTACGCTCGTGAGAAAAAGGAAGACATTTGGCGAGATGGGTTTGAGATTTTACGCTTTCAGGAGGAAGTGCACACGGCCAGGGTCTTGACCGCGCCATTCTTTCCTCGTCGAAGCCCGGTGTTTGACTGTGGGTGACCAGCTTGCAATTGGTTCGCCAATTCCCTCAGTTTCGTCAGAATTAACACAATCGAATTGTCGATCGCTGTTCGTATTTATCTTCCGCATCATGACCAGGTGATTCTTGTCCAATATCACTTTCTCATAAATTGCTTCTCTCCACCATCATCGCTCCTCTTATGTTTATGACTAGGATTGGCATGGGATCATCACCAAGCTTGTCACCACTATCATTGTTGCTGTGAATGTGAGTTTTTGGTTGAGCTTCAAGGAGTTCTGGGGTCATAAGGACAAAGGAGATTTTTGCCTCTGGTGTCCCGAAAACCACAATTCAAGGTAAAGCTGTAGTTTGTATGATCTCGTGCGATAATCTATTTTTAGTATACAGTTTATTTTTTAGATGTGTGTTAACTAGAGTAGATAGATTTAATTTATTTGAATGATCCCATAAGTGACCGACCATAAACAAGACTGCTATAGCTTCCAAAAAGAGGTCACGATGTCATATCATGATCTTTAACAATCAATGTGACCAGATAACGTTACCTAGGCATTATGTTGTCTACTTGTTAAAGTGGTTATATAGGTCAATCATCTTAGCATGAATCATTCCAATGCCATTCATCGTCAGTATGGAGATAGATTGTTACGCAATGACCATATTAAAATCCACACTATTTGCTGAAATCTAAACAACTTTTATCAGTTTGTTTCAATGGAGCAAAGTACTGACTAGAAGTTAGAACAAGATTGAATCCACCTAAATGAAATGTGACCCATTTGCCATCGACTGGTATTAAATTATAAGAGAGACCAGTATCACGGGGAAGTCAACATATCGACGACGTTTCCATCGTTTTATGAGAGAGCTTTATTCTTGTTGATTTGTGCTTTCTGTCTTTTCCATCGTTTTATGTCTTGGTCCTGCTTTCAGACGAAGATCTCCAGTTCTTGCCACGGCAGAGCTCTCTATATTGTGCACCTTAGCACCATGATTTCAGCTTCGATCAGACTTGATTTTGGTTACATTCAGTCGAAGCTTCTCCATCGAACAACAATCGGATTACTGCAACAAAATTAAAGATAAGTTCTCTCTCATTCTCTGACTTTCATTTTTTTGTTCATTCAATGGCATTGATCCTAGATCCTTTCCTAAATTCCATAACCTTCTTCATCGATTTTCCTTCTCTATCCGCCGATGATTGAAACCCTTGCAGCTCCGAAGCCTCACTGATCACGCCTCTGTTTTACACTGTTTTCTTATCAGAGACTTTGAATAGCTCGACTTGTTGCTCGTTTCTTCTCTGCCGACGCTGATAATCGGCAACGGGACCTCCCAAACATCAGCTACTTAGTTTGATCATCCTTCGAAATCAACATCTGCATTTCCAAGCTAAGTGCCTTTATACTCTCCTTGTAGAGAAAAGAAAGACGAGAAGTCTTAACTACTGATTTCTTGATGGTCGTCTGCCATTGAGTTCCTGTTTGTGATTTGGACATGTTTCTTTACATATGCGGTGATTTGAATATGGATTGTGGCTTTAATGAGTTCCCTGGTTGATGAAGATTTCTGGTAATGTTGAGTTTTTGAAGCTAGACTAGGTGAACGATGAGCAAAGCAAAGAGTTGATTAGTGAATGTAGGATGATGATGGACTGAGAAAATAGACCGAAAGAAAGAAAATAAACGATAAAAATAATAAAATTATACACACATAAGTATATATATGAGAGAGAGAGAAGTGCAAGCCTTAGTTAGGTGGTGGCATCTTAAGTTGTAGTCTAAGTAGCACCGACACACGACACGACACGCCGACACGTCATTTCTAAAAAAATAGAGAATTTCAACACGTTGTATATTAAATGTATATTTTTATATATACATGTATAAAAATATCAACTGTGAATTTCTTCTTCTTCTGTTAGGGATTCACGATTAGTTATTTTTTTTTTTTGGTTGGATGGGTATATTAATTTTGGGGTGGCTGGATATATGACTTAAGTATATATATTTTTGATAAATTTACATTTTGATTCCTAATTTATTCAAAATGCTTAAATTGATCATGTTCGTGTCGAAATGGCGTGTCGGGATGCTAGACTCGCGTGTCTCTAGAGTGTTTAGAGCGCTGATCACGTGTCCGTCGCATGTCGGAGAGTGTTGGAGAGTGTCGGACACGACACGGAGGCCCCCGGAGAATGTCGGTGCTTCATAGGTTGTAGTGTTAATTCAATTTCCTTTTAGCTCGGGCTCATTTGTTTAGGGAAATATTTTCATTGAATTTTAAAAAAAATTTTGAAATTTAGAAAGTATTTTTCTTTTCAAATGAAAAAAAAAGAAATGTAGAAAATGTAGAGAAAATAAATTAAATTGAAAGATAAAAATCTCATCATTAATGTTAGATTTGCATTTAAAGAACAGTTGTATATGTGTTTTTCCTCTTTTGTAGATTTCATTAATGACAGGTTTCTTTTAGAGATTAGAATAAGGATCATACTTTGGATTCTATTTTACTTTAGCTCACGGAGTTGCTCTCCTGGTGCTTAAGAATGAGGCCCTTTAATGTTCTTTAGCCGACGTTGCATCGAGTTACATTACCGTACCTTACCTTTTATTCGCTCTTCCTTCCTATTCTTGATATGTTTGTTGTGATTGCTGTTATATCAATTTCGTGATTCATTTTCTTAGTCGAATGGTTAGGATACAATCTAAGACCATAATAAACACACACAAAATTGCAAGGACAATGACGGGAGGAAAGCTTTGGGACTCATAATTGGAGCATTAGTAAAAGGGCATAATCATGTCCCCTAGTCTAGAATCCTAGTTGTGTAGGAAGTGAGGTATTGTCTCAAATCTCATTTGATTTCTAGCTAACCTCAATAGGCTAGTGATGACTCCTTATCTTATAAAATTGTAATAGGGTTTATCAAATAAAAAGAAATTCCAATGTCGGGTGAGGTAAGGATTTGGAAGACCACATGCCGATTGAGGACCGTTGGGTCCCCAACTCGACATTACCTCTAAATTTATCGATAGGGTCGCAAGAAGTAATCACCTCTGTATAAGATGATCATCATCAAATTGTAATTTCTTTGAAGGGGTAAAGTCGAAAGATTTGTGCAACTAAGTGTTGCCCATAAACTGCACAAGTCATTAACTGTCAAAGAAATTCGACTTGCAAATGCCCATTCTTCTTCCCTTAGGGCTTCCTCTTGCCCCTCACATGCTCTTGTCAATAACTTTGGGCTTCTCGATGCAATTTTTGAAGGCCATATTACGAAGTATTTTGTTTGTTTGGACACATTTCTTTGTCGCACGTCATGCTAACAAAGATCCCTTTGCCTTCCAAATTTGCATCAGATGATCCACAAATACGTCATATACTTCGTGAAGCAATACTACACACAGAAATTACAAAATTTAGTCCTCCCCATCTAAATCCTCATAATAGACTCAGAAATTTGGGCACTTTACCCATGCCTTGAATTTTGATAATGAGTCATCTTCGCAAACTCTCAATTCGTCTCTCCAAAGGTGAATGTTGTCTTTCTTCCCAAAGCCATTCCCACTCTCTAACCATGAGTAAATAAAAATTTTAGATGAAAAACTCTTCGTAATTCGTAGCTAGAAGTCCTTCTAGAAAATGTGTATACAACATGCATGGCACAAGCGCGGCAATGCACGACACACTTATGACACATGCGCGACACTAGGAAATTTCGGCAAGGCTAAAGAAAGTGAGTGTGAACTAAATAGTGAGTTCGGACTCAAATGGGCGAAATAAACAAGTGCCAACCAGTTTATCAAAAACTGCTTATTAAAAAAGAAATAGAATTTGAAAAAAATTTGTCAGCATTTTTGCTTTGAAAATTCATCATTGTAATTTTTTTTCCTCATTATCGTGTCTAATTACTTTAAATACCCTAACAAAGGCATCCATTTTTACCAAATACCCACTAGATTATAATAATTTCACTAGCTATCCCTCGCCGTGACCTCCATCGCGTCAAATCAACCCCATTGTTCCTTTGCATGTCTATCTCCCTTCCCACAAACCTCCACTTGGTGTTTATACCAAAAAATTGGCTCATCTCCTCCAGCTTTTGCCCTTGCATTTTTGGCATCATCGTGTAAAAGAACACCCATGCGATGCTTGCAATCGCCATGAACAAGAAGTGCTCATCAATGGCGATCGCCTTGTATAGTAATATGAACGTCATTGATGATGCTTCACTCATCACTCGGATCAAGGCGACACTGATTGCGTACTCCTGGGCAAGCAGTCTCAGCAGGAAGATCTCCGAGCTATACACCCACATGATCGGCGCCATCCCAACCAAGAAGAAGGCCATGTAGGACAATATTGAGGTGATGCACATGGCCACCGCTCACATGGGTGTACAACTAGAGCATCTTCTCGCAGAGGGTGCGTGTGCAGGGGTGCTTAATCAGTGTCGCAGAGTACCAGGTGGTAAGTGGAGTATTATAGATGATGTCCACATCGCTGTACAAGGTAATCACCATCCATGGGGCCCACTTCTTGTTTGCGGTGATCACGAGTCTCGTGTGAGCTTTCTACACAATGATGCCAGAGACACAAGGGCTGACGCTGGAGGAGATGTGACAGTTTTTTAGTAAATACACCAAGTGCAGGTCTACGGCGAGGGAAATGGAGATGCAAAGGAACAGTGGATCCGATAGCGATGTGATATAGAAAAGAACGTATAGAAGTTTTCAGGTTTCCTTAGAAATGTGTGACCTGAATTGGGCCGTAAGTGTCACAGTTGATTTCCCACCGTTACTTCATCATTTATCATATTAGATATGTTGCAGCCAAGAGGGGTACTGTACGCTCGCTCCAACTCATAACACTCCTTAATAACCCGGGTCAGCATTACAGGAACAGACGTTGGTGTGTATGAGACGCGTGGAATAGGGTACGTGTTCAATTTCCTCAATAACAAATGCCAACAATCCCATGTTCGAGCCACCCATTAAGGTTTGGAGTTTGGCCCGAATCCACCGTCTTATCCAATTTGTGGGGTATGTTAGACGAGTGTTTTCTCATATTGGAACCATGGCTTCCGACAACGGCCTTAGAAGTTACTGAGAAATAATTGATATTGGAACCAAGTTCCCAAGACCCTTTCTTGGAAACCCATATAAAGCCAGAAGCGTGGAGCTCTGCAACACCCACGCTCGCTCCATCCCAAAGAACAAACCATGCGCAATCACCGCTCACTCTTTCTATTCCTTGTGCTCCTCACGAACAGCAGCATCAGCGGAATCTCTTTCGCCTCGGCCACTCCCAATCTCTCTCCACAGCTCCAAGCCAAACTGCTCTCTTCAAAGCCGGACAACGAGACGATATACAGGGTCTCCAAGCAGCTCTGCTGGAACTGCATCGGCGAGTCCTAGTCCGAGCCTCCGAGTGGGAGCTACCGCTGATGTGGGACTTTGAGCTCGAGCGGTACGTTAACTTCGATGTCGTTCTATTCCTATGGAATCTATAAAGACTGTGGCGTCTCACATCTCAAATCAGATGAGAGAAGGATTGTGAACGTAACGTTATTGACAAGTGAGGACCGGCTTCAAATGGCCATCACTTGAATACTTTACCCCTTTTGAAAGCTTGGCTGGCACTTCTCTTGTTCTGTTCATTCCTTAGTCACATGATTCGCGGTGTCCCAAGTTAGATATTGCCCTCTTACAACAAATAGGCATTTAAAGTTCCTTACATCGCTTGATAATCCAATTTTTTAAACCGATCTCGGTATCTTTTGCATTCATACATACATAATAATTTTTTAATGACCGGGGAATATGATTAACAAATAGGATGGCTAGTCCAAATACGAAATTATTTGCGCTTGGTGATGGGGGTGTGCAATTTTCTGCGGTGCGCATAGTCTACCCACGTACATGTCCATTTCTTAATCACTTAGCCAACTAAGTCAGGTTCATTCATACACTTGGTAGGAACTTTAGAGAAAAGGTTAGAATTTCTAATAGGAAACAAGTAAGGAAAATCTCATTTAGAAACGGTTCAAGCTACTATGATATAGGATTAATAACCACGAAAAACTCCAAACTAGTGTACTTGTGATAAATTTACACCAAACTAATTTTTTGACCATCAAAAATCCAAATTAGTACACATGTGATAAATTCAAATTCTGTCAGTTTTCGTTAAATTTTATCGTCAAATTGCTAAGTTAGATGACACGTGCAGTTGACGAATGTACTAGTTTGGGGTTTTTACCCTTCGTTTGTCACAGGTATACCCGTTTGAAGTTTTTTGTCGCAATAACCCAATTTAACGGAAACTAACGAATGGTAAATTTGTGACAATTGTATAAGTTTGAAGTTTTTGGTTGTCAAAAAATTAGTTTGGGGTAAATTTGTCATAGGTGTACCGGTTTGGGGTTTCTAGGGGTCAAAAAATTACTTTGAGGTAATTTGTCATAAGTGTTTCAGTTTGGAGTTTTTCATGGTATTAACCCTATGATATATTTCCATGGAATCCAACAACTAATGTGACTTGCTAGTAAGAAAGGTACGCGAGGTGGTGGGCCGGCCAGAGGAAGTCGGACTGCAAAACGGAGCATTCGTTCCCGGAAGGTGGGTTCAAGCTAGGAGGGAAAATATCTCAATGTCAACCACTTCTTAATCGTTGATGCATGTAATTAAATATATGATTATATGATGTACCATAGGTTAGTCGTGGGATAGATAGTAAATGCACTATACCAATATGTGATAGAGCTATATGGATTTGGCTGAGACTTGCATATAATTGCTCTCAACATCGACAAAAATGACATTTATGATTTACACTTATTTTTTTAGCATAAAATATTCGAACCTTCAACTTGGCAACCGCCCCATTCGTATATATTGGGTAAAGAATATTGAATCATTGTATATGAGAAAAATTATCAACATAATTTTTTCTTTAAGCAAGCCCTCTCGAGATGATGATATAAAAGCCAATTGTCATTATAATCTCAAGAAATTACTTATGTAATAACAGTCAAACATATAGTATATACATCACCCCATAAAACAAGCCTTTGTATTTCGTTTTCGGTTTCATCATACGAATCAAATGTTTTCCCCCTGGTTTAATGGCCGATCTTTCCCTTGGATGTTTTCCCCTTGGCTTTCAGTCCTTTTCCCTGTGTACTTCAATTAGGGAAAACTTACTTCACGTGATGTCACAGTTCGATTAGAGCTAGCTCGACCGATAACCTTATTAATTAAGTACATAATGAGAATATCAATAGCTTAAGAAGCTCTGAAAAATTAAATGAAACCAGCTTCATATATTAACTAGTTACATGACCCGTGCATATGTTAGTAAATATATTTTTACATGCGTTTATTCTCTCTTTTTTTATATCAGTGCCAGTGGTTTTACATTAGACGTATGTGAATTGGACATACAAAAGGTGAATGAAAGTACCTACTTAAATTCTGGTGGAAAAGAGATTCGGAACAGAAGAGTTTAAAAATTATCTGCAAATTCTTCAACTTTAACTTTGTATTAATTTCAGATTATGTGGATACTTGAAGGCGGTCATTTATTATTGCTAAATTCTTCAACGTCATCATTTAAGCCTAATGATGATCTCATTTAGTTTAAATGCCTTGGAAAATAAAGTGGAATTGACTTTATTAATCAAGGTGGAGGTTCAATAAGTTAAGAGATAAAAATTTATGTCACAAATATATATATATATAATGTTAAGAAACACGTTAGGTTCATAGAATGAGATGGGGTTAAAATAAACTGGGACACTGGTGAGAACCGTAATATATGTGCTTTGGTCTAAATCAAATTTCGTTCCTAGCTATGAATCGAATGCGAACTTATATACCAAACACAGGTGAATAAATAAAAAGGTTCATAATAGGTTCAGCTTCCGTTTGTTTCACTGAAAAAAACACCCAGGAAAAAAAATTCGGATTTTCCGGCGCTGGTTTGGGGAAAAAAAAATAAAGAAAAATATTTTCCACCCATGGAAAAAACACATTCAAAAGTGAGGAAAATATTTTTCTCTTTTTGAGAAGAGGAAAATATTTTACCTCATCTTTCCTCCCTTCACTCTTTCACATTCATTTTCTTTTTAATTATTTTAAAAGAAATCCTACTTTTTTAAATTATTTTTTTTATTTTAAATAATTTTTTTTTAATTTTTTTTTCTTTTCGGTGTTTTTTCTTTCTTTATTCTTTGCCTGTTGCCGGCCACGGCAACGGCTGGCGACCGGCCATAGGCAAGGACGAGCTCCACCTCGCCAGATCTGGCGAGGCTTAGACAAGCTCAACCTCACCACGGGCAAGGCTCGGCTAGCTCGCGTCGGCCTCGAGCAAGGCGGAGCCTTGCCGGATCTAGCGAGGCCACCTAATTCTGATGAGCTGGAACCTCGCCAGATTGGCGAGGCCTGAGGCTCCAACTTGCTTGGGGCTGGTCGCCGGTTGAAGAAGAAGGAAAACGAAGAATAAGAGAATAAGAAAAAAAGAAAAAGAAAAGAAAAATAAGAATAAATTATCATTAAAGATTTGTTTTCCTTCTTCTTGGTGGGGCCTTGTTCTTATTTGCGGCAAAGTAGATGTGACGTCCCTGAATTTCAAGGCCTATTATGTGAATAAGATTGGACTGTTGGAATCGAGTGACATTTGTCGGACGTAGGAATCGTTCAATCTGAAGGTCGTTAGCCGTCGATTGAAACGTAGTTAATTGTAGTTCGATTAGATTAGTCGCGCCGTAATTAGCCCTCGTCGTATTCCTTCGCGCCCGAGCCAACCCTGAACCAAATATTCTGAACCAGTCCTAAAATCGACAGATTACCGAAATACCCTCAGATATTATTCATATACGCCAGAAACAGTTAATACCGAATGACCGTGGGCCCCGCCTCATAAATGCCAAAGTCAAATCACCTTTTTGACCTTTGAGAAATTACAAGATTGCCATTTGACTCATGAAAAGACCAAAATACCCCTCAAGACCATTTCTCTCTCCTCTATCTCTCTCTTCCCTTTCTCTCTCTTCTTTCCCTCTCTTTCCACGCACGGCAGCCACCCCCTCCATCTTCACGCACGTCCATTTTCATCTTCTTCATCTTCGTCTTGCGTTCGTCGTCGCCGTGGACCGCCGCCGCCCGCTGTTCGAGCCGCCGCCGCCCGTCGCGCCTAGCCAAGCCGCCGGCCACCCTTCCCGCCACTCGCCAGCCCCAGCCGAGCCCCCTGCCGCCTCTGTTCAGCCGCTGTCCAAGCGCCGCCGAGCCTCGCCGTCGTCCGCCGAGCTTCACCGGAGCCATCGAGGAGCCGCCGGACCTTGGCCGAAGCTCCGCCGATCTTGCCGCCGCTCATTGAGCTCCGTTTGTCGTCGTTTGGCCGTTTTCCAGCCGCTGTCCAGCAGCCGTTTGTCGTCGTCCGGGTGTCGTTTTGGAAATCCGACACCGTGGTTACGTCCGGATCGACGAGAGGAGTCCGTAGGGACCGTCGCCGAAATTTTGACCGCCGCCGCCGCCGCCCTTCGCCGGTCGCCGCCGACCGTCGCCGCCAGTTAATTAGTGAGTTAACCCCTAATCCCTGATTAGGCCGTTAATTGCACTTAATAGGTTAATTAATTAGTTACCGTAATTAGATTAATTAGTTACCGCAGTTAATAGATAGTTACCGTGGTTAGATAGTTAACTGTGGTTAGATTAATTAGTTACCATAGTTAATTTAAATAGTTACTGTGGTAGATTAATTGATTACTGTGGTTAGTTGAATTAACCGTGGTTAGGTGGAATAGTTACCATGGTTAATTGCATGTTGATGTGCCTAGTTTGTGGCGTCCGATCGTGGATCGGACTGAGTGTTGATTGCGCATTAAATTGGTGAATGATCACACCAGGGTCGAAATGCCATGTTAAATGAAAATTGAATATTCACGTGACAAATTGTGATTTTGAGTGTGAAAATGGCCGTGGGCCAAGTTTGGGCATGAAAATGGCCGTGGGCCAAGTTTGAGCATAAAATTGGCTGTGGGCCAGGTTTGAGCATCAAAATGAGATTTGGCTTGAGAGCCGGTTTTAAGCGCGAGGTCATGCAGTAGTTTCACCATGTCACCCTAACGTAAATGGGGGCACAGGCGATACCCTTGTTGGCATGGGTAGTCGCCTAATGAGTTTGTGTGCCGGCGACGTACCGTCCGAGATTCCAAGGCTTATTGGTTGCCTGTCAGTCGTGCCGGCGATGGACCGTCCGGATAACACGGCTGATGAGATGCCGGTCGCAACTTGTGTTGGTCCGTAGTCCCTCTTGGAATTATTCTTGGTGTGCACGCCTTAGGGAATTTGAGGGAGCCAGCGGATGCCGTCGCCGTTAACGTTGTGGGACGAAGCCTGGTTAATCCGGAAGAGTACTAGCAGCGAGGCTGTGCTTTGGCGAGAGTGGGGTATCTCTTGACCGGCTGACAGGAACGCGTTTGTTGCATAGTGCATGAGTATTGCTGAGTGTTCTGGCTGATTGGTTGATGCATTGTTTATTTCTTATCATGTCGTATCTGTCGCATGGCTCCAGGCGAGGTACGTTGTATGTGATTGTTGTTCTGGATGTTAGGTTTAGTTCGTTAGAATGGTTAGGCTATCAATCGACGTCCTAATCGGACTTAGGCGTTGACCCGCTGAGATTCATATCTCATGCGCTTGGCTGATCGCCTTTCAGGTCCTCGTGATGGCCGCACGCCACGTTAGGTTTGGCGTTCCGATCGAACTGACGACGGTACTTCATCGCCGTCATGTCACTAATTCTGAGGACGTATGGGAACAGCATGTCACGACAATCTGGGTTGACGAGGGGTTGCCACACTATGTGGCACACCTCTTTAAGGCCTGGTTCATGTGTTAGGCTGGTGTTCCCATAGGACCAATTCGGGGGTTTGATGTACCCCTGGGTGCAGGTCCAATCGTCCAGACTTGGGACGCAACGGTGAAATGCCGGACGGGGAGATCGTGGACCTAGATCTGAGTTCGGAGGAGGAGGATCCAGATTCGCCACCTGGTTATCAGGGTTGACCCGGTGTTGTTGGCCCGGGGGTTTTTGTGCAGCTGTGGAAGAGTTTTGATGGCCGTCTTGTATATAGGTGGTAGTGTAGTAGTAGTGTATCGACTATAGTGCGCCCCGACCCGGCCCGGTATCTTTTTGTGGGTATAAGGGGATCGGTCCGAGGAGGATTTGTGTAAATTATGTTGCTATGTGGACTAATCAAGCTTATATATAAAAAGGGTTTGTTGTTGTTTGTTGTCGTTTGTTGTCTTTCCTATTTGTCTATCTCTGTTGTTGTTGTCCGGGGTGTTATTCGCTTGCGCATGTGCTTAATTATAAGATAAAAGAAATGGGTCGATGATCTGCCTGGGACATCATCCTTTGACCTGACGTTTGGAAGGGATGGTCGCGCGCCCAAGGCTCGGGGCGTGACAGTAGAGGTTCGCAACGAGGGAGATGGAGATGCAAAAAAAAAATGAAAAATAGGGTTAACGGCGACATGACAGAGTCAGCAACGAGAGACAGTTAAGGAAATAATTATAAGGTAGGGGGTGCGTGGTTAAAAATGAACCATTTCATTAGGGTATTTAGATAAATTATACCTCATTTGTATTGGGTGATATTTGCTCACGTGGATCTGAAAAAGAAAAAAGAAAAAAGAAAATACAATGCTCAAATGTCAAAGAATTCATCGGAGCAAGAGTTTGCTACAGTCTAGATCTCTAAACATCTCGGTTGGCTTTAACCGCAAGATCTACAGTCCCAACCAATTGCAACAAGATCTCCAAATACCACTATTGATAAACTTCCAATATTCTCGTTGAGTCTTGCTATAGAAAACTCGAGATGCGTGGCATTAGAGAGAGAGAGAGAGAGAGAGACTACGATATTGCTGGTTGCAAGGATCATGTCTTGGCGACGCCGGTAACGATGGCGGCTCTAGTAACTACAGGGGCCATGGTTAAAGATTGCCAAAAGAGAGGAGAGTTGTAGCGCTGAGTAGGATTTCGAGTATTCTGTGTATATGACAATTTTCACATCATTTGGACAGCTGTCTACATCTCAATGGATGACCTCCCTTCTGTTGGGTTGGCAGCCATATAGTCAAATATTTTTTTTAATCTTCCCTGACTTGTATGTTTTTGACCCAATAAAGGCGCATTCATAGAGATTAGTCACGCTAAATGCGCGAAGATTTCATATTATGTTAGTTCGTATGGATACCATTATATAAACTAGCAATACCCTATTATGGGAAAATTGCCAAAAAAAGTCTTAAACCTATTGTAATTATGCTAATTCAGTCATAATTTTTTTTTTTTGCGATTTAGTCCTAAACCTTTTGTAATTGTGCCGATTGAGTCCATTTGGGAAATTTTGGCTGACCGTCGCTGACGTGAATGCTGGCCAGTAACATAATATTTTAATATTTTTTATTTTTTAAAAATAATTTAATTTAATTTTCCCTTTTTTTTTTCTTTTTTTCCCTTTCTTTCCCACTTCTTCCTCCAACCGAGCCTCGCCATGGCCAGGTGAAGAACAAGAACAAGCTCAGGTCGTGCAACCGGGGGGGTGGGGGTGTGGTGTTCTGAATCTGCATGCATTCGATGGGTTCCTTTCGATTCAGAGACGCCGAAGCTGGCCGTTCCGCAATCTTATGTCCGTCTTTTGTTTTGTGGGTGGGTTCTTGTTTTTGTTTCGAGTGTCGTTCTCTTCATTTTTCTTGAGAGCTTTGGCGTTTTTGGATTTCGTCTGAATCGGTGGAGCTCTTTGGTTGTGTGGGGGGTTCGAAAGATAACATTTTCTTTTTGTTGTTGCTTGTTTGGTGTGTGAGTATCTCTTTCTTTAGATGAAGGCCACGCCCATGCCCTTTGAGGAACTTCAAAGGAAAGGGGTGGTGCTAGATTTCTCTGCTTCTTCAGATTCATCCCCGAAGGACCACCACCACCACCAAGAACAACACCAGAAGTGCTTGAGTGCTGAAACCCCAAGAAGCAAATTGGGGAATTTCTATTTTACCAGTGAGAAATCCTCTTTTATTGAAATCAGAAGAAGCCCAAGTCCTCAACCGTCCTCTACACTATCTTCCTTCCTCAACAGCGGCCGCAGAGGAGGTGGTGCCTCGACAGACACTACCGGCGCAATAGCGGGGGCTGGAGGAAGAAGAGGGAAGGGGGAGGAAAAAAAAAGAAAAAATTAATAAATTAAATAAAATATTAAATTTTATGTCCCCGGAGGGCCGTCGCTGGCCGGCGTCTACATCAGCGCCGGCCGGCCAACATTGGCGGAATGGACTGAATCGGCACAATTGCAAAAGGTTTAGGAGTAAATCAGCAAAAAAAAAAAAAGTTTAGGACTGAGTTGGCACAATTGCACTAGATTTAGGACTTTTTTGGCGAACTTTCCCCTCTATTCAAAGTATTGATACTATTATACAAACAAACGATACTCTATTCATAAAGTAGTGATTAACAATGCTCAAAATTTTATATTAATAATATTTCAATCATACTGTTAACATGTATTGTACAACGATTACTTCAAACTTATCATATGGTCAAGTAAAATTTGATCACAATCAGTAATAGACAAGAGTTCGTGTAGTAAAACACGATATTGCTAACGTATATGGGGTATTACCCTCCTAATTGATTACTAAAGTGATCATTACTATAATATGAAGTGATATTTATTTTGACACGATCACATTATGTGCTTCCCTTTTAAGCAAATCATATAGAAATTGTTACAGTAGAAATAATCATGATATCATAAACCTTTATTTAATGATATATTCCGGGTATTAAACTTACAGATCATGAATGGCTATTACAATGATAATCATAATATTGTCTCTAATTATGATTTTAGGGGTGTTTTGGGAAATTTGGATGTTTTTCGCTCTTATTACATATGTCGTTCAACGGTGCAATAGGTAACACATTACTTAACCACCCTATTGTGTAAATTTGTATTCAACGTCCGCTACTGTCTCATAAACACCCTATTGTTTAGAAACAATCATTTCTAAATTCCCCAAAATGGATATGCCAAAATTAGCTAAAGTGGAATGGGAAATGCTAATCTCGACCTGGTATTTTCTTGGGTGTTTCGATATATGTCATTTACTTTCATCAACCGTTAAGAAGTAGTTGAGACATCAATAGGAGCATCATGCGAGATAGATGGCTTTTATCCAATCATTCACACCTAGGCAGACCCATTAGTTCCCGACCAGGTCATAATTGTAAGTCATGAACACGACCCCATCGGTGAAAACAACGTCGGTGCACCCAATCCACCTCATCGTTTTCTAGACCATTTGCATGTAGTGGCCACACTCTTGGCCTTCCTTGCATGCATTGGTCGTGTATGGGTAGTACTTCTCCTCCGGGACCTATGCGTCCACTGCGTTGCTCGACATCGATACAAAGCAATTGTCAATTTTGTGTGTGTAATATCTTATTTATCTTGGCGACATTAGATGTCAGTTAGTTCCCCTCATTTGTTTCGCAAAAAATAAATGATTTGAAAAATACTTTCCTATTGATCTCTTCTATCGCTTATAAAAAGGACGAAAGAAAAACATTTCCATCGTCTATAAAAATGGCCAGCCATAAAATTTTGTTCATATGAAAACATTTCTCATTGGTTTATTATTTCAAAATGTTTTCCAAGTCATTCATGTTAGGCCACGAATGTGACATGCCCAACGATCGCCATAACCGAAATCAGAAACACTACATGATAGAAGAGAGAAATGGTGCACACCTGATTTAGAATAGATCGAACTTGATGCGTAAACGGCGACCATTAAAAGACCCAAGTGCTTCCCCTCTATTCCCTCTCTAGAACACTAGCCGAATGAGAGTGCCCTCACGAACGGGTGCATTCTTTCTTTATGTGAGTTCTTTTGTGCGTCAAAGGGTAGATGAGGAACTTGAGCGCTATTTATAGAGTTTCCAGGCACATGCTCTCTCATCACAGGCCGGGCCTGACTCAGCCCGTACTAGCCAGCCCATATTCTACAGATCAAGAATTCTTGTATCTTACATTATTAGGCCAACCTGTAAAACGGTAAATATTAATTTCAATTAATGTAAGCCCACATTAGAAAAACTCTTACATTCTCCCACTTGGGCTATATTAATTGAAACTGTACTATATGGGCGCATCTTTATGCTGGTCTAGAGATATTCTTAACAGTTAATCCGATCCCATAAAGTTTCAAACACTGAATCATTGCAGTAACTGCATCAATAGATATAGAGCCTTCCATGGTCATGAATGCCTTTAACTCTACTGATATAGATTTAATATGGTAGTGTGGCAAATGACAGCACCTCACAAAATAGTGATTCTTTATGTGTCATCCCCTTTGAGAGTCACATTCTCTCTCCTTATATGTCACAAAACCTGATGTGCGACAAGAGAATATCATTATGGTTTCAATGAACCTACTTATGTCTTATCCTTATAGTTAACTTTACTTTATGTGTAACAAGACATATACTCAAGGCTAATAACTAAATTAGCCTTATTCAAGATTTACACATACCTTGAGATTTTCACCAGATATATGTATTCAACCAACTCATTCATAAACCCTTTATTGCATGAAAAAGTGTGGATACATATCAAAATGTTATGAAATGTAACAAACACAGATGTAAACTTTATTAGAGCAAAACCAAAATAGCTCCCACTAAACAACAGCATCCCATGATTCTTCTAAGCCCATACGAATGACATGCAGTAACAGCATCCCATGATACTTCTAAGCCCATGCTTATGACATGTCGATCAAATACACGAGGGCGAAGATCATTTGTTAGTGGTTCAGCAACTATATCATCTATGAAAACATGCTCTACTATAATGTCACCATTCTCGACTATTTTCTTTATGATCAAAAACTTGACCGTCAAATGCTTTATGTTGTTGTTAATGAACAACACCGCATAGCTATAGTCACAATACAAATGTATGAGTCTATCTATCATGCCCCGACCCTCAGGCACGCGACAACCCTTCCTTTCGTTAGGTCAAAGGATAACATCCCAGGCATGTCATCGACCCATTTCTGTTTATCTTTCAATTATACGCAAGCGGAAGCAATATCAAACCCCATAAAAACATATAAACAGGGATAGACAAGCAGGAGATACAACAACAACAACACCATTTTATTTATATACTAGTTAGCTAAGGGAAACAACCGATCTACAAGCCCATCTCCAATGCCGTTTCCTAAGACTCACAAAAAGATACCGAATCAGGTCTAAGGCTAACTACCACCAAAAACTAACTCCAAAAAGGACCTCCACGTCCGTGATCACCGGCCGCCACGATTCAGCCAATCCGTATACCATTGGGCCACCTCGGGCTACTCCTCCGGATCCTCCTCCACAGGGTCAGGATTCTCTACCTCCCCGTCCGGCGTATCAAAATCCAAAGGGTCCTAAGATCAGATAATCGGGGGTTCATTCGAAGGTCCCTCCAACTCTCGAATTGGCCCGTAGAGAGCGTCCCCGTGACGCATGTGCCAAGCCTTGAAGATATGCGTCACATAGTGGTGCAACCCTTCATCGACCCATACAGTAGTCACGTATTGCTCCCATGTCTGATCCGAACCCGGACCTTGGCGGCGATTGATATGCATAGACTGGTCGGTAGGTACTCCGAATCTGACGTGTCTCTCCACCAAACTCAAGGACCTGTAAAAGATGGTTCACTACAACGAATGAGATATAAATCTCAATTACTCAACGCCTAAGTCCGATTAGGACATTGATTCACTCAGGCGGCCTACTCAGGCAGCACATAACAACGTAGGACAAGGTCCAACGGCCAATAAACAACCACACGCAACTTACCTTGTCTTGAGCCACACAACAAATATCGCATGGCAATAAAGAACAACAGATCAAGGCGTACAGCCAACACACGTCAATCACTCAAGTGTTCAAGTACTATGCAACATGCGGGTTCCGATTATTAATGCAAGAGATACACCACTGTCGCCACAGTACAACCTCATTGCTAATACTCTTTCCACAGAACCGGGCGTCGTCCTACCTTGTTACAGCGACGGCATCCGATAGCCCCTCAAGACCCCTAAGGCAGGCATACCAGGTATTTCCTGTAAGGAACTTCGGCCCATCACAAGCTGCGATCGGCATCTGATCAGTCATGACTATCCAGACTGTACGTCGTCGGCACGGACTGTCGTGCAATCGATAAGTCGTGGGATTCCGGACAGTATGTTGCCGGCACGAACATATTAGGTGACAAACCCACTAGGAGTACCGCCCCATATCCCCCAGTTACGTTAGGGAGATGAATAACCATCGTGTGACCACACAACACATCCGGCAAACAAGCCAGTTCTTACTTCACATTAGCCCAATGCAGTCACACTCACTAGTATGCTCAAAACTCGGCTAACAGCCATTTTCATGATCGAAATACACAATTGGTCACACAGATACTCAATTTCAATTAAACATGGCATCTGACCTCAACGCTCTGGACTCGAATACAACGACGGCGAACTCCGAAGAACGGTGGCTAGGCAGCGGCGGTCTAACGGCGGAACGGCTGGACGGCGCGGCAAGGCGGCTCGACGAACGGGCGGGGGCAACAGCAACAACGGCACGGCAAGCGGTCTCGTGGGCGGCACGGCGCGGCGACGGAGCTCGGGCGGCGGTGGCTATGGAGGAAAATGAAGGAAGAAGAAGGTGGTGGTGGTCTCAAAAGATGAAAATGAGAGAGTGAGGGAGGGGTGAGGGTGGTGGCCGGCTAAAAAGCGGGAAATGAGAGAGAGAGAGAAGAGAGAGAAGTCAAGGGGCATTTTGGTAATTTTGACAAGGGTCAAAAGTCAAAATTCAAAAAGGTGAATAGTGATTTTGACTTGAGTTGATGTGTATTTATGAGGTGGGGCCCACGGTCAAGTCAGTATTAATGACATCTGGCTTATATGAATAATATCCGAAGGTATTTTGGTCATTTACTAATTTAGGACTGGTTGGACATTTGGTTCAGGGTTAGGTTCGGGAAAACGATGGTAGAATCTACGGCGCGACGAAACTAAACAAACTACAATTATCTACACTTCAGTCGTTGATCAAAGTCTTCCAGATCGAATAGTTCAACGTTCGATAATTGTCACTCAATTCAGAGAACCCCAATAGTATTCATTTAATAAGCATTGAAATTTCAGGACGTCACACTATCCACAAAATCAAATGCAATCAACTCCCTAATGAGGTTCCTAAGCCATATAACTTGAGTAGCAACCGAAACTCATGCTATAAACTCTCTTATATGGTAGATGTATATGTATTTCTGTTTCTCACTTTTCTATGATACTGCACCTCCTACCAACATAAAGATGATCAAGTTCTTGTCATCTTCACAGCCTGCAAAGTCTGCATCTGAATATCCTAATAACTGCAAGTCTTGGACATGTCTGTAAATTAGCATATAGACCTTTGTCCTTTTTAAGTACCTCAAAACCTTCTTGGCAGTAACCCAGTGATCGTGTCCTTGATTTGACTTATATCTGCCTAGAAGTTCCGTTGCAAAATCAATGTCTAGTCTAGTGCAAACTTGAGCATACATGATACTTCCAAGTGCACTAGCAGAAGGTACATTCCTCATTTGGGCTTTCTCAACACCCATATGAGGACACTGTAATAGATTTAGTTATCACCCTTAATGATAGAAGCAATTCCTATCTAGCAATACTACATACTGAATCTTTTCAAAATACGATCAACATATGTCCTCTGAGACAAACCCAATAACGGCGAGAATGATCCCAATGGAACTCAATGCCCAGGACAAAAGACGCCTCATCAAGGTCCTTCAAGTCAAAATGCTTTGACAACATTCGCCTTAGCACATCCTCATCTTGTGGAGCGACCATGAAAGCTTCCCCTTCAATCTCAAAGCATCAACGGGGAATGCTTTTGCGACTTGTTTGCCATGGAGAAGATTGTACATTAGATACTTCATTCTCCATTACGCTCCCACACGGATTAGATAACGACGGTATTGTCACATCAAGTGGTTGCAATTGAGACTGGTTTGAAAAATATTCCCCACTTCTCACATTGCTCACACTTGGATGCGATGCTCCCATAGTGTCATTATCATCATCCAAGGTTTCAAATAGGGAACAATTTTCACCTATTATGCCTTTTTTGGGGAAACTCATTCTCTAAGAATGTGACAACTCGTGATTTGAATTCAGTTACACTCTCACTTCCCTATTCACCTATAAACACATATCTGTTTGAGTGTTCCGAGTATCAGATGAAGATGTTCTTCTTGCCTCTAGGACCCAATTTCTCATACTTGTGGGACGACTCGTGAGTATAGGCTGCACAACCCCAAGGCTTCAGGAAACTCAAATCGGGTTTTCGACCCATCCATAATTCATATGGAGTGGAGGTAGCTGATTTAGAAGGCGCTCGGTTAAGTATATAGACAGCTATTAATAGAGCATCACCCCAAAAGGTGATTAGCAGATTAGCCTATGCCATCATAAACCTAACCATTTTCAATAGGGTTCTATGTTTTTCTCTCCGCAACATCGTTTTGTTAAGGAGTTGCTGGAATAGTCAACTATCTGTCTATTCCCTTTTTAGCATATAGATTTCTGAACTCATTAGATAAATACTCTCTACCTTGATCGGATCTTAAAGCTTTTATTTTCTCGTCCAATTGATTTTCTACCAAGCTCATAAATTTCTTGAAGCAACGTAATGCCTCTGATTTATGAGAAATCAAATCGACATGATCGAATCGAGTGTAATCGTCTATAAACGTGATGAATTTTACATCCCCATGCCTTGCTCTCATATTCATTGGACCACAAATGTCGGAATGGATTAATTGCAACAGAAACTCAGCTCTACTCCCTTTTCCAAATGGTTTTCGTGTGGTTTTTCTCACTAGGCAATGCTCACATATAGGCAAATCGATTTTTTCAATATTTCCTAACATGCCCTCTTTGGCTAATCTATTCATCCGTTGTTGGCCAATATGACGGAGTCTAGCATGCCACATAATCACCTCATTATCATTAGAATCGAAAGATCTAAATAGAGAATAACTGATATTAACACCACTGTTATTAACATCCAAAACGATAAAACCATCCACTGTTATTTAATTGATAGGTGCCAATGCCGTTCACTTCTATTCTGGAGTTGTTTCCCACATATATCCATTTTGCTCCATATGGAATTCGTCGAAATTCCACGAAGGCTCCTCGGTCCTTTGCTACATGGTCTGTAGCGCCTGAGTCTACAGTCCACAAAAGATAAGATTCAATTAAAAGGACCAAACTAGAAACATAAGAAACACTCACAAGTGTATAAGGGGTTTCTACCTTCTTCGGCTTAGCGCAGTCACGAGCGAAGTACCCCTTGTTGCCACAGTTATAACACTTCACCCTTGAAATTTTCTTCTTGAAAGGACACTTTCCTTTCTTCGGTTGGTTGGTTTTTGGTTTCTTCCCTAAAGGCTTCACTCCTTTGCCCTTCTACTTCTTAAAACCACCCGGATGCTTGTGTTTAGAGCCCACAGCTCCTTGTGAGCTAGAAGCAGCATAATAAATATCTGCTTGTGGTTTAGCCCCAAGAGGTGCTCCTCTTCCAACTCAAGATGTCGCATCACATCCTGAAAGGTTTTGATGTTCTCATTATGAGTTAAGTGGATTTTCATATTCTCCCCGCTATGAGGCAAAGAGCGTATCACCACTTGCATCTGCTGCTCGTTAGTCAATATGTGTCCAGCGTCAGACAGTTCACTTATCATATTCGACATCCGCCTCAGATGGTGCTTATATTCTGGCCATGAGGCATCCTATATGAGCCGAACCTTATAGCGAGCTGTCATAGTTTAGTCACCGATGTTTCAACAAACCTTCCCTTCAATGCATCCCACATATCCTTGGCGTTGTCAAACCGCCTGAACTCTCTCACTATGTCGTTCTCCATACTGCTCAGCAATGTGATGCGAGCAAGAGAGTTCTTTCTTTTCCAAGCAGTAAAAGCATCTCTATCTCTCGGATGTTGTGCAGTGTTACCCTTTTCAGGTTCCCATAACTTGATTCAGGGTTTCTATTGCTTCCTGCTCCTCTAGAACATATTGGATTTTCAAGTTCCATATCTCATAATTTTCGCCGTTAAGTTTCTCTCCCTTGTTCAACTCAACTACGATATTCTTTGTTGCCGATGCCATTCTATAAGAACACAAAGTTCTTTAGACACTATTTGCATGAATATTTTAATGCCTAACATTTATGCATAAAGATTTATACTAACTAATTATGTTAACAAATAGTTTCACAAAAGGCCTTAAGATTCAAAAGTTCACTACGTTCCCAATCATCGTCCAAAGAACCTAATTTGAAATTACCGTTAACATAATCATTTATATAAACCAAGTTCATTTAAAAGTCACATAAACTTATCGAACTCCCCACTCGAATGAATATGGATAAAAAAATGAACAACGACTTCTAAGCAATATAACCAAAAAGCTACCATTATTATTCACAACTGAATAATCCATAAACAAGTTCAAGTACTTAAGATTAAAAACAAAGTGGGAGAAATAGCCTCAAACAGAAAGAATCCCAAACCAGACCACATATACTAAAGAAAAAGCACTTCAAGCACTAAGCTTTTTCTTATAAACGGGTAAAGTCTTGTAAAAAACATTTTGGAAGCTCTCTGTTTGAAATATTCCCCAAGACTATGGCCTGAGCAAATCCCTTTGTCTTGCGCCAGGGCGCACTCATGCGGCGAGTTGTATTCATGGAAAGAGTCGACGTCCTCGACGTCTTAATCTTAATGTCCTTCCTTATATAGGCTTCAAGAAGCACATTATAGTCCGGACGGGCTTTTCGCTCCCAAAGAGCATGAAGAAAGTTCATTTTACTTTCAGGTAGACTATTGCTAAAGGCAACAATCTTCTCAAGCTCTTTCTCTTTCCTACATCCACCTGCCCATATAACATCCTGTAATTTCTCGTTGAATTTGATAACATGGTCAACCAATTCGGTGCATCCATCCCATGTTATATCTTTCATTTCACGTAGTAACTCCTCAAGTTTTGCATTTTGAGCTCTTGTTCTCGGAACATGGGGAGTGCGCCACTGTCGTACCATTGTTTCTGTAACAAATACCAAAATAAAAGAGAATTACTCATAATCCATGACACAACTATCAACGCCAACGAGAATTTACAAGATATTGGGAATATGAAAAAACGGGGTCAAGATACAATTTTCAGAAAATATAGGGACCAAATTGTAACTTTTAGAAAGTTCAGGGACCTAATTACATTGTCAAAAAAATTCAGGTATCTAATTGCAATTTTTAGATAATTTAGCGACTTAAATGCAATTTTTAGAAAATAATTCAGGGACCTAATTGCAATTTTGAAAAAATTCAAAGACTTAAATGCAATTTCAGTCGGATCCTAGACCGGGTCGGAACCCGATCCACTGACGTGACCATGACGTCAGCAGCATGCACACAGAACGTGCTCTGCACATGGAGCGTGCCCTGCACATGGCGCCTGAGGCCCACACGCAGCGGGATTCATTAGCGCGTGCGGTACCGTCCGGCCCCCTCCAGCAGCCGTCAACCCCTCAAAATTCTCATCTTGCTATGTTCAAATTCAAGTTTCATTGTACAGAATAGAAACGATTACCAATGAACAGAACGCTCGAAAAATGGGTTTTCGCGCTAATTACGATTACAGAACAACACATGATCAGGAAACAAGAACAACAATACTCTGATACCAATGAAGGGTTGAACATATAAACCCTAATCTAGATCTAACATGTAGCGAAAACGTTAGATCAACAGCTACAATAGATCGACAACCAATTCCATGTTGTACGCAGCGAAAAAAGAAACACGAAATAACATGCCCAAGAATTATCTTGAATCACTTATCAGAGTAGTATATCATGATTAACGAACATACCTCGATAGCCACAAATTAAGAGCCACAGAGAGCAGATGAGAAACTGGATCCGATGATCTTGTTCTTCGAGAGAGTTTTCACTGAGAGTTTTTGGAGAGGTTTCTTTTCTTGTTCACTTTTGAATGACGTACGTTCAATTCGGAGAATATGCAATATGCAATCTTCCCTTTTTTGGAAGAGGAAATATATCCCCTTATTGCAATCAATTAATATATTAAAGGCAATTATTGATTTGCCTTTTATTGGCGCAATCAATTTCAACACCTAGCATTTTCACATATGCGCTCCTGCAGTTTCATTTTTGGAAAAAAAATAAAAAATAAGATCTATAAAAGATCAAAAACTTGCGGGAAAGTGTGCGAGACAAATGATGGTCATAATCCTTCTTCAGAATCATTAATGGCTGTGATTTTTTCTAGTTTGTGTTCATGATGTGACTTTTACAACTTCGAACGGATTACATTTTCTTATTAATTGGCTCTGACGCTACTCTTTGTACAACATCGACATTGGTTTTCATGATTCTCTGTAGCTCGAACCAATTATGATGTTTCTGTTTGGTTAATTGCCTGCAACAGCTTTGACATTTGGTCATTCGAAATGATGGTCATATTTAAACAACGCAAACTTCGTATCTTGTGCTTGTTTCAGCCTGAGCACCTGCTCCTTGGTTTGCATGGTACTCTCGTGACCTTCGGTCGAAGGGCATGGGAATACCTCTATAGCACAGAAGAAGATTCGTGAACTGTGTGGAAGATATGTTGGTACTAATCGCAATTTCCCATTTTATCGATGGCATTCAGTCCGTGTTTTCAGGTATACTTTGCTTATTACTGCAGTTCACCGGTTCTGTACTCCAGATAATGGTTTATACTTCTTTTCCCAAGATCCAAAAACTCCAAAACATCCAAAGCATCTGTAATATCTCACATTCTCCTGAACCATACATTCCTAGATTGTGTGGAGTTCACGCTTGGGCTAATTCTAGTTTTTGTTTTTTTTTTTCGTACCAGGAAATGGTGTTTGATTAATTCACTAATTTTGTTTATGTCTACTAGGGACCATCTCTAAATGGGGCTATGTCACACTTCTGCTTGCACATGAAGGGCTCTCGAAATACCAATCTCCATCGTAGCTTGTTATAACTTTTCTCATAATTCTTATGTGAAATGCATTGACAAATTATATAGGCATTACGATAAAATGAATTTGGATGCAATGCATTACATCGTAAGATCGGTTCGAGAGGATCCACAATTTTTACTTAAATTAAATTTGGTTCATTTAAATAAAATATAACATGATTGAAGAAAGATCTCTTAGGAACTAACTAGATCAGGTACATCTGCACTTTGCACCAAATTTTCAAATTTTTCCAAATAATGATCTTGAGTTTATCTCAGCCTAAACATCGTTCCTTCTGATTGATCGTATAACACCAGGCTTGAACTTGATCTTGGCAACTTTTTTTTCTTTTATAAATATCTCTAGCTGTTTTATTCTCACGCTTAGTCAACGAGGAGTAGTAGAAAAAATATAGAACAGCTTGGTGCGTGGGGCTTTTCATACATTCCTTCAAACCAGTGACACCAACCGGTTCTATGATCCAGATGATGGTTTCTACTTCTTCTTCGAAGTATCCAAAAACCGCAAACATCCAAAGCATCTGTAAAATCTCACATGCTCCTAAACCATACATTCCCAAATTGTGTGAATTTAATACTTGGGCTAATTCTATTTTTTTTTTTTCCATTTTCGTGCCAGGAAATGGGGTCTGATTTGATTCAATGATTGTTTTTATGTCGAGTAGAGACCCTGTGTCTCAATCACACCGCTGCTAGTGCATGAAGGGCTTTTGAAATAACCAATCTCAATCGTAGCTTGTTATAAATTTTCTCACAACTCTTATGTGAACATTAAAAAATTAAACACGTCTCACGATAAAATGAACTTGAATATGGTGCATTACAACATAATATCGGTTGGTGAACATCCACCATTCTTAGTTAAGTAAATTTGGTTCATTTAAATAAAATGTTTTATGATTGAAGAAGGATTTGTTATAATCATTCAAGAACATTTTTAAGATACTTCCCTTTTATTCATTTTTTTTAAAATTCTGAACTTAATAAAAGATAGATGTTTAAGTATAACACAACAGATAAGCTAATGATCATTGGTCAAATGTTTTGACACCTAATTTTGGCTAGTTCATTTAGTCGTGTACAGTAGAAAAAAATTAGGGATTGAACCTACCCCTAAACAAAATACCATTTGCATAACTACAATCAAATCTCAAAGGTCATGCATTGCACATGACAATCTTATGGCCTCTCTGTAATGCTACCACGGACTTTCGCACATAGGATCACCTCCTATAGATTGCCAGCCATCACGTGCTGATGAATTCAAAAGATGAAGCGATTACACTTTTGGCCGTAAAGCTTGGTGAGGTGAGAACAAAAGGGATAGAGCAAATCTGATGGGGAACATTCGCTCAAGAGTCCAAGTGGTTATCTAGAGTGAGTTGGATTTGAATTGAAAAGAAACCAAGATTGATCCGGATCGTGGGTCTTACATTTGAAAATTACACAAAAGGAGATTTATTTTATGGGACTTCTTTTATCCAAAAACATAAAAATAAAGCGGTTAGCAAAGGTGAGTGGACTTCGGGAAATCTGGCATGTGGGCTCGTAAGTTGTTGCAAGAAGATAGATTCTGTTGAGCTTTTATCGTAGGATTCTTGAAGATCACGATGTTCTTTTCAAACTTCACTCGGATCCTTAGGAGAAGTGCAGAGAATAGCGGGTAGCAAACAATTTAGATCGGAGAAAAACGTACGCTCGTGAGAAAAAGGAAGACATTTGGCGAGATGGGTTTCAGACTTTACGCTTTTAGGAGGAAGTGCACACGGCCGGGGTCTTGACCGCTCCATTCTTTCCTCGTCGAAGCCCGGCGTTTTACACTTTTCGCCAATTCTCTCAGTTTCGTCAGAATTAACACAATCGAATTGTCGATCGCTGTTCGTATTTATCTTCTGCATCATGACCAGGTGATTCTTGTCCAATATCACTTTCTCGTAAATTGCTTCTCTCCACCATCATCGCTCCTCTTATGTTTATGATTAGGATTGGCATGGGATCATCACCAAGCTTGTCACCACTATCATTGTTGCTGTGAACGTGAGTTTTTGGTTGAGCTTCAAGGAGTTCTGGGGTCATAAGGACAAAGGAGATTTTTGCCTCTGGTGTCCCGAAAACCACAATTCAGGGTAAAGCTGAAGTTTGTATGATCTCGTGCGATAGTCTATTTTTAGTATACAGTTTATTTTCTAGATGTGTGTTAACTAGCATAGATAGATTTAATTTATCTGAATGATCCCATAAGTGACCGACCATAAACAAGGCTGCTATAGCTTCCAAAAAGAGGTCACGATGCCATATCATGATCTTTAACAATCAATGTGACCGGATAACGTTACCTAGGCATTATGTTGTCTACTTATTAAAGTGGTTATATAGGTCAATCATCTTAGCATGAATCTCGCACTTATTCCAATGCCATTCATTGTCAGTATGGAGATAGATTGTTATGCAATGACCATATTAAGATCCACACTATTTGCTGAAATCTAAACAACTTTTATCAATTTGTTTCAATGGAGCAAAGTACTGACTAGAAGTTAGAACAAGATTGAATCCACCTAAATGAAATGTGACCCGTTTGCCATCGACTGGTATTAAATTATAAGAGAGACCAGTATCACGGGGAAGTCAACATATCGACGACCGTATCTTGTTGGACCGGATAAGAGAGCTTTATTCTTGTTGATTTGTGCTTTCTGTCGTTTCCATCGTTTTATGTCTTGGTCCTGCTTTCAAACGAAGATCTCCAGTTCCGGCCACGGCAGAGCTCCCTATATTGTGCACCTTAGCACCACGATTTCAGCTTCGATCAGACTTGATTTTGGTTACATTCAGTCGAAGCTTCTCCATCGAACAACAATCGGATTACTGCAACAAAATTAAAGATAAGTTCTCTCTCATTCTCTAACTTTCAGTTTTTTGTTCATTCAATGGCATTGATCCTAGATCCTTTCCTAAATTTCCAGAACCTTCTTCATCGATTTTCCTTCTCTATCCACCGATGATTGAAACCTCTTGCAGCTCCAAACCCTCACTGATCACGCCTCTGTTTTACACTGTTTTCTTATCAGAGACTTCGAATAGCTCGACTTCTTGCTCGTTTCTTCTCTGCCGACACTGATAATCAGCAACGGCACCTCCCAAACATCGGCTACTTAGTTTGATCATCCTTCGAAATCAACATCTGCATTTCCAAGCTAAGTACCTTTATACTCTCTTTGTAGAGAAAAGAAAGACAAGAAGTCTTAACTACTGATTTCTTGATGGTCGTCTGCCATTGAGTTCCTGTTTGTGATTTGGACATGTTTCTTTACATATGCGGTGATTTGAATATGGATTGTGGCTTTAATGAGTTCCCTGGTTGATGAAGATTTCTGGTAATGTTGAGTTTTCGAAGCTAGACTAGGTGAACGATGAGCAAAGCAAATAAACGATAAAAATAATAAAATTATACACACATAAGTATATATATGAGAGAGAGAGAAGTGCAAGCCTTAGTTAGTTGGTGGCATCTTAAGTTGTAGTCTAAGTAGCACCGACACGCGACACGACACGACACGACACGCCGACACGTCATTTCTAAAAAAATAGAGAATTTCAACACGTTGTATATTCAATGTATATTTTTATATATACATGTATAAAAATATCAACTGTGAATTTCTTCTTCTTCTGTTAGGGATTCACGATTAGTTTTTTTTTTTTTTTTTTGGTTGGATGGGTATATTAATTTTGGGGTGGCTGGATATATGACTTAAGTATATATATTTTTGATAAATTTACATTTTGACTCCTAATTTATTCAAAATGCTTAAATTGATCATGTTCGTGTCGAAATGGCGTGTCGGGATGCTAGACTCGCGTGTCTCTAGAGTGTTTAGAGCGCTGATCACGTGTCCGTCGCATGTCGGAGAGTGTTGGAGAGTGTCGGACACGACACGGAGGCCCCCGGAGAATGTCGGTGCTTCATACACTACAAAAAAACAAGGTTTTAGCCACGGACAATTAGCGATGAAATAAAATTTGTCGCTAATTTGCGACGAAAATAGCGATGAAAACAAATTCATCGCTAATTTGCGACGCAAATAGCGACGAAACATAAGTCGTTGCTAATTTGTGACGAAAATAGCGATGAAACACGATTCGTCGCTAATTTGCGACGAAACTTATTTGTTGCAAAGTTATTCGTCGCTAATTAGCGACAACAAATTATTCGTCGCAAAATTAGCTACGATAATTAGCGACGACAATCGGCATTGTCGCTAATTGACGACGAAAAATGTTCGTTGCAAATAATTCGTCGCTCATTTGCGACGAAAAATAGCAATGAAAAATAATTCGTCGTTGATTTGCGACAAAATTAGCGATGAAAAAGGATTCGTCGCTAATATGAGACGAAAATTGTTCGCCGAAAGATATTTGTCGCTAAAGTCGTCGGTAATTAGCGACAAAACATTATTCGTCGCAAAATTTGTGACGACAATCACTGTAGTCGCTAATTGGCGACGAAAAATGTTCGTCGCAAATTAATTCGTAGCTAAATTAGTCGCTAATTAGCGACAAAAATATTTCGTCCCAAAATTAGCAACGACAACTATAGTCGTCGCTAATTAGCGACGGACAAAGTTTGTCGCAAAATTATTCGTTGCAAAATTAATTTTCATAAACTAATTGTTCATCGCTAATTAGCCACAAAAAATATTCGTCGCAAAATTAGCGACGACAAATCCTTTCGTGGCTAATTGGCGAGGAAAAGTGTTCGTCACAAATCCGTTCGTTGCTAAGTGCGTCGCTAATTTCATCGCTAATTAGCGACAAAACTACTTTCGTCGCTAAAATCCCACCTACATTTTTTCGTCGCTAATTCCGTCGCTAAATTAGTCGTCCCTAAAATCCCACCGACAGTTTTTCGTCGCTAATTTCGTCGCTAAATTATTCGTTGCTATATTCGTCGCTAATTTCATCGCTAATTAGCGACAAACTATATTCGTCGCTAAATTTCGTCGCTAAAATCCCACCGACAGTTTTTCGTTGCTAATTTCGTCGCTAATGCCCTACAACACTTTTCGTCGCTAATTTCGTCGCTAAATTATTCGTCGCTAATGTCGTCGCTAATTGCGTCGCTAATTAGCGACAAACTATATTCGTCGCTAAATTTCGTCGCTAAAATCCCACCGACAGTTTTTCGTCGCTAATTTCGTCGCTAAAATCCCACCAACACTTTTTCGTCGCTAATTTCGTCGCTAATGCCCTACGACACTTTTTCGTGGCTTAGTAAAATTTTTCTCTTTAAAATCCCATTGCCTTCTCTCTCTCCGCACTCTTCTGTTTTGCCTGCTCTCTTCTCTATTTTGTCTTCTGTCTTCTCTATTCTTATTTGTGTCTTATGGTAATGATAGAATAAATTGTTGTTTATTTCACCATTTTCTTCTATCAATTCCCATAAGCTTCATGTATCTTAAGTAATTTTTCTTTTTTTTTAGATACGTGTCCGTTTGAAGGTCTCGCAATCCAAGTGAACGTTGCAATTCTCATCAAATTGATCGCTTTCTGCTACAAATATTTCAGTCAAATACTTGGGTAAGTCTTCTTGACATGGTAATTTTTTCATTTTTTTCAAATTCAAAGTAATTGTTTCGTCTCGGACATAATTTTAATTTTTAGAATTTTATGATTTTAATTAAGAATATGAAACAGTAGATATGATATTTTTAATATTTTATCCGAGAAATTTTTAATTTCTATACAGAGACAATGCAACGAGATAGGGCTTGGATGTATAATAAGAACTTACCTGGACGTCGAGGATTGACCGATGAGTTTCGTACTGGGTTGGAACAGTTTTTGGACTTTGCTAGTAGTAAATTTGAGTTCATGGATGGAAATAAGTTAAGGTGTCCGTGTAAAAAGTGCAGTAATGGTAAATTTCATGCGTGTGATAAAGTTAGAGAACATCTTTGTAGATTTGGGTTTATTCCGAACTACTATAATTGGACTTGCCATGGTGAACCATTTATATCTGATGAAGAATATCGAAGAAGTGACCAATTTTCAGTTAGGGAAGAATGTGGCTATTATAACCAATTGAACCCATACCAGAGGATGGTGATTGATGGAGCTGGTCAGAATTTTGTTTCAGAATCGAATCACGCAAGTACTAGTTTCGCTCATACACTTGAACAAGTGGGTACTAGCTATGCATCACAATTGGAAGAGGTAGGAGTCACAGGTGTTGATGAGAATGTGTATAGTGAAACTTTTCAATCTAATCAGTTCTGGGAAGTGTTGAAAGCAGCAGATGAACCTTTGTGGGCAGGTTGTGACAACCACACTAAGTTATCAGTGACAACAAGACTGTTAAATATCAAGGCAGAGCATAATGTGTCTGAGAATTGCTTCAACTCTTTTGTTGAAGTAATGCGGGAAGCAATGCCTCGTGATAACATCATGCCAAGTGATTTTTACGATATGAAGAAGCTAGTGGATAACTTAGGTCTTCCAGTTGTAAGGATTGATGTATGTAGTACAGGTTGTATGTTATATTGGGGGGGTGATGAAAATGCAGAATCTTGCAAATTCTGTGGCCAACCTAGGTACAAGATTAGCAGGAGGCAGGGTCGTAATCAGAAGCGTAGACCATGCAAGCAAATGTTTTATCTGCCCTTAATCCCCAGATTGCAAAGGCTTTATGCGTCTCAAGCCACTGCTGAACATATGACTTGGCATGCAAATCATGAAACAGAAGAGGGTTTGATGTGTCATCCTTCAGATGCAGAGGCATGGAAACATCTTGATAGAACATACCCTGAGTTTGCGATGGAGCCTCGAAACATCAGGTTAGGTCTCTGTGCTGATGGATTTGCCCCATTTGGGAAATCAGGAAAAAGTTATTCATGTTGGCCAGTTATCTTAACTCCATACAATCTTCCACCCGGTATGTGCATGAAGACACCTTATATGTTTTTGACATTGATCGTGCCTGGCCCGCAAAATCCGAAAAAGTTGATAGATGTTTATATGCAACCATTGATTGCAGAGTTACGACAGCTATGGGATGAAGGTGTTCTTACGTATGACGTTTCTACTGATCAAACATTTGTAATGAAGGCTGCTCTTCTTTGGACGATAAATGACTTTCCAGCTTATGGAATGTTATCTGGATGGAGTACAGCTGGGATCTTAGGATGTCCGATATGTGTGGAGAGATCAAAGTCATTCAGATTAAAACATGGTAAGAAGGCCAGCTATTTTGACTGTCACAGACAATTTTTGCCGATAAATCATACATTCAGAAGGAATAAAAGAGAGTTCATCAAGAATAGGATTGAAAGAACACCTCCACCATTGAGGTTGACCGGTGATCAAATTTGGGAGCGAGTGCACGATTTTCCGACTGTTGTTGAAAACCCTCATGGCACAACTATTGCGTACGGAAGCACACATAAGTGGACTAAACGCAGTATATTTTGGGATCTACCATATTGGAAGACCCATCTTATTCATCATAATCTTGACGTCATGCACATAGAAAAGAATGTTTTTGACAATGTCATAAATACTGTGATGGATGTCACTGGAAAAACAAAAGACAACTTGAATGCAAGAAAAGATATGAGAGATATTTGTGATCGGCCAACACTAGATGTGGACGCAAGCAGCAGGGGACCAAAACCAAAAGCAGTTTATACATTGGAGAAGGAGCAGAGACGGGTTGTTCGTCAATGGTTGAAATCTGTGCGATTTCCTGATGGACATGCTTCGAACCTTGGGAGATGTGTTGATTTGAATGAATGCAAGTTGACAGGTTTGAAGAGCCATGATTGTCACATATTTATGGAAAGACTAATTCCAATAGCTTTCAAGGAACTTCTACCAAACTTTGTATGGGGCGCCATTACAGAGTTAAGTAATTTCCTTCATGATATTTGCTCAACAGTGTTAAAAGCATCACACATGGAGAAACTAGAGAGAGATATTCCAATCATTCTTTGCAACTTAGAAAGGATATTTCCTCCATCGTTTTTTGATTCAATGGAGCATCTCTTAGTTCATTTGCCTTATGAGGCCAAAGTTGCAGGTCCCGTTCAATTTCGATGGATGTATCCATTTGAGAGGTAAAATATTTTTTTTAATAAATTTGAAATTACTTTATTATATATTATGTTCTGATAAACTTCTTTCTATTGCAACTAGGTTCTTATATCATTTGAAGAAAAAAGTGAAGAATAAGGCATGCGTTGAAGCTTCAATTTGTAATGCATATATTGTGGAAGAAGTGACAACATTTGCATCATACTATTTTGAGCCGCACGTGCAGTGCAAGAGGCGGAGCGCAGGAAGAAATGATGAGGGCCCCATTGATCCCAATTGCAAATCATTCTCTATTTTCAATTATCTTGGTCGACCAAGCGGAGCATGTAAGTTTCGTTATTTAACAGAAGAAGAATGGCGGGCAGCCCATACATATATTTTACTGAACTGTCCAGAAGTGGAGCCATACTTCGAGTAAGTGTGCTTTTGCAAATATATTTATTGTGTGTCAAACATTTGCTAATATATATGGCATTTGTTAATAGGATTTTTCAAACTTCAATGTATGGACTACCACCAAATGAGTTTGATCGTTTGTGCGACGAAGAATTTGCAGCATGGTACAAAACATATGTAAGTTGCCTGTGGATGAAAAAGCAAGTTATTAATATTTTATACATCACTAATTAAAAAATATATTATTGACTTTGCGTGTGTGACTTTAGGTTCACAGTAATCATGATCAAGTTGAAGAGCAAGGATTACTATATCATCTGTCATGGGGTCCACAATCAAGGGTACGAACTTGGCCAGCATATTTCATAAACGGGTATAATTTTCACACTCGAGAATATGGAATGGGAAAAGCCACAATGAATAGTGGTGTGTGTGTTCGGTCATCTAATGGTGGGAGTGCAAAAGATGATTTTTATGGCTTATTGGATGAAATCATAGAGATAGAGTACCCTGGACCATTAATGCGGGTTGTGTTATTTAAGTGCATGTGGTTCGACCCCGCCAAAGGAATGAAGGTGCATACGAAGTTTAATTTGGTTGAAGTAAATCACAAGAAAAGGTATATGAAATATGAACCATTTGTCTTGGCACAACAAGCAATTCAAGTATATTATGCATCATATCCTAGTTTGAAACGTGACAAAGCTGATTGGTGGGCTGTATGTAAAACCAAAGCACGAAGAAAAATCGAGGAACACTGGAAGGATACAGCATATCAACAAGAGGAAGTTTGTAACACGGTTGAAACTGAGGAATATAACATTCCGACTTTACGAGATCCACGTGGAGCAGTGATAGATGTGGATCCAACTGAAATTCGCGAATCAAATGTAGAAGATGTTGAAGAATCTGATTTTGAGACAGAGGATGAAGATGATACTCATGAAGAAGATGAAGACGAAGATGAAGACGAAGATGAAGATGAAGATGAAGTTGAAGATGAAGATGATGACGAAGATTAGGATTTTTTAGACTTTTCACTAATTATGTGTAATTATTATTATTATTGCGACGTATCTTATTGTTGTTGTATGTTATTGTTGTTGTCCTTATTACTATTATTATTATTGTTGTTGTTGTTGTTGTTGTTGTTGTTGTTGTTGTTGTTGATTATTATTATTATTATTGTCATTATTATTAATGTAATAGGTCATCGGACATTAGCGACGAAAACATTTCGTCGCAAAAATTATTCGTGGCAAAATTCGTCGCTAAATCCGTGGCAAAGTTAAATTTAATTCGCGAAATTCTTAAAGTCATGGTTCGTCGCAAAATCCGTCGCTAATTAGCGACAAAAACATATTCGTGGCAAAATGTTTCGTCGCTAAATCCGTGGCAAAGTTAAATTTGATCCGCAAAATTCTTAAAGTCATGGTTCGTCGCAAAGTCCGTGGCTAATTAGCGACAAAAACATATTCGTGGCAAAATGTTTCGTCGCTAAATCCGTGCAAAGTTAAATTTGATCCGCGAAATTCTTAGTCATGGTTCGTCGCAAAATCCGTCGCTAATTAGCGACAAAAACATATTCGTGGCAAAAGTGTTCGTCGCTAAATCCGTGGCAAAATTAAATTTGATCCGCGAAATTCTTAAAGTCATGGTTCGTCGCAAAATCCGTCGCTAATTAGCGACAAAAACATATTCGTGGCAAAAGTGTTCGTCGCTAAATCCGTGGAAAAATTAAATTTGATCCGCGAAATTCTTAAAGTCATGGTTCGTCGCAAAATCCGTGGCTAATTAGCGACAAAAACATATTCGTGGCAAAATGTTTCGTCGCTAAATCCGTGGCAAAGTTAAATTTGATCCGCGAAATTCTTAGTCATGGTTCGTCGCAAAATCCGTCGCTAATTAGCGACAAAAACATATTCGTGGCAAAATGTTTCGTCGCTAAATCCGTGGCAAAGTTAAATTTGATCCGCGAAATTCTTAAAGTCATGGTTCGTCGCAACATTCGTCGCTAATTAGCGACAAAAACATATTCGTGGCAAAAGTGTTCGTCGCTAAATCCGTGGCAAAATTAAATTTGATCCGCGAAATTCTTAAAGTCATGGTTCGTCGCAAAATCCGTCGCTAATTAGCGACAAAAACATATTCGTGGCAAAAGTGTTCGTCGCTAAATCCGTGGAAAAATTAAATTTGATCCGCGAAATTCTTAGTCATGGTTCGTCGCAAAATCCGTCGCTAATTAGCGACAAAAACATATTCGTGGCAAAATGTTTCGTCGCTAAATCCATGGCAAAGTTAAATTTGATCCGCGAAATTCTTAAAGTCATGGTTCGTCGCAAAATTCGTCGCTAATTAGCGACAAAAACATATTCGTGGCAAAATGTTTCGTCGCTAAATCCGTGGCAAAGTTAAATTTGATCCGCGAAATTCTTAAAGTCATGGTTCGTCGCAAAATTCGTCGCTAATTAGCGACAAAAACATATTCGTGGCAAAAGTTTTCGTCGCTAAATCCATGGCAAAGTTAAATTTGATCCGCGAAATTCTTAAAGTCATGGTTCGTCGCAAAATTCGTCGCTAATTAGCGACAAAAACATATTCGTGGCAAAATGTTTCGTCGCTAAATCCGTTGCAAAGTTAAATTTGATCCGCGAAATTCTTAGTCATGGTTCGTCGCAAAATCCGTCGCTAATTAGCGACAAAAACATATTCGTGGCAAAATGTTTCGTCGCTAAATCCGTGGCAAAGTTAAATTTGATCCGCGAAATTCTTAAAGTCATGGTTCGTCGCAAAATTCGTGGCTAATTAGCGACAAAAACATATTCGTGGCAAAATGTTTCGTCGCTAAATCCGTGGCAAAGTTAAATTTGATCCGCGAAATTCTTAGTCATGGTTCGTCGCAAAATCCGTCGCTAATTAGCGACAAAAACATATTCGTGGCAAAATGTTTCGTCGCTAAATCCGTGGCAAAGTTAAATTTGATCCGCGAAATTCTTAAAGTCATGGTTCGTCGCAAAATTCGTCGCTAATTAGCGACAAAAACATATTCGTGGCAAAAGTTTTCGTCGCTAAATCCATGGCAAAGTTAAATTTGATCCGCGAAATTCTTAAAGTCATGGTTCGTCGCAAAATTCGTCGCTAATTAGCGACAAAAACATATTCGTGGCAAAATGTTTCGTCGCTAAATCCGTGGCAAAGTTAAATTTGATCCGCGAAATTCTTAGTCATGGTTCGTCGCAAAATCCGTCGCTAATTAGCGACAAAAACATATTCGTGGCAAAATGTTTCGTCGCTAAATCCGTGGCAAAGTTAAATTTGATCCGCGAAATTCTTAAAGTCATGGTTCGTCGCAAAATTCGTCGCTAATTAGCGACAAAAACATATTCGTGGCAAAAGTGTTCGTCGCTAAATCCGTGGCAAAATTAAATTTGATCCGCGAAATTCTTAAAGTCATGGTTCGTCGCAAAATCCGTCGCTAATTAGCGACAAAAACATATTCGTGGCAAAAGTGTTCGTCGCTAAATCCGTGGAAAAATTAAATTTGATCCGCGAAATTCTTAAAGTCATGGTTCGTCGCAAAATCCGTCGCTAATTAGCGACAAAAACATATTCGTGGCAAAATGTTTCGTCGCTAAATCCGTGGCAAAATTAAATTTGATCCGCGAAATTCTTAGTCATGGTTTGTCGCAAAATTCGTCGCTAATTAGCGATGAATAGCATGTTTCATTGCTAATTTCGTGGCAAAATTAAATTTGATCTGCGAAATTCTTAAAGTCATTGTTCGTCGTAAATTTCATCGCTAAAGTAAATTTTATCGTTGAATTTCTTGTAGTGATGGTTCGTGTTAAATATGTCTTGAAATTTTATGTACTCGACCCGGTTCATCACCCGACCCGACATATATTTTTGTGCGATCCAAAAACTAGAGAAAAAATGGAGATTTAGTTCGCGACGCGGAGGGTTGGGCCGATAGGCCCAACTCGGAAACTCGTGAATCGATCGGGATGGATAAATATACGGTATATTGAAAGTATCTAGAAATCTCTGCGGTCCAATCTGTGATCGGTGGGATCACGAGTCTCAATTATGCATGTCCATATACTATATTCATCCTCATATTATTCAATTACAATTATTGGCTTTCCAAAAATGAAAATGGAAATTAGTAAATTAATGATTGATTTTGGAGGGGGGGCTTCCTCTATCTTTCTTTGACTGTCACCAGCGCAGCATAGCACGTTACACACCCTTCCAAAAATAATAATAATATTATAATAAAAAGGAACAGAAAAATAAAAATAAAAAAGAAAATAAAAAAAGGACCAATAAACCAAACCTGATAGAGACAACGAGCGCCTGAAAACAAAGCCACTGTCATCACCACCACCACCACCCGTTCCCCTCTCTCTCTCTCCTCTCTACGCATCGGGCGACCTCCGACTACTCCGTCGACGCGCCGTCGAGTGATCGATTTGTCGCCGGCACGGATTCCTCGTACGATCGGTAGGTTTTCTCGGTCCAGATTCGCCGGATGGTGTCGGTTTTTGTTGTCAGTCGTTGCGGTGATCGTTCGGCTCCGTTCATTTCCGTGGTTTTCAGGGGTTGGATTCGTAGATGGTAGGGTTTTCTTCTCGTTGGATCCGTCGGTGGCGGCCGTTTCAGGAGATCTACGTGGCTGCTTTGGTCATTTCTGGCGATTTGATGTATACGTTTGCGGATTCGTTTTTTTTTTTCTTCTTTTTTGCAATTGGTTTTTCTGTTTTTCTCTGTCCCCAGATGATTTTCTGTTTATGCGTTTTTTTGCGTCAAATGCGAATTTGTTTTTACGCTTAGATTTACTAATTCCTCGATCTCGCTTTTTGCAGTGTTTGATTGTTTTTCAGTGCAACGAAATAGGGCTTTTTTTTTTTGGTCGGTTGGAAATAGGGTTTTGATCGGTATTTTTTTGCTGCATGAATTTTTTGATCGATTTCCTCCATGGGTTCACTGCTGTTTTCCAGAAGTAGTCGATTGTTGAGGAATGTTCTCCATGGGGCTCTGTGTTGTTTTTTTTCCTTCATCATTTTGCTCTGTGGTGTATTTTAAGTGCATCTAGGAAAGAATTTTGCTTTTATTTCGGTGGGAGACTAATGATATTTTTAATTCGGTTCTCGCTTTGAGCTTGAGAGAGCATGTTTTAACTAGAGAAGATTGCAATTGGTGAGTGTGATCAGCCTAGCACTTATGTTTAACTGAAAATTTGCAACTTCTATCTCACTGCCTTTTGATGCCTCCTATTCTATTTGCTGCTATGCACAACAGCGAAATACATTTAGTTAAGAATAGTTGGTCTGGATTTCCGAACAGTTTGGGTTGGATAGAAATATCTGGGATAGATGGAGGTTGTATTGTGACATCAATCCAAGTAACTGGGTTAGTGGAAATGGTCATTGTGAATATGAAGATGATCATATCGTGTCATTTCTTGCTTTATCTTTCCCATTTGCATCTGCTCCGACTTCCAAAACCTAGCTGTAATCCACATCTTACCTAATCAATGGTTAAGGAATTGTTGGCACAATGAAGGTGTTTTCTTTATCTATATGCAGCCTTAAGTGTGGCTGATTAACTCTCTTTTCCCGTACAGAAGTTTAAGTTCTTGAGCTACCCATGATGCAGTCTACTTTTCTAAGTAAATCATAGTTCACTATGCTTGTTGCATGATCGATATGAAATTGGAGAATTATTTTGTGTGGGAAGTATAGGATTCTCAATAAATAGTTTGTATGGAAGATGATCACAAGTTTGCAACCATTTCTTGTTGGATTAAGCAGATGTGAGGGCCATTCTGATGATGACTACTTTAATTAGGCTATCAAGATTAAAATACTTTTTAACCATGTTATTTTCATTACCATGAAAGTTGTGAATGTCTATGGTATCATCTAATAAAGGCCTCTAGGTCCCTAGTGCATCTGTTTTCTTTTATTTGGGCCAGTAGTCCCCGGTGCATGTAATAACCAGAGTTTCTGTGGATAGTGCAAGTTTTCTTGGTGCTTCACTATAGTGATATGCAGCTTCATAGTTTGTTCATGTGTCATGAGAAATCAATATTGGAGAACTTGGAAAGTCCAACTTTTGAGTCAAAGAATCCAACTTGAAACGCCATGTCCATGCAAGATGATTAATATGTGTTTTAACATTTCTTTGTCAAACATGGTTATAGGGAAAACAGAGATGAACTAGTGTTCCCTTCATGCATTAGATGCTTATCAGATCTATGTATTTTTCAATCTACGAGACAGAGCTTAAGTGGAGCAACAATTTTATTAGAGGCGATAGCCAGTTCATTTCATTTTCTCAAGTTTATCTCTTCCTCTTTGAAACAAAATGGTAAGCTTCATGATGTACGTCATTATGTGTCCTTAACACAAGTTCATATTTTATAAGATGTTTGTCTAACCTTCCTACTTGTCAGTATAAACGCAGAGGTCACATGCATGGTGCAGTTTCACAAAGAAGGCCAGCCCCTTCCCCTTCCCCTTCCCCTTCCTCTTCTTCCCCGTCCATTTCCTCTTCCCCTTCCCCTTCCCTAAACCATCAACAACTACATGCTGATGGACAACATGGACACATTGGCCCTTCCTCCGACCCTCAAGAACATATTGGGGAACAATTTGGACACATTCGAACTGAATCTCCTTCAGTACCATCTTCTTCAGTTCCACCTTCCATGCAACACTCAAATGATGAGGGAGGTGAAGAAGATAGCCGATTCTTCATATGCCCATATGGAGATTCGTAAGTACTTCATTTTTTTTAGTATATGTAATTTTTAGGGTCATCCCTTCGTTTGGGTTTTACATATTCTTTTCATGTCACTGTTTCATTGTCCATATCGTTCCAACCTGTTTGTAGATTCACGGATGCTACGTACGTTGTGCGGCAACTTAATAAAATAGTGAATAACTATTGGAGAGGGCCGTGGATTAGTTACAGCAGCGCTCCAAAACAAGTAAAGGATTTGTGGTGGAATGAGTTCAAGGTAAGTTTTGTCTTTCTATTTTCTCACTAACTAAGTTCGGTGTAAATAAAGTCAGTTTTTTTTCTATTGATTATAGCGGAAATTCAGTTGGGATGAAACGGAAGAGGATGAAGTTAGAATAAATTTTAAGAAGAAAGCCGGTGATCACATACGAAATGTGATGAATAAAGCAAAGAGAAGTCAAGTAAAGCCAGATTTTATTACTGGTGACGATTGGACAGAAATAAAGAGAATTTGGGAAAGTGAAAAGAATAAGCAAAGGAGTGAACAGAACAAGAAGAATCGAGCTTCTAGTTCTAGTGAAGGGTCTGCGACATATGCTGGGGGCTCTATCAACATTGGGGAGCATAGAAAAAGAATGGTAAGTCTGTTAAACATGTTGTAAGTTAATTTAATTCAATTACTCATTTTTGTTTAAATTTTGTAGGCAGATGAATTGGGAATGGAACCGACATATACAGCTACATTTGAACGCACGTTTCAAAAAAAAGATAAGACATGGACTGGCGACCGAGCAAAAGCTATTAAGGTATGTAAGGTTATACAACCAAGAATGCTTTTAATATTTATGGTAGTTATATATATGAAGTTATTTTATTTTCATATCTATTTTGTTAATGTAGGAAAAATATGATGAGCTTGTAATGAGTACGGCTAGTGGTGGTGATGGTGGGGCTGCGTCTGAGCCAGCAGTTGACAATATGGCATTATGGGTGGAGGCATCAGGTGGGATGAAAAGAGGAAAAATATTTGGGATGGGATCCTTGTCAAGGGTATACACAGCAAAGGCTGCTGAAACTTCATCTTCCAATGCGGCGGTTGTTTCAAGGAGGACACGACTTGAGGGGCAAATGACCCAAGAATTGACCCAACTGAGACATTTACTTGTAGAGAGGGACGAAGAAATAAAAGTGGTCAAACAACAAATGTCACAGAGGGACGAAGAAATAAGAGTGGTCAAACAACAAATGTCACAGAAGGATGAAGAAATCAAAGGGGTCAACGAGCGATATAAATCGCTAGAGTCTCAAACGCAGTTGATCTTGCGACACCTCAACCTAAATCAAGATCAGGTTCCTCCTGTACCTCCCACTAATCAAATAGGTGATGGGCACAATGATGAGCGGCACAATGATGATGACATTACTGCTGATGATGATGATGATTTTGTTAGACGTCTTATTGGTTGAGGAAGCCATATCGTGCTATCGAGTAAGTTTATATGAAAGTTTTCATTCATCAGCTCCCACGTTTTTTTTATTTAACCGTATCTGATCTTTTTTGGCTTCTCTGTGAAGCACTGTCTGACTTTACAACCTAACCATCCTCAAGCATTGACAAATCTGAGAAACATTTATATGGAATGGTAATTCTATCACATTGATCATTTCTTGACTTGCCACTTGTTTATTATCAATGTACTACTACTAGTTGGAACTTGCCCTCATTAAGAAGTTAATCTTGTAGGAACATGTTAAATGTTGCTGCCTCCTTTTTTGATGTGGAAGGTATACTGAGGAGACAGGTTAATGTAATTTATCTTTTATGATATGTAAATATATCTATGTTGAGTTTTGTAAAGAATACATGCAACTGGTTTATAATTGTGCCCATCTACTGCTGTCAGATGTCAGTGATTCCGAGTGTACAGCCTTTTCACGCGATAGACCGAAGATTTGGTTGTCTGCTTTGCAGCTGAAGGGATTTGAGTTTATTAAGGCGTTACACCTTGATCCTGTGACATTCGATATGGACCGCGACCTTCTCACTCCTACATATAAGAAGAAGAGGCCCCAATTGCTCAAATACTATCAGGTAGCTCTTAAAAGCTAGGACAAAGGTTTTATTAGTCTATTATTTTAATACATTTCTCAATCACTCACGTATGACATGAAGTTAGTAGAATCAGGTCATGATGTGCTAAATGCTGTTTCTCTTAGATTTGTCTGAGATGTGTTTCTCTTTAAGATTGAATGCTTGATTAGGACAGTCGTGTATATTGGAGTAAAACGTCTGTATGAGTTCTCTCATGTGCAGTTACCAGTCAGCTGTTTGAGAAACATTATGCTTTATATCATGAATTCTTCTAAGAATCTCTTTTCCAAAGAATACTAAATAAAACTTCCTTGCAGGGTGTCATTGATAACATGTACAAGAGTGCAAACAAGCCAAGTGCCTGAAGCGTGTCCTCGTCTGCATTTGTGGCTGTTTAGCATGTGCAATAGTGCAAATAAGCCGAGTGACTGAAGTGTCGGTTGTTTGCCTCCATGGATGTTTCCAGCCTTCATTTTCGAGACTGTACATATGTTTATTTAAACAGCTGATGTGTTTCCAGATAGATCGTTTGCTCATCTGCTTTCTATAGAGTAGTGCATGAATCAAACAATTTAGTTATATTGTTGCAAAGCAATGAGAAACAGGGTCGGAACAGAGGTTAACACAATTTCTTGCAGAAGAAACAAGTAATGTTGCAGAGATTACAACATCATTGACAACACAACACAACACAAAGCAGACAACCAAATCTTTTGTCATGCACATTTGGCGACGAAAAACATTTCGTTGCTATTTACGTCGCAAAATTAGCGATAAAATTGCCAACGAAATTATTCGTTGCTAATTGGCGACCACATTTTCAACGACACAATTCGTGGCACATTAGCGACGAATTTTAAAATGTCGTCGCTAAATTTTGGGGCACCGACTTGGCAACGAAAGTATTTCGTTGCTATTTTCGTGGCAAATGATTAAATTAGCGACGGAATTGGCCGCGAAATAATGTCGTCGCAAATTAGCGACGAATTTTGCCACGAAATAACCCGTCGCACATTAGCGACGAATTTTGCCACGAAATAATCCGACGCAAATAGCGACGAATTACCACGAAATAACCCGTCGCACATTAGCGACGAATTTTGCCACGAAATAACCCGTCTCAAATTAGCGACGAATTTTGCCACGAAATAACCCGTCGCACATTAGCGACGAATTTTGCCACGAAATAATCCGACGCAAATAGCGACGAATTTTGCCACGAAATAACCCGTCGCACATTAGCGACGAATTTTGCCACGAAATAACCCGTCGCAAATTAGCGACGAATTTTGCCACGAAATAACCCGTCGCACATTAGCGACGAATTTTGCCACGAAATAACCCGTCGCAAATTAGCGACGAATTTTGCCACGAAATAACCCGTCGCACATTAGCGACGAATTTTGCCACGAAATAACCCGTCGCAAATGAGCGACGAATTTTGCCACGAAATAACCCGTCGCACATTAGCGACGAATTTTGCCACGAATTCATCCGTCGCAATTAGCGACGAATATTGCAGCAGATATATTTCGTCGCAATTTAGCGACGAAAGTTTATTTTTTTCGTCGCTAAATTTTGCGACGCCAATTTCGCGACGACATTTTTTTCGTCGCAAATTTCGTGGCAAACTTAATTTAGCGACGAATTTTGCCAAAATTTTCGTGGCAAATTCCGTGGCTAAATCCCTGTTTTTTTGTAGTGATAGGTTGTAGTGTTAATTCAATTTCCTTTGAGCTCGGGCCCATTTGTTTAGGGAAATATTTTCTTTGAATTTTAAAAAAAAAATTGAAATTTAGAAAGTATTTTTCTTTTCAAATGAAATAAAAAAAGAAATGTAGAAAATGTAGAGAAAATAAATTAAATTGAAAAGATAAAAATCTCATCATTAATGTTAGATTTGCATTTAAAGAACAGTTGTATATGTGTTTTTCCTCTTTTGTAGATTTTATTAATGACAGGTTTCTTTTAGAGATTAGAATAAGGATCATACTTTGGATTCTATTTTACTTTAGCCGACGTTGCATCGAGTTACATTACCGTACCTTAGCTTTTATTCGCTCTTCCTTCCTATTCTTGATATGTTTGTTGTGATTGCTGTTATATCAATTTCGTGATTCATTTTCTTAGTCGAATGGTTAGGATACAATCTAAGACCATAATAAACACACACAAAATTGCAAGGACAATGACGGGAGGAAAGCTTTGGGACTCATAATTGGAGCATTAGTAAAAGGGCATAATCATGTCCCCTAGTCTAGAATCCTAGTTGTGTAGGAAGTGAGGTATTGTCTCAAATCTCATTTGATTTCTAGCTAACCTCAATAGGCTAGTGAAGACTCCTTATCTTATAAAATTGTAATAGGGTTTATCAAATAAAAAGAAATTCCAATGTCGGGTGAGGTAAGGATTTGGAAGACCACATGCCGATTGAGGACCGTCGGGTCCCCAACTCGACATTACCTCTAAATTTATCGATAGGGTCGCAAGAAGTAATCACCTCTGTATAAGAAGATCATCATCAAATTGTAATTTCCTTGAAGGGGTAAATTCGAAAGATTTGTGCAACTAAGTGTTGCCCATAAACTGCACAAGTCATTAACTGTCAAAGAAATTCGACTTGCAAATGCCCATTCTTCTTCCCTTAGGGCTTCCTCTTGCCCCTCACAAGCTCTTGTCAATAACTTTGGGCTTCTCGATGCAATTTTTGAAGGCCATATTACGAAGTATTTTGTTTGTTTGGACACATTTCTTTGTCGCACGTCATGCTAACAAAGATCCCTTTGCCTTCCAAATTTGCATCAGATGATCCACAAATACGTCATATACTTCGTGAAGTAATACTACACACAGAAATTACAAAATTTAGTCCTCCCCATCTAATTCCTCATAATAGACTCAGAAATTTGGGCACTTTACCCATGCCTTGAATTTTGATAATGAGTCATCTTCGCAAACTCTCAATTCGTCTCTCCAAAGGTGAATGTTGTCTTTCTTCCCAAAGCCATTCCCACTCTCTAACCATGAGTAAATAAAAATTTTAGATGAAAAACTCTTCGTAATTCGTAGCTGGAAGTCCTTCTAGAAAATGTGTATACAACGTGCATGGCACAAGCGCGGCAATGCACCACACACTTATGACACATGCGCGACACTAGGAAATTTCGGCAAGGCTAAAGAAAGTGAGTGTGAACTAAATAGTGAGTTCGGACTCAAATGGGCGAAATAAACAAGTGCCAAGCAGTTTATCAAAAACTGCTTATTAAAAAAGAAATAGAATTTGAAAAAAATTTGTCAGCTTTTTTGCTTTGAAAATTCATCATTGTAATTTTTTTTTCCTCATTATCGTGTCTAATTACTTTAAATACCCTAACAAAGGCATTCATTTTTACCAAATACCCACTACATTATAATAATTTCACTAGCTATCCCTCGCCGTGACCTCCATCGCGTCAAATCAACCCCATTGTTCCTTTGCATGTCTATCTCCCTTCCCACAAACCTCCACTTGGTGTTTATACCAAAAAATTGGCTCATCTCCTCCAGCTTTTGCCCTTGCATTTTTGGCATCATCGTGTAAAAGAACACCCATGCGATGCTTGCAATCGCCATGAACAAGAAGTGCTCATCAATGGCGATCGCCTTGTATAGTAATATGAATGTCATTGATGATGCTTCACTCATCACTCGGATCAAGGCGACACCGATTGCGTACCCCTGGGCAAGCAGTCTCAGCAGGAAGATCTCCGAGCTATACACCCACATGATCGGCGCCATCCCAACCAAGAAGAAGGCCATGTAGGACATTACTGAGGTGATGCACATGGCCACCGCTCACATGGGTGTACAACTCGAGCATCTTCTCGCAGAGGGTGCGTGTGCAGGGGTGCTTAATCAGTGTCGCAGAGTACCAGGTGGTAAGTGGAGTATTATAGATGATGTCCACATTGCTGTACAAGGTAATCACCATCGATGGGGCCCACTTCTTGTTTGCGGTGATCACGAGTCTCGTGTGAGCTTTCTACACGATGATGCTAGAGACACAAGGGATGACGCCGGAGGAGATGTGACAGTTTTTTAGTAAATACACCAAGTGCAGGTCTACGGCGAGGGAAATGGAGATGCAAAGGAACAGTGGATCCGACAGCGATGTGATATAGAAAAGAACGTATAGAAGTTTTCAGGTTTCCTTAGAAATGTGTGATCTGAACTGGGCCGTAACTGTCACAGTTGATTTCCCACCATTACTTCATCATTTATCATATTAGATATGTTGCAGCCAAGAGGGGTACTGTACGCTCGCTCCAACTCATAACACTCCTTAATGACCCGGGTCAGCATTACAGGAACAGACGTTGGTGTGTATGAGACGCATGGTATAGGGTACGTGTTCAATTTCCTCAATAACAAATGCCAACAATCCCATGCTTGAGCCACCCATTAAGGTTTGGAGTTTGGCCCGAATCCACCGTCTTATCCAATTTGTGGGGTTAGTGAAATATTTCATGAGCCAGCGGTTTACGTATCTTAGACGAGTTTTCTCATAGTAAAAGATCCAAAAAAACCATTCTCTCCCAAAGATAAGTATCATTATTGTGGAAAATTTGTAACAATGGCTTTAGAAGTTACTGAGAAATAATTGATATTGGAACCAAGTTCCCAAGACCGTTTCTTGGAAACCCATATGAAGCCAGAAGCGTGGAGCTCTGCAACACCCACGCTCGCTCCATCCCAAAGAACAAACCATGCGCAATCACCGCTCACTCTTTCTATTCCTTGTGCTCCTCACGAGCAGCAGCATCAGCGGAATCTCTGTCGCCTCGGCCACTCCCAATCTCTCTCCACAGCTCCAAGCCAAACTGCTCTCTTCAAAGCCGGACAACGAGACGATATACAGGGTCTCCAAGCAGCTCTGCTGGAACTGCATCGGCGAGTCCTCGTCCGAGCCTCCGAGTGGGAGCTACCGCTGATGTGGGACTTTGGGCTCGAGCGGTATGTTAACTTCGATGTCGTTGTACTCCCATGGAATCTATAAAGACTCTGGCGTCTGACATCTCAAATCAGATGAGAGAAGGATTGTGAACGTAACGTTATTGACAAGTGAGGATCGGCTTCAAATGGCCATCACTTGAATACTCTAGAAACGGTTCAAGCTACTATGATATAGTATTAATAACCACGAAAAACTCCAAACTGGTGTACCTGTGATAAATTTACACCAAATTATTTTTTAACTATCAAAAATCCAAATTAGTACACATGTGATAAATTCAAATTCTGTCAGTTTTTGTTAAATTTTATCGTCAAATTGCTAAGTTAGATGACACGTGCAGTTGACGAATGTACCAATTTGTGGTTTTTACCCTTTGTTTGTCACAGGTATACCCGTTTGAAGTTTTTCGTCGCAATAACCCAATTTAACGGAAACTAACAAAGGGTAAATTTGTGACAATTGTATAAGTTTGAAGTTTTTGGTTGTCAAAAAATTAGTTTGGGGTAAATTTGTCATAAGTGTACCGGTTTGGGGTTTCTAGGGGTCAAAAAATTACTTTGAGGTAAATTTGTCATAAGTGTTCCAGTTGGGAGTTTTTCATGGTATTAACCTTATGATATATTTCCATAGAATCGAACAAGTAATGTGACTTGCTAGTAAGAAAGGTAAGCGAGGTGGTGGGCCGGCCAGAAGAAGTCGGACTGCAAAACGGAGCATTCGTTCCTGGAAGGTGGGTTCAAGCTAGGAGGGAAAATATACTCGGGGAGCGGGTCATCGTGGACGCCGAGCGATGCGGTCGGCGCGTGGGCCGTGGAGGAGAAGTATTACACATCTGCGACCAACACGTGCGCGGAAGTCTAGGTTTGTGGCCACTACACGCAGATTGTCGGGAAGACAACGAGGCGGATCGGGTGCGCCCGCGTGGTCTGCGACAACGGGGACGTGTCCATGACTTGCAATTATGACCCGGTGGGGAACTACGTCGGTGAACGACCATATTGAATGTCTCTGGTTTTGTAGTGCTTAGCAGTGGTCGAAGATCCTCTATTTCATAGGATGCTCTCATTAATATCACAATGTCAACCACTTCTTAATCGTTGATGCATGTAATTAAATATATGATTATCTGATGTACCATAGGTTAGTCGTGGGATAGATAGTAAATGCACTATACCAATATGTGATAGAGCTATATGGATTTGGCTGAGACTTGCATATAATTGCTCTCAACGTCGACAAAAATGACATTTATGATTTACACTTATTTTTTTAGCATAAAATATTCGAACCTTCAACTTGGCAACCGCCCCATTCGTATATATTGGGTAAAGAATATTGAATCATTGTATATGAGAAAAATTATCAACGTAATTTTTGCTTTAACCAAGCCCTCTCGAGATGATGATATACAAGCCAATTGTCATTATAATCTCAAGAAATTACTTATGTAATAACAGTCAAACATATAGTATATACATCACCCCATAAAACAAGCCTTTGTATTTCGTTTTCGGTTTCATCATACGAATCAAATGTTTTCCCCCTGGTTTAATGGCCGATTTTTCCCTTGGATGTATTCCCCTTGGCTTTCAGTCCTTTTCCCTGTGTACTTCAATTAGGGCAAACTTACTTCACGTGATGTCACAGTTCGATTAGAGCTAGCTCGACCGATAACCTTATTAATTAAGTACATAATGAGAATATCAATAGCTTAAGAAGCTCTGAAAAATTAAATGAAACCAGCTTCATATATTAACTAGTTACATGACCCGTGCATATGTTAGTAAATATATTTTTACATGCGTTTATTCTCTCTCTTTTTATATCAGTGCCAGTGGTTTTACATTAGACGTATGTGAATTGGACATACGAAAGGTGAATGAAAGTACCTACTTAAATTCTAGTGGAAAAGAGATTCGGAACAGAAGAGTTTAAAAATTATCCTCAAATTCTTCAACTTTAACTTTGTTTTAATTTCAGATTATGTGGATACTTGAAGGCGGTCATTTATTATTGCTAAATTATTAAGCGTAGGATTGATTTATTAATTTAATGTACATAATAAACCCGAATCAACGTCATCATTTAAGCCTAATGAGAATCTCATTTAGTTTAAATGCCTTGGAAAATAAAGTGGAATTGACTTTATTAATCAAGGTGGAGGTTCAATATGTTAAGAGATAAAAAGTTATGTCACAAATATATATATATATATATATATATATAATGTTAAGAAACACGTTAGGTTCATAGAATGAGATGGGGTGAAAATAGACTGGGACACTGGTGAGAACCGTAATATATGTGCTTTGGTCTAAATCAAATTTCGTTCCTAGCTATGAATCGAATGCGAACTTATATACCAAACACAGGTGAAGAAATAAAAAGGTTCATAATAGGTTCAGCTTCCGTTTGTTTCACTGAAAACAACACCCAGGAAAAAAAAATTCGGATTTTCCGGCGCTGGTTTGGGGAAAAAAAAATTAAGAAAAACATTTTCCACCCATGGAAAAAACACATTCAAAAGTGAGAAAAATATTTTTCTCTTTTTGAGAAGAAGAAAATATTTCACCTCATCTTTCCTCCCTTCACTCTTTCACATTCATTTTCTTTTTAATTATTTTAAAAGAAATCCTACTTTTTTAAATTATTTTTTTTATTTTAAATAATTTTTTTTTCTTTTCTGTGTTTTTTATTTCTTTCTTCTCTGCCTGTTGTCGGCCACGGAAACGGCTGGCGACCGGCCATAGGCAAGGATGAGCTCCACCTCGCCAGATTTGGCGAGGCTCGGACAAGCTCAACCTCACCACGGGCAGGGCTCAGCTAGCTCGCGTCGGCCTCGAGAGAGGCTGAGCCTCGCCGGATCTAGCGAGGCCACCTGATTCCAATGAGCTGGAACCTCGCCAGATTGGCGAGGCCTGAGGCTCCAACTTGCTTGGGGCTGGTCGCCGGTCGAAGAAGAAGGAAAACGAAGAATAAGAGAACAAGAAAAAAAGAAAAGAAAAGAAAAATAAGAATAAATTATCATTAAAGATTTGTTTTGTAAAAAAAAGAAAAGATAAAATACAATAAAAAAATTATTATAATGAGTGCAAGGTGGAAAATCAAATCGAATTTTCTATACGAAACTGCAAAAAAGCTTTTCTAGTTCATATTCAGAATTTAGCCAAACACCGAAAACATGATCATTTTTCCGGAAAATGACTTGTTGAAATTTTCCAAAAATGCGATATTTTTCGCGGAAGAAACGGGACTTCAATGTTCGATTTATGTGAATGGCGGAGCAAGGTCATGTGATAGTGATTTAAATACCAACGAGTGCCCTTGATTTATCGGTCTTATTTTATCCGTTTAAGGGCACCAACTATATCTTCTTGGACAATTATAATCCCAACTTTCAAGAGGGACAAATAAAGGCTCCAAGTATCTCATGAAACTAAATATCTTATTCTTTCCTTAAATTTAGATTGATAGACTTCATTTGGTAAAATTAAACGACGAGTAGAAGAAAACCGTCCCTAAAATAGATAAAAAGAAACCACAAGTACACACAAAAAACATAAGAAAGGGCAAAAGTGGAAATTTTGAGGATAATTAATGGAATATATCTTCTTGATTTGTTTGTATTCTTAAAAGGTATACCTTCTGGTTGGATTCGTTCTTGGAAAGTATTCGCAGAAAGCATATAATATCCAACATTTTCGAAATGCAAATTTTCTTAGGTGAGATTCATTCCCTTCCTAGACCATGAATTTGGGCGAGTATGGCTCCACGGACTAAAGTTCGCATTTCTTAGGAGCTAGGTGTAGGACGAAGTCGAAGTTTATGAAAACTGAATTCTATATCTCAATTATTATTACCGAACATATAAATTTTGGATGTCATAAGAAGGATGAACATTGTCTTTACGAAGCTGACTGCGATGGTTGCAAGAAGCTTCTTGTGGGAGGTGGTGATGCCGGCCTTCTCGAAAATGCCGATTTGTAGAGGACGATCCATTTGATGCCAGAGGCCTGTTGGAAGAAGTGGATGCCAACAAGAGGATATGACGGACGAATGGGGTCGAGTGGAATAGGAGATCCCGACACAAGCTTTGTTCGGTGCTCTGCCTGGTGACCTTGACAATGTCATCATTGCACTCCTCAAGAATGTCGGCAACCTCCTTGATATCTGCAAGCTGGAGTGCGGCCTCCTCCATGGACTCAGAGGTCCTCACAAGGTTGCGCTTCACGTCACCTAGGTCGTCCTACATGATGAGCCCCTAGGGGGGGGGGGGGATTCCGATAGAGGGAAGACTTCCAAGGCGAGCACGATATAGGGGATTGCTCCCATGCCGAGCATGACATGCCACCCGAGGTTGAGGTGGAGGTTGGAGAAGACATAGTTGGAGATGTACTCGAGGAGGATGTCACTGTTGATGAATACCTGAACCACCGAAACAACGTCAAATACCAGTAGGCTCCACGTTGGCAGACGTAATAACAAAAAAAAGAAATTGTTCGCCCACACGTTTTCTAAAAACGGATAATACAAACTAGCAAATAAAAAGCCAACTTATACTGGACCACACACCTTTTTCCCACAGGTACCCTCCCTATTAAATACCTGGGTGTTCCCCTTGTTACTAAAAAACTCACCCACACAGATTGCAAGAGTCTTACTGAGAAGATCTTTAAGAAAATTGAAAGTTGGGGCTTGAAGCACATGAGTTATGCAGGGCATCTACAATTAACAAAATCGGTCCTTCTCTCCATTTGTACTTATTGGATGCAAATGTTCTTACTTCCAAAGCAAACTATATACGAGGTTGAGAAGAGGATTCGACATTTCTTATGGGCTAGTTCTACAACAAATCATGGATGGCACAAGGTTGCTTGGAAACTAGTTTGCTCACCTAAAAGGGAAGGAGTATTAGGATTGCTCGATCTGAACTTATGGAACAAAGTTTTGTTAGGCCGTACGCTGTGGAACCTCACCAATCATCCATCGTCTTCCCTTTGGAGCATTTGGGTTCACAACACAAAATGCAGAGGCATCCTAATTATGCAGCTCGACATGAGGGGTAGTATGGCTTGGAGTTGGCGATGTCTCCTCAAATTACGACATTTTCTTACCTCGGTTACATCTAGATCACGGTACTGTTGTCAAGATATTTATGACGAACTCAGACATGGGGGACCGGCTGTAGAGTGGTACAACCTAATTTGGAGCAGCGACATTAACAAACACAATTTTATTGGCTGGTTAGTTTGTAGAGATAGACTATCGACAGTAGAAATCATAGCACAATGGATGACTTCAGTTGATATCCAATGTAACTTTTGTAGGGCCGGTATAGAAGACAGAGCACATTTATTCTTTTAGTGTGAGTGGACAGGTAACATCTGGAGTAGTATCCTTGCGCAACATGGGATTAGGCGTTCTTTAGGGGGATGGAATGAGGAACTTTCATGGATGATTAGGGCAACAATGGGCAAAGATTTGGCGGCGAGACTTCTAAAGGTATCTTTCCTCGCAACCATATATTGTATTTGGATGGAGCGCAATAGAGACGATTCCAAAACTAGTCAACTGACATCCATATTATTTTAGCAAAGGTACGTAAAAATATAAGAGGTAGAGCTTCACTTTACCAAAAAATTCAACCTTCCCAGACAAATGTAGTTTTGGCTATTATGTGGAGAGTTCCTACCTCCATCTTTTTTAATTATTAGCTCTATTTGTAATGCCGGGGTTGCTCCTAAGCTGCTGTACTTCATCTGCTCTATAACATTTATATCTTCAACCAAAAAAAATAAAAAATAAAAAGGCAATTTGGACCCATTAGTGCAGCCCATCTCGTGTGACCCGAATCAACTCCGATATGTTTTGAGGCGTTGACGAAATGAAACAAACCCACGCTCTTTAAGCTCATGACTCGCTCAGTTAGACATGTTTTGAAGGAGAATGGGATTAACTGAAAACTCTCTCTCTCACACACACACACACTCTCTCTCTCTCTAAGCTCATGACTCGCTCACTTAGAGGGGGTGGCGAGATAATACCGGATAAACCCAGGAACGTTCCTGAAAAAGGGCGGATATTTACTGTTAAGTGTCTCCCATTTCCTTGACAATATCGATCCTTTCTCCATCTAATTGATTGTTACTCTGATCAGTGAAAGCTTTCACAGCATTTGAAGAACAGAATGAACAGAGAATGGGTCAAAAGGGGGATCTACAAGAGGCAATTTCTTGGTACAGTAAGGTTCTTGCTTTCCAAATTGAAGGTGGAAATGGTAAATGCAAGCACATGGATGGCACTGTTATTCTTTTACCTTGCATGAGTGGTCTCCTGTCTTAGTAAGTTCGTGAGGATTATGAGAGGAGACATTCTATGCACATGAAGTTAATTTTGGCGACTGTAAACACATGTCAGACCATTTGCCTATAGATCTGAGCAGTATCTCCCGACTTCATCTATGCCTTCATTCAAATGTTGTGGTTTTCCTTCTGTGACATTCGACTTCTCCTGCCTTCGTTTCTTTCGAAGTTGATTGTGCGCTAACGCAAATATACTATATTTCCAGGAACCTCGCCATCAAAAATCACAATTCATCAAGAGTATTAGCGAGTCTCCAGCAAGGAAGAAATTTTATGAAGTTGAAGATGGGGCAGTTGACAAAGACATTAAGAAAGCGAACTGCAGTGCAACCACTAGAATAGCAACATCTGCAGGATCTGCATCATCTCTTTGCCGTGTCATCTCGAAGGTATCCTTGGATAAAACTTTCCATGTCATGCCTATTTTAGTTGATAGGAGATACTTTAGGGGCGTTCGTGGTTCAGTTTGGTTCAATTTAAACTCCATTTCAATAACTTATATATTTGAAACCAGTAACTAAAATAAAAACCAAATTAATAACTTGTTATCAATTTGAAACTTTCAACATCAAGGTGAACTCAAATAGTCAAACTGATACGTAGGGTAAATTTTGAGGTCTATCTTAACATGTACGAATTGCAAGAAACACTCTCATATACAGGAGAACCTTTGCCAAATTATAAAAAAATGGATGAGATGCATGATGAATATTTTTTTCTATTATGTAAAACAATTAAAATAATGCAAGGCAAAGTGACATGATGTTTATCAATATGGCCGTGGATAAAAAACTGGGAATAGCGGGTGTGGGGCCATTTGTCAATGAGATGGCTCCTCGTGTGGGACGTTATCATGTAATAGGACTAATTCTTCATTTCATACTTTCTGATAAAGGAGGTGGAACCTCAGTTTACTTTGTTACATATGTGCTATTTTAGTTTCTTTATTTCGGATGATAACGACACTTTATCTAACTTTTTCTCGTTGTTAGTATAGTCCTTGAACTTTTCAAAATGGATTTGATGTCATATGTTGTAGAAAAATCCAATGGCATTAGCTGATGTGGACGATGATGCGATTAACTTTAACATGTGGGCATCCATATGAATCACGTGGCGTCCACATCTGACTTCTCTCTCTTTTCCATGTCACCAACGTCCCCACCCCCCACCCACCCACCCACCCAAGAAATATCCACTTCTCTCTCTCAATAGAAATCGCATAATCGCAGCCACCCAAGCTGCAGCCTCGCTGCTGCCGACGACTTTAGTTTTCTGCTGTTTACGTCCTATTATGTGTATTCCACATGCACGACGCTTGCACTGTACGTGCATGCATACACGGCATTGTACATGCACGATAAAAGGAAATTTCGGCATGACCAAAGAAAAGAGAGTGTGGCCGAACTATATAGTGAGGACAGGCTCAAATGGGCGAAACAAACAAGTCCCAACCACTTTATCAAAGAGTTCTTATTCTCAAGGAAATTAACTTTCCTAAGAAATTTTTTCAGCTTCTTTTCTTCGAAAGTTCATTATAGTAATTCTTTTTTGTCCTCATCCACAAAAAGCAAACAACACCTAATTCGTATCTTATGCAATTACTCTAAATACCTTAACAAAGGCATCCATTTTTACTGGATGCCCACCCCTTACAATCATTTCCCTAATTGCCCCTCATCGCTGCCTCTATCGTGTCACCGTCGACCCCATTGTTTTTTTATGCATCTCCATGTCCCTTGCTGCAGACCTTCACTTCATGTGTTTACCGAGAAATTGCCCCACATCCTCTAGCGTCATCCTCTATATTTCCAGCTTCATCGTGTAGAAGAACCCTCGCGACATTCAAGATTGCCGCGAATAAGAATAAGGCCCCATCGATGGTGATCGCCTTGCACAGCAATAAGAACGTTATCCATAAAACTCTATGCACCACCTCGCTCAAGGCGAAGCCGATTGCGTAGCCCTACACACGCAGTCTCAGTGGGAAGATTTTAGAGCTGTACACCGACATGATTGGGCCCATTCCGATGGAGAAGGACCCCACGCATGTGCATCGCCTCGTTGTTGTCCTAAGTGGCATTATTATCCATAGGGATGGGGCTGATCATATGAGTGTATAGCTCGAAGATCTTTCCGCAGAGGCTGCATGCGAAGGGGTGTGCAATTAGCATTGTTGTGGTGAGGGGAGTGTTGTCGATGAAGTTATTTTCGTTGTACAAGGTGATCACCATTGGTGGGGCCTTGTTCTTATTTGCGGCAAAGTAGAGGTCCGCAACGAGGGAGATGGAGATGCAAAAAACATGAAAAATAGGGTTAACGGCGACATGACAGAGTCAGCAATGAGAGACAGTTAAGGAAATAATTATAAGGTAGGGGGTACGTGGTTAAAAATGAACGATTTCATTAGGGTATTTAGATAAATTATACATCATTTGTATTGGGTGATATTTGCTCACGTGGATCTGAAAAAGAAAAAAGAAAAAAGAAAATACAATGCTCAAATGTCAAAGAATTCATCGGAGCAAGAGTTTGCTACAGTCTAGATCTCTAAACATCTCGGTTGGCTTTAACCGCAAGATCTACAGTCCCAACCAATTGCAACAAGATCTCCAAATACCACTATTGATAAACTTCCAATATTCTCGTTGAGTCTTGCTATAGAAAACTCGAGATGCGTGGCATTAGAGAGAGAGAGAGAGAGACTACGATATTGCTGGTTGCAAGGATCATGTCTTGGCGACGCCGGTAACGATGGCGGCTCCAGTAACTACAGCGGCCATGGTTAAAGATTGCCAAAAGAGAGGAGAGTTGTAGCGCTGAGTAGGATTTCGAGTATTCTGTGCATATGACAATTTTCACATCATTTGGACAGCTGTCTACATCTCAATGGATGACCTTCCTTCTGTTGGGTTGGCAGCCATATAGTCAATTTTTTTTTTTAAATCTTCCCTGACTTGTATGTTTTTGACCCAATAAAGGCGATTTATGCGCATTCATAGAGATTAGTCACGCTAAATGCGCGAAGATTTCATATTATGTTAGTTCGTATGGATACTATTATATAAACTAACGATACTCTATTATAGGAAAATTGTCAAAAAAAAGTCTTAAACCTATTGTAATTGTGCTAATTCAGTCATAAACTTTTTTTTTTTGCGGTTTAGTCCTAAACCTTTTGCAATTGTGCCGATTGAGTCCATCTGGAAAATTTTGGCCGACTGTCGCTGACGTGAATACCGGGCCGGTGACTGAATATTTAAATATTTTTTAATTTTTTTAAAAAAATTTAATTTAATTTTCCCTCTTTTTTTCTTTTTTTCCCATTCTTTCCCTCTTCTTCCTCCAACCGAGCCTCACCATGGCCAGGTGAAGAACAAGAACAAGCTCAGGTCGTGCAAGGGGGGTGTTTTGGGTATCTGCATGCATTCGAGGGTTCCTTTCGATTCGGAGACGCCGAAGCTGGCCGTTCCGCAATCTTATGTCCGTCTTTTCGTTTTAAATCCCTTAGATTAATAAAGGACGCTAAGGGATTTAAAAAAAATTGATTTTAGTGATATGATTCTTCTGATTAATTAGTGGGCTATATTTATGATAGTTAAATAAAAAATATAGCTTGACACAAAAAATGAAAACGTATCATTGTTAATCTAGGTTTTCGTTCCTTACATTCTTTTAAAATAGAAGGGAACTCGTTATCTTATGAATTGGCTCTAAATATACGCTTGCGGCATCTTGGATTATTTTCTTTTATTATCTTAATTTCTCTATAAGACGTACCAATTGAAAATGACGTTTTTGGCTATTTCATTGCCTATGACAGCTTGGAGAGTTGGTCCATTAAAATGAAGGACCTATTGTCGGGATTTCTTCCTAATCCGAAACTTGAAACTTCGGTCCTCTCAATCAAGTACATCTGCACTTCGCACCAATTTTTCAATTTTTTTCCAAATAATGATCTTGTGTTTGTCTCAGCCTAAACATCGTTGCTTCTGATTGATTGTATAACACTAGGCTTGAACTTGATCTTGGCAACTTTTTTTTCTTTTATAAATATCTCTAGCTGTTTTATTCTCATGCGTAGTCAACGAGGAGTAGTAGAAAAAATATAGAACAGCCGGGTGCGTGGGGCTTTTCATACATTCCTTCAAACCAGTGATACCGACCGGTTCTATGATCCAGATGATGGCTTCTACTTCTTCTTCGAAGTATCCAAAAACCACAAACATCCAAAGCATCTATAAAATCTCACATGCTCCTAAACCATACATTCCCAAATCGTGTGAATTTAATGCTTGGGCTAATTCTTTTTCTTCTTTTTTTTTTCCATTTTCGTGCCAGGAAATGAGTTCTGATTTGATTCAATGATTTTTTTTATGTCGAGTAGAGACCATGTGTCTCAATCACACCGCAGCTAGTGCATGAAGGGCATTTTGAAATAACCAATCTCAATCGTAGCTTGTTATAAATTTTCTTACAACTCTTATGTGAGCGTTAAAAAATTAAACACATGTCACGATAAAATGAACTTGGATATGGTGCATTTCAACATAATATCGGTTGGTGAAGATCCACCATTCTTAGTTAAGTAAATTTGGTTCATTTAAATAAAATGTTTTATGATTGAAGAAAGATTTGTTATAAACTAACTATATCATTCAAGAACATTTTTAAGATACTTCCCTCTTATTCATTTTTTTTTTAAATTCTGAACTTAATAAAAGATGGATGTTTAAGTATAACACAACAGATAAGCTAAATGATCATTGGTCAAATGTTTTGACACCTAATTTTGGCTAGTTCATTTAGTCATGTACAGTACAAAAAAAAATTAGGGATTGAACCGACCCCTAAACAAAATACCATTTGCATAACTACAATCAAATCTCAAAGGTCATGCATTGCACATGACAAACTTATGGCCTCTCTGTAATGCTACCACGGACTTTCGCACATAGGATCACCTCTTATAGATTGCCAGCCATCACGTGCTGATGAATTCAAAAGATGAAGCGATTACACTTTTGGCCGTAAAGCTTGGTGAGGTGAGAACAAAAGGGATAGAGCAAATCTGATGGGGAACATTCGCTCAAGAGTCCATGTGGTTATCTAGAGTGAGTTGGATTTGAATTGAAAAGAAACCAAGATTGATCCGGATCGTGGGTTTTACATTTGAAAATTACACAAAAGGAGATTTATTTTATGGGACTTCTTTTATCCAAAAACATAAAAATAACGCGGTTAGCAAAGGTGAGTGGACTTCGGGAAATCTGGCATGTGGGCTCGTAAGTTGTTGCAAGAAGATAGATTCTGTTGAGCTTTTATCGTAGGATTCTTGAAGATCACGATGTTCTTTTCAAACTTCACTCGGATCCTTAGGAGAAGTGCAGAGAATAGCGGGGAGCAAAAAATTTAGATCGGAGAAAAACGTACGCTCGTGAGAAAAAGGAAGACATTTGGCGAGATGGGTTTCAGACTTTACGCTTTTAGGAGGAAGTGCACACGGCCGGGGTCTTGACCGCTCCATTCTTTCCTCGTCGAAGCCCGGCGTTTTACACTTTTCGCCAATTCTCTCAGTTTCGTCAGAATTAAGACAATCGAATTGTCGATCGCTGTTCGTATTTATCTTCCGCATCATGACCAGGTGATTCTTGTCCAATATCACTTTCTCGTAAATTGCTTCTCTCCACCATCATCGCTCCTCTTATGTTTATGACTAGGATTGGCATGGGATCATCACCAAGCTTGTCACCACTATCATTGTTGCTGTGAACGTGAGTTTTTGGTTGAGCTTCAAGGAGTTCTGGGGTCATAAGGACAAAGGAGATTTTTGCCTCTGGTGTCCCGAAAACCACAATTCAAGGTAAAGCTGAAGTTTGTATGATCTCGTGCGATAGTCTATTTTTAGTATACAGTTTATTTTCTAGATGTGTTAACTAGCATAGATAGATTTAATTTATCTGAATGAGCCCATAAGTGACCGACCATAAACAAGGCTGCTATAGCTTCCAAAAAGAGGTCACGATGTCATATCATGATCTTTAACAATCAATGTGACCGGATAACGTTACCTAGGCATTATGTTGTCTACTTGTTAAAGTGGTTATATAGGTCAATCATCTTAGCATGAATCTCGCACTTATTCCAATGCCATTCATTGTCAGTATGGAGATAGATTGTTATGCAATGACCATATTAAAATCCACACTATTTGCTGAAATCTAAACAACTTTTATCAGTTTGTTTCAATGGAGCAAAGTACTGAGTAGAAGTTAGAACAAGATTGAATCCACCTAAATGAAATGTGACCCGTTTGCCTTCGACTGGTATTAAATTATAAGAGAGACCAGTATCACGGGGAAGTCAACATATCGACATGCGATATGTTGATATGTTGACTATAAAATTATAAGAAAATAAACGATAAAAATAATAAAATTATAAACACATAAGTATATATTTATATATATATATATATCTATATATATAAGAGAGAGAGAGAGAAGTGCAAGCCTTAGTTAGGTGGTGGCATCTTAAGTTGTAGTCTAAGTAGCATCGACATGCGACACGACATAATATAACACGCTGACACGTCATTTCTAAAAAAATATTGAATTTCAACACGTTGTATATTAAATGTATATTTTTATATATACATGTATAAAAATATCAGCTGTGAATTTCTTCTTTTTTTGTTAGGAATTCACGATTAGTTAATTTTTTTTTTTGGTTGGATAGGTATATTAATTTTAGGGTGGCTATCTATAAGACTTAAGTATATATATTTTTGATAAATTTATATTTTGACTCCTAATTTATTCAAAATGTAAATTGCATCGAGTTACGTTACCGTACCTTACCTTTTATTCGCTCTTCCTTCCTATTCTTGATATGTTTGTTGTGATTGCTGTTATATCAATTTCGTGATTCATTTTCTTAGTCGAATGGTTAGGATACAATCTAAGACCATAATAAACACACAAAAAATTGCAAGGACAATGACGGGAGGAAAGCTTTGGGACTCATAATTGGAGCATTAGTAAAAGGGCATAATCATGTCCCCTAGTCTAGAATCCTAGTTGTGTAGGAAGTGAGGTATTGTCTCAAATCTCATTTGATTTCTAGCTAACCTCAATAGGCTAGTGAAGACTCCTTATCTTATAAAATTGTAATAGGGTTTATCAAATAAAAAGAAATTCCAATGTCGGGTGAGGTAAGGATTTGGAAGACCACATGCCGATTGAGGACCGTTGGGTCCCCAACTCGACATTACCTCTAAATTTATCGATAGGGTCGCAAGAAGTAATCACCTCTGTATAAGATGATCATCATCAAATTGTAATTTCCTTGAAGGGGTAAATTCGAAAGATTTGTGCAACTAAGTGTTGCCCATAAACTGCACAAGTCATTAACTGTCAAAGAAATTCGACTTGCAAATGCCCATTCTTCTTCCCTTAGGGCTTCCTCTTGCCCCTCACAAGCTCTTGTCAATAACTTTGGGCTTCTCGATGCAATTTTTGAAGGCCATATTACGAAGTATTTTGTTTGTTTGGACACATTTCTTTGTCGCACGTCATGCTAACAAAGATCCCTTTGCCTTCCAAATTTGCATCAGAAGATCCACAAATACGTCATATACTTCGTGAAGTAATACTACACACAGAAATTACAAAATTTAGTCCTCCCCATCTAAATCCTCATAATAGACTCAGAAATTTGGGCACTTTACCCATGCCTTGGATTTTGATAACGAGTCATCTTCGCAAACTCCTCAATTCGTCTCTCCAAAAGTGAATGTTGTCTTTCTTCCCAAAGCCATTCCCACTCCCTTGCTGTGACCTGCATCGCGTCAAATCACCCCATTGTTTCTTTGCATCTCTATCTGCCTTCCCACAAACCTCCACTTGATGTTTATACCGAAAAATTGGCCCATCTCCTCCGGCTTCAGCCCCTGCATCTCCGGCATCATCGTGTAAAAGAACACCCATGCGATGCTTGCAATCGCCGTGAACTAGAAGGGCTCGTCAATGGCGATCGCCTTGTATAGTGATATGAACGTCATTGATGACGCTTCATTCATCACTCGGATCAAGGCGACACCGATTGCGTACCCCTGGGCAAGCAGTCTCAGCAGGAAGATCTCCGAGCTATACACCCACATGATCGGCGCCATCCCAACCAAGAAGAAGGCCATGTAGGACAATACTGAGGTGATGCACATGGCCACCGCTCACATGGGTGTACAACTCGAGCATCTTCTCGCAGAGGGTGCATGTGCAGGGGTGCTTAATCAGTGTCGCAGAGTACCAGGTGGTAAGTGGAGTATTATAGATGATGTCCACATCACTGTACAAGGTAATCACCATCGATGGGGCCCTCTTCTTGTTTGAGGTGATCACGAGTCTCGTGTGAGCTTTCTACACGAAGATGCCAGAGACACAAGGGCTGACGCTGGAGGAGATGTGACAGTTTTTCAGTAAATACACCAAGTGTAGGTCTACGGCGAGGGAAATGGAGATGCCAAGGAACAGTGGATCCGACAGCGATGTGATATAGAAAAGAATGTATAGAAGTTTTCAGGTTTCCTTAGAAATGTGTGGCCTGAATTGGGCCGTAACTGTCACAGTTGATTTCCCACCGTTACTTCATCATTTATCATATTACCCAGGTCAGCCTTACAGGAACAGACGTTGGTGTGTATGAGATGCGTGGTATAGGGTACGTGAGGAGCCGTGTTCAATTTCCTCAATAACAAATGCCAACAATCCCATGTGCGAGCCACCCATTAAGGTTTGGAGTTTGGCCCGAATCGACCGTCTTATCCAATTTGTGGGGTCAGTGAAATATTTCATGAGCCAGCGATTTACGTATCTTAGACGAGTTTTCTCATAGTAAAAGATCCAAAAAAACCATTCTCTCCCAAAGATAAATATTATTATTGTGGAAAATTTGTAAGAATGGCTTTAGAAGTTACTGAGAAATAATTGATATTGGAACCATGTTCCCAAGACCCTTTCTTGGAAACCCATATAAAGCCAGAAGCGTGGAGCTCTGCAACACCCACGCTCGCTCCATCCCAAAGAACAAACCATGCGCAATCACCGTTCACTCTTTCTATTCCTTGTGCTCCCCACGAACAGCAGCATCAGCGGAATCTCTGTCGCCTCGGCCACTCCCAATCTCTCTCCACAGCTCCAAGCCAAACTGCTCTCTTCAAAGCCGGACAACGAGACGATATACAGGGTCTCCAAGCAGCTCTGCTGGAACTGCATCGGCGAGTCCCTCCAGTTCTTGTTCGCTCACAACCTCGTCCGAGCCTCCGTGTGGGAGCTACCGCTGATGTGGGACTTTGAGCTCGAGCGGTACGTTAACTTTGATGTCGTTCTATTCTATGGAATCTATAAAGACTGTGGCGTCTCACATCTCAAATCAGATGAGAGAAGGATTGTGAACGTAACGTTATTGACAAGTGTGGATCGCCTTCAAATGGCCATCACTTGAATACTTTACCCCTTTTGAAAGCTTGGCTGGCACTTCTCTTGTTCTGTTCATTCCTTAGTCACTTGATTCCCGGTGTCCCAAGTTAGATATTGCCCACTTACAACAAATAGGCATTTAAAGTTCCTTACATCGCTTGGTAATCCAATTTTTTAAACCGATCTCGGTATCTTTTGCATTCATACATACATAATAATTTTGGAATGACCGGGGAATATGATTAAAAAATAGGATGGCTAGTCCAAACACGAAATTATTTGCGCTTGGTGATGGGGGTGTGTAATTTTCTGCGGTGCGCATAGTCCACCCACGTACATGTCCATTTCTTAATCACTTAGCCAACTAAGTCAGGTTCATTCATACACTTGGTAGGAACTTTAGAGAAAAGATTAGAATTTCTAATAGGAAACAAGTAAGGAAAATCTCATTTAGAAATGGTTCAAGCTACTATGATATAGGATTAATGACCACGAAAAACTCCAAACTAGTGTATCTATGATAAATTTACACCAAACTAATTTTTTGACCATAAAAAATCCAAATTACTACACATGTGATAAATTAACATTCTGTCAGTTTTCGTTAAATTTTATCGTCAAATTGCTGAGTTAGATGACACGTGCAATTGATGAATGTTCCGATTTGGGGTTTTTACCCTCCGTTTGTCATAGGTATACCCGTTTGAAGTTTTTCATGGCAATAACCCAATTTAACGGGAACTATCGAAGGGTAAATTTATGACAGTTGTACAAGTTTGAAGTTTTTGGTCGTCAAAAAATTAGCTTGGGGTAAATTTGTCATAGGTGTACCGGTTTAGTGTTTTAGGGGTCAAAAAATTACTTTAAGGTAAATTTGCCACAAGTGTACTAGTTTGGAGTTTTTCATGGTATTGCTATTAACCCAATGATATATTTCCATGGAATCCAACAACTAATGTGACTTGCTAGTAAGAAAGGTACGCGAGGTGGTGGGCCGGCCAGACGAAGTCGGACTGCAAAGCGAAGCATTCGTTCCCGGAAGGTGGGTTCAAGCTAGGAGGGAAAATATACTCGGGGAGCGGGTCATTAATATCACAATGTCAACCACTTCTTAATCGTTGATGCATGTAATTAAATATACGATTATCTGATGTACCATAGGTTAGTCGTGGGATAGATAGTAAATGTACTATACCAATATGTGATAGAGCTATATGGATTTGGCTGAGACTTGCATATAATTGCTCTCAACATGGACAAAAATGACATTTATGATTTACACTTATTTTTTTAGCATAAAATATTCGAACCTTCAACTTGGCAACCGCCCCATTCGTATATATTGGGTAAAGAATATTGAATCATTGTATATGAGAAAATTTATCAACATAATTTTTTCTTTAAGCAACCCTTCTCGAGATGATGATATACAAGCCAATTGTCATTATAATCTCAAGAAATTACTTATGTAATAACAGTCAAACATATAGTATATACATCACCCCATAAAACAAGCCTTTGTATTTCGTTTTCGGTTACATCATACGAATCAAATGTTTTCCCCCTGGTTTAATGGTCGATTTTTCCCTTGGATGTTTTCCCATTGGCTTTCAGTCCTTTTCCCTGTGTACTTCTATTAGGGCAAACTTACTTGACGTGATGTCACAATTCGATTAGAGCTAGCTCGACCGATAACTTTATTAATTAAGTACATAATGAGAATATCAATAGCTTAAGAAGCTCTGAAAAATTAAATGAAACCGGTTCATATATTAACTAGTTACATGACCCATGCATATGTTAGTAAATATATTTTACTTGCGTATATTCTCTTATATATATATATATATATATATATATATATATATATATCAGTGCCAGTGGTTTTACATTAGCCGTATGTGAATTGGACATATGAAAGGTGAATGAAAGTACCTACTTAAATTCTAGTATAAAGGAGATTCGGAACAAAAGAGTTTAAAAATTATCCTCAAATTCTTCAACTTCAACTTTGTTTTAATTTCAGATTATGTGGATACTTGAAGGTGGTAATTTATTATTGCTAAATTATTAAGTGTAGGATTGATTTATTAATTTGATGTACATAATAAACCTGAATCAACGTCATCATTTAAGCCTAATGAGAATCTCATTTAGTTTAAATGCCTTGGAAAATAAAGTGGACTTGACTTTATTAATCAAGGTGGAGGTTCAATATGTTAAGAGATAAAAAGTTATGTCACAAAATATATATATATAATGTTAAGAAACACGTTAGGTTCATAGAATGAGATGGGGTTAAAATAGACTGGGACACTGGTGAGAACCGTAATATATGTGCTTTGGTCTAAATCAAATTTGGTTCCTAGCTATGAATCGAATGCGAACTCATATAGCAAACACAGGTGAAGAAATAAAAAGGTTCATCATAGGTTCAGCTTCCGTTTGTTTCACTGAAAACAATATCCAGGAAAAAAAAATCCGATTTTCCGGCGTTGGTTTGGGGAAAACAAAAATTAAATTTGTTTTTTCACCCATGGTAAAAACACATTCAAAAGTGAGGAAAATATTTTTCTCTTTTTGAGAAGAGGAAAATATTTTACCTCATCTTTCCTCCCTTCACTCTTTCACATTCATTTTCTTTTTAATTATTTTAAAAGAAATCCTACTTTTTAAGTATCTTTTTTATTTTAAATAATTTTCTTTTTTTATTTCTTTTTTTTTCGGTTTTTTTTCTTTCTTTCTTCTCTGCCTGTTGCCGGCCACGGCAACGGCTGGCGACCGGCCATAGGAAAATATTTTACCTCATCTTTCCTCCCTTCACTCTTTAACTTGCTATACAGCAATCTGCCTAAATGGAGATGTTTCACTTAGAGATGGGGACGAGATAATACCGCATACAGCTCCTGGAAAGACGGCGGATATTCTCTCTCGCCAGAACCTCACATGTATTTTCCATCCTAGTATGTGACCTTGAACCTGAAGAGCAAATGCAACACAGCCAGACAAAGAAAAAGTTCATGATGTGTTGCAACTTCCCTGTTAAACTTATATTGCTTGTTTCTTGTTTATGTCAATCGATGATGTGTTCGAGTCGTCGTCTTGTTGAACCAATTGGAGCTATTTTTCAAGTAAATACCTCTAAATCTTTTCTCGAGGGTGGCCCCCTTGAGGGTAGGTCACCGACACCAAGTTCTACATGACCCAACATGTGGGAATTGGATAACTTAGCCACCACGGACAAATGCAATTGTTCTTCTTAGAAAAATCATCGACTTGCTCTTCGTTTTCGGCTAAGAAGATCTTTTAAGCTATCGTATCTTGCCTCTGCTGATTTAGCCAAAAGTGTAGAGAAAACCAGCAGATGAAGAAGAACAGAAGCAGCAGAGCCAGCATTTTAGCAGTTTCTCAGGAAAAGGCGTCTGAATCATGGAACGGATTTAAGAAAGAAGACATTTTCTTGGAAATGAGGCAGGTGATCTTAGTGATGTTTGTGGGTCATCTGGGAGAGCTGGCTCTCTGGGGTGCTTCCATTGCCACTTCCTTCGCTTCTGCGACCAGCTTTAGCTTGTTGGTAGATATAATGCTTCATCCTGTTTTGATTAAACCGGGTGGATAAGTCATTCCTTTCACTGACTGCATTTCTGGGAGCACTAAGTCACGCCAAGAAATTAAAGAATTTTAGCATTGAAAGTAGGATCATACCAAGTCTTACAGTATCCAAGCTCTTGACATAATATGGCTATGATTTCCAAGTGAGGGATTGCCATTTTTTCCCCCAAAAGCCGTTAGGAAACGGGATAACAATCTATTGCTAGTAATGCTGGCCAAATCCTTCTCCTCTTCAAGCAAGATCCTGATATATCAGCGGAGGTAGGGACATATGCTCGCTTCATGATCCTAGCATTTTTGTATGTGCTCTCCTTCGATGCCACTTCAAGTTCCTACAGATACAGAACAATGTCGTCCCAATGATGATCAGTTCAGCAATTAGTACATTGCTGCACGTTTTCATATGTTGGTGGTTGCTAGTGTTCAAGTATGGAATCTGAAATTGAAGGCGCTGCTTTAGCCAATGCTATCTTGTACTGGATAAATGTGTTTGTTACTGGCATTATATGTCAGGATTTCACCATCTTGTAAAAGAACATGGACCGGTTTCTCCAAGGAATCCCAGGATTTATGAAGTTAGCAATTCCTTCAGTTGTCATGCTCGGGTACTTCTCAAGCTTTACCGCTTCTCCTAGTTCACTTTTTGCTTAACAAAGGACGCTAGGGGAATTCAAGAAAACTGATTCTAGTGATATCGTTCTTCTGATTCATTAGTGGGCTATATTAATGATAGTTAAACAAAAACAATAGCTTGACACAAAAACAATATCGTTCTTCACTTCTTCTTTTTTTCATAAGGATCATTAATTGTTTTAGTCTCAACTTAATTATTTCCAAATTGATGGTTTTTGTTTCCTTCATATTGGTGACACGACTGTTCTGTGATCCAAATGACGGTTTATACTTCTTTTCCTGAACCATACATTCCCAGATTGTGTGAAATTCACGCTTGGGCTAATTCTAGTTTTGTCTTTTTGGTACCACGAAATGGGGTCTGATTAATTCTTTCATTTTTCTTATGTCGACTGGAGTTTCTAGATAGGATTATGTCACACTGCTGCTAGTGCATGAAGGTTCTCAAATTAATCAATCTCTATCATAGCTTGTCATAACTTTTCTAAGAATTGTTATGTGAAATCTGCCGAAAAGTTGTTCAGGCATTACGATGAATTGAACTTGGATATGACGCATTACAAAGTAAGCTCGATTTGCAGGGTTCCATTATTCTTAGGCTCCATTTGTTTCATGAAAAATGTGACGTTTTCGAAAATTATTTTTGGGAAAATTATTTTTCAGGAAAATGACAATATCTTTCGATGTTTGGATGAAATATGAAAAAGACCCGGAAAATATTTTCGGTCATTTGATATGGAAAATAGGATTTGATTTTCATCCATGGACTCCTTTCAATAATTTTTTATTTTTTAAATTCAAATTTATTATTTGTCTTTTTCTTTTTCTTTTTCTTTTTTTTCTTTTATTTTTTTCTTTTTATTTTTGCCTTTTCCTTCTGGTTTCGGCAGTTTGTCGGCCGCAGGCGAGCTCTAGGCTCGGCCGGTCCCGACTATCTCGGGCTTGCCCGAGCCCGGCGAGCCCCGAGCTTGTCGGCCTTGGACAAGCTCGAGCTCCCCGACCTCGGGGTAGCCAGAGATCGCCGGGACCGGTTGAGCCTCGAGCTCGTCGGCCCACGTCATGGCCGATCGCTGGGTTGCCGGCCATCACCGAGTTCCGCGGTGGGCGGAGGAAGAAGGCGGAAGGAGTCGCAAGCAGAGGAAGTAGGAGGAAGGAGGAAGAAGGAGAAAAGAAAAAAGAGAAGAAAAATAAAAAATAAAAAGGGAAGAGAAGAAAAATAATAAAAAGTATAAAAGAAAATGAATGTAAAGGAATTGAGGGAGCAAAGATGAAGGAAAAAGAGGAAAAAAAATTCTCCACTTTTGAAGGAATTTTTTCCATAGGTTGAAAATATTTTTCATTAGCTTATTTTTTGTGAATCAAATGCCAAAAAAATCTTTAAAATGTTTTACTGAAAGTTATTTTTGGTGAAACAAATGGAGCCTTAGTTAAGTAAATTTGCTTCATTTAAATAAAATATTGTATGATTGAAGAAAAATCTATCAGAAACAAACTATATCATTCAAGGACATTTTTTAGATGCTTTCCTTTTATTAATTCTTTTAAAAATTCTGCACTTAATAAAAGATAGATGTTTAAGGATAATACAATAGATAAGCTAATGATCATTGTCAAATGTGTTGACACCTAAATTTTGGGTAGTTCTTATAGTCATTTATTGTAATAAGAAAAGCCGGAATCGAACCCAACCCCTAAACAAAAATACCACTTGCATAAAGTTCACATTTGCATCTCAAAGGTCATGACAATCTTATGTCCTCTCCATAACGTTATCACGGATTGTCGCACATGCTGAAGAGATGAAGCAATAACACTAGTGGCCGTAAATCTCGGTGAGATAAGAACAAAAGGGATAGAGCAAATCTGATTAGGAGTCGAACTGGTTATCTGAGTTGGATTTGAATTAAAAAGAAAACAAGATTGATCCGATGGTGGGTTTCACATTTGAGGATAACACAAAAAAGGAGATTTTTATATGAGAACTTCTTTTTAAAGAAAAAAAAAAAGATATGGTTAGCAAAGGTGAGTTGGGAGATCTTGCATGTGGGCTCGTAAGTTGTTGCAAGAAGATAGAATTTGTTGAGCTTTTGTCGTAGGATTCTTGAAGATCACGATGTTCTTTTCAAACTTCACTCGAATCCTTAGGAGAAGTGGAGAGAATAGCGGTGTGCAAAAAATTTAGACCGGAGAAAAACGTACGCTCGTGAGAAAAGGAAGACATTTGGCGACATGGGTTTGAGATTTTACGCTTTTAGGAGGAAAGGCACACGGCCAGTGTCTTGACCGCACCATTCTCTTCCTCCCGAGATTTGGTTCACCAATTTCCTCAGTTTCGTCAGAATTAAGGCAATCGAATTGTCGATCGCTGTTCGTATTTATCTTCCGCATCATGACCAGGTGATTCTTGTCCAATATTATTTTGTCGTAAATTGCTTCTCTCCACCATCATCGCTCCTCTTATGTTTACGATTAGGATTGGCATGGGATCATCACCAAGCTTGTCACCACTATCATTGTAGCTGTGAACGTGAGTCTTTGTGTGAGCTTCAAGGAGTCCTGGGTCATAAGAATAAAGGAGATTTTTGACGATTAAGAGGGACACGCACAATTCTTTCGGTAATCGGACTTCCCTATCTGTATCCATTTAGGCAGAGATTGATGTTGGATATCAGTGTGATCCATTGCTACATTGTTATGTGTCCATATACCTCGTAGTTGTCCACACGAGCATTATATCTTCGAGTCGAAATAAGGTCAATGAGGTTTGTCAGATGTTGGTAGGATCCTAGGATTAGGTATATGAAACCGGGATCCGAGGTTGCCCCAATTTTGTTCCGCACATTTGTTTCCGCAACCAAAAATAATGCTGATGAGGTTAGTCAGATGTTGGACATAATATTTTTCCTCTCATAGGACACATAGATAACGAGGACAATTGTCTTTTAATGGTTTGAGCCTTGAGGTACTTTAGTTGGTCTGCCTCATCATCATCTTGTTGATCTTACTCCATGAGTTGTCTAAGACAATACAAAGGAAAGTCAATGTTCTAGGACATCAACTGAGAGATGACGCAGTAACGTTCGTTAAAAGAATAAACGCTAACTTAAATAAGAGGAGTATAACGAGGACAATTGTCTTTCCCTTATGATTATCTATGAAAGTTGAAAAACGAAAGTGCGAAAGATCCAAATAGTATGGAAGTCAATAAACATACTTGGACAGAAGTGCAATTGCCACACGAGAGATAGATGACTTCTGGACTTACTCTTGAATTTTATGTGTCTAATCAAAAGACGTTCTTTAACTTGCTATATAGCAATCTGCCTAAAGGGAGATTTTTCACCTAGAGAGGGGGACGAGATAATACCGCATACGTCTCCTGGAAAGACGGCGGATACATCCTAAGTACGTAACTTTGAACCTGAAGAGCAAATGCAACATAGCCGGACAAAGAAAAGGTCTTGATGTGTTGCAACTTCCTGTTATACTGATTTTCTTTGTTCCTTTCTTGTTTTTTTAGTATCATAATGATTTGTTGCTACTGCTAAGTGTCTCCCATTCCCTATCCTTTCTCCATCTAATTGCTTGTTACTCTGATTATTGAAAGCTTTGACAGCATTGGAAGAAAAGAATGAGCAGAGAACGGGTCAAAAGAGGGATATAGAAGAGGCAATTTCTTGGTACAATAAGGTTCTTGGTTTCCAAATTGAAGGTGAAAATGGAAAATGCAAGCGCATGGATGGTATTGTTATCCTTTCTCCTTCTAATATTGTTGTTGGGGTGAAGTTCATGTTTGATAATACTGGCATAGAAAAATTCACACAAGGTGTTTTTCTTCGCCATTCGCCTTGCAAATGACACGTATACATGTAAGGGTTAGTTGTGGGTATTAGATGTTATGCTTGGGCATTTAAATTATAGGCGAAGTTGCTCCCCCACTTTTTGTATTTTGCTGGACTGTCGTAGTATTTGGAATGCGGTCCCCATTGGATGGCACGAAAGAATTGATCCACGAGTTGGACAAAAGCAATGATCTGTGTAAGTTCGTGAGGATTATGAGGAGGTAGTTTCACGAATTTGCAGCACGGGGTACATAATTTCTCCCTTGTTTCCTTTACATTCTATGCATATGGGTTGGCGGCATTTTTCAATGAGATAGCTCCTCACACAGGACGTTATCATTTAGTAGGACTGATTCTTCATATTCGTACTTTTGATAAAGTCAATGGCACATCAATTGGCTGTGTTACATATGTGCTTTTTAAGTTTCTCTATTTCGGGTGGTGATGACACATTATCTAAATTTTCCTCGTTGTTAGTCCAGTCCTTGAACTTGTTCAATGTCATGTTTTGTTAAAAAAATTCAACGGCATTAGCTGATGTGGCCGTTTCTCTCTCAGCAAAAATCACACAATCACAGCCACCCAGGCTGCAGCCCCGCTAAGTCAAAACTTTCTCCCTCACGCATGTGAGCTCCTCCCTATCCCTTTGGTAATAGTCCCCCAAAACCCTAGCCACCTTAAACCCTAATTGTTTGCACACCCCCAAATCTCCATGGCAAATCATTTTCCACCAGATTAGGTACTGCCCCATCAGATCCGCCATGGTAATGACCTCATCCACCTGCAAACGCTTAGTGCCAGTGACCCTGAGTCTTCTCTTTCATCCCTTTCCTCTCAGACTGCGTCATTTGAGGACATCAGTACCTGCAGCACAAGAACTACATGAGCTCCCTTCACTCCATTCCAGCAAAATAGCCCCTTGTAGTATACCCATTCCCCCTCCTATCTGTTTACGAGACCCACACCCAATTCCTCCCTGTCCGTCACCTGCATTAGCCTCAAATCCACGATGGAAGAGCACCGTGAGAATGAGATGAGAATGGCGGCATTATGTAAAAGCTTGGGGAACCTATGGTCAGAAGAGGATATCGTGGAGATAGAGAGGAACATCCCTGAGGAGAAGAAAAACGAATGTGACCTCATTCTTTACGGGAAGCTCTACTCCAGACCTAATATGAACTTTCAAGCTTTTTTGAGTACCATGAGGAGAGCTTGGAAAACAGAAACAGTCAAGTGCGAGATGATTGAACCTGGATTCTTTTCCTTCCTGTTTAGCTCGGAAATGGAGAAGACGAGAGTCTTAGAGGCTGGACCATGGTCTTTCTCCAGTAATCTCCTGGTCCTGCAACAAGGTGATCCTGATGTACCTGAACACTGTTACGAATTCACACACTGTGCATTTTGGGTTCAAATATGGGGCCTTCCCAAAGCTCGTGTAACTGAGGAATCTGTCCGTAGTGTTGCTACAAAAATCGGCAACGTACTGGAGGTAAAAGTTGAGGCAAAGAGCAACAATTCCAACAGAATCGCAAAAGCCAGAATTCACCTTGATCTGTCCCTACCTTTGAAGTCAGGTACTGTTATTAATCTGGGAAGCAGGAAGTGGTGGGTGGATTTTAAGTACGAGAGACTTCCTCATTTTTATTATTCGTGTGGGCGCATTGGGCATTATGCAACTAATTGTAAGGTGATACCATATGAAGAGTTGGGACTAGAGGAAAATATAGTTAGAAAGTTTGGCCATTGATTGAGGGCGGAAGCTAAGGAAGTTAGTCCATTCTGGAAGGTTTTCTATGGGAAAATTGAACCAATTCCCGGGGAAGAAGATATGGTACCTGAAACTCCAAACTTCAGTGATGACACAAACTCTGATTTGAATAGGCCAAATAATTTGGCTATGATCATCTCTCATGAAGAAGGGGCTTAACCAGAAGGCAGCATGAGAACATCAGACCACGAGCCCCCAAGCAGAGGGAAAAGACCTCAGCAAACTCAGGTTCTGCTTCTAACCTCTTCTAGTCAAGAGGGACCTGCAGGTGCTCCTAAGAAGGTTAAGGCGGGTTTAAAAATACTAGCAGCAAAGAAGCGAAAGCGTTTCAATCCCTATGAGCAACAGGGTGCAGCTGGTCGGACCTTTGACGACAAGTCACTCCTGGATACTCCCATCCAGCTGGCGGAAGGAGCAAGTGAATGGGCTTTGGTGGCTAGCCCTAATAAGCCACCAGGGTATAAATGAAGATTTTGAGTTGGAATTGTCAAGGATTGGGCACACCCTTGACCTTCCAGCATATGCGAGCCATTGTGGCTCATGATAGGCCCAATTTAGTCTTCCTCATGGAGACTAAGAATAAGGAATCTATGGTGGATAGAGTTCGTAGACGTCTCAAGTTTCAGTCCCGTGTGATTATCAATCCGGTGGGAATAGCGGGGGAATTAGCAATCTTTTGGAATGGGGAAGTAAAGATAGAAGTGCAACATAGTTCTAAGGAACTTATTGATGTTATTTGCAGGGATCTAAGCAGTGGCATAGTGATGAGAGTTTCCTTCCTTCATGCCTCTACTAATTTCCAGGAGAGAACTCTACTTTGGCAAACTTTGCGGGACATTCACAGCCATAATTGTCTTCCTTGGACTTGTATAGGTGACTTTAATGAAGTATTGTATCATTGGGAGAAAGTGGGTAGAAGAGAGAATGATAACTATAAATTAGTTGCTTTCCGGGAATTCTTGTATGATTGCGCACTCATGGACATAGAGAGCAAGGGATGTGCTTTTACTTGGTCAAATAATCGAGAAGGAGATGCATTGGTAAAGAAAAGGCTGGACAGAGCTTTGTGCAATATGGAATGGAGGGCATTATTTCCTAATGCGGAGGCCTTCGCCTTACCTGCCATCGGTTCCGACCATAGCCCGATCATACTATCTTTAAGTCTGAACTGGATTAAGAGAAAGAAAGAATTCCGATTCGAAGCTTATTGGTTAGACGATGCTGAATGTACTGAAGTGGTAAAAAACGCATGGTGTGATAAGCGAAATCCTCATGCAAATATCGTCAGTAAATCAATTAAAGTTGCTGCAACCTTGGGGAGTTGGAGTAGGAAAAAGGAAGAGATTCAAAGACTAAATGAGTATATTGATAAACTATGGAGACAAGAAGAAATGTATTGGAGTATGCGCTCGTGGATAAATTGGCTGAAATGGGGGGATAGAAATACAACTTTTTTTCATGCCATGACGATCCAACGTAGACAAAGGAACAAGATCTCTATGTTGCAAATTGAGGACGAAAGATGGAGCCGAGATCTTGCTGTGCTGAAGCAACATATTGTCAGTTTTTACCAGTCACTCTACGACACAGTGGGTCCAAGGAATTTTCAGCCTGTGTTAGACCAATGCCCGCACTTGGTTAACGAGGAAATTAATGAAGCATTGATGAGGCCTATTACACTAGAGGAAGTGAGAGGTGCGGTTTTCCAAATGGGAGCTACTAAGGCACCCGGACCGGATGGGGTTAATGGGCAATTTTTCCAGCATAACTGGTCGATTATTCATCAAGACATCTTTAGAATGGTCGAGAGCTTCTTTAATATAGGTACACTCAATCCCGTTCTTAATAAGACCCATATTGTTCTTATTCCGAAAGTTACAAATCCCGAAAGTATAACCCAATACAGACCCATCAGTCTTTGCAACTTCAGTTACAGAATTATTGCGAAGGTTATGGCCAATCGCCTTAAACCATGGCTTCCTGAACTTATTGCCCCTGAACAAAGTGCATTTGTTAGTGGATGACAAATCCAAGACAACATTTTCATAGTTCATGAGGTATTACACCAACTGCGGATTCGAAAAAGGAAGAGGAAGTTTCAAGCTGTCCTTAAGCTCGATATGCAGAAGGCATATGATAGGGTGGAGTGAGACTTTTTGTGTGCATGCATGCTGCATATGGGATTTAGTGAAAAGTGGGTCTCACTGGTTGAACAATGCATATCTACAGTCTCATTTAGTGTTAAAGTGAATGGGGAACCTACCGAGTATTTTCAGCCATCCCGGGGCATCAGACTAGGGGATCCACTATCCCCCTATTTATTCATTATAATGGCTAATGTTCTCTCTTCACTTGTGAATAATTCTATAATGATGGGAAATGTTAGAGGAATCAGGTTGAACAGAAGCTGCCCAGTGCTCTCGCACCTCCTTTTCGCTGATGACGCGATCTTCTTCTTAGATGGGACTCTCAAGGAAGGTCAAAATGTGGCCAATGTTTTGAATCAATATTGCTTCGCTTTGGGTCAGGCCATTAACTTAAACAAGTCTGGAATATTCTTTAGTAAGGATTGTCCCCAACAACTAACGATGAATTTGGGAAATGAACTTAGGGTCCCAATCATTGAGAAGACTGGAAAGTATCTGGGGATCCCTTCAGACTGGGGTCAGACAAAGAGACAAATGTTCACTTGGATTTTAGCAAGGGTGAACATGAAATTGGAGGGGTGGAAAGAGAATTTGATGACTAAGGCAGGGAAGGAGATAATGATTAAAGCAGTTGTCCAAGCATTGCCTCAGTATGCAATGTCAATTTTTAAGTTTCCGATTTCGATTTTCAAGGCAATTGAACAGAAAATAGCCTCATTTTGGTGGAAGCAAAATCCTACCAAAGAAGGTATTCACTGGAAGAGGTGGGAAGTCCTTAAAACGAGAAAAGACTCCGGCAGACTAGGCTTTAAGGATCTGATTCACTTCAACAAAGCCATGTTGGGGAAGCAAGCTTGGAGACTGTTACATGCCCCAAATGCCTTATGGAGCAAGTTGATGAAGGGTATCTATTTTCCTAATAAGGAGTTCTGGCATGCAGACAGAGGCACTCGCCCATCCTGGGGGTGGCAGAGCTTACTTGTGGGAAGAGGAGTGATTGAGAATAATGTGAGATGGGTGGTGGGTGATGGAAAAATAATTAGAGTCCGAGAAGATAAGTGGATACCCTCAGGCAGAATTGGGGGACCAACGAACCAAAACGATCCCCAATATGTAGCAGATTTAATTAATCAGGACTCTAGAGTGTGGAATGAACAGAAGCTTATTGAAATTTTTGATGAAAGAGTGGTGCAACAAATCATAGTTACCCCGTTGAGCAACAATCCAGGAGTTGACAAACTGATATGGATGGGGAATAGATCTGGTTCCTATTCAGTAAAGAGTGGATACAACACAAGCTACTCTCCAACTAGCCACTCAGACACAAACCAAGCCACATCATCATATCAGACTCCAAAGGATCTGTGGATTAAGATCTGGAAGTTATATACTCACCCCAAAGTTCGCTTCTTTCTGTGGAGAGTGTGCAACAATGCTTTGCCAACAAAGACAAATCTGCACAGAAGAAGATTGCTACCGAACCCTTTGTGCCCTCTCTGTCGTCATGAGTGGACACAAATTATTTGGTCGGACCCAGGCTCCAAGTTGAAACATCCCCGACGCATATTATCAGAATCGAGCAGTGGGTTTATGAAAATCTTACCTCTGGAGCCGACCCCACCTCTAGAGCTCTGTTCGCCGGAGTGTTATGGCTAATTTGGAAGGCGCGCAACATGATGGTCTTTCATGCTTGAGAGCCTTGTCCCAGCTTGCTCATGGACGAAGCAATCACGATGAACAATCTTTATGAGAAACTCAACTCGGGTAAGGTAAAAAAGGATAGAGTTGCAAGCTTGTTACCGAACCAGTGGGTTCCTCCACCGAAGAACTCTGTGAAATTGAATGTCGATAGCTCCTAGTGTAATACCTCCCTAGGTGGATCGGTCGCCGGAATTTGCAGAGACTCCCAAGGGCTCATCTCTGATGGCTTCGTGAAGCCAATCCATGCCTCTTCTGCCCTAGTCGCTGAAACCCTAGGCGTGAGGGAAGCGCTGTCTTGGTTGAAGAAGACAAGTGAACTCTCTGGAACTGATCTGCCAACTGAAGTACTTACTGATAACCTTTCAATTGTGGAGTCCGTATCAGGCTTCAAGGAGTGTCCATGGGCTGTGCATCCAATTGTGGAAGACTGCAAGCTTCTGCTGGCCCATTTAAAGAATGTTACGGTGGCCTTTGGTCGAAGAGAAGCTAACCGGGCCGCGGATTGGGTAGCAAAGGCACATAGGGCTGGCTCTCTACCTCTTAATTGGGTCTCTAAACCCCCCGAATCTCTTTGGTTAATTTTATGTTCAGACTCTAAGAACTTATGTACTCCAACTGCTTATCAGTAATGCAAGTTTTTTCAGACAAAAAAAAAAAAAAAAGGCTGCAGCCCCGCTGGAGCCGCCTCACTTTAGTTTTCTACCATCTACGTCGTGTCATGTGTATTCCACATGCACAGCACATGCGCTGCATGTGCAGTTGTGCACGGTGTGTACGACAATGCACGACACACTTATGGTACATGCACGATACAAGGAAATTTCGGTGGGGCCAAGGAAAAGAAAGTGTGCCCGAACTGCATTGTGGGGCAGGCTCAAATTGGTTATACAAAAACGTCCCAACCACTCCTTATTCTCAATGAAATTGAATTTCTTGAAAAAAAGTTTCCTCTCCTTTTGGTCGAAAATTTGTTATATCAATTGTTTTTGGTCCTCATCCACAAAAACAAGCATCACCTATATCATATCTTGTATAATTACTCTAAATACCCTAACAATCCATCCAATTTCACCAAATACCCACCACCCTATAAGTAATTATTTGCCCAACCCCATTGTTCCTTTGCATCTCTATCATTCTCGACGCGGACCTCCACTTGGTGTATTTACTCCAAACACTATCCCATCTCCCCCGACGTCTATCCTTGCGTTTCTGGCATCATCGTGTAGAAGAACACCTACGCGATGCTTGTAATCGCAGTGAACAAGAAGAATGGCTTGTCAATCTCGATCGCCTTATGCAACGATAAGAATGTCAATTATAAATACTCCACTCATCACTCAGATCAAGGCGACGCTGGTTGCGTTTCCCTACGCACGCAATCTCAGTGGGAAGATCTCCGAACTGTACACCCAAATGATCGGCCCCATCCTGATCGAGAAGTATGCCACGTAGGACAAACACCGATGCGATGCACATGGCCACCGCTCACATGAGTTTCATGTGGCCATAGTTGCTGAAGGGGAGGCACATTCTAGCGAGCTAGAAGATAGTCCCACCAAAGCTGCTTTGCAGCAATGGTCGCCTCCTGCCAATCGAGGAAGAAGATTGCGACCTTGTCTTTATGAAGCCGACAACAATGGTCATGAGAAGATTTTTGTTAGAGGAGGTGATGTTGGCTTTCTTGAAAAAGCGAGGGCTGTAAAAGACGACGACGTTGTTGCCAAATGCTTTTTGGAAGAAGTGGATCCCAACAGCGCAAATAAGCATGTGGCGAACAGGCGGGATCACTGGGGGAGGAGATTTGGCCACCAACTGCTTTGTTTGGTAACATGGACAACATCGTCGTTGCACTCATTAGGGATTTTAATAATGGGACATTTCCACAAACTCTTTAAAGAAGAATTAAGGAGTTTGTGGAGATAACCCACTGTCAAAACTCCTTACGAGTGCAACAACAAAGTTGTCAATGTCACCAAGTGGAGTATCAGGGACGGCATATGGTGGGATCTCATCCTTCACCTGACCCCGTTCGTTCGCCACATCCTATCTACGTTGTTAGAATCCAATTCTTCCAACAAGGCTCTGGCATCGATGCCATCATCTTCTACAACCCTTACATTTTCAAGAAGGCCGACATCACCTCCTCCAACAAAGAGCTCATCGCAACCATTGCAATCGGCTTCAAGAAAACCATGCTCATCCTCGTCACCAATTTCCTCGACACGAGTCCAACGGTGGCCATTGCTGTTGAATAGTGCCTCGGGATGACTCTTTCTTACTTGCCTCCTTCGAAATGTGCCTCACCATCATCAACCAATGTCACATGGAACTCATGTGGGCGGTGGCCATGTGCATCGTCTCAGTGTTGTCCTATATAGCCTTCATCTCCATCAGGATGGGGCCGATCACAAGGCTGTATAGATAGGCGATCTTCCCGCCGAGGTTGCATATGCAGGGTTGCGTAATCGGCGTCGCAGAGTACCAGGTGGTCAGTGGAATATTATTGATGTTGTTCTTATCGTTGCACAATGGGATCACCATCAATAGGGCCTTCTTTCTTGCTCTTGGTGATCAAGAATGTCGCGTGGGAGTTCTTTTATACGATTATGCCAGAGACGGTTGGGCATACGCTGGAGGAGATGGGATAGTTTAACTAACGGTAAACACATCATGTGCAGGTCTACGACGAGGGAGATGGAGATGCAAAAGAATAATAGGGTCGACAACAACGTGATGTAGAAAAGACTTGTAGCATAAAAAAATAGAGCAATAGAAGGTATAGAATTGTGAGTGGAAACTGAACAAAGAAGTTTTCAAGTTTCCTTGCAGAAATGTGTGGTCTGAATGGACCGTAGCTTTCACAGTTGATTTCCCCCGTTACTTCATCATATATCATATTGGATATGCTGCATCCATGAGGGTTACCATAATCTTCAACTCATAACACTCCTTAATAACCCGGCTCAGCCTTCAAGGAACAGACATTCGTGTGTATGAGATGCGTGGTAAATGGTACGTATTCAATTTCCACATACAATATCGTTATTGCACAAAATCCATGAATGTATGATATCAAATGGTAAAACCATCTCGATACAATTTCCGTGAAATATTGAGAATGGTTACAAGATGAATGAGTTTGTATTAGGATGCATGTGTGAGTTGTGTTAGAGAAGTTTCACATCAAAGAACTGATGTGGTGTTGAGCAGTTAATATATCCAAGTTGGCATATAATTCATTGGTTTAAGCTTTTGAGTGAAGGTATGTCACGCCCCGAACCCTACGATCGCGCTAACATCCCATCGGTCGTTAAATATGCAACATCCCAAGATTAGTCGCCGACCCAGTTTAGCCACGTACAGATAAGCACTAGCGAAAGCGGACTCAAACTCTCCGAACAATATATAAATAACAGGATAGAAAAGAGAGAATTGAACACAACAACAAACCACTTTTATTTACATAACATTAGTACACACGATGCATATACATGCATTACCAAAGACAACCACATACAATTAAAAAGAGTCGGTGGTCATCTAACCTAACTCCTCTACTAAGAGGGTACACACAAAGAAAAGGAAACTACGCTCGTCTTCAATCCCCTCCGTTTTCAGACGACGGCTCCTGCTCCGGGTCTGACTCCATAGGCTCTTCCTCAAGGTCTGACTCCATAGGCTCTTTCTCAAGGTCTGATTCCATAGGCTCCTCCTCAGGGTCTGACTCTATAGGCTCCTCCTTAGGGTCTGAATCTTCAGGACCAGTGTCCGGGCTAGTAACAACTCCTTCAGGGAGAACGATCTCCATGGGGTCCCACTCACCTACTCCATTGTAGGGTACGTCAAAACCTTGGAGCAGGCCGACTAACTCATCCCCAATTCTACAGGTCCACACCAAAAAGGACTGAGGCTTCCAATACGCCTCCCTCACGTCCACCTAGACTATACTAAGGTACCTATAATACACCCTACCATCTCCAACCACATACTCCATCACCACCCGATCAATGTCCCACGGGATCCCAAAACGTTGCGACGGGTCGTTCATTATCAAGGTCGGGGGTCTGAAAGGTTTGGGGCATAACGATGAGAATAAATCTCAATAAGCTAACTTCCTAAGCCTCGCTTAGGTAACACGTACTTCCGGATCACCCTAAACATACAATTCTAAACATCAAGATGAACATTCTAATTAACGCAATTAAATCCACCCATTACTTTCCAATCAAGGCACTGCATAAACATGCATAATATCTACTAATAATCCAAACGTGCCCAGTACCTTATAGTACACCTCACACTCAACAAGTTTAGATTATTAATGATCCACGTAACACGCATCAGGCCACGACGCTACCCGCGTAAAACGCATCAGGCAGGCTATCACTTGCCCCGTCGGGCACAATAACATCCCGCGTCAAATGCCTCAGGATGGGTTCATTTCCCAGCGTAAAACGCATCAGGGTTTTAGGTTAACACACAAACACCCTCAAACAATCTCATATGCATAATATCACAATTAGACTACATGGCCAAGCTCAAGAATATCAAATCATCAACTAACACCGCATAATCAATCGCGGTCACGCAATTACATTAACTTGCACACAATGCCAGATTGAACTATATAACCATATCATAATTAATCACTAACTATCACTATCTAAACACCTAAAATTAACACTAAACCAACCCTAATCAGCCACAAAAATCACAAGTTTGGATTAGCCACAACTAAGCTTTAATTAGCCGCTAATCTCATCCTAGACAAGTCCTAAATACATCCATTAGTCACCTATCAACCTAATCAAGGTTTAGAGAATAACTTACCACAAAACCAAGCTTAAACAACCACTAAACAAGGCTGGAATAGCCACGCACAGATTGCACTCCGGCGATTAGCGACGACGAACGGCGGTCCACGGTGGTCCGGCGATGAAGGTGGCGGTGGCTGGTGGTTCACGGTGGTGATGGTGGTGGTGGTAGTGTAATTCGTTCAAGGTGAGAAAGAGAGACTGAAAATGAAGTGAAAGTGAAAAGGTAAGAGTAAAAACACAAAGTGGTCTTCTTCCCCCTTAGTCCCAACGTGAAAGAGAGAGGAGAGAGGTAGGTGTGTAGCTGAAGATTCAAGCCCAAAATGGATGGTTGAGATCTAATCTTGCCCACCAAGCTTCATCCAAGGGCTAGGGCTTAAAGTTCAAAAATGTTTCTAGAAGGTTGAATAAGTCAAAGCAAAATATCCAATGCAAGTGGACAAGTGGGCTGCCCATTCCTCTCTTGGAATTTTTGGCTGCACTAAGGGAGGTTTTGTGACGTCCCGGAATTTCAAGGCCTATTATATGAATAATATTGGACGGTTGGAATTGAGTGACATTTGTCGGACGCGGAATCATTCGATCTGTGGATCATTAGTCGTCGATCGAAGCGTAGATAATTATAGTTCGATTAGATTAGTCGCGCCGTAATTAGTCTTCGCCGTATTCCATCGCGCTTGCGTCGACCCTGAACCAAATATTCTGAACCAGTCCTAAATCGTCAGATTACCGAAATACCCTCAGATATTATTCATATACGCCAGAAATAATCATTACCGAATGACCGCGGGCTCCGCATCATTATTACAAAGTCAAGCCATTTTTATTGACTTTTGGGTATTTACCAAAATGCCATTTGACCTTGGAAATGACCAAAATGCCCCTCAAGAGCATTTTCTCTCTCTTCCATTCTCTCTCTTCCCTTTCTCTCTCTCTCTTCCCTTTCTTCTTCACGTTGGCTGCCCACCCCCTCCATCTTCTCCACTTGAACTTCATCATCTTCATCTTCTTCCTCAAGCCGCCGCCGCTCCGCCGCCGCCCGCCGAGCCGCCGGCCGCCCGTCCCGCGCCCCGCCTAACCCTCGCCGTCGCCGTGCCGCCCCAGCCGAGCTGCTGCCGCCCCTGTTTAGCCGCTGCCCGTCGACCGCCGAGCCTCGCCGTCGACCGCCGAGCTTCACCGGAGTTCCCCGAGCCCAAACCCGAGAGGCCCGTGTTTTCCGTTTTTCAGCGCGCGCCGGATTTGGAATCGCTCGTTTGAGCTCGTCCGGAGGGCGAATCGAGCTCCGTTTTCGCCTACGCGACCGTAAGACATCGGGCTACGTAGATACGAGGATGGATCGTCCATGAAGTTGCTGGATTTTCGTGGGTTGAACTGAACAGAGGCTGGTCGTTGGGAAAAAGGCGCGTTTCGCTTTGATTCAAGCTCCGCCGTCGTCGTATTCGAGTCCGGAGCGTCGAGAGGAGTCCGTAGGACCGTTCGCCGGAATTTTCCGCCGGACCGCCGCCGCTCGCCGGAAACCTCCGCCGCCGCACACCGCCGGTCGCCGCCGACCGTCGCCGCCAGTTTAGGAGTGAGTTAACCCCTAATCCCTGATTAGGCCGTTAATTGCACTAATTAGATTAATTAATTAGTTACCGTAATTAGATTAAATAGTTACCGCAGTTAATAGTTAGTTACCTGGGTTAGTTAGTTAACTGTGGTTAGATTAGTTAGTTACCATAGTTAATTAATTAGTTACCATGGTAGAATAATTAACTGCTGTGGTTAGTTGAATTGACCATGGTTAGGTGGAATAGTTACCATGGTTAATTGCATGTTATTGTGCCTAGTTTGTGGCGTCCGATCGTGGATTGGACTGAGTGTTGATTGCGCATTAAATTGCTGAATGATCACACTAGGGTCGAAATGCCATATTAAATGAAAATTGATTATTCGCGTGATCGATTGTGAAGTTGAGTGTGAAAATGGCCGTGGGCCAGATTTGAGTGTGAAAATGGCCGTGGGCCAGTTTTGAATGTAAAAATGGCCGTTGGCCGAGTTTGATCATGAAAATGGCCGTTGGCCAAGTTTGAGCATGAAATTGGCCGTGGGCCAGGTTTGAGCATCAAAAATGAGATTTGGCTTGAGAGCCGGTTTTGAGCGCGAGGTCATGCAGTTGTTTCACCGTGTCGCCCTAACGTAACTGGGGGCACAGGCGATACCCTTGTTGGCATGGGTCGCCGCCTGATAAGTCTGTGTGCCGGCGACGTACAGTCCGGGATTCCACGGCTTATTGGTTGCCTATCAGTCCGTGCCCGGCAACGGACCGTCCGGATAACACGGCTGATGAGATGCCGGTCGCAACTGGTGTTGGTCCGTAGTCCCTTCTGGAATATCCCTGGTGTGCTCGCCTTAGGGGTCTTGAGGGAGCCATCGGATGCCGTCGCTGTAACGTAGTAGGACGACGCCCGGTTGATCCGGAAGAGTACTAGCAGCGAGGCTGTGCTTTGGCGAGAGTGGGGTATCTCTTGGCCGGCTGACCGGAACGCGTTTGTTGCATAATGCATGACCATTGCTGAGTGTTCTGGCTGATTGGTTGATGCATTGTTTATTTATTATTATATCGTATCTGTCGCATGGCTCCAGGCGAGGTACGTTGCATGTGGTTGTTGTTCTGAGGTTGAGACTAAATCGATAGAATGGTTAGGCTGTGAATCAACGTCCTAATCGGACTTAGGCGTTGACCCGCTGAGATTCGTATCTCATGCGCTTGGCTGATCGCCTTTCAGGTATTCGTGATGGCCGTGCGCCAGGTTGACCCGGTGTTGTTGGCCCGGGGGTTTTGTGCAGCTGTAGAGGAGCTTTGGAGGCCGTTTGTATATAGCTGGTAGTGTAGTAGTAGTGTATTTGCTGTTGTGCGCCCTGACCCGAACCGGTATCATTTTGTGGGTCTAAGGGGATCGGTCCAAGAAGGACTTGTGTAAATTATGTTTGTATTGTGAACTAATCAAGCAAATAATGAAAAGGGTTTGTTGTTGTTTGTTGTAGTTCCTATTCTTTCTATCCCTGTTGTTCGTTGTCCGGGGTAGTATTCGCTTCCGCATGTGCTTAATTATAAGATAAAATAAATGGGTCGATGATTTGCCTGGGACATCATCCTTTGACCAGACGTTCGGAAGGGATGTTCGCGTTCCCGGGGTTCGGGGCGTGACATCCCCGTTTTGGTATCAGAGCGTGGTTTGTGGAGTTATAAGGTGTGTTGGGCTTGGGATAGTCAATAGGATTGAAACCCTGTGCTTGTGTTTGTTGTTTGATTGCTGTTTTAGTAGTAAACCTAAGACATGTTGCTTTGGGCGAGCAGGAGTCCTTACGGTCCTGCAGGATGAGCAACCGTAGCCGAAGAGTGCCCCGAGGTAGGGCAACTTAGGTGGATCCCGATATGGAGAGGGATCGTGTTCCGGGAGTACCCACGGAAAGGGTGGCTCCAGTTGTTCCTGAAGCGGTTGAGAACCACGTTCCAGTAGCTCGCAGAGGCAGAGGAAGGGCTGCCCGAGCAAGATCTAGAGTGGGTAGGGTGGACGAACAGGAAATGCCCAGGGAAGGGGCAGTTCTTGCAGATCCTAGAGTGGACGGGATCCTGCAAGTATTGGAGGCCATGGGTGGCCTGATAGAGCAGCAAATGAGGAACCAAGCTGCTGCTGCCGCCCCACAGGAGAATCCGTTAGCTGAGAACGGAGTTGGAAGGCCGCAGACGCATAGACTGGTGGAGCAGTTTCTGAAGCTCAAGCCACCGAAGTTTTCTGGAGCAAGTGACCCTGAGGCTACAACCTCGTGGATCGAGGAGCTGGAGAAAGTGTTTGCCTTGCTAAGGTGCTCGGAGGAGGAGAAAGTAACACTGGCCGTTTACCAACTGCAAGGTAACGCTAGCTCGTGGTGGAAGGCCACGCAAGGAAGAGCTTTCCCGGAAGGTGTAGTCCCGGTGTGGAATGGATTTGTGGATGCCTTCAATGGGAAGTATTTCTCAGAATGTGCGCGAGAGCAGAAGATGAATGAATTCCTTCGCCTGCGCCAGAACCAGCCGTCAGTGGATCAGTATGAGGCAAAGTTTGCCGAGTTGTCCAAATATGCGCCGAGGATGATCGAAGACCCTGTGAATAGGGCAAGAAGGTTCAGAGATGGGCTGAAGCCCGAGATTAAGAGTGTTCTAGTGCCGCTGAATCTGAAAGACTACAATGAGCTGTATGAGAGAGCTCAGTTGGTAGAAAGGGATGTTGCTGAAAGAGTAGCCGCATCTGGATCGCGGTGTGCTCCTGCGGCAAGAGATAACCGCAGATTCGGCAAAGGACCAATGGTGGGAAGCAAGTTCTCAATCCCGACCAATCGGAGGAATGCTGTTGGGAAGCCTAGGTATCACCCCAATGGTGTGTGTCGGCTTTGTAAGCGAAAACATGGATCAGCCCCGTGCCCTGGAAGGACAGGTGCTTGTTATGGTTGTGGTCAACATGGCCACCAAGTTAAAGACTGCCCGCAGAGACAGATGGGAAGGCTGATGCCGATGGAGCAGGGAGGACAGATGCGAGGGAACGCTCTGCATGACAACCTGAATCAACCCCACTAAAGAATAGTGTATTGTCTACGGTAGGATGTTCCGGTTGTAAGTTAGTCATAGGGGGTTGCGAGGAAGAGATAGACTTGAACTTTAGTTATGTATTTGAATATAAGTTTGAACTTGTGTTGTCTTCTAATAATTTTGGTTATCGGCTTTTATTAATGGCCCCGAGTAGTGATATGATAGAAATTTGCAATGCAATTCAGTTTAACCATTGGAGGGGGTTAGTTTCGAGTTTGTTGAGAACTGAGAAGGAATCTCAATTCCCTTAAATTCGTCACTGGAGGTGACTCGTTTATGGGATAGTAGTTGTCAAGGCTAGTTGGTAACTGTAGTTAAACTATTGATTGAGGAACCAAGGATGGAGGACATCATAGTGGTGAGTGATTTTTCCGATGTCTTTCCGCAAGAATTACAAGGGCATTGGTAGTAGCTTAGGCTACTTATTAGATGAGAAGTTTGTCGATCAATTCACAGGTTTGATGATCTCTCCGTCTTGAGGATATTGTATAGTGATCGACAGGGGAAATGGACGATAAGTCGAAATGAGGACGACTTATTGATAGACTTGAATTGTGAATTCTGATGGTTAGTCATGTATAACAGATTGTGGATATGGAATTGCGATGGTTTGGTATCTGAGGATTATAGGCTTGAATCTGTATCAGATCTTGAAGGTTTTAGATATCGATTGTTATTAAAGGGCCTTGGATGATGGTGTGAGGTTCGCAAGGAAGCGAACAGTAACCTTGGATTATGGGCTAGCTAGATTGCATGATCATGGGTCTATTGTGAACGGCGACAAGAAAGGGGTTATATAGTCTGATTCTAAGTACCTAATCCTTGATATGATGGTCGCATGTGGTATTTGAATGCTTAGTTTGAGATAAGGAATCGATATTGTGAAGGCATGTGAGATATGTGGTTCGTAGGGAAGCGAACGATGATTGTGAAGTGCTAAGCGTAGATTGAGATTGTGCTTGGTGGTTTAGGTATCAACTTTGGATGAAGGGCCAATCTAATTGAATGATTGTGATCTTGTTGTGGATAGCAACCAGGAAAGAGTGCTCTAGGTTGATTTTAAGTATCTGATCTTTGATGCAATGGTCGCTTATGATGCTAGAATGTTCAGGTAAATGCGAGAACTGTGGTTACGGAATGTAAGTGGTATGCGATACGAGTTTGGAAGTTGAGGTTACTCATGCACTGCACCGATTGGTTGCATTAGAAACGAGAGTTTGAGAGTGTACATGCATAAGCATATCATCGTTTTGTCGGACTTGATAAACCGTCGCTTGGTATGGGACAAGCTGTACGGGATGCCTATAAACCGTAGTGAGACATGGTATGGGACGTGTTGAACGGGACCTCCTTAGTAGGTGCTTGACTTGGGGACGAACCAGACAAAAGCCGGTGGGCCTGTAACGACCCGGTCTAACGAGGGCGGGGAGTGATCGCCGGAGCAGAGAGGCTCGGACAAAGTGCGGCTCCTGACAGGCTTCTAAGATGGCGATGGGGACAGGAATGAACCAAGTCACACATTGAAAAGTGGGTCTAGGCGTTGTGCTGAGTCTGACTAGTTTTAAAAGTTGCATCATCTTATTTAAAGTGCATGGCATAGCATTACGTTTTGGTGAGCGAACTGATGAATGAAAGGATGAGTGGATTGAGATGCCGTGTATGAGAAATGCCTGAATGCCTGGTGGGAAGTTGGTGAAAGTCTATTATGATACCTCCGAGGTTGTTGCCGGAGAAGATCCCGTCTGTGTAAGGGATGTGTTGTTTGTGTGTGCCTGTAGTGATGTGTCCTGCAGTGATCTAGATTGCACCACGGAATGCCTGGAGGTTGATTCCCAGAGATCCGAGGATTGCGTCGGACTTGTTTGAAATTGTGTTATATGCGAAGACCGTAACCAACATAATCCTAGGCATGGCATGTGATGTTGGTATCAAGAAAGGGCAGGGATGTGTTACGTCCTGAGTGATAATGGACGCACTGTTTGGTGAAATGAGATAGACATTATGGTCTTGAATGAAGCCATGTAGATTGGCGAGTGAGAAACGAGCTTGACTTGTCCATAGAAAATTATTAATGGACCGCAGGCTGGTATGGCTAGATAGATCTGTGAGTATTAGGATCAATGAGAACCCCTTTAAATGGCATGAAAGCGGACAAAGCCAAGCACATGGCGAAATGTTTAACATGCTAGCAAGTGAAGGCGCAGTAATGTAAGCCTAGAGGATTGTTACAGCCGCTTGAAATACCAGAATAGAAGTGGGAACACATCACGATGGACTTCGTGACAAGTTTGCCGAGGAGCCAAAGGGGCAATGATTCAATTTGAGTCATAGTGGACAGATTAACGAAGTCAGCACATTTCATCCCAGTGAGAAAGGACTTCGCTTTGGACAGGTTAGCAGATTTGTATGTACGTCTGATCGTACGTCTGCATGGTGTACCAGTGACAATCACGTCGGACCGTGATCCCAGGTTCACGTCTACCTTTTGGAAAAGCTTGCAGACTGCGTTGGGAACGAAGCTGCAATTCAGTACGGCCTATCATCCACAGACGGATGGCCAGTCTGAAAGGACAATTCAGACGCTTGAGGATATGTTGCGGGCATGTGTATTGGATTTCAAAGGTAACTGGGAAGGACAACTTCATTTGGTTGAATTCGCCTACAACAACAGCTATCAACGGAGTATCAAGATGGCGCCTTTCGAAGCATTGTATGGCAGGCCTTGTAGGACGCCAGTTTGTTGGGACGAAGTAGGTGAAAGGAAAATCACCGCTCCTGAGTTAGTGCAGCAGTCGTTGGATACAGTGAAAATCATCAGAGAAAGACTGAGAACAGCCCAGAGCCGTCAGAAGAGTTATGCCGACAAAAGACGCAGACCATTGGAGTTTCAACTCGGTGATCATGTCTTTTTAAAGGTGTCGCCAATGGGAGGGACATCTCGTTTCGGCAAGAAAGGAAAGTTGAGCTCGAGGTACGTTGGGCCGTTCGAGATCTTAGAGCGGATTGAAAATCTGGCTTATCGTCTCGCGTTGCCGCCGAGACTTGCTCAGGTACATGACGTATTCCATGTATCTATGTTAAGGAAGTACGAGCCGGATCCAACTCACGTCTTGAGTTTTGAAGAGATTGAAGTGGATGAGCGTGTATCGTACGTGGAACGCCCGGTGAGGATCGAAGACCGGAAGGAGCAGGTTCTGAGAAACAAGACAATTCCATTGGTGAAAGTTGTTTGGCAACACCATGGAACCGAGGGAGCGACGTGGGAAAGTGAAGAATCGATGAGGAGTAGGTTTCCTTTTCTTTTTGAGGTGATGTAATATTTTAATTTCGGGGACGAAATTTCCCCAAGGGGGGAAGAGTTGTGACGTCCCGGAATTTCAAGGCCTATTATATGAATAATATTGGACGGTTGGAATTGAGTGACATTTGTCGGACGCGGAATCATTCGATCTGTGGATCATTAGTCGTCGATCGAAGCGTAGATAATTATAGTTCGATTAGATTAGTCGCGCCGTAATTAGTCTTCGCCGTATTCCATCGCGCTTGCGTCGACCCTGAACCAAATATTCTGAACCAGTCCTAAATCGTCAGATTACCGAAATACCCTCAGATATTATTCATATACGCCAGAAATAATCATTACCGAATGACCGCGGGCTCCGCATCATTATTACAAAGTCAAGCCATTTTTATTGACTTTTGGGTATTTACCAAAATGCCATTTGACCTTGGAAATGACCAAAATGCCCCTCAAGAGCATTTTCTCTCTCTTCCATTCTCTCTCTTCCCTTTCTCTCTCTCTCTTCCCTTTCTTCTTCACGTTGGCTGCCCACCCCCTCCATCTTCTCCACTTGAACTTCATCATCTTCATCTTCTTCCTCAAGCCGCCGCCGCTCCGCCGCCGCCCGCCGAGCCGCCGGCCGCCCGTCCCGCGCCCCGCCTAACCCTCGCCGTCGCCGTGAAGCCCCAGCCGAGCTGCTGCCGCCCCTGTTTAGCCGCTGCCCGTCGACCGCCGAGCCTCGCCGTCGACCGCCGAGCTTCACCGGAGTTCCCCGAGCCCAAACCCGAGAGGCCCGTGTTTTCCGTTTTTCAGCGCGCGCCGGATTTGGAATCGCTCGTTTGAGCTCGTCCGGAGGGCGAATCGAGCTCCGTTTTCGCCTACGCGACCGTAAGACATCGGGCTACGTAGATACGAGGATGGATCGTCCATGAAGTTGCTGGATTTTCGTGGGTTGAACTGAACAGAGGCTGGTCGTTGGGAAAAAGGCGCGTTTCGCTTTGATTCAAGCTCCGCCGTCGTCGTATTCGAGTCCGGAGCGTCGAGAGGAGTCCGTAGGACCGTTCGCCGGAATTTTCCGCCGGACCGCCGCCGCTCGCCGGAAACCTCCGCCGCCGCACACCGCCGGTCGCCGCCGACCGTCGCCGCCAGTTTAGGAGTGAGTTAACCCCTAATCCCTGATTAGGCCGTTAATTGCACTAATTAGATTAATTAATTAGTTACCGTAATTAGATTAAATAGTTACCGCAGTTGATAGTTAGTTACCTGGGTTAGTTAGTTAACTGTGGTTAGATTAGTTAGTTACCATAGTTAATTAATTAGTTACCATGGTAGAATAATTAACTGCTGTGGTTAGTTGAATTGACCATGGTTAGGTGGAATAGTTACCATGGTTAATTGCATGTTATTGTGCCTAGTTTGTGGCGTCCGATCGTGGATTGGACTGAGTGTTGATTGCGCATTAAATTGCTGAATGATCACACTAGGGTCGAAATGCCATATTAAATGAAAATTGATTATTCGCGTGATCGATTGTGAAGTTGAGTGTGAAAATGGCCGTGGGCCAGATTTGAGTGTGAAAATGGCCGTGGGCCAGTTTTGAATGTAAAAATGGCCGTTGGCCGAGTTTGATCATGAAAATGGCCGTTGGCCAAGTTTGAGCATGAAATTGGCCGTGGGCCAGGTTTGAGCATCAAAAATGAGATTTGGCTTGAGAGCCGGTTTTGAGCGCGAGGTCATGCAGTTGTTTCACCGTGTCGCCCTAACGTAACTGGGGGCACAGGCGATACCCTTGTTGGCATGGGTCGCCGCCTGATAAGTCTGTGTGCCGGCGACGTACAGTCCGGGATTCCACGGCTTATTGGTTGCCTATCAGTCCGTGCCCGGCAACGGACCGTCCGGATAACACGGCTGATGAGATGCCGGTCGCAACTGGTGTTGGTCCGTAGTCCCTTCTGGAATATCCCTGGTGTGCTCGCCTTAGGGGTCTTGAGGGAGCCATCGGATGCCGTCGCTGTAACGTAGTAGGACGACGCCCGGTTGATCCGGAAGAGTACTAGCAGCGAGGCTGTGCTTTGGCGAGAGTGGGGTATCTCTTGGCCGGCTGACCGGAACGCGTTTGTTGCATAATGCATGACCATTGCTGAGTGTTCTGGCTGATTGGTTGATGCATTGTTTATTTATTATTATATCGTATCTGTCGCATGGCTCCAGGCGAGGTACGTTGCATGTGGTTGTTGTTCTGAGGTTGAGACTAAATCGATAGAATGGTTAGGCTGTGAATCAACGTCCTAATCGGACTTAGGCGTTGACCCGCTGAGATTCGTATCTCATGCGCTTGGCTGATCGCCTTTCAGGTATTCGTGATGGCCGTGCGCCAGGTTGACCCGGTGTTGTTGGCCCGGGGGTTTTGTGCAGCTGTAGAGGAGCTTTGGAGGCCGTTTGTATATAGCTGGTAGTGTAGTAGTAGTGTATTTGCTGTTGTGCGCCCTGACCCGAACCGGTATCATTTTGTGGGTCTAAGGGGATCGGTCCAAGAAGGACTTGTGTAAATTATGTTTGTATTGTGAACTAATCAAGCAAATAATGAAAAGGGTTTGTTGTTGTTTGTTGTAGTTCCTATTCTTTCTATCCCTGTTGTTCGTTGTCCGGGGTAGTATTCGCTTCCGCATGTGCTTAATTATAAGATAAAATAAATGGGTCGATGATTTGCCTGGGACATCATCCTTTGACCAGACGTTCGGAAGGGATGTTCGCGTTCCCGGGGTTCGGGGCGTGACAGGTTTAATGCCCAAAATGCCATTCTTCTTAATAAATAAAGCATATTCAACTTATGGGTATAATGGTCTTTTCCACTTTTCAGTCCGAATTTCACTTTTTCTAATTATTCGGCGCGAACCATTCCATCGATGGTCCTAATGAGGCGACGTCCAAAATATTGGTATTGGTATCCGTGAAAGTTCGACGTCCAAGTTCGGAGTCCAATTCACGACCAAAATCGATTAATTGCAACTTCAGTGTATCTCGAACTAACGGACGACTTTTAGGAGTTACGCGTATCAACCCGTGATTGATTTATTATCAAGTCACATTTAAGTTTACTCAAGCCATGGTGACCTTGGTTGTTATGAAATTGCAAGGGTCAATCACTAGTTCCGAAGGACGCGATCGTTAGAAATTGGTTTAGGGACGTTTGCAATCCATACGTTGGTTAAACCGAATCACCCGCGACCCGATTGTATAGCATCGGCAAATCGTTCTATAACCATTCTTGGATCGACCTATAATGGTCCAAAATATCCCCTCGTCAATTTATATGGAGCGTCAGTCCGTGGTTAAGTCCTTAGGTCAACGTACTTAATTCCTAGCTAGCCTTACCTTAACGGTTAGTCTTCTCGAGAGTGATCAAATCTGAGTGAGATTTAACTAAAGTGTATCAATGAAATATTCATTCATTTCATGAACCTCGAAAATAGGTCGAATTTCAGAATGTCGCAAGGTAGGTCCAACTGGATATGTTGATGGGCTCAGACTTGGGCTCTCTCTTGGCGATCTCCCCGAGTGAAGGTATCAAACTTCTGCTGCGTGCTCCCAATGATTGGTATCATAGCTAGGCTTGGCTGAAGCTGAAGCGAATCAATGGCAATAGAAGAAGGTAAAGTGAAAATCAACAGATTTGAGGGGAAGGATTTTGGTTTTTGGAAGATGAAGATTGAAGACTATCTATATTAGATGAAGCTGCACTTGCCCGTGTCTGGGGAGAAAGCAAAGACGGTGAAGCAAGCTGATTGGGAATTGCTGGATAGACGAGCAACGGGTGTTATTCGGCTAACATTGGCTTGTAATGTCGTGTTTACTATCGTCAAAGACAAGACCACTGCGGGTTTGATGAAAGCCCTATCGGATATGTACAAAAAGCCCTCTGCGATCAACAAGGTCTATTTGATGCGACGTCTGTTGAATTTGAAGATAGGCGAAGGTGCATCAGTTGCTAATCATATCAATGAATTCAATGTGAATGTTAGTCAATTGAGTTCAGTTGATATTGACTTTGAAGATGAAGTATGTGCTTTGATTCTATTATCCTCATTTCCTAATAGTTGGAATACTACTGTTACTGCTGTTAGTAATTCCTCAGGATCAACAAGTTTAACGTTTGATGGGATTCAATATTTAATTCTGAGTGAAGACATCCGTAGAAGAGAATCTGGCGAATATGTATTTACTGCTTTAGTAGGTGAAAATAGAGGAAGAACTAGTACTCGTGTTATCAGAAATAGTATGAACATGAATAGACATAGTCAGTCTAGGACTGGTGGTGCTGTCTGTTGGAACTGTAGCAAGAGGGGGCATCTTAGAAGGGATTACTTTAAGCCGAAAAACGAGAAGGGTAAGGAAACTAGAGTTGAATCTGCGGATGATGTTGCAGCTGTAGCTAACGGTAATTCGGATAATGCTGATTTTATCTTATTTTTCATTGATGATTCATCGTTTGATGGATGGATTATGGATTGTAGTTGTTCTTTCCATGCTACACCAAACAAGAACTGGTTTATTACTTATCAATGTATGGATAGTAGTAAAGTACAGTTGGGGAACAACGTTGAATGCGATGTTGTAGGTGTTGGCGATGTGAGAATCAGAATGCACGATGGTATTATGAGGACATTGACTAGAGTTAGGCATGTTCTAGAGTTAAAGAAAAATATGATTTCCTTGAGTGCCCTAGATTCAGCTGGGTGTCGGTATTCTTCAGAATGCGAAGTTCTGAAAATTATTCGAGGTGCCTTGGTGATAATGAAAGGAATCAAGCACAATGGCCTGTATGAGCTTCAAGGTGAGACAATGAAGGAATTCGTCACCGAGATGTCGAATGCATCTATTCGAGAGTTTGAATTATGGTATATGCATTTGGGGCACATTAGCGAGAGAAGCCTGAAGGTTCTAAGTCAAAGAAATTTATTGTGTGGTTATATTGCTGACAAACTGAATGTAAGCAGGTGCTGTGATTTAGATCAACGGCGGAAAGTGCAGTTTAGTGCAACTGTCAGAGAAACCATGAAAATTGCAGAATTACTTCACTTAGATGTTCGCAGGTTGTCGCGGTTTCCTTCAAAGAATAGTGCCAGATTTATGATAATAGTTGTGGATGATTACTCGAGGAAGACCTGAGTTTTTGTGCTTATGCACAAGTTTAATGCTATTGTCAAGATCAAGGAGTTGAGAGCTTTGATCAAAAAGGAGACTAGTAAAACGATCAAGTATGTGCAGACTGACAAAAGCATAGAGTTTTTCTCGGACCTGTTAAATGAATTATGCATGAAGGAAGGTATAGTGAGACACCGCACTAGTGCCAATCAACCACAACATGTTGCGGAATTGATGAGCAGAACATTACTAGAGATGGCCCATAAAATTCTTTCTAGTGTTGGTATGGCTAGAAAATTTCTGACGGATGCAGTTAGTACGGCGAGCTACCTGATCAATAGATCTCCATCGACTGTGATCGGATGTCGGACTCCCGAAGAAGTGTGGTCAGGTAACGTTGCTGATTATTCTGTTCTTAGAATATTTGGTTGCCCATGTTATGTTCAAGTTAATGATGGTAAGCTCGATGGAAGGGCAAGAAAATGCATGTTCCTAGGCTATGCACAAGGTGAACGGGGTTATCGGTTGTGGTGCCCGGAATTAAATTCACCTGTTATCAGTAGAGAAGTTACATTTGACGAGTCTCCAGTACTTCTGGCTAAGAGTGATTATAGCAGTGTTCATATGGATCTAAACGGTGTTCAGCTTGAGGTGGAGTTGCAACCAAAAACTCTTGAGGTAGTGAGTACTAGTGAAGTAATCGACACATATAGTGCTTGTAGTGAGGTGGAGCCTATAGAGTTAATGGTTGCTGTAACTGCTGTTATTGACAAGGTATGTATTCGATCTCCTAATAGATATGGATGCAATGATGGCTTTGCTATATCTGTGATTAAGGAGCTTGTGTCAGAAAGTCCTTGTGGAGCAGTTAAAGGTGCATGTGCAGTTGGTGTTCTAAAGAGGTCCTCGATTATGGCGAAGTTGAAGCGCGGCTTAAACTTGGAAGACGTCTGTGGCGGTTGAGTCCATTGGGACTGTTGGGAGAGTAGTAGCGATGAAGTTCGGGTTTTAGCGAAGCGATTGTGACTTGGCTCAAACGTCGAGCCAATGTGGAGATTGTTAAAGTATATCTCGAGTTTGAGTCTTCAAACATACCCGACCTGAATTGAATTAAATGGTATGTTGAAGTTGAAAGAAAGGAGCACTACATATTACGGATATTGTTTCTGTATTGGAGTGGCTAAAGATAATTGTGGGACATATACGGAAATCTATTTCCGTAGTAGAGTCGGCAAAGAATAAAAGGAAAGGAAATTTTGGTCAAAGGATAAGAAAGAAAAACAGATCCACTTTCCTGTTTTATGCTAAAGTTACGGTCAAGAAGGGAAGTATGTGTTGGACTTTGCTTGACCAAATCGCCCCAATATTCTGATCCAACTAAAAGTCGGCTTGCTCGTCCTTTTTATGTGTGACTCGATAGTGTTTGAGTGACTCAAGTACGGTTTGTAATTGGAGCTGGGAAACACTAATAACTTCAGCCTGGGAAACACTGGCGATCTCCCCGGGTGAAGGTATCGGATTTCTGCTGTACGCTCCCAACAGTTTGTTCCTCAGAAGACTTCAGCCTATAAAAGCCAATATGATACGCATATCTCCGAGATGACTGTGGGGGTGACACTCAGACTTCTCCGCACGTTGTTAGGACATCAGAGGAAGGGTTATTCTCCGACCTGGAAGTTACAATTAGTTCCGGTGGTCATTACTGATCCTATTTATGTCGCTTCTTATTAGAAGGGAATCAATCCGGAGCCAAGCATAAACACTTACATGAAGGTTAATGTTTGCACAAAGTTGGATTCAATTTTTTTTCTACAACATTCCAATTACAGATGAACAGGCAATTTCAATAGGAGGAATGAAAAGAACACTTCAAACAGACTACATATTGAAGGTAATGTTTCCAATGACAAAAAGAATTTACCAAGTTTATTATTCACAGAAAATTTTACTTTTGTTACCATTGCTACGATTTTACATCTTTTCAGGTTGTTGAACTCGAGAAGTGCGCAGATACAATTGTAGGGGATGCAATGAACAGAGGAATTTCTAGTGGTCAAAAGAGAAGGCTGACGACCGGTTAGTTTTAGTGAACATGCGGCAAATGATGAGGAACTTATATGAACAGTTTTTTTGTCGCATTGTAAATTTTAGGCTTCATTACATATTTCAGTGTTCGCCCTTCCAGGAGAAATGATGATTGGTCCAGCGAGAGTTTTATATATGGAAGAGATATCAACAGGCTTGGACAGCTCCACTACCTTTCAGATCATTACATGCTTGCAGCAATTGGCACACATAACCAACCATTTCATCTCTTTGATGAACTATTTCTGATGGAAGAGGGACATATAGTGTACCACGGACCTCGGACCATTGTTCTCTGCTTCTTTGAACACTATGGTTTCAAGTGCCCAAAGAGAAAAGGCATTGCTGACTTTCTCCAATAAAGGGATGATAGCACCGTGCAAGGTTAGCGTTAACATGTTCTGTTTTTGGGAATTCTTGGCTGGTAGTTTCCGAAAAGGACCGGGCACATTACTGGCATCACAAAGACCAGACTTACCATTGCATATCTCCAGGCGTGTTTGCAAGGATGTTTAAAGAGCTTCCAATGGGAAAGACACTAGACAAGGAACTTGCCAGGCCTTTTGAGAAAACCGAGCTTCACAGAAGTGCTTTATCTTTCGAAATATACTCGTTAAAAATGCGGGACTTGTTCAAAGCTTGCCTTTCAAGAGAATGGCTCCTCATGAAGCGCAACTCCTTTTTTCATGTCTTCAAATCAGCACAGGTAATTGCCCATTGGGACTCAGATTGTGCAGTCACAATACATGGTTAATGAGAAATGTCAGCAAAAATTCATTGACTTGGTGGTTGCTCTTTGCAGCTTGTGGTCGTTGCAGTTATTACAAACAACGAGATATTTTCTTCTACCCTGCATGGGCTTTATACCATTCCAGCGCCCATACTGAAAATCCCATTCTCTTTACTTGATGCGTTTCTTTGGACAGCTATTACCTGTTATGGAGTTAATTATAGTCCTGAACCACAAAGGTAATTCCAAAATTCACTATATAGAGATGATATGATTTTTAGCCACTTACTTTTTTCATGACTGTCAGGTTCTTTATCAATTCTTCCTGCTCTACCTATTGCATCGAGTATCAACATAAATGAAGCTCATATTTAACACGTTCATCATTCACCAAAGAAGTCAGCTCTTTGCAAGCAAAGTGGATTAGAGATGCAACTCCGCTCGATTAATGTTTTACCGGGAATTTTTTCTTTCCTTAAATTTGGATTGATATAGTACATTTGATATCCGCAAGTAGAAAAATGTCCCTGAAAACGATAAAAAGAAACCACATGTACACACACAAAAAGATGAGAAAGGGCAAAATTGGGAATTTTGAGGGTAATAAATGAAGTATTCCCGGTTTTTTAGGGTGTTACAGGACGTTGGCTAGAATTATCCCAAACTTTGCTAGCATAACTTGGAGAAGTTGACCCCACAATAATTTTTGACTATTTGTTATATATTTTTGCGGCTCACAATATGTTGTCATTATAACAATAGAAACTATCACATAAGTAGGCTACCATTGAAGGGAAGCAGTAGATAAAAAACTGTCACCCAAAAATTCATGCATTTTCTTGACCCATTTAAAAGTTCGGGTCAAGCAATAAAAATGATGCTTTTTATGGGACTGATTCTTGATTTGTTCGTATTGTTAAAAGGTATACTCGTTGATTCCATTCCTTCTTGGAAAATATTCACAGAAAGCATATAATATCCAAGCAAACCTTGGTTTTTAGAGTTTTGAGTTAATGAGTAGCTTCCACCATATTTTACAACATTTTCACATTGCAAATTTTCTTAGCTATAAGCTTCATTCCTTTCCTAGACCATGAATTAGCGCGAGCATGGCGCTACGGATTATAGTTTGCATTTCTTAGGAGCTAATATTGACGTAAGACGGAGTCAAAATTTATGAAGGGTGCGTTTGGTTCAGAGGGTTAGTCTATGTTTGCATCACTTACGACCATTGATAAAAGAATTTGGGAATCGTTTGCAGGATATTTGTAACTTAGTATGCATATACATGGGAGAAATTTGCATGCGAATATAACCACTATAGGTAGGTCATAAACATTTGGTTTAGCAAATAATTCAACCAGTTTAAGACACGAATGACATGACATATATGGCGAAGAGATATGATGTAAGCGCCTATGTAACTGACGCCATCACCGTCTAAAAAAGGAGATATCTAAAGCTCATATTCAACATGCTCATCATTCACCAAAGAAGCCAGCACTTTGCAAGCAAAGTGGAATAGGGATGAAACTCTGCTCGGTTAGTGTTTTATCAGGAAATTTCTTTTGCCCGAGGCAAATTCTTGCTCCGATAATTTCCTGATGCACCGCTATCCGACTAGAGTTCATTCCTTCTGGCCATGGGTGCAAATATGCAAGGGAGAAAATGGTGTACCCCTGCTCTAGTGGTTTATGCGGACATAATGATTTCAATTCTAGCACATCGTGATCAGACGAAAATGAATCACGCAGCATCGGTCTAGCTTTTCACTCGTAGTTTTTCAATATCTCATCCACTTTTTTTGTATTTTTTTCATGGTATCCTATGATCTTTTTTTTCCAAAGTTTACTGGACATTCTAACCTGGCTCGAGGAAGATAAGGATATTCTTTTCTTTTCTTTTTTGGCTTTTTCATTCGTGCTCCTTTGAGTCCCCTGTTGCAGGAAGGTGTCTTGCGTCGACATCGAGATTGAAGAATACACAAAATTGGCATCCCGATTCCCCAAGAGCGAACGGTATCAACAAGCAGTTATCTTTACGGTTAAATCAGAGATGAAATAAATGAGTATGAGGCCATATGCTTGATCTGATATGACTTTTATTTCCAACCAATATGACTTTTCAAATGCCACAAAAAGATGTATAAACTTTTACTTGGCGGACAAAAATATCCATTGTTAAGTTCACTGAACATACAAACTGATACAACATTTAATGGGGCTAATAGTGCACGGAAGTGTATAATAAACACATTAGAAAGACGAAATGACATTATTTCTTGAGTTATCTTAACCTCAGTCACAATGATTTTATGATCTATAGACCAATAAAATGTCTTGCTTTGAGATCTTTTGTTTGATTCATTAGTATCTGGATCAAGTTTCGATTGTCATTTATTCTTAATTCCCGAATTCTCTCTGTATTTACCATTTTTGGTCTGTTCTTGTTTAGGTAAGCTAGTCCCAAATCCATTCCATTGCCTTAGAAAGGAAAGTCCAAATATTAAATTACTGGACTGCTAGTGTCAGCCACTAGCATTCTTGCAACTACCATACGCGACAATTCACTATGAATCGATAGAAATTTACGATGGATGAAGATGATTTTTATCACTTTTACGGTTCATGAAATTTTCGTTATTGTGAAATTTGCCGAACGTGGGAAATAAAATTTCCATATGGGACTTATAATCAGTGTTGCAACCATATGATTTTTATCCCGATACATATGCACCCGAATCGTGCTCATCGAAAGAACAATGATTCAATAAAAACTACATTTTTATAAGAATCATCATCTAAGTTTTCGCTCTGTGGATGCGAAGCCTAACAATATGAAATAAGCCTATGTAATTAAGGGGTGAATATCATCTATCATACCATCAAGGAGAGAATGGTATGCCCCTGGTGACAAGGACATCAGTTGAAACAAACCCACGCTCTTTAAGCTCATGACTCGCTCAGTTAGATATGTATTAAAGGAGAATCGGATTAACTGAAAACTCTCTCTCTCTCTCTCTCTCTCTCTCTCTCTCTCTCTCTCTCTCTCTCTCTATCTCTAAGCTCATGACTCGCTCACTTAGAGGGGGCCGCGAGATAATACCGGATAAACACCGGAACAAAGAAAATCACTTTCCCTGCAATAGTGATTTTCTTTGTTTCTTTCTGGTTATTTTAGTATCATAATGATTTGTTGCTGCTGTTAAGTGTCTCCCATTTCCTTTACAATATCGATCCTTTCTCCATCCAATTGCTTGTTACTCTCGGATCAGTGAAAGCTTTGACAGCATTTGAAGAGCAGAATGAACATGGGTCAAAAGGGGGATCTACAGGAGGCAATTTCTTGGAACAGTAAGGTTCTTGCTTTCCAAATTGAAGGTGAAAATGGTAAACGCAAGCGTATGGATGGTATTGTCATTCTTTTATCTTGCATGAGTGGTCTCCTGCCTTCCAATGTTGTTGTAGGGGTGAAGTTCATGTTCGATAATAGTGGTAGAGAAAGTCCACACAAGGTGTACTCTTTCACCATTCCCCATGCAAATGACATTTCAATTATAGGCGAAGTTGCTTACCCTCTTTTTATCTTTGCTGGATTGTCTTGTTTACCTTACATTCTATGCATATGAAGTTAATTTTGGCGACTGTCAACACATGGCAGACCATTTGCCTATAGATCTGAACAGGGTCTTCCGACTTCATCTATGCCTTCATTCAAATGTTGTGGTTATCCTTCTGTGACATTCGACTTCTCCTACCTTCGTTTCTTTCGAAGTTGATTGTGCGCTAATGCAAATATAATATATTTCACGATGTACAGGAACCTCACCATCAAAAAATCACAATTCATCAAGAGTATTGGCGAGTCTCGGCGAGGAAGAAATATTATGAAGTTGAAGATGGGGAAGTTGATAGAGACATTAAGAAAGCGAACTGCAGTGCAACCACTAGAATAGCAACATCTTCAGGATCTGCATCATCTCTTCGCCGTGTCATCTCGAAGGTATTCTTGGATAAAACTTTCCATGTTATGGCTATTTGAGGTGATAGGAGATACTTTAGGGGCATTCGTGGTTTAGTAGAAATCACACAGTCGCAGCCACCGAGGCTGGAGCCTCGCGGCCGCCGCCGACTTTAGTTTTCTGCCGTCTACGACCTGTGCATGTGTATTACACATGCACCATGCACGACAGTGCACGACACGGTTATGGTACATGCACGATAAAAGGAAATTTCGGCGAGACCAAAACAAAGAAAGTGTGGCCGAACTATATCGTGGAAACAAGTCCCAACCACTCATCAAAGACTTCTTATTCTCAAGGAAATTAAATTTTCTGAAAAAAAATTCAGCTTCTTTTTGTCCTCGTCCATAAAATCAAACATTACCTAATTCATATCTTATACAATTACTCTAAATGCCCTAACAAAGGCATCCCTTTTTACTGGATACCCACCCCTTATAGTCATTTCCCTAACTGCCCCTCACTACTGCCTCTATCGTGTCACCGTCGACCTCATTTTTTTTTTTTATGTATCTCCATCTCCCTCGTTGCGGACCTTCACTTCATGTGTTTACCCAAAAATTGCCCCACTTCCACTGGCGCCATCCTCTGCATTTCTAGCATCAACGTGTAGAAGAAACCATGCCATGCTCGAGATTGCCGTGGATAAGAATAAGGCCCCATCGATGGCGATCGCCTTGTACAATAATAACAACGTCATCGATAAAAATCTACGCACCACCTGGTTCAAGGCGATGCCGATTGCGCAACCCTACGCACGCAATCTCAGTGGAAAGATTTCGGCGCTGTACACTGGCATGATGGGGCCTATCCCGATGGAGAAGAATCCCACGCAGGACAGCACCGAGGCGATGCACATCGACATGTGCATCGCCTCGGTGGTGTCCTATGTGGCTTTATTATCCATAGGGATAGGGCCGATCATGTGGGTCTACAGCTCGGAGATCTTTCCGCATAGGCTGCCTGCGAAGGGGTGCGCAATTAGCATTGTTGTGGTGAGTGGAGTGTTGTCGATGAAGTTCTTATCCCTGTAAAAGGCAATCACCATTGGTGGGGCCTTACTCTTATATGCAGCAAAGTGGAGGTCTGCAACGAGGGAGATGTAAAAATAAAATGAGGTTAACAGTGACATGACAGAGACAACAGCGAGCGACAGTAAGGAAAATAATTATAGGGTAGGGGTTATGTGGTTAAAAATGAAAGACTTTGTTAGGGCATTCAAATAAATTATACATCATTTGTATTGGGTGATGTCCGCTGACCGAGTAGAGTTGCATCTCTAATTTACTTTGCTTGCAAAGAGCTGGCTTCTTTGGCGAATGATGAACGTGTTGAATATGTGGTTTATTTATGGCCCCTAGATATCATTTCTTTAGATGGTGATAGTGTTGGCTAAATATGCCCTTACATATAATTTCTTCATAGTATATGTCATGCTACTTATTAACAAGTCACATGCTAGAAAATTCATTTATAATAAATAATGCTGCGAAGAAGTTCGAGAAAATAGATACAATTATTCCTCTGATTGGATCATTGTCTAAATTGAATTTTTGTAACCCATTAGATGAAATGAAACTAGTTGAAAGACTTGCTAAATCAAGTCCACCAAATGTTAGTGGACTTTCCTTCGAAACAGAAGGAAGTGTGTTGAGGCCAGCTCACCTATCGTCTTAGTCCACCCGGAAGAAGTTCCACCAATCAAGGTTAGACGGTTCAAATTCATTTGGTATCTCTCTCGACATGGGCTTGAGTCCATTAACGGTCGAGATCTCTAAACATCTCACGTACCAAAAAGAATGAATTTTTCCAAATGACTTTCTCTTCAACTGATCTATTGTGTCACGTACCAAAAAGAATGAAAGAAAAATATTTCTATCGTCCGTGAAATTATTTAGACATAAAATTTTGTTGACATGAAAACATTTCTCATTGCCTAATTATTTGAAAATGTTTTCAAAGTCATTCGTTTTTTGAAACAGAAGAAGGAATTGCTAACCATGTTCAAGTCCGGACTCGGAATGGTAGACGCTGCTTTGATGAATGCTATCTCGTATGTGTCACACTGCTGCTAGTGCATGAAGGGCTCTCGAAATACCAATCTCTACCCTAGCTTGTCATAACTTTTCTCATAATTCTTGTGCGAAATGCGTTGACAAATTATACAGGCGTCGCGATAGAATTAATTTGGATATGATGCATGATAACGTAAGATCAGTTCAAGAGGATCAATAATTTTTAATTAAATTAGATTTGGTTTGTTTAAATAAAATATTATGTGAATGAAGAAAGATCCGTTAGAAACTGGCTATATCATCCAAGAACAATTTTTAGATACTTTCCTTTTATTCATTTTCTTAATAATTCCAAACTTAATGAAAGATAGATGTTTAAGAATAACGCAACAGATAAGCAAATGATCATTGGTCAAATGCGTCCATACCTAAATTGTGTCTAGTTTATATAGTCATTTATTGTATATCTAAACAAAAATACCATATGCATAGTTCACATTCACATCTCATTTAGGTCACGCATCTCACATGCCAAACTCATGGGGTTACCATGGACTATAGATAGACGGATATCACATGCTCATGAATTCCAAAGCGATAGAGCAAATCTGATGGGGAACATTCGTTCAAGAGTCCAACCGGTTATCTAGAGTACATGTACACATGTATATACATGCATAAGGTGAGTGGACTTTGGATTGTGGAACTCGAACTTCTCGGAAGATGTTGCGAGAAGATATAATCTGTTGGGCTTTTAATTTTTGAAACAAAAACTCATTTCTTTGTTATAGTGGGATTCTTGAAGATCACAATTTTCTTTTCAAATTTCACTTAGAATCCTTAATCCATATTCTTTAGAGAGTTCGCGCTTAGGAAAAGTGCACACGTTCAATCGTTTGTGAAGCCCCGTCGTTCAATCGTATGTGACCAGGTTGCGATTGGTTCGCCAATTTCCTCAGTTTCATCAGAATTAAGGCAATCGAATTGTGGATCGCTGCGCATCATGACCAGGTGATTCTTATCCAGTCTCAGTTTCTCGTAAATTGCTTCTCTCCGCCATCATCGCTGCTGTTATGTTTATGAGAAAGTAAAAGCTCTTCAAACAATGCAGAGAATGGGTCGAAAGGGATACACAAGAGGCTATTTCTTGCTACAATAAGGTTCTCGGTTTCCAAATTGAAGGTGGAAATGGTAAATGCAATCGCATGTATGGTACTGTTATTCATTTATCTTGCATGATTGGTTTCTCATTTCCTTTAAAATCGTGAGATAAGAACCGAATATTGGAGAATTGAGAGAGAAGATTCGGTGGTGAAATAGATAAGGATTTGGCAGAATTTTTTTTTTTGTGTGTGTGTTAAATTATTATCATTTCACCATCATTATCTAAGTAGCACCCCCCAGGAAATCTTAACAATGTCGTCATCTCGTCCCCAGTTGATCCTATTATCACTCCCGGAATCCACTTATTATCGGCACTTGACCTATTCCTTCGCAGGTTTTCCAGTGCCCTGCACCACCCCAAGAGTCATCAGCAGTTCGTGATAGTCCAACCATCGTTGCCACCAGCCATCCTCTTTGAGCCGTCGAACACATCAAGGTTACTCATTTGCTCGCGCGCGGTTGTTCAGGTATATCCTCTTTCAAGAGTCTGCAGCACCGGGTACATATTTCTCTCTTGTTTCCTTTACATTCTATGCATATGAAGTTGAGTTTTGCGACTGTCAACACATGTCAGACCTTTTGCCTAAAGATCTCAACTGCCAACACCAGCATGTATCCTGACTTTTCTTGCCTTTGTGTCTTTCGAAGTTGGATTTTGCGCTAACGCAGTGATACTACATTTTCAGGAACCTCACCATCAATAAGCGCAGCTCATCAAGAGTATTCAATCGATTCTCAGCTTCAACTAAAATTAGTGAGTCTCCAGCAAGGAAGAAATATTATGAAGTTGAATATGGGAAGTTGATAGAAACATTAAAGTGAGCCGCGGTACAAGCACTAGAATAGCAACCTCTTCAGATCTGCATCATCTCGAAGGTTCTCTTGGACAGAACTTTCCATGTTATGTCTATTTGAGTTGCTAGGAGATTCTTTAGGAGCATTCATGGTTCATTTTGGTTCAATTTGAACTCCATGTCAATAACTTATATATCTGGACAAATCTCAAATATAATTTAAACCAAACCACTTTTACTTGTTAGCGGTTTGAAACTTTCAACATCAAGGTGAGCTCTGAATAAGTAGGGATTATTTGGAGGTGTATCTTGACAGTTACGAATTGCGGGAAACACTCTCATGATCAAGATTTTTATTTTGTTATCGTAAAACAATCAAACTGGAGAAATGCTCAACTGCTAGCCAACTTGTGGAAGTCAGGGGTGCCTGGTTCATTACTTTTGAGGCTTGTCATTTACCAGTCAACAAATAGCATGGGAATTACTTGTAATTTTAAAAACTGGGAATAGTGGGTTGGGGCCATTTTTCAATGAGATGGCTGATCGTGCAGGAAGTTAAAGGAGGTGGCACCTCACTTCAATTACATTCAGTCGAATCTTCTCCATCGAACAATCGTGACTGAAACTCGATTGAACTCGAATTCATCAGTCTGAGCACTTCATCATCCAGTTACGGCAACAAGATTAAAGCTAAGTTCTCTCGCATTCTCTTACTGTCCTTTTTTGTTTCAGTCAATAGCATTGTCCTTTTTCTGTTTCAGCTAAGTACCTCTCTACTATGCTCTTTGAGAAACAAAGACGAGAGATCTTAACTACTGATTACCTGATGATCGTCTGCCATGACATCCTTTTTGTGATTTGAACATGTTTGATTACATATGTGATGATTAGAATATGGATTATGGCTTTAATGATGTCCCTGTTTGATAAAGACTTGTCATGATGTTAAGTTTTTGAAACTAGAACAACGATGAACAGAGCTAGGTGAATGATGGACAAAGCAAAGAGTTGATCATGTTTCTGCAGGATGTTGGGAAGAAACAATAATTGAAAGAGGCAAAGGGAACCCAAGCCAAGTATGAGTTCATGATTTTCTGGAGGGGATGGGCTGAGAAAGAGACCGAAAGAAAGAAAATAATAAAAAATTCAAAAAATTAAAAGTGAAAAATAAGAAAGGAGAAAGAGTAAGTTTAGCTGTGCAACATGTGTTTGGGCGTAAAATAAGACTAAAAAGGGGGGAAATAAAATAAAGGGAATAAAAATAATAAAAATATGTGTATATATGTATATGTATATATCTTACGTTGAAGTAGTAATTGAATTTTATTTTAGCTCAGGCTCATTTGTTTAGGGAGACATTTTCTTTGGATTTGTTAAATAAATCCAAACTTGGAAATTCATAGTAGACTCGGAAATTCGAACACTTTATCCATTCCTTGGATTTTGATAATGGGTCATCTTCAAAAACTCCTCAATTCGTCTGTTCCTAAGTGAATGATTTTCTTCCCAAGAGTCCTTCCCACTTTATCAATCAGTGGCAAACCAACGCAATCTCTACCATGAATACATCAAAATTCTAGATGGAAAGCTCTCCTTGATCCCTAGCTAAATGTCCTTTCAGAAATTGTATGACATGTGTTTGGCGCAAGCACAGCAATGCACGACACTAGGAAATTTCAGCGCAGCTAAGGAAAAGTGAGTGTGGCCAAACTAAATAGCGGGTCAGGCTCAAATGGATGAAATCAAAAAGTCCCAACCACTTTATTAATGACTTCTTATTCACAAAGGAATGGACTTTCCTGAGAAATTTTTGTTGACTTTTTTCCTTTGAAAATTCATCATAGTAAATCTTTTTTGTCCCCATTCACATTAGCAAACATCACTTAGTTCATTCGTGTTTAATTAATCTAAATACCCTAACAAAAGCATCCTTTTTTACCAAATACCACTTACCTTATAATTATTCCCTAGTTGCCCCTCGCCGTGGCCTTCGTTGCGTCATTTTCGACCCCATTATTCCTTTGCATTTCTATCTCCCTCGCCACAGACCTACACTTGATGTATTTACTGAAAAATTGCCACATCTCCTCTAGCGTCCGCCTCTGCGTTTCCGGCATTATCATGTAGAAGAACACCTTATGCAATGACAAAAAAATCATTGATGACACTCCACTCATCACCCTGTCCAAGGCGACACCAATTGCATACCTCTGCATGCACCTTCAACGGGAAGATCTCCGATCTATACACCTACATGATCAGCCCCATCTCGATGAAGAAGAAGGTCACGTAGGACAACACTGAGGCCATGCACATGGCCACCGCTCATGAGTTTCATGTGGTTGCGGTGGCTGATGATGGTGAGACACATTCCGAGAGAGGCAAGTGAGAAGATCGTGTCACCGACGCTGATTCTCGTAGCAACAATTGCCTCCCAACTCGGTCAAGGAGGAAGAGTGCAACGATGATGAACATTTTTTTTCCGAAGTCGACTACAATGGTCCATAGGAGCTTCTTGTTGAAGGAGGTGATGTAGGCCTTCTTGAAAATGCGAGAGCTGTAGAGTACGATGACGTCGATGCCGGAGGCTTTTTAGTAGAAGTGGATCCCAACGGCGCAGATGAGCATGTGGCACACGGATGAGGTTGGGTGGAGGAGGAGATCCTGCCATACACCCTCCTCGGTTCCCTGCTTGGTGACCTTGACAACGTTGTCATAGGGCTTGTTAATGTCACCGAGCGAAGCAACGGGGATGGCGTGTGGCAAGATTTCATCCTCCACATGACCCTATCCGTCCGCCACATCCTCATCTACGTCGTTAGAATCTACTTCTTCTACCAGGCCAATAGCATCAACGATGTCGTCCTTTACAGCCCTTGCATTTTCAAGAAGGTCAACATCACCTCCTTCGACAAAAAGCTCCTCTCGACTATTGCTGTCTGCTTCAAAAGGACTATGCTCATCCTCGTCGCCACCTTCCTCGATGTTGTTATATGTCTATTAGCAAGTTTATTTACCATCACAGAATATAGACTTCGAGGAGATTTTTTCATCTCACCTTCCCTAACAAGCATTTGGAGTCACCCCTGTTAGCAGTTTCCCATGAGAAGAAGGCGTCCGCATCGGGGAATGGATTCAAGAAAGACTAGATTTTCTCGAAAATGAAGCGGCAACTGTCATTGGCCAGGCCATGAGCAATGGTGAACCTGATGATATATTGTTTGCAGGTGATCTTCGTGATGTTTGTTGCTGCCACTTTCCAGTGCTTCCATGGCCACGTCCGTCACTTCTGTGACTAGCTTTAGCATGTTTTGGTAAGGCAACAATTCTTCCTGTTCTAATCTTCAGATAAACCAATTAAGAGATTTTTTAAGAATCGAAAAATAGCATCATTCTATGTCACTTCCATAAAAGTTTCCTTCCAGGCTGTTAATTATTGAGGAAGATGTATAGAGGCACTTCGAATATTGACATGAATGTAGGAGTTCTTTTTCCTATTGAATAAACATAGTCTAGCGATTGTTGGATCAATTAAGACTGCTTGCGCTCTTGCTTTCCAAGCACAATGAATAGATTGCTTGTCTATTAACCATAGCTCCTTTTCAGTCTATTGCCCTTTGACAAAGAATGATCTACTGGACATGTTATCGCTCGATAAGCTTAGTGTGCTAAATGTGTGATTTTCACCCCTCTAGCTTGGTTTAGGAATGCCAAGATTGGAAACTTAATGTTGGTGCTTGTCACATATTAGGACATTTGTTAACTGCACTTAAAGGAGATTGTTCGGTGGCACAGTCTGAAAATGAATGTTCAGATTCTTCCACTGGATATAGGTTGAGTGAACTATGGCAAAACAGTCCTAATGCTCTAAGCAAGGCCTCATTTGGGTTCCTAGGTTATAGTGACGAACTTCTTGAATTTCATTTTTGGACATCTATGAATTGCTACAAACACCATCTTATAGATGCTTGGTCCATAACAGATAACAATGGCAAGTGCATTCGATACATTTTGCGATCAGTCTTATGGAGCTAAGCAATACCATGAAGAGTAATGAGAAAAATGAAGAATCCTCTCATTCGTCTATATCTCTCTATCTACAAAAGACACACACACACACACACACACACACACACACACACACACACACACACACACACACACACACACACACACACACACACACAAAGGAGGACAACCCTAACTATCCTACAAGTCAACGGATAAGAATAGGAAGAAACGGATAAGGAAAACTTCTCCTATTTACAGCTATTAGGACTCTAATTGACAACCCGTCAACACTCCCCCTCAAGCTGGTGAAAAGATATCTTTGATACCCAGCTTAACAAGAGCGCTGTGAAATGCTTGGCTCGACACGGCTTTAGTAAGCACATCCGCCAACTGATGTTTAGACTTGACGAAAGGAATCTCTACCACCTTAGCATCCAAGTTCTGTTTAACAAAATGTCTATCCACCTCAACATGCTTAGTTCGGTCATGTTGAACTGGATTGTGGGAAATTTCAATTGCCGCCTTGTTTTCACAGAACAATCGCATCTCAGACTCTAGTGGGAAACCAAGCTCTGTCAGCAACTTCTTGAGCCACAGTAACTCACATAGCCCCTTAGCTACTCCTCGAAACTCAGCTTCGGCACTGGATAGGGCTACAACCTTCTGCTTTTTGCTTCTCCATGTCACCAAATTAGCTCCCACAAATGTAAAGTAGCCCAAAGTAGTTCTCCTGTCTAAAACACTGCCTGCCCAATCTGCGTCCGTGTAAGCCTTTATTTCCAAATGTCTGTTTCTCCCATAGAACAACCCTTTGCCCTCAGCTGACTTCAAGTAGCGTAAAATTCGAACCACAGCGTTCATATGTTTTTCGCACGGCGCATGCATAAATTGACTCACAACTCCTACTACATATGCAATATCTAGACGGGTGTGCGACAAATAAATTAACTTCCCTACTAACCTCTGGTATCGGTCTTTATTAGTAGGTACCTGATCAGGAACTTCTCCAAGGTGTGATTTTGGACAATAGGTGTGTTTGCAAGCTTACAATCCAACATTCCAACCTCAGCCAATAAATCTAACACATATTTTCGTTGAGACAAGAAAATACCTTTCTTTGACTAGACTACCTCAATCCCCAAAAAATATTTCAGACCTCCCAAGTTTTTCATCTCAAATTCCTTGGCAAGTCTTCTCTGAAGTTCAGCAATTTCTTCAACATCATCTCCAGTGATGATCATATCATCCACATATATGATTAGTGCAGTTACTTTGCCCTATCTCCTTTTTAGAAATTGTGTATGATCAGAATCACTTTGAATATATCCATACCTCTTCATCGCTAAGCTAAAGCGACCAAACCATGCCCGTGGTGACTATTTTAGTCCATACAGGGAGCGCTCAAGCTTGCAAACCACATTAGGCTGATCGACGCATGCATAACCCAGTGGAATCTCCATGTAAATCTCTTCCTCTAAGTCCCCATGAAGAAAAGCATTTTTTACATCAAATTGATGCAAAGGCCAATCTCTGTTTGCTGCAACTGACATCAAAACCCGGACAGTGTTCAACTTAGCAATCGGGGAAAAGGTTTCTTGGTAGTCCACACCGTAGGTCTGGGTATACCCCTTCACTACTAGCTGAGCCTTGTATCTCTCAATTGAACCATCCGCCTTGTATTTGACGGTGAAGACCCACTTACACCGTACTGCTCTCTTTCCTGTCAGTAACTCTACCAGTTTCCAAGTCTCATTCTTCTGCAACGCTTCCATCTCTTCTTTCATCGCTTGTACCCACTCAGGATCATTCAATGCTTGTCATACTCCACCAGGAATTTTAACTTCGGAGATGTTAGACACAAACGCCTTCACGGGTGCTGACAATCTCTTCGTCGACACATAGTTCGTGATTGGGTACTTCGATTTTCTTTCCTCCACATTAGGTGAGTACCTATTAGGCGCCTTGCCTCGATTATGTCTGTAGGGCAATTTATAACCAACATCCATAACAGTATCATCATAGGAATCATGTATAGTTGGAGATCTTACCTCAGGAGTATCCTCAAGAGAGTGGTTGGGTATTGGAGAGGGGATAATTGGAGGAAGAGAGGGCTGTACTTGTGACTCTTGGAGCAAAGCATCTTGCCGATCTTCTGTACTAAGGAGTTGCGGCCTAGGGTCTTGTTCACCACCCTGACCCATATCCTGAGTTGCTGTCGTAGGTTGGCCTACTGCCTGTCCTCTCACTTCATCATTTTCTGATATTGAGTCCGCCTAATTGCGGCCATCAAACCAACATCCCACCAATTTTCCCTTTCATCCCGTTTCTCCCCTTGAAAGGTAGAATTGGTACTAGGAAAGAAGAGTTCTGTCTCAATAAAAGTCACATCCACAGTAACAAATGTTTTTTTCATGCTAGGATTGTAGCAGCGGTAACCTTTTTGGTGAGTTCCGTGGCCCAAGAAAACATATTTAACAGCACACGGATCGAGCTTTGTGTGGTGATGTTTATGAATGTGGACATAAGCCACACATTCGAACACCTTCAGAGACAACGTTAAGACCGACGGAAGAGGAACATGCTTCGAAAGCTCCTGGAGTGGAGTCTGGAACGCCAAAACCTGGGAGGGCATTCTGTTCATCAGATACACGGCCGTTACAACGGCTTCACCCCAGAAACGATGAGGAACCTGCCCACCCTCCAATAAGGCTCGCGCCATTTCAAGAATATGACGGTTTTTCCGCTTGGCCACACCATTTTGCTATGGTGTGTTAGTACACGAGGTCTCATGAATGAAACCATGCTCTTGGAAATAATCTGCTAGCTACCGGTTTATATATTCACCACCATTGTCACTTCGGAAGATGCGAAGTTGAGCTCCGAATTGAGTGGTTATCATGGGATGAAACATACGAAAAACAGACCCAACCTCATCCTTGTTTTTCAATAAATATAACCAAGTCATTCTGGTACAGTCATCCACAAATGTGACAAACCAACGAACCCTAGACATAGTAGAAATCGGCGAAGCACCCCACACATCAGAATGGATTAATGAAAAAGGTATCATGCTTTTATTGAAACTTGACGGAAAGGAAGCTCGATGGCTTTTCGCCAAAATACAAGTCTCACATTTAAATTCAAAAGTTGAAGAATTACTGAATAAGTCTAGGAATAAATATTTTAAATAGCCAAATGAGGGGTGGCCAAGTCGGCGATGCCATAACCAAATGTCTTGCACTTTATCAGTAAACGAACCGCGGGTGTGGTAAACTCTACTCGTATTGAAGTCCTCCACAAAGTACAACCCCTCCCTCTTAGTACCACGTCCAATAATCTCCTTCGTGAGGATATCCTGAAATAGACAAAAAGAAGGATACATGAGTATGCTGCAATTCAGTTCATCAATGATTTGTCCAATAGAAAGTAACCGATTAGATAAAGATAGAACTAGCAGAGTATTTTTCAATGATAGAGACTGAGAAAGATTAACACTGCTAGCTCCTGTAACAGGAAAGCGATTGCCGTTAGCATTAAAAATATGCTGTCTCCTCGGAGTGGTACGGTGAAGGAGGTCCTCAACATGGGGTGTCATATGATCCGTGGCACCCGAATCTATAATCCATCCATCACGTCCGTTACCTGTAGAAGCACTGACAAGCATAAACCCATTGTTACCTTCAAAGGCCGAAGTCGGGGTAGTGTTTACCGTCGGTACTAACGATAAGGCTGAGACAACCGGGCCCTATCTGAATCACCAGTAGCCAAGGACGCTAGTCCCTTCCCTACTGCAGTATCACCTTTTTCTTGACCTGTAATTCCTTCCACCAATCGGGGTAGCCATGTAACTTAAAACAGGTTTCCTTTGTGTGCTTAAAATTCCCATAATGGCTACAGCCCCCTACATTCTGCGGAGATGATCTAGTCGTCAAACCAACACAGGAGCGCCCTCCCCCAGAACCGCCAGGCACCATCTGTAAGGTAGTGTGAGCGGTACTGCTCTCAGGAATTTTATGGCCGAATTTTCCTCCACGTGACACCATGGCAGCAGCGGATGTAGTTTCTGGACGTGTGAGCATAACATTTTGTCGCATATCCTCACGTCGAACTTGTGCATAGGCTTGTTCTACGATAGGAAAAGGTTGCATTTGCAGCACATCTGCCCTGACATTGTCAAGGCGATCATCGAGCCCATCCAAAAATAAGTAGACACGATCTTCTTGTACTAAGGCATTATAGCGTTCGATATCATGTGGGCATGTCATGGGGTTCGGACGGCGAAAGTCAACCTCCTGCCAAAGACCTTGAAGAGCATTGTAATACTTCTCAATAGGTCCACCTGCCTGCTTCAATCGATTCAGGCGTTGCTTCAGATCATATACTTGGGAAAAATCGAAGCCGTCAAAGAATGTTGTAGCTACGGCCTCCCAAACCGGTGGGGTATCGAATAAAATTGCCAACCAATTCCGGAACTATGGAATTGATAAGCCAGCCTTTAACTGTAGAGTCGTCAATCTTCCACTTCTGAAAAGTAGGATCGGTTAGAGGCGATGGGGTAAGATCTCCATTAATATACCCCAATTTATCTTTTCCGGAGATATATATCTTGACAACTTGGGTCCAAAGGCCATAATTGTGGCCATCTAACTTTACGGCAATGGATGCTATAGGAGCCTCAACGTGGGATGGTGAGCCCTGATGAGTGGTCAAAATCTGGGTCAACTTCGATGTTAAATTCTCCAGGACGGCATCAGTGGTGGGAGCCCCTCCTGGAGCTTGGAAAGAGACACCGCCATCCGAAGGGTGCACAACTTGGGTCCAAAGGCCATAATTGTGGCCATCTAACTTTACGGCAATGGATGGTGTAGGAACCTCAACGTGGGATGGTGAGACCTGATGAGTGGTCAAAATCTGGGTCAACTTCGATGTTAAATTCTCCAGGAGGGCATCAGTGGTGGGAGCCCCTCCTGGAGCTTGGAAAGAGACATCGCCATACGAAGGGTGCACAACAACTCCTGCTGAAGCTGGAGGGGCCATGTCGGATGGGATCTAGTCATCAGCCATGTTTCGAGAAGAGGAGGAACTGTGTGGCAACCAATCGTGGTCGCGGCGATTTCTGGTTTAGACGGTAGGAGCGGTAAAGAGATCGTGGTGAGAGAGTCGTAATACCTTCGCTGTGGTCGGTGGCGAATCAAGCGATCGACACAGCAGGCAGAGGTGTTGGATCGTGCAGTAAAAAAAAAAAAAGACTAGACCCTAGTTTTCAGATTTGATTCAATTGGTCGAGTCAACAGGTTCCTAATCGAACCTTGCTCTGATACCATGAAGAGTAATGAGAAAAATGAAGAATCCTCTCATTTGTCTATATCTCTCTATCTACAAAAGACATACATATATATACAGAGGAGGACAACCCTAACTATCCTACAAGTCAGGGGATAAGAATAGGAAGAAACCAGATAAGGAAAACTTCTCCTATTTACAGCTATTAGGACTCTAATTGACAACCCGTCAACATACCACATGCTTGGTATCCACAAGCAGACGGCCATGATCGTTCTCCTATTAGCTAGCATTCCACTTGCTATCATTTGAGCCAACGCAAGACAAATCCTTCTCTTCTTCAAAATCTGGCCATGATTTCCAAGTGAGAGATTACCATTTTTATTCCCCAAAATCTGTTAGAAAACAGGATAACAACGTACTGCTAGTAACCTTAGCTCCTTCAAGATTCTTGCAGTTGGACAAACATTGATATGGTAAACATGTCATCTCTTAATAGCTAGATGAAGCGTTGTTGTTCGTCATGAATTAGGAAATTTGTCATGCGCATCTCAATATGATTGTTCGGGACAAGAGACAGATAGTTCCCCTCCCCTCCATTTTCTTTTTCTGAGCTTGTATAGTTGGACACATGTTAACTATGGCAATTCAGTCCATCTGATTGCTTCAAGAATTGCATGAAGTGGGTTCCGAGGATATATCTACGAACTTCTGAAATTTCATTTTTGGATGTGTATGAATTGTTCCAAACATGATTTCATAGATGATTGTGAATAAGTCCTTATGTATTATTTCACAATTCTAACAGATAGGAATGGCTGAGTGCCTGGGAAGCATTTTGCGGTCAGTCCTATGGAACTAAGCAGTATGGCATGCTTGTTATCCACGTGCAGAGTTCTCCTATTAGCTAGCATTCCGTTAGCGACCCTATCGGCCAATTTGGGCCAAATCCTTCTCTTCTTCAAGCAAAATCCCGATATATCTGCGGATGCAGGGACATATGCTCGCGTCTTGATCCCTAGCATTTTTGCATTTGCTCTCGTTCAATGTCACGTCAAGTTCCTATAGATACAGAAGAATGTTTTCCTAATGATGATCAGTTCAGCAATTAGTACTTGTTGACACCTAAATTTTGATTTCTTATTTAATCATTTATTGCATAAAAATTAGGGAATAACCTTAATCCCTAGCAAAAATGTTCAAATCATTTTCATATAGTTGTCACTTAGATTAGTTTAATTTAGCATTCATCACATTGCATTTTTTTTGCATATTAAATTGGACCGGCGGCGGATGGGCTCGAGCATATGAACTTAATCAGACTAAACTCGCGGGATAGTAATTTTCGACCTAACCCGTTGAATAACTTGGTGGCCGAAATTATACGTGAGGTACGCATGGGACGGTCTTAATTTGGAAGGATTGCGTCCATGGAACAAAGGAGATACTAAGGTGGAGAATATTGAGCCAAATTTGAGAAATGAAGATGTCATCTTATTGGAACGTCTGCTAACTACGAATCAAAAAGAAGATGGGTGCATCATTGGTGAATGAACGTGAACAGGAAGAAGACATAAAAGAAGTTAAAAGATTTAGTGATCTCTTTCCTGTAATCATGTGAATCAAAGGGAAAAGGAAAATGGGTCTCATCCGAAGGTTCGTGACCTTGGCTTTCTCAATTCAACTTCATGGCGTACTGGACCAAGGCTGAATATCCAGAAGAAGTCAAATGAAATTGAAGATAAGAGGCAGTTAGAGAAGGGGATTTGATCAGATTTGTTGGTTTGGAAAGAGATCACGCGAGAACAGAAAATCAGTCAGAGAACAAAAAGCAATAAGATCTGATTTCTTCCCTGAGAACTCGAACCTTCTCACCTATAAAGAGAACAGAGGGGAGAAGGGAAAAAGGGGGGCTTCGTCGAAAAAAAAGATACCGGAGAAAGGACGAGAGAAGAGGAGAGGGAGATTGAGAAGTCAGCAAAAGGCTTTCTCCATAGACACCTCCACTACTTCAATATTGATATGCATGTAACGCCAAAAGAGGGATCCACGTTGACAGAAGAAAGGGAGTCGACATCTCTAGTCCTTCTTTTGCATCACCGACAGCCCCAACTTCAGGGTCCTTCCAAGCAAATTAAGTGCTCTGAATTGAGCGGTTCGTTGCCACAACGAAGCCTCTCGATCTTGTCCTGTACCGCAGAAGATTCCTAGCGATAAGCTGCTCGCTACCTCGTGTCGGAAGCCGACTCAACCTCTCGTCATCGTGAAGCACCGTTGACCAGTGAGCAGCCGCGGTATCTACCACGACGTCCCTGCCACTTTCCAGAAGACCTGTCGTTGCTTCACTGCACCACAACAAGGATTGAGTCCGATGAACTAGCCCCGTTCCAATCAAGTCCGACGAGCTCGTATCAACTACAGCTACACCTATCGTCACGCGGTTCCACCTGGCTGGACACATGGTTTGTGTGTTGCTGTGAGCAGGAGTGCGGTGAGTGTCCATTATCGTCCCGTTTTGCTTTGTCCTTGTGGCAATTTATTGGTCAACTCCTCCCACCGAGAAGCTCCCCTTTATTCATAACCGGTCATGAGTTCTCACCGTGGGCATTACCACTGTGGCTGAGAATTGTTGAGTAGCGGCCGAAAGTTGCCGTTCATCCATGCGTAGCCGCTGCCGTGCGTCCGCCAATCCCGATCCGAAAGTTGTCTCGATCCTTTGAAGATTCAAACAGGAAACAAAATCTGAAATATTTCAGATTAGGTAAAATTTGATTTGCTCAAGTCTGTTTCTCATTTTGAATTGATATGGATTTCGGATAATGCTTGGTTCGTGCAAGATATTTTGCGGATATTGTGTTTTCTTGTTTTGAATTATTTGAAATCATGCATATTTTCTAGTATAGAAAACCGGTTCGAATTAAGGGGTGATTCCCTACTGACAACGTGCAGATTCGGACTAATCTCAACCCCGAGATTTGTCTCGATGGCGCGGGGATCGAGATATCTAATCTTAACCACTAGATTTGATTCCTCGATTCAATCCGTCATTTAATTCGAATCGGAAAATGTTTTCGTAAAAAAGGATCATGTATTATCTTTGGATGTGTTTTGATTTGTTGCCTAAAATAAAAATAAAAATAAAAAAATAAAAAAAAATATTTACACCTTAGGAGCTTTAAATCAGAATATTCGAAAGTTGCCAATAATTTTCATGAAATGGGTATCGGAAGGGCATTAATAGAAATATTAGTGTAACCAAGTCCCCGAACTCAATGAATCTCTGGTTCGTAGGAATAAAGTATTTTCTCCCGATACTTTATTTAGGTGTCTAATCAGCCTACCGTAAAATGATTAGTGGCGACTCCAATTCGAATATTGAACCTTAAAGTTGCGATTTGGTAGGACTTGGGAGAGTCTAAGTTAGGTTAGTTAATTAACCTAATAACCAATTAACCTGAGAAACCTGATTTTTAGGTCGCGACAGCTTGGTGACTCCACTGGGGACTTTAAAAGCATAAGTGGACTTAGGCCTAAAAAGATTCATAAAATTTTTTTTGGCAACTTTGATCGGACTCTAATTTTTTAGGTGTTAAATGTTTTTGCAGACGGGAGTTATAAGGGGAGGAGTGTTGTGGCTAACCCTTTATTTTTTCAGGCTTTGGAGTTTGGAATTTAATTTATGTATATTATTGAAGCGGTGTTTTGATATAAACTGTTGTGCATGTTGTAATTAAATTTGCATTGCACACACTCACGAATGACCCGCTGCCGGACCTGGGCATGCACAACCTAGGATGGTACTAAGAAGGGATGATCTAGCTAAACCCACCTAGCTATGAAAGTCCGTGCAACACTAGTTACAACCATGTAACTTGAGTCGCACTTCTTATGTCCCGAATTTTCTCTCAAAGTCGAGATTTGCTACCCATCTTTGAACCACGCAGATAGATTCGTAACCCTTCGAATCGCGGGTCGTTACTCGACTAGCCGGGATCACGTGGGATGGTTAAGCTACAACCTCTTAGCTTCAATCTACACACCTACATGGTTTCATTTTGTAAGCCTATAGATGCCAACTCTCACCTTTTCATGTGCATGTCTATGTGGTTGACATCATTTTCAGTGTAAAGTAAGTATTTTTTCTTGCTTTATTTCGTAATTTACTTCTTTTAATTTTCGTTCGGGTCGGTCCATGAATTAGGTTAATTGTCAGTCTTGGTCTATATACTATGGGAAAAGCTGGCGTTCAGATCATAACCGCCCCTAAAGAAGATACAATGAGAACGGCTAGCGTTCAGATCATAACCGCCCCTAAAGAAGAGTTGAGCCGATGGTATGACAGACTTGATGCAACGGGCCGTTGTTTCGTCCGACCCAAGATCGGCCGATTGCTCCCCTTGCTAGAAGTACGAGTCCGAACGGGTCTTATCCGAGCATTGGCACATTGCTGGTGCCCCGAGACTACCACTTTCGTCATGGGTAAGCATGAGCTCACTCCGACTTTGGAAGAATATGGCATGATTATAGGGAAACCTCTAGATTCGGATCTGATTAATCCACCAATTGAATTTGATCATGTTGCAAGCCTAGCAGATTTCTTAAACAAGGAAAAAGACACCGTTGGAAAAATCTTGAAAGCGAACCATGGTGGCTGTCCTTTTTCATTCCTCAAACAATGTTTTGAAACTTCTAAATCTTCATATGACATGGGCAAAATTTTTGTGCTAACATTTGTTGGATTTATAATCTTCCCTTATCGGAAGAATGCTATTCATCCACTAGTGATCTCTGTAGTACGACATTTTTGCTCTGGAAAAAACATTGTCTCTGCGGCGCTGGCTGAAACCTTTTTGTCTCTCACTAGATTCAAACAAGAAAAAGGTAAAGTTTTACATGCATCCTCTGAATTATTGCAAATCTGGTTTCTCTCCCATATAAAAGGATGTGATAAGCTATTCACATTAACAGAGATTGGTATTTCGGATAACCCAATTTTAGGTTTTAAGGAGAATCAAGAAAATGCCCCAGATTATCATTATTCTGAATGGTTAGTTTTTATGAAAAATCCGAGTTCTAGAGGTTTCATATGGCATGCCAATTGGTTCCAAGTTAGGGAAGCTCGACTCACCTGTCGAGGGATCGGACCCATTCCTCTGATGGGTTTCACTGGGGCCATTGAGTACTATCCATCCAGAGTAACCCGACAGTATGGCGTTTTACAGCAGCTACCACCGGCATTACTAAAAGACCCGGTCTTGACGGATTTTTTTTTATCATAGCATTGACCACGAGGAGGCCATCGCATTCGTCCATTCGGTATGGAAAGATTGCCGGCCGACTGAGTTGATCCAACCGGTTAAGCAGCTGAAGGGTAGAGAAAGGACCTACCATGCTTTGAAGGAGTACATTGATCAGCACGTGATTCCAGACGCTATACGGCCGAAGATTCCCCAAGTTCCGGTAAAGATCACACAACGTGCTGAGATCAAACGCCTTAAGAAGAAAGCCCGAAGAGCTGAGGAACGAGCTTCAAGGATATCCAAGAAGCATAGGCGGTTTTGAGATGACGTCGGCATCCACATGTATATAGATCAAGCCAAATGAAGCGCTTGAATCTATCTTTTGATTATTAGTACATCTGTTTAGGAGTCTCGTTCCCTAGTTGTGTTTCGTAGTATTTTGAATTCGGATACCCCCAATATTGTCGGATTTTGCAAGGGTTTTAAATTGATTGTCTTTTGTTCTCATTGATCTTCGAGCATTGTGCAATTTTATTTTATTATTTTGGGAAAAATTAAAACATGAAAGTTGTTCATCCATGTCTCGGCCTTGTGCTCGTAAACTGCCTGATTCAGTCCTTTATGTATGCTTTATTTCGTTTTGGGGTCTAGAGGCGTCATGGATCGGCCCACTACTCTTGCTTATTGTACTCATCCTGCTTATTACCTTTTGTAGGTAATTTACTACGGATCCTCCACACCCCTATAACACTCGATCAGTGACGAAAAAAAGGATGGCCAACCAAGCTGAGATTGCGGCCCTGATTGATGAAAAGCTTAAAGAGCACATGAATGTGGTGAATGAGCAGATCACCGCTACGATGTCCAAGGTAATGGCTGATTTCATGGCCAAGCAACAAAAAATCAACGTTGGATCTCACTCAGAGATTCCACCTCCGACCCGTCAAGGCCTCCGCCTTGATAAGGCTGCGGCAACAGATGTTGACCCAACCTTTCACCTGGAGGACGTTATTTTGACTGACACAAGTGTATCTCCTGCGGCGAAGGTTCCTCCTCCACCCTCAAATGACGAAAATGCCAAGCTTCTGGCAAGGCTTGAACAGAGGATACGCGATGTCGAGGGAACCCAAAGCATTCCTCCGATTGACCTGTCGGTATACACTAGAGTACAAGTGCCAGAGAAGTTCAAGATGCTGACCTTCGAAAAGTACGATGGCACATCCAACCCTGTGCAGCACATCGAGATGTATCAAGGCCTCATGAATAAATATGTCTCGAATGGACCTCTGATGGTCCAAACCTTCCAGGCAAGTTTGAAGGATGCTGCGATGAGATGGTACACTAACCACCAGATCAACCGGAAGGATTCCTGGGAGGAGGTGGCCAATGCTTTCGTTAAGCATTTCAAATTTAATCTCGACATTATCATCACCCGGGAGGATCTAGAGCGAGCTGAACAGAAAAGGGGTGAGACCCTCAAGGAATATGCCACCCGTTGGAGGAACATGGCGTCCCAGATCATGCCTGAGCCTCCTGAGCGTGATCTAATGAAGTTATTTGTGTCCACACTTCCGCAGCCGGTCCGTTCAAGAATACTGGTGACGGCCGTCCAGTCCTTTAGCCAGTTGGTGGCCATGGGTGAGGAAATTGAGTCTGGACTCAAGAAAGGGTGGTATGGTGATTCGAGCTCGTCTGGAAAAAGATTTTTCGGCAAGAAAGACAAGGAGTCGGCCCCTGAAATAAACATGACCTATGCTCAAAAGCCGCAAGCTCAGGCTCCGAAGATGCAGTTTGCCCCCCAACAGACACCCATCTATGGGCAGCCAAACCAGCAGAACTCACGACCGCAGCGCAAGCCCCGTCAATTTACACCTCTCCCAGGCACTTTATCTCAAATATTGGCAATGCTTCGAAAGAAGAACTTGCTGAGTTCCGAGCCGCAAAGGTCCAATCCTGCTAGCTTCACCAAGTACGATCCGTCAAAGAAATGTGATTATCACAGAAATGAGGTAGGCCACTCGGTGGATGATCGCCAAGTCCTTAAGCATCGAATACAGGATTTGCTTGAAACCGGGGCATTTGCACTCAAGCCGGCCGGTAAACCTAATGTGCAGAACAACCCGTTGCCCAATCATGCAAGCCCGGTGAACGCAGTTTTCGGCCTAGAGGCTGGACGAGCTAGGAGCTTCAAGGTTCGTATTATGGACATTTTCGATACACTGGTACGAGCAGGTTACTTTCAGATTGGGGAAGCTGTATTGGTATCCAAAGTAAGAGAGAAGGTTGATGCATTAGTCAAGGATGGAATGATTAGTCGTGCTGATGAGACAGGTATGGTAGCAACTGTGTCCCAGGTTGTGATAGATTGGGATCAAGAGCTGGCCGAGTTGACCAATGACAAAATCAAGTCGGAACCTGAACTAGCCGACATGCCTCCTCTTGAGGATGCTTCCGATGATGATTTGGGCATTTTTATCCCAGAGGCACAAGAAAGCTTTGTGGTCATGCCACCTCATCCGTTCGAATACGATAGTGATAAATCTGTCCCTTGGTCCTATGATGTGGATCTAGTGACGAGGTCCGGTCGTGTTTACTCGGATAACCAACCTGCAAAGCAGGTTCCCGACAAGGAAGCGCAGGAGTTTCTGGCCATGATCAAGGCCAGTGAATACAGTGTTGTGGACCAATTGCGAAAGATGCCCGCTCAGGTATCTTTACTTGAACTTCTACAGACGTCCGAGAAGCACCGGGCACCTCTGATGAAGGTCTTAGGTGAGGTCCATATACCGGAGAACATCGATGAAGACAAGCTTGAAGGGTTTGTCGGATCTATTTTGCTCAAGGACCAGGTAGCATTTTCTGAAGAGGAGATACCGGAGGAAGGACGAGGGCATAATAAGGCGCTCCATATATCCGTCAAGTACAAGCAAGCTCATCTGGCTCGTGTGCTTGTGGACAATGGTTCCGCTCTGAATATATGCCCACTATCTACTTTGAAGCATTTGGGCGTTGATCTGGCTAAGATGCAAGCGGCCAAGACCTCTGTCCGAGCATTTGATGGGATGAAGAAGGAGGTTATGGGGCAAATAAACCTAGAGCTTCAGATTGGACCTTCCTTGTTTGATGTCCTCTTCCAGGTGTTGGACATCCCGTCTTCTTTCAACTTCTTGCTAGGGCGACCATGGATCCACAATGCCGGTGCGGTACCCTCCAGTCTTCATCAGAAGATTAAATTGGTTGTTGAGGCGAAGCTGGTAACTATATACGGGGAGGAGGATCATCGAATCTACAATGAAATGGCCATCCCATATATTGAGCCTGACCATGTAGAGGAAGATAGCTACCATGCTTTCGAGCTGGTATTCGCAATTCATGCTTCCCAAGATGTACCTTTGCCGGTCCCCGAAATCTCTAGCACGGCACTCATGGTTGCAAAGGTTATGGTTGGGAATGGCTTTACACCAGGCATGGGACTTGGTAAGAATGGTCAAGGCATTCGCACTCCAATCCAAGTGATCAGTCAATCCCACACAGCTGGTCTGGGATATCACGGGACGGGACTCCATGCATGGGGAAGTTATGGTCGAAGACGAGGTCGTGGACGAGCTGGACGGGGAGGTCGTGGTCGAGGGGGAACTTGCCATAGTCCTTTACCACCCCCACTTTATCAAACTTTTCACTCAGCTGGAGTGATCGGTGGATATGACCATTTGGAGCCCAATATGGTCGATGAAGATCTTGGTCTCATATTTCCAAGCATGGAGAGCCAGAATAAGCCTGAACCAATGATGATTGATTCTGTGAATGTGGGAGATCATATTTCTTCTCTCACTGCTTGCTTTGAGGGACTATATGTGAGTGCTATATTTGAAGAGCCAATGGAGATTGACACACCCGATGGTGTAGCTGATACAGATGACCCAAAAGAGGATGAGCCCTACCTTGTCAAGAGACCTCCAAGGCCGTCCGTTATTACCGTGTTCGATGATCCACTGGAGAGGTTGTACTCAGATTAGCATTTTTATGTTTTCACTTTCCCCTACGTGAAAAAACTTATTGCTTTCTAGGGTTTGTTCATTTCAATTCTTGTTGCATTTTAGGATTTCCCTTTTCAATAAGATGTGATTTTTTGGTTCATTATCAATAAAATTACATAAGTTTTTCATCATTTTAAAGAATCTTGTTGAAGTATACCAAACTGACCCGATGACGATAGCCAACGATTGAGCAAAATTTCATCCATGGTAAGCACTGAGGGTCGGGCTTCTCAAGATTTCTTGTCCCAAAATCTTCAACAACAAAAAAAAAGAAAAAAAAAAGAGAATTTTTCAAAAAAATAGAGTAAGAGCATGCATGGGTTAAACCCTATTTGTTTTTCTGATTCCTTTACCTTATGTTTCAGGGGCAAGCTTGGGGATGGGGAACTAGTGGATCCAAATGTATGCAATATACATGACTCGGGTGATATTCATGACTCAGATGATTCTAACTCCGATGCCGAAGAAATGCGACGGAACTTGGAGTATCATGAAGAATCTAAACCTCCGACTATTGAAGAAACCATATCAATCAATCTCGGTGATATGGAGAGTCCCAAAGAGGTGAAGATTGGGGCAAGTCTCCCCAAAGATATGGTTGAACGTCTGACTGAACTTCTGAAAGAGTATCAAGACATATTTTTCTGGTCCTATGCGGACATGCCGGGTTTAGATCGATCGATAGTCGAACATTGCTTACCGACTGATCCCTCGATAAAACCTAAGAAGCAGAAACTTCGGAAGGCTAAACCAGAATTATCAAAGAAGATTGAGGAAGAGGTTATGAAGCTCCTGAAGGTGGGGTTCATTGAAGTTTCCCAGTATTCTGACTGGGTGGCCAACATTGTCCCGGTGATGAAAAAGGATGGCCGAGTTCGGGTTTGTGTAGATTATCGTGACTTGAACAAAGCTAGCCCAAAGGATGATTTTCCACTCCCTCATATTGATGTGCTCGTGGACAGTACCGCCGGGTTTGAGCTTTTTTCTTTCATGGACGGTTTCTCTGGTTATAACCAAATCTTGATGAATGAGAAGGATAAGATAAAAACAGCATTCACCACCCCGTGGGGATTGTTCCATTATAAAGTGATGCCCTTTGGTCTCAAAAATGCTGGGGCAACATATCAACGGGCAATGGTAACTCTAATCCATGACATGATCCATGAGGAGATCGAGATTTATGTCGACGATATGATCGCAAAGACTCGGCATGGAAAATATCATGTGGAAACTTTGAAGAAGCTGTTTGATAGGCTCCGGAAGTTCAAATTGCGCCTCAATCCAGCCAAATGCGTGTTCGGGGCGACCTTAGGCAAGTTGCTCGGATTCATTGTCAGTAGCAAAGGCATTGAAATTGACCCATCCAAAGTGAAGGCTATTTGCGAGGTCAAGCCTCCCAAGTCCGTGAAAGAAGTCCGAAGTCTCATGGGCAGGCTAAATTACATAGCTCGGTTCATTTCTCAGCTATCCGAGGTGGCAAAGCCATTCCTTAGACTCCTAAAAAAGAACGCTTTGATCAAGTGGGACGAAGAGTGCGAGCAGGCGTTTGAGAAAATAAAGCATCACTTGATGAACCCACCGGTACTTGTTCCACCAACACCAGGGGAGCCTTTGATCCTTTATCTCACTATTCATAGTGAATCTCTAGGTGCGATGTTAGCTCAAAAAAGCCCGGATGATGGAAAGGAGCGTGCTATATACTACTTGAGCAAGAAGTTTACCACCTCCGAACTAAATTACTCAGAAGTTGAGAAAACTTGCGCGGCACTAGTATGGGTATTGCACAGGCTTCGACAATACACTTTGCACTATCAGATACTCCTTGTAACGGAGTGTGATCCCATCAAATACTTGTTGAACCAACCCGCCTTGGTCGGAAAGCTTGCAAAATGGCAAATCCTAATTTCGAAATTTGATGTTCAATTCGTGCCGCAGAAATCCGTCAAAGGTCGAGTGATTGGTGATATTCTAGCAGAGAATCCTGAGCCAAATGAAGATATTGACCCTCTAGAGGATCGAATCATGCCGATTGATGAGTATGTATGGACTATGTATTTTGATGGAGCCGTGAATCTGTCTGGGTCAGGCATTGGGGCAGTCTTAATATCCCCAGGCAGACAGCACTATCCAGTGGCTGCAAAACTGATATTTCCTTGCACGAACAATATCGCTGAGTATGAAGCATGCATTCTCGGGTTGTAGGTTGCAATCGAGATGGGGGTAACTCAACTTAAGGTGTTCGGAGATTCAGCCTTGATCATTCTTCAGACCGTAGGTAGATGGCAAACCAGAGATGCCAAGCTGCAGCCTTATCACGCCTATTTGGAGGAACTAGTTGAGGAATTCGCAGACATTTCATTTGAATATCTATCTAGAACTCAAAATCAGTTCGCAGATGCTTTGGCCACGCTGTCAGCAATGCTACAAGTCACGAGTGGGTTAGAAGTTGAACCTTTACAGATAGAGGTCTTACAGAAGCCGGCTTATTGTATGACTATGACGAAAGAGCCTGACGGCAAGCCATGGTATCATGACATCAAAACATACCTTTAAACACAGGAGTTTCCCGAAAAGAGTACCGTGTCTGACCAGAAGTACATCAAGAAAATGGCATCAAAGTTCTTCTTGAGTGGAGAGAGCTTATACAAGCGGTCATATGATTCGGTCTTGTTAAGGTGTGCCGACTCAGCTGAAGCTGTCCGCTTGATGCTAGAAGTGCATGAAGGGATATGCGGTCCGCACATGAACGGTCATATGTTAGCAAGGAAGATAATGAGGTTGGGCTACTACTGGTTCACGTTAGAGAGTGACTGCATCCAGCATGTTCGGAGTTGTCACAAGTGTCAAATTCATGATGATAAGATCAACGTTCCCCCAAACGAGTTACATCAGATGTCTGAACCATGGCCATTTTCTATGTGGGGCATTGATGTGATTGGCCCGATCAATCCTAAAGCGTCAAATGGACATCGATTTATCTTGGTCGCTATCAACTATTTTTCGAAGTGGATTGAAGCTATGTCCTATACGGAGGTTACGGCACAAAACGTGGTAAAATTCATCCGCCGTGACATCATTGCTCGATATGGTGCGCCTGAGGCCATAATCACTTATAATGGGTCAAATCTGAATAATAAGCTGGTAGATGGGTTGTTCAAGGAGTTCAAGATCAAACACCTGAATTCCTCCCCGTATCGCCCACAGATGAATGGAGCGGTCGAAGCAGCCAATAAGAACATCAAGAAGATCTTGGCTAAAACAGTTGAGAACTATCGTGATTGGCATGAGAGATTACCCTTTGCACTTATGGCCTATCGAACTTCTATCCGAACATCTACTGGGACAACTCCGTATTCCCTTGTGTATGGCATGGAAGCAGTTCTACCAGTTGAGGTAGAGATTCCATCGTTACGTGTTCTTTCGCAGGTTCAATTGATGGAGGCTGATTGGATCCAGCGGAGATTGGACCAGTTGAACATGATTGATGAGAAGCGACTTAAAGCGCTATGTCATGGCCAGTGTTACCAGCAAAGGGTCGCTAAGTCTTTCAACAAAAGGGTTAGACCTCGGCATTTTTAGGTAAATGACCTCGTCTTACGAAAATTGTTGCCAATAGTCCCTCTTCCGGAAGGGAAGTTCGCTCCTAATTATGGCGGCCCATACGTTGTGAAGAAGGTACTTCCAGGAGGTGCTCTGATCCTAGCCGAGATGGATGGTCGTGTTTTCTCTAGCCCTGTTAACTCCGATTTTGTAAAGAGATATTACAATTGATTTGTACTCATTCTGATTTTTTCTGATTAATATCAGTCTGAATTTCATGTGCATTGATTTTCTTGTCTTATCCCTCTGGCCAATCTTTGTGGGGAAAGTATAATCAGGTAGTCTGTTTCGTTCTTTTGAAGTGGTTATATTGATGAGAAACCTCAGAACGATGAAAGGCAAGTCCATTTCCATACACGTCCTGAATATTTATTCCCCAGTGCAAGTTGAGTGAAAATTTCCGTGCTGATAAGGTAAAGGGTTATCTCAAGAAAAGTATGACGACCAAAGTGATGAGTGGCATTCATTTCCTCTATCTAAACACCACAGGTTTTTCTTTGCTAACCCTTTGAACGGAGATTCATTTCTTATCCCTGTCAGGAACAACTCCACACTGGGGCAATTTCTCGAAAAATCAGAAATGATTAGAATTTTCTTGCTTTCACTTGCATCAATCTTCGAATATATTTACTGCATAAGAATTATGTGTTAGCTCGAGTGCCTTAGAAATGACGAAGAGCATTTCTTTCTATATCCCTACACACCATACCCTTTGCTTACCCAATTTGAACGATGGTTTCATTTCAACCCAAATTGGTGATTATTCCCATGGTAAATCGAAGGGATCGTCTCAAAGCGTCAGTTTAAATGAAGATTGAAGTGACTTTGGGGTAAATGGAGGCTCAGAAGGAAATCCATCAAAGAAAGTGTGTAAAAGGATTCCATCAAGCGAGGTCCTCTCTCCCTCTAAAAAAAACAAAAAATCTCCCTCGAAAGAAAAAGAAAGAAAGAAAGAAATTCGAAAAAAGAAGGAAGAGGAAGAGAGAGGCCTCAGCAGAAATGATGTGCAAAGACGTTTCCTCAAAAGAAGTCACTCAGAAGTTCCTCTAAGAAAGAAAATTTGTGGAGCATTTGTCAACAGACACCAGCAATTCTCAGAATGTCATGATCAGAGCAAGAATCTGTGGTGGAAGGAACATGAAGATCGGATGGTTACCAATTCCCATTCTCATATGTCCCCCCTTTGTTATAAATAGGCCATTCATTTCAAGCCTACCCAAGCCTACGTTACAACCCTTACCGAAGTCTCTTCAGATTTAGAGCACTCGAGTTGACATAGGGTTTCAAATGTTTATAAATGTTGCTCGAAGAAGTGCGAGCAAGACTTTTCTATCTCATGTTTCAGGGTTCCTGACTTGTAAACCCGAAGTAGCTGGCGATGTTAATTCTTTCAAAGCCAAATGACTCACATGAGTCCCTTTTGTTAAACCTTTGACCAAGCCTGTGTTTCAGTCCTTATAAAGACCTCTCAGATTGGTCAGGTCATACTGATTTCGAGAATATCCGGACCCTTGTCAGGCATGATGAAAAGAGTTCGAGTGATTCTCATACCCGCATCAATGGTCGGGTTTTAAAAAGCTTTTTCTAGAGAGTGAGTGAAAGTCGTTTCTAACTGAAGGTTCCTCATTCAAAATGATCAATTTGTCAAAAGGATGAAACTGTTTTCCTTATTGTCAAATTCCCTATTGAAGCTTGGTAATGCAGGCAGATTCGTGAATTCTGAGCTCTTTACCCATGCATATGTGTCATCTTAACTCCGTCTCCGGTGACATTGATCTCATTACGTGTTTACCGAGTGGAATAGGTAGCATGCATCTTTATGTTCACCAAATGGAACAGATGGTATTGCTTTTCATGACATGTTTACCAAGTGGAATAGGTAACACGCACCTCCCTATATTCACCCATTGGAACAGGTAACATTGTTTTTCATTTCGTGTTTACCGAGTGGAATAGGTAGCACGTATCTTTCGAATGTTCATCCTGTGGATTTATCTTTTGTGTTTGCTCAGGCATCACAAACCTTTTTCATGTTCGCCGAGTAGATTAGGCGACATGATGCCCCTTTTTGTGTTCACCAAGTGGATTAGGTGGCACAAACCTCTTTTCGTGTTCATCGAGTGGATTAGATGTCACGACCCCCTTTCGTGCTCGCCGAGTGGATTAGGCAGCATGATTTTTCATTTTGTGATCACCGAGTGGATTAGGTGTCACAACCCCTTTTCGTGTTCATCGAGTGGATAAGATGTCACGACCTCCTTTTGTGATCTTCGAGTGGATTAGGTGTCACAACCCCTTTTCGTGTTCATCGAGTGGATTAGATGTCACGACCCCCTTTCGTGCTCGCCGAGTGGATTAGGCAGCACGATTTTCATTTTGTGATCACCAAGTGGAATAGGTGTCACAACCAATCCCATGTTCACCGAGTGGATTAGGTGGCATGATCCTTTTCGTGATTGTCGAGTGGTATAGGCAACACGTCCCCAATTTATCATTTGTTCCTAAATCATATCATGCGTTGTTTCGCATCTGTAGGAAACTACAGATAACAGACAGGCAACCCAGTACTTTGAAAACCTCACCGCGAGTGGAATAGAAGTTCGGCGATCAAAGGAATTCACAGCATTACAAAGCGTTCCCTCATTCGGGAACTTTTGTATGCGATCTGTATGTAAGGCTCTTTTACGGCTCCGCAGGAAGTAAGAAGCTTTGACATACGTTCTTTATTGTCTGCATTTTTGCATATCATGCATCATTGCATTTGAAAATTGGGATTAAAACCCCACACACAAAAAAAAAAGTCATTCATCTGCATTGTCAAAATTTAGGTTGCAATTTTTGTCTTTGAGCGAAACCTCTGCGAGCCTCCACTTAAAGAGGGGCAGATGTTGACACCTAAATTTTGATTTCTTATTTAATCATTTATTGCATAAAAATTAGGGAATAACCTTAATCCCTAGCAAAAATGTTCAAATCATTTTCATATAGTTGTCACTTAGATTAGTTTAATTTAGCATTCATCACATTGCATTTTTTTTTTTGCATATTAAATTGGATCGGCGGCGGATGGGCTCGAGCATATGAACTTAATCAGACTAAACTCGCGGGATAGTAATTTTCGACCTAACCCGTTGAATAACTTGGTGGCCGAAATTATACGTGAGGTACGCATGGGACGGTCTTAATTTGGAAGGATTGCGTCCATGGAACAAAGGAGATACTAAGGTGGAGAATATTGAGCCAAATTTGAGAAATGAAGATGTCATCTTATTGGAACGTCTGCTAACTACGAATCAAAAAGAAGATGGGTGCATCATTGGTGAATCAACGTGAACAGGAAGAAGACATAAAAGAAGTTAAAAGATTTAGTGATCTCTTTCCTGTAATCATGTGAATCAAAGGGAAAAGGAAAATGGGTCTCATCTGAAGGTTCGTGACCTTGGCTTTCTCAATTCAACTTCATGGCGTACTGGACTAAGGCTGAATATCCAGAAGAAGTCAAACGAAATTGAAGATAAGAGGCAGTTAGAGAAGGGGATTTGATCAGATTTGTTGGTTTGGAAAGAGATCACGCGAGAACAGAAAATCAGTTAGAGAACAAAAAGCAATAAGATCTGATTTCTTCCCTGAGAACTCGAACCTTCTCACCTATAAAGAGAACAGAGGGGAGAGGGGAAAAAGGGGGGCTTCGTCGAAAAAAAAGATACCGGAGAAAGGACGAGAGAAGAGGAGAGGGAGATTGAGAAGTCAGCAGAAGGCTTTCTCCATAGACACCTCCACTACTTCAATATTGATATGCATGTAACGCCAAAAGAGGGATCCACGTTGACAGAAGAAAGGGAGTCGACATCTCTAGTCCTTCTTTTGCATCACCGACAGCTCCAACTTCAGGGTCCTTCCAAGCAAATTAAGTGCTCTGAATTGAGCGATTCGTTGCCATAACGAAGCCTCTCGATCTTGTCCTGTACCGCAGAAGATTCCCAGCGATAAGCTGCTCGCTACCTCGTGTCGGAAGCCGACTCAACCTCTCGTCATCGTGAAGCACCGTTGACCAGTGAGCAGCCGCGGTATCTACCACGACGTCCCTGCCACTTTCCAGAAGACCTGTCGTTGCTTCTCTGCACCGCAACAAGGATTGAGTCCGATGAACTAGCCCCGTTCCAATCGAGTCCGACGAGCTCGTATCAACTACAGCTACACCTATCGTCACGCGGTTCCACCTGGCTGGACACATGGTTTGTGTGTTGCTGTGAGCAGGAGTGCGGTGAGTGTCCATTATCATCCCGTTTTGCTTTGTCCTTGTGGCAATTTATTGGTCAACTCCTCCCACCGAGAAGCTCCCCTTTATTCATAACCGGTCATGAGTTCTCACCGTGGGCATTACCACTGCGGCTGAGAATTGTTGAGTAGCGGCCGAAAGTTGCCGTTCATCCATGCGTAGCCGCTGCCGTGCGTCCGCCAATCCCGATCCGAAAGTTGTCTCGATCCTTTGAAGATTCAAACAGGAAACAAAATCTGAAATATTTCAGATTAGGTAAAATTTGATTTGCTCAAGTCTGTTTCTCATTTTGAATTGATATGGATTTCGGATAATGCTTGGTTCGTGCAAGATATTTTGCGGATATTGTGTTTTCTTGTTTTGAATTATTTGAAATCATGCATATTTTCTAGTATAGAAAACCGGTTCGAATTAAGGGGTGATTCCCTACTGACAACGTGCAGATTCGGACTAATCTCAACCCCGAGATTTGTCTCGATGGCGCGGGGATCGAGATATCTAATCTTAACCACTAGATTTGATTCCTCGATTCAATCCGTCATTTAATTCGAATCGGAAAATGTTTTCGTAAAAAAGGATCATGTATTATCTTTGGATGTGTTTTGATTTGTTGCCTAAAATAAAAATAAAAATAAAAAAATAAAAAAAATATTTACACCTTAGGAGCTTTAAATCAGAATATTCGAAAGTTGCTAATAATTTTCATGAAATGGGTACCGAAAGGGCATTAATAGAAATATTAGTGTAACCAAGTCCCCGAACTCAATGAATCTCTGGTTCGTAGGAATAAAGTATTTTCTCCCGATACTTTATTTAGGTGTCTAATCAGCCTACCGTAAAATGATTAGTGGCGACTCCAATTCGAATATTAAACCTTAAAGTTGCGATTTGGTAGGACTTGGGAGAATCTAAGTTAGGTTAGTTAATTAACCTAATAATCCATTAACCTGAGAAACCTGATTTTTAGGTCGCGACAGTACTTTGCTGCACGTTTTCATATGTTGGTGGTGTTCAAGTCCGGACTCGGAAATGAAGGCGCTGCTTTAAGCAAATCCTATCTCCTACTGGATAAACGTGCTGTTACTGGCATTATATGTCAGGATTTCACCATCTTGAAAAAGAACTTGAACCGGTTTCCCCAAGGAGGCCTTTTATGGGATTTCCATATTTCTGAAGTTAGCAATTCCTTGTGTTGTCATGCTCCGGTACTTCTCAAGCTTTATGCTTCTCCTGGTTCACTTTTCCTTAACAATGGATGCTAAGGGAATTCAAGAAAATTGAATGATATCATTTTTCTGATTCATTAGTGGGCTATATTTATGATAGTTAAATTAAAAACAATTGCTTGACCCAAAAAATGAAACATTATGAGTGCTAAACCAGATTATATTCCTTACATTCTTTTAAAACAGAAGGGAACTCATCGTCTTATGAATTGGCTTTAAACATACGCTTGCGGCATCTTGGATTATCTTCCTTTGCACTACTAATTTCTCCATAAGATGAACCAATTAAAAATGACGTTTCTGGTTGTTTCATATTTTGACCGGAAGCACACAAGTTAATTCATCCTAACAGTCCTGTGTTTGTCTCAGACTAAATACCGGTTGCTTCTGGCGAAAACTTGAAAGAAATGTTAAATTTGATTGTATAACACAAAACTTGAACTTGATCTTGGGAAGTTTTTTTTTTTTTTTTTTTTGTCTTTCATAAAAATCTATAGCTATTTTGTTCTCACACTAGTCAACATGGCGGTGTTCAAACATTCCTTCAAACCGGTGACACTGACTGGTTCTGTGATCCAGATGATGATTTATACTTCTTTTCCCAAGATCAGAAAACCCCAAACATCCAAAGCATCTGTAAAATCTCCCATGCTCCTGAAACAATCCACTCTCAGATTGTGTGGAATCCACACTTGGATTAATTCATTCACTTTTCTTATGTCGACTAGAGATCAAATGTGTCATACTACTGCTAGTACATGAAGGGCTCTCGAAATACCAATCCTTGTTGTAGCTTGTCATAATTATTCTCGCAATTCTCATGTGTAACGAGTTGAAAAATTATATAGGCTATTATTAGTTAAGTAAATTTGGTTCATTTAAATAAAATGTTATATGATTGAAGAAAATTTTGTTAGAAACTAATTGTATCAAACATTTTTGATTTTATTTTGTTTTATTTTTAATTTTGAACTTAATAAAAGACAGATGTTTAAGGATAAGACAACAGATAAGCTAATGATCATTGGTTAAATGCGTTGAGACCTAAATTGTGTCTAGTTTATTTAGTCATTTATTTTATATAAAAACTAGGGATCAAACCCGACCCCTAAACAAAACTACCATTTGCATAGTCCACATTCGCATCTCATTTAGGTCATGTATCTCACATGACAAATTCATGACCTCTCCATGACGTTACCACGGACTATAGATAGCCGGCCATCACAAGCTCATGAATTCAAAAGATGAAGAGATAACACCAGTGGCCGTAAATCTTGGTGAGGTGAGAACAGAAGGAAGACATTTGGCGAGAAGGGTTCGAGATTTCACGGGTATAGGAGAAATGCACAAGGCCAGGGTCTTGACCGCGCCACTTCAAGAGATGGCAGAGTGTACCCCGTCGATTCGAGATTTGGACAAACACCTTAGCGAAGGGTCTGCAAGCCCGGCGTTCAATTGTTTGTGACCAGCTTGCGATCGGTTCACCATTTTCAGCTCTCTCTATATTGCATCCTTTAGCTCCACGATTTCAGCTGCGATCAGTCTTGATTTTGGATACATTCAGCCGAAGCTTCTCCATCGGACAACCGGATTACTGCAACAAAATTAGAGCTAAGTTACTTTTATTTTTTTTGATTCAGTCAATGGCATTGATCCACGGTCCTTTCCTGAATTTCCAGAGGTTTCTTCATCCATTTTTCTTGTCTATCGCCCCCTAACACCGGACCGATGATTGACACCACACGCTGCTTCGGAGCCTCACTGATGGCTCCTCTGTTTTCATTCGAAGAGCTCTTCTCCGATGCCGATCACCAGTAATGACGCTACTTAGTTTGATCATCCTTCGAAATCAACATCCTCCAAGGTAAGTACCTTGATACTCTTTTCTTAAACAAACAAAGATGAGAAGTCTTAACTACTGATTTCCTGACGGTAGTCTACCATTGGGTGCCTGTTTGTGATTACATTACATATGTGGTTTATGGCTTTAATAAGGTCCCTGAAGCTAGAATAACCATGAACAGAGAGGTGAATGATGAGCAAAGCACAAACTAGGTGACTATCATATATCACTTATTTCTAGCTAACTAGGTTAATGGTGACTCCTTATCTTACAGAATTTTCATAGGATTACTTAATTAAAATGAAATTCCAAAGCTGCGCGAGCTTAATTTTCATAGTATTGACACCTACATTTTCGTTGACATATCAAGCATATTAATGAATAGATAAATAAATAAATAACTAATGAAAATGGATGAAAAGAAAATAAGAAAAAGGGTCAAGTGGGCCATTTTTAATCCGGTTCATCCGGTCAGGCCCACTACTTTGCAATGGGCGCTATGTAGCACCGACACAACACGGGACACGGGACCCGACACGACAAGACACGCCGACACGTGATTTTTAAAAAAAATAGAGAATTCCGACACGCTGGGACACGTTGTATATTAAATGTATATTTTTATACATATGATAAATTATCATTTTTATGATTCCACAAATAAATAAATAATAAAAAGAGCCTAGAATGAAGTTACACTAAAAAGGGATACCTAATCCGTGAGGTGCTGACTTGTTTTTAGTATCCCATCTGTCTGATTCTAGATTAGTGGAAATCATAGTACATGGCAGCATGGCTTAATCAGCCTGAAAGAGGCAATTTCCCGCGATCTCGTGCTTTTAAGAATAAACAGAGTAGATTTATTACGCTGATTCCCAGCCTTCCTGCCATTGCTATTCACTATCCTCTCCCGTCTTTCCACCGACCCTTTTTCTCTCATCTTTCGTCGCAAGACTAGCGATATTTCCTCAATACATGCGACGCCGGTATCTGATCTCAGGCTTCCGTTCTTTTTTATTCTCATCTTTTTTCACAAGACAAATTATATTTTGGCGTAACCAGTACCTGAATGAGGACTCCCTAGCACCCTTTTTATTCTGCACTTGTTGCAGTAGAATTTGGCGAAAGAAAGAAAAGTAATGTTGCTTCTATGCTCTCCGCTGAGACAGTGCTCTATGATGTGCAGTACCTACCAAAGGTTCCGGCCAGAGAACATGGCTCACAACGCGAAGTTATTCGACCGAGTGAATGAAATTTCTCAAAGAAAGGGATGCACCCCGTCGCAATTAGCCCTCGCCTGGGTACACCACCAGGGCGACGACGTCTGCCCGATTCCTGGCACTTCCAAGATTGAGAATTTCAACCAGAACATTGGAGCTCTGTCCCTGAAGCTTAAGCCGGAAGAAATGGCCAAGCTTGAATCGATTGCTTCTGCGGAGAATATCCAGGTTGGCAGGTACGATAGCAACATGCCTACATGGGAAAACTCGGACACTCCGCCCCTTTCTTCATGGAAAGCTGCTTAGAAACATGTCTCCTTGTGTCGCCACATCTTTGATATGCAGAGTTCGTGCATTTGCTGCTGAAGTATTTTGAGCACAATCTCTCCCTTTTAGTTCTCCTTTTTCGTTTACGTTTGTGTCCCACATTGGCCAATAAGTCAAGAAAGAGAGGGAAAGCATAGTATAAAGTGGCGGCTGGCCCTGGAGCAGCATCATTATCTGGACTGGTTGATGGGCGATTAGGAAGGTACATGGTTTTAGGATTCTGCAGATGCAGAATAATGTCGTTCCAACGATGGATGGTCAGTTCAGGAATCACCACATTGCTGCATATTTTCATATGTTGTTATCTGGTTTTCAAGTCTGGACTCGAAATATAGGCACTGCTTTGGCAAATGCTATCTCGTACTAGATAAACGTGCTGTTACTGGCAATATACGTCATACATCAGAAGTTCACCAGTTCACCGTCTTGTAAAACAACTTGAACCGGTTTCTCCTAGGAGGCCTTTCATGGGATTCTCGGATTTTTTAAATTAGCAATTCCTTCTACCGTCATGCTCCGGTAATTCTCAAGCTTTTATGCTTCTCCTAGTTTAGTTTTGGCACAAATCAAAAACTTGCGGGACAGCGATACGAGACAAATGAAGGTCATAGTCCTTCTTCAGAATCATTAATGGCTGTCAACCTTTTAATTCTAGTTTATGTTCGTGATGTGATTTTTACGACTTCAAAGGGATTACATTTTCTTATTATTTTGGCTCTGACGCTATTCCTTGTACAATATCAACATGGGTCGTCATGATTCTGTTGCTTGAAGCAATCATGATGTTTTAGTTTGGTTCATTGCCTGCAACAGCTTCGACATTTGGTCGTTCAAAATGATGGACTTATTATCAGGACTTCTTCCCCACCCAAAACTTGGAACGTCGGTCCTGTCAATCAGGTGCATCACTACATTGTATCAACAAGAAGCATACAAAATTGCTAACCTCTTTGCACCAGTTGCTATCATTTTCAAACAATGTAAATTTAGTATCTTGTGCTTGTTTCATCCTGAACCCCTGCTCCGTGGTTTTCATGATACCTCTAGGACTCATTGGTTCAATAAGGTAATCCTAACTGGTTAAGCTTTATTTACTTCAGTAGCTCTTGCAAAAGAAGCAGCTATTCCACAGTCCCACATTTTCTTGGCCCTGAATTGGCCTCTGGAAGACCACGAGCAACTCGTTTGGCAATTTATGTTTCCTTAATGATGGTCACCAGGAAGGCTTGCTTGCAGGTACTCTTATGATCTTCGGTCGAAGAGCATGGGGCTACCTCTATAGCACAGAAGAAGTTGCAAGAGGATGTGGAGGGCAAAAGATTGGAGCTTTCATTGATTTGGCTGCCCACTATTTGTTGGGTATTCCGGTTGCCATATTCCTAGCTTTTGTCTGTCACATTGGTGGAAAGGTAAATCAGAGTCACCCCACCATTGTATTGCAATTCGTCCTGTGCTTTCATCGTAACTAGTAGTTAGTCCGATATTCCTATAATTTCTTGTTCTTCATCGAGCTGTAGGGCCTCTGGACTAGGATTGTAGTTGCACTCTTCATGCAAACATTGTTACTTGCGGTCCTAACAGGATGTGCCGACCGGGAGAAAGAGGTAATTTTCAGCGAGTCTAAGAAAATATTGTTGAGAAATTTCTTTTTATTTGCCATTCTTCGGGGAGAGCTTCACCGAGAGCACCTTCCTTTGAGCTCACCGGAATTTCTTTCCCTCTAACACCTGCCGTCAATATTTACTACCAATGCTGGCGACTATTGTTACTTCACCCTCATCAACCGCCAATCATGACAGTTAATGGACCGCCGGTCACCTATTCTGGCATCGAATCCGGCTATCTAAAAAAATTGCCGGCGGCCATTTTCCCTAACCGACTGCTATTCCACAAGCACTCATTTCAGCAATATAATGAACTTCACCATATACATGGCAAGAAAGGGGAATAGGGAGCGAACACAGTGAATGCTTAACCGTAGGCTTCGCCAGGAGAGAAAGTCCTGTAAATGCCTCAAGCTCATGGACAATTGACGCCGGAAAATATTCAACAGTTTCACGGAACAGAGTGACAATTCAGTCTCGATCCCCTTCAATCTCGATTCAGTATTCCAGCTGACGGATCTAGCACCATCACAGATCGAAGATCAGAACCGAGAGATAGAAGAAAAAAAATCCTCCGGTAGTCCACGATTCCCAGAAGTTTTGCTTCCACTGATTGTGACACCCTGGAAATTCGCGTCTGTAGAATTCGGAATTCAATAAAATTCGCGAGGACAAATTTTAGTTTATTATGAAATATTGGATTTTTGAGGAATTAAGTGACGATATTTGGGAATTTCCGAATCGATGATCGAATCGATTTCAATTTCGATCGTTCAGTCGTCGCGGGCAAGAAATTGATCTTTTCGCGACTGAACCTCACCCTGACCCGAATTGACTCGAGACTGGACTAAATTACCCTCCATCGAAAATCCGGATACCCAAAATACCCTTGAACCTTCTTGAACCTATTTATGTGCATAAGTCAAAACCCATTAATATCTTCTTTGACCCAACCCTCTCCTATTGGCTGCACATCCCTCTCTCTCTGCTCTCCCTTATCTGCTCGTCACTCTCTCTCTCTCTTCCTCTCTCGCGCGCAGGACCCCCCCCCCCCCCCAAAGCAGACCTCACATTCGGCCGAGCCCCCTCCAGCCACCATCCTCCTTCCTCCTCCGTTTTTGTGCACCGCCACCACCACCCAACCGACCAGCCACCTCCTGCCGCCACCACCAACCCCTCCGGCGCCGTCGCCAGCCGCCGGAAAGGCCATAGGAAGCCCGGCGACCCCCCCTGCTCTGTTTCGGATCCCCTGCACCTGAGGCTGTCGCGCCGTCCCTCGGCCGTCCGAGGCACCACCGCCACCTCCCGCCACCTCACCAACGTCCACCAGCCCCCTGTGCACCACCTGGACCCAGCTGCACCCGCCGGAAAGCCACCGGAGCCGCCGCAAGCCACCCCGAAGCCGCCGGTGCCCTGTTTTTAGATCCGGTTCGGGTTTGCTGAAAGCCCAGCCAAATCCGGCGATTTCGCCGCTCACCGCCGCCGCCGACGACCTCCTTGGACTCCCCTCTTGACCCCTGAAGCTTGTTGGAAGTAATCGCGGCCTGTGGAGCTCGGGATCGACCTCGGACCACCTCCCCTGTTCTGCCGCGCGTGTACCCCTGTTTCGGCCAGTTCTGTTCGTGCGCCGTTCCGCTGCCTCCGGCCGCCCTCCGCCGCCCTCAGCCGATCCCGACGGACCCCCTCAGCCCCCTAGTGAACCCTTGACCCTTCCCCGGCCTTGCCTTGGCCCTTGAAGCCGCGAATCGAAAGCTTCGCCGGAAACCGCCGCCGTCGCCGTCGCCGTCGCCGCGTCGCCGTTGAGACCGCCCGAGCTAACTCACCTAGTGAGTTGACCCTAAACCTTGATTAGGGCGTTAATTACGTCTAGTGTTATTTAATTAGTTTGATAGGGTGTTTAGGTAGCACGATCGGGGCCGGTATAGTTAGAAATTGGATTTAGGTTAAATGGCCGCGATCGATTAAATTAGTCGATAAATTTAGATTCTTTGTGATTAATTATAGTTGATAAAATTGATTGGTAGTCTGGTTGATTGATTGATAGATTTTGTTCGCGAGTGAGCGACATTATAGAGACGAGCGGGCGATTGATATTTATTAAATTAATTTGACTAATATAAGACCATTGCACGAAATTGAACCTGGCCTAATTGGAGTAATTTACTCGTGTTTAATTAATGGCCTTTATTCAACCGATCGTCTCGTTGAAATGTCTAGTTGACTGTTTGACTGCTCTGTTGTGAGTTGATTGTCAATTATGATTGCAGTGCATAGTGAGTAGCCTGCATTTGCATATGACCGAGTGCGATATTAAAGACATGTTTTATCATGAAATTGGCCGTGGGCTGAGTCTTTGAGCACATTGTGTGAGCATCCTGCCTAAAGCAAAGAGAATAAAATGGTTTGATTGTCGGGTGTGAATCGTATGGTCATATAACGGAACGATGATGGGTTTTTCCTGGCAAGTTCGTCTTGTACTCAAGGTACACACCACACCATTTTTATGGAATTGTACAACTTGCCAGAAGCACGATAATTCATGCCCCGTATGGTATGTACGGTTTTAAGGGATTATCGGATGCCGGTCGCAGCTTGTGAGGGACCGACGCCCCGTTCAGGGATGCCTACTTGTGTGTGCCGTTCTGGATGCACTGGAGACACCTCTCGTAGTAGCCGTTGCCGAAGGGAAAAGGAACGTAGCCTGGTTCTGCCGAAAGAGTGCGGGATCGCATTGTTTGTGAGAGTCGATCATGCTAATTGCGTGGATCCTCGTCACTTTGACGCTTAATGCGTGGGATCATCGTTAATAAATGGACTTGTGTGGTGTCCTGTGCATATCTGTGGATGTGATGCATTGTCTGTGGTTGTCAGATGTGACTGTTGAGTCGAGTATTGCATCATGTGTGATTGATGGCTGATAAGCCTGCATTTGACTGGTTATTATACCGTGGTTATATGTGGTTGTTTGGATGTTTTATATGCTTGTTGTTTGGGGCGAATCACTGTCCTAATCGAGATTAGGCTTGATTCACTGAGATTTATTCTCACCCCGTTGTGGGAACCATTTTCAGGTCCGAAGTGACGGAGCCCGTGGATGCTTAGATGAGGGTGTTGTGAGATTTTTGGGAGCAGATGAGATCTTAACCTTACTCGACCGCATAATCTTTTGAGGTCCTAGTGAGCCGCCCCGAAGTATGGGGTTGTATGTGTTTACTGTAGCTCAGTAGGGTTAAAACTCCTCTGCTTTTGATTTGTGAATCGAATTGTATTTTGCTGAATTGTCTGCCGTGTTATCTTGCTTTACTATCCCGCTAATCTTGTTGTTTAGGAGAAGGCACATTCCACATGCGTTTTATGTTTAGGTCGATAATGGGCCTGGGACATTATCATTCGTGACCTCGTGGCGATTTGGTAGGGATGTCGCGGGCCTGAAAGTCGGGGCGTGACTCTGATCGTCGCCGATGTCCATCCTTCCTTCGCTTAATATCCATCGTCAGTCATCAGAGAGTACAATTTATAGAGAAGACAATTCCTTTCACTGGCTGCATTTCTGGGAGCAGTAAGTCATGCCAAGAAATGAAAGGATTTTAGCATTGAAAGTAGGATCATACCAAGTCTTACAGTATCCAAGCTCTTTTCCAAGTGAGAGAATACCATTTTTATTCCCCCAAAGCTGTTAGGAAACGAGATAACAATGTATTGACAGTAACCTTAGCTACTTCACGATTCTTGCAGTTTGACAAATATTGATATGCTAAACATGTCATCTCTTAATAGCTAGATGTAGCGTTGGTGTTCGTCTTTTTTTTTTCGTCATGAATTAGGAAATTTGTCATGCGCATCTCAATATGATTGTTTGGATACATATTAACTATGCCAATTCAGTCCATCTGACTTATTAAAGCATTATCGTAATACTATTTCTCGATCTGTAATGCGGTCGTATTGATGAACAGTTTATTGTAATTTCCATACGAAATATCTTGACTTACAAGTATAAAAAAGTTCTCAAGGAAAGATGGAACTCTTTATTAATCCAATGGCCATAAGCCTTCGTCAAAACCGTAAAAGGCACATGGAATAGAAGGGTAAGGGACATGATGGTGACAACACGGACAAGCGTTGAAAAATTATACATGCTTACCATAAAATGAATGTGGATACGACACATTACAATGTAAGGTCGGTTCGTGAGGATCCATCATTATTAGTTAAGTAAATTTGGTTCATTAAAATAAAAAATTATTTGATTGAAGAAATATTTGTTAGAAACTAACTGTATCATTCAAGAACATTTTTGATATTTTTTTTATTCTGGACTTCATAAAAGACAGATATTTAAGGATAACACAACAGATAAGCTAATGATCATTGGTCAAATGTGGTGATACCTAAATTGTGTCTAGTTTATTTAGTCGTTTATTGTATATAAAACTAGGGACCAAACCCGACACCTAAACAAAAATACCATTTGCATAATTCGCATTCGCTTCTCATTTAGGTCATGCATCTCACATGCCAATCTCATGGCCTCTCCATGAGTTGCCACGGACTATAGATAGCCGGCCATCAAATGCTCATGAATTCAAAAGACGAAGCGATAACACTAGTGGTCGTCAAAAATACCATTTGCATGGTTCACATTCGCATTTCATTTAGGTCATGCATCTCACATGCCAAACTCCTGAGGTTACCATGGACTATAGATAGTCGGCCATCACATGCTCATGAATTCAAAAGATGAAGAGATAACACTAGTGGCCGTAAATCTTGGTGAGGTGAGAACAAAAGGGATAGAGCAAATCTGATGTGGAACATTCGCTCAAGAGTCCAACCGGTTATCTAGAGTGAGTTTGACTTGAATTTACAAGAACCCAAGACAGATTCAGGCCAAGAACCGATCGTGGGTTTCACGTTTGAAAATAACACAGAAGGAGATTTTTTTCTTTATAAAAATAAACGGTTAGCAAAGGTGAGTGGAATCCGGATTGTGGAACTCGGGAACTTCTCGTAAGTTGTTGGGAGAAGATAGAATTTGTTGGGCTTTCAAATTTTGAAGCAAAAACTCATCTCTACAGCCACCTTTCTTTGTTGTAGTGGTATTCTTGGAGATCACAATGTTCTATGTATTCAGAGCTTCGCAGAGAGAATAGTGGGGAGTCAAAAAATTTAGATCGGAGAGAAACGTACGCTCGCGAGAAAAGGAAGACATTTGGGCAGATGGGTTTGAGATTTCACGCTTTTAGGAGAAGTGCACTTCAAGAGATGGGCGAGCGTACATTCTTTCGACGTCGATTCGAGGTTTAGCGAAGCCCGGCGTTCAGTTTGGTCAGAATTAAGGCAATCGAATTGTCGATCGCTGTTCGTATTTATCTTCCGCATCATAACCAGGTGATTCTGGTCCAATCTCACTTTCTCGTAAATTGCTTCTCTCCGCTATCATCGCTGCTTTTATGTTTATGAATAGGATTGGGATGGGACGATTACCAAGCTTGTCAGGACTATCATTCTTGGTGTGAATGTGAGTTTTTGGGTGAGCTTCAAGAGACACACACGAATTCTTTCAGTAATCGGACTTCCCTATCTGTAACCATTTAGGCAGATTGATGTTGGATATCAGCGTGATCCATTGCTACATTGTTAGGTGTCCATATACCTCATAGTTGTCCACAGGAGCATTATATCTTCGAGTCGAGATAAGGTCAATGATTTGTTTGTGCAACAAAAAATTAATGCTGATGAGGTTAGTCAGATGTTATCCCTCTCCTAGGACACAGAACCAGTGATTTCTTAACTGGCTGTGCCCATATAAGAATGCTGTCTTTTTCTCCTAACAATGCTTGGAGACACTAATTTTTACGTTAATAAATGACAAAGTAAAAGCTCTTAGAAGAATGCAGTGGAAGACCCGACACTAATTTTTACGTTAATAAATGACAAAGTAAAAGCTCTTAGAAGAATGCAGTGGAAGACCCTCTTTTCTTGTTAAGTCTTCAGGAATAGCAAGCTGAGACCAAAGTATGGATGATGAGAAGGATCGTAATGGATCACATGGTCAAATACAAAATAGGCCGTAGTCTCGATGTAAAGAAAGTTTGTTTGTTTGATAACTGTCAAAGGAAGTTTGTATCTTGGTTGCTGTTATTATGTTTTGCCGAGTAGTATTCAGTTAAGTACTCATCATGTCATCATATAGGATATTACACAAACTAGAAATAGAAGCATGGTGGTTACTAGCCAATGGTTCTACAGACATGAATAAGGGAGATGGGAGTTGGCAGCCGCGCGACAGTATAGATCTCTTTTATAGTTTCTATCGAGAGCTTTTGTGATGCACAAGTGTGTAGTACACTTCATTCCAATTCACAAGCAGGTCATAAAAAACAAAATTCTAGTTTCATAGTGCAAAAGGTTTATGACCCTCTTGAAAGTTATGGAAGTTGACTGACATGCAAACAACATACAACATGAGATAGACTTCTCTTTCAAAAAAAAACCTTACAAGATCTCTCATATTGGATACAGAGATCAGTTGAAGAGAAATATATAGGAGATCTCATGATTAGCATGAGCACTCTGTATCCAAATTTGAGAGATCTCCTAAGCGTTGTAAGGTTTTTTGAAGGAGAATATCTATCCCATTTTGTATGTTGTTTGCATAATCCTTGTCAGCCAATTTCCTTCTTTTCAATAGGTCATATATCTTTTGCACTATGAAACCAGGATTCTGTTTTCTATCGGGGAGTTGCTTGTGAAGTGGAATGAAGTGTATCACACACTTGTGCATCACAGATTCTACGGGAACCTTGTCTTGATAGAAACTATAAAATAGCTCTCTACTGTCGCATGGCTGCCAACTCCCACTTCTCTTCTTCAGGTCTGTAGAACCATTGCCCAGTAACCACCATGCTTCCAGGTTTGTGCAATATCCTATATAATCAGATGATGAGTACCTAACTGAATACTGCTTGGCAAAACATAATAGCAACCATAGTCATTTGTGCTCTTTCCCCATTTTCACCTCAAATATCACAAACCCAGTTTTTGATATGTGAGGGAGTTGACTTATTAAGGTGATATCAGATTCTCTTTTAATGGTTTGAGGTACTTTAGTTGGTCTGTCTCATCATCATCTTGTTGATCTTACTCCATGAGTTGTCTAAGACAATACAAAGGAAAGTCAATGTTGTAGTACATCAACTGAGAGATGGCTTAAAGCTGTCTTCGGTTTAGACCGAGGAGAAGCAGTAGAGGATGACGCGGATTTACTACACGTTCATTAAAAGAATAAACGCAAACTTATATAAGAGGAATATAACGAGGACAATTGTCTTTCCCTAATGATATCTGCAAGTTGAAAAACGAAAGTGCGAAAGATCCAAGTAGTATGGAAGTCAATAAACATACTTGGAGCGAAGCCACACGAGATATAGATGACTTCTGGACTTACTCTTGAATTTTATGTGCCTAATTAAAAGACGATCTTTAACTTGCTATACAGCAATCTGCCTAAATGGTGATTTTTCACTTAGAGAAGGGGACGAGATAATACCGCATACAGCTCCTGGAGAGACGGCAGATATTCTCTCTCGCCAGAACTTCACATGTGTTTTCCATCGTAAGAATGTGACTTTGAACCTGAAGAAATGCAACACAGCCGGACAAAGAAATGTTCATTATGTGTTGCAACTTTCCTGTTATACTGATATTCTTTGTTTCTTTCTGGTTATTTTAGTATCATAACAATTTGTTGCTACTGCTAAGTGTCTCCCATTTCCTTTAAAAATATCGATCCTTTCTCCATCTTTTATCTTTGACATTGAAAGCTTTGACAGCATTTGAAAGAAAAGAATCAGCAGAGAATGGGTCAAAAGGGGAATACAGAAGAAGCAATTTCTTGTTACAATAAGGTTCTTGGTTTCTAAATTGAAGGTGGAAATGGTAAATGCAAGCGCAGATTGGTCTCTCATTTCCTTTAAAAATCGTGAGATTCAAAAGAGAATAACAAAGTAAGAAAAGGAGAAGACTGGAGGGACTGATCCTTGGTGGTCAAAGGCCGAAGATAACAACCGAAAAATTGGAGAATTGACAGAGACGATTCGGTGGTGAAATAGATAAGGACTCGACAAATTTTTTTTTTTTTTTTGAGTTAAATTGTTATCATTTCACAATCACTATCTCAGCAATATCATCATCTCATCCCCAGTTGATCCTATTATCACTCGTGGAATCCACTTATATCGGCACTTGAACTTTTCTTTCGCAGGTTTTCCGGCGCCCTGCACCACCCCAGGCAGTCACCAGCAGTTTGTGAAAGTCCAACCATCATTTCCGCCAGCTCCAGTCATGCTATTTGAGCCATCGGACACATCAGGGTTACGGCAAGAAGATTAAAGCTAAGTTCTCTCCCATTCTCTGACTCTACTTTTTGTTTTTTTTTGTTTCAGTCAATGGCATTGATCCTCAATCTTCTCCTAAATCGCCCTCTCACACCGAAAGCCACCGCTGATTGACAGCGTTCGCTGCTCTGGAGCCTGATCGCGCTACTATTTTACTCTGTTTTTTTATCAAAGAATTTGAAGAGCTCGGCTCCTACTTGTTTATTCTTCGCCAACGCGGATCACCAGCAACAAATTTTCCAAGACATCGGCACTCAAGTGTTTTTTTTAAGTCGAATCAGCACTTAATTTGATAATCTTTCGAAATCGGCATCGGCATCTCCAAGCTAAGTACCTCTCTACTATGTTCTTTGAGGAAACAAAAACGAGAGATCTTAGCTATCGATTCCCTCATGATCGTCTTTCATGATTTCCTGTTTGTGATTTGAACATGTTTGATTACATATGGATTGTGGCTTTAATGATTTCCCTGGTTGATAAAGACTTTTCATGATGTTAAGTTTTTGAAGCTAGAACAACAATGAACAGAGCTAGGTGAATGATGGCCAAAGCAAAGAGTTCATCATGTCTCTGTAGGATGTTGGAAAGAAAGAATAAATGAAAGAGGCAAAGGGAAACCAAGCCAAGTATGAGTTCATGGTGTTTTGGATGTGATGGACTGAGAAACAGACCGAAAGAAAGAAAATAAAAAAAAAATTGATAACAAACTAAATAATTACATATGCACACACATATATATCTTGCGGTGTAGTGTTAATTGAATTTCATTTAAGGATTAGTTTATATACGTGTTTTTCCTCTTTTGTTGAGTTCATTAGCAATAGAATCATTACTAGAGATTAGAGTTAGAATTAAACTTTGGATTCTATTCGATTTTAGCTCACAGGGTTGCTCTCCCGGTACTTAAGAATGAGGCATTGTAATGTTCTTTGCCCGATATTGCATCGAGTTACTTTATCGAATTATACCTTTCATTCGCTTTTCAGTACTGTTCTTGATGGGCTTGTTTGTGATTGCTTTTATATCATTTTTTGTGTTCTGATTCATGTTCATTGTCATTAGAAAGGTTAGGACTCATAATTGAACAAACACTGCATGAGACACTTAGTAAACAATCAATCAAGTTAGTTAGTGATTCTGGTTTGTAGTGAGTTATTCTCTCATATCTCACTTGGTTCTAGCTAACTGCAATAGGCTAGTGGTGACTTCTTGTTATTCTCTCATATCTCACTTGGTTCTAGCTAACTTGCAAATGCAAATGCCCATTTTCTTCCTTTAGGGCTTCCTCTTGCCCCTTACATGTTGTTGTCAAGATCATAAGATCTACGCCTTTGGATGTAGTTTTGAAGGCCATATTATGAAGTACTTTGTTCATTTGGACATGTTTTTTCATCACGCTTCTTTTTAACAAGGATACATTAATCAAATCATGCAATATGTTGTACCATTTATCGTGTGTATCTCAAAGCTGATCAATGCTATTGAGAAATCCCTTTGCCTTCCAAATTTCCATCAAATTATCCAAAAATATGTCAAATTCTTTGTGAAACAATACTCCACACAGACCGCACATAATTTAATCCTCCCCATTTAAATCCTCATAATAGACTCGGAAATTTGAACACTTTATTCATGCCTTGGATTTTGATAATTCGTCATCTTCACAAACTCCTGAATTCGTCTCTTCCTAAATGAATGTTTTTCTTCTCAAGAGTCCTTCCCACTTTATCAATCAGTGGCAAACCAACGCAATCTCTACCATGAATAAATCAAAATTCTAGATGTAAAATTCTCCTTAATCCTTAGCTAAAAATCCTTTTAGAAATTGCATGCAATGTGTTTGGCGCAAGCATGGCAATGCGTGACACTACGAAATTTCAGCGAGGCTAAGGAAACGTGAGCGTGGCCGAACTAAATAGTGGGTTCGGGCTCAAATGGGCGAAATAAAAAAGTTCCAACCACTTTATCAGAGACTTCTTATTCACAAAGGAATTGACTTTCCTGAGAAATTTTTATTGACTTTTTTACTTTGAAAATTCATCATAGTAAATCTTTTTTTTCCCCCATTCACATTAGCAAACATCACTCAATTCATTCGTGTTTAATTACTCTAAATACCCTAATAAAGGCATCCATTTTTACCAAATACCACATACCTTGTAATTATTTCCCTAGTTGCCCCTCGCCACGGCCTCCATCGCGTCATTATCGACCCCATTATTCCTTTGCATCTCTATCTCCCTCGCTGCAAACCTTGATGTATTTACCGAAAAATTGCCACATCTCCTCCAGCATCCGCCCCTGCGTTTTCCGGCATAATCATGTAGAAGAACACCTTATGCAACGACAAAAACGTCATTGATGACACTCCACTTATCACCCAGTCCAAGGCGACACCAATTGCATACCCCTACGCACACACCTTCAACGGGAAGATCTCTGATCTATACACCCACATGACCAGCCCCATCTCGATGAAGAAGAAGGCCACCTAGGACAACACTTAGACCAGGCACATGGCCACCGCTCACATGAGCTTTGTGTGGCTGCGGTGGCCGATGTTGGCAAGACACATTCCGAGAGAGGCAAGTGAGAAGATTGTCTCATCGACGCTATTCTCGTAGCAACAACTGCCTCCCAACTCGGTCAAGGAGAAAGACCGCGACGATGATGAACGTTGTCTTTGTGAAGTCGACTGCAATGGTCCAGAAGAGCTTCTTTTTTAAGGAGATGATGTAGGCCTTCTTGAAAATGCGAGAGTTGTAGAGGATGATGACGTCGATGCTAGAGGCTTTTTAGTATATGTGGATCCCAATGGCGCAGATGAGCATGTGGTACACATATGAGGTTCGGTGGTGGAGGAGGAGATCTCGCCATAACCCTCCTCGGTTCTCGGCTTGGCTTGGTGACCTTGACAACGTCGTCGTTGGACTTGTTAATGTCACTGAGTCAAGCATCAGGGATGGCGTGTGGCAGGATTTCATCCTCCATGTGACTCCGTCCGTCCGCCACATCCTCATCTACATCGTTAGAATTTTCTTATAACAGGCCTCTGGAATCAACACCGTCATCCTTTACAACCCTCTCATTTTCGAGAAGGTCGACATCACCTCCTCCAACAAAAAGCTCCACACAACCATTGCAGTCTGCTTCGAAAGAACTATGCTCATCCTCCTCGCCACCTTCCTTGATGTTGTTATGTCTATTAGCAAGTTTATTTATTGGCACAAATTATAGACTTTGAGGAGAATTTTTCATCTCACCTTCCTTAAATATTATTGAATTACATGCAAATGAAGATAAATGCACAGTTCTCAAGTGAAGTACAATCTTTGGGATAGTCATTTACACAAAAGTGAAGATAGCCATCGTCAGTTTGATAAATAAAATATCAGCTTATTAAAGAAAATTAAAGTAAAATTATTTGGACGACTCGATTCTTCATTCATTTGCAATGATTAATTGGGCTTAGAGGTTTTAATATTTTGTATTATAAAGTTAATCACACATTGATGTGCGTGTGCGCATCACTCCAAAGAGTAGCAACGTACCTTAATTACATACTGAATTGAACACCCATCACCAACAGTCAAACAACTGCCCAAGAAGTATTTGAAATACCATAAAGGGTTGCTAATGCCCAATCCAATTTTTATGTAACAAATATGCTCTTTAATTCTTATTAATTTTAACATATGAGTTAACAAATTTAAAAAATTTATAAGCACCACTATTTAGGGAAAGTCTAAAGTAAACCATGAAAGTCACCTCTAGCTACAAACTCGAAATCTTATCAATTAAAAGAGAAGGGATATCAAAACTCAAGTGAATAACCACATTAACTAAGACTCGACTAGGCGGCCGTATTTCGGAGTCAAAATGTTCATTACACAAAATACCTCAAGAACGGCCAACCATGATGAATAACCATTAACGCGAAAAACAACCACTCACGCAACCAAAGGCCACTTGCGCTACAAACTTTATCGTGCCTTATCCCTATCTATACCTTATCCCTATCTACCAAACTCCAATTCAAGTGACCTTACTGTCAAAAGAAAGCCCTTTCAAAATACTGAAAGATCCTAAACTCTACCGACTCAAAAGAGGCAAAAAAAAAACAAGTGAAAACCATCGCGAAAAGCAAAATTCGGAACTGGGCAGCAACGCCTGCGAAACTTTAAAAGTTATCTTGTCTAAACTGTCTTCTCTACACAGTTTCACAACTTAACAACCCCTACATTGAACCCACAAACTCATAATTCACATGGATCCGAATGTAGGGCTCAACTCTGAAAATTCCTAGGATTAAATGAATGAAAAGTACGAATCCTTATCGGGCGCGACGAAATGGATTTAATCCGGCCTGTGGAAGTCTCTGAAGCGTGTAGGCATGAAATCCCCAACTTTTTTCCTCCTCCTTTCTTCTTTCTTCTTTGTAATGGTCCCGTCCTTTTATATCTTCGTTTTTCTAAGCCCACCCTTATTTACAAGTCAACTTGTCTTTTTCATTCTTCTTTTTTCTGCTTTAAACACGAATGGTTACATTCAGTGTATCATCGATTGGAAAATCAAGAGAGTGACTTGATTGAAGATCAAAAATAAACCCACCTGCGCATGGCGTAGTTGGTTGAGTCTTTCCTTTCCTCTCAAGAGGTTTAGGGTTCGACTCCCAGCTCCGTTCCGTAATTTAAGTGAGGGGCCCCGGCGGTGGGTTGCTGGGCCAGTCACCCCCGAGGCATAGTCGCTGACTACTGTCCCGATTACCCGCGGGGAAAGGGGAGGGGGCTCGATTACCCGAAGGGGAAAGGGTGGGAAAGGCGGAAGCTCGGTCATCAAAAAAATAAAAATAAAAATAAAACCTCGATATCTTCTCTCAGTGATATAACTCGTAAATATGACTTATGCATCGACCTCTTTCAAGTAAAGGTAAACTTCAGTGAGCAAGAAACATGGCGAATATTCTCTGGCAGCACATCAACGTAGACAATTACCGTGTGAATGATATTTTATGTAGGAGGATGTTGGTTTTCTAGTTCAAACAACCAAAAAGGATGCCAATTTTCCAATCATTTTGTGAAAAGGAAACAAGATTTGTCTCATTTGGTTGGATCTTCTGGTTGTCTCAGAAGCTCTCACACGCAGATTAAAGAGACAATTGAGATATTTAATACTCAAACGAAATCTAACTCGACAGATCAAAAACTTGCGGGACAGTGTACGAGACAAATGATGGTCATGATCCTACTTTAGAATCATTAATGAAAGGTTGTCAACCTTTTAATTCTAGTTTATGTTCGTGATGTGATTTTACGACTTCGAAGGGTTTACATTTTCTTATTAATTGGCTCTGACGCTGTTCCTTGTACAGTATCAACAAGGGTCTTCATGATTCTGTAGCTTGAAGCAATTATGATGCTTTTGTTTGGTTCATTGCCTGCAACAGCTTCGGGATTTGGTCATTTGAAATGATGAATTATCAGGATTTCTTTCCAAATCCTAATAATGCAACAGCTTCGGGATTTGTTACTTGTGTATATTTTCTTTTTCTACCCGGGCTGCCCTTGCACTCTTTGTGACACGTTATGGTGTGCGGCCTGGGTTAGTTTTGTTACCCGGACATTTCTGATCAATATACTTCTTAACTTCAAAAAAAAAAAAGCTTGAAATGTCGGTCCTCTCAATCAGGTGCATCAGTACTTTGTAACAACAAGAAGCGAACAAAATTGCTAACCTCTTGGCACCAGTTGCTATCATTTTTAAACAATGTAAACTTAGTATCCTATGCTTGTTCCGGCCTGAACACCTGCTCCTTGGTTTACATGATACCACTAGGACTCAATGGTTCTATAAGGTAATCCTAACTGGTTAAGCTTTATTTACTTCAGTAGCTCTTGCAAAAGAAGCAGCTATTCCACAGTCCCACATTTTCTTGGCCCTATTTTTGGCAGCACGAGAATTTCAAATGAATTGAGCACCGGAAGACCATGAGCAGCTCGTCTGGCCATATATGTTTCCTTAATGATGGTCGCCACGGAAGGCTTGCTTGTGGTACTCTCATGATCTTTGGTCGAAGGGCACGGAGCTACCTCTATAGCACAGAAGAAGAAGTCGTGAACTATGTGGGAGATATGTTGGCACTAATTGCAACTTCCCATTTTTTCGTTGGAATTCAGTCAGTGTTTTCAGTTATACTTTGCTTATTATTGCAGATTAATGGCGCACCTGACCTATTTTAACTTTGACTACTTGTACTGATAATTAATTAGGGAGGGAAGATGGAGAATGTGTCAAATCTCAAATATGTTCAAGTCAAAACCGACTTGTACTTCGACTGTTTTGATACTATAAGTTACATTTTTTTCAGGCACTGCAAGAGGATGTGGATGGCAAAAGATTGGAGCTTTCATCAATTTGGGTGCCTACAACTTGTTCGGTATTCTGGTCGGCATATTCATAGGTTTTGTCTGTCACATTGGTGGAAAGGTAAATCACAGTTACCTTACCATTCTACTGCAATTCGTCCTTTGCTTTCATCGTAACTAGTAGTCAGTCCGATATTCATATAATTGTCTGTTCTTATCGACCGGCAGGGACTCTGGACCAGGATTATAGTTGCACTCTTTGCGCAAGCATTGTTACTTGCGGTCCTAACAAGATGTACCAAACTGGGAGAAAGAGGTAATTTACAGTGAATCAATAAATCGAACGTTTTTACCATGCAAAGTATTTTTAGGTCTATGGTTTGTACTTGACATTTGGCATTGTTGCAGGCAAAGAAAAACACCGACAGAGTACGTACCGCCGTGAGTCCTGCCTGCAGGATTGCTATCGTAAAGCTACAGTGCAGAAATATCGCGTTTGGAATCGGATGGTAGACTACAGACACTCTGGTTCCTGGCATTGAAACCTAGTGCGAAGTGATGAAATAAGACGTACTTATCCCTCTGGATCTCCAGGTTGCCGCAGGAAGAGCCACATGTGGAACTTCTGCCAAAACTCTGAAACAAATGTTAAATCGGTATACAGCAAGGTTGATCTCAGAAATCTCTTTATGAGGATCTTATGCCGCCATCCACCGCTTGTGTGTTCTTTAGCATAATTTGGTCTTTTCTTCCTGGACTTGTGGAGAATGCCTGTGTCGGCGGATTGCACATTTTCTGCTTTGTTCTTGATCAATTAGTAGGACATGAAAATGTCCCCTGCCACAGCTACTACGGACCATCACAAAGTTGAGCTGTTCTTCTCCGACCCTTTTTAACTGAAGTCTGACATAAATAAGTCTCCAGGAAGTATCAAGACAATGTTACCAGTTTGAACTTCTCTCTCTCTGGGGGCTAACTTTTAGGCATCAGACAACTTACCTTGTCCAGGACCACCTCCTGAGTCCCGTCAAATGTCCGCTATACATTCCGAGGAGATCACATAAATTTGCTTTCTCACAAGTTACAATCGAATCTCGAGAAGTTACAATAAGCATCGAAACCTTGCGCTTAAGGCAGAATTCTCCATGATCCATCCATACTATAAATTGTTAGTGATTCCGTCAAGAGATGTCACGTTCTTCCCACTGTTCCGCAAGGATCATTTGGCTATTGGGTAACATAACAACATTTGCTGTTGATCTCCGCGTACTTGTTATATTCGAATAAAAAATAATGTACCATTATAGCATAGAATCTTTATCAATCAGGGATTCCAACGTTCTGAAAAGAACTATATAATGAAAGAAAATTAATGCTCCAAATTAGTCGCAAGTAATATAGAAAAAGTCTAAAAATTTAAATTAGCTAAGCTGTTTATTATCGTGTTCATTTTCATTATAGAATAATTTCACTAGTTTTGGAAGTGAAGTTGAGGGTCATAACTCAAAAAACTTTCCAACTTAATAGAGTAGGATAAGGCCATCACAAGTGACATAACTTTCATACAGCGCTTCAAAGTGCCATAACTTTTTTTATCACTTAATTGACGCATTGATTTTGACCACACACAAAAAAGTGGCACATTGATTCAAAATCGTTCACTTGAGTATCATCCCCAATTTGTGCAGCCGGTAAATCCAACGCGTCATTAATTTAATTTAAATATAAGAACATGGCTTGCCCGAGAGATAAAATCAGCAAAAGAGTGCATAAACGATATCGTTTTTGGCCATTTTGTTGCTCCAAATAGATTTGAAGATGAAACCCTAACTTAAGTGATCGGGAAAAAAAAAAGTTATGGCATTTAAATGAGCGCCTTACGAAAGTCATGGTACTTATGGTGTTAGTTTTCTTTATGTGTCACGCCTCGACTTTCAGGCCCGCGACACCCCTACCAAATCGCCACGAGGTCACGAATGATAACGTCCCAGGCTCGTTATCGACCTAAACATGAAACGCATGCAGAACGTGCCTTCTCCAAAACAACAAGATCGGCGGGATAGTAAAGCAGGATAACACGGCAGACAATTCAGCAAAATACAATTCAGTTCACAAATCAAAAGCAGAGGAGTTTTATCCCTACTGAGCTACAGTAAACACATACAACCCCATACTTCGAGGCGGCTCACTAGGACCTCAAAAGATTACACGGTCGGGTAAGGTTAAGATCTCATCTGCTCCCAAAAATCTCACAACACCCTCGTCTATGCAACCACGGGCTCCGTCACTTCGAACCTGAAAATGGTTCCCACAATGGGGTGAGAATAAATCTCAGTGAATCAAGCCTAATCTCGATTAGGATAGTGATTCGCCCCAAACAACAAGTATATAGAATATCCAAACAACCACATATAACCACGGTATAATAACCAGTCAAATGCAGGCTTATCAGCCATCAATCACACATAATGCAATGCTCGACTCAACAGTCACGTCTGACAACCACAGACAAGGCATCACATCCACAAATATGCATAGGACCCCACATAAGTCCATTTATTAACGATGATCCCACACATTAAGCGTCAAAGTGACGAGGATCCACGCGGTTAGCATGATCGACTCTCACAAACAATGCGATCCCGCACTCTTCCGGCAGAACCAGGCTACGTTCCTTTTCCCTTCGGCAACGGCTACTACGAGAGGTGTCTCCAGTGCATCCAGCCCGGCACCCACAAGTAGGCATCCCTGAACGGGGCGTCGGTCCCTCACAAGCTGCGATCGGCATCCGATAATCCCTTAAAACCGTACATACCATACGGGGCATGAATTATCGTGCTTCTGGCAAGTCGTACAATTCCATAAAAATGGTATGGTGTGTACCTTGAGTACAAAACGAACTTGCTAGGAAAAACCCATCATCGTTCCGTTATGTGACCATACGATTCACACCCGACAATCAAACCATTTTATTCTCTTTGATTTAGGTAGGATGCTCACACAACATGCTCAAAGACTCGGCCCACGGCCAATTTCATGATAAAATATGTCTTTAATATCGCACTCGGTCATATGCAAATGCAGGCTATTGACAATCAACTCACAACAGAGCAGTCAATCAATCAACCAGACATTTCAACGAGGCGATCGGCTGAATAAAGGCCATTAATTAAACACGAGTAAATTACTCCAATTAGGCTGCATAAAGGCTCAATTTCGTGCAATGGTCTTATATTAGTCAAATTAATTTAATAAATATCAATCGCCCGCTCGACTCTAAACTGTCGCTCACTCGCGAACAAAATCTATCAAGCAATCAACCAGACTATAAATCAATTTCATCAACCATAATCAATCACAGAGAATCTAAATTTATCGACTAATTTAATCGATCGCGGCCATTAAACCTAAACCCAATTTCTAATTATACCGGCCCCGATCGTGCTACCTAAACACTCTATCAGACTAATTAAATAACACTAGACGTAATTAACGCCCTAATCAAGGTTTAGGGTCAACTCACCAGGTGTGTTAGCTCGGGCGGTCTCAACGGCAGCGCGGCGACGGCGACGGCGGCAGCGGCGGCGGCAGTTTCCGGTGAAGCTCTCGATTCTCGACTTCAAGGGTCAAGGCAAGGCCGGGGAAGGATCAAGGGTTCACCAATGGGCTGAGGGGGTCTGTCGGGACCGGCTGAGGGCGGCGAAGGACGGCCGGAGGCGGCGGAACGACGCACGAACAGAACCGGCAGAAACAAGGCACCCGCGCGGCAGAACAGGGGAGGTGATTCTGGGGTCGATTCCGAGCTCCACAGGCCGCGATTACTTCTGACAAGCTTCAGGGATCAAGAGGGGAGTCCAAGGAGGTCGTCGATGGAGGTGGTGAGCGGCGGAAGCGTCGGATTTGGCTGGGCTTCAAGCAAACCCGAACCGGATCTGAAAACAGAGCACCGGCGACTTCGGGGTGGCTCGCGGCGGCTCCGGTGGTTTTCCGGCAGTGCAGCTGGGTCCGAGGGATGCACAAGAGGCTGGTGGACGTTGATGAAGTGGTGGGAGGTGGCGGTGGTGCCTCGGACGGTCAATCAGGTGCATCAGTACTTTGTATCAACAAGAAGCATACAAAATTGCTAACCTCTTTGCACCAGTTGCTATCATTTTCAAACAATGTAAATTTAGTATCTTGTGCTTGTTTCAGCCTGAACACCTGCTCCTTGGTATACATTATACCTCTAGGACTCAGTGGTTCTATAAGGAAATCCTAATTGGTTAAGCTTTATTTACTTCAGTAGCTCTTGCAAAAGAAGCAGCTATTCCACAGTCCCACATTTTCTAGGCCCTGAATTGGCCTCTGGAAGACCGCGAGCAACTCGTTTGGCAATTTATGTTTCCTTAATGATGGTCACCAGGAAGGCTTGCTTGCAGGTACTCTTATGATCTTCGGTCGAAGAGCATGGGGCTACCTCTATAGCACAGAAGAAGTTGCAAGAGGATGTGGAGGGCAAAATATTGGAGCTTTCATTGATTTGGCTGCCCACTATTTGTTGAGTATTCCGGTCGCCATATTCCTAGCTTTTGTCTGTCACATTGGTGGAAAGGTAAATCAGTCACCCCACCATTGTATTGCAATTCGTCCTTTGCTTTCATCGTAACTAGTAGTCAGTCCGCTATTCCTATAATTTCTTGTTCTTCTTATCGAGGTGTAGGGCCTCTGGACTAGGATTATAGTTGCACATCTTTGCGCAAGCATTGTTACTTGCGGTCCAAACAGGATGTACCGTGTGACGTCCCGGAATTTCAAGGCTTATTCAATGAGTAATATTGGACGGTTGGAATTGAGTGTCATTTGTCGGACGCGGAATCATTCGATCTGAAGGTCATTAGCCGTCCATCGAAGCGTAGTCAATTATAGTTCGATTAGATTAGTCGTGCCGTAATTAGTCTTCGCCGTATTCCTTCGCGCCCGATCCAACCCTGAACCAAATATCCTGAACCAGTCCTGAATTGTCAGATTACCGAAATACCCTCAGATATTATTCATATACGCCAGAAACAATTAATACCGATTGACCCGTGGGCCCCACCTCAATAAATGCTAGTCAAATCTTACTTTTTGACTTTTGGCTAATTACAAAATTGCCATTTGACCTTTGAAATGACCATAATGCCCCTAAAGACAACTTTCTCTCTCTTCCTTTTCTCTCTCCTCTCTCTCTCTTCCCTCTTGGAAACTCACGGCAGCCCATCCCCCCCCCCCATTTTCACGTTGGCTTCATCTTCACCTTCACCATCACCATCTTCATCTTCTTCTTGGCTTGAACCTAGCCGCCACCGCCGTTCACCGGACCGCCACTCGACCGCTCGCCGAATCGCCGCCGTTCACCACCTCACAGAACCACCATCCTCCGCCCGAGTCACCCGTCGCCCGAGCCACCGCCGTCCGCCCAAAAATCAACAAACCCGAGAGCCCCGTTTTCCCGTTTTTCAGCTCGCGCCGGACTTGGAATCGCTCGTTTGAGCTCGTCCGGAGGGCGAATTGAGCTACGTTTTCGCCTACGCGACCGTAAGACATTGGGCTACGTAGATATGAGGACGGATCTTCCATGAAGTTGCTTTATTTTCGTGGGTTGAACTGAACAGAGGCTGGTCGTTGGGGAAAAGGCGTGTTTTGCTTCGATTCAAGCTTCGCCGTCGTCCGCCGAGCTTGCCGGCCACTCGTTGAGCTCCGTTGTCGTCGTTTGGCCTCTGTCCAGCCGCTGTCCAGCCGCCGTTCGTCGTCGTCCGGTTGCCGTTTTGGAAATCCGACACCGTGGTTGCGTCCGGATTGACGAGGAGAGTCCGTAGGGACCGCCGCCGGAATTTTTGTCGTCGTCGCCGCCGCCGCCCTTCGCCGGTCGCCGCCGACCGTCGCCGCCAGTTGTCGAGTGAGTTAACCCCTAATCCCTGATTACGCTGTTAATTGCACTTAGGTTTAGTTTAATTAAGTAACGGTAAATAGATTAGTTAATTACCGTAGTAACTGAATAGTTACTGTAGTTTAATTAGTTACCATGGTTAGTTTAATTAGTTACCATGGTTAGACTATTTAGTTACTGTGGTTAGTTGGAATTACCGTGGTTAGGTGGAATAGTTACCATGGGTAATTGCCTGCTTTGTGGTAATTAATTAGATTGGATTTATAACTGCTATGGAGAATAGTCCATATTCGGATATTTATCGATGGATGAATAGTGAATGTATGATTACTGTTTGATGGCTTGAGTGTGGATTGCGTATTTTTGCTGAATGATCCCACTTGTTTTAAATGCCATGTTTAAATAAATTTTTAAACGTCCGTGTGACCAATTGTGATTTTGAGTACGAAAATGGCCGAGGGCCGAGTTGAACATGAAAATGACCTTGAGCCGAGTTTTGAGCATGATTGAGTTTGCATTGGCTAAATGCGAATATATGAATTGGCCTGGTTGCCTGTGTTGTTGTGTGGTCACACGATGGATAAACGTCACCCTAAAGTAACTGGGGACGTAGACGGTACCCGGGGTAACTCGGATCCGTGGTCTGATAAGTTCGTGCCGGCGGGAGTTCGGAATTCCACGACCTATCGGAAGCCTGATAAGTTTGTGCCGACGGGAGCTCGGAATCCCACGACTTATCGGAAGCCTGGCAATTCGTACCGACGGGAGTTCGGAATACTACGATTGTTTCAGAAGCCGGTCGCAGCTAGTGATGGGCCGAAGTCCATATTGGAATCCTAATATGCTTGCCTTAGGGGTCTTGAGGGGCTATTAGTTGCCGTCGCCATGAACGTTGTGGGACGACGCCCGGTACAACCGGAAGAGTACTAGCACTGAGGCTGTACTGTGGCGAGAGTGGGGCGACTCTTGCAGTAATAACTGGAACACGCATGTTGCATAGTGCCTGAGTGCTTGAATGCCTGAGTGATTGACGTGTGTTCTGGTTGTATACCTTGACCTGTTGTGTTTGAATGCCATGAGATATTTGTTGTGTGGCTGAAGGCAAGGTGAGTTGTATGTGGTTGTTTATTGGCCGTTGGGCCATGTTGTTGCTTGGTATTGTAAGTTAGGCTGCTTGAGTGAATCAACGTCCTAATTGGACTTAGGCGTTCACTCATTGAGATGTATATCTCATTCGCTGTGGCTGATCGCCTTTCAGGTTCTCGTAATGGCATGCCGATAGCCTGGGGTGTGAGTTGAGCTGCGGAGGAGCTTTTGGAAGTTTATCGTGTATGATAGTTGGTAGTGGTGGTAGTAGACCCTTAGCTCTGCCTGGTATATTTTGTGAGGCATAGGAAACAGCCCTGGAGATGGGTTTGTAGATCTGTACGTTTCCCTGTTGGGCTAAATGAAGATAAATAAAATGGGTGTGTATGTTTTATGTATCTCCTGCTGTCTATTCATGTTTGATTCTTTGTTTGGGGTTTTATATCGCTTCCGCATGCGTATAATTGAAAGATAAAAAGAAATGGGTCGATGATGTGCATGGGATATCATCCTTTGACCTGATGTTTGGAAGGGATGTTCGCGCGCCCGGGGTTCGGGGCGTGACATCCCCGTTTTGGTATCAGAGCAAGGTCAGCCTGAACCATATGGTCTTGGCCTGGAGTGCTAAGGTGTGCTGGGTTTGGGATAGTTAGTAGGAATTAAACCATGTGCTTGTGTTTACTGCTTGATTGTTGTTTAGTAGTAAACCTGAGTTCTCCTTACGTGTTGCTTCGGGCGAGCAGGAGTCCTTACGGTCCTACAGGATGAGCAGCCGTAGTCGGAGAGCACGCCGAGGTAGGGCAACTCAGGTGGATCCTGAAATGGAGAGGGATCGTGTATCGGGAGTACCCACGGAAAGGGTAGCTCCAGTTGCTCCTGAAGCGGTTGAGAACCGCGTTCCTACAGCTCGCAGAGGCAGAGGAAGGGCCGCCCGAGCAAGACCCAAAGTGGGCAGGATGGACAAACGGGAAATGCCCAGAGAAGGGGCAGTTCTTGCAGATCATAGAGTGGACGGGATCCTGCAAGCATTGGAGGCCATGGGAGACCTGATGGGCAGCAAATGAGAAACCAAGCTGCTGCTGCCGCCCCACAAGAGAATCCGTTAGCTGAGAACGGAGTTGGAAGGCCGCAGACCCATAGGTTGGTAGAGCAGTTTCTGAAGCTCAAGCCACCGAAGTTTTCTGGAGCGGGTGACCCTGAGGCTGCAACCTCATGGATTGAAGAGCTGAAAAAAGTGTTCGCCTTGTTAAGGTGTTCAGAGGAGGAGAAAGTAACGCTGGCCGTTTACCAACTGCAGGGTAACGCTAGCTCGTGGTGGAAAGCCACGCGGGGAAGAGCTTTTCCCGAGGGTGTGGTCCCGGAGTGGAATACCTTCGTGGAGGCCTTCAATGGAAAGTATTTCTCTGACTGTGAGCGGGAGCAGAAGATGAATGAATTCCTTCGCCTACTTTAGAACCAGCTGTCAGTGGATCAGTACGAGGCAAAATTTACCGAGTTGTCCAAATATGCGCCGAGGATGATCGAAGACCCTGTGGATAGGGCAAGAAGGTTCAGAGACGGGCTGAAGCCCGAGATTAAGAGTGTTCTACTGCCGCTGAATCTGAAAGACTACAATGAGCTGTATGAGAGAGCTCACTTGGTAGAAAGGGATGTTGCTGAAAGAGCATCCGCATCTGGACCGCGGTTAGCTCCAATAGTAAGAGATAACCGCATATTCGGCAAAGGACCAATGGTGGGAAGCAAGTTCTCAATCCCGCCCAATCGGAGGAATGCTGTTGGGAAGCCTAGTTATCATCCCAATGGTGTGTGTCGGCTTTGTAAGCGGAATCATGGATCAGCCCCATGCCCTGGAAGGACAGGTGCTTGTTATGGTTGTGGTCGACATGGCCACCAAGTTAAAGACTGCCCGCAGAGACAGATGGGAAGGCTGATGCCGATGCAGCAGGGAGGACAAATGCGAGGGAACGCTCCGCATGACAACCTGAATCAACCCCGCTAAAGAATAGTGTATTGTTCGTGGTAAGATGTTCCGGTTGTAAGTTAGTTACAGGGGGTGTGAGGAAGAGATAGACTTGAACTTTGGTTATGTATTTGAATATAAGTTTGAACTTGTGTTGTCTTCTAATGGTTTTGGTTATCGACTTTTATTAATGGCCCTGAGTAGTGATATGATAGAGATTTGCAGTGCAATTCAGTTTAACCCATTGGAGGGGGTTAGTTTCGAGTTTGTTGAGAACTGAGAAGGAATCTCAATTCCCTTAAATTTGTCGCTGGAGGTGACTCGTTTATGGGATAGTAGTTGTCAAGGCTTGTTGGTAACTGTAGTTAAACTATTGATTGAGGAACCAAGGATGGAGGACATCATAGTGGTGAGTGATTTTTCCGATGTCTTTCCGCAAGAATTACCAAGGGATTGGTAGTAGCTTAGGCTACTTATTAGATGAAAAGTTTGTCGATCAATGCATAGGTTTGATGATCTCTCTGCCTTGAGGATATCGTATAGTGATCGACAGGGGAATGGACGATAAGTCGGAATGAGGACGACTTATTGATAGACTTGAATTGTGAATTCTGATGGTTAGCCCTGTGTAATAGATTGTGGATATGGAATTGCGATGGTTTGGTATCTGAGGATTATAGGCTTGAATCTGTATCAGATCTTGATGGTTTTAGATATCGATTGTTATCGAAAGGCCCTGGATGATGGTGTGAGGTTCGCAAGGAAGCGAACAGTAACCTTGGATTATGGGCTAGCTAGATTGCATGATCATGGGTCTATTGTCAACGGCGACAAGAAAGGGTTATATAGTTTGATCTAAGTACCTAATCCTTAATATGATGGTCGCCTGTAGTATTTGAATGCTCAGTTTGAGATAAGGAATCGATATTGTGAAGGCATGTAAGATATGAGGTTCGTAGGGAAGCGAACGATGATTGTGAAGTACTAAGCGTGGATTGAGCTTGTTCTTGGTGGTTTAGATATCAATTTTGGATGAAGAGCCAATCTAATTGAATGATTATGATCTTGTTGTGGACAGCGACCAGGAAAGAGTGCTCTAGGTTGATTTTAAGTATCTGATCTTTGATGCAATGGTCGCTTATGATGCTAGAATGTTCAGGTAAATGCGAGAACTGTGGTTACGGAAAGTAAGTGGTATGCGATACGTGTTTGGAGGTTGAGGTTACTCATGCATTGCACCGATTGGTTGCATTAGAAACAAGAGTTTGAGAGCGTACATGCATAAGCATATCATCGTTTTGTCGGACTTGATAAACCGTCGCTTGGTATGGGACAAGCTGTACGGGATGCCTATAAACCGTAGTGAGACATGGTATGGGATGTGTTGAACGGGACCTTCTTAGTAGGTGCTTGACTTGGGGACGAACCAGACGAAAGCTGGTGGGCCTGTAACGACCCGGTCTAACGAGGGCGGGGAGTGATCGCCGAAGCAGAGAGGCTCGGACAAAGTGCGGCCCCTGACAGGCTTCTAAGATGACGATGGGGACAGGAATGAACCAAGCCACACATTGAAAAGTGGGTCTAGGCGTTGTGCTGAGCCTGACTAGTTTTAAAAGTTGCATCATCTTATTTAAAATGCATGGCATAGCATTACATTTTGGTGAGCGAAGTGGTGAATGAAAGGATGAGTGGATTGAGATGCCGTGTATGAGAAATGCCTGAATGCCTGGTGGGAAGTTGGCAAAAGTCTGTTGTAATACCTCTGAGGTTGTTGCTGGAGAAGATACCGTCTGTATGAGGGATGTGTTGTTTGTGTGTGCCTGCAGTGATGTGTCCTGCAGAGGTCTAGATTGCGCCACGGAATGCCTGGAGGTTGATTCCTAGAGATCCGAGGATTGCGTTAGACATGTTTGAAATTGTGTTATATGCGAAGACCGTAACCAACAGAATCCTAGGCATGGCATGTGATGTTGGTATCAAGAAAGAGCAGGGATGTGTTACGTCCTGAGTGATTATGGACGCACTGTTTGGTGACATGAGATAGACATTATGGTCTTGAATGAAGCCATGTAGATTGGCGAGTGAGAAACAAGCTTGAATTGTCCATAGAAAATTGTTAATGGACAGCAGGTTGGTTTGGCTAGCTAGATCTGTGAGTATTAGGATCGGCAAGAACCCCTATTAAATGGCATGAAAGCGGACATAGCCAAGCACGTGGCGAAGTGTTTAATACGCCGGCAAGTGAAGGCGTAGTATTGTAAGGCTAGTGGATTGCTGCGACTGCTTGAAATTCCAGAGTGGAAATGGAAGCATATCACGATGGACTTCGTGGTGGGGTTGCCAAGAAATTACAGAGGCAATGATTTGATTTGGGTCGTGGTGGATAGACTGATGAAGTCTGCGCATTTCATCGCAGTGCGAAAGGACTTTGCATTGGATAGGTATGCTGATTGTACGTGCGATAGATAGTACATCTTCATGAAGTGCCAGTGACGATCACATCGGATCGTGATCCAAGATTCACTATCACCTTTTGGAAAAGCTTGCAGACTGCGATGGGAACAAAGCTGCAGTTTAGTACTGCTTATCATCTGCAGACGGATGGCCAGTCTGAAAGGACGATTCAGACTCTTGAGGACATGTTGCGGGCATGTGTGTTGGATTTGGGAGGAGCAGCTTCATTTGGTCGAGTTCGCCTACAACAACAGTAATCAACAAAAGCATCAAGATGGCACCGTTTGAAGCATTGTATGGGAAACCTTGCAGAATGCTAGTTTGTTGGGACGAGGTCGGAGAAAGGAAGATCACTAGTCCTGAGCTGGTGCAGCAATCTTTGGACACTGTCAAGGTTGTCAGCGAAAGGCTTAGGATAGCCTAGAGCCGTCAGAAGAGTTACGCCGACAGACGGCGTAGACTGCTGGAGTTTCAAGTAGGCGAGCATGTCTTTTTAAAGGTGTCGCCTATGAGAGGGACATCTCGTTTCAGCAAAAAAGGAAAGTTAAGCCCGAGATACGTTGGGCCGTTCGAAATCTTGGAGCGGATTGGAAATCTGGCTTATCGTCTTGCGTTGCCACCGAGACTTGCTCAGGTACATGACGTATTCCATGTATCTATGTTAAGGAAGTACGAGCCGGATCCAGCTCATGTCTTGAGTTTTGAAGAGATCGAAGTGGATGAGCGGGTATCGTACGTGGAACGTTGGTGAAGGTTGTTTGGCAACACCATGGAACCGAGGGAGCGACGTGGGAAAGTGAAGAGTCTATGAAGAGTAGGTATCCTTTTCTTTTTGAGGTGGTGTAATATTTTAATTTCGGGGACGAAATTTCCCAAGGGGGGAAGAGTTGTGACGTCCCAGAATTTCAAGGCTTATTCAATGAGTAATATTGGACGGTTGGAATTGAGTGTCATTTGTCGGACGCGGAATCATTCGATCTGAAGGTCGTTAGCCGTCGATCGAAGCGTAGTTAATTATAGTTCGATTAGATTAGTCGCGCTGTAATTAGTCTTCGCCGTATTCCTTCGCGCCCGATCCAACCCTGAACCAAATATCCGGAACCAGTCCTGAATTGTCAGATTACCGAAATACCCTCATATATTATTCATATACGCCAGAAACAATTAATACCGATTGACCCGTGGGCCCCACCTAAATAAATGCTAGTCAAATCTTACTTTTTGACTTTTGACTAATTACAAAATTGCCATTTGACCTTTGAAATGACCATAATGCCCCTAAAGACAACTTTCTCTGTCTTCCTTTTCTCTCTCCTCTCTCTCGCTTCCCTCTTGGAAACTCACGGCAGCCCATCCCCCCCCCCCATTTTCACGTTGGCTTCATCTTCACCTTCACCATCACCATCTTCATCTTCTTCTTGGCTTGAACCTAGCCGCCACCGCCGTTCACCGGACCGCCACTCGACCGCTCGCCGAATCGCCGCCGTTCACCACCTCACAGAACCACCATCCTCCGCCCGAGTCACCCGTCGCCCGAGCCACCGCCGTCCGCCCAAAAATCAGCAAACCCGAGAGCCCCGTTTTCCCGTTTTTCAGCGCGCGCCGGACTTGGAATCGCTCGTTTGAGCTCGTCCGGAGGGCGAATTGAGCTCCTTTTTCGCCTACGCGACCGTAAGACATTGGGCTACGTAGATATGAGGACGGATCTTCCATGAAGTTGCTTTATTTTCGTGGGTTGAACTGAACAGAGGCTGGTCGTTGGGGAAAAGGCGTGTTTTGCTTCGATTCAAGCTTCGCCGTCGTCCACCGAGCTTGCCGGCCGCTCGTTGAGTAACGTTGTCGTCGTTTGGCCTCTGTCCAGCCGCTGTCCAGCCGCCATTCGTCGTCGTCCGGTTGCCGTTTTGGAAATCCGACACCGTGGTTGTGTCCGGATTGACGAGGAGAGTCCGTAGGGACCGCTGCCGGAATTTTTGTCGTCGCCGCCGCCGCCGCCCTTCGCCGGTCGCCGCCGACCGTCGCCGCCAGTTGTCGAGTGAGTTAACCCCTAATCCCTGATTACGCTGTTAATTGCACTTAGGTTTAGTTTAATTAAGTAACGGTAAATAGATTAGTTAATTACCGTAGTAACTGAATAGTTACTGTAGTTTAATTAGTTACCATGGTTAGTTTAATTAGTTACCATGGTTAGACTATTTAGTTACTGTGGTTAGTTGGAATTACCGTGGTTAGGTGGAATAGTTACCATGGGTAATTGCCTGCTTTGTGGTAATTAATTAGATTGGATTTATAACTGCTATGGAGAATAGTCCATATTCGGATATTTATCGATGGATGAATAGTGAATGTATGATTACTGTTTGATGGCTTGAGTGTGGATTGCGTATTTTTGCTGAATGATCCCACTTGTTTTAAATGCCATGTTTAAATAAATTTTTAAACGTCCGTGTGACCAATTGTGATTTTGAGTACGAAAATGGCCGAGGGCCGAGTTGAACATGAAAATGGCCTTGAGCCGAGTTTTGAGCATGATTGAGTTTGCATTGGCTAAATGCGAATATATGAATTGGCCTGGTTGCCTGTGTTGTTGTGTGGTCACACGATGGATAAACGTCACCCTAAAGTAACTGGGGACGTAGACGGTACCCGGGGTAACTCGGATCCGTGGTCTGATAAGTTCGTGCCGGCGGGAGTTCGGAATTCCACGACCTATCGGAAGCCTGATAAGTTCGTGCCGACGGGAGTTCGGAATCCCACGACTTATCGGAAGCCTGGCAATTCGTACCGACGGGAGTTCGGAATACTACGATTGTTTCAGAAGCCGGTCGCAGCTAGTGATGGGCCGAAGTCCATATTGGAATCCTAATATGCTTGCCTTAGGGGTCTTGAGGGGCTATTAATTGCCGTCGCCATGAACGTTGTGGGACGACGCCCGGTACAACCGGGAGAGTACTAGCACTGAGGCTGTACTGTGGCGAGAGTGGGGCGACTCTTGCAGTAATAACTGGAACACGCATGTTGCATAGTGCCTGAGTGCTTGAATGCCTGAGTGATTGACGTGTGTTCTGGTTGTATACCTTGACCTGTTGTGTTTGAATGCCATGAGATATTTGTTGTGTGGCTGAAGGCAAGGTGAGTTGTATGTGGTTGTTTATTGGCCGTTGGGCCATGTTGCTGCTTGGTATTGTAAGTTAGGCTGCTTGAGTGAATCAACGTCCTAATTGGACTTAGGCGTTCACTCATTGAGATGTATATCTCATTCGCTGTGGCTGATCGCCTTTCAGGTTCTCGTAATGGCATGCCGATAGCCTGGGGTGTGAGTTGAGCTGCGGAGGAGCTTTTGGAAGTTTATCGTGTATGATAGTTGGTAGTGGTGGTAGTAGACCCTTAGCCCTGCCTGGTATATTTTGTGAGGCATAGGAAACAGCCCTGGAGATGGGTTTGTAGATCTGTACGTTTCCCTGTTGGGCTAAATGAAGATAAATAAAATGGGTGTGTATGTTTTATGTATCTCCTGCTGTCTATTCATGTTTGATTATTTGTCTGGGGTTTTATATCGCTTCCGCATGCGTATAATTGAAAGATAAAAAGAAATGGGTCGATGATGTGCCTGGGATATCATTCTTTGACCTGATGTTTGGAAGGGATGTTCGCGCGCCCGGGATTCGGGGCGTGACATATCGACTGGGAGAAAGAGGTAATTTACAGTGAATCGATAAATCGAATGTTGTTACCGTGTAAAGTATTATTCGATCTATGGTTGGTACTTGACATTTGGCATTGTTGCAGGCAATGGAAGCCGCTGACAGAGTACATAGCGCCATGAGTCCTGCCGGTGGATTGTTATCGTAAAGCTCTGGTGAAGAAATATTGCAGTTGGAATCAGATGGTAGACTGCAAACTCTCCGGTTTGAAGCCTAGTGTGAATTGATGAAATAAGACGTGCTTAGCCCTCTGGAACTTCTGCCAAAGGTCTGAAACAAATGTTAGATTGATAATACATCAAGGTTGATCTCAGAAATCTCTTTATGAGGATCTAATGTCGCAGTCTCAACTTTACTTGCGTTTAGGGTTTAGGAAGAGTTAGGGGCACGGTCCACCGCTTGTGTTTTCCTAGGCATAATCTTGGTCTTGACTTCCTAGACTTGTGGGTAGTAGCCTTGTCAGCGGATCGTACTGGTCTTCTTAATTTTTTGATCAATTAGTTTAGCATGAATATAATCCCCTGCAACAAGTTTTAACTTGTCCTCTTTGGTGTTCGCGAGAATATCTCTCGAGGCTAGCTTATCGAGCTGCAGGGCCTCTGGACTAGGATTATAGTTGCACTCTTCATGCAAGCATTGTTACTTGCGGTCCTAACAGGATGTGCCGACAGGGAGAAAGAGGTAATTTTCAGCGAGTCTAAGAAAATATTGTTGAGAAATTTCTTTTTATTTGCCATTCTTCGGGGAGAGCTTCACCGAGAGCACCTTCCTTTGAGCTCACCGGAATTTCTTTCCCTCTAACACCTGCCGTCAATATTTACTACCAACACTGGCGGCTATTGTTACTTCACCCTCATCAACCGCCAATCATGACAGTTAATGGACCGCCGGTCACCTATTCTGGCCATCGAATCCGGCTATCTAAAAAAATTGCCGGCGGCCATTTTCCCTAACCGACTGCTATTCCACAAGCACTCATTTCAGCAACATAATGAACTTCACCATATACATGGCAAGAAAGGGGAAGAGGGAGCGAACACAGTGAATACTTAACCGTAGGCTTCGCCGGGAGAGAAAGTCCTGTAAATGCCTCAAGCTCATGGACAATCAACGCCGGAAAATAGTCAACAGTTTCACGGAACAGAGTGACAATTCAGTCTCGATCCCCTTCAATCTCAATTCAGTATTTCCAGCTGACGTATCTAGCACCATCGCAGATCGAAAATCAGAACCGAGAGATAGAAGAAAAAAATCCTCCGGTAGTCCACGATTCCCAGAAGTTTCGCTTCCACTGATTGCCGCCGATGTCCATCCTTCCTTCGCTTAATATCCATCGTCAGTCATCAGAGAGTACAATTTATAGAGAAGACAATTCCTTTCACTGGCTGCATTTCTGGGAGCAGTAAGTCATGCCAAGAAATGAAAGGATTTTAGCATTGAAAGTAGGATCATACCAAGTCTTACTGTAACCAAGCTCTTTTCCAAGTGAGAGAATACCATTTTTATTCCCCCAAAGCTGTTAGGAAACGAGATAACAGTGTATTGCCAGTAACCTTAGCTACTTCAAGATTCTTGCAGTTTGACAAAGATTGATATGCTAAACATGTCATCTCTTAATAGCTAGATGTAGCGTTGGTGTTCGTCTTTTTTTTTTCCGTCATGAATTAGGAAATTTGTCATGCGCATCTCAATATGATTGTTTGGATACATATTAACTATGCCAATTCAGTCCATCTGACTTATTAAAGCATTATCGTAATACTATTACTCGATCTGTAATGCGGTCGTATTGATGAACAGTTTATTGTAATTTCCATACGAAATATCTTGACTTACAAGTATAATAAAGTTCTCAAGGAAAGATAGAGCTCTTTATTAATCCAACGGCCATAAGCCTTTGTCAAAACCGCAAAAGGCACGTGGAATAAAAGGGTAAGGGACATGATGGTGACGACACTGACAAGCGTTGAAAAATTGTACATGCTTATCATAAAATGAATTTGGACATGACACATTACAATGTAAGGCCGGTTCGTGAGGATCCATCATTATTAGTCAAGTAAATTTGGTTCATTAAAATAAAAAATTATTTGATTGAAGAAATATTTGTTAGAAACTAACTGTATTATTGAAGAACATTTTTGATATTTTTTGATTCTGGACTTCATAAAAGACAGATGTTTAAGGATAACACCGCAGATAAGCTAATGATCATTGGTCAAATGTGGTGATACCTAAATTGTGTCTAGTTTATTTAGTCGTTTATTGTATATAAAACTAGGGACCAAACCCGACCCCTAAATAAAAATACCATTTGCATAGTTCGCATTCGCTTCTCGTTTAGGTCATGCATCTCACAAGCCAATCTCATGGCCTCTCCATGAGTTGCCACGGACTATAGATACCCGGCCATCAGATGCTCATGAATTCAAAAGTTGAAGCGATAACACTAGTGGTCGTCAAAAATACCATTTGCATAGTTCACATTCGCATTTCATTTAGGTCATGCATCTCACATGCCAAACTCCTGAGGTTACCATGGACTATAGATAGTCGGCCATCACATGCTCATGAATTCAAAAGATGAAGAGATAACACTAGTGGCCGTAAATCTTGGTGAGGTGAGAACAAAAGGGATAGAGCAAATCTGATGTGCAACATTCGCTCAAGAGTCCAACCGGTTATCTAGAGTGAGTTTGATTTGAATTTAAAAGAAACCAAGACAGATCCAGGCCAAGAACCGATCGTGGGTTTCACGTTTGAAAATAACACAGAAGGAGATTTTTTCTTTATAAAAATAAACGGTTAGCAAAGGTGAGTGGACTCCGGATTGTGGAACTCGGGAACTTCTCGTAAGTTGTTGGGAGAAGAGAGAATTTGTTGGGCTTTCAAATTTTGAAGCAAAAACTCATCTCTACAGCCACATTTCTTTGTTATAGTGGTATTCTTGAAGATCACAATGTTCTATGTATTCAGAGCTTCGCAGAGAGAATAGTGGGGAGTCAAAAAATTTAGATCGGAGAGAAACGTACGCTCGCGAGAAAAGGAAGACATTTGGGCAGATGGGTTTGAGATTTCACGCTTTTAGGAGAAGTGCACTTCAAGAGATGGGCGAGCGTACATTCTTTCGACGTCGATTCGAGATTTAGCGAAGCCCGGCGTTCAGTTTGGTCAGAATTAAGGCAATCGAATTGTCGATCGCTGTTCGTATTTATCTTCCGCATCATGACCAGGTGATTCTGGTCCAATCTCACTTTCTCGTAAATTGCTTCTCTCCGCTATCATCGCTGCTCTTATGTTTATGAATAGGATTGGGATGGGATGATTACCAAGCTTGTCAGGACTATCATTCTTGGTGTGAATGTGAGTTTTTGGGTGAACTTCAAGACACACACGAATTCTTTCAGTAATCGGACTTCCCTATCTGTAACCATTTAGGCAGATTGATGTTGGATATCAGCGTGATCCATTGCTACATTGTTAGGTGTCCATATACCTCATAGTTGTCCACAGGAGCATTATATCTTCGAGTCGAGATAAGGTCAATGATTTGTTTGTGCAACAAAAAATTAATGCTGATGAGGTTAGTCAGATGTTATCCCTCTCATAGGACACAGAACCAGTGATTTCTTAACTGGCTGTGCCCATAAAAGAATGTTGTCTTTTTCTCCTAACAATGCTTGGAGACACTAATTTTTACGTTAATAAATGACAAAGTAAAAGCTCTTAGAAGAATGCAGTGGAAGACCCTCTTTTCTTGTTAAGTCTTCAGGAATAGCAAGCTGAGACCAAAGTATGGATGATGAGAAATCGTAATGGATCACATGGTCAAATACAAAATAGGCCGTAGTCTCGATGTAAAGAAAGTTTGTTTGTTTGATAACTGTCAAAGGAAGTTTGTATCTTGGTTGCTGTTATGTTTTGCCGAGTAGTATTCAGTTAAGTGATCATATAGGATATTACACAAACTAGAAATGGAAGCATGGTGGTTACTGGCCAATGGTTCTACAGACATGAATAAGGGAGATGGGAGTTGGCAGCCGCGCGACAGTATAGATCTCTTTTATAGTTTCTATCGAACAAGTGTGTAGTACACTTCATTCCAATTCACAAGCAGCTCATAAAAAACAAAATTCTAGTTTCATAGTGCAAAAGGTTTATGACCCTCTTGAAAAAAAACAGTTATGGAAGTTGACTGACATGCAGACAACATACAACATGAGATAGACTTCTCTTTCAAAAAAAAACCTTACAAGATCTCTCATATTGGATACAGAGATCAGTTGAAGAGAAATATATAGGAGATCTCATGATTAGCATGAGCACTCCGTATCCAAATTTGAGAGATCTCCTAAGCGTTGTAAGGTTTTTTGAAGGAGAATATCTATCCCATTTTGTATGTTGTTTGCATAATCCTTGTCAGCCAACTTCCTTCTTTTCAATAGGTCATATATCTTTTGCACCATGAAACCAGGATTCTGTTTTCTATCGGGGAGTTGCTTGTGAAGTGGAATGAAGTGTATCACACACTTGTGCATCACAGATTCTGCGGGAACCTTGTCTTGATAGAGACTATAAAATAGCTCTCTACTGTCGCATGGCTACCAACTCCCACCTCTCTTCTTCAGGTCTGTAGAACCATTGCCCAGTAATCACCATGCTTCCATTTCTGGTTTGTGCAATATCCTATATAATCAAATGATGAGTACCTAACTGAATACTGCTCGGCAAAACATAATAGCAACCATAGTCATTTGTGCTCTTTCCCCATTTTCACCTCAAATATCACAAACCCAGTTTTTGATATGTGAGGGAGTTGACTTATTAAGGTGATATCAGATTCTCTTTTAATGGTTTGAGGTACTTTAGTTGGTCTGTCTCATCATCATCTTGTTGATCTTACTCCATGAGTTGTCTAAGACAATACAAAGGAAAGTCAATGTTGTAGTACATCAACTGAGAGATGGCTTAAAGCTGTCTTCGGTTTAGACCGAGGAGAAGCAGTAGAGGATGACGCGGATTTACTACACGTTCATTAAAAGAATAAACGCAAACTTATATAAGAGGAATATAACGAGGACAATTGTCTTTCCCTAATGATATCTGCAAGTTGAAAAACGAAAGTGCGAAAGATCCAAGTAGTATGGAAGTCAATAAACATACTTGGAGCAAAGCCACACGAGATATAGATGACTTCTGGACTTACTCTTGAATTTTATGTGCCTAATTAAAAGACGATCTTTAACTTGCTATACAGCAATCTGCCTAAATGGTGATTTTTCACTTAGAGAAGGGGACGAGATAATACCGCATACAGCTCCTGGAGAGACGGCGGATATTCTCTCTCGCCAGAACTTCACATGTGTTTTCCATCGTAAGAATGTGACTTTGAACCTGAAGAAATGCAACACAGCCGGACAAAGAAATGTTCATTATGTGTTGCAACTTTCCTGTTTTACTGATATTCTTTGTTTCTTTCTGGTTATTTTAGTATCATAACAATTTGTTGCTACTGCTAAGTGTCTCCCATTTCCTTTAAAAATATCGATCCTTTCTCCATCTTTTATCTTGACAAAGAAAGCTTTGACAGCATTTGAAAGAAAAGAATCAGCAGAGAATGGGTCAAAAGGGGAATACAGAAGAAGCAATTTCTTGTTACAATAAGGTTCTTGGTTTCTAAATTGAAGGTGGAAATGGTAAATGCAAGCGCAGGATTGGTCTCTCATTTCCTTTAAAAATCGTGAGATTCAAAAGAGAATAACAAAGTAGAAAAGGAGAAGACTGGAGGGACTGATCCTTGGTGGTCAAAGGCCGAAGATAACAACCGAAAAATTGGAGAATTGACAGAGACGATTCGGTGGTGAAATAGATAAGGACTCGACAGATTTTTCTTTTTGTTTTTGAGTTAAATTGTTATCATTTCACAATCACTATCTCAGCAATATCGTCATCTCATCCGCAGGTTTTCCGGCGCCCTGCACCACCCCAGGCAGTCACCAGCAGTTTGTGAAAGTCCAACCATCATTTCCGCCAGCTCCAGTCATGCTATTTGAGCCATCGGACACATCAGGGTTACGGCAAGAAGATTAAAGCTAAGTTCTCTCCCATTCTCCCACTCTACTTTTTTTGTTTTTGTTTCAGTCAATGGCATTGATCCTCAATCTTCTCCTAAATCGCCATCTAACACCGAAAGCCACCGCTGATTGACAGCGTTCGCTGCTCCGGAGCCTGATCGCGCTACTGTTGTACTCTGTTTTTTTATCAGAGAATTTGTAGAGCTCGGCTCCTACTTGTTTATTCTTCGCCGATGCTGATCACCAGCAACAAATTTTCCAAGACATCAGCACTCAAGTGTTTGTTTTAAGTCGAATCAGCACTTAATTTGATAATCTTTCAAAATCAGCATCGGCATCTCCAAGCTAAGTACCTCTCTACTATGTTCTTTGAGGATACAAAAACGAGAGATCTTAACTATTGATTCCCTCATGGTCGTCTTTCATGATATCCTGTTTGTGATTTGAACATGTTTGATTACATATGGATTATGATTGTGGCTTTAATGATTTCCCTGGTTGATAAAGACTTTTCATGATGTTAAGTTTTTGAAGCTAGAACAACAATGAACAGAGCTAGGTGAATGATGGCCAAAGCAAAGAGTTCATCATGTCTCTGTAGGATGTTGGAAAGAAAGAATAAATGAAAGAGGCAAAGGGAAACCAAGCCAAGTATGAGTTCATGGTGTTTTGGAGGTGATGGACTGAGAAACAGACCGAAAGAAAGAAAATAATAAAAAAAAATTGATAACAAACTAAATAATTAAATACGCACACACATATATATCTTGCGTTGTAGTGTTAATTGAATTTCATACTTTATAAGCGACGATAAAGAGCCTTGCTGTTTCGAGAGTTATACAAATTTCCAAACTGGCGGTTTGATAGGACCAACATGAACTGAAGTTTTTGTTAGGACCGGCATTAGCCGCATGTCCCATTATCATATTTATAGCTACAGTACCGATACCATTTTCTGTTAGAACTGCAGACTATGTTTATCTATGTTTGTGACTTTATTGCTGTAGGCATTTTGTTATGTCCTTGAACTAATATATAGTTGAACATCTGAAAACTTTATTGCCTTCTCCGTTGTGTGTTTGGTGTTGTTGTCCTGGCGTATGGATGTCAACAGTATCTCTAAATGCTCTATCACAAGAAGCCAATTTCTTTTTACTTATTAGGGGTTTTGCACAGAAATGACGAAGTAGAAAAGCAGATTTCTTTGCTTGATCTTCCCAGTTTACCATAGGCGATAGCTCATTGGGCATTTTTGGTACTCGGTCTAAAATGCTAGAGAATCTAACTTTCCCCTACCCTCACTCGATTGTTGAAATTGATACTCCTATTCTCCTTTTACTGTTGTCAGGAAACTCATCACCTGGTATAATTATGACTTTTAAAGTCTTTTGTTCCGCTTAGGACAAAGTACTTCACTTTCTTCTTGGCCCCCGTTGATTAATGCTATGGAGGAATTATGAGATCTATTAACACCTTGATATTTCACTGCTCAGCAAAAAAGGGAGGAAATAAAGTCAGTTGCCCGGTCAGTTCCTCACTGAGCCTAAATAGTTGATACCGCCAAGCCACCTTTCATCCAGTTCTTATATTTGCCAAAGTTCTGCATTCGATTACCTTGAATTAACAATTGCTTGTGGAGTAAGTACGTAGCTTACTTCAAAGCTATAAACTCTGTAAGTTGCTATCGGATTATCTGCTCTCTGTCTAACGATGAAATGTGAGCAGTATTCAAGGAGGTTGTGAATGCAATCTCATTTCCCTAAGTTTGTCATTCTCTAGCTACCTAGCTAAGTCGAACATTGAAAGTTCTGTCGAACTATTCTTGGGTGTTCGGTTTGATTGTTTGAGCCTGATTGGAGGTGATGGACTGAGAAACAGACCGAAAGAAAGAAAATAAAAAAAAAAAAATTGATAACAAACTAAATAATTACATACGCACACACATATATAACTTGCGTTGTAGTCTCGATGTAAAGATAGTTTGTTGTTTGATAACTGTCAAAGGAAGTTTGTATCTTGGTTGCTGTTATGTTTTGCCGAGTAGTATTCAGTTAAGTACTCATCATGTGATCATATAGGATATTACACAAACTAGAAATAGAAGCGTGGTGGTTACTGGTTCTACAGACCTGAATAAGGGAGATGGGAGTTGGCAGCCGCGCGACAGTAGAGAGCTCTTTTATAGTTTCTATAGTTTCTATCGAGATTTTGTGATGCACAAGTGTGTAGTACACTTCATTTCAATTCACAAGCAGCTTCCTGATAAAAAAACAAAATTCTAGTTTCACAGTGCAAAAGGTTTATGACCCTCTTGAAAAAAAGTTATGGAAGTTGACTGACATGCAGACAACATACAACATGAGATAGACTTCTCTTTAAAAAAAAAACCTTACAAGATCTCTCATATTGGATACAGAGATCAGTTGAAGAGAAATATATAGGAGATCTCATGATTAGCATGAGCACTCTGTATCCAAATCTGAGAGATCTCCTAAGCGTTGTAAGATTTTTTGAAGGAGAATAGCTATCCCATTTTGTATGTTGTTTGCATAATCCTTGTCAGCCAACTTCCTTCTTTTCAATAGGTCATATATCTTTTGCACTATGAAACCAGGATTCTGTTTTCTATCGGGGAGTTGCTTGTGAAATGGAATGAAGTGTATCACACACTTGTGCATCACAGATTCTGCGGGAACCCTGTCTTGATAGAGCTCTCTACTGTCGCATGGCTGCCAACTCCCACCTCTCTTCTTCAGGTCTGTAGAACCATTGCCCAGTAACCACCATGCTTCCATTTCTGGTTTGTGCAATATCCTAAATAATCAGATGATGAGTACCTAACTGAATACTGCTCGGCAAAACATAATAGCAACCATAGTCATTTGTGCTCTTTCCCCATTTTCACCTCAAATATCACAAACCCAGTTTTTGATACGTGAGGGAGTTGACTTATTAAGGTGATATCAGATTCTCTTTTAATGGTTTGAGGTACTTTAGTTGGTCTGTCTCATCATCATCTTGTTGATCTTACTCCATGAGTTGTCTAAGACAATACAAAGGAAAGTCAATGTTGTAGTACATCAACTGAGAGATGGCTTAAAGCTGTCTTCGGTTTAGACCGAGGAGAAGCAGTAGAGGATGACGCGGATTTACTACACGTTCATTAAAAGAATAAACGCAAACTTATATAAGAGGAATATAACGAGGACAATTGTCTTTCCCTAATGATATCTGCGAGTTGAAAAACGAAAGTGCGAAAGATCCAAGTAGTATGGAAGTCAATAAACATACTTGGAGCGAAGCCACACGAGATATAGATGACTTCTGGACTTACTCTTGAATTTTATGTGCCTAATTAAAAGACGACCTTTAACTTGCTATACAGCAATCTGCCTAAATGGTGATTTTTCACTTAGAGAAGGGGACGAGATAATACCGCATACAGCTCCTGGAGAGACGGCGGATATTCTCTCTCGCCAGAACTTCACATGTGTTTTCCATCGTAAGAATGTGACTTTGAACCTGAAGAAATGCAACACAGCCGGACAAAGAAATGTTCATTATGTGTTGCAACTTTCCTGTTATACTGATATTCTTTGTTTCTTTCTGGTTATTTTAGTATCATAACAATTTGTTGCTACTGCTAAGTGTCTCCCATTTCCTTTAAAAATATCGATCCTTTCTCCATCTTTTATCTTTGACATTGAAAGCTTTGACAGCATTTGAAAGAAAAGAATCAGCAGAGAATGGGTCAAAAGGGGAATACAGAAGAAGCAATTTCTTGTTACAATAAGGTTCTTGGTTTCTAAATTGAAGGTGGAAATGGTAAATGCAAGCGCAGATTGGTCTCTCATTTCCTTTAAAAATCGTGAGATTCAAAAGAGAATAACAAAGTAAGAAAAGGAGAAGACTGGAGGGACTGATCCTTGGTGGTCAAAGGCCGAAGATAACAACCGAAAAATTGGAGAATTGACAGAGACGATTCGGTGGTGAAATAGATAAGGACTCGACAAATTTTTATTTTTTATTTTTAGTTAAATTGTTATCATTTCACAATCACTATCTCAGCAATATCGTCATCTCATCCCCAGTTGATTCTATTATCACTCGTGGAATCCACTTATATCGGCACTTGAACTTTTCTTTCGCAGGTTTTCCGGCGCTCTGCACCACCCCAGGCAGTCACCAGCAGTTCGTGAAAGTCCAACCATCATTGCCGCCAGCTCCAGCCATGCTATTTGAGCCATCGGACACATCAGGGTTACGGCAAGAAGATTAAAGCTAAGTTCTCTCCCATTCTCCGACTCTACTTTTTTTTTGTTTTGTTTCAGGCAATGGCATTGATCCTCAATCTTCTCCTAAATCGCCCTCTCACACCGAAAGCCACCGCTGATTGACAGCGTTCGCTGCTCCAGAGCCCGATCGCGCTACTGTTTTACTCTGTTTTTTCATCAAAGAATTTGAAGAGCTCGGCTCCTACTTGTTTATTCTTCGCCGACGCCGATCACCAGCAACAAATTTTCCAAGACATCAGCACTTAATTTGATAATCTTTCGAAATCAGCATCGGCATCTCAAAGCTAAGTACCTCTCTACCATGTTCTTTGAGGAAAAAAAAAAACGAGAGATCTTAACTATTGATTCCCTCATGATTGTCTTTCATGATTTCCTGTTTGTGATTTGAACATGGGTGATTACATATGGATTGTGGCTTTAATGATTTCCCTGGTTGATAAAGACTTTTCATGATGTTAAGTTTTTGAAGCTAGAACAACAATGAACAGAGCTAGGTGAATGATGGCCAAAGCAAAGAGTTCATCATGTCTCTGTAGGATGTTGGAAAGAAAGAATAAGTGAAAGAGGCAAAGGGAAACCAAGCCAAGTATGAGTTCATGGTGTTTTGGAGGTGATGGACTGAGAAACAGACCGAAAGAAAGAAAATAATAATAAAAAATTGATAACAAACTAAATAATTACATATGCACACACATATATATCTTGCGGTGTAGTGTTAATTGAATTTCATTTAAGGATTAGTTTATATACGTGTTTTTCCTCTTTTGTTGAGTTCATTAGCAATAGAATCATTACTAGAGATTAGAGTTAGAATTAAACTTTGGATTCTATTCGATTTTAGCTCACAGGGTTGCTCTCCCGGTACTTAAGAATGAGGCATTGTAATGTTCTTTGCCCGATATTGCATCGAGTTACTTTATCGAATTATACCTTTCATTCGCTTTTCAGTACTGTTCTTGATGGGCTTGTTTGTGATTGCTTTTATATCATTTTTTGTGTTCTGATTCATGTTCATTGTCATTAGAAAGGTTAGGACTCATAATTGAACAAACACTGCATGAGACACTTAGTAAACAATCAATCAAGTTAGTTAGTGATTCTGGTTTGTAGTGAGTTATTCTCTCATATCTCACTTGGTTCTAGCTAACTGCAATAGGCTAGTGGTGACTTCTTGTTATTCTCTCATATCTCACTTGGTTCTAGCTAACTTGCAAATGCAAATGCCCATTTTCTTCCTTTAGGGCTTCCTCTTGCCCCTTACATGTTGTTGTCAAGATCATAAGATCTACGCCTTTGGATGTAGTTTTGAAGGCCATATTATGAAGTACTTTGTTCATTTGGACATGTTTTTTCATCACGCTTCTTTTTAACAAGGATACATTAATCAAATCATGCAATATGTTGTACCATTTATCGTGTGTATCTCAAAGCTGATCAATGCTATTGAGAAATCCCTTTGCCTTCCAAATTTCCATCAAATTATCCAAAAATATGTCAAATTCTTTGTGAAACAATACTCCACACAGACCGCACAAAATTTAATCCTCCCCATTTAAATCCTCATAATAGACTCGGAAATTTGAACACTTTATTCATGCCTTGGATTTTGATAATTCATCATCTTCACAAACTCCTGAATTCGTCTCTTCCTAAATGAATGTTTTTCTTCTCAAGAGTCCTTCCCACTTTATCAATCAGTGGCAAACCAACGCAATCTCTACCATGAATAAATCAATTTTTCTAGATGTAAAATTCTCCTTAATCCTTAGCTAAAAATCCTTTTAGAAATTGCATGCAATGTGTTTGGCGCAAGCATGGCAATGCGCGACGCTACGAAATTTCAGCGAGGCTAAGGAAACGTGAGCGTGGCCGAACTAAATAGTGGGTTCGGGCTCAAATGGGCGAAATAAAAAAGTTCCAACCACTTTATCAGAGACTTCTTATTCACAAAGGAATTGACTTTCCTGAGAAATTTTTATTGACTTTTTTCCTTTGAAAATTCATCATAGTAAATCTTTTTTTTCCCCCATTCACATTAGCAAACATCACTCAATTCATTCGTGTTTAATTACTCTAAATACCCTAATAAAGGCATCCATTTTTACCAAATACCACATACCTTGTAATTATTTCCCTAGTTGCCCCTCGCCACGGCCTCCATCGCGTCATTATCGACCCCATTATTCCTTTGCATCTCTATCTCCCTCGCTGCAAACCTTGATGTATTTACCGAAAAATTGCCACATCTCCTCCAGCATCCGCCCCTGCGTTTTCCGGCATAATCATGTAGAAGAACACCTTATGCAACGACAAAAACGTCATTGATGACACTCCACTTATCACCCAGTCCAAGGCGACACCAATTGCATACCCCTACGCACACACCTTCAACGGGAAGATCTCTGATCTATACACCCACATGACCAGCCCCATCTCGATGAAGAAGAAGGCCACCTAGGACAACACTTAGACCAGGCACATGGCCACCGCTCACATGAGCTTTGTGTGGCTGCGGTGGCCGATGTTGGCAAGACACATTCCGAGAGAGGCAAGTGAGAAGATTGTCTCATCGACGCTATTCTCGTAGCAACAACTGCCTCCCAACTCGGTCAAGGAGAAAGACCGCGACGATGATGAACGTTGTCTTTGTGAAGTCGACTGCAATGGTCCAGAAGAGCTTCTTTTTTAAGGAGATGATGTAGGCCTTCTTGAAAATGCGAGAGTTGTAGAGGATGATGACGTCGATGCTAGAGGCTTTTTAGTATATGTGGATCCCAATGGCGCAGATGAGCATGTGGTACACATATGAGGTTCGGTGGTGGAGGAGGAGATCTCGCCATAACCCTCCTCGGTTCTCGGCTTGGCTTGGTGACCTTGACAACGTCGTCGTTGGACTTGTTAATGTCACTGAGTCAAGCATCAGGGATGGCGTGTGGCAGGATTTCATCCTCCATGTGACTCCGTCCGTCCGCCACATCCTCATCTACATCGTTAGAATTTTCTTATAACAGGCCTCTGGAATCAACACCGTCATCCTTTACAACCCTCTCATTTTCGAGAAGGTCGACATCACCTCCTCCAACAAAAAGCTCCACACAACCATTGCAGTCTGCTTCGAAAGAACTATGCTCATCCTCCTCGCCACCTTCCTTGATGTTGTTATGTCTATTAGCAAGTTTATTTACTGGCACAAATTATAGACTTTGAGGAGAATTTTTCATCTCACCTTCCTTAAATATTATTGAATTACATGCAAATGAAGATAAATGCACAGTTCTCAAGTGAAGTACAATCTTTGGGATAGTCATTTACACAAAAGTGAAGATAGCCATCGTCAGTTTGATAAATAAAATATCAGCTTATTAAAGAAAATTAAAGTAAAATTATTTGGACGACTCGATTCTTCATTCATTTGCAATGATTAATTGGGCTTAGAGGTTTTAATATTTTGTATTATAAAGTTAATCACACATTGATGTGCGTGTGCGCATCACTCCAAAGAGTAGCAACGTACCTTAATTACATACTGAATTGAACACCCATCACCAACAGTCAAACAACTGCCCAAGAAGTATTTGAAATACCATAAAGGGTTGCTAATGCCCAATCCAATTTTTATGTAACAAATATGCTCTTTAATTCTTATTAATTTTAACATATGAGTTAACAAATTTAAAAAATTTATAAGCACCACTATTTAGGGAAAGTCTAAAGTAAACCATGAAAGTCACCTCTAGCTACAAACTCGAAATCTTATCAATTAAAAGAGAAGGGATATCAAAACTCAAGTGAATAACCACATTAACTAAGACTCGACTAGGCGGCCGTATTTCGGAGTCAAAATGTTCATTACACAAAATACCTCAAGAACGGCCAACCATGATGAATAACCATTAACGCGAAAAACAACCACTCACGCAACCAAAGGCCACTTGCGCTACAAACTTTATCGTGCCTTATCCCTATCTATACCTTATCCCTATCTACCAAACTCCAATTCAAGTGACCTTACTGTCAAAAGAAAGCCCTTTCAAAATACTGAAAGATCCTAAACTCTACCGACTCAAAAGAGGCAAAAAAAAAACAAGTGAAAACCATCGCGAAAAGCAAAATTCGGAACTGGGCAGCAACGCCTGCGAAACTTTAAAAGTTATCTTGTCTAAACTGTCTTCTCTACACAGTTTCACAACTTAACAACCCCTACATTGAACCCACAAACTCATAATTCACATGGATCCGAATGTAGGGCTCAACTCTGAAAATTCCTAGGATTAAATGAATGAAAAGTACGAATCCTTATCGGGCGCGACGAAATGGATTTAATCCGGCCTGTGGAAGTCTCTGAAGCGTGTAGGCATGAAATCCCCAACTTTTTTCCTCCTCCTTTCTTCTTTCTTCTTTGTAATGGTCCCGTCCTTTTATATCTTCGTTTTTCTAAGCCCACCCTTATTTACAAGTCAACTTGTCTTTTTCATTCTTCTTTTTCTGCTTTAAACACGAATGGTTACATTCAGTGTATCATCGATTGGAAAATCAAGAGAGTGACTTGATTGAAGATCAAAAATAAACCCACCTGCGCATGGCGTAGTTGGTTGAGTCTTTCCTTTCCTCTCAAGAGGTTTAGGGTTCGACTCCCAGCTCCGTTCCGTAATTTAAGTGAGGGGCCCCGGCGGTGGGTTGCTGGGCCAGTCACCCCCGAGGCATAGTCGCTGACTACTGTCCCGATTACCCGCGGGGAAAGGGGAGGGGGCTCGATTACCCGAAGGGGAAAGGGTGGGAAAGGCGGAAGCTCGGTCATCAAAAAAATAAAAATAAAAATAAAACCTCGATATCTTCTCTCAGTGATATAACTCGTAAATATGACTTATGCATCGACCTCTTTCAAGTAAAGGTAAACTTCAGTGAGCAAGAAACATGGCGAATATTCTCTGGCAGCACATCAACGTAGACAATTACCGTGTGAATGATATTTTATGTAGGAGGATGTTGGTTTTCTAGTTCAAACAACCAAAAAGGATGCCAATTTTCCAATCATTTTGTGAAAAGGAAACAAGATTTGTCTCATTTGGTTGGATCTTCTGGTTGTCTCAGAAGCTCTCACACGCAGATTAAAGAGACAATTGAGATATTTAATACTCAAACGAAATCTAACTCGACAGATCAAAAACTTGCGGGACAGTGTACGAGACAAATGATGGTCATGATCCTACTTTAGAATCATTAATGAAAGGTTGTCAACCTTTTAATTCTAGTTTATGTTCGTGATGTGATTTTACGACTTCGAAGGGTTTACATTTTCTTATTAATTGGCTCTGACGCTGTTCCTTGTACAGTATCAACAAGGGTCTTCATGATTCTGTAGCTTGAAGCAATTATGATGCTTTTGTTTGGTTCATTGCCTGCAACAGCTTCGGGATTTGGTCATTTGAAATGATGAATTATCAGGATTTCTTTCCAAATCCTAATAATGCAACAGCTTCGGGATTTGTTACTTGTGTATATTTTCTTTTTCTACCCGGGCTGCCCTTGCACTCTTTGTGACACGTTATGGTGTGCGGCCTGGGTTAGTTTTGTTACCCGGACATTTCTGATCAATATACTTCTTAACTTCAAAAAAAAAAAAGCTTGAAATGTCGGTCCTCTCAATCAGGTGCATCAGTACTTTGTAACAACAAGAAGCGAACAAAATTGCTAACCTCTTGGCACCAGTTGCTATCATTTTTAAACAATGTAAACTTAGTATCCTATGCTTGTTCCGGCCTGAACACCTGCTCCTTGGTTTACATGATACCACTAGGACTCAATGGTTCTATAAGGTAATCCTAACTGGTTAAGCTTTATTTACTTCAGTAGCTCTTGCAAAAGAAGCAGCTATTCCACAGTCCCACATTTTCTTGGCCCTATTTTTGGCAGCACGAGAATTTCAAATGAATTGAGCACCGGAAGACCATGAGCAGCTCGTCTGGCCATATATGTTTCCTTAATGATGGTCGCCACGGAAGGCTTGCTTGTGGTACTCTCATGATCTTTGGTCGAAGGGCACGGAGCTACCTCTATAGCACAGAAGAAGAAGTCGTGAACTATGTGGGAGATATGTTGGCACTAATTGCAACTTCCCATTTTTTCGTTGGAATTCAGTCAGTGTTTTCAGTTATACTTTGCTTATTATTGCAGATTAATGGCGCACCTGACCTATTTTAACTTTGACTACTTGTACTGATAATTAATTAGGGAGGGAAGATGGAGAATGTGTCAAATCTCAAATATGTTCAAGTCAAAACCGACTTGTACTTCGACTGTTTTGATACTATAAGTTACATTTTTTTCAGGCACTGCAAGAGGATGTGGATGGCAAAAGATTGGAGCTTTCATCAATTTGGGTGCCTACAACTTGTTCGGTATTCTGGTCGGCATATTCATAGGTTTTGTCTGTCACATTGGTGGAAAGGTAAATCACAGTTACCTTACCATTCTACTGCAATTCGTCCTTTGCTTTCATCGTAACTAGTAGTCAGTCCGATATTCATATAATTGTCTGTTCTTATCGACCGGCAGGGACTCTGGACCAGGATTATAGTTGCACTCTTTGCGCAAGCATTGTTACTTGCGGTCCTAACAAGATGTACCAAACTGGGAGAAAGAGGTAATTTACAGTGAATCAATAAATCGAACGTTTTTACCATGCAAAGTATTTTTAGGTCTATGGTTTGTACTTGACATTTGGCATTGTTGCAGGCAAAGAAAAACACCGACAGAGTACGTACCGCCGTGAGTCCTGCCTGCAGGATTGCTATCGTAAAGCTACAGTGCAGAAATATCGCGGTTGGAATCGGATGGTAGACTACAGACACTCTGGTTCCTGGCATTGAAACCTAGTGCGAAGTGATGAAATAAGACGTACTTATCCCTCTGGATCTCCAGGTTGCCGCAGGAAGAGCCACATGTGGAACTTCTGCCAAAACTCTGAAACAAATGTTAAATCGGTATACAGCAAGGTTGATCTCAGAAATCTCTTTATGAGGATCTTATGCCGCCATCCACCGCTTGTGTGTTCTTTAGCATAATTTGGTCTTTTCTTCCTGGACTTGTGGAGAATGCCTGTGTCGGCGGATTGCACATTTTCTGCTTTGTTCTTGATCAATTAGTAGGACATGAAAATGTCCCCTGCCACAGCTACTACGGACCATCACAAAGTTGAGCTGTTCTTCTCCGACCCTTTTTAACTGAAGTCTGACATAAATAAGTCTCCAGGAAGTATCAAGACAATGTTACCAGTTTGAACTTCTCTCTCTCTGGGGGCTAACTTTTAGGCATCAGACAACTTACCTTGTCCAGGACCACCTCCTGAGTCCAGTCAAATGTCCGCTATACATTCCGAGGAGATCACATAAATTTGCTTTCTCACAAGTTACAATCGAATCTCGAGAAGTTACAATAAGCATCGAAACCTTGCGCTTAAGGCAGAATTCTCCATGATCCATCCATACTATAAATTGTTAGTGATTCCGTCAAGAGATGTCACGTTCTTCCCACTGTTCCGCAAGGATCATTTGGCTATTGGGTAACATAACAACATTTGCTGTTGATCTCCGCGTACTTGTTATATTCGAATAAAAAATAATGTACCATTATAGCATAGAATCTTTATCAATCAGGGATTCCAACGTTCTGAAAAGAACTATATAATGAAAGAAAATTAATGCTCCAAATTAGTCGCAAGTAATATAGAAAAAGTCTAAAAATTTAAATTAGCTAAGCTGTTTATTATCATGTTCATTTTCATTATAGAATAATTTCACTAGTTTTGGAAGTGAAGTTGAGGGTCATAACTCAAAAAACTTTCCAACTTAATAGAGTAGGATAAGGCCATCACAAGTGACATAACTTTCATACAGCGCTTCAAAGTGCCATAACTTTTTTTATCACTTAATTGACGCATTGATTTTGACCACACACAAAAAAGTGGCACATTGATTCAAAATCGTTCACTTGAGTATCATCCCCAATTTGTGCAGCCGGTAAATCCAACGCGTCATTAATTTAATTTAAATATAAGAACATGGCTTGCCCGAGAGATAAAATCAGCAAAAGAGTGCATAAACGATATCGTTTTTGGCCATTTTGTTGCTCCAAATAGATTTGAAGATGAAACCCTAACTTAAGTGATCGGGAAAAAAAAAGTTATGGCATTTAAATGAGCGCCTTACGAAAGTCATGGTACTTATGGTGTTATTTTTCTTTATGTGTCACGCCCCGACTTTCAGGCCCGCGACACCCCTACCAAATCGCCACGAGGTCACGAATGATAACGTCCCAGGCTCGTTATCGACCTAAACATGAAACGCATGCAGAACGTGCCTTCTCCAAAACAACAAGATCGGCGGGATAGTAAAGCAGGATAACACGGCAGACAATTCAGCAAAATACAATTCAGTTCACAAATCAAAAGCAGAGGAGTTTTATCCCTACTGAGCTACAGTAAACACATACAACCCCATACTTCGAGGCGGCTCACTAGGACCTCAAAAGATTACACGGTCGGATAAGGTTAAGATCTCATCTGCTCCCAAAAATCTCACAACACCCTCGTCTATGCAACCACGGGCTCCGTCACTTCGAACCTGAAAATGGTTCCCACAATGGGGTGAGAATAAATCTCAGTGAATCAAGCCTAATCTCGATTAGGATAGTGATTCGCCCCAAACAACAAGTATATAGAATATCCAAACAACCACATATAACCACGGTATAATAACCAGTCAAATGCAGGCTTATCAGCCATCAATCACACATAATGCAATGCTCGACTCAACAGTCACGTCTGACAACCACAGACAAGGCATCACATCCACAAATATGCATAGGACCCCACATAAGTCCATTTATTAACGATGATCCCACACATTAAGCGTCAAAGTGACGAGGATCCACGCGGTTAGCATGATCGACTCTCACAAACAATGCGATCCCGCACTCTTCCGGCAGAACCAGGCTACGTTCCTTTTCCCTTCGGCAACGGCTACTACGAGAGGTGTCTCCATTGCATCCAGCCCGGCACCCACAAGTAGGCATCCCTGAACGGGGCGTCGGTCCCTCACAAGCTGCGATCGGCATCCGATAATCCCTTAAAACCGTACATACCATACGGGGCATGAATTATTGTGCTTCTGGCAAGTCGTACAATTCCATAAAAATGGTATGGTGTGTACCTTGAGTACAAGACGAACTTGCTAGGAAAAACCCATCATCGTTCCGTTATGTGACCATACGATTCACACCCGACAATCAAACCATTTTATTCTCTTTGATTTAGGTAGGATGCTCACACAACATGCTCAAAGACTCGGCCCACGGCCAATTTCATGATAAAATATGTCTTTAATATCGCACTCGGTCATATGCAAATGCAGGCTATTGACAATCAACTCACAACAGAGCAGTCAATCAATCAACCAGACATTTCAACGAGGCGATCGGCTGAATAAAGGCCATTAATTAAACACGAGTAAATTACTCCAATTAGGCTGCATAAAGGCTCAATTTCGTGCAATGGTCTTATATTAGTCAAATTAATTTAATAAATATCAATCGCCCGCTCGACTCTAAACTGTCGCTCACTCGCGAACAAAATCTATCAAGCAATCAACCAGACTACAAATCAATTTCATCAACCATAATCAATCACAGAGAATCTAAATTTATCGACTAATTTAATCGATCGCGGCCATTAAACCTAAACCCAATTTCTAATTATACCGGCCCCGATCGTGCTACCTAAACACTCTATCAGACTAATTAAATAACACTAGACGTAATTAACGCCCTAATCAAGGTTTAGGGTCAACTCACTAGGTGAGTTAGCTCGGGCGGTCTCAACGGCAGCGCGGCGACGGCGACGGCGGCAGCGGCGGCGGCAGTTTCCGGTGAAGCTCTCGATTCTCGACTTCAAGGGTCAAGGCAAGGCCGGGGAAGGATCAAGGGTTCACCAATGGGCTGAGGGGGTCTGTCGGGACCGGCTGAGGGCGGCGAAGGACGGCCGGAGGCGGCGGAACGACGCACGAACAGAACCGGCAGAAACAGGGCACCCGCGCGGCAGAACAGGGGAGGTGATTCTGGGGTCGATTCCGAGCTCCACAGGCCGCGATTACTTCTGACAAGCTTCAGGGATCAAGAGGGGAGTCCAAGGAGGTCGTCGATGGCGGTGGTGAGCGGCGGAAGCGCCGGATTTGGCTGGGCTTCAAGCAAACCCGAACCGGATCTGAAAACAGAGTACCGGCGACTTCGGGGTGGCTCGCGGCGGCTCCGGTGGTTTTCCGACAGTGCAGCTGGGTCCGAGGGATGCACAAGAGGCTGGTGTACGTTGATGAAGTGGTGGGAGGTGGCGGTGGTGCCTCGGACGGTCAATCAGGTGCATCAGTACTTTGTATCAACAAGAAGCATACAAAATTGCTAACCTCTTTGCACCAGTTGCTATCATTTTCAAACAATGTAAATTTAGTATCTTGTGCTTGTTTCAGCCTGAACACCTGCTCCTTGGTATACATTATACCTCTAGGACTCAGTGGTTCTATAAGGAAATCCTAATTGGTTAAGCTTTATTTACTTCAGTAGCTCTTGCAAAAGAAGCAGCTATTCCACAGTCCCACATTTTCTAGGCCCTGAATTGGCCTCTGGAAGACCGCGAGCAACTCGTTTGGCAATTTATGTTTCCTTAATGATGGTCACCAGGAAGGCTTGCTTGCAGGTACTCTTATGATCTTCGGTCGAAGAGCATGGGGCTACCTCTATAGCACAGAAGAAGTTGCAAGAGGATGTGGAGGGCAAAATATTGGAGCTTTCATTGATTTGGCTGCCCACTATTTGTTGAGTATTCCGGTCGCCATATTCCTAGCTTTTGTCTGTCACATTGGTGGAAAGGTAAATCAGTCACCCCACCATTGTATTGCAATTCGTCCTTTGCTTTCATCGTAACTAGTAGTCAGTCCGCTATTCCTATAATTTCTTGTTCTTCTTATCGAGCTGTAGGGCCTCTGGACTAGGATTATAGTTGCACATCTTTGCGCAAGAATTGTTACTTGCGGTCCAAACAGGATGTACCGTGTGACGTCCCGGAATTTCAAAGCTTATTCAATGAGTAATATTGGACGGTTGGAATTGAGTGTCATTTGTCGGACGCGGAATCATTCGATCTGAAGGTCGTTAGCCGTCGATCGAAGCGTAGTTAATTATAGTTCGATTAGATTAGTCGTACCGTAATTAGTCTTCGCCGTATTCCTTCGCGCCCGATCCAACCCTGAACCAAATATCCTGAACCAGTCCTGAATTGTCAGATTACCGAAATACCCTCAGATATTATTCATATACGCCAGAAACAATTAATACCGATTGACCCGTGGGCCCCACCTCAATAAATGCTAGTCAAATCTTACTTTTTGACTTTTGGCTAATTACAAAATTGCCATTTGACCTTTGAAATGACCATAATGCCCCTAAAGACAACTTTCTCTCTCTTCCTTTTCTCTCTCCTCTCTCTCTCTTCCCTCTTGGAAACTCACGGCAGCCCATCCCCCCCCCCCCATTTTCACGTTGGCTTCATCTTCACCTTCACCATCACCATCTTCATCTTCTTCTTGGATTGAACCTAGCCGCCACCGCCGTTCACCAGACCGCCGCTCGACCGCTCGCCGAATCGCCGCCGTTCACCACCTCACAGAACCACCATCCTCCGCCCGAGTCACCCGTCGCCCGAGCCACCGCCGTCCGCCCAAAAATCAACAAACCCGAGAGCCCCGTTTTCCCGTTTTTCAGCTCGCGCCGGACTTGGAATCGCTCGTTTGAGCTCGTCCGGAGGGCGAATTGAGCTCCGTTTTCGCCTACGCGACCGTAAGACATTGGGCTACGTAGATATGAGGACGGATCTTCCATGAAGTTGCTTTATTTTCGTGGGTTGAACTGAACAGAGGCTGGTCGTTGGGGAAAAGGCGTGTTTTGCTTCGATTCAAGCTTCGCCGTCGTCCGCCGAGCTTGCCGGCCACTCGTTGAGCTCCGTTGTAGTCGTTTGGCCTCTGTCCAGCCGCTGTCCAGCCGCCGTTCGTCGTCGTCCGGTTGCCGTTTTGGAAATCCGACACCGTGGTTGCGTCCGGATTGACGAGGAGAGTCCGTAGGGACCGCCGCCGGAATTTTTGTCGTCGCCGCCGCCGCCGCCCTTCGCCGGTCGCCGCCGACCGTCGCCGCCAGTTGTCGAGTGAGTTAACCCCTAATCCCTGATTACGCTGTTAATTGCACTTAGGTTTAGTTTAATTAAGTAACGGTAAATAGATTAGTTAATTACCGTAGTAACTGAATAGTTACTGTAGTTTAATTAGTTACCATGGTTAGTTTAATTAGTTACCATGGTTAGACTATTTAGTTACTGTGGTTAGTTGGAATTACCGTGGTTAGGTGGAATAGTTACCATGGGTAATTGCCTGCTTTGTGGTAATTAATTAGATTGGATTTATAACTGCTATGGAGAATAGTCCAGATTCGGATATTTATCGATGGATGAATAGTGAATGTATGATTACTGTTTGATGGCTTGAGTGTGGATTGCGTATTTTTGCTGAATGATCCCACTTGTTTTAAATGCCATGTTTAAATAAATTTTTAAACGTCCGTGTGACCAATTGTGATTTTGAGTACGAAAATGGCCGAGGGCCGAGTTGAACATGAAAATGGCCTTGAGCCGAGTTTTGAGCATGATTGAGTTTGCATTGGCTAAATGCGAATATATGAATTGGCCGGGTTGCCTGTGTTGTTGTGTGGTCACACGATGGATAAACGTCACCCTAAAGTAACTGGGGACGTAGACGGTACCCGGGGTAACTCGGATCCGTGGTCTGATAAGTTCGTGCCGGCGGGAGTTCGGAATTCCACGACCTATCGGAAGCCTGATAAGTTCGTGCCGACGGGAGCTCGGAATCCCACGACTTATCGGAAGCCTGGCAATTCGTACCGACGGGAGTTCGGAATACTACGATTGTTTCAGAAGCCGGTCGCAGCTAGTGATGGGCCGAAGTCCATATTGGAATCCTAATATGCTTGCCTTAGGGGTCTTGAGGGGCTATTAGTTGCCGTCGCCATGAACGTTGTGGGACGACGCCCGGTACAACCGGAAGAGTACTAGCACTGAGGCTGTACTGTGGCGAGAGTGGGGCGACTCTTGCAGTAATAACTGGAACACGCATGTTGCATAGTGCCTGAGTGCTTGAATGCCTGAGTGATTGACGTGTGTTCTGGTTGTATACCTTGACCTGTTGTGTTTGAATGCCATGAGATATTTGTTGTGTGGCTGAAGGCAAGGTGAGTTGTATGTGGTTGTTTATTGGCCGTTGGGCCATGTTGCTGCTTGGTATTGTAAGTTAGGCTGCTTGAGTGAATCAACGTCCTAATTGGACTTAGGCGTTCACTCATTGAGATGTATATCTCATTCGCTGTGGCTGATCGCCTTTCAGGTTCTCGTAATGGCATGCCGATAGCCTGGGGTGTGAGTTGAGCTGCGGAGGAGCTTTTGGAAGTTTATCGTGTATGATAGTTGGTAGTGGTGGTAGTAGACCCTTAGCCCTGCCTGGTATATTTTGTGAGGCATAGGAAACAGCCCTGGAGATGGGTTTGTAGATCTGTACGTTTCCCTGTTGGGCTAAATGAAGATAAATAAAATGGGTGTGTATGTTTTAGGTATCTCCTGCTGTCTATTCATGTTTGATTCTTTGTTTGGGGTTTTATATCGCTTCCGCATGCGTATAATTGAAAGATAAAAAGAAATGGGTCGATGATGTGCATGGGATATCATCCTTTGACCTGATGTTTGGAAGGGATGTTCGCGCGCCCGGGGTTCGGGGCGTGACATCCCCGTTTTGGTATCAGAGCAAGGTCAGCCTGAACCATATGGTCTTGGCCTGGAGTGATAAGGTGTGCTGGGTTTGGGATAGTTAGTAGGAATTAAACCATGTGCTTGTGTTTACTGCTTGATTGTTGTTTAGTAGTAAACCTGAGTTCTCATTACGTGTTGCTTCGGGCGAGCAGGAGTCCTTGCGGTCCTACAGGATGAGCAGCCGTAGTCGGAGAGCACGCCGAGGTAGGGCAACTCAGGTGGATCCTGAAATGGAGAGGGATCGTGTATCGGGAGTACCCACGGAAAGGGTAGCTCCAGTTGCTCCTGAAGCGGTTGAGAACCGCGTTCCTACAGCTCGCAGAGGCAGAGGAAGGGCCGCCCGAGCAAGACCCAGAGTGGGCAGGATGGACAAACGGGAAATGCCCAGAGAAGGGGCAGTTCTTGCAGATCATAGAGTGGACGGGATCCTGCAAGCATTGGAGGCCATGGGAGACCTGATGGGCAGCAAATGAGAAACCAAGCTGCTGCTGCCGCCCCACAAGAGAATCCGTTAGCTGAGAACGGAGTTGGAAGGCCGCAGACCCATAGGTTGGTAGAGCAGTTTCTGAAGCTCAAGCCACCGAAGTTTTCTGGAGCGGGTGACCCTGAGGCTGCAACCTCATGGATTGAAGAGCTGAAAAAAGTGTTCGCCTTGTTAAGGTGTTCAGAGGAGGAGAAAGTAACGCTGGCCGTTTACCAACTGCAGGGTAACGCTAGCTCGTGGTGGAAAGCCACGCGGGGAAGAGCTTTTCCCGAGGGTGTGGTCCCGGAGTGGAATACCTTCGTGGAGGCCTTCAATGGAAATATTTCTCTGACTGTGAGCGGGAGCAGAAGATGAATGAATTCCTTCGCCTACGCCAGAACCAGCTGTCAGTGGATCAGTACGAGGCAAAATTTACGGAGTTGTCCAAATATGCGCCGAGGATGATCGAAGACCCTGTGGATAGGGCAAGAAGGTTCAGAGACGGGCTGAAGCCCGAGATTAAGAGTGTTCTACTGCCGCTGAATCTGAAAGACTACAATGAGCTGTATGAGAGAGCTCACTTGGTAGAAAGGGATGTTGCTGAAAGAGCATCCGCATCTGGACCGCGGTTAGCTCCAATAGTAAGAGATAACCGCATATTCGGCAAAGGACCAATGGTGGGAAGCAAGTTCTCAATCCCGCCCAATCGGAGGAATGCTGTTGGGAAGCCTAGTTATCATCCCAATGGTGTGTGTCGGCTTTGTAAGCGGAATCATGGATCAGCCCCATGCCCTGGAAGGACAGGTGCTTGTTATGGTTGTGGTCGACATGGCCACCAAGTTAAAGACTGCCCGCAGAGACAGATGGGAAGGCTGATGCCGATGCAGCAGGGAGGACAAATGCGAGGGAACGCTCCGCATGACAACCTGAATCAACCCCGCTAAAGAATAGTGTATTGTTCGTGGTAAGATGTTCCGGTTGTAAGTTAGTTACAGGGGGTGTGAGGAAGAGATAGACTTGAACTTTGGTTATGTATTTGAATATAAGTTTGAACTTGTGTTGTCTTCTAATGGTTTTGGTTATCGACTTTTATTAATGGCCCTGAGTAGTGATATGATAGAGATTTGCAGTGCAATTCAGTTTAACCCATTGGAGGGGGTTAGTTTCGAGTTTGTTGAGAACTGAGAAGGAATCTCAATTCCCTTAAATTTGTCGCTGGAGGTGACTCGTTTATGGGATAGTAGTTGTCAAGGCTTGTTGGTAACTGTAGTTAAACTATTGATTGAGGAACCAAGGATGGAGGACATCATAGTGGTGAGTGATTTTTCCGATGTCTTTCCGCAAGAATTACCAAGGGATTGGTAGTAGCTTAGGCTACTTATTAGATGAAAAGTTTGTCGATCAATGCATAGGTTTGATGATCTCTCTGCCTTGAGGATATCGTATAGTGATCGACAGGGGAATGGACGATAAGTCGGAATGAGGACGACTTATTGATAGACTTGAATTGTGAATTCTGATGGTTAGCCCTGTGTAATAGATTGTGGATATGGAATTGCGATGGTTTGGTATCTGAGGATTATAGGCTTGAATCTGTATCAGATCTTGATGGTTTTAGATATCGATTGTTATCGAAAGGCCCTGGATGATGGTGTGAGGTTCACAAGGAAGCGAACAGTAACCTTGGATTATGGGCTAGCTAGATTGCATGATCATGGGTCTATTGTCAACGGCGACAAGAAAGGGTTATATAGTTTGATCTAAGTACCTAATCCTTAATATGATGGTCGCCTGTAGTATTTGAATGCTCAGTTTGAGATAAGGAATCGATATTGTGAAGGCATGTAAGATATGAGGTTCGTAGGGAAGCGAACGATGATTGTGAAGTGCTAAGCGTGGATTGAGCTTGTGCTTGGTGGTTTAGATATCAATTTTGGATGAAGAGCCAATCTAATTGAATGATTATGATCTTGTTGTGGACAGCGACCAGGAAAGAGTGCTCTAGGTTGATTTTAAGTATCTGATCTTTGATGCAATGGTCGCTTATGATGCTAGAATGTTCAGGTAAATGCGAGAACTGTGGTTACGGAAAGTAAGTGGTATGCGATACGTGTTTGGAGGTTGAGGTTACTCATGCATTGCACCGATTGGTTGCATTAGAAACAAGAGTTTGAGAGCGTACATGCATAAGCATATCATCGTTTTGTCGGACTTGATAAACCGTCGCTTGGTATGGGACAAGCTGTACGGGATGCCTATAAACCGTAGTGAGACATGGTATGGGATGTGTTGAACGGGACCTTCTTAGTAGGTGCTTGACTTGGGGACGAACCAGACGAAAGCTGGTGGGCCTGTAACGACCCGGTCTAACGAGGGCGGGGAGTGATCGCCGAAGCAGAGAGGCTCGGACAAAGTGCGGCCCCTGACAGGCTTCTAAGATGACGATGGGGACAGGAATGAACCAAGCCACACATTGAAAAGTGGGTCTAGGCGTTGTGCTGAGTCTGACTAGTTTTAAAAGTTGCATCATCTTATTTAAAATGCATGGCATAGCATTACATTTTGGTGAGCGAAGTGGTGAATGAAAGGATGAGTGGATTGAGATGCCGTGTATGAGAAATGCCTGAATGCCTGGTGGGAAGTTGGCAAAAGTCTGTTGTAATACCTCTGAGGTTGTTGCTGGAGAAGATACCGTCTGTATGAGGGATGTGTTGTTTGTGTGTGCCTGCAGTGATGTGTCCTGCAGAGGTCTAGATTGCGCCACGGAATGCCTGGAGGTTGATTCCCAGAGATCCGAGGATTGCGTTAGACATGTTTGAAATTGTGTTATATGCGAAGACCGTAACCAACAGAATCCTAGGCATGGCATGTGATGTTGGTATCAAGAAAGAGCAGGGATGTGTTACGTCCTGAGTGATTATGGACGCACTGTTTGGTGACATGAGATAGACATTATGGTCTTGAATGAAGCCATGTAGATTGGCGAGTGAGAAACAAGCTTGAATTGTCCATAGAAAATTGTTAATGGACAGCAGGTTGGTTTGGCTAGCTAGATCTGTGAGTATTAGGATCGGCAAGAACCCCTATTAAATGGCATGAAAGCGGACATAGCCAAGCACGTGGCGAAGTGTTTAATACGCCGGCAAGTGAAGGCGTAGTATTGTAAGGCTAGTGGATTGCTGCGACTGCTTGAAATTCCAGAGTGGAAATGGAAGCATATCACGATGGACTTCGTGGTGGGGTTGCCAAGAAATTACAGAGGCAATGATTTGATTTGGGTCGTGGTGGATAGACTGATGAAGTCTGCGCATTTCATCGCAGTGCGAAAGGACTTTGCATTGGATAGGTATGCTGATTGTACGTGCGATAGATAGTACATCTTCATGAAGTGCCAGTGACGATCACATCGGATCGTGATCCAAGATTCACTATCACCTTTTGGAAAAGCTTGCAGACTGCGATGGGAACAAAGCTGCAGTTTAGTACTGCTTATCATCTGCAGACGGATGGCCAGTCTGAAAGGACGATTCAGACTCTTGAGGACATGTTGCGGGCATGTGTGTTGGATTTGGGAGGAGCAGCTTCATTTGGTCGAGTTCGCCTACAACAACAGTAATCAACAAAAGCATCAAGATGGCACCGTTTGAAGCATTGTATGGGAAACCTTGCAGAATGCTAGTTTGTTGGGACGAGGTCGGAGAAAGGAAGATCACTAGTCCTGAGCTGGTGCAGCAATCTTTGGACACTGTCAAGGTTGTTAGCGAAAGGCTTAGGATAGCCCAGAGCCGTCAGAAGAGTTACGCCGACAGACGGCGTAGACTGCTGGAGTTTCAAGTAGGCGAGCATGTCTTTTTAAAGGTGTCGCCTATGAGAGGGACATCTCGTTTCAGCAAAAAAGGAAAGTTAAGCCCGAGATACGTTGGGCCGTTCGAAATCTTGGAGCGGATTGGAAATCTGGCTTATCGTCTCGCGTTGCCACCGAGACTTGCTCAGGTACATGACGTATTCCATGTATCTATGTTAAGGAAGTACGAGCCGGATCCAGCTCATGTCTTGAGTTTTGAAGAGATCGAAGTGGATGAGCGGGTATCGTACGTGGAACGTTGGTGAAGGTTGTTTGGCAACACCATGGAACCGAGGGAGCGACGTGGGAAAGTGAAGAGTCTATGAAGAGTAGGTATCCTTTTCTTTTTGAGGTGGTGTAATATTTTAATTTCGGGGACGAAATTTCCCAAGGGGGGAAGAGTTGTGACGTCCCAGAATTTCAAGGCTTATTCAATGAGTAATATTGGACGGTTGGAATTGAGTGTCATTTGTCGGACGCGGAATCATTCGATCTGAAGGTCGTTAGCCGTCGATCGAAGCGTAGTTAATTATAGTTCGATTAGATTAGTCGCGCTGTAATTAGTCTTCGCCGTATTCCTTCGCGCCCGATCCAACCCTGAACCAAATATCCTGAACCAGTCCTGAATTGTCAGATTACCGAAATACCCTCAGATATTATTCATATACGCCAGAAACAATTAATACCGATTGACCCATGGGCCCCACCTAAATAAATGCTAGTCAAATCTTACTTTTTGACTTTTGACTAATTACAAAATTGCCATTTGACCTTTGAAATGACCATAATGCCCCTAAAGACAACTTTCTCTCTCTTCCTTTTCTCTCTCCTCTCTCTCTCTTCCCTCTTGGAAACTCACGGCAGCCCATCCCCCCCCCCCCATTTTCACGTTGGCTTCATCTTCACCTTCACCATCACCATCTTCATCTTCTTCTTGGCTTGAACCTAGCCGCCACCGCCGTTCACCGGACCGCCACTCGACCGCTCGCCGAATCGCCGCCGTTCACCACCTCACAGAACCACCATCCTCCGCCCGAGTCACCCGTCGCCCGAGCCACCGCCGTCCGCCCAAAAATCAGCAAACCCGAGAGCCCCGTTTTCCCGTTTTTCAGCGCGCGCCGGACTTGGAATCGCTCGTTTGAGCTCGTCCGGAAGGCGAATTGAGCTCCTTTTTCGCCTACGCGACCGTAAGACATTGGGCTACGTAGATATGAGGACGGATCTTCCATGAAGTTGCTTTATTTTCGTGGGTTGAACTGAACAGAGGCTGGTCGTTGGGGAAAAGGCGTGTTTTGCTTCGATTCAAGCTTCGCCGTCGTCCGCCGAGCTTGCCGGCCGCTCGTTGAGTTCCGTTGTCGTCGTTTGGCCTCTGTCCAGCCGCTGTCCAGCCGCCGTTCGTCGTCGTCCGGTTGCCGTTTTGGAAATCCGACACCGTGGTTGCGTCCGGATTGACGAGGAGAGTCCGTAGGGACCGCCGCCGGAATTTTTGTCGTCGCCGCCGCCGCCGCCCTTCGCCGGTCGCCGCCGACCGTCGCCGCCAGTTGTCGAGTGAGTTAACCCCTAATCCCTGATTACGCTGTTAATTGCACTTAGGTTTAGTTTAATTAAGTAACGGTAAATAGATTAGTTAATTACCGTAGTAACTGAATAGTTACTGTAGTTTAATTAGTTACCATGGTTAGACTATTTAGTTACTGTGGTTAGTTGGAATTACCGTGGTTAGGTGGAATAGTTACCATGGGTAATTGCCTGCTTTGTGGTAATTAATTAGATTGGATTTATAACTGCTATGGAGAATAGTCCAGATTCGGATATTTATCGATGGATGAATAGTGAATGTATGATTACTGTTTGATGGCTTGAGTGTGGATTGCGTATTTTTGCTGAATGATCCCACTTGTTTTAAATGCCATGTTTAAATAAATTTTTAAACGTCCGTGTGACCAATTGTGATTTTGAGTACGAAAATGGCCGAGGGCCGAGTTGAACATGAAAATGGCCTTGAGCCGAGTTTTGAGCATGATTGAGTTTGCATTGGCTAAATGCGAATATATGAATTGGCCGGGTTGCCTGTGTTGTTATGTGGTCACACGATGGATAAACGTCACCCTAAAGTAACTGGGGACGTAGACGGTACCCGGGGTAACTCGGATCCGTGGTCTTATAAGTTCGTGCCGGCGGGAGTTCGGAATTCCACGACCTATCGGAAGCCTGATAAGTTCGTGCCGACGGGAGTTCGGAATCCCACGACTTATCGGAAGCCTGGCAATTCGTACCGACGGGAGTTCGGAATACTACGATTGTTTCAGAAGCCGGTCACAGCTTGTGATGGGCCGAAGTCCATATTGGAATCCTAATATGCTTGCCTTAGGGGTCTTGAGGGGCTATTAATTGCCGTCGCCATGAACGTTGTGGGACGACGCCCGGTACAACCGGAAGAGTACTAGCACTGAGGCTGTACTGTGGCGAGAGTGGGGCGACTCTTGCAGTAATAACTGGAACACGCATGTTGCATAGTGCCTGAGTGCTTGAATGCCTGAGTGATTGACGTGTGTTCTGGTTGTATACCTTGACCTGTTGTGTTTGAATGCCATGAGATATTTGTTGTGTGGCTGAAGGCAAGGTGAGTTGTATGTGGTTGTTTATTGGCCGTTGGGCCATGTTGCTGCTTGGTATTGTAAGTTAGGCTGCTTGAGTGAATCAACGTCCTAATTGGACTTAGGCGTTCACTCATTGAGATGTATATCTCATTCGCTGTGGCTGATCGCCTTTCAGGTTCTCGTAATGGCATGCCGATAGCCTGGGGTGTGAGTTGAGCTGCGGAGGAGCTTTTGGAAGTTTATCGTGTATGATAGTTGGTAGTGGTGGTAGTAGACCCTTAGCCCTGCCTGGTATATTTTGTGAGGCATAGGAAACAGCCCTGGAGATGGGTTTGTAGATCTGTACGTTTCCCTGTTGGGCTAAAATGAGGATAAATAAAATGGGTGTGTATGTTTTATGTATCTCCTGCTGTCTATTCATGTTTGATTATTTGTCTGGGGTTTTATATCGCTTCCGCATGCGTATAATTGAAAGATAAAAAGAAATGGGTCGATGATGTGCCTGGGATATCATTCTTTGACCTGATGTTTGGAAGGGATGTTCGCGCGCCCGGGATTCGGGGCGTGACATATCGACTGGGAGAAAGAGGTAATTTACAGTGAATCGATAAATCGAATGTTGTTACCGTGTAAAGTATTATTCGATCTATGGTTGGTACTTGACATTTGGCATTGTTGCAGGCAATGGAAGCCGCTGACAGAGTACATAGCGCCATGAGTCCTGCCGGTGGATTGTTATCGTAAAGCTCTGGTGAAGAAATATTGCAGTTGGAATCAGATGGTAGACTGCAAACTCTCCGGTTTGAAGCCTAGTGTGAATTGATGAAATAAGACGTGCTTAGCCCTCTGGAACTTCTGCCAAAGGTCTGAAACAAATGTTAGATTGATAATACATCAAGGTTGATCTCAGAAATCTCTTTATGAGGATCTAATGTCGCAGTCTCAACTTTACTTGCGTTTAGGGTTTAGGAAGAGTTAGGGGCACGGTCCACCGCTTGTGTTTTCCTAGGCATAATCTTGGTCTTGACTTCCTAGACTTGTGGGTAGTAGCCTTGTCAGCGGATCGTACTGGTCTTATTAATTTTTTGATCAATTAGTTTAGCATGAATATAATCCCCTGCAACAAGTTTTAACTTGTCCTCTTTGGTGTTCGCGAGAATATCTCTCGAGGCTAGCTTATCGAGCTGCAGGGCCTCTGGACTAGGATTATAGTTGCACTCTTCATGCAAGCATTGTTACTTGCGGTCCTAACAGGATGTGCCGACAGGGAGAAAGAGGTAATTTTCAGCGAGTCTAAGAAAATATTGTTGAGAAATTTCTTTTTATTTGCCATTCTTCGGGGAGAGCTTCACCGAGAGCACCTTCCTTTGAGCTCACCGGAATTTCTTTCCCTCTAACACCTGCCGTCAATATTTACTACCAACACTGGCGGCTATTGTTACTTCACCCTCATCAACCGCCAATCATGACAGTTAATGGACCGCCGGTCACCTATTCTGGCCATCGAATCCGGCTATCTAAAAAAATTGCCGGCGGCCATTTTCCCTAACCGACTGCTATTCCACAAGCACTCATTTCAGCAACATAATGAACTTCACCATATACATGGCAAGAAAGGGGAAGAGGGAGCGAACACAGTGAATACTTAACCGTAGGCTTCGCCGGGAGAGAAAGTCCTGTAAATGCCTCAAGCTCATGGACAATCAACGCCGGAAAATAGTCAACAGTTTCACGGAACAGAGTGACAATTCAGTCTCGATCCCCTTCAATCTCAATTCAGTATTTCCAGCTGACGTATCTAGCACCATCGCAGATCGAAAATCAGAACCGAGAGATAGAAGAAAAAAATCCTCCGGTAGTCCACGATTCCCAGAAGTTTCGCTTCCACTGATTGCCGCCGATGTCCATCCTTCCTTCGCTTAATATCCATCGTCAGTCATCAGAGAGTACAATTTATAGAGAAGACAATTCCTTTCACTGGCTGCATTTCTGGGAGCAGTAAGTCATGCCAAGAAATGAAAGGATTTTAGCATTGAAAGTAGGATCATACCAAGTCTTACAGTAACCAAGCTCTTTTCCAAGTGAGAGAATACCATTTTTATTCCCCCAAAGCTGTTAGGAAACGAGATAACAGTGTATTGCCAGTAACCTTAGCTACTTCAAGATTCTTGCAGTTTGACAAAGATTGATATGCTAAACATGTCATCTCTTAATAGCTAGATGTAGCGTTGGTGTTCGTCTTTTTTTTTTCCGTCATGAATTAGGAAATTTGTCATGCGCATCTCAATATGATTGTTTGGATACATATTAACTATGCCAATTCAGTCCATCTGACTTATTAAAGCATTATCGTAATACTATTACTCGATCTGTAATGCGGTCGTATTGATGAACAGTTTATTGTAATTTCCATACGAAATATCTTGACTTACAAGTATAATAAAGTTCTCAAGGAAAGATAGAGCTCTTTATTAATCCAACGGCCATAAGCCTTTGTCAAAACCGCAAAAGGCACATGGAATAAAAGGGTAAGGGACATGATGGTGACGACACTGACAAGCGTTGAAAAATTGTACATGCTTATCATAAAATGAATTTGGACATGACACATTACAATGTAAGGCCGGTTCGTGAGGATCCATCATTATTAGTCAAGTAAATTTGGTTCATTAAAATAAAAAATTATTTGATTGAAGAAATATTTGTTAGAAACTAACTGTATTATTGAAGAACATTTTTGATATTTTTTTATTCTGGACTTCATAAAAGACAGATGTTTAAGGATAACACCGCAGATAAGCTAATGATCATTGGTCAAATGTGGTGATACCTAAATTGTGTCTAGTTTATTTAGTCGTTTATTGTATATAAAACTAGGGACCAAACCCGACCCCTAAATAAAAATACCATTTGCATAGTTCGCATTCGCTTCTCATTTAGGTCATGCATCTCACAAGCCAATCTCATGGCCTCTCCATGAGTTGCCACGGACTATAGATACCCGGCCATCAGATGCTCATGAATTCAAAAGTTGAAGCGATAACACTAGTGGTCGTCAAAAATACCATTTGCATAGTTCACATTCGCATTTCATTTAGGTCATGCATCTCACATGCCAAACTCCTGAGGTTACCATGGACTATAGATAGTCGGCCATCACATGCTCATGAATTCAAAAGATGAAGAGATAACACTAGTGGCCGTAAATCTTGGTGAGGTGAGAACAAAAGGGATAGAGCAAATCTGATGTGCAACATTCGCTCAAGAGTCCAACCGGTTATCTAGAGTGAGTTTGATTTGAATTTAAAAGAAACCAAGACAGATCCAGGCCAAGAACCGATCGTGGGTTTCACGTTTGAAAATAACACAGAAGGAGATTTTTTCTTTATAAAAATAAACGGTTAGCAAAGGTGAGTGGACTCCGGATTGTGGAACTCAGGAACTTCTCGTAAGTTGTTGGGAGAAGATAGAATTTGTTGGGCTTTCAAATTTTGAAGCAAAAACTCATCTCTACAGCCACCTTTCTTTGTTGTAGTGGTATTCTTGAAGATCACAATGTTCTATGTATTCAGAGCTTCGCAGAGAGAATAGTGGGGAGTCAAAAAATTTAGACCGGAGAGAAACGTACGCTCGCGAGAAAAGGAAGACATTTGGGCAGATGGGTTTGAGATTTCACGCTTTTAGGAGAAGTGCACTTCAAGAGATGGGCGAGCGTACATTCTTTCGACGTCGATTCGAGGTTTAGCGAAGCCCGGCGTTCAGTTTGGTCAGAATTAAGGCAATCGAATTGTCGATCGCTGTTCGAATTTATCTTCCGCATCATGACCAGGTGATTCTGGTCCAATCTCACTTTCTCGTAAATTGCTTCTCTCCACCATCATCGCTCCTCTTATGTTTATGAATAGGATTGGGATGGGACGATTACCAAGCTTGTCAGGATTATCATTCTTGGTGTGAATGTGAGTTTTTGGGTGAGCTTCAAGAGACACACACGAATTCTTTCAGTAATCGGACTTCCCTATCTGTAACCATTTAGGCAGATTGATGTTGGATATCAGCGTGATCCATTGCTACATTGTTAGGTGTCCATATACCTCATAGTTGTCCACAGGAGCATTATATCTTCGAGTCGAGATAAGGTCAATGATTTGTTTGTGCAACAAAAAATTAATGCTGATGAGGTTAGTCAGATGTTATCCCTCTCATAGGACACAGAACCAGTGATTTCTTAACTGGCTGTGCCCATATAAGAATGTTGTCTTTTTCTCCTAACAATGCTTGGAGACACTAATTTTTACGTTAATAAAGGACAAAGTAAAAGCTCTTAGAAGAATGCAGTGGAAAACCCTCTTTTCTTGTTAAGTCTTCAGGAATAGCAAGCTGAGACCAAAGTATGGATGATGAGAAGGATCGTAATGGATCACATGGTCAAATATGGATGATGAGAAGGATCGTAATGGATCACATGGTCAAATACAAAATAGGCGGTAGTCTCGATGTAAAGAAAGTTTGTTTGTTTGATAACTGTATCTTGGTTGTTGTTATGTTTTGCCGAGTAGTATTCAGTTAAGTACTCATCATGTGATCATATAGGATATTACACAAACTAGAAATGGAACCAATGGTTCTACAGACATGAATAAGGGAGATGGGAGTTGGCAGCCGCGAGACAGTAGAGATCTCTTTTATAGTTTCTATCGAGACAAGGTTTTGTGATGCACAAGTGTGTAGTACACTTCATTCCAATTCACAAGCAGCTTATAAAAAACAAAATTCTAGTTTCACAGTGCAAAAGGTTTATGACCCTCTTGAAAAAAAGTTATGGAAGTTGTCTGACATGCAGTCAACATACAACATGAGATAGACTTCTCTTTCAAAAAAAAAAAAACCTTACAAGATCTCTCATATTGGATACAGAGATCAGTTGAAGAGAAATATATAGGAGTGCTCATGATTAGCATGAGCACTCTGTATCCAAATCTGAGAGATCTCCTAAGCGTTGTAAGGTTTTTTGAAGGAGAATATCTATCCCATTTTGTATGTTGTTTGCATAATCCTTGTCTGCCAACTTCCTTCTTTTCAACAGGTCATATATCTTTTGCACTATGAAACCAGGATTCTGTTTTCTATCGGGGAGTTGCTTGTGAAGTGGAATGAAGTGTATCACACACTTGTGCATCACAGATTCTGCGGGAACCTTATCTTGATAGAAACTATAAAATAGCTCTCTACTGTCGCATGGCTGCCAACTCCCACCTCTCTTCTTCAGGTCTATAGAACCATTGCCCAGTAACCACCATGCTTCCATTTCTGGTTTGTGCAATATCCTATATAATCAGATGATGAGTACCTAACTGAATACTGCTCGGCAAAACATATTAGCAACCATAGTCATTTGTGCTCTTTCCCCATTTTCACCTCAAATATCACAAACCCAGTTTTTGATACATGAGGGAGTTGACTTATTAAGGTGATATCAGATTCTCTTTTAATGGTTTGAGGTACTTTAGTTGGTCTGTCTCATCATCATCTTGTTCATCTTACTCCATGAGTTGTCTAAGACAATACAAAGGAAAGTCAATGTTGTAGTACATCAACTGAGAGATGGCTTAAAGCTGTCTTCGGTTTAGACCGAGGAGAAGCAGTAGAGGATGACACGGATTTACTACACGTTCATTAAAAGAATAAACGCAAACTTATATAAGAGGAATATAACGAGGACAATTGTCTTTCCCTAATGATATCTGTGAGTTGAAAAACGAAAGTGCGAAAGATCCAAGTAGTATGGAAGTCAATAAACATACTTGGAGAGAAGCCACACGAGATATAGATGACTTCTGGACTTTCTCTTGAATTTTATGTGCCTAATTAAAAGACGATCTTTAACTTGCTATAATACCGCATACAGCTGCTGGAAAGACGGCGGATATTCTCTCTCGCCAGAACTTCACATGTGTTTTCCATCGTAAGAATGTGACTTTGAACATGAAGAAATGCAACACAGCCGGACAAAGAAATGTTCATTATGTGTTGCAACTTTCCTGTTATACTGATATTCTTTGTTTCTTTCTGGTTATTTTAGTATCATAACAATTTGTTGCTACTGCTGAGTGTCTCCCATTTCCTTTAAAAATATCGATCCTTTCTCCATCTTTTATCTTGACATTGAAAGCTTTGACAGCATTTGAAAGAAAAGAATCAGCAGAGAATGGGTCAAAAGGGGAATACAGAAGAAGCAATTTCTTGTTACAATAAGGTTCTTGGTTTCTAAATTGAAGGTGGAAATGGTAAATGCAAGCGCAGGATTGGTCTCTCATTTCCTTTAAAAATCGTGAGATTCAAAAGAGAATAACAAAGTAGAAAAGGAGAAGACTGGAGGGACTGATCCTTGGTGGTCAAAGGCCGAAGATAACAACCGAAAAATTGGAGAATTGACAGAGACGATTCGGTGGTGAAATAGATAAGGACTCAACAGATTTTTCTTTTTGTTTTTGAGTTAAATTGTTATCATTTCACAATCACTATCTCAGCAATATCGTCATCTCATCCGCAGGTTTTCCGGCGCCCTGCACCACCCCAGGCAGTCACCAGCAGTTCGTGAAAGTCCAACCATCATTTCCGCCAGCTCCAGTCATGCTATTTGAGCCATCGGACACATCAGGGTTACGGCAAGAAGATTAAAGCTAAGTTCTCTCCCATTCTCCCACTCTACTTTTTTTGTTTTTGTTTCAGTCAATGGCATTGATCCTCAATCTTCTCCTAAATCGCCATCTAACACCGAAAGCCACCGCTGATTGACAGCGTTCGCTGCTCCGGAGCCTGATCGCGCTACTGTTGTACTCTGTTTTTTTATCAAAGAATTTGTAGAGCTCGGCTCCTACTTGTTTATTCTTCGCCGATGCTGATCACCAGCAACAAATTTTCCAAGACATCAGCACTCAAGTGTTTTTTTTAGGTCGAATCAGCACTTAATTTGATAATCTTTCAAAATCAGCATCGGCATCTCCAAGCTAAGTACCTCTCTACTATGTTCTTTGAGGATACAAAAACGAGAGATCTTAACTATTGATTCCCTCATGGTCGTCTTTCATGATATCCTGTTTGTGATTTGAACATGTTTGATTACATATGGATTATGATTGTGGCTTTAATGATTTCCCTGGTTGATAAAGACTTTTCATGATGTTAAGTTTTTGAAGCTAGAACAACAATGAACAGAGCTAGGTGAATGATGGCCAAAGCAAAGAGTTCATCATGTCTCTGTAGGATGTTGGAAAGAAAGAATAAACGAAAGAGGCAAAGGGAAACCAAGCCAAGTATGAGTTCATGGTGTTTTGGAGGTGATGGACTGAGAAACAGACCGAAAGAAAGAAAATAATAAAAAAAAAAATTGATAACAAACTAAATAATTACATACGCACACACATATATATCTTGCGTTGTAGTGTTAATTGAATTTCATACTTTATAAGCGACGATAAAGAGCCTTGCTGTTTCGAGAGTTATACAAATCTCCAAACTGGCGGTTTGATAGGACCAACATGAACTGAAGTTTTTGTTAGGACCGGCATTAGCCGCATGTCCCATTATCATATTTATAGCTACAGTACCGATACCATTTTCTGTTAGAACTGCAGACTATGTTTATCTATGTTTGTGACTTTATTGCTGTAGGCATTTTGTTATGTCCTTGAACTAATATATAGTTGAACATCTGAAAACTTTATTGCCTTCTCCGTTGTGTGTTTGGTGTTGTTGTCCTGGCGTATGGATGTCAACACTATCTCTAAATGCTCTATCACAAGAAGCCAATTTCTTTTTACTTATTAGGGGTTTTGCACAGAAATGACGAAGTAGAAAAGCAGATTTCTTTGCTTGATCTTCCCAGTTTACCATAGGCGATAGCTCATTGGGCATTTTTGGTACTCGGTCTAAAATGCTAGAGAATCTAACTTTCCCCTACCCTCACTCGATTGTTGAAATTGATACTCCTATTCTCCTTTTACTGTTGTCAGGAAACTCATCACCTGGTATAATTATGACTTTTAAAGTCTTTTGTTCCGCTTAGGACAAAGTACTTCACTTTCTTCTTGGCCCCCGTTGATTAATGCTATGGAGGAATTATGAGATCTATTAACACCTTGATATTTCATTGCTCAGCAAAAAAGGGAGGAAATAAAGTCAGTTGCCCGGTCAGTTCCTCACTGAGCCTAAATAGTTGATACCGCCAAGCCACCTTTCATCCAGTTCCTATATTTGCCAAAGTTCTGCATTCGATTACCTTGAATTAACAATTGCTTGTGGAGTAAGTACGTAGCTTACTTCAAAGCTATAAACTCTGTAAGTTGCTATCGGATTATCTGCTCTCTGTCTAACGATGAAATGTGAGCAGTATTCAAGGAGGTTGTGAATGCAATCTCATTTCCCTAAGTTTGTCATTCTCTAGCTACCTAGCTAAGTCGAACATTGAAAGTTCTGTCGAACTATTCTTGGGTGTTCAGTTTGATTGTTTGAGCCTGATTGGAGGTGATGGACCGAGAAACAGACCGAAAGAAAGAAAATAATAAAAAAAATTTGATAACAAACTAAATAATTACATACGCACACACATATATAACTTGCGTTGTAGTCTCGATGTAAAGATAGTTTGTTTGTTTGATAACTGTCAAAGGAAGTTTGTATCTTGGTTGCTGTTATGTTTTGCCGAGTAGTATTCAGTTAAGTACTCATCATGTGATCATATAGGATATTACACAAACTAGAAATAGAAGCGTGGTGGTTACTGGTTCTACAGACCTGAATAAGGGAGAGTAGAGAGCTCTTTTATAGTTTCTATAGTTTCTATCGAGACAAGGTTTTGTGATGCACAAGTGTGTAGTACACTTCATTTCAATTCACAAGCAGCTTCCTGATAAAAAAATAAAATTCTAGTTTCACAGTGCAAAAGGTTTATGACCCTCTTGACAAAAAGTTATGGAAGTTGACTGACATGCAGACAACATACAACATGAGATAGACTTCTCTTTCAAAAAAAAAACCTTACAAGATCTCTCATATTGGATAAAGAGATCAGTTGAAGAGAAATATATAGGAGATCTCACGATTAGCATGAGCACTCTGTATCCAAATCTGAGAGATCTCCTAAGCGTTGTAAGGTTTTTTGAAGGAGAATAGCTATCCCATTTTGTATGTTGTTTGCATAATCCTTGTCAGCCAACTTCCTTCTTTTCAATAGGTTTTCAATAGGTCATATATCTTTTGCACTATGAAACCAGGATTCTGTTTTCTATCGGGGAGTTGCTTGTGAAATGGAATGAAGTGTATCACACACTTGTGCATCACAGATTCTGCGGGAACCCTGTCTTGATAGAAACTATAAAATAGCTCTCTACTGTCGCATGCCTGCCAACTCCCACCTCTCTCCTTCAAGTCTGTAGAACCATTGCCCAGTAACCACCATGCTTCCATTTCTGGTTTGTGCAATATCCTATATAATCAGATGATGAGTACCTAACTGAATACTGCTCGGCAAAACATAATAGCAACCATAGTCATTTGTGCTCTTTCCCCATTTTCACCTCAAATATCACAAACCCAGTTTTTGATACGTGAGGGAGTTGACTTATTAAGGTGATATCATATTCTCTTTTAATGGTTTGAGGTACTTTAGTTGGTCTGTCTCATCATCATCTTGTTGATCTTACTCCATGAGTTGTCTAAGACAATACAAAGGAAAGTCAATGTTGTAGTACATCAACTGAGAGATGGCTTAAAGCTGTCTTCGGTTTAGACCGAGGAGAAGCAGTAGAGGATGACGCGGATTTACTACACGTTCATTAAAAGAATAAACGCAAACTTATATAAGAGGAATATAACGAGGACAATTGTCTTTCCCTAATGATATCTGCAAGTTGAAAAACGAAAGTGCGAAAGATCCAAGTAGTATGGAAGTCAATAAACATACTTGGAGCGAAGCCACACGAGATATAGATGACTTCTGGACTTACTCTTGAATTTTATGTGCCTAATTAAAAGACGATCTTTAACTTGCTATACAGCAATCTGCCTAAATGGTGATTTTTCACTTAGAGAAGGGGACGAGATAATACCGCATACAGCTCCTGGAGAGACGGCAGATATTCTCTCTCGCCAGAACTTCACATGTGTTTTCCATCGTAAGAATGTGACTTTGAACCTGAAGAAATGCAACACAGCCGGACAAAGAAATGTTCATTATGTGTTGCAACTTTCCTGTTATACTGATATTCTTTGTTTCTTTCTGGTTATTTTAGTATCATAACAATTTGTTGCTACTGCTAAGTGTCTCCCATTTCCTTTAAAAATATCGATCCTTTCTCCATCTTTTATCTTTGACATTGAAAGCTTTGACAGCATTTGAAAGAAAAGAATCAGCAGAGAATGGGTCAAAAGGGGAATACAGAAGAAGCAATTTCTTGTTACAATAAGGTTCTTGGTTTCTAAATTGAAGGTGGAAATGGTAAATGCAAGCGCAGATTGGTCTCTCATTTCCTTTAAAAATCGTGAGATTCAAAAGAGAATAACAAAGTAAGAAAAGGAGAAGACTGGAGGGACTGATCCTTGGTGGTCAAAGGCCGAAGATAACAACCGAAAAATTGGAGAATTGACAGAGACGATTCGGTGGTGAAATAGATAAGGACTCGACAAATTTTTTTTTTTTTTTGAGTTAAATTGTTATCATTTCACAATCACTATCTCAGCAATATCATCATCTCATCCCCAGTTGATCCTATTATCACTCGTGGAATCCACTTATATCGGCACTTGAACTTTTCTTTCGCAGGTTTTCCGGCGCCCTGCACCACCCCAGGCAGTCACCAGCAGTTTGTGAAAGTCCAACCATCATTTCCGCCAGCTCCAGTCATGCTATTTGAGCCATCGGACACATCAGGGTTACGGCAAGAAGATTAAAGCTAAGTTCTCTCCCATTCTCTGACTCTACTTTTTGTTTTTTTTTGTTTCAGTCAATGGCATTGATCCTCAATCTTCTCCTAAATCGCCCTCTCACACCGAAAGCCACCGCTGATTGACAGCGTTCGCTGCTCTGGAGCCTGATCGCGCTACTATTTTACTCTGTTTTTTTATCAAAGAATTTGAAGAGCTCGGCTCCTACTTGTTTATTCTTCGCCAACGCGGATCACCAGCAACAAATTTTCCAAGACATCGGCACTCAAGTGTTTTTTTTAAGTCGAATCAGCACTTAATTTGATAATCTTTCGAAATCGGCATCGGCATCTCCAAGCTAAGTACCTCTCTACTATGTTCTTTGAGGAAACAAAAACGAGAGATCTTAGCTATCGATTCCCTCATGATCGTCTTTCATGATTTCCTGTTTGTGATTTGAACATGTTTGATTACATATGGATTGTGGCTTTAATGATTTCCCTGGTTGATAAAGACTTTTCATGATGTTAAGTTTTTGAAGCTAGAACAACAATGAACAGAGCTAGGTGAATGATGGCCAAAGCAAAGAGTTCATCATGTCTCTGTAGGATGTTGGAAAGAAAGAATAAATGAAAGAGGCAAAGGGAAACCAAGCCAAGTATGAGTTCATGGTGTTTTGGATGTGATGGACTGAGAAACAGACCGAAAGAAAGAAAATAAAAAAAAAATTGATAACAAACTAAATAATTACATATGCACACACATATATATCTTGCGGTGTAGTGTTAATTGAATTTCATTTAAGGATTAGTTTATATACGTGTTTTTCCTCTTTTGTTGAGTTCATTAGCAATAGAATCATTACTAGAGATTAGAGTTAGAATTAAACTTTGGATTCTATTCGATTTTAGCTCACAGGGTTGCTCTCCCGGTACTTTAGAATGAGGCATTGTAATGTTCTTTGCCCGATATTGCATCGAGTTACTTTATCGAATTATACCTTTCATTCGCTTTTCAGTACTGTTCTTGATGGGCTTGTTTGTGATTGCTTTTATATCATTTTTTGTGTTCTGATTCATGTTCATTGTCATTAGAAAGGTTAGGACTCATAATTGAACAAACACTGCATGAGACACTTAGTAAACAATCAATCAAGTTAGTTAGTGATTCTGGTTTGTAGTGAGTTATTCTCTCATATCTCACTTGGTTCTAGCTAACTGCAATAGGCTAGTGGTGACTTCTTGTTATTCTCTCATATCTCACTTGGTTCTAGCTAACTTGCAAATGCAAATGCCCATTTTCTTCCTTTAGGGCTTCCTCTTGCCCCTTACATGTTGTTGTCAAGATCATAAGATCTACGCCTTTGGATGTAGTTTTGAAGGCCATATTATGAAGTACTTTGTTCATTTGGACATGTTTTTTCATCACGCTTCTTTTTAACAAGGATACATTAATCAAATCATGCAATATGTTGTACCATTTATCGTGTGTATCTCAAAGCTGATCAATGCTATTGAGAAATCCCTTTGCCTTCCAAATTTCCATCAAATTATCCAAAAATATGTCAAATTCTTTGTGAAACAATACTCCACACAGACCGCACATAATTTAATCCTCCCCATTTAAATCCTCATAATAGACTCGGAAATTTGAACACTTTATTCATGCCTTGGATTTTGATAATTCGTCATCTTCACAAACTCCTGAATTCGTCTCTTCCTAAATGAATGTTTTTCTTCTCAAGAGTCCTTCCCACTTTATCAATCAGTGGCAAACCAACGCAATCTCTACCATGAATAAATCAAAATTCTAGATGTAAAATTCTCCTTAATCCTTAGCTAAAAATCCTTTTAGAAATTGCATGCAATGTGTTTGGCGCAAGCATGGCAATGCGCGACACTACGAAATTTCAGCGAGGCTAAGGAAACGTGAGCGTGGCCGAACTAAATAGTGGGTTCGGGCTCAAATGGGCGAAATAAAAAAGTTCCAACCACTTTATCAGAGACTTCTTATTCACAAAGGAATTGACTTTCCTGAGAAATTTTTATTGACTTTTTTCCTTTGAAAATTCATCATAGTAAATCTTTTTTTGTCCCCATTCACATTAGCAAACATCACTCAATTCATTCGTGTTTAATTGCTCTAAATACCCTAATAAAGGCATCCATTTTTACCAAATACCACTTACCTTGTAATTATTTCCCTAGTTGCCCCTCGCCACGGCCTGCATCGCGTCATTGTCGACTCCATTATTCCTTTGCATCTCTATCTCCCTCGCCGCAGACCTTGATGTATTTACCGAAAAACTGCCACATCTCCTCCCGCCCTTACGTTTCCTGCATTATCATGTAGAGAAACACCGTAACGTCATTGATGACACTCCACTTATCACCCAATCCAAGACGAGTCCAAGACGACACCAATTGCATACCCTTGCGCACGCAGCTTCAATGGGAAGATCTCTGATCTATACACCCACATGATCAGCCCCATCTCGATGAAGAAGAAGGCCACCTAGGACAACACTGAGGCCAGGCACATGGCCACCGCTCACATGAGCTTTGTGTGGCTGCGGTGGCCGATGATGGCGAGCACATTCCGAGAGAGGCAAGTGAGAAGATCGTCTCATCGACGTTGATTCTCGTAGCAACAACTGCCTCCCAACTCGGTCAAGGAGAAAGACTGCGACGATGATGAACGTTGTCTTTGTGAAGTCGACTGCAATGGTCTAGAAGAGCTTCTTTTTTAAGGAGGTGATGTAGGCCTTCTTGAAAATGCGAGGGCTGTAGAGGATGATGACGTCAATGCTAGAGGCTTTTTAGTATATGTGGATCCCAAAGGCGCAGATGAGCATGTGGTACACATATGAGGTCGGGTGGAGGAGGAGATCTCGCCATAACCCTCCTCGGTTCCCAGCTTGGCTTGGTGACCTTGACAACATCGTCGTTGGACTTGTTAATGTCATTGAGCGAAGCATCGGGGATGGCGTGTGGCAGGATTTCATCCTCCACGTGACTCCGTCCGTCCGCCACATCCTCATCTACATCGTTAGAATTTTCTTCTAACAGGCCTCTGGCATCAACACCGTCATCCTTTACAACCCTCTCATTTTCGAGAAGGTCGACATCACCTCCTCCGACAAAAAGCTCCTCGCAACCATTGCTATCTGCTTCGAAAGAACTATGCTCATCCTCCTCACCACCTTCCTTGATGTTGTTATATGTCTATTAGCAAGTTTATTTACTGGCACAAAATATAGACTTTGAGGAGAATTTTTCATCTCACCTTCCTTAAATATTATTGAATTACATGCAAATGAAGATAAATGCGCAATTCTCAAGTGAAGTACAATCTTTGGGATAGTCATTTACATAAAAGTGAAGATAGCCATCGTTAGTTTGATAAATAATAATCAGCTTATTAAAGAAAATAAAAATAAAAATTATTTGGACGACTCGATTCTTCATTCATTTGCAATGATTAATTGGGCTTAGAGGTTTTAATATTTTGTATTATAAAGTTAATCACACATTGATGTGCGTGTGCGCATCACTCCAAAGAGTAGCAACGTACCTTAATTACATACTGAATTGAACACCCATCACCAACAGTCAAACAACTGCCCAAGAAGTATTTGAAATACCTGCCCAATCCAATTTTTATGTAACAAATATGCTCTTTAATTCTTATTAATTTTAACATATGAGTTTACAAATTTAAAAAATTTATGAGCACCACTCTTTTGGGAAAGTCTAAAGTAAACCATGAAAGTCACCTCCGGCTACAAACTCGAAATCTTATCAATTCAAAGAGAAAGGATATCAAAACTCAAGTGAATAACCACATTAACTAAGATTCGACTGGGCGGCCGTATTTCGGAGTCAAAATGTTCATTACACAAAATACCTCAAGAACGGCCAACCATGATGAATAACCACTAACGCGAAAAACAACCACTCACGCAACCAAACGCCACTTGCGCTACAAACTTTATCGTGCCTTATCCCTATCTACCAAACTCTAATTCAAGTGACCTTACTGTCAAAAGAAAGCCCTTTCAAAATACTAAAAGATCTTAAACTCTACCGACTCAAAAGAGGCAAAAAAAAAAACAAGTGAAAACCATCGCGAAAAGCAAAATTCGGAACTGGGCAGCAACGCCGCGAAACTTTAAAAATTATCTTGTCTAAACTATCTTCTCTACACAATTTCACAACTTAACCACCCCTATACTGAACCCACAAACTCATAATTCACATGGATCCCAATGTAGGGCTCAACTCTGAAAATTCCTAGGATTAAATGAATGAAAAGTACGAATCCTTATCGGGCGCGACGAAATGGATTTAATCCGGCCTGTGGAAGTCTCTGAAGCGTGTAGGCATGAAACCCCCATCTTTTGTCCTCCTCCTTTCTTCTTTCTTCTTTGTAATGGTCCCGTCCTTTTATATCTTCGTTTTTCTAACCCCACCCTTATTTACAAGTCAACTTGTCTTTTTCATTCTTCTTTTTTCTGTTTTAAACACGAATGGTTACATTCAGTGTATCATTGATTGGAAAATCAAGAGAGTGACTTGATTGAAGATCAAAAATAAAAACTCGATGTCTTCTCTCAGTGATATAACTCGTAAATATGACTTATGCATCGACCTCTTTCAAGTAAAGGTAAACTTCAATGAGCAAGAAACATGGCGAATATTCTCTGGCAACACATCAACGTAGACAATGACCGTGTGAATGATATTCTATCTACGAGGATGTTGGTTTTCTAGTTCAAACGAACAAAAAGGATGCTAATTTTCCAATCATTTTGTGAAAAGGAAACAAGATTTGTCTCATTTGGTTGGATCTTCTGGTTGTCTCAGAAGCTCTCACACGCAGATTAAAGAGACAATTGAGATATTTAATACTCAAACGAAATCTAACTCGACAGATCAAAAACTTGCGGGACAGTGTACGAGACAAATGATGATCATGATCCTTCTTTAGAATCATTAATGAAAGGTTGTCAACCTTTTAATTCTAGTTTATGTTCGTGATGTGATTTTAGGATTTCTTTGGGATTACATTTTCTTATTAATTGGCTCTGACGCTGTTCCTTGTACAGTATCAACATGGGTCTTCATGATTCTGTAGCTTGAAACAATTATGCTGTTTCTGTTTGGTTCATTGCCTGCAACAGCTTCGGGATTTGGTCATTTGAAATGATGAATTATCAGGATTTCTTTCCAAATCCTAATAATGCAACAGCTTCGGGATTTGTTACTTGTGTATATTTTCTTTTTCTACCCGGGCTGCCCTTGCACTCTTTGTGACACGTTGTGGTGTGCGGCCTGAGTTAGTTTTGTTATCCGCGCTTTTCTAATCAATATACTTCTTAACTTACCAAAAAAAAAAAAAAGCTTGAAATGTCGGTCCTCTCAATCAGGTGCGTCAGTACTTTGTAACAACAAGAAGCGAACAAAATTGCTAACCTCTTGGCACCAGTTGCTATCATTTTTAAACAATGTAAACTTAGTATCCTATGCTTGTTCCGGCCTGAACACCTGCTCCTTGGTTTACATGATACCACTAGGACTCAATGGTTCTATAAGGTAATCCTAACTGGTTAAGCTTTATTTACTTCAGTAGCTCTTGCAAAAGAAGCAGCTATTCCACAGTCCCACATTTTCTTGGCCCTATTTTTGGCAGCACGAGAATTTCAAATGAATTGAGCACTGGAAGACCATGAGCAGCTCGTCTGGCCATATATGTTTCCTTAATGATGGTCGCCACGGAAGGCTTGCTTGAGGTACTCTCATGATCTTCGGTCGAAGGGCACGGAGCTACCTCTATAGCACAGAAGAAGAAGTCGTGACCTATGTGGGAGATATGTTGGTACTAATTGCAACTTCCCATTTTTTTCGTCGGAATTCAGTCAGTGTTTTCAGTTATACTTTGCTTATTATTGCAGTTTAATGGCGCACCTGACCTATTTTAACTTTGACTACTTGTACTGATAATTAATTAGGGAGGGAACATGGAGAATGTGTCAAATCTCAAATATGTTCAAGTCAAAACCGACTTGTACTTCGACTGTTTTGATACTATAAGTTACATTTTTTTCATGCACTGCAAGAGGATTGTGGATTGCAAAAGATTGGAGCTTTCATCAATTTGGGTGCCTACAACTTGTTCGGTATTCTGGTCGGCATATTCATAGGTTTTGTCTGTCACATTGGTCGAAAGGTAAATCACAGTTTCCTTACCATTCTACTGCAATTCGTCCTTTGCTTTCATCGTAACCAGTAGTCAGTCCGATATTCATATCATTGTTTGTTCTTCTTATCGACCGGCAGGGACTCTGGACCGGGATTATAGTTGCACTCTTTGCGCAAGCATTGTCACTTGCGGTCCTAACAAGATGTACCAAACTGGGAGAAAGAGGTAATTTACAGTGAATCAATAAATCGAACGTTTTTACCATGCAAAGTATTTTTAGGTCTATGGTTTGTACTTGACATTTGGCATTGTTGCAGGCAAAGAAAGACACCGACAGAGTACGTACCGCCGTGAGTCCTGCCTGCTGGATTGCTATCGTAAAGCTACAGTGCAGAAATATCGCGGTTGGAATCGGATGGTAGACTACAGACACTCTGGTTCCTGGCATTGATACCTAGTGCGAAGTGATGAAATAAGACGTACTTATCCCTCTGGATCTCCAGGTTGCCGCAGGAAGAGCCACATGTGGAACTTCTGCCAAAAGTCTGAAACAAATGTTAAATCGGTATACAGCAAGGTTGATCTCAGAAATCTCTTTATGAGGATCTTATGCCGCCGTCCACCGCTTGTGTGTTCTTTAGCATAATTGGGTCTTTTCTTCCTGGACTTGTGGAGAATGCCTGTGTCGGCGGATTGCACATTTTCTGCTTTGTTCTTGATCAATTAGTAGGACATGAAAAAGTCCCTTGCCACAGCTACTACGGACCATCACAAAGTTGAGCTGTTCTTCTCCGACCCTTTTAACTGAAGTCTGACATAAATAAGTCGAAAATCAATGTGTCACTTAAGTGATAAATGGGGCTATGTCACACTGCTACTAGTGCATGAAGGGCTCTCGAAATATCACTCTGTGTCGTATCACAAAATTCTTTTGTGAAATGCATTGAACATATGACGCATTACTACGTAAGGTAGCTTGTCATAATTATTCGCACAATTCTTATGTGAAATGCATTGAACATATGACGCATTACTACGTAAGATCGGTTCGCGGGATCCATCATTCTGAGTTAAGAAAATTTGGTTCATTTAATTAAATAATTATATAATTGAAGAAAGATCTGTTAGAAACTTATTATATCATTTAAGAACATTTGGTCAATTTTCCGGCGCAAATTGCCGTGAACACCTTGTCGAAGTCCTCGCCGGGCGATATCACATCCTCACCCGTGAGCAGGGAAGTCCCTAGCTTGACTGGATGGACTTAAATGTAGCTTGTCATAAATTTTCTCTCAACTCTTATGTGAGCTTTGAAAAATTAAACACTTGTCACGATAAAATGAACTTGGATACGACGCATTACAACATAAGATCGGTTCGTGGACAATCGAGTTCCACATTACATATTGAGCTAAAGCTCAAGGACCATTTGAGTCATTATCTCTTTTTCTTCATCAGATTCAATATTAGGTGGAAGTAGAATTCTATAACCGTAATTTTTTTTCTCATATTCATAATTTAGTATCTTCACTTATTACTCGCTTTATTTAATTTTATTTTCCTTTCTGATGACGTGGAACTCCACCTTGGATGATAGGTTTCTTTCAAGGAAAAAAATCATATCCTGCATTGCATATGAATAGAGTATATGCTGCTGTTTTTGGCCGATGTTGGCGAAGCTTATGTAAGTGAGACGACAATATAAACAATTTAAAATCAAATATACGTGTTCTTGGGCACCGACTCAATTTCGGACAATTATTATATTTAGAAAGAACTTGGATATGACGCATTACAACATAAGATCGGTTTGGGGGATCCACCATTCTTAGTCAAGTAAGTTTGGTTCATTTAAATGAAATATTGTATGATTGAAAGATTTGTTAGAAACTAACTATATCATTCAAGAACATTTTTGAGATACTTCCCTTTTATTTATTCTGAACTTAATAAGAGACAGATGTTTAAGATAACACAATAGATAAGCTCATGATCATTGGTCAATTTTCCGACGCAAATCGCCATGAACACCTTGTCGAAGTCCTCGCCGGGCGATATCACGTCCTCACCCATGAGCAGGGAAGTCCCCAGCTCGACTAGATGGACTTAATTGTAACTTGTCATAAATTTTCTCTCAACTCGTATGTGAGCTTTGAAAAATTAAACACGTGTCACGATAAAATGAACTTGGATATGACGCATTATAACATAAGATCGGTACGTGGGGATTCACCATTCTTAGTCAAGTAAGTTTGGTTCATTTAAATGAAATATCATATGATTGAAGAAAATTTGTTAGAAACTAACTATATCATTCAAGAACATTTTTGAGATACTTCCCTTTTATTTATTCTGAACTTAATAAAAGATAGATGTTTAAGATAACACAATAGATAAGCTAATGATTGTTGACACATGATTTTCTAATCATTTTATTTTTAGAAAATTAATTAGAAATAACACAAAAATTCATATAATTAGAAAATTAAATTTTGAAGCCTTGGCCAAGCCTAGGGAACTAATTTTTTTAAAAAATAATTTTTTCTTTTTTCGGTATTTTTTAATATTATTTTAATTAGAAAATATCCCAAAAAATAGAAAAACAATTAGCATTCATGAGCAGAAAAATACGAAAAAATATTCATTAGTCTTTCTTTAATTCCAATTGCATTTTGGTAATTTTAAAATTCAAAAATTCGATAGGGAACCTACTTTTCCAGATTTTTGCATTTAGGTCCCTAGTTTACCAAAAATAACAGATTGAGTCCTTTCTACTACTTTTTTCACCTCGGTCTAGTTGTAACATTTGTTTCTAATACCTTCAATTATATTTTGGTCCAATCATTTCACAGATTGAGAAATTTGGGAAAATGGCTTAAATTTTTTTCAATTTAGTCCTTGGTTTTTATTCTAAGTGCAATTAAACATTTTTTAGATATTTTCACGCGAATCCAAGACCACTGCTCTATGCTTTTCACCATTCTGAATTCATTGGTGGGGTCAGATCCGATTCAATTGCTTAGGGTTTGGATTATTCGAAAATCATTTTCGGATGAAACTTTGAATTTAGGGTTTTTGGCCAAATTAAATCATTTAATCTCAAAAATGTCATTTTTCCATGGAATACATGTTGGAGAACCTGTTTTGGCATTAATTTTAGGAAAATTGGTGATTTGTGGGTCTAATTTGAGGGAAATAGAGCAACCGGGTAAGCTGGGTCGGACAGATCCGACCCGATTACTATTCATCATCTTCCCCAACCCCTCCTTCACGTGTAGTTCGAGGACCGATTGGAAATACCCAAAATCGAAGCTCATTTCGCGATTAATTGGAGATCTTGATGGTTGGGCATTGTGGCCAACACTTTTCCGGTTCTAATGAGCCATCTTGGGCGAGCTTAGGTTGCCGGAGCTGCGACGACGAATTCACCTTGTGTCGTGGCACATACACCCGTCAGAGCCCCGAGAATACCGAGCACAAAAACGCCAAATTGAGGGCAAATTCGGGTTTGATCAGAGCACGAAAGTGGTGGGCATTGTCGACATTCCAGTTCCCCTCACAATAAGGACAAAATTCACGTCCTCTAACGCAAAAAAGACAAAAGAAAAGGGCAGCTATCATGACCGTTGGAGGAGAGAGGCGAAATCGGTTACTAGGGGAATTTACAGGCTGGTTTGCGTACGAGAGGAAGCTAGTACAAGGGCAAGGACGATGACTCACCTATTGGAGGTCACTACCACATAGAGAAAGGGAGAGAGACGGCTCGGGAGGGGATTTTTCGGATTGAAAAAAAACGAGAGACATAGAGCTAGAGAGAACGGTGAGGGAGGAATCCGAGCGGTGCGACGCTCGACCGAGCATCTCTGAGCTTCAGTGTGACGAACACACCATCACAGGAGCTTCGACCATTGCCGACACCGCCAAAAAGGTTGGTCCCATCCGGGCATTTCACCTCCTCTATTTCTCTGTTACTTGAGCTTACCGTGGGTTTGGCTCCGTTTGAGTTTTGGGAAAAACGGAGCCAAACCAAATGCACCCCAACGTTGCTTTCTATCCCTAGAGTCACATATGAATGGTCATTTGTTTCGATTTTGCTCGCCGAGTCTCGACTTTTTGGTTTTACTGTGATTTCTTACATGCATGCCAACTGCTCGACGAAAGTCCTCCCGAGGTATTTTTTTGTGTTTCGATTTCGGTCAAGAGATCCGAATGCGTTATTTGCGTTCTTTTAGCCTAGACTTGCATTCAGAACTTCCACTAAGCCTCCCCATGTCTTTCTTTTGCATTGGTTTGAACTAAAACGATGGTCCGATTTCCATGGAGCTCGGCCCGAGCCAAGAGCTCGGGACCACTGAACAGGGTCTGTCGAACCTCCATTGGAGCTCAGGTAAGCTTCTTATGACTCCTTGATATTCGCGAAATGCATAGACTTGAGCTTGTGGATCGGAAAACGCAAAAAAAAAAAAATATCACCAAAAAATCTGTACTGTACACGGCCGTGGGGTGACTTTCGAGCGTCGACGGGGCCATTTCTGATTTGGAATGGATTCGGGGCGTGTTGAGGAGTAGATTGGCTTACTTTGGGCGAAAAAATCACAACTTTTGGCACTTTGTTGGCAAATTCCGGCAAGGTCACTGGAGAAAATCACTGGAACTGTGTTTCGGATCATCTTCTCCGACAATCTGTTGACCGGTCAACATCTAGGTCGCGCTGACGTGGTGCCACTCACCTTTTCCGCCCTAAAAAAAAAAAAAGATCGGACGAACACAATTTGGCCACGTGTCTCAATATGGGATTTTCGAAAATTAAAAAATGATTTTTCAGAAATAAAATGATTTTTAGAAATTAAAAATGAAAAATTGATCTGGCGGTCATGGATAGCTACGTGGCACCTTATGTGCCATTAGATCAGAAAATAATGATAATAATAAAATTCAATCCGATGGTCGGTGTGTTGACACGTGGCGCAATCTGGAGCGTTAGATTAAAAAAAATTGCAGGGAAAATGTAAAAATGAATAAAAAATTCGAAAATTTAAAAAAAAATGGCAAAAACGTCATCGTTTCGACCGACCCAGCACCCTTATGGTTTGGGCCGGGCGCCCATGAGGCGCGGGTCAGGTCAGGTCAACCCGGCCCTGATAATTTTTCAGCATAAAAATAATAACAAAATAATAAAAAAGGGATTAGAAAAATCATAAAAATAAAAATAGAAAATCCAAAGAAAAACCAAAAAAATTATAAATTTCAGAAAATTCTAAAAAAAATCCGAAAATACAAAAAAGATAATATATATATATATATAACATAAAAAAATTTAATTAATAAAAAAATCAAAAAAATCAAAAAAATTCCCAAAAAACCCAAAAAAATCAAAAAAGAAATTGTCACAATCAACTGGCCTAACCTATTTTGGGTACTTTGACCCCCGATCCTTCCAATAAATGACGATTTTTCCCCTCTAGACAAATTGTCTCCAATTTTTCCAAATCTTTCCCAAACCCTGATCACACTTTCTCTAAGCCTTTAGGGCTATACTAGGGATTTCATGACTTATTTTGATGTGTTTTATCTGTATGTTTTGGATCCTTGGTTGCGCATCTATTGATTGTGATTGATAGGGTTAGTCTTCCCAACCTGCATGAAAACCCAATTCGAACTTACCTCAACTGAAATTGAGCCTACATGAAATCATAATTAGGAAAATCACTCGACGTTAGGTACTGAAAGGGTATCAGTAGAAACACCGGCGTAACCAAGTCCCCGAACTCAAATTTTCTAGTTCCGCAGAATCGGATGAATTCTCCCAACCGCTCGGTAAGGTATCCGGTCAGCCTTCCAAAAATGATCGATGTCGACTCAATTTGCATGTACACATTACACATATCACCCAACCACACTAAAGTCGATCCCGACATTTAAATCTCTCGTTGCAATTTGGTATGGGCCTAGGAGGGCCCGAGCTAAGCCCTCGCGTCTTCGACGAAGAGGCCTTGGCAATCCATTAGACCAACCATTTTCCTTTCGAGGATCGGGTTGCGACAATGATCATTGGTCAATTTTTCGGTGCAAATCACCGTGAACACCTTATCGAAGTCCTTACCAGGCGATATCACGTCCTCACCAAGTAAACAACTGATCGTGACTGAGATCACGAAGAATACGAAGCTGGTCTAGTTCTTCTTCTCCGATCGTAGCTCCGTTTTCATCTATTGACCAGGTAATCTTTATTATTATTATTATTATTTTTGCTCTGTTTTGTGGAGTTTTGAAGACCGAGTTCAATAGATGAGCCCACGGATTAATCACATCAAAATAAGGCTGGTACTGAATGATTTTTGAGGGATTGTGACCTTAATACGGATTTCATTTTATATTAGACGAAAACGTACCCTCGGTTTTTTCAACAAACTCGGAATTTCTTATGCAGGTAGAGTGTTTGACAAAATGCCTCAATGGTGTAACCGAGAATTGTCCATGTTTTCATCAGTTCTTAAATGCGTTAGTGTGAGTCACTTGCCTCATTTGTTCTCTAGCATAGGAATCCAATTCAATTTCATTTTTTTTTTAATCCTCGAATCTGAGCATCTTTCCTTGTTTTTGCTTGTTTTGTGTTCTTGAATGTCTCTGCCCTGATTTCGGCGAGGAATAACCGGAGACAGATCAGATAAGTGTGGATATCCAACATAATTCGAAATCGGGTTCTGGTTAGCATAATTTCCACGCTTATTGCCTTGTAATTGCACTGTGATGGCTGGATTAGTTGATTAATGAATGAATTCCAGTAATCGGAAATTACTGTCAGTAGGTAATAGCCGGAATAGATGGCCGGCAGTGAGGGAGTAAGGTTGACTGCCGGCTTTGGCAGTAAAGCGTCGATGGCCGGTGGAAAAGTTAGGGTCGGCAAGCTCGTCGGTGAGGAGGTCTTGGGAAAGCTCTCCGAGAAGAGGAAGCCGAAAGAAAAAAGAAAGAATAGAAAATAGAAAAAGAAACTAGAAAATATAAAATATAAAATATAAAATATAAAATAAAAAGAAAAAAATAGAAATAGAATATAAAAGAAATTAAAAAATAATATGAAAATAGAGATACGGGCCGGATATAATGAGGATGGGTCGGGCTAAGAGAACAGGTCGGGCTAGGAATTTGTGGGCTGATTGAAAGGGATTAAGAATTGGATATATTTGAAACAGGCTCGAGGGTCGGTCCGAATTTGAGACCCAACCTGCTCATGAGAAGCTTTTTGCCAGAAGATTTGATGCCAGCCTTCTTGAAAATATGAGGGCTGTAGAGGACCATGTGTCGATGCTAGAGACTTGTTAGAATAAGTGGATCCCAACTGCGCAGATGAGCATGTGGCGGACAGACGAGGTCGGGTGAAGGAGGAGATCCCGCCATACGCCCTCCTTGGTTCCCTGCTTGGTGACCTTGACAACGTCGTCGTTGCACTTGTCAATGTCACCGAGCGGAGCATCAAGGACGGCATGTGGCTAGATATCATCTTCCACATGACCCCATCCATGCGCCACATCCTCATCTACGTCATTAGAATCCACTACTTCTAACAAGCCTTTGGCATCAACGCCTCGTCCTTTACAACCCTCGCATTTTCGAGAAGGCCGACATCACATTCTCCGACAAAAAGCTTCTTGCAGCCATTGCAGTCTGCTTCGAAAGGACAATGTTCATCCTCGTCGCCACCTTTCTCGATCGGGTAGGGTGGCGACTGTTGTTGCTAAACAATATCGGCAGGATATTCTCACTCATCTCCATCGAGATGTGTCTCACCACCATCGACCATAGCCACACGAAACTCCTGTGGGCGGCGGCCATGTGCATCACCTTGGTGTTGGACACTCCTGTGGGCGGTGGCCATGTGCATCACCTTGGTGTTGTCCTACGTAGCCTTCTTTTCCATCGAGATGAGGCCTCTCACACTCTCTACGGGAAGATCTCCGAGTTATACAGCTAAGTGATTGGGCCCCATCCAGATGAGAATAAGGTCGTAGGACAACACCTTGGCCACCACCTACATGAGCTTAGTGTGGCTGCGGTCAATGATGGTGAAGCACATTTTGAGGGAGGCGAGCAAGAAGATCATCCCGCTGACACCGCTCTAACGTTTGCCTTCGGACCGGTCGAGAAATGCGGGGTATGTAACTGTGGTCAACGTCTTCTAAAGGCTCTAAATAGAGATCATATTCCTTAAGTTCACCACTCACCAACAAGGAAACAAGATTTGTCTCATTCGGTGGAACCTTCTGGTTGTCTCGGTCCCCTTTATTTGCATTTAACACCTCAGAAGCTCTCTCACGCAGATTACTGAAAAACATATAACTCGACAAAAATCTGCCAAATTCTACTTAACCAAGCATGTGAGAAGATAGACATAGCCGTCAGAGAAAGAAACGTGTGTTGATGCCTTTAAAGGCATGAACTTGGTTGTTTTCTGATGAGGGAATCTCTAGGATCTCTAAAGCTATTGCCCTGTTTTTTTCCCTCTGCTTCGCTTCACTCTGCCCAAAAGCACAGAGGAAGCAATCAATGGATGTGGAAGAACAGAAACAGCATCTGGAGTCACCCCTGTTAGCAGTTTCCCAGGAGAAGAAGGTGTCCACATTGGGGAATGGATTCAAGAAAGACAAAATTTTCTCGGAAATGAAGCGGCAACTGTCATTGATCGGGCCATTGGTATGAGTGAACCTGATGATATATTGTTTGCAGGTGATCTCGGTGATGTTTGTGGGTCATCTTGGAGAGCTACTTTCCGGTGCTTCCATGGCCACGTCCTTCGCTTCTGTGGCTGGCTTTAGCATGTTGGTACGACATAACAATTCTTCCTGTTTTAATCTTGAGATAAACCAACTAAGAGATGAAAGATATTAAGAATCGCAAAGTAGCTTCATACTATGTCACTTCCAGGAAGAATTCTTCCAGGCTGTTATTTATCTTGGAAGAAGTATAGTGCCACTTCTATTATTGACATGATTATAGGAGTTCTGTTTCATGTTCAATAAACCGAGTCTAGCAATTGTTGGATCAATTCAGACAGGGTGCACTTCTACTTCCCAAATACCATGAATAGATTGCTTGTCTATTAACCTTGGCACCTTTTCAGATTATTGCAGTTTAACAAAGATTAATCTACTGGACGTGTTATCTCTCAATTAGCTCAGCGAGCTAAATGTGTGATTTTCTGCCCTCTAGCTAGGTTTAGTAATGCCAAGATTGGAAACATTATGTTGGTTTTTGTCACAAATTAGGGCATTTGTTGACTGCACTTAAAAAAGATTGTTGGGGACCCCGGTCCGAAAATGAAATAGATAAAGGAATTTTCTTGTTCATATTCTTCCATTGGATATAGGTTGAGTGAACTATGGCAATACACTCCTGATGCTCCAAGCAAGGCCTCATTTGGGTTCCTAGGATATAGTGACAAACTTCTTGAACCTCATTTTGGGACATCTATGAATTGCTCCAAACACCATCTTATAGATGCTTGGTCCATAACAGGTAGGAATGGCAAGTGCATTGGATACATTTTGCGTCAGTCTTATGGAGCTAAGCAATACCACATGCTTGGTATCTACAAGCAGAGAGCCATGATTGTTCTCCTATTAGCTAGCATTCCACTCGCTATCATTTGGGCCAACACGGGCCAAATCCTTCTCTTCTTCAAGCAAGATCCTCAAATATCGGCGATGGCAGGATCCTATGCTCGGTTTATGATCCCTAGCATTTTCGCGTATGCGCTCCTGCAGTGCCATGTCAGGTTTCTGCAGACGCAGAACAATGTCGTTCCAATGATGGTTAGTTCAGGAATCACCACATTGCTGCATATTTTCATATGTTGGTTTCTGGTGTTCGAGTCTGGACTCGGAAACAAAGGCGCTGCTTTGGAAAATGCTATCTCGTACTGGATAAATGTGCTGTTACTAGCAATATATGTCAAAATTTCACCGTCTTGTAAAAGAACTTGGACCGGTTCCTGGATTTCTGAAATTGGCAATTCCTTCTGCTGTCATGATCTGGTAATTCTCAAGCTTTTATGCTTCTCCTAGTTTGGCCAAAAGAAGAAGAAGAAGAAGAAGAGAGAGATATAAAAGATAAAAAACTTGCGGACAGTGTACGAGACAAATGGTCATAATCCTCCTTCATAATCATTAATGGGCTGTCAACCTTTTTATTCTAGTGTATGTTCATGATGTGATTTTTACAACTTCGAAGGGATTACATTTTCTTTTTAATTGGCTCCGACGCTATTCTTTGTACAACATCAACATTGGTTTTCTTGATTCTTTGTAGCTCGAACCAATTATGATGTTTCTGTTTGGTTCATTGCCTGCAATAGATTCGGGATTTGGTCATTTGAAATGATGGTCTAATTATCAGGATTTCTTTCCAAACCAAAACTTGAAATGTCGGTCCTCTCGATCAGGTGCATCAGTACTTTGTAACAACAAGAAGCAAACAAACTTGCTAACCTCTTGGCACCAGTTGGTATCATTTGTAAACAATGTAAACTTAGTATCTTGTGCTTGTTTCAGAATGAACATCTGCTCCTTGGTTTACATGATAACTCTAGGACTCAGTGGTTCAATGAGGTAATCGTAACCGGTTAAGCTTTATTCACTTCAGTAGCTCTTGCAAAAGAAGCAGCTATTCCACAGTCCCACATTTTCTTGGCCCAATTTTTAGCAGCACGAGAATGTCAAATGAATTGAGCACTGGAAGACCATGAGCAGCTCGTCTGGCCATATATGTTTCCTTAATGATGGTCGCCACGGAAGGCTTGCTTGCGGTACTCTCATGATCTTCGGTCGAAGGGCACGGAGCTACCTCTATAGCACCGAAGAAGAAGTCATGAACTATGTGGGAGATATGTTGGTACTAATTGCAACTTCCCATTTTTTTGTTGGAATTCAGTCCGTGTTTTGAGTTATACTTTGCTTATTATTGCAGTTTAATGGCGCACCTGACCAATTTTAACTTTGACTACTTCGACTGTTTTGATTCTATAAGTTACATTTTTTTCAGGCACTGCAAGAGGATGTGGATGGCAAAAGACTGGAGCTTTCATCAATTTGGGTGCCTACAACTTGTTGGGTATTCCGGTCGCCATATTCCTAGTTTTTGTCTATCACGTTGGCGGAAAGGTAAATGACAGTTACCTTACCATTCTACGGCAATTCGTCCTTTGCTTTCATCGTAAATGTAGTCAGCCCCGATATTCATATAAATTGTTTGCACTCTTTGCGCAAGCATTGTTACTTGCGGTCCTAACAAGATGTACCAACTGGGAGAAAGAAAATTTACAGTGAATTGATAAATCGAACATTTTCACCATGCAAAGTATATTTAGGTCTGTGGTTTGTACTTGAAATTTGGATTTGTTGCAGGTAAAGAAAGCCACCGACTGAGTACGTACCGCCATGAGTCGTGCCTGCTGGATTGCTATCGTAAAGCTACAGTGAAGAAATATTGCGGTTGGAATCGGATGGTAGACTACAGACACTCTGGTTCCTGGCATTGAAACCTAGTGCGAAGTGATGAAATAAGACGTACTTATCCCTCTGGATCTCCGGCTGCCGCAGGAAGAGCCACATGTGGAACTTCTGCCGAAAGTCTGAAAAAAAATGTTAAATCGTTATACATTTAAGGTTGATTTCAGAAATCTCTTTATGAGGATCTTATGCCGCCGTCCACCGCTCGTGTGCTCTTTAGCATAATTTGGTCTTTTCTTCCTGGACTTGTGGAGAATGCCTGTGTCGGCAGATTGCACATTTTCTGCTTTGTTCTTGATCAATTAGTAGGACATGAAAAAGTCCCCTGCCACAGCTACTACGGACCATGACAAAGTTGAGCTGTTCTTCTCCGACCCTTTTAACTGAAGTCTCACATAAATAAGTCTCCAGGAAGTATCAAGACAATGTTACCAGTTTGAACTTCTCTCTCTCTGGGGGCTAACTTTTAGGCATCAGACAACTTACCTTGTCCAGGACCACCTCCTGTGTCCGGTCAAAGGTCTCCTATACATTCCGTGGAGATCACATAAATTTGCTTTCTCACAAGTCACAATCGAATCTCGAGAAGTTACAATAAGCATCGAAACCTTGCGCTTAAGGCAGAATTCTCCATGATCCATCTATAGTATAAATTGTTAGTGATTCCGTCAAGAGATGTTACGTTCTTCCCACTGTTCCGCAAGGATCATTTGGCTATTGGGTAACATAACAACATTTGCTGTTGATCTCGGCGTACTTGTTATATTCGAATCAAAAATAATGTGCCATTATAGCATAGAATCTTTATCAATCAGAGATTCCAACATTCTGAAAAGAACTTTAAAATGAAAGAAAATTAATGCTCCAAATTAGTCGCAAGTGATATAGAAAAAGTCTAAAATTTTAAATTAGCTAAGCTGTTTATTATCGTGTACATTTTCATTATAGAATAATTTCACTAGTTTTGGAAGTGAAGTTGAGGGTCATAACTCAAAAAAAATTCCAACTTAATAGAGTGGGATAAGGCCATCGCAAGTAACATAACTTTCGTACAACGCTTCAAAGTGCCATAACTTTTTTTATCACTTAAATGACACATTGATTTTGATCACACAAAAAAAAAAAGTGGCACATTGATTCAAAATCGTTCACTTGAGTATCATCCCCAATTTGTGCAGCTGGTAAATCCAATGCGTCATTAATTTAATTTAAATATAAGAACATGGCTTGCCCGAGAGATAAAATCAGCAAAAGAGTGCATAAACAATATCGTTTTTGGCCATTTTGTTGCTCCAAATAGATTTGAAGATGAAACCCTAACTTAAGTGATCGGAAAAAAAAAAGGTTATGGCACTTAAATGAGCGCTTTACGAAAGTCATGGCACTTGTGATGTTATTTTTCTTTATGCTTCTCCTAGTTCACTTTTGCCTAACAAAGGACGCTAAGGAATTCAAGAAAATTGATTTTATTTATATCGTTACTTATAATAATTAGATAAAAAAAAAATTAGCTTGACACAAAAGATGAACAATTATCATTGCTAATCTAGATTATGTTCCTTACATACTTTTAAAACAGCGGTTGCTACTGCCGAAAACCTGAAACAAATGTTAAATTGATTGTATAACATGAGGCTTGAACTTGGTCTTGGGAACCTTTCTTTTCTTTTAGAAAGATTTATAGCTGTTTTAGAAAGGTCCTGTTGTGTGGAATTCACGCTTGGGCTAATTCTAGTTTATCTTTTTCGTACCAAGAAATGGGGTCTAATTAATTCCTTCATTTTTTTTATGTCGACTAGAGACCATATCTAAATGGGGCTATGTCACACTGCTACTAGTGCATGAAGGGCTCTCGAAATATCAATCTCCGTCGTAGCTTGTCATAATTATTCATGCAATTCTTATGTGAAATTGATTGAACATATGACGCATTACTACGTAAGATCGGTTCGCGGTATCCATCATTCTGAGTTATGAAAATTTGGTTCATTTAATAAAAATAATTATATAATTGAAGAAAGATTTGTTAGAAACTTATTATATCATTTAAGAACATTTTTTTAGTTACCCTCCTTTTATTCATCTTTTTAAAATTTTTGAACTTAATAAAAATCTTGCATTGCATATGAATAGAGTGTATGCTGCTGTTTTTGGCCGATGTTGGCGAAGCTTATGCAAGTGCTACGACAATATAAACAATTTAAAAGCAAATAAACGTGTTCTTGGGCACCGACTCAATTTCGGACAATTATTATATTTCTAGTGATAAAATGAACTTGGATATGACGCATTACAACATAAGATCGGTTCGTGGGGATCCACCGTTCTTAGTCAAGTAAGTTTGGTTCATTTAAATGAAATATTATATGATTGAAGAAAAATTTGTTAGAAACTAACTATATCATTCAAGAACATTTTTGAGATACTTCCCTTTTATTTATTCTGAACTTAATAAAAGACAGTTGTTTAAAATAACACAATAGATAAGCTAATGATCATTGGTCAAATGTGTTCACACCTAATTCACAATCTCATCTCAATGGTCATGCATTGCACGCGACAATCTTATGGCCTCTCGGTAATGTTACCACGGACTTTCGCACATAGAATCACCTCCTATAGATTGCCAGCCATCACATGCTGATGAATTCAAAAGATGAAGCGATTACACTTTTGGCCGTAAAGCTTGGTGAGGTGAGAACAAAAGGGATAGAGCAAATCTGATGTGGAACATTCGCTCATGATTGAGTTGGGTTTGAATTGAAAAGAAACCATTCTTCTTTTCAAATTTCACTCGAATCCCTCGGCCCAATGGTTTTATTCAGAGCTTCAAACGGCGGCTATCACTCGAATCCTTTGACTCTCTCTACTAACCGTCTCCCATAAATATATGCGATAAGTTGGGTTCAAAGAGAGAGGGAGCAGAAAAATTCTCTCTTGATGGTTTTCTTTCTCTCTCCTCTAACAAACTGAGGAAGGGGGCAAAAGAAGAAAGAAGAAAAAGGGGACCTGACGATATTCATTCTTTTTATTATCCTCCGGTCGTAATAGCCGCCACCGATCGACGCCGATCTACATCCCGGAGCCTCACCAAGTAAACAACTGATCGTGACTGAGATCACGAAGAATACGAAGCTGGTCTAGTTCTTCTTCTCCGATCGTAGCTCCGTTTTCATCCATTGACCCAGGTAATCTTAATTATTATTATTATTATTATTACTTGCTCTGTTTTGTGGAGTTTTGAAGACCGAGTTCAATTGATGAGCCCACGGATTAATCACATCAAAATAAGGCTGGTACTGAATGATGTTTGAGGGATTGTGACCTTAATGCGGATTTCATTTGATATTAGACGAAAACGTAGATTACGTAGATTACTAAGTACTTAGTGTATTACATATTTGCTAAAGGGAAGGATGCCTCTTACAGTCTAGCAAGGAAAGTATAATATCTCATATTAATAGAGATATGGGCCCGGATATAATGAGGAAGGGTCGGGCTAAGAGAACAGATTGGGCTAGGAATTTGTGGGCTGATTGAAAGGGATTATGAATTGGATATATTTGGAACAGGCCCGAGGGTCGGTTCGAATTTGAGACCCAACCCGGTCATGAGAAGCTTTTTGCCAGAATCGGTGATGCCAGCCTTCTTGAAAATATGAGCGCCGTATCATGTGTCGATGCTAGAGATGTGTTAGAATAAGTGGATCCCAACTGCGCAGATAAGCATGTGGCGGACAGACGAGGTCAGGTGAAGGAGGAGATCCCGTCATACGCCCTCCTCGGTTCCCTGCTTGGTGACCTTGACAACGTCGTCGTTGCACTTGTCAATGTCACCGAGCGGAGCATCAGGGACGGCATGTGGCCAGATTTCATCTTCCACATGACCCCATCCATCCGCCACATCCATTAGAATCCACTACTTCTAACAAGCCTTTGGCATCAACGCCTCGTCCTTTACAACTCTCACATTTTCGAGAAGGCCGACATCACCTTCTCCGACAAAAAGCTTCTTGCAACCATTGCAGTTTGCTTCAAAAGGACAATATTCATCCTCGTCGCCACCTTTCTTGATCGGGCAGGGTGGCGACTATTGTTGCTAAATCAGGGTGGCGACTATTGTTGCTAAATAGTATCGGCAGGATAATCTTCTCACTCGTCTCCATCGAGATGTGTCTCACCACCATCGACCATAGCCACACGAAACTCCTATGGGCGATGGCCATGTGCATCACCTTGGTGTTGTCCTACGTGGCCTTCTTCTCAATGGCCTCTCACAGTCTCTGCGGGAAGATCTCCGAGTTATCCGAGTTATACAGCTACGTGATTGGGCCCCATCCAGATGAGAATAAGGTCACGTAGGACAACACTTTGGCCACCACCTACATGAGCTTAGTGTGGCTGCGGTCAATGATGGTGAAGCACATTTTGAGGGAGGTTAGCAAGAAGATCATCCCGCTGACACCGCTCTAACGTTTGCCTTCGGACGGGTCGAGAAATGCGGGGTATGTAACTGTGGTCAACATCTTCTAAAGGCTCTAAATAGAGATCATATTCCTTAAGTTCACCACTCACCAACACGGAAACAAGATTTGTCGCTTCCAGTGGAACCTTCTGGTTGTCTCAGTCCCCTTTATTTGCATTTAACACCTCAGAAGCTCTCTCACGCAGATTACTGAAAAACATATAACTCGACAAAAATCTGCCAAATTCTACTTAACCAAGCATGTGAGAAGATAAACATAGCCGTCAGAGAAAGAAACGTGTGTTGATTCCTTTAAAGGCATGAACTTGGTTGTTTTCTGATGAGGGAATCTCTAGGATCTCTAAAGCTATTGCCCTGTTTCTTCCCTCTGCTTCGCTTCACTCTGCCCAAAAGCACAGAGGAAGCAATCAATGGATGTGGAAGAACAGAAACAGCATCTGGAGTCACCCCTGTTAGCAGTTTCCCAGGAGAAGAAGGCGTCCACATCGGGGAATGGATTCAAGAAAGACGAGATTTTCTCGGAAATGAAGCGGCAACTGTCATTGATTGGGCCATTGGTATGAGTGAACCTGATGATATATTGTTTGCAGGTGATCTCGGTGATGTTTGTGGGTCATCTTGGAGAGCTGGCACTTTCCGGTGCTTCCATGGCCACGTCCTTCGCTTCTGTGACTGGCTTTAGCATGTTGGTAAGACATAACAATTCTTCCTGTTTTAATCTTGAGATAAACCGACTAAGAGATGAAAGATATTAAGAATCACAAAGTAGCTTCATACTATGTCACTTCCAGGAAGAATTCTTCCAGGCTGTTATTTATCTTGGAAGAAGTATAGTGCCACTTCTATTATTGACATGATTATAGGAGTTCTGTTTCATGTTTAATAAACCGAGTCTAGCAATTGTTGGATCAATTCAGACAGGGTGCACTTCTACTTCCCAAGTACCATGAATAGATTGCTTGTCTATTAACCTTGGCTCCTTTACAGATTATTGCAGTTTAACAAAGGTTAATCTACTGGATGTGTTATCTCTCAATAAGCTCAGCGAGCTAAATGTGTGATTTTCTGCCCTCTACCTAGGTTTAGCAATGCCAAGATTGGAAACATTATGTTGGTTTTTGTTACAAATTAGGGCATTTGTTGACTGCACTTAAACGAGATTGTTGGGGACCCCGGTCCGAAAATGAAATAGATAAAAGAATTTTCTTGTTCAGATTCTTCAATTGGATATAGGTTGAGTGAACTATGGCAATACACTCCCGATGCTCCAAGCAAGGCCTCATTTGGGTTCCTAGGATATAGTGACAAACTTCTTGAACTTCATTTTGGGACATCTATGAATTGCTCCAAACACCATCTTATAGATGCTTGGTCCATAACAGGTAGGAATGGCAAGTGCATTGGATACATTTTGCGGTCAGTCTTATGGAGCTAAGCAATACCACATGCTTGGTATCTACAAGCAGAGAGCCATGATTGTTCTCCTATTAGCTAGCATTCCGCTCGCTATCATTGGGGCCAACACGGGCCAAATCCTTCTCTTCTTCAAGCAAGATCCTCAAATATCGGCGGAGGCAGGATCCTATGCTCGGTTTATGATCCCTTGCATTTTCGCGTATGCGCTCCTGCAGTGCCATGTCAGGTTTCTGCAGACGCAGAACAATGTCGTTCCAATGATGGTCAGTTCAGGAATCACCACATTGCTGCATATTTTCATATGTTGGTTTCTGGTGTTCAAGTCTGGACTCGGAAACAAAGGCGCTGCTTTGGCAAATGCTATCTCGTACTGGATAAATGTGCTGTTACTAGCAATATATGTCAAAATTTCACCGTCTTGTAAAAGAACTTGGACCGGTTCCTGGATTTCTGAAATTGGCAATTCCTTCTGCTGTCATGATCTGGTAATTCTCAAGCTTTTATGCTTCTCCTAGTTTGGCCAAAAGAAGAAGAAGAAGAAGAAGAGAGAGATATAAAAGATAAAAAACTTGCGGACAGTGTACGAGACAAATGGTCATAATCCTCCTTCATAATCATTAATGGGCTGTCAACCTTTTTATTCTAGTTTATGTTCATGATGTGATTTTTACAACTTCGAAGGGATTACATTTTCCTTTTAATTGGCTCTGACGCTATTCTTTGTACAACATCAACTTTGGTTTTCTTGATTCTCTGTAGCTCGAACCAATGATGTTTCTGTTTGGTTCATTGCCTGCAACAGATTCGGGATTTGGTCATTTGAAATGATGGTCTAATTATCAAGATTTCTTTCCAAACCAAAACTTGAAATGTCGGTCCTCTCGATCAGGTGCATCAGTACTTTGTAACAACAAGAAGCAAACAAACTTGCTAACCTCTTGGCACCAGTTGCTATCATTTGTAAACAATGTAAACTTTGTATCTTGTGCTTGTTTCAGCATGAACATCTGCTCCTTGGTTTACATGATACCTCTAGGACTCAGTGGTTCAATGAGGTAATCGTAACTGGTTAAGCTTTATTCACTTCAGTAGCTCTTGCAAAAGAAGCAGCTATTCCACAGTCCCACATTTTCTTGGCCCTATTTTTAGCAGCACGAGAATTTCAAATCAATTGAGCACTGGAACAGCACGAGAATTTCAAATAAATTGAGCACTGGAAGACCACGAGCAGCTTGTCTGGCAAATGTGTTTCCTTAATGATGGTCACCACGGAAGGTTTGCTTGCAGGTACTCTCATGATCTTCGGTCGAAGGGCACGGAGCTACCTCTATAGCACCGAAGAAGTCATGAACTATGTGGGAGATATGTTGGTACTAATTGCAACTTCCCATTTTTTTGTTGGAATTCAGTCCGTGTTTTGAGTTATACTTTGCTTATTATTGCAGTTTAATGGCGCACCTGACCAATTTTAACTTTGACTACTTCGACTGTTTTGATTCTATAAGTAACATTTTTTTCAGGCACTGCAAGAGGATGTGGATGGCAAAAGATTGGAGCTTTCATCAATTTTGGTGCCTACAACTTGTTGGGTATTCCGGTCGCCATATTCCTAGTTTTTGTCTGTCACATTGGCGGAAAGGTAAATGACAGTTACCTTACCATTCTACTGCAATTCGTCCTTTGCTTTCATCGTAAATGTAGTCAGCCCCGATATTCATATAAATTGTTTGCACTCTTTGCGCAAGCATTGTTACTTGCGGTCCTAACAAGATGTACCAAACTGGGAGAAAGAGGTAATTTACAGTGAATCAATAAATCGAACGTTTTTACCATGGAAAGTATTTTTAGGTCTATGGTTTGTACTTGACATTTGGCATTGTTGCAGGCAAAGAAAGACACCGACAGAGTACGTACCGCCGTGAGTCCTGCCTGCTGGATTGCTATCGTAAAGCTACAGTGCAGAAATATCGCGGTTGGAATCGGATGGTAGACTACAGACACTCTGGTTCCTGGCATTGAAACCTAGTGCGAAGTGATGAAATAAGATGTACTTATCCCTCTGGATCTCCGGCTGCCGCAGGAAGAGCCACATGTGGAACTTCTGCCAAAAGTCTGAAGCAAATGTTAAATCGGTATACAGCAAGGTTGATCTCAGAAATCTCTTTATGAGGATCTTATGCCACAGTCCACCGCTCGTGTGTTCTTTAGCATAATTTGGTATTTTCTTCCTGGACTTGTGGAGAATGCCTGTGTCAGCGGATTGCACATTTTCTGCTTTGTTCTTGATCAATTAGTAGGACATGAAAAAGTCCCCTGCCACAGCTACTACGGACCATCACAAAGTTGAGCTGTTCTTCTCCGACCCTTTTAACTGAAGTCTGACATAAATAAGTCTCCAGGAAGTATCAAGACAATGTTACCAGTTTGAACATCTCTCTCTCTCTAGGGGCGAAATTTTAGGCATCAGACAACTTACCTTGTCCAGGACCACCTCCTGAGTCCAGTCAAATGTCCGCTATACATTCCGAGGAGATCACATAAATTTGCATTCTCACAAGTCACAATCGAATCTCGAGAAGTTACAAAAAGCATCGAAACCTTGCGCTTAAGGCAGAATTCTCCATGATCCATCCATAGTATAAATTGTTAGTCATTCCGTCAAGAGATGTCACGTTCTTCCCATTGTTCCGCAAGGATCATTTGGCTATTGGGTAACATAACAACATTTGCTGTTGATCTCGGCGTACTTGTTATATTCGAATCTAAAATAATGTACCATTATAGCATAGAATCTTTATCAATCAGAGATTTCAACGTTCTGAAAAGAACTTCAAAATGAAAGAAAATTAATGCTCCAAATTAGTCCCAAGTAATATAGAAAAAGTTTAAAAATTTAAATTAGTTAAGCTGTTTATTATTGTGTTCATTTTCATTATAGAATAATTTCACTAGTTTTGAAAGTGAGGTTGAGGGTCATAACTCAAAAAACTTTCCAACTTAATAGAGTGGGATAAGGCCATCACAAGTAACATAACTTTCGTACAAGGCTTCAAAGTGCCATAACTTTTTTTATTACTTAAGTGACACATTGATTTTGACCAAAAAAAAAGTGGCACAATGATTCAAAATCGTTCACTTGAGTATCATCCGCAATTTGTGTAGCCAGAAAATCCAACGCGTCATTAATTTAATTTAAATATAAGAACATGGCTTGCCCGATGTTGACACCTAAATTCTGACTAACATTTCTAGTCATTTTTCCATTTAAAAAAAATAGAACTAATTTTAGTTCTTGCCAAAAATAATCATGTAATTTTTCATATTTATTCATGCATCGCATTTAGACTAACGGCGGAAGATTCGAGTTTTAAAATGATATGCGATTGGACTAGGCACGAATTTCGGCAAAGGATTTATCTTTCGAAGGTTCGGACTTAATCAGAAATATTTCCTCAGGAACTGAATTGCAAATACGTAAAACCTCAAGGACTAAAGTGCAAATATTCAAAACTTGAGGGACTACTTTGCAAATAACAAAAAGATGGAGTTAGTGGAGAAATTAGAATGAGAGATGGAGAAAGGAAGATGAAGAAGGGGAGATTGAGAAAGGAAGATGAAGAAAGGGAGATTGAGAAATGAAGATGGAGAATGGGAGATTGAGAAAGGAAGATGAAGAAGGGGAGATTGAGAAAGGAAGATGGAGAAGGGGAGATTGAGAGAGGAAGATGGAGAAAGAGGGATGGAGAAAAGAAGATGGAGTTAGTGGAAAAATTAGAAATGTAGATAGAATGAGGGAGTTATAAAAGGAGAAGAGGAGGAGAAATTTTTGGAAAAAAAAATCTTTGAGGAGAGTTTTTTGAGAGCTTTGGGAGAAGAATTTTTGAAGAAGAAGTTCTTGAGAGCTTGAAGAGAGATATAAAAAAAAATCACCAAAGTGAGGTGAGAAAATACTTGTGTGCGAAAGAAGAAAGAGTTCGGTTGAGAGATTTCCCGACCGAGTCTCCCTTGCCAATCCTTCCATCAACACAAAGCCGCAAGTCCATCCCCGTCGTTCGAGCCGTGGTCCAAGGTCCCGATCCACAAGACAATTCAAGGTTTGAACTCGATAGTCGAATCCGCCAAATTAGGTAACGATTCTAATCCCTTTTTTTAGAATATTCAAAAACTTTGTTACCTAATTGATTGGAATCCCGATTAAATTTTCTCGGACATATCATTCCACCATGCTTAAAAATTGCATCTTCCAAAATTAGCATCATGTAGATAATTGCACGTGCAACCCATCTTGTAAATATTTCGATTAGATTGCATTTTTATTAAACTTTCACGGCATATATTGCATGTAGTTTAATTCTTACATTTTCATAAAAAAGAAAACCCAAAAAATTGCACCTTTGGACTTCAAGTGAGAATGCATCAAAATTACCAAATTGAACTTTTTCGTGAAGTTGGTACCGAAAGGGCATTAATTAAAAATTAATGTAATCAAGTTCCCGGACCCTTAATCTCTGGTTCGCAGAAGTAATTTAGTTCTCCCGCTAATTTACTTAGGTTTCTAATCAGCCTACCAAGAAATGATTAGTGGCGACTCCAAGATAAATCTTTGCATGAAATTGAACCTAAGTTGCGATTTGGTAGAACTTGGGAGGGTTCGAGCTTTGTTAATTAATCTAATTAATTAATTTGGCAATCCATTAACCTAAAATTGGAAAAGCCGATTTTTTAGGTCGCGACAGCTTGGCGACTCCGCTGGGGATGCATTTTTTTTTAAGGAGGACTTAGGCCAGAAAATTTTCGCGATAATTATCCCTTTGCTTGGCAAATTTTGATTGAATTCTCATCCTTAGGTGTTAAATGGTCTTGCAGAATGGGAGTTATAAGGGGAGGAGTGTTTGACTAATCCTTTGTTTTGTAGATTGTGGTGTTTGGGAATTCCGTATTTAATTTGTGCACCTTTTGAAGCGGTGTTTGGATTTAACTGTTATGCATGATTAATTGCTTTAGCACTACACCACACACTACCCGTGGCCGAACCCGGGCCACTAGTTTTAAGATGGTATCGAGATTGGATCCTAGCGTTCTCCGTGTGATCACGGTTGAAAGTTAGTCCGAATTCGACCCCGACTCTCTTTTCAAAAATGAGTTTCAAAAGTTAGAACTCGTGCTCGGTAAGATTACCGAAGCGGGGGTTATAATTTTTAACTCGAGAAGCTGAAGCTGAAAGACCCGGCTAATCCTGGTTATGTCAAGGGATCACGACTAACTTTGATTATGTGCGCGAGATTGTCGCCTTGCCGAAAGTCTTTCACTTCAATTTGCGAGCCTTTAGGATAGTTAGAATAAGGATAACTCACGAATCATGTGCATGTCTATGTGATTATTTACTTTCTTATCCTACGGTAAAGTATGACCCCCAACTTCATCTTGTCTTATATCAATTTTTTTTGGGTCGGTCCATGATAATTAGGTTTGTGGCACGCGATCTATAGACAATGGGACACAATGATATTCGTTTCGTGTATATTCCGAAGGCCGAGTTGAAGCAGATGTGGTATCGTCTAAGCATCGATGCATATAGCTATGTCTTTAGCCGTATGGGTCACATATTGCCACTCCTGGACATTCGATTACAGACTGGGGTTATGCAAGCACTCGCACATTTCTGGTGCTCGGATACCGCTACCTTCATTCTAGGATGTTCCTCCACCTATGAGGCCGGACACTTTGCGAGTTGAATTCATTACGGCCAAGAATTATAGAACCGAACTCAGGCTTTTTGATCAAACTTGGCACAAATCCAAGACCCGCCCACTATCACTACCCAAGACGGAGCCTGAAGGGAAGCAAAAACTTTATCATGCGAAGGCCCGGTACATCCACCACCACTTCATGCCGGCTCATATGCTTCCGAAATTTCCGTTGGTGATTGTGAAGCCCACTCGTTTAGCCGAGATTGAAGCCTACGAAAAGAAGGTTCAAAAGGCAACAAAGCAAATGAAGACTCTGGCCAAAGAAAATGCACGACTTCGAAAAGAGTTGGAGTCCCATTCATCTATAGATCGTGTTGCCTCTAAGAAGAGGAAAATGTCTTGATTGTCATGATATGAGTCGTGTTTAGCTTCATTTCAGTTGCATGTCTATTTCGTGACTTTATGGATTTTTTTCTTGTAATAGAGGTTAATGTTCAGACTGACCTTCGGGTCTTCCGTATTTTCTTATAAATTCTATGATTCGATTTGGCTCACATGGTCTTCTTGAAAAACATTCGTAAGATCCCAGTCTATTACCTCAAAAAGTTTCGGATCATTCCAGAGCGTTTTCCTTTTAATGTCGAACTTAAGATGAATGATAAACTGTCTGGATTTTCGGAATTTTCCCGACTTCAGTTTAATATCACCGTGTACCACTAATAAATGAACGTTTTTGCAAGAAGTTAAAACATGAAAGTGGTAGAATGGGATTTGAACTAGTGATCTGCAAATCTTCGGGCATCAATTCTCATTTTTGGTGGCCCATTTATCCTCAAAGAAAAAACCAGACAAGCCAGTTTACTGAGAAATGTTTTTGGAAAGAAGCATTAAACTGTATTGATCTGTTTGGGATCTCCCTGAGCTTAAAACATGAAAGTTGTTCATCCATGTCTTGTCCTTTTGTTCGCAAAGTTTTACAGTGTTTCGATCACTTTTCGAATTAATACGAATTTTCTCGTAGAAGCCGACGAAACTGGGAAATTGCCCATTTCGTTCCTTTGGTCTTGCTTATTTCGGTTTTCGGGTCTAGGAGGGTGTCATGGACCGACTCACTTTTCTACTCATTGTGCTCATTTCCATCTCTACTTTTGTAGGTAATTTATCACGGAGTCCCCGCACCCTTATAATACCCATTTGAAAGCAAGAAAGACGGCCGGGTGCGAGTTTGTGTAGACTATTGGGATTTGAACAAGGTTAGCCCGAAGGATGATTTTCCACTCCCTCACATTGACATGCTCGTAGATAGTACGGCAGGATTCGAGTTGTTCTCATTCATGGATGGTTTCTCTGGTTACAACCAGATTCTAATGAATGAGAATGACAAGATCAAGACGGCATTCACAACCCCGTGGGGCACATTCCATTACAGAGTGATGCCTTTCGGTCTAAAAAAAAATGCCGGGGCAACATACCAACGAGCGATGGTTACCCTCTTCCATGACAAGATGCACAAAGAGATCAAGGTTTATGTTGACGACATGATCGCGAAGACCCGGCGTGGCCAAGATCATGTGGAAACCTTGACAAAGCTGTTTGATAGGCTCCGAAAATTCAAATTGCGCCTCAATCCGACAAAATGTGTCTTCGGGGCAGCATCTGGTAAACTACTTGGTTTCATTGTCAGTAATAAAGGAATTGAGATTGACCCATCAAAAGTGAAGGCCATTTGTGAAATAAAATCTCCCACTCCGGTGAAGGAAGTTCGAAGCCTGATGGGCAGGCTAAACTATATAGCTCGATTTATTTTCCAGCTATCCAAGACAGCTAAGCCTTTCTTTAAACTTCTCAAGAAAAATGCGTTAATCAAATGGGATGAAAAGTGTGAACGGGCGTTCGACGAGCTTAAACACTACTTGATCAATCCGCCCGTACTTGCCCCACCGGCGCCAGGGCAACCTCTGATCCTCTATCTTACCATCCACAGCGAGTCTCTGGGCTCCATGCTTGCTCAAAAAAGTGAAGAGGATGGAAAGGAGCGAGCAATTTATTATTCGAGTAAGAAGTTCACCACTTTTGAGATGAACTATTCTGAAGCAGAAAGAACGTGTGCAGCGCTTGTCTGGGCGCTTCACAGGCTGAGGCAATACACGTTGCATTACCAGATACTACTTGCAACGGAATGTGATTCCATCAAGTACTTGCTTAACCAGCCCGCCTTGATTGGAAAGCTTGCGAAATGGCAAATCCTTAAATCTGAGTTTGATATTCAATTCTTGCCGCAGAAGTCCGTCAAAGGACGTGTAATTGCTGACGTCCTAGCCGAAAATCATGGGGCAAGTGAAGATTTGGACCCGCTAGAGGACCGAATCATGCCCGTCGATGAGTATGTGTAGGCTATGTATTTCGACGGAGCTGTGAACTTGTCAGGATCGGGTATTGGGGCAGTTTTAATATCCCCGGGCAGACATCATTATCCTGTGGCCGCAAAATTGATATTTCCTTGCACCAACAACATAGCCGAGTATGAAGCATGCATTCTCGGTTTGCAAGCGGCAATCGAGATAACTCGACTTAAAGCATTTGGAGATTCGGCGTTAATCATCCTTCAGACAGTAAGGAAATGGTAAACCAGAGATGCCAAGCTACAGACCTATCGCGCTTATTTGGAATGACCTCGTCCTACGAAGGTTGTTGCTAATAGTCTCTCTTTCGGAAGAAAAATTTTCTCTGAATTATGGCGGCCCATACGTTGTAAAGAAGGTCCTTCCAGGAGGTGCTTTGATCCTAGTTGAGATGGATGGTCGCATTTCTCTAGCCCTGTCAATTCTGATTCTGTAAAGAAGTACTGTACTTAATTTGTACTCATACTGTTATTTTCAGTTAGTCTGAACCTATCAATGGAAAATGCCTTAAGGCGTATGTGGAATGAAACAAAACACAAACATATGAGAACCATCCTTTCATTCCATGCACCAAGCCTTACAACGAGTCATCGAGGGGGAAAAGTAAAACCAAACTGAGCCCTAATAAGCGTCACAAAGGAGCTCAACTGACTCTCTATACAGTTAATGCTCTGCACGCGCTGAGCACTCCGAGAATCGAGGTCCGCAAGCTTGAGAAAGAGGCGATCGCATTTCTCCTTGAGCCTGGTTGCACTGGCTTCGTGATATTCAGAGGCAGACTCCAAATTCGGGATCAGGGCTCTCTCGAGGGCTATATCCAAAGTCAGGCATTCAAGCCTCTCTTCTAGCCATTCACATTGGAACTTCATCACGACGTCGCTCGAGTCGTGCTCGTAGTATGTCTGGGTCAGGGCTAAACGTCCCACCAGCCTCTCCCTCTCACGAACCAACAAAGAGACTCGTTCGTTGACAAGCTCGGCAGCCTTCTCATGCTTGTCAACCAGGTAACGGGCCAACGCCAGAAACTCGGACTGATCCTGGTAACGAGCTCTCACAACACGAGCCAGGATAACCTCCTGATCAACGCGCCGAAAAGCTTCCAAGAAGTTGATGAAAAGGGTCCGGAATGTCCTATACTCCCTCTCTAAATTGGTGTTTTCAATGGAAGCTGTGTCCATGCCAATAAACAGACTGAAGATCTCAGCTTCAGTATCTGGATGATGGGCAATATGAACGTAGCCTCGGCCAAGAAGATTATAAAGTCTCTCCCATTTGGCTAAAGCTTCGGTTGAGAGGATTTGGTTAGAGGCCATTGTTATTGAAGAAGGAAGGGAAAAGATTGAAGGCAGAGGAATGATCAGATGATTTGAAACTGAGGATGCAAAGATGTTAATCTGCTCTGCGTCAAGTTCTGATTCTTATAGCAAGAGGAAAGTGAGGAAAGGAAGAAGCCATCATTTGCTCCCGCACCGAATAACGTCAATGTCTGCCATTACGTAAAAGATGCATTCAATGCCAACCCAGCAAGCTTACGGCTTCTACGAATTAGCTGCTTGTGCTACACCGTCTGAATTGTACGACAAAAGCCTATTCGTCCTTTTTCGTCGGTGCTATCCTCTGTTCATCCTTTTCGTCAGTGCCTTTTCCCTATTTCGTCCGTTGGTCCAATTTCCCTTTCCATCCATTGGTCCAAGTTCCCTATTTCGCCCGTCGGTCGTGGACCCAACGCTGGTCTCCAATCTCGAGCCCAACGAATCCGAAAATTTCGCGAAAAGATTTGGAGGTCCCACCACATTAAAGAGGAAAAGTAGAAGACAAACTGAGCGAGAAACACGGCAGATCTTTAGGAAAAACACACCTTTTCATGCAGAAGACGTGAAATCTTGAGAGAGACGTCCTCTTGGTGTTTGTCATCCGTGTTCAAAAGAAAGCTTCAGACCATACAAGGCCACTCAGAAAATACAGGAGAGAGTAAAGAGCCTTGAAAGAACAAAAATCAGTCAAAGATGTCTCAACCCAACATGTTTGAGAACCACCATGACTTGCTGGACATGACCAATGATGCGAATTTCATGAGCATGTTCGAGAGCCACCATCACTTTCTGGACATGACCAGCGAATGGAGCTCCACGAGCGAAGTGTTAAAGGTGAGAGATTTTGAAGATCTCGGGACCAAATCTGGCACCGAAACCATAGAACACGATCTTTCCGGCAACGGCGTTCAAGATCCTGACAACGACGACGATAACATCAATGGTCGACCTCGGAAAAAGAGGCGCTTCACTCAACGTCAAGTTCAAGAGATGGAAGCCGTCTTCGAGGAGTGCCGTTACCCAGATGATACACAAAGACAGGAACTGAGCCAAAAGCTTGGGTTGGAGCCTTTGCAAATCAAATTTTGGTTTCAAAATAAGCGAACCCTATCGAAGGTTCGACATGAACGCCGCGACAATGTGATTCTGAAAGCTGAAATTGAAAAGCTCCAAGCAGAGCACAAGAAGTATGGAGAAGCTCTCAGCACTGCCACCTGCCCTAACTGCGGCGACCCCACCGCCCCCGGTGGAACGTCCCTTGATGAGCAGCATCTGAGGATTGAAAATGCTCGTTTGAAAGAGGAGATAAAAAGGATATCCGCCATCGCCTCGAAGTATGTTTGGAAGCTGTTGGTTTCTAACTACCCTCATCTCCCTCCTCACTCGTCGTCTTGTCCTCCAGATCAATTCCCGGCACAATCAAGTTCCGTTGGAGAAATGCATGGGGGGATCAACCTTACGAGGTCAGCATCAATGCCTTCCGAAGGAGGGAACATGCATCCCCACGGGTCGAGTTGCCTCGGCGATGACCTTGCTGTCATGGTCAACCAGTTCAGCGTTGATGAACCCCCAAAGCCGTAACTTGTGATCCAAAGCCGGTGATTTTAGGTCCTCAAATACCACCCATCTGTACCTGGCTAGCTGATCGCCGGAGAACTTTCAGAAGAAGCGGGTGTAGGCCCAAATTAGTGAAATTTCATTTCATGTAATCCCCTGCGTGGGATATTTTTCCTACTTTCTAGGAGTCTGGAATTAGGGGAAGGGGCAGTGTTCCCTTTTTCTATGTTCAAATGCATGGTTTATCAGATTTGGCGCAAATCAATTTACGGACGATGCCTCTAAATGCCGTAAAGGAAAATGTTGTATAACCTCAAGAAGGGAAATTGCGAGTGAAAAGCACGAGCAAGCTTGAAAAGGGTAACCCTGTATCGTTTTCAATTTACCCTTAATCATTTCGACTCTAACGCGAGTTCATACCATTCTCGACAGGGGTTGTCAAACGCCACGAGATTAGTGAAAAGCGCGAGCAAGCTTGAAAAGGGTAACCCTGTATCGTTTCCAATTTACCCTTAATCATTTCGATCCTAACGCGAGTTCATACCATTCTCGACAGGGGTTGTCAAACGCCACGAGATTAGTGAAAAGCGCGAGCAAGCTTGAAAAGGGTAACCCTGTATCGTTTCCAATTTACCCTTAATCATTTCGACTCTAACGCGAGTTCATACCATTCTCGACAGGGGTTGTCAAACGCCACGAGATTAGTGAAAAGCGCGAGCAAGCTTGAAAAGGGTAACCCTGTATCGTTTCCAATTTACCCTTAATCATTTCGATCCTAACTTGAGTTCATACCATTCTCGACAGGGGTTGTCAACCGCCACGAGATCAGTGAAAAGCGCGAGCAAGCTTGAAAAGGGTAACCCTGTATCGTTTTCGATTTACCCTTAATCATTTCGATTCTAACGCGAGTTCATGCCATTCTCGACAGGGGGTTGTCAACCGCCACGAGATTAGTGATAAGTGGAATCATTTGATATGATGTGGAAGGACATGCCGTTTCCAGGCCAACACTTAACTAAAAGTGCTGCACCCCACGAATGCCAACTATACCGCAGTTTGGTGGCATGAGGGAGTGACAGTGGTCCGAAACGACCCGGGTTCGATCCCCGAGGTTAGTGAATGATGTAGATATTGTAAATCAATAATAAAAATCTTTTTGCACTTTTCTTTTTTGCAGAAGAAGACGAGAATGCCCGACCGAACGAGACTAAGACCTTGGGCGATTCCAAAACCTTGATGGCTACAAATTCATTCATTCATTTGCCACCAAGCGGTGGAGCCGGTAAGGGGAAATTGCAAAGCACTCATGGAGTGAGCTCAAAGTGAAGAGAGGTGCTTCCACAAAAAAATGAATTTGAACATGCTTAGCATGCCTTGAAAGGAGCTCACATTTGGCAAAATTTTGTACATGATGTCAAGAAAGAATTTTTGATCAGGCCATCTATTGAATGAGAAACGTCAGAACGACGAAAGGCGAGCCATTTCCACACACGTCCTGCATTTTTAATCCCCAGTGAGTTGAGAGGTAGCTAGATTCTGCATTCTCAAAGGTAAAGGGTTTTCTCGCGAAAGGTACGATAGCCGAAATGACGGAGGCATTCAGTTCTCTATCCAAACACTACAGGTTATCCATTGCAAACCCCTTGAGCGGCGGTTTCATTTCTTTACCCCTATCAAGAACCAGCCTACATCGGGGTCCAGACGAGGCAATTCCGGCAGAACATGAGGTAAATGGTTAGAAATTCTCTTGCTTAGACTAACATCAATCTTTTGAGTTTTGCTTTGCATTATACTCAAACTTTAACTCAAGTGTCTTAAGATGATGAAGAGCATTTATTTCTCTATCCTATACACTCTACCCTTTGCATAGCCCACTTGAGCCTGCAAATTCATTTCTTAAACCCTTGTTGGTGATCATTGCTCATTCCAACGTGAAGGCGGTGCCATTCCCAAGGGGCAGAATTGAAGAGAATCGGGTCAACAGAGAATTCCCGAATGAACTCATCTCATGTGCTAGATTTTTCATGAAACGTCTGGCATAATTTTTGTAAATTGTCTTCTTGTTGTAATTCCTTAAAAAAAAAAGAGAAAGGGAATTCAAATCACGGGATTGCCAAAAAAGAAGAAGACGCAAGTGCAGCCTAAAAGAAAAGGGCCCGCTCCTGAAAAAAATAATCAAGACGTCAAAAAAAAGGGACAAAAATTCAAGACGTCGAGACAAAAAAAAAACGGGAGCAGGGAGTAAGAAAAGCGAAAGCTGATCTCACAGAAAATCTCGGGCATTAAAAAGCAAAGTGCCTATCAAAAGCAAGGCCAATGTCCATTCAAACCCTTGTTCCCTTGTAAAGTACTTTCAAATTTTCAATGTACATGATTGCATTTTTGTAAATCCCCAATGGGTCGACTCGTAAAGAAAAATCCTAGAGGATCCAAATTGTAAAATGTAATCCTCGGCTGAATTTATGCCATCTTCAAGCAATGATGGAATCAGCGGAATCAAATCTGGAAGGCCAAGATTGGTGATAAGGCAACAATGATCATCAACATCAAGCCCTTCTCATATACTTTCTGAGCTAAAACGAGCCTTTTCGTTTCTCAGTCCCAAATCCCAACATACGTTACAACCCTTGGAAGTCTCTTTTGATTAGGGCATTTGAGTTAACGTAGAGTTGAATGATTTTAAGCACCGCTCGAAGAAATTCGAGCAAGATTATTTCTCTCTCATTTTTGCAGGGTTCTTGACTTGTAAACTCGGAGCAGATGATGAAGATTCTCTTTCAAAAAGCCTTGACTCCATGGAGAGTCCCCTTTTGTGAACCTTTGACCTAGCCCTCATTACGGTCCTAATCAAGACCTCCAGATCGGCTCGGTCGTACCAATTGCGAGAATACCCAGACCCTTATCAATCATAACGGTGACAGTTGTGAGTGATTCTCATACCCGCACCAATGGTCGGGTTTCAAAAGCCTTTTCATGAGAGTGAGTGAAAGTCCTTTCTGACTGAAGGTTTCTCATTCAATGTTGATTGGTTTTATCAAAAGGATCAAACAGATTTCCTTGTTGATGAAATTCCCTAGTGAAGCCTTGTAATGCAAGCAAGCAAACGAGTTTTTACTGGCATATGATGTGGCATTTACTTTGATTTTATGCACGCGATCATTTCAATCTCTTCTTCGAGTGAAAAGACAGGTATGACCCAGTCAGCTTGTCCTTCCGTTAGCCGTTTGCTCAAAGAATCCAGGTAAGTTTTCTAAATCCTTTTCAAATTGACAGCTCTGCTAACTTTAGTTGTCATTTTGATCCTTTCAGTTCACGATCGACCTGCTCTCGTGTTCTTGATCTTTATCTTTATCCAGTTCAGGATCGACCTACTCTTGTGATCTGGATATTGACCCAACTCATGATTGATCTCATGATGAATTTATCGACCCATGACCGACCTGCTCTCGTGGTCTCGATATATGTTATCAAAGTCATGATCGACCTGCTCTTGTGACTTCGACATCTTCCGGTTCATGATCGACCCGCTCTTGTGATCTGGATATCTACCCAACTCATGATTGATATCATGAGAAATTTATCGACCCCCATGACCGACCTGCTCTCGTGGTCTCGATATATGTTATCAAAGTCATGATCGACCTGCTCTTGTGACTTCGACATTTAATCCAGTTCAGGATCGACCTGTTCTTGTGATCTGGATATTTACCCAACTCATGATTGATATCATGAGGAATTTATCGACCCATGACCGACTTGCTCTTGTGGTCTCGATATATGTTATCAAAGTCATAATCGACCTACTCTTGTGACTTCGACATTTTACCCAATTCACGATCGACTTGCTCTCGTGTTCTTCATCTTTACCCGGTTCACGATCGACCTGCTCTCGTGATACCTTTACCCAAGTCACAATCGACATGTTCTTGTGGTCTTGGTCTTATCTTTATCCAACTCATGATCGAACTGCTCTCATGAGGTATTTACCCGGTTCACGATCGACCTACTCTCGTTATACCTTTACCCAAATCACAATCGACATGCTCTTGTGATCTTGGCACTACATTTCCAGCTCATGGCGACCCGTTAAAACGATGGTGGTCCCAAGAGAAATTTTACCGACTCACGAAGACCCGCTAGAACGATGGTGGTCTCGAGAGACATTTCCAACTCATGGCAACCCATTAAAACGATGGTGGTCCCAAGAGGAATTTATCAACCCATGATCGACCCGCTCTTGTGGTCTCGATATATGTTTTCAAAGTCATGATCGACATGCTCTTGTGACTTCGACATCCTCCAGCTCAGGATTGACCCGTTCTTGTGATCTGGATATCTACCCAACTCATGATCGATATCATGAGGAATTTATCGACCCATGATCGACCCGCTCTCGTGGTCTCGATATATGTTGTCAAAGTCATGATCGACCTGCTCTTGTGACTTCGACATCTTCCGGTTCATGATCGACTTGCTCTTGTGATCTTGGAAGAACACTTTCAACATATCTTGCGCTGTCTTGCATCAGAACGAAATCTCTGATAATAGATAAAGCCCCAGTACCTTAAGATCCTTACATCCCCAAGAAGGAGCTTGGAAATTAAGGGAATCATCAGCATCACGAAGTGTCTGGTAAAACAGGTATTTCATATGCAATCCATGCGCAGGTTTTCCCATTCTATTCCATGGAAGAGAGAAGCCTAAGCATGTTTTTTAATTACAGTCTTGCATTTCATGCATCATCTTTATCTGCATAAAAAATGGGATTAAAACCCCACCCAAAAATAATCATTCATCAATAGCATTGTCAAAATTTAGGTTCAATCTTGTCTTTGAGCGAAACCTCTGCGAGCCTCCACTCAAAGAGGGGCAGCTGTTGACACCTAAATTCTGACTAACATTTCTAGTCATTTTTCCATTTAAAAAAAATAGAACTAATTTTAGTTCTTGCCAAAAATAATCATGTAATTTTTCATATTTATTCATGCATCGCATTTAGACTAACGGCGGAAGATTCGAGTTTTAAAATGATATGCGATTGGACTAGGCACGAATTTCGGCAAAGGATTTATCTTTCGAAGGTTCGGACTTAATCAGAAATATTTCCTCAGGAACTGAATTGCAAATACGTAAAACCTCAAGGACTAAAGTGCAAATATTCAAAACTTGAGGGACTACTTTGCAAATAACAAAAAGATGGAGTTAGTGGAGAAATTAGAATGAGAGATGGAGAAAGGAAGATGAAGAAGGGGAGATTGAGAAAGGAAGATGAAGAAAGGGAGATTGAGAAATGAAGATGGAGAATGGGAGATTGAGAAAGGAAGATGAAGAAGGGGAGATTGAGAAAGGAAGATGGAGAAGGGGAGATTGAGAGAGGAAGATGGAGAAAGAGGGATGGAGAAAAGAAGATGGAGTTAGTGGAAAAATTAGAAATGTAGATAGAATGAGGGAGTTATAAAAGGAGAAGAGGAGGAGAAATTTTTGGAAAAAAAAATCTTTGAGGAGAGTTTTTTGAGAGCTTTGGGAGAAGAATTTTTGAAGAAGAAGTTCTTGAGAGCTTGAAGAGAGATATAAAAAAAAATCACCAAAGTGAGGTGAGAAAATACTTGTGTGCGAAAGAAGAAAGAGTTCGGTTGAGAGATTTCCCGACCGAGTCTCCCTTGCCAATCCTTCCATCAACACAAAGCCGCAAGTCCATCCCCGTCGTTCGAGCCGTGGTCCAAGGTCCCGATCCACAAGACAATTCAAGGTTTGAACTCGATAGTCGAATCCGCCAAATTAGGTAACGATTCTAATCCCTTTTTTTAGAATATTCAAAAACTTTGTTACCTAATTGATTGGAATCCCGATTAAATTTTCTCGGACATATCATTCCACCATGCTTAAAAATTGCATCTTCCAAAATTAGCATCATGTAGATAATTGCACGTGCAACCCATCTTGTAAATATTTCGATTAGATTGCATTTTTATTAAACTTTCACGGCATATATTGCATGTAGTTTAATTCTTACATTTTCATAAAAAAGAAAACCCAAAAAATTGCACCTTTGGACTTCAAGTGAGAATGCATCAAAATTACCAAATTGAACTTTTTCGTGAAGTTGGTACCGAAAGGGCATTAATTAAAAATTAATGTAATCAAGTTCCCGGACCCTTAATCTCTGGTTCGCAGAAGTAATTTAGTTCTCCCGCTAATTTACTTAGGTTTCTAATCAGCCTACCAAGAAATGATTAGTGGCGACTCCAAGATAAATCTTTGCATGAAATTGAACCTAAGTTGCGATTTGGTAGAACTTGGGAGGGTTCGAGCTTTGTTAATTAATCTAATTAATTAATTTGGCAATCCATTAACCTAAAATTGGAAAAGCCGATTTTTTAGGTCGCGACACCCGAGAGATAAAATCAGCAAAAGAGTGCATAAACGATATCGTTTTTGGCCATTCTGTTGCTCCAAATAGATTTGAAGATGAAACCCTAACTTAAGTGATCGGAAAAAGAAAAAAAAGAGGTTATGGCACTTAAATGAGCGCCTTACGAAAGGACGCTAAGGAATTCAAGAAAATTGATTTTATTTATATCGTTACTTATGATAATTAGATAAAAAAAATTAGCTTGACACAAAAGATGAACAATTATCATTGTTAATCTAGATTATGTTCCTTACATACTTTTAAAACAGCGGTTGCTACTGCCGAAAACCTGAAACAAATGTTAAATTGATTGTATAACATGAGGCTTGAACTTGATCTTGGGAACCTTTCTTTCTTTTAGAAAGATTTATAGCTGTTTTAGAAAGGTCCTATTGTGTGGAATTCACGCTTGGGCTAATTCTAGTTTATCTTTTTCGTACCAAGAAATGGGATCTAATTAATTCCTTCATTTTTTTTATGTCGACTAGAGACCATATCTAAATGGGGCTATGTCACACTGCTACTGGTGCATGAAAGGCTCTCGAAATATCAATCTCTGTCATAGCTTGTCATAATTATTCGCGCAATTCTTATGTGAAATGCATTGAACATATGACGCATTACTACATAAGATCGGTTCGCGGTATCCATCATTCTGAGTTATGAAAATTTGGTTCATTTAATAAAAATAATTATATAATTGAAGAAAGATTTGTTAGAAACTTATTATATCATTTAAGAACATTTTTTTAGTTACCCTCCTTTTATTCATCTTTTTAAAAATTTTGAACTTAATAAAAATCCTGCATTGCATATGAATAGAGTCTATGCTGCTTTTGGCCGATGTTGGCGAAGCTTATGTAAGTGCTACGATAATATAAACAATTTAAAAGCAAATAAACGTGTTCTTGGGCACCGACTCAATTTCGGACAATTATTATATTTCTAGTGACAGAATGAACTTGGATACGACGCATTACAACATAAGATCGGTTCGTGGGGATCCACCGTTCTTAGTCAAGTAAGTTTGGTTCATTTAAATGAAATATTATATGATTGAAGAAAGATTTGTTAGAAACTAACTATATCATTCAAGAACATTTTTGAGATACTTCTCTTTTATTTATTTTGAACTTAATAAAAGACAGATGTTTAAGATAACACAATTGAAAAGCTAATGATCATTGGTCAAATGTGTTCACACCTAATTTTGGTTAGTTCATTTAGTCATTTATAGTAGAAAAAAATTAGGGATCTAACCGATCCCTAAACAAAAATACCATTTACATAATTCACAATCACATATCAATGGTCATGCATTGCACATGACAATCTTATGGCTTCTCTGTAACGTTACCACGGACTTTCGCAGGTAAGATCACCTTCTGTGGATTGCCAGCCATCACATGCTGATGAATTCAAAAGATGAAGCGATTACACTTTTGGCCGTAAAGCTTGGTGAGGTGAGAACAAAAGGGATAGAGCAAATCTGATGTGAAACATTCGCTCAAGATTGAGTTGGGTTTGAATTGAAAAGAACCAATCTTCTTTTCAAATTTCACTCGAATCCTTCGGCCCAGTGGTTTTATTCAGAGCTTCAAACGGCGGTTATCACTCGAATCCTTTGACTCTCTCTACTAACCGTCTCCCATAAATATATGCGATAAGTTGGGTTCAAAGAGAGAGAGAGGAGAAAAATTCTCTCTTGATGGTTTTCTTTCTCTCTCCTCTAACAAACTGAGGAAGGGCGCAAAAACATATTACGACGGTTTTCTTTCTTGAGGGAAAGGAAGAGCAAGTAAACAACTCATCGTGACTGAGATCACGAAGAATACGAAGCTGGTCCAGTTCTTCTTCTCCGATCGTAGCTCCGTTTTCATCTATTGACCAGGTAATCTTTATTATTATTATTATTTTTTTTGCTCTGTTTTGTGGAGTTTTGAAGACCGAGTTCAATAGATGAGCCCACGGATTAATCACATCAAAATAAGGCTGGTACTGAATGATTTTTGAGGGATTGTGACCTTAATACGGATTTCATTTGATATTAGACGAAAACGTACCCTCGATTTTTTGAACAAACTCGGAATTTCTTATGCAGCTAAAGTGTTTGACAAAATGCCTCAATGGTGTAACCGAGAATTGTCCATGTTTTCATCAGTTCTTAAATGCGTTAGTGTGAGTCACTTGCCTCATTTGTTCTCTAGCATAGGAATCCAATTCAATTTCATTTTTTTTAATCCTCGAATCTGAGCATCTTTCCTTGTTTTGGCTTGTTTTGTGTTCTTGTATGTCTCTGCCCTGATTTCGGCGAGGAATAACCGGAGACAGATCAGATAAGTGTGGATATCCAACATAATTCGAAATCGGGTTCCGGTTAGCATAATTTCCACGCTTATTGCCTTGTAATTGCACTGTGATGGCTGGATTAGTTTATTAATGAATGAATTCCAGTAATCAGAAATTACCGTCAGTAGGTAATAGCCGGAATAGATGGCCGGCAGTGAGGGAGTAAGGTTGACTGCCGGCTTTGGCAGTAAAGCGTCGATGGCCGGTGGAAAAGTTAGCTTCGGCAAGCTTGTTCGGTGAGGAGGTCTCGGGAAAGCTCTCCGAGAAGAGGAAGCCGAAAGAAAAAAAGAAAGAATAGAAAATAGAAAATAGAAAATAGAAACTAGAAACTAGAAACTAGAAAATATAAAATATAAAATAAAAATAAAAAGAAAAAAAATAGAAATAGAAGATAAAAGAAATTAAAAAATAATATGAAAATAGAGATATGGGACAGATATAATGAGGACGGGTCGGGCTAAGAGAACAGGTTGGGCTAGGAACTTGTGGGCTGATTGAAAGGAATTAAGAATTGGATATATTTGAAACAGGCCCGAGGGTCGGTCCGAATTTGAGACCCAACCTGGTCATGAGAGGAGAAGCTTTTTGCCGGAAGATGTGATGCCAGCCTTCTTGAAACTATGAGGGGCTGTAGAGGACCATGTGTCGATGCTAGAGACTTGTTAGAATAAGTGGATTCCAACTGCGCAGATGAGCATGTGGCGGACAGACGAGGTCGGGGTGAAGGAGGAGATCCCGTCATACGCCCTCCTCGGTTCCCTGCTTGGTGACTTTGACAACGTCGTTGTTGCACTTGTCAATGTCACCGAGCGGAGCATCAAGGACGGCATGTGGCCAGATTTCATCTTCCACATGACCCCATCCATCCGCCACATCCTCATCTACGTCATTAGAATCCACTACTTCTAACAAGCCTTTGGCATCAACGCCTCGTCCTTTACAACCCTCGCATTTTCGAGAAGGCCGACATCACCTTCTTCGACAAAACGCTCGCATTTTCGAGAAGGCCGACATCACCTTCTTCGACAAAACGCTTCCTGCAATGGTTGCAGTCTGCTTCGAAAGGACAATGCTCATCCTCGTCGCCACCTTTCTCGATCGGGTAGGGTGGCCATTGTTGTTGCTAAACAATATCGGCAGGATATTCTCACTCGTCTCCATCGAGATTTGTCTCACCACCATCGACCATTGCCACACGAAACTCCTGTGGGCGGTGGCCATGGGCAAAAACATATTACAACGGTTTTCTTTCTTGTGGGAAAACAAGAAAGAAGAAAAGGGGGACCAGTCCTCCTTTCATTCAGTTCTGTTTTTCGCTCGCTCAGTCCTCCTTCGTCGGCATCGACTTTTCATCAGAATAGAGCAAGTAAACAACTGATCGTGACTGAGATCACGAAGAATATGAAGCTGGTCCAGTTCTTCTTCTCCGATCGTAGCTCCGTTTTCATCTATTGACCAGGTAATCTTTATTTATTACTATTATTATTTTTTGCTCTGTTTTGTGGAGTTTTGAAGACCGAGTTCAATTGACGAGCCCACGGATTAATCACCTCTAAATAAGGCTGGTACTGAATGATTTTTGAGGGATTGTGACCTTAATACGGATTTCATTTGATATTAGAGGAAAACACACCTTCGATTTTTTGAACAAACTCGGAATTTCTTATGCAGGTAAATTATTTGACAAAATGCCTCTATGGTGTAACCGAGAATTGTCCATGTTTTCATCAGTTCTTAAATGCGTTAGTGTGAGTCACTTGGCTCATTTGTTCTCTAGCATAGGAATCCAATTCGATTTCATTTCCTTTTTTAATCCTCGAATCTGAGCATCTTTCTTGTTTTGTGTTCTTGAATGTCTCTGCGCTGATTTCGGCGAGGAATGACCGGAGACAGATCAGATAAGTGTGGATATCCAACAAAATTTGAAATCAGGTTCCGGTTAGCATAATTTTCCACGCTTATTGTTACTTCATCCTCATCAGTCTCCAATCATGACAGTTAACGGATCCGGTAACCTATTGCGGCCATCTTATGAATTGGTTCTAAACATACGCTTGCAGCATCGTTGATTATCTTCTTTTGTTCTCTTAATTTCTCTATAAGACGAACCAATTGAAAATGACGTTTCTGGTTGTTTTATTGCCTGCAACAGCTTCGAGAGTTGGTCCTTCGAGATGAAGGTCCTGTTGTCTGGACTTCTTCCTAATTGGAAACTTGAAATTTCGGTCCCCTCAATCAGGTACATGTGCACTTCACAAATTCATATTTTGACAGGAAGAATACGAGTTAGAGGCTCAACACTTGGCACCAATTTTTAATTTTTTCCAAAGTTATTCATCCTAATATTCTTGTGTTTGTCTCAGCCTAAACATCGGTTGCTTCTGCCAAACACCTGAACAAAAGTTTAAGTGATTGTACAACACGAGGCTTGAACTTGATCTTGGGAAACTTTTATGTTCTTTACAAATATATATATATAGCTGTTTTAGTCTACGACTTAGTCGACGAGGAGTTGAAATAAGTAGAAAAAACATGGAACAGCTTGGTGCATGGCGCTTTTCAAACATTCCGAACCAATGACATCGACTGGTTCTGTGATCCAGATAATGGTTTATACTTATTTTCCCAAGATCTAAAAACCCCAAATATTCGAAATATCTGTGAAATCTCTCACATGCTCCTAAACTATACATTCCCAGATTGTGTTGAATTTATGCCGGGGCTAATTTTAGCTTTTTTACTTTTTCTACCAGGAAATGGGGTTGATAACATTCATTTATTTTTTGTGTCGACTAGAGATCATCTCTAAATGGGGCTATGTCACACTGCTGTTGGTGCATGAAGGGCTCTCGAAATAATCAATCTCTATTGTAGCTTGTCATAATTCTTCTCAGAATTCTTATGTGAAATGCGTTGAAAAATTATATAGGCATTACGATAAAATGAACTTGGACATGACTCATTATAGGGTAAGATGGGTTTGTGAAGATCCATCATTCTTAGTGAAGTGAATTTGGTTAATTTAAATAAAATATGATATGTTAAAAAAAAAAAAAGAGAGATCTGATAGAAACTTACTGTATCATTCATGAAATTTTTGGGATACTTTCCTTTTACTAAGGTTTTGTAAAATTCTAAACTTAATAAAAGATAGATGTGTGAGGATAATACGATAGATAAGTTAATGATTATTGGTCAAATGTCTTGACACTTAAATTTTAGCTAGTTCAAATAATCATTTATTGTATAAGAAAATTAGGGATCCAACCCGACCCCTCAATAAAAATACAATCTGCATAGTTCCCATTCACATCTCAAAGGTCGTGCATCGCGCATGATAATCTTATGGCCTCTCCGTGACGTAACCTTTCGCAAGTAGATCACCTTGTGTAGATTGCCAGCCATCACATGCTGATGAATTCAAAAGATGAAGCCATTACACTTTTGGCCGTAAACCTTGGTGAGGTGAGAACGAAAGGGATAGAGCAAATCTGATGGGCAACATTCGCTCAAGAAACCAATCTTCTTTTCAAATTTCACTCGAATCCTTCGGCCCAGTGGTTTTATTCAGAGCTTCAAACGGCGGCTATCACTCGAATCCTTTGACTCCATTCTCTCTTGATGGTTTTCTTTCTCTCTCCTCTATCAAACTGAGGAAGGGGCAAAAGGACCTGACGATTTTCATTCTTTTTATTATCCTCCGGTCGTAATAGCCGCCGACGCCGATCTACGTCCCGGAGCCTCACCAAGTAAACAACTGATCGTGACTGAGATCATGAAGAATACGAAGCTGGCCCAGTTCTTCTTCTCCGATCATAGCTCCGTTTTCATCTATTGACCAGGTAATCTTTATTTTATTTTTATTATTTATTTATTTATTTTTTTGCTCTGTTTTGTGGAGTTTTGAAGACCGAGTTCAATTGATGAGCCCACGGATTAATCACATCAAAATAAGGCTGGTACTGAATGATTTTTGAGGGATTGTGACCTTAATACGGATTTCATTTTATATTAGACGAAAACGTACCTTCGATGTTTTTTAACAAACTCGGAATTTCTTATGCAGGTAACTTGTTTGACAAAATGCCTCAATGGTGTAACCGAGAATTGTCCATGTTTTCATCGGTTCTTAAATGCGTTAGTGTGAGTCACTTGCCTCATTTGTTCTCTAGCATAGGAATCCAATTCAATTTCATTTTTTTTTAATCCTCGAATCTGAGCATCTTTCCTTGTTTTGGCTTGTTTTGTGTTCTTGTATGTCTCTGCCCTGATTTCAGCGAGGAATGACCGGAGACAGATCAGAAAAGTGTGGATATCCAACATAATTCGAAATCAGGTTCCGGTTAGCATAATTTTCCACGCTTATTGCCTTGTAATTGCACTGTGATGGCTGGATTAGTTGATTAATGAATGAATTCCGGTAATCGGAAATTACCGTCAGTAGGTAATAGCCGGAATAGATGGCCGGCAGTGAGGCAGTGAGGTAATAAAGTGTCCAGGCAGTCTTTTACCAATTATGAGTCATAATGTTCTTCTCCACTAAATATCCATGCAATGTTTGTTTATTGTGATTCTAAGATATATCCTAAATATGCTAAAAAAGAAAACAACAATCAATGTATTGAAAGTGCGCAATCAAATAAATTGAAATAGAAATGAGCAAACAACGACATAGCATTTGTCTCTGATAATATGCAAAATCCTATTGTAAAGCCCTATGAGATTGTTCATTTTTGGAGTCCAACTTTTGTCCAAAAATCTACACATCTCCTAGAAATTATTCTAATCCTAAAATACTTATTAAAATCCCTAAACTATACGCATTCTAATCTAGGACAATCTATAAATAATTCCAAACTAGTATTAGCACTAAAAATATAATGAAAACTAATCAAAATATAATTTTTAAGCTTTTTTGGATTTTTTTTTATTTTTTATTTCTTTATTCTAGAAATGGGATTCGAATCGAGTCGGGGGATCCGGTCGAATTTATGGATCTGACCAAGACCCTAAGGCTGCGCATGGTAACCATTCTGTTCCGAAAAACTGATTCTGATTAAAATGACTTTTTCTGATTCTGTTCCTGGATGAGTTTTAGAGAATCAGAACGCGTTTGATAACCGACCAAAATTTCTGTTTCGAAAAACTGTTTCTCTTCCTAATTTTTTTCATTTAAGTCAAATTATTATGTAGTTACTTTCTAAAATTTCATCCTAAATTGAAGACTAATTTCCAATGCACACTAAAATAATTTAAAATACATTATTTTTTTTAGCATGTCATAAATGAAACACAAATTTTAATATATGACGTTTGAAGTTCGATTGAAGCATGGGATAGTTCCCATATTAAGAACTCATTTTTTTCTTTAAATGTTGCTTTGTCCAAAATACATACAAACATAGCAGCTGAATAACTAAATTATCCACTGACAAAAAAAAAAAAAAAACAAATTATCCTTCTTGATACGAAGTACAAGTCCTTCACTATCATTTTGCAGCGTCTGTCCTAAATCCAAGTGGGTGTTTGGCTCCAGCTCCACACGTAAATGGTCACATTTTGTGATGCACGGCTACGAGTATATATATTATTATCCGCATGTTGGATGCCCTCATCTTTCGCGACGTTTTTTTTGCATAAGAGTGAAATCTATGAAATCTAGGAAATTTAGGCTCAAAATTATGAAAATGAGGTCAAACTAGCATAATCTAAGCTTCTTCTATTTTTAGGGATTTTCTAAAAAATTTATGATTTTTTAAAAAAATTCCAATTTTTTTCCTTTTTTTATTTTTTTATTTTTATTAGGTTGAGAGAAAAGTGACGAGAGAACTGAAAGGGAAAAGTGAGAGCTGTGAGACTTCATTCTGTTTTGTGATTCTCAAAAGTGATTCTTTTTTCCAAAACCAACTTTTTTTTTGGTTCTGGATTTTGCTCTAAAACGGATTCTGATTCTCTAAAACTGATTTTGGGAACAGAATCAGAATCAGAATTATTTGCGTTACCAAACATGATTCTCATTCTTTACTGTTCTGAGGAACAGAATCAGAGAATGAGAATGGTTACCATATAGGCCCTAAAGGTCCGGGTTGGCTCTGAATCTCGGATCAACCTTTTGGGCCAGTCTGACTATATTTGATTCACGCCTATTTCTTGCTCAGCCCAACTATATCCAGCTCGACCTCTCAATCCCATAACGCCCATCCCGGTCTTCAGCCCATTTTTATTTCTGTTTTTTTTTTCTCATTTTCTATTTTTCTTTTGACTTTCTTTTCTTCTACGCCGAGAGTTTCACTGAAAGCACCTTCCTTCGAGCTCACCAGAATTTCTTCCCCTCTAACACCTCGTCATTGATATTTTACCACCAACACCGGCGATTATTGTTACTTCATCCTCATCAGCCTCCAATCATGACAGTTAGCGGACGGCCGATAACCTTTTCCGGCCATCTTATGAATTGGTTCTAAACATACGCTTGCAGCATCGTTGATTATCTTCTTTTGTTCTCTTAATTTCTCTATAAGACGAACCAATTGAAAATGACGTTTCTGGTTGTTTTATTGCCTGCAACAGCTTCGAGAGTTGGTCCTTCGAGACGAAGGTCCTATTGTCTGGACTTCTTCCTAATTGGAAACTTGAAACTTCGGTCCCCTCAATCAGGTACATGGGCACTTCACAAAACCATACTTTGACAGGAAGAATACAAGTTAGAGGCTCAACACTTGGCACCAATTTTTAATTTCTTCCAAAGTTATTCGTCCTAATAGTCTTGTGTTTGTCTCAGCCTAAACATCGGTTGCTTCTGCCGAACACCTGAAAGAAAAGTTTAAGTGACTGTATAACACGAGGCTTGAACTTGATCTTGGGAAACTTTTTATGTTCTTTACAAATATATATAGCTGTTTTAGTCTGAAACTTAGTCGACGAGGAGTTGAAATAAGTAGAAAAAACATGGAACAGCTTGGTGCGTGGCGCTTTTCAAACATTCCGAATCAATGACACCAATTGGTTCTGTGATCCAGATGATGGTTTGTACTTATTTTCCCAAGATCTAAAAGCCCCAAATATCCGAAATATCTGTGAAATCTCACATGCTTCTAAACTATACATTCCCAGATTGTGTTGAATTCATGCCTGGGCTAATTTTAGCTTTTTTACATTTTCTACCAGGAAATGGGGTCAAGTTAATTCATTAATTTTTTGTGTTGGCTAGAGATCATCTCTAAATGGGGCTATGTCACACTGCTGCTGGTGCATGAAGGGCTCTCGAAATAATCAATCTCTATTGTAGCTTGTCATAATTCTTCTCAGAATTCTCATGTGAAATGCGTTGAAAAATTATACAGGCATTACGATAAAATGAAAATATGACTCATTATAAGGTAAGATGGGTTTGCGAAGATCCATCATTCTTAGTTAAGTGAATTTGGTTAATTTAAATAAAATATTATATGTTAAAAAAAAGATCTGATAGAAACTTATTGTATCATTCAGGAAATTTTTGGGATACTTTCCTTTTACTACGGTTTTTGTAAAATTCTAAACTTAATAAAAGATAGATGTGTGAGGATAATACGATAGATAAGTTAATGATTATTAGTCAAATGTCTTGACACTTAAATTTTAGCTAGTTCAAATAGTCATTTATTGCATAAGAAAATTAGGGATCCAACCCGACCCATCAATAAAAATACAATTTGCATGGTTCCCATTCGCATCTCAAAGGTCGTGCATCGCACATGACAATCTTATGGCCTCTCCGTAAAATTACCACGGAGTATTGAACATAGGATCACCTCATATAGATAGCCGCATGCTAATGATTTCAAAAGATGAGGAGATAAAGGCCGTAAATCTTAGTGAGGTGAGAACAAAAGGGGCTAGAGCAAACTCAAAAGTCCAAGTGGTTATCTTCTAATGTGAGTTTGATTTGAATTCGAAAGAAACCAAGATTGATCCAGGCCAAGAACCGATGTTGGGTCACATTATTTTTTTCCGTAGCTTTTTCATTACCCATATGTGTATGCATCATATGGTTTCGGGTAACTTGATTTGACAGCAATACCTTTGTCATTTTGCCGAAGAATATGTAGATGTTGATTAGTTGATGACCATTCGGATGGGAACCACTAAAAAGTCTTATCAGAACCACCAAACCAAAACTATGTGAATGATTTGATTTCCTTTAGGGAGTGATCATGCATGAATTGACGTAATTAATAGAAAAATATAAAAATAAACATGCTGAAACCATGATTGATTAGAACTAAGAACTTCCCAAAATTTCTCTCCTTCTATGATAATTCTCTGCACATAATCTCCAAGGAAATTGTCCAATCAGTCCTTATCCTATTGTGCGGATTCCCATTCAGTCCTAAATTTGCTAATTTTGTGGATTTAGTCATAATCCTTTGCGTAAAATTTCGATGTAGTCCTTTCGGCCATCACTGACATGGCAGTGTGCCACGTAGGACGGCTGGTGATGACTAGATCATTATGTCAGCAATTTTCGACGAAAATCGATCGGAAGAACTGCATTAAAATTAAATTAACTAAACCGAAAAAAGTGTATAACTGAATTAGTATTTGATTAAGAAAAAAAATAACATTTGTATCGAGTAATTTGGTTAGCAAAGGTGAGTGGACTTTGGATCGTGGAACTTGAGGAATCTTGCATGTTGGCTCGTAAGTTGTTACAAGAAGATAGAATTTGTTAAGTCTTCTAGAAGATCTATGGAGTTTGTTGAGTAACAGAAAAGAATCGGTTCGTTGGCCGGAGGAAGAGGGATCAGTTTTAGACGGAAGATGGCTGGAATACTAGTATGACTGGAGGAGTCCGCGGTGATGGTGTAATGGTGGCCGACGCCGGTGACCGATAGTCGAAAGATTTTCCGACGAGAACTCGTCTGAGAAGACGAGACTCTCGGCAACGGGGAAGAACTCTCGAAGAAGAGAGTATACATGGGAAAGAGAATAAAGAAAAAAGAAAATAAAAAAAAGAAACAGAAAACAGAAAAACAAAAGAAAAAAAAAATAGATAGCCTGAGCGGATATAGGCATAAGTTGGCCATATTCGGACTGGGCCTGATGGCCAGTCCGAATTTTAGATCCAACTCAGACTTGTAGATTCCGGGTGAGACGCAATCCGAATCCTATTTTCAGAAATAAAAAATAAAATTTAATTCAAGTATTAAAATTAGATAAATAATAATAAAAAAGTTCCACAAAAATAAAGAAATTAGTAAAAATTTTAGAAATTAATACTAGTTTAGAATTAGTTTTAGATTCTCCTAGATTAGAATTCACATAGTTTAGGAACTTCAATAAACATTTTATGTTATTGAACATCTCAGTTGGGTTAAACATCTAACTTGAATACGTAAGGAGATGATTCCAGTGTGTCGGATGTCAAGCAACTATAGATGCACTAGTGCCTATTTGAAGGGTGTTTTGTTAATCACATACAAGAATTCAAGTAGAGTGCCCTAAGAACTGTCAAGAAGGTGGAAAGGATGTGGTTGAGGTACATTGCAAGTCCAAGACTCGAAGTCTTTGCACAGACAAGTAGAAGCTATTTAGAGTCATCATCAAATTGTTCGCAGGAGTAAAGTCGAATGATTTATGCAACTAAGTGTTGCCCGTAGACCGCACAAGTCATTATCCATCAAATAAATTCAACTTGTAAATGCCCATTCTTCTTCCCTAGGGCTTCCGCTCATATGCTGATCTTAAGATTGCTGCCTCTCGATGCAATTTTAAAGGGCATATTATGAAGCATTTTGTTCATTCGGACATGTTTCTTCACTACACTTCTTTCTAACAAAGATACATTAATCAGATCGTGCAATATGTTCTACCATTTTATTGTGTATCTCGAAGCTGATCAATGTTGTTGAGAAATACCTTTGCCCTCCAATTTTTCATCTTGATCCACAAATACGTCAAATTCTTCGTGAAACAATACTCCACACATAAAGCACAAAATTTAATCCTCCCCATCTAAATCCTCGAAATAGACTCGGAAACTTGAGCACTTCATCCATACCTTGGATTTTGATGATTGGTCATCTTCGCAAACTCCTCAATTTGTCTCTCCAGAAGTGAATCCTTTTTCCCCATAGTCCTTCCCACTTTATCAATCAACAGTGGCAAACCAACGCACTCTCTAACCATGAATAAATCGAAATTCTATATGGAATACTCTCCTTAATTCTTAGCTAAAAGTCCTTGCAGAAAATGTGAATACAAAATGCATGGCGCAAGCACGGCAATGCACGACACACTTACGGAAACTGCGCGACACTATGAAATTTCGACGAGGCTAAGGAAAGTGAGCGTGGTCGTACTACATAGTGGGTTCGGGCTCAAATGCGCGAAATAAACTAGTCCCAAACACTTTATTAAAGACTTTTTATTAAAAAAGGAATTGAATTTCCTGATAAATTTTGTCAGACTTTTTTTCTTTGGAAATTCATCATAGTAATTTTTTTTTGTCTCCATCCACATGGGCAAACATCACTCAGTTCATTCGTGCTTAAGTACTCTAAGTACTCTAAGTACCCTAATATAGACATCCATTTTTACCAAATACCCTTACCTTATAATTATTTCTCTAACTGCCCCTCGCCGCTAGTGGTGGCTAGAGGTGTGCATGGTCCGGGCCGGTCCGGTCTCGACATGGAACCGGGGACCGGACCGTAGTCCCGGTCCCCATATTTTCAGGACCAAGGACCGGATCGGGACCGGCGGTCCTGGTCCGGGCCGATCCCGGTCTGGTCCCGGTCCCGGCCCAGTAGGACCGCTAACTATTGAAAATCTAGTCAACCTAATAAACTATGGCGTGGTAAAAACATAGCGACTCGCTATGACTTTTATGATCGACGAACTTGACCAAAATGCACGAATTCAATACAAAATCCAGCCATTATTCATGATAAAAACATCACCAAAAGCAAAGGCAAGAAAGGATGAAAAGAAAAAAGAAAAGGCAAGAAAGGATAAAAAGCCAAGTGATGCAGGTCTTCGTGGACAAATTCATTTGAAAGTACCATAGCTTTGATATGATCATAGTGGGCCATTATACATGACCAAAATGCTAATAGTAGGCAATTCTTCTTATTCACATGGAAGCAAACACGAAGAAGCAAGAAAAGTAACAAATGTGGGCTGTCAAACTCAGCTCGCAGGATTAGCATACAGTTCAACATGAATGGATACAAAACTCGACACACACACCAAAAAGCACCGCGAGCGAACGCAAACAACTTCTTGCACTGATTCGAAAAAACCTACTGAAACAACATGAAGTAAGAGGGAGATGCTGATGCTTACGCGGTGCGCCGATCGTCGTCCGACGAGTCCTAAGCGTCCTCGACTTCCTCGACCCGCAACTCCTCAAAATCGAGCTCCCTAATTTGCAATAGGTCTTGTCGATCGTCGTCCGACGAGCGAGAGAGACGGGACTGTGAGAGAAGCGAGGAAAGAGGCGAAGGCGAGACATGACCGTAGACAAAGAAGAGAGGACTCAGAGAGAGGCGGCGTGAGAGTGAGATTGAGATTGAGGGGATTCTGATTTTTGAGAACGAAAAATTAGGTTAACAAAAGGACTTTTATCTTTAGCTTTCAGAAATAAAAAAGGACTCCTGGTGTAGTTCACGAAGGAAAAAAACAAAGATGGAAAATAAGACCAAAAAGAGAGTCTTGAGGAGGAGAGTGTGACTGTGCAAGGTTGGGAAAAAAAAGGGCAACGGACTTTTATTATTTTGTTTTGTTTTCGGTTTTTTTTTGTAATTATATATTTATATATAAATAATTATATTATTGGCGGTCCGGTCCGGGCCGGGCCGGTCCGATCCCAATACAAGAAACCCGAGGACCGGACCGTCCATCTCAAGGACCGGACCAACCCGACCGGTCCAAGCCGGTCCCGGGCCGGTTCGGGCCGGTCCGGTCCAGTTTGCACACCCCTAGTGGTGGCCACGGGCCGGTTTGGGCCCGGAACCTGCCCGGGTCAAAATCGAAATCGGTCCGTGGCATATGGGCTCGGTTCTGATTCTTTCAAATCATGAACCGGCCCGGAACCGCCAGTTCCGAACCGGCGAACCGTGAAAAAAAAATGGCATAAAAAAAATATATGAATCGGCCCGAACCGCTGGTTCCGAACCTGCGAACCGTGAAAAAAAAAGGGCATAAAAAAAATATACGAACCGGCCCGAACCGCCGGTTCCCGATTTTCATGAACCGGAACCGTGGCCACCACTACTCGCCACGACCTCCATCGTGTCAAATCGACCCCATTGTCCCTTTGTATCTCTATCTTCCTCGCCGCAGAACTCCACTTGGTATATTTACCAAAAAATTGTCACATCTCTTTCAGCATCCACCCCTGCATTTTCGGTATTATGTAGAAGAACACCCATGCAATGCTCACAATCGCCGTGAACAAAAAGAGGCTCCATTATGGTGATCGCCCTTATGCAGCGATAAAAACGTCATTGATGATACTTTACTCACTACTTGCTTAAAGGTGGCGTCGATTGCATACCCCTATGCACGCAGCCTTAGCGAGAAGATCTCTGAGCTGTACACCCACGTGATTAGCCCCATCTCGATGAAGAAGAAGGCCAGCGATGCACATGGCCACCACTCACATGAGCCTCATGTGGTCGTGATCGATGATGACGAGAAACATTTGGAATGAGGCAAGTGAGAAGATCGTCCCATCGTCGCTGATTCTTAGCAACAGCTGCCTCCCAACTCAATCAAGGAGGAAGATTGCGACGGGGATGAACATTATCTTTACGAAGTCGACTGCAATGGTTGCGAGGAGCTTTTTGTCAGAGGAGGTTATGCCAGCCTTTTCGAAAATACGAGGGGTCTAAAGTACCATGTGTCGATGCTAGAGACTTGTTAGAATAAGTGGATCCCAACGGCGCAGATGAGCATGTGGCGGATAGACGAGGTCGGGTGAAGGAGGAGATCCCGTCATACACCCTCCTCGGTTCCCTGCTTGGTGACCTTCACAACGTCGTCGTTGCACTTGTCAATGTCACCGAGCGGAGCATCAGGGACAGCATGTGGCCAGATTTCATCTTCCACATGACCCCATCCATCCGTCACATCCTCATCTATGTCATTAGAATCCACTGCTTCTAACAAGCCTTTGGCATCAACGCCACGTCCTTTACAACCCTCGCATTTTCGAGAAGGCCGACATCACCTTCTCCGACAAAAAGTTTCTTGCAACCATTGCAATCTGCTTCGAAAGGACAATGCTCATCCTTGTCGCTACCTTTCTCGATCGGGTAGGGTGGTGATTGTTGTTGTTAAATAGTATCGGCAGGATAACCTTCTCACTCGTCTCCATCGAGATGTGTCTCACCACCATCGACCATAGCCACATGAAACTCCTATGGGCAGTGGCCATGTGCTTCAACTTGGCGTTGTCCTACGTAGCCTTCTTCTCCATCGAGATGAGACCTCTCACATCCTCGACGGGAAGATCTTCGAGTTATACAGCTACGTGATTGGGCCCCATCCATATGAGAATAAGATCACATAGGACAACACCTTGGCCACCACCTGCATGAGCTTAGTGGGCTGCGGTCAATGATGGTGAGGCACATTTTGAGGGAGGTGAGCAAGAAGATCATCCCACTGACACCGTTCTAACGTTTGCCTTCGGACCCGTCGAGAAATGCGGGATATGTAACTGTGGTCATCGTCTTCTAAAGGCTCTAAATAGAGATCATATTCCTTAAGTTCACCACTCACCAACAAAGAAATGGCTCTTTTCAAGTAAAGTGATTAGAGATGCAATTCTACTCGGTCAATGCTCTTTAAGGAAATTCTTTTTTCGTGCAAAATTTTGCTCCATCTAATTCTCGCTAAATCACCGATTCGATCAGAGGTCGTTCTCTTGTCAGTATCCATGCTACTATCTAGAGTAGATAAAGGGCGTGCCGCAAATTAAATCGTGCATGTCGAGAAAATCTATGTAAATGATCTTTCTTTCTTGCTCATAGTTCTTCCATATCTCATCCGCTTTCCCTATAATACACACTGTTCACGATATTCTGTGATATTTTTTTCCTCACATTACCTGAAAATTTTAACCTTTTTATTGTATGGAGTGACCCGAGGAGAAGAAGAATCTGCCATAATATCTGTACAAAGGGACAAGTATGCACACATCTGAAAATCTTTTTAACTTGAATGAGTTGTTATATGTGTATTAACAAGTTTATTTACCGGCACCGAATATAGACTTTGAGGAGTTCTTTTCCTTCTGACCTTTCCCTGAATATTAGTGAATTTCATACTAATGAAGATAAATGTGCAATTCTCAAGTAAAATGCCAATAGGCATGCGACCCTGCTGGTAAAGGGATTTGGGAGGGGGGGTTGGGGATGCTAGTATCACAAGTACGAGGTTTGACTCTATTACGACCTAAAATTAAAAATTTCAGGTTAATGGATTATTAGGTTAACTAACCTAACTCGGATTTTCCCAAATCCTACCAAGTCATAACTTTGGTTTTAATTTTGGAGCCGCCACTAATCATTCTAGGTAGGTTGATTAGGAACCTAAATAAAGTATTGGGAGAAATACTTTATTTCTACGAACCAAAGATTTTGAGTTCGGGGACTTGATTACGCTAATATTTCTACTAACGTCCTTTCGGTACCTTTCATTTCAAAAAAAAAAAAACTATTTGAGTTGGTAGCCCTCGAGGATTCTGATTTAAAGGTCCAAAGGTGTAACTATTTTTGGATTTTTTATTTATTTAATGCAATGCATAAATGTAATTGTGTCCTAAGAACACAATTGTTCTAATGACATGATGAGTGATGATCATCCTAATATGACATGAATGTGCAACAATTTTTTTTTTAATTTTTGAATCTTAGTGACATGCAAAACAACATGAATTCTAATCTACATGTTATACAAAAATGACATGAATTTGATCTAAATGGCATGTGACAGTAGGCTAAACTAAACCTATTAGACTAAAATGAATGAACCATGACATAATTCTAAATGATGTACGAATGTGACATGGCATCAATGACGTGTCAGGGCTAATGACATGATGAATATTGTGACATGACAAAGTGGCATGACGATCTATATGATATGACAGATGTTAATGACATGGAAAGACTGTATGACATTGCTAATCAATACGGCAAGGGAATGACATGACTATTATGCGACTAAGCCTAAATGACATATATATAAAATAAAATGCTCATCTACACGAATAAATGGAATGTTCTAAACTATATGCGAACTACATGAATGAGATATATTTTTTTGTATTTTTTGAATGAATTTTCAAAATTAAAGGTTTGATGAGGATCAGACATGAGTCGGTTAAAGATTATCTTAAAATAATTGGAATTAACTTTCATTAAATCCCATAATCTTTAGAAAATCTTTTACCCGATTCACGAATTGATCTTCGAATTTGTTTGATTTATTACCCGAAACCAATGAGATAAGATTTCTAGGAAATCCTATCTTCCTAATTCAAGATTGGATAGACAAAGTTTGAAAGAAACTTTATCTTCTAAATCTTTTTTGGTATTTTTTTAAATTTTAGGCAACAAATCAAAACACATCCACAGATAATGCATGATCCTTTTGAAAATATTTTCCGATTCGAATTAGATGACGAATTGGATTGAGGAATCAAATCTAATGGTTAAGATTAGATATCTCAATCTCTGTGCCATCGAGACAAATCTCAGGGTTCAGATTAGTCCGAATTTGCACGTTGTCGGTAGGGAATCACCCCTTAATTCGAATTAGTTTTCTAAGTCTAATAAAATATGCCAAATTTATTATGACGAGAAGCATCAATAAAACCGATCATATATCAATGGTTTTCAAAATAGGTAATATTATCCAGAACAATCAATTTGATAACAAAAATTACCTAATTCGAATGGATCCTCGGCGGTGCACGAAGATGGCTCGACTGGTCACAGTGGAGCTCGTGGCTGCGACGGAACTTCACCTGGTGATCACAAAATGAAGATGGCTCGACTGGTGAACATGGGATTGGTTGTGCCACCTATTCCACTTGGTGATCACAAAATGAAAATCGTGCCGCCTAATCCACTCGGCGAGCACGAAAGGGGGTCGTGACCTCTAATCCACTCGATGAACACGAAAAGGGATTGTGACACCTAATCCACTCGGTGATCACAAAATGAAAACCGTGTCGCCTAATCCACTTGGCGAGCACAAAATGAAAAATCATGCCGCCTAATCCACTCGGCGAACACGAAAAGGGGTTGTGACACCTAATCCACTCGGTGAACACAAAATGAAAAATCATGCCGCCTAATCCACTCGGCGAACATGAAAAGGGTTTGTGATGCCTGAGCAAACACAAGGGATAAATTCAAGGGATGAACATTCGAAAGATACGTGCTTCCAATTCCACTCGGTAGATACTCAATGAAAAACAATGTTACCTGTTTCATTTGGTGAATGAAGGGATGCGTGTTACCCATTCCACTCCGTAGACGTAATGAAAAGCAATGTCACCTGAGACGGAGTTAAGATGACACATATGCATGGGTAAAGAGCTCAGAATTCACGAATCTGCCTGCATTACCAAGCTTCAATAGGGAATTTGACAATAAGGAAAACAGTTTCATCCTTTTGACAAATTGATCATTTTGAATGAGGAACCTTCAGTCAGAAACGACTTTCACTCACTCTCTTGAAAAAGCTTTTTTAAACCCGACCATTGATGCGGGTATGAGAATCACTCGAACTCTTTTCATCAGGCCTGACAAAGGTCCGGATATTCTCGAAATCAGTATGACCTAACCAATCTGAGAGGTCTTTATAAGGACTGAAACATAGGCTTGGTCAAAGGTTTAACAAAGGGGACTCATGTGAGTCATTTGGCTTTGAAAGAATTAACATCACCAGCTACTTCGGGTTTACAAGTCAGGAACCCTGAAACATGAGATAGAAAAGTCTTGCTCGCACTTCTTCGAGCAACATTTATAAACATTTGAAACCCTACGTCAACTCGAGTGCTTCAAATCTGAAGAGACTTCGGTAAGGGTTGTAACGTAGGCTTGGGCAGGCTTGAAATGAATGGCCTATTTATAACAAAGGGGGTACATCGGAGAATGGGAATTGGTAACCATCCAATCTTCATGTTCCTTCCACCACAGATTCTTGCTTTGATCATTTTCAATGACATTATGAGAATTGCTGGTGTCTGTTGACAAATGCTCAACAAATTTTCTTTCTTTGAGGAACTGCTGAGTGACTTCTTTTGAGGAAACATCTTTGCACATCATTTCTGCTGAGGCCTCTCTCTTCCTCTTTCTTCTTTTTTCGAATTTTTCTTTCTGTCTTTTTCTTTCGAGGGAGATTTTTTTTGTTTTTTGTTTTTAGAGGGAGAGAGGACCTCGCTTGATGGAATCCTTTTACACACTTTCTTTGATGGATTTCCTTCTGAGCTTCCATTTGCCCCAAAGTCACTTCAATCTTCATTTAAACTAACGCTTTGAGACAATCCCTTCGATTTGCCATGGGAATAATCACCAATTTGGTTGAAATGAATCTATCGTTCAAATTGGGTAAGCAAAGGGTATGGTGTGTAGGGATATAGAAAGAAATGCTCTTCGTCATTTCTAAGGCACTCGAGCTAACACAGAATTCTTATGCAGTAAATATACTCGAAGATTGATGCAAGTGAAAGCAAGAAAATTCTAACCAGTACCTGATTTTTTGAGAAATTGCCCCAGTGTGGAGTTGTTCCTGACAAGGATAAGAAATGAATCTCCGTTCAAAGGGTTAGCAAAGGATAACCTGTGGTGTTTAGATAGAGGAAATGAATGCCACTCATCACTTTGGTCGTCATACTTTTCTCTAGATAACCCTTTACCTTATCAGCACGGAAATTTTCACTCAACTTGCACTGGGGAATAAATATTCAGGACGTGTATGGAAATGGACTTGCCTTTCATCGTTCTGAGGTTTCTCATTCAATATAACCACTTCAAAAGAACGAAACAGACTACCCGATTAAACTTTCCCAACAAAGATTGGCAATAGGGATAAGATAAGAAAATCAATACACATGAAATTCAGACTGATATTAATTAGAAAAATTAGAATGAGTACAAATCAAGTGTAATATTTCTTTACAAAATCGGAGTTAACATGGTTAGAGAAAACACGACCATCCATCTCGGCTAGGATCAGAGCACCTCCTGGAAGCACCTTCTTCACAACGTATGGGCCGCCATAATTCGGAGCGAACTTCCCTTCCGGAAGAGGAACTATTGGCAACAACTTTCATAAGACGAGGTCATTCACCTGAAAATGCCGAGGTCTAACCTTTTTGTTGAAAGACTTAGCGACCATTTGCTGGTAACACTAGCCATGACATAGCGCTCCAAGTCGCTTCTCATCAATCTGTTCAACTGGTCCAATCTCTGCTAGATCCAATCAGCCTCCGTCAATTGAATCTGCGAAAGAACACGTAACGGTGGAATCTCTACCTCAACTAGTAGAACTGCTTCCATGCCATATACAAGGGAATATGGAGTTGCCCCAGTAGATGTTTGGATAGAAGTCCGATAGGCCATAAGTGCAAAGGGTAATCTCTCATGCCAATCACGATAGTTCTTAGCTGTTTTAGCCAAGATCTTCTTGATGTTCTTATTGGCTGCTTCGACCGCTCCATTCATCTGCGGGCGATATGGGGAGGAATTCAGGTGTTTGATCTTGAACTCCTTGAACAACCCATCCACCAGCTTGTTATTCATATTTGACCCATTGTCAATGATTATGGCCTCAGGTGCACCATATCGAGCAATGATGTCACGACGGATGAATTTCACTACGTTTCGTGCCGTAACCGCCGTATAGGACATAGCTTCAATCCACTTCGAAAAATAATCGATAGCGACCAAGATAAACCGATGTCCATTTGACGCCTTAGGATTGATCGGGCCAATCACATCAATGCCCCACATAGAAAATGGCCATGGTTCAGACATCTAATGTAACTCGTTTGGGGGAACGTTGATCTTATCACCATGAATTTGGCACTTGTGACAACTCCGGACATGCTGGATGCAGTCACTCTCTAACGTGAGCCAGTAGTAGCCCAACCTCATTATCTTCCTTGTTAACATATGACCGTTCATGTGCGGACCGCATATCCCTTCATACACTTCTAGCATTAGGCGGACAGCTTCAGTTGAGTCGACACACCTTAACAAGATCGAATCATATGACCACTTGTATAAGCTCTCTCCACTCAAGAAGAACCTTGATGCCATTTTCTTGATGTACTTCTGGTCAGATACGGTACTCTTCTCAGGAAACTCCTGTGTTTGAAGGTATATTTTGATGTCATGATACCATGGTTTGCCGTCAGGCTCTTCCGTCATAGCCATACAATAAGCCGGCTTCTGTAAGACCTCTATCTGCAAAGGTTCAACTTCTAACCCACCTGTGACTTGTAGCATTGCTGACAGCGTGGCCAAAGCATCTGTGAACTGATTTTGAGTTCTAGATAGATATTCAAATGAAATGTCTTCGAATTCCTCAACTAGTTCCTCCAAGTAGGCGTGATAAGGCTGCAGCTTGGCATCTCTGGTTTGCCATCTACCTACGGTCTGAAGAATGATCAAGGCTGAATCTCCGACCACCTTAAGTCGAGTTACCCCCATCTCGATTGCAACTTGCAACCCGAGAATGCATGCTTCGTACTCGGCGATATTGTTTGTGCAAGGAAATATCAATTTTGTAGCCACAGGATAGTGCTGCCCGCCTGGGGATATTAAGACTGCCCCAATGCCTGACCCAGACAGATTCACAGCTCCATCAAAATACATGGTCCTTACATATTCATCAATCGGCATGATTCGGTCCTCTAGAGGGTCAATATCTTCATTTGGCTTAGGATTCTTGGCTAGAATATCAGCGATCACTCGACCTTTGACTGATTTCTGTGGCACGAATTGAACATCAATTCCGAAATTAGGATTTTCCATTTTGCAAGCTTTCTGACCAAGGCGGGTTGGTTCAACAAGTATTTGATGGGATCACACTCCGTTACAAGGAGTATCTGATAGTGCAAAGTATATTGTCGAAGCCTGTGCAATACCCATACTAGTGCCGCGCAAGTTTTCTCAGCTTCTGAGTAATTTAGTTCGGAGGCGGTAAACTTCTTGCTCAAGTAGTATATAGCACGCTCCTTTTCATCATCCGGGCTTTTCTGAGCTAACATCGCACCCAGAGATTCACTATGAATAGTGAGATAAAGGATCAAAGGCTCCCCTGGTGTTGGTGGAACAAGCACCGGTGGGTTCATCAAGTGATGCTTTATTTTCTCAAACGCCTGCTCGCACTCTTCATCCCACTTGATCAGAGCATTCTTTTTTAGGAGTCTAAGGAATGGCTTTGCCACCTCGGATAGCTGAGAAATGAACCGAGCTATGTAATTTAGCCTGCCCATTAGACTTCGGACTTCTTTCACGGACTTGGGAGGCTTAACCTCGCAAATAGCCTTCACTTTGGATGGGTCAATTTCAACGCCTTTGCTACTGACAATGAACCCGAGCAACTTGCCTGAGTTCGCCCCGAACACGCATTTGGCAGGATTGAGGGGCAATTTGAACTTCCGGAGCCTATCAAACAGCTTCGTCAAAGTTTTCACATGATCTTCTCCAAACCGAGTCTTTGCGATCATATCGTCAACATAAACCTCGATCTCCTCATGGATCATGTCATGGAATAGAGTTACCGTTGCTTGTTGATATGTTACCCCAGCATTTTTTAGACCAAAGGGCATCACTTTATAATGAAACAATCCCCACGGGGTGGTGAATGCTGTTTTTATCTTATCCTCCTCATTCATCAAGATTTGGTTATAACCAGAGAACCCTTCCATGAAAGAGAAAAGCTCAAACCCGGCGGTACTGTCCACGAGCACATCAATATGAGGGAGTGGAAAATCATCCTTTGGGCTAGCTTTGTTCAAGTCACGATAATCTACACAAACCCAAACTCGGCCATCCTTTTTCATTACCGGGACAATGTTGGCCACCCAGTCAAAATACTGGGAAACTTTAATGAATCCCACCTTTAGGAGCTTCATAGCCTCTTCCTCAATCTTCTTTGATAATTCTGGTTTAGCCTTCCGAAGTTTCTGCTTCTTAGGTTTTATCGAGGGATCAGTCGGTAAGCAATGTTCGACTATCGATCGATCTAAACCCGGTATGTCCGCATAGGACCAGGCAAATATGTCTTGATACTCTTTCAGAAGTTTAATCAAACGTTCAGCCATATCTTTAGAGAGACTTGCCCCAATCTTCACCTCTTTGGGACTCTCCGTATCACCGAGATTGATTGATATGGTTTCTTCAATAGTCTGAGGTTTAGATTCTTCATGATACTCCAAGTTCCGTCGTATTTCTTCGGCATCGGAGTCGGAATCATCTGAGTCTTGAATATCACTCGAGTCATGTATATTGCATACATTTTGATCCACTAGTTCCCCATCCCCAAGCTTGCCCCTGAAACATAAAGTAAAGGAATCAGAAAAACAAACAGGGTTTAACACATGCATGCTCTTGCTCTATTTTTTGAAAAAATTCTTTTTTTTGTTGTTGAAGATTTTGGGACAAGAAATCTTGAGAAGCCCAACCCTCAGTGCTTACCATGGATGATATTTTGCTCAATCGTTGGCTATCGTCATCGGGTCAGTTTGGTGTACTTCAACAAGATTCTTTAAAATAATGAAAAACTTATGTAATTTTATTGATAATGAATAAAAAAAAATTACATCTTATTGGAAAGGGAAATCCTAAAATGCAACAAGAGTTGAAATGAACAAACCCTAGAAAGCAATAAGTTTTCCCACGTAGGGGAAAGTGACAACATAAAAATGCTAATTTGAGTACAACCCCTCCAGTGGATCATTGAACACGGTAATAACTGACGGCCTTGGAGGCCTCTTGACAAGGTAGGGCTCATCCTCTTTCGGGTCATCCGCATCAGCTGCACCATCGGGTGTGTCAATCTCTATTGGCTCTTCAAATATAGCACTCACATATAGTCCCTCAAAGCAAGCAGTGAGAGAAGAAACATGATCTCCCACATTCACAGAATCAACCATCATTAGTTCATGCTCGTTCTGGCTCTCCATGCTTGGAAATATGAGACGAAGATCTTCATCAACCAGATTGGGCTCCAAATGGTCATATCCATCGATCACTCCAACTGAGTGAAAAGTTTGATAAAGTGGGGGTGGTAAAGGACTATGGCAAGTTCCCCCTCGACCACGCCCTCCTCGTCCAGCTTGTTCACGACCTCATCCTCGACCATAACTTCCCCGTGCATGGGGTCCAGTCCCGTGATATCCCAGGCCAGCTGTGTGGGATTGACTAATCATTTGGATCGGAGTGCGAATGCCTTGACCATTCTTACCAAGTCCCGTGCTTGGTGCAAAGCCATTCCCAACCATAACCTTTGCAACCATGAGTGCCGTGCTAGAGATTTCGGGAACCGGCAAAGGTACATCTTGGGAAGCATGAATTGTGAATACCAGCTCCAAAGCATGATAGCTGTCTTCCTCCACATGATCAGGCTCAATATATGGGATGGCCGTTTCATTATAGATTCGATGATCTTCCTCCTCGTATATAGTTACCAGCTTCGCCTCAACAACCAATTTAATCTTCTGATGAAGACTGGAGGGTACCGCATCGGCATTGTGGATCCATGGTTGCCCTAGCAAGAAGTCCAACACCTGGAAGAGGACATCAAACAAGGAAGGTCCAATCTGAAGCTCCATGTTTATTTGCCCCATAACCTCTTTCTTCATCCCATCAAATGCTCGGACGGAGGTCTTGGCCGCTTGCATCTTAGCCAGATCAACACCCAAACGCTACAAAGTAGATAGTGGGCATATATTCAGAACGAAACCATTGTCCACAAGTACACGAGCCAGATGAGTTTGCTTGTACTTGAAGGATATATGGAGCCCCTTATTATGCCCTCATCCTTCCTCCGGTATCTCCTCTTCAGAAAATGCTACCTAGTCCTTGAGCAAAATAGATCCGACAAACCCTTCAAGCTTGTCTTCATCGATGTTCTCCGGTACATGGACCTCACCTAAGACCTTCATCAAAGGTGCCCGGTGCTTTTCGGATGTCTGTAGAAGTTCAAGTAAAGATACCTGAGCGGGCATCTTTCGCAATTGGTCCACAACACTGTATTCACTAGCCTTGATCATGGCCAGAAACTCATGCGCTTCCTTGTCGGGAACTTGCTTGCAGGTTGGTTATCCGAGTAAACACAACCGAACCTCGTCACTAGATCCACATCATAGGACCAAGGGACAGATTTATCACTCTCATATTCGAACGGCTGAGGTGGCATGACCACAAAGCTTTCTTGTGCCTCTGGGATAAAAATCCCCAAATCGTCATCGGAAGCATCCTCAAGAGGAGGCATGTCGGCTAGTTCAGGGTCCGACTTGATTTGGTCGTTGGTCAACTCGGCCAGCTCTTGATCCCAATCTATCACAACTTGGGACACAGTTGCTACCATACCTGTCTCGTTAGCACGACCAATCATTCCATCCTTAACTAATGCATCAACCTTCGCTCTTACTTCGGATACCAATACAGCTTCCCCAACCTGAAAGTAACCTGCTCGTATCAGTGCATCGAAAATGTCCATAATACGAACCTTGAAGCTCCTAGCTTGTCCAGCCTCTAGGCCGAAAACTGTGTTCACAGGGCTCGCATGATCGGGCAATGGGTTGTTCTGCACATTAGGTTTATCGGTCGGCTTGAGTGCAAATGCCCCAGTTTCAAGCAAATCCTGTATTTGATGCCTAAGGACTTGGCAATCATCAACCGAGTGGCCCACCTCATCTCTGTGATAATCACATTTCTTTGACGGGCCGTACTTGGTGAAGCTAGCGGGATTGGACCTTTGCGGCTCGGAACTCAATAAGTTCTTCTTTCTAAGCACTGCCAACATTTGAGATAAAGTGCCTGGGAGAGGTGTAAATTGACGGGGCTTGCGCTGCGGTCATGAGTTCTGCTGGTTTGGCTGTCCATAGATAGGTGTCTGTTGGGGGGCAAACTGCATCCTCGGAGCCTGAGCTTGCGGCTTTTGACCATAGGTCATGTTTATTTCAGGGGCCGACTCCTTGTCTTTCTTGCCGAAAAATCTTTTTACAGACTAGCTCGAATCACCATACCACCCTTTCTTGAGTTTAGACTCAATTTCCTCGCCTATGGCCACCAACTGGCTAAAGGACTGGACGGCCGTCACCATTATCCTTGAACGGACTGGCTGCGGAAGTGTGGACACAAATAACTTCATTAGATCACGCTCAGGAGGCTCATGCATGATCTGGGATGCCATGTTCCTCCAACGGGTGGCATATTCCTTGAGGGTCTCACCCTTTTTCTGTTTAGCTCGCTCAAGATCCTCACGGGTAATGATAATGTCGAGGTTAAATTTGAAATGCTTAACGAAAGCATTGGCCACCTCCTCCCAGGAATCCTTCCGGTTGATCTGATGGTTAGTGTACCATCTCATTGCAGCATCCTTTAAACTTCCCTGGAAGGTTTGGACCATCAGAGGTCCATTCGAGACATATTTATTCATGAGGCCTTGATACATCTCGATGTGTTGCATAGGGTTGGATGTGCCATCGTACTTTTCGAAGGTCGGCATCTTGAATTTCTCTAGCACTTGTACTCTGGTGTATACTGACAGGTCGATCGGAGGAATGCTCTGGGTTCCCTCGACATCGAGTATCCTCTGTTCGAGCCTTGCCAGAAGCTTGGAATTTTCGTCATTTGAGGGTGGAGGAGGAACCTTCGTTGCAGGAGATACACTAATATCAGTCAAAATAACATTATCCAAGTGAAAGGTTGGGTCAATATCCACTGTAGGAGCCTTATCAGGGCGGAGGCCTTAACGGGTCGGAGGTGGAATCTCTGAGTGAGAGCCAACATTGATTTGCTGCTGCTTAGCCATGAAATCAGCCATTACCTTGGACATCGAAGCAGTGATATGCTCATTCACCACATTCATGTGCTCTTTTAGCTTTTCATCAATCAGGGCCGCAATCTCAGCTTGGTTGGCCATCCTTTCTTTCGTCATTGATCAAGTGTTATAGGGGTGTGGAGGATCCGTAGCAAATTACCTAAAAAGGGTAATAAGCAGAATGAGTACAACAAGCAAGAGTAGTGGGCCGATCCATGACGTCCTCTAGACCTCAAAACGAAATAAAGCATACATAAAGGACTGAACCAGGCAATTTATAAGGCCGAGACATGGATGAACAACTTTCATGTTTTAATTTTTCCCCAAAAAAAAAACCAATCAAACAGGAGACAATCAATTTAAAACCCTTGCAAATCCGACAATAATGGGGGTATTCGAATTCAAAATACTACGAAACGAAACTAGGGAACAAGACTCCTAAACAAATGTACTAATAATTAAAAGATAGATTCAAGCGCTTCATTCGGCTTGATCTATATACATGTGGATGCCAACGTCATCTCAAAACCGCATATACTTCTTGGATATCCTTGAAGCTCGTTCCTCAGCTCTTCGGCCTTTCTTTTTAAGGCGCTTGATCTCAACACGTTGTGTGATCCTTACCGGAACCTGGGGAATCTTCGGCCGTATAGCGTTTGGAATCACGTGCTGATCAATGTACTCCTTAAAAGCGTGGTAGGTCCTTTCTCTACCCTTCAACTGCTTAACCGATTGGTTCAACTCAGTCAGCTAGCAATCCTTCCACACCGAACGGACGAATGCAATGGCCTCCTCGTGGTCAATGCTACGATCGGAAAAATCCATCAAGACTGGGTCTTTTAGTAATGCCGGCGGTAGCTACTGTAAGACGCCATACTATCGGGTTACTCTGGATGGATAGTACTCAATGGCTTTGGTGAAACCCATTAGAGGAATGGGTCTGATCCCTCGACAGGTGAGTCGAGCTTCCCTGACTTGGAACCAATTGGCATGCCATATGAAACCTCTAGAACTCGGATTTTTCATAAAAACTAGCCATTCAGAATAATGATAATCTGGGGCCTTTTCTTGATTCTCCTTAAAACTTAAGATTGGGTTATCCGAAATACCAATCTCTGCTAATGTGAATAGCCTATCACATCCTTTTCTATGGGAGAAAAACTAGATTTGCAATAATTTAGAGGATGCATGTAAAACTTTACCTTTTTCTTGTTTGAGTCTAGTGAGAGACAAAAAGGTTTCGGCCAGCGTCGCAGAAACAATATTGTTTCCAGAGCAAAAATGTCATACTACAGAGATCACTAGTGGATGAATAGCATTCTTCCGATAAGGGAAGATTATAAATCCAACAAATGTTAGCACAAAAATTTTGCCCATGTCATATGAAGATTTAGAAGTTTCAAAACACTGTTTGAGGAATGAAAAGGGACAGCCACCATGGTTTGCTTTCAAAATTTTTCCAACGGTGTCTTTTTCCTTGTTTAAGAAATCTGCTAGGCTTGCAACATGATCAAATTCAATTGGTGGATTAATCAAATCCGAATCTAGAGGTTTCCCTATAATCATGCCATATTCTTCCAAAGTCGGAGTGAGCTCATGCTTACCCATGACGAAAGTGGTAGTCTCGGGGCACCAGCAATGTGCCAATGCTCAGATAAGACCCGTTCGGACTCGTACTTCTAGCAAGGGGAGCAATCGGCCGATCTTGGGTCGGACGAATCAACGGCCCGTTGCATCAAGTCTGTTATACCATCGGCTTAGCGCTTCTTTAGGGGCGGTTATCATCTGAACGCCAGCCGTTCTCATTGTATCTTCTTTAGGGGCGGTTATGATCTAAACGCCAGCCGTTCCCATAGTATATAGACCAAGACTGACAATTAACCTAATTCATGGACCAACCCGAACGAAAATTAAAAGAAGTAAATTACGAAATAAAGCAAGAAAAAATACTTACTTTACACTGAAAATGATGTCAACCACATAGACATGTACATGAAAAGGTTAGAGTTGACACCTATAGGCTTACAAAATGAAATCACGTAGGTGTGTGATTGAAGCTAAGGGGTTGTAGTTCAACCATCCCACGTGATCTTGGCCAGTCGAGTAGCGACCCGCGATTCGAAGGGTTACGAACCTATCTGCGTGGTTCACAGATGGGTAGCAAATCTCGACTTTGAAAGAAATTTCGAGACATAAGAAGTGCGACACAAGTTACATGGTTGTAACTAGTATTGCACGGATTTTCATAGCTAGGTGGGTTTAGCTAGATCATCCCTTCTTAGTACCATCCTAAGTTGTGCATGCCCACGTTCGGCAGCGGGTTATTCGTGAGTGTGTGCAATGCAAATTTAATTACAACATGCACAACAGTTTATATCAAAACACCGCTTCAATAATACACAAATTAAATTCCAAACTCCGAAGCCTGCAAAAATAAGGGGTTAGCCACAACACTCCTCCCCTTATAACTCCCGTCTGCAAAAACATTTAACACCTAAAAAATTAGAGTCCAATCAAAGTTGCCAAATTTTTTCATGAAGCTTTTTAGGCCTAAGTCCACTTATGCTTTTAATTCCCCAGCGAAGTCGTCAAGCTGTTACGACCCAAAATTAAAAATTTCAAGTTAATGGATTATTAGGTTAACTAACCTAACTCGGATTTTCCCAAATCCTACCAAGTCATAACTTTGGTTTTAATTTTGGAGCCGCCACTAATCATTCTAGGTAGGTTGATTAGGAACCTAAAATAAATATTGGGAGAAATACTTTATTTTTGCGAACCAGAGATTTTGAGTTCGGGGACTTGATTACGCTAATATTTCTACTAACGCCCTTTCGGTATCTTTCATTTAAAAAAAAAAACTATCTGAGTTGGCAGCTCTCGAGGATTCTGATTTAAAGGTCCAAAGGTGTAACTATTTTTGGATTTTTTTTATTTAATGCAATGCATAAATGTAATTGTCTCCTAAGAACACAATTATTCTAATGACATGATGAGTGACGATCATCCTAATATGACATGACTGTGCAACGATTTTTTTTTTAATTTTTGAATCTTAGTGACATGCAAAACAACATGAATTGTAATCTACATGTTATGCAAAAATGACATGAATTTGATCTAAATGGCATGTGACAATAGGATAAACTAAACCTATTAGACTAAAATGAATGAACCATGACATAATTCTAAATGATGTACTAATGTGACATGGTATCAATGATGTGCCAGGGCTAATGACATGATGAATAATGTGACATGACAAAGTGGCATGACTGTGACGTCCCGGAATTTCAAGGCCTATTATATGAATAATATTGGACGGTTGGAATTGAGTGACATTTGTCGGACGCGGAATCATTCGATCTGAAGGTCGTTAGTCGTCGATCGAAGCATAGATAATTATAGTTCGATTAGATTAGTCGCGCCGCAATTAGTCTTCGCCGTATTCCTTCGCGCTCGCATCGACCCTGAACCAAATATTCTGAACCAGTCCTAAATCGGTACATTACCGAAATACCCTCAGATATTATTCATATACGCCAGAAACAATTAATACCGAATGACCGCGGGCCCCGCATCATAAATGCATGGTCAAATCACCTTTTTGACTTTTGGATATTTACAAAATTGCCATTTGACCCATGAAATTACCAAAATACCCCTCAAGACCATTTTCTCTCTCTTCCCTTTTCTCTCTGCTCTCTCTCTCTCTCTCTTCTTTCCCTTCTTTTCCACATTCGGCAGCCCCCCTCCATCTTCATGCACGCCCATCTTCATCTTCCTCATCTTCGTCTTGTGTTCGTCGTCGCCGTGGACCGCCGCCGCCTCCCGCCGAGCCGCCGGCCGCCCGTCGCACGCCCGCCGAGCCCCCCGCCTTGCCGCGCCGTCGCCGTGCCACCCAGCCGAGCTGCTGCTGCCCCTGTTCAGCCGCTGCCCGTCGACCGCCGAGCCTCGCCGTCGTCCGCCGAGTTTCACCGGAGCCACCTAGGACCCGCCGGACCTTGGCCGAAGCTCCGCCGAGCTTGCCGGCCGCTCGTTGAGCTCCGTTTCCGTCGTTTGGCCGTTTTCCAGCCGCCGTTCGTCGTCGTCCGATTGTCGTTTTGGAAATCCGACACCGTGGTTGCGTCCGGATCGACGAGGAGAGTCCGTAGGAGCGTCGCCGGAAAATTCGCCGCCGCCGCCGCCGCTCATCACCGGTCGCCGCCAACCGTCGCCGCCCGTTTAGGAGTGAGTTAACCCTAATCCCTGATTAGGCCATTAATTGCACTAATTAGATTAATTAATTAGTTACCGTAATTAGATTAAATAGTTACCGCAGTTAATAGATAGTTACATGGGTTAGTTAGTTAACTGTGGTTAGATTAATTAGTTACCAGAGTTAAATTAGATAGTAACCGTGGTAGAATAATTAACTGCTGTGGTTAGTTGAATTAACCGTGGTTAGGTGGAATAGTTACCATGGTTAATTGCATGTTGTTGTGCCTAGTTTGTGGCGTCCGATCGCGGATCGGACTGAGTGTTGATTGCGCATTAAATTGCTGACTAATCACACTAGGGTCGAAATGCCATATTAAATGGGAATTGATTATTCGCGTGATCCAGTGTGAAAATGGCCGTGGGCCAGATTTAAATGTGAAATTGGCCGTGGGCCAGGCTTGAGTGTGAAAATGGCCGTGGGCCAGTTTTGAATGTAAAAATGGCCGTTGGCCGAGTTTGAGCATGAAAATGGCCGTTGGCCAAGTTTGAGCATGAAATTGGCCGTGGGCCAGGTTTGAGCATCAAAAATGAGATTTGGCTTGAGAGCCGGTTTTAAGCGCGAGGTCATGCAGTTGTTTCACAGTGTCACCCTAACGTAACTTGGGGCACGGGCGATACCCTTGTTGGCATGGGTCGCCGCCTGATAAGTCTGTGTGTCGGCGACGTACAGTCCGGGATTCCACGACTTATTGGATGCCTGTCAGTCCGTGCCCGGCGACGGACCGTCCGGATAACACGGCTGATGAGATGCTGGTCGCAACTGGTGTTGGTCCGTAGTCTCTCCTGGAATTATCCCTAGTGTGCTCGCCTTAGGGGTCTTAAGGGAGCCATCGGATGCCGTCGCTGTAACGTAGTAGGACGACGCCCGGTTAATCCGGAAGAGTACTAGCAGCGAGACTGTGCTTTGGCGAGAGTGGGGTATCTCTTGGCCGGCTGACCGGAACGCGTTTGTTGCATAATGCATGACCATTGTTGAGTGTTCTGGCTGATTGGTTGATGCATTGTTTATTCATTATTATGTTGTACCTGTCGCATGGCTCCAGGCGAGGTACGTTGCATGTGGTTGTTGTTCTGAGGTTGAGATTAGATCGATAGAACGGTTAGGTCGTGATCAACGTCCTAATCGGATTTAGGCGTTGACCCGCTGAGATTCATATCTCATGCGCTTTGGCTGATCGCCTTTCAGGTCCTCGTGATGGCCGCGCGTCACGTTAGGTTTGGCGTCCCGATCGAACTCACGACGGTACTTCATCGCCGTCACGTCGCTAATTCCGAGGACATATGGGAACAACATGTCACGACAGTCTGGGTTGACGAGGGGTTGCCACACTATGTGGCACACCTCTTTAAGGCCTGGTTCATGTGTCGGACTGGTGTTCCCATAGGACCGATTCGGGGGTTTGATGTACCCCTGGGTGCGGGTCCAATAGTCCAGACTTGGGATGCAACGGAGGCTGAAATGCCGGATGGGGAGATCGTGGACCCAGATCTGAGTTCGGAGGAGGAGGATCCAGATTCGCCACCTGGTTACCAGGGTTGACCCGGTGTTGTTGGCCCGGGGGTTTTGTGCAGCTGTGGAGGAGCTGGTGTTTTGGAGGCCGTCTGTATATAGCTGGTAGTGTGGTAGTTGTGTATCAGCTATAGTGCGCCCTAACCCGACCCGGTATCTTTTTGTGGGTTTAAGGGGATCGGTCCGAGGAGGACTCGTGTAATTATGTGTGTATTGTGAACTAATCAAGCAAGTAATGAAAAGGGTTTGTTGTTGTTTGTTATAGTTCCTATTCTGTCTATCTCTATTGTTCGTTGTCCGGGGTAGTATTCGCTTCCGCATGTGCTTAATTATAAGATAAAAGAAATGGGTCGATGGTTTGCTTGGGACATCATCCTTTGACCTGACGTTTAGAAGGGATGGTCGCTCGCCCGGGGTTCGGGGCGTGACAATGACGATCTATATGATATGGCAGATGTTAATGACATGGCAAAACTGTATGACATTGCTAATCAATACGGCATGGGAATGAATATGACTATTATGCGACTAAGCCTAAATGACATATATATAAAATAAAATGCTCATCTACACGAATAAATGGAATGTTCTAAACTATATGTGAACTACATGAATGAGATATATTTTTTGTATTTTTTGAATGAATTTTCAAAATTAAAGGTTTGATGAGGGTCAGACATGAGTCGGTTAAAGATTATCTTAAAAGAATTGGAATTAACTTTCATTAAATCCCATAATCTTTAGAAAATCTTTTACCCGATTCACGAATTGATCTTCAAATTTGTTTGATTTATTACCCGAAACCAATGAGATAAGATTTCTAGGAAATCCTATCTTCCTAATTCAAGATTGGATAGACAAAGTTTGAAAGAAACTTTATCTTCTAAATCTTTTTTGGTATTTTTTTAAATTTTAGGCAACAAATCAAAACACATCCACAGATAATGCATGATCCTTTTGAAAATATTTTCCGATTCGAATTAGATGACGAATTGGATTGAGGAATCAAATCTAATGGTTAAGATTAGATATCTCAATCTCTGTGCCATCGAGACAAATCTCAGGGTTCAGATTAGTCCGAATTTGCACGTTGTCGGTAGGGAATCACCCCTTAATTCGAATTAGTTTTCTAAGTCTAATAAAATATGCCAAATTTATTATGACGAGAAGCATCAATAAAACCGATCATATATCCATGGTTTTCAAAATAGGTAATATTATCCAGAACAATCAATTTGATAACAAAAATTACCTAATTCGAATGGATCCTCAGCGGTGCATGAAGATGGCTCGACTGGTCACAGTGGAGCTCGTGGCTGCGACGGGACTTCACGAAAGTGGCTGACTCCCACGGTGTGGTGAGGCTACGGCTGACCACAGAAAGGACTCAGTTCCTTTGCTCAGAGGTTCTTTTTCTGAAGAAACCATATAGCCAGAGAAACCTGCACAAAACAGAATCGAGAATGCCAAGGAGGATCCCTTCGCTGTTCTGATGAAGGCTGGAACAACTACAGGTGCGAACATGTCACAACTTGAGGCGGCACAGGGATCTTCAGTGGGCTCGGCATCATCTTGGGGCAATAGTAGGTGACAAGCAATGTAGGCTGGACTCTTCGGGAGGAACGTCTTGCTCATTGTGGTGCTGATGTCAAACGGGAGGTCACCAAGGCAGCGACCAGTGGAGTGGCACAGTGGAAGAGGGAAAATTTCCATTCTTTTTTTCTTTAACATTTTCTTCTGGCTTCTCTTTCGTGTGTCCTCTCTCTCTCGCTTTTTTTTTTCTTATCTTCTTTTCAAAACTCTCTGAACGCCCCTCTCTCCTTTTTCTGCTCAGAATTGGTGAGCTTTTCCCCTTGAATGATCTCCTCTGTGGCCCTGTATAATGAAGTGTCTCTCCCCCCTCCTACTATGGACGGCCTCTCCTTTTTATGGAAAAATTCTCCTACGTATCCTCCGAAACCGTGAAGCTATTTTGATTTGTGAGATTTTCCTTGATTGATTAGAATCTGCAATCTTTCGGTTTCGATTCTGTTTTACCGATAATGCTGTGAATGTGTCCATGTTCATTCTCCATCTGCCGACTCATCAATCTCCGAGATTTGCAAGATAATGCTTGACAATCTCACCGTTTGCTCACAAGATGAATTCTTGGAAGGTAACGATTTGATGGGCTTGATTTTCCTTTTAATTTTTCTTTCTTTCGACCATGAGTGCATCTGCCCATATTTCTTTCTTCTTTAGCATGATCCAATCAAAATGAACTAAATCACCCCACCATCAATCCTCTCCACTTCCCTAAAAATGATTTTGTTTCCAACTCAATGGCCCATCCCAGATATCATGCCGATCGTGTCCCACAGGACTAAAAATCTATGCATTACTACGGGTTTGGTCCAATTAAGCTCAGAACAATATCCGAGTGAATGCAATTAATTTAAAGGTGCTCCTAATGACTACGTGCTATTTATATTTTTTGTTAGGAAACCCTAATTTTTCTATGCAACATAACTAATTAAAACGTCAAAATTTAGGTGTCAACAGACTCCCGCGTGCGGGGTTCGACTCTCGCGCTCTGCAAAGAGAGGAGAGTTAGAAATAGGAAAGAAAAAAAAAAGTACAGTCTTTGGGAAAGTAATTTAACACAAAAATGAAGATAGCTGTCGTCAGTTTGATACATTAAATATTAGCTTATAAAAGAAAATTAAAATAAAAAGAAAATTAAAATAAAAAGAATTGGACGGTTCTTCATACATTCGCCATGATTAGAGGTTTGAATATTTCGTATTATAGAAATAATCACACGTAGATGTATGTGTGCGCATCACTGCAAAGAGTAGCAACGTACCTTAATTACACAGACTGAACTAAACACCCATAATCAGCCAACAAGTATTTGAAATACCATAAAGGGTTGCTAACGCCGGATCCAGTTTTTATGCAATCAATATGATTTTTAATACTTACCATTTTTAAAATATGAGTTTCCAAATTTAAAGAAGAGATAAGTATCGGGAAAGTCTAAATTAAACCATGAAAGCTATCTAAAATCGACGAACTCAAAATCTCATCAATCAAATGAGAAGGGATATGAGAACTCAAGTAAATAAACCACCTTAACTAAGACTTGACTAGGTGACAATATTTTGCAGTCAAAATGTTCACTAAGGTCGACAAAGGATCTCAAGAACGGCCAATCACAATAAATAACCACTAAAGCGAAAAACAACTACTCGTGTGACAAACTTTCTGGCACCCCATATTTTTATATCGAACTCCAATTCAAGTGAGCTTTTTGTAAAAAGAGAGTCCTTTCGAAGTACTAAAGTTGATAAACTCTTCCAACTCAAAAGACGGCAAAAAGCGAGTCAAGACCATCGCCGAAAATAGAAATTTGGAACTGGGCAACAATGGGGACGAAACTTTAAATAAAAATTCCATGACTCCACGACACCTTAAACTATCATTACTAAATAATTTCATGGAATTATAAATTTTCTTGAATCTCTGAAAATCCTCCGATCAAATGAACAAAAAGTATGAATCCTTACCCGGAGCTACGAAATAAAGTTAATCCCGCTTGTCGAAGTCTCCGAACTGTGTAGGCACGGAACCCCCTTCTTCTTTGTGGTTTCTCCTTCTTCCATTCTTTTCCCTTTTCCTTCTTTCTTCTTTATTTTTGTAATCGTCCCCTCCTTTTTCTTTTTCTTTTTTGATAACCGAGGTTCCGCGCGGCCGGCGAGCTTACACTCAAACCAGCTGTGAAGCACGACTAGTCCTCGAGGAGGCTGCAGGACCCCACCACCACGGCGCCTCGGGTAAGACACAGGTGTTAGCGCGAACGCCACCTAACCCTAGCGCGAATGCCACGGTTCGAACATGTGACCAAGAGGTCATAGTATTCTTACCAATTAATTCGTTTTTTTATAAGCCCACCTTTATAGACAAGTCAACTTGTCTTTTTCTTCTACTTGTTACTGTTTTAAACACCAATGGCTACATTCAGTGTATCATTGATTGGAAAATCAAGAGAGTGACTTGATTGAAGATCAAAAATGAAAAATCAATATTTGCTCTCAGTGAAAAAAACAAGATTTGTCTCATTCGGTGAAACCTTCTGGTTGTCTCGGTTCCCTTTACTTGCATTTAACACCTCAGAAGCTCTCTCACGCAGATTAGACAGCCTCTTGGAGAATTTAATACTTAAAAAACATATAGCTCGACAAAAATCTGCCAAATTCTACTTAACCAAGCATGTGAGAAGATAGACATAGCCGTCAGAGAAAGAGACGTGTGTTGATGCCTTTATAGGCATGAACTTGGTTGTTTTCTGATGAGGGAATCTCTAGGATCTCTAAAGCTATTGCCCTGTTTTTTCCCTCTGCTTCGCTTCACTGTGCCCAAAAGCACAGAGGAAGCAATCAATGGATGTGGACGAACAGAAACAGCATCTGGAGTCACCCCTGTTAGCAGTTTCCCAGGAGGAGAAGGTGTCCACATCGGGGAATGGATTCAAGAAAGACGAGATTTTCTCGGAAATGAAGCGGCAACTGTCATTGATCGGGCCATTGGTTTCAGTGAACCTGATGATATATTGTTTGCAGGTGATCTCGGTGATGTTTGTGGGTCATCTTGGAGAGCTGGCACTTGCCGGTGCTTCCATGGCCACGTCCTTCGCTTCTGTGACTGGCTTTAGCATGTTGGTAAGGCATAACAATTCTTCCAGTTTTAATCTTGAGATAAACCAACTAAGAGATGAAAGATATTAAGAATCACAAAGTAGCATCATACTATGTCACTTCCAGGAAGAATTCTTCCAGGCTGTTATTTATCTTGGAAGAAGTATATTGCCACTTCTATTATTGACATGATTATAGGAGTTCTGTTTCATGTTCAATAAACCGAGTCTAGCAATTGTTGGATCAATTCAGACTGGGTGCGCTTCTACTTCCCAAGTACCATGAATAGATTGCTTGTCTATTAACCTTGGCTCCTTTTCAGATGATTGCAGTTTAACAAAGATTAATCTACTGGACGTGTTATCTCTCAGTAATCTCAGCGTGCTAAATGTGTGATATTCTCCCCTCTAGCTAGGTTTAGCAATGCCAAGATTGGAAATTTAATGTTGGTTTTTGTCACAAATTAGGACATTTGTTGACTGCACTTAAAAAAGATAGTTGGGGACCCTGGTCCGAAAATGAAATAGATAAGGAATTTTCTTGTTCAGATTCTTCCATTGGATATAGGTTGAGTGAACTATGGCAATACACTCCTGATGCTCCAAGCAAGGCCTCATTTGGGTTCCTAGGATATAGTGACAAACTTCTTGAACTTCATTTTGGGACATCTATGAATTGCTCCAAACACCATCTTATAGATGCTTGGTCCATAACAGGTAGGAATGGCAAGTGCATTGGATACATTTTGCGGTCAGTCTTATGGAGCTAAGCAATACCACATGCTTGGTATCTACAAGCAGAGAGCCATGATTGTTCTCCTATTAGCTAGCATTCCACTCGCTATCATTTGGGCCAACACGGGCCAAATCCTTCTCTTCTTCAAGCAAGATCCTCAGATATCGGCGGAGGCAGGATCCTATGCTCGGTTTATGATCCCTAGCATTTTCGCGTATGCGCTCCTGCAGTGCCACGTCAGGTTTCTGCAGACGCAGAACAATGTCGTTCCAATGATGGTCAGTTCAGGAATCACCACATTGCTGCATATTTTCATATGTTGGTTTCTGGTGTTCAAGTCTGGACTCGGAAACAAAGGCGCTGCTTTGGCAAATGCTATCTCGTACTGGATAAACGTGCTGTTACTGGCAATATATGTCAGAATTTCACCGTCTTGTAAAAGAACTTGGACCGGTTTCTCCAGGGAAGCCTTTCATGGGATTCCTGGATTTCTGAAATTAGCAATTCCGTCTGCTGTCATGATCTGGTAATTCTCAAGCTTTTATGCTTCTCCTAGTTCACTTTTGGCAACAACAACAAAAGAAAAGAAAAGAAGAGAGAGATATAAAAGATTAAAAAAAAAAAATTGCGGGACAGTGTACGAGACAAATGGTCATAATCCTCCTTCATAATCATGAATGGGCTGTCAACCTTTTTATTCTAGTTTATGTTCATGATGTGATTTTTACAACTTCGAAGGGATTACATTTTCTTTTTAATAGGCTCTGACGCTATTCTTTGTACAACATCAACATTGGTTTTCATGATTCTCTGTAGCTCGAACCAATTATGATGTTTCTGTTTGGTTCATTGCCTGCAACAGCTTCGAGATTTGGTCATTCGAAATGATGGTCTTATTATCAGGACTTCTTCCCAACCCAAAACTTGAAACGTCGGTCCTCTCAATCAGGTGCATCAGTACTTTGTATCAACAAGAAGCGAACAGAATTGCTAACTTCTTGGAACCTGTTGCTATCATATTTAAGCAATGTAAACTTAGTATCTTGTGCTTGTTTCAGCCTGAACACCTGCTCCTTGTTTTACATGATACCTCTAGGACTCAGTGGTTCAATAAGGTAATCCTAACTGTTTAAGCTTTATTTACTTCAGTAGATCTTGCAAAAGAAGCAGCTATTCCTCAGTCTCACACTTTCTTGGCCTTATTTTTGGCAGCACGAGAGTTTCAAATGAATTGGGCGCTGGAAGACCACGAGCAGCTCGTTTGGCAATTTATGTTTCCGTAATGATGGTTACCACGGAAGGCTTGCTTGTAGGTACTCTCATGGTCTTCGGTCGAAGGGCATGGGGCTACCTCTATAGCACCGAAGAAGAAGTCGTGAACTATGTGGGAGATATGTTGGTACTAGTCGCAATTTCCCATTTTATCGATGGCAGTCAGTCCGTGTTTTCAGGTATACTTTGCTTATTATTGCGGTTCATTGGCGCACCTGACCTAGTTTAACTTTGACTACTTATCCCTAAAATTAGGGACGCAATATGGAGAATGTGTCAAATCTCAAATATGTTCCAAGTCAAAACTGACCTGTACTTCGACCGTTTTGATGCTATAAGTTACATTTTTTTTCAGGCATTGCAAGAGGATGTGGATGGCAAAAGATTGGAGCTTTCGTCAATTTGGGTGCCTACTACTTGTTGGGTTTTCCGGTCGCCATATTCCTAGCTTTTGTCTGTCACATGGGTGGAAAGGTAAACCACAGTTACCCCACCATTCTAATGCAATTCGTCCTTTGCCATGTTCCAATAATTGCTCGTTCTTCTTATCGAGCTGCAGGGCCTCTGGACCGGGATTATAGTTGCACTCATTGCGCAAGCATCGTTACTTGCGGTCCTAACAGGATGTACCAACTGGGAGAAAGAGGTAATTTACAGTGAACCGATAAGTTGAACGTTTCTACCGTGTAATCTATTATTTGATTGATGGTTGGTACTTGGCATTTGTCATTGTTGCAGGCAAAGAAAGCCACTGACAGAGTACATAGCGCCGCGACTCCTACCGTTGGATTGTTATCATAAAGCTCCGGTGAAGAAATATCGCCGTTGGAATCGGATGGTAGACTACCGACTCCGGTTCCTGGCGTTGAAACCGAGTGCGAATTGATGAAATAAGACGTACTTATCCCCTGTATCAGCTATTAGAGACCATCTCAAAGTTGAGCTGTTCTTCTCTGATCTAAGTCTGACATAGATAAGTCTTCATGAAGTATCGAGACAATGTTACAAGTTTGAACTTCTCCTCTTCGTGTTTGCGATAGTAATCCTCTGTCTCTCTCTCTCTCTCTCTCTGGCCTAACTTTTTGTCATTAGACTACTTCCCTTGTCCAAGACCACCACATGAGTCCAGTCAAAGGTCCGCTATATACTCCGATATTAGAAGATCACAAAAAAATTGCTTTCTCACAAGTCACAATCGAATATCAAGAAGTTACAACGAGCATCGAAACCTTGCGCTTAAGGCAAAATTCTTCATGGTCCGTCCTTCCTATCAAAACCTTGTGCCACGCCACGTAGGATGAATGGTGGCCAACTGGCGTTCACGTCAGTGATTTTTGGCCAATATTGGCTGGAATGACTAAATTGGCAAATTATCAAAAGGTTTATGACTAAATTGGCAAATCATCATAATGTTTAGGACTAAATTGACATAATTAAAAAGTTTAAGACTAAATTAGCAAGTTGTCAAAAGGTTTAGGACTAATTTGACACAATTGAAAGGTTTACAATTGAATTGGCCGCCTTCAATAGGTTGAGAACTTTTTTGACAATTATTCCGCATAGTAACTTATCAACCGAGATTCCCACGTTCTGAAAAGTACTTTAAAATGAAAGAAAATTAAAAGTTCCAACTTCTTCACTTGAGTAATGTTGCAAAAGTTAAAACTTTTAAAACAGCTAACTTTGTTTATCATCGTGTTCATTTACATTATAGAAGAATTTCACTAGTTTTGGAAGTGAAGTTGAGGGTCATAATTCATAATAAAATTTCTTCTCCAATTGTTTTTTTTTTTTTTGGTAGAAAAGAAATTTTCATTTCACTTGAAAAAGAGGTACATCACTTCAAGATAAACATGAAAATTAAACAAAGCAAGTAAATCTGAAAGATAAATCAACTTGATACAGCCTACAGAGACTCGCTCATTCCACAGAGTCGGGTCTGTGATAGCATCAAAGCACAACCGGTAGCTGATCATCGAATCTCGCATCAACATCAGTGATGAGCACACACCGAGATTTCCTTCTCTAGTAGCTACGACTTTTCCAAAAGGCGGTGCGCGCCTAGGTTTGGCGTCCCCAACACCCAACACCATCACCATATAAGGACAACAACAACAACAACAACAACAACAACAACAACAACAACAACAACAACACCAACACCAACAGGTTGGAAGAGCATAGAAAACTACTTATAAATTCCAGGTCTATTTCTAGAACGGAATAGAAGAACACCCAAATCAAAATCTAACTTTAGATCGGGAGAAAAAACCTGCAAAAGAGATATTAGCTGATCACAAAATCACTTTCAGATAAGCCAACTGCTGAAGCAGTAGAAAACTGCACTCAACTATAGGAGCAAGCGCCGAAGCCGAAGCGAGCGAGCAGATCCGGAATATCAGATTCTTCCGAGATACTCACGTTTCGAACTCTGAGCTCACCTGACAAAACTCTTCACATGGAAGAAGAAGTTGACGGGGTGGTCTGTGAAATCAACGAAGAAACCTTCAAGAAAAACTTATGGATATAGGTAAATAGGAAAGCAAGAAGGAAAAGAGAGAGGAGGGGGAGGGAGAGAGAGAGAAAAGCCCCTCTCTCTCCCTCAAGAAGGTTGCTCCAGAAAGGAGGGGTTGGGCAGCGGCTTGGCGAGGGAGAGAAACCCTAGGGGAGTGTGTGGCAGCAATTGGGCAATCGAAATTTTCTTCTCTAATTGTTCAAATGATTGATCTTACGCAACTTGGAGTTGAGAAATAATTAAGTTTGTTTATGATTGTGGCCATCTTGATTATGGAAGAACTTCATATGTTTAGAGGTGAAGCTGTAGGCCAAAATTCATTTTAAAGGAAAAACTTCCATCTTTTAAAATGTTACCAACACTTTCGTGAATTTGCGAGCACAATTTTTTTTTTTTTCGATTTTACACGCAGAACAGCAGAATCGTCCACTAAAATGCATGATTTGATGATTAAATAATTGGGCTTCATTGTCAAACGACAAGTCACTAAACTTTAATTCAACTTTCGTCATTTCACTTAACATCAATTAAATCATCTATCCAGTTAATTTTGGATGGATCACTGATCCAACACTACATAGATTGACTTGAATGAAAGCAAAACCAAAATTATGTCACCTTGACTGATATTAGGGTTAATATACGAAAAATGGCAAAATGACAGCTCAAGTGTCAATATTTGTGTACGGCGTTCACTTTGGTGCCAATATTTTTTTTTTGGATCACTTAAGTGCCAATTTTTTAGAAAAATGATTATTTAAGTGCCAACTCCGGCGAGGTCGCTGGAATTTTTTGCCGTTGGCATTAAAGTAATCATTTTTTCTCCGATTTGGCACTAAAGTGATCCTTTTTTGGAACACTTAAGTGCCAATTTTTTTGAAAAATGATTATTTAAGTGCCAACTCCGGTGAGGTCGCTGGAATTTCTCGCCGTTGGCACTAAAGTGATTTTTTTTCTCCGATTTTGCACTTAAGTGATCCCAAAAAAATATTGACACCAAAGTGAGCGCCGTATGCAAATATTGGCACTTGAGGTGTCCTTATGCCCACGAAAAACTCCAAACTTGTATACTTGTGACAAATTTACTCCAAACTAATTTTTTTACCACAAAAAATCCCAAACTGGTACACGTGTGATACATTTACTCCAAACTAATTTTTTTACCACAAAAAACCCCAAACTGATAGACATGTGACAAATTTACACTCCGTTAATTTCCGTTAAATTTGATTTATACTACCAAGAACCCCAAACCGGTATACTTGTGACAAACGGAGGGTAAAAATCTTAAATTGGTATACCTGTCAATTGCCACGTGTTATCTAACTTAGCAATTTGATAGTAAAATTTAACGAAAATTCACAGACGGTAAATCTGTCACCGGTGTACCAATTTGGGATTTTTTACGGTAAAAAATTAGTTTGGCATAAATTTATTGCATGTGTGTCAGTTTGGGATTTTTGTGATATCAACATTTGATATTATTGAAAGTTAAGTGACATGTTTTTAAGAAACAAAGGCAAAAGTTCAGGGACAACGAAAGATACTTTCTCTGGTGAAATTTTAGGCCCCACATCAGTATGGCAATGAACGTTTCTTCATAATTCAAGCAAAACCACAAGAAGTGTGGACTTTCCAATCAAAACAGTCGAAAAGAGACAAGATTTGCGTCATGTGATGGGGATCTTCTGGTTGTCTTCTTACACTTTATTAGCTGTTACTAAAGCAAAAGTAAAATAAAAAAATCATTGAAATACTTGGTGCTCAAGAACTGTGACTCACAACTCTTTGTACTCTTATGTTCTATTTAGAAAATTTTCCGAGTTCTACTTTGACCAAACAGGTGGGAATTAGATAACGTGGCCGCCACGGGCAAATGCGGTCGTTGGTCTTATAAAAAAAGAGAGATATACTTGGAAATGAGGCGGCAACTGATATTGGCGGGGCCTTTGATTTTTTATTTTTTTTCCCCTGAAACATTCCCCTCCAACGAAGTAATGAGAATATTACAAAAAAAAAAAGTGTACCTACATGAACAGGATAAAGCAAAGAAGACTTTAATAGCAATATATAAAAGGGTTAATACTATGAAAAACCTTAAACTGGTACACTTGTGACATATTTACCATAAACTAATATTTTTGACCAAGAAAAACCCCAAACTGGACAGGTGGTCAAAAAAATTAGTTTATGATAAATTTGTCATAGGTGTACTAGTTTGGAGGTTTTCTGTGATATTAACCCTATATATAATTACCTCTAGGAAAAGAAGAAATAATGCCTATCTGATGAAGTGTCTATTTTGCAAGCTCATGAGCAACAGCGCTATCTATGATGTGTCCACGATAAACTCCATCTCGGTTTGCTGCGAGGTAGGGAGCAAGTGTCCGAGATGATAGGATGAATAGTGTGTTGAGGAAAACCCTTAACTGATTTTAAAGTTGACAAAACAATTCATGATCTCTTATATCTGAATTAATGCAATGAAATACTTGATTTACAGATTATCCGTAGGTGTGGGATATATAGGATTGAATCTGGAAAGATATGCTCAGACGATGTTCCGAGGGGCTCAAATGATGTTCTGATGGACTCAAACGCTATATCGAGCCCAGACGTTGTTTGAAGAGCTCAGACAATGAGCGGGGGAGCTCAGACATTGTGAGGAGCTCAGACGTTGGCATGAGGCTCAAGCTCTGAGAGAAGTATTTCATGTGCAACAATCGGAATATCAAGAGATATAATTGAAGATGATTTAATTGACAAATTACATCATCACAACGGCCAGTAATCCAGCTAGATCATTCTTGAAGATTCTCAATCTTGAAGATCCTCAATCTTGAAGATCAATCAAGGATACGAATTAAGGGAGACGAGCATGACCTTCCTAATGAAGAACTCCATTTATGGAAACCTAGGATCACGATTGTCTGTGCGATTTGATCCAACGGGGAACACTTTCCCTTGTCGACCTCAATGGCTACGAGATCTTCTTGAGATACAGTCTCGTCCAAATGGGAAGTTTGGAGAGCGATTCTCTAGAGGCCTTACAATGGGTAGTTGGAGGTGGAAGAGTATAAAATGATATCTCAAGGTCGAAGAGACTAGAGTTGGCGTAAGAGGGAATAGAGTTCAAAATTCCAAGATCGTGAGAGCTTCAACTTTTTATATTCACCCTGATCTATACACTATATTACTTAGAGGTGTACATTCGAGTGTTGAGTGTTAGGCGGGAAGTCTTTCGACTCAACAGAGGTCACTGAGCTGTAACCTCTGAGCTATTATCTAGTGGAATCCAGCCGATTGGCTGCCAGCGTGAAGAAGTGGACGTAGGTTTGAACAAAGCCGAACCACTATAAATCCTCTGTGCACATTCTCTTTTCCTTAATTTCTTTGTTTACATATCTGTGAAAGTAGTTGTGTGCACGGCACGGCATCTGAGAGTTTCTTAGATCTTCCTAGTAGCATTGTCTGAATGAAGTTCTGCTTCTGAGGGAATCTCAGATCTTACTAGTTAATATCATCTAAACGAAGTTCTGAGCAGACTAGTTATATTCCGCATTAATTTCTTAAAATTTCTTATAATCACCTATTCACCCCCCCTCTAGGTGATAACGCTAGCCTCTACAATTGGTATCAAAGCCTAGTGCTCATATTTTTATTGAAGTGTTATCACTTTTGAGCTAACGATCTTTATGGCTAGCAATTTTTCTCCCACATGGATTGAAGGTGGAAGCAACAACAGACCACCTTACTTCGAAGGAAAAGAGTTTAGTGATTGGCAGAATAAATTCAAGGCATATCTCAGATGCCAAGACCCGCAGATCTGAGATGTCAGATCTGAGATGTTGTTCAAAGAGGCGTTGACCCATCTGCAAGTACTTTAGGCGGATCAAATGGAGAGGACAACACCAACACCACTCCCACAGTTGCTCTAACTGCCACTGAATTAGCAAAGAGAGATGTTCTAGATGCTAATGCTATTTATTCTTTTTATAGTGTACTATCTCCCACTGAATACAAACGTATTGCAGATTATTCCTCATCGAAGGCGATTTGGGACAAGCTCTATGTAACCTACGAAGGGACATACAGAGTCAAGGAGACTAAAGTCAATATACTCCTCGGCTAGTACGAAGCTTTCAAGATGAAGCCTAATGAAACGGTGAAAGAGATGTTCGATAGATTCACTGAAATAGTGAATGGTCTCACCTATCATGGGCAACCTGTGTCTAGACCGATGCAAGTGAATAAACTCCTAAGGGCACTTACGAAAGAATGGGACAATATCAAAACTTCCGTTCGAGATACTCAGAGGATCTCACCTCTGTCCATAGATGAACTCATTGAAACTCTTCAATCCTATGAGGATGAAAGAATCAATGAGGAAACTCAATTGAGAGGTAAGAAGTCCATTGCTTTGAAATCTAATGCTGATTATGATGTCTCAAACTCTAAAGATGAAGACGATGAGGAACTAGCACTCATGGTCAAGAGGTTCAGAAGAGTGGCAAAGAAAAGTAGAAATTTCAAAGGCAAAAGTGATTTGAAGCAACATGATCTGAGACAATTATCTGGTGACAAAGACGAAAGCAAAGATGTGATTTGCTATGAATGCAAAAAGAGAGGGCACATTAAACCAAACCGTCCTCTTCTAAAAAAGAAAGAAAAGGATGAAAAATTCAAGAAAGCTCTAAAAGCTAAAACTTGGAGCGACACAGAATATGAAAGTGATGAGAAATTTGTCAATATCTGTTTAAAGGCCATCTCAGACTCTGAGGATGAATCTGAGATAACTTTTACTAACATTCCTTCTGAGGTATCTGAATATATAGATGAATTGTGTTCAGATTATACAATTGCTCTTAAAAGGCTTTCTGAATTGAAAAATGAAATTGCTTGTTTAAAGAAAATTGATATTTCTCAAAAAGATAAAGTCAATTTTCTCGAAAGAGAATTTTCTCAAATCAAGAAATAATCAGATTTGATTTCTAAGAAAAATGAAGATTTGCAAATCGAAAATGAATTTTTGAAAAAGGAAATTTCAAATATCAATAAAAAGTTTCCTCTAGTTCAAAAACTTTACAACATATTCTTTCTAAACAAGTTCCTTACTACAATAAGTCAGGACTTGGTTTTCAAAAGGAAAATGAATTGAAAAATAATTTTCCAAAGGTAAAAGAAAGATTCAGAAGAAGACCTTCGAAACACGCGTATAGAAATCACTTTCATAAGCAATTTATAAAATCTGAGAAACAGAACGTCTCAAAATGCACAAACTGTAGTGATCCAAGACATTCCAGAAGTTGTTGTCCTAAGATCCGAAGACCAACACGAGATATTTTGAGATTTGCAAACTCCACTAACCCAAAAGGACCTAAACAAATTTGGGTACCAAAGAAAACTTGAATTCCTTTGATGTTTGCAGGTACCAATGAAAAGAGGAAACAAATGGCACCTTGATAGTGGGTGTTCTAGACACATGACTGGAGATTCCAAAATATTCATCAATCTTACCAAATTTGATGGACGAAGTGTCTCTTTTGGTAGCAACAACAAAGGAACAATCATTGGCAAAGGAACCGGGAAGATTGGCAACCTTTTCATTAATGATGTCTCATTGGTTAAGGGTTTGAATTTCAATCTTGTTAGCATAAGCCAATTGTGTGATATTGGATATAAAATCTCTTTTGTGGAGGATAAATGCTCAGGTGTTAGCCGGGACAACAAGTGCTCATTCACCGGACACAGACATGGTAATATGTATCTTCTGGATACATCATCTGAGGATGTGAAATGTCTAGTATTAGTCAAAAACGACTCAGAACTTTGGCACAAGAAGCTGGGTCACATAAGTTTCAAACAAATTTCAAAGCTTTCATTTAAAAGGCTTGTGAGAGGACTCCCAAATGCTAAATTTGAGCAAACGAAACTTTGTGACGCTTGCACTCTTGAAAAACAAGTAAGAAATTCTTACAAGTCAATAAATCAAGTTTCCACTAACCGTGCTCTGCAGCTTTTACACATGAATGTTTTTAGACCTACTCGAACTTAGAGCATTAGAGGTAAAAAGTATTGTTTGGTAATAGTAGATGACTATAGTAGATTTACTTGGGTTTTCTTCCTTGCACATAAGAATGATGCATTTTGATATTTTGAAAGTTTTTCAAAGAAAGTTCAAAACGAAAAAGGTTATTCAATTTTCAGCATCAAAACTGATCATGGGGGAGAATTTGAAAACCAAATCTTTGCAGACTTTTGTGATCAAAATGGTTTTCAACATAATTTTTTATCTCCTTATACTCCTCAACAAAACGGAGTAGTTGAAAAGAAAAATCGATCTTTACAAAAAATGGCACGAACCCTTGTAATTGAAAGAAAGCTCCTTCCCATTTTTGGGCAGAAGCTGTTTCTACTGCTTGTTACATTATAAATCGTGTCTTTCTGAGACCATTGCTTGAAAAAAAAAAAAACCCCCAATGAGCTTTACAAAGGCAAGAAACCAAGCATAGCATACTTTCATGTATTTGGTTGTAAATGCTTTATCCTCAAAACCTCAAATGATCGTCTGGGAAAGTTTGATGAAAGATCATATGAATGAGTATTTCTTGGATATTCCACCTCAAGCAAGACATACAGAGTCTTCAACAAGAGCTCAAGAATAGTTGAAGAATCAATAAACGTGAAGTTTGAAGATAGAAATGACACTCAGAAGATAGGCGCTGAAGTCACCACATCATCTGAGAGAAATACATCAGCTGAGCAAGTTCCATCATCTAAGGATAAAACATCATCTGAAGCCACTCAGAACGTCAATATTATTCAGGCTGCCACATCATCTGAAAACGCAGACCAAGATCCTTCACCAGAAGATGAACAAGACAGAAGATATAACAAGAATTGGAAACACAAATCCAGTCATCCAACAGATCTTGTCATTGGAGATATAGAAGAAGGAATCAAGACCAGATCCAAACTCAAGAATGCAATAAACGCTTTTGCACTTGTATCTGAAGTTGAACTCAAAGGAATTGAAGAGGCTCTTGCAAAAGAAAGCTGGATCGAAGCAATGCAACAAGAGCTACATCAATTCAAACTCAGTGAAGTTTGGGAACTAGTGCCCACACCCAAGGGTCATCCAATCATTGGAACCAAATGGGTATTCAGAAATAAGTTGGATGATAAGGGCAAAGTTACTAGAAATAAGGTAAGACTCGTAGCCAAGGGATACTCTCAAGAGGAGGGGATTGACTACGATGAAACATATGCTCCCGTAGCAAGACTGGAATCTATTAGATTGCTCCTAGCCTATGCTTGCTACAACGACTTCAAGCTATATCAGATGAATGTCAAGAGCGCATTTTTGAATGCCACATCAAGGAAGAGGTGTACGTGGAACAACCACCAGGGTTTGAAGATCCAAAAAGCTCAAATCATATTTATAAACTCAAGAAAACTATGTGTGGACTCAAACAAGCATCGCGAGCCTGGTATGAGAGGTTAAGTAATTTCCTTTGTGAAAAAGGTTTTGAAAAAGGTAAAATACATACGACTTTGTTTATCAAAAAGGAAGGTAAAGATATCTTGCTCATTCAAATATATGTTGATGATATCATATTTGGTTCTTCTAACAAAAAACTCTGCAAGAATTTCTCTCAGATCATGCAGAACGAGTTTGAAATGAGCATGATGAGAGAACTCACTTTCTTCCTTGGACTTCAAGTGAATCAAACGGAACAAGAAACCTTCGTACATCAAGAGAAGTAAGCGAAGGAAATTGTGAAGAAGTTTGGTCAAGAAAACCGTGAGAAAACTGAATCACCAATGTCCTCTTCATCCAAGCTAGATAAGGATGAACAGGGCAAACAGGTTGATCAGAAGCTATATAGAAGCATGATCGGTTCTCTATTATATCTTATTACGTTTAGACCTGACATCATCTTTAGTGTGTGTATGTGCGCCAGATTTCAATCAAATCCTAAGGAATCTCATCTGTTTGCAGTAAAGAGGGTCATATAATATATTGGAACTAATCCTAATCTCGGATTATGCTATCCAAAGACCTCAGAACTTACTTTACAGGGCTACTCAGATGCTGATCTTGCAGATTGCAAATTAGACAGGAAAAGCACCCCGGGAACATGTGAACTTCTAGGATCCATGCTAGTGTCTTGGCATTCAAAGAAACAAAACACTATGGCACTATCAACCGCAGAAGCTGAATATGTTGCCTTGGGGAGTTGCTGTGCTCAGATCTTGTGGATGAAGCAACAACTGAGGGACTTTAGTGTTGAAACCTCAAACGTGAAAATCAAGTGTGACAACACCAGTGCAATCAACCTCACAAAGAATCCAATTCTACACTCTCGAGCTAAGCATATTGAAATTAAGCATCATTTCATTCGTGATCATGTGCATAATGATGATGTTAATATTCAATTTGTTGATTCTAAGCATCAATTAGCTGATATATTCAAGAAGCCATTAGAAAAGAATTCTTTTGGATATATTAGACAAGAATTAGGTATTACTATTATGCCTGTTTAAGTTGTCTTCAAGACAAGTTAAAATCTGCTTCTGCGCAAACGCAACATCTGAGGAAATTCAACCTCTGAAGCAAAGCTGCAGAACTTGCTCATCATCTGAGGAACTTCAAATGCTTGAATGGAACATCTGAACCAAAAGCATCATCTGAGGAGATACAAATGCATGAATGAAACCTCTAAACGAACGCATTATCTGAAGAGGTCATTATCTGAACAACACTCACATCAAGTTTGATCGTTCAAACTTTTGGCATGTAAGTAGTTATTTATGGCAACAAATAAGGTACGCGCAATCTAAACCTGTTTAAATATCCGGCGAAATATTATGATCGCTATGTTTATTCTGATTGGATTAGTTGAATATTATGTTTCCAAAAATAATTTTTCATATCTTCACAAAATATTTTATTTTTGGAAATCACATCTCAAATCTCTTAACTGTCAGGAGCAGTTTCTTATTTTGGTTAAAACAAAATATTAACACTAAAACATCACTCCTGTTTTAAGACCACTCTCGCAAAGACTTAATTTTTACTTTTTACCCAAAAATTCTCTCTCGAAAGAACTTTTTCCCAAATTCTCTTTGCGATTTTACTCCCGAACTCTCAATCTCTCAATTCCTTCAATTCTCTCCAAAAAACAAATTCTTCAATGACACCCAAGAACTCCTCTATCGTGAAGAAACCCGCTACTAGCTTTCGTCGATCGGGCAAATTGGAGATGCGAGGACCTATGGCTCCAATTGATGCTCCAACTCAGTTCGATCTCTCCAGTTCTTTAGACGAAGGAAGCGAAGATCAGAGACCTAAGGAGACGAGCAGTGTTCCTCAAATTGAACCTGCTACTGCAACCCCTGCTGCTGAAGCCTCAAAAGTTGAGACCCCTGCAATGGTCAAGGCTAGAAAGATGCAGGAGATCAAGGATAGACTCTCCAAAGAGGTACCTAATGCTGCCGAAAGGCTGCTCTTCCTGTAGATGTTAGGATTAGACTAGCAAGAAGAGTCACCAATTTAATTTGTGGTATGAGGATGCACGGTAGATCTAAGAAGGATATTAAGGAATTCGTAAATATAGATGGATTTCGTGATAAAGGAGAAATGCAAGGACTTGATTCTATGCTAACTCAGAAGGAGATTAGGCAGGCTGCAAAAGTAGGGGCATAATTGTGAAAAATAAGCCCAAATCATTTGAACCCTCTAGAAAGAGAAAAGAGAAGGTTGGTAAACCTTCAAGGGTTAAGGAAACACAGTTTGCTTCGAATGAAGCACAATCTGAAGGAGATAAGGGTGAGAAAGAAGTTAGACCTGAGACTGTGCTGGTTAGTGATCATCTAAGGGATGATCATGAGATGATTTATGCTCACTTTAAGGGCATGGTAATGAAGTTTCTAGTAAAAAAAAGGGCAAGGCAGATAGGATTTTCAGATCCAAGGAGCATCAGGAATACTTTAATTCTCTGCTTGCTAGAACTACTATGGCTAACAGGCCAGTTGACTTTAAGTTCTTTCAGAAAGATGGTTTGCAGATCATTAATCTGCTCTCCAATCTGCATTTGCAAACTCTCTATTCTCTAAATACACTATGTTACCATGAGTTAACTGCCTACTTTTACTCCAACGTCTCCATGATCTTTAGAGATGCCATTCAGTTCTCATTCTTTGGACAAAACATCATTTTGAGTGCTGCAGAACTTGCTGAAATTCTAAGCTATGAGCTGTCTATTGAGAAAACCTTCCCTCTGAATATTTTGATTCTGACAAAACTATCATCCTTGTAAGAGAATCTGGTTAATACAAATAATTTATTATTGCAGGCGATGAGCATGTGAACAAAAGCTTTATAATGTTCCATAACTGGCGTTCAAACTCAAGGAGTAGTCGTCGCACACTTGCTTCAGAGATAGTCGAAGTCCAGTATTCAGAAGAAGAATTGTGCTACCTCTGAAGACTTCAGAAGGAAGTCTACGCTGCCTCTGAAGACTTCAGAAGGAGGTTTGTGTTGCCTCTGAGGACTTATCTCGAGAAGATTTATGTGACACATCAGCAAGGACTTTGCAGAAGCTCAGAATCATTGTTCTAATCTGTTCAGATTCAGAGAGTCTCTTTGATTCAGAAGACTGCTTCTGAACAACGTTCAGATTCTGTATTATCTCGCTACCAGATTCTGAAGACCCACGTTTGGCAAGTTTCCGGTTTGGTCCCGTCTTTTTGTGGAAGTCTGTAAGATTTGATTGACAGGATTATTTTCCAATCAAATCAGGAGAATATCCTCGATTGGATATTACCTTCTATGGACAAGATATCTTGGAGTTTTGGATGAACTCTATTTATGGAAACTGAAGATTTGGTTGTATGGGCGACTGAATCTGAAGGGTTCAAACTCTACTCCAACGGCTACTGGATCTTCCTATATACAGTCTCGGTCAATCAAGATTGATGGTGCCAATCAGAGATTGAGGAGCGATCCTTTGAAGGACCTTGGTAACGGCTAGTTCAAGGTCGAAGGAGTATAAAAGAAGATCAATGGTGACTGTTACGAGTGAGTTCAAGAACTTAAAATTCCAAAGTACTGAGTTGTTCAGATTCACATTCTCTTGTTCTTGTGAGCTTAAAATTCTCAGTCTTGAGAGGTTCCTTTGTAAGAGTAATTAGAGTGACATATCTTGTAACCTTTCATCGACTCATAGTGGAATCCAGCCGATCGGCTGTCATCGTGGGAGAGTGGACGTAGGCTTGCTAAAGCCGAACCACTATAAACATTGCGTGCAATTTCTCCTTCCCTAAACTCATCTTGTTGTGTTTAGTTTATCTGCACGTCTTTTTCTGATCTTATTCAGTTTATGTTCTGAACCTATTAATTTCCGCATTAAATCAGAAGAAGTGTTCAGAATCACCTATTCACTCCCCCTTTAGGTGATATTGCTAGATCCAACAATTGGTATCAGAGTTTGGTTGCTCATTATTTTGAAGTGCTTTACTTCAGAGCTAACGATCTATCATGTCTAGCAATAATTTCACAGGAACCAGTGATGCACATTTCAGCAACAAACCACCTTATTTTGACGGGAAAGACTACAATATGTGGTGCAACAAAATGAAGTGGTTCTTCAAGGCATTAGATGATATGATGTGGGATGTTGTTGTCAATGGAGTAATTCCTGTTGTAACAGCAACCCCCTCCACTGGAAATGAAGGAAACAACAATACAAATGGTACTACAACACTGTCAGATTCAGAAAGAACAAAAAGACAAGGACTCGATTCTAAAGCTGTGCATGCACTTTTCTGCGCCTTATCTATTCCTCTATATAATCGAGTTGCAGAAGAAGATTCAGCCAAAGCTATATGGGACAGACTTCATGTCACATACCAGGGAACTGACAGAGTGAAAGAAACAACTCTTAGCATTCTGCTAAGTGATTACGAAGCCTTCAAAATGAAGCACGATGAATCAATTGCTGAAATGATTGACAGGTTTCAAATTCTAGCAAGTGGTCTTGCAAGGTAAGGCGCTCCTGTAGCAGAACCAATGCAAGTGAGAAAGATCCTTCGAGGACTTACAGATGACTGGAATTACATCAAGCCATCAATACAGGAATGTCAAACAATCAGACCTCTATCTATTGATGAGCTAGTCGGAACTTTACAATCTTATGAGACTGAGCGCACCAACAAAACAAGAGATTCAAAAGGTAAGAAGTCCATTGCTTTAAAATCTGAAATTGACCTTGAAGTACTAGATTCAGAAGATGAAGATGAAGACGACGAAGAACTTGCTCTCATGGTGAAGAAGTTCAGAAAGATGGCTCGAAGAGGTAGAAACTTCAAAGGGAAGAAATCATTCAGAAAGAATGATCAGAGACATTCGAGCAATGACAAACAGGAAGACAAAGATGTAATTTGCTTCCACTGTAAGAAAGTAGGACACATCAAACCCAATTGTCCCCTTCTGAAGAAAGACAAGATCAAGTATGAGAAATACAAAAAGGCATTGAAGGCAGAAACTCTAAGCGATTACGAAGACAGCGAGGATGACTATGCTAACATATGTCTTATGGCAAAGTCAGATTCAGATTCAGATTCAGATGTTGAGGTACACCCTTCTGAAATACCAGATGAAGTGTCGGAATACATTGATGAGTTGTGCTTAAATTATAAAGAAGCTCTCAAAAAAGTTTCCATTTTGAAAAAGGAAGTTTCATCTTTGAAGCAACAGAATGATTCTCAAAAAGACAAGATTGAATTTTTGCAAAAGGAATTTCATCAAATCAAGGAGAATCGTGATTTGATCTTGAAGAAAAATGATTCCTTGAAAACCCAAATTGAAAATACCTCAAAGAAATTGTCCCAAAGTTCAAAAAACTTAGAAAACATTATTTCCAGACAAATTTCGTATGGTAACAAATCTGGTCTTGGTTTCAAAAAGGAAAATAATTTCAAAAATAAGTTTCTGGAAACAAATGAAAGGATTTCCCATAAACCTTCCAAATTTGCATATCAACGGCATTTCCAAAAGCATTTTACAAAATCCTTTTATCCAATGCATTGTGAAAACTGCTGTGCTAGAAATCACGTTAGAAATAATTGCATGATGGTATGGAGACCTGTTAATAGAAAGATATCTACTGTGACTAACTCAAATGGACCCAAAAAAACCTGGGTACCAAAGAAATAGTAAGTTACTTTCTACTTGCATGTACCAAAAAGGAGAAAAGACAAATGGTTTCTGGATAGTGGATGCTCAAGTCACATGACTGGTGATCCAGATAACTTCATTCAACTTTCAGATTACAATGGTAGAAGTGTGTCGTTTGGAGGAAAGAATAATGGCAAAGTGATTGGCCAAGGCACTGTGAAAATCGGAAATCTCACAATCAACAATGTCTCTCTTGTCAAAGGACTCAAATACAATTTGATTTCAGTAAGTCAACTCTGTGACTCTGGTTATCAAATTTTCTTTCAAGACTCAGAATGCTCAGGTGTTAGCAAAGACAAGAAGCAAACTTTCACTGGTCGACGTCATGGAAACATCTACCTTCTGAATGTTGATTCTGAAGACATCAAGTGTCTTATTTCTATCAAAGATGAATCTGAACTATGGCACAGAAAGCTAGGCCACATCAGTATCAAACACATCTCCAAGCTATCTTCTAAGAAAGTAGTTCGAGGTTTACCACAATCAAAGTTTGAGAAATCTAAGCTTTGCTCAGCCTGCACACTTGGGAAATAGGTAAAAAGCTCTTTTAAATCTGTTAATCATGTATCATCTGAACGTGTTCTGCAGCTGCTTCATATGGATATCTTTGGTCCTAACAGAACACTAAGTCTTAGAGGTAAGAAATACTGCCTGGTCATAGTTGATGATTACTCAAGATTTACATGGGTTTTATTTCTTGCGCACAAAAATGATGCTTTCTCATCCTTCTCAAAATTTTCTAAAAAGATTCAGAATGAGAAAGGTTACTCTATTTCCTACATCAAAACTGATCATGGGGGAGAATTTGAAAACCAAAGCTTTTCTAATTTTTGTGATGAATTTGGAATTCAGCATAATTTTTCATCTCCTTACGCACCTCAACAAAATGGGGTTGTGAAGAGGAAAAATCGTTCTCTACAAGAAATGGCGAGAACTCTTTTGATCGAAAGTAAAATTGCATCTCATTTCTGGGCAGAGGCTGTGTCAATAGCATGTTACATTTTAAACCGTGTCTCTTTAAGATCAATCGTTGAGAAAACTCCGTCTGAACTTTTTAAAGAAAGAAAACCAGATTTAGCATACTTCCGTGTGTTTGGTTGTAAATGCTTCATTCTGAAAAATGCAAATGATCGAGCTGGAAAGTTTGATGATAAGTCAGATGAAGAAATATTTCTGGGATATTCTACAACGAGCAAAGCATACAGAGTCTACAACAAAAACTCTCGATGTGTTGAAGAATCAATGAATGTCAAGTTTGATGAAAATATTCAGACTCAGAATGATCAATTTGAATATGTTCAAGTTTCGTCTCTACATCAAGGTTCAGAACCAGAAGAAAATTCAGAAGAGAATCATGCTTCTGAAGAAGTTCAGAATCAAGAAACAAGCCAACAAACCGCAGAAGAACCAGAGGTGATACCATCTGAATCTAATGATCCAAGTGATGCTCAAGACGAGAAATTCAACAGAAACTGGAAACATAAATCCAGTCACCCCAAGGAACTAATAATGGGGAGCTTGGATGAAGGAATCAAAACCAGATCGAAATTCAAGGAAGTAACGAGCAATATAGCATTAGTTTCTGAAATCGAGCCTAAATGGATTGAAGAAGCTCTTACTGATGAAAATTGGATCAATGCCATGCAAGAAGAACTTCATCAATTCAAGATCAATAATGTTTGGGAGCTCGTCTCAAGACCCAAAAATCGTCATGTAATAGGAACAAAAGGGGTGTTCAGAAACAAAATGGACGACAGAGGAAAGGTGGTTAGAAACAAAGCAAGACTTGTGGCAAAGGGATATTCTCAAGAAGAAGGAATAGATTACGATGAAACCTACGCACCAGTTGTCAGGTTAGAGGCCATAAGGCTACTTCTTGCTTATGCTTGTTACAATGACTTTAAACTTTTTCAGATGGATGTGAAAAGTGCATTCTTAAACGGTTACATCAAAGAAGAAGTCTATGTCGAGCAACCTCCTGGCTTCGAGGAATCAAGAGGAAAGGATCTCGTATATTCCCTGAAGAAAGCCTTATATGGATTAAAGCAAGCACCTCGTGCTTGGTATGAAAGGTTAGGCAATTTTCTATCTGAACAAAAGTTCACTAAATGTAATGTTGACAACACTCTCTTTATTCAGAAGTAGGGTAAGGATATTCTTATTGTTCAGATTTATGTTGATGATATTATTTTTGACTCCTCTAATGAATATCTATGCAAGAATTTTTCTAAAGCAATGCAGGATGAATTCAAAATGAGCATGATGGGAGAATTAAAATTCTTTCTTGGACTTCAGATTCAACAAACCAAGAAAGGAATATTCATTCATCAAGAGAAATATGCTCTTGAAATTATCAAGAAATTCGGCTTAGAAAATTGCAAGAAGACGGAAACACCAATGTCTCATTCGTCTAACCTTGATAAAGATGAACAAGGAAAAGATGTTGATCAGAAGCTTTATCGCAGTATGATTGGATCGCTTTTATATCTCACTGCATCAAGGCCAGATATTCTTTATAGCGTCTGCTTATGTGCAAGATTTCAGTCATGTCCAAAAGAATCGCATCTTACTACAATCAAAAGAATTATCAAATATATTGGAACATATCCAGCTTATGGTCTTTGGTATTCAAAGGACTCTGATTTCATTCTGAAAGGATATTCAGATGCAGATCTCGCCGAATGTAAAATCGACAGGAAAAGCACTTCAGGAACCTGTCAACTTATGGGAAATATGATTATTTCCTAGTATTCCAAAAAGCATAGCACAGCAGCTCTCAGTACAGCAGAAGCTGAATACGTATCTCTTGAAAGTTGTTGTGCTCAGATCCTATGGTTAAAGCAATAGCTAAGAGATTATGGAGTTGAGGACTCAAATGTGGAGATCAGATGCGACAATACAAGCGCCATAAATCTAACCAAGAATCCTATTCTCCATTCAAGAGCGAAGCACATCGAGATCAAACATCATTTTATCCGCGATCATGTTCAGAATGAAAATGTTCACATTCAGTATGTTGATACAAAAAATCAACTCGCAGATATATTTACTAAACCTCTTGACAAAGAGTCTTTCAATTTTATCCGAAACGAATTAGCTATTACTAATCGTTTTTCTTAAGATATATTGAGAACAGGTCAATTGACAGTGCTCAGAAGCAGAACTCAGAAGCAAAATTGCTCAGAGGCAGAACTCAGAAGCAAGGTTCAGAAGCAAATTTGCATAACCTATGTTCAGAAGCATATTTTTAGTACTTCAAAAGCAAGGTTAGTTCATCTTACACCTCTTTACATTTAGAAATTCTTGATAAAGCAAGAATCCAAGGTACGTTCTCTAAATTTACGTTCTCTAATTTCTATATCTATGCCTCGTTGATTGATTGGAATAATTCTGTTTCTTTGGATTGATCTTTGGATTTTATTTTAAATTGATTTTATTTCCAAAAATAACCGCTTTACGGTTTTTAAAAAAATTTCATAAGGCCTTGAACCGGCACCTCTATCAAATATCACAATCTTCTCTCAAACCCTAAAAACTGATTTCCCTCTCTCTGTTTACATTCCTTCTCGCTCACTCCAAATCTTTCTCTCTAAAAACTCCAACTTTCTCATCCATGGCTCCGAAATCATCATCTACCATGAAGAAAGTAGCAAAAGAAGGTGCAAGTCTGAGGAGAAAATCGTCAAGGTTGACGAAAGGCAAAAAAGCACGTCTCACCGAATCCATTGATATCTCTGGGTCTGATCACGAAGAAGAAAGACATATTGCCCAAAAGGAATCAGGTTTGTCTCAGTCTGAGTTCGATGAAAGAGTCGCTCTGGCTCTCTCTATAAAACCTCTGTATGATTCTTTCAAGAACACTGGCTCTAGTGACGAAAACGTCAAGTTGTTGCTGAATATTCACAAGTTTGCAAGCGAGAAAGACTTTCTTGCTATATTAGAACTTCCTCTGCAAACTGTGACACCTATTGCCACTATTGTTCCTGAGAATGTATCTCGAAAGGGCAAGTAAAAGGTTGTAGAAACTGGAGTCTCTAAACCTAAAAAGTCTCCATCTAAGAGCATTGTTATCAGGGAGGCTGTAACTGAAGAAAGTGAAACCAAGGGAAGGCCTGATGACGACGATGATGTGCTAGTTAAAGACTTTAAGAAAATCAGAGGGGTTATCAAAGAAAAGAACTTTGAAAGCAAACTGTTTTTAAGTCAGTTGCATTCTGACAAATTCGAGATGCTGAAGCAAAGAGGAGTTATACCCCACAGGGTATTTGATCTTAAGTATTTTGATAGGGTTGGTATCCCTATTAGGAAGCATCTAGAGCAGATGAAGTTGAGGGTTTGCAACTGCAAGGAGGCCAACTTTTCCTAATTTGGCAGCTTACTTTTATTCTAGCTTATGTTTCATAAATTTTGATTCCTTGTTTTATACGGTTGAAGGAGTCTTGTATCATCTGCATGTCAGGGAGCTAGCAAGATTAATGGGAGTTGATGAAATGGATTTTATGCCCATTAATGTGCAACCTGATGATGCCTACAGTTCTCTGATTGGAAAAGAGAATTACTCTAGAGATTCCAAGGCACACATTGCTTACAATGACTTTCCCCTGAAGCACATTGTAATGCACAAGGTTGTCATTGAAAGCTTAAGACCCAAGGCTGCTTAAAAAACTGACATTTCGAAATATGAAGCCAAGCTGATGTGGGGTCTGTTGAATGGCTGCAAGATCTTTCTAGCACATACTGTCCTCCTCCACATGTACAGGACTGTCCAAAAGACCAAAGGACAATTACCCTATGCAGGGTTGATCTATCGGATCGTGTCCTTCCAAAATGTCAAGATTCCTGGAAAGCTTCTTCAAGATGAAACTCAGTTAATGATAGCTGGGGAGTCTATGATTCAAAAGATGGGTTTTAGACAGTCTGCTGGTGGTTGGATCAACAAGAACAAAGAGGCTGTCCTGGTTGAGTTTGAAGAACAGAATGCAGAGAGTGAGAGATCTGCAAAAAGAAGGAAGACAGAGGCCACAAAAGGAAAACAGACCACTGCTCAGAGTGAGTCTTCAGAAGAAGAGGAAGTAGAAGAAGAAGAAAGTGTATCATCGAGAGATGATGAGAGGACTCCTTCTGTGCTATCAGAAGGAAACATCAGGTCAGAAGCTGAAGAGATTGCTGAAATAGCAAATGAGCTGGAGGATCCTATGGACAAAGAAGAGGATCCCCATAAAACTCATGAGAGTGGGAATGTAGAAGCTGATGAAACATCTGGAAAAAAGGCAGAGAAAGAAGCTCAGCTTGCTACTAGTGCATACGTGGAGATAATGGAAGAGCAACTAGATGACAGAACGACTATTGATGTTCTGGTTGCTCGAGAACAAAAGAAGAGGTCCTCATCACCACCTGAGGACATGGAAGTTGATAAATCTGATGACTTTGTTGTCACAGTTGGAGAATCAACAGAAGTCTCTCCTGTTGTAACAGCTCAGATTCAGGGGGAGCAACCTATAGAATCTGCTGTTCAGACTGAAGTTATTCAGAAGGACAAGGCTGATACTAAAAAGGAGGAGTCCAGCAGAAAAGAACAACATGAGGAATCAAATGTTGTTCAGACTGAAGAGGTTCTGACTGCTGTTCAGAAGGAGAAAACTGATGTCGAACCTGCTGTTCAGAAGGAAAAAGCTGTTGAGGAAAGTGCTGTTTAGAAGGAACAACTTCCAGTGGAAATACCTGAAGAGCAACCCACACAAATTGAATCAACTACCACTGAACCTGTTATAATCATTCCAGATTCAACACCTGATCAGATTCAGGGGGAGATAAACTCGCAGAGAATTTTGGATTCAGCCTCAAAGGGTAAAGCTCAGATGGTGGAAGAAGAACACCAACAGATTTCTGCAGGGACACTGAATGCTTCACCAAGTCTTGTTCAGATGGAAGTTGAAAAACTTCGGGTAGAAGTTATGCAGAGGATGGACATGATGGAAATGAACATTGAAAAGAAGATGCACAGATTTGAGGAAATACTTCATAAGTATTGTCGCCTTTTCTGCTCTGAGATGGCCAGCATTGGTACTTATACTTTGATCAGAGATGAAAGGATCAGCAAAGAGGTTCCAGAGATGCAGGAACTCAAAGAATTTGCCACCTACATTGCTGATATGGGCAAATCTGTTGAAGCTGCTCAGAAAGATGATGAAGAGCATGTTGATATTCCCTCATCTTCAAAACAAAACCCACCTTCGTCATCTTGAAATTGTTTTTCAAATTGTCCGTATTTTTTTTTATTTTTATCTCTGTCGGATGTTCCATTTATGTGCACCTTGGATGTTATATTTTTTAATATATGTGTGAATCTCCGTTAATGTATGTGTAAATTGCCATTTTATCTTGCTGATGACAAAAAGGGGGAGAAAATACCTCATCATTATCATATTGCAGGATGACGCGAATTATACCTATGCGCTCAAACGAATTCAACGTCGTACACAACATATGGTGATATCCTACTATCACTCAGAGTGCATATCTTATATATTCAGATGCACATTCTTTTGAAAAGATTCAATTGAGTTATATTCATATTATTACTGAAATCTTTTCCGAGCTTAACTTTCATACAAATTTTTTCATATATATCAACTTTTATTAAGGAAGTTTTGTCATCATCAAAAAGGGAGAGATTGTTGAGAAAACCTTCCCTCTGAATATTTTGATTCTGACAAAACTATCCTCCTTGTAAGAGAATCTGGTTAATACAAATAATTTATTATAGCAAGCGATGAGCATGTGAACAAAAGCTTTATAATGTTTCATAACTGGCGTTCAGACTCAAGGAGTAGTCGTCGCACATTTGCTTCAGAGATAGTTGAAGTCCAGTATACAGAAGGAGAATTGTGCTGCCTCTGAAGACTTCAGAAGGAAGTCTGTGCTGCCTCTGAAGACTTCAAAAGGAGGTTTGTGTTGCCTCTGAGGACTTATCTCGAGAAGATTTATGTGACACGTCAGCAAGGACTTTGCAGAAGCTCAGAATCACTGTTCTAATCTGTTCAGATTCAGAGAGTCTCTTTGGTTCAGAAGACTGCTTCTGAACAACGTTCAGATTCTGCATTATCTCGCTACCAGATTCTGAAGACCCACGTTTGGCAGGTTTCCAGTTTGGTCGCGTCTTTTTATGGAAGTCTATAAGATTTGATTGACATGATTATTTTCCAATCAAATTAGGAGAATATCCTCGATTGGATATTACCTTCTATGGACAAGATATCTTGGAGTTTTGGATGAACTCTATTTATGGAAACTGAAGATTTGGTTGTATGGGCGACTGAATCTGAAGGGTTCAAACTCTACTCCAACGGCTACTGGATCTTCCTATATACAGTCTCGGTCAATCAAGATTGATGGTGCCAATCAGAGATTGAGGAGCGATCCTTTGAAGAACCTTGGTAACGGCTAGTTCAAGGTCGAATGAGTATAAAAGAAGATCAATGGTGACTGTTACGAGTGAGTTCAAGAACTTAAAATTCCAAAGTACTGAGTTGTTCAGATTCACATTCTCTTGTTCTTGTGAGCTTAAAATTCTCAGTCTTGAGAGGTTCCTTTGTAAGAGTAATTAGAGTGACATCTCTTGTAACATTTCATCGACTCATAGTGGAATCCAGCCGATCGGCTGTCATCGTGGGAGAGTGGACGTAGGCTTGCTAAAGCCGAACCACTATAAACATTGCGTGCAATTTCTCCTTCCCTAAACTCATCTTGTTGTGTTTAGTTTATCTACACGTCTTTTTCTGATCTTATTCAGTTTATGTTCTGAACCTATTAATTTCCGCATTAAATCAGAAGAAGTGTTCAGAATCACCTATTCACCCCCACTTTAGGTGATATTGCTAGATCCAACACTGTCCACTTTCACTCCCATTCCGATCTCAAAAGATGCCATTTATAGAGAACTCTCTAGAAATCCAAATCTCTTTAGAGCAAACAAAGCTCATGTTGAGCACCACCATTTTCCTCTCATAAGATAGTCATCAACTGCCTTAGGCCCAAAGGTTCCTCCAAAACTGATGTTTCTCGCTATGAGGCCAAAATCATCTGGGCCATTCTCAATGGAAAACCTTTCTCTCTTCCACACATTATCTTCCTGCATATGCGCAGAACTGTCAAGAAGAACAAGGGACAACTTCCATATGACTCATTGATCACCAAGATCTTTGAGTATCTACAGATTGAAATTCCTCAACGACTCAGATCTTTGCAGATCCCACAAAATAGCACTGGGGAATCAATGTTTGTCAAGATGGGATATAAGTTTGCAGATGGTCAATGGAGGGATAGGAAGAAGAATGTGATGCTGACAGATCTTCCTCTAACTCAGACTGAAACAGCATAGGCTACTCAAACTGAACCTTCAACTACAGAGCCTTCAACAACAGAAGCTTCACCTGCTAAACAAACTGCAAGTCCTTCACCTGCAAGACCATCCTCTGAATCCACTCGAAAGAGGAGTATGAAGATGTTGGCTCACAAGTCCACTAAGCCTGCATAGAAGAGGAGGAAACTTGCTCAGAAGTTGCTTGAGTAGATCACAAGTGAGTCAGATCAGCAAACATTTGAGAGCTCCCTAGTCAATGATGGTGAAATTGATGAAATTATTCATACCATTGTGAGAACAACTATTGAGTATGAGATGTTAGCTCAAACGGAGGAAAATGAGAAGGAAGAAGAAAAGAGGAGAAAATGAGGTAGAAAATGAAAAGGTTGAGATTGTCCTAGGTGAGGACAGAGAAAATGCCAGACCATCTGAAGTTCCTAAGCCTGTATAGCATTCAGATGATTAGATGAAAGACCAAACAGATGGTTAGATAGAAGCTCAAATGGAATCTGAGAAAGAACTTCAAGCTGATGTTATAATGGAGGCACGGTTTGAAGAGGAGCAGATGAGCAAGTCAGTATCTCTGAGTTCATTCTATAGAATATAGCAGAGGAAGAAGCGCAGAAGGAAGCTACATCTAAGGGGGAGAGATCTGAGAATGAAAGTCCACATAAAATGGACATTGATGTTGCAAGCACAGCAGATGCCACACCAAGAAAAAGTGAGTCAGATCTTCCATCGCAGGACACTGAAATTCTATCGTCTGAAAAATTAGTTGGAACTTAGGGGGAGTTTATTAATGTTGGTATTCATACTGAAGAAGAAGTGGACAGAACTACAAACACGGAGCTACTTAGAGAGATACTGCATAATTAGAGAGCAATGAAATAGCTGATCAAGGAAATGTGGGCATCACTTCATGTCGAAGTTGATGAATTGAAGGACAGAGTGAATTCTGAACTGCAGAAGCTGAGGAGAGAAAGAAGTTCAGATGCTAGTTTTACTGCTCTGCAGATTGAACAGATGAATAAGAAGCTTTACAACTTGAAAAATTCCTTTGATCTGAAGTTAGATCAGCTATCTAAGTTCGCTCTTGTTCAACTGCCCTTAGACTTTGTGCCTTCCGCTTCAACTCATGCCCCATCTTCATCTACTCCAACCTCAGATCTTCCAAAATAGAGCTCATTTTTTACTCCCTTATTTCGTCAAATCTTGATTCTGTTTTAAGATTTGGAAGTGTTTAAGTTTTGTTTTGAGTCTAAACTTGGTTGAATCATTATTGAGTTTGAATGTTTTGGCTTGCACAATTTTATATTCTAGATATTTGGCCTGCACAGTTTGTTGATTGAACTTAATTGAGCACTCATTGAATACTTTTACTAGTTCAATCTATGCCTTTTGTGCTAATGATAAAAAGGGGGAGAAATATAAATATCCCATATTATTTTTTGCAAAAGGAGGACATTATGATTTGCAAGAACATGTATCAAAGTTATACTCTGAGGTGAACAGGTTCCGAGAATGACATGAGATGTTGTTTTGTGTATACAAGTTCTAAGAATGATACAGGTTCTCACAAGTTCTGAGAATATCACAAGAACATGTTTTGAGAATGAGTCAAGTCATTTTGCATACAAGTTCTGAGTAACGACATACTTATATGATTTCACTCTGAACCTATGCTCTAAATATGCATCTACACTCTAAATCTATTCTTCATAATGCTTTAATATAGGCTGTCAAGTTTCTTAGATCGAAACTAAAGTGATTGACTTGAAAATATGAAAAATGAATTAGACCTTATAAACTCTGATACAGGTCTTTTGAAGTTCTGAAGGAAAAACGAACTACATTTTGAAAACGAATTCAAACCTTGAATTCATCTTTTTCCAGAACTCAAATTCTTGCTAAAAACACTGCATGATATATCATTGTTTAGCAAAATTTCTTTGAGTGACAAATCATTATGTTACTCATATTTCTTATACAACAAATGGTATATTTATGTAGATGGTTTTGTCATCATCAAAAAGGGAGAGATTGTTGAGAAAAATCCCTAATTGATTTTGAAGTTGACAAAACAATCCATGATCTCTTATATCTGAATTAATGCGATGAAATACTTGATTTGCATATTATCCGTAGGTGTGGGATACATATGATTTAATCTGGAAAGATATGCTCAGACGATGTTCTAAGGGACTCAAACGCTGTATCGAGATCAGACGTTGTTTGAAGAGCTCAGACGATGATCGGGGGAGCTCAGACATTGTGAGGAGCTTAGACGTTGGAATGAGGCTCAAGCTCTGAGAGAAGTATTTCATGCGCAATAATCTAAATATCAAGAGATATAATTGAAGATGATTTAATTGACAAATTACATCATCACAACGGCTAGTAATCGAGCTGGATCATTCTTGAAAATTCTCAATCTTGAAGATCAATCAAGGATGCGGATTAAGGGAGACGAGCATGACCTTCCTAACGAAGAACTCCGTCCATGGAAATCTAGGATCACGATTGTATGGGTGATTTGATCCAACGGGGAACACTTTCCTTTGTCGACCTCAATGGCTACGAGATCTTCTTGAGATACAGTTTCGTCCAAATGGGAAGTTTGGAGAGCGATCCTCTAGAGGCCTTACAACGGGTAGTTGGAGGTGGAGGAGTATAAAAGAACATCTCAAGGTGAAAGAGAGTAGAGTTGGCATAAGAAGAAATAGAGTTAAAAATTCCAAGATCGTGAGAGCTTCAACATTTTATATTCACCCTGATCTATACACTGTAATACTTAGAAGTGTACATTCAAATGTTGAGTGTTAGGCGGGAAGTCTTTCGACTCAAGAGAGATCACTGAGCTGTAACCTCTAAGCTATTATCTAGTGGAATCCAGCCAATTGGCTGCCAGCGTGAAGAAGTGGACATAGGCTTGAACAAAGCTGAACCGCTATAAATTCGCTATACACATTCTCTTTCCCTTAATCTCTTTGTTTACATATCTGTTAAAGTAGTTGTGTGCACGGCGCTGCATTTGAGAGTTTCTTAGATCTTCCTAGTAGCATCGTCTGAACGAAGTTCTGCTTCTAAGAGAATCTCAAATCTTACTAGTTAATATCATTTGAACGAAGTTCTGAGCAGATTAGTTATATTCCGCAGTAATTTCTTAAAATTCCTTATAATCACATATTCACTCTCCTCTAGGTAATAACGCTAGCCTCTACATAGTGCTATGGCAAACATTCTTTTGTTGAATGTCATCAATTAAAACCTTGCAATCACTTTCAATAATCGTGTTGTGGTTGCCGAGGAACTGAGCAGATTCGCAGGCAAGGAGAAGAGTTGCAACTTCCACTTGGGTTAATTGTCCAAAAAGTCCCAAATATATTATATGGCAGTGTTGACACCTGATTTTTAATTAGTTTTTCTTTAGATTTTTTTTAAAAATACAATAAAAATTCATACAATTTGAAAATAAACTTTGGAAGCCTTGGCCAAGCCTAAGGAACCAATTTTTAATAAAAATATTTTTCAGTATTTTCTTGTATTCTTTTAATTTATTTTAATTAGAAAATAACCCAAAAATAAGAAAAATAGCTTTTGTGACCAGAAAAATACGAAAAAAAAAGTAGTCATTAGTCTTGTTTTAATTCCAATTGCATTTTGGTCACTTTAAAATTCAAAAATTCGACCGGGAACCTACTTTTCCAGATTTTTGCATTTAGGTCCCTGATTTTCTAAAAATATCAATTCCAGCCCTTTCTAGACTTTTTCTCACTTTGGGCTAGTTATGACATTTGATCCTCATACCTTCGATTGCATTTTGGTCCAATAATTTTGTAGATTGAGCAAATTTGGAAAAGGACTTAAAATCTTTTTAATTTTGTCCCTGAATTTCACTCTAAGTGCAATTAAGCATATTTCAGAGATGTTCATGCAAATTCAAGACCACTACACTATACTTTTCATCATCTCGAATCTATTAGTGGGGTCAAATTGGTTCGATTCAGTTATTAAGGGTTTGGACTATGCAAAAATCATAATCCAAAATGAAAATTTGGGGATTTTGCATTGAATGAAACAAATTTCCCCCAAGTTTGTCATTCTTAGATGGTTTCCATACTCTAGATTCTAATTTTGGCGTTAATTTTTTGCAAAATTAACAATTTGAAGCTCAATTGGGACATTTTCGTTGATCGACCCAATTAACCCAGGTTGACCCGGTTGCTCATAGACTATCAAATGGTCAGTTTTCTCATTCACGCATGCCAAAAACCAGAGGGAGAAAGCTTGAAATTGAGAACCAATTTGCAACACCCGGGCCACAATTGGTCACCGCCGGTTTGCCCATCCCCGTCCGGTATCATCCAGCTATCACGAGCACGTGATACGCATGTGAGGATAGGCTGAACCACCTGTAATAGAAACGGGCGTCAAAACTGAAAAAATGGAGGTTGAAGTCTGTTGGAGCTCATTTCAATCAGGAGAGGTATTCATTCGGTTACAAAAGATTCTAGAGAGCTTAAGGGAGAGAGGGAGAGAACTAGACAGAGCGGGAGCCGATCGTGAAGCTGGTGGTGGCGACCAAAAAAAAAATTCGCCAGAGAAACCACGAGCTCGCGTCTGTGATTCACGATCCACCGAGTGATTCTAGACGTGGATTGAACTTCGTCCGAGCTCGAAGAGGACTCCAAAAGTCACCATTGTCGCCGTCATCATCGTGAACAGGTCTGTATATCTCGACCTCACTATGCTCTGTTTTCATGGCCGAATCTGTGCTTAGGTTCAACCACACGGTTTTAGACTTGTTCATGCTTTTTCGACCTTCGATCGACCTCTAGAACCACTTCTAAGCCTATCCTTGGTCTTTTTGTACATTGATTGACGTAAAAAAACCTTGGCCGAGCATCGAACCAGCCCTCGCCGGAATCACAACCTTCCAATCATGAATGGACGACTACCAACGAGAGAGCTTGTTCATGTAAGTATCTAAACTTCTCCTGGATGCTTGTTGTGTAGCTAGAATCGAGAATAAATGGTTGAATATGGAGAACTCGTGCTCGCCGGAATCTGGAAAAACGCTCACTGTGACCGGCTGTTTAGGGAGTCCAGTGGTGTTAGTTTGGTCAAATATTGGCCTAGGATAATCGATTAGGTGATTTGGATAAGGTCGGGTAAAAAAGATGCTAGTTTTGGCTCTTTTGGTGATTTTTCGGCAAAGATGTCGGAATTTTCGTCAGAACAGTGACTCCGGCGAGTCATGTTCATCTTCTCCGGCGGAAGGTTGACTGGTCAACCCTCGTTGACCAGTCAACCATCCACGTAGGATTTTTAGAGAAAAATAAAAAACTAAAAAAAAAGGATATCCGAGTCTGAGTCGGGCGAAGGAGATGGGTTTGACAGGGTCGGGTCGGGTCCTTGACTCCGACCCAACACATGTCAATCCTCGATTAACCGGATTAAAATCAATCCAGCAGTCCTCGTGGTGCCACGTGGCACACTCTATGTTTTTTCAAAATAAAAAATGCGGGAAATTAGAAAAAAGAATAAAAAATTCGAAATTTCAAAATTTCAAATTTAAAAAGCCAAAACTACATCGTTTTGTAGACCGACCCGCGACCCGTATGTTCTGGACCTAGCGCCCGCGAGGCGTGGGCCGGGTCAACCCGACTCGGCTTGTATAATTTTTTTTTAATAAAAAAAATTTTAAAAAAAATCCAAAAATGATTAAAAATCCAAAAAAAATCTAAAAAATTGGAAAAAATCCCAAAAATTAAGAAATGGGTCCATGTAACTGGCTAATCCTATTTTTGATAATTTTTCCCACTCATTCTTCCAAAAATGACGGTTTTGTCCCTTATGAGCAAATCGTCTCGGAAAATTCCGAAAAATACCAAAAATTACAGAAAATGAGAAACTATCAAATTTGACTGGCCAAACCCATGCTTTGTGATTTTGACTTTCGATCTTTCCAAAAAGGACGCTTTTGCCCCTCATGGGAAAATCATTCCAAAAATCCAGAAAAATTTCAAAAAAACTCAGAAATTAGGAAATTGGCACGTTCAACTGGCAAATTCTATTTCTGATGATTTTGATTCTAAATCTTTTCCAAAATGACAATTTTTCCACTTTGGGCAAATTGTCTCCAAATGTTCCCAAACTCTTTCCAAACCTCTAAACACCTAGTCTCTAAGCCTTTAGAGCTTTATTAGGGATGTCATGTATTGATTTTGATACGTTTTATCCGCACGTTCTTGATTCCTTGATTTGCGTACTTATATTCACTGATTGTGATTGAAAGGTTAGATATTCTCATTTGCATAAACTCTTAGATTCTAGAGCTTTCTTCATTCCAAGTCATTTATATGAAATCTTAGTTAGGAAAGTCATTCAACTTAGGTACCGAAAGGGCGTCAATGGTAACATTAGTGTAACTAAGTCCCCGATCCCAAATCTCTGGTGCCGTTTGAGTCGTACGATTCCTCTCGCCGACCGATGAGGTTTCCGATCTACTTTCCCTAAAGATCGGCGGCAACTCCGAAAGCACATACACCTATACACATGTCACATGACCGCACCTAAGGTCGAACACGATTCTTAAATCACGCCGTCACATGAGGTGAGGACTTGGGAGAGTCCAAACCGACCTATGAATCATTACGGATCCTTAGCCACGGTAATCACCCCTAAACCTAACCTCCGCTCGCATCCACTCCGGAGAGGGTCGCGACAAGCAGCCACTTTAGTCTTAAAATTTTTAAATTGTAGCAATTTAGTCCTAAATATTTTGATGGTAAATCCCTAAATTAGACGCCAGTCGGCCTACGTGGCATGATCGGCCCTGACATGGATGATTTTTTTTAAAAAAAAATACTAATTTTTTGAATTGTTTATATTTCTTTTTTTTCCCTTTCTTTTTCTTTCTTTTCTCCTTTTCTTTTCTCCGGTCGCTGGTCTTAGGTGATGGCCAACGACCCTCGCCTAGGTGAGGCCAACCCTCTTCGACAATCACCTGAGACTGGCCACTAGCGAAAAGGAAAGGGAAAAAAAGAAAATTTCAAAATCTTTTCCGAAAATCCCAAAAGTCATCCACGTCAGACTTGACAATGCCACCTAGGCCGGCCAGTATCAACATTACCGATTTCGCACCAAAACTGATCGAAAGGACTAAATTGATAGATCATCAAAAATTTAGGACTAAATTATCACAAGTAAAAGGTTCAGGAATGACTACCATATAATAGGTTTAAGACTTTTTGGACAATTTTCCCCTTCCAATTCCACCGAATTCCATCTTTTGTGTCTACCCATGCTTGTACAACTGAGCCTCTAGGCAGTTGTGCGGTAATATCAGTGGCTCCTTTATTATTTTTTCAACCACCATCTACATTAAACTTAAGTTCTTGATCGACGACGGAAACCAGGATTCTATCCTTTCCCTATGATGACTAGCTTCCTCGCTTATCACAACTTTATTCCCCTCCATGTACATGCTCGAAAATTCCATAAAATCTTGTAGGACCAGCTTAACCTCTAGGATGGATTTGGAAGAATCTGATCTTGTAAACACCATATTCTAGTACAAATGATTGCTGCATAAAGTGTGAACAGTTTGTTAGGATGCACGTGTGAGTGAGTTGTGTTAAAGAACTCCCACATCGGAGAATCGAAGTGGTGTAGAGCAGTTAATATATCCTAGTTGACCCATAACTCAGTGTTGGGTGGTCTTGGGCCTCTCTCATCTCAAAAGCTAGCTCAAATGATAAGGTTTTTTCTCACACTTATAAATCGACCACCAACCTCTTCCACAACCGATGTGGGATAACCCCAACAATCTCCCCCTCACACATTGGGCCTCGGATCGGAGGAGCGACAACTCATATCTCTCTCGTGTGACTATTGGGTCTAAACTTGTTGGTAACCTGAGCTCTGATACCAGTGTTGGGTTGTTTGCTTGGATTATTTTTCTGGAATTGGTGCGCGATTCCTAACAACTGGTATCAGAGCCTGGGTTAGCCAATAGAGAACATTGAGATTTTTTGGTGACATTCGATTGAAAGCAAATGGTATGGCAGAAGATAAATCAGAATCGATAAGTTCGATGGACAGGATTTCGGATGGTGGAAACTCCAAATAGAGGACTATCTTTATTAGAAAGATCTCTATGCACCACTTGAGGGTTGGAAACCCAAACTCGTGAAAGTGGATCTGATAGCAGAATTGGGATGAAAAATTCTTGATCGAAAGGCGTTAGGTGCGATTCGTCTAGAGATGACGAAAAAGACAATGTACCACATCGCGAAAGCGAAAATTGCAAAAGAAGCCATGGATATTCTAACGAATGTTTATGAGAAACCTTCCACATCATTATGGATCAACTCTAACTTTTTCCCTTTATTCTGTCGCCCATTCAATTGAAAACTAACCGCTTTTTATTTTCCATAAATGCAACTCTCACAGAAATCTAACTCAACTTTTTGCAAACTTGGAAGCAATTTTCTTGAGTGTAACTGTTTTACACCCTTTTCACCAAGATGTCCCAAACGATAATGCCAAAGAATAAACAAATTACTTATAGCCACTGTAGTTCCAACCATATAACTGATATTGTCTCTCTAGAGAAGGTAAAGTGTACATGTACGCTTTCCGTTTACTACTACTCTTACCCCTGAGGTTATCTTCCACTCTCAGCAACCAAAAGTTGTTACCATGCCTTTTTGATTAAGTTTACTAGTTGAGATCAGATTTTTCTTCAACTCGGGAATATGTCTGGTTTCACGCAAAATTAGACGTTCTTCACCTGAGATGTTCACAATCACAGTTCCTTTTCCTACAATTGGACACATGTGGCCATTTCCCTCAATCACTTGCCCAAAATCTCCACTGTCATAATCAACAAATATATCTCTTTGCGATGTGCAATGAAAAGAAGCGAAAAGTAGCGAATAGAGAGGGAAAAAAAGAAGAAGAAGCCGTGACGGCTTTATGAGTGAGTGTTCTCAATCTCTTTATGCCCTGATCTTGTGAGAAGATCATCAATTGTATTCCGACTTTCTCGAAGACTAGTGGATTCGCAGAGTGCCTCTGTGCGGAGAGGTTCTCTGGTGTGTTCTTTTTAGTAATATATTCTGCCAGTGTTGGTTGTTTGCTTGGATTATTTATTTGGAATTGGTGCGCAATTCCTATGCTATATTACCAGTGTTGGGTGGTCTTGAGCCTCTCTCATCCCAAAAGCTAGCTCAAAGGATGAGGCTTTCCCTCACACTTATAAACTGACCATCGGCCCCTTCCACAACCGATGTGGGACAACCCCAACATAGTTTGCAGTCCAATCCCATTCTTTGTGATATTTGTCCCGGATGAAGAAAATAGAGCACATCTCCTCCGGTGACCTGAAATTCCAAGCTGATGAGATGATACCCCGTGAGCTCTATCTCCACAAAATACAGGCGAAGGGGCATGTTGTAAACAAATGATTGAATTTTCCTCTTAGTATCCACACAACGGACAGTAGGGGTCCGGAAAATGAAACAATCGAACCAGTTTAGCTCGACAAGGTAAGACATTAGCTATTGTCCTCCACAACATCATTTAAGCCACTCATGGACTATCTTTCCAGAGTTTGTCCCAAATCTCCGAGTTGTTGCCATGTACGTCTCTTGATGAGCTTAAAGGCAGATTTAACAATGAATTTTCCATCATTAATTGGCTGCCAAAGTTGACAAACTGATTTGAGAGGTTATGGATCCAAGGGTGAATTTTCGACCTCAATCGACTTTCCATTGCCTTTTTGATACAGAGTGCCCAACTTAAGTCTCTCCAGTATGCATAATTTCCTTCCACAATGGAGACGCCGATGCCTTAATCTCGTGGTTCCAAAAACTGGAATTCCGTAAGTATTGCCCTTCAAGGACACGAACCCACAATTTGTCTCTATCGTGGATGATTCCCCAACTGAGCTTAAGAAGCAAAGCATTGTCGAAATCCCGAGCTTAAGAAGCAAAGCATTGTCGAAATCCCTACATTGTCGAAACCCCATTCCACCACTCCTCTTGCTTATACACAGAGATTCCCAGCACTTGGTTAGATATCTGTTTTTCTCAGGCTGAACACCCCACCAGAATTTTCTGGTAGGAGTCGAGTTTATCACATGTACTTTTTGGCAACCGATTAGATTGCATAGCTTATATCGGTATGCTTTGAATAACCAATCGAATGTACGTTGCTCTACCAACCCAGGACAATGTTTTCTTTTTTCCAATGGTTAAGTTTGTTATCGACCTTCTGTTCAAGGAATTGGTAGTTTGTTTTACCCTTTCCTTGCTTGAACAAGGGATTAGCAAGGAGCAGTGCATCGGGATCTGTCTTTTTCATGTGGAGCTTGTCCATACAGAAGCATAGACGGGTTTTTAGAGAAGAAAACTGACTACTTCTGAAGATTCAAACTCTAAGCTGTCCACGGGCAATAAGTGTCAAGGCATTCCTTCTGAGCTCTAACTTGTTGAGTGATTTGAACAAATAACAGCAAGTCATCTTTGGTATTAATGAACCCAATGATACATTGTCTGCAAGTGATCTCAGTGATGTTTGTGGGTCATCCGGGAAAGCTGGCTCTCTCTGGTGCTTCTACGGCCACTTCCTTCGCTTCTGTGACCAGCTTTAGCTTGTCGGTAAGAGACGATACTTCATCCTGTTTTGATTAAACCGGGTGGATTAGCCATTCCTTTCACTGACTGCATTTCTGGGAGCAGTAAGTCACGCCAAGAAATCGAAGACTTTTAGCATTGAACGTAGGATCACACCAAGTCTTGCACTATCCAAGGTCTGGACATAACCTGGCTATAGTTTCCAAGTGTTAAAATACACAAAGTAGTCGTCCCAATTCGCAAAGAGCTGTTGCTGTCGGAGCTATTTTTAAATTTGAAGGGTATCTCTATGATACCGTTTACCGCTAACGGTATCATTTATCCATTATTTTCACTGTTAGATCAAGGGTGAAATGAATGAGTACGATGTAATAGGATTGATCCAATAGTTGACCGAAGTAATTGAGTGCTTTTTGAAAGGGTTGTGATATGTATATTAGCAAATTTATTTACCAGTATTGGGTATTGCCAAAAAAAGAAAGTATTCTATACATAGTCAATTAGTCATAAACATATTGTGGGGATGTCGATTCAATACTGTACGGATGTCAATTCAATTTTGAAATTTTCAATCTTGTCAATTTAGTTGTAAACCTTTGCGAGAAATTTCAATATAATCCTTCTTGTCAATTTTTGGTGAAATTCGCTGATATGGTAAAACTAACCGAAATGACTATATTGGAATGTCATGCCTTTTTTTTTTTGTTATATCATAATAGGATATAAAGGAATATTCCGTAATACATGATCTTTCCTCTTTTGCTCACGATTCTTCCATATCTCCACTTTCCTTATATTGCAGACTGTTCATGATATTCTTTGATAGTTTTTTTTTCCCCTTAAATTGCTTGATCTTTCTAACCTTTTTGATGGAAAGGAGTGGCTCAAATTCTATAGGCTATAAGTGGAGCCCATGTTCACCAAGTTCATCATTCTTGGCTATGTTCAAGCAAAGTGGATCAAAGATGCAACTCTGCACGATCTGTGCTCTACTAGAAAAAAAAAAACTTTTCGCAACAAACCTTTGCTTAGATTTTTCGTTTTTGGTAGAACACTGATCCGATTAGGGTTCATTCCTTTTATTAAACATTGGTGCAAGTTACAAAGGAGAGAGCGGTATGCCCTAATCGAATCATTTATGTTAAGAAAGCATTCATTTTTATTTTTTTTGTACAATGTGATAGGACAAGAAGGAAGAGGGAGCAACATGTAATTGGTCTTGCTTTTCGTTCATAATTCTTCTGTATCCCATCCACTCTCCTCATCTTACATATTGTTCATGATATCCTTGAATAGTTTTTTTCCTTTGATTACTTGATCTACTAACCTTATTGTTGTATGGAGTGGCTCGAGGAGGAGAAGAATGTGCCATGGATATATCCTCCCGATACCGATGGGAGATGTACTTGCATTGACGTGGAGGTTGAAAAATTCACTAAATTGACATCCGATGCCCACAAGATAAATTTCAAAAAATAAATCACACAATTGCTCGTTATCGTGCCGAACGACGCAATGGGCTCGTAGGTCACGGAGGAGAAGTACTAAACTTACGAGACTAACACACATAGGGAAGACCAGGTGTACTTGCATCGACGTGAGGTGAGGGATCAGCAATGCCCAAACGACCTCCGCCGGCCCTTTTCAACGATGGGCGGCGGCGGCGCCCACCAACGAGGCTTGTGGCTCTTCTTTTTTAGCTTGGATTTAATTTTTTTTATCATTTCTTATTTTTTTTAATCTAATTTAAGTAAGATTTGCAAAAGAAAATAACAATAAATATGTCACGGAGGAGAGAGACTAATAGTAAAAAAAAATGTCATATCAGCATTTTTCATTAGACAAATGGACGGCGGTAACGGAAGACTTGATTACACCAATTTAATTTGCTTTATATTTATTACTAATCTAGTTTATATGCATGCTTTAGCAAGTTATCCAACTAGTTTTAGCCTTGACTAGGATGGCATAATATTGCGAAGAGATTAGAATTCAACGTATATACAACTGACTCCATCATCATTTAGAAAAAGAGATGTAAATAGAGCTCAGATTCCTCAAGTTCATTCACCACAAAAGAAAAGGCACTTTTCAAGCAAAGTGATTAGAGGTACAATTCTGCACATTCGAGGTGTGCATGATAACAATTATGTTTTTCTGTTTCTCTTCAAAACTTGTTTCTGGCGTGCAAGATAGCAATTCTGTTTTTCTGTTTCTCTTCCAAACTTGTTTGGAGTGATCCGTTTGGTAACGCAATTTCATTTTTCTATTTTTGGAACAAATTTTTAATCCAAAAATAGGTTTGGAACAAAAATGAGAAGTAGAAAGTCTTTACTTCTCTATTTCTGGAACAGAAAGAGAAATAAGAATTCTTCTCATCGCTTACTCCCCCCCCTCTCTCTCTCTCTTGTATGCAATCTCCCTCTCTCTTGTGTCCCTCTTGCCGGTCGCCATCCGGTTTGGCTAGTCTAAGGCCTGGCGGCTGGCAACCATAGAAATTTTATGCAATTCAACCAAATTTCTGTTATGGGAATATAAATTTTGTGTCATTGTCAAATATGTTTCTCTGCTCAAAAACTCGTCTAGGAATAGAAATAGATTTTTTTATTTTCGTCTAACAGAATGGTTATCAATTACGTCATCAGTGCTCCACAAGGATTAATGTAAAAAATTTCTTCAGACTATTTCCTGGTAAACCAGTGATGTGATTGTGGTGCGTTTATTTCGCAAAATATAAATAAAAAAATCGTGAAAAATATTTTTCTAAAAATAATCACATGCATCGCTTACAAAAATGAACGGACTAAAAAAAACTTCATTGTCCGCGAAAGTGTTTAGACATAAATTGTTGTCATTGACTAGTTATTTCAAACGATATAAACGATTATTTTTATAAAAATTCTTTGAAATTATTCATCTTCCACAAAATAAACGGAACCTTTCATTCCTTTTGACACTATCAGTGCAACTATATGGTACATAAAAGGTGAGCCCCTAATTGAATCTTTTATGTCAAGAAAATCTATCGACTTTTAAGACATATCGTGGTTAGACAAAAAGCAATGATCACACAAAATGTAAATGGTCTTTGCTTTTTGCTCATAGTCCTTCCATATCTTATCCGCTTTCCTTGTAATACATATTGTTCATGACAAATATTTGATAATTTATACATCATGTTACTTGACTTTTGAACATTTTTTATTGTAAGAAGGCTTGGGGAGGAGAAGAAACTGAAATTCTACATCAATGTATCATGAACAAAATCTAATTATAGTTGTCGCCAATTTGATAATTATAAAAATTAAATTACCGAAGTAAATAAAAATTATAAGATATTCGCAATGATTAATCGAGCTTAGATGATTTAATATTTTGTACTATAAAATTAATCATACATTAATGTGCGTGTGCGCATCACTGCAAAGAGTATCAACGTGCCTCAATTACACAGACTGTATTGAACACCCATAACCAATAGTCATACCCCTGCCCAACAAATAGAAACAGTCATATCCCTCACTTTGGAAACACCCACAATTTCATCATCATAAATTTTTTCAATACGGCCTTTCTCCGATGTAATTCCCGGGCGGATCATACTCACAAACCATGAACGTGCCGCCACCGCTGGAGCACACCTCCACGGCGCACCCGACCCTCCTCGTGCTCCTCCACACTATCTGCGTGTAGTGCCCGCACATCTGGCCCCTTGCGCACCCGTTGCTCCTGTAGTCGTACCACCGCCGCTCCGAGGCCCACGCCGCCACCGCCTGCCCCGGGCTCCACCCCGTGCCACTCCCCCAGAATATGTTCTCCCCATAGGGCCCGTTCGAGTGCCTCAAGGCACAGTCTTGCCGCCTCTGGAAGGCCCACTGGCGCGCGTAGCCCACGAGGCGCGGGTCCCACACGAGCGGTGGCATCCCGACGGCTGTGCGGGCCGCGTTGTGGGGGGCAAGGAACTGGTTGGGTAGGCTCGGACCGGGGGGCTTTCTAGGGAGGGCATGGCATGTTGAGACTAGGAGGAGGAGCGTTAGGATTAGGACAGTCCCCTGATGGGATTTCATTTCTCCTCAGGTTGGTCCAAGGGAGAAGAATTGGGATTTATTGGGTTGTAATATATAAACTAGACTTGGGGGTAGTTGGATTGCATAAGGTAGACATTTTCAAAGGAGAAGATGGCATGCACGTTCGATAATGATTGCCACATCTTTTGTATTCGATCACACTGATGATTTAATTTCGGGCAAGACAATAACCCAATTGTTCCTATGATTTCGTACTCTCCAACCACATCAATTGTTAGATCGCCCCCACATACAAAGCAGGCACCAATGGTTTTCAAAAGTTTAAATATCTACTAAATATGTCACTAATGTATCTATAACATGGATTTTACTATATATATATATATATATATATATATATATATATATATATATATATATATATATATATATATATATATAAAGCGATTCCATGGCTCTTGTTAAGTAGTTAGGTAAGAAGATTTAATCTCACCAATGGGATAACCGGAAAACGGGAGCGTGGAATTTAAACCATTGACACGTGTTAACACATAAAATTTGGCCCTTACGTTCATAATTTATCTCATAGTATTAGTTTGACCCCTAAACAAAAATATTGAATTCACATAGTTCTTGCATTCGAATTGTATTTGGTCATTATGTGTATTTTTGTTTAGTAATATCATGTCTGCATTGAATAAATCTCATTTAAGTTAGCCCCGTCATAAATTGCATTTAAGTTGGCCGGCATCCTAAATGAGCTTGGATTTAGGAGAGAGGACACCATTAACCAGCTCTCTCATTTTTATTCTTGCTTTGCCGAATGAGTGCATGTGTGTGGTGTTATGTTCAGAAAATAACTAACACAAGATAGGAAAATTCTGCTAGCACAAGATAGGAAGTGTAAATTTGGAAAAATTAGGAAATGAAAGAACAGATAGTTTAGCTAACATGGAAAATAGGAATCATTACCAAAAAAGTGCTAAACCTATTGCAATTGTGCCAATTCAATCTAAACTTTTTATTTCAATTGAATCATATACCTTTTGCAGATGTGCCAATTCAGTCCATTTAGCCAGCCGGCACTGACGTGGATTATTTTTACAGTATTTTAATTTTTTTCGATTTAATTATTTTCTAATAATTTTTTTTCTGACTTTTTTTTAACAAAAAAAATGATTAAAACATCGATTAATATTATTAAATATTATCCACATCACCGGTAGCAGCGCCATGTCATCGCCTACCAACCAAATGGACTGAATTGGCATAATTACAAAAGATTTAGGACTCAATTGTCAAAAAAATAAATTAAGACCAAATTGGCACAATTGCAGTAGATTTATGATTTTTTTGATAATTTTTCCTGAGAAACAATAGGAAATATCAAAAGATTTCGTGGCTGAAATAAAAGAAAATAAGGTGATTAATTGGGGATCGTGAGCGATTCGCCAAGCTCTCGTCGTCGTGTCGTTAGCTATGTTTGTCGTAACATTCAACGAACACTGTGGCATCCGACGTGATCTCAAGGTATAAATCAACTCTCTTGTTTCCAATCTCTTGATTAATTCAATGACGTGAGCTTACATATGTTAAATTTTGATTTTGTCCGAATATCTGTCCCCGAGTGCATTCGTAACTCGAACTGAGAATGCGGAACGTCTCATCTCAAACATGCTTAAATTCGAACCCCCTTTGCGCTTAATTTTGGTTGTAATGTTTTCTCATGTGGAATTGATGTCAAATACATGCTATCCAAACTTAGGCTCCATTTATTTTGCGAAAAATGTGGCGCTTTTTGGAAAATATTTTCCGAAAAGTCTTTTTCCAGAAAAGTGATGCTATTTTTCGGTGTTTGGTAAAAATCTGAAAATGAATTGGAAAAAAAATTTCATCGTTTGGTAAGGAAAATCTCATTTGATTTTCTGTGTCGCCATTTGGTAGAAAATTGCTGGCATGGACCCAACCGCCCTAGGTGGTACGGCCAGCACTAACGTGGACAATTCTTATAAAATTTCAATAAAATTTAAATTTTCCAATACTTTTTTTAACTTATTATTTTTTTCTTTTCTTTCATTTTATTTTTCCTTCTTCCTCCACCAACATCGGCCGGTGAGTCAGTGACGGCCACAGGCAAGCTCAGCGGCCAAGAAAGAAGGAAAAAATAAAAAAGAAATAGAAATAAAAATAAAAAAAATAATTGAAAAGAAAGGGAAAATTATAGAAATAAAAATGGAATAAAAAATCATTGAAAAATAAAAAATAGAAAATTATTGAATTTTAGAATTTTTTTAAAAATAATTAAAACGAAAATGAAGGTGAAGGAATGGATGGAATAAAGATGAGGGAAAATGATTTCATTTTCCCTCATCTTGAAGGTGTTTTTTCCATTCGTGAAAAATATTTTCCTTAACTAGTTTATTTTTTGTAAACCAGACGCTCGAAAATTGGGAATCATTTTCCAAGAAGTTGTTTTTCATGAAATAAATGGAGCCTTAGGCTGCGTTTGTTTCGCGGAAAATATTTTCCTAGAAAACGTTTTCCTCAATTTCTGGTGTTTGAGGGAGGAAAATATATGGTTAAAGAAAATATTTTCCGGTCAATGGAAAAACTTTTTCTAAAATTGTAAAAAATGATTTTCATTTGTGAAAGGAAGGAAATCATTTTCCAATCTTTCTTCCTAGGCTCGCGTCCTCTCCTCCTCACGTTGCCCTCGCGTCCTCTCTTCCATTTCCCCTCCTTCTCACACGGCCTCTCCTCCTTTCTCCAGAGCTGCTCCTTTTCCTCATCTTTCTCGCCCAACCAACAAAGCCGCTCCTCTTCCCGCTACTGCCTCGTGCTTCCCTCCACATCGCCACCCTCTCCGAGATCTCGCCATCGTCTCCCTCATCGCCTCCTTCATCTACCTCCTCGGCTTCTTCGGTGAGCTCGACACCTCGCCAGAGGTCGGCGAGTCACAGAGAACTCAAGGCCTCACGAGTCGCGGCAAACTCGAGACCTCGCGAGTCGGCGGCGAGCTACTCACCAGATCTGGAGCTCGAGGTCTCGCGAGTTAGCGGTGTTGAGCGACTCACCAAATCTGGAGTTCGAAGCCTCATGAGTCGGCGGCAGCGAGCGACTCGCAGATCTGGCAAGCTTGTGGCCTCGTGAGTCGGCGGCGAGTGACTCAACAGATCAGCGAGCTTCGAGCTCGCCTGTGACCGGTCGCCGGTCGTTACCGTGGCCGGCGACTGGCCAAAGAAGAAGGAAAAAAGTAAAGAAAAAACAACAATAAAATAATTTAAAAAATATTTTTAAAAAAAAATAAAAAAAATTATGAAAGAGTGCATAAAGAAAAATCCATTCCATACCGAATGGTGAAAAATATTTTTCAATTAATTTTCAGGTTTCAGTCAAGTGCCGAAAACTATTAGTCATTTTCCTGAAAAACGACTTCCTAGAAAATATTTTCCAAAAACGTCATATTTTTCGCGAAACAAAAGGAGAGCTTTAGTTTGTGGTTTTATTGCAAATTGTGGGTTTAATGTTTCAGCTTAATTACATCTAGTTATGTGTTACATGTGCATGTAAACTTGCTCGAATCTAAACTTATATTAGATTTTTTTTTCGTCAAATAGAATATAAGAATTGAATATTTGTTTTTCTGTGCACAATAGGATTTTCATGAAACCGCACATCACTTGCTTTTCATTAATAATCATTCATGCCATGTTGATGTTACAGACATTCGTAGTAATCTAGATTTGCATCTTAGAAGAATATCTACTAAAATCATATGCTGAAAAGATTAATTTGGCAAAATAGATCTAAGCTCGCCGGCCAGCCAAATTTTCGCCCGCCGGCAAGCATGCGGTATTCTCGGCGGCATGAATAGGGTAAAAAAAAAAATCCCTCAAAACGAAAAAAAAAAAAAAAAAAAACCCCAAACGCTTATTCGTTCTTCTTCAACTGTTGTTGGAGCACCCAAGTTCGAGAACAAACAGAAAAACAACGAGAAACCCCCAAGCGCTTGTTCCTCCATTCCTTCACATCTTCTTCCTTTCTTTCTCGTCTTCTTTTCTTCCAAAGAAGAAAATAAAGCTCCTGCCAAGCCCACCTTCGTCGGTCAGATATTCACGTGTAACACAAGGGCCTCGATTCTTCGTCGCCTTTTTCAGATTTTGCAATTTTTTTCGATTTTCCACTCACGTTCAACCGAGGTTTTTCGTCACCTTGAACGTCTAAGGGTGCATTTGGTTCAGTTTTCCCAAACAACTTTGGGCCTCTAAAGCCCCTTGGAAAAATGTTGAGGCATTTGATAAGCATTTTCAAGGGGTATTTGGCCAAATGCCAGCCTTGAAAAGGCTAAAGCCCAATGCTGGTAGAGACTAGCATCGGGCTTTCAGCATTTTTGGAATGCTGAAAGCCCCATTAATGAAAATTGGTCGATTACTTATTTTGCCCTCAAAACCTTACTGAAAATCCATTTTTAGCCATTTTTTTAAAGTGCTAGGTTGTTACTGTTCATCTTCTTCTTCAAGGTGGTCGGCGAAGGACGGGCAAAGGGCCGGCGAGGGCAGATCTGGCCGGCGAAAAGCACCCTAAATTATCCAAAAAGAATACGTTTGCCGTTTGGTTGTATGGTGCGGTAACATAACATAGATAGTCCCGCTTCTTCCGTTACGTACGTCCGGTGCAGTGCTCTGAATCTGAATATTCCTGACCATTCTCGGAATCAGAAATGAGACATCGCTCCCGACCAAACGGAACGAATTCCGATGCTGCTTCATCAATCTCCTCGGGAAAGCATCTCTCTGCATTCCCTGAATCCCCCAAATCCCTTCGTCTCCCGCTCTCTCTTTAGCAACTCCTCAATCTCCCGGAAACCTCTTCATTGCTTGTTCTTATCCTCTTCACCCTTTCATCCTATAAATCCACACCTCAGACTCGAGTCAAGGCCATTCTCCCTCTCTCTCTCTCTCTCTCTCTCTCTCTCTCTCCCGACGAAACAGCCATGGCCGACAATCCGAAGCTCCACTGCTGCGGCCTCGTGGAGTTGGTCCGTCCTCCACAGCCCCCGGCCAAGCATTGGACCCAAGTGGAGAGAACGACTCAGAGCTCACACTGCGACGGGTTCAGAAAGTTCACGACCCGGTTCGACAAGAAGCACAAGGCCGAGGGGTTCGTGGACAGGACCACGGGACGCTCGGGCTTCAAGGAGGAGGTGAAGTACAAGTCCACCGTGAAGGTGGACGACAAGTGGAGTGGGTGCACCGACGAGTACACGACCCAGGTGAAGTTTGAGAGGGTTACCACTTACCCAACCACCGCCAAGGCCGTTCCCAAGTCCAAGAACAAAGCGCGTTGGGTACCATTGATTGGCCATCGCTCTTGGGTCTGAAGCTCTCTCTCTCTCTCTCTACTGCTTTTTCTTTTGGTTAGGTTTCCCTCTTGCATTTATGCTTCGGTTGGGGATGCAAGTAATGGGATGGAATGGAATGATGATATTAACGCCACTTTTTTGTAGTTCCCGGATTAATAACATTCTCTTTTATCTCTTTGCCTTTCCTTTTCTCGCAAATCTTTTTGGGGAAATGATTTATGGTACAATCTCAACCGTAAATTCACACATCATCACCGTTCTTTGCATAAAACACTCATTAATTGAAAAATCGTACGATCAAAAATAACTGACCGTACGGTAGCATAGTAGCTCTCATCGTTTTGGAAGCTATATCACTGCCAATGCATATTGTGAAGAAGACTGAATCTTAGTGATAAGTGTTAAGATTAGTATACCAAATTTCTTTTTTGTTTTGGATTGGGATGTAGAGTTTATGTTGTCATTAGATTTAGGCAATGGAGCCTCTTTGACTGAAAAGCAGACCAATAAGAAGATGGTGCATATGCGGATTGGTAGTAATATTGCGCTTTTGCACGGAGTTGTTTGATGAATTCCGCAAGGAGTTTTTCTTTAAGTTGGTGCTAGTGAACTAGATTACAAAGTTGATAATCAGAGCCTATAAAATATACTCTAGCGTTTATTTTTTCTGGAGATTCTTGGTGGATGTACTTTTCCCCAGGCCAGTGCATCCAAGCTCCATTATAGCTTATCCACAAGATGTCGCAAGGAAAAGACCGAAGTAAACCATGTTGAAGTTCGCAGACCAAACAAAAAGCAGGCCAGAACAAACAGTGTCGCAACATCTGGTTTTCCCTTGTTAGGAGGAATGTGGGCCCCACCCATTTGAGAGAGGAAGAGCATGTATGGTAACCATTCTCATTCTCTGATTCTGTTACCCGGAACAGTAAAGAATGAGAATCATGTTTGGCAACGCAAATAATTCTGATTCTGATTCTGTTCCCAGAATCAGTTTTAGAGAATCAGAATCAGTTTTAGATCAAAATCCAGAACAAAAAAAAAGTTGGTTCTGAAAAAAAGAATCACTTTTGAGAATCACAAAACAGAATGAAGTCTTACATCTCTCACTTTTCCCTTTCAATTCTCTCGTCACTTTTCTCTCAACCTAATAAAAATAAAAAAAATAAAAAAATAAAAAATTTTGAAAAAAATTGGCAATTTTTTAAAAAATCATAAAAATTTAAGAAAATCCCTAAAAATAGAGGAAGCTCAAATTAGGCTAGTTTGATCTCATTTTCATAAATTTGGGCTTAAATTTCCTAGATTTCACTCTTCTGCAAAAAAATGTCGCAGAAAATGAGGGCATCCAACATGCGGATGATAACATATATACTCGTAGCCGTGCCTCACAAAATGTGACCATCTGCAAGTGGAGATGAAGCCAAACACCTACTTGGATTTAGGACAGAAGCTGCAAAATGATAGTGAAGGACTTGTACTTCGTATCAAGGAGGATAATTTGGTTTTTATTTTTGTCAGTGGATAATTTGGTTATTCAGCTGCTATGTTTGTATGTATTTTGGACAAAGCAACATTTAAAGAAAAAAAATGAGTTCTTAATATGGAAACTATCCCATGCTTCAATCGAACTTCAAATATCATGTATTAAATTTGTGTTTCATTTATGACATGCTAAAAAAATAATATATTTTAAATTATTTAGTGTGCATTGGAAATTAGTCTTCAATTTAGGATGAAATTTTACAAAGTAACTACATAATTATTTGACTTAAATGAAAAAAATTAGAAAGAGAAACAGTTTTTCGAAACAGAAATTTTGTACAGTTATCAAACGCGTTTCTATTCCAGGAACAGAAATTTTGGGCAGTTATCAAACGCGTTCTAATTCTCTAAAACTCATCCAGGAACAGAAATAGAAAAAGTCATTTTAATTAGAATCAGTTTTCCGGAACAGAATGGTTACCATACGCAGCTGAAGTGGCCGTACCTTTCACTTTACGAGTAGCTTTCTATAGGGTGAGAAAAAAAACCTGAATCCACCCAAACCGGACCAACCCGTACCTAACTGGCTGATTTTGGGTGGTTCCCACCGGGTAGTGGTGGCCACGGTTCCAGAACCGCCAGTTCCGATTCATGAAAATCGGGAATCAAAACCGGAACCGCAACGGGAGGTTCCGGTTTCGATTCAGAACCGGCAGTTCGGGCCGGTTCGTATATTTTTTTATGCCCTTTTTTTTCACGGTTCGCCGGTTCGGAACCGGCGGTTCCGGGCTGGTTCATGATTTGGAAGAACCGAAACCGGGCCCGTAAGCTACGAGCCAGTTTCGGTTCGAAACCGCCGGCCCGGTCAACGAGCTAGTTCTGGTTTTGACCCGGGCAGGTTCAGGGCCCAAACTGGCCAGTGGCCACCACTACCACCGGGTACCAATCCAGTTCCCAGTTCCAATATGCTGGAACCGGTGAGTACCGGTTCGGTTCTCGATTTCGTGTGAGAACCACCCAACCGGGCTGATTGGACCGGACCTACTTATATAAATAATATAGATGTACATTTTTTTTTAAAATTTAAGCTATCTCACGTGACCCAGGCCCATCTTAGTCTCCTTAGTCCTTACCCACTAATTCTGGCTGAGGAGGGAAGGAAAGCTAATTCTAGTGGGTTGAGGATAGATAACAGTTGCTGAATTTTTATTTCTTCAATAATTTTCTTTTGTGTTTCTCTTTTCAATCAATCTGAAGCCTAAGATCATGTAGATTGTTGAACATTTTACTTTTGAACATGAAAATCAATTCCAATGTTTGTTGTATTGTGCTGAATTGAATTTGTGTCTTGTACTTAATCCAATGAAGTTAATTATTTGAATGATAAATGAACTTCACATATCATAACTGTACAGACAACTATAGAACTTCCAAAGTTGGCAAGATTCCCTCAAAAAGCTCCCAGAAAGGACTATCTAGTTCACTCGCGTATCTTTCTTAATTAATGTTGGTGCTCGATAGGACCAGTTCCATAGATCCATTTGGGAACCGGACCGGACCGGTGGTTCGGTTCTCGAGTGGATCCATGAAACGAGCGGATGGTTCATGATTTCCATTTTGCGGAACTGGTCTCTAGCAGGTGGTTCTCAATTCTATGGTGGGAACCACCCATCTTGAAACCGATCACCCCTAGCTTTCCAAAACAAATGTCTTTCGACCATTTCACTCATTTTCTATATTTTAGTCAAAGCAAAGGGCTGTCAGATTCACTCTAGCCAATATCTTCAAAACTTGTAAAATAATAAAGCAAGAGATTCCTGGTCGATGCATTTAGTACGACTTGCTACTTGGTTGATAAACCTCCGTTGACAACAACAATTAGTAGTTGAATAACATTGGTAACTAATATCTATAAACGATATTTTGTTCTCTGTTATATTTGAGTGAGTGATAGCTAACTTGATACGAGGGGGAGATTCTTGGTGGATGCGACGCGAGATTTCGTTTCCTTGTATGAAACTAAGTAACTTATGTTGATTATATCGAGTATGTTAGAGTTTCAAAATTCGAAAAAGTGGATAGTATCTTTTCAATTTTTTAAATAAAATTCGAGCTACCAACATATCAATAAATAGTTTCAAAGTTTCATACATTGAAGAGCCCTTGTATTTACTATCCCATGGTTCGAGCTGTTTCCAAATGAAACCCCACTTACAATGACCTAGCTTCTCATATAAAAGTAGCAGTTTAACCTTATTACTCCATTTGTCACCTTATGTTAACATTCTCAAATATCAAGAGAAAAAAGACAAAATCCTTTCCCTTCCCGAGCAGGGAAAAGTGTCAAAAAAAAAGTCCTAAACCTGTTGTATTGGTGCCAAATCCGTCCTAAACCTTTTTTTTGTACCAATTCAGTCCTAAACCTTTTGTATTTATGCCAATTTAGTCCTAAACCTTTTGCATTAGTGCCAATTCAGTCCCTAAATCGGCCAATTGAATTAGCACAAATGTAAAAAAATTTAGGACTAAATTGGCACCAATGCAAAAGGTTTAGGACTAAATTGGCACCAATAAAAGGTTTAGGACTGAATTGGCACCAAAAAAGGGTTAGGACTGAATTGGCACCAATACAATAGGTTTAGAACTTTTTTGACACTTCTTCCTCCAGAGTATATTATTTGAAATAATCCACCTGTCCCAAATGAAGGAACTTTTCTCCATGCTAGTGTGCATCCAGGCTCCCTTGTAGCTTTATCTACAAGATCTCTCAATGAAAAGACAGAAGTAAACTTTGTTGAGGTCCCCATACCAAACAATAATCAGGCTTGAACAAAAGATGTTGAGACAGATGAGGGTTCCCCTTATTTCTACTTTACGAGTAGCTTTCCAAAACAAAGGCCTTTCAACCATGTCATATTCTCAGTCAAAGCAAAGAACTGTCAGATCTTCTCTTGCAAATATCTTCAGAACTTGGAAAATAATAAAGTAAAAGATTCTTGGTCGATACATTGAGTATGGCTTGCTGCTTGACAACAATTAGTAGTTGAATAATATTGGTAACAAATATTTTGAAACGATATTTCATCTAAGTAGCACCGACACGGACACGCGACACGACACGACACGTCGACACGTCATTTCTAAAAAATAAAGAATTTCGACATGTTGGGACACGTAGTATATTAAATATATATTTTTATATATATGGCAACAAAAAAAAATTTCTGACATTTTAATAACCTTCGAATCAACCGATAGTGATGACATTGGATTGCAAAATAATAGATATCGATCATTTTCAAAGTATTTGTGCAGAAATATGATAAAATGTATTTCGGTGTGATAATATTATGATAGTGTTAAAAAAAACCCTAATTTTTTGAGAAATTATTTTACTTTTCTATAATTCTAAATAAAAAATACACAATACTCCCACCCACAATCCCATCGGCTCTCTCTCTCTCTCTCTCTCTCTCCTCAAAGAGGTGAGGTCTTGTCAAACTTTTGTACAATTTGTCAACATCAACCTCAAGTCTCATCATGTCAAGCTATTGTCTCACACTTGCTTTTCTCATTTCTCAAGCGAAACCCCAGATCTGGTGAAACCGTTTGTTGCGGGGTCTGCCGTTTCACGCCCTCCTCTCCACTACCGCCTTGGATCTGGCCCAGCGCTCCACCATCACTGTCCTCACCATCCCCGACGCCTACCTCGCCTCCTCTAACCTCACGCCTCACGCACCGGCTCTCCCCCACCTCCCTTGCCGACGTCCTCCTCGAGTTCCTCTTCTCCTCCTCCTCCGGACTCGCGTGTCGTCAACAAGTCCGGCTCGTTGACCTCGTGTCGAAAGTCCGACACGCAACACGTGTCGGTGCTTCATAGTATTTCATTGCCTATCTATTCGAGTGAGTGATAGTTAACTTGATATGATGGGGAGATTCTTGATGGATGCCGCACAAAATTTGTTTCTTTGGATGAAATTAAGTGATTTTTGTTAATTATATTGAGTGTGTTAGGGTTTTAAAGCTTGAAAAAGTGGAAAATATCTTTTGAATTTTTTTACAGGAACTTGGGCTTTAGCCTGAATCATCTATCAAGTTGGGCCTACGGATCATGCCTAGAAAAGTTAGGCCCAATTCGTTCGGCCTGGGCCGAAAAAATAACTCTATGACCAACAAGTTTGCTCCCCTTGCTACAAATATCAAAATTCATTGTAATTAGAGGAGCACAAAAAAAATAAGTTCTATGCACTACTTCTCCGTATTAATTTTCTTTCAAAATGTAAATAAGATTGTGTTAGTGTTAAGAGACACTTGTCAAGTATATTTAACTGGGAATAATTCAATTTTCAACGGATGGACCACACATAATATATGGAAAAATCAATGTAAGGAAAGACGTAAAGTTTTCCAAATTGATTGTTTAACAAGTTTTCTGACCGCTCGTCAAGAAAATTAATTTGAATACGAAGATATCTTGAATTTCAAGAATTACGGGAAAAAATTAATATAGTAATACTTATTGATATTGTAATATTTTAAATATTGAATATCTGGATATACTTTTATTTTTGCTTTTGCCTTAATTTAATTTTGCAACATACGTATTTTGACGCTTCTTAAATCGAAACATTTGAAACGGTTACAATATATAAATCTTTGACATGTAAATTCACATACAATTTTTTCATAATTTTTTTTAAAATATATCATTATTTTTAATTTTAGGGGTTTTTTTTTGGGTCAGAAATATTAAGGGAAATTCAACCGGCCTTGGGTAGTTGGTTTGGCTTGGCTTACGATCACCACCCTCTTTTTTCGTGCTGACTTTTTTATTTTTTGGGTCGATTGTGCTGACTTCATCTCCTCTCAGCTTTGCGAGTTCCATTCGACCCTTGCGTCTGCATTGCTGTCCAGAAACATCCTCCCAAGAACATTAGCCACTAAAATCTAATGAGATTGACACTCATCTGGTAGAGTCAGAGACCCACCCAATTCTGGGTTAGAGAGAGAGAGAGAAGATGGCCGTGGCCATTGCGTTTGGCCAATCCACTGCCTTCTCTAAAGCCTTGCTCTTTCTTCACAGAAATGGCAGAAGGAGCTTCACCACGTTCTCGCTGCCTTACTCGTCATCCCCAACTGCCGCTTCTTCTTCCTCGGCATTCTCTTCTGCTGACAAGCTTCGCCGCCAAAAATGGAGGGTTCCCGTCGCTTCAGTGCTTGAGCGAGGTGGTGTCAAGATCGCTAGAGACGGTAACGACTGCAATATTCGCTTAGTGGTGCATTCTTGTTTCGTGGGCTTGTTTGGTTTACTCTGTTTCTTTCGTGTGATGGTGGTTAGTTTGATAAATACAATCAGAGTTCGCGTTCGCACATGTAAATCCTGGGAATTGATTCTTGATTCGATATTTGAGTAATTCTGTCATGACCAATGGTGTTTGGCAATAGAATAAGTTAGCCTTTTGTGTATGATATATGTGGTTTGATACAAGGCAAATAAGAGGCACTTACACTCTGATGTGTTATCTTAAATGAGTTATTCAAAGGAAATGTGAAAACACGGTTCTCTGTATGGAGCTAAACCTGTTTGACAAAATGCTGAGTAGAATTGGGAGATGACGTCTAACTGGATCGTTCGCGTTTGACAACTTTCAATCGTACAAGACAAATATGTGATTATTGGAAAATAATTGGCTTGTGTCCAGATGCTACGTGTGCGAAACACGGAATCCTCGTCAATGCTTTTAGCTGTCTCATTATGAGCAGGGTGTTTAAGGATTCAAAATATTATCCCACTGTAACTGAAGCGGTTAGTTCATTATAAGGTAATGATTTTTCTAATGTCGTCGAAGAAATTAATAAGTTAAGACAGGAACTTAGAGCGAAGGATTATTGAAACCATTTTGGTTGAGCTTTGCTTGCACTCTGTCAACCCATTCTATCATTGCTCACTATACTTATGATGGTGAATTAGTCAGGGAAATAGGCATTCTTTTCTGTGTGAAGTTGTCTAGTGTCGCTTATCCACTTCACAGAAGTCGTAGCTCATTTGGCCTGTGTTGAATTTCCTAGGGAAGGCAAAGTACTGTGAGCTTATCTGCATCGGTGTGATGATAGGTTTGGATCAGTTATTGTGATTAGCATGATAGACTAGGTTATTGTCGAGATATATGGAAAGCGTGATTGCACGGTACGTGCTAGGGTGATGTTTTATGATGGGTGCTCATCTTGCAAAGGCACCAGTCATCACTTATTTGGGCATTCTCTCTTGGATTGCATGATAAGGGACCCAATCATTTGAAGTTGGTTAATAATGCTTCCTTGATAGATCATGTTGAACAGAAAAGAAATATTTTGGCTCTTTGGACTGTGCATGATACTGGTCCAAAAGAGGTGGAATCACTAGTTGTTGACCTACTTTGCTATTGGAGTGATGTCATGCTTTTTTTTGCCAAACTTCACTCCTGCTGAAGGTATGGATTGTGCTGGACTCTGTACTTTTTGGGGATGATATATGCGTTGGAATGGGACCATCGACAACAACCTTGTGCATCAATGTTTGCCTGAAGACTTTCAGGTGCTATGCAGTTGGGTCTATCCAACTGAACCATGGATGGAGTTTGAATTTTCGCTTCTTTAGAATGTACGTCGGCCTAATATTTTTAAAATTGAGGAGCCAAGATAGGTAAGATACATCAAGCTCAGTTTACACCAATGTTATGAAGTTGCATCTTAAGTTCCTTGTGGGTCTATGGTGTTGATGCGGTTAAAGCGTAATGCAGGATTTAACATTGGGTCAATGTCATTCCTCTTCTTCAGATGTACTCCGGAAGCGTAAGTGAATTAGCTTCTGTGCATATGTCTTGCCTAGTGATAAGATGGGAGACGTATTGCAACCTGCATGCTCTTCTACAAGAAATCAAACGGCAGAATGATGATAAGACATGTTGCTGTGACACCTTGTGGAACTCCTCAATCGCCTTTAGGTGCTCCAAGTGTGGGACAAGAAGTTTTCCATGGACAAGCCCTTTGTCACATATTTCCTTCTCAAATTGGAATTAGTTATCAGCTGCAACTATTCGATTGTTTCAGTTGTTCAAATGAAGTTGAAATCAACATTATTAGCAGTCGAGTAGAGTGTCGTGAACAACCTGAATTTTCTGTCACTGTAAAACAGCTACTTCAGGTGCATAGATGGCATCGAGAGGGAAATTGTGAAGTTTTGTTCGCTGCCTTATCTCTTAAGACTATGAAGCCACCTAAAGACTTCAATGCTCAATGTATAATAACTCTCTCACTTATAGTGGTACTTGGAGAGCACATGTTGTTTGAGAACATTGAGCTATACACAGGTCGCTCTATTGCCAAGCCAAGGTATATATGAGTCTTAGAAAGAAATTTGAAATGTCTTGGTTGGAGCATGAAGTATTCTAAAGGAGCGAAGAAGGTGTGCATTTGGAGAAAATAGTACAACTACTGAGATGTATCACAAGGAAGATTTCGTCGTTGGGTAGTGTCATGATCCATGATGTTATAGGTGATGGCATGATTTTAGTGAATGCTAGCAATAGGTGTTGATTATGCTGGTTTCTATTTGTTTTGAAGTATCAGCTAGGTAGGATATTTCATATTGATTATGTATTTTCTACTAAGCCATTGTCATGTGAGTAGCACGTGACTAAGGCTGAATTGTAAGGCCATATAATCTCATTTTCACTTTGATTATAATTCACACTGATGAATGGAATTATGTCTTCTCTCACCGATCGACCCTCTCCGCTCTCTCTCATGTCAATTCTCTTAGTGCATTACAAGTTACCTTGTCTTTGCTGTTCAGGTGTGTGATTGGATAGTTTGTGCTGGGGTTTTGGTTTTCCTACGTACAGTTGCACAACTAGATTAATACCCGGGAAGACGTTGTACTGGCTTCAGTTGAAAACTCGTTTTGTTTTAGCAAGTTTCGGAGAAAAGGGTAAAGTTTACACTTGGTTTGCTTTTATCTATTGCAAAAAGTGAGGTCTTCTTAGTCTTGTTCTCCCATTAGTCCTCTTGTTATGATGCACGTGTGAGTTGTGTTAGAGAAACCCCACATCGGAGAATTGATGTGGTGTTGAGCAGTTAATATATCTAAGTTGGCACATAACTCATTGGCTTAAGCTTTTGAGTGAAGGTGGGTCCAACTGGATATGTTGACGGGCTCGGACTTGGGCTCCCTCTTAGCGATCTCTCCGGATGAAGGTATCGGGCTTCTGCTACGTTTCTACCTAACTGGTAGAATGTTGGGAATGCTGGGCTCCGTGTTTCTCTTCATTGTCTTATTCTGAGCATCTGCAATGCTCATGCATATGTGTGGAACTGGCAAATTGATTTATGCTCTGAGTTTAGTTATGTCTCGGTAGTTATGATGAACTGACAAAGTGCATGGATGCTTGATTTTGTGAGTTCCTTGTTTTGTGCATCCAACGTCACCTTCATCATCATATAAGTGATCTATGATGTGTATTCATGAGCTATTAAGTCTGTGACTATTCTTTGTACTCATGACCTTGTAATTAAAGTGCAATGACTGCGGGTGCCTTTTGTTTTCCTTCAGGTGGTTATAACTATTTTGTCCCATTTGCAATTCTTCGGTAGTTCACACGTGCCTAAATTGGTGTTTAAATTATGTTTCGTGAAGTATGTTGAACAGATTGAAATTTTTCAATGAAAGTGCTGTAACCTGTAGCTATTTTTGAAGTATAGTTAGAAGATTATAAGGTCACCCTTTATAAGTAATCTTGCTTGGTGCGTGAGCTAATCCCTGCCCTTATACCGCCTGATGAGGCAGTACATGGTTTCAGGATAGGCAGCTTCTCTGCAATGGTTTTATAGATCATGGATGCAAATTCTGTAATGCTGTTAGATTTCTACTTGTTGACCACTTGGTGATTTTTGGGTTGCAGATGTCGTGCGAGATGAGCCTACGAACAATATCCCAGACACCATATTTACAAAACTTGGACAGCAGCTTCACAGAAGGGACCAACATCCGATAGGAATTTTGAAGAATGCGATATTTGATTACTTTGATTCTAATTATGAGAACAAGTTTGACAAGTTTGATGATCTCTGTCCAATCGTCACCGTAAAACAGGTCAGGCTGTTTAGTCCATCATGAAAGCTATGATATGTATGGTCTTCTTTGGCGAGTCTCTCAGTATAGCATTGATATTCTTTGTCTGTCTTTCTCCCTGTCTCGTACTAGTTCTTTTGAATTTGATCCTTTTCTGTTTCTCTTTTTTACTTTTATTTTGTTAAGAGGAAGTGCAATGGCGGAACCTCTGTGTGGTGCTTTTCTCACTAAAGTTCTAATGAATTTCAATATGCTTTTGGCATACTTGCATTCCACTCCTGCTAAGACACAAGATTCAAAAGAGTAATAGCCGGATTCGTTGGGAGGGGAAAAGCACCTCGGTTCATACTTGGGATGGCTAGGAAGTGATACTATCATTTCTACAATCAGAAGGGTGACGCAGTTTCAATTTGAGCAATCATGCTGTTAGATCACGCCAAACATTGAAGTGTAATCGTCGTAGGCTTTTGTGTCCAGGTCCTGTGCCAAATGGAAAGAGAACTCGAGTGATATTCTTCCTAAAGGTGTGCCACCTGTGACTGAGCAATTGTTGAAAATGTTTGATGAGTTGTGACGGCATTTTGATTCCTCTCTTTAGTGCAAGAACACGAGGTGTTTATGCTCAGGATATTCTGATCAGTTCTTTTTCAGCTGGCCATCTTGACGTTCTTTCACTACTTCCCATCTTCCTACAAAAGTTGAATTCAGATGAATGTTGAATGAATGAAAGCTAAAATTTTTTATCTTAACTTCAGATTTTTCAATCTGGTTCTTCAAGTCTAGCTTTTACGTGTACTTCCTGTGGCATATTTTCATGGATTCAAAAAAAAATCCTGATGCTATTGAGTCTCTTTGGGTATTTAGGTGTTTGCCGGGAAACATTCCAACACCTTAACTTTCAAAGGAACTGTCAATGTGCATTCTTATGTGTAGCAAAGCAACTGTGAATTTATGTTCCTGAGGGGATTTGATGGTTTCTCTGCTGCTTCTCTTTGTTTGGTTTTCTTGGTTCTTGAGAATAATTGTGCAACTCTGCAAGACGATTTCTATTATAATTTTATCCCACCAGTAAAATGTGGCCACATGAGTTGATCCTACCTCTATCAACAGGGAGTTAGGTGTAAATCTATTCATGTACTTTGTATATTTAATCTAATGCTTAATTATTGAGAGATGGTTCTGTATAGAAGTAGGCCTCTAAGATTGGCAACTCTTACATATACCAGGCAGTGCGACAACCAGGAAAATGTTGTCATGGGGTTCACTAGTGTTTACATCGAAAGAGAATAATCATATGTAGGTTCCCTTTATGCATTTCTCATACCAAGTATAGGTCCTCCCTTCAATTTTTTTATCATATTAGTTTATTTCCATACTACGACAGCCTAACAGATACACAGAAAGTAATGACTGTTATTTCTGGGTAGATTTTAAATGTGCTATTTGTGGTGTCCAGCATAAAAAAGTCATGTAGGCTTAAAGCCCACTAAAGAATTATATAGGACTTATTATCCTAACTGAGGAAACAACATTTAGGATGATGTTAGGCTCTTCTTGGACCGTGACCCCTTTTGCCGTTCTATGAATGGATAGTCTTATACTATTGACACTGCCTATGCACAAGGCTAGGTCTCTCGGGTTTCTTCGTCGGAAAGGGCCTGATGTTCTATATATCAGATGTGATCATCATAATTTTCACCAAATTAATGTTTTGATACGTGTTTTAAAAACCGTACTGGTGGCCATACCGGATGGCTGACCGGTACGTGGTCCGAACAACCGGGAGGAACCAGTAAAACTGACCGGTTCAAATAAAGTGGAAATGTATGTAATAAAATAAATTAGTATGACAACTCTTTTGCTCAGCCCAGCGACTCAAGCAGCATAATTATTTTGCTAGGATGCAGGATCAAGACTTGTGGATTATTGCCTAACAAATCATTTTCTCTGAAGTAATTATAGATTGAGCACTATTTTGCCAAAAATAGTCATGTGATGATTCATGCATTCTTCACCACTCTTGTTCGGGGGTTCGAATATGGCCCTGCTATCCTTCCTTTTTTTAATTGAGTCAAAGAATCAGTCAAATGAGCCTGTTTGAATAGAAACGGCTTGGCTGGTTCTAGACTGGTTTTGACCAGAGCCGGCATAGGACCACAAATTGGACCGGACCCCTGGCCGGTACCTGGTCAAACCAGTTGAACTAGCCGATCCGGTCGGGTATTTAAGACACGGGTTGTGACAAGCTTTCATTCATTGTGAGCTTATTTATTAATATAGTTTCAACATGAAGTGAACCTGAATACCGTGTGCATCACATAACGACCTTTCTTATGGGATAAGGAAATAAGCCATATTCATGGTTGATGCTCAATCACTTGATTGAGTAGTATTTCTCTATTTTGTCTATTCAAGTTAACTGATTGACCAGAATGGTGATATCTTTTGGTTGTTGATCTTCAATTTCTTATTGAGGAGCTGAATTATTTGGAAGGATTTGTTTATCTTTTTCATGTATGACCTGAACGATATGCTTGTTGATTATTTAGACAAACAAGAGGCTGCAGCTCAAGCATCCTCATTGTTTTGTTGCAGATTCTTTGCTGGGTGATAGCAATTGATCATGTGGCTAGATGTGAAACTAAGGGTGCGTTTGTTTGAGAGAAAGTGTTTACCGGGAATTGGTTTTCCGGACTTTTGCCCGTTTGGTTCACCGAAAGTGACTTAGTCAATGGAAAACACTTTCCGGTCAACGAAAAATTCATGCATAAAATTAGCAAAATGAATTTCTAGATTATATTTTTTTCTCACATTGAACGGTTTACTCTTGTTGGTTGTACTGTGGGATCATCGAGCAACATAAAAGCCTGAGAATAATGGGCTTTTACTATATAATCTTAAATGACAATATATTTAAAAAAAAAAAAAAAATTTTGGCCTTAGATAAAGCCATGAGATTGAAATTATTTTCCAAATGCAAACCAAACACCAGAAAACGTTTTCGATAACATATTACCAAACAAAGGTAAACAAACCGTTTGCCTAGAAAATTATTTCCGGGAAATCATTTTCCTTTTTCATGGAGTTTTCCCTCAAATAACCGCACAATAAGAAGAAAGATGAGGATAGAATCAGCGATGAGTTATATTATTGAGTGATCATAATATCATCCTCAATTATGGGTGTTGTTGTACTAGCAACCCTGAAGTATGGAATGTTGCAGTCAACTACATTAAACTATCAAACCTTGAGATGCTACCGGTAAGTTTTCAAGATTTTGGGTCAAAGTTTAACAAACAAACATGTGAAATGCATCCTCTTTTGGTTAAATCTGCCAAGATATGCTGATGACATATGTTTATATGAGAATTTGGTGGTTGCATATTTGGTAGTTTATTAAACAATCCTTCACTTTTTTGAGATTTAGGGGTGAAAATGAAATTGTTCTGACGGAGCTAGCTTCGATGAAAACCCTATCGTGCAGAACTTTGATGATGTCCTGGTTCCTGCTGATCATGTAAGCCGGAGCTACAATGACACGTATTATATCGACCCTCAAACAGTTTTGAGGTGCCACACAAGTGCTCATCAAGCAGAGATTTTAAGCAAGGGTCACAAACAATTCCTTGTTACTGGAGATGTTTATCGGAGAGATTCTATTGACTCAACGCATTACCCGGTTTTTCATCAGGTTTTCTCTATCTCATGAAGTGCCACCTGCTTTTACATCAGATGAATATCATAGAATCACATGGCGCTATTCTCTCAAGTGTTAGTTTTAAATTTCCAATAAATTATACAGATGGAAGGTGTTCGTGTTTTTTCTCCGAATGATTGGGAGTCATCTGGCAAGGATGGCACTGCTTATGCAGCAGAGGATTTAAAGAAATGTTTGGAGGGTTTGGCACGCCACTTATTTGGTAAGTTCACATGAGAAGCCTGAAAACCTGTTATAACAAGTGTTGTGCTTCCATTAAACCAGAAATGGGTAGTGTAGAGTTGTTATCATGGGAGATATGATGTCTCATATGCAATAGAAACTGCCAGAAATGGAAGATTATGCCTGACTAGGAACTTGTTATGCTACAGAGGAAAACGTGTATTTTTTGTAATTTTAATGGAGTTTGGAATGATTTCAATAATATGTTCAGGTTGCAGATTGATGCCATAAATTCGTGTAATTTTGAGAATATAATAGTGTGCTGCAGTAATTGGCTTCTATGGTCCTTTCACTAACGATAAGTTGAAATGATTTTGTCAACGAAGCTATTAAAAGTTGTTGTTTCTGATGACCACACTAGTCTGCAATGTTTAGAATTATGTTCTCACACCATTCAAGTACATTGGAACTCTTAGGTGCTGTGGAAATGCGCTGGATTGATACATATTTCCCATTTACTGATCCATCATTTGAGCTTGAGATATATTTTCAGGTATGGTTCTTGCGTTCTCATGAGCTTGACTATGGGAAAATAACTGTTCACTCTTAAAGGCAAACAACTTTTCTCTAATGCAATGACCATAACACTTGAAAATAATAGAGAGAGCAAATATAAGAACAAAGAAGACAACTTCAAAGATCCTTTTTGCCCTTTTTTGGCGGAAGTCTGCTGTATTTTCTGTCAACTACTTTTCTCCCACATCGTGTCATCTTCCAGCATTTAGACAATTTTTGTATAATATATCTCTAAGTGGAGAAGCACAAATAATCTGTTTTTCTACAATAGTTTTCGAACATAATTGCTCTTATATACTGTAAATATATAGCAGAACCGAGGTCTGACTGGTGCTGTATAATATGTGCAGCTACAGTAATTTTCCACCTCATAAGGTGGCAAGATTAGGCATTTATTTCTAAAACATGTTCAAAATATGCAGTTGAAGGTTACATCCAAAACGTGTGCTTGCATTGTCTATCCTTATTCTCCAAGGAAAGTGAGAACTAAAACAAATGTTGTTTGCTCTTTATGTTGTGGAGTTTAGAGACGATTTAAACAACCGACAACCTCCTGGAAGAAGCTTGTTACTTTGACATAATTACTCTTTTTCCTCTAGTTGATTTTGCATTGTCATTCCCAGCAGGGTATGCATAGTGACTATCTATGATAGCGTTACTGCTTTTCTGTAGGGTTTGGGTTGACTGAACTAGGATTAAAGACTTTGTTAAGATTTTTATTTTTATGTTGCTAATGTACTGATTGGACTGCTTGGAGACAGTCAACAGATTTTAATAACAGGGATATGCATCTCATTAGCTTATCCTTTGTTGTGTCAGGAAAAGTGGCTCGAAGTTTTGGGCTGTGGTGTTACAGAACAAGAAATTTTGAAGAGAAGTGGTAACTCGAATAATGTTGCTTGGGCATTTGGACTTGGATTAGAGCGACTTGCTATGGTTTTATTTGACATACCAGACATTCGGCTTTTCTGGTTGACTGATGAGCGATTTACCTCTCAGGTAATTTCTGGTTTAGGATTTTGCATGTCATATATTACTTTGACTATTTATACAGTGCAAGTTTGTGTGAGATCCTTGTATACCTGATTATACAAGTATTGTATTGTGCTTTCATGTTCAGTTCTCTGAAGGCCAGCTTGGTGTCAAATTCAAGCCATTTTCAAAGGTAGGATTAGCTTGGTTTGTTTGTATTCCTTTAATTTTGAATATCCATATGAGAATTTGATGCATGAGTGGTCATCAAGAAAATTTTCACTGCCAGTATCTAAGAAATACAGGGTTTTGCACAATTAAGTTGGAAGATATGTAAGTAACCTAGTATGGAGATCCTTCTACAATTTCATCTATGGAAGTAATTTTCTTGCGGCAGTTTCCTCCTTGTTACAAGGACATGAGCTTCTGGATCAATGAGTCTTTTACTGAAAACAACCTGTGTGAAGTGATCAGAGGCATTGCCGGCGATCTTGTTGAGGAGGTTTGCATTCTAGCATTGTTCTTTTCTACATATCTTCTTTAAGAGTTGCTTCATTTAGAAATCATTGCAAGTCTCTGAAAAATTTCTAATACTCTGCTTAGATGGATTTTCGCGATAAACGGATTTTGGAGCTTGAACTTAGACTGTCAAAGCTTCTTGTCACATTTTATTTCACTGCTGTTAGGTCAAGTACTTTTAGTAATCTGGAATCTGTAAAAAGCCACTATTATAGGGCTAGACTGAAGAAAGAGTAATGATATTCTGAGAAGTATATGATAAAGGTGCAGTTAGTTTGCCTGGGTCAATTTGTCGCTAGTTTCTGCGAAGAGAGAGACTTACTTTGTGGCTATCATTGTTGTCTTCCTTTAATTTTCAGATTCAACACATTAATCACTCAATGAAAAGGGACTCACCATGCAGAGAGCAGCATTTAACCCACAATGATTTCTTTGTCCAATTGTCTCGTGCTTTCTGCCCAAGCCTTCTTGACTTGTTGCTTGGTAGCTGTAACTTACAAGCATACAAATACTGATTCTCGTCTGAGTATGAAAATGTGCATAAAGGAATTACGGTCGAGATGAAAATATGTTGTTGGCTTATACATCAACAAAATGGGAAGTATAAGCCACTATATCAGGCAAAAGTCTCTGCTAAATAAGATGACAAAAGATGACAAAATCTCTGTTAAGGAGGTTTCGTCTTCTTGACCTTCAATGTGCCTATAACAATCTCAACTAAGATGGGAAAGGCTTGCCTATTGTGATGCACTTGGGGTCGGCGGGCTCAGGGTCGGCGAACTCAGAATGGGCTGAAATTTGGTCGGCTGCATGGAAATGGGCTGCTGATCAATACTCACCGCTACGCCGTGACTGAAGTCGTTTTTTCGCGTTTCGTTAACGTTTTCATGGGTTTCTAGGCAGTTTTTGTTTTTCTAGGGCATTTTCGTCTTTTTGTGTTTTCTGTTTCAATTAGGGTTAACACCGTATATAAAGGTGTTTAAGGTTTCGAGATTCAGCAGACTTTTGATATTGAATTGAGTAATCGAATTTAAGAGAATAGATTGTTCTTCGTTATCAGTTCGATTCTTCTGTTTAGCCAATTTTCTGCTGCGTTTCGGCATCATATTGTTTCTGCTGGTTTTTTTCCTCTGCCATTGAAGCATACTTTGATCTGATTTGAATGGTTTTTCTCAGGTATGCTTGATCGATAATTTTACAAACAAGAAAGGGATGACCAGCCATTGCTACAGGATTGCTTACCGTTCCATGGTGCGTTCACTGACAGATGATGAAATCAATGAGTTGCAGGTAAGAGAACTACGTGTTTATAGCTCCTGGTCGGCCTTTTAATTTTTCCTTTGTTGTTGAACGTCTCAATCATGAAACGAGTTGCTAACATAGCAGAGCAATATCATGATTTGCAGTGGAAGGTGAGAGAACAAGTGGAGAGCAAGTTAAATGTGGTCCTAAGATGAGGATTCCTTGTGCTAATTTGCATAATCTTTCCTCTAATTTGCATAAGGCCTTCCATTGGCACCCTGTAGATCCATGTCATTTTTTTCCTAATGACTAATTGTGGCTGAAGTCACCACTAGTGAATGTTGTCGAAGGAAAGAAACACGGCGTCTTGTTTTACCTTTTTATAATGCAACGTGTATCCCGATAGTTTAAATGATTTCGGTTCTACAAATAAAAATGTGAATGTATGAGAATTATGCAATTGGGGTTTAGCGACTTTAATGTCGCAGGTCGAATGCACGTTGTTATCTAAATAAGGTGCATGATTATTGACACTTAAATTTTGACTATCCGTTTTAGTCATTTAATTCTTACATAAAAATTAGAACTAACTTTAGTTCTCGCAAAAAATAATCAAATTACGTTTAATTTTAGCATTCATGCATTTGCTTTAGCGTCCATATGGACCGGCGGTGCGAAAATGAGCTTGAATTAACGGACGTTTAGACCAAAGACCATCACAATTTTTCGGCAATATACGGAGAGGGTGTGCTGAATTTATCAAGGCTTTTGGAGCCTATTTTGAGCTTAATTCAGCCCGTTCACGGTTCAATTAAAAGAAAAGGTTTGGTATAAATGCCCATTTAATTGAAAAAGGCCTAATTGGAGCCCAAAATTGCACAAATGAACCCACGATGGAAAGGAAAATTCGGCTAACCCTTTTCTTTGGTGTTTGCCGAAATTTTTAAGGGTCTTGGACCTATTTTCAGATTTAATTTAGCCCATAGGGTCTTTATTTAATTAGTCACTAATTAATTAAAGTCCGATTTGAGCCCGAAAATACACATTATAGCCCACAAAGGGGCTAAAAAATTTGGCTAGCCCATGAGGTACCCCTATGGCCGAAAATTACAAGGAGTTTTGGAATAATTAGACTCCTCGAGACTTAATCAAATTCTAAATTTTTCAAATTAGGAATCATACCTTAATTAGGAAACCTACTTTGACTAGAATTAGGGCCCTCTAATGCCTATATAAGGACCCTTATGCCTAGGGTTAAGAGATACACTCTACTTAGAAAATTCAGAGCAAGAGAGAGAGAGAGAGAGAGAGCGCAAGAGGATCTTAGCTAAAGAGCAAGCCCGACCGAAACACCCCCCCCCCCCCGCGTACTTGCACCGGCCTCCCCCATGTGCCACCGCCATTCCACCTCAGCTGCACCGCCTGCGTCTCAGCAGCTCTGTCAACGTCCGTCGTCTAGCCTTGGCGTCTTGAAGCTCATCCATTCAGCCCTGGTGCCGCCGAAGCTGCCAAGCCGTCCCAAGCTACGGATCAGTCCTGCTTTTGCACTCAATCAGCTTCGTTTTCGATTGATATTAGAGGTCTAACATAGCTGCTGATTTTATGTTAGAATTTCTACGAATTCGAGGACGCTTTTCGCTGAAAATCAAGCCCAAAAGGCGGCTGTTTTAGGCGACTATCCTTGGTCAATCAAGTGCAGATTTTTGCTCGATAAAAGGTAAATCTTTTGGCTTTTGATTGCAGAATATGTGGTGGTTTGATTGGAAACTTGCACATGTTCATGTATTTTTCTAAGTCTATATGGTTTTGCAATCAAATTTAAGAAAGATCTAAACTTTTGATCAAAAAGAAAGAATTTTTTTGGTTGTTCATCAAAGTTCGAATAACTTTAGGGCTATTGCACCCTCTTGTTCCATCTTCATACAATTCATAGCAGCCAGTCGCTTTGCGCCGTGCAGCCATCGTGAGTCGGATGAGTCATGGTACAACTTGTGTGTACCCTAGGTTGTTTGTTCTTTGATTAGTAACTTGATTCTCAAATTTTGGCAAAGAACTGAAAATTGGAAGTTTTTGCACAAAAAAAATTCTAATTTTGAAAAGGTTCGGTTTGATTGATAAATTTTGTTAAATGCCATGCGTATTTTCAAGATTTGGCAAATTTGATTGGAATATATCTTTTCTCAAAAATTGCGAATTATTTGACATGTTTATCAAGCTTAATTGGATGAATTGCACCTCTTTGGGAAGATATGGAATTTTCGGCATGAGACTAAATTGGCCTTTGAATTTTCGGCACATCCCCTTGATTTTCGAGTATATTCACGTCATTGGGTGTTTTGTGTTTTGTCCTTGCTATTTATGCATATTTAATTGTCTTTACATTTTATTGCTTATCATGTCATGTTTCATGTTAGTTTAGTTGTGATTGTTTGATTTTGTGTTAAAATTTGCACATTAATAAACAATCATGTTCATAACACATACTCCCCTTTGTGCCTTGTCCCTTCGAAATACGTACATTAAGGCATTAATTTGACTTCTATTTTGAAGCACGATTGTGCCCCGTACGTGTGGATTATAAATCTAACCCTCGATTTTGAGGGGCGGATTGATAATTCCAAATAGAATTTCATGATTTGTCCTATGTATGTAGGAGTGACGGTGATTCTATACTCAATTCGATTTTCGGCCCTAATGTAAGGGCGCGTTACGAATTAAATCGGAATTTAAGGTGTATAATGAGCAAAATTGTTTATTTTTGTTCAAATTTTTGTGTTTTTCCCTTTTAATTAAATTCCTAAAAATACCAAACAGATGACACTTTTTTTCTTAAGGTAAATCACATTTTTTTTTGTACTTCTCATGTCAAAAATAGCATTTAATATAAGTTGGGACTTTGAGAAATCAAATTCTTAAACTATAATGAATGCTATTTCACTTTAGTCGAAAAGGTGACATACCAATCGGAGTTTTATAAACAGTCCTATAAGCCCACAATGCACTGGGTCCACCACCTTCCTCTCTAATTCCACGATCTGTTTTAATATGATATTACTTATATAATAGATGGCGCATGCGGAAGACTAGCACAAGACAAGCGAGGCCGACATACAAGTGCATGCAAAGGATAGGCACGCCTAATGGGTACGGCCTCATAAGGTTCTCTAACATGATTAAAATAGATAGTAAGATCATTCAGCAAATTGGAAAATACTTACAGATATATAAATAAGCATTTAAGTACATCATCCATTTCCAAAAGATAAAACAGACACCTGGGAACAACATCAAAAAGGTAACTGCTCCCATCTCCACTACCATAATCGGCGTACTCCCTCGACGCCCCCCACAACGCCACACGGCCAATATCAAAAAGTAGCTGTCGTGTCATCTCAAATCAAAAGCCTACCTGCAAACCTGCTCCCCCCACACAACTCCCCATCATCTACTCCTCGCCACCATAGCTACTGTCACTCCCATCGGCTCTAGAAGAAGAGTAGGGAAGGGGACCAACCAACTGGCCTGACAATCCCACGTAAACAGATACGAACCGGAGGGGTACCAACTCAGTAGGCAATCCTATATCTATCAGCATCACTACAATACGTTTGAAGAAACGCAATGAAGGGAAATCAGGTAGGTCATGCTCCTCCTAGATAACTGAATAACTCGAGGGAGTACCGTAGCGTGTAGAAGGAGCCACAGGAGAAATAGGCATTGCTAAAATCTAAAAAAATATCCAACAACGAGAGTAAGCTTAAAGCTCAGCAAATAGATCACTAATCTAAATGACTAAATCTTCTATTTTCGCACGAACAAGGAGTGATTTAACAACAACAAGTGCCTAATCCCACCAAGCTATTATAGTATTACCGTTCATTCATGAGTTTCATTCCATGGCACTAGCTAACTACTCACATTCACAGAATACCCAAATATAAATCAACACGACAGGAAGGAGACCACAAATGTCATGAATAGCCCCTAAGGCCTCACGGCCGAATGCATATGTTAACCATGGCCTTCAAATTACCTCGCCTCAACCGCCTTCAAGATGAACGGTCTACAATTTCTAGCCACCCAGGCCTCATAGTCATTAGATCGAGCAGTAAATTCAATGAGCACAACATAAAATCATACAATTATGCCTTTAAGGCTCACGACCGCCCGTCCCTCAACCAGTACCAAGTCCAATTCACCTCATTTCGACGATATTCAAAATGATCAGCCTTCGAATCCTAATTACCCATGGCGACAGAACTCCAATTCATAGACAAACCCAACATGCAACGCCATTGGCTTAGCAATGCAAGAACATCACCATTTCGGCATCACCTTAGCTCGTACAGCGCCATCTTGTTCAATTCGGTGATAATAGAGAATCTAGTAGTAAAGGTTAGTAATCTACTTGCCTCAAGTTTGCACATGAAGAAACGAGGATTAATTCACGACAAGAACAAGCTCGGGTCGGCTCCACTTCCTTTGGAGCCACGTGGGCAGGTCGACGGGGAGAGAGAGAGAGAGAGAACGAGCTGGTAAGGATGATGGCAGGGCTATGGTCGAGGCTCGAAGCTCAAGACTTTTCGACGTCGAGCTGAGGAGTCTCCGGTGCAAGAGTGAGAGGGTGAGGAGCCGGGCGGAGATAGCGAGGTCGAGAGAGACGAGAGCTCGAGAGGGGGTGTCCACGAAGGGGGTGAGTGTGAGGTGAGAGAGTGAGTGGGGGGCTTATGTAGGGGTCGGTGGATGCTAGAGGCGGCTTTAAAGCTTCGCGGTTCAATCATGAACAAAATTCGCGTCGGACTGATATCGAACACTAACACTTAATCAAAATAATTCACAAACGGTCCTACTAAAATTACCGCGCCCAATTTACAACATTAAGCTCAAGATAGAATCCATCGCACCAACATTCAATAATCCCCTAATTTTACTTTCGCCACTAATTCAAGCCCGATAGGTACTATTCCGCTCGTAGAAATTTAGGCTGTCACATAGGACTACTATTGTTCATGGACGATGGTGATGGCGGGAGTGGCGATGGAAATAATGGAGGCGGAGATAGCGGTCCCGAGGAGTACAGCGACCCGGAGGAGACGGTGGAGGATTAAGCGGTAGATATGGGCTTAGTGTTCTTATGGATAGGCACGTTTTTGTGTAGTATGATGCTACCTATTAGAAGGGATTTAGGAAACTTTTCCCTCCAGGTTTAGGCAGTTACTTTATGTTTATCGGTGACGGCTAATATGTAACTCAACTCTTAATGTGCACGTACGAAAAGAAGTATTATGTTAATATATGTGGTATTTGTGTTCGCTCTTTATGTTGGAGTTGGCTTGTTGTTTGTCTTCCGCTTGCGTTAATCTAAGTGAAAACATAATCTAATGTAAGCACGAGTCTGGGAGGTAGCGTGTGTGGGGTGCCACGACTCTCACAGATGAATGCCCAAGGTGAGATAGTTCCGGCTGGACACAAAGATGATGAGTGAGCAAAAGATCTGCTCAAGGAAAGATTCATTGAACAGCCTAATCCAAGGACAAGACAGAAAGACAAGGCTCAGGTAACGAAGAAGTCTTCGCGTTTCCCTCGACCTGAGAAAGCTTCATCCTCAGCGAGGCCCTCTGCTTCTCCCTCCTCGGATGTTCTATTCAACATCCAGACATATGTTAGAGATCTGAAGCTGTCCTTGGCCAACATGTCAAAATATCTGGTCAAACTTGAAAGGACCATCATCAATCTAGACTGCTACAACCCTCTCCAATTTGTTCCTGAGCTTACCCAATCTCCTCCCACACAGAAACGCAGGGGCACCAATCCCAAATGATCACACTTCCTATTTGCACACATGACTGCATGTTTCTGTCTTTGCTATGCTTTTTGATGTACCTCCCTGTTACGAATGAATGAATGAAGCTGACATTATTCCTATCTTACTCTTATTCGTATGCTTATACTTTTTGTTGATGACAAAAAGGGGGAGAATTTTTACAGGATCTCGCAAAGATGTGCTAAATGCTAATATGAGCATAATCCTAAGGGAATCATAGAAATAGGGGGAGCCTGAGGGCAAGAGAACAAAAGATTCTCTCTACAGATGTTTATCTCAAAAACATCTTGAACTGTGACTAAAGATCTTGATCAAAACACTTTCAAAATCAAAAGATCATCTTAGTCAGTTCTTCTCTGGATTCATTTTCCAAATTCTTTCGGAGAAATCACATATTTGCAATTATGCCTTATCATTGAAAAATCCGCTATGCAGATCTTTACATTATTGCACTCTATAAACTCTGTCTCACTTCACATCTGCGAGATAATTTTGTCATCATCAAAAAGGGAGAGATTGTTGGAGAAACATCTCATAAAACATTTTGATGATTTCCAAAATATCCTTTGGTATTAGTTTTTACCCTTGGTATGCAGATGTTTGATATCTATGATTAAGGAACACGTGATGACCATCGGGTAAAGATCGCGTGTAGTCTGAAGCATTTTTATGAAAACATTGGTTGATGACCACAAAAGATCTGGTCACCAATTGTTTGATATCGGAGCTCAAAAGATCAAGTCAGCCATGGTGTTTAAAGTCCATACGAGCTGATTTTTGTGAAAGATTGGCTAATGTAACCATCGTTTGATGGGAAAGCCCAATGAGAAGATTTTCTATTTTCTCGGGAATAGTTTCTTGCTCTGTCAGAGTCCAGCAGAAAATTGTCAGTGTGGAACAGTAGCTCAGCACATATATTTGGAAAGTCTTGACTATCTTGAAAAAGCATATGTATGGGTAGCACCATTTCAAAGCAAGACGTCCAATCTCTCTCCCCAACGGCTCTTTTCTTCTCCTAAGGGACTCCAACGGTAATGTTGAAGAAAGCCTATAAAAGGAGAAGACCATGAAGGCAAAAGGAGTTAGACAAGCATATACAAAAATCCAAGAGTGGGTCTAGCAACTGTTCTTGCTGAAAAAGCTTAAGCTGTTGAAAGATCTTGTGATCTATTGTTGTCTTGTATTCATGCAAAATCAAGTGTACATCTCTGGGTAGTGAGGCTGTATCAAGATAGTGTAATCTATCGTATGAAAAATCAGCTCACTCACTATTTGTAACTTGTGAGACAGTTTACTAATGCATTCCAGCCCGTGTTGTGGCTATTAGTTGCGTGGAGTAGACGTAGGCTTGATATATAAACCGAACCACTATATATTTGGTGTACTAATCTTTCACTGAATCCTTACTCTTCTGTGCACACTCCCAGATATCGTTTTATCAAACATTTGATCACTAGATCTTTTTCATGTCACTTATTATTTTTCGCATAATCTGAAAAAGTTTCGAAACAACCTATTCACCCATTCTAGGTTGCATTGTTAACCCCAATTGGGTATTCAAATTTAGACCTTACAAGTTATCAGGATGACTAGAAATCGACAACAGAATGCATTTTATGTTTGTTAACAGGCGATGCAGCATAAAGGAAAAGTGAAAAACATAAGTCTATATTATCCTCTACCATGCAGGAGGAGTTTATAGCATGCTTTTCGACCGCTACTCAAGTTATTTGGCTTTGGAACCTCGATAGGGAGTTGACCGTATTTGATTTTGTGGATAGGCCCTTATAAGTGTATTGTGACAATAGCTCTGCAATGTTGTTTATTAACAACAGCATAGGTCTCGAGGGGTCTAAGTATTTAACGGTCAAGTTTTTGACCACAAAGGAAACAGTTGAGAATGGTGACATTACAATATAGCATATTTTCTCATAGGATATGGTAGCAGACCCACTGACTAAAGGTCTTTACCCGTGTGTATTTGAATGACATGTCATTAACATGGGCTTAGCGGCATCATTGGATGCGATTATTTAGTGGGAGCTGTTGTTAGTTTTTGCTCTAAGAAAGGTTACATCTGTGTTTATTACATTTTGTAACGTCTTGATATGTATCAACTCCATTGCATAGAATAAAGCATTTATGATTGAGGTGATGTTGAATACATATATCAACTGGAAATCTCAAGGTATGTGTAAACCTTGAGTAAAGGCTAGGGGCATTCAATTACTATCCTTAAGGATATGTCTTGTTACACATAAAGTAAAATTAACTATAAAGGTAAGATATATGTGGGTATATTAGAACCATAAACGATATTCTCTTATGGCACATCAGGTTTCGTGACACATAACTGAGAGAAAATGGTGACGAACAAAGGGGATGTCACATAAAGTATCACTATTGTGATGTGTTATCCAATTGCCACACTACTATATTGAATCCATATTAGTAGAGTTAAGAGCACCCATGACCATGGATGGCTCTGTATCTATTAATGCAGTTACTGCTCTGATTCAGTGTTTGAGACTTAATGGGATTGAATTGACTGTTAAGAATAATTTCTAGACCATCATAAAGATGCACACTTACAATACAGTTTGAACTAATATTCGCCCAAGTGGGAGAATATTAGAGTTTTCCTAATGTAGGCTTATATTAATTGAGATTATAATCTAACGTTTTACGGGATTAATTTACCGTTTACGGGGATGGTCTAATAAGGTAAGATATAAGAATTCTTAACCAATCTAATATGGGCCTGGCATTGTGTGAACCGAGTTGAGCTCGGCCCGTGATGAAAAAAGCTTAGCTGGAAACTCTAGAAATAGCACTCAAGTCCATTCTCTAGCCCTAACAAACTCATAACAACCTCACATAAGGAACGCATACAGATTGGCGTCGTTGATGGGCTATCTCATTAAACCAGGGATACAGAGGGTCATAGAGGAGAATAACTTGAGCTCGAATCATCGTGATTCCGCCTAAAGCAACATGGATTTGAAATCATGTGCACAAATTCCTTTAAATCATTATTGTGCTTCTATATTCTAGTTATGTTGATCCTGGGGTGCCGTTCTAAGGTTTTATAGCGGCTTACACTTTTATGTACTTATTCCTACACCCACGATACGTTCCTACACCTTAGTAATTTAAGGACCAGCTCTTACATGTTTTAACAAGTTCATGTACGTGGAAAGAATTGTAGTAGGACTAAAATTTCTTTACAAACGCCCATTCATGGCAAAGTGACTATATAACTATTCCAGAATCCTTAAATATGTATCTACGTGAAATGTGTTGACCAAAGTCTATTTTCATGCACAGGGAAGGAGGAGAACATGGACTAAAATTGGAACTCCTTATGTTTACTAGCTCAGACGAATAGAGTGATATTTTCCTACGTCAAAATAATCGGATATTTTGTAAGTTTTAGAATCGTTTGATGCTGAAGTTTACGCAGAGATATTTTCTCCTAGAAGTAACTCTTCATTTGAATTTTCAGCTAAGAAGTTTGTTCTGCATTGAGTTTTTGACACATGGGTTATATCAAGTCCAAAATGACAATCAGACCCAAAAGCGAAAGGCTCTGGATTTCACCCTTTCCTCTTCAATAGCTTTTTTGATCAAACAAGAAAAGCATGTGTTGAGACAAATAAATTTCGACGTCCCATTTAGTCATTATTTGCATAGAAAATTGGGGACAAATCTTGGTCCCCGACAAAAACAAATTAAATTAACTTGTGTATAGTTCTAGGAGCATACATCGTTTAGATCAATGGCATTTTAATCGGACCGGCGGTGGTGAATGGACCTGAAGCAATTGTGCGGTCTAGGCCCGTGAAGTGAGCAAGTTCGGTCTAGCCCATTGCAAATCACACCAGCGAATATTGTAAGGTAAATGGGGAGTTCTAAACTTAATGAGTTGGGTTTGAGTCCATATAATTAGAGGTAGAACTAATAAATGGCTTTGAGCTTAATAGAACCCATTAGAGAGAGAGAGAGAGAGAGGGGGAGAGAGAGAGAGTTCATAGATGGGGGCTAGTCAGGTCCGGTAGCCCGCATCGACCGAACTAAAAATTTTATATTAAGCCCGAAGATGGGCCCGGCCCAATTTGGCCCCAAAAAGCGCGACTCTGCAGAGCATCAGAGCAACAGCATTTGCTTACCCGGAGACGGCACGAGTTCCACCTGCATTTGCCGGTAACCAGTAGAACGTTTGGCAGCTCAGCCTCCTGTGCACTGAAGCTCGCCGTCGTCGTCGTCCCAAGGGTTTTAGCATCCGCCGCCGCGAAGGGCGCGAGTTTCTCTCTCTCTCTGGTAACTCTGTATCTGTGTTCGTACGATTGTGTTCTTCTTCTTCGTCGTTCCTCTTCGTGCTGTGTCTGATGCTGTTTTGTGTTGCTGGATCCAGAGGGAAGGCAAAATGCAGCGGTCGTTGTCGTCGCTGGTTCACCCGGCGCGAGGGTTTTCCACCAAGTCCGAGAAGATCGTCGCGTCTGTACTGTTCGAGAGATTGCCCGTCGTCATCCCTAAAATCGACCCCGTGGTGTACGCATTTCAGGAGTTCTCGTGAGTTTGTACACTTCTTTCTTCTTCTTCTTCTTTTCGGCGGGGGAAGTGGGGGGATTCTATACTTTCTTTGCATTTCGGAGCTGAGGATTATGCGCGGAATATGAGTGTCATTCACTCGTTTGTCAATTGGGTAGTTTTCAGAATCCATGTTCTTCTGAAAATGAAGAATTTTGATGGAGGCTATGGTTCAGCTCAATGCTCCTTGCTTCTTTAATCGAAAATGAACTGATGGTCATCTTAATCAGCTCAAAGATTGGCGGGGATTAATTTCAAGACTAACATATTGAATTTTGCCTTTGCACTATGAGGCTGCATTCCAATTTCTCGTGATATGTAGCTTTTGGAGAGTGAAGATTCGTCATTTGCTTATTCATTCTTACTCTAAGATGAGAAAAAAAAATGGATTCACACAGCTCCTGGTGGATGCTAATTAGGGGTTTTCACTTTTGGGATAAATTCGTTGGGAGACTGAGTTTGGTGACAGGTCTGAATCAGTAAGATGGGCTGGTGATTGGAACGAAAATTGTTTGCTAATAAATATGTTGGTTTTGCTTGTTTTCCATATGTGCTTAGATTTCGTTGGCGTCAGCAGTATCGGAGGAGATATCCAGATGAGTTTCTAGACAAGTCTAATGCCAGGTACATTTATTTATGCATCAATCGAACCTTTTCAACCTAGTGTTGTCTTGTCAGTAATTAGTTCTGGCTTGCTAGTTCCTGGTGTAATGGCAAATTGGCAATTGTTTCTCATTACTTCCATTTACTTTTATCTGACATGCACATGCCTAATTGAATTTTTTTGACAGGTGTTTTGCTTGTTATTCATAAGCCCCTGTTTTTTGGTATCTAAAGTCTTAACTGTGTTTGTGAAGTGAGCATCTTTGTCTATGTTGGCTGTACAATGTCTTTGAGCCCTAGCTTGGATAGTGTTAGTTATCTGGTGAACTGACTTCTTGATCAGCGTCCGTGGGTTCAAACTTCAAATTAATATGCTGATACTGTTAATCTTGCAAAAAATTGCCTCCTCGGCATGCATAAACTTTGAATTAATTAGTCTGAGGTATTTAGTCTTGGTGACAGTTGACGCGCTTTCATTTGATATTTCTACTATTCATGCTGTTTTTTTAGTGTATAATTTTCTTTAGTGGTCCTTTAACTTCGTTTAATTATTTTTTCAAAGCAATTTACTGCTGAGGTTTGCAAAATAAATTAAGAAGTATGCAATTCTTTGAGCAAGCTCAATTTATTGTTATGTGATTGTCCACATCCCTTAATGAGGAGATGTAAAACAATACTGTGGTGAATACATGGAACTGAAGGTGTGGTCCAGTAAGAGTTGCATCAAATGCTACTGTTAAGAGAACTCCTGCGTCCCCCTTTTAATTTCTGCACCCCTTAGAAGACTTAATAGACTAGTCATGGACACAAATTGAGATTATCTTGAATTCTGTGAGTGCCAATCTCTCTTGACGATAGACCAAAAAACAAAACAAAACAAAAATTCTCTCTTGACCTGTTTTGTGTTATTTTGATCCCTCTATGAGGCTTGAAGCTAATTGCATAGATTTATCTCGAATGTTGCGAGTGGCAAGCTCTCTTGATCTATTATTTGTCTTTTTCAGTCTCTATCGCAAGGCCCTAAAGCCAAAATGTCATTACTCTATTTATTCCGTGGATCTGTGGGTTCACTAATTGTTCAATGCTTTACCACATGTTTTGTTCGACAGACGGTGGCCCGTTCTCTCTCTAGGTCGTATGATTTGATCATTACTGTGGTATCTGTATCAAATGCATTAGTTGCATGGAAGATTGCATTTTTATTTTCTTTTGTTAACCATGGTTTTCTCTCTCTCTCTCTCTTGCATATTATTGTAAGATCAATCTCATGTTCAATTCACGAATTTTTCCTCTTCTTTCAACTAGGGGAAAAGGTGATTACCAGATTGACTATGTACCAGCTCCTCGGATCACTGAAGCTGACAAAACAAATGACAGAAAGTATGTAGATTCCTCTGTGGTGCATGTTTGATGCTATTACTGGTATTTTGGAGTAGAATAATCTATTTATTTATTTATTTTTGTTTCTTTGAGTGGTGTTCCTCAATATTTGTCTCCATTTCTTTTGGGCCTTCTTTACTTTTGTGGATCATGGTAGACCTCTAAATTAGGATCCTGTTTGGGCTAGCCTACACATGGTACTAGGATTCTTATGTGAACTCCTTTCTCCAATACAGCTGTGTAAAATGGAGAGGAAATACCCTTGTACAGGGGATTATTCTTTCATAAGTAATGAATTTTGTGTCTTGTGAACAACACGGGAATTGTCTGCTCGAATTCTCGGTTTGCTGGTTTTCTTCAGACATTGCAAACTCATTGGTGGTGAAAACCAAGCATATTTGTTCTGTTGTAGTTGAATGGGGTGCAGTTTGGTCATACTTAATGCTCTGGGATGAGGGGTTGGCATCGATAATAAGTTGAATACGACAAACAATGTGGTGGGCATTCCTTTTATTTGACAATTATGGGGTCATTGATGTTTGGACCTTATATTCTCATATTGAAGAATGTTTACTGTTGAAGTCAGTTGTATGATGATTCAATAGGTATTCCGGGATCCACTTATTTTACATACCCTCATGTCTCGTGTCTGTTTGAATGTATAACAGGTCTTTACAAAGAGCGTTGGACAGAAGATTGTATCTTCTTCTTTATGGTAATGCGTATGGTTCTCCAGCTGCTAATCCTGCCTGGCATTTTCCTGAAAAGGTTTATGAGTCTGAGGAGACATTGCGAAAGGTGGTCAAATTTGCATAATCTACATTACTTCCTCGTACTCATCTTCCCTTCTCTCATAATGGCTCATTTCTCCAGTGTGCAGAGTCAGCACTGGAATCTGTCTTAGGAGATCTCTCACATACATATTTTGTTGGAAATGCTCCTATGGGTCATACAGTCATGCAACAAACAGAAGATTCTGTGGAAGTGCCATCTTTTAAGGTATGACTTTAGTTTATCAGACACACATGCAAACACACACACACACACACACATAAGAGAGATCTCTCTTATGTGTGTGTGTGTGTGTGGTCCCTTTCTGCTATAGAAACGATATACTGTCCTCGTTCTGGAATAACTTAAGAGACATTATTTAGCCTTAAATTTTGCTGATTTCTTCCTTTTTTCAGCGATTCTTCTTTAAGTCTCAAGTTATTGCGACAAACAAGTTTAACATTCGAAAGTGCAACGATTTTGTTTGGGTCACCAAGGATGAATTGCTGGAGTATTTCCCGGAGCAAGCCGAATTCCTCAATAAGATGATCATTAGCTGATTCTGTTCTGTAGTCTCGTGGTTGACCCAAATCCCTTTCAGGAGTATCTTTATCTTAGCCTGCCATAGTTTTTGTTTTAGCTGGCGGAGTCATGGTGTGAGAATAGAATATTCGGCTGCGGCCAGGGATTTTTGCTGGACATTTAGGATTTTGTTAGGTTTCCTGTTCACATTTTGTAACCTTTCGATCTATTTATAGGGAGGGAGTACTCGTAAAAAAAGACGAGACATAGCTAATGCTGTTTGATCTTGAGTTGAGCCTTGATCTGCAAATAAAAGCATCAAAGCTTTGTTGTTCTCTATTTTTGGCTGGGTAAGCAGTGAGTTTTACTGACTTCGTAAACCAAGGGAGAGGATCTCTGCTACAAAAAAATAAATGTTCAAAACGCAACACATCCCCTATGGCATCAGCCTCCACCTCATCCAAATGGCTATAAAATGAGAGGAAGAGCCTATACTTGCTTCCTTATCATTCAATCTTATACAGAACTTCTAAATGAATGCGGAATATTATTTAGGAGTGAACAAGACGGATCGACCGAGTCAAGAATTGCCTAGACCTCACCGATTATTAAATTATGTGTTTTATTTGCTTTTTAAATATAAATCTAATAGTTAGTATTGTGTTGTGTCCCCTTCGATACATTATTTAACTATTTTTAAAAATTCCTTAGTTACTTCCGTTTGTCTTTCCACTTCTTTATTTTTATTTCTTAGGAACACATTTTTTTGTGCAACATATTTACTTTTTTTTTCGTGGTGATAACTTCTTCATGTAGTGTCTTCTTTATAATGTAAGAAAAGAATGTTTAAATCCTCTATTTTTCAAGTGTTGTAGATTGTAATAGTAATAGAAGTTTACTGTAATGTGATATTTCGTATTTTCGAGAATTAAGTAGAATATAAATACGTTATTAAGTCAATATGATTTAATTACCTTTTGTGGAAGAGCTTTAAAAAAAAAGAGAAAAAAGAAAAAATGTGCATGGGTCAAAAGAAAAATGTGACATGGTGCATGAGCATGTTGCGGGGCATTTTTGCTTAGTTACCAATTACTTCATCAATCATTTGACACGTGTCCATTTCATTCCTCAAATCACCGGCCCCATTTCCCGGACCGGTCCAATGGAACCTTGAAGATGAGGCTCGGGAATAAATTTGCCTTTTCCAAGTATTACATGCCCATTGCAACTCAGAATCCCAGCCGAGCAAGCCTCTATATATCCCACATCTGATATTCCTTGCTCTGGACCTCCTCAGCGATTTGCCGTTCATAAGCAAGTGATTCTTTGATTCAACACCAGCTCCACACAGCACGACATTGACAGGAACAGCAGAGTGAAGAGCTTACTCAAATAGCAAGCCCACAAAATCAATCTACTGCCAAAAATACCCTGCTTGCTCTAGCTCCAAAACAACTCCATGCACTGTTGACTGAGAAATTGCTTTGAAGAAGTTACCTTACCTATCACCTTATTATCTGCTTGCCTTGCATTAGGTGCAACAACTCCACATAATGCTGATTAATCAATACCATATCATCTAATATAGCAGCTGGTGAATCCCACCTTGCATCCTCAAGAGCTACTGCAACTTGCAGAGATAAGCGCGAAGCATGGACAACTCTAGCAAGGGCCACATAGATGCCAAGAATCAAACCAAAGAAAGTTATCTTTACCATCACCTACAACATATGGTATCAAAGGTTTAAGATCAGCTCTCACTTCTAAGATTTTGCGCTTTCAAGCTTCAGCTACATTGTCGAACACTTGGTTCGAATACTGAACTTCAATGATTCTAGTCTGTATCCTCAGGTATATCGATCCTCAAATCCGGGAGATGTTTTTGTCCAGAACTGTCACATATTATATAGTTCCTTCCCCTGTCTAGTAGTAACTTAATATGGAAGAGAAAGAGAATTGCACCTCTTCTTCCGAAGGGCAATCTGCAAACAAAACCTGCTGCACCAAGATAGTACGGTCGTGATGGGCATTTGAGCGCCGGCTGCCGAATCCGACTTGCCTTGGCAAGATGAATAAAGAAACGTCGCTCGTGCAGAAGAGCGACGGCTAACTGATTTGTTTCTTGATTTGCTTTCTTGTTTCCTCTTCACCTGTGCTGATCTCTAAGGCCGAATAAGCCATGGAAGATAGCACTCTTGTTGTTCTAAATCTTTTAATTTTGTCAATTGAGTCATTAATTTTTTCAGGTTTTGCCAATTGAGTCCATCTTGTCAATTTTAGCCGGAAATCGCTGATGTGGACGCCATTAGTGACACTTAGGACGGTCGGCACTTATATGGACAATTTTATTACTATTTTAATATTTTTCGAACTATTTTTTTTTTTTTTTTCCTTCTTTCCTTTTTTTCTTTTCTTCTAATTTTCCTTCTTGACTTTTTTTTTTATTTTACCGTTTTTCCTTTTTTTTTTATTTTTCCCGTTTTTCCTTTGCCAGCCTCAGGCGAGAACTGCACTCGCCTAAAAGAAAATAGATATCAAAAAAAAAGTAAGAAGTAAGGAATAATTCAAAATAATAGTAAAAGTTGTCCACGTCAGCTTCGACAGTCTACGCGGCACTAACTATATCTATGTTAGTAATTTCTGATCAAAATTGTCTGGATTGACTCAATTGGCAAAACTTTAAAACTGAATTGGCAAAAGTGCAATAGATTTAGGACTTTTGGACAATTTTCCCTACAAAATTCTCATTCTCAACTTTTGTTTTCACTCGTTATATGATTGCATCATCATTCCTAATCTATTTATACTATATATAAAGCGAATTTGAAAGACGAGTTCAACCTCGTATTTTTCAAATAATATTTAACGAAAAGCCAGTCAAGTTATATCATTTTTAAATCTCAGATAGAATTGTAATTCAAAGTTAACAGAACAATTTTCTTGAAATCTCCCACAATCTTTAAAAAAGAGAAAAACAAATGAACAAGGCCACATCATATGATCATTTATTTCATTTTATTATATCGAATAGCTTCATGAGCTATTTTACTGGGGTTCAAAATTTTCCCGCCTCATCCAACCTCCGGTATCTCACAGACGAGGCCATATTCATTAGTCCAAACATACACTCGGTTACAGCAATAATCGCACTCAGGTACTTTTCCCATCGGCATCGGCACGGCCGTCACGTACGGATTGTCCTTCTCAATCGCCGCCTTCGCTTTATCTCCACTCTGTCCCACCAACTCAGGCCACCGGAACTTACCCCCTATTATCCCTGCAATCAAACCTTCATCAACCTCGACCTCAGATTATGTCGTCAAAACTCAACTAGCATCGCATGCCTCGTCATTCATGCATACTACTAAATTTTGACATGCTCGAACACCCAAATGATTAATAACTCAAATTATGAAATGCTTTGATGTAAATTAAGAATATTGTACGCTAGAAACAGAATAAATAAGTAAATAAATAAAGGAAATAGGCGTTTGGGGGGCGTACGAAGACAGCATTCGGGGTTAGTGCATCCGCGATCGTCACAAGGTGGGTAACGATGGCGTTTCCTCTTCTTGTTAGTCTCCATGCTTCTTGATCTGCCCTTGTAATAAAGCAATAAGATGTAAATTTGTATGAAATGCTGGAGCAAGCACAACCCCTTTTATACCCATTTTCGCATACTATAGGCAGTAAATGCCTTTGACTACTTTCTATGATATCTAGGAGAAAATCTGCCTTTAATGACTTGCCAAATTTGATGGGATGCGCTAGTTTTAATGACATTTCCAAAACATGCGAAGCCCCCCAAAATTCTAAGCATGAGGTCTTCAATAATCCAACGAAGGGACAAGTATTTTTATATTAATCTTAGACATGTTAAGTTATTTTAAAACCAATAGTGAAATCTTTAAAATCATCTTGGTGGTCATAAAATCTTGTTAAAGTATTTAATGAGTGCTTTGACTGAAGGTAGTGTCGCGAGATAAAGATCTTCCGTGAATCGGGAAAATTACCTAAAAAACTCATAAACCTATTGCAATTATGTCAATTTAGTTTTAAACCTTTTGTATTTGTGCCAAATCAGCCCATTTGGCCGGCCGGCGTTGACGTAAATAATTTTAATAATTTTTAGATTTTTTTATGTTTCTATTTCTTTTTTTTATTTCCCTTTCTTTTTGTTTTTCTTCCACTGGTTGGCGAGGGTCGCCGGAGCTTGCCGGCCACCAGGTGAAGAAAAAAAAAAGAGAAAAAAATAAAAAAATAAAAATAAAAAAAATAAAAAAATTGAAAAATATTAAAATTTTATTAAAAAGTATCCATGTTAGCGCCGCCCGGCAAAAATGATTGAATTGGCACAATTACAATAGATTTATGACTTTTTTAGTAATTTTTCTCTATGGGTGTATGCTATCTCACGTGATCAAAAGTTATGGAGATATCAAATGGAAGTATTCACATTTTGACTGTTATATTCATCTAATAACTATTAAAAGAATGAAAAATAGAAAAAGGAGCACACAGTGGATAAAACATGACTTATGATACATTTGAAGGTCACAATTGGAGAAGCTCTCTGTGCTTTACATTACTGCTGCACAACATCGAATCTGAAATCTTCCATATATAAATCAAGCTCGTGGAGATTTAACTATTTAAGACCCAACTCATGGACATATTGCTCGTTATATGATATAGTATAGTAGCCTAATTTGGTTGAAGATATTCCATTGTTTATCGAATGGCTTGGTGATCAAACTTCATTAGATTCATTGCCATATATAGAAGGTTCTCTATAAATATGAGAAACGAAACTGTGAGATATGAGGATGAACTACTGCATATACTGAGCTCAATTGTGCAATTATTTCTCTTAAGATTGAAAGTTTATTTGTAAATAGAGTGCGGAAACAATCGGACCGAACCGGGAACCGTCTGAACCGGCCCGATTTCCTATTTCTAAAAATTGGAACCGATGAATAGTTCAGATTTCAGGTATGGACCCACCCACCTAGACCACCCGGACCGAATCAATATAATATTTTTATTATTATTACAAAATTAAAAAATCTAATTACTACACTTATTACCCTCTCTTCTCACAAAAATGAAAAAGTACTAAAAAGTATAAGAAACAAGAAGTTCAAAATGAGACAATGATATCATCAAAGTACTCATGGCTAGTTCCTGGACCCACTAGCGAGCATGACTGGTTCTCGGGACTAGTGGGCTAATTATCGGTTCCACGAGGAACTGGCTCACCTTGGAACCGATCACCCCTAATACTAATGGATAAGGCATGATCGGGTTTCTAGAGATAGAAATAGTGGAGTAGACAAAAAAAGAAAGCGAACCACTATAAATGTTGTCTTGATATTCTCTATCTTTTATCTTTCTTATATTATCAGATTTTCTGTTTTTAAGATTTCGTTCATCGCTGCATGCAGAAGATTCAAAAGTACAGTTGGTAGAAGATTTGAAATCTGCACCCCCGCACAAAAAGAAATTGATGAATCACACTCTTGGTCCTTGGTTACGTTTCGACCAATTCATCGTCCTCTTGATTTCTATATTTGGACCTTATAATACAAAAGGCAGTAACACGCGAAAAGCTCAGAAGGTTTACGATCAACGGATGAGATTTACTCTCTTTTGATCGGACGGCCACCACATCCCCGAGGTAGTAACACGTCTTTTCGTGGGCTTGAACCGGAACTTATTCAATGACTTGGGCTGGCCGTTCCTGAAACCATCTTGCACAACCGAAATTAATACTCTACTACAACCAATACTTGGGAAAAGTGTTCAAAAAGTCCTAAATCGATTGCATTTGTGCCAATTCAGTTCTAAACCTTTTTTTGGTGCCAATTCAGTCCTAAGCCTTTTGCATTTGTTCCAATTCGGTCTTAAACCTTTTATTGATGCCAATTGAGTCCTAAACCTTTTGCATTGGTGCCAATTAGTCCTAAGACTTTTTGTATTTGTACCAATTGAGTCAATCCGATCAATTTTGACCTGAAATCGCTAACGTGGAAGTCGATTGTCCAACGTGGCACGACTGGCGTTGACGTTGATATTTTTTAATATTATTTTAATTAATTTTTTTAAAAAAATTAGTATTTTTTTTAAAATATTTAAAATATTTAAAAAAATTTAAAAAAATATCCACGTCAGTGCCATCCGTTCCACGTAGGAAAAAAAACATCTACGTCAGCGATTTCCGATCAAAATTGACCGAATTGAATTAATTGGTACAAATGCAAAAAATTTAGGATTGAATTGGCACCAATCCAAATGTTTAAGACTCAATTAGCACCAATGCAAAATGTTTAGGACTGAATTGACATCAAAAAAAGATTTAGGACTGAATTGGCATCATTACAATAGATTTAAGACTTTTTTTTTTTTTGACACTTTTCCCATCAATACTTCAAGTAGTTCGGGCCATAATGGAGAGTGAACCCAGGCCCGGCCCGGCCCGGCCTGCAACTAAACAGAAGAACCCTAACCCCTTTGTCCTTCTTTCTCTCTCTTGTTTTGTTCGGATGTTTTTAAACCTCGTCACAGAGGGTCGGACAAGCAAGCAGCAGAAGCACGCTTTAGGCTTGAAATTGCACCGGTCGCAAGCCGAACCCCGGAGAGAGACCGACAGAGACGGACAAAGGGTATCGCCGGCGAAGATGATCATCCCCGTCCGCTGCTTCACCTGCGGCAAGGTATTTGCTGCTGTCTGTGCAATTTCGCGTTCATTCCTTATTCGCGAGTTCTGTTTCGTTTCTTGTTTTTGCGGGATGATTTTACAAAGTTTGTGTTTTCGGCACTCTGTTTTGTATGGACTTTTGAGGGTTCTGTTTTTCTGCTGTGATTTGCTCAAGAGGTTATGTGCTTATGATTGCTGCTGGTTTCAGGTGATCGGAAACAAGTGGGACCAGTATCTCGATCTCCTCCAGGCTGATTATCCGGAAGGGTGATGCTCTCATCCTTTTCTTCTTTTGCATGTTATTGAAGCTAAAAAGTTATGGAGTGGGTTGTTCATATTTTTTGTGCCTATTTGATTCTTGATCGTACAATTCATGAAGCTGTGGAAGCAGAAAATATAGAGTGAATGCAGGACCAGAGGTGACGCTTAAAACATTTATGACCCTTCTTCGTTAGGCTCCATGATCTGTTAGATTAGCATGATGCATTAGTTTCCTTACGGTTGTTATTCGACAAAGTCGTCCAGATTTCACAGTGTTTGCCAACAGATTTAGAAGGGTAATAGCTATTGTTAAGATATCAAAGAAAGGAACTTTATTTGGTCAGATTGGCCATTTGTTGTTGGCATTTGGTAAAATTGCAGTTATAAGTGGTTTTGAGTTGAGAGTGGTTGAGACTTCTCTATTTCTGGTTTGTAGCTGTATTTGCATTTGTGCTGACGGTTTTGTTCCTCAATTTCAATATGAGTTTCGAATGCTTGTAGTGAATGCAGCAATAAATTTTGTGAAGAATTCACCAGTCTTGAAATTTTGATGTTCTTGGCGTGCAGGGATGCTCTTGATGCATTGGGATTGGTCCGCTATTGCTGTAGGCGAATGCTGATGACTCATGTTGACCTCATTGAGAAGCTTTTGAACTACAATAGTAATCTCTCTCTCTCTCTCTTAGGCACATACGCATGCTCACGTGGACATGCCCATGCATTTGCGTGTGTACAAACATTACTCTCTTGCTCACACACTACATTTCCAGAGATCATGTGGATGATTTTTGTGCGTGTGTTGCTTCTTAAGATGTTATATCTGTATTTATATGTATCTTTTTCTGATTTGATGCAGCCTTGGAGAAGTCCGAAACCAGTTAACTTGGAATCACCAGTGAAGGATGTTCTGCAGCATGTCGCCTGTACTGTTGGGCTCATGTATTTCTGCCTAGAAATGCTTTGGTATCTTCTAGTTGAACGATATCTTGACAGCCAATGTATGAGGTGCATTAGAACTTTTAGTTGAGATGTAGATGAAGTGTTGACATATTCTGGACTGAGGTTTCATACGGTCTTGTGCTTTCTCCTATTGTTCTTTGAAGCGACACTTGGTGTATCATTTGGGTTATTACCTATTGTATAGATCCAGTAGCCCAAAAGATGTCCTCGTTTTGATTAGTGTGGAAGCTTTAAAGTACCGAGAAGCAGAATATTGAGACAATTTGTGGCATCAAGCAATCATCTAAAGATTGCAGTCGTTAAGGAGGATATGGAGTATGCTTTATTATTTTGCTTGTAGTTCCAAGCGGCTGCAATAGGCGTGTTATATGGTGATTGATCTGTTTAGGAGTTTTTTAAATTTCAGGTTGGAACAATTTGACTTGCAACATGCAAAATCCAAGAAGCTTATCCATGATTGGAATTTCATGGTATCATTTAATCTTGTGCCATGAACATCATCATCAACCAATCCATTATTTCTGGATAATAAAATTTGCTGCGTTATGCGTTTCCTCTTATTAATGTATTTGGAATTCAAAGGAGCCTTTTAGAGAGCGCCTTTGCATGGTTATGTTCTTTTTTATAGGTGAAATGCCACAGGTTCCAATTTAAGCTGCCAAATAACCAAGTTGGTACTAAAACAAGAAAGAGTCCTTAGACCTATTGGATTTTTGAAATATTTTGTTGTTGAGCTTGCCTTTAATATCAGTTAAACCAAAGTCAAAGGCAAAGCAGCTAAGCCTCTTCTTTCCTCAAATTAGGGGCTACTCGATACATAAGCAATTTTTTGGGGACAATTTGGCTTGCAAGATCCAAGAAGTCATGTGATGTGCAGTTGAATCATCTGTTCGGTTTGGCTAGAATAGAACCTTAGGGAGACTGCATTTACGTATGTATGACATGTCACATGCATTTTTAATGCAGTGAATGTTTTAGGGTGCTGCAGTCGTTGCCTGTGCAGGAGGAGATCTGCAGAAATATGAAATTGAGTTTTATAAAGTACTGTAATTTCTTTTGACTTTTTTAAACTTCTGGTTGGAACAATTGGACTTGGAACATGCAAAATCCAAGAAGCTAATGATGCCATGATGGGAATTTAATGGTCTCAATTAACTCTTGTGCCATGAACATCGTTCATCATCCGATCAATTATTGTTGGATGAAAAAGATTTGTTATATTACGTGTTTCCTCAGATAAATGTATTTGGAACTCAAAGAAGCCTTTGAGAAGGCACCTTTGCTTGGTTATGTTCTTTTTGATAAGGTGAAATGCCACATGTTCCATTTATCATTGCCCAATGACCGATTTGGAACTAAGATAAGAAAGAGTTCTTAGCCACATGTCCCATGATTGGTTAAGTAACTAGCAAGTCACAAGCAATACAGATAAGCCTCTTCCATCTGTGGAAATATGCAATTGAGTTCCATGAACTACATGTAATTTTGGTTGTGTGGATTTTTTAGCTTCTTTTGGGATCTGAAACTTGTGGAGAGCATTTGCATTTTAGTTCTTTTACTCTTTGTCGAGACAGCCAGATGTACAATATCGAGACAGCTTATCGACATAATACCATATGCATGTAAATGTGCACATTGCCTTTCAGTAACCTATGTCTCCTGGTACTTGATTTGATATTCTTGTTTGAAAGATGTCATTTCATGCATGTTTCTTAGAATTGATATTTTTCTGCTGCTTGGAGATCGTCTTCTGTCTCTAATATGTTTTATAGCATGTTCACAGTAGCAATCTCTTAGTTAATTGCTAGTTTACTAGAATGAGTAGCTTTCATGTTCCCTGTCCAATAGATGGCAATTGTGCCTTTTTTCAGCTTCAAAATTATGGGGTTGAACCACTTGCCAAAGGAGAGTCAGTTGGACACACGTTTGGCTGGTAAAAAAGGAGGAAAAAATACTGCAAAGGTTGGATTTTTCGGGATGGTTTTGTCTATTGGTTGATTTACTTAATCTTGGTGGACCTTGTATTGGATCCGAGGCTGCTGGCTTTGTCCTTGAGCTCTTGTTCACTGTTTTTTCCTTTTACTGAGGTCGTTTTGGTGCTTCTGTTTCTGTGTTCTCTGTGGTGGTGAGATAGTTCGTTGGAAGGAGGTTAAGAAAGACTGTTGTTCGCCGAAAGTTTCAGATCGTTGGCGTTCTTTGTTCTTTGTAATTCTTTATAGCGTAGCTGCAAATTTCATGCCCATCTGATTTAATCGTATGTTTCAGTATGAACTTTTGTCTTTGTAGCTTGATGTCAGTTTTAGGTGTTGCAAATGCAGACTGATTCGAAAGTTTGTCTCTTTCATTCCTTATCGTAAAGTTTCTCTTGGACACCGAATAGTAGTTTTCATGTGTGGTATGATCACTGCTGCTATGTGGTCATTTGATCTTTTGATCAAACCATGCTCGCCATGTCGAGCTGTTTGCTTTGTGAAGACCTGCTTCTTCGGCCTTATAGTTTGCTTTTGTTTCTCACTTCTGGATGTTCATACTGAGTCTTTAGAATGCCCATCATTGATTATATCCCTTCTTTCTTAGCTAGACTTCCAGTGTTTCCTGTCTATAAACAGTGGAGAAGTGGGGCATTGTGGTTTCTGGAGCTCAAGGAGTCATTCCTAATAATATCAGATAGCCAGTTGCCCTTTAATAGTTCTTCTTCCGAAATTGAAACAGAATTTAATGCTTGTAGTCCTTTCCTTCGTGGGCTGCTAGTTTGGCATTTCTGTTATAACCGGTTCCTAGTTTTTGGAACCGAGACCCTACCTGTTTATCTTGGAACTTGTTTTGGAACCGTTCCTATTTTTCGGTCGGGTTCCAGGTCTACCTGGTTTAACTGTATGCGAGAATGGAAACAGAATCTTATGATCACATGAAGCTTCCACAGTTTACTCTTAGAAGCTCAATAAAAAGAGGAGTGAGAGAGAAAAGAAGGGGGGTGTTGGATGTTGAGCAACGCCATATTGCAGATGCTTGTGCAAGTGCCGATTCTGAGTTAGAAGCATAGATCAAATTGAGGACAGAGAGTTTCCTCATAAACCACGACTTTGACAACTTCCAATGCTAATACTTAGGGTTTTTTTTTTTTTAAACAGCATCTAAAAACCGGTTCTAAAACTGGTCCCTGTGGGTCTTTACCTAGAATCGGGAACCAGATTAGTTTTAACTGGTTCTCAAAAATTGGAACTGGTTCCCGGACCAGTTTGACCAGAAACCGATTCCTGGCTTTGTTTTTCGGGTGGTCCGATCCGAGAGTATCAGGTAAACTCGGTTCGGTTGCACACCCCTATTTAAAAGCGTAGAAGAAACGCAGTGCAAAAAATGGAGGTAGGATGACGTAATACAGATGCTTTTGATTTGGGTCAAATTGCGCCTAATTCGATCTCTAATCTTCACGAGATGCACGGATTGCCTACACGAAATGAACGCTAGCTATTAATGAACTATCATGCTTATAATATATACGTGCAGAAGAATGCGGCGAGAACAAAGAATGCAGGGTCGTAAATAAGTTGACTGTTTTTTTTTTCACATGGGTCAACTCCTGTCGTTACTGGCAAACTTGATTCCTGAAATGATTTTCTTTGGAAAATGCATGAGAACTCTGTCAGCGAAACTCAGGTGTTAACAGCCGTATAAGAGAGAATCGTGAACCGTCCCAATGATCACGGAATGCAAATCAAAAGTGTGTTCTTCAATCTGATCATAAGTTGCGCATGCCTCCACCCAAAGAACCCTTGACTCTTCGTATAATGTCTTGAAATGCACGTCTATATCCCTTCCAGGAGCACGAGGCCCTGGAATCAACATAGTTGGCATATTAAGGTGCGACTTCATGCGCTTCCAAGGCGGTATGCCATAAACGAAAAATTTACAACTACCACATAGTAGGAGGTCGTGCTAAGCTTGACATACCGCGAGTCGAAACAAATTAGAATTCTTGGTTCTTTGCGCCCTTTGGCGGATAAAACTTATTCAGGAACAAACAAATCGTAATGATTTTTGTTCCATTTTCAGTCACCCTTTGATGTCTTGCAATGGATTTGTCCAAACTAGTCTTAGCAAAATAGGGGCTTACTCTGATGAACTGATGTAATATGTAGAGTTTGATACATTACAAATCGTCCACCATTTTTTTATAGACAAACGAAGTAGTTCGATGAGCTAAATCCTTTTGAATTATCGGAATATCTAAACTCATTTTTCTCTCTAATAGAGTATATAGCATTCAGTCTAAGCAAGAGATAATATACTTTGGTATTATAGATCCTTCTTTGATCTAATGAATCATCTCATCTCAATTGAAAAAGTAACTACCTTTTTAGGAAGAAATCAAGCTTTGCTTCCGTATCGCTTTTAAATTGCTTTTTATTTTTACGTATTTTCATATCTGAGCTTGCATATTCTTCTTCAATATCTTTTTCTTGGTTTGAGAGAAGTGATCCAAATCCAAGATTCGCTTAATTTTATGCATCTGATTCTAGATTATCTCAACTTGTGGATTCTTTTTCTTCTTAATTGTTTTTTTAATTCAATCAACTTTAAAAAAAAAAAAATTCGCCAATAGGAAAAGATCCCTTTCGTTCTTTCTAGTCATGTTTATTTTCGCTAACATTTTCATTAAAAAGCTTAAGTCGACATTTCCATCCTCACATTGCGTGTGTCGGCGTCAAACCTAGGAAATTCTCGATTAGAATGTTTCAAGCACCTTGGAACTTTTCCACTAGGACACTAAGGGCGCGTTTGACGACGATTCTGATCCATAAAATCAATTCTGTTCAAAATTGATTTTTTCCGATTCTGTTCCCTAGATGAGTTTTAGAGAATGAGAACGCGTTTGGTAACTGCACAAAATTTCTGTTCTCGGAACAGAAATGCGTTTGGTAACTGCACAAAATTTTTGTTCCAAAAAATAATATCTCTTCCCAATTTATTTTTCATTTAAGTCAAATAATTAGGTCTTGTCACTATATAGTCAGCCTATATAACATCACTAATAAATTGAATACAGATCATGCATAATCCATCATTAGTGTATTTACTTCGTGGAGCATGAAGACACATGCAAGATCCTTAAGAAAGAACATATGCTTAATATGCAATTTGCACTTAAATTCCTACCACGAATTTGCAGTCAAATTATTTTATGAAAGAAATTTGAGTAACCCATAGACTACTCCATGATGGTACTGATCATGTAGAGACAGATGGAAATGAACGGAGTCTTGTATAGTCTAGATCCAAGCACTCTCATTCTCTGACTGAGCTACTCCTTTTGGTCATCGAGAACTATTTTGGGACACTTTGGATTGATGGGCCAATTACAATTTCCTCTTAATTTTAAACCCCAATAGCGTGGTTTAATTAGTAAGGCTGACTACATCCTATAGTTGCAGGATGCATTTGCAGCGGGAACCGACACTACCTACATACACTGTCCTAAACCCCGGCGACAAACAGATGATTCACATTGGTCGGTGTGATCTTCTCTTTTATAAAAGCGTGGACAGTCAGAGGGTTATTCAAGTTCTAAGTGCAACTACTTCGTTAATTTATGATGTCCTGTTGCAGGTTTTGTCCCCAGGGCTCTGTATGTATTGGATGCTGGCATGCAGTCAATGTCGTGCCGATCAATTATCTCGACACCCTAAATGGTAGGGACAGATATATAAGCCACTGCACATTATCATAACGAAGAAAGCAACTAGCCTTAGGATAAAGCTTACATGACGGGAAGCAAACAAAGAGGCAACTCCAATGGTAAGGTGTTCAGTGGAAAATGTCCGCTATGAAAGATCTTTCGCCGAATGCGTAAAGCCTTCGGATTTGATGATTAATCGGGATCCCGTGGCAATTCCGGATAGGAAGTAAATAAATGGACTAAAAATTAATTGAATAGTAAAGATACAAGCGATAAAAGTAAAGTAGATAAGATGAATTGCAGAGTAAAATTGATAGGTGTTGTTGATTATGCATCCTTCACAAAGAGTCGTCTCCAACTATATATAGTCATGTACAAGGTGTAAGCAACGGTGGCAGTTACTTCCGTACGCTATCCCTAAATTCTCGGATAGATTTTGGTAACAGCTCTTTTTATTCTGTGAATGGTTTGAGCTGCAAACTTATCTACTCTACTTATCTGTTGGTATGACGTGCCGATCTCGCGGTGTCACCGATGTCTCATTAATTCACGCGTCGATTATGCCATACTGTTGGCTTCCGATTCGTGTTGTTTTTTGGGCCTTCTAATAACATACCCTTCGTATGGGCTTTCTTACTGACTGAAGTCCGGGCCGATTTTTTTGTGTGAAGACAAGGAAAGCACTGCTTACCAACATGAGTGCTAAAATCACCTGCACAAGAAAGGGAGACCTAAGTATTTTTGCTGCAATTCTAATAACCAGGGAGGTATCATGAATTGATTTGACTTGGTTATCTTTGAGGGTTGCTTTGATGGAAGGATGGCCTTGTCATCCCTTTGTTCTTTTTGGTGTCAGGGCGTGACTATACCTTCTCGATTAGGGGGTAAAAAGTACAACACAAAATGGTTGATCATTCTCTTCAAGATGGGAAAAGGTTTCTGATTTTTATATCCTTTAGCAAGTGTTCTTTAGGATCTCTGGCAACAAATTAGTGTAATATAGAAACATTCAGCGGCGAATATATTCATTCCCACATCCATCTTAGTTGTAGGATTATCTGGTGGGGTCTCGAATTAAAGGAACTGGTCTGGGTTAATCGCACATAAGCAACTTTTTGCTACCCAGAAGAATTTATTGATGGAGGAGAAATAACTTGAAGATGAAAAGAGAAAAATTCCCCTATTTCGACTAGCAGTTAAAGGCGACCATCGCTACAATTGCAGCAAAGGGTGACCAGAGATGGTCACGACCCCGACCCACCAGTGGCAAATGAACTTCTTTTTTGTCGATTTTGTTATATGTTGTCCCTATAGTCCGAACAACTCATCCGAATTCTCATCCAAATTCAAATTATGCCACTTTATCCAATTAGATAGAGTTAACGAAAGGATTTGATTGCACCGCATCAAAATTCAAATTAGGAATGAAAGAAAATATCAATTTGATAGTATACTTATCCTTAATCCTTTCGGTGGAGCTCAAAAGAAGAAAGGGATGAGGATGACGATGACGAGGCATCGTGATTCCTTAGAGATCCTATGTTTTCCCATTGGGAAAGTGGATTAGTTGGGTGTCTGAAACGGACATTTGTGCAGGGAATAATGCTTAGTTTAATATGAGCAAATGGTGGGGTTGGGGGGTAAGTAAGTGTCAACTCAGTCGTCACACTCCTAAAAGCACTCACGCCTCGCGAAGGTAGGAAGATGAAGTGGATGTCTCAACTAAGTTTAATATGAGTAAAAGTCGGTGGGTTTGGTTCAATTTTAAAAATAGGCTTTGGGGAAATGCAAATGCTAAAGCTCAATGCTGGTCCCTATCAGCATTGAGCTTTCAGCATTCTCAATGCTAACTTTTATCCTCAAGTCCATTGAGAATGGTTGCCAAACATCCTGCATTTTTCCCGAGAGGCTTTGGGGCTCTAATGGACTTTGGAAAAATTGAACCAAACCCATTCTAAGTGAGTGTCTCAACTCAATCGTCACACTCCGAAAAGCACTCACATCTCGCGCGATTTGAGGGCAATGCCGTTGAAGTGTCGTCCAATTCTCGTTTTGCTTGGAACGCCGCTTGGGTGGGGAGGTCGCGCGAGAGACGTGAGGAAGCTCCCCCCCGGGGCAATTTGTTTAATGTGTGGGTGGGTAAAGAACAAATTCAAAAGCTCAAGTGTTTTGCTTTTGGTGGGGGTCACGCCTCTCTCTCTCTCTCTATCTCCTTGTTGACCGTCTCTGTTTATATTATCACTACTCTATGTCGTGAAATTTAAAATCTTCTGAATTGAGATACGAAAGTACTATGAATCTTCAAAACAAAAGCGCGCGTATTGGCCGCAATTTTGTAAAATTACGATTGGAGGAGCATCTGATTAGTGGATCGCATCTTTCGCGCATCGCTCACATTCAAACTCAATGAGAGAGTGATGTCGATATGTGCAACCCACCATCACAAATGTGATTGGAGGAACGTAATATATGGAGTGGAGTGGGTGATGCTTGCATATGAAAGGAATTGTACATCAAAGAAATAATTGGCTGCCATGCCATGCCATGCCTTACTTTGGTTCTAGAGTCGACTTATTATTGGTATTGATACAAAAAGGGAATTAGTTATTGAATATTCTGGGTCAACTCAATAATTACATTTGGGAGCAACAATGCATGTTCTACTCGGAGCAAGGAGGATATATGCGCATGACAACTTCTGAGGAAGAATTTCTGCTTTCTGCTTCAGAAGTATTTCTGAAGCAAAAATCCGTTTGGTAACGCAACTTCTGGAGCAGAAATTCGTTTGATTACGCAACTTAATTTTTCTACTTCTTGAGCATTTTTTTTTTGCTCCAGAAGTAGTTTTGGAGTCACTTGAAGAAGTAAAAAAAAATTACTTCTCTCAAGAAGTAGAAAAATCAACTTCCGTTCAGAAACAAAAATAGAAAAATCAACTTTTGGCCAGTAGTAAATTTCTAAAGCATAAGTGTCGCCGTGCGGGCCCAGATGACCTGAAAAATAACATGTTTATTTGGTTTCTAATGAGCATAATAAGTAAATAAAGGAATTGGGAATTGACCATTAGTCTGGTGGATGTCAGTTTTTACAAAGTCTAAAGTTCACTTAATATCTAATGATAATTAGCGTATCCATCCTAAATCAGACTTCAAAAGGAGAGGGAGAGAGATTACCAATACATTATATAATGAATTAATATGGTTTCTTCTTTAAAATACAAAAGTTGCACCAAAGATAATATGTATATAAGAAGGGTTGAGTTAATAAGGAAGGACGGAAAGATTGACGTGAGTTGGTGTGAGAGTTTTGTGGCGCTGCTTTCTGGAAACCGACTCGGGGATTTTTCAAGTTTTTTTGGTGAGAATCATGGAGCAGAACAACAACCTCAGCCCGATGAGTGTCCTCAGCCCGACGAGTGTCGTCGTTGGCGAATCCCGACGCGAACTCCTCTCTCCTCACCCCGACGATCCTCCTTACTCCATGGACGTCTTCCGCCCCCGCGACGACGACGACTCCGCTCCCTCATGGCGTCTCAGCCTCACCGAGTTCCACCTCCCTCCCCGCGATCACCGCCACCCCTCTCGCTTCTCCTGTCGCCGCCTTCTTCCTGCTCCAAGTATGCCCTCTTCTCTTTTTGAACTGAAACTGCCTCCGTCGTAACGTTAAGAATTATTTGTTCGTATTCTCTGGACATTCTTATTTTTGCTTGTCACTGCTCAGATTGTATCCAATAATTTAAATTTAGGCAAAGAGCGCAAGATAGCAGAGTATTACCAGAAACAGGAAAGCCTCCTTGAAGGGTACAATGAGATGGAGGCTATGACTGAATCAGGGTGTTTTCCAGGAAGCCTAACTGAGGTGTAGATTCTTCACAGCTCATATCTTCCTACGTTTCATTAGTTTCAGTACTGGAAAAAAGCAGATTCTTCAGCACAATGAAATGCTTCTCCACTTGGTAGCTCTCGAAGCAAGAGAAACAATCGCGAAGATAATTTAGACGTGATTTTGTGACATTGTATTTCGAGTTTTCTAAGAGGACATCGCCTTACATTGCTTCTGATAAATGAACTGCATTTCTTCAGGACGAGTTGAAGCAGCTGGCGAAGGGCGAAAGGTTCGCGGTTCGTATTTCGAACATAGCAAACATGGTGCTTTTCGTCGCGAAGGTCTACGCCTCCATTGAGAGCAGATCGCTGGCGGTTATCGCCTCAACCTTGGATTCATTCCTAGATCTGTTATCAGGGTTTATATTGTGGTTCACGGCGAAAGCTATGAGGAACCCAAACCATTACCATTACCCCATTGGCAAGAAGCGGATGCAACCAGTGGTATGCTCCCCTGCTTCCTCGGTTAAACAATCGATTACGATGGAGTGCTCATCGTTCGATCGCTTTAGCTACCGTGATAATGCATGTGTTATTCTTAGATAACAGCTGGCTTAGTTGAATTACATCACCAAATTATACTCAATTTACCTTAGTCTCTATGATTAGCTCACCAAAGAAGATAGTGTCAGATATAGTATTTGTATAGAAGGGCTATTGAAGTACAGTGGACTGAAACATACCGAACTTTTTTTTTTTGGTTGGTTCAACTCCATATCTCCCATTCATTTAATCCGCACATAAACAGAAAAAAGGACTGTTTTGTCTACAAATCGATGAATATGATGGCTGCAGTTTGACACAAATGGTTTCATATGTAGGATGAGTAAAAGTGTATAATTAAATGCCTGTTATCAAGGAGAAACCAGTCCAAAGAAAAAATACGACCCATGTTTTTGTAGGTACTAGGAGCCAATGACCACAATGTTACTACCCATAAGAAATTACTCAAAATTTTCTCGATCAGAATAATATGTGCTGACTAATCAAACTTTGTGATTAAGCTGTGACTGCAATGGTATCGATGGTTTGAAAATGCAGGGTATCATTATATTTGCTTCAGTGATGGCAACTCTTGGCTTACAAATCCTGTTGGAGTCTGTTCGAGAAATCCTCTCCAAGGCAAGTTATCTTTATGTTGTTTGCTTATTCACGTCACTTGCAAAACAAATTCAAATACAGAGCCTGGAATAGACTAGTTTACAGAGCAGTTAGAATGGGAGGAGTTAAGTTTCTATTGAGCTAACAATAAGGGAAAGAAGGCTAGGAGTCTCCTCTGGGTACTTGGATATTCTAGTCTTACTTAAACTTTTAGAACTTAGCTTAAAAGATATCAACTTCTTCTGATGTTTTTTTTCATTTGGGTACTTTAGAAATTTGTGGAAATAAAAATGTTGCTTCATCACAGATTAACCTAGTGGTTCACCCAGTTTTGCTGCCACCTTCCAATAACCAATTGGTTTAGCCAGGCAGACTTAGGATACAGTTACTAAAGTTTTAGACTGTCATCTTATATTCCTCCAGTTCACTGATCTTATTTCATTATATTTCGATCAAATCTACATGCAGTCACGCCCAGACACTGACCGTGAGAAGGAGAAGTGGATGATCGGGATTATGGTTTCTGTTACAGTAGTGAAGTTTGCCCTTACGGTTTATTGTCGAAGATTCAAGAATGAAATTGTCAGAGCCTATGCTCAAGATCATTTCTTCGATGTTATAACTAATTCTGTCGGTCTGGTGACGGCTGTCCTATCCATCCAATACTACTGGTGGATAGATCCAATTGGAGCTATAATGGTAAGTTCATCTCGAGCAGTCCAACTTAGTTTTTCCATAGTGTGTTTTTTTACTGTTATAGATTTACTGCCCCCCTCCATCCTATCCATAGATTTATGTTGTGCACAACTATTCTTAGCCAAATTATTTCATATTCTGCAGATAGCAATATATACCATAAGCACGTGGTCAAAAACGGTGATTGAGAATGTTTGGTCGCTTATTGGAAGAACCGCCCCACCTGAATTTATAGCGAAGTTAACATATCTCATTTGGAACCACCATGAAGAGATCAAGCACATTGACACAGTGAGAGCTTACACTTTTGGTTCAAATTACTTCGTGGAGGTCGACATAGTATTGCCTGAAGACATGCTCTTGAACCAAGCCCACAATATCGGGGAAACACTTCAGGAGAAGCTTGAGCAATTGCCCGAAGTTGAGCGAGCTTTCGTCCATATTGATTTTGAGTTCACGCACAGGCCTGAGCACAAGAATAAAGTATGAGGTCGATGATCATGTCTGACCATATAGAATCAGGCGGTTACTCCCTTTTCTTATTCCGTTCATTCAAATGCTTTTACTTGCATTAGGAAGAGAAGCACACGCAAAAGCACTTTATCCTCACTGATATGTGCTGAAGATCAGTGTTTGGTTGAAACAATGTCATTATTATTAGTATAACTGCTTTTGAAATGATGCTCCATTTCATTTTGTTCTTTCATCGTGAGGACTGAACTATTTTTAGAGAGAGATGCTTGAATCTTCGTTTGTCACGTCGAAGGAAGTGATTGGCCTTTCAAGACCTTAGGTTTTTTCCTCCAGGTAAGCATTCTTCCCCAAACTAGCGCTTCCGTGTAATAACTCTACAAATGTCAAAAGAGTTGAGCCCTTTGGTGGTACAAACTACAAACGGTCCTGTTGGGCGTAGGTCGCTAGCTAGAATGAACCTCGTACCAAATTTGAATGGAATTGTAAAATGAGGAAGAAGATTCTTTTCATTCTGGACGATGCCATTCTTACGTGAAATGCGACTGCTTTGTCTGGTGGCCTCTCCTTTGACTTGAACATGAAGAAAGCATATTAGACATACTCCTGACTGGGCAATGACCGAGCTTCTGAGGCATCCAAATGCAATGCGACGAGCACAAGCCGAGGTCAGAACGATTGCCGGCAACAAACAGGTTTTGTACAGTGCCATTTGGTGTTCTCAAATGTGACCTCCTGATTAACAGTGATGCATCTTTTTTTTTAAATCTCCATGAAGAGCGAGGGACAGATATTGCCTTGCCAATTTTGCTTATATAGATGGTTTGAGCATCACGACAATGCAGAAGCATTACGAAATATATGCCAACCTGGGGATAAGAAATAAATGTTGATTACGTTGAGTAGACTTGGGCATCCAAAGTCATATAACCAGCATGCCAATGCCACGGATTGAGGGCTCCGTGAGCCAACCGGTCGATCCCATGGCCGAGAGACCTGATGTGTCTTGATCTTAGGGGCGGGCAAAAAGGTAATTGTCCCGTGCTCTAGAACCTTCCTATTTAATGTCGGTGGTTAGTTAGATGGGAAGATGCGATATAAGCCATTAGATCTAGATACGATCAACGGTTATGATGCGAGACCCTTTACTATATAAAGAGGTGTCCTCCCCTTCATTTGATCATCCAAGAAGAAATACAAAAACATTTTTCTCCAAGAGCTTCTCTCTCTAGAGCTTTCTCTCTCTACGATCCGGGTAAAATCATCCAAGCGATCCTCGGGAAAGGCGCGAAACTTAGGCGCTCCAACGATCTAAGGAAGCCTAAGTCGCCGCACGGGCCGACACTTGACCCTCAAGTGTCGGCCCGTGATAGTTTGTATCAGAGTAACGTAGAGACGAACCATTCGTGAGATCGAGGAGCATCAAACTAGTCGAGAGAATGTCGAACTCAGAAATCGTTCAAGTTGCCGTGGATGGAGAAATTCCCCACGAGAAGGCCCGCAGGAGAAGACCCGTGGAAGATCCAAATCCAAAAGAAGAGAAGCATTGTCGGACGCCATGTCCTCTCTCGACAAAAAAATCTCAAAAATGAAGACCGCCATGATAGAGTTCATTGACGGCATCGATGAAGTGAGGGAGTGGATCAACAACGTCGACAAGATGCTTCGCCAAGACTTCACCGTCGCCATCAACGAAGCCGTGGCCCCACTACACTTGAAGGACGAAGCTCTCGAAGTCTCGATGGATGCTTTGAAGCTGGACATCCAAGAAAAAGATAACTCCCACCAAGCCGAGATTGACGCTTTGAAGGTGGAGGTACAACAACTCAAGACGGAGTTGGTCTTGTGCAAACCAAGCATTGCAAGCGGCATGATGCCTGCTCAAATGGCGCTAAAGATAGAGGTGCCGAAACCCAAAGAGTTCAAAGGCGAACGATCCGCCATGGAGGATGACACCTTCCTCTAGAGCATGGAGTGATACTTTGAAACCGTTGGCATTCAAGACAAGATGGCCAAGGTACGAAATGCTTCTATGTTTCTCTTTGATAACGCCATACTCTGGTGGCACTTTGTTTGTGATGAAGCCAAGAAAGGTGCCTTCGATCCCATCGATACGTGGGATGACTTTGTCAAGGAATTTCGGGATCACTTCTATCCCGAATTCACTACACAAGAAGCCCGAAGCAAGCTCCATTGCCTTGAACAAAAAGGCACAGTCCGAGAGTACGTGAAGGAATTCACCGAGCTCAAACTCCAAATTCCCAACCTTGGGGAGGAGGAGGCTCTCAAGGCGTTCATGGATGGATTGAAGCCATGGGCATAACTCGACCTCAAGCGAAGGGATGTTCGGAGCATAACGAAGGCAATCTCCGTGGCCGAGTCTCTCATTGACTTCACAAAAGCAGATTCATCCAAGTCCAAGGGGAATGGATGGAAGTTGGATCGAAACGCCGATCGCAAAGAAGATGAAGACGATTCCAACCGTTGCAGAAAATACCATGGTGAACATCAAAAGACATGGGGAGAAGGGTCTTCCAAACAACCCTACCAACATTGGGAAATCGGCCCCTGAATAACTACATCAACAATGAAGACAGGTTCAAGACGCCGTCGTCGTCACCTTGCTTCATTTGCAAAGGTCCTCATTGGACCCAACTCTGTCCAAAGAAGAACTGGATAAATGTGCTCGTTGCCAAAAAAGATGATGAGCCGAAAGAAGAACAAAGGGAAGTGCGACTCGGAGCAATAAAGGCTCTCAACTCCGTGAAGACTCAATAATCGCCAAAGAAATCCTCAAGTGCAACAACTCTATACTTCGTGGAAGTCAAGGAACGTGGCAAAACGCTCTATGCCTTGGTTAACACAGGGGCAACAAACATGTTTATCTCGAGTGAAGCGGCGAAGTGGTTGGGACTCCTCGTGGAACACTCTGAACACTGGTTCAAGACGGTCAACTCAAATGACAAACCAGCCACTGGCGTTGCTAGAGACGTCGAAATACAAGTTGGCGGGTGGAAAGGCAAGCTCGATTTCTATGTAATCCCACTCGACGAATACGATCTTATTCTTGGTATGGATTTCTTTGATAATGCAAAAGCGATGGTTGACCTGAGGACTAAGTCAATCATCATCACCGACCCACAATGCCCATCGGTGGTGACCATGTTCTATGGATTGAATGAGAGCAAGCACATCTCCACAATTCGACTCGTGGACGCCAAACTGAGTTGAGACGCCGTCTGAGTCAAGCACGAAGACCCGACCTTTGGAGAAACCGAAGGTGGAGTTTGGTCCTACGCCACCTCAAAACATGATGCCAATCCATGTACCCTTTCCGGAGGTGGAAAACATTGGTGCGGCCAATTCAAAGAAGGAGTCGCTTATGACTCATGCTGAAGTTACAGAACCGAGTAATCATCAAGTCCCGAAGCCGAAGAAGACGTACTCTCGTGGACGAAAGAACCGACAAAGCCCAAAGAAGCCGACGATCCAGAAGAAGAATGTGAGCGACCAAGCTAAACGCCCCGAGCAGCGAGCACCGAGGACGGCACTCAAATGGGTGGGGGAGAATGTCACGGATCGAGGGTTCCGTGAGCCAGCCGGTTGATCCCATGACCGAGAAGATCCTCAAGACCTGATGTGTCTTGACCTCTAGGGTTTTCTAATTCTTTCTAGAATATTCTCATGGGCGGGCGAAAAGCTAAGTGTCCTGTGCTCTAGAACCTTCCTATTTAATGTCGGTGGTTAGTTAGATGGGAAGATGCCATGTAAGCCATTAGATCTAGATACGATCAACGGTTGTAATGTGAGGCCCTCTACTATATAAAGAGGTGTCCTCCCCTTCATTGATCATCCAAGAAGAAATACAAAAACATTCTTATCTCGGAGCTTCTCTCTCTAGAGCTTTCTCTCTCTACGATTTGAGTAAAATCATCCAAGCGATCCTTGGGAAAGGCTAAGCTTAGGCGCTCCAACGATCCAAGGAAGCCTAAGTCGCCGCACGGATCGACCCTCAAGTGTCAGCTCGTGACACCAACTTGCTAACGTTGAATACATAAATGTTTCGCTTGCGACAATAAACATAAATGGTGCAAAGTATTTAAAATACAAGATTACAAAAGTTGGAAACACAAAGTCATGGAATTTCAGGCATATTGTTATCCATTGTCATTCTATTTGCAATATTTTCCTAAGCATATTTTTCTCAGCTGTCTCCCCATGTGATATGTCATCTGTAACCTTTTCTTGTATAGGTCCAAACGAGTGGAACTGAACGATGAAACGAAACTCACCGGGGTCATCCGACGAGGGCGGCACACAGCGGTGGTAGAGCTGGCTGGTCGAGCGATAGAAATGAGGCTTCGTTCTTTTTTTGTTTTGGTCGAGGGAACAAAGTGAGAGCCTTCCCTGTGCCTTCTCACTTTGTTGGTCTTGTTTCTCAAAAGTGATTCTGGAACAAAGAATCAACTTTTTTTTTTATTCTTGTTTCTGCTTCAAATCTATTTACGGGAACAGAATTAGAGAATTGAAAATCAGAATCATTTATTTTACAAAACATGTTTCTCATCTTTTTCTGTTCCGAGAAACAGAATAATTAGAATCATTACCAAACATGCCCTAATTCATAAGAAGATTGTGAATCTTTTTATCGGCGCGTATGGTTAAAATGTGAACGTAATTCAAGTAGAGTAGAAACCATTCCCTCCATCATCCAGTTTTTTTATTTAGTTTTATCGGGATAATTACTAAAAAACATCCTAAATTTATTGTACAAATGCCAATTCAGCCATGAATCTTTCAATTTGGCTAATTTAACACTAAACCTTTTGATAATTTGCAAATGTAATCATTTTGGCCAATTTTAGGTGAAAATCGCAAATATGGACGCCGGGCATCATACGTGGGAATTCCATATGTGGACCATTTTTCAAAATTTTAAACTTTTTAGAAATTTGTCAATAGTTTTTAAAATTTTTAGTTTATTTTTTTTCTTTTTCTTTTTTCATCTTTTCTCATTGTGGTCGGTGAGAGCCCGCAAGCCTTGCCGTTTGCTGACAAGAATTCGCCGAGAACCCACGCCAACCATAATGAAGAAAAAAAGAATAGAAAAAGAAAAGAAAAAAATTATTAAAATTAATGAAATATTAATTTTGTTCAATTTACAAAAATTGTTCAAGTCAATGCCAACCATCCTACGTGGCACACCTCGGCATTCATGTCAGCGATTACCCGACAAAATTGGCCGGAATAACTAAATTATCAAAATATTTAAGACTAAATCGGTTAAACTGAAAGGTTTATGATTTAATTGACCTTCATATAATATGTTAGGAATTTGTTGGTAATTTTTACTAATTTTATCCTATACTAGAAACAAATCACTAAGTGAATGCTCTGTTATTTTATCAATAAATGAAAATAAACATTATTAAAAATTCAAAATATAAAAGAAAACAAGAGAAGCATTTTAATTTTCTCACAAAGAAGTGTAAAGATGAGGTTGCTTCCTGCTGTATAAGCACAATTAAAACAAATTATAAAGCAATTTTACTATACTATTTCTGGAATAAATTTTTATTATAGAAACAGATTTGGAACAGAAATGAGAAGTTAAAATTTTTAGCTTTTCTGTTTCTGGAACAGAAATGAGAAATAAGATTATTCACATCGCTCGCCCCTTCTCTCTCGTGTCCCTGTCACCGCTCCGCCGTTCGCCTATTGCCGATCCGCCGATTGCCATCTCTCTCGTGTCCGGGTTGCCAGGCGCAGATCCACCGTCCGTCGGCCACTGGTCGCCAATTGCCGGTCCGTTGTCCCGTCGACCACTGGTCTCCGGTTTGCCAATCACCATCTCTGTCACGTCCCGATTGCCGGTTCACCGTTTGCCAATCGCCGGTCGGCGGTTGCCAATCGCCGGTTCGCCAGCCACTGGTCGCCGATTCTTCGGTCACTGTCCGCTAGTTTGTAGTCGCCCTACCGCCGGCCCGATTGTTAGTCACCATCCGCCAATCGCCGTCTGTCGGCCCGTAGGACCACCAACAACCCAAGAAATTTTTTGCTGTTATCTAACGAATTTCTGTTCCGGAAACAGAAAGCTTGTGTCGTTATCAAACGCGTTTATTTGCTCAGAATCTCGTCCAGAAACTAGAAATAGAAAAATGTCTTTCTAGCCAGAAATTGATTTCAGAAACAGAATGGTTATCATTCACGCCCTTAGTCTCGCATTCAGTTTCTAGGTTGTCTGTGGGTTCATCGTGTTTTTTTCCCCTCTGAATTCATACAGCTTCCAGCATTTTCAATGCCGCCCTTAAACTGACTAGACATAGTTTTCTGTTCAGGGCCTGCATGGCAACTATTCTGATCCGAAAAAGTGATTCTTATTAGAATTAGTTTTTTCTGATTCTGTTCCCCTGATGAGTTTTAGAGAATCAGAATGTGTTTGGTAACTGCACAAAATTTCTTTTCCTAAAACAAAAACGCGTTTGGCAACAGCACAAAATTTTTGTTCCCGAGAATAATTTTTCTTTCCAATTTTTTTTATTTAAGTCAAATAATTACGTACTTACTTTGTGAATGTCATCCTACATTTCGAATTAATTGAATATTAATTCATATTGATTCTCTTATATAACATATTGCATATTGCATATAATTTTTTTTCATGCTATTCCATCTAATTGTCGTGGCATAACGAGTTATTTTAAGCTTAAAAAAGAAAAGACCATGTTAGGTTAGTGTGTGATTTCAGATTAGCTCGGGCCCTCCACAGCCTATACCAAATTACAACGAAGAAATATCAAATTCGATCTTAGTATGATCGGTGGCATGTATATGAGTACATGCAAATGGAGTCGCCACCAATATTTGAGGAAGGTAAACCGAAAACCTTATCAAGCGGTCGGGAGAAACCGTTCGATTCTACGCAACTAGAGAAATCTAGGGTCCAAGAACTTGGTTACGTCGGTGTTTCCACCGATGCCCTTTTAGCACCAAAATTGAGTGTTTTCTAAATCGTATTTCATGCAAATTTTCAATTCATTTTTAAACATATGAGGTAAGCCAACCCTAAATGTTCACGCAGGTTGTTTTCGTCTTTTTTCAAATTTTCTAAAACTAGACTAAATCTAAAGTACCTAAACCAAGGCAAATCACAACCAATAAAAGTAAGTACGCAATCAAGGAAGCATGCCATTGATAAATCGCATCATAAAATCCTAATTAAGCCCCGAGGGCTTAGAGAAATGTGGTTTGGGTTTAATTTCAAAAGTGTTTATGATTTTCCTAAAAAAGAACAAAATCCATGAAATCTAGAGAATCTACGCCCAAAATTAAGAAAATGAGGTGAAACTAGCCTAATCTAAGCTTATTCTATTTTTAGGGATTTTCTGAAATTTTTTTTTATAGAATTTTTTTCAAGTTTTTTTCGATTTTTTATTATTATTATCTTTTATTTATTTATTTATTTGAAAATGAGACATCGTTCTGTTCTAGGTCGAGGGAAAAGTGATGAGAGAACTGAAAGGGAAAAGTGAGAGAGGTGAGACTTCATTCTGTTTTGTGATTCTTAAAGGTGATTCTTTTTTTCAGAACCATTTTTTTTTGTTCTTGTTTTTGCTCCAAATCTGTTTCCGGGAATAGAATCAAAATCAGAATCATTTACGTTACCAAACATGATTCTCATCCTTTTTTGTTCCGGAGAATAGAATCAGAGAACCGGAATTGTTGCCATGTAGGTCCTCAGCGACGGAAGTTTCTCCATTTCTTTTCTTCTTCTTTTTTTGGGGATTTTATTTGTTTTGTGGGTGCGTGCTGGCGTGCTCGTTTGTAGAATGAATTGGTTAATGCTGAGGTTCGTAAAATCTTATTGCTATGAGGCGATGATTTAGCGGATATTATGTTAGAACCTGAGGTTTTGGTTCGCAGAGAAATCAAAGTTTTTAAAAAATGAGAATAACGCGGAAAAGAGGACGGTGGAATTTCTGTATATTATAAGAAAGATCATAAGACAAGCGTCATATTAGTTATAATCAATCAGGATATGCAGAATCAATATATGCTGAATTAAGAGAGATATATGCTCCTAAGTTGCTTTTGGTAAAGTCCAATATAATCTTGAGATGGGAAATTTTGGATTCTCTCCTTGGTCTCGTTTATTTTCTCTTATGATGTTTACTTACACATGTAGCATTCTATAGGTGTGGATTTACACGCTGCTTTCTCCTTGAGCAACTATTGTCTTGTAGGATTCATCGATGGCTGGATATAGTTCAGATGATGGTGATTATTATTCAGATGATCACCCGGAGCAGCAAGTATTCGACGATTATAACAATGTTGGTGAATCCCATGAAGGGATCGGCACGAAAGAACTATGGAGAGCAGGATGACGATGAGGGGTCTGACGACGGAAATGGAGGCAAGTGCAGATCTATGTTCACAGTGGTCATGAGGAGCAGCACTGAATATTTGCTTGCTATATGTCTGCTTGAATTGAAGTTTTTCCTCTGTCGTTGTTCATATTTCTGGCTTTCATAGTGACAGGAACGGAGTCGGAGGAATTGAAAGATGGACCAGGACATCAAGTCGGGGGCAATGGGGTGCCAGGAATCGTGATTGTGAATCCGGGGCAGGACGGACCGCAACAAACTATGACTGGAAGCATTGGGAAGCAATCGGGAGTTGATGGAGGGCGACATCCCGTGACTAGCTATGAATGGAGTTCAGGGACCAGGCATCAGGATAAGCTAACCGGGGACTATGCGCGAGAGACCGTGAAGCATACTTTCGCACGTGGCAATACATTGAAGGCGAGATCCACGGAGAGTCGAGTTCAAGGATGAGTACAAGCAGAGCACCACTGTCGCGGTCGGCAACAAGGGAGGCTACTCTGAGTATCGCCTGGAAGAGAGGTTTCGGACCATCGAGTTTGGGAAAAGCAGCGGCAGTGGTAGTGGCAGCAGCAGCTCAGTCTGACCAACAAGAAGAAATGAGGATCATTCAATAACCTCATCTGATCTGCCGCTTTATCTAGTGATGTTTGAAGACTCGGTTTCTGCTTCTAGCGGTTAGTAACTATACGTGGTATCTGTCTGACATTTGCTTTAGTTTGTGAACCCGCACATTTCACTTTAAGTAACGACTACCAAGATACGCATATTGATTCGATCTTTGTTTGCTAAAATTCTGACCGTGAGAGCCTATATGAACTTGGAGAACCGAGGCGTTTGTTATTTGATTTCTCTCGTCGATTACTCTTGCCTTTTGGAGCAATGGATCATCGGCGTGTTTCTCTGTTTTCTGCAATAGCTCGGCGTCGCATTGAAATTCCATCTGAAGTCCGTGCGACACAATCATTGAGCCGAAGGTTGTGAAATTCCAATCCTAAACATGGACCGCGAGCTTGTTCCTCGAATTGGGTGCTTCAGTTTGCTGGATTTGAATTGTCATTTCCTTTTGTTTGAGAAGATTAAGTGAATAGACTCATTTGATAATATTCCTAAAGAACTCGCCTAGTCAATGGAAAGAGTGGATATTCCCCGTAGGCGTGTATCAAAGGTGATTCCTAAAATTTCTCACAATGAATATTCCCGTTTTAAAAAATCTAAATCAATTTCTCTAAAATAGATCAGATATTCATGTTTATCTCTTTCTTTACTTATTTGAAACTTCTTTTGCTAATTTCCTTTACACGGAACAAGTGTGCTGTTTTGCTAGCCATATACGATAAGAACATGGGTTTTCGCTTTTTCAATTTTAATGAGAAGTAACCCCTCTAGGTTCCATTTTTTACCTTAGTTAATCGATGTTTTACTAACAATCTATAGGAATTTCAGGACAAAAATATAAATTTATACTAATAAAAAAAGTTAGCTCTAGTTCACAATTCAAACCAACAAGACCAAATTTGAGATCTCCAATTACTTTTCTTAATCATTTCTCAACTTATTTTGTTGCAACTATCTTTTGTAAACTTAGAAGAAGTACATTTATATTGTCATTAAATGTCTTTATCGATTCTGATAATTACGAATAATTCATTACCGTGACTCAAAATTGTGGAATACACTTTGCTGGCGAAAGCCAAACAAATCTTTCAAGTTTCCATTCATATTTCTCTAGTCCCATCATTGCGGTTTTTGTGGCCGACAAGGGCGGCCCTCGCCCAGCCCTCTTTGGCCATTGCCGGTGGCTGACCATCGCATGAGACCGGCCATCGGCAAAAAGAAAAAAAAAAGAAAAAGAACAAAATCTGGAAAAAAGAAAAAAATCAGAATTTTTTTTAAAAAGTTGTCCACATCAGTGTCGGCATGGCACACAGGATAGCCGGCGTCGACTGGGCCGCCACGTCAGCATTTTCCGGTCAAAATTGATTGGGCATAGTCAATTGGCAAAACGTGAGAAGGTTTAGAACTCAATTTGTATAATTGAAAAGTTTAGGACTTGTAAAGCCAACCATAGTCCAATCCAACCAAATTAAATAATTTGCTAGAATTATTTTTGGTCTTGCTATAAATTTGATTTTAATAAGAAAAATGTCATTGCATCATTTAATTTTCTTAGCTTTGGTAGTGCTAGGGATGATTTCAAACTCACAGCGATCAGACTATGATGTACCGGTGATTTACATGACCGGGTTCAAGAGGGAGTCGGAGGAGGGCGTTTGGCGGATAGCTACAAGTGGAGCTCAAGGGCCGGGCAAAAGGACAAGTAGACCGGGGATTACGCACGCGCCACGACCAAGCACACTTTCTCGAGCGACGATGCGGTTAGGGAGAGGTCCACGGGAAGGGTCGAGTACAAGGACGATCTCAATGAGACATCTACCAGGGTTGGGAACAAGAGTGGCTACTCCATAGTATCAGATCCAAGAGAAGTTCTGGACCGTCACGTGTGGCGAGGGCAGCAGACGCAATGGCAAGGGCTATAATAACAGCCTGACCCAAAAGGAGTACTGAGGATTCGCAATGTGAGTTCAATCGATTTAGCAACACTCTAGGATTCCTTATGACATTTTCATGGAATAATCGGATACTGTTCTCATTTTAGTTTTCGTTTCATATTGTAAGTCGTTGGAATGGCTGGTTCATTTGGAACTTTGAAACAAATTTTATTGGAATATGTGCATCGAAAGTCCTAAAATTTATCACGAAAGTACAATTAAGTCGTAAAACTTGTAGAAAGTACAATCGATTGTAGAAAGTCCTAAACTTGGAATATATGCCGGCCACCGTTCGCCGCCGCCGTTGTTGTCGTCGTTGTCCCGTCGCTGTCGTCGTCACCGGGCTATTTAGTTGTGAGTTAGCCCCTAACTCTCGGTTAGGTCGCTAATTGCGTTCGGGATTAGCTTAATTAGTTTAATTAGATGTTCAAGTAGATTAATTGCGGTCGGTTTAGTTAGAGACTGGGTTTAAGTTAAATGACCGCAATTAAACAAATTAGACTGGTTAGCTAGGTTGTCTGTGGCTAATTGGTGATTAGATTGATTGATTGACTGCAATTATTTAATCACGAGCGAGCGATTAGCCAGAGCCGTGTGAATGATAAATTGTTTGATTGGTTGATTGGTAGGCGGAGTAGCCGTCGGTGGTTAGTTTAGTTAATCGAGTGCGTTGTTATAATTGTTGTCGACTGTTTGATGTGGTGATCAATGCCTGATTGTTGAATGCTTTGAATGATTTGTGATTGACTGCTTGAGGATTGATCACCCGTATTTAGATGCAAAGTCTGGTGGATAATATGCATATTCATGTGACCACGTGTGAAGTTAAATTGCATATCTGAGCATAAAAATGGCCAGTGGCCGAGTCTTTAAGCATGATCGTGTGAGCATTTGACTAAATGCCAAGATGAGAATCGATTGGTTGGATGATCTGCTTGTGTGGTCATATGATGAGATAAATCCGTGCCAGTCGTACGGTCTATGCCGGTCGTACGGTTTTTCCTGGTAAGTTCGTGCCGTGCCAATCGTACGGAGTCACACGATTTATCGGACGCCGGTCGCAGCTTGTGAAGGACCGAAGCCCTTACAGGGATTCCTGGTAGTTCCGTGTCGTGCCAGTCGTACGAATCTTACGGACTATTGGACGCCGTCGCCGGAAGTAAGGGACGATGCCTAGTCATGCTAGTAGACACTGCCAGTCGTAGTGTTGAGCCACACCAGTCGTGTGCGCCGGGCCTTGTGGCCGTTCATAACCAGAATACGTGTGGGGATTTGTACTTGCAAGCTATTGTGGTGTTCTGGTTGTTGCCTTGATTGGTTGACTGTCATGTCTAGTCGAGTCTTGCATATGTGTGATCCAAGGCGTGGTAAGCTTGCATGTGATTGGCGTTATACTATTGTATTGTACTGTGTGTAGGTCGCCTGAGCGAGTCAACGCCCTAGCCGGGCTTAGGCGCTAGCTCACTGAGATTTATTTCTCACCCCGTCGTGGTTAACCCTTTTTCAGGTCCAAGGTGAAGTTGAGGACGAGGGTGGTGTAGCCCCTCTTTTGGAGTAGAGGAGAAGTTAACCCTGTCCTGACCCGTTACCCTTTTTGTCGGTCTTAGAGAGCCGCCCCGAAGAATGGGGTTGTATTTATTCTTATATAGCTCTGTAGGGTTAGCGATCATCTACTTTTGGTGTTTTAATAGAGATGTTCTTTGGCTGATTGATCGCTGTTATTTTTCCTGCTTTGCTATCCCTATTTATGTTTTTGTGCGGAAGTTTAGCACGTTTTTGCATGCGTATTATATTTCGATGGTCGTTAGCATGCCTGGGACGTTAATCTTTATGATACGAGGCGATATGGCAGGGTTGTCGCGTGCTCGAGAGTCGGGGCGTGACATCCCCGCCCAAGGTGGTATCAGAGCAAGGTCAGCCTGATCCATCTGGTCATGGCCTAGAGTGATAAGGAGCGTTGGGTTTTAGGATAGTTAGTAGGGTCGAGACCCTGTGCATGTGTTTGTTGCTTAAGTTTTAGGCTGTATGCCTGAGTTCTGATTACGCATTGCTTTGAGCGAGCAGGAGCCCGTAGGGTCCTGCAGGATGAGCAACCGTATTCCGAGAGCGCCTAGAAGAAGAGCAACTCGAGAGGATCCCAGAGTAGGCGGGATCCTGCAGGCATTGGAAGCCTTAGGAGATATAGTGGGGCAACAAGTGAGGAACCAAGCTACTGCTGTTATCGCCCCGATTGAAGACCCGTTAACTGGAAACGGGAATGGTGGACAGCCGATGCACAAATTGGTGGAGCAATTTCTGAAGCTGAAGCCGCCTAGGTTCTCAGGAAGTGGAGACCCCGAGACTGCCATCTCGTGGATCGAGGAACTGGAGAAGGCGTTCGCCCTGCTAAGATGTGCGAATGAAGACAAGGTCACTCTGGCCGTCTATCAGCTGCAGGGGAATGCGAGTACGTGGTGGAGAGCCTCCAAAGATAGGATCTTTCCCGAGGGTACAGTCCCGATGTGGGATGCCTTCGTGGAAGCGTTTAACGGCAAGTACTTCTCGGACACCGCGAGGGAACAGAAGATGACAGAGTTCCTTCGCCTGCGTCAGAACCAGCTGTCGGTAGATTAGTACGAGGCCAAGTTTGCTGAACTATCCAAGTATGCACCGAGAATGGTGGAAGACCCCGTGGACAGGGCAAGAAGGTTTAGAGATAGGTTGAAGCCCGAGATAAAGAGTGTGTTAGTGCCACTGAACTTGAGGGACTACAACGAGTTATATGAAAGAGCTCAGATGGTAGAGCGAGACGTAGCAGAAAGGGCAACCGCATCTGGATCGCGATTTGCGCCCTCGGGCCGGAATGATAATCGATTTGGGAAGAAGCCGATGTTTAGAGGGAAGCACCACATCCCACCGAACCGGTAGAGAGGCATCAGTAAGCCGGTGTTCAACCGTGGGGATGTTTGCCGCCTATGCCGGCAAAGACATGGGCCTGGTCCGTGTCAGTTCCGTACTGGAGCTTGTTTTGGATGTGGTCAGTTTGGCCACCAAGTGAGGGACTGCCCGCAGAGGCAACCGACCAGGCCACAACTTGGAGGGAACGCGCCGCTGAATCATCAGAATCGACCCTAGGCGCAAGGATGGGTGTTTGCTGTCACCCGAGATGAGGCGAAGGATTCGCCGACCGTTACAGGTACGGTCCTCTTACACGACCAAGTTGCTTATGCTCTGTTTGATCCTGGTGCTACCCATTCTTTTGTGGCTGAGCAATTTGTTAAACTTGCTGGTTTGAGTCCGAAAACGTCAAGTACTGCTGTTAGGATCTCTACGCCTTTAAAGGATAGCGTAGTGGCTACTGTAGGTTCTCTTGGTTGTAAGCTGGTAGTTTGTGGTCGTGAGGATAAGATAGATCTGATTGTGCTGAAGATGTTTGATTTTGATGTGATTGTCGGAATGGATTGGCTGGCGAAGCAAAGGGCCACGATGGATTGCTATCGTAAGGCAATTCAGTTTAATCCGCTGGATAGGGCTAGTTTTGAGTTTGTTGGAAATCGAGGAGGAACCTCGATTGTGGCGATTTCATCGCTAGAGGCGACTCGCTTGTTGGAGAGTGGTTGTCAGGGCTATCTGGCAACTGTGGTAGATGCATCTGTTGAGGAGCCTAGATTAGAGGACATCGTTGTTGTGCAGGAGTTTCCGGATGTCTTTCCGCATGAGCTACCTGGGTTGCCGCCTGATAGAGAGATAGAGTTCGTGGTAGAGTTGGCCCCTGGGACGGCACCGATCTCCAAGGCCCCGTACAGGATGGCGTTGTCGGAACTTAAGGAGCTTAAAGTGCAAATGCAAGAGCTACTAGATAAAGGATTTATCCGCCCCAGTGCGTCGCCTTGGGGAGCACCTGTATTGTTTGTGAGAAAGAAGGATGGGTCGTTAAGGTTGTGCATCGACTACAGGCAGTTGAACCAAGTGACGATCAAGAACAAGTACCCACTGCCGAGAATAGACGATTTGTTTGACCAGCTGCAAGGAGCTTCGGTATTTTCTAAGATCGATCTACGGACGGGATATCATCAGTTGAGGATCAAGAAAGAGGATATACCGAAAACGGCATTCAGGACGCGTTATGGACATTATGAGTTCACTGTGATGCCGTTTGGTCTGACAAATGCTCCTGCTGCTTTTATGGATCTGATGAACCGGGTGTTTAAGGAGTTTCTGGATAGGTTTGTGATCGTGTTCATAGATGACATCACGGTGTACTCGAGGAGTCCGGAAGACCACGAACAGCACCTGAGGATGATTTTGGAAACCCTAAGGACACACCAGTTATATGCCAAGTTCAGTAAGTGCGAGTTTTGGCTAGCTCGTGTGGCGTTCTTAGGGCACGTGGTTTCTGGTGAAGGAATTGCTGTGGATCCGTCTAAGATTGAAGTGGTCATGGATTGGCTGAGACCGACCACAGTAACAGAGATTAGGAGCTTTTTGGGTTTGGCAGGCTATTACTGACGTTTTATAGAAAGGTTTTCCGCTATAGCCTCGCCTTTGACGCGACTGTTAAAGAAGGACGTGAAGTATGAATGGACAGACATGTGCTAGCATAGTTTCCAAGAGCTTAAGCATAAGCTAACTACGGCTCCCGTTCTGACGATTCCATCTGGTCCCGAAGGATTTGAGATTTACAGCGATGCTTCGCTTAGAGGTTTGGGTTGCGTTCTGATGCAACATGGAAGGGTGGTAGCGTATGCTTCTCGTCAGTTGAGGCCTCATGAGTTAAACTATCCGATGCACGATCTGGAGTTGGCAGCGATCGTGTTTGCTTTGAAGATCCTCGACACTATCTGGTTGGAGAATGGTTTCAAGTGTACACCGATCACCAGAGCCTCAAGTATCCGTTCTCTCAGAAGGAGTTGAACATGAGGCAGCGTTGTTGGATGGAGCTGCTTAAGGATTATGACTGTGAGATCTTGTACCATCCGGGTAAGGCGAACAAGGTTGCAAATGCTCTGAGTCGGAAGTCAGCAATAGCCCAGATGATGGTTCAAGAGTGGCTTCTTTTGGAGGAAGTACGAGACTCGGACTTCAAGTTGGAAGTGAGCCATCTGTCGAGTCTCATGGCCACATTGAGGATTGAGCCGGAAGTACAGGCTAAGATTAAGATGTTGCAGTCGACAGACCCTGCCATTCAAAAGATCCTTCAAGAGGACCAGTTAAGAGAAGAGTCGACTTTCAGATAGCCGAGGATGGGATACTAAAGTTCCGAGAACGTTTGTGTGTGCCTGCCGATGAGGTTTTAAGAGAGGAGATTTTGTCGGAAGCGCACCGTAGTAGCTATAGTATCCATCCAGGGAGTACAAAGATGTATCAGAATTTGAAACAACATTATTGGTGGAGTGGAATGAAAGCGGGCATAGCCAAGCATGTGGCTAAATGTTTGACTTGTCAACAAGTCAAAGCGCAGCACTGTAAACCTGGAGGATTGCTGCAGCCATTAGAGATCCCAGAATGGAAGTGGGAGCATATCACAATGGACTTCGTGATGGGATTGCCAAGGAGTCAAAGAGGTCATGATTCGATCTGGGTTCTGGTCGACAGGTTGACAAAGTCAGCGTATTTCATCCCAATGAGAAAGGACTTTGCTTTGGACAGTTATGCATAACTATATGTGAGACACATTGTGAGACTTCATGGGGTGCTAGTGACGATTACTTCGGATCGTGATCCCAAGTTCACTACCACGTTTTGGAAAAGTTTACAGGCAGTGCTGGGAACGAAGCTGCAGTTTAGTACGGCCTATCATCCGCAGACGGATGGCCAGTCTGAAAGGACGATTCAGACGCTCGAGGATATGTTGCAAGCCTGTGTTTTGGACTTTAAGGGTAGCTGGGAGGATCAGCTGCATTTAGTCGAGTTTGCCTACAACAACAGCTACCAACAGAGCATCAAGATGGCACCTTTCGAAGCGCTGTATGGCAAAGCTTGTAGGATGCCTGTATGTTGGGATGAAGTGGGCGAAAAGAAGATCACTGGCCTTGAGTTGGTACAGCAATCGATGGAAGCTGTCAAGGTTATCAGAGAAAGACTGAGGACAGCGCAGAGTAGCCAGAAAAGTTACGCCGACAGGAGGCGTCGACCTTTGGAGTTCCAAGTGGGTGATCACGTGTTCCTGAAGGTATCACCTATGAGAGGAACGTCCCGTTTTGGTAAGAAATGGAAGTTGAGTCCGAGGTATGTTGGACCGTTTGAGATTCTAGAACGGATTGGGATTTTGGCGTATCGTCTTGCGTTGCCGCCGAGGCTTGCTAAGGTGCATAACGTCTTCCACGTGTCGATGCTGAGGAAGTATGAGCCAGACCCTGCTCATGTGTTAAGTTTCGAAGAGATCGAGTTAGACGAGTGAGCATCATACGTGGAGCGCCCAGTGAAGATCGTGGATAGAAGAGAGCAAGTACTCCGGAACAAGACGATCCCTTTGGTCAAGGTTGTTTGGCAGCATCATGGCACAGAAGGAGCCACGTGGGAGGGCGAGGAAGCCATGAAGAGTAGTTACCCTTTTCTTTTCGAAGAGTTGTAACAATGGTATAATTTCGGGGACGAAATTTCGTAAGGAGGGGAGAGTTGTGACATCCCGAAATTTTAAGGTCCATAAAATACATAAAATTGGAATTTTTGTGGTTTAAGGGACAATTATTGGACGTGATTTATTTTGATCTGAAGATAGATTTAATAAATCTCGAAGTGCCAGTCAGAGACCCTTCGCGCCTGAAACCCTCCTTTCGCGCCTGAAACCCTTTGTGCTAAAAATCAAAGAAAATTCAAATCTGACGTTGACCCGTGGGCCCCTCATCATCTCCCTCTCTCTTCCTTTTTCCCTCTCTCTCTCTCTCTCTCTCTTTCTCTTTTCCCCCCTTGGCTGTCGTGCCCACCAGCCCCCACCTCCCATCAGTCAACCTCTTCTCTGTCCTCCCCTCTTCTCTCTCTTTCCCTTCTCTCTCTCCTCTCTCTTCTGCCTCCCCCACCTCTGCGCACGCCCCCTCCCTCACTGCCGCCCGACGCCACCCCTCCTCTCCTCCTCTTCACCTGTGCCTGCCGCCGCCACCTTCCTCCGCCGCCGCACCTTCGCTCGTCGTCGCCGGCCCCCAGCTCAGCCACCTCGCCGCCGACCCGACCCTCCGTCGTCCAACCGCAGCCCCGCCGTCCCCCATCGCACGTGGACCCGCGGCCCACGCGACCCCTTCCCCCTCTCACCCGCGACGCCACCACCACCTCCCCTATCGCTCACCCCCGCGGCCTCTCCTTCAGCTGCCGCTGCTGTGCCATCCACCCCGAGGCGTCCGTGAACCCCCCTGAACTGACACCTCCTCCTCCTCCTTCCCTCTGCTCACGCCGACCGCCAGCCACCTACCTCCTCCGTCTAGTCGTCGTCGTCCCTCGTCGTGCCGGCCGAGCGACCCCCCCCCCCCGTGACCCGCGACCCCTTCCCCAGCCCCGACTTCCCTTGCTGCTCAGCCGCTGTCGTCGTCACCGGGCTATTTAGTTGTGAGTTAGCCCCTAACTCTCGGTTAGGTCGCTAATTGCGTTCGAGATTAGCTTAATTAGTTTAATTAGGCGTTCAAGTAGATTAATTGCGGTCGGTTTAGTTAGAGACTGGGTTTAAGTTAAATGACCGTAATTAAACAAATTAGACTGGTTAGCTAGGTTGTCTGTGGCTAATTGGTGATTAGATTGATTGATTGACTGCAATTATTTAATCGCGAGCGAGCGATTAGCCAGAGCCGTGTGAATGATAAATTGTTTGATTGGTTGATTGGTAGGCGGAGTAGCCGTCAGTGGTTAGTTTAGTTAATCGAGTGCGTTGTTATAATTGTTGTCGACTGTTTGATGTGGTGATCAATGCCTGACTGTTGAATGCTTTGAATGATTTGTGATTGACTGCTTGAGGATTGATCACCCGTATTTAGATGCAAAGTCTGGTGGATAATGTGCATATTCATGTGACCACGTGTGAAGTTAAATTGCATATCTGAGCATAAAAATGGCCAGTGGCCGAGTCTTTAAGCATGATCGTGTGAGCATTTGACTAAATGCCAAGATGAGAATCGATTGGTTGGATGATCTGCTTGTGTGGTCATATGATGAGATAAATCCGTGCCAGTCGTACGGTCCATGCCAGTCGTACGGTTTTTCTTGGTAAGTTCGTGCCTTGCCAATCGTACGGAGTCACACGATTTATCGGACGCCGGTCGCAGCTTGTGATGGACCGAAGCCCCTACAGGGATTCCTGGTAGTTCCGTGTCGTGCCAGTCGTACGAATCTTACGGACTATTGGACGCCGTCGCCGGAAGTAAGGGACGATGCCTAGTCATGCCAGTAGACACTGCCAGTCGTAGTGTTGAGCCACACCAGTCGTGTGCGTCGGGCCTTGTGACCGTTCATAACCAGAATACGTGTGGGGATTTGTACTTGCAAGCTATTGTGGTGTTCTGGTTGTTGCCTTGATTGGTTGACTGTCATGTCAAGTCGAGTCTTGCATATGTGTGATCCAAGGCGTGGTAAGCTTGCATGTGATTGGCGTTATACTATTGTATTGTACTGTGTGTAGGTCGCCTGAGCGAGTCAACGCCCTAGCCGGGCTTAGGCGCTAGCTCACTGAGATTTATTTCTCACCCCGTCGTGGTTAACCCTTTTTCATGTCTAAGGTGAAGTTGAGGACGAGGGTGGTGTACCCCTCTTTTGGAGTAGATGAGAAGTTAACCATGTCCTGACCCGTTACCCTTTTTGTCGGTCTTAGAGAGCCGCCCCGAAGAATGGGGTTGTATTTATTCTTATATAGCTCTGTAGGGTTAGCGATCATCTACTTTTGGTGTTTTAATAGAGATGTTCTTTGGCTGATTGATCGCTGTTATTTTCCTGCTTTGCTATCCCTGTTTATGTTTTTGTCCGGAAGTTTAGCACGTTTTCACATGCATATTATATTTCGATAGGTCGTTAGCATGCCTGGGACGTTAATCTTTATGATACGAGGCGATATGGCAGGTTGAGTCAAGTGCCTGATCACGTAGTTACTAGAGCGTTGCAGAAGTCGCACGCTATTGATCTGCCATCGACATAAACCTGCATGCTTAGGCCACTCTGATCGAATCAGCACCCTACTCGAGATTAGGGCGTTGACTCACGGAGATTTTATATCTCACTCGTTATTGTTAATTTTTTTTTAGGCACTTAACGATGGAGAGCAAGGACGCGGGCGTTGATATCTTTTTGGAGTAGTTTGGAGTAGCATTAACCCCAACTCCAACCTGGTATTATTTGATGGTCGTAGGAAGTCGCCCTGAGGAAGGGCTTGTATATACGTACTTCCTAGGGTTAACAGTAAATAAATAAATTGAGCTTTTGCTGTATGATGGTTGTTGGGTTCCTTTCTAACTATCCCTATTACTATAATTGTTTGGGGAAGTGAATCGTTTCCGCATGCTCTTAATTGAAAGATAAAATGAATGGGTCGACGACGTGCCTGGGACGTCGCCCTTAAATGACCCGAGGCGTTTGGTAGGGTTGTTACGTGCCCGGAGATCGGGGCGTGACAATTATGGACTTCAATATAGTTCCCTGCAGTGTTGTTCCAGCTGTTGTCTCTCTCCATTGCCTTCCGCACAAGGCCGGTCTATTCATCTGGTTCTGCAACAGCAGTTATAAATTAAGTCACCTAATGAATTTTTTTTTCTTGTCGTAATCCAAACCACCACAGCTTCTTCCAGTTCTTTTTTTGTGTTTTCTTGCAGTTCCTTTAAGTGGAATAGTCTTTTAGGAATTTCATTAAAGGAAGATGAAGCCGCCGTTGCATAAACAAGTTCAACTTTCACGAGTCAAGCTTTCCATCTGATGATTCTCTTCAAAGAACTTAACGACTATACAGAAAAAGGTGAAATGGCAGCCATTGATTAGCAAGAGTTTAGATCTCAGTCCTATGGCTGGAGGAATTAGTAGAAGATGATGTAAAGCATCAATCACTAGGGAGAGGTTGCCTGTAGAGGGGCATAATTGGTTTTCTGCACAATTAGTAAGTACCCTCAAAACTGACAGAGGAACAAAGAAGTAATTATACGCATTAGCCACATCAAAATGTCTACTTAAGCATGCACAAAGATTAAGGCTTCTGTAAGTCAATAAATTATATGAACAGTAAAAACACAGGCGCCTATGCTGATAGTTTGTCCTAAAAACTTGTGTACATAGGAGGTGATAATAAATCCTATCACAAGTACTGTGGTGACCACCCAATCAAAAACGAAATGGCAGGAACAATTTATGCAGGGAGATACATACTGCGCCGTATCTCATTCCAATCATTTGGGCAAGTCCACAAGGTTCGTACAAAGAAGGGACTAACACCATGTCAGCTGCAGCATAGAGCATGTGGGACAGCTCTTCACTGCAAAAAGAAGAAAAGAACACATGATCCAATATCAAATATCGTTAGCAACAGAGCCCGTGCAGCACAGGGGAAGTCTTTTATTGCAAATTGAAAACAAACAACATAACTCCGAAAGTAGCAACATGACATCATTTCAACCAGCAATGGCACTATTTAATCCAGAGGACTGCTACCCATGAAATCAGCTGTTGCAATAGGTGGTATGCAGGAGGTGCTGCAGAGAGACGGATGAGGAAAACATTAGTAAGCAGGAGGTGTTGCAGAGAGACGGATAAGGAAAACATTTCTTTTGACTAACCAAATCATCCTGCATGATAAATCTTACAATATGAACCTCTTTTTAATTACTCCATACCGCTCTAGTATACACATCGAAGAAGGGATTTACTATATGATTAAGCAGAGAAGATCCTCTCTTAGGAGCTGTTGGAGCATGGGTCTTATGGTGTGCCGCCCATGCGGGCAACCATTACCCACCCCGCTAGCGATAACTGCAAGACAGTTATCATTCTTAAATTTGAAACGTTATGACGTTTCAATTATTTAAAAGGAAAGAGAACGTCGTCAGTTTAACAATGACTTTTTGGCTTCTGTCGTTTTCAAGAAAACAGTAAAAACGAACGTACGTCTCTCTCTCTTCTCGATTCTTCGACACACAACTGTAGCGAGAAATCTCGAAACTGCAAAGGTGACTCTTAGTCCGTGAACAATAAGGTACGCTCCAAATTTTGTGACGTACTCTTCGATTGGTGTCTCAACTATCTTGGGCATGTTTTTCCGCTACGATTTTATATGAATTTGTTTCCTTCATTGGTATCAGAGCCTGGATGTTGATTCATGATTGTATGATATTCTTTGCATTGAATTTCTTCGTCGAATATGAAAACGGCCCAAAGTAAAAAAAAATTCTTCGAAGTTACTGTTCATGAGGTTTCGTGCCTTAAAAATTGATTTTTTTTTACAAGAAAGATTCGAAGTGCTCGTCGATATGAAAATTTTCATATATTATGGGTCTTGAACGGAGGTCGGATGCAGTCGCAGCGGTGGCCGGAAGCTGCTGGTCGCATGGACGCCGGCGGCGGCGATTATTATTAAAAAAAAAATAATGTGGCGTCGGTTTGGAAGACGTGGGGCGCGTGCCAGGCACGCGCCGCACACGCCAGGCACGCGCCGTACTTGCCTGCTGAAACTGCAGGGCCTAGCCCACGCGCGTAGGGTGCAACCCCGAGTGGGCCTCGGCCCTAGGCTTGGGACCAAGAGCGGAGCGCGCACTGGGCGCAAGCCAGCACGCAAGGCTTAGCGCCCAGCGCGGGCTGAGCCCATCCCGGCGAACTAGGCTCACCAGCCCAACGCGGGCCGAGGCCCAACCCAGCGCATCCAGCTCAGCGCCAAGCAGCTCATTGACCTGTTGACCTGTTGACCCATTGACCATTGACCATTGACCGTTGACTTTGACTATTGACCAAAAAAATAATATTTTTAAAAAAAAAATTTAGGTCAATCTATAGGAGCTTGTATGATGTTTGATTTACGTGTCTTTGATTACGATATGTTCGTAATTATTACATGATTGACGGATTTTAGTAATCCACTTTGTTCTGCATTCGTTGCAGGAACAATGTCATCGAGGCCGGGGCCTAAGAATGAATGGAAGGTGCGAAATGCAAGAACACCTTCAAAGCCAAAGACACATGAGCAAAGACAAGCTCTTGATGAGAAGATTGAAGTATTGGTTAATTACCAATGGGATAATGATAGTGACATTATAACTCATATGAAGACGGTCAACGACATGATCCAAGAGATCATTTGGAAAGGACAAGAAGTGAACGCTGAAAGAGCGTTTTATGCACTAAGGAACACCATGCCTACGGAATGGCATGGATTGATGAATCGCATATGGCTTGATTTCATTACTTACAAGGAGTTCGTGCTTCATTTCTTGAATGAGTTCATAATGGTCGGGGCGACAAAGACGTCGTCGCTTAGCATGAATAGGTCCTGGCGCAGGCAGAATGCGCCCTGGCGTAATAACAAGAGTTTTCTAAAAGGTTTTCCAAAAGCACAGATATGGGTTCCTGATTTGATTGAAGATCCTCCAAAAGACCTTGAGGATTCCTTCCTCGTACGTTGGAACGTACATGGGTTAATTTACAAACGAAGATTAAGCAAACAACGCGTGATTATATTTGAACTTATCTTTGATAGTTTTATTTCAATAGATGTCTGGAAAGTCTTTTTTGAATTGATGTTCTTTGTAGATACTGTGGTTATTTGATGTTCTGTTTTGAACATTGTTAGCTTTTGTTTAGTTAATCCAACGTTTTTTTTAGTGGGAATGTTCATAAGTTTTAGTAACTTTATTGAGAACACAGTTGAATAATTGTATTAATGTTAGTCTCAGATTAGAACTCTTAGAAGATGACAGGGAACTTAGTGAACTGTTGATTCTATGGTCTTTTATGAAACTATATGTTAATACAATTAAAATGTATAAATATGATGCATTTGTTGCATTCAAATAGAGTTTAATAATTCGTGTAAAAATGTCTATAATGTTCAGATACAATGGCTTCTGCATCTAAGAATATAGTAGCTGAGCTGAATAAGGGTGAGAAGCTGAACGGTGAGAATTATGAAATATGGAACTTGAAAGTGCAATATGTACTGGAAGAGCAAGAAGCTCTTGAAACTCTTAACCAAGTTATGGAAGGGCCTGAGGATGGGACTACTGCCCAACATAGAAGAGATAAAGATGCATTTGCTGCCTGGAAAAGAAAGAAATCACTTGCTCGCATCACATTGCTGAGTAGCATGGAGAATGATATCATGCGTGAGTTTGGTCGCTTTGAGAATGCCAAGGACATGTGGGATGCTCTGAAAGTCAGATTTGGTCAGACGTCGGTCACCAAACTGAGGCAACTCACTATCCGCTTTGACTCATACAAAATGCTTCATGGTCAGAACATGAAGCAACATCTGAGGCGTATGGGCAATATGATCAGTGAGTTGAAAGATGCTGGCCATGTACTCACTGATGAGCAGCAAGTGCAGGCAATTATTCGTTCCTTGCCCCAAAGTTGGGAACACATGAAAATCCACTTGACCCACAACGAGAACATCAAGACTTTTGAGAATGCATTGCGCTACCTCGAGCTGGAGGAGGACCGCCTTCTGGCGGCGAAGCCGCAAACTGATATCTATTTTGCTGGTGCTAGCTCGTCTGGAGCTTCGCGCTCCAAGCGTAAGCGTCCAGGTGGATTCAAGAAGTAGAATAGCAAGGAAATGAGCCTCCTCAGGAAAGAAACCAAGGACCAATCGACAGGGAAATGGAAAGCGTCCCTTCAAGAAGAACATTTCAAAAGTGAAATGCTATAACTGTGGCAAGAAGGGTCATTATGCTCGCAATTGTGCTGAGCCCAAAAAGGTAGATGTCCTTAGTACCCTCGTGAGTTCTATTTATGTGTCGAGCTCGGTTTTCTTGACTGAATCTAATCTTTTGTGGATTGTAGACTCGGGAGCCACCGACCATGTAGTGAAGGACAGAGGAGTCTTCATGGAGTTTCGACGGATTCCACGTGGAGCGAAGTGGATCTATGTTGGGAAAAATTCCAAAGTGGAAGTAAAAGGAATTGGCACCTGTCAATTAAATATGCGTGGTGGACGCACTTTGTTCCTACATGATGTATTGTACGCTCCTGAGATTCGTCGAAATTTGGTATCTATTTTAGTGTTGGTCAAGTTTGGTTTTAATCTTAACTTTCATAACTATGGTATGGACTTGTCTCTAGGAACAAGTTATTATGGATGTGGTTATTCTCTTGATGGTTTCGTTGTACTATATGTTGACTATGATAATGTTAATGTGAGGTATTCCCTTTTCACATCTGCTGATTCTTATGAGAATAATGTGAATGTATGGCATGCTAGACTTGGTCATATTGGCCAACAGAGAATGAATAGATTAGCCAAAGATGGCTTATTGGGCGATGTTGATAAAGTCGATTTGCCTGTTTGTGAGTATTGCCTAGTAGGGAAAAGTACGCGAAAACCATTTGGAAAGGGCACAAAAGCTGAGTTTCCTTTGCAACTAATCCATACAGACATCTGTGGCCCAATGAATGTAAGAGCATGACACGGTGCTGTTTATTTCATCACATTCATTGATGATTATACTCGATTTGGATATGTCTATTTGATTTCTCATAAATCAGAAACATTGAGTTGCTTCAAGAAATTTATGACCTTAGTGAAAAATCAGTTAGACAAGAAAATAAAAGTATTAAGATCCGATCGAGGCCGAGAGTATCTGTCTGATCAGTTCAGAGATTTGTGTGATGATAAGGGGATAGATAGACAGTTATCTATTCCATATACTCCTCAACAAAATGGAGTAGCTGAGAGAAGAAACAGAACCTTATTTGAAATGGTTAGATCCATGATGGCGCAAGCTAATTTACCAATCGCCTTTTGGGGTGATGCTTTGTTAACCGCTGCCTATGTTCTCAACCGTGTGCCTTCCAAATCAGTTGCTTCCACTCCATATGAGTTATGGACAGGTCGAAAGCCTGATTTAGGTTTTCTTAAACCTTGGGGATGTGCTGCCTATACACACGAGTTTTCTCATAAGTATGGAAAATTGGGTCCGAGAGGCAAAAAGAGTATCTTCATAAGATACTCAAAACACTCGAAAGGGTATGTGTTTATAGGAGAGCAAGATAGTGGGAGTGTGACTGAATTTGAATCACGAGATGTAACATTCTTAGAGAATGAATTTCCAAAAAAGGGCGAGATAAGTGAAAACTATTCTCTATATGAAACTATGGAAAGTGATAACGACATGGTTATGGTATCTCTTCCATGTGAAAGCAATGTGAGAAGTGGGAAATTAGTTTCGGATCAGTCTCAATTGCAATCACTTGATGAGACACCGTCGTTATCTAATCCGAGTGGGAGCATGATGGAGAATGAGGTACCTAGAGTACAATCTTTTCCGCGGCGATCATATTGTAAAAGCATTCCTCGACGACGTTTTGACATCGAAGGGGAAGCTTTCATAGTTGTCCCACAAGAAGAGGATGAGCCAAGGAATGTAAATGAGGCTCTTTCTCGTCCTGACAAGGAAAAATGGATGGATGCAATGAAAGACGAAATGAAGTCAATGGAATCAAACCAAGTTTTGGAATTGGTTGATCTTCCAAAAGGACGTAAGGCTATTGGGAACAAGTGGGTTCTCAAAATAAAGCATAAATCCGATGGCTCAATTGAGAGGTATAAGGCTCGTCTGGTTGCGAAAGGGTACAACCAACAGGAAGGAATTGATTATGAGGAAAATTTTTCTCCTGTAGTTAGATTTACTTTAGTTCACCTCATCCTGGCAATAGTAGCAAGTTTGGATCTAGAGCTACATCAAATGGATGTAAAAACTGCTTTTCTTAATGGAGAACTAGAAGAAGACATTTATATAAAGCAACCCATTGGGTTTGTTACCAAAGGCCAAGAACAAAAGGTATGTCAACTTTTGAGATCGATATATGGCCTTAAGCAGTCTTCGAGGCAATGGTATATACGCTTTCATAATGCCATAATGGAATATGGCTTTGATATGATCAATGAAGATAATTGTGTATATATTAAAAGATCCAAAGATCAATTTGTGATCCTATCGTTATATGTTGACGATATACTAATTGCCGGAAGCAATATGGAGTTTGTCAATATAGTCAAAAGATGGCTGTCTTCCAATTTTGAAATGAAGGATATGGATGAAGCTGCATACATTCTTGGAGTTAAGATTTCAAGAGACTATTCTAAAAGGTTGTTATCTCTTTCTCAAGAGACGTACATAAATAAAGTCCTTGAACGATTTCGTATGCAAGATTGTAGACCCATTGATACTCCTATTGCAAAAGGTGAAGGATTGAGTCGCAGAATGTGTCCTAAAACTCCACATGAACAAGAGCAAATGAAAAACGTTCCATATGCCAATGCTGTTGGAAGTTTGATGTACGCTATGATGTGTACCAGACCTGATATTTGTTATGCAGTTGGACTGGTTAGTAGGTACCAATCTAACCCGGGTCCAACGCATTGGATTGCTGTTAAGAGAATTCTACGGTATTTGAGAGCAACTACTGATTACTCGCTGACATATCAAGGAAGTGATCTGCACCTTGAGGGCTATATTGATGCTGACTGGGGAGGAGATCTGGATGAGAGGAAATCCACTTCTGGAAACGTATTCTTACTGAATAATGGCGCCATATCGTGGAGCAGTAAGAAGCAACAGTGTATAGCCTTATCTACCATGGAAGCCGAGTTCGTAGCATTGTCAGCGGCAGCACAAGAGAGTGTTTGGCTTAGAAGATTTTTGGATCATTTGGGTGTTGCTGGAGATGTTGCAAATCCTGTATTGGTTTATTGTGATAGTTAGGCAGCAATAGCTTATACTAAGGATCCTAAGTTCCACTCCAAGACCAAACATATAGACATTAAGTATAACTATGTCAAGGACATGGTAGCACGAAAGGATGTGAACATACAGTATATATCTACGCATAGAATGTTAGCAGATCCTATGACGAAGCCGATTCCTAGAGATGTTTTTCTTAGTCATATAAAGACTCTAGGACTGCGTAGAAGTTAATGTACTGAATAATTTTCTTTTCTTTTCCCTAGAATGTTCACAGTTGATGATGTTGTTTATCAATATGGATGTCTATAAGTCTATTTGATATTTATGCATGTTAATGCTTGGTGCATTATATTGAGAAGGTATGTCGGACATATGAGAAATTAGTCCACTTACACGAATAATCGCCTCTATTTACTATGTAATGAGTAGAGATGGGCAATTTTAAGCTTATTGTCTAGGTGATAATTGAGAGCTCAAGCTTAAAATACTAATGCCGCCTTAACTAAGTGTTAAGATATGGTCATATTGTTTATTATGTCCGCAGGTGAACTAACCCACACATTTCACCTTACCTGTCTTAAATGCCAGATGTGAGTTCTGAAAGATTTTTTTAATAGAGTAGATTTGTGAACTCAAGTTAGACATTGGGTATGTCTGAACTATCATCTGTACGGTATTATTTGTATAGACATACGCTCCATAGGAAAGGAGAGAATACCGTGATACGTATTTCATACTACATATGCATCATTCGACCAATAAGGGTTGGCAAAAGTTTTGATCTCAACTTTTAAAGCCGGGTGAGACTCTTGAGGATAAGAGTTCCTCAATTAGTGCCCTCACGACTCTGACTTATTCTCAAGATTTCTTTTTGGTGTTTGCTATCTTAGAGTGTTGCCAATGATCATGGATGATTCGGTCTAATGGGACATTTCTAGAAAAGCGAGCTGAACTGAAATCGAGAGGTTTAAGGGAAGAGGAAGATCGATATATCTTTGGCTCACATTATAGTTGGCATTCACTGACCGGTCAATTATGATTGTTTTGAACTTAATCATAATTGTGAATATAACATATGTTTAAAGAGATCAAAAGAGATGATAATGTGAATGATCGATCTAGGGTGCTGCATATTGGATCTACTCTAAATAGTCATGCCTAATTTGAGCTGCTATATACTCCTAACAGATGTATAGCAACGAGCTCTCAGAGTATGCTGGTCGCACAGACTATTTGTCAGTATGAACTTTGCAAAGAGGAGAGAGTTATATTTAGGCCTTTGTGGGCGAGTGGAAGTTGTCAGTCCTTCGTGGGCAAGTGGGAGCTGTTTGCCCTACATGGGCGAGTGGGAGATGTTGGAGCATGGGTTTTATGGTGTGCTGCCCATGCGGGCAACCATTACCCACCCCGCTAGCGATAACTGCAAGACAGTTATCATTCTTAAGTTTGAAACGTTATGACGTTTCAATTATCTAAAAGGAAAGAGAACGTCGTCAGTTTAACAATGACTTTTTGGCTTCTGTCGTTTTCAAGAGAACAGTAAAAACGAACGTACGTCTCTCTCTCTTCTCGATTCTTCGATGCACGACTGTAGCGAGAAATCTCGAAACTGCAAAGGTGACTTTTAGTCCGTGAACAATAAGGTATGCTCAGAATTTTGTGACGTATTCTTCGATCGGTGTCTCAACTATCCTAGGCATGTTTTTCCGCTATGATTTTATATGAATTTGTTTCCTTCAGGAGCTGAACAACAGGTGCTTGGCTAGGTTACCGGTAAAGTAATTTACCTGTACATAAGAAGAACACGGATTGCAGGACCTTCATTGTACTACGAAATGGGGGATGGAAAAACATGTCAGTGGATCCCATGTCGTGGCACTCATTAAGAAAAACTAGCAAATAGTCACGTCAATTACTTAATTTATCAAAAGCTCTTTAGGTGGAAGCGTTTGTTTCAGTAACATCCAACAACCATAAGTATTAACCTTCTTATCCATAATTCTAATTTCAAATAGTTCTTACTCCCTAGAGACAAAAAGGTTTAGGAGCAGCTCAACAAAATAAGAGGACAAGATCAAAAAAATTCATAGCTCTGAACAGGGAACACATTCGCTGAAGGACAACAGAAGTGACTGATGCTCAATCTAGAGTATAAAAAAATCAGCAAACCTGTAGCCCCTAAAAGGGCAACAAAGATGATTTTTCCCCTATGCTACTCAATTTTCATTTACTGTGTTGTGGGGTTTGTCTTAAGGAGAGAACTTTTTTTGAATAATTTCTGCAAAGCACATGCAACCAGGAGAAGTTGAAATATCAACATAGTTGTCGATGCAACAACATAAGACTTAGGTCGAAAAATTGGCACCAAACAAAATTATAGAGCAAATGACCCCGTACTGAAAGCCAGTGTTCAGAAAATATAGATACAAATTCCTTAAACATGAAAGAAGTCTTGCTCTTGTGACAAAGAGAATTGCTAATAGGCACAACTGATTTGCAAATGCGCACTTGATCAGTAATTCACTCGAACTTAAATGGGGGTGGTCTCAATAAATCAATGAAAACACTCCGCAAAGTTTATTATGTTGAAGGAGTGAGGCCCCCACTAATTTAGCCAAAAGCCTGATGACTCATTGCAAGAAGTTAATTCTTTAGCATGCCGTAAGAAAAAAGAGCACTGAAGGGACAAAATAGAAGTTTTTGTCCAACTGTACATTCTGACAGCATGATGAGTACAGGTTGCAACGAAGCTACAACTAAACATGGTAAATTTGCCGCAGACAATGCCATCAAATGCTGTTCATGTTGACCATAAACTGTCCAATGATTTGCTAATGAAGTATCAACAACATCTCACTGACTCTTCTAGGGAAAAATAGCAAGTGATAACCTCAGGAAAAGAATGTAAGGGAAAGAAAATAAGGATGATCCTTAATATCAAGAAATGATGGTTCACACAGTAAAGAGAGATGACAAGTTCTGGTAATTCTAAACTGGAATCTGTTAACAAAAGCCTCATGAGCACCAATTAAATAGCTTGTTAAGCAAATATTACAGTTTTCAATGCATTAACTGCTCATGTGAATTGTGTACTCATGTTTAAATGTTGAAATTTCACGTATATGCTTAACAAGATCCTTCGTAACTCTATAACAGAGTATAAAATTATAAACCACAAGATTGTTACCAAGTCTGCGAGATCTTTGAACTCTCTTTCTACCCGATCATCAGGAGCTTTTCCTAATACAACCATCCGTCCACCCTGGAAGTTCACAGAGCAAGAAAAACTTGTCAACGCACTACAGCGTTATTGCTGATAAATATAGCCAAGATATGTGCTAAGCAGATAAAGCCTACATGAAACTAAAATGACAGCATAAAATCTGCTGTTTGCAAACTAGAGTAGATAAATGTTTTCTCAAAGTGACTCTGACTTTGTAAACTGCTATTTTTCCCTTGAAAATAGGAAATCAGCTCAAAGTATGCTGAACTATTACAATTTACTCTTTTTCCTAAAACCATGGTCGATGATGGGGATTTGATAAGCAATAGTACAATAGTAAGTGAATAATTGGTAAGGGATGCAACCAAAACAGAGAGCATTACTTGCAGTTTCTAAATTGTCCAGCTAATTTGAATTGGCCTCGTGAAACAGAATGCGACGCAAGCATGATAAACTGTTAACTTATAACCAAAGTTGTGACGTCCCGAAATTTCGAGGTCTGTAAGATAAATGAATTTGACGGTTTTTATTCACGAGTTTTAGTCTGGGAAATAATATTGGACTTTTAAGGTTTAAGGGACAATTATTGAACGCGATTTTATTTGATCTGATGAGGGATTTGAAAAACCCTGAAGCGTCGGTCAGAGGAATCAAGCTGGTTAGTCGAGCCATAGAACCTAGCATCGAAACCCTTCGCACCCGAGCCTAGCCATGACTGAACCCTTGATGTGAAATTACCAAAATGCCCTCAGTTATCAGTGCCAAATGACCAACCTGTCCCATATTAGCAAATTACCAAATTGCCCTTAGATATTATTCACAAAAGGTAAAAAGCATTAATGATGACTTGAACGTGGGCCCCACCCCATTAATTACCCATCACCTCACCATTATTTCTCTCTCTCTTTGCCCTCTCTCCCCCCGTGGAACCCCCCCCTCTCCTCTCCTTTTTTTCTTTTTTTCGGCCAACCCCGTCCCCATCGAGCACCACCACCCACCACCCTCCTCCGTCGCCGTCGCCGTCATCGTGCCGCCCTTGTCCACCGCCGTGCCGTTCGTCCGCCTGCCACCCGAGACCTGTGACCCTCACCAACCCGCCACCTCCTCTCCTCCTCGTTCGCCATCGCTTCGTCGCCTCACCGTCGTCCTCCGCGTCGCTAAATTGCCAACCTGCCACCATCCCGCGACCCCCACCAACTCGAGCCGCCCGAGCTCCGCGAACCCTCGAGCGCCGTGGACCGTCGCTCACTCATGGATCGCCCACCACCCGTGTGCCCTCCTTCGCCCTAGCCTCATCGCCGCAAGCTGCCGACCCGAACACCCCCAGCTACCACGTTGTCGAGTCGCCGTACGCCTCTGCCACCAGCGACCCGCGCACCCTCCGCGCGCCGCTGTAGCCCGCTGAGCCCCACGCCTCATATCACCGCCGCCGAGTCGCCGAGAGCCGCCCGCGATTCGCCACCCGAGCTGAGCCGAGCCACCCGTGACCCTCCGCCGCCCGCAGGACGTCGTCGCCGCTAGACCGCTGTTTGTGAGTTAATCCCTACTCTCTGATTGTGACGTTAATTGCGCTTAGAGTTATATTAGTTACGTTAACTGTGGGTTAATTAGTTTAATGAAGGATTAGTTTAGTTAACCGTGGTCGGGTTAGGTTAGTGACTATGGTTAGGTTAGTTGATCACGGTTAGTTTAGTTAACCCTGGTTAGTTAAATTTAACTATAGTTACTTTATGAATAATCATGGTTAGTGTAATTAACCTAGGTTACTTTATTTAATCGTGATCGGGCTAATTAACTGTGGTGGACCTCTAATTAATTAAATTCTGGTTAATTAATACTTAATTAATTATAATTGGGTTAATCAATTACAATTATACTAATTAACCTTGGTTTGAATAATTAATAATTATTAATTAATTATTATTATTGGGTGATTATTTGGAGATTGCTGTGTGTCTTATATATATATATATATATATAAGGATTAATCGCCCATGTTGAAGTACTAAGTTTAATGGAAAGAGTATGTTCGTGTAATCACTTGTGACCTTTCAACTGCGTCTTTTGAGCATGAAAAATGGCTTTGAGCCGAGTTTTGAGCACGACCGCGTGTGCATTGGATTAAATGCGAAGATATAAACTAGCTTATTTGTCTGGCGTGCTTGTGTGGTCACATGATGGCTACCGTCGCCCGAAAGTACTTGGGGACGAACCCAACGCCTGAGGGTACTTGGGGTCGAGCATGGTATGTTCATGTCGAGGGTACTTAGAACCACACGACTTATCGGATGCCGGTTGCAGCAAGTTGCGGACTGACGCTCCTTACAAGAATGTCTTATTGTTAGTCCATGCCAAGGGTACTTGGAATCACATGGCTTATCAGTCGCCGTCGCCGAAGGAATGTGACGAAGTCCGGTCATGCCGGAAGAGCACCAACTATCTAGTGTGCTGGGGCCGAGTGGCCGTTAATAACCGGGACACGTGTGATACATTGTGCATGAGATTGTGATGAGTGTTCTGGTTGTGTGCCTTAGTTTGAGTGTGATTTGAATGCCATGTTGACTACTGTATAATGTGTGGACCAAGGCAGGGTAAGCTTGCATTTGATTAACGGTTGACTGTTGAGTTTGTGCCTGATCATGTAATAGTTAGAGCGTTGCGAGAGTTGCACGCTATTGATCTGTTATCGACTCTGTCCTGCATGTATAGGCTACCCTGAGTGAATCAATGCCCTGCTCGGACTTAGGGCGTTGACTCACGGAGATTTTATATCTTACCTGTTGTTGTTAAATGTTTTCAAGACCTTAGCGGTGGAAGTTCGCCCAGTACGGTTCAGGGTACCACTTAACCAGTCCTTAGACATCACGTCTCATCCAATTCCAGGTTCAGATAGTGTCTGGAAGCACCACGTAATGACCCTCTGGGTCGATGAGGGGTTAGGGTACCTAATACCTCACCGCTTCAAGGCCTGATTTATTCGTCACGGGGAGGTCCTCTTCGGGTTTATTCGTGGGTTTGAGGGACCCTCGACCGTGACCTCGAAGATCTAAACCTAGGATCCGATGGACATCGACACCCCAGACGGGGAAGTGGAGGATCCGAAGCCCGACCCGGAGGAGGACCCTGAGACCCCGGCCGGCTACTACCTCTGAGTGGGCGTGGAAGTGGAGACCTTTTTTAGGGAGCTTTTAGAAGTCATTGTTAACCCCCAAACCTTGACATGGTATCTTTTTTGAGGTAATAGGAAGCAGCTCTGAAGAGTGGGCTTGTAGATATTTTCGCTTCCCAAGATTAACAAATATATATAAATAAAATGATTTTTTGATGATGTTGGTTGCTAATTGCCTGTTGACTGTCCCTGTTGCTTTTATTACTGTCTGGAGAGGTAGAACGTCCCGTATGCGCTGAATTGTAAGATAAAATGAACGGGTCGATGACGTGCCTAGGACGTCGTCCTTAAATGACTCGAGGAGGTTGGTAGGATTGCTGTGTGCCCGGGGATCGGGGGGTGACAACCCCGCCCAAGAATGGTATCAGAGCAAGGTTAACCTGAATCATTTGGTTATGGCTTGGAGTGATAAGGTGCGCTGGGTTTTGTGATAGTTAGTAGGATTAAAACCCCGTGCTTGTATTTGTTAATTGACTTTTAGGTTATGGTCTTGAGTTCTCATTACGCGTTACTTTTGGGCGAACAGGAATCCGTAAGGTCTTGTAGGATGAGCAACCGTAATGCGAGGGTGCCTTGAGGAAGGGCAGTTCAGGAGGATCCCAGAGTGGACGGGATTCTGCAGGCGTCGGAAGCCTTAGGAGATATTGTGGGGCAGCAAGTAAGGAATCAAGTTGCTGGTGCTGCTGCTCCGCACGAAGACCCGTTAGCTGGAAACGGGAATGGTGGTCAACAGATGCACAAGTTGGTGGAGTAGTTTCTTAAACTTAAGCCATCGAAGTTTTCGAGAGTAGGTGATCCAGAGGCTGCAACCTCTTGGATCAAGGTGTTGGAGAAAGCCTTTGCCTTGTTGAGATGTTCTGAGGAAGGTAAAGTGACGCTGGCTGTTTACCAAATGCAAGGTAATGCTAGCATGTGGTGGGAAGCCACGCGAGGAAGGATCTTTTCAACAGGTACGGTCTTGGTGTGGGATGCCTTCGTGGAACCTTTTAATGGAAACTACTTTTCAGACTGTGCGCGAGAGCAGAAGATGGCTGAGTTTCTGCGTCTTTGACAGAACGAGATGTCGGTGGATCAGTATGAGGCGAAGTTCACCGAGCTGTCGAGGTATGCCCCTAGGATGGTTGAGGACCCTGTGGATAGGGCAAGAAGATTTCGAGATGGACTGAAGCCCGAGATTAAGGATCTGCTGGTGTCGCTGAATCTCAAGGACTATAACGAACTTATGAGAGGGCCCAGCTTGTGGAGAGAAACATGACTGAAAGGGCAGCCGCATCTGGATCTCGGTTTACGCCCTCTGTAAGGGATAGCTATAGATTTAGGAAGAAGTCGATGATAGAAGGAAAGCACCCCATACCGCCCAATCGAAGGAATGTTGTGGAGAAGCCGATGTCCAATTCCAGTGGAGTGTGCCGATTCTATAATCGGAGGCATGGAACAACCCCGTGCCCTTTTCAAGGAGGAGCCTGTTTTGGGTGTGGTCAGCATGGCTACCAAGTGAGAGATTGCCCGCAAAGACAAATGGGAAGGTAAGAGTTGTTGCCGCAAGGAGGACAGTTGCGAGGGAATGCTCCGCAGAATCACCTGAACTGACCCCTAGTGCAAGGAAGAGTTTATGCTATCACTTTAGAGGAGGCGAAGGACTCACCGACCGTTACAGGTACGGTCTTCTTGCATGATCATGTAGCGTATGTGTTGTTTGATCCTGGAGCTACACATTCGTTTGCTGCTGAATAGGTTGTTAAGTTAGTTGGGTTGAGTTCGAAACCGTTGGGAACAGTCTTTAAGATTTCTACGCCGCTAAAAGATAGTGTAGTGTCTGCGGTAGGTTGTCCTGGCTATAAGTTGGTTGTAAGTGGTCATGAGGAAAGGATAGATTTGATTGTGCTGGAGATGTTTGATTTTGATGTTATTATTGGTATGGATTGGCTCACTGAGCAAAGAGCTACGATGGATTGCCATCACAAGACAATTTAGTTTAACCCGTTGGGGTGGGTTAGTTTTGAGTTTGTCGAAAATCAAGCAGGAACCTCGATTCCTTTAGTTTCGTCACTGGAGGCGACTTATTTGTTGGATGATGGGTGCCAAGGATATTTGGCGACTGTGGTTAACATGTCGATTGAGGAACCAAGGATGGAGGACATCGCTGTGGTGTGTGATTTTTTCGATGTCTTTCTACAAAAATTGCCATGATTGTCACCAGAAAGGGAAATAGAGTTTGTGATCGAGCTAGTCCCTGGAATGGAGCCGATTTCCAAGGCACTGTATCGGATGGTGTTGTCGGAACTTAAGGAACTGAAGGTACCGATGCAAGAGTTGCTTGACAAAGGATTTATCCGCCCTAGTGCGTCACCATTGGGAGCACCTGTGTTGTTTGTGAGGAAGAAGGATGGATCGTTGCGTCTGTGCATCGATTACTGGCAACTCAATCAGGTCACGATCAAGAATAAGTATCCGTTGCCAAGGATCGACAATTTATTTGACCAACTTCAAGGAGCTTCGGTATTTTCCAAAATCGATCTACGGACGGGATATCATCAGTTGAGGATTAAGCAAGAGGATATACCGAAGACGGCATTTAGGACACGTTATGGTCACTATGAGTTCACTGTAATGCCGTTTGGTCTAATAAACGTCCCTGCTGCTTTTATGGACTTAATGAAAATGGCGTTCAAGGAGTATTTGTATAGATTCCTCATTGTGTTCATCGACAATATCTTGGTGTACTCGAGGAGTTTTGAGGATCATGAGCAGCATCTGAGAACGGTAGTACGCACTCTTCGGAGGCATACGTTATATGCCAAGTTTAACAAATGCGAGTTTTGGCTAACTCGTGTAGCTTTCCTAGGTCATGTGGTTTCTGGTGAAGGGATATCGGTTGATCCGACCAAGATCGAAGTAGTCATGGACTGGCCAAGGCCATTGACAGTGAAGGAAGTTTGGAGTTCTTGGGATTAGCAGGCTATTACAGACGTTTCGTGGAAAGATTATCTACAATAGCTATGCCTTTGACGCGACTATTGAAGAAGGACGAGAAATTTGAATGGATGGATAAGTGTGAGAGTAGTTTTCAAGAGCTTAAGCACAAGCTAACTATGGCTCATGTCTTGACAATACCGTCCGGTCCTGGAGGTTATGAGATTTATAGCGATGCGTCATATAAAGGATTGGACTACGTCCTATTGCAACATGGAAGAGTAGTTGCATACTCGTCTTGCCAGTTAAGGCCACATGAGTTGAACTACCTAACGCATGATCTGGAGTTAGCAGCAATTGTTTTTGTTCTTAGGATCTGGAGACACTATCTGGTGGGAGAAAGATTTCAAGTTTAAACCGACCATCAGAGTCTTAAGTATCTGTTCTCTCAAAAGGAGTTGAACATGAGGTAGCGTCATCGGATGGAGTTTCTTAAGGATTATGACTATGAGATTCTATACCATCTGGGTAAGGCTAACAAGGTCGCAGATGCACTGAGTCGAAAGTCAGCGATTGCCCAAATGATGGTCCAAGAGTGGCGTCTCTTGGAGGAAGTGCGGGACTCAGACGTTAAGTTGGAGGTAAGCCGTCTGTCAAGTCTAATGGCTACATTGAGGATTGAACCGGAAGTGTAGGCAAGAGTTAAGGTTTTGCAATCGACAGATCCTGCAATTCAAAAGATCCTACAAGAGGGCTCAGGAAAAAGGAAAGCGGACTTTCAAATAGCCGAGGACGGAATACTAAAGTTTCGAGGACGTTTGTGTGTGCCTACTGGTGAAGGTCTTAAGGAGGAAATTTTGTCAGAGGCGCATTGTAGCAGTTATAGTATTCATCCGGGTAGCACGAAGATGTACCAGAACTTGAGGCAGTACTATTGGTGGAATGGCATGAAGGCTGACATAGCCAATAACGTAGCGAAGTGTTTAACGTACTAGTAAGTCAAGGCGCAGCATTATAAGCCTGGTGGACTGCTGTAGTCGTTCAAAATTTCGGAATGGAAATGGAAGCATATCACGATGGACTTTGTGATGGGTTTGCCGAGGAGTCAGAGAGGTAATGATTCGATTTGGGTTGTGATGGATAGACTGACGAAATCTGCTCATTTCATCGTTGTGCGAAAGAACTTCACTTTGGACAGGTATGTTGGGCTGTATGTACAACAGATAGTACGTCTTCATGGAGTGCCAGTGATGATCACATTGGATCGTGATCCCAAGTTCACCGCCACCTTTTGGAAAAGTTTAAAGACTGCGTTGGGAACGAAGCTGTAGTTTAATACAGCCTATAATCCGCAGACGGATAGCCAGTCTGAAAGGACAATTCAAATGCTCGAGAACATGTTGCGAGCTTGCGTTTTGGATTTCAAAGGAAGTTGGGAGGAACAACTTCATTTGGTTGAGTTTGCTTACAACAACAGTTATCAACAGAGTATCAAGATAGCACCGTTTGAAGCGTTGTATGGTAGGGCCTGTAGGACACTAGTTTGTTGGAACGAGGATGGTGAAAGGAAGATCACTGGCTCTGAGTTGGTGCAACAGTCGTTGGATGCTGTCAAGGTCATCAGAGAAAGACTTAAGACAGCCCAAAGCCGCCAGAAAGGTTATGCCGACAAGCGACGTAGGCCTTTAGAGTTCCAAGTAGGTGATCATGCTTTCTCTTAAAGTGTTGTCTATGCGAGGGACATCTCGTTTTGGCAAGAAGGGGAAGCTAAGCTCGAGGTATGTAGGACTATTTGATATTTTGGAGCGAATTGGAAATTTGGCTTATCGTCTCGCGTTGCCACCAAGACTTGCTCAAGTACGTGACGTCTTCCATGTATCAATGCTGAGGAAGTATGACCCTGACCTAGCTCACGTGTTGAACTTTAAAGAGATTGAACTGGATGAGCAGGTATCGTACGTGGAACATCCGGTGAGGATTGTAGACAGGAAAGAGCAAGTGCTCCTGAAAAAGATGATTCCCTTTGTCAAAGTGGTTTGGCAACACCATGGAATGGAGGGAGCAATGTGGGAAAGCGAAGAAGTTATGAAAAGTCAGTAACCTTTTCTTTTTGAGGATGTGTAATGGTTTAATTTCGAGGACGGAATTTCTTAAGAATGTGAGAGTTGTGACGTCCCGAAATTTCGAGATTTGTAAGATAAATGAATTCGACGGTTTTTGTTCACAAGTTTCAGTCTGAGAAATAATATTGGATTTTTTTAGGTTTAAGGGATAATTATTGGACACGATTTTATTTGATCTGATGAGGGATTTGGAAAATCCTGAAGCGCCGGTCAGAGGAATCAAGCTGGTTAATCGAGCCATAGAACCTAGTGTCGAAACCCTTCGTACCCGAGCCTAGCCTTGACCGAACCCTTGATGTGAAATTACCAAAATGCCTTCAGTCGTCCGTGCCAAATGACCAATTTGTCCCACATTAGCAAATTACCAAATTGCCCCTAGATATTATTCACAAAAGACAAAAAGCATTAATGGTGACTTGACCGTGGGCCCCACCCCATTAATTACCCATCACCTCACCATCATTTCTCTCTCTTTCCCTCTCTTCTCGCCCCTCGACCGTGGAACACCCCCCTCCTCTCTCTTTTTTTTTTTTTCGGCCAACCCTCGCCCCCCCACCGAGCACCACCACCCTCCTCCGTCTCCGTCGCCATGCCGCCCTCGTCCACCGCCAGCCCGCCGAGCCCCGCGCCCCATGTCGCCGTCGCCTAGAGCCGCCCACGATTCGCCACCCGAGCCGAGCCACCCGTGACCCTCCGCCGCCCGCGCGTCGTCGTCACTGCCGGACCGTTGTTTATGAGTTGTCCCCTAATCTCTGATTAGGACGTTAATTGCGCTTAGAGTTAGATTAGTTACGTTAACTGTGGGTTAATTATTTTAATGATAGATTAGTTTAGTTAACCATGATCAGGTTAGGTTAGTGACTATGGTTAGATTAGTTGACCGTGGTTAGTTTAGTTAACCCTGGTTAGTTAAATTTAACTGTAGTTACTTTATGAATAATCATGGTTAGTGTAATTAACCTAGGTTACTTTATTTAATCGTGATGGGGTTAATTAACTGAGGTGGACCTAATTAATTAAAGCCGGGTTAATTAATACTTAATTAATTATAATTGGGTTAATTAATTACAATTACGCTAATTAACCTTATTAATTAACCTTGGTCTGAATAATTAATTATTGTTATTGAGTGATTATTTGGTAATTGCTGTGTGTCTTTGTTGTATATATATGTATGGATATGAGGATTAATCGCCCATGTTGAAGTACCAAGTTTAATGGAAAAAGTATGTTTGTGTGATCACTTGTGACCTTTCAACTGCGTCTTTTGAGCATGAAAAACGGCTTTGGGCTGAGTTTTGAGCACGGCCGCATGTGCATTGGACTAAATGCAAAGATATGAACTGGCTTGTTTGTCTGACGTGCTTGTGTGGTCACATGATGGTTACCGTCGCCCGATGGTACTTGGGGACGAAGCCGACACCCGAGAGTACTTGGGGTTGAGCCTGATATGTTCGTATTGAGGGTACTTGGAACCACAAGACTTATCGAATGCCGATCGCGATAAGTTGCGGACCGACGCTCCTTATAGGAATGCCTGATTGTTAGTCCATGCCGAGGGTACTTGGAACCACATGGCTTATCAGTTGCCGTCGCCGAAGGAATGGGACAAAGCCCGATCATTCCGAAAGAGCACCAACTGTCTAGTGTGCTGGGACAGAGTGGTAGTTAATAATCGGAACACGTGTGATGTATTGTGCATGAGCTTGTGATGAGCGTTCTGATTGTGTGCCTTGGTTTGATTGTGATTTGAATACCATGTTGAGTACTGTATAATATGTGGACTAAGGTAGGGTAAGCTTGCATGCGATTGACGGTTAACCGTTGAATTTGTGCCTAATCATGTGATAGTTAGAGCGTTGCGAGAGTCACACGCTATTGATCTGTTATCGACTCTATCCTGCATGTATAGGCCACCCTGAGCAAATCAATGCCCTGCTCAGACTTCGGCCATTAACTTATGGAGATTTTATATCTCACCCGTTGTTGTTAACTGTTTTCAGGACCTTAACGGTGGAGGTTTGCCCGGTATGGTTCGGGGTACCACTTGACCAGTCCTTGGACGTCACGTCGCATCTGATTCCAGGTTCGGACCTGGTCCGGGAGCACCACGTGATGACCCTCTGGGTCGAGGAGGGATTGGGGTACCTGATACCTCACCGCTTCAAGGCCTGGTTTGTTCGTCACGGAGAAGTCCTCTTCGGGCGTATTCGTGGGTTTGAGGGACCCCCGACCGCGGCCCCGAAGAGATCCGATGGACATCGACACCCCGGACGGGGAAGTGGAGGATCCGGAGCCCGACCCAGAGGAGGACCCTAATACCCCGGCCAGCTACTACCTCTGAGCGGGCGTGGAAGTGGAGACCTTTTTTAGGGAGCTTTTGGAAGTCGTTGTTAACCCCAAATCCTGACCCGGTATCTTTTTGGAGGTCATTGGAAGCAGCCCTGAAGAGTGGGCTTGTAGATGTTTTCGCTTCCTAGGGTTAACAAATATATATAAATAAAATGATCTTTTGATGATGTTGGTTGTTGATTGCCTGCTGACTGTCCCTATTGCTTTTATTACTGTCTGGGGAGGTAGAACGTCCCGCATGCGCTTAATTGCAAGATAAAATGAACGGGTCGATGACGTGCCTGGGACGTCGTCCTTAAATGACCTGAGGAGTTTGGTAGTGTTGCTGCGTGCCCGGGGATCGGGGCGTGAGAAAAGTTCTTGTCCTATTTTAGATTGGCACAGCAAAGCTATTTACAGGGTCCCAAGAATCATATATTGCCGTTGACAGGGTTATCTAACAGAGAAATAAAAGTTTATCAAGTAGCTGACTGTCTACGGTCCCACAATGAATGCTAGATTACATAAGAATTTTAGATAATTTCGAAAGGTTCCATTATAACCGGATAGTATAAGGAACAGGAAGATGGATATCTTTATGATGGAGAGCCTGGGAGAAAATTTAGACAGCCAGCAAGGCACTTCAGTTCTAGGATCCAGTTTCTCTCCAAAAAATTGGGCACTTCCCATCAAGCAAGACACGACACTCGCGCGTGTGCGCGTGCTTTTTTATCTGCGATATATAATCAATAGGAAAGTAATAGTATGAGACAAAGCTAACATTTTAAAACTTAGGCCTCAATTTCTATATTGGTGGGACATACAATCTTCAATCTGATCCTAATGATCTAATCCTTGAATACTTCAAAAGATCCTAACAACCTTCTTTGCAAGGGAAATAGATGTGGTCTAGAAATTACTTGAAGAATTACAAAAAGCAAAGAAGTCAAAGTGATGACAGAAGATTGCTCCTTCAAGTTCTAAAGAACATAAAGCTAGTATTCCGAAAAGGAGTTCTCAGACAGCTAGGTCAAATAAAATGCCACCGATTTGACTTCAAATCTAGGGTTACATTAAAGGAGTTACTCCAATTTATCAGAATTTATCAGAATATAAGTGCTTGAAGCTGTGGAGTATTCAGAAAAATCGTAACCTATGCCTTTTGATACCATAATCGTAAGTGTCTAACCATCCAGCATTTTAGAGCCTACATTTTGATCTAAGAAAAGATGCACAGAAACATATTGCTAAACCATGCATTAATTCAGCGACCGCAACTGTTGTGACATTCTCTCTTCAATTGCCTTCCGACGTGCATCAGTGAAGAGAGAGAGAGATGGAAAACGTACGAGTTCCTCGACGTGCTTAATTGCATGAGTGATCAAATGAAGCCCCTTTTGAGCAACCAATCTAGTAATACAGACAACCAAGGGCACCTTTCGCTGGGTTCCATTAACCACATCTTTGCCCTCCACTATCCCTGCGCTTTCTACAGGCAAGCCTAGCCCCTTCTGGACATATTTTTTGCAGAATTTTTTGCCATCTAGTTTTTGAGCTGGGGAAAAACAAAGAGAGAGGTAAGAGAGAGAATAAGAAGTGCTTATCAGCACTGAAATCCAGTCAATCCAAGTTCACAAAAACAAACTTAAGGTGTACTTTGATTTTGATCCATTTTCTTTCCTACAAAAATGGAATAGCAACTATGCAGTCGCCTTTCATGTTGACCACTTCTTGAGGAAGATCAAATGATTCCTCTCTCACACAATTAAGGCGACTCATGTCGCAAGTGGAGTAATCAATATAACGACAAGTCAGTAGTGTGTAACCCTTCTTTTGAGCATTAATTTACAGAATGAGCTCCCAAATTGTAGCATCCACAAGAATATGTTAGGAAATTGGCATTTTTCAACAAGCTCAATACATCATGTTTATTTCATCTAATCACCGCAGGGATTGCCTCATCAGACTAATTGTGACTACCAGCATCAGATGGAACTTTTGCTTTGCATTTTGGCAGCAGACAAATCTCTGGAAAAACTTTTACATCTTCATCTGTTAAGGGTTATATTCTCCTCAATTTGGTCCTTTCCTTCTTCCATAAGTACAAAATGATTCGCGCACGAGGCATTGCATAAAATTTATTTTTTGCTGTTAAACAGAATACTTCAAATACCCATGCATGAGTTTTTTTTTTTTTGGTAAGAATGCATGAGTTAATCTCATGTAAATTAACTAATTTGCGAGCATATTTGATTAATCAATCTTGTCAGTGAATATTGACAACCAAAATCTAACCATTGCTTTTGAACAAGACAAATGCAAATGCTTGGTGCAGGCAGAGCCATAACAGCTAAAATGTTGATCGTGACAATTCGAGTATTTTGTGAGACACTTCTCTGTGAATGCAGAGGAAAAAAGAAGAAGAGGGCAGACTTGTCACATCTGTGCTATTTTAGCATTTCCTCATGAATGAAGGGACATTTAGATACATGTATGTGACACGGTCCGGGCGAAGAGCAGCGTTCGAAGAGGGTTTTTGGCCAAGACGGATCGTGGACTCTCAAGAAAGACTGAAGACTCCTCTAGGGTATTCTAGAAAGATCCTAGGGGCAGGCGATATGGGAATTTCTCGTGTCTGTATTTATCGCGGGTAGGTGGTAGTTGGGGAGATCTAATCTCCACCGTCAGATTCGGGAGAGATCTACGGTTCTCATTGTACGAGTATTTGTATATAATGGGTTCTCCTCCCCCTCATTTGTATCATCTCTTCTCACGAGTAATAGAATTCCAGAGCTTCTCTCTCTAGTTTCTCTCTCTAGAGTGTTGTGAGTTGAGTGTGGGAAAGGCTGACTTGGGAAAGAGTTCCTATGGCCGCACGAGTTGATCGAGCGTCCGAGTCTTGAATCGATCGGCCCGTGACAAGTGGTATCAGAGCCAACATCAATTCCAGCTAGCCAAATTCATCCGCGGGTGTGATGGAGAATCCTTCCGAGTTTACTGCTGTCCTTGGTGAGAAGGCCGTGGACGACCGAAGCAGGAGGGACGCCGAGAAAGCCAGCAAGTCGAAGAAGGGACGTGCTCGTTCGAGTTCGAGGGAGGCAATGGGGAACTTGGAGACTCGGGTGGCGAACATGGAGATCGCTCTCGCAGAAGTCCAAGGCATGGTCGGGGACTTGTCCGAAATCACCGATGGAGACGTGTCCGGGAAGGAGGTGCTCGAGGCCGAGGTGCAAGAGCTCAAGTCCGGCATGGGGGAACTCCAAGGTGAAGTGCTAGGCACCCTGACGTGCACCGTCGAAGAACTTCGACAGCAGAACCAAGACTTGCTGACCTTGGTGGAGGCGATGCGTGGGGAATTGGATGTGTTGAAGGTGAAGGTCACCGAGGTTGAAGCTGCACGCGTGAACGGGGTGATCACGGTGCAACCTGCTCCACGTGTGAACGGGGTGATCACGGTGCAACTTGCTCCACGTGTGGACGCCCCGAAGCCTAAGGAGTTCAAGGGCTCAAGGGTGGCCAAAGACGTGGACAACTTCTTGTAGTACATCAACCAGTACTTCCAAGCGACGGGGATCACTGACGATGCGTTGAAGATGAGTACTGCAGCTATGTATTTCGCTGAAAACGCACTCGTTTGGTGGCGTCGTAGGTGCGATGATCGGAGTGGGGAACCGATCACGACATGGGAGATGTTCGTCGCTGAATTCTGACGACAATTCTATCTGGCGTTTGCGGAAGAAGAAGCTCGTGATGAACTTCGTCGTCTGGAGCAACGAGGTGGAGTTCGGGAGTATGTGAGGAAGTTCTCGGAGCTGTTGCTGCAGATTCCTACGATGAACGACCGTGAGGCTTACTTCCAATTCTTTGGAGGACTCAAGCCGTGGGTGAGGAACGAGGTCAAGCGAAGTAACATGGAGGACCTTGCATCGGCTATGTCCATAGCGGAAACCATGGTGGAGTTCAAGACAGTTTCTGGCAGCAAGTCGGACTTCCATCCGAAGGACAAGGGCATTGGTGGGGGAGATCGTGGGAAGTTCCATCGTCCTAGCGGAAGCAAACCACCAATGGCCCCGCCAAGGGCAAAGGCGGAACCATCAAACAACGGGGAGTACAAGAAGAAGCGCTACCCGATCAAGTGCTTCCTTTGTGACGGACCGCACTATGCTCGTGATTGCTCGGCAAAGGGGCAGATTGCATCCGCCATCAAAGCAAAGGAAGAGGAGAAAAAGCAAGCGGAGAAAGAGGAGACGCGACTCGGGTCGTTGCGAATCGTCAATTCGATCAAATCCAAGAAGACTAGCAAGTCCAAGGGGATGATGTTCACGGACGTGAAGATCGGAGACACCACGATGAGTGCGTTGGTGGATACCGGGGCTTCCGACCTCTTCATTTCCGAAGAAGCCGCAAAGAAACTTAACCTACGGGTTGAGGAGAGAACGGAGTGGCTGAAGATGGTGAACTCCAAGCAAATCCCCATGTGCGGTGTGGCAAGAGGCGTGGAGATCGACATCGGCCAGTGGAAGAGCAAGGAAGATCTCGAGGTAGTTCCTCTCAATGATTATGATATTATCATTGGGTTGGGATTTCTTGACAGGATTGATGCTATACTGCTCCCGTTCGCCAATTGCATCTGCGTCTTAGACGACAAGAATCAATGCGTGGTTTCGATTAAGAGGAAGACGGGAGGTAATCACAAGACACTCTCGGCCATGCAACTTTCGAAGGGTGCTAAGAAAGGTGAGGAGACTTTCTTGGCCGTTCTGAAGGAGATGGATCCTCAAGGCGAGGTGAATGATGTTCCGGTGGAAATAACTCAAGCCCTTGAGTCATTCAAGGATGTGATGCCTCCAGAGCTACCGAAGAAGCTGCCGCCCAAGAGGGAGGTGGACCATCGGATTGAGCTTGTGCCGAATGCTCAACCGCCCGCTATGGCACCATATCGTATGGCGCCCCCAGAACTTGAAGAGCTGAGAAAACAACTGAAGGGATTGCTCGATTCCGGATACATCCGTCCATCGAAGGCTCCGTTCGGTGCGCCAGTCTTATTCCAGAAGAAACAAGACAGATCGCTACGCATGTGTATTGATTATCGGGCGCTGAACAAGCTGACGGTGAAGAACAAATACCCGATCCCTCTCATTGCGGATCTATTCGACCAACTTGGTGGAGCTCGCTGGTTCACCAAGCTCGACCTACGATCGGGGTATTATCAAGTACGGATTGCGAATGGAGATGAGCCGAAGACTGCTTACGTTACGAGGTATGGCTCGTACGAATTCCTGGTCATGCTATTCGGCTTGACAAATGCGCCGGCGACGTTCTGCACGCTCATGAACAAGGTACTGCACCCATTCCTTGATCAATTTGTGGTGGTGTACCTGGACGATATTGTTATCTATAGCAGAACGCTCGAGGAGCATATCGAGCATCTAAAGCGGGTTTTCCAAGTTCTGAGGGACAACGATCTGTACGTGAAGCGTGAGAAGTGCGCTTTCGCTCAGCGGGAAGTGCCATTCTTGGGGCACATCGTGGGAAATGGACGAGTCCGCATGGATTTGGCCAAGATTCAGGCAATCACCGATTGGGAGCCGCCAACGAAGGTAACGGACCTACGTTCTTTCCTTGGCTTGACTAATTATTATCGGCGGTTTGTCAAGGGATATTCGAACATCACTGCTCCACTTACCGACATGCTCAAGAAGGATAAACGGTGGGAGTGGGCAGAGCGGTGTCAAAAGGCGTTTGAGGGGTTGAAGAGGGCAATGACGGAGGAGCCCGTGTTGGCGTTGCCAGACTACTCGAAGCCTTATGAGGTAGAGACTGATGCTTCAGATTATGCTATTGGAGGTGTTTTGATGCAGGACGGTCATCCAGTGGCTTTTGAGTCACGCAAGCTCAATGAAACCGAGCGAAGGTATACCGTTCAAGAAAAGGAGATGACGGCTGTGGTGCATTGTCTACGCACTTGGCGTCATTATCTACTGGGGTCAAAGTTCGTCGTGAGGACGAACAATGTTGCAACGAGCTACTTCCAAACGCAAAAGAAGTTGAGTCCAAAGCAAGCTCGCTGGCAAGACTTCCTGGCGGAGTTTGACTATGTGCTGGAGTACAAACCCGGGAAGAACAATTCTGTGGCCGACGCGCTGAGTCGAAAGGCGGAGCTGGCTGCCATCAGTTGACCGGAGTGCCCGTTGATCAGCAGAATCAAAGAGGGGTTGCAACACGATCCGGTGGCGAGGGCTCTCCTGGGCTATGCGAAGGAGGGTAAGACTCGAAGGTTTTGGTGCGAAGACGACCTTCTTTATACTAAGGGGCGACGACTCTATGTCCCGTTCCACGGGAATCTGAGGAAGGAAGTTCTCCACGAATGCCATGATTCGAAATGGGCAGGTCATCCGGGGATGCATCGCACCATGGCACTGATGGAAGAATAGTATTTCTGGCTATACATGCGGGATGATGTGGAGGCGTATGTCCGGACGTGCTTGGTGTGCCAACAGGATAAGCTGGAGCAGAAGTCACCTGCCGGTCTTCTGGAGCCACTACCAGTTCCAGAGCGTCCATGGGAAAGTGTATCCATGGACTTCATCGTGGGATTGCCGAAGTCAGAGGGGTGTCGGACGTTGATGGTGGTAGTGGATCGTTTTTCCAAGTACGCCACGTTCGTGCCCGCCACTGACGACTGCCCAGCCGAGGAAGCGGCTAATCTATTCCTCAAGCACGTTGTCAAGCTTTGGGGCGTGCCAAGGACGATCGTGAGCGATCGAGACCCTCGGTTCACTAGGAGATTTTGGACCGAGCTTTTCAAGCTACTTGGGACGGACTTAAACTTCTCGACGAGCCTGCATCCACAGACGGACGGTCAAACGGAGCGGGTGAATCATCTGTTGGAGGTATATTTGAGACATTACGTGAGCACAACGCAAAAGGATTGGGTGAAGTTGCTCGATGTAGCCCAATTCTCCTACAATCTACAACGTAGTGAATCAACTGGGAGGAGTCCGTTCGAGATAGTCGTGGGGCAACAACCGCTCACACCGAGCGCGATCGCGACGGGCCACAAGGGGAGTAGTCCGGCTGCACACAAGGTTGCTGTGGAGTGGCATGAGCAAGCTAATCTAGCTCGCACTTGTCTTCATAAAGCGTCAAAACGAATGAAGAAGTGGGCGGATCCTAAGCGCAGACATGAGGAGTATCAAGTCGGAGACTCAGTGCTATGCAAGCTACCGCTACGGTACAAGAATGTTCAAAAGGCGCTACTTCGACGATACTAGGGACCATTCCGCATTGTTCAACGGGTTGGAAAAGCGGTATACAAATTGGAGCTCCCGGAAAAATTGAAGATTCATCCGGTGTTCCACGTAAGTATGCTAAAGCCTTTTCATTTGGATGAGGAAGACCCGGATCGAGGGAAGTCTAAAAGGGCGCCACTGGGAGCAAAAACATCCTACGATCGAGACGTAGACTGCATCTTGGCAGATCGAGTCGTACGGAAGAGGTATTGCGCACCGAAGAAGGAGTACCTGATCCGATGGAAGGGTCTCCCCGAGAGTGAAGCTACTTGGGAACTGGTCGAGTCTCTTTGGCAGTTCCAAAACCAGATTGAGGCATATCTTGCGGATAGTGCGACGAGGGCGTCGCCAGAATAGGTGGGGGAGAATGACACGGTCCGAGCGAAGAGCAGCGTTCGAAGAGGGTTTTTGGCCAAGACGGATCGTGGACTCTCAAGGAAGACTGAAGACTCCTCTGGGGTATTCTAGAAAGATCCTAGGGGCAGGCGATATGGGAATTTCTCGTGTCTGTATTTATCGCGGGTAGGTGGTAGTTGGGGAGATCTAATCTCCACCGTCAGATTCGGGAGAGATCTACGGTTCTCATTGTACGAGTATTTGTACATAAGGGGTTCTCCTCCCCCTCATTTGTATCATCTCTTCTCACGAGTAATAGAATTCCAGAGCTTCTCTCTCTAGTTTCTCTCTCTAGAGTGTTGTGAGTTGAGTGTGGGAAAGGCTGACTTGGGAAGGAGTTCCTAAGGCCGCACGAGTTGATCGAGCGTCCGAGTCTTGAATCGATCGGCCCGTGACATATGCATGCCCACATTCCGTATTCCTTAGAACAGGAAGGCTGTGAAGGCTTGGTCTTCGATCTTCTCAAAAAATACCGGTTAGGCAGTGAGAAAGGTAAAATAACAAGCATGGGGATCACAGATGCTTCACTCTAAGCACATAGTACATGCTCATTTCACTGAGGCAGATTATGTTCTAATCTTAGGCAATTTTGAGTTCTCAAGAGTCAAATTTGACAAAAAGGTATTTCCACACTGTAGGATTATGAAACAACTCACAGAGATTAAATTGAATCTCACTAAAAGAGTCCTCTCTACATGTATTAGAATTTTTTTATATTTTATTGCCACGTCCACACAATTGTAAACCTACTCCTTAGTACAACTCCTGCTCTCTCTTGTACCTATATGACCAATTGATGATAATGTCCGATAGCGAACTAGGACATATCCCAGCAGTTTACGCAGAGTGAAACAGACTTAAGGTGTGTTTTGTGGTGTTTCTGGCTTTTAACTTTATGTGTCATCTATAGCTTTTCTTATGACTGTAATATAGGGATTAGACTTTCAACACATTTGGCCATGGCATATTGTAAATAATTCCAATATTTACCAGGTCATATGTTCAAAAACCTCAAGATAGGTTTATTTAGAATACTTTAAAACTCCTTAATCATTTTAATTGCGAAAAGCTAGGTAGAGTAGCTATAAGTTGGGGGATCAAAATTATAAGATTCTTATCTAGCTTCCCCCACCAACCCCCCCCCAAAAAAAAGAAAAAAGAAAAAAGAAAAAAACCATACCATTAGGTAGGTGTGTGCTGTCTAGCGGAAGACAATATTCATCTCATGAAGTAGATGCTAACACTCTTGTCCACCCAAATTGACGACGGTCTCCATTATCATGCTGCCTATTTCATCTGGTTAGACTTTTGGTGGGGTCAGGCATTCTCCACTCTTGAAATGCATGGCATTACCAAGGTACTTGATGTGGTAGTAGAGTTAGAGTCAGATTCGATTTGACACCACCACACAGAGTAAGTTCAATCCAAAAGAAAAGGCCAAGTAGCCTATTTATATGAGGGCTTTTTTCAAAAAGGGGTCCTAATTTTATTTTGTTTTACCGATTTGAGGCTATTTTTAACAAATTTACCAATTAGGGGTCGGTTCGGCAGTCTTAGTGCCGAACGGACCCGGTTCGGCAGTTGGCCGGCCGAAGTGATCCCGGTCGGCAATCGGGCTGCCAAACCAAGTCCCTTTTTTTAAAAAAATTCATATTTTTTTACATGTTTTTAATTATTTTATATATATAACATTTTGTAAAATATAATTTTTATCTTTAAAGCTTATTTTTATAACATAATTAGTTGAAAATTTTATTAAGATATATAATTAATAAATAATTTAGTAAAAGAACGTGACCTTCTTTTCCAACAAATAATTAATAATAATTAAGATATGAAGATGACATATCTAGATTAAAAGAACGTGGCTAAACAATCCATGAGCTAAAAAAATCCAGCAAATCAAAATTATAAATACATAACAATCCTCAATCCTAATTAAATTCACTAACGATGTGGTCCTCCTATGCGGCGTCCTGTTCCGCAATCAAGTCGTCTCCAGTGTTCGGCACGTCTAGTATTGTACCGAGGACGAGATTCCGGATGAGTAGGATTTGTAGATGACAAAGACATATCCTGTTGTGAGAAGCGTGGCTGTGAAGTGGATGCATCATCAAATTGAGCAAATATCCCACGCTCAGACGATAAATATCCTGTAGAAGGGAATTGGAAAAAAGGAGAGAAGTCAAATCCTCCAGAAATCGAAGAATTAGCGGGAGTTTGGGGACGGTATCCCTCATGAAATGAGCCGGCAAACTGGCTGAACCCCGGAATAAAATCTGTCTGGCTAAACCCTGGAGTGAACCCCGGAGTGAAATCTGTCGTATGATAGGCCAATGGGTAGGGGACGACATTATTATCTTGATGAGCTCGAGTGGTCCTCCGGGTCGACTGAACAGTCTCAGGTGGGTCATCCTCGTGCGGCCCAATGGGTGCCGCTGTAGGTGCTGGTTGGGGTGGTGGAATCATTGTCAGCCGTCTCTCCTCATTAAAGGTGTATAGTATTGACCTAGATATCCTCGCTATCTTTCGCATGTTCTCCCGTATGTTCTCCCGAGATGTAGCGGAACTTAATTGTAAGATTTGTTCCACGCCATCACCCTGTTCATGAAATCAAAGTCAACAGAAGTTATCAAATGCCAATAATGTATGTTACTAAAAAAATAATTAATGAAGTAAATTAAAAGTGTTTGTACGAACCACTGCACCTATTGCACCTCCCGTGTAAGAAATCCACCTCCGTGTGTGTGCACGGTACCACTCCATATATTCTGAATGATAGTGAAGTGGCTCCGTTGCAGGATCAATATGGACTATATAGTCAATACGATTGTTCCATATATCAATCCATTGTTCGTGTTTTTCGATCCAATTCTTTGTAATTGGCCTTAATTCAATATCATGAAAGGGTTTATGATCAAGGGGAGGAGAAGGTATTGGCTGCTGCATACCAAACTGACGAAGTACTCAGTCTGGATAATGCCACTCAACTATGTGAAAATAAATGAGTGGGACACGAGCCCTCCAAATGTGTTCTCCCCGCAAGCAGTAATCTGGTAGAGTCTAGAGAATGTCGTCGGTGTATGGCTCCCAAGTAATCTGTTATCTTATTAAAACATATCAAATTAAACGAAGAATTAATTTAAAAGCTAACATTACATTGAACTCGTTGGTTGCTGGGATGACTTACATCTGCGGATGCCATTCTATCAAATTGGTAGCGTAGATGTGGCAAAGTATGTGTGAGGACCTTTGTTATCTGTAGGGCTTGACTCCAGCTGCATAAACAAAAAAAAACAAGAACAGTTACATATATTATACGCACTGAAAAAAAATTATGACTCACGAACACAAAAAGCAATAGATCACATACCAACTACCAAGAGGTGCATCTAGTAAAGGATCACGATTTCTAATGGATGGAGAGACACAACTGAAGCGATCACACACCCAAATCTGCAATACTTGTAGGGCACCACTGATTTGGTGAGCTGATGGATCGGTCGCATTACATAGCTCCCGATACAACCACGCAAGTGCTGCTGAACCCCAACTGTATTGCATAGGATCCTCGAGGTGCTCTAGTAATGGAAGAAAAATCAAATTAACTCTGGCACTTGATTTGCCTGAAAAGATAGATCCTCCAACCAACTAGAGAATGAATGCCCTAGCATGCTGCTATATGGTAACCTCATCGGCATCGTCAGGAATTACACCAAAGCGTCCTCTCAGCTAGCTTATCTTTACCATTGAACTACGTATTTGACTGTTTGGGGGGCGCTCACCCAGTAGATTCTCACAAAGAGTGCCCCAATTCATATTGGTGGGGCCAATGACTACATCTCCATCTATGGGAAGCCCTATTAGAACCGCAATATCCTGTAGTGTGATCGTGCATTCACCTTCCGGCATATGGAAGGTGTGAGTCTCGGGTCTCCACCACTCAACCAAAGCTGTAATCAAATCCCAATCAACTTGCCAAAATCCCATTTTCCAAACTCTGTAAAATCCCGAAGCTCGAAGATACGGTACTATGCGATCATCAAGTTTAGGTTCGTGTAGCGTCGATCCATCTCGCTGACATCTAAGAGCTTGATTCTCATCTATCTGTAAAATGTTACATTAACCGTTAGTAGCAATTTTATTACGATACAGCTGTTACAAAATGACAGATCAACTGCTAAATTTCTTAATTACCTCAGCGTTCCAGATGGCCTGTGATCTATGTCGGGCCTGCTGTGTAAGTAGTGAATCATCCTCAGGTCCCGGCTGAATGTAATTCCTCTGTGCCATGTCTACAAATGGAACAGAGGAACTTAATAAATATCGTACAATTGTGATATTATAACATTACAAAAAAAAATTCATATATCTAATTTACATAATTCACACAACTAAATTGAATATGCAAATCAGATATATTACATTCAATGTTCACACACTATCTAAATTTTATTCCTAGTCCGATCTGTATGCACAAGTTCGCCTGTTGTGCCCTAATTTTCCACAGTTGGTACAATGGTTATGGGGTGTGCTACTACTCGGCGTACTCCAGTCCATCTCATTATGTATCTGTGATGCACGAGGCCTTCCTTTCTTCCTAATACGATTCGGGTCTGACACTAATGGCAGATTGTCAAGTTCAGGCCAATAAGCAGGATTCCCCAATGGATGAAACATGTATTGATAGCACTGAAGTGTTCTATCCAACGTATAGAATTCATCTACAAACGCATGGTAATCAATTGCATGTTTTTGACATGCTGTAATTACGTGGGAACATGGGATTTTCATCTCTTGAAATTTCTCACATGTGCACGTTCGCAGGTTTAGGCGTACTGTGTGTTTATGGCCCCCTGTTCCTCTGGATCTATTATGTCCAGTTTTAACTTCAAAAACCCCTCTATCAGAGTCGAACCGTGTCACATCATGTCTATTTGCTTTTTGACTATTTCGCTGGAGCTCGCCACCCGCAAATTGAGTATATACCCATCTGTGGTCCTTATGCCCCCTGTATGTCGTTCTTCTGGTGTCAAAATAGTTGACCAACTGATAGAATATTTTATTCATCATAGCTGTTATTGGTAGAGCACGAAAATCCTTCAGCATCCCATTAACCGATTCAACTAAATTCGTTGTCATCGATCCATATCTCCTTTCTTCATCATAAGCATTCGTCCATTTCTCCGTTGGAATCTGGCCACACCATTCAGCTGTTTGTGGATCCCACTTACTAATTCGGTTCATCAAGTGTAAGAACTTCTGTCGTTGATTCTCGTAAGCTGTACATTACAACAATAATAAGTACTTGTCACTTAAATTTATGAACACGTCTTTTCTTCAAATTACGTAAATTTGAAAATTTACCTGCCATCTGAACAAGTCTTTTCCCATCGGCATTTTTGAAATGTTTATTGTAGTTGCTGACAACATGCCGAATGCAATATCTATGGTGGCCATGTGGAGGACGCCACCCTTCTGTCTCCATTGCTTTCTGAATCCCAATATGACTGTCTGATATTACACAAATATTTTCTCTACTAGTGACATATCTCCGCAATAGATCCATAAACTAAGTCCAATTGTCAACATTCTCCCTATCGACCACAGCAAATGCCAACGGAAATATATGATTGTTGCCATCAAATGAGGCTGCACAAAGGAGCGTTCCTCGGTATTTCCCGTACAAAAAAGTTCCATCAACAAATATCACGGAACGACAACTTTTGAAACCTTCAATCGTCTGCTTAAAAGTCCAGAACATACGGTTGAAAACCTTGCAATTTTGATTTAGGTTCATGTAATCATCGATCACAAAATGAGAACCTGGATTCATTAACTCCATTACATTCATATACCTTCTCAACTGACCATACGACTCATCCCATCCTCCAAAAGTTTTGGCAATCGCCATTTGTTTAGCTGCCCAGGTTTTACGATAAGTAGGTTCGAAGCCCAGCTTGTCTTTAATCTCGGCCATTAGTGGCTTGATTTTGATATTTGGTTGAGCGGCAACCATTGCTTCTATCTGGCTGCAGAGGTACTTCTGATCAAGTTGCCGATGATCCCTTGACATTTGAGGATTACTACATGTATGTGGCCCACTATACTTAATTATTTTCCAAAACACGTCACTCTCTTTAGTAGTTGCACGGAGCCTCCAACCACACGGTCCATTTGGATTACCACACTTTATCACATATGTTAGCTTCTTTGTCTCCCCACTGCGAAAGTGATGATTTCTTCTCAAAGAATACTCTTTCGCAGCCCGTGATGGAAATAACATCCCAACATGAAATTCTTTTGATGCATCAAGCAACATATGGCCTGGCTTGGTTCTTGTATCTACTTGCATCATATCAAAGTTAATCTCTGAATAGGGCGATGGATGTACCAACGGTAAAATGGGATTACTGCAATTGGTGTTGTAGTAATTCTCCGTATCGTCACCTCCGTCATCTTCTTCATCAATATCATCACTACCGACCCATAAATCATCTTTTTCATCATTATCATTATCATCATTATCATCGTACTCCACGTATTGATTATCCACACCAACGTCATCTTCACCAACATTGGAACCTCCCTCAGCTGAATCATTTATCACTTGCTGTTCATCTACAGTTGCATAAAATTGTAAAAACCACATAGAACCACACTGACGTGCAAACTGCTGGATTATCTAAACTGCAGCATCATTATGCACCTCCATAATGTCATATGTAATACAACCAGGTGTTAGAATCGGTTGTCTATACATCAAACTATGAATGCACTGGTTTTCTGTTATATTCAACATGCGCTCAATCGTAGCACGTAACTCATCAAATGTGGATATGTTTCCAAACTCAAACTTAGTAGATTGTCCACCTTCGTAATCATGTCCAGATTCATTTCGTACTATTCTACCTCCCCAATGCACAGTCGCAAAAGATCTAGACGACATTCTGCTAAATAAAGAAATTACAAATTATTTCGCATCTAAAATTTAATAAATATTTTCCCATACATTAACATTATAACTATCAATATAAAAAATGAAATAAATTCCATAACAAAATAAATAATAATAATAAAACAAATGCAAATAGGGTAAAAAATATTTATGTATTTAGGTATTTTTAAAAAATATTTATGGATTTAGGGCATCTGCGGCTGTTTTAGTCGCCATTTTTCTATTTCGAAGGCTCGAAAAAGCGAACTCAATAGAAATGGGTTGGACCAGTTGAATGTGGTCGTTCCCCCATTTTCTGTGATTTTTGGAGATTTTTTAGAATTTTTCTGAGGCGATTTACCCATAAGGGGTAGAATTATCATTTAGAAAGGAAGGACTAAAATCATCAAGAATAAGATCTAGTCAATTTCTTATGATTTCTGAGATTTTTCTGAATTTTTTTTAGAATTTTTATGGAATTTTTCCAATTTTTTTAGAAATTTTTTTATGATTTTTTTTATTTTTTAGTGATTTTCTAATTTTTTCTGGATTTTTTATTTATGTTTTTTATATTTGGCTAGACTGGTCAACTTGATCAACCAGACCCCGGGCGCCCATTTTTTTAATTTTCTATTTTTCTTTTTTCTATTTTTTATTCATTTTTCGGATCGGGTCAGTTCGATCCAACCCACAAACCCGAAGAGCCGGCCCAAACCTACTCAGCTTTGATTTTTTTTTTAAATTTTTCTAATTTTTCTATTTTCTGGGAAATTTTTACCACATCCTCCGGTCCAGATCTAACCAGGGTTTAATATGCACAAAACTTTTTGTGAGACATATAGATTTAGTTATTATTTTAGTATTGTGAAAATTATATCCAATTAACCCTCCAAAATTTCGAACATCATGATGACAATATGGTTTAATATGGACAAAATTTTTCGTGAGACATGTAGCGACATGCAAAACAGATATATGTAGTACATCGCAAGAACGAGATATTTTTCGGACCAAACAGCATGCAAAATAGCACAAAACAACAGCGAAATAATGACTACACAGCACTAAAACAGCATATTTTTCACACCAAAACGTACTCAAATTAACCATAACAAGGATATAGGCATTACCTTGTATCGTCGGGCAAGATCCGGGCTTAAACTGTGCTGGTTAACACCTTTCTCGAACGGGACAGCACGGTGGCGCGGCAGTTTAAGCGTGCATGCGTCGAGACGGGGGAAAAGGATGCTTGGTCTCCTTTAACTTCTCTGCTCTTCTCCTCTAACTTCTCTGCCGTATATAAAAAAATAACATGACATGTAATGAAAGGAAAAACGTAAATGGTAGAAGAAAACAAATTATAAAGTGAATCGTTACCTGATTTGATGGCGAGGAAACGTCGCCGGAATCAATAACGGGGATACGGAGATGCTGGGAATCTACGAGCGACCTCCAAATCTCTCTTTTCTCCCTGTGTTCTCTTTCGGTTCTCTCTCGATTCTCTCTCATTTCTTCTCTTCTTCGTAACTTTCAGATTCTGATAACTATATGGTGCCTCAATGCGCCTTTATCAAAAGCCTAAAGGCAGCTTGCAGGCTTCTTTATGGCTTCACGTGAAGCTATAAGCCTGCCTGCAGGCGCCTCACCTCCCGTGACGCTAGGCCTGCAAGTGTCTGGTGTGAGGGCAGGACGCTAGGCCTGCAGATGCTAGGGCATGAGGGCAGGACACAAGGCCTGCAGGCACCTCGCGTGAGGGCGGTGGAGAGGGGTCCCCTTATTCAAAGCTGAACACCTAGTGTGAGGGCGGTGAGGGGTCCCCCTCATTTAGGAAGAAAACGCCTAGTTCAGCATTTGAAATGCTGAACTGGGCGTGCAGGACCCCCAGTTCGGCATTCCAAATGCCGAACTGGATGGGACCAGGGTCCCCAGTTCGGCATTTCAAATGCCGAACTGGGCGGCCAGGCGTGCTGGGGGCCCTCAGTCCCCCCCCCCCCCCCCCCCCCCCCCCCCGCCCCCGGTTCGGCATTATAATTGCCGACCGGGCGGTTCAGCAGTAAAACTGCCGAACGAGACCCCAGGCCTACAGTTGGACTGCCGAACTAGGTGGTTCGGCACCTCCTTCACCGAAAGGCGTCCGTTTGGCACTAAGACTGCCGAACCGACCCCAAATTGATAAATTTGTTAAAAATAGCCCCAAATCAGTAATTTTTTTTTAGACCCCTTTTTAAAAAAAGCCCTTTATATGACCTAGTAAAAAGTCTGTGTCCTATAGTGAAGTAATGAGCTTTAACTCCCACACATGATTAAGGGACCCCTTTTCTATTTAGTTCACCTCCACATTTACCACTTAATCCAAGAGCAAGAGAAAACTATATATTAAAAAGTCCAACCCAAAAGCTTAAGCTAATAGGTGGAGGGAGATCACATGAGTATAAAGACGACTCGTTGTCAAGCAATGTGGGACATACTTCAACATCCCACCTCACGTGCAAGCCGGATAACGAGCGGTACGTGGAATTTTGACTATGCACATTCACGTGGAATTTTACCACGCACATTCGCGAAAGGGATAGTACTGGCTCTAATACTATATTAGAAAGTTCAACCCAAAAGCTTAAGCTAATAGGTGAAGAGAGACCACACGAATATAAAAAGCATTACCCATTGTCAAGCAATGTGGGACATACTTCAACACTATAACTATAAGAATCTTGTGTTGAAAATCAAGTGGTATAAAAACATCGTAATCGTAGTTTTTGGCTCATTGGCTGTACACTCTTTGACCAATATAAGAGCAACAGTCGCAAAAAGTTAAGGAAAACACTCGTAGATATGTCTGGAGGATAAAGCAAATTAATGGTAACCTGGGGAAAGGTTAGAGCATCACCATTAAATTTAACAGGCAAGAAGATATCAGTGGCAGGATTCCAGATTGCAGTGTCTATCGCGTTCAGTATGCCAAAATACCTGAAAATGAAATTGGAATCATAAGATGCAACAGAAAAGCTTCTATGTAGCATATAAGAACCAAATAAAAGCATTTTTCCTCTAACAATAATGAGAGGCAAAATATGATAACAAAAACAGAAATGCAACAGATTTATGTCAATAGAGCACAGATTTCTAAGCATCATGTTTCTTACATACCAAAGCCAAACTGTTCCCCTCCAGTCTCACACTTTAATGTAAAAGAACTATAATAGCTTAACACTGTCAAGTTAGCTCTAAGCCTGCAATCACTTCCGCTCTACACAAGTAATCTCTCAATTCCACAATAATGTTTAATGACATCGTATCAGACTTCCCAATGTCACATGGATCTGAGTGAGAGAGAAGGTTGATGGTGTCTACACAAATCAATACTTCACAAAGGTAATAACATAAGCCCAGACAAAGCATTTGAAAGGCGAGACTAAAGCATAGCTGAAGTAGAAAAGGAATGTTCACTATAGTGCCAGATCCTTACTTATCTCGGTTTCTTATCAATGTGCAAGAAAGCCATCCTGAGCAAAGTGTTTCCTTGAGATAGGTCGGGGAGACTGTCCTGAAAATCAAAAAGAGTGAATTGTTAAGTATAAGAAATGAATTTTCCATTTATGAAGTTCTATAGGTTCCATCCAAAATCAACCGGTTGGGTCCGGTTTGAGTGGATCGTGGTTTTTTTGCTCACCCTTAGCGTAGTGCACGTTTTTTAGGCTCTACTATATTCTAAGTAGCAACAACACCGACACGCAACGCGATACGACACAACACGCCGACACGTCATTTATCAAAAAATAAAAAATTTCAACACATGTTGTATATTAAATATATATTTTTATTTATACATGATAAATTATCATGTATATATAAAAATATAAGCGGTGAGTTTCTTCTTCTTCTTATGTTAGGGATTCATGATAAGTTTTTGTTTTTTTTTGTGCTAGCTAGATATATTAATTTTGGGGTGGCTGGGTATATGACTTAAGTATATATTTTTCTTTATAAATTTACATTTTAACCCCTAATTTATTGAAAATGTTTAAAATTGACCTCGCACGTGTCGAAATAGAGTGTCTGGAGCGCTGACCACGTGTCGGTTGCATGTTTGCGAGTGTCGAACACGACATGACGGAGGCCCTCAAAGAGTGTGACATCCTCAAATTCGACCCTATGTAGGATGTAATGAAATGATGATTTTAATCGATGCACTGTTAGTAATTCTCGCTCTGAATTGATCACTCATGAGAGACTAACCGAAAGAGAAAGGCTATTAAGGAATTAAGTATGCACAACCTGAGAACTCAACCATGGATTGATAATTCGACCATAAGGATTAACGATGGACAATTGTGAGCCATTATAGACCGATCAAGGAACAGTTATAGAATGTTTCGTCAATAGTATACAATCGGATCGCGGGTGATTCTGCTCGAACATTGTATGGATTGCGAACGACCCTAAACCAATTCCTATTGATCGTGTACATTAGAAGTAGTGATTGACCCCTCGCAATTACATGACAACCGAGGTCGCCCATGGTTCGAGAAAGCTTAGACGTGAATTGATGTCAAATCAACCATGGGTCGAATATGAGTAACTCCTAAAAGCCGTCCGTTAGCTCGGAATATACTAAAGTCGCAATCGATCGATTAACCATGAATTAGAATCCGAATTCGAATTTGGATATCGAACCTTCGAGGATCTCAAGACTAAACTATTAGACGTCGCCTCATTGATTTACCTATTTTTCGGTTTCCTCGAAACTCTCGAAAAAGGAGTTATCGGGCCGAAATTTGGAGTCCACGAGGAAGTGGACCGGCGAAGGCACATTGGGCCTCAAGCCCAAGTGCGGTTTAGCCATTTGGGCCTAAGGCAAGCCCAAGTGGGCCCAATTAAGCCCAATGAGCTTTTCTAGCCCAATTCTTATCCTTTTGAGCCCAAATTTGATTTATATGAATCCGTACAAAATTCTAGCTCATATACGCGTATCATATTTTTATAATTTGTAAAAATTACCAAAATACCCTTCTAGCATTTATGACCATGGGACAAAGGACTTTATGGAGGACGACTTTGGGGGATGTCTCATGATGGATGGTGACTTTGGGGGCTTGCATTGATGAGGGGAACTTGGCTTATGCATGAAGCTTGTGGGAGTTAATATCTTTCATTCTTGGACTCTCTCTCTCTCTCTCTCTCTCTCTCTCTCTCTCTCTCAAATCGGTTGACCACCACCACTCTCCCTCTCTCTCGGCCAGCCGCCATGGTGCCCTCCTTGGCTACTGTTTTACCGGCCGGAACCGCCACCAAGCGCCACCGCGACCTCCCGTCGTCGTGCGTCGCTAGTTTGAGCCATTTTCGCCGCCGAACTGAGCCTCGCCAAGCCAAAACAGCCTCACCGGTTCTGTTTTGTTGTTGTCCGTCATCCGTTGTCGTCCCATGTCATTTCCAGACTGAGCCACGCATAGCCCTCGCCGCCGCCGTCGTGCCCTTGTCTTCGGAATCGTTACCGGGTGAGTTTTCGCCCTAATCCCTTAATTAGTATGTTAAACTTGATTAGGATGAGATTAGATTAGACTAAGTATGCTTAGTAATAATTAATTAGGGATTAGTTGATAGGTTATCGTGATAGGTGATTAGTAGACTTGATAGGTTATCAAGAGTTTAGTGATAAGCTATCAAGGTTTTAGTGATAAGCTATCGATTTTTGAGTGATAAGCTATCACTGATTAGTAATAAGCTATCGCTATTTAGGCGATAAGCTATCAGATTATTTTATCTATATTATTGTTGTGATACTAATTTATGATTGTATTATGCTTGAATCATGATGCCTGCGCTAAGAATTGCAGTATAGATTGGCTTGTATAGCTAAATAGATTGAACGGCTATTTTCAAGGATAGTACTATGGACACCTAAATAGTAAACCCCAAGGTGTCGGGTTTATATATCTATTTTTATGAGTTAAGTAGGGCAAGAATTTTTGGATAGAAAAGTATGCTAAGTTTGATAATTTAATTATGTGTATTTGATCACGTGTGATTTATTTACTGCATTTTTGACATGAGAGTTGCATTAAATTGAGAAATGCCCGGATAAGCCAAACGACCCCCCCGGTAGGAAGACGGGCGTGCCCTCGATCGACCGTAATTGATCGAATGGATAATTGCCCGAATAAGCCGGAAGACCCCCGTAGGAAGACGGATGTGCCCTCGATCGGCCGTAATGGATCGAATGGAATAATGCCCGGTTAAGCCGGAAGACCCCCGTATGAAGACGGGCGTGCCCTCGATCGGCCGTAGTTGATCGAACAGATAAATGCCCAGTTAAGCCGGAAGATCCCTGTGTGAGGACGGGCTTACCTGTGTGGCCATGATAATTGGAACATGCTTGAGTGCACTATGAATGAGAATGTCGACAAGTATTCTGATTATGTTGTTTAGTTATTACATTATGTTGTTTATGGTGGTTTATAACGTGCATGGCGTGTGCCAAGGCAAATGTAATGTTGCCTATGAATGTGGGATGGCATATTTGTGTGTACCGTATTGTATTGCATATATTAGGTGCATCCGAGCTGAGTTGACCGGCTAATCGAGGCTTAGGTCGTTAACTCGCTGAGATTTATCTCATTATTGTTGTTGTTGTTGTTCAAATATTTTCAGACCCCCGAGTATGAGTCCATCACCTATGCTTAAGCATTTTGGTGTGCCCATGGACATGGGTACAGTAGTGGTAGAGTATCCGGTGGGACCGGGTATGTGGTATCAAAAGCACTCGACAACCATCTGGGTTGACGAGGGGTTAGAGATGTGGCAGCCGCACGAGTTCTTAGCCTGGTTCATTAAGGAGGGGAATAGATTGTTTGGTCTGATCAGAGGTTTCAACGAACACCGTGTTGGTGGCATTGGAGAGGAGGTTTGGGATCCTATGGATCTCGACCCTCCGGACAGAGCTGTTTCTGATCCGGAGACCATCGACCCATATGGCACGAAATCCGAGGCTGAAGAAGTGGAGTTCGACCCGGAGTCCCCTCCCGGTTATGGTTAGCTGTGGTGATAGGCACTGTATGCTTATCTTTTTTGTCTGCCTTTTTGTGTAGTGAAGTTAGGTTAGCCTGACCACCTCACCCCTTTTTGTATGTGTGGTCTGCTAGGAAGTGGCCTTGTGATAGGCTTGTATTTATTGTAATCTTTCTAGGGTTAATAGTGAATAAATAAAATGAGCTTTTCCTATTTGCTGGTTTCCTTCTGTCTATCCATGATGTTATGTTTGTCTGGTTTCTGCATGCACTTAATTGAAAGATAAAATAAATGGGTCGGTGACGCGTCCTGAGACGTCGCAGCTTAACGAACGTAGAGGGATGTGGCGCGCCGACAGGTGTGGGGCATGATAGAGAGTTTGGGTGGTTCCTAGACTATATTCCAATTCTAATAAAATTGTTCAATTTTTCTAGATATACATAGCTGGGAACGTAATCATACATAGAATTGATATTCATCTCGAGAATCGAACCATCGTCTTTGCAACGAATGGTGATGGAATTTTTTATTTTTTTGGTTGGAAGCAATATTTTCAATTCACTTGAAAGAGAGGTACATAGTTTCAAGATAAAAATGAAAATCAAACAAAGCAAGTAAATCTGAAAGATAAATCAACTTGGTACAGCCTGTAGAGACTCGCTCATTCCATCACAAAAACGGGTTTATCATAGCATCTAAGCCCAACCGTCAGCCGATCACTGAATCTCGCATCAATGATGAGCACACGCCGAGATATCTTTCTCCACTTACGGCTTTGCTAAAAGGCGGTGTGCACCTAGGTTCGACGTCCCCAGCACCATCACCGAAAAGAGATAATAAACACCAACAGGTTGAAAAAGTATAGAAAACCCCTTGTAAATTCGAGATCTATTTCTAGATTAGAATAGAAGAGTACCCAAATTTAAATCTAACTCTAGATCGAGAGAAAAAACCTGCAAAAGATATATCTGCTGATCACAAAATTACTTCTAGATAAATCGACTGTTGAAGCAGTAGAGGAGTTGCGCTCGACTATATGAAGCAAGTACTAGAGCCGAAACGAGCAAGCAGATCCGGAATTGCCAATTCTTTCTAGGCACTCCCGCTTTGAACTTGAGTTCACTGGAAAAAACTCTCCACATGGAAGAGGTCGAATAATGATGATGGAATTTACAAGTGGCAATACACGAAGCACCCCCCCCCCCCCTCTTCTCTTCAGTTGAACTTCAAAACGACTTTCCTTTATCTGTCTCTTTTGTGGCCTATTAAAGCATGATCACGCACTGTTATATTGGTCGCTCACAATCGTAGTTTCTTGATTTCCTCTCAAAACCCTAAAGTCAGATGTTCTTCTAAGGTTTTGAATTTTGATGCATACACTCATGCGATTGATTTTGCATATCGCGTTAGTTTGCGTCCCTTCCACAGTTTTAGACGATGATCAGTTTATGTGGCTGTATTTTCTTGTTAGTCTTAATTTTGTGATAGAATTCACACGACAAATGACACTTTGGATTATATTCATTCGGATCTTTGGGGGTCTGCGAAAGTTCTTTCAAAAGGCGTGGGATCAAGGTATATATACTCACTTTCAATGATGATTTTTCAAGGAAGGTTTGGGTCTATTTTCTAAAGCAAAAAAGTGATGTTTTTGTTACATTTAAGCAATAAAAAGCATTGATTGAGAAACAGGTAAGAAAATCAAGAGGCTAAGAACAGATAATGGTTTGGAATTTGGTGGAGGAAAGTTTAATGAGTCTGCAAGAACGAAGGCATTGTGAGGCATCATACTACATTGATTACAACACAGCAGAATGGTATTGCAGAACGCATGAACAGGTGCTTGTTGTCTGAAGTTGGTTTTGGCAAGGAGTTGTGGGTTGAGGCAGTTAATATAGCTTGTTAGTTGATAAATCGTTCTCCTTGTACATTTATTGAGTGCAAGACACCTGAGGATGTATGGTTAGGTAAACTTGTTGATTATTCTTCTCTTCGAATATTTGGATGTCCAGCATATGCACATGCTCAAGGAAAACCAGAGCCTAGAGCAAACAAATGCATCTATCTTGGTTATGCTTATGATGTAAAAGGTTATAGACTTTTGTGTTCTAATTCATCTAAGAATATTATTAGTAGAGACGTTACTTTTGATGAGTCTGCTATGATTTATCCTATCAAGGAATTATCTATTACTTGTCAGGAAAATCTGAAAAGTGTAGGGAAAAGGTGAAGCTTGAAGTAACTTCTTCGCAACCACTTCAGTCATCTACTAATTATATTAAAATTGAAGAACCTAAAGATGAACATTATTCTATTGCCAGAGATAGCCTAAGAAGGACAGTAAAGCCTCCACAGAAGTATGGGTATTCAAATTTTGTTGCTTATGCTCTTTTAGTTGCAGAGTCAATAGAGTATAGTGAGCCTAAAACCTACAAGAAACCTGTTTCTTCAAAAGATTCAGCAAAGTGGTTAGTTGTTATGAATGAAGATATGGAATCTCTTGAAAAGAATCAAACTTGGGAGCTTGTCAAGCCACCAAAAGGAAAGAAACTTGTGGGTTGCAAGTGGGTTTTCAAAGAAAAGGAAGGTATTCATGGAGTTAAAGAAATCTGATTTAAAGCTCGTTTAGTTGCTAAGGGCTACAGTCAGATTGAGGGAGTTGATTTTAATGATGTGTTTCACATATCGTTAAACACGGCTCCATTCGGGTTTTTCTTGTGCTAGTTGCTATGCATGATTTAGAGTTGGAACAACTCGATGTGAAAACAGCTTTCGTGCATGGTGAACATGAAGAGAACGTTTATATGGTTCAACCATAGGGTTTTCAATTCGAAGGTAAGGAAGATCATGTTTGTTTATTGGAAAAGTTTATATATGACTTAAAGCAATTACCTAGACAGTGACATAAAAGGTATGATTAGTTTATGGTGCAACTTGGCTATTGTAGGAGCAAATATGACAGTTGTGTATATCTGTGCAAACTTTCAAACGACTCTTATATTTTCTGCTATTATACGTTGATGACATATTGATTGCAGCAAAAGATAAATTTGATATACAAAATTTGAATGCGCAGTTGAGCACTGAATTTGATATGAATGATATAGGTGTAGCGAAGAAAATCCTAATCATGGAAATTTGGTGAGATTGGAAAAAGGAAAAATTGTATCTTTCATAAAATAAAATAAAAAGCTACATTAAGAAGGTGTTAGATTGTTTTGGCATGAAAGATGACAAACCAGTCAGTACTCCTCTTGCTACTCACTTTAGATTATTAGCTAGTTTACATCTACAAATAGATGAGGAGATAAAATATATGTCACATGTTCCATACTCTAGTGCAGTTGGTAGCCTTATATATGCTATGGTTTGCACTCAACCCGATATTTGACAGGCTATTAGCGTGGTAGTAGATATTTATTATGCCTAGACAAAGTTCATTGGCAAGCTGTGAAGTGGATTTTGAGATATTTGAAGGATACTTCAGATTATGGTTTACAATTTGAGAAAACTTGTGAAACTCTTATCGGATATGCAGATTCTAATTATGCTGGTGACCTTGATAAGAGGAGATCTTTGACTGAGTACATCTTTATTAATGGAGGTTGTGCAATCAGTTGGAAAAGCTTCTTTACACCATACTGTTGCTTTATCTAATACAGAGGCAGAGTATATGGCTATTACAGATATAGTTAAAGAGGCCATATGGTTAAGAGGCTTCTTTGGAGAGCTTAATGTGGATTATGGTGTGACTGTTGTCCATTGTGATAGTCAGAGTGCTATATATCATACCAAAGATCATATGTATTATGAGAGGACAAAGCACATTGATGTGTGGTATCATTATATTTGAAACATTCTTGTTGATGGCTATATTAAGGTCTTGAAGATTGGTACAGAAAACAATCCAGCCGATATGTTGACGAAATCCTTGCCTATTGCTAAATTCAAGTATTGCTTGGATTTGGTTAATGTTTCCTACAACTGAGTTTATCTAGTGGGAGAATGAGCTGATTCATTACCTATATCTATTTGAGGAATTCAAGCTAATGTGGAGATTGGTTGAGTATGTCTTTAATTTTTTATGGGTTTTGGCCAATGTTGAGGTTTGAGAGCAGTAGATATACATTGTTCTTTCTCAAGTTATTAGGTTAAGAAATAGAGACACAAAGAGATTTTAGTTTTGAGAGTCTCCTTTGTTCCTTGAATTTTCATTGTGGATTTAGCTTCTTCTTTTCTCGTGATTTTTCCGCAAAGATTTTCATGTAAATCTTTGTATTCGTTTCTTTTTCTCAATTTTAATTATGTTATTATTTTCGTATTAATCATAACACATATAAATTTTGTTAATAAGAAAGATGGAGTGACGTAAACGAGAGAGCGTATTCCTTAAGTATCTCACTTTTGCTGTCCAATGTTCACTTTTAAGCTCGAGAGTGTTTTTCAAGGAGAGAATGGCCAACAGGGGACCACCAAAACTCACGCGCAAGCTCCCCTCTGCTCTGCGCAGTTGCTGCAGTTTTAGTGTCCATTTTTCTGCCATCATTGTACCCTCTTTCTCCTATTGTATCACCAGTTTTTGGGCTTGAATTATCACATCAAATCAGCCACAATCACACTTCAATCGATCCCAAGTCAATCCACCAGCTGCAGCCCTCTTCACTCCACGTTACTTGCTGCTCACGCCTGCTCCAGCTGCAGGTTGAGGACCGTTTTGGTCCTATACTAATTTGGGGCACTTTGAACTCAAGTCTTCTAGTTCATTTAGGATTGGATATGGCTGACTCTTAAGGGCTTAATGATGTGCAAAAAGGGTTGGATTAAGCGGGAAATTAGAGTGATGAAAATGAAAGATATGCATCTCGGGTCTGGTAGGAGCATACAGCACAGTTGCGCGGAAACTGCGTCTGCGCTCGTTGTTCGTCCGATTGAGCTGAAATTTTGAGGAGAATGAGTTAACATTTCAGCCTAGATTGTGTTAAAATTTCGTGCCGAACAGATATAGTCTACTTTCAAAGCTCATACATCACTGGTTTTTGTCCAGTGGCACCAGCCGACACGGAAAAAGGCAAACTTGGGAAGCTACACTTAGAGCTAGCGCGCTGGCCATATATCATTGAAAAATACACTCAAAGACGCTGGTCGTGACACCTGGTTTGCAATTTTCCAGGATTATTTCGGCCTTTTAATCGATAAGAGAAAGACGGGTCATATTTATCGGAGAGAAGATTGAGTCTAATTGAAAATCAGGGCGGTTGAGGCTAGGGGTGAGCATGTGCCGGATGGGTAGGGTCCAAACTTAGACCTTGAAACCGACCTTGTTATAACCGATTCCCAGTTTTTGGAACCGAGAACCGACCATGTTTGTCCTGGAACCTGTTTTGGAACTGACCATGTTTTTCGGTCCGGTTCCAGAGTCTACCCGTGAACTTGTTTTCCTTTCGTTTCTTTTTCTAATTTCATTTTTTCCATCAAAATAATATGAGTATCGATGAAATGATCTAACGTAAAAGATGAATAATAGTAAAAGATGAAATAATATGAGCAATAAATATTACAATCCACCAAAAGCGACAATCCAAAATATAATAATAGATAAAACCGGTTCATTAATCTCTACGACTAGGGTTTCTTTTTTTAAACAGTAACTAAAAACCGGTTCTAAAACCGGTCTGGGTCGGTCTTCACCTAAAACCGGGAACCGGACCGGTTTCAACCAGTTTCCAAAAATTGGAATCGGTTCCCAGACCGATCTGAAGAGCAACCGATTCCCGACCCTATTTGTTCGGGTGATCCGATTCGGGTTCTAGGTAAATCCGGTTTGGTTGCACACCCCTAGTTGAGGCTCTCCGGGTGGCCGTTGACCCAAATTTTATCTGTCAGGCTTGAGTTGCTTAAAAGTGTAAAAAGAAATGCACGTAGATTATGTGATACGGACGTTTTTTTTTGTTAGGGGTTGAATTGTGCCTAATTCGATCGCTAATCTTCACGAGATGCATGGATGGCTTACACGAAATGAACCCCAGCTATCATGCTTACAATATATATGTCTAGAAGGAATGCATGGTCATATATAAATTGACTGTTTTTCACGGTGGTCGACTCCTGTCGTTACCGGCTAACTTGATTCCCGAAATGATTTTCTTTAGAAAATACATGATGAACATGTTAATACAAAAGATTGAGAAGAAAGGAATCAGGCTTTGTGGCTAGGAGAGACTTGAAAGACTGTGGCGAGCAACTATCGAATAGGAGGTTTTCCGGGAAAGAAAACTCAAAGGTTTTTTTTTTTTTTTTTTTTGAACCCGAAGGTTAGCCTCACATGAATTAACATAGAACTCCGCTCGAAAAAAATTATTAAAACTACTCAGATTTCGTTGCAAAATGCATGGGGTGTGCGTTGGGTTGGGTGTGCGTAGTCATGGTGTTTTTGTCCTAGTGTTCCTACATTCTTAATAAAATCTTTATTATTTTAGATGCACACAATTGAGAAAACGTGAAAAATATTTAATACTCAATTGATAAAATTGAAAATTATAGGATTGATTCGACAAAAATACAATAAATTTAGAACTTTTTGGACAATTCCCCCAACATAGCCCAGACTTGCCTTAATTTGCGTACCTTTATCGTATGTCGCTTTGAATCTTTCCTCATTTTCTGAGATTTTGTCAGTTACATAAAGTTTTCCATAAGCAAAATTACTAATTCTTCAGAAAATATTCGTCCTCTTTCATTCAAAATGACTTTCCTTTATCTACCTAATTTCTGGCCTATTAAAAGCGTGATCACGCTCTTCTTGTATTGGGTCACTCACAGTCACGGCGCTTCATCTCCTCTCGAAAACCTAAAGCCAACAAATTTTCTCTTGCGAAGCAAGTCGCAGAAACAGGTAAATTTCATCGAAATTCCCTGCCTCTTCTGAGATTTCGGACACAGCAGTTAATAATGTTTATTTTTCTTTCACTTCTATATGCATGCATTCGTTGCGATTTAGCGAACAGATGACTTATGATGTATGTTTTAGAGGATGATCATGAACTAGTGTGGCTGTGTTTGCTTGTTGTTCTTAATGATAGGAAAATATTTTGGTGGTTTCCGTTCTTTATTTGTTTGGAGTTTAGAGAAATTGTTTTTCTTGGCAGAAGCGGGAGTGGGAAGTCCTTTTCCCGTCATCTAAGCTCGTTGTCTTCAGCTATGTTGAACGGACACGCTCTCTCAGGAGTTTTTCGCGTGTCGGACACGCGCGGCAGGCTTGGACACGCGGTCAGCGCGTGTCCGAGATTCCGACGTGAAGTCAACAGCAGGACACGCTGGGACTCGCGTGTCCCGGGGGCAAACTGGAAAAATGTCAAATTTTTTAGGGCAAAACGTAAGTCAAGCGAAAATCTGAAAACCCCTAAATCGCTAACCTAATTTCTACCACTCAGTCAGCCTCTAGCTCTCTGTTTCTCTCGCGTCTCTCTCTCGCACTCTGTGACTCTGTCTCTCTCGCGGCCTCGCCTCGCCACTGTCGCCAGTCGCCACCTCTCCGGTCGCCTGGGCTAGTGGCCTCGCCTCGCCGCCTCGCCTGGGCTCGCTGCTTCACCTCGCCCCCTTAACTTTCCTCGCTTTTCAGTTGCAGCCTGCAGGTAATGCTCGACACTGAATTCTTCCTGCAGGTCATGCTCTTTAGCTGATAAACGACAGTTTTCATTTTTTTAGTTTTGTTTTAAATGGGCAGAGGTGTATAGTGCAAATGATTTTGCTAGCGGGTCCTGGTGTTCTCATATCAACTTTCTGTCTTGGAGGTATTCTTATTTTGTTAGCGAGAATGAAATGCTCTTTAGGCTTTAGCTGCCCTGAAGGTATTCTGTGTGAAGCTATTCTTGCAAATCTGAAATACCACTTGCTACGTATGTGATCACCTTTTATTCGCACGCATTTCTTATTTATGTTCTTATTATTATTGAAATCATAAAAATAATAATTTATCGTGTATATATAAAAATATACATATAATATACAACGTGTCCCAACGTGTCGGAATTTTTTTATTTTTTTAGAATTCACGTGTGTCGCGTGTCGGTGCAACATAGGTTTTCAGTATTTGGAAAATGATCGAAAAGTCGAAAGAAATTAGTTTTCCTTGGAACAAACGATCCTAGTGGGAGACGGAGAGGGTCTTGTTTTAGTTGGATGATTCATATCTTCCTTGATTTAGTCAAACAAACCATGAACGGATTAAGTACTTTTAACCCGAAAAAGCTGGCAACCAGAATGGGTGTCTTTTGAGTTAATATAAAATTTAATTTGCTTAACCAAATATGGATAATTATTCACCACTGAATTTAACATGTGAAGAAATTCGTGGGCGCTAGAATTTCTTATCATGCTATAAAGTTGATTTTGATAAGGAAAAATGTCGTGCCATCAATTTAATTTTCTAGTTTTGGTAATTACAGGATGAGTTCAGACTCAGAGGGATTCGACTATGATTTACCGACCGGATTCGAGCTGGTGGAGCCGGCAAAAGAATCCATGAAGCAATTGGGAGTTGTCTCAGAGGGATTCGACTATGATTTACCGACCGGGTTCGAGCTAGTTGTGGAGCCGGTAAAAGAATACACGAAGCAATTGGGAGTCAGCTCAGAGGGATTCGACTATGATTTACCGACCGGGTTCGAGCTGGTTGTGGAGCCGGTAAAAGAATACACGAAGCAATTGGGAGTCAGCTCAGAGGGATTCGACTATGATTTACCGACCGGGTTCGAGCTGGTTGTGGAGCCGGTAAAAGAATCCACGAAGCAATTGGGAATCGGCTTAGAGGGATTCGACTATGATTTACCGACGGGGTTCGAGCTGGTTGTGGAGCCGGTAAAAGAATCCACATCCATGAAGCAATTGGAAGTCGGCTCAGAGGGATTCAACTATGATTTACCGACGGGGTTCGAGCTGGTTGTGGAGCCGGTAAAAGAATCCACGAAGCAATTGGGAATCGGCTCAGAGGGATTCGACTATGATTTACCGACGGGGTTCGAGCTGGTTGTGGAGCCGGTAAAAGAATCCACATCCACGAAGCAATTGGGAGTCGGCTCAGAGGGATTCGACTATGATTTACCGACGGGGTTCGACCTGGTTGTGGAGCCGGTAAAAGAATCCACGAAACAATTGGGACTCGGCGGCGGGTGTTCCGCGAGTAGCTACGAGTGGACCTCGAGGGCCGGGCAACAGGACAAGCGGACTGGGGACTACGCCCGTGCGACCACCAAGCACACTTTCTCCAGCGGGGACACGTTCAAGGAGGGGTTCACGGGGAGGGTTGGGTACAAGGATGAGTACAAGGAGACATCCACGGTCAGGGTCGGGAACAAGGGCGGCTACTCCGAGTATCAGGTCCAAGAGAGACTCCGGACCGTCACGTTTGGCGAGGGCAGCGGGCGCATCGGCAAGGGTTATAACAACGGCCTGACCCAGAAGAAGTATTGAAGTATTCACTATGTGAGTACAAATGGATCTAGTAACCGCTCTAGGAGCTTCTTATGACATTTTCATGAAATAATTCGGACACCGTTTCCATTATTCGTTTTGTGAGTTTTTGGCATGGCCTGGTTCATTTGGAGTTTGGGAACAGATTTTAATCTGAACTTGTGGTCTTTATGACTTCTAGTTCTTTCTCCTTCTTTTAGACAACCCAATTCACTAGCATTCGTAATATCAGCACAAAGCACAAAAGCTATCATGGACGCGAAAGGAATGGTTCTACGTCAAATTTCTGTGCTATAGGTTTTCCAATATTGTTCTAAATGATATAAGTTTTTGGTATCCTTGCATAAGGATTGGAAGTTAATCTTGGAAATTCTTTTATTCCAGCTGCCAAAATCCCACGGTGTGTTTCTTGTTGGTAGGTCGGATTCCAAATTAAAATTTGTGACTTGTGATTCCTTTAATGCTTGGTTGTATTTGTCTAGAAGCATGTTGTTGACACCTAAATTCTGACTAACCTTTCTAGTCATTTTTTCCATAAAAAATTAGAACTAATTTTTAGTTCTTGCCAAAAATAATCATGTAATTTTTCATATTTATTCATGCATCGCATTTAGACTAACGGCGGAAGATTCGAGTTTTAAAATGATATGCGATTGGACTAGGCACGAATTTCGGCAAAGGATTTATCTTTTAAAGGTTCGGACTTAATCAGAAATATTTCCTCAGGAACTGAATTGCAAATACGTAAAACCTCAAGGACTAAAGTGCAAATATTCAAAACTTGAGGGACTACCTTGCAAATAACCAAAAGAGGGGAGTTGAGGAGTTTTTTGAGAGCTTTGGGAGAAGAATTTTTGGAGAAAATAATCTTTGGAGAAGAAGTTCTTGAGAGCTTGGAGAGAGATATAAAAAAAAATCATCAAAGTGAGGTGAGAAAATACTTGTGTGCGAAAGAAGAAAGAGTTCGGTTGAGAGATTTCCCGACCGAGTCTCCCTTGCCAATCCCTTCATCAACACAAAGCCGCAAGTCCATCCCCGTCGTTCGAGCCGTGGTCCAAGGTCCCGATCCACAAGACAATTCAAGGTTTGAACTCGGTAGTCGAATTCGCCAAATTAGGTAACGATTCTAATCTTTTTTTAGAATATTCAAAAACTTTGTTACCTAATGGATTGGAATCCCGATTAAATCTTCTCGGACATATCATTCCACCATACTTAAAAATTGCATCTTCCAAAATTAGCATCATGTAGATAATTGCACGTCTAATCCATCTTGTAAATATTTCGATTAGATTGCATTTTTATTAAACTTTCACTACATACATTGCATGTAGTTTAATTCTTACATTTTCATAAAAAAGAAAATCCAAAAAATTGCACCTTTGGACTTGAAGTGAGAATGTATCAAAATTGCCAAGTTAAACTTTTTTCGTGAAGTTGGTACCGAAAGGGCATTAATTAAAAAAATTAATGTAATCAAGTTCCCGGACCCTTAATCTCTGGTTCGTAGAAGTAATTTAGTTCTCCTGCTAATTTACTTAGGTTTCTAATCGGCCTACCAAGAAACGATTAGTGGCGACTCCAAGATAAATCTTTGCATGAAATTGAACCTAAGTTGCGATTTGGTAGAACTTGGGAGGGTTCGAGCTAAGTTAATTAATCTAATTAATTAATTTGGCAATCCATCAACCTAAAATTGGGAAAGCCGATTCTTTAGGTCGCGACAGCTTGGCGACTCCGCTGGGGACATTTTTTTTTTAAGGAGGACTTAGGCCAGAAAATTTTCGCGATAATCGTCCCTTTGCTTGGCAAATTTTGATTGAATTCTCATCCTTATGTGTTAAATGGTCTTGCAGAATGGGAGTTATAAGGGGAGGAGTGTTTGGCTAACCCCTTTGTTTTGTAGATTGTGGTGTTCGGGAATTTCTTATTTAATTTGTGCACCTTTTGAAGCGGTGTTTGGATTTAACTGTTATGCATGATTAATTGCTTTAGCACTACACCACACACTACCCGTGGCCGAACCCGGGCCACTAGTTTTAAGATGGTATCGAAATTGGATCCTAGCGTTCTCCGTGTGATCACGGTTGAAAGTTAGTCCGAATTCGATCCCGACTCTCTTTTCAAAAATGAGTTTCAAAAGTTAGAACTCGTGCTCGGTAAGATTACCGAAGCGGGGGTTATAATTTTTAACTCGAGAAGCTGAAACTGAAAGACCCGGCTAATCCTAGTTATGTCAAGGGATCACGACTAACTTTGATTATGTGCGCGAGATTGTCGCCTTGCCGCAAGTTTTTCACTTCAATTTGCGAGCCTTTAGGATAGTTAGAATAAGGATAACTCACGAATCATGTGCATGTCTATGTGATTGTTTACTTTCTTATCCTACGGTAAAGTATGACCCCCAACTTCATCTTGTCTTATATCAATTTCTTTTTTCGAGTCGGTCCATGACATATGTTAGGTGAGTCAAGTGTCTTAAGCTAAATAAGGTCATGTTTAGTTTGCGTTCTGCATTCCTGTTGTTCAGATATACCTTACTGCTCTGTATGATTTGTTTGATTTCCTTTGGGGCATTTCTGGGTTTCAACCATTGAATGAAAAGTGCTTGGAGGATCTTGACCTGTCATTTGTAAAATCTTCAGATCAATCCATCACGTTTTCCATTTTCTACTGAATTGATAATGAAGGCAAAGCAATCTGAGTTTTCTGGAAATTTCAGACACTAGTTTTGTTTCACCATTTTCCACTAGTAAAAGTGCCTTTTTGAATGAAGTCAAAACTTGAAAGTGGTATAATGGGCCCTGAACTAGGAAGCTGCAAATTTTCGGACACCAATTAGCATTTTTGGTGGCCCATTTATCCTCAAAGCAAAAACCGGACAAGCCAGTTTTCTGAGAAACCTTTCGGAAAGAAGCATCAAACTGTATTGATCCGTCCAAGATTTCCCTAAGCTTAAAACATGAAAGTTGTTCATCCATGTCGTTTGCTTTTGTTCGTAAATTTGTACAATGTTTCGATCATTCTACGAATTAATGCGAATTTTCTCGTGAAAGCCGACGGAACTGGGAAATTGCCTGTTTCGATCCTTTGGTCTTGTTTATTTCGGTTTTCGGGTCTAGGAGGGTGTCATGGACCGACTCATTTTTTTTTGCTCATTGTGCTCATTTCCATCTCTACTTTTGTAGGTAATTTATCGCGAAGTCCCTGTACCCTTATAATACCCATTTGAAAGCAAGAAAGACGGCCGGGTGCGAGTTTGTGTAGACTATTGGGATTTGAACAAGATTCTAATGAATGAGAATGACAAGATCAAGACGGCATTCACAACCCCGTGGGGCACATTTCATTACAGAGTGATGCCTTTTAGTCTAAAAAATGTCGGGGCAACACATACCAACGAGCGATGGTTCCCCTCTTCCATGACAAGATGCACAAAGAGAACGAGGTTTATGTTGACGACATGATCGCGAAGACCCGGCGTGGCCAAGATCATGTGAAAACCTTGACAAAGTTGTTTGATAGGCTCCGAAAATTCAAATTGCGCCTCAATCCGACAAAATGTGTCTTTGGGGCAGCATCTGGCAAACTACTTGGTTTCATTGTCAGCAATAAAGGAATCGAGATTGACCCGTCAAAGGTGAAGGCCATTTGTGAAATAAAATCTCCCACTTCAGTGAAGGAAGTTCGAATCCTGATGGGCAGGCTGAACTATATAGCTCGGTTTATTTTCCAGCTATCTGAGACAGCTAAGCCTTTCTTTAAACTTCTCAAGAAAAATGTGTTGATCAAATGGGATGAAGAGTGTGAACAGGCGTTCGACGAATTACATCAGATGACTGAGCCATGGCCATTCTGTATGTGGGGCATCGATGTGATTGGCCCTATTAACCCGAAAGCATCTAACGGGCATTGGTTCATCTTGGTCGCCATTGATTATTTTTCCAAATGGATCGAAGCTGCGTCATATGTCCCAGTCACGGCGAAGAACGTGGTGAAGTTCATTCATCAGAATATTATTGCTCCATATGGTTCGCCGGAGGCCATAATCACTGATAATGGATCGAACCTAAATAACAAGTTGGTTGATAAGTTGTTCAATGAATTCAAAATCAAGCATCTGAATTCTTCCCCATACCGTCCTCAGATGAATGGAGCGGTGGAAGCAGCCAATAAGAACATTAAGAAGATCTTGGCTAAGACGGCCGAGAATTATCGTGATTGGCATGAGAGGTTGCCGTTTGCACTCATGGCTTATCGAACATCGATCCGAACATCGACCGGGGCGACCCCATATTCTCTTGTGTACGGAATGGAAGCGGTACTACCAGTTGAAGTGGAGGTTCCTTCCTTGCGTATACTATCTCAAGTCAAGTTAACTGAAGCTGATTGGGTCCAACAAAGGGTGGACCAACTGAACCTGATTGATGAGAAGCGGCTCAAGGCAGTATGTCACGGCCAGCGCTATCAGCAAAGGGTTGCTAAATCCTTTAACAAGAAAGTCCGGCCTCGACATTTTCAGGTAGGAGACCTTGTTTTGCGGAAGCTGTTGCCAATAGTTTCACTTCCAGAAGGGAAGTTTGCTCCAAATTATGGTGGACCGTATGTTGTGAAGAAGGTACTTCCAGGTGGAGCTTTAATTCTAGCAGAAATGGATGGTCGTGTTTTCACCAATCCTGTCAATGCTGATTCTGTATACTTAGTTTGTACTCATACTGTTATTTTCAGTTAGTCTGAATCTATCAATGGGAAATGCCTTAAGCCGTATATGGGATGAAACAAAACACAAACATACGGGAACCATCATTTCATTCCATACACCAAGCCTTACAACGAGTCATCGAGGGGGAAAAGTAAAACCAAACTGAGCCCTAATAAGCGCCACAAAGGAGCTCAACTGACTCTCTACACAGTTAATGCTCTGCACGCGCTGAGCACTCCGGGAATCGAGGTCCGCAAGCTTGAGAAAGAGGCGATCGCATTTCTCCTTGAGCCTAGTCGCGCTGGCTTCGTGATACTCAGAGGCAGACTCCAGATTCGGAATCAGGGCTCTCTCGAGGGCTATATCCATAGTCAGGCATTCAAGCCTCTCTTCTAGCCATTCACATTGGAACTTCATCACGACGTCGCTCGAGTCGTGCTCGTAGTATGTCTGGGTCAGGGCTAAACGTCCCACCAGCCTCTCCCTCTCACGAACCAACAAAGAGACTCGTTCGTTGACAAGCTCGGCAGCCTTCTCGTGCTTGTCAACCAGGTAACGGGCCAACGCCAGAAACTCAGACTGATCCTGGTAACGAGCTCTCACAAGACGAGCCAGGATAACCTCCTGATCAACGCGCCGATAAGCTTCTAGAAAGTTGATGAAAAGGGTCCGGAATGTCCTATACTCCCTCTCTAAATTGGTGTTTTCAATGGAAGCTGTGTCCATGCCAATAAACAGACTGAAGATCTCAGCTTCAGTATCTGGATGATGGGCAATATGAACGTAGCCTCGGCCAAGAAGATTATAAAGTCTCTCCCATTTGGCTAAAGCTTCGGTTGAGAGGACGTGGTTAGAGGCCATTGTTATTGAAGAAGGAAGGGAAAAGATTGAAGGCAGAGGAATGATCAGATGATTTGAAACTGAGGATGCAAAGATGTTAATCTGCTCTGCGTCAAGTTCTGATTCTTATAGGAAGAGGAAAGTGAGGAAAAGAAGAAGCCATCATTTGCTCCCGCACCGAATAACGTCAATTACGTAAAAGAAGCATTCAATGCCAATTCAGCAAGCTTACGGCTTCTACGAATTAGCTGCTTGTGCTACACCGTCTGAATTGTACGACAAAAGCCTATTCGTCCTTTCCGTCGGTGCTATCCTCTGTTCATCCTTTTCGTCAGTGCCTTTTCCCTATTTCGTCCGTTGGTCCAATTTCCCTTTCCATCCATTGGTCCAAGTTCCCTATTTCGCCCGTCGGTCGTGGACCCATCGCTGGTCTCCAATCTCGAGCCCAACGAATCCGAAAGTTTCGCAAAAAGATTTGGAGGTCCCACCACATTAAAGAAAAAAAGTAGAAGACAAACTGAGCGAGAAACATGGCAGATCTTTAGGAAAAGCACGCCTTTTCATGCAGAAGACGTGAAATCTTGAGAGAGACGTCCTCTTGGTGTTTGTCATCCGTGTTCAAAAGAAAGCTTCAGAGTATACAAGGCCACTCAGAAAAATACAGAAGAGAGTAGAGAGCCTTGAAAGAACAAAAATCAGTCAAAGATGTCTCAACCCAACATGTTTGAGAACCACCATGACTTGCTGGACATGACCAATGATGCGAATTTCATGAGCATGTTCGAGAGCCACCATCACTTTCTGGACATGACCAGCGAATGGAGCTCCACGAGCGAAGTGTTAAAGGTGAGAGATTTTGAAGATCTCGGGACCAAATCTGGCACCGAAACCATAGAACACGATCCTTCCGGCAACGGCGTTCAAGATCCTGACAACGACGACGACAACATCAATGGTCGACCTCGGAAAAAGAGGCGCTTCACTCAACGTCAAGTTCAAGAGATGGAAGCCGTATTCGAGGAGTGCCGTTACCCAGATGACACACAAAGACAGGAACTGAGCCAAAAGCTTGGGTTGGAGCCTTTGCAAATCAAATTTTGGTTTCAAAATAAGCGAACCCTATCGAAGGTTCGACATGAACGCCGCGATAATGTGATTCTGAAGGCTGAAATTGAAAAGCTCCAAGCAGAGCACAAGAGGTATGGAGAAGCTCTCAGCACTGCCACCTGCCCTAACTGCGGCGACCCCACCGCCCCCGGTGGAACGTCCCTTGATGAGCAGAATCTGAGGATTGAAAATGCTCGTTTGAAAGAGGAGATAAAAAGGATATCCGCCATCGCCTCGAAGTATGTTTGGAAGCTGTTGGTTTCTAACTACCCTCATCTCCCTCCTCACTCGTCGTCCTGTCCTCCAGATCAATTCCCGGCACAATCAAGTTCCGTTGGAGAAATGCATGGGGGGATCAACCTTACGAGGTCAGCATCAATGCCTTCCGAAAGAGGGAACATGCATCCCCACGGGTCGAGTTGCCTCGGCGATGACCTTGCTGTCATGGTCAACCAGTTCAGCGTTGATGAACCCCCAAAGCCGTAACTTGTGATCCAAAGCCGGTGATTTTAGGTCCTCAAATACCACCCATCTGTACCTGGCTAGCTGATCGCCGGAGAACTTTCAGAAGAAGCGGGTGTAGGCCCAAATTAGTGAAATTTCATTTCATGTAATCCCCTGCGTGGGATATTTTTCCTACTTTCTAGGAGTCTGGAATTAGGGGAAGGGGCAGTGTTCCCTTTTTCTATGTTCAAATGCATGGTTTATCAGATTTGGCGCAAATCAATTTACGGACGATGCCTCTAAATGCCGTAAAGGAAAATGTTGTATAACCTCAAGAAGGGAAATTGCGAGTGAAAAGCACGAGCAAGCTTGAAAAGGGTAACCCTGTATCGTTTTCAATTTACCCTTAATCATTTCGACTCTAACGCGAGTTCATACCATTCTCGACAGGGGTTGTCAAACGCCACGAGATTAGTGAAAAGCGCGAGCAAGCTTGAAAAGGGTAACCCTGTATCGTTTCCAATTTACCCTTAATCATTTCGATCCTAACTTGAGTTCATACCATTCTCGACAGGGGTTGTCAAACGCCACGAGATTAGTGAAAAGCGCGAGCAAGCTTGAAAAGGGTAACTCTGTATCGTTTTCGATTTACCCTTAATCATTTCGATTCTAACGCGAGTTCATGCCATTCTCGACAGGGGGTTGTCAACCGCCACGAGATTAGTGAAAAGTGGAATCATTTGATATGATGTGGAAGGACATGCCGTTTCCAGGCCAACACTTAACTAAAAGTGCTGCACCCCACGAATGCCAACTATACCGCAGTTTGGTGGCATGAGGGAGTGACAGTGGTCCGAAACGACCCGGGTTCGATCCCCGAGAAGAAGACGAGAATGCCCGACCGAACGAGACTAAGACCTTGGGCGATTCCAAAACCTTGATGGCTACAAATTCATTCATTCATTTGCCACCAAGCGGCGAAGCTGGTAAGGGGAAATTACAAATCACTCATGGAGTGAGCTCAAAGTGAAGAGAGGTGTTTCCAAAAAAAAAAAAAAAAATGAATTTAAACATGCTTAGCATGCTTAAAAGGAGCTCACATTTGGCAAAATTTTGCACATGATGTCAAGAAAGAAATTTTGATCAGGCCATCTATTGAATGAGAAACGTCAGAACGACGAAAGGCGAGCCATTTCCACACACGTCCTGCATTTTTAATCCCCAGTGAGTTGAGAGGTAGCTAGATTCTGCATTCTCAAGGTAAAGGGTTTTCTCGCGAAAGGTACGATAGCCGAAGTGACGGAGGCATTCAGTTCTCTATCCAAACACTACATGTTATCCATTGCAAACCCCTTGAGCGACGGTTTCATTTCTTTACCCCTGTCAAGAACCACCCTACATCGGGGTCTAGACGAGGCAATTCCGACAGAACATGAGGTAAATGGTTAGAAATTCTCTTGCTCAGACTAACATCAATCTTTCGAGTTTTGCTTTGCATTATACTCAAACTTTAATTCAAGTGTCTTAAGATGATGAAGAGCATTCATTTCTCTATCCTATACACTCTACCCTTTGCATAGCCCACTTGAGCCTACAAATTCATTTCTTAAACCCTCGTTGATGATCATTGCTCATTCCAACGTGAAGACGGTGCCATCCCCAAGGGGCAGAATTGAAGAGAATCGGGTCAGCAGAGAATTCCCGAATGAACTCATCTCATGTGCTAGATTTTTCATGTAATGTCTGGCATAATTCTTGTAAACTGTCTTATTGTTGTAATTCCTTTAAAAAAAAAGGAATTCAAATCACGGGATTGTCAAAAAAGAAGAAGACGCAAGTGTAGCCTAAAAGAAAAGGGCCCGCTCCCGAAAAAAAAAAATATATAATCAAGACGTCAAAAAAAAAGGGGGACAAAAATTCAAGACGTCGAGACAAAGAAAAAACGAGAGCCGGGAGTAAGAAAAGCGAAAGCTGATCTCACAGAAAATCTCGGGCATTAAAAAGCAAAGTGCCTGTCAAAAGCAAGGCAAATGTCCATTCAAACCCTTGTTCCCTTGTAAAGTACTTCCAAATTTCCAATGTACATGTTTGCATTTTTGTAAATCCCCAATGGGTCGACTCATAAAGAAAAATCCTAGAGGATCCAAATTGTAAAATGTAATCCTCGACTGAATTTATGCCATCTTCAAGCAATGATGGAATCAGCGGAATCAAATCTGGAAGGCCAAGATTGGTGATAAGGCAACAAGATCATCAACATCAAGCCCTTCTCATATACTTTCTGAGCTAAAACGAGGCTTTTCGTTTCTCAGTCCCAAATCCCAACATACGTTACAACCCTTGGAAGTCTCTTTTGATTAGGGCATTTGAGCTAACGTAGAGTTGAATGATTTTAAGCATCGCTCGAAGAAATTCGAGCAAGATTATTTCTCTCTCATTTTTGCAGGGTTCTTGACTTGTAAACTCGGAGCAGATGATGAAGATTCTCTTTCAAAAAGCCTTGACTCCATGGAGAGTCCCCTTTTGTGAACCTTTGACCTAGCCCTCATTACGGTCCTAATCAAGACCTCCAGATCGGCTCGGTCGTACCAATTGCGAGAATACCCAGACCCTTATCAAGTATAACGGTGACAGTTGTGAGTGATTCTCATACCCGCATCAATGGTCGGGTCATCCAAAGCATTTTCATGAGAGTGAGTGAAAGTCCTTTCTGACTGAAGGTTCCTCATTCAATGTTGATTGGTTTTATCAAAAGGATCAAACAGATTTCCTTATTGATGAAATTCCCTAGTGAAGCCTTGTAATGCAAGCAAGCAAACGAGTTTTTACTGGCATATGATGTTGCATTTAATTTGATTTTCTGCACACGATCATTTCAATCTCTACTTCAAGTGAAAAGACAGGTATGACATAGTCAGCTCGTCCATTCCTTGACTGTTTGGCCAGAAAATCCAGTTCAGGATCGACCCGCTCTTGTGATCTGGATATTGACCCAACTCATGATTGACTTCATGAGGAATTTATCGATCCGTGACCGACCTGCTCTCGTGGTCTCGATATATGTTATCAAAGTCATGATCGACCTGCTCTTGTGACTTCGACATCTTCCGGTTCACGATCCACCCGCTCTTGTGATCCGGATATCTACCCAACTCATGATGAATTTATCGACCCATGACCGACCTGCTCTCGTGGTCTCGATATATGTTATCAAAGTCATGATCGACCTGCTCTTGTGACTTCGACATCTTCCGGTTCATGATCGACCCGCTCTTATGATCTGGATATCTACCCAACTCATGATTGATCTCATGAGGAATTTATCGACCCATGACCGACCTGCTCTCGTGGTCTCGATATATGTTATCAAAGTCATGATCGACATGCTCTAGTGACTTCGACATCTTTCAATTCACGATCGACCTGCTCTCGTGTTCTTGATCTTGATCTTTACCCAATTCACGATCGACTTGCTCTCGTGTTCTTGATCTTTACCCGGTTCACGGTCGACCTGCTCTCGTGATACCTTTACCCAAGTCACAATCGACATGCTCTTGTGGTCTTGGTCTTATCTTTATCCAACTCATGATCGACCTGCTCTCATGAGGTTTTTACCCGGTTCACGATTGACCTACTCTCGTGATACCTTTACCCAAATCACACTCGACATGCTCTTGTGATCTTGGCACTACATTTCTGACTCGCGGTGACCCGCTAAAACGACGGTGGTCCCAAGAGAAATTTTACCGACTCACGAAGACCCGTTAAAACGATGGTGGTTTCGAGAGACATTTCCAACTCATGGCAACCCATTAAAACGATGGTGGTCCCAAGAGACAAAATGGTGCCGCTTGAACCATAACTCAAGCACATTTCATAATCAACATATCTTGCGCTATCTCGCATCAGAATGAGATTTCTGATAACAGATAAGGCCCCAGTACCTTAAGATCCTTATATCCCCAAGAAGGAGCCTGGAAATTAAGGGAATCATCAGCATCACGAAGTGTCTGGTAAAACAGGTATTTTATATGCGATCCATGTGCAGGTTTCCCCACTCTATTCCATGGAAGAGGGAAGCCTAGGCATGTTTTAATTACAGTCTTGCATTTCATGCATCATCTTTATATGCATAAAAAATGGGATTAAAACCCCACCCAAAAAATAATCATTCATCAATTGCATTGTCAAAATTTAGGTTCAATCTTGTCTTTGAGCGAAACCTCTGCGAGCCTCCACTCAAAGAGGGGCAGCTGTTGACACCTAAATTCTGACTAACCTTTCTAGTCATTTTTTCCATAAAAAATTAGAACTAATTTTTAGTTCTTGCCAAAAATAATCATGTAATTTTTCATATTTATTCATGCATCGCATTTAGACTAACGGCGGAAGATTCGAGTTTTAAAATGATATGCGATTGGACTAGGCACGAATTTCGGCAAAGGATTTATCTTTTAAAGGTTCGGACTTAATCAGAAATATTTCCTCAGGAACTGAATTGCAAATACGTAAAACCTCAAGGACTAAAGTGCAAATATTCAAAACTTGAGGGACTACCTTGCAAATAACCAAAAGAGGGGAGTTGAGGAGTTTTTTGAGAGCTTTGGGAGAAGAATTTTTGGAGAAAATAATCTTTGGAGAAGAAGTTCTTGAGAGCTTGGAGAGAGATATAAAAAAAAATCATCAAAGTGAGGTGAGAAAATACTTGTGTGCGAAAGAAGAAAGAGTTCGGTTGAGAGATTTCCCGACCGAGTCTCCCTTGCCAATCCCTTCATCAACACAAAGCCGCAAGTCCATCCCCGTCGTTCGAGCCGTGGTCCAAGGTCCCGATCCACAAGACAATTCAAGGTTTGAACTCGGTAGTCGAATTCGCCAAATTAGGTAACGATTCTAATCTTTTTTTAGAATATTCAAAAACTTTGTTACCTAATGGATTGGAATCCCGATTAAATCTTCTCGGACATATCATTCCACCATACTTAAAAATTGCATCTTCCAAAATTAGCATCATGTAGATAATTGCACGTCTAATCCATCTTGTAAATATTTCGATTAGATTGCATTTTTATTAAACTTTCACTACATACATTGCATGTAGTTTAATTCTTACATTTTCATAAAAAAGAAAATCCAAAAAATTGCACCTTTGGACTTGAAGTGAGAATGTATCAAAATTGCCAAGTTAAACTTTTTTCGTGAAGTTGGTACCGAAAGGGCATTAATTAAAAAAATTAATGTAATCAAGTTCCCGGACCCTTAATCTCTGGTTCGTAGAAGTAATTTAGTTCTCCTGCTAATTTACTTAGGTTTCTAATCGGCCTACCAAGAAACGATTAGTGGCGACTCCAAGATAAATCTTTGCATGAAATTGAACCTAAGTTGCGATTTGGTAGAACTTGGGAGGGTTCGAGCTAAGTTAATTAATCTAATTAATTAATTTGGCAATCCATCAACCTAAAATTGGGAAAGCCGATTCTTTAGGTCGCGACACATGTCACACAATCTTTTCAAGGAGAGATCGACAGGGAGAGTTGGATTCAAGGATGAGCACAAGCGGGGAGCTCAACCGTCAAGGATTAGCGACAGGAGCGGGTATTCGGAGTATCAACTCGAAGAGAGGTTTCAGGACGTTGGGCTCGGCGAGAGCAGCGGGAACGGGAGCAACGGTGACGGCCACAGGCTGACCTACAACAACTACAAGAAGTATTGAGGATCGCGATTTCATCTCGTTTGGTCCACTTCTCGCTCTACCTAGTCATATTCGAGCAGTCTCCTACCTTTATCTCAGAGTAACTAGGTGCACTTCATTAGTTTGCTATAGTTGCTTTCATTTGCCAACTTTATATCCAAAGATACTTTACCTTTATTAATTTGTTTTTCATACTTTAAATCAATAAGTAGAGAAAGATGTTTGAAAAGGATTATATAAATTTAATTTCAAGATATTTTGCCTTTTATCTTGATTAATTTTATCTATAGAAACCATTAGGAATGCTTTTAATCTATTATTGATTTTGAACTTGATGAGTGATAGACATTCGACGAAGAAATAGCACGAAACTAATATTAATTGGACGAAAATGGACTATATGGCAAAAATTATGCTATACCGCATTCGCGGTAATCGCTACATGATGAGCACAGGATTGAACAGTCCTTCGACTCCGATTTTAGTTATTTACGTTGAATTGGGGAAAGAACTAAAGTTCTCTATTGTTTAAAGTGAAAAATTGGCACTTGACTTTTGGCAAATTAGAACTGAAAGTGTAGCACTTGACACTATATGCCCACACAATCAGGTCTATTCCTTAAGTTGGATATAATTGCATACTTGTTCGCACCTTTAAAACCAAGGGAGCACGTCTCTGTTTAAATTCCAACTTGAGAGAGCCTTTCTGTAGCTAGAAGGAATTATTCGTAACAGCACTTGCTTCTCGTGCTTTTAGATAAATCGCTTTCTTGTGACCCGCGTGATGTCTGTTTGATTCGTCATTTCCTTTTATTTGGGAAAAGTAAGTAAATAGACTCATTAAATAGTATCTCCAAATTTCCAAAAATAGTATCCCTAAAGAGCTTGCCTAGTCAATAGAAATAGCGGCATTCCAATAGTAGTACAGGAAGGCCCAGTCTCAGTCTCTGTGTGTGAGATTTTGTGGAACCACTGTCAACTATAGCACTCTTCTTCACGCTTAGTCTGGTCCGGACTCTGTGTGTGAGGTTTTGTGGGGCATTGCCATTGTTCTAAAAATTTAAGCTGTTAGATGAAAATGTGATTTATAATTTTAATCATTCTATCACTCTGATCTACGAATGAAAGGACGTTCAAATTGCATTGATATGCGTGGAGAGGCAAACATCAATAATAAAACCCAGCTTCGGAATTCAACTCCTCTCTCGCTCTCTCGTGCGGCAAGTCGAAGAGACCCAAATGGCCTGCAAGAACCCTTTTTGCGGGGGATTTATACAAGCATTACCTCATTGGAGAAAGGATGCCTTAAGCTCCGCTCGTTCTCTTGTGTCTTGGATGGTTCTGAGTTCACAGAGATGGAGGAAAAGGGAAAACCTTTCAATTGTGTCAATTTAATCATAAGCTTTTCAATTATATCGATTTAACCTTTTGACGATTTGCCAATTTGATTCTAAATCTTTCAATTTTGTCAATTTTGTCATAAACCTTTTGAAAATTTGTAAATTGCACCCTAAACCTTTTGACAATTTATTAATATAGTTCTTCCGGTAAATTTTGGCTAAAAATCGCCGATTTGGATTACGGCCATTCTCTGGCCATCCTACGCAAGGTGGCCGACGCTAACATGGACTAATTTTGCATTTTCTAATGTTTTTCTAAATTTTCCTTTTTTATTTCTTTTCGTTCCCCTTATGGCTTGCGAGGGCGTCGTGGCCCTTGCCCACGCCATGAGGGTCAAGCCCTCGCTGGATTTGGCATGCACCACCCTTACCCAAAAATAAAAAAAAAGGCAAAATTCAAAAAAAATTAAAATTTATAAAAATTGTGCACGTCATAGTCGGCAACCACGTCATGTAGGAATAGGCCGGTTGGCGTTCTTGTCAGCAATTTTTTATTAAAATTGACCGGAAAGACTATATTAGTAAAGCATGAAAATATTTAGGAAAAAATTGACAAATAATAAAAAACTTCGGGACTAAATTGGGATAATTAAACAGTTTATGACAGAGTTGGCCGCTATACAATAAGTTTATGATTTTGTGGACAAATGTTTCCCACGAAAAAAGAAAAAACAAAATAAAACAAACAAAACTACTCATATTCCTCTACAAAATGCATATGGTGCGCGTATTGCACGTTTTCTACCTTTTCAATTCCTGGCAAAATCGTCCAAAAAGAAATCCAGGTAAAATTGTTCATTATTATAGATAGGACTTTATTAGCATAATAGGTTTTTGGTGACCGTGAGAAAATAGCATGTTGTAAACCATAAATTCTCGAAGGAGTGGACCCACAATAATTTTTAATTATTTATTATTTATTTTTTGTGTCTCACAATATGCTGTCATTCTAACAGTAGATAAAAAATGGTCACATAAGCATATTCCTTCGAGGTATACCCAATTGAAAACATAATTTTTCATACATAAAATTGGCATTCATGACGAGATTGGAACTATCTTCTTCGTGATGAACGGTGGCAGAATTTATGAAAGCGCACCCATCCGCGCGGACACGCGATTGATATCTCGATATTAAATGTACTGCCCTTTCCTTTTTGCCTCCCCCCGTTTCAATTTTTGCAATTCTTTCAGAAATCGGTTTCTGTTTGGAGCTCCGACCAAGCTCCAGTACGATAATGGAGGGCACTTTGTCTTGTACGTATGTACACATAAAATAGGCTATGAAGCGCCGATACTCTCTGAGGGTCTACGTGTCGTGTCTGACATTCTCCCGACACTCTCTGACATGCGACAAACCCGTGGTCAGCGCACCACACACATCAGCGACACCCAAATCCAGTATTCTGACTCGCCATTTTGACATGCACGAGTCAATTTTAAGCATTTTCAATAAATTACGGATCAAAATATAGATTTATCAAAAATATATGTACTTAAGTCATATACTCAGCCATCCCAAAATTAATATACTCAGCCAGAAAAGAAAACAAAACTAATCGTGATATAACAAAAGAAAAAGAAGAAACTCGCCGCTGGTATAATTTATCATGTATATATAAAAATATACATTTAATATACAACGTGCCCCACGTGTCGAAATTCTCTATTTTTTTAGAATGATGTGTCGGCGTGTCGTGTCGTGTCGTGTCTTGTCGCGTGTCGCGTGTCAGTGTCGGTCCTACTTAGAAAATAGGTAAAAGAAACAAGTTGGAAATATATTAAATTAAGAGCGTGCGACTAAAGCTCCAACAAGAATTTGATAGCATGCAATGCCAGATGTACGTGGATATATAATTGAAATACATTTATTAGTAGTATTTATATTTTTACTCGCATAATTGCATATGATATGCGATCAAGTTGCCTTTCGTAGCTATTTACACGGTCAGATACGTGAGAAAAGTTAGTCGGAGTCAACACGGGTGACAGTCAAGGGGCAGATTGCAAAAATTGAATGACAGCCTTGAGGAGGGTACGCACAATCGTCACTATTGACTTTTCGACGGCTCCGAAGATGGTGTACAGTGACACACTAGATTTTGTGGCCGTAGGTTGTCTAAAGACGACGAAAGACAATTTCATTCTAGTTGGTTGTCTATGGCAATGGAAATGTTCTTGTTGCGTTAACTTATAGCGACCAAATGTTCATAGTCACAAATTTTTTGTCGTTTTTAATTACTTTCTGACTTTAGTTTTTGATTTTCAAGTATACATATAAATTCTGTTAATAAGAAAGATTGATCAGCGGAAACGATAGACTGTATTCCTTAAAACTACGTTTGATCGCCTGGATTTCTAATCAAGATCTATTGGATTGGATATGGTATGAAATCCATGAACTTTACTATATCTTACTCACTGTTTGGTAAATCGCAGTCATAAAGCTAGATATTTTCACATTCTATCACGTCTATTGTTTGGTATAAACGGCATATCAAGGTAAATAAACTTAAAAATTGCACAAACAGAGATTGTAAAAATCTCTCACGACACTCTTGCCTACTTCAATTTTTTTTCTTTTTTTTAATTATCTTTTCCTCCCTTTTTTACAATCTTTTATTTTTTTTAATTCTTTTTTCCCCTTTCATCATTCTCTAATCAATTTTACTAAATAGTAAACCATACTAATGTACCTAAAATACTAAAATACTTGAAATATGTAATACATATAAACATAAATACTAAATATAAACACTTATATATTAAATATTATATTATAAGATAGAAAGAAATTCGATTCAAAAAATAAGAATAAATAAAAAGGGAACTTTTGTTATTTTTGTTGTTTTGAACATTTTATGTTAGAATTCAAATATTATATGTTAACAATATTAATGTAAGAGGTTTGTTATTCGAAAAAAAATAATTTTTGTATTATGGATATTATAAATCCTATCCACCTTTATCTCACATCTTCCACGGAATAATTTTATTCGGATTATATCTTTTTTATATCCGATTTTATTTTATCTTGAGCATACACCATACAAAAGATAATATAAAATTTGTGCAGCGCTATTTTCACCCACATTTTAACTAAGCCACTCCTTTTTTTTTTTCAATTAACACATCGAAATACCCGTCTCTCTCTTCAATCTATTATTATTATTATTTTTTATCAATCTAACCAACATAACTACCTTTATTTCTATTTTCTATTTTAAATTATCAATTTTAAAATATGAATGTCAAATTACAATCAATAAAATATCATCTTATCATGCATCATATTGTCACTTTACCATATCTCATTGGGTCACGCTTTTACTTTGTTCTTTTTCATTTTTCTTCCCTATCTCTCTCTTTCCTCTCTTTGCGTGTCCATGTCTTCTTTCTGGCCGCCTTCTTCACCCACGCCTCCGACCCAAAGGCTCCATTGGCCGCGTCGCTCGCTCGCTTCTGCGCATCGGGCACAAATCGGTGAGGCATCGCTCGACCCCACTGTGTACATGGACGATTTTAAGGACGAAGATCCAACTGATGATGATGAACTTGAGAACTTGAGAACTTGAGGAACTTGAGAGAGTGAGAGAGAGAGAGAGAGAATACCGATAGGGAAAGAGGAGATTTTACCCCATATGAATTTACAGATGGAGGAATCATAGCCTAAGAGACATGGCATTTTCACCTTGAGAGCATCCAAAGTCACCTGACAATTTGTCGGTTAGCGACTCGACGAAGCCTTTGAATATGTCTAATTCGTCGTCGAAGCTGTTGTGGTTGTTACCGTTAATACAATTACAGCGGTTGTGGTTGCAGTTTGCCACCAATTGCTTCCCGTTGCTCTCCTTGCTGAGGTTTTGAACCGTCTTCACCAAGCAAATCGAGCTCGGCTCGAACTCGGCCACTTCAATGGGCAGCATGTCGACGTCGCGAGGGGCAGCATCGTAGAGAAGCGAGCGAACGACGAGGCCAATGCAGCCTTCAAGGTCAGTGGCGCAGTGGAGGACGTGGGTGTGAAGGCAGCGAGGAAGAAGACGACCAACATGCAAGAGAGAGAAAGAGAGAGAAGAGAGAGATAAGGAAGAAAAAAGAAAAGAAAAAGTAAACACACAATGTGATCGACGTTTGAATTTAATAATTGTCAGCGGCTGTGATGTACTAAAGGTGGGACCCATAAGGGTATTCTAGTCAAAACACTATTTTAGGGAGTGTGTTAGCCAAAAAAAGGAGTGAAAAAAGCGCGATCCTATCTCATTATCATTTTTTTAATTTATGGTCTCATTTTTCAATTACAAAAGTTGTAGAAAATGTTATAAATTTCTAATTATAACGGCTTATAAACACACAATTAACTGACTATTTTTATTTTTAAATTTGAAAATTAAAATTCAATCTAATTATCTAGCATATTTTGAAATTGTGGTGATTTTCCAGAATAAATTTATAGATTTCTAAAGTTAAACATCGTTGACTTGTGCTTATTTTTTTTTAGCTTTTCACATTATAATATGAATTGCAAAATGGGGTTGAAAATTCATTTACAAATTTTGCACTTTCAAACTCGCATCTGATTTTTTAGGAGAAATTTTTAAGCATATTTTAAAAATTTTTGGTCCACATGTTATGAGATTGAATATACGATCGATATTAATTACTTTCTTCATAGCATGAGTTAAACAACAAGAAGTTTCATGTTTTTTCCTTTATGTGTTCATCCTTTGTTAATATTTGAATATGATCTAAATATAAATGTGTTTAACATTTGATCATGCTTTTAACAAATTAATATTTTTCATATTTTGATCAACTTTTCTGTTTGACAGTTTATCAAGATCGGCAAAATAATTTAGTTGTATTTTAATTTTCGACTTTGGAATATAGTTTCACTCATACTATTTGGAAAAAAAAATGTAATTAATTGTGTGTTCATAAGAATTGACAACATTCTCTAGGCAAAATGATAATGAGATATGATAAATTGATATATTGATGGGTGTAATGGCGCATTTGTAGTGTGAAATTAATGAGAGAAATGATAGAAATAAAGGCAATTTTGTAAATTTTTTTCTTTGTCAAACTGTTTCGTGGATTCGTCTGATAAAAAAAAACAATAAATTACGGGGAACGGAAGATATTTCGATCAGTTAACAAAAAAAAAAAATGAGTGTCTTAGCCAAAACGGGAAGAAAATAGTTCCGCCCTAAATTTTATCCTATTTCGAAATCTTAACTATCACCTTTGCCTTATCTCGTTTTGAATCTTTCCTCATTTTCTGGGATTTTGTCAGTTACATAAAGTTTTCCATAACAAATTTTTTTTAAAAAAAACTAAATCTTGGGAAAATATTCCTCCTCTTTCATTCAGAATGACTACCCTTTATCTACCTACTTTCTGGCCTATTGAAAGCGTGATCACGCTCTTTTTATATTTGGTCACTCACAGTCTCGGCGCTTCATTTCCTCTGAAAACCATAAAGCCGAAGAATTCTTCTCCTGCGAAGCAAGTCGCAGAAACAGGTAAATTTCATCAATCCCCAGCCTCTTCTGAGACTTCAAACGCGGCAGTAATCACTTTTTTTTTTATCTTCTTTATGCATTGCTTCGTTGCGATTGATTAAACAGATGACTTATGATGTTTTTTTTAGAGGATGATTATGAACTAGAGTGGCTGTGTTTGCGTGTTGGTCTTAATCCCGTGACACAATTTTAGGTGTGTTTCTCTTATTGAAAGCTTCGTTATAGAGAAAACTATTTGATTATAGGGAAATGGTTAGTTTTGAATTGTTTGCTGGTCTAGGGAGAGTGTTCTTCTTATTGCTAGAAGTGGGAAGTCGAGCTTGTTTTCAATTCATGGAAAAACGTTTTTTATAGACCAATTAATTTTTCAACACCGAAAAGTCGGAAAATAATTTCTTGAAAAGTTTCCTTCAAACATACCGACCCTTAATATAGTCGGAGACGGAGAGCCTCTTGTCCTTGATTTGGTCAATCAAACCATGAACGGATTAAGGCTGCCTTTCCCAAAGGGGTTTTGGACCTCTTGCCGGGCCAAAATATGGGTGTTTGGGAACATTTTTAGAAACTCCATTCCACAAAAGTCAGTGTCGAGTCAGCTTTCTTCTAGCCCGGCCCAAATGTGGGTGTTTGGGAATATGTTTAGAAACCCCATTCCACAAAAGTCAGTGTCGAGAAAGCTGAAAGCCCTAAGGCAGATTCAAGGCTAGGGTTTAATTATTTTTTTCGTTCAAAACTATCCTCACCAACTTTTTGGTTGCAGTCATTTATGACTGTTCATCATCTTCTCTGTTGAGGTCCGAGGCTGTCTTCTATGACTGTTCATCATCTGCTCTGTTAAGGTCGTGAGACCTCAGCCGAAGGTCAGCTCCAGATCTGGGTCGCCGATGGTCCTGGCAAAGGGTTTGAATTTTTAATTTTTTGCTAGAATAATAAGAAAAGTCATTGCAAGAATAATTTTTCCAAACATATGTTACCCAAAAATACTTTGCGATGGATATTTAAGTTACAATTTAACGAACACAATTTTCATTTCGAAAATCTTTTTAACATATTAAAATGTCCTTTACATTTTTCCAAGAACTTTTCCCAAAAGTTCAACTAAATGCAGCTTAGGTACTCTTAACCCGAAAAATTTGCGACGGTGTCTTTTAAGTTACTGTAAAATTTTATTTGCTTAATCAAATATGGATGGTTGCTCATTGTTTTTTTTTTTTTGGTCAGATGGTTGCTCATTGTTGAATCGGTGACATGTGAACGAATTTTTTATCATGCTGTGCATTTGATTTTGATAAAAGAAATGTCATTCCATCAATTTAATTCTCTTAGCTTTGGTAATTACAGGATGAGTTCAGACTCAGAGGGATCAGGCAAGGATCTACCGGTGGTTCACCTGACCGGGATCATGGGGTTGGAGCCAAACGAATCCCCGAAGCAATTGGAAGTCGACGGAGGGCGTTCGGCGAGGAGAGACGAGTTGACCTCGAGGGCCGGGCATCAGGACAAGCAAACCAAGGACTACAAGCGCCCGACGACCAAGCACACCTTCTCCAGCGGGGACATCTCCTTGTGCTCGTCCACGGGGAGGGTTGGTTCCAAGGATGAGCACAAGGAGACGTCCACCGTCAGGGTCGGGAACAAGGGCGGCTACTCTGAGTATGAGGTCCAGGAGAGGCTCCGGACCGTCACGTTCGGCGAGGGCAGCGGAGGCAACGGCAAGGGTTACAACAACAACCTGACCCAGAAGAAGTAATGAAGCATTCACTATGGGAGTACAAATGGGTCTTAGTAACTGCTCTAGGAGTTTCTTATGACAATATTATGGAATAATTAGGATACCGAGCTCGTTTTCATTTTGTAAGTTGTTGGAATGGCAGGTTCATTTGGGATTTCGAAGATTTTATTTGAACCTGTGGTCTTTATTGCTTCCTGGTTCTTTCCCCTCCTTTCAGACAGATTATTGAACTAGCACATTCCACTTCACATGTTGACACGGCCAAGGATCAATCACTTGTGTTCTTAATATGCCAATAAGACTAAGAAAATAGTCACACCATGTCATGTGACACTTCCACATATTACAAGGTCATTCTTGTCTTGGAAATTGACGGTCTGCTGACCTGGTAACCATCTTTGGAACAGTATAACTTGCTTTTCCAGGGACAAGGGAAATTGTGGCCATTCAAAACACTATATAGCTCTCAGAGGGTTCTTTAGTCTTACTTTACGCTTAATTAAACAAAAGAACTTAATGATCATGGCCAATACGCCTATATATTGATGCTATATTATCGTGCTTTAAGTTTATCAGAATTAACAATTCGTGATGTATAATTACAATCATGCACATTTTCTATGATGTCTCATCTTATATCACCCATGAAACAAATTCATGCGAGTTCTTCGATTTACATGAAGTGCAATTCATGCAACCGATTTGTCTCATTTTATATCTTTTGAACTAATAGCGATAGAATTTTTCTGTCTTGTCCTTCAACATAATTCTTCTTATGCTATTGCTAAGTGGACTTGATGTCATCTCGTACGAATAGTTTGTATAAATATTAAGTTATTGAATTAATCTAAATTATTCATTTCCCGCTAGCATAAAAGCTCACAATCTTTTACTAATTTCTCTTAGTTAGAGATTGCAACGAGTGAGATTTGAGAGGACCAACCGTACTTTAAACTCTGAAACTAGTTTCTCCTTACCCTTTTTGCTCTTCCTCAATTTGAGCTACCTCTTCAGATTTTCTCTTCCAAACTGGATTCCTTGATCGATACTTTTTAGGCTTATAAGCTGTGTTAAGGTCGGCTTCACTTGTATGATGTGAATATGACCAACAAGCCGATGCAGTTCATGCATCTTTTTCTTTCTCGGAATCCTCCTTTTCTAAGTCCTTCATGTGTTGCCCCCTGATCCCGAAGCTTCCCTAGCTTCAAACCATTGGTTCTCTGGTGGATTGTGAGGTATCTTCAATGTCCTTCTTCAATTATACATTATTGCGTGGAAGCAGGCAATCGAACAATAAAATAGTCAGAACAAGAAAATAAATTGGATACCAGATTTACGTGGTTCGGTCGTAGAGACTTATGTTCACGGGGAGAGCAGCAACGAATTTCACTATAGATCAAGCGATACAATAGAGATTACAATCACACTCGAGTCTCTCAAACATCTAAGTGTTTCCTAGCCCCAATTACATCGAATAACTGACAAGTGTTTAGCCCCTCACAAGTGTTTAGCCTTGCAATTCCTCACGAAATAATCTCTCAATCTCAAGAAGGAATTATAAGCAAATCTAAAACTCACCATATTTAACTGGCTTCAACACTCTATAGCTTCAAGGTGTAATTCACAAGCAGAAGCTCCTCTTTAATACTCTTCACAAAGAACATCCGCTTCTAATTTATAGGCAATGGTTGGATCCAAAATAGGAAATCTTCTCCAATTAGAATTAGAAAACCTATTCAAAATAGAAAATACCACACCGATTGTCACGACCTAAAATTAGGCTAATGGATTACCATATAAATTAAATTAATTAACCTAGTTCGAGTTCTTCCAAACTCTACCAATTCGCAACTTAGGTTCAAGTATTTAACATGCAAAGGTTTTCAATAGGAGTAGCCACTAATCATTTAAGGTAGGTTGATTAGAAATCCTTAAATCTGATATAGATAATCTTAAATCTGCAACTTCCAGAAGTCAAAATCCGTTCCCTCATATCTGTCGATTTTCACTTTACCTTTTTCTGTTGCCATCGATTCGCTTCAACTAGCAAGCCTAGCTATGATACCAATTGTTGTGCGGAAGCAAGCGATCAAACAATAAAATAGTCATAACAAGAAAATAAATCAGACACCAAATTTGCGTGGTTCGGTCGTAGAGACCTATGTCCACGAAGAGCATCAACGAATTTCACTATAGATCAACCGATACAATGGAGATTACAATCACACTCGAGTTTCTCAAATAAATCAGTATTTTCCAGCCCCAATTACATCCAATAACTCACAACTGTTTAGACCCACAATTTCTCACGAAATAATCTCTCAATCTCAAGAAGGAATTATAAACAAATCTCAAACTCACAAGATTTAACTGGCTTCAACACTCGATAGCTTCAAGGTGTAATTCACATGCAAAAGTTCTTCTTTGATATTCTTCACAAAGAACATCCACTTCTAATTTATAGGCAAGGGTTGGATCTAAAATAGAAAATCTTCTCCAACAAGGATTAGGAAACCTATTCAAAATAGGAAATATCACACTGATTTCACCAAGGATAGATTTTCGCGAAATTCATAATAAATCTTATCCAATGTAGAATTCAAGTTCGGTCAACCCACTTTCATATTAAACTTCTTTGATTTTCTTGACCGACTTCAAAAGTCAAAAGAGAATTGCTTGCTCCTTTTTCTTATCTTTAATTTCACGATCAAAATATATTTATTTTTCGAAATAGAGATTTTTTGTTTCGGGCTCAAACTCGAAACATATTTCAACAAACACTACCGGAGGATCGACACCTTTGTAAAACAAGTTACTAAATCATCTGCCATGTTTGCGAGGCATATGACCTTACTTGTCAGTTTTATGTATCATAGGTTGCCCCTTGGATAGATCATCCGGCTAAACACACTGGGGCGATTCTGCTGATTAACCATACCAGAATAGTCATTATCATATTGGCGGTTCCTTCTGGCATTCTGTGTCATGGCCCGTCCTCGTGACAGATTTCCCTTGGGTGCAAAATAAAAAACCTGACTGATTTCTTGCTTACGTCGAGAGCACAGGTTTGGTATTCATGGCTCTTTGTGTCTGAACTTCATCATTGCCACGTGGGTCATAACATATTGCCAATCTGATCGATTAGTATGGTGAAATTTCTTTAGCCTACCTCGCTGCTTTGGTATATCAATACGGTCAACAAGGTTTGATCGAGGACTGCTCTTACTTCTTTCAATAAACGTTGATTGATCGTCTTTAACAATTTCTCGTTTGCAGCGAGAACAAAGATTTGGTTGATATGGTTGCTTTTCCTTTGATCTTATCGATGTCACCCTCGTCGTTACAAGAAACGGGTCTATATCGACTTTCATAAGAGCTTTTTCTTTCTCATCTGTAATGAACAATGGTATGGCTTCATGAATGATTTGTAAGACGGTCAGATACGTAGAAGTATAAGAAACACACGTAGGATGATGTAATACAGACGTACTTTATTAGGGGTTGAATTGCCCCTAATTCGATCGCTAATCTTCTCGAGATGCATGGATGGCCTACACGAAATGAACTCTAGCTATTAATGAACTGTCATGCTTACATTACATACATGTTGAAGGAACGCGGCAAAATAAAAAATAAAAAAATGCAGGGTCATATATATATATATATATTGACTGTTTTTCCCGAGGGTCCGTTATCGGTGAACTTGATTTCTGAAATGTTCTTCTTTGGAAAAGGCACGATGAACTTGTTAGTGAAAACGATTGGGATGAACGGAATCAGACTTTGAGACTAGGCAAGACTTAAAAGCATGTAGCGAGCGAACACCCCATAGGAGGTTTTTCTGAAAAGAAAACCCAAATATTAGCCTCGCATGAATTAGGTAACATAAAACTCTACGCGACGTCTCAAAAAGAATTATTAAAACTACCCAAATTCCGTTGCAGAATGCATGACGCATGCGTAAGTCCTTGTGTTTTGTCCTAATAGTTTCGGGCTTTTTTCAAAAATATGGTAATTTTTTTTTTACAAATTTATGTGTTTTTTCAAAATATTTACACATTTATGGCATGTGCCGTTGTCATGCAGCCGCACATCTTATTTTTTTTTACTTTCTTTTCCTTTTTATACAGCCGCACATCTTATTATTATTTTTTTTTTTACTTTTTTTACTTTTTATATTTATAAGAACGTTTATTTATAACGTTTATATTTATACAACTTTATAAATATAACGCTTTTTTATTTTTAAACCTTCTTTTTATAACGTAATTATTAATAATTAATTTAAAATTCATTAAGACATATAATTAATAAATAATTTAATATTTATGTAATTAATTTGTTTAGTATGTGAATAATTAGATATAGATAAAATAATAGATAAAATTGCTAAAAAAAAATAAAAAGAAAAATGCATAAAATAAATTGATAAATACATAAAGATGAAATATCCAGATTAAAAGAAAGTGCAATAGTAGATAACAATCCATAAACTGAAAAAAAAAAAAAAAAAAAAAAACTCCGGCAAATAAACAGTGTAATAATAGATAACAATCCACAACCCAAAAGTATCACGGATGATGATGTCGTCCTCCTACGTGGCCTCCTATTCCGCAACCGGGTTGTCTCCGTCGTTCGACAGGTCTAGTGTTGTACCGAAGACGAGGACGAGATTCCGGATGAGTAGGAAGTGTAGATGACGATGGCATATCCTGTGATGGAAAGCGTGGCTGTGATGTGGGTACATCATCAAAATGGGAAAATAGTCCATGCTGAGACGGTACATATCCTACTGTAGAAGGACCTGGGTAAAAAGGAGAGAAATTAGATGACATATTATGTCCATTGGAACTTTGAGAATTATCAAACGCTTCTCGAGTAGAGAAAATATTTTGAGCGGGAGTCTGGGACTGACGATTGTCATGGCAGGCAAAAGCGGATCCCTCATAAAATTGGCTGGCAAACTGGCTGAACCCTGGAGTGAAATCTATCGTGCTGCTGGGGACCGTAAACTGTGATTGTGTATGATAGGTCATGGGGTAGGGGACGGCATCATCAGCTGGATGAGCTCGAGTGATCCTTTAGGTCCACTGAACGGTCTCAGGTGGGTCATCCTCGTGCAGCTCAATGGATGCTGCTGTAGGTGCTGGTTGGGGTGGCATAATTGTAATCCGCCTCTCCTCATCGTACGCGAATAACATTGCCCTAATTATCCTCGCTGTAACTTGCGTGTTCTCGCTAGATATAACGGAACTTAATTGTAGGATTTGTTCCATGCCATCACCTTGTTCATGAAATCAAAGTCAACAGAAGTTGTTAAATGCCAATAATTTATGTTACTAAAAAAATAATTAATGAAGTAAATTAAAAATATTTCACGAAACGCTGCACCCATTGCGCCTCCATTGTAAGAAATCCATCTCCGTGTGTATCTACGGTACCACTCCATATATTCTGAATGATAGTGAAATGGCTCCGTTGCAGGAATACCATGGACAATATAATTATGACGATCGTCCCATATATCAATCCATCGTCTATGGAAATCGACCTAATTCTTTCCAGATTGCCGTAAATCAGTATCATGAAAGGCTTTTGGATCACGGGGAGGAATAGGTATTGGTTGCTACATACCAAACTGTCGAAGTACTCGATCTGGATAATGCCACTCAACGATGTGGAAACAGATGAGTAGGACACGAGCCCTCCAAATGTGTTGTCCCTACAAGAAGTAATCTGGCAGAGTTTGGAGAATGGGATCGGTGTAGAGCTCCCAAGTAATCTGTTATCGTATTAAAACACATCAAATTAAACGAAAAAATTACAAAAAGAATTAATTTACAAACTAACATTATATTGAACTCGTTGGTTCCTATCATTACTTACATCTGCGGATGCCATTCTATCAAATTGGTAGCGCAGATGTGGCAAAGTATGTGTGGGGACCTCTGTTATCTATCAGGCTTGCTCTAGCTGCACAAACAAGAACAGTTAAATATATTCTAGGCACTGAAAAAAATTTATGACCCAAGAACTGAAAAAGCAATAAATCACATACCGACTACCAAGAGGTGCATTTGGTAAAGGGTTACGGTTTCTGATGAATGGAGAGACACAACTGAAGCGATCTCACGCCCAAATCTACAATACATGTTGGGCACCACTGATTTGGTGCGCTGATGGATTGGTCGCATTAGATAGCTCCCTATACAACCACGCAAGTGCTGCTGAACCCCAACTATATCTAGTAGGATGCTCGAGGTCCTCTAGTAGTGGAAGAAAAATCAAACTAACTCTAGCATCTGATTTGTCTGAAACGATACATCTTCCAAGCAACCGTAGAATGAATGCCCTAGCATGCTGTTGTATGGTAACCTCGTTGGCATCTCCAGGAATTACATCAAAACGTTCTCTCAACCAAGCTAATCGAACCACTGAACCACGCAACTGGGGCGGGCGATCACCAAGTAAATCCTCACAAAGAGTGCCTCAACCCATAGTAGTGAGGCCAATAACTACATCTCTTTCAATGGGAAGTCCTATAAGAACCGCGATATCCTGCAGTGTGATCGTGCACTCACCTTCAGGCATATGGAAGGTGTGAGTCTCGAGTCTCTACCTCTCGACCAAAGCTGTAATCAAATGCCAATCAATTGCCCAAAATCCCATTAAATAAATTTCATAAAATCCTGAAACTCTAAGGTATGGTATTATCCAGTTATCAAGTTCAGGTATCTGTAGCGTCAATCCACCTCACCTATATGTAAGAACTTGATTCTGGTCTATCTGTAAAATGTTACATTAAACGTTAGTGGCAATTTTATTTCGATACAAAACATACAAATGACAGATCAACTGCTAAATTTCTTAATTACCTCAACGTCCCATACAGCCTGTGATCCATGCGTGAGATTTATTAGATGTATTGTTTCCATTTGTAGACATGGAACAGAGGAATTACATCAAGCTAGGAACTGAGGATGATTCATTATTTACACGGCAGGTCTGACATAGATCACAGGCCGTACGGGACGCTGAGGTAATTAAGAAATTTAGCAATTGATCTGTCATTTGTATGTTTTGTATCGAAATAAAATTGCCACTAACGTTTAATGTAATATTTTACAAATAGACCAGAATCAAGTTCATACATGTAGGCGAGGTGGATCGACGCTACAGATATCTGAACTTGATAACCGGATAATACCATATCTTAGAGCTTCGAAATTTTATGAAGTTTATTCAATGGGATTTTGGGCACTTGATTAGCTTTTGATTACAGCTTTGGTCGAGAGGTGGAGACTCGAGACTCACACCTTTCATTTACCGGAAGGTAAGTGCACGATCACACTGCAGGATATCGCGGTTCTTACAAGACTTCCCATTGTAGGAGATGCAGTTATTGGCCCCACTACTACGAATTGGGGCGCTCTTTGTGAGGATCTACTTGGTGATCGTCCACCCCAGTTGCGTGGTTCAATGGTTCGATTAGCTTGGTTGAGAGAACGTTTTGATGTAATTCCTGGCGATGCCAACGAGGTTACCATACAACAGCATGCTAGAGCATTCATTCTACGGTTGCTAGGAAGATGTATCGTTTCAAACAAATCAGATGCTAGAGTTAGTTTGATTTTTCTTCCACTACTAGAGGACCTCGAGCATCCTACTAGATATAGTTGAGGTTCAGCAGCACTTGTGTGGTTGTATAGGGAGCTATCTAATGCGACCGATCCATCAGCGCACCAAATCAGTGGTGCCTAACATGTGTTGCAGATTTGGGCGTGGGATCGCTTCAGTTGTGTCTCCCCATCCATCAGAAACCGTAACCCTTTACCAAATGCACCTCTTGGTAGTCAGTATGTGATTTATTGCTTTTTCAGTTCTTGGGTCATAAATTTTTTTCAGTGCCTATAATATATTTAACTATTCTTATTTTTTGTTTATGCAGCTGGAGTCAAGCCTGACAGATAACAGAGGTCCCCACACATACTTTGCCACATCTGCTCTACCAATTTGATAGAATGGCATCCGCCGTTGTAAGTAATGATAGCAACCAACGAGTTCAATATAATGTTAGTTTGTAAATTAATTCTTTTTGTAATTTTTTCATTTAATTTGATGTGTTTTAATACGATAACAGATTACTTGGGAGCTCTACACCGATCCCATTCTCCAAACTCTAACAGATTACTTCTAGCAGGGACAACACATTTGGAGGGCTCGTGGCCCACTCATCTGTTTCCACATCGTTGAGTGGCATTATCCAGATCGAGTACTTCGACAGTTTGGTATGCATCATCCAATACCTATTCCTCCCCGTGATCTAAAAGCCTGTCATAATACTGATTTAAGGCAATCTGGAAAGAATTGGGTCAATTTTCACAGACGATGGATTGATATATGGGACGATCGTCATAACTATATTGTCCATGGTATTCCTGCAACGGAGCCACTTCACTATCATTCAGAATATATAGAGTGGTACCGTAGACACACACGGAAATGAATTTCTTACAAGGGAGGCGCAATGGGTGTAGCGGTTCGTGAAACATTTTTAATTTTCTTCAATAATTATTTTTTAGTAACATAAATTATTAGCATTTGACAACTTCGGTTGACTTTGATTTCATGAACATGGTGATGGCATGGAACAAATCCTACAATTAAGTTCCGTTACATTTCGCGAGAACACGCGGGCTACAGCGAGAACAATTAGGGCAATGTTATTCGCGTACGATGAGGAGAGGCGGATTACAATGATGCCACCTCCCCAACCAGCACCTACAACAGCATCCATTGGGCCGCACGAGGATGACCCACCTGAGACCGTTCAATCGACCCAGAGGACCACTCGAGCTCATCCAGCTGATGATGTCGTCCCCTACCCCATGACCTATCATACACAGTCATAGTTTACGGTCCCCAGTAGCACAACAGATTTCACTCCAGGGTTCAGCCAGTTTGCCAGCCAATTTTATGAGGGATCCGCTTTTGCCTTCCATGACAATCGACAGTCCCAAACTCCCGCTCAAAATATTTTCTCTACTTGAGGAGCGTTTGATGATTCTCAAAGTTCCTATGGACATGATATGTCATCTGATTTCTCTCCTTTTTACCCAGGTCCTTCTACAGTAGGATATGTACCGTCTCAGCATAGACTATTTTCCCATTTTGATGATGTACCCACATCACAGCCACGTTTCCCTTCACAGGATATGCCCTCGTCATCTACACTTCCTACTCATCCAGAACCTCGTCCTCGTCCTCGGTACAACACTAGACCTGCCGAACGATGGAGACAACCCGGTTGCGGAATAGGAGGCCACGTAGGAGGACGACATCACCAATGATACTTTTGGGTTGTGGATTGTTATCTATTATTACACTGTTTATTTGCCGGATTTTTTTTCAGTTCATGGATTGTTATCTACTATTGCACTTTCTTTTAATCTTGATATTTCATCTTCATGTATCTTACCAATTTATTTTATGCATTTTGCTTTTTATTTTTTTAGCTATTTTATCTATTATTTTATCTATATCTATTAATTATTCACATACTAAACAAATTAATTACATAAGTATTAAATTATTTATAAATTATATGTCTTAATAAATTTTAAATTAATTATTAATAATTACGTTATAAAAAGAAGGTTTAAAAAGAAAAAAAACGTTATATTTATAAAGTTGTATAAATATAAACGTTATAAATAAACGTTATTATAAATATAAAAAGAAAACAAAAGTGAAAAAAAAAACATAAGATGTGTGACTGTATAAAAAGAAAAAAAAATGTGCGGCTGCATGCAGCCGCACATGCCTTAAATGTGTAAATATTTTGAAAAAAAAAACACGTAAATTCGTAATTTTTTTTTTACCATATTTTTGAAAAAAGCCCAATAGTTTCCTTGTATTCTTAATAAAATCGCTCATTACTCTAGATATTGAGAAAACGTGAAAATATTTAGTAGTTAATTGATAAATTAAGAAATGTAGGTCTGAATTAGAAAATACGCAATAAATTTAAGAATTTTTTAACAATTTTCTCAAAACAAAGCCTAGACTTGCCTTAATTTACGTGCCTTTGCCTTATCACTTTGAATCTTTCTTCGTTTTCTGAGATTTTGTCAGTTACATAAAGTTTTCCATAGAAAAATATAAATAACTAAATCTTCAGAAAATATTCGTCCTCTTTCATTCAAAATGATTCCTTTATCTACCTAATGTTAGCGATCTAAAATTCGAGGTTTTTAATTTTAGGCTAATGGATTACCAGATTAATTAACTAACCTAATCCGAGCTCTCCCAAACTCTATCAATTCGCAACTTAGGTTCACATGATTTTAATCAAAAGATTGTCAATTTCGGAGCCACCACTAATCTTCTTTGGCAGGTAGATTAGATCGGGTGCCGCTCGGCAGTCACACTGTCGAGCGGGCTGTCAAAATGCCGAGCGAGCTGGTCGGCCGGCTCGGCAATTTGGCTGCCGATTGGGTCGCCGACGCCGGCCCACCGACCCGTTCGACAACCACACTGCCGAGCCGGGCTCGAGGCCGCCACTAATTTTTTTTTAAAAAATTTCATAAGAAAAACCATTTTTTATAATATTTATTTTATTTATAATTTTTTTCTTTTTAAGCTGATTTTTATAATATAATTATCAATATTTAATTAATTAAGATATATAATTATAACATTACAATAAATTCACATATGTAATGTCGACATCGAACAGAAGAACTGAATAAATATCGCGCAATTGGGATATTACAAAAAATTCACAAATCAAATATAAAAATCACAAAAAATGAACTTAATAAATATGTTTCTTGAACGATATTATAACATTACAAAAATTTCATCAAACTAATTTACATAATTGACACAACTGTCATCTATTCCTGGGCCGATCTGCGTGCGCACGTTTGAATGTTGTGCCATGATTCCCCACAGATGGTGCAATGGTTACGCGAATCGCTACCGCTCGGCGTTCTCCAGTCCATCTCATTACGTATCCGGGATGCACGAGGTCTTCCTTTCTTCATAATACAGCTCAGGTGGGACATTAATGGCAGCTCATTAGGTTCATCCCAATAACCATGATGCCCTAACGGATGAAACATGTACATATATGACTGAAGGGTTTTGTCCAATGTGTATCATTCATCTACGAGCGCACGGTAATCAATTGCATGTACTTGACATGTTGCAATTACGTGGGAACAAGGAATTTTCAGCTGTTCAAATTTTCCACATGTGCAAGTTCGCACGTCTAGTTGTACTTTTTGTCTGTTGCCCCCAGATCCTCTGGTTCTATCACATCCAGTTATCAGTTCGTAAACCCCTCTTTCAGAGTAGAAATATCTTACATGATGCTTATTTGCAGTTTCACTATTTTTTCGAAGCGTTTCACCCGTAAGTTGCGTAAATATCCATCCGTTATTTTTCTGCCTCCTGTACATCGTTCTCCTCGTGTCGAAATATTTGCCCAGCTGGAAGAATATCTTCTCGACCATGGTTGTTATTGGTAGAACACGAATGGGTTTCAGCATCCTGTTGACTGATTCAACTAAATATGTCGTTATCGATCCATATCTCCTCCCTCCATCATAAGCCTTTGTCTATTTCTCTCTTAGAATCTGATCACACCAGTCAGTTGTGGGTGTATCGAACTCCCTAATTCGGTTCATGATTAAATTGAACTTTCGCCGTTGATTCGCGTAAGCTGTATATTACAATAATAATTAGTACTTTGCACTAAAATTTATGAACACATATTTTCCTCAAATTTACGAATTTCAATATTTACCTGCCATCTCAAGATGCTTTTTCCCATCGTCATTTTTGAAATGTTTTTTTGTAGTTGCTGACAATGTGACGAATGCAATATCTATGGTGGGCATGTGGAGAACGCCACTCTTCTGTCTCCATTGCTTGCTGAATCCCGATATGTCTGTCTGATATTACACAAATATCATCCCTGCTGGTGACATATGTCCGCAACATATTTATAAACCACCGCCAATTGTCAATATTTTCCCGATCAACCACCGTAAATGCCAACGAGAAATTATGATTGTTACCATCAAGTGAAGCCGCACAACGGAGAGTTCCTCGATATTTTCCGTACAAAAAAGTACCATCAATAAATATCACGGGACGACAACTTTTGAAGCCTTCAACCGTCTGCTTGAAAGTCCAAAACATTCGGTCGAAAATCGTGCAGCTCTGATCTGGGCTCATGTGATCCTCGATCACGAAATGAGAACCTGGATTCATTTGCTCAATTTCATTCATGTACCTCCTCAACCTACAGTATGACTCATCCCATCCTCCAAATGCTTTGGCAATTGCCATTTGTTTGACCTTCCAGATTTTACGATAAGTAGGTTGGAATTGCAGCTTGTCTTGAATCTCCGCCATCAGTGTCTTGATTTTGACATCCGGTTGGGTGGCGACCATTTCTTGTATAAAGCGACAGATAGTACTTTGATCAAGGTGCGGATGATCCCGTGACGTTTGTATATTAATGCATGTATGTGGCCCACTGTACTTACTTATTTTTCAAGAAATGCCACCCACTTTAATCGTCGCACGGAGTCTCCAACCGCACGGTCCATTTGGATTACCACACATGATCACATATTCTCTCTTCTTTGTCACATCATAGCGAAACTGATGATTTATTCTCATAGAATATTCTTTGTCAAGTACATGCAATTGATTACCGTGCGCTCGTAGATGAATGATATACATTGGACAAAACCTTTCAGTCATATCGGAACATGTTTCATCCGTTAGGGCATCATGGTTATTGGGATGAACCTAATGAGCTGCCATTAATGCCCGACCCGAGCTGTATTAGGAAGAAAGGAAGACCTCGTGCATTCCGGATACGTAATGAGATGGACTGGAGAACACCGAGCGGTAGCGATTCGCGTAACCATTGCACTATCGATGGAGAATCAGGGCACATCATTCAAACGTGCGCACGCAGATCGGCCCAGGAATATATCACAGTTGTGTCAATTATGTAAATTAGTTTGATGAAATTTTTGTAATGTTATAATATCGTTCAAGAAACATATTTATTAAGTTCATTTTTTTGTGATTTTTATATTAGATGTGTGAATTTTTTGTAATATTACAATATCCCAATTGCGCGATATTTATTCAGTTCTTCTGTTCGATGTCGATATTACATATGTGAATTTATTGTAATGTTATAATTATATATCTTTAGTAATTAAATATTGATAATTATATTATAAAAATCAGCTTAAAAAGAAAAAAATTATAAATAAAATAAATATTATAAAAAAATGGTTTTTCTTATGAAATTTAAAATAAAAAAAAACTAGTTGGGGGCCTCGAGCCCAGCTCGGCAGCCAAACTGCCGAGCGGCACCCGATCTGGTAATTTTTTTTTTCAACCTGTTTTGGTATATATATTTTTTTCCGCCTGATTTGCAAATTTCCCCCCTAAATAAAGTATCAAGAGAATACTTTATTTTCTACAAAATCAGAGATTTAGGTTCGGGGACTTGGTTACATTAATTTTTCAATTAATGCCCTTTTAGTACAAATTTCATGAAAAATATTCAATTTGGCAATTCTGATGAATTTTGATTTGAAGTGCCTTTTTTTTTTGTTTTCTTGATTAAATGAATGCAACTATATGAATGCAAATATGACATGAATAGACAAGGCAATATTTTAAAGAGATAAGGAAATATACCCAATCTTCCAAGGTTGCCTTTCCAATTTGAATTCGTCCGATCGACGATTGGGGACTCACGGATCAACGGCTGACCTCTCTTGAAACTCTCCTGGATCATATTCTGTCTCAGTGGATCATCAAGCACGTTAAAAGCTATTAAGCATGCGGGGAATCGTCAAAAAATATGCGTGAAGGAAATTCAAGAGCACCAATGGAATCTCGCCACTTATTCTGACAAAAATTGGAACTGTTGTTGGAAAGTGCCATACTTGCATGGATGTGGGCGGATCACGTTGCTGTCTTCTTCTTCAACATGACTGGTTCTGCGAGAGCCATGACAGAGAGCTCAACACGAGCTCGCCCGAAAAGCCGCACTTCTGGTCGCCGTAGCCTAACCTCGGCCACCCACCGTGACCTCCGTCGGCCGTCGCCGCAGCCCCCTTTGGACTGCCACCGTTGCCGCGCCGCCACGATCCTGATCAGATCCAACGCGATCTGGTACCTCGAAGCCGCTGCCTAGACACCGTGAACACATGCGTAGTCGCCGGACGGAAGCCCGCCTCGCTTGGCCGTCACACCATCGGGCTCCGCTCGCCGCACCTCCGCGGCGTCACCAGCTTCCACTTGCCGCACCGTACTCTTCGAGTTGACGCCATCAGACCGTCCCAGATCACCCAACTCTCACGTCATTGCCTCCTCTATTTTGGACGCGAACTAACGGCGGCTTGGACACCTGCCCAGCCAGACGCCAACTCCGGTGGTACCCGTCCTTCAACGTCGTTCAAGGCTACCCTGGTTTGCGAGGGTCTTCGAGCTCTCCTTCCTTTTTATTTTTTATCAAGCTCTCGGTGCCCAGCTCCCCTTGAACAGTCGTCTCAGTTTGTGTTTCCGAGAAGTCTCTCAGTTTTCTGCTTCATTTTCGCGACGATCTTGCCGCAGTTGCCACCAACCACGAGGCCGACTCCTCGGGCTGCGACGACGCGATCGCCTCAAGGCCGCTTGGTCGCTCGAGCCCTCTGTGCCTCACGAGCTCTCCGTATTTTTTTTTTACGAGCTCTCAGTCTTGGTTCAACCGAAGGACCATCCCGCTCTCTCCGGCCTCATGCTCTCTTTTTTTTTTTCAATTCAAACCGAATGAAGAGAGCTCCTCAAGTTTCTCTATGCCCTCCCCCATCTTTTTCCCTTTTTTTTTCTTCTGAGCGTCCCTGCTCCCTTTGGAACCTGCAGAGAGGAAAACTCCCGCTGAGATACGTCGCTGGGACTGATCCAATGCCGTGTGGCCGTTGATGGACAGCGGCAACGACTTCGACTATTCGGGACGGTTTGGCAACCCACGTCTGGGCTTGTTGGAACACCCGCAGAATTTGGCGTAGCTCTGGCGGTTTCGGGACGGCTCTATAGAAGCTGAGGATTCGTCTGGGAATGATGCTCCGTGGAAGTGTCGAGGACCGCCGTTGATGCTGGTGAAATAGCTAGAGACTTCGTCGGGTACTCCACTGATGACAATTGGACGAAGGCTGAACTGGTGATGGTGCTTCACGGCAAGGCCTACGCCATCAGGACTTGTAGCTGGTTCTGGAGGAAATTCGGGCTTGCGGCTTCATTGGATTGTGGTCAGTCGTCGGGGCGAAACCAGCAGCTCCTCTCGGGTCAGCAGGCAGAGATGCAGATCAGGATCGGTGAGGAAGGCGGCAGACCATCAGGAGCTGATTTGGATCTTCCGTGCTCCTCAAGAACCAGACCCACCAAAAACAGATGGAGTCTCCCTCACTCTCCTTTTGGCCCTCAATTATCATGTCAAGGCCCTCATCATTTTTTTTTATAATAATGCCGTCCATCCTCCCACTAACTCCCTCTCTTTTGCCGTTTCCCCCGTGAACCTCCTTGAATTCTTCTTCTCGTGGCTGCTTTATTTTGCTTTTTGCTAAAAGCTAAGACGCCTTCACATGCGTTTTGTCCGGATGTGGACTGTAGCTTCACATGCCCTGAGGCTCCTTTCTCCAGAAGGAACCGTCAGACGTGAGCTGACATCCGATGCTACTTCCTCGTCTTTTGGTTTTCAAAAGCAGATGGGCTCGGTCCAAATAATCCAATTATGCTCAAAATCCAAGAAAAATGTCTATTTTCCGTCTATCCGACAAATATGCAAATGTAATACAATACTAGCAGAAAATTAAATATGCTATATATAAAAATTAATTAATTATTGTTTTATTTTTAAGAGAATCAAAATTAATTTTCATTTTTTTTTATGTAAAATACATGACGAAAAATCAAAATTTAGGTGTGGATGCCTAAAAGCTTGATCACGCTCCTTTTATATTCGTCGCTCATGGTGACGGCGCTTCATTTCCTCTCGAAAACCCTAAGGCCAAAAAATTTTCTCTCGCGAAGCAAGTCGCAGAAACAGGTAAGTAACATCAATTCCCCCGCTCTTCTGAGATTTCGAACACGGCAGTAATGATTTATGATGTATGTTTTAGAGGATGATCATGAACTGGTGTGGCTGTGTTTGCTTGTTGGTCCTAATTCTATGGCACAATTTTAGGGTGCCTGAAAATATTTTTCATGAAGATTTCATTTGTTTAGTGCGCTAGAGAAAGTGATTTTCTTGCTAGAAGCGGGAGCGGGAAGTCGTTTCCCTGCCATCCAAGCCTGCTGTTTTCAGTATTTGGAAAATGCTCGGATAGTGGGAAGACAATTTCCCGAAAACAGTTTTCGCTCGAACAAACGGATCCTTGATTCATATCTTCCTTGATTTAGTCGATCAAACCATGAACGGGTTGAGTAGTTTTAACCCGAAAAGATCTGGAACCAAAATGGTTGTCTTTTGAGTTAGTATAGAATTTTATTTGCTTGACCAAATATGGATTATTATTCATCATTGGATCGTTGACATGTGAAAAAATTCGTGGGCACGAGAATTTTTCATCATGCTATAAAGTTGATTTTGATAAGAAAAAATGTCATTCCATCAATTTCATTTTCTAGTTTTGGTAATTTTAGGATGAGTTCAGACTCAGAGGGATTCTCAGACTCAGAGGAATTCGAGTCGGTGGGGGGGCAGGTAATCTATGATTTACCGTCCGTGTTTGAGTCGGAGGAGCCGGTAATAGAATTCAGAAAGCAATCAATAGTCGGCGGAGGGCGTTCGGTGAGTAGCTACGAGTGGACCTCGAGGGCCGGGCAACAGGACAAGCGGACCGGGGACTACGCCCGCGCGACGACCAAACAAACTTTCTCCAGTGGGGACGAGAGCTCAGACTCAGAGGAATTGGTACCAACCGTGTGGGTGGAGGAGCCGGTAAAAGAATCCTCGAAGCAATCGGGAGTAGTCGGCGGAGGGCGTTCGGCGAGTAGCTACGAGTGGACCTCAAGGGCAGGGCAACAGGACAAGCGGACCGGGGACTACGCTCGTGCGACGGCCAAACAAACTTTCTCCAGTGGGGACACGTTCAAGGAGCGGTCCACGGGGAGGGTAGGGTACAAGGACGAGTACAAGGAGACGTCCACATTTAGGGTCGGGAACAAGGGCGGCTACTCTGAGTATGAGGTCCAGGAGAGGCTCCGGACTGTCACGTTCGGCGAGGGCAGCGGAGGCAACGGCAAGGGTTACAACAACAGCCTGACCCAGAAGAAGTAATGAAGCATTCACTATGGGAGTACAAATGGGTCTTAGTAACTGCCTAGGAGTTTCTTATGACAATATTATGGAATAATTCGGACACCGTTTTCGTTTTTCTTTGTGTGTGTTGTTAGAATGGCTGGTTGATTTGGGATCTCGAAGATTTTACGAACTTGTGGTTTTTATTGCTTCCTGGTTCTTTCCCCTCCTTTCAGACAGATTATTGTAGTAGTAACTAGCATTCCACTTCACATGTTGACACGGCCAAGTATCAATCACTTGTGTTCTTAATAAGCCAATAAGACTAAGAAAATAGTCCCACCATGTCATGTGACACTTCCACATATTACAAGGTCATTCTTGTCTTGGAGATTGACGGTCTGCTGATCTGGTAACCATCTTTGGAACAGTATAACTTGCTTTTCCAGGGACGAGGGAAATTGTGGCCATTCAAAACACTATATAGCTCTCAGAGGGTTCTTTAGTCTTACTTTGCGCTTAATTAAACAAAAGAACTTAATGATCATGGCCAATACGCCTCTATATTGATGCTATATTATCGTGCTTTAAGTTTATCAGAATTAACAATTCGTGATGTATAATTACAATCATGCACATTTTATATGATATGTCTCATCTTATATCACACATGAAACAAATTCATGCGAGATCTTCTATTACTTACATGAATTGCAATTCATGCAACCGATGTCTCATTTTATATCTTTTGAAACTAATAGCGATAGTATTTTTCTGTCTTGTCCTTCAAAATAATTCTTCTTATGCTATTGCTATGTGGACTTGATGTCATCACGTACGAATAGTTTTGTATAAATATTAAGTTATTGAATTAATCTAAATTATTCATTTCCTGCTAGCATAAATTCTCACAATTTTTTACTAATTTCTCTTAGTTAGAGATTGCAACGAGTAAGATTTGAGAGGACCAACCCTACTTTAAACTCGAAACTAGTTTCTCCTTTCCCTTTTCGCTCACCCTCAATTTGAGCTACCTCTTCAGATTTTCTCTTCCAAACTGGATTCCTTAGTCGATACTTTTTAGGCTTATAAGCCGTGTTAAAGTCGGCTTCGCTTGTATGATGTGAATATGACCAACCAGCCGATGCAGTTCATGCATCTTCTTCTTTCTCGGAATCCTCCTTTTCTAAGTCCTTATGTGTTGCCCCTGATCTTGAAGCTTCCCTAGCTTCAAACCATTGGTTCTCTCGTTGATTGTGAGGTATCTTCAATGTCCTTCGATTATATATTGTTGTGCAAAAGCAAGCAATCGAACAATTAAATAGTCAGAACAAGAAAATAAATCGGATAATAGATTTATGTGGTTTGGTCTTAGAGACCTACGTCCACGGGGAGAGTAGCAACAAATTTCACAATAGATCAAGCACAAGCGATACAATGGAGATTGCAATCATACTCAAGTCTCTCAAACATCTCAATGTTTCCTTGCCCCAATTACATATAATAACACATACGTGTTTAGCCCCGCAATTTCTCGCGAAATAATCTCTTGGTCTCAAGAAAGAATTATAAACAAATCTCAAACTCACAAGATTTAACTGGCTTCAACACTATATAGCTTCAAGGTGTAATTCACAAGCAGAAGCTGCTCTTTGATACTCTTCACAAAGAACATCCGCTTCTAATTTATAGGCAAGGGTTGGATCCAAAATAGAAAGTCTTATCCAACTAGGATTAGGAAACCTATTCAAAATAGGAAATATCACACCAATTGTCGCAACCTAAAATTAGACTAATGGATTACTAAATTAATTAAATTCACTAACCTAGTTCGGGTTCTCTCAAACTCTACCAATTCGCAACTAAGGTTCAAGTATTTAACATGCAAAGGTTTTCAATAGGAGTAGCCACTAATCATTTAAGGTAGATTGATTAGAAACCTAAATAAAATAGCGGGAGAAACTATTTTATTGCTACAAACCAGAGATAATAAGCCCGATGGCTCGATTACGTTAGATTACTCTAACGCCCTTTCGGTACCATTTTATTTCATGAAAAAAGTTTGATCAGGCAATTTTAATTGATTTTAACCTAAGTCAATAATATAGGTTATCACACGGATGCACAATCAATTAAATTAAAATCAAAACTCAAGGTAATTGCAAGGATCATGTGCTATAAAATTATTTTTTATGATTTTTATTTTTAAAAAGGCGAAGACTAACCTATATGCGATGACATGGCATGAATGATTTTTTTTTTTGTATTTTCGAAATTAATTATGACCATAAATAAAACTATGCCAAAATGCCTTGTATCTTACATATTTTGAGATTCAAATTGCCCTAAACTCTAAATTATTAAGTTTGGGTATTTTTTACGTAGGATTGCATTTAGAGATGCAATTTTATTTACAAGTGAATTTAGATATTCAAATTATCTACATGGCTTTTAATTTAAATGTGCAATCTATCTAAACATGGCAATCAATGAGTGCAATTTCTTTTAGAATTTTTTTTATAAAAAAATTACATCATGTGACAGGATATATTCTAAAAGATAGCATTTGACAATCAAATAATTCAAACTTGGAAAGCAATCAATCAAGTATGGCAATTATCAATCGAATATATCGCAAATTTTAGATTTGACCATCTTGTCAATTTTAAACTCCCGCCTAGTCAAATAACTTTATCTATAATCTTACATATAGAAACCCGACCATATGGCGTTGCGGATTAGGAAGTTTCCTAATCATAGGTCGAATTAGAGCACTTACAGTCCTACGGTTAAAGCAAGGATGATGATTAGCGTCAAACATCCGTTTAAGTCCATCTATAAGCCGATCCTCTCAGCTGTATTCACCCACAGAAGAGAACCACGCTTCTGTAAAAGGAGCTAATTGGGAGGGTTCAGTGAAGGAAGATCGACGATAAACTTCTCAAGGTGAAGAGAAAGAGGGAGAAGTCAATGCAGGGAAGAAGAAGGCTAGTTTCTGAGATAGAGAGGACTGACAATGTAATTTCTTTTTGCTTTAAAGAAAATCCTCCACTTTCGGTCCTCCTTCTCTTTTGAAAACCCCAAAAGCTGGTTTCACAAATCAAAAGTAGAATGAAAAAGTAAAAGCAATGTCATTTCATTTGCTTTACAGCTGGTTAATTTGTGCTTAAATGAGTTTGAGGACTTGGTTAAATTAACTTTTTCAATTAATGTCCTTTTGGTATCAATTTTATTTCATGAAAAATATTTTGTCATGCGATTTGATTAAATTTTAACATAAGTCACTAACAAAAGGTTATCATGTGAGTGCACAATCAATTAAATAACAATCAGCAATCAATGGATTGCAAGAAGCATGCGCCACAAATTTCATTTTTTCGATTTTGTTTAATTTATGAAATAATGAAACACTAAACTATATGCTATGCATGAATTTATTCTAAATGCAATTTATATGACATGGCAAAGATGACTTTTGTATTTTCGGATTAATTTTCAACCCTATGTAAAATATGTCAAAATAATTAGGATTTAAATTACCCTAAACCCTAACTTATTAAAGATTAAGTATTTTTAACATTAATTACCATTTTAGAGATGTAATTTTAAAGAAAACGCAATCTAACATAAATATTTACAAGATCGATTAAATGTGCAATTATCTACATGATGCTAATTTTGAAAGATGCAGTTTTTCAACATGACCATTAATGAATGCAAATCTTTTAGAATTTTCAAAAATATTACATCATGCGACGAATATATTCCAGAAATAGATATGCAATCAATCAATTCAATTCAAAATAAGAAAGTGGATATATTTGCCAATCAATTTGAGTATTTGGCAATAACTAAGTCCAATCTTTAATTCGTAAACTTATGAATTAACTATTGACCTTAATCTCTTGCCTAATCAAATATTCCATCTATAACTTTATAGATACGTGGGAGCTTGGAACCTATTTAGTTTGTTTTCTGAAAATCTTTGGATAAATAGGTATATAACTCAAAAATCAATTTATTACCAAAATAATATTAGTACCTTGGACTTGAGTAAAGTCCTTAAACTGCTTCGTCTGAACTCTGGGATGTAAAATTCGGGGTATTCCCTAGGATGAAGGGAAGAAAAATATTTTTTCTCAACTTAGGGGGTGATGGTGAGGAATGTCGACTCCACGTCATCTTTGGATGGATACCGCCGAATAGGGTCATATAGTAGCGTCTCACGCAGGGGTGAATCATCAGAACCGACTTGTTGGCGACGTACACCTGATTCAAAGACACTGTGCAAAAATAGGTATTCCCTGGGTATTTCAATCACATCCTATTTAAATATGTGGGAGCTTGGAACTTATTTAGTTTATTTTCTGAAAATCTTTGGATAAATAGGTATATCAACTCAAAAATCAATTCATTACCCAAATAATATGAGTACTCTCTGATCCGACACTCGAAAACGAATCATATTGATATAGGGTTTTGGGCAGGGCAAGATAACTCCAAGATTGTAAGATTTGGTCTTAATCCAAGATAGCAGGAGGTGGTCTCAATTCCAACATTGCGGGCCTTGGTTCTTACTCTAAGGATATTGGAGTTGAATATGATCCAAAAAAAAGTTGATCATGTTTTCAAGGATTGTGGAAAGATGGTCGAGCTAACATTTTCTCATGTGCGGTGCAGGTGCCATACATGTGCTTTGCATTTGCGGTGCACATCTTCTAAAAGGTTGTTAGATAAGGTTTAAGGGGAGTTTTCCATTTAAATTTCCAATTTGGAATTAGAATATGATTAGGATTTTCAGGACTTTATGTTTGAGACGAAACTTAAGAGGAAACTTAGGACGCATGGCAACACTTATGTTTCGGAAATCAACTTCTGACTATAAGTTGATTTTTCCACTTTTACTTTTGAGAAGAAGTTGATTTTTTTACTTGTGCTCAAAAAATTAATTTAGATGTTTGATAAAAGGACAAAATTTCTAGTTCTGGAATAGGAAATCGTTTGGTAACGGTTGAAAATTTCTACTTTTTGAACACTATTAACACAAAATTATTACGAAAAATTATTGATCATAACCTAAAATGCATGGTATTTGGGAAAAGTGAAATGCAAATCCTGATGGATTTAAGTGTAACTTATCACTTAATTATTCTATGCAATTGAGGACCAATTTTATGGGGAAAATTTTATTAATGAATATGATGACTACGCTGATATATCCATGCTAAAAGCACAGGTAGTTTTGGTGCTTCTGCCTCCAGCTTGATTTATATCGCTATAGACATTGTATATAAACCTTCTTCATGCCTAAACTGTCTCTAGTTCAAAGGTATATCATGATACATTCAGTAAACCATACAATTGGATGAGTTGGTTTATGACAAGCAACAATTCTTTCCAACAATTTGGTCTAGTACTCATTGAGAACCTAAGGAGAAATTCCAAGTGAGTGCATCTGAAAATGACATTCATAAACTCTGCATAGTGCTTTGAAGGGTGTGAAGAATATTGACAAATAGAAACATACATGCATTTTGCATTTTCAACATCAAATTTTCTCGCTTTCAAGAATATGATAAACAAGACATATGACTTGAGAAGTTCAAAGACTATAACAATAATAATATAATTGTGTCTTTGTGGGATTGCTCGGTCTACTTTAAAATATTTGTGGGATGTCATTTAACCAACTTGGGTCAATTGCTCGATCCACTTTGCCATAATTGTGTTTTTGTGGGATGTCATTTAATCAAAACATGAAACATTTATTTTTTTATAATTCGTTAAAAAAATGATATTGCTAACATACTTTCATGCAATACAAATTTAGTGAAGAATTATTTTAATTATTTTAAAAATTATTTTTTTATGTAACGGTTGGAGGAGACTGGCAACGGCGGACAGAGGTCATCGGAGGTAGCAAACGACAGTCACCGACGAAAAATTGTCTCTTTATGATTTTAACTTATGGAGAGAAGAAATTTTTTTTTTTTTACTTCTGAAAGTTGCTCAAAATAACTTCAAAAGCAAAAAATTGCTTCAAAAGGAGAAAAATGAAGTTGCGTAACCAAACAGATTTTTACTTTAAAAGTTATGTCACCAAACGGATTTCTATTTTAAGAAGTTACGTTATTAAATAGATTTATATTCCAAAAATATTTTTGAAGCAGAAATTTTGCTACGGACTTAAAGGCCAAGTAAAGATATTCAAGAGCACGATGACTCGTAAACACTCGTATCCAAAAAGGATATTTAATCAATTTGACAAATTGAATTACACTTTTTTAAAATTTTAAGACTAAGTTGAATTTACATAATTTAAAAATTTTGAGACTTAATTATATTTTTATATAAAATTTAAGATTTCTAATATAATAATCTCTATTGGACCAGCTCCAACTCGCTTTTTGCCCAGCTGCTTTTTCCATCTTAGCTCCAGCTTGTATCCGCCAGCTTTTGAGCTTGAATTGTCACATCAAATCTGCCACAATCACACTTCAATCAATCCCAAGTCAATCCAGCAGCTGCAACCCTTCCTCCCTCCACGTTTTCTCTGCACATTTCCAGCTGAAAATCAGCTGAAATTGTCCTTGGTTGCATTCTGTTCACACCTGCTCCGGTTGCTGGTTTTGGACCGGTTTGGTCCACTACTAATTTGGGCCGCTTTTCAACTCAAGTCTTCTATTTTTTTTTAGGTCGAAGGTCTTCCAGTTCATTTAGGATTGGATATGGCTGATTCTTAAAAGCTTAATGAAGGCTATAAAAATAGAGTTATTTTATTTATTTTAGGCAATAAATAATGTGATATTTATAAGAAGATATTTGGATTTCTTTCTATTTATTCAATTTTTTCTTATTTATGTAGGATAACGAGATATTGAGAAGATAAGAAAAAGAGAATGAAATCAAGATGCCACCGGAATGATTTAAACATAAAGACCAGATCAATAGAAGATTGCCTTATTTTTAATAGCTCTTAATGTTATCTTTAGGTATTTACTTATTTTTAGGAAATAGGATAACGTTGAGAGCCAGGGGGACGGTTAGGGTTTTCACTTTCACATTGTTCTTTTATTATTCTTAGAGATTTTCAAATATTTTGAAGAGAAGACAAAATTGGTGACAGAATTTTTGTTCTTTAATTCAAGATGTTGAGTTTAATTTATATTTTCGTTTCTTCTTCTATTATGTTCTAATTTTCTTTCGTTAGGGCTGCGATGTAGCCTGACCATAATGATATGACTTTTATGATGTTTATGTTCTGCAAGTGATTTCATTCATGTGAGTTATAAATTTTGGAGCATAAGAAAGTTTCTTTTTAACTGTGTATATCCTTTAATGATGTTTTAATTTGGAAGAGCAGTAGAAATCTGAAGTCTCCCTGAGTGCTAGAAAATGGCTAAACCTCCAAAAGTACACGAAAGCTACTGAAATATACATTTCACAGTGCTATTGTCTTTCAGATATGTCTCTGATCCCACGTCACCTAGATACGTGTAAAAACTACACCAGGAGTCGATTAGATCAGCACATGAATATTTAATTTGCTTTAGTAGCTGAATTTGTATCCATTCGATGCTTTAATATTCTTTTGAGAATGTTGGTCTTTCTGAGATTTCTTGTTGGACGGTAGATGCTTGATTTTGTTATGTATTGGCATGTTTTCTAGTGAAAGACAAAAAACTACCCTTAACAGCTTGATTGAAGTTTGGATTAAATCATGTTGACTGGGATATTTATGTAATTGCACGGTGGACACCCATCTTGTAAGTTCTCCCATTGTGGGTTAGTATGGAAAGCGTTTGTCCCTTTCTTCTTCATCCATTCACTTTCTCTGTGGACAACAACCAGACCCGGTCAGTATCGGCCCTGAGCCGAAATCAGAAAACTTGAGGTCGCTGTTGTCGTCGAGGAGGTTCGTCTTGGGCTTGAGGTCGCGGTGGACGACGCGCAGGCATTGCTGTAACCGACGGTGGAGATCAACTGAGGCGATTGGAGACCTTGGCGAAGAACTCGCCGCCGTTGGCAAACTCTATGACGACATAAATCGGGAAACGGGTGGCAAGGACATTGAAGAGGGAGTCGATGAAGGGGTGGCGGAGGCAGTGGAGGATGGAGATCTCGCCCTTGATGCTGGACATGAGGGTGGCAGAGTTGGAGGAGAGCTTCTTCTTATGGATGATCTTGAGGGTGGCAGCCTCCCGACCTCGTACTTGCCGGAAAAGGGCGTCCTCATGATTATGCTGTCGTCGCTCTAGCATTAGTGCCGTTTAGATCACAGTCGGGACATGCCCTAAAGTTGGTGTTTTTTTTTAGAGAATTAAGCCATATAAAATGCCATATAAGGTAGCGTCACTACTGAATGTTGTAAACATGTATGCAATTCTTGCTCCAAGTGGGAATTCTGAAGTTGGTAGGATTTGCAAAAATTCTCACCGAGAACTAAAAACTATAGACAATGAAACTAAATCTATAATTGCAAATGTGTTGGGACCAAGGACCATTAATTTAAATGTAGTGACCTTTTGACTTTGTGCCTCATCCAGAGCAGAACTTTTACAACTGTAGTTTGCATGTGTACGAAGTATGTTTGATGTGCATGGCACTAATAATCACCTAAATGTCTCCAAATTTATTGTATTGTTTTTTTTAACACATTAAATGTGATTAAACGATTTTACTTCGCTACTCGAGCCCTTAAGGATATCTAATAAATTTAAGCTAATGTCGGATCTTCCCTTCAGACATAAATTTAATAATATGAAGCTTTCTTTTTTACGGTATTTACCCTTCCATGATGTTCGAGACGGACAACGGGACAAGCGCTAGAAAGCTGCTAATTTTTCATAAATGGAACTTCAGTGGCTTTCTAGTTCATACACGTGAATAATTTTGTTCTCACTTCAGGAGAAAAAAAAGTACCAGCCATTAGAATCACAATTATTTCCATCTCTCAATGAAACTTCTAGATCCAACAAACATAAAGAACACCGTCCTACAGAAGTTTATTACTTGGAATGAAAGCTCCTTTCTTTTGTTGCACAGCACCTAGGTAAACACTGACGTTTCAACCTCCTCTCTATCTCCCAGCAGCGCTGCAAAGACAAATGAAAACTTCACAAGAACCGTAAACCAATTTCATGGTAAAATGAAATATCTAGATCCTCCAAACAGTCGGGGGGGGGGGGGGGGGGGGGGGGGGGGGGGGAGAAATTGCAGTTGCACCGAATATTATTAGCTACAAAGCAAATCCATTCTTTTTTTCTTCCTTTGACAAAGAACTAAAACTAAGTTTTCAAAGAGTTGACATATAATAATGCCCTTGCTCTCAAAACCTCTTCAACAACCTTCTTAACTAGTTCTCTGGACCTTCAACAATGCACAAATGAAGGACAGTCATTTAGTCGGACAGACAGATAGTAACACGATACCAAAATAACAATGTAATTGTTGTTTTCATGTCTCAAACAATGGTGACCTGAAGATCTTTAACACACTACACAAAAGAAACGAAACGATGAAAAAGTAGACTGAAGATACCGCCATGCAATTTTGTTCGACCCCAAAATTTCTCTGGATATGATAACCTATAGGGATCTACTTCTGAGAACATAAGCTATGAATGAAAACTTAGTAGTTTAATGACTCTAACGATTAAGTATTAGCACCCATTAATCTACTGCTACACCACCGAATATTGCTCGTAGGAAGAAATTAAGATGCTCTAGAATTCAGGAACCAATGCGAAGTAGCTATTCTTGATGGAATAAATGAAATTGGATCAACTTACCAAGCTTGAGGAGATAATCTCGTTAACAACATTTGAAATCCAGGGATCTATCTGAAAACAACACGTCGATCGGTACAACAAATAGTTTGGAGTATTAGATGCGGGTTCCAAGCAACATCTGGAGAATTCGGGGCATATTCTTTCAAGCTATTTTTAGGGCTATTCTGAAGAAAACAATTGGTATTATCAAATTAACATGTGATGAGAAGAGGTGCTCCTCTTTCTTTGAGCATTTTCTTCAAATTAACATGTGATGAGAAGAGGTGCTCCTCTTTCTTTGAGCATTTTCTTCATCTTTACATTTAAACTGGGGCAATTTATTTTTATTTCATAAAAAAGACATGACCAAAAAGTGTGCGAACCATTACCTAACTGACAAAAATGTCCACCATCAAACAAGCTAATGTGGCATTTAACGTGGCTAATGGTGTGGATGAGTACAATAGAGATGTCAGCAAAGCATATGTCAGGGAGACCAAACAAAGTTGTTTCTCGCTAATTTATAACGACGTCGTTTTTCACACTTCTGAACCAATGACTGACAGCAACCCAGGCTGTTAATAGAATTCTTTTTGCCCCAAACCAGAAATTAGTGTTCCAAAGAGACTATTTCGAGCAAATTCATCAACTTGAACACAAGCAATTACCCGTTAGTTTTCAGGTCGAATCCCTTGATGCGTGCAACCTGTACCAGAGCCTCTTCCCATGCCTTCACTTCAATGTGCGAGCACATGGAATGGAATTCCATTTCTTTCTTCTTCTTTTCTTTTCTTTGGTACTTTATTTTCGTACAGCTTCCTATCAACAACCACTAATCTTCAACTGCTGGAGGCCTCGTTACGTCGGCATCTAGCAGCTCTTCTGAAATCGCTTTAGTAACCAAGTCAATTACTTCTTTGAGGCTGCAGCAATGCACAACAAAAGAAAAGGTTTGTTTTGGTCAGGCGCGCAACAAAAGTACATCGAAATGACAACCTAATTTGGTCGGACATTGCTCAATATGAAGAAATTTAAGATGCTCTAAAAATTCGCAAACCAACGCGATGTTGCTGTTCTTGACGAAATAGGTGAAATTGGATCCGACAATCTAAAATGATATGTCGGTCTCAACAGAACTTGAATTCTCAGATAAGCAAATTAGGCGTAGGGTCTAAGCAAAATATCTTGAGAAAACTATATCTTATAGAAGAACCTAATTTTGATTACCCTTTTGGTCTCTTTAGATTTAAGTACTTATAACATTGCAATGTAGACTATATTTCATAGAAGAACCTATTTTTCGTTTTTTTTTTCTTCATACCAAAAAATTGAAAAATACTTTGAATAAACAAAAAATGACTGACATGGAGCAAAAAAAAATATTCTCCCTTGAGTTATACATACGTTATATTACTTTTCCTCAAATGTTCTCTTGAATAATAAATCCAGATAATCTTCCTTCTTTTAGTGGCAAATTCGGAATTCAGGGAAGAATCTAATGGAAGAATCTAATGGAACATTCCCTCCTATAAATGGTGTTGAAAGACTCGGAATAAGTTCGAAAAAAATTCGAAAGGTCGGGCATTTTTCTGATAAGTTTGAAAGGTAGGGATTAAAAGGAAAATCATCTAGAAGGTTGGAATTTATTTTGTCATCTGCCCTCCAAGTAATTAGTCATATTAGAATAATCTTTCCTAAATCTTCATACATATTATTTTTTCTTTTCCATTTTAAAATTTTAAAATTTTAATTTTTTTCTTGATAAAATTAGACTAATCCAGAGGTGAAAAATACCTCATTTACTCCATCTAGCACTTTTGCAGTGCATTTCATGTTCTGTTATGGAGACAATTGAATTAAGAATTTCACAGCTCCTTTAATTAATGTTAGAACTCTAAGTAGCTGTGCAATGAAATACAATCACGCTTACAATGTTAAAATGACAATTTTCATTTTTCTCTCGTCATTTTTCAAATCCCTACACTCTCTTCACCTCCGTATTAAGTCTTCCAACCAACAAAGAATGTCTTTTCTCCACCTCAGATTTCTACTCGAGTGTACTTGAGAGCAAAAGTTTACATTGCAGTGACGTTGAAATTCTTTGGTGGTAATGTTGAATTGAATGACTCATTAGCTCATAATTTAGAAGGTAAAATGCAATTAATAAAAAAGCCGCATTACCTGTTGGTTTTCAGGTCGTACCCCTCCATGTCCCCGACATATCTAAGAGCCTCTTCCCATTCGTCCACTTCGTGGCCCCTTTCCTCCACTTTGCGGTACCATTCCTCCTTTTCTTCCTTCGTTTCGTCGTCATATATGCTCCTGTGTATTCTCCTGTGCTTAGTCAGGGCATCTCTGTATAAATTGCTTTCAAGTTTAACATCAGCCTTCTCCACGTCGTAGAAAATGGGCAGGATTCTTCTCTTTCCATCTGACTTCTTGCATTCTACCATGCGAGCTAGTTCATGGAGACACCACTGACTCGAAGCATAGTCCTTAGATAAGAAGGGTATGTAGACATGAGAGTCATCTAGTGCTAGTAGAAGCTCATTGCTAATTCCACTACCACCATGGCTCACTGCCTCATCGTCCCTATAAACCAGAATGTTTTTACGAAGAAGGTTCTTGTAAAGGATCTCGACAATGCTATAACGAGTGTCCACTCCCCTAAAACTCAGGAACACATCATACGTAGGAATTCTGTGAGAAAGCCAGGTTGATTCTGGGTCATCCAGCAATCTTTCCAGGATAGTGCAACCACGTTTATCTAACTTCAAGCTTTCTGTGCCCTTGACACCCTCGAGCTCTCTTATGTTTGGACAAGCTTCTAGCTCAATGTGCCGTAGCTTACCTAGCTTTGATAAGTTGGGTAAGCTTTCTATCTTATTGCAATGGGCAATACGGAAGTGCTCCAACGATTGGAGTTCCAACAAATCATGAATCTCAACCAGACTATCCAATCTGTTCAGTTCCAACCACCGTAGATTCTTCAAGAGTGCCAGGCCAGGTATTTTCTCCAGCAATTTACATTTTCTTAGTTTCAATATTCTCAAATGCGTTAGGTCTTGAGAGACGGAGAAGCATGGCATTGGATATTCAACTAAGGACATCTCCACCAAATTTTTGAAGTTAGAAAAAGGTGGTACTAGATTAATTTCCCTAAATTTCATGGTTGACAAACTGGATGGAAGTGGATGGATCACTTGCTCTTCTGGTGAATGGTTCGTCCTAGATTCGACAGGTTCCTCCATTGGAACGGTTAATATAGATAGTTCTAGATAATCTAAATTGACGAGGCTAGAGAGGTCGGGGATAAATGGGAAGTGAGGTGCTTGCATGTGAAGGTGTTTCAAACTTGAGGGAAGATCTGGAGCTTTTTGTGGGTGACTTGAACACATTTCAAGTGTTTCGAGACGAGAGAGACAACCTAGCACCGTGGGGAATCTAGAAACACCAGTATATGACATGTCCAATATCCTCAAATGGGATAGCTTCCCAATTTCCTCCAGGTTTTCATCTGTCAGTGCCCAACACTTCTTGGCATGTAATTCTTCAAGCATTTTCATGCCTCCGATAGTACGAGGAAACTTTCTCATCACCGTATAACTTACCTTGATCACTTTTAGTTGCTTTAGAGATCCAATGGAATCAGGTAGCCTACGTATTCCTGACTTTGATAAATCCAACTCAACCAACATTTTCATTTCTCCAATAGAGTTTGGAAGCTCCTTTATCCCGACACACTCGCATAAAGATAAACGTGTAAGTTTCACCAACCCTCCAATAGAGTCTGGAAGTTCGCTGATTCCAAAGTTCTCGTCCAATATTAAACTCGACAGAGAACGCAAACCGCCAAATGTCTCCGGAAGCTTGAAGGGTTGATAATGTTGGGGCATGATGATCTTCTCCAAATATCGTAGAGAACCGAATTCTGTAGGCAACCCTTGAAGAGCCTCACATCCGTTGATATTGAAAGTTCTTAGGTGTTCTAGCTTACCAATGGAGCCGTCAATTGTGGTTAACATGACACACCGAGCAAGAATCAACGTCTCCAAAGACGTGAAGTTGGAGAGGTCAGGTGTCCTTGTTAAGCTCATGCAACCCGTCAAATCTAGAACTTTCAATTTGTCCATCTGCAAAAAAGAGTAAAAGTAAAAATAAATGAGAAACATCAGCATATATGGTGGTATAATAAATAAGCTAATTATCCATAAGTCAATAATTTAAGATAATCCGGGGTAGTTTGAACATCGGAAGTTTTTTGGGGATGTTGCAAATAATCCCCAACCTGAGTTTTTGTTTCTAGTGAAGTCAGGCCCCTGCTAGAACTCAAATTTGTACAGTGGGGGAAAATACAAAACTCCATAACCTCGCTATGAAAACACGGAAAACTCTAATTCCCTCCCAAATCACCAACTGAACTCTCTCTTACTCTCTGTTTAGAACCTAATAATAGTCAGGATGTAAAGTGACTGATTTAAAAATTAATGCTGGGATTGAATAAATACGACAATCCATTTGTAAGTTGAAAATGTTCAGAAAGAATCTGAGGTGGAGACAAGGTTTGCAAGTCCGTTGAGAAAAGAAGAGCTGAGTTGATTTCGCACAATTTTTGTAGCCCAAACATTGACTGAAAGTTAAATGTTAGAAATGGAAAAGGAACTCCATTACATTTGTTTTCTACCCTGACCTGAACTATAGATTTCCATGAGATTTGACATGGTACTTTAGTTAAAAACTAGATTCAATGTAAAGCTCGGGCCTTCGCTCATTAACTCAAGTTACATGAAAAAGTAAAAGTAATGTCATTTTTATTTATTTTACAGTTCATTAATGCAATTATAAAGAAATACTTACCTATTAAATTAGGCTAATGAGCCCCTTGAATGAAGTATTATGAAGCTCAAGCTTGCCTTGATTCAACTCATCAACTTAGCTATGTCAAATAAACTCGTGATCCTTTAAGCCGTTCAAGTGGAGTGTTACCAATCTCAAACTTCATTCCAATTGAATTTTATATTCTTAAACTTGACTGAAACTTTACGGTCATTCAAATCATGTCTGATGCATATTGAAGCAAAAAGGCACTTACTTTTACTGGAATACACCTATTCCAAAGCCTAAGCAACTTTTATGTGGGACATAATTGCGTTTCACTTTGATATATATAAAGATATTGAATGTTACTCATGCAAAATATATTCAACACTCAGATGAGTAGGGAAGTGCATGCAACCATTATATGAACCGTATGAGGCAATGATACAAAGAAGTGAAATATATGTTCCTTCCATCATTGCGAATGAGGTAATGACCAAGAAAAAAGTATATGGAGGAAGGCATTTCATACCTTCATTTGGTTCCATGCATCCCAACCATCTTCGATATTGCTATCCGAAAGGTTGAGCACGACTAATCTACTAAAGTGCAAGTTTTTTGCCTGGAAAGTGGTTCGCCATGTCTGCCAAGAAAGCCATCTTAGCATCAAAAGATGATTCTTGAAGTTGCCAGAAAAATCCGAGCCTTTCGCTCGAAGGAACCTCAGTTTTGGTAGAGCAGCTAATTCTTCATCTACCAAGTTGTGGCTATTGCCACTGGAACTTAGGCTTAAGGCTTCTACATCTTCATTTCTCTGCCAATAGAGATTCGAGATTAATTGAGTTCAGAACACATAACCCTCTTACAGAGCTATCATGAAAGGAAGCATATGAACACTACTAGACAATTTCTCCAACAGGGAGCCTGCAATGGCACACGCCTTTTCCCAGCAAGTAAAATTCTATGTTTTCGTTCACGCCATTAACAAAACTTTTCAGCTTCCATTTGAAGATATCTTCTAAATCATTTCTCCATTTCCTGTTTTATAGTTTTCAAGAAATATAATTATCATATCAATTCCAATCATCCTATCTTTTTTTTTTTCACTGTAATTGTGTTTGAAAGTAATTCAAAAATTCGAACCGGATAGCACGTGAAAGGGTGCTTTGTTTCAGAATTTTCAGAAGACTATTTCCCATTCTATAGAACCAAGAAAACAAAGTTGACTATTAGGCAATCTATTTGGTCTCGCTCCACCAATATACAAGACCTTTTGACTCAAATGTTTGAGAGAGAGAGAGAGAGAGAGAGAGAGAGAGAGAGAGAGAGAGAGAGCTATCTCAACTAACAGGAGAAACAGTAAGTTAAAAAAAAGCTAACTACAAAGTAAAAGAGAAAATTCAACAAGTTTCACCTCCCAAATAAAACTTATGTGACATATTCCACTTTACCTTTTTTCTTTCCAGTAGCTCTACAGCATCTTTATGTTTCCACACCCTACTAAATTTGGGAGTATGCTCTTCAAGGACGATGTACCTTCCCAAATCTCGAACTTGGTCATGCATCCAAAACTTATCATCTATAATTTTTATCAAGGACCGTAAGCGGAGGGTACGAATCGCCATCTCAGTACAGTAATCACAGTCATCCCACATAATAACTGGATATGTTTGGTCCTCGTTGGTGAAAAAGCAAGCAATATCCAGAAATACTTGTTTTTCCTCTTCCTCCAATCGTTCATAACTTATCTTTAATACATCTCGAACATCCTTAAAAGGACCTCTATCTAACTTCTTCAACGTCTCTTTCCATAGCTTTGTGTTGTCTCCATGTGGATCCAGGGCAAAGCCTCGCTCATAAAGATAAGAACCTATCACCTCGATAGCCAAAGGAAGCCTAGCCACTCTCCAAACAATATCATTTGAATGAGTATCATAATCTTTTGCAGGAGAGTTACTTCTAAAAGCATGCTTACAAAACAACTGAAGTGCTTGATCAAATGCCATTTCACGAACAACATAACACGAAATTCCTTCAGGTTGATTTCGGCCCTCTTTACTAGATAATTTCACTTGAGTCTTCAGAATACTTTCATCCCGAGAGGTGATAATGATCCTGCTACCAAAACCAAACCAATCAGATTTTCCGGCTAGCTTTTCGAGTTGCACTTTCTTGTCTAGATCATCGAGAACAATAAGGACTTTTTTATTCTTACATACTGCCTTGATCCAATACATCCCATCTCCAGTGTCTTGAATTTGGTCAGCCTGCAAAGTACTACCAACACTTCTTAATAACTCTTTCTGCAAGGTTACAAGACCACGTTCCGATGATTTTCGAACGTCGTTGAGGAAACTAACACGGTCAAAGTGAGAACACAACTTCTTGAACACAACCTTCACAAGTGTAGATTTACCGATACCACCTATTCCATGTATCCCAACGAAACGTACACCGCCAGAATTAAGATCCAACTTTTCTATTATGGCTTTTATCTGACGATAATCTTCAACCAACTCTCCAGGCACATCCACATGTTTGCCAAGCTTACACAAAACCTCTTTAACAATAGATTCAATTTCTTCTCCTTCGCTGCAGCAAAGCAGGAAGAAATTGTTTCAGTCAAAGGCAAGAAGAAAACGGGTATAAATAATGTCTTACAGATTGGCACCATATGGTTAAATAAGTTAATTAAGTGTTATGATCAGTTGATACGTACGTGGAAAATTTGATGGAATTACGTCACTCATCAGTTTGACGAACATGAGGCGTTTTAACAATGCAATGAACTGAATAAGATTCATAAAACTGGACAAGGTAATTTTGTTTCCCTTATACTTAGATAGACTAACTAAAATAATGCCGTGACATAAAATCCAAAAAGGATCGAGCTATAGTTATTAGTTACATGGTTCTGGTTATAGAGGTTGGATCCAAAGATAAAACAAAAATCAAGGGAACATAAGTTCATTTGTGATTGGTAATTAAACTGAATTTCGAGAGGAATTTAACAGCATATTCCACGTTTTAACGCCGATAGAGGGACATTGGCTAAATTTGTCTCAAGTTTGAAAGTACATTTTTTTTTTCAAGTAAATGGTAAATGGTATGGTTTTTTCTTCTTTTGACCTATTCTTCTTTTCTTTGCAACAGAGGAATCACCTTAAGTAATGTGGTTGGATAAAGAATGGTGCTCTTCAATCACCTAATCGGCCTATCCGAATTGACTTTTGATTTTTAATTTATTTATTTTTCCAAATTTTGGGATGCCCACTTTCCCTTTTTCTTCAATATTATGTGGTCGTGAGCTATTTTAGCCTATTTGTTAAGAAATTTTATTGTATAGATTTCTTCCTAATATAGAATCCTTCCTATTGTATATCTCCTAATTAGGGTTGTCATATGTCCTATATATATGATAGGATTGAGCATTGTAAATGTACAAAAAAAATATTCATTGAATACAAAAGGAGAGTTTCTTTCTACATGGTATCAGAGCCCTAGGGTTTGATCCTTGGGGTATTGTACGTCAATCATCGACTACGGCGGTCCCGCTTTTTTTTGGGCTCGCTTTCTTTCTCTATTGCGTCGTCCGACGTGCATCTTACCCGATCTTCTTCATCGCAATTCCGTTTGCGAACCTGATCTCATGGCCGACGAACAGCCGATTGTTGCAACTGATCAAGCGGATGCTAGTGCCTCTGCTATTGCCATTCTGGTAGACCTGACCGCTGCGATGAAGCAGCTCTTGACCCAGCAGGCCGCACCGCCGCGCGTTGAACCTCCTGCTGCACCGATTGCTGTCAAGCGTGATGGCAAAAATTATGGCGTATGGTCCCAGGTTGTTGAGATGTATGTCTCGGGCAAAGACAAACTGGGCTATTTGAATGGTGGTTCTCCTGAGCCCCCTCCTACTGATCCGTTTTTTAGACAATGGAAGACCGATGATTCTACGGTGAATGGTTGGCTTATCAATTCTATAGACCCAGCCTTGATACCAAACTTTATTCGGTTTCCTACTGCTAGAGCCGTATGGGATGCTGTGGCAACGACCTTTTTTGATGGATCTGACACCTCCCAAATCTATGATCTTAAGAGGCAGGTTTCTCGATTGAAGCAAGATGGTGGACCCATCGAGAAATATTACAATGATCTTCAAGGGCTTTGGCGTGAGATTGATTTCCGACGTCCTAATCCTATGCAATGTCCGGCTGATATTCTGAGGTACAATGCCATCGTCCATGAAGATCGAGTTTATACTTTTTTGGATGGTCTCGATGACCGCCTGGATAATGTTCGTGCTGATGTTCTGAAGATGGATCCATTTCCCACTATTGAGCAAGCTTATGCCCGAGTCAGGCGAGAGGATATGCGCCAATCTGTCATGCTCTCCACTCCCGCCGAGGTCACCTCTGGTTCCGCCATGGTGTCACAGCGGGGCAAGGGTGATCCGCACCTCCAGATTCCGAGACCTCGCCGTAAACCTGGTATGCCAATTCAATCCTAGAGATGCTCTCACTGTGGGAATCCTAAACATACATCAGCCTCTTGTTTTAAACTGCATGGTTATCTGGACTGGTGGGATGATTTTCAGACCAAGAAAAAGAAACCAGGCTCACAAAAGGGGCGGAATGGAGGACAAGCCTCCTTAGTGACTAGCGGCTTGTCATCAATTCCCATGGAGCCTGAATCTGCTAATGCCGAATCTCTTGAAGGTAATTGTGGGTTTGTCTTTGCTAATGGACATGGTGATGGTCATCATGGGTGGATAATTGATTCTAGCGCTACTGATCATATGACTCCGGAATCTGGTGACCTTCTTACATGTACTACACCACGTCGAGATCATATCTACAATGCCAATGGACATAGCTTTCCTGTGACGGCTGCTGGGCATGTGTCTGTCACGCCTTCTCTCTCTCTATCTCATACCTTACTTGTTCCTACATTGTCTAATCGTCTGTTATCAGTTGGGCAGCTTACTAGTGAGTTGAAATGTGTTGTGCTTATGTACCCTGATTTTTGCCTGTTTCAGGACATTCACACGAAGGAGATTATTGGGCGTGGTACTAAGAGGGAGGGGCTGTATTTCGTGGATGAAATTACTTCCGGACGGACCTATCATTCTCGTGGACAATTAGCTCAAGAGAAGGAATTTTGGTTATGGCACCGTCGGTTAGGTCACCCATCCTTGGGGTATTTACGGCATTTGTTTCCCAAGTTATTTCATGGTCTATCGAACTCTAGTTTTCAGTGTGATACATGTATTTTGGCAAAGAGCCATCGCACTTGTTTTCCTCCCAGTTTGAATATAAGTTCTACTCCTTTTTCCTTAATTCATTCTAATGTATGGGGTGCATCTCCTATTACTACTGTATCTGGGTTTCGATGGTTTATCATCTTTGTTGACGATTGCACACGTATGACCTGGCTATATTTGATGAAACATAAGAATGAGGCTGAAGCTATCTTTCGGACTTTCCACCGTATGATTCAGACTCAGTTTGGGGCCAAACTTCAAGTTCTCAGGTCTGATAATGGTGGCGAATACTTAAGTAAACCTCTTGCAGCTTATTTTCAAGAACATGGTTTGATACATGAAACTTCTTGCCCTCAGACTCCTCAGCAGAATGGTGTTGCTGAGCGCAAGAATCGTCATCTTCTTGAAACCACTCGAGCACTGTTGGAGGGTAGCCATGTTCCCCATCGTTTTTGGGATTCTGCCGTAGTCACAGCTGCTTATTTGTTGAATCGCATGCCTTCCCGCATTCTGAGCTATCGCACGCCAATGCAAGCACTTGCCACCCATGTGTCACTTCCTTCGGTTCTTACATTGCCTCCTAAGGTGTTTGGATGTGTCGCTTATGTCCATCTTCACAAAAATCAGCGGACCAAACTTGACCCTTGTGCAGTCAAATGTGTGTTTCTTAGTTATGGCCCTTCTTAAAAAGGGTATCGGTGTTATGATCTTGCCGGGAAGCGCACGTATGTCGCCATGGATGTAACATTTATCGAGACGGAGTCCTATTTTCCTTCCCCCCAGTGTCCTGTTCAAGGGGAGACTAGTTGTAGAACCAAACACTAGTGGGAGGTTGGGATTGCAGGAGCGACGGATGGGTGCGCACGGCCACGTGATTTTGAGGCTGCCGAGGCTGAAGATTTTGAGGTACTGCCGCATGATTCTGAGGCTGCACGACCGGACAACACTGAATTACTGCATGGGTCCGAACAGGTGTCAACAGATGCACAGCTGCAACAGCCCTCCTTGTCTTCGCCCTCTTCGCCCTCTTCAGTACCACTCCAAATTCCTGAGAATGTACCTGAGGCAAGTACTTCTACTGTACTTGATTCTTTTGAAGATACTGATGTGCTTACTGGTTATAAGCTACCCGACAGGTATAATAGGGGTAAACCATCGAATCGATATTCTCCAGATGTAGAGGACCGCCGGTCTCGATACCCTATTGCAGACTGTGTCTGCCAAGCGGCTGTCCACACCACTACAAGCCTTCGTGTTCACAATTTCCTCAATTCAAGTTCCAAACAGGGTTGAAGAAGCCATGAAGGATCCGAAATGGCTTCAAGCAATGGAGGCAGAGATGGAGGCGTTGGAGAAAAATCAAACCTGGAAACTTGTGGAACTACCAAAGGATAAAAAGCCGGTTGGATGTAGGTGGGTGTTCACAGTCAAACATAAGGCAGACGACACTATTGAGAGGTATAAGGCGCGACTGGTAGCTAAAGGGTATACACAGACTTATGGGGTGGATTATTAGGAAACATTCTCTCCAGTTGCGAAGTTAGACACTATAAGAGTGTTGTTATCTCTGGCTGCAAACTTGGACTGGCCTTTGCATCAATTTGATGTGAAGAATGCATTTCTTCATGGAGATTTAGAGGAGGAGATCTATATGGAGCTTCCACCTGGATACAGGTGCGCAGATAAGCCGAACATGGTTTGTAAGCTGGAAAGATCATTGTATGGGTTGAAGCAGTCCCCTCGTGCATGGTTTGGTCGCTTTAGCTCAGCTATGAAAAGGTATGGATACTCCCAAAGTAACTCAGATCATACTTTGTTCTTAAAAGGTGCTCAAGGAAGAATGGCAGCTCTTATCATATATGTAGACGACATGATTATTACAGGCAATGATAGTGCAGAGATCATGAGACTGCAAGAATTATTATCTAGGGAGTTTGAGATGAAGAACTTGGGAGGTCTGAAATATTTCCTGGAAATCGAGGTTGCTAGGTCGAAGGAAGGGATTTACTTGTCTCAGCGGAAATATGTTCTTGATCTTTTGACCGAAGTTGGCATGCTAGATTACAAGCCTGCAGACACTCCTATGGTACAAAACTGTAAGCTTGGAGAGTACCCTGATCAGACGCCTACTAATAAAGAGAAATACCAAAGGTTAGTAGGTCGATTGATTTACTTATCACATACACGTCCTGATATTGCTCATGCAGTAAGTGTGGTGAGTCAGTTCATGCATGCACCTAGTGAAGATCATATGAGTGCTGTGTGGCGCATCATTCGATATTTGAAGTCAGCCCTAGGAAAGGGGTTGCTCTTTGCAAAGAATGGTCACCTTGAAATAGAAGGTTACACAGATGCAGATTGGGCTGGAAGTGTGACAGACAGGAGGTCTACATCAGGGTATTTTACATTTGTGGGAGGCAACCTTGTTACATGGAGAAGTAAGAAACAAAAGGTTGTAGCTCGGTCTAGTGCAGAAGCTGAATTCAGAGGTGTAGCAAAGGGGTTATGCGAACTTCTATGGCTTCGGAAGTTGCTAACTGAGCTCGGGTATCCACCAGGTTTGGAAATCAAATTGTTTTGTGATAATAAAGCAGCCATAAACATTGCTCATAATCCAGTTCAGCATGATAAAACCAAACATGTGGAGATTGACAAACATTTCATCAAAGAGGATTTGGAGGCAAAAGTGATCCAGTTACCATTTGTCAAGTCTGAAGACCAGTTAGCTGATATATTGACAAAGGCTCTGTCAAGTAGAGAATTTCATTGCTCACTTATCAAGTTGGGTATCAAAGACATCTTTGCACCTACTTGAGGGGTAGTGTGGTCGTGAGCTATTTTAGCCTATTTGTTAGAAAATTTTATTGTATAGATTTCTTCCTAGTATAGAATCCTTCCTATTGTATATCTCCTAATTAGGGTTGTCATATGTCCTATATATATATGATAGGATTGAGCATTGTAAATGTACAGAAAAATAATTCATTGAATACAAAAGGAGAGTTTCTTTCTACATATTACAACCTAAAACCTTCACGTTGTACCAATATTAACACATAGATTTAGATATAATTTTCCATCAATGATATTATTTTAATCAAAAGCGTTCCTACTATCTTAATTACTTTTTTCTGTCCTATGATATCCTCAACTAGTTACTCATAAGAATTCTATCAATTGATAAATGCCTTAATAAATTATTCCATTTTATCTGTCATGTATTTCAATTTTGAAATTTGAATTTTTTCTAATCTTACGAACAAACTTACTAAATCTTGAAATAACTTTCTATTTCCACATATAGGTGTTCAGTTTCTTCATATCATGTCAATAAACCAATGATTCTACTGTTTCATAATAGGGTATTTTGTAAAAATCTTTTAACATTAATTTTTTGCATACACGCACTCTTTTTAGAAAAAGTCATGTCTCGGTGTAATTTTTAATAATGCGTTTTTCCTAACGATTCGACAATTCAACACGAGTTTGTAATTGTACAAATGTTTGTGATTACCATGGGAGGGGACAAATACACAAAATTGCATGATTGCTACTAGACTTATTGTGAAAATATGATCAAGTAAAAAGTTGGTCTACCTTTCGGGTCATATTGGGTTAGCGGGGCATGAATTGAAAAAATGCCTTGTAGGGTTGTTTGTTATGCTCTAAAAAAAAAAAAAATCGGCCACATTCTATTTTCTACCGTGGGTTTGCGGGTGTTGAATCTAGCTTTCATTCACATGGAATGCAAATCTTAAATAAATGCCTAATTCATCCAATGAAGTGCAAATACTGTGCTTATCAACCATAAGAAGTCGAGGAAATTTACCGTTTTCCTTTAAGTACCCGTCCCATCATACTTCCAACCTCTTTGAGGGCTCTTGTCCACTGATCCACTTCTTCGGACTTACGGTATGTCTTGCTCTTGTGCATGAGTATGTCGTTTTTGTACAAATTGGTTATGAGCTTCACATCATTAGGCTCCACGTCATAGAAAATGGGAATTATCTCTCTCTTCCCATCTGATTCTGAATGACGGTCTACCATGCGGGCAATCTCACGGAGACACCATGAACGGGAGGCGAATTTCTGAGAGAAGATGGGTATGTAGATCCGAGACTCATCAACTGCCTTCAAAAGTTCATCGATTTTTTTACCATTTTCGAGTTCTTCACTGTCGAGGAAGACGCAGATTCCAGCACTTTTCATTCTATGGTAAAGATTATCAGTGAACTTCAGGCGTGTGTCGCCTCCACAGAAACTCAAAAACACGTCGTACTCATATGCTGTCTTAGTTTCTATGCTCCGGATTGCCTCCGTGCGCCTCTTCGTCTTCATTTGGTCAGTCGTCTCAGAACCCTGCCAATAATTATGGACTTCAACCTAATGAGACTTGGAAATAGGACCAATTGCATCAAACATTTAGGTGTACAAGTTTCTTTCTTGTGCCTTGACGTCTATCAAGATATGTAAATATACTGGTCACTTATTCATATTTTCCACAGCTAATTGTGGACGAAGATTTAGTATGAATTACCAATAGTTACTTACGTAGCTTACTGACATTTTAAGGTTACCAACTTTTGTAGAACATTACCAACTCTGATTTGTGTCCATTCACCAAGTTTTATTTGATATTTTCGAAATTTGCAATTGTTCCAAGGCTTATAAATATTTATATCCTATAATGAAGATAGTATTAGAGTTACTAAGTCTAATAGCAAACTGCTTATATCAATTTAAGCGATTTACCAATGTTTTCACTTATTTGATTCAATTATCAACGTTTCTTCAATTGTTTCGAAATCACCACTTATTTTAATAATTTACCAAAATTTATTAGTTGATGTTATCTGCATTACTAAAGTTACCGACTCTTATGAAAAAAAATAAAAATTAGCAACTCTTACTTGAGTCCACTTTGCCAACATTTGTTTGTTTGTTTGTTTGTTTAAAAGTAACAACAATTTCAATAATTTATCAAAACTTATTTTGTTGCTTCTTTGTAGATAAAATCCATTCTTAAAGTTTTGTTAATATACCCCATTACATTTAATCAAAGGGGAAAATAAAAGAGTTCACAGAACAAAGATGACAGCTAATTTGGCCCGTAGTTCAAGGCATTACTGCTGATTTTAATTTTAACCGTTCACGAGGAAAGGGAAGAGCTACCTTCATGTGATTGTGTTTCGACGGTGTCGGAGGGGTTGACTCCGAGTCCCTCCTTCTCTGCCATTCCGTGAGTTGTCTGAAAACCCTACAAAAAATTACAAACTTGTAACCTAACCTGATCAAGACTTAGAGGTAGAAACGTAAATTGAACAAGCACGCTGGAATGCATCAAGTATGTAAAAGGAGCAAAGCTTTTCGTTTGTTCTGTCAACAAGAGGTCGAATTAGAGAGCACTTACAGTCCTACGGTCAAAGCAAGGATGATGATCAGAGTCAAACATCCGTTTAAGTCCATCTATAAGCCAATCCTCTCAGCTGTACTCACCCACAGAAGAGAACCACGCTCCTGTAAAGGAAGATCGACTATAAATTTCTCAAGGCGAAGAGAAGGAGGCGGACAGAGAGGAGAGAGAGAGAGGTCTGAGGAATGTGAGATTTTTTCAGAAAGTAAAGAGAGAGAGGAGAGACAGATATGAGACGTGCGGGACTTTTTCTGTGATTTTTTCAAAAAGTAAAGAGAGAGAAGGAGAGGGGGAGACAGAGGTGAGGCGCGTGTCGGAGATTTTAAAAAAAAAAGTAAAGAGAGAGAAGGGGAGAAGACGTGGGAGAGGAGGGGCAGCGTGCAGACCGCAGATCAAGTAATTTATTTTTCTTTTTACTTTATTATTTATTTATTTTTCTAGGCTTCTTGGGATCAAATTACGAAAGTACTCGTGACAGGAACTTTCTTTTTTATTATAAAAACTCTTTCCGTAAATTCTCCATTTTATAAAAAATTATTAAAAAAATAATATATCACGCGTACATGTCCCAACGTATCGAAAATTTCTATATTTTAAAAATGACGTGTCGACGTATCGTGTCGTGTCGTGTGTCACGTATCAATGTCAGTGCTACTTAGATATAAAATATCAGTAAAATTCGATCAAAAAGAAAGTGTCGGTAAAGTATCAACAATCTTTATGGAACTATTTGATTGTTCCAAATTTTTGTCTTGCGCGGCTCATCGACATATTAAGGTTACCAACTTTTGTAGAAAATCACCAATTATGATTTGAGTCTATTTACAAAATTTTATTTGATTATTTCAAATTAGCAATTGTTCCTAGACTTACCAATATTTATTTGCTACATCGAGGATCGGTTTAAAGTTACTACGTCTTATAGCAAATTATTGATATCGATGTAATTGATTTACCAGCTTTATTAAGTTATCATCTAGTTTTAGCTTTACTAACTCTTATTTGATAGAAATATCTACGTTTTTTTTCAATTGTTTCGAAATCTCCACTTATTTTGATAATTCACTGACATTTTTTTTGCGGATGCTATTTGCATGTAAAAAATTACCGGCTCTTATAAAAATTACCAACTCTTACATGAGTCCACACACCAACGTTTATTTGAGTGTTTCAAAAGTACCAACTATTTCAATAAGTTATCAAAATTTACTTTGAAGCTTACCAAGTTAGCATTTCTTTTTTACCATAGTATCACATATATAATAATGTTCTCGATTAATCTCTAAGGGTATTCGAATCTTTCTAATAGATATTTAATAAGTCTCATAAATCTTGAAAGCATAATTTAATTCAAAGAATACGTACGATAAGATATAATAATTGTTTTCTTTAGCAAGAAGGTCCTGAACGTAACGAATAAGGGTTATATACAGGGCAATGGCGATGAATTTAGTAATGATAGTCGACCAGAAATGAGATCCTATTTCTTCGGTTTCCCTCACCATCCCACGTGCTTTTGGGTCTTTCGAATTCATCGTGCATTATTTTGTGCTTCCCAAAGTGTTGAATCTTTCTCGTTAAATTCCATTTTCAAAAAGTTTTATTTATATGAAAGGACAAAAAGGACAGCATATTTAGCTCGTAATTCAAGGTGTTACTGGCCATTTTTGTTATAATATAGTTCGTTGGGAAAGGATTCGCGTGGAAAGGAAAGAGCTACCCACTGAGCCACCCGACACCATTCATCGAGCTTTTCGAAGGAATTAATGTGATTGAGTTTTGATGGCGGTGGAGAGGCATCAAAATTACTTGAAAGCCAAACGTCAAAAATTGCATTTATGGAATGCTTTTTGAAATCTAAGAAGAATTATTCTTTGGATCAACGTAGAAAATGGAATTAGATGAACGCAGGAGTACAAAAACAACTTTCGAATGAGATAAAAGCAGGTAAAGCAAAGCTCTTGCCCCAAAGCTAGTGACGACCCGGTGGAGGTGCGAGGGGGCAAATTTCCAAATCAGGCTAAAAAAAAAATTATTTACCAAAATAGGTTGAAATTTTTTTTTTTACCAAATCAGGTGCCGCTCGGCAGTCATAGTGTCGAGCGGGCTGCCGGAGCTAGCCCAGCAGCCCGCTCGGCAGTCAGACTGCCGAGCAGGCTGGTCGGCCGGCTCCGGCGGCCCGCTCGACAGCCACACTGTCGAGCCGGGCCCGGGGGCCCCAACTAATTTTTTTTGTTGTTGAAAATTTCATAAGAAAAACTATTTTTTATAATATTTATTTTATTTATAATTTTGTTCTTTTTAAGCTTATTTTTATAATATAATTATCAATATTTAATTACTTAAGATATATAATTATAACATTACAATAAATTCACATATGTAATGTCGACATCGAACAGAAGAACTGAATAAATATCGCGCAATTGGGATATTGTAAAAAACATGGGATTTTCATAATAGATAACAAATTAACTGCAGTTACATGTACTAATGACGCCGTCTTCCTAAATGACCTCTTGTTCCGCAATGAGGTTGTCTACGTTGATCGAAAGATCTAGTGTTGTACCGACGAGAATAAGGATCCGGCTGAGTAGGATATGTCGATGACGAAGGCATATCTTGTGAAGATATGCCATATCCTACTGTAGGAGGAACTGGATAAAAATGAGGAAAATCGGATCCATATTCTGAAGGAGAACTAGCTTGAGTCTGCGGATGTGGATCGTCAATTGTTCCGGCAAACTGGGTGAACCCTGCATCGAAAAGCTGACTGAACCCCGGAGTGAACTCGGGAGCGAAATCCGTCGTATGATATTCCATGGAATAGGGGACGACATCATCACGTGGATGAGCTCGAAGAGTCCTCCGGGTCGGCTGAATAGTCTCAAGGGGGTCATCCTCCTCGTCCGACCCAACGGGTGCTGCTGTAGTTACTGGTTGGGGTGTTGGCATCATTGTTAGTCGCCTCTCCTCATTCTGGGCGTATAGCATTGCTCTAGCTATCGTCCTCACTTCTGTCCAAGCCTGAGGAGATAGACCGATCAAATCCATGATATGCACGATCTGTTCGACGCCGTCACCCTGGTTATGATATCAAAATTAACAAAAGTTATCAAACGTCAATAATTTATGGTACTTAAAAATAAGTAATGAATTAAATTGAAAGTGCTTGCACGAACCGTTGAACCCATTGTGGCTCTCGTAACAGAAATCCATTTCCGTGTATGTCGACGGTACCACTCCATATATCCTGAATGAAATTGGAGTGCTTCCGTTGTAATTATACCCTAGACTATACGTTCGGCACGTCTGTCCCACAAACCGATCAACCGTCCATGCCTATCCTCCCAATTCGTCCTGGGTGGCGTGTTATCAATATCATGCAAGGCAGTATGATCGTGGGGACGTCTAAGTATTGGCTGCTGCAAACCAAACTGCCGAAGTACTCGGTCTGGATAGTGCCACTCAACTATCCAATGACAGATGAGTGGGACCTTTGCCCTCCAACAGTCTTCTCCCTACAGGCAATAATCCGGTACCGCATCTTCAATGCCGACGTAGGGCTCCCAAAGAATCTGTCATCATAATGAAACACATCAAATTAAACGAAAAATTAATTTACAAAGTAACACGATATTAAACCGGCTCGTTGATATCATTACTTACATCTTCGGACTCCATTCGATCAAGTTGGTAGCGCAAATGTGACACAGTATGTGTGGGGACGTCAGTTGTAGTTTGGCCTCCACTCCAGCTGCATGAACAGAAAACTTTAGATTTTCTTGTATTATACGCACTGCAAAGAATTAATGACGGACGAACTGAAAAGGCAATATATCACGTACGGACTACCGAAAGGAGCATTTGGGAAAGGAGCATCGTAAGTCAGAGCATGGGAGACACATTTGAAGCGCTCCCACGCCCAAATTTGCAGTACATGGAGGGCACCGTCAATTTGCTTCGCATCCGGGTCGGTTGCACTGCACAGCTCTCGATACAACCACGCTAGTGCTGCTGAACCCCAACTGTACGGTGTAGGGGCCTCGATGTTCACCAGTAATGGGAGAAACAACAAACTAACCCGGGCACCTGATTTGTCCGAGAAAATAGATCCTCCAAGCAGGCGGAGAATGAATGCCCTAGCATGCTGCATAACGGTGACATCATCGGCATATGCTGGAAGATTTTCAAAGTGGTCACTCAACCATTTTAAACCAATCTGTGTGCCACGCAATTGATTTGGGCGAGCACCAAGCAGTTGATCACAGAGAGCGCCCCAATTCTAATCAGTAGGGCCAGTAACTGCAATTCCATTGATGGGAAGCCCTGTGATCATCGCAATATCCTACAGTGTGATCGTAACTTCACCTTCCGGCATATGGAAGGTGTGAGTCTCGGGCCTCCATCGCTCGACCAATGCTGTAATCAAATGCTAATCAAGTTGGACAAATCACATCTTATAAATACCGTAAAATCCCGAATCTTGCAAATAAGGGGCTATCCACGGATTGAGTTCACCTACGTGTAGCGACGCTCGCTGACATCTAAGGACTGCAGACGCATGTATCTGTGAAATGTCAAGTGAAATGTTAGTGACAATTTTCATAATGCCGTTATAAATGACAAATGTACTGCTAAATTCCTCAGTTACCGTATAATCCCATACGACTTGTGATCTATGTTGGGCCTGCCCAGTAAGTAGTGAATCATCCTCAGGCCCAGGCCGAAGGTGAGTTATTTGTGCCATATGTCGCGGCCTAAAAATTGGTTTTTTCAATTTTAGGTTAATGGAGTACCAAATTAATTAATTAGATTAATTAACATAGCTTGAACCCTCCCAAGCTCTACCAAATCGCAACTTAGGTTCAATTTCATGCAAAGATTTATTTTGGAGTCGCCACTAATCGTTTCTTGGTAGGCCGATTAGAAACCTAATTTCTAATGCTGGTGAAGAAGAAGATGATGTGCATGATCGGTACATGGAGTCCGATCAAAATGATGATAATGATGCTGATGAGGTTAGTGATGAAGAAGATATTGGTTGGATGGACACCGGTGAGAGTGATGAAGAAGATGTGGGAGGTGACAAAGAAGATGTCGGAGGTGACGATATGGGAAATTACTACAACACCCATTGCAGTAATCCCATAGTGCCATTGGTACATCCACCGCCCTATTCGGATATCGATTTTGATATGATGCAAGATGATACAAGGGGCAACCCGTACGGTACGGTATTTGATCCATCAAAAGAATTTGCAGTTGGCATGGTATTTCCATCACGGGACGCGATGCAGTCGGCTGCGAAAGAGTATTCTATGCGAAGAAATCATCAGTTTTGTTATGATGTGACAAAGAAGAGAGAATATGTGATCAAGTGTGGTAATCCAAATGAACCGTGCGGTTGGAGGCTTCGTGCGATGACTAAAATGGGTGGCATTTCTTGAAAAATAAGTAAGTACAGTGGGCCACATACATGCATTAATATACAAATGTCACGGGATCATCCGCACCTTAATTAAAGTACTATCTGTTGCTTATACAAGAAATGGTCGCCACCCAACCAGATGTCCAAATCAAGACACTGATGGCGGAGATTCAAGACAAGCTGCAATTCCAACCTACTTATCCTAAAACCTGGAAGGCCAAACAAATGGCGATTGCCAAAGCATTTGAAAGATGGGATGAGTCATACTATAGGTTGAGGAGGTACATGAACGAAATTGAGCAAATGAATCCAGGTTCTCATTTTGTGATCGAGGATCGCATGAGCCCATATCAGAGCTGCACGATTTTCGACCGAATGTTTTGGACTTTCAAGCAGACGGTCGAAAGCTTCAAAAGTTGTCATCCCGTAATATTTATCGATGGTACTTTCTTGTACGGAAAATATCGAGGAACTCTCCTTTGTGCGGCTTCACTTGATAGCAACAATCATAATTTCCCGTTGGCATTTGCTGTGGTCGATTGGGAAAATGTTGACAATTGACGGTGGTTTATGAATATGTTGCGGACATATGTCACCAGCAGGGATGATATTTGCGTAATATCAGACAGACATATCGAGATTCAGCAAGCAATGGAGACAGAAGAGTGGCGTCCTCCACATGCCCACCATAGATATTGCATTCATCACATTGTCAGCAACTACAAAAAACATTTCAAAAATGACGATGGCAAAAGGCATCTTGAGATGGCAGGTAAATATTGCAATTCGTAAATTTGAGGAAAATACGTGTTCATAAATTTTAGTGCAAAGTACTAATTATTATTGTAATATACAACTTACGTGAATCAACAGCGGAAGTTCAATTTAATCATGAGCCGAATTAGGGAGGTCGATACACCCACAGCTAACTAGTGTGATCAGATTCCAAGAGAGAAATGGACAAAGACTTATGATGGAGGGAGGAGATATGGATCGATGACGACAAATTTAGTTGAATCAGTCAACGGGATGCTGAAACCCATTCGTGGTCTACCAATAACAACCATGGTCGAGAAGATATTCTTCCAGCTGGTTAAATATTTCGACATGAGGAGAACGATGTACAGGAGGCAGAAAAACAACGGATGGATATTTACGCAACTTGCGGGTGAAACGCTCCGGAAAAATAGTGAAACCGCAAATAAGCATCACGTAAGATGTTTCGACTCTAAAAGAGGGGTTTACGAAGTGACAACTGGATGTGATAGAACCAGCGGATCTGGGGGCAACAGAAAAAAAGTGCAACTAGACGTGCAAACATGCACATGTGGGAAATTTGAACAGCTGAAAATTCCTTGTTCCCACATAATTGCAGCATGTCAAGTACATGCAATTGATTACGGTGCGCTCGTAGATGAATGCTATACATTGGACAAAACCCTTCAGTCATATCGATACATGTTTCATTCGTTAGGGCATCATGGTTATTGGGATGAACCTAATGAGCTATCATTAATGCCCGACCCGAGCCATATTAGGAAGAAAGGAAGACCGCGTGCATCTCGGATACGTAATGAGATGGATTGGAGAACGCCGAGCGGTAGCGATTCGAGTAACCATTACACCATCTGTGGGGAATCAGGGCACAACATTCAAAAGTGCGCACACAGATCGGCCTAGGAATAAATCACAGTTGTGTCAATTATGTAAATTAGTTTGATGAAATTTTTGTAATGTTATAATATCGTTCAAGAAACATATTTATTAACTTCATTTTTTCGTGGTTTTTATATTAGATGTGTGAATTTTTTGTAATATTACAATATCCCAATTGCGCGATATTTATTCAGTTCTTCTGTTCGATGTCGACATTACATATGTGAATTTATTGTAATTTTATAATTAAATATCTTAAGTAATTAAATATTGATAATTATATTATAAAAATAAGCTTAAAAAGAACAAAATTATAAATAAAATAAATATTATAAAAAAATGGTTTTTCTTATGAAATTTTCAACTAAAAAAAATTAATTGGGGCCCCCGGGCCTGGCTCGGCAGTGTGGCTGCCGAGCGGGCCACCGGAGTCGGCCGACCAGCCCGCTCGGTAATCAAGGTGTCGCTCGGCAGTCGCTGGGCAGTATGACTGCCGAGCGGGGTGCCGCTCGGCACTATGACTGCCGAGCCGGTGCCGCTCGGCACCCCAACTGCCGAGCGGCACCTAATTTATTCTAAATGCAATTTATATGACATGGCAAAGATAATTTTTGTATTTTTGGATTAATTTACAACCCTATGTAAAACTATGTCAAAATACTTTATTTCTCAAATATTTTAGGATTTAAATTACCTAAACCCTAACTTATTAAAGATTATGTATTTTTAACATGAATTACCATTTTAGAGATGTAATTTTAAAAGAAAATGCAATCTAACCTAAATATTTACTAGATCGATTAAACGTGAAATTATCTGATGCTAATTTTGAAAGATGCAATTTTTAAACATGGCAATTAATGAGTGCAAATCGTTTAGAATTTTCGAAAATATTACATCATGCGACGAATATATTTCAAAAATAGATATGCAATCAATCAATTCCATTCAAAATAAGAAAGTGTATATATTTGCCAATCAATTTGAGTATTTCACGATATCTAAGTCCAATCTTTAATTCGTAATATTACGAATTAACTATTGAACTTAAACCCTTGCCTAATCAAATATTCCATCTATAATCTTATATATGGTCTTTTTCGATTGTGTGGCAAGTTGCGGATTATGAAAGATTTCCTAATCAACCTGTATTTAAAAAAGGATATCCACTTATGCAATATGCAAGATATGCTCAGATATGCAAATATATGATATGCAAAAATATATGTAAATATGGAAAAATAGGCAAGTGTATATTCAATTTTAAGATAGGAAATTTACCGAAAATTGCTCTTCCGATTTGAATTCACCAAAACTTGAGGACCAAGCTTGGACTAGGACCGATTGACTAGGGCTCGGCTATGGACCTTCGGATAGAAACTCGCACACGGCTCGACAAGGAACTCGGCCAATGGGCAGTAGGTGGCAACGGTGGGACAAGAATAGCTCCGGTGATAGCTCCACAGGGACAGCGTGTGACAGCCTGAGTTTTCATAAGCCGATTAGTCATTGTCGAACTTGGATTATAATTTTGGGTGATTATTATTAAATTGGACGGTGGATTATTGAGCTAAATAGTATGGTCGGGTGCAGTATAATTAGACCAATTGTCATGTGTGGGCACGGTAGTTTGTACGTGTTTGGTCCCAGTGCGAATTTTGGTTCGCAGTTGAACCGCTAGGCCTTTTTAGATCAGCCCCTAGACCCACTAGCCATTTAATCCCTCCCAACTATAAAACCCACTCCACTCTCTCTCCTCTCATTTTTCTCTTCCTTGTGCAAGACCCACGGAGCTCCCTCGTGCACTCCGCCCGTCGCTCCTCCCTCTCAGCTCGTCACCCTCTCGCCTTCTGCCTGACCTCCAACGACGCCATCAACTTGGGACCGACGACTCTGGTGAGCCCCCACACCTCACCTCAGCTCCGCCACTGCTCCACCGTTGGAATCGTTGCCACCATTCGCCTGTAGCCTCCCCGACCCGCGACGTCCAAGAAGAGTTGAGCTCGAGCTTGATCTTGGCTGAATTTCACCTTCGTCTTCGTCGAGCTTCAATCTAAGGTAAGTGGACACCTAACCTCACTCCTAGATGGTTTAATCTTTGTTTGATATGGTGCGAGATGTTCATCCCGAAAATGGGTTTGCAGAGTGGGTGTGAGCTTGCATGGTAAGGGAAACGTTATTGCATGTCCGATCGGTTACTCATGGTAGAGCCTCTAACTTATGGGTAACTTGAAATTGAGAATGGATCGTTTGATTTGTCATCAAATTGGGGCGAATTGGAGTTGCACCGGTGAGGGGGAGTTCAGCCTAGAGCTTGGAGAGGGTGAGATTCGTGGATGCGAGATTTGTACGATAGTTCCCTTGGTTCAATCGTTGCTAGATATAGGTGGCTAAACTGATTTTGAGGGCTCGATGATTTTGCGCGACACTATGTACCGTGAATTGGAGATTGAGGCTAGTGGGATATTCAGCCAATAACTTGGGGGATTGGTTTCGAAATCCAGAGTGTCGCAAGACAATGTTAGTCCGTTGTGACATCCCGAAATTTCAAGGCCTATTAAATGAATAATATTGAGATTCTTGGAATTGAGTGACATTTATCGGACACGGAATTGTTCAATCTGAACGACGTTGATCGACGACTGAAGCGTAATTAATTGTAGTTCAATTAGTCTAGTCGCGCCGTAAATAATTCTCGCCGAATTCCTTCGCGCCCGCTCCCGACCCTGAACCAAATATCCTGAACTAGTCCTGAATTGTTAGATTACCAAAATACCCTCAGATATTATTCATATACACCAGAAACCAATAATACCAATTGACCCATGGGACCCACTTCATAAATGCAAGTCAAATCCACATTTTTTACTTTTGAAAATTACCAAATTGCCCTTTGACCCAAAATTGCCAAAATACCTCTAAGATCACTTTTCTCTCTCTTCCTTCTCTCTCTCTCTCCTCTTCCACGGCAACACCTCCCCCTCCATTTTCACGGACACCTCCATCTTCTTCTCCATTCCTCCCTTGTCGCCGTGCCGTGCCGCCGTGCAGCCGCCTCACGCCGCGCCAGCCAGCCCCGCCAGTCGCCTTAGCCGCTCGCCAGCCTTTGTCCAGCTTCTGTCCGAGCTCCATCGCGCCTCGCCGAGCCCCGACCAGCCTCGCCGGAGCCACCACAGCATCGCCGGACCTCAGCCGAAGCTCCGCCGAACTTGCTGCCGCCTACCACGAGCCGTCGTCATCGTTTTGCCACGAGTCCAGCTGCTGTCCAGCCCTGGTTCGCCATCGTCCGGGTGTCACCTTCGCAAACCGTCGCCGCGGTTGCGTCCGGATCGTCGAGACGAGTCCGTGGGATCGTCGCCGGGAAATTTGGTAGCCGCCGACCGTCGCCGCCCATGCCGAAGTGAGTTAACCCCTAATCCCCGATTAGGCAGTTAATTGCACTTAGTAGTTTAATTAGTTAGTTATCGTAGTTAATTAGATAGTTACCGCAGTTAATTAGATAGTTACCGTAGTTAGATAGTTAACTGTAGTTAGATTAAATAGTTACTATGGTTAATGGATAGTTACCGTGGTCGATAATTAATTACTATGGCTAGTTAGATTAATCATGGTTAGGTGGAATAGTTACCATGGTTAATTGCCTGTTTTGCTGTGACCGATAATTGCTGGTGTCTGATCGTGGATCGGACTGAGTGTTTATTGCGCTTAATTGCTGAATGATCACACTAGTGTCAATATGCTATGTTAAACTGGAATTGAATATTCGCGTGACCAATTGTGGTTTTCAACATGAAAATGGCCGCAGGCTGGGTTTTGATAATGATGTGAATATGATTGCATTGAGAATGAGAATCGGCATGAGTGCCTATGATGAATGTGGGGTCATGCGATGGCTTTGATTGTGTCACCCTAACGTAACTGGGGACACGGGCGATACCCTTGTTGGCATGGGTCGCTGCCTAATAAGTCTGTGTGCCGGCGGCGTACCGTCCGGGATTCCACGGCTTATTGGTTGCCTGTTAATCCCTGCCGGCGATGAATAGTCCGGATTACCACGGTTGATTAGATGCCGGTCGCAACTTGTGTTGGTCCGTAGTCCCCCTTGGAATTATTCCTGGTATGCTCGCCTTAGGGAATTTGATGGGGCTATCGGATGCCTTCGCTGTAACGTAGTAGGATGATACCCGGTTAATCCGGAAGAGTACTAGTAATGAGATTGTACTGTGGTGAGAGTGGGGTATCTATTGGCAGTGATGACCGGAACACGCTTATTACATTGTGCATGATCTTTGGCTGAGTGTTCTGGTTGAGGGACTGATTTGTTGTTTATTCATTGCCATGATTTATCTGTCGTATGGCTCAAGACGAGGTGCGTTGCATGTGGTTGTTTTTCGGATGTTGGGATTAGTTCTCTAGAATTGTTTGACTGCTTGTGTGAATCAACGTCCTAATCGGACTTAGGCGTTGACCCGCTGAGATTTATATCTCATGCACTTTGACTGATCGCCTTTCAGGTCTCGTGATGGCCATGCGCCACGTTAGGTTCGGCGTTCCTGTCAACCAAACCACAATACTTCATTATCGTCATGTCACCAATTCTGACGACGTTTGGGAACAGCACGTGATGACCGTCTGGGTCGATGAGGGGTTGCCACACTATGTGGCACACCTTTTCAAGGCCTGGTTCGTTCGCCACCTAGATATCAAGGTTGACCCGGTGTTATTAGCCTGGGGTGTAGAGGAGTTCTAGAGGAGCTTTTGGAGGCCGCCTTGTGTATAGCTGGTAGTGTAGCAGTAGTGTATCGACTGTAGTACGCTCCTGATCCGACCTGGTATCTTTTTGTGGGTCTTAGGGATCGGTCCAAGATAGACTTATTCTGTAATGTGTTTTTCTTGTGGACTAATCATGTGTATAAATAAAAAGGGTTTTTTGTTGTTGTTGTTGTTGTTGTTGTTGTTGTATCTCATACTTTTCTATCCCTACTGTATTTTGTCTAGGGTTGTTGTTGCTTTCGCCTGTGCATAAGTATAAGATAAAAGGAAATGGGTCGATGATCTGCTTGGGATATCATCATTTGACCTGACGTTCGGAAGGGATGTTCACGCGCCCGGGATTCGGGGGGTGACATCCGTAGACTAGTGCAATAAGGCATTAGATGACTTGGTCCCTTACTTGGTTTGCCGGGTGTGCCATTATGTTTGTATGAATGTTGTAGTTGTGAAGCTTGTAGTTGATCGAGAGGGGCAAAAGAAACTGTTTGGTTGTTGTGCTATGCATCTATTGTCTTGCCTGTATGAACGATGGATTAGACGATTTAGTTATTTGATTAGGTGTACTATTTGCTGAGTTTTCATACTCACACTTGTGGAATACAACATTTTTAGATTGCTTAGCCATGCCGATATCGCCTGTTACGCCTAGTTACATTTACAGTGCTCCTGCCGACTTCTCGTACAGTTGGGAGGAGATCACTGGTCCAGGTGGGTCAGCCACACCCTTCATGAGGCTCATTACTACTTTAATGTTAGCTGTAGGGCCCTTACAGGTATGTTACGTATCGATTTTTCGCCACATTCTTGAAGCGGGGAGATGGCATCCTATCAGGTCCGATCCCTTTTGTCCCCAGAGATGGCGGTTCCCAGTAGGGCATGATGGAGTTGAATCTGATAGGTTTAGGGAGGTTTTTGGGTTGATAGAGACACGGCTGCCCCTTTTTCCTATTGCCGTGAGAAGTCTGCGGATTTCGTCATTGAGTAGTGCCAGCATGGGTAGTTTAGAGAGGGAATAAGGTACCCTTTTTGATGTTATTCCTAGGTGTTATTTGATCTTTTCGGAATGGATAATATACCTAAACACTTATTATCTATAAAAGTATGTATTTCCCAATCTGCTGAGCATTCGTACTACCTATTGTAAGTCGTAGTGAATCCTAAGAGGCCATACCATTTAAGCGTGGCTACCTTATTTTTTGATTGCACTTGTAAAACAAGCCTCGTTGCTTGATATTACCTTCCACATGGGCCAGTATATGAGGTAATATCAGATTAAAACAGCGGGCTTCGGCACAGCAGATGGACTCAATCAGCGATGGACATGACTTCTTGGGCACATTCGGGACAACAACTTGGATTGGACTCCTCATGGCTGAGCAGGACATTAGCTCGTGGTGGACCAGCGATAGCAACAAGAGACTCGGCTTGGGCAATAGCGAAGGGGCGACGGGTGACTGGGCTGCAATGACACGGCCACCAGGCGTCAGGTGAAATTGGTGATCAGCAACTTCAGGCTTGGGACGGGAGGTGCAGCATCGTTGACAAGCTTAGGCCCGCTGGGAGGGAGCTACTGTGGTGACGGGACCGGCACAAGATCGGTGGGAAGCACCGAACCGAGGAAAACCTCCACTCGACCAAACACTCTCTCCTTCGCCTTTTGCTCTCACGTGTATTCTGAATTTTTAGAGCGAATATCGATGCCCAAAACCCTAGGCATAAGCCTCTATTTATAGAGAACAGCCTTGCAAGCTTGGGGCTTAAGTTTCGTTAATTTTGCAAAATAGGCCTCGGGATCAAAATATGATGTCAATTAAGTCCGAAGGGCCTAATTGCGAAAATCACATTAAAATTTTCAGCAATGGGTATAGGACCAGCCGAAATTCATATGATATGTGGGCTCATCGTGCATTTTTTTGGGCTCAATTTAGGCTTTAATTGATGAATTAATATTGAAATTAAAAGTATTTTCTTTTATTTAAACTTGAGTGGGCTGAATTATGCTCAAAATAGGCCTTAATGGCCTAGCCAATTTCGGTACTACTCCCCATTTTTGCCGAAAATCTTACATGGGCCTGTCGATTTAAGCTCAATTACCTTGCCGCCAGTCCAATGAAAATGCAATGCATGATTGACAAAAATTAAATATGAATGATGAATTAATTATTTTTAGTAGGAATTAAAGTTAATCCCTTATTTTTATGCAAAATAAATGATTAAAAAAGTTAGCCAAAATTTAGGTGTCAATAAACTGTCGATAGCATCACCTAACTTTCATATTACTAAGGAGGAATCCATCCTAGTTTACTTTCGATTTCTTTAAATTTCCAATTGAATTAGATAAACCTACCATTTATAACCATTTCAAGTCTAACTCAACCTTTCGACCAAAAAAGAAAAAGTCTAACTCGACCTTTGACCCAAAAAAGAGAGAGTCTAACTCAACCTAACTATTTTCATTTCCCAATACAATAACCTTGATAGTTGTTTTCTCAATGGTGCATTAAGATGAATGCAGGGTGGGGGTTAATTTATTCAATGTTAAATATATGAGATGAATATGGAGTAATAGAGTTGTTACGTATGTTTACCTCTATCTCTACGGGAATTCGATCATGTTTTTAATATATTTAACAAGGCCTTACGGATGTTACAAACATTAATTAATTTAATGTATATATACAGATCTTGAAACATAAATTATTTGTTGCTCATCAAATTTTGCTATTATTGACTAAATCTGTCATTCGTCGATTATAATCAAAATCGGTGATTTTTGAATGTCAACAAATTGATTTTTGCTTTTTTAAGCCAAAATAAACAGACTCGAATGAGTTTTTGACTTTTCAACCTGAAAGAGTTTATAAATAAAAAAGTCACACCTGTTCCTTTTTTTTATCAACTCAGAAGTGTGAATAAAACATTTCTTTTTTTGGTCGAAGTGAATAAAACATTGAAATCATTATGTTATCGGAAGTGGCAGGATGAAATGGATAACCTCATCTATATCATTGTATAATTCAAAGTGGGCCCCATTTGATCATAATTACTTTTCCCTTACCTAAAATATTCTCAGTTAATTATTTGATAAATGTTTTCTCAGTCAACAAATGCCTAATTTAATAATTATATTTTATCTTTGACGTATTTTAATTGTGACATTGGTATCTTTTCTATCTTACAAATAACTTACCATAAATGTTCAAATCTTAATATAAGTTTCTCTTCGCATATGTGTTCACAATCTTCATATTATCTCCGTAATTTCTTAATCAAAAGTTCGGTTTTTGCATAAATACCTCGAGCGTGTATTTTTATGATCTTAATCATGCACTCTTTCTAGAAAAAATCTTGATTGGACATTGATTAAAGCAACGCCTCCGTGGAGTCCAGTTTGCGGCTGATCATCTACGCTGCATTACCAACATATGGACCACAATATGTAAAAAAGTAAATGGCGATATGATTTAGGCCCCGTTTGTTTCGCGAAAAACGTATAATTTATAAAAAAAATTATAAACGATCGCTTGTATCAATTGAAATAATTAGTCAATTAAAAATATTTTTCAATATCAATAACAATTTATGTCTATTGAATAATGAAAATATTGATGACTTTTGTAAGCGATACAAGTAATCATTTTTAGGAAAACATTTTTCAAATCATTTATTTTTCGTGGAACAAACGGAGCCTCAGTGGAAGAAGATGGACTATTGCTTTTAAAGGGCAGCTGATTTTAGGCTTTGAGATTACTATCAATGTGGAGAAAAAAATCACGAACGCGGGGAGGATGAAGGTGAAGTTCTGCGAAAGAGAGGACTCGCAGAAATAGTGGAACGAATCTCAAGAATAGCTTAGATGGTAAAAATATGGAAACCAGGAAAGTCAAAGCTGCCCGCGTTGGGGTTCGAAAGAACGACTAAATTAATTTGTGTACTTAGGTATTTAAATGTTAATAACTCGTTGCATTACAGTACAAACTGTTATGAAATTGAACTGTTAGCATCTCCGAAAGTTTATTTTTGACCGTTGGATCCACATTAGTCAGAGTGTTCTTACTAACACATATCTTAACAACCTCAAATCTTGAATTGGAATTGTTATTTTACAAACACATATCTTCTTGAAGGCGATTAGTTAACTTATTGAGATTTAGTGTTTGGTAATTGGAGGTGAGAGGTTCCAAGGTCGGTTCGGGTTCTACCTAAAACCTAAAACCTATCCATTGAAATAAGTTTTTCAATTTTTGGAACCTGAAATCTAGAAGTCAAATGAGTTAGAGTGTTCTTACTAACACATATCTCGACAACCTTAGATCTTGAAGCGGGATGGTTATTTTACAAACACATGGTGATTAGTTAACTCATTGAGATCTGGTGTTTGGCTTTAGGGTCGTGTGATGATATTATTTTCAATTTCGATGAGATGAAAAAAAGCATCAAATCTGACAACTGAACGAGGTCCTCTAGAGAGGCACAGGTTAATAGTCACTAGGTGCCTTCAAAAAAATATTGAGAATCCAAGGAATTACCTGCAAGAAACCGCCTTCTTCTGCTTCTGCAAAGAGAGACCATGACAAGCTAGTTAAGTACATGCCAAGTTATCACCTAACCCAGTCGATATCATCAGATTTGTATCTTTCGGTGCATGAAAATATGGAATATTGTTCCATGATAGTAATTCTTTAAATGCGTTGGAAAATTATATAGGCAATAAGCTTGATAATTATTTTCTCGAGGAAAATTATCAAAAAAGTTATAAACTTATTGCACTTTTGCTGTGGCATCCGAAAATTCCTACACCAATTACTAATATGTAGGAATTTGAAGGCAATAAATGTCACAAATGGAAATTTCGATTGGATTATTAAGGGTAAAGTAGAGGCAGGTCTGAATTATGTTTTTTTTTTGGGTAAGTGGTCCGAATTATGTTTTTCGTGCTCATAGTTTTCGAAAAGTGATTCCATTAGGGTTAAATTGATGAATATTTGCTCTTGGGCCAATTACATTGAGTGGCAATGAGTTAAGTCTTGCTATATTGGTTGTTGATGAAGACTAATGCGCTCCAAGATTACGTATCGAATAAGTGATAGGTTAAAAATTTACTAAGTTGTGATTCTCCTGGTGTTTAGTAATTTTCACGGAATATTTTAATGAATTTAAAATATTTTTTTGATTTATCAGTGCTTGGAACGGGCACTTATTTCCTTATTTACGTGATGATTTACTAGATATTTTGATAACTTAACATATACTTTGAAAACTATTTTTGTTGAGTCATTTGTCACTCTTTAATTTATACACACCTCTCTTTGTTTTTCCACCAAGTATTGCTCTTAGTTGTGACAATGAACTTGGCATAACTATGATATTATGCCTTACATCGTCTCCTTCAACTTTAAGCAATTAATGCTTTTAACGACTCATTCATTAATTTCCCTTGGCCGAAGGAGATCTCTCTCTCTCTCTCCCAATAAAAAAATATCTCCTTTTAGCTAAGGCCACATGTACATCTTGGATTGAAGCACCTATCTCTCTTTAAATCTAGTCTTTTTAACCAAATGTCATCGTTATTTTAGCATTGGTTATTTGTTCTTATCTCTTACAAGCAAACCAAATGTGGCCATGTGTAATTTTGTTTTTTTATCACATCACCTCCAATTTTCACCATGTGTCCTTTTAACTCAAGGTCATCATTATTTTAACCTTGGTTGATTAATGTTATCTCTTGACAACTTTTGTGTAGTTTACTAAATACATTCCTCTTTCTTTGGCCGTATAATTGGATTTTCGAAAGTCTTCAAGCTTCAAAGTGGGAGTCCCTACTTCACTAACGTCCAATTTCCAACTTTCCTCTTTAATTTACGTTTCAAATCTTGCAAGTTAAAGAGAAAGTCCCACACTAGTGTTATTAAAGCTTCCATCTAAATCTCTTAAGTGTTGACAAGGTGAATTATTGGACTTTACTACTTTTTACTAATGGGTATTGTCGTTTTAAAGAAAAGAATTGTTAATTTTCTGTTTTGTTCATTTGAACGTGACTAAAGGTTTGAGTTGTCAAGTCTTTTTCAAGGTAAGTGAAAACTATATTGGCTAAGTTAGATTGATCTACTTAATACTATTGACTTGGTTGGTTGAAATTTGTTGATTTAATTTGTATTTGATGTTAGGTGTGAGCAAGCCTCACTAATGGTGTGTTGACATATTTTGATGGTTTGACTTGTCTTGATGAGTTCTTACATGCTTAAGATTTGTTTGATTGATTTTCGTGAGGTGTTGTAGCTTGTTAGGAATTAAAATGAGAAAATGACGAAACTGGACTTGGAAAGGATATTTGCTCTTATATCTACCTGTCGGATATGACCACTTACTGCTTATATCCACCTGTTAAGTATAACTACGTAACATGTTATGTCATCCGCTTGCATTTGAGTGAAAATTATAAGTTGCGATTATCAACCTTATGCAGCGACCCAAGATTGTCACGTTTAGATATGCGAATCACAGTTTCATAGAGTAGTAGAATTGACACACCTTGTTTCGGATCCATCGTTCTGGATGCGGAAGAGCGACGATCCGATGCTCAAAAGCTTCTCTTGTAGAACCCCCTTTAGACACTGGCTTCAATGAGACGACCTATCACGTATCATTTTCTGACGACTCTTTATGTGAGGTTATGTGGACATTAGGGTTTACAAGAGAGACTTGAGCTCTTTTTATAGAGTCTTTAACCTATCCCCTCATTATGGATAAGGTTTGACTCGGCCCACACTATCCAGTTCCATATTAGACTAATTAGGAAACTGCATATCTCTTTCTTTATTAGACCAATTAATAATTGCAATAATAATTAATAGAGCCCACATAATATATATTCTAACATTCTCCCACTTGGGCTATATTAATTAAAATTGCACTGTAAATGCGCATCTTTATATTGGTCTAGAGATAATCCTTAATAGTCAATCCGATCCCATAAAGTCTCAAACACCGAATCATGCCAGTAATTGCATCAAAAGACACCGAGCTATCCATGGTCACAAGTGCTCTCAACTTTACTGATATTGATTTAATATGGTAGTGTGGCAAACGGATAACACCTCAAATAACAGAGAAAATTTTATGTATTATCCTCCTTGTCAGTCACCATTCTCTTACTTTAAGTTTCACAAAATTTGATGTGTCACAAGAGAATATCCTTATGGTTCCAATGAACCTATATATGTCTTACTTTATAGTTAACTATACTTTATGTGTAACAAGACATATGTATATGGCTAAAAATAAATACCCCAGCCATCACTCAAGGTTTACACAATCCTTGAGATTTTTCAATAAATATGTATTCAACATAAAAATATCACATTCATAAACACTTTATTGAATATAAAAGAGTCAATACATATCAAAACGGTTACTAAAAGTAACATAATACAGATGTAAACTTTATTAGAGCAAAACTAAAGAGCTCCCACTAAACAATAGCATCCCACGATGCTTCTAAGCCCATGCTAATGACATGTCGTTCAAATACACAAGGGCGTAGACCTTTAGTCAGTGGATCAACAATCATATCATTTGTAGAAATATGCTCTACTGTAACATCACCATTCTGTGCGGATTCCTTTATGGTAAAAAACTTGACCTCCATATGCTTAGACCCTTTGAGACCTCTGTTGTTGTTAATGAACAACACTGCAGAGTTATTGTCACAATACAACTGTATGGGCCTATCAACAAAATTAAATATGGTCAACTCCCTAATGAGATTCCGGAGCCAAATAGCCTGAGTAGCAGTTGAAAAGCATGCTATAAACTCCGCTTGCATGGTAGAGGATGATATCGTTTTATGTTTCTCACTTTTCCATGATACTGCACCACCTGCTAGTATAAAGATGTACCATGTTGTTGACTTCTTGTCATCCTGACAACCAGCATAGTCTGAATCTGAATACCCTACTAGTTGTAGGTCTTGAACATATCTATAAATCAGCATATAGTCTCTAGTCCTTTTTAAGTACCTCAAAACCTTCTTGGCAGCAACCCAGTGATCGTGTCTTGGATTTGATTGATATCTGCCTAGAAGTCCTGTTGCAAAAGCAATGTCTGGCCTAGTACAAACTTGAGCATACATGATACTACCAAGTGCACTAGCATAAGGTACATTCTTCATCTGTGCTTTCTCAATATTTGAATGAGGACATTGTGAAAGACTCAATTTATCACCTTTGGAGTCCCTCTTAGTCTTATATACCCATTTACAGCCAATGGGCTTATAACCTTCAGGCAATTCAACTAGCTCCCAAACATCATTATGTTTCATAGACTGCATTTCATCTTTCATCGCATCTAACCATAAATCAGATCAAGAACAAGAAACAGCTTCTGCATAAGTTACCGGATCAACAACAGAGCCGATATCATAATCCTGCTCTCCTAAATAAACTATATAATCTGGTGGTATAGCTGATCGTCTCTGCCTAACAGATCTCCTTAAAGGAGCATCTTCAACCTCATTCTGTTCTAGAGAGGCTTGAAGAACTTCATCAGGAACTCCTTCAATAACAGGTTCCTGAATCTCAATAGGCTCAATATGTAGTGTAGGGACCTCTACAATTGTATGTATAGGTAGAGAAAATGACATAAAAGTACCTAGCGTACTGTTATCCTCAATAGTCTGTGAGCAATCACCTTTTTCAGCCACATCTAGCTCCAGAAATTTTGATGTCTGTGATTCCACAATTCTTGTTCCTCCATTGGGATTATAAAATCGATATCCCTTCGAATGATCTGGATAAGACACGAAATAACACTGAGTGGTTCTGGAGTCCAACTTACTTAAAGTTGGATTATACAATCTTACTTCTGCAGGGCATCCCCAAACATTAAGATGACTTAAGCTAGGTTTACGTCTAGTCTATAATTCAAGAGGAGTAAGTGGTGCAGATTTCGTAAGAACGCGATTTAAAATATAAAGCGCCGTTTTCAATGCTTCACCCCACAAAAATCCAGATAAATTAGTTCTGCTAATCATACTCTTCACCATATCCATAAAGGTGCGATTCCGCCTTTCAGCTACACCGTTCTGTTCAGGACTATCGGGCATAGTAAACTGAGCTACAATCCCAGAATCCTCTAAGTATTTGGCGAATGGCCCTTTGAGCTGTCCAGCATCTCCATGTCGACCATAATACTCACCACCGCGGTCAGATCTGACAATTTTTATGATTTTTTCCCAGCTGTTTCTCGACTTCAGTTCGAAAAATCTTGAACTTGTCAAGAGATTCAGACTTTTCCTTAATCAAGTACAGATAACCATAATGGGAATCATCATCAATAAATGTGATGAAATAAAAATTTCTACACTATGTTGCTGTATAGGGTCCACTTATATCTGTATGAATGATCTTTAACAAGTGAGAACTATGAACTGCATTTTTCTTCTTTATTTTAGTCATCTTACCTCTACAGCAGTCTACGCATGTGTCTAGGTCACTTTTAAGAGTGGGTAGAATGTCTTCCTTTATCAGTCTTTCCACTCTTTCCTTAGAGATGTGACCTAGACGTTTATGCCATAATGCGTAAGACTGTTCCTTAGGTAGAGGTCTTTTGGAAACAACTTTTTCAGATGTATAAGCGACGTATATTTCGTTAGGAGACAAACATAATCTGTACAATCCATTGGACATAGTGCAATACCCAACTTTATTTGAATTAAAAGAAATAGAAATTGCATTGTTTGAAATCTCAAAAGAGTAACCACACATGTCCAAACTTGAAACGGAAATTAAATTCCGTCTAAAAGAAGGTACATAAAATGTATTCCTCAACATCAAATTAAAACCAGAGTCTAAAATTAAAATAACATCTCCCACGAACTCGACGTCAGCTTTATTGTTGTTTCCTACGATGAGCTTTGATTCTTCCTTATTTGGCTTCCTCCGGTTTATGAATCCCTGTATGGTAAACGCAACATGATTAGTTGCACCGCTATCTAGCCACCACGAACAAGATGGGGCTTCTGATAGATTAGATTCATAAACCAATACCAATGAATCATTACCTTTAGGCTTACGCTTAGACAACCAATTTTTATATTTAACGCAGTCTTTCTTTACGTGTCCTCCTTTCTTACAGAAGAAACAGAAAACCATCCTTACCATTATCACCGTCCTTTTTAAAGGTCGGTTTCTTTGGACCCAATTTATTAGAAGGACCGGGGAATGAATGAGTTCCTTTATGAGTACGATTTTTGTGCACCTTACTCTTCTTAACACCAGAACTAGAAGCAGCATACATAGCAATGTGCACTTTACCTTTCTTCAGCTTTATCTCCTCTGACACCACCCTTGCAATCAAGTCATTGATTGACCATGTCTGATCAGCGGTATTATACTGTGTTTGAATAATACCAAATTCAGGTGGAAGAGAGTTAAGTGCAAGATGCACAATACAAGCATCAAGAATATTAACATCAAGCACCTTGAGCTTTGCTTGCAGATCCACCATCCTTAGGACATAATCCCTAACACCAGCAGAACCATCATACTTCAAGCTGAATAACCTTGATAAATGTGTCCCAATTTCAGCATTAGGAGAGTCGTGATTTTTTGAGACCAAGGCCTCCATCATCTGCTTAGCAGTGATGTCAGCTGTGAAATCACTTCTTAGATGTTCCTGTATGGATCGCTTCATAAACAGTAAACAAATCCTATTGCTCTTTTCCCAAGTAGCAAAGTGTGCTTTCTGGGCTTCTATACTAGCCTTAGTGAGAGCTATCGGTTTATCCTCATTAAGAGTAACATGAACATCTGCTAGTTCCATACCAAACAAAAAATCCTCTCTCCACTTCTTAAAATTAGAACCAGTAAGAATCTCAATAGCTATGGAGTTGCCGTTCACAGAAAAGGTGACTGAAAAATAATCAATGTTTATAATTAGCATAATGTGAAATTTACCTTGAGAGTTACATACATCATCATATAATCACCTTTGGGTAGAAAACATGATATGCAGTTGTATACTCTCTACATTACAGCAGTCATGAGAATTTATTTTAATCTTCATTAAATCACCACCTTTGGGTGTATGAAAATACTTAGATTAAACAATTCTCAACCATATGCTATACATGTATCCCTCCATGAAACAATACGTAATTACCTCCTTTGGGAGTATAACCACGTATTAAAACAAGAGACATCCCAATACTTTATAAGCCTTTATTTATTAAATCCAATCAAGTGTGCCACTTTGGCGGTCACTACCCAATTGAATTTACTGAAATTGGGATATGAACCTTATATTTCACATTTACCGTATGCATGTAATTTCAAACTTAAGATTAGGGGCAATCATCCACAAAAGTTACATGCCGTGCTAATTTATATTGATACACTCAATAATACATGTTAAACAATATACATGTAATTGATAAATTATGCTCCACATATCTGTATGTGGTACATACATGTGAGCTTGTACCTGTATTTCACAAATCATAGAGAAACACATACGAGAAATACAAAAATACCCCAAGCAATATACGTATTTGGGGTTCCATAGGTACTTTTCGTCCATAAAAGCATCAAACATGTAAAATAAATAAATAAATAAATAAATATATATATATACCACATGGTAGAGCATAATGATACGAGCACACCGATACCTGGAACTCACCAATCGGAGCTTTCACGCCCCCTCACGCGCTGACACATGCGAAGCACGTGTTCAATCCTCAGCCGGTCCTGAAAACCGATCCGACCGATTTTTCCTATCCAACCGCTATCCCTTGACCGAATCGGCGAACTAGGTCATGCGATCCGGTAGGACCGGTCAACGACCGATTCTACCGGAAGGCCTGAGTCAATAGTCAACCGATTCGGATCGGGGTCACAGGTCGGGTCGGGTCATCGGGTCGGGTCGGGTCTACCCGGACTGAAGTGACGTCATGTGACGTCAACCTGCACGTGTCGAGGACGTGCGGGCCCAGGTCTAGCATGCGTGGGGAAATCACTCGCGCGTGGCCGCAATTTTTTTATTTTTTTATTTTTTATGATTCTTTCCCCTTTCTTAACAAGTCTGCACAAGTCAGACTTTCACTTTATGGGATCTTCGGTCAACTGCACAAGCTAATGTGCGTAAAGCTAATGTGCAGAAAATTCCACGGTATCTTTCTTTTCACTTTTCTCTGACAACTGCACATTAGCTTTACAAAGAGTTGTTTCGCACGAAGCACAAAAAAAATTTCGTCTCAGAGTAATACGTTGAAGGCAATTCTCGTTTGCAGCCGTACGGAGTACAATCCGAATAAAAAATTCCGAAAATTAACCAAAATTGTGATTTTGAGATCTAAAACGCGTAGACTCTGATACCACATATAAGCTGCGATTATCAACCTTATGCAACGACCCAAGATTGTCACGTTTAGATATGCGAATCACAGTTTCATAAAGTAGTAGAATTGACAAACCTTGTTTCGGATCCATCGTTCTAGATGCGGAATAGTGACGATCCTATGCTCAGAAGCTTCTCTTGTAGAACCCCCTTTAGACACTGGCTTCAATGAGACGGCCCCTCACGTATCGTTTTCTAACGACTCTTTATGTGAGATTATCTGAACATTATGGTTTACAAGAAGGACTTAAGCTCTTTTTATAGAGTCCTATCCCCTCATTATGGATAAAGTTTGACTCGGCCCACACTATCCAGTTCCATATTAGACTAATTAGGAAACTGCATATCTCTTTCTTTATTAGACCAATTAATAATTGCAATAATAATTAATAGAGCCCACATAATATATATTCTAACAAAAATTTCATGCAATGTTGTTATTGGTTTCCATCGGCATATCATGCTAAAGAAGACAATGCAATTAGTTTTGTACTTGTCGTACATGGTAATTTGTATTGTTTTGAACTCACGTTGTTTTTGTACTAGATTGAGTGGTAAGGTGATCCTCTGTCTTAGAATAACATATTTACTAGGCTTCGATTCACTTCTTAGATATGTAGAATGGATTCTCCACCGCCATTGCTTTTTGTATAGGCTGGTTGTTGGGCGTAGATATGGTGTTGGTGCTGATCCTTCCCAGGACTTATGCATTTTATAGTGTTTTTCTTGAACGCTTTATTAAGATAGTAATACTGATGTTTGTATAAAGATAAAGATATGCATATTATTAAACTTCTGTGTTCAATTGTATGGAGTATTTGTGTATGCTTTATTGTGCTTCCGCATGCTTATTATATTTAGGATTAATACCACGAAAAACCCCAAACTGGTATACCTGTGACAAATTTACCAAAAACTATTTTTTTTACCACAAAAAATCCCAAATTGGTACACCTGTGACAAATTTACCCCAAACTATTTTTTCGACCACTTTAAACTGGTATGTCTGTGAAAAATTTACCCTTCATACTAATTTTTTTACCACTAAAAAGCCTAAACTGGTACACAAGTGATAAATTTACCATCCGTTAGTTACCGTTAAATTGAGCTAATACCACAAAAAATCCCAAATTGATACACCTGTAACAAACAGAGGATAAAAATTCCCAAACGTGTATATTCGATAATTGCCACGTGTCATCCAACTTAGCAATTTGATGATAAAAATTTAACAGAAATTAACGGAGAGTAAATTTGTCACAAGTGTACCAGTTTGGGGTAAATTTGTCAAAGGTGTACCAGTTTATGATTTTAGTGATAAAATAGTTTGGGGTAAAATTGTCAAAGGTGTGCCAATTTAAGGTTTTTGGTGGTAAAAAAAATAGTTTATGGTAAATTTATCATAGGTGTACCAGTTTGAAATTTTTTGTGGTATGAACCCTTATATTTATGAAATATAATTAGAAATGACACATGTCGCATGTGACGTTTTGGGGCGTCACATGTACCAATTCATTTTTAAACCTTTTAATTGTGCTAATCGAGTTCTAAACCTTTTGACAATTTGCCAATTTATTTCTTTCTGGTCAAATTTAGCCGAAAATTACTAATATAGACGTTAACCATCATACGTGGCACAGCCGATCACCGACGTGGAAATTTTTATAATTTTAAAACAAATTTAAATTTGAAGTTATTTTTAATTTTTTTCTTCTTTATTTTCCTTCTTTCTCCACTAGTCGTTGGACGACCGACCACAAGTGAGGTCGGCGAGGCTCGAGCTAGCTGGCATTGAGCGAGCTCGATGGCCACTGATCGCGGCAAGGCTTGAGCTCGCCATATCTTGCGAGGTGGAGCCTCACCGCCTTGCCAGTGGCTGGTCACCGGCTGCTGCCGAGGCCCGGCGATCGATGGAGGAAGTAAGAAAATGAAAATGAAAGAAAAAAAACGATTAAAGAAAGATTAACAATTAGAAAGATTCGAATATCTTTTTTTAATTGTGAAAGTTGTCCACGTCAGTGCCGCCTGTGCCACGTAAGATAGTTGATATCTCACTCTAGCAATTTTCGAACAAATTTGGTCGGAAAGAGTAAATTAGTAAATTATCGAAATATTTAGGACTTAATTGGCACAATTAAAAGTATAATGACTTAATTAATACAAATACAATAAATTATAATTCCTTTTTTTTTGTAATTTCTCCTGTTTTCCTAATGGTGTATTTGGTAAGAAGATTCCAAAGGCAATAAATAACGATGATATAATGCGTCCGTCCAATAATCAGAGCAAGGGCGGTGAATTTAGTAATGATAGTTTGACCAGAAATTAAAGCTTATTTCTTCGGTTTCCCACACCATCCCCACGTTTTTTGGGATCTTTGGAACTCGTCTGACATCGTTTTGTGCTTCTCGAATCATTCTTCTTTCTCATAAAATCCATTCTTCAAGTCTTACTAATATGGCGACCACAAAAAAAATTCTTATTAATATGCCCCATTATATTTAATCGATGGGGAAAATAAAAGAGTTAAAATAACAGAGATGACAGCTAATTTGGATCGTAATTCAAGAGATATTACTTTAGTTTTTTTGCCAGAGAGTGAAAAACTTGATTTTGGTTTTTTAAGCCAAAATAAATAGGCTCAGGCGAGTTTTGTTTTGTATTTAGCCAAAAAGAGTTAAAAGGAAAAATAGTCACTTCCTTTCCTTTTTAGTCAGCTAAGAATTGTAAATGAAACATTCGTTATCGTGATATTGCTGAAACTTGAAAGTGTCGGGATGAAATCGATGCCTTCATGTATACTTTATATAAATGAAAGAAGGTCCTACTTGCTCATAATTACTTTCTTCTTCCTGAAAATTTACTCGATTGTTAATCAACAAAGACCTAAATCAATAATTCTATTTCATCTCTCATGTAATTCTATTTGAGTTTTTTCTATCTTACAAGTTATTCTACTAAAATAATTTTCAAATGTTGAAATAATTGTATCTTTCCGCATGAAAGTGTTTCATTTTTCATACTATGTCAATAAGTTTTTTTTTTGTTTATTCTAGTATTTTTCTTTTTGGGTTAATAACCAAACTGGTACACTTTTGACAAATTTGCCCCAAACTAATTTTTAACTATCAAAAATTTCAAACTGGTACACCTGTGATAAATCTACCATCAGTTAGTTTTTGTTAAATTTTACCATCAAATTGCTGAGTTACATAACACGTGGGAGTTGACAGGTGTACTAGTTTGGGGTTTTTACCCTTCGTTTGTCACAAGTGTACTAGTTTGTGGTATTAACCCAATTTAACAGAAATATACGAATAGTAAATTTGTCATAAGTGTATCAATTTGAGGTTTTTAGTGGTAAAAAACTTAGTTTAAGATAAATTTATCACAAGAGTACCGATTTGAAATTTTTTGTAGTAAAAAATTTTGGTTCGAGGTCAATTTGTGTACCTTTTGAGATTTTTCGTGGTTTTAACTTTTTTTTTTTTGCTCGAGAATGAAGCATTTCATTCATTAAACATCATAAGGATAATATAGATCATGGATTTCTAAATATAATAAATTTCATAAAGGTAAAGGTAGTGTTAACAATGAATTTTGAGGAAGGGCCTATAGGGAAATTTTGTAAGATCTGTTAAATCGTCCATTAGGTAGAAGGACACCTCAAGTGACAATATTTGTGTATGACGCTTACTTTAGTACCAATATATATATTGGATCACTTAAGTGCCTATTTTTTTTTTTTTGAAAAACGATTATTTCAATGCCAATTCCGGTGAGCCTGGCCGAAAATCATGCGTGGCAATTTTTTATTAATTAACTAATCCTACGCGGCTCGCCGGAGATCCTAGTCAGCTTCCAAAGCACAAACGACGTCGTTTAGCCAATTTCGCGGAGTGACTTTCAGTGCCACAAGTTGTAAATTATGATCGTTTGAGTGCCAAGTTTTTTTGAAAGTAATCACTTAAGTGCTATAAGTTGTAAAATGTGATCACGTAAGTGCCATGTCGACCGAGCGACGTCGTTCTCTTTGCACACGTGGAATTGATTTTTTATTTAAAAAGCCATGTCACTAAATTGTTTGAATTAAAAATGACATGTCACTAAATTGTTTTAAATAAAAATGTCACGTATTTATTTTGGCCGGAATCTCTCGCCATTGGCACTTAAGTGGTCGTTTTTTCTCCGATTTGGTACTTAAGTGAGCCAATGAAAAATTTTGGCACCAAAGTGAGCGCCATACACAAACATTATCACTTGAGGTGTCCTTTTGCCCGTCCATTGTTTGCATACAAGCATCACGCGTGCACTATTGTAATGTCAATTATGTATACTTTTCAAAAAAGCACCGAAGAAGCTAAGTAGTGTAGGCCAGACTGGGAGCATTTTCCTAAAGAACGCTGCCCAATGTATTTTATAATGTCTGGTTGTGGAAAATTGTCGTTGGAACTTGTATGTGCATTTTCATGGGATCTAACACTTTCGCAGTACCTTGGACGACTCAAATATGCAAACCAGCTGCTGGGATTGTAAAGAATGACTTAAATAAGTTTGTGTTGTCGGGCATTTAAATGTTAATAATTGGTGGCATTACATTTAAAATTACTATATAAATGAACTATTATCATCTCTATAAATTTCTTTTTGACCATCGAATGAGGTGCGTTCGGATTATAAGTCAGAGTGCCTCTTTGACCGATTGCTAGGCGCTGTTTTCTTTCTAAAATGAATCCTCCACTTTCCTGTTCTCGTTCCCTTTTGAAAGTATATTGCAAAATTGGGATTGGACATAGAATTAGGATTCTTTTTCTTAAAAGTAGGATTCTTTTTTGAGCATTGCTAGCCTAACATTACTATTAGGTAACGATGCAATTCAGATCACATATTGGGAAAGAATTGGTTCTTATTTCAAAAAACAAATTGAAGAGAACGCATCCCACAACATACGCAACGGATTACACAGAATACATGTCCAAGATCTTACTTAAATCATTGATCGTAGAAGTATATCACGATTAAAGAACATACCTCATTGTCCACATATTAGATGTTACCATTGCAGCTCTCGAGAGGTTGTTCGTCCGTTTGACGTTCGGGAGAGATTCATCATTGGTGTGACGTCCTGAAATTCCAAGGTTTGTAAAATGAATAATATTGGATTTTCGAAAATTGAGTGACAATTATCGGACGCGAAATTATTTGTCCTGAAAGGCTATGAGTAGCCCCTGAAGCGTAGTTCAATAGAGTTCGTTTATTTTTGCCGCGCCGTAGATTTGAGCATCGAATTCCTTCGCGCTCGAGCCTCACCCTGATCGAAATTGCTTCTGTCGCCTGAGCCAAATGTCCAACCAGTCCTGAATTATCAATTGACCGAAATGCCCTTCGATATTATTCATATAAGCTAGATGCCATAAATACTGATTGACCTGTGGACTCCACGCCATTTATGGCAAGTCAAAATATCTTTTTACTTTTTGTACTTTAGCAATTTACCAAATTGCCCTCACTCTCTCTCTCCTCTCTCCCCCACCCCTATGGTCGGCCACCCTCACCTCTCCCTCACTCTCTCATTTTGCAATTTTTGGATCACCCATCATCATCTTCATCTTCAAGCTTCCATTGCCGCCGCCGCCAGCCTCTGTCCAGCCACACCGCTGCCACCGGAGCTGCTGCCACCGCCGGCGAGACCACCGCCGAGCCCCGTTGCCGTTCAGTCCGCCCCTTCGGCCTTGCGCAGCCCCCGCCGAACCCCCCAGCTGAACCTCACCGTGCGCCTCAGCCCGTGCCGTGACCTCTTCGAGCCTCACCGTGCCGTCGTGAGCTCCGTCGAGCTCGCCGCCGCCCTCCGCGAGCCATTCACCCGTCGTCGCTGCTAGTCCGTCGACGTCCAGCCGCCGTTTCGCCTCGAAACCGCCCTATGTGTGGTAGTTTGGGGCTGTCTGCGTGTCGTCGTAGTCCGCCATCGTCGTAGCCGCGTTCATAACGTCGAGCCGAGTCCGTAGACCTGTCGTTGACCAACCGCCGCCGTCGTTGTGAGTTAACCCCTAATCTTTGATTAGGCCGTTAATTACACTTAGGATTAGATTAATTAGTTGCCGTAGTTGATTAGTTAGTTACCGCAGTTAAATTAGACAGTTATCATGGTTGTGATAAATTAACTGTAGTTAGATTAATTGGTTACTATGGTTAGTTAATTATTACCGTGGTAGAGTAAATAGTTACTATGGTTAGTTAAATTACCATGGTTAGGTGGAATAGTTACCATGGGTAATTATTTGCTTTACCGTGATTAGATCAGACCTGTTTATTAACTGTTGTGGCGATAAATAGCCATGGCCGGGATAATTTCCTGTTAGTAATTATCTGCCTTTGATTGCTGATTGACTTGAGTGTTGATTGCGCGAATCTGCTGAATGATCACATCTGTGTCAGAATGCCATGTTTAATTGAAATTGAATACCCATGTGACCAACTATATCCTTTGAGCATAAAAGTGGCCGCTGGCCGGGTTTTGAGCATGATGTGATTGTGATTGGTCACACAATGGTCGCGCGTCACCCTAACGTAACTGGGGACGTGGGCGATACCCTTGTTGGCATGGGTTCGTCGCCTAATATGTTCGTGTCGGCGACGTACAGTCCGAAATCTCATTATTTATTGGTTGCCTAACAGTTCGTGCCGGCGATGTACAGTCCGAAATGCCACGACTGATCAGATGCCGGTCGCAGCTTGTGATGGGCCGTAGTTCCTTACAGGAAATCCTTGTATGTCCGCCTTAGGGGTGATGAGGGGCTATCGATTGCCATTACAGGAACGGAATGGGACGACGCCCGGTTCTGCCGGAAGAGTACTAGCAGTGAGGCTGTACTGTGGCGAGAGTGGAGTATCTCTTGTATAACAACCGGAACACGCGTGTTGCATAGTGCATGAGTATTGCTGAGTGTTCTAGTTATGTGCTTTAGTCTATCGTTTATTTGATTGCCATGCGATATTTGTTGCTTGGGCCGAGGCAGGGTAGGGCTGCATGTGATTATTTACTGGCCGTGGGCCGTGCCTATCTGTTTGATAGTTAGAGCGTGGCGTGTATCGCACGCTGTTGATCTGCAATTGTTCTTGCATCGCACGTGTGGAGCGCCTGGGTGAATCAGCACCATAATGGGACTTAGGCGTTGACTCATTGAGATTTATATCTCATTTGTTGTAGTTAACTGTGTTTACAGGTCCACAAGTATGGTGGAGCGTCGCGTGAGGTTCGGGGTGTCTACCGATCAGTCCGCTCATATCATTTGCCGTCCGGGTCCAGATTCGGATTGAGTAAGGGAACAGCACGTGACGACTGTCTAGGTCGATGAAGGGATAGCTCACCTAGTGGCCCATCTCTTCAAAGCTTGGTTCATGCGTCACGGTGATGATCTCTACAGGCCGATCCGGGAGTTTGAGGGACCCCCGTGTCAGACCTCGATCGTCCGAGCTTGGGACCCGCTGGATTTTGATACGCCAAATGGGGAGGTGGAGGATCCCGAGTCTGATCTGGAGTCTGATCCAGAGGAGTACCCTGACTGGCCTGGTGATGGCGGTTAGTGAGCGTGCGCAGCTGTGGAGATTTCTTTTTAGAGGATAGCTTTGGTGGTAGTAGTTAACCCCTAGACCTGACCTGGTATTTTTTGTTGGTCATAGGAAACGGCCCTGAAGATGGGCTTGTAGATCGGATCATTTCCCCTTGGGCTGTTGTGGTTTGTGTTATCTCCTGCTGTCTATCCCTGTTTGTATTATTGTTTGGAGTTTTATGTTGCTTCCGCTTGTGTTTAATTGAAAGACAAAAGGAAATGAGTCGATGACATGCTTGGGATGTTATCCTTTTGACCTGACGTTTGGAAGGGTTGTCGCGTGTCCGAGGGTTGGGGCGTGACAATTGGTTCCTTCTCTGTTTGTCATTTTCTGTTTTTAACGTTCTCTATAGAATGAACGGCTGACTAGACCTCGGCAGAAAGAACGTCTCACGTTCTTTTTATCATATTCAAAAACTGATAACTGCCTTTTGCAGTTATCCAATATGGGCAAGGGCTGTGATTAGTGGTGTCAATGGTTCAGTTCAGTTCGGTTTTTCATAAAACCAAACTGAACCGAACCATTAGGGAATATGCTTGAACTGAACCAAAACCGTTATGAACTGAACCGAACTGAGTTTTTCAACTGAGTTCGGTTCGATTTGGTTCAGTTTGATTTTCTGATTTTTATTTTTATATATTTTTCCTTTTTTTTCTTTCTTTTCTTTTGTTTGAGATCTCTACTGCTTTTATGCGTTGGTTCGATTTCTCCAAGAAAGAATGTTAATGATGATGAAGATGAAAGCCAACCTTTCCTTCGTCAGCGACCACGAGCCCAACCTCCAAGTCAGCCTTTCCTCCTCCCGGTGCCTCACTTCCAGATCTGTCGCCAAGGGACTGGATTTGGTCGGAACTCATCCATGGCTGAAGCTGGTCTCGTCTTCCACCACTCAACAAAATATCCATGGATTGAAAGTTTGGAGTTTTACCAAATCGTGTAGCAGATGAGAGAAACGCGAAGATGAAAAGGGGGAGAGAGAAACCGTCCACTGCTTTGATGAGAGAGAGCACGAAGATGAAGAGGAAGAGAGAGAAGAAGAGGAGAGAAGCCGTCCACTGCTCTGATGAGAGAGAATAAGAGGGGAGGAGAGAGAAGAAAGAAAAAAAAGGGGGAGAGAGAGATCGCGAAGATAGAGGAAGAGAGAGAATAAAGTAGAAAAAGTAGGAGAGAGAGAGCACGAAGACAGAGGAAGAGGGAGTGTGCGGAGTAGTGAACAATGAGAGAGGAGAGAGAGAGAGAGCACGCGCAAAGGGAAGAGAAAAATAAATTGAAATCCGTGATCTGCACCGAACTGATCTGAACCGAACTGATATGTGAAACTATCCAATTTTTTTTATACTATTAACCGAACCGAAACCGAACCGAACTGAAAATGCATGAAATTTCGGCTCGGTTCAATTCAGTTCAGGTTTCAGTTCAATTTCAGTTCAGTTCTGACACCCCTAGCTGTAATAGCCTACATGGACGGACCACGATATTTCCCATGAAACCCAACATCTCCTACTCGCCCATAAAGGGCTATCCATAACTCTCTCTTTTTTGCAAGGTTCATATCAACAAATAATTCGTATGACCAACATATTATGAGAGCTCGTTGCCTTACATCTGTTAGGAGTATATAGCAGCTCTAATGAGCTCATTGCCATATATCTGTTAAGAATATATAGCAGCTCAAATTGGGCACATTACCTCAGAGTAGATCCAGTATGCAGTACTCTAGATCAATCAGTCACATTTACATCATATCTCTCTCGATCTCTTTAAGCATTCTGTATGCATTGTATTCACAATCATGATTACACTCAAATAATCATAATTGATCGACCTGTGAACACAAAGATAGAATGTGACATCAAAACAAATTGATCTTCCTCTTCCCTTAAACCTCTCAATCTCAGTTCAGCTCGCTTTCTAGAAATATCCAATTAGATTGAATCAATTTTATGACCATTGGCAACACTCTAAGATAACAAACACTGAATAGAAATCTTGAGAATAAGTAAGAGACATGAGGGCACTAAATGAGGAATACTTATCCTCAAGGGTCTCACACGGCTTAAAAGTTGAGATCAAAAATTTTGCCATCTCTTATTAGTCGTACATACATAGTATGAAATACGTATTACTGTATTCTCTCCTTTTCCATGTAGCGTATGTTTTTTCACTTAATACCGTACATATGATAATTCAGACATACCTAATGTCTAACTTGAGTTCACAAATCTACTCTGTTCAAAGTATCTATCCGAACTCACATCTGGTAATAAAGACAGATAAAATGAAATATGTGAGTTATCTCACTTTCGGACATAATAGATAGTATGTCCTCATCTTAACATTCTATTAAGGCGACATCTATACTATAAGCTCGAGCTCTCAATTATCACCTAGATAATGAGCTTAAAATTGTCTCATCTCTATTTATCACACAGTAATAGAGGCGATTACCCATGTGAGTGGGCTAATCTTTCATCTGTCCGACATACCTTCTCAACATAATGTACTAAGCATTAACATGCATAAATATCATACAAACTCATAACATTAATAATGATGGACGATACCATCACCTGTGAACTTTGGGAAAAACAAATGTCAAGTATGTCACCTTCTACGCAGTCCTAGAGATTTCACATGTCCAAGAAAACCATAAATGGGAATTGCCTTCGTCATAGGATCTGCGTTCATTATTTGCGAAGATATATATTGGACGTTCACATTTCTTCGTACAACCACGTCTTTCACAAAGTTATACTTCGTGTCTATATGTTTGGTCTTGCAATGGATCTTTAATGTAAGCTATTGCTGCTTAGCTATCACAATTAACTAATAATTGAACCTGCAGCATCCTTAGCAATACCTCATTGATCCAAACATCTCTTAAGACAAACACCCTCTTGTACTGATGTTGATAGTGCCACAAATTCGGCTTCTATCGTGGATAAGGCTTATATTATTATGTTTAATGCTTTTAAGTGACTGGCTACCATTTGAATGATATAATGTTTATGTGTGAGACTGAGAAGTGATAACATGCAATTGCTCTATATAATATATAACCATGAATTAAATATGGATAGAAATATACCATGTTATTTGTGTGGCTTTCGGTGATAAGGTGATCCAAAAGATTCATTGTAAACCGAGAATATTCATAGATATTAATGCACTTATGTTTATTTAAATTCACATAGAGATATGGTGGATTGATAAACTGAGTAGGTATATTATACCTAGAGATATGATAGTAAATAGAATAGGAAATTTCGTTATCATATGTTTGATATCTTTCTTGTATGCGTGAGGATCTGAAATTCATGTATAGTGGTTACGGTGAAACTGAATGCTCTAACATATTCACTTGATTGCTTTACTGCATCTAGTTCCAAACTTTTACTTCTAAGATTGTGAGTTTTTAATTTATTCTTAATTCTACTTTGATCTGTTAGATAAATTTTAGAATTAATCCATTTTTAGTATTTAATTGGATTATTAATCATCAATCTCTGTGGGATGATATATTTTCTCATCATTATATTACTTGTTCGACACGTTCATTGACACGTTCTCTTGCATTGAGAATTTTACGAACAAGTTTTTGGAGCCGTTGCCAGGGATTATTTGTTTAATACTAATTAATATTGATACCGGATAATTCTAAGTTTAATCTACCTTTTTTTTTTCTCTCCAGAGTGTACATCGATGTATGACACGTAGCCAACAAGGGAAAGTTGCCGAGTTTGATCTAGAAATCGAACGTACATTTAAAAGGCAAATAAAAGAATAGAGAAATCACGCTAAAAATGAGGGACATGGTGATGCTAAAGCTCCATGTAGACTCGAAAGATTATGCTACGCTAACAGTTTAAGGCATCACATCAAGCATCAAGAGACCTGAAATTCAAGCAAACAACTTTGAGATCAATCCACCACTCAATCAGATACTTCAACATTCAGTGCAATTTAGTGGGCTATCAAGCGATGATCCAAACGCTCACATCGAAGCTTTTCTTGAAATCTGTGACACAATTAAATATAATGAAGTTACAGATAATGCTATTAGATTAAGATTATTTCCATTTTCCCTTAGAGACAAAGCTAAGGGTTGGCTCCCTTCTCTTCCTACAGGATCGATCACTACATGGAATGATATGGCCCAAACATTTCTTGGTAAGTTCTTTTCACCTGCAAAGTTTGCAAAAATGCGTAACGGTATTACTACTGTTATGCAGATGGATAATAAATCATTGTATGAAGCAAGAGAAAGATTCAAGGAGTTTCTTAGGAGATGCCCACATCACGGACTACCCGTATAGATGCATGTACAAACTTTTATAATGGGTCTAATACAAATCTTCGTTCTATGGTTGATGCGGCTGCAGGGGGAACTCTGAATAATAAAACACTAGAAGAAGCCTACAAACTATTAGAGGAAATGGCATTTAATAGTTATCAGTGGCCTACTGAGAGGCTACCAATGCGAAAAGCTAGCGGAATTCATAAAGTGGATGCTTTCACTACAATTACTGCACAATTTGAAGCACTCAATAAAAACATAGATAGCATGAGTGTTTCAGTCATGCAAATTCAGAATATAACATGCGATTTTTTTGTTGAGGACATGTTAGCGCAAAGTGTCAGGTAAGTAACACTTTTCCACAACCTAGTGAAAATGCTAACTTTTTTGGGAATTTTAACAAGTCACAGAATAATTAGAATGTGGCGAAACCACCACCGGGATTTAAACAATCAGAAGAGACAAAGTCCAATCTGGAAGATATAGTCACCAAACTTGCTAACACCACTCAGGACTTCATCAAGACCACAGGTGTGAGATTTCAGAACCAAGAGGCTTCAATTAGAAATCTGGAGATGCAAGTGTGTTAGTTAACAAACATGATGTCAGGAAGACAACAGGGTTCTTTGCCTAGCAACATAGAGAAAAATCCAATTGAAGATGCAAAAGTTATAACCTTGAGAAGTGGTAAACAAATGGGAGAAGACGATGCCGAACAAGAGATTTCTAGAGACAAAGAAGAGCAAGTCAATAAACAACCAAAGGAGGCAAGTAAGTGCAAACTTTTTTTAGATAATCCAAAGCCATATGTGTCGTCAGTTCCATTCCCTTAGCGACTCCAGCAGCACAAAATAAATAAGCAATTCTCTAAATTTCTTGTTGTATTTAAAAAATTGCACATTAACATTCTTTTTGCAAATGCCTTAGTGAAAATGCCTAGTTATGCAAAAAAATTTAAGGAGATTTTGGCAAACAAAAGGAAATTAGAGGATTATGAAACTGTGAAGTTGAATGAAGAGTGCTCATCCATCCTACAAAACAAATTACCTCAGAAGTTAAAAGATCCATAGAGTTTTACAATTCCTTGCACTATTGAGGATTCTTACTTTGAAAATGCATTGTGTGATTTAGGTGCAAGCATTAATTTGATGCCTTTTTCAATTTTCAAGAAATTAGGATTGAGTGAAGTAAAAGCAACCACAGTATCGCTTCAACTGGCTGATCAACCAATTAAATATTCGAGAGGTATTGTGAAAGATGTATTGGTAAAGGTTGACAAGTTTATCTTTCTCGCAGATTTCATAGTTCTTGACATGGAGGAAGATTTTGAGGTACCACTTATCTGAAAAGGTCTTATTGATGTATAACAAGGGAAGTTAATTCTTAGAGTTCAAGATGATGTTGTTACCTTTAATGTTTTTAAAGCAATGAAATATCCCTCTGATGATAATTCTTGTTTTAGAGTTGAGATAGTTGACAAGTTGGTGAACAAGGTTTTTCAAGAAAATATTTTTAAAGACCCACTTGAAGCATGTCTGATTCGATCAGGAGACAAAGAAATTGAGAATGAGGAGATAAAAGAGTATGCAAATTTCATGGAGGCAAATCCACCTTATTCGAGGCAAAAGGCAACAAAATTTGAGGAGTTGGGACAACACACAGCAAAGCCTAAACCATATGTTGAAGAGCCTTCGATTCTTGAACTCAAACCCTTACCCTCTCATTTAAAATATGCTTATTTAGATTGAGTTTCTTCTTTGCCAGTAATTATATCTTCTTCTTTGACAGATTTGATGGAGGAGAAACTGCTCAGAGTGTTGAGAGAGCATAAAGATGCAATTGGATGGAAAATAGCTGACATCAAGGGAATTAGCCCTTCACTTTGCATGCACAAAATTTGATGGAGAAACAATACAAATCTACTATCTAACCTCAGAGGCGTTTGAACTCGAAAATGCAAGAAGTAGTGAAAACTGAGGTAATTGAGTTACTTGATGCAAGGGATCATCTATCCTATCTTCGATAGTTCTTGGGTAAGCCCTGTGCAAGTGGTGCCAAAGAAAGGAGGTATAATTGTTCAGAAAAATGAAAACAAAGAATTAATTCCAACTAAGACAGTTACTAGGTGGACTTTGTGTATGGATTACAAAAAATTGAATGATGCCACTAGAAAAGATCATTTTCTTTTACCATTTATTGATCAGATGTTAGAAACACTTGCGGGACATGGGTTTTATTGCTTTCTTGATGGATATTCAAGGTATAATCAGATTCCTATTGCACCAAAAGATCAAGAGAAAACTACTTTCACTTGTCCCTATTGTGACGCCCTGAAATTTCGAGGCCTGTAAAATAAATAATATTGGATTTTTGAGGTTTAAAGGACAATTATCCGACGCGATTTTATTTGATCTGGAAGGGATTTGGAAGACCCTGAAGCGTCGATTAGAGGAATCAAGTCGGTTTAATCGAGCCGTAGAATCTAGCCTCGAGAACCCTTCGTGCCCGAGCCTAATCCTGACCGAAAATACCTTCAATCGTTTGTGCCAAATAACCAATCTGTCCCACATTAGAAAATTACCTTTTTACCCTTAGATATTATTCACTAAAAGACAAAACATTTACGTTGACTTGATTTGTGGCCCCCACCCCATTTACTCCCCATCACCTCAAGTCAACTCCCTCTGTCTCTCTACCTTTTTCTCTCCCTCTCTCTTCTCTCTCTCCCTCTTCTCTTCCCCCCAACTGGCCAACCACCCCCTCTCTTCCCCCTCTCCTCTTGCGCTCGACCCACCCCCGTCCGCTACCTTCGCCCGTCGCCGTTCGCCTCCAGCCGCCCGTGGCTCCGCCCGCGCCGTTCCTCCATCGCCACACAGAGCCCCCTAGCCCGAGCTCCACCTCACCTCACCCCCTCCCCTTCTCCTTCTCCTTTTTCTTCCTCCGGCAGCCCCTACTGCGCGCCACCACCGCCACCCTCTTTCTCCGCCGCTCGCCGTCGCCTCGCCGCCTATCCCCAGCCGACCCCCATCGCTCCTCAGCCGCTCCCCCGCATCCCCTCAGCCCCTCGCTGAGCCCCCGTGACCCCCCCGATAGCCCTTCAGCCATGTCGCCGTCCAGCTTAGCCCCCGCCGAGCACTGTCCAGCCCAGTCGCCGCCGCCGTCCTCGTCCATATGAGCCCACAGCGAATCGCTATTCGGCGTCGCCGTTCGCCGCCGTCATCATCGTCACCATTTGCCACCATCGTTGTCGTCGCCGGACCGTTGTTTGTGAGTTAGCTCCTAATCTCTGATTACACTTAGAGTTAGATTAGCTTAGTTTAATTGTGGGTTAGTTAGAATAATTATGATTTAGTTAGTTTAGCCGTGGTTAGGTTAAATAGTTAACTATGGTTAGAGTAAGTTAACTACAGTTACTTTAGTTAGCTATAGCTTCTTTGGGTGATCGTGATCGGTTAATTAGCTGAGGTTGGCTTAATTAGTTATCCTTGGACAATTTAATTGTTGTGGAGATAAATAGTTAAAGTCAGGTTAATTATTATTGGGTGCTGATTGAATAATTGCTGAGTATCTTGGGTGTTTAATTATGTTGACCTGATGAATGATCACCTATGTCAGAGTATCATGTTTAACTGGAATCGAACGTTCGTGTGATCAACTGCGTCCTTTGAGCATGAAAACGGCTTCCAATCGAGTTTTTAAGCACGACTATAAATGTGATTGCATCGGACTAATTGGGAAGATAAGAACTGGCTTGGTTGCCTAGCGTGCTTGTGTGGTCACACGATGGTTGAACGTCATCCTAACATAATTAGGGACGTTGGCAGTACCCTTGAAGGCTTGGGTTCGTTGCTTGATATGTTCGTGCCGTGTCGACCGGAATCACACGACTTATTGGTTGCCTGACAGTTCGTGTCGCCGGGCTGGTCGGATGCCGATCGCAGCTTGTAATGAAACGAAGTTCCTTATCGAAATCCTAGTATGTTTGCCTTGGGGAGTCTTGAGGGGCTATCGGTTTTCGTCGCTGAATGGAGTGGGACGTCGCCCGGTCCTACCGGAAGAGCACCAACTGCCTAGTGTGCTGTGGTCGAGAGTGGAGTATATCTTGCTTTAATAACTGGAACACGCGTGTTGCATTGTAAATGAGTAATTGTGATGAGTGTTCTGGTTGTGTGCTTTGGTCTGCATGTGGTTTGAATACCATGTTGATTACTGTACTGTGTCAGCCAAGGTGGGGTAAGTTTGCATGTGGTGGATAGTTGATTGTCGAGATATGTGTTTGACCCTGTGGTAGTTAGAGCGTGGCATGAGTCGCACGCTGTTAATCTGTCGTCCTTATATCCTGTATGTTTAGGCCGCTTTGAGTGAATCGATGCCCTGCTCGGACTTAGGCGTTGACTCACGGAGATTTTATATCTCATTCGTCGTTCTTAAATGTTTTCAGGTCCTTAGTATGGAGGTCCGCCCGGTGAGGTTTGGGGTTTCACTCGACCAGTCCTTCGATATCACGTACCATCCGGTCCCGAATTCGGACCGTGTTTGGGAACGTCACGTGACGACTCTCTGGGTCGAAGAGGGGATGGAGCACCTAGTGCCTCATCGCTTCAAGGCCTGATTTGTTCGCCACAGCGATGCTCTCTACGGGCCCGTTCGAGGGTTTGAGGGACCCCTGACTACGACCCCGAGGATCCAAACATGGGATCTGATGAACGTCGATACCCCGGACGGGGAAGTGGTGGACCTTGAGCCCGACCCGGTAGAGGAGGACCCTGAGACTCCGCCTAGCTACCGCTACATCTGAGTAGGAGTAGTGGTGGAGACCCCTTTTTGGATGAAGCTTTTGAAAGCCGTTGTTAACCCCAAACCCTGACTCGGTATCTTTTTGGTGGTCTTAGGAAGCAGCCTTGAAGAGTGGGCTTGTAGATGTTCTCGCTTCCCAAGGTTAACTATATATAAATAAAATGATCTTTTGCTGATATTGGTTGTTGTCTGCCTACTGCCTATCCCTGTTGTTTATTTTTGTCTAGGGAGGTAGATCGTTCCGAGTGCGCTTAATTGTAAGATAAAATAAATGGGTTAATGACGTGCCTGGGACGTCGTCCTTAATGACCTAAGGCGTTTGGTAGGGTTGTCGCGCCCTCGGGATTCGGGGCGTGACACCTATGGTACCTTTGCTTTTCGAAGAGTGCCATCTAGTCTTTGTAATGCACCAGCTACTTTTCGAAGATGCATGATGGCCATTTTTTCTGATATGGTTTGAGAATATATTGAAATTTTCATGGATGATTTTTCTATTTTTAGCTCATCATTTGATTCTTGTTTAAATAATTTGGCTTTGGTCTTACAAAGATGTGAGGAGACTAACCTTATTTTGAATTGGGAGAAGTGTCATTTTATGGTGCAGGAAGGAATAGTGCTCAGGCACAAAATCTCTAGAAACAGAATAGAAGTCGATCGCGCCAAAGTGGAGGCTATTGAAAAATTGCCTCCACCAACATCTGTGAAACTTGTTAGAGGATATTTAGGGCATGCAGGATTCTACAGGCGGTTTATCAAAGATTTTTCAAAAATTGCTAAACCCCTGTCTAATCTTTTGATAAAGGATACACCATTTAAATTTTCTGATGAATGCACACAGGCTTTTAAAACTTTAAAGGAAAAGTTAGTGACAGCACCAATCACGGTAGCACCACAATGGGACTTATCTTTTGAGCTGATGTGTGATGTTAGCGATTCTGTAGTGGGAGCTGTTTTGGGACAAAGGAAGAATGGAGTTTTTCAAACCATTTACCACGCCAGTCGAACCTTATCAGGTGCACAATTGAATTATTCAACAATAGAAAAGGAACTTTTGGTAGTAGTTTTTGCTTTTGATAAATTTCGTTCTTATTTAATTGGCTCAAAAGCTATAGTTTATTCTGACCACTCTGCTCTTAAGTATCTACTTGAAAAAAAAGAATCAAAATCTCGGTTGATCATGTAAATTTTATTGCTATAAGAATTTGATTTGGAAATCAAAGATAAGAAAGGTATTGAAAATCTAGTTATAGATCACTTATCAAGAATTCCGAATTCAATGGAAGAGGTAAGACCAATTATGGAAGAGTTTCCTGATGAGAAAATCTATTCCATCAAATCCATAAAAATTCCCTTGTAAACTAACTTTGTAAATTACTTGGTGTTCTTCCTCTTGAATTGTCATATCAATAGAAGAAAAAAAATTCTTTTCCGATGTTAAAAATTATTTTTGGGAAGAGCCTTTCTTGTTTAAAGTATGTGCAGACCAAATCATAAGGAGATGTGTTCCAGATGAAGAGAGGGTAAGCATTCTACATCATTGTCATGACCGAGGGGCAGATGGTCATTTCGGTACCACCAAAACTGCAGCTAAGGTTTTGCAGTCTGGATTTTATTGGCCCACACTTTTTAAACATGCATACTCCTATGTAGCTAGAAGTGATCGGTGTTAGAGAACTAGAAATATTTCTAGAAAAAATGAAATGCCTTTAAACAACATTATTGTGTGTGAATTATCTGATATTTGGTTATTGATTTCATGGGACACTTCACACCTTCTTATGGGAATTTATACTTCTTAGTGGCTATGGAGTATGTGTCTAAGTAGGTAGAAGCTATAGCATTGCCAACAAATGATGCTAAGGTTGTGGTTGAATTCTTGAAGAAAAATATTTTTACCCGATTCGGCACATCTAGGGCAATCATAAGTGATAGGAGGACATATTTTTGCAACAAATAGTTTGAAGCACTTTTGAGTAACTACGAAGTCACCAATAAGGTTGCAACACCTTATCATCCTCAAACTAGTGGTCAAGTAGAGGTTTCAAATAGGGAAATCAAGAGAATTTTAGAAAAAACGGTGAATGCCCCTAAGAAAGATTGGTTGATGAAACTTGATGATGCACTTTGGGCCTATAGGACAGCATTCAAAACCCCAATTAGGATGTCTCATTTTAGGCAAATATTTGGGAAAGCTTGTCATTTACCAGTGGAATTAGAGCATGGAGCATATTGGGCTTTGAAATTTCTAAATTTTGACATACATTCCGCAGGTGGAGGAAGATTGTTGCAATTGAATGAATTGGAGGAATTTTGCAACGAGGCTTATGAAAATGCTAAGATGTACAAGGAGCGTACAAATAGATGGCATGACAAGCACATATTCAGGAGAGAGTTCGAAATTGGCTGAATAGTTTTACTTTATAACGCTCATCTTAAACTTTTTCTAGGAAAGTTACGGTCCCAATGGTTTGGTCCTTTCATAGCCACACAGGTACTTCCTTACGGAATAGTTGAAGTTACAGATGATACCAAGGGCACATTCAAGGTGAACGGTCAACGTCTGAAGCCCTACATTGAAGGTGGATACAACAAGCAAAAGACCACCATTGAACTTCATCCTCCAGAATAGCGACATCTGAGATACTTTGGCTGAAAACTATATAGCAAGTGCTTCTTGGGAGGCAACTCAAGGATTTTCATTATGTTTCTTCATTAATTTTTAATTTTATTTTTCGCAAAAAAAAAATGGATTAGTTTTTCTCTATTTTATCCAGGTTAATTTTCTTTCTTGAGGGATGAGCTTGTTGGAGTTTTCTTTATCAAGGCCATCCATGGAAACATCCTAAAACAATGGGAGTTTTCTTGTTCTCGTTTTTATTTTGTCTTTCGCATTGAGGACAATGCTTCGTTCAAGTTTGGGGGGGGGGGGGTGGGGGAGACAAAATTTTTGCTAAATCAAATCTGAAATTTTGTGTTATGATTCATGCTTTCTGTCATGTTTACATTACTTGTTGTGGCTTTTTGCGATTCTTAGGAAAATTTAAATTTTGTTCAAACTGTGTGAGATAATTTTGATTCTGATTATTTTGATCCACTTACTGAGCATTAAAAGTTCTTAATTTTTGAGTTGTGTATACATCTAGAGAACATTCATGTGAAGTATGTGATTTTCTTAGATCTCACCCACATCTTAGAATCTATTTGATTTTCTTGTGAGGTGAAATCCTAGGCTACATCTAATTGAGAAAATGATTTAGGCAATTTTTTGGACCGATTGAGCCTTTCAAGCCAACCCTGTTTATTTATCTCTAGTCACCTTGTTGAGCCTTAATTCTTATCCAAATTTTCATTGACACTCACATATTTTTAGCTCAGCTTTACCAAATTATATCATTATCCCATGCCCCATGAACATGTTGATTTTTAGGATAAAACTTTATTTGAGCATAATAGCAAGTTGGGAGGAAGGGAGGAGCATGGAAAAAAATGATTGCTATGGTTGTTTAGCGTATATCGTTAAAAATTACTTTTATGGTTTCCTATCCAACTTTCAATTGAGTAGGCCTTTTCGATACTCAATGGGTTGGGAATGTTCGTATTATATTAGGAAGGACTTAGGGAGGAACTCCGCTATAAAGCAATATAAAAAAGAGAAAAAAAAAAGAATGAAGAGAAGTGGTGGCAGAAATATTATATTCAAGGAGTGAAAGTGGGGATAGTGGCATGGGCTCTAATTATATCATAGAAATCAATGTGTTGATGTGTGATTTGAGCTTAAATTTTCCTTTATCTCACCGTTAGCCTAGCCTTACATTACAACCAGAGGAAAGTCCTATTGATTTTTGGTTGGATGATTAGCTTATATTATGGAGAGAGGAATGAAAAGCAAACCTATGAGATTTGGTCATAATTATAGAGTTTTTAAGAGGTTGCATACCAATGTGAATTTATCTAGATTGCATATAATCTCAAAAGATGGGGACGCACACACACAATTGGATCACATAGTTAGAATTAGTCTTAAATTATTTTCAATGTTTGCATGAAATTTTTGTTATTCTTTGAATTGTGAATTCGAACAATTATGGAAGAATTTGAATTATTTTATCTCTTGTTTTTGCTCGAGTACTAGCAAAATGTTAAGTTTGGGGGTTTGATAAGACTATAAAAATAGAGTTACTTTAACTATTTTAGGCAACAAATAATGTGATATTTGTGAGAAAATATTTGGATTTCCTTCTATTTATTCAAATTTTCCTTGCTTATGCAGGATAATGAGATATTGAGAAGATAAGGAAAAAGGAAGAAGGAAATCAACATGCCACCCACAGAATCGTTAGAAGATAGAGACCAAATCGGTAGAAGATTGCCTTATTTTTAGGAACTCTTAATGTTATCTTTAAGATTTATTTGTTTTTAGGAGCTCTTAATGTTATCTTTAGGGATTTACTTATTTTTAGGAGTCTTGGATGTTATCCTATAAATAGGATAACATTGGGAGCTTGGGGGACGGTTAGGGTTTTTACTTTCACATTGTTCTTTTATTGTTCTTGGATATTTTCAAATATTTTGAAGAGAAGACAAAAGCGGTGACAGAATTCTTATTCTTTGATTCAAGATGTTGGGTTTAATTTATATTTTCGTTTCTTCTTCTATTATGTTCTAATTTTCTCTCGTTAGGGCTACAATGTAGCCTGACCATGATGATATGAATTTCATGATGTTTATGTTCTGCAAGTGATTTCATTCATGAGAGTTATATATTATTGTGCTTAATGCTTTTAAATGACTGGCCACCATTTGAATGATCTGATGTGCATGTTTGAGACTAAGAAGTGATACATTATATTACCATGAATTAAATGTGGATGGAAACATACCATGCTATTTGTGTGGCTTTCGGTGATAAGGTGATCCAAAAGATTCATTGTAAATCGGGAATATTCATAGATTTTAATGCACTTATGTTTATTTAAATTCACATAGAGATATGGTGGATTAATAAACTGAGTATGTTTACTATATCTAGAGATATGATAGTAAATAGAAGAGAAAATTCTACTATCACATGTTTGATATCGTTCTTGTATGCGTGAGGATATGGAATTAATATATAGTGGTTACGGTGAAATCAGATACTCTAACGTATTTACTTGATTGATTTACTGCATCTAGTTCCAAACTTTTACTTCTAAGATTGTCAGTTTTTAATTTATTCTCAATTCTAATTTGATTTGTTAGATAAATTTTAGAATTAATCCATTTTTGGTATTTAATTGGTTTATTAATCATCAATATCTGTGGGAGGATATATTTTCTCATCATTATATTACTTGTTCGACATGTTCATTGACATGTACTCTTGCATTGAGAATTTTACGAACATTAATGATGTGCAAAAATGGTGGGATTAAGCGGGTAATTAGAGTGATGAAAATGGAAGTTATGCATATCGAGTCTGGCATTCTTGTATGCGTGAGGATTTGAAATTCATATATAGTGGTTTCGATGAAATCTGATGCTCTAACGTATTTACTTGATTGATTTACTGCATCTAGTTCCAAACTTTTACTTCTAAGATTGTCAGTTTTTAATTTATTCTCAATTCTACTTTGATCTGATAGATAAATTTTAGAATTAATCTATTTTTAGTATTTAATTGGTTTATTAATCATCAATCTCTATGGGACGATATCTTTTCTCATCATTATATGACTTGTTCGACACGTTCATTGGCACGTACTCTTGCATTGAGAATTTTATGAACACTTAATGATGTGCCAAAAGGGTGGGATTAAGCGGGTAATTAGAGTGATGAAAATGGAAAATACGCATATCGAGTCTGGCAGGAGCATACCGCGAAGTCCCGCGAAAATGGCGATTACGCCGTCCTTATTCGTTTGATTGAGCTGAACTTTTGTGGAGAATGAGTTCACATATCAACCTAGCTTGTGTTAAAATTTCGTGCCGAATGGATATCGGGAAGTTCACTTTCAAAGCCCATTCGTTTGAGTAGGGTTTGAATTGCGCCTAATTCGATTGCTAATATTCACGAGATGCACGGATGGCCTTCACGAAATGAACCCCAGCTATTAATGAACTATCATGCTGGCAGAAGGAACGCGACAAGAACAAGGAATGCAGGGTCATAATGAATTGATTGTTTTTTCACGGGGTCAACTCCTGTCGTTACCGGAGTAATTGATTCCCGAAATGTTTTTCTTTAGAAAATGCACAATGAACTTGTTAGCAAAAATGATTGGGAAGCACGGAATTAGACTTTGAGGCTAGGCGAGACTTAAAAGTGTGTTACAAGCGACCATTGGATAGGAGATTTTTTTTCGGGAAGAAAACCCGAATATTAGCCTCGCATGAATTAGATAGCATAAAACTCTACGCAACGTCTCGAAAAGAATTATTGAACCTACACAAATTCCCTTGCAAAATGCATGAGGTGCGCACAAGTCCTTGTGTTTTGTTCTAGTAGTTTCCTTAAATTCTTAATAAAATCGTTCGATTATTCTAGGTACACAAAGTTGGGAACATAATTGTGACACATAAAATTGGCATGCATGTCGAGACTTGCCTTAATTTGCCTACCTGGATGTCGCAATCTCACCTTATCTACCTTTGAATCTTTCCTCATTTCCCCATATTTTAGGAAAATTTAAAGACTTAAATCTTCAGAAAATATTCGTCCTCTTTCAATCAAAATGACTTTCCTTTATCTACCTACTCTCTGGCCTATTAAAAGCGTGATCACGCACTTTTTATATTGGTCACTCTGTCGGTCACGGCGCTTCATTTCCTCTCGAAAACCCTAAAGCCAAACATTCTTCTCTCGCGAGGCAAGTCGCAGAAACAGGTTAGTTTCATTAATTCCCAGCCTCTTCTGAGATTTTGAGCACAGCAGTAATCATTTTTTTCATTTCTTTATGCTTTCATTCGTTGCGATTAATTGAACAGATAATTTTATGATGTATGTTTCAGAGGATGATGATGATGAACTTCTGTGGCTGTGTTTTTGTGAAAATTATTTTCAAGGAAAACGGTTGGCTTTCATTTTTTTTTGGTGATTTAAGAAAAATGTTTTCCTTCTTGTTAGAAGCAGGGGGAAAAGTTGTTTTCTCGTCATCAAAGCTTGTGGTTTTCAAAATCGGTAGAGATTTTTATTTTATTTTTATAGATACATTAATTGTCGGTCGCCGGAAAATAATTTCCCCGAAATAGGAGCCTCTCGTTTTAGTTGGATGATTCATATCTTCCTTGATTTAGTCAATCGAACCATGCACCATTTATGTACTTTTAACCGAAAAAATCTGTAACTAAATTGGGTGTATTTCGAGTTAATATAAAATTTAATTTGCTTAACCAAATATGGATTATTATTCATGGTTGAGTCGGTGACATGTGAAAAAAATTCGTGGGCACTAGAATTTTTTTGTCATGCTATAAAGTTGATTTTGATAAGAAAAAATGTCATTCCATCAATTTAATTTTTCAGTTTTGGTAATTACAGGATGAGTTCAGACTCAGAGGGAGGTGCACATGACTGGGTTCGCCGTAGTGGAACCGATGAAAGAATCCACGAAGCAATTGGGAGTCGGCGGAGGGCGTTCGGCGAGTAGCTACGAGTTGACCTCGAGGGCCGGGCAGCAGGACAAACGGACCGGAGACTATGCCCGCGCAACCACCAAGCACACTTTCTCCAGTGGGGACACGTTCAAGGAGCGGTCCACGGGGAGGGTCGGGTACAAGGACGAGTACAAGGAGACATCCACTGTTAGGGTCGGGAACAAGGGCGGCTACTCCGAGTATCAGTATCAGGTCCAGGAGAGGCTCCGGACCGACTTCAGGAATTACGGCCTCATCTGCAGTCTCTACCTCTGTTACCTCCGAGGTCTCCGAAGTCTCCACTTGAAGCTCCACCTCACTATTGACACCATGATCCGTCTGCTCTGCTAGTAGTGTCTCAGAACTCCTCTGTTGAAGCATTGCAGTCTCGTCGAAGATCACGTCTCTACTGATTAGGAAACCGGGTGATTTGGGATCGATGCACCACAACCGATAGCCTTTCACCTCATGTACATAACCCAGAAATATGCACTTCTTCTACCCCGGCTTAAGCTTACCATCACTCGCATGAGCATACGCTGGACATCCGAATACTCGTAATCCGGAGTAATTAACAGTTTTCCCCGACCATACTTTCTCTGGAGTCTTCCACTCGATAGCAAATGATGGAGAATGATTAATCAAGTAACATGCTATGTTTACTGCTTCTGCCCAAAATTTCTTGCCTATTCCAGCATGCGAAAGGATGCTTCGAGCTTGCTTAAGTAAAGTTTTGTTCTTCCGTTCTGCCATGCCATTCTACTATGGTGTCCTAGGTACTGTGCGGTGTCTCACAATTCATTCTCAAAGATACAGTGCTCACATAAGTCTAACTTTCTTTTGACCCTTTAACAACCCCCTGTCACTCAACATCATCATACTTGCCTCACTCATGTGCCCCCAAATGCATATGCCATAATTGAGTTAAATCAGAATCTGACTCATCTATTGAAACTGCAGCAGCTCCTGTCACGATCTCTCTTAGTAGATGATAGAGAGAACTCATTTTCTTCCCTTTCATTACTGTCATGACACCTCGAGAGATCTTCAGTACTCCTCCCTCAGCAGTGTACTTACACCCGACATCATCGAGTGTCCCTAGAGAAATAAGGTTCTTCTTGAGCTCCGGTACATGCCTCACGTCTATCAATGTGCGCACCACACCATCGTGCATCTGAATCTGAACTGTCTATATCCCCACAACCTTGCAGGTTGCGTTATTCCCCATCAGAACTCTACCACCATATGCAGTTTGGCAAATAGTAAACCAGTTCCTATGAGGATATGATAAGAACACCCTGAATGTAGCACCCATTCGTCTCCTGACGAACTTGTAGTCACACACAAAATAGCCTCTACTTCACTAGTGCTCTCCTCAGCAACGTTCACCACATTGCTTGTGGCCTTCTGCTTGTCACCTTTGTTTCCCAACTTTGGATAATCTCTCTTGTTGTGCCCCTCCTTGTGACACTCAAAGCACTTCACGCGATCCTTGGACTTTATTCCCCAATCTCAATCGTAACTTCGTGGTTCCACATGACCACTAATCCCCCCGCACAACCCATGGGATTAACTACAACAGAATTTTGAAAATGAAGTCTACGCTTAACTCTCTCAATTGCTACTTCTTTATTCTTTGTTTCCATTAAGAAGATCAAACTGGGTCTCTTTTAAGCCACTAAGGCTCGAAGTTGCTGGAAAGTCAGGGGAGTACCCAAACCCTGACAATTCCAGCTAAAAAGTTTCACATATCCCCCAGTGGCTTATTAGGGCTAGCCACCAATGCCCATTCATTTGAGCCATCCTCAACTGAGATGGGAGTGTCGAGGAGATGAGTTTCATCCAGGTACCTTAAATTTGCCTCCTTGGAAATCTGTGCATTGCAGCGACGGATCTTTTTCGAAAGCTAGTGTCTCGGATTTCTTCTTAATCTTCTTTGAAAAGTTTGTCATGTTCTTTAGGCGAGTCTCGGACCATGAGGAGTCTGAGAGCAGCAATAATTTCCTTTGATTTCGCTTTCCCACCTGAGGTTGCAGCTGCATACACAATTTCTTTGCCCTTTCTTTTTAAAGCTTCCTTCATTTCAACTAGATCCATAGGCTTAAGAAGTTGCTGACTTTCAACATTAGTAGGAACAGGTTCCTCCACTGTCTTTTCCAGAGTTGGGGTCTCAGGGATGGTTTCTTCGAGGTCAGATTACCTGACTTTATCTAGATCAATACACGATGTTTGCATCGAAGCAATAAACTCAGACGTAGCAGAATTCGATCCTAGCAAAACACACAATACCTCCGCTATTTTCCTCAAAACAGAGTTGCATATGAGATTTGATCTCACCTGGTTAATAGCGAATCCGAGGTTACGAATGGCGATTAAAAGAGCACTCCTGGAAATCGAAGAAACAAGCTAGAACGACGAAGAAGAGGAGTCGTGCGTGTAAACAAGGAGAAGGAAAAGGAAGGCGTAGGGTTTTCTTTTTCGGAGCTATCTTAGCTTTGTTCAAACATTGCGGCAATCAAGCAGGGTAAAGAAATTCATGGGCTACTGTTCAGGAAGCAACTTCATGCACATCTCTCTCGGTTGCAAACTCACTGTTGGATTTATATGCGAAATGTGGAAAGATTGGTGTTTCTAGAGAGGTATTTGACGGTATGCCGCGCAGGGAGGTGGCTCTCGGAACACAATGATCATGGTTTACGAAATGCTGGAGATATAGAGACTGCTATTATCCTTTTTGGAGAAATGGGGAATGATGGTGTGGAATATGATTCTATCTGTTTCGTATACTGCGGTCTTGTCAGCGTGCAGTCATGGATGGCTGGTTGAGAAGCGAAGGGAGTGCTTCAAAGACATGGCGTGTCAGAATCTTGAGCCAACGCAGATGCACTATGCTTGTATGGTTGACCTTGGCCGAGCTGGCCTTTTTGGAACTCAATGAAGGCCTAGCCTTCGAACCAGATATTAATTTTGGGGGTGCTTTGCTGGGGGCATGTAGTATGCATGAGAATGTAGAGTTGGGCTGTTGGGTGGCAGATCATCTGTTCAAGTTGAAGCCAGATCATTGTGGACACCATGTACTTCTTTCCAACGTACATGCAGAAGCAGGGAGATGGGATAAAGCAGATAGAGTGAGAGAATTGATGAAGTCAAGGGCAAGTGAAGAAGAAGCCAGGTTTTTGTTGTGTTCAGACGCGCTAAAGTGCATGCTTTTGTGGTCGGAGAGAAAGTAAAGGATTTAGATCAGTTTGTTTGGCTTGCCCAAGCTGGCCAGTATGTCCTAAAATGGAAATTAAGAAGAGTGGCACACCAGCTAGGATCTGAAACGCTCACTGCAAAGCCTACCCTGCAACTTAAGAACCAAGGTAAAAGAATGTAAGCGGTCTCTCAAGGTTCTTGCTTCGTTATTCCCACGTTACATGCTAGCGATCACTATCATAGCTCTAAGACTTGAACTGCAACACAATAGAAAGTGATAGGAAATGATAATGCCATGAGATTACCCTGTTTGCAGACCATTACTTTCAATGTTTCCAGAGAACAGCAGATGAAAGTTCGTTAAAAGTACAACAAATTACCTAATAAAAGCAAGGGGAACATCTACCCTGCAGTGCACGAGAATGGAATTCACAATGCACATGAAAATCAAATTGATGCGAACCATGAGAATTTAGGGAGGAAGCATCATTGGGAATTCTGCACTGTGGAATGTATAAACTGGAGGTAAGCAATTCTGGAAGGATCCACGATCCCGTCTAACTCCCACCAGCTAAAGTCGAACTTAATTGAAGGGTGTATCCAAGTTTCAGTTGCCAAGTTTCTGATACTGGGTGGGCACGAGAGCGCATTTGGGATCCATCTCGATGCGGCACATGCTACAGCGGTAGGTCAAGACGTTGTCCGATCTGTCACATGCAATACATGGTCGATCAAAGAAGGAATCCTTGGCTCGGAGGATGAGAGGATGTAGTGGATGTGAGAAATGTTGGATTGGTCCCGGCAATTGCTCAGCACATGATTTGTGAATTTTGAAGGACGGGCAGTGATGGCAGGAATAGCTCTCATTCGAGCAGTATTTCTCACATGCTGAGCATAGATCATTTCCATCCTCTTCCAGGAGAGCCAAAGGGTGCTTGTGCAAGAAATGTTGAATTTTCCCTGGTCCCACAAACTCATATCTTGTGGTAGGCTTGAGAGCACAATCGGGACTCAGGGTGAAATTACAGTCCCTGCACAAATAGCAAAGCCCACGGTCCAATTTACCGCAGCCGCAGCAAGCGTATCTCGGTGTATCGAATGCCAAAGGCAGAGGATGGAAAGGATGAAATGGATGGTGAGTAATCTTCGGGGGCAATTCAGCACAAGATTTATGTAGATGGTAGTCTTCACGTTCTCTACAGCTATATATCAGGTCCAAGCAGGATCGGCTGCATGCGGAGCACTTAATTCCATAAATTTGGGGGGGATATACCAATCTGAGTATCAAGGGATGATGGTGGCTGAAGTGTTGAATCTCCATTCTTTTAAGGTTCTTCCCCTGTATGGTCTGACACCACATGAATTTGTGTATTTAAACGTGATTTCCTCAAGAATGGTCATTCGCAAAGGGCAAAGTCATATGGATGGAAAACTGAAGTAAAGTAGAACATAATTTTCTTGCATTGTTTGCTAGATATCATCCAAAATAGGGATGTTGCTTATCGAGTCTGGGAGCCCATTCTTGTTCACCATCCAGTTGGAGGAACCTCTATTTGATTGACTAGTGACTACTAAATGTGGAATGAGGTTCCTCTCTGTTAACCATTCTTGTTCACCATCCAGTTGGGGGAACCTACTTTATGTCGAATGAGGTTCCTCAATATCAAAAAATTGCACCAAAACTATATTATGGGAATCTTCATCCATCCGCAGAATTCATAAAATTCGAACAACACCCAAGCAGTGGAAGACTTCGGAGATGCACGTCAATTTTAGAACACAAATCATCACAGTTAAATCAACAAGATTCACAAATTTCAAACGACTGCTGCAGAGAAGTCGCAGAGTCGATGACAGTTGAACAACTCCCAGTCGAAGATTTGACAGAAGAAATTGCATACCTGAGTTGAACTTTCAAGAATTTTGACACGAACACTTGGAAGAAGTGGAAATCGAACCGAACTGCTAAATTCCCCAAATCAAAATCACTGAAAAAATCAGGAAAAACACTGGCTTTTAAAAAATAGAAATCCATTTACTTCACCAATTTGGAGTTGGCTACCAATTATGGAGAAACTGTTCAGAATGTTCACAAGCATCGCAACTTCTACATCTTTCAGCTTATAAAGAGGTCTAATTCAATATTCTAAGCTCGTTAATGCGAATCAGCTAATCTCATCCAACCTAAACCCTAGGAATCGACGAGTTCCACACCACAAATTCTTGAGAAACAAACACCCAGAAAATCGATGGGTCTTCGCGATCCCATTCGCCGCTTGATTAGCCTCACGAGGGCAATAAACCACCGAAACACCTTTAAACCGGGCCAACAATTCCTTCACTCTTCAACCATATTTCGGATGGCCCATGGGCTTTCTGATAAGCCCTTTAACGTATCAACTGCAGATAAGCTATCTGAGTTTATCTCCACGTTCAGATCAAGTTCAGCTGCAAAAACGGATGGGGCCCGCTCTCTTCCTTGGCGAATCCAGCAACTAGCAAACCAGAGTCGTCTCGGCATAACCCGGCGATAGAGCACGCCTCTGATGCATCCACCCAGGAACAGTCGACATTAAACCGCAGAGCACCCTTCTTCGGTGGTGTCCATCGCCCAGGTACCAAGCTTCTGCCTTTGCTCGAGTTCGACGAGGATGGGTGCGATCTTACAAAGGACTGGTTCAGGGCGACTGCATCGTCAACGATTGTGCTCGAGTTGAGTCTCCGCGACTGAAACACGAAGCAATTACGCGCCTTCCACATCAGCCAGAGTACACCAGCGACCAGCTCACGCGTGGATAAGTTTGTGCATTCTTCTAGTGTTTCGAAGACCCAATTTTCCGTTCTGGTGATGCTTGTCGGAGATACCCTGATGTTGAGTCTTGGATCTGACCAAACTTTCTTTGTCCAGTCGCACAAAATAAACAGGTGCTCTGTGGTCTCCGGGGCTTGGCTACAAAAGGGCCAAAGCGGGTCTGGTAAGAGTTTTCTTTTGTACAGATTCTCTCTAGTGGGTAATGCGTTTTGGCACAAGCTCCACATGACGAATCTGATCTTGGGGTAGGATGATAGCTTCCAAATCATAGTCCAAAAGGCTCGGGGTGGCTGGTAGGAAGAGGATGCTCTGTTTATTGTGGGAGATGTTTGAGATGCTCGTAGTTGATTATAGCCGCCTTTAACCGAATAAATCCCTAAGCTATTTCCAGTCCAGACTAACTTGTCTGGCCCAGAGTTCGGGCTGAGTGGAATCATCAGGATTTCTTGCACTATCTCCTCTTCAAACGTATCAACCAGTTTCTGTATATTCCAAGTGCTTTCTTCTTGGTTAACCAAATCCGCGACCGCTAGGGGATCATCCTGGTTTGCTGGTCCTCCTAGCACTCCCATCCTCAGCCATTTATCTTCTCGAATGTTAATTTCTTTCCTGTCTCCCACCGACCATCTAATATTGGGACTAATCACTTCACTCCCTATTAATAAGCTCTGCCATCCCCAGGAGGGCCGGGAACCCTTCTTTGCATTCCAGAAATCCCCATTTGGAAAATAGATACCTTTAAGTATTTTGCTCCATAAAGTTGTTGGGGATTGTGCGAGTCTCCATGGTTGTTTTCCCAACATGGCATTGTTAATCGTAACTAGGTCTTTAAAGCCAAGACCCCCGAGGTTTTTATGTGTCTTCAATATCTCCCATCTTTTCCAATGGATGCTTGACTTGGAAGCATTTTGTTTCCACCAAAAGGAGGCAACTTTCCGTTCTATAGCCTTACAAACAGAAATAGGAATCTTGAAAATGGATATCGCATATTGGGGCAATGCCTGTACAACTGTTTTAATCAGGATTTCCTTACCTGCCTTTGATATGAGTTTCTCCTTCCAGCCCTCCAATTTCATATTCACCCTTGCCAGGACCCATGCAAACATCTGTTTCTTTGACTGGCCCCAATCAGAAGGCATTCCCAAGTATTTTCCTGTCTTTTCAATGATTGGAACACGTAGTTCATGTGCCATATTCCTTTTCAAACTCTGTGGGCAATCCTTACAGAAATAGATGCCTGCCTTGTTTAGGTTGATAGCCTGCCCGGATGCAAAGCAATATTGGTTCAAAAGATTAGCCAGATTTTGACACTCCAACATTGTTCCATCTAAGAAGAAAATTGCATCATCCGCAAATAAAAGGTGAGACAATGTGGGGCAAAATCTATTCAATTTGATGCCTTTGATAGTCCCCAAGGCTACTGCATTGTTCAGCAGAAAGGAGAGTACATTTGCCATGATAAAAAATAGGTAAGGAGATAGTGGGTCACCCTGCTTGATACCTCGAGAAGGTTGAAAATAGGGCATAGGCTCCCCATTTACTTTCACACTGATGGTGACGGATGAAATGCATTGTTTGATTAGGGAAACCCATCTCTCGCAGAACCCCATCTTCAACATACATGCACATAAAAAGTCTCGTTCCACTCTATCATACGCTTTTTGCATATCCAATTTAAGCACTGCTTGAAATTTTCTTTTCCTCTGCCTAATTCGGAGTTGGTGTAGAACTTTTTGAACTATAAAGATGTTGTCTTGTATTTGTCTACCCCCCACAAAGGCACTTTGTTCAGTGGCAATTATCTCAGGAAGCCAAGGTTTCAAGCGATTAGCCATGACCTTGGAGATGATTTTGTAACTGAAGTTACATAAGCTTATAGGCCTAAACTGAGTGATGCTCTCCGGGTTAGAAGTTTTGGGAATAAGGACAATATTCATTCTATTAAGAGTAGGGTCGAGGGTACCTGAGTTAAAAAAGTTTTGAACCATCCGAAACACGTCTTGTTGGATCTCTTTCCAGTAGTGGTGATAGAATTGCCCATTTAACCCATCATCTGAAGCCGTTACAGCTCCCAACTGAAAAACAGCAGTTTCCACTTCTTCTTTGTTAACCGGGATACTAAGGCCTCATTCATATCATCGCAAAACAAGACATGGGCACTCTTCAAGAATAGGCTGAAAGTTTCTCGATCCTTCCGAGGCATAAAGCGTCCTATAAAAGTCAGTAATGTGATCCTTCAGCCTGGTAGGGTCTCGGCACCAATTTTGGTCGTCCATTCTCAACATCGAGATCTTATTTCGCTGCCTTCGTTGTATGGTGGTTGCATGGAAGTACTTTGTATTGCGATCCCCCCAATTTAGCCGGCTAATTCGTGATGTCATAGCCCAATGCATCTCTTCTTGCCTCCATAATTTCTCTATTTTTTCAACAATTCTCTGTGAAGCCTCCTTGCTCGAATCCCTCTCATCTCTATTTGTGAGCTCAATGAGTTGCTTTTTGAGTGACTCTATTTGGCGAAAGGCGTTAGAGAACTTTTTCTTGCTCCATTTCGCTAATGCGATAGCCACTTTACCAGATTTCCCAGCAAAGTCGGAATATATATCCTGCTGGTCTTTCCACGCTTTTCGGACTATCTCCTTACATTCATCATCTTCTAGCCAAAACGCTTCAAACCTGAACTCTTTTTTCCTTTTGGCCAAAGGCGGGGGCAACAAGAGTAGTAAAGGGCTGTGGTCGGACCCGATAGCAGGCAACGCATACACCTCTGCGTTAGGGAATTTCACTCTCCAATCGAAGTTACAAAGGATTCTGTCCAACCTCTTCTTCACTAGGGCTTCCCCATCTCTATTATTAGCCCACGTGAATGCACAGCCTTTAATTTCCACATCCATGAGAGAACATTCACCCAAAAGCTCCTGAAAGGCAGCTGTTCTATAACGGTCAGCTTCTCTTCTCCCAACCTTTTCCCAATTGTACAAAATTTCATTGAAGTCCCCTACACAAATCCACTATAGAGTGTTGGTGGAATGGATAATTCTCAACTGTTGCCACACCAGTAGTCTTTCCTGAAAGTTTGTTGGAGCATGAAGAAAGGTGATCTGCATCAAATTACCGCTTTTGTGGTACCTGCAAGTCATATTAATAAGATCCCTGGAGCTGCTTTCCACTACAACTGTCACCTCCTCATTCCACATTACTACTAATCCCCCCGCAATACCCATTGGATTACCACCATAGAGTGTTGATATTGAAGTCGTCTCTTTACCCTATCCACCACAGGTTCCTTATTTTTAGTCTCCATTAAGAACACAAGATAGGGCCTATCTTGAGTCACTAAGGATCTCAGATGCTGGAATGTCAGGGGAGAGCCCAGCCCGTGACAGTTCCAACTCAAAAGCTTCATTTATACCTCGGTAGCTTATTAGGGTTAGCCACCCAAGCCCAAACCTTCGCCCTTTCAACCAACTAAATGGGCGCATTCAACGAATGGTCGTCGTCTCCATGTTGAAAGCGGGAACCCTGCTATCCATTTGGCGTGTGTCACTTACTTTACTTCGATGCAGGAGTGTTTAGGCCTGCCTTATCCTACTCTAAGGGCCCCATATGCACTGCTTAGCTTGTCATCTATCCTTGATTCATTCTTTTTCTCATCTTCACTAAAGTGCAACTTGGTGCAGGTTCAAAGGTGACCTACAACGGGATGAGTTACCAAAGTAGAAGGGCTCGGTTCATAGAGGCATTTCAACAAACAGGTGATGCGTGACACAAATATCGAATAAGGCACAAAGGGTCTCGCACATGAAGGTGCTCGGTCCACAAAGAAAATACTACAAACAAGTGGCATGTGACACTGGGCGCGGCCAAAGGTGGGATTTGAAGAGAGGGATGGGGAGTTGTGGGGCGACGAAAATTGGAGGAAAGATGGAACGAAGGGAGCACTAGATCTACTAGCAAGGCATCACTGTATCTATTAGCCTGGAACCTACAAGAGGAGAAGTACGTCCAGCCAAAAAAGGATAACGTTGAGTGGATTTGGGTGAATATATTTTCTATGGAGAGTCTGTAACGTGGGAATGGTGTATAATGAGAATCGTTGTAGTCATGGCTAAACAGGAGGGGAAAGTGGGAATTAGGGTTTGGAAAAGGGAACTATCCCATGGATAGAGAGAGCTCTCACTTGGAGAGGGAGAGTAGGATTAGGGTTTTGAAGAAGGGAACTATCACCATGGATAGAGAGAGCTCTCACTAGGAGAGAGAATTGTTTAGCGCACCCCTCTCACTCAACCTATCAGTGTTCACTCGCTCACATTTCATATCAATAGAGGAAGATATGGTCTCTGTGGCAAGGAAATAGGAAGGTATTTCGGGTATCCATCGACTAGAAGCAAAATCATCGGTTTTTATGGAAGATCCGGTTCAAATCTTGATTCTATCGGGGTATATGCGGAATCGATATCACATTTGTGCCCTCTCACGTCGCTCGGATCAATCAAAGGTGAAGGTGGAGCTCCGTGGAATGATGGAGTACACACTGATGTGAGGGGAATTGAGATTATGGTTGGATCTGTGATTGAGTCCATCAGAGTTGAATATGATTATAATGGTTCCTCGATTCAATGCTTGAAACATGGTGGAGATCATGGAGACAGACATGAGGTGAGTTCCTAGATTTACATTTAGAGTTAGTAATTCACATTGTTGTAGGAGTTGTTTTGTGCCATAGGATGTAATCAATGAAGCATAGAAGGTAATTAATCATGGGGTTCTCCAAGGCTGGGTACACTTTTCGTGTCTTGATTGTTGGGCAATCGGGGACTTTTTTTTTAGTGCGCTTTTCTAAACAAAAAGGTTTACTTACTTGATCTTCGCTAATTTACAATCAAAGCTACAAATATACATTCATTAAATCTTCGAGAAAATTATGGTGCACATAATTTCAAATGAACATATGCAATTAAAGATTTCGGTATTTGATTTCAGAAAAAAATCAAATCTCAAATCTAATATCCCTATATAACAGTGGGTAATTCACTTGCAAGATTGAACCACGTGGCACGCTCAAATGTGAACTTTTCCCAGCAGTTTTTTTTTTCCATTGTCACTTTACCAATTCATTTTCTTTCTTTTAGAATGTAAGGAGTTGGAAAGAAGTTGCTAAAAATAGGTTACTGAGAGAGATGGGTAAAAGAACCTATCCCTAGCAAATCTGTAAATCTGAATTGCTAATTCTGATGTATATTTTGGTAATATATGTATAGGGATTTCGTTCGGATATACATGTATGTCACATGTTCAAAAATAATTGTTTATAATGTGATTTTGAAAGAGTTTAATAATTTAGGGATATCTATCTCATTTGACTTATTTTCAATAAATAATAAGTTAAAAGATCAATCTAATATGGGGCCAATTTTTGGCGGGAAAAATATTTAAATTAAATATGTAACACTAAAATGCTAATAAAAAGTCCATCGATGCATAAAACTATGTAATACAAAAATTAGATGAATGTATATAGATACACACACATATGTATTCATATTTAGAGGGTTGTACTAGATGACTGTGTATATTTCAATAATAGTATAACAAAATGTTCTATAAGTGATAGATTGTTATCATTGAAAAGTTAAATGATACATTATAGATTTACCAGATTTGTGTTGCAGAGAGTGCAAGGAGTAGATCAAGGAGATCTTTCGAGGAGAAAATAAAATAGGAGAACTATTAATGAATTTTTTTAGTATGACGTGGACGAATTTGGTCACCGCAGCTATTGTCAAATACACATGTCACCCATCCAATGATGAATGTGTAAAAAGTTATTTACATTGGCAGTGAACTTCATAAATTCTTCAAAAAAGGCGTTACAAAAATCATGAGATATATACTAAAGTGGTCAGAAGATTTTGTTGTTCGGGCTAAAATTGTGGTGACAAGCAAAAGCACAAAAATAAAAGTTAAGTAAAGGGATAATGCCACAAATGGTCCCTAAACTTTGACAAAATGTGCGATGTAGTCCCTGAACTTTTAATTTGACCATTATGGTCCCTGAACTTTGACCCAATGTGCAATGTGGTCCCTGAACTTTTAATTTAACCGATATGGTCCCTGAACTTTTGGAACATGTTCAACTTAGTCCTTGGGCTTGAACCAATGGAAGGACTACATTGAATATTCTATTGGTTCAAGTCTAAGGACTAAGTTGAACATGTTCCAAAAGTTCAGGGACCATATTGATCAAATTAAAAATTCATGGACCACATTGCATATTGAATTAAAGTTCAAAGACCATATTGGTCAAATTGAAAGTTCAGGGACTACATCGCATATTGGATAAAAGTTTAGGGACCATTTGTGTCATTTTGCCTTAAGTAAAAAGAAAAAGTATCTCCATCTAATGCATTACTTTAAATAGTTAACGAATCATCATATATTTCAATATTGCTGGCAAGTGAAAGTTAAAAGAAGATTGAATTGGCTAATTGTGCAGGTCAAGCTAAATTGTTCCAAGGAGCGTTTCATTTGTACATCAGGCTACCTAAGGTTCTCCACCCACCATTATCCAATCTCCCAAAATCTACACCACTAGACGCACTAGAGGGCACCTATTGGTGGCAGGATCATTGGGTTTCATGGACAATCTAGATCACATCTAGATTCAATTGGAGCACATTTGGAACCATATAAATAGGCAAAGTTAAAGCATGATATGACTACTGATTATCGTTTCAAAGGCATTTCTGTAAAATTATCATAAGCAGTTGCTTTGCATCACTATGGTTAGTTTAGCTTAACAGTTTCCAACTGAATGCCCCACATAAAGCCACAAAAAAAAAAAAACATGATTCTCCGTTTCCTTTTTATTTACTTGCTCCATGAGTCTCGATTTTTTTTTTTTCAAAATAAATTTTAAAAAACTCTACCTTATGACGCAAGAAAAGCATAAATACTAAAATATATACTTGGAGTCTCATATTTTTCCCATCACTTTAGTCAATTTTTCTTTTTCTTTTCCCTCTTTTTGAGGATCATCTCTCATTTTCTGGGTTTGGGTTCTTTTCTTCCAGCATAGAGGATTCTTGTTCCAAGTTTTTTTTTCCCCCTCCCTGGCCAATAAAGCTCGACAAGTTCCTCAGCTGGGGCCATGCTTTCTACGGCAAGCCTGCTTTCACTTTAGACCAGATGTAAAGTTGTCTTCTTCTTAGTGTTCAGTGCTAAAAATAATAAGTGTACCCTAGACTTTGGCCTAAGATTAAGTGTGAAAATAGATAATAATGGAGGCAAATAACGGATCATGTAAAATTTTGCGCGATCGCTGCTGTCTGTTTTAAAAGCCTAAACTATTAGATGAATGTATGGTTTAATACTTAATTATCCTGACACATGATTGGAGGATCACTCCAACCAATTTGTAGAATTGATGGTAACAAATGAGATCATATTCGTAGTGATAACGTTAGTCACAACCCGAAAAAATCATATTTCATTTCTCTCTGCGCCTTTTTAGCTAAGCTCATCCACCTCTGCCATCACTCCGCCATGGCCCTTGCTGACTTCTCTGATCATAATCATCATCATCATCAGCGCACCACTACCTTGCAATTTATACATGACACATACTTGATTGGAGAAACAATGTGAGAGTAAAACATGGTCTAAAATCTTTGTCTTAAGCCAAATAGATTTTCAGTCTTTAACTTACTTTTCTCGTGAAAGAAATGCATCACAATAAACAATGATGCCCTTTTCCTCAAATAAACTATTGCACTAAACCTTATCACGAATTTGACAGCCCGGCGTGTTTATTTAGACCTGAACACAATTCGGACGGGAATGAGCAAGCATATTTCTTCTTCAGCCTAGACCCATCCACTTAGGCCCCATCCACCTGCCTTGCCATTATATCAAGAAAATTTAAGATTATCACGGGTCAGCCTGGGTTAGGATTTTAAGCTCAATACCCAACATCATCAACATCAACATCACCTTTATCCCAAACTAGTTGGGGTTGGCGGTCGATGAACCCCAAAAAGCCTTGCCATTATATCAAGAAAATTTAAGATTATCATGGGTCAACCTGGGTTAGGATTTTAAGCTCAATACCCAAATGAAAAGTAAATCCAAAGACACACAGGATGTTAGACTAGAGTGGATGATTAAATGATCAAGGACCCAAAATTTGTTAATTAATAGCACCGCTGGAATCTGCGTAGATGCTTCTTAATTAAGTCTCTCTCCAATGTCTTGATCAAACTTACCTCTATATATATATATATATATCCCCTCAAACGATGTTTCTAAGTACATAACAAATCACCATAGGAGCATTGTATCAATGTCTGAAACCATGTTTCCTTCCCCTTCTCCTCCTCCTCCTCCTCCTCCACCACCACCACCACCTCCTCGACCTCCTTCCCGTCATCGTCAATGGGAATATGATGTCTTCGTGAGTTTCCGAGGCAAGGACCTAAGGAGAAACTTCATGTCACACCTCTTCTCTGCTATGAAGCAGGCCTCGATCCAATGCTTCAGAGACGACGCGAGAGAAGACATTGGACTAGAAATCCATTCCAAGCTTTTCAAAGCGATTCAGGATGCGAGGTTTGCCTTAATCATGTTCTCCAAGAACTATGCCGACTCGAAATGGTGCATGAATGAGCTGGTCGAGATTCTAGAGTGCCAGAAGAGGTACGAAAAGCATGGTCACCTAGTTGTTCCCATCTTCCTCGATGTACAACCAGAAGACATTTCGAAGTTGACGACCGAAAGCGAATTCGCTCAAGGTTTTGAGAGATTGCGTGGAAATGAGAGAGACGATGGGCAACTACATAAATGGAGGGATGCCTTGACAGAGGCTAAGCAGGATTCGACTTGAGGAATAACGCCGGAGAGTACGTATCTCTTCTTCATGTTCATTGCATCATAATTTTTGTGAGTCGATCTTCGTAATTTTGTTGAATGTGATTAGTTATGTGTGCTTGATGTTGAATGTGAAATTCAAGCTCTTTCATTCGCCATTTTTTGGTCCATGGTGGGCTCATACAAGCCATCTCCAGGGCGAGCCACCGTTACAAAAATGTTCACGATGACTAGGATGATCCAAAAATTACTCATGATGGGTTCCTACGGACCATAGCAATGCAAGTAAGTTAAAGCCGATAAGTTAAAGGTCAAAAAGGACATTTTTTGCTTTTTCCTCTTTGTTTTCGGCAATTTTTGCATAATATATGTTCCGTTTGTATGTGAACCTCATTTATCAAATTATGGACATAAGATAAAGTCACGATCATTTGACAACCAAATGTTAAAGTGTATGTACAATATATTACAATTAAAGGGTATTCTACCCACCTAATAATAAGGGCATTCTCATGCTCTTGGTTTAGAATCCGATGGTTGTGGGTTCGATTTTTGCCTTGCGGAAACTCAGATTTAAGTGGGGTGACCATTGTTGTGAATTGCTATGCTAATTCCTTCCTAGATGACCAATTAATTACGATCGTGTCATTGAGTTATAAAAAATTTAAAGGATTTTGGACTGTTCATGTTTCACTAATGATTTAATCTGACATGATGGCACTGTTGAGGTTGATGTCTTGTATTATGTTATCCAAGAGATTATGAGGCGGTTCCGAAAGGCCCCCTGACGACTGGACAGCACGGGGGTCCCGCTCCCCGGTGAGCGGACGGGGGTCCGGGGGGCCGCCCCAGCGAGGGTCGCGAGGGCAGCGCCCTCGAGCCGCCAGAGGCGTTTTATATTCAGTCATAGCAGGATTTATATGGGAAAGTTAAATATTTTAAGCTATGTGGGCAATTTTGTAATTTGTGCCATGTAAGGTTTCGCTATATATATTTAAGGCGAAACAGGTATTTATAGACGAGAGAGAGGGTGAGAAGAGCGGCTGTACACTTTTCTACGTTATTAGTGAAACAGATCTTATTTCCTCGTGGACGTAGGTAGGCGGAACATCTCCCCTGCTGAACCACGTAAATTCTTGTATTGTGCGAATTTCCGTTACTTTCTTGCATCGTGATAGGATCGAATTTAGATATTCGACAGGCACATCAATAAATCAATAGATAGTTTCAGCAATGACTAAGAAGTAAGAACTGACCTCTGTTAACCTCCCTATTTTGATAGGCGCAGACTACGTCATCAGGGAACTTAATAACAAGCACTGATCTAATCAAGTTGGATGTGTTTTCATTCATATGAATGTGTAAAATCTTGAATATTTTGTCTCTTGGTGCATATTTACAGTTATTTCTCTTATAATCTTAAGTACACTCAACATAGGGATGAAAGGAAACTTGTGGACATAATAGTAGAGTACCTCGTTGAGAAAATCAGCAAAACACGGCCACTCTACTTTGTGAAAAACGCAATCGGAGTGGAATTCTTGGTAGATGAGGTGATTTCTTTAATTGGAAAGTGCCAAGAGGAGGACGTGCGCGTGATAGGCATATGCGGAGTAAAAGGAATAGGCAAGACGACGGCGGCCAGAGTCATCTGCGATATCATTCGCAGCGACTTCGAGTGTTTCGTCTTTCTTGATAAAATCGGAGAAGCAGATCGCAACAGTCTTGTAGGTCTATGAGGCCTACAAAAGAAGCTGCTCCATAATCTCATAAAGGAGGAAGGATTGAGGACGTATGACGACATTCAGACGAACATCAACGAGATAAATAGTAACATGTGCCATAGAAGGATACTTCTTGTTCTCGATAATGTCACCAGGAAAGAACAACTTGACTACTTTGGGGCCGGAGAGCGAGAGCTGCTGCGTCCCGGGAGCAGGATTTTGATCATAACCAGAGATCAAAACTTGCTGAGAGATGTCAAAGTAGACGACAAGTACATCATCAGAGGATTGGACCTGAATGAAGCGCTTCGTCTCTTCTGTCGCCATGCCATTAGGAGAGAAGAATCTCAAGAAGGCTAGGAGGAGTCGTGCAGAAATCTAGCTCATCATGCAGGAGGTCATCCATTCTCTCTCAAAAAGTTGGGCTCTTCCCTATACGGCAAGTCCAAACATGAATGGCATAGAAAACTGGAGCAGTTGAAGAGATGCCCTTATCTCGATTCGCTCTTTCGTTCATTCGGGCCAGTTGGGCCATATGGAGGTCAAGGAAGTGATGCTTTTGATGATGGGAGACACACTAGCGTGAGGCAAATTAGGCTCTATGGACTGTCAGTCATTGATTCCATCACCATCGATTATGACCAGAATGGGTGTTTGGTGAGATCGTTCCAGTGGGGCCGACATGACTATGACCAAGACCATGCAAGGGCCAGTTTTCTGCCACTCTTAACAGACTGAGTATATACCTTACTACTCATCGCTTATAAGGGTCAGTTTAATATCATTTTGTCGTGTGTCGTCAATAGAATCTACTGCAAAAGTTATTAGATAGAAGAATGTAAGGTAGTCAGGAGATGATGGCCAACATGTAAACATCTACGAAAGTATTATTGTGTTACTACTTCATGTGACATTGCTAAGTATGAAGCCATAAGCTCTTGCATTCCTTTTTAATTACTTTATTATTTTGCCTTTCATTTGCAGAGAATGCGGGACGTAGAAATTACTTTTGCCGATTTGTTCGCGGACCAACTTATAGAAGAGAATCGAAACATCCGGATGCTGACATGCGGAAAAATAGATGCTGTAACACCTCTCTTAAACTTTCCTTCGTTCCTTTTCTTATTAATGATGAGGACTTAACCGAGTTCGGCTAAGTAATACATTTTTCACGGTAAAGGAATTATATTGATCCAGAAAATCTTAAAGGCAATATTTATTAGACGTTAGATGGATGTGTTGATGGTAACACTCGTAACAACTTTTGCACTTCTTGCAGCTGGTGAGATTGGATCATCCAAGCGAATACCTAATATCTGTATCAGGCTATATTGATGATTTTGGAGGTCATGATGTTGTTCGGTCTCTCAAGATCCACAGCAACAAGAAGACGTATAGACCATTTGGATCTGAAAGAGGACGGCCTTTTCATCTCTCACATTTTGGTGGGCGGATTATCGGGTTTCATGGGAGATGTAGCAGCCATCTTGACTCCATCGGAGCACATTTTGGGCCAATTTCCCACACATATCCATTTGATGTCGTGAGACCATTTGGTGGTGATAATGGTATGAACTATTGGGACGATGGAAAACACATGGATGTGAGGCAGATCGTCATAGGCTTTGATTCGGCAATTAAGTCCATCTCTATCTCATATGATGAACACGGACGTCCAGTTGGTTCGTTCAGCCATGGCCCAAGTGGAGGAGGCAAAACATATATGGTGAGTTGTTGTATAAACATATCAACATTATCTTCATGATGCAATTTGATTTTGTTGATGTCCTTATGCTTTATTTTTATTTTTTTGGTAATGTCTATTTTTCATTGTTAAGCTCGACCATCCAAGTGAGTACTTGACATCCATCTTGGGCTACACTGAAGAAGTTTCCGGACTTGCCATTCTTCCGTCATTGACAATCCGTACTAATAGAAGGGATCATGGACCGATCGAAACAGCTAATAAAGGGAGGCATTTTTCATTTCCATAAACCAGTGGAAAAATCGTCGGGTTTCATGGGATTTGCGATGGCCCTCGTCTCGAGTCCATCGGAGCTTTTTATGAGCCAATTCCTCATACATATCCCGTTAAGGTTTTCGGGCCTTTTGGGGGCGAAGGCGAAAAACCCCGGGATTTTGTTGATTTAAAGGGGGTTGATGTGCACTACACAGACTTCATCGAGTCCATTACTTTTGAAGTCGACGACGCCACCAGCTCGGAACCAGAAACTAATTACGGTGGAAATGGCGGGGAGAATACTTTCAAGGTTGTATCTCGACTCTTTCCTTTTTCTCTTTTTCCGTTTCTACTTGCATGTCGCAAGTTTATTTATCTTGTTTATTTAACATTAGTCAGATTACGGCATTATGAACCTTGAGATTCTTAACAATTGCTTCGCAAATGCACATGAAAAGTTCATACCAGAGATACCTGAGGATCAGCATGTTGTTAGAAAACCAAATGGAAAAATCAATAACTTCACTTTGTTAAGCATAGACAAACATAGCCATAAAAAAAAAGTAAATTGACTTTTGATTTACAAAATGAAATGTACTACCAAATTTAGTAGAAACGTAATACACAAGAATCATACCATATTTAACTTATTTTGTATATTCGAATCGTATTTCAAAAGAACCTACTAATTTGTCTTGCTCATCGTATGATGCAACCTATTTGCAGGTTAAATTGAGAAATGGGGAGCACATAACTTGTTTTGCAGGATATCTCAAAAATGCAAATGATAGCGGCACTCTAGTCAACTCGCTCATATTTCAAACCAACGAGAGAATATTGGAACCCATTGGTAGAGAGGAAGGGGAGTACTTCTCCTTACCATCGGAAGCTGGGAAAGTTATCGGGTTTTTTGGAAGAAGTGGCGATTATCTCGAATCTATCGGAGCACAAGGGGAGCCATACTATCCCTTTAAGTCTGTGGGGTTATTTGGGAGTTCAAATGCGTCAAATTGGGATGATGGCAACAAGCATACCAATGTAAGGAAAATCATTATTGAATTAGAACTATATATGTGCTCATGCATCCGATCAATCAAGTTTCAATATGAAGAGGAGAATAGAGAATTGTGGCAATCAGAGACACATGGAGGCATTGATGGAAACGAGTTCCATACAGTACGGACCGTCAAGATCCATATGGTATGTCCCCATACATACATATACTTTGTAAGATCCTTATGTAGCTTGCAGAGCCTACGTTAGCAGGAGACTCTTTCGAGACTTAAATAAAGAGTATGATGGTTATGCCTATTATTGCAAATCCAAATACGTGATCTAGATGAGTATTTGCCTTCAATATCCGGGTATTTTAACCACAACGGCATTCAATCTCTCACGTTTCAAACTAACAAAAAAACGATTGAACCTATTGGTGATGAAATTGGGGCAACGCAGTTCTCATCTCCTGCAACGGGTGGTAAAATTGTTGGATTTTATGGGAGGAGTGGTGAATGTCTTGAAGTAATGGGAGCATATTTTGAACCGATCTCGCATCTCTATCCAATTAAATCAATCGGGCCTTTTGGAGGCCTAGGTGGATGTGCTTGGGATGATAGTAAATTCAGCGGTGCGAGGGAAATTGAGGTAATGCATGACAATATTATCCATTACGTTATGTTTGTGTACGACAAGAGTGGTGAACAAGTTTGCTCAGTTACGCACGGTAGCTACACAGGAAAAGACAAGGCTAAGGTCACCAGGGTTAGTGTTTTTTCCCTCTTTGATTCATCGCCGTTTACTTACTCACAAATGATCCATCGAGAAGATGTTTCTAGTGTCGAGTCAAGTGATTTAGTAAATTAAACTTAACAAATAGGTCTTGTTTCCACCACTCATCTAATTTTAAGAGATACTTTCGAGATTGGACAGGTTAGATTGGATTATCCGCGGGAGTACTTGACATCGATCTCTGGATACAAGGAAGACAACTACATCAATAGTGTTATTGTTGAGTCGCTCACATTTCACAATATCAAAGGAAGACATGGTCCCTTTGGCAGGGAGGAGGGGAAGTACTTTTCGTATCCTTCGACCGGGAACAAAATCATCGGCTTTTATGGAACATGCAACGGCAGGACTCTCAAATCCATAGGAGTGTACGCGGAGCCCATACCGCACCTGTATCCTTTGAAAACCATTGGACCCTTTGGAGGCTCTAGTGAGACTCCATGGGATGATGGAGTGCATACTGATGTGAGGAGGATTTATATAGATTTCGATTTCGAAGGCCGCGTAATTCACCGCATCGTGATTGCGTACAATGACAATGGTTCCTTAGTTCAAGGCTCACATCATGGCGGAGAAGCCTTTAACGACTTTGACCCTCGGCCGGACGTTGAGGTTTACATGTTTGTTGCTTTTCATTAGAGACTGAGGCACTTCTTTTGGCATTCTATATCTTGAACCTTGGTAAGTTCGCACATGTAAAACATGTTTAGCTCAGCTATTCTTTCCTGCAGGTCGAACTGGATTATCCCAAGTAGCGTCTGGTCTCGATATAGGGTTGGATGAACAGAAATGGAAACACTCTCGACACTGTCATTCACGATGTGAAAATATACACCACGAAGGACACTTACGGGCCGTTCCGAGAAGAATCAGAGGATGCTCTTGGAAGGTTAACGGAATTTCGCATCCCATCGGGACTAGGTGATGGCAGGATCGTTGGTTTTTTCGGAAGGGCGGGATCACATCTTAATTCTATTGGAGCGCGTCTAGAACCATGTTAGATTAAACCCGCACCCTCCCCCAAATCACTTTTTTTGTTTCCCTGGCTTGCGATTGTACGAATCTTTCTTCTTTGTTTCTTATTTGGTCTAATAAGTGTTGGTCATGGCAAGTTTCGCGTAGTCGGATGATTAACTGTGAGGATGCTCCAAGGAGCAGCTGAGGTTATATTTGGATGGGAAAACTAGTTGTCAAAGAAAGGAAAATGAAGAAACAAATTGCATAAATAGTCACCTACAGATTATTCTCAAATTAGCGAGAAAGATACACTTGAATACTTGAATAGGACTTCTCATTCACAAATGCAAACAGATTGGTCAAAGGCTCAGCCAACTTTGCCATAAATGCGTCTTTATGGATGTCATTTAACTGTAACTGATTGAGCATCAAATGAGTCAACTCATCAAATGCAATTACAATAACTTCAAAGGCAATTAAAATGACCACAAAGTATCACCAAAATATATCCGATTCATCTGTAATCAACAAATGTCGGCCTCCATTGCAACGAATATAGGCACAAATAACTCACTTTTTGGTCATATAAATGATAGACCAATATGTCTAAATGAATAGAAGAATTATCACCAATTAGCATGATCAACCGATTAGTAAAAGTATACATGACATTGAACATCTAGAGATTGTGTACCAATTCAAGCGCAGAAGTTTTGATGTCAAGATCGCATCAATGTAATTTTCTATGACCGTTAACAAAAGAAAATAAGTGAAGAAAATTGGAAGAGAACATCCCATATCAGATTGTACAAGCTGCTGAAAACACTAATTGGTTGCGAATGAGACGACAATGAGGGAAGCGGAGCTAGGTCACGACAACAAAGAGGGAGAGAGTGTTAGGATTTTGATGTATAATCCCATGGGAAGTGAATGAGAAATGAAGGATGGAGAGTTCCACATAGGAAAAAAAGTAGATGGTGAATGGGTTTAAATATTGAAACTTCACAAATGGGTTTGGGCCCAAAGGGGCACCGCAATTTTGTGGACATGGGAGGACCTACGCAAAGGTGGATCGGTTCACGCGCGTGCCGTCGCAGCCGCCGGCCGGTTCTGGCCCGGGTCCGCGGGTTTATTTAATTTTACTCCATCAATTTTATTTTATTATTATTATATTCTTTTTAAATTGAAGGGACACGATTTGAATAGACATGTCCAGAAATTTTTGGACATTCTTTTTCATCCGAACAGATATGTTTGTTCGGTGTTGAGCGAATAGACATGTTAGACCGACGAACAAACATGTTCGTTCGGGACGAACATACATGTTCGTTCGGAACAAAAGCTAACGAACATGTTTGTTCGAACAGAACAAGAACAGTTTTTTGGTTCGCATCCCTTCATCAATGGACATGTTCTGCTTCGCGACTCTTTACTTCATTGTCTATAAATACAAAGAGCGATCGTCACTTTCAAAACTACTGACATTTTTCACAAGTCATTACTCATCTTCATTTGTGCGGTTGTTCTGCAAATTTGCGTTCAAAGGAGTCCTTTGAAGACGTACGGCTTCAAAGGAACGCGATCCATTCTATCCTGGGAGACAATTGTCCGACGTCCTCGGGTACAGATTGAGGGGGCAAATTCGTCTTAAGGACACAACGACTTTCGTTGGGCTCGGATGAATATTCTGATTTCTACTTCGCGTTGGCTGCAGGTTAGTCATTTGTTCACATATCTTTATGTACGAACTTAACCTAAGAACAACAACAATCTTAAGACGAATCTCGTTATACTTCTTGTTTTTGCGCTTAGTTCGTATTTTTTGTTGTTGTGAACAATCTGTCCTTCGTTCGTTCAGTGGTGTATTAACTTTCTGTTATGGTGTTCGAATGATCATTTTCGAACTTCTATCGTATCGTTTATAAGAGTTGTTTTTCGAGATAAACGTATTTTTTTTCTCGTGAATATTGTAAGTATTCTGTGTGGTTGTTCATTTCGTATATTGTTTACGATTTGAAGAAAGTGTTCGGTTGGGCTTTTGTGTTAATCTTCGTCGTTTTCATTATTAAATTTTATTTTCCATAGAAATGGCTTCGACTTCGACTCCGGTCACCCCTTTTCCGAATCATGGAGAAAAGCCAGAAAAGTTCAATGGTACGGATTTTAAGAGATGGCAACAAAAGATGTTATTCTATCTCACGACCTTGAACCTGGCTAGATTCCTCAATGATGATGGTCCTAAATTGGACGTTGGAGAGACAAATAAGGAAAAGGTTGCTGCTGTGGATGCATGGAAGCATTCTGACTTCCTGTGTCGCAACTATATCCTCAATGATCTGGACAATACTCTCTATAACGTCTATAGTCTGCTGAAAACGGCTAAGGAGTTATGGGAGAGTCTGGACAAGAAATATAAAACTGAAGATGTCGGACTGAAGAAATTCATTGTCGGTAAATTTCTGGACTTCAAGATGGTTGATTCAAAGACCGTCTTAAGTCAGGTTCAAGAGCTTCAAGTGATTATGCATGATATTCATGCTAAAGGAATGACTCTAAGTGAGTCATTTCAAGTGGCTGCCTTCATTGAAAAACTGCCACCGTCTTGGAGAGATTTCAAAAATTATCTCAAACACAAGAGAAAGGAGTTGTCACTTGAAGACTTGATTGTTCGGTTGAGGATTGAGGAAGACAATAGGCTCTCTGAGAAGAAAGTTGGCAAGAACCTAGAGGTTTCAAGGGCCAATGTTGTTGAAGAAGGATCAAAACCCAACAAGAAGAGGAAAATGCCTAATAAGTCTGGAGAGGGATTCACCCAAGGCCTGAAGAAGTTTGTCGGTAAATGCTTTAACTGTGGAAAGTCTGGACATCAAGCCAAAGACTGCAGAGCGAAGAAAAGACAGAAAACTCAGGCAAATATGGTGGAAGAGATTTTCAATGGTGTTGATGATATCAATCTGTCTGCTATGATATTCGAGTGCAACATGGTGGGAAACCCCAAGGAGTGGTGGATTGATACTGGAGCAACTTGTCATATCTGTGCAAACAGATCGATGTTCTCATCCTACACAACTGTGGGGGGGGTGATGAAAAACTATATATGGGTAATTCATCGACCTCCAAAGTTGAAGGCGTTGGGAAGATTGCTCTAAAGATGACATCTGGGAAAATTGTGACACTGAACAATGTTCTTCATGTGCTAGACGTTCGCAAGAATTTGGTGTCCGGATCTCTCCTTAGCAAGAATGGTTTCAAGTTGGTTTTTGTATCTGATAAGTTTGTACTCTCCAAAAATGAGATGTATGTAGGAAAGGGTTATCTGAGTGATGGTCTGTTCAAGCTGAATGTAATGACTGTTGTAACCAAGAATGATATGAATAAAGTTGCCTCTACTTATGTCCTTGAGTCTCCTAATATTTGGCATGCTAGACTATGACATGTTAATTATAAGTCAATAAAGAAATTAATTAGTATGGGACTATTACCAAAGTTTGACTGTCCAAGTGAAAAGTGCCAAGTGTATGTTGAATCTAAGTTTTCTAAGCTTCATTTTAACTCAGTAGTTAATAGAGTCTCAGAACCTTTAGATTTAATACATACATACATTTGTGATATGAAAAAAGTACCTTCCAGAGGTGGTAAGAAGTATTTTATCACGTTTATAGATGACTGTTCGAGGTACTATTATATTTATTTACTTAGTAGTAAAGATGATGCTGTGAATGCTTTGAGAACTTATAATTCTGAAGTTGAAAATCAGTTAAATAAGAAAATAAAAGTAATAAGAAGTAATAGAGGATGTGAATATGAATTTCCTTTTGAGGAAATTTGTACCGAGTTCGGTATTGTTCACCAATTTACCGCTCCTTATACACCGCAATCGAATGGTGTGGCGGAAAGGAAAAATCATCCCTAAAGGAAATAATGAATGCATTGTTGAACAGTTCTGGTTTACCGCAGAATTTGTGGGGGGAAGCTATCTTGACAGCAAATTTTATTTTAAATTGAATACCCCACAAAAAGACACAACAAACTCCCCATGAGAAATGGAAAGGCAGAATGCCTAACCTGAATTATCTCAAAGTGTGGGGGTGTTTGGCTAAGGTTGCAGTTACTAAACCTAAAAAGGTTAAGATAGGACCGAAAACTGTTGATTGTATTTTTATTGGATATGCTCAGAATAGCAATGCATATCGATTTCTTGTTCACAAATCAGAGATCCCAGATATACATGTTAATACGATAATTGAATCAAGGGACGCTTCGTTCTTTGAAAATATATTTCCGTATAACATAGTATATGAACCAATTGATAATAATAAGAGGCCTCGAGATACTACATCTAGAAGTGATCCAATGGAGGATGAACCTAGACGTAGTAAAAGGTAAAGGACTTTTACGTCTTTTGGACCTGAGTTTCTGACATATTTGTTAGAGAACGAACATCGGACATATAAGGAAGCTATGACATCCCCAGAAGCCCCGCTCTGGAAAGAAGCTATCAATAGTGAAGTTGAATCCATCTTGTCAAACCATACTTGGGAATTGGCTGACCTTCCTCCTAGTAATAAGCCATTACAATGTGAGTGGATATTTAAGAGGAAAATGAAAGTAGATGGTACTATTGATAAGTATAAGGCCAAGCTTGTCGTAAAAGGCTACAGACAACGTGAAGGTCTGGATTATTTTGATACTTAATCACCTGTCATGAGAATTACATCTATACGGATGTTAATTGCTATAGCAGCCTTGTATAGAATTGAAATTCATCAAATGGATGTCAAAACAGCTTTTCTAAATGGGGATCTAGAAGAAGAAATATATTTAGAGCAACCTGAAGGGTTCATTGTTTCAGGACAAGAGAATAAAGTATGTCGGCTTATCAAGTCACTATATGGCTTGAAACAAGCACCAAAACAATGGCATGCTAAATTCGACAAAGTTATGTTGTCGAATGGTTTCAAGATTAATGAGTGCAATAAATGTGTTTACGTTAAGAACACTCATAACAGCTTTGCCATTTTATGTCTATATGTAGATGACATGCTTATAATGGGCAGTGATAGTGAGATTATCAAGAAGATCAAATGCTTGCTCGTAAGTAAATTTGATATGAAAGATATGGGGATCACAGATGTCATTTTAGGAATTAAAATCCGTAAAACATCTGAAGGACTATCTCTATCTCAATCCCATTACATTGAGAAGATTCTTGAAAAAAGGAAGAATCTAGGCATATCACCAGTAAGTACACCGATAAATGTTAATTTACATCTTTCAAAGAATACTGGTGAAAGTAAGGCTCAAAATGAGTATGCAAGTATACTAGGCAGTTTAATGTATGTCATGAACTGTACTAGGCCGGACATAGCTTGTGCGGTTAGCAAGCTAAGTCGATTTACAGTTAGTCCAAATGAAAAATCATTGGAAAGCTATGAAACATGTATTGGGCTACTTAAAGCATACTCAAGATTATGCTTTGCATTACACAGAATATCCAGCGGTACTTGAAGGATACTGTGATGCAAATTGGATAACCGGCACTAAAGACACAAAATCGACAAGTGGATATGTATTCACACTTGGTGGGGCAGTAGTGTCATGGAAATCATCCAAACAAACTTGTATTGCTAGATCCACTATGGAATCAGAATTTATAGCTTTGGATAAAGCCGATGAAGAACTAGAGTGGCTTCGAAATTTCTTGGAAGATATTTCTAATTGGCCTAAACCAGTGCCGACTGTATGCATTCATTGTGACAGTCAAGCGGCAATAGGAAGGGCGAGGAATGTCATGTATAACGGTAAGTCTCGACACATACGTCGAAGACATGACACTGTAAGACAACTTTTTTCTAGTGGAATTATCACGATTGACTATGTGAAGTCAAAAGATAATGTTGCGGATCCATTAACAAAAGGCTTACCTAGAGAGATGGTTGTGAAAACATCGAAAGGAATGGGTTTAAGGCCTATAAATAAGTTGTCATAGCGGATACCCTACCTAGTTGACTGGAGATCCCAAGATCTAGGTTCCAAGGGACAACTAAGTTATGAAGATTGTGTAGAGTACTGTAATTTATTACTCATTCCTAGATGAAGACAGTACTAATATGTGAAGGTTAAGCGAAATCTTTTAATGATTCTGAAATTGAGTATGTGATATACTATATATTCAGAAATCACCTATGTGAGTGTGAAGTGACGGCCGCTTCTATGAGAATTGAAAAGGCCGAATTCTCTAAAACACTCATGAAACCAGGCGGTGTTCATGGCCAAAACAAACACAACAGTGAGAACCAACTTTGTTCGAAAGACAGTTGTGTGATTTCTATTGTCTGGGCTTACACCAAAGATCGACAGTTCAAAGACATCAAGTCTACTGATTGACTGAGTAATCCCGATAGGTTTCACTAGGGAAAGTTCAAAGTCTCAAACTACTTATCCTGATGCAACGTTCTCTCATGGAATAATCGCACATTGCATTTCATGCATGCACGAAGAGTCGTGATATCTGAACATCTCATTCATGTGGGGGATTGTTGGGATTTTGATGTATAATCCCATGGGAAGTGAATGAGAAATGAAGGATGGAGAGTCCCACATAGGAAAAAGAGTAGATGGTGGATGGGTTTAAATATTGAAACTTCACAAATGGGTTTGGGCCCCAAGGGGCACCGCACTTTTGTGGACGGGGGAGGACCTATGCAAAGGTGGATCGGTTCACACGCGCGCGTCGCCGCCGCCACCTACTGGCCGGCTAGTTCGGTTGGGTTCGGGCCTGGGTCCGCGGGTTTATTTAATTTTACTCCATCAATTTTATTTTTTATTATTCTATTCTTTTTAAATTGAAGGGACACGATTTGAATAGACATGTCCAGAAATTTTTGGACATTCTTTTTCATCCGAACAGATATGTTTGGTCGGTGTTGAGCGAATAGACATGTTAGACCGACGAACAAACATGTTCGTTCGGAACAAAAGCGAACGAACATGTTTGTTCGAACAGAACAAGAACAATTTTTTGGTTCGCATCCCTTCATTAATGGACATGTTCTGCTTTGCGACTCTTCACTTCATTGTCTATAAATACAAAGAGCGACCGTCACTTTCAAAACTACTGACATTTTTCACAAGTCATTACTCATCTTCATTTGTGCGGTTGTTCTGCAAATTTGCGTTCGAAGGAGTCCTTTGAAGACGTACCGCTTCAAAGGAACGCGATTCGTTCTATCCTGGGAGACAATTGTCCGACATCCTCGGGTACAGATTGAGGGGGCAAATTCGTCTTAAGGACACAACGACTTTCGTTGAGCTCGGATCAATATTCTGATTTCTACTTCGTGTTGGCTGCAGGTTAGTCATTTGTTCACATGTCTTTCTGTACGAACTTAGCCTAAGATAACAATAGAGAGAGAGACTCACCTTGTTGCATGGAGGCTAGGGTTGCGAGGCTCCCTGCGGCGACATAATTGGAGCGAAGAGGAGATGGAGAAGTTTGGCCGAGTCTGTGCACTCGAGAGATAGGGACGTGAGAGAGAGAGAGAGAGAGAGAGAGCACTTGCGAGAGAGAGGTCATATCTGTTCCAAATTTATTTCTGGGCTAAAAATTTGTTGTCCCGGAAATAGAAAAATAAAATTGCGTTACCAAACAGATTTGTGTTCCAAACCTATTTCCGGAAATAGAAAAATAGAAAATACATAGAAATATAATGATTATCATCCGCGCTCGAGCTTCTCATGGGTGACTTTTATGCTGTACTTGATGAACAGTAACGTGTGATGCCACTAGCTATAGTGGTCATTTCGATTTTGGTGAAACTTTCTGTGCCAAAGATCATGGAATTTCATCTCCTGGAATCGCTATTTATTATGTTCAACTGTATGTTCTCCATTTGTTCATTGAGAAGGGTTGTTCCTTTTGTTACTTCCTCTAGTGCTATTTTTTTTTTTTGTAATGGCCGTTATTCATTCGCTAGCCTCTCCACTGCAGGCAGTTCATGTTGCTGCTCAATACGGCCACACGGCCTTCTTAAATCACATTGGTGCAAGGTATCATGCTGATTATGATGGACCAGATTCACGATGGAGGAAGTCCTCTTCATTGGTATGTTAAAGTTGCGCCGGATGTTAAGTCGCATGAACATCGGGAAATTGCTTTCTTGAGAATAAGTGGACAAAGTTGGACACACTCATTTCTTTGACCTTAAGACTGCATTTTTATTGATGATGGACTTATTGGATATGTTAAGAATACCTTTGATGGAAAGGAGCATAGTTATGCTCATCATTTCGAATGCTGTTTCTACAGAGTTTCATGACATCAAAGGATGATTGATTACTAGTTTCGCACGAGCACGCATACAAACTTGATTTTTGGCCTAATTCTTCCTCAGATGATTGATAAAAAAGATATATCTTGGTTATGTATAATCTGTTCAACATTAGTAACGAGCATAAATGGCCTATTGTTCCCATGAAGAGGAGTGTTGAGATTACAGCCTCATTATGTTTGGCTGCTCCTGCTGGTATGACTACAACCAGAAAGGAAGAAGAGGAAATAGAACAACTGACGCCTTCAATACGTGTCAAATGTTGAGTAGTGTTCTGTACAACTACATTCTGTTTTTGAGCTAAGGAAAACAGAGTAGTTGAGAGTTGTTTCTTTTCTGTTAGTTCAATTCTTTTTCAGTTGTATTCCTTGATGTATGAGCAGTTACTCTAGAGTTTGTTTTACTTTTGAGATCTGGGCTTGTATATAAAAACCAGCAAGTTACACGAGAGATGTTATGCTCTCAGATGAATAAAATGTGTACAGTTTCTCTGTGAAAATCTTCAATGAAGTTCAAGCTGTTCATTTGCTATTCTTCATGCGTTTCTTCTCATGGTATCAGAGCCTTTCTCTAAGAGCAAAGCTGTGAATCTCAATCTTCTTCCTTGAAGAGCACAACAATGGCAGCAAGAACACCGAGATATCCTTTTCCTATACATGTAAACATTGCTAACTTTGTTACAATCAAACTTGCTGAAGATAACTTTCTTCTCTGGCAAACTCAGTTTCACAGATTTCTACGTAGTCAAGAGCTCGTTGGTTTCGTTAGTGGAGAAGTTCCATCACCACAGAAGTTGCAAGTTGATGTCGAAGGGAATGAGACCGAAGCTGTGAATTGTGATTACAATGATTGGGTAAGAACTGATCAACTGGTATCATCATGGATTAGTGGTGCAGTTTCTGAGCATATCCTGGGACTGATCATTGGCCTGGAAACATCCTATGAGGTATGGCAGACATTACTGAATTGTTTCACACAAAAATCAGTAGCTAGAGAATTTGAACTGAGAGGGAAACTTCAAGAATGTCAGAAACGAAATAGGCAACTTTCAGATTATCTTAGAGAATACAAGTTGATTTGCGACCAGTTAAATGCAATTGGGAAGCCTGTGGATGAGATAACTAAAGTCTTTGGTGTCTTGGAGGGTCTAGGATTAGAGTATGAGCATTTTCGAACCACTATGTACTGTTTGAAACCTCAACCTGATTATGATGAGGTGATATCACAATTAGAAAGATTTGAAACAAGACAGAAAAACTACTCCTCAAGCCAGTATAATCCTAACATGGCCTATGATGGAGAAAGAAATTTAGAGATGGAACCGAAGGTATTACTTGACAGAGAACTGCATCAGCCTAATTTTGCGTTAATAGGCCAGAGAGGGAGTATTCATGGGGGACGCTGTTATGGCAGAGGTCGTTCATTTGACAATCGAGGTCATGGCTTTGGGTATCAAGGAAGAAGTCAGAGTTATAGATCAGTTAATCTGAATCAAGATCAGGAGGTTCAACATTTTAGTCCACGGAATAACTCCTATGCTCCAGGTCATGGCTTTCGAGCTTATGCTGCTTCATCACAGAGATATCAAGATACCAAATCCTATCCCTCTCCAAATGTCACAGTTCACAAGAACTCGTAGGATGAAAAAGCGATGGATGAAGTTCGCGTAACTTGTCAAATCTGCAAACGTCCAGGACATGATGCTCTTCGATGCTGGTATCGATTTGATAACTCTTATCAAAATGAAAATATCCCTCAAGCTCTAACAACAATGCACCTTGAGGATTCTACAGGCAGTGAATGGTATCCAGACACAGGAGCCACAGCTCACATCACAGCCAATTCGGGTATAATTCATAACTCATCAAAGTATACTGGAATTGATACTGTAATGATAGGAAATGGATCGTGTCTTCCTATTACTTACACTGGCAATGCGTTGTTACTTACAGAGATTGATGCGTTACCTCTAAATGATGTGTTGGTAGTTCTTGAAATCAAGAAAAATCTTCTTTCAGTTTCGAAATTAACTGATGACTTTCCCTGCTCCTTTGTGTTTGACAAACATGGTGTCTATGTTAAGGACAATCGCACCAACTCCACTGTGAAGCTCGGATAGAAAGTTGGGGGGCTCTATCGAGTGGATCAGCAGGCCACAAGGCTCTGTTTACACAAAGACATAAGGATGTCGCAGAGAACATATGGCATTAGAGACTTGCTCATACCAATACTAAGACCTTAAAGTACCTTCAACAACAGCAGCAAATTTGCTATACTAAGAAAACTCCATCTGTATGTGGCAGTTGTCATCTTGTCAAGAGTACTGCTTTACCTTTTCCTTTATCAGATTCTGCAACTGAAGTTCCTCTAGAAAGGATACATTGTGATATCTAGGGTCCTTTCCTAGTAACGTCTTTTCAAGGCTTCAAGTTTTATGTCATTTTTGTGGATAACTTTTCTCGATACAGTTGGCTTTATCCAATGGAGTTCAAGTCAGGATTCTATGATGTTTTCCTTATGTTTCAGAAATATGTAGGGACTCAATTTGATCACAAAATCAAAATTTTCCAATGTGATGGTGGTGGTGAGTTCACTAGCACCAGGTTTCAGACTCATTTGGAGACTTGTGGTATTAAACAATACATCTCCTACCCATACACTCCTGAACAGAATGGGATATCTGAAAGGAAACACCGTCATGTGGTCGAATTGGGCTTAACTATGCTCTACCATTCTTGAACTCCATTACATTACTGGGTTGATTCCTTCTTAACTGCAAATTATATTATTAATCTGCTTCCAACTCCAAAGCTGCAGATGGACTCACCTCACAGCAAACTCTTTAAACGAGTGCCAAGCTATGATCATCTCAGGGTCTTTGGATGTGCCTGTTATCACCGTCTCAGACCCTATGCTCAACATAAATTTGATCCTCGATCCCTCACTTGTGTACTCCTGGGGTATAATGAGCGACATAAAGGGTATCACTGTCTGGTACCTACTGATGGTAGGATATATATCAGTCGACATGTGACATTTGATGAAGATTTCTTTCCCTTTACTAAGAAATTATCTGCAGATTATCCCCATTATACCTCTCTGTATCGAAAATGGGTTGATGAGGTGGCCTTTCTGGATTCTACTAGGGAAAATCCTGTACGACCACCTTCTCACTCTCATACTAGTCATCTACAAGAAAGTGGTGTTTTGGAGGTAGGCCAAATTCGTATACCATATACTACTACCCAGGGCACAGGTTTGTCTCCATCACATTCACAGTCTGTTGCTGATCTTGGACCATCAGATTTTTCACATACTGTCGCACCTAGCATACCTATTGCTGACCACGCACATCAGAGTGCCTCACCTCCTCACCACTATGACACTTCTGTTCATCCTATGCAAACTCGACTTAAGTCTGGCATAGTGAAATCAAATCCCAGGTATGCATTCTTAGCTGAATATAAAGTTCCTCTCGAACCAAAATCACTTAAGTCAGCCTTGGCTCATGAAGGCTGGACTCGCGCAATGCAAGAGGAAATAGATGCCTTGCATGAAAATCAAACTTGGGTGTTAGTCCCACGAACTGCTCAGATGAATGTCATAGGCTGTAAATGGGTGTTTAAGACAAAGTTAGCATCTGATGGGAGTCTTGACAGGTTAAAAGCTCGTTTAGTGGCAAAAGGGTTTCACCAAGAAGAAGGAGTAGACTATCTTGAAACTTTCAGTCCTGTTGTCAAACAAGCAACCATACGTATTGTCTTGTCAGTAGCTATGGTGCAGCATTGGCCTATTCATCAATTAGACGTAAAAAATGCCTTTTTACATGGCACACTAATTGAATCTGTTTATATGGAGCAGCCTCCAGGTTTCATACATCCAACATTGCCTCATCATGTCTGCTTACTTCAGAAGTCTTTATATGGACTTCGACAAGCTCCCTGTGCATGGTTTGAAAAATTTAGCAATTTTTTACTTGAATTAGGCTTCTTCTGCAGCACAACAGATCCCTCTCTATTTGTGTTCCACAAAGGCACAGATACAATTCTCTTGCTTCTTTACGTCGATGATATTGTGCTGACTGGAAGCTCCCCTCAGCTACTTGCTGACTTAATCAAGTCTATGAGCATCACTTTTCATATGAAAGATTTGGGTTCTCTTCATTATTTTCTGGGTATTGAAGCCACACGTACTTCTGATGATCTCTTTCGCTGCCAAACTAAGTATGCTCTTGATCTTCTTACACGAGCACACATGCAAGACTGCAAGCCAATATCAACTCCCCTATATGTCAGGTCTATTCCCACGTCAGATGATGCCATCTATCTTGATAATCCACTTGAATACCGAATTCTTGTTGGAGGTCTTCAATATCTCACTATTACTCGACATGATCTTGCCTATGCCACTAATCTTTTGTGTCAGAAAATGCAGCGACCAACCATTGCTGATTTTCTTAAACTGAAGAGAGTTCTTCGGTATGTAAAGGGGACTGTTCATCTGGGCATCTTTCTTCACTCCCATAGTACTCTGAACTTATACGGCTTCTCAGATGCTGACTGGGATGGTTGTCTCGATACCAGACGATCTACTACTGGTTTTTGCACATATCTTGGTTCCAATCTCATCTCTTGGTCAGCTAAGAAATAACCAACAGTTTCTCGTTCATCCATTGAAGCAAAGTATCGCGCCCTTGCATCTGCTACTGCTGACCTTACATGGATCAGCTTTGTCCCGCGTGACATTGGCATTCCTCTTTCCTCCCCTACGGTACTATTTTGTGATAATCAGTTTGCCATTTCTCTTACTGCTAATCCTGTTTTACATGCTCTGACCAAACATATCGAAGTTGATTTTCACTTCATCAGAGAAAAAGTTTCATTGGGATCATTATACATAAAATATGTTCCTAGTCATCGCCAACTTGCTGACATTTTCACCAAGCCATTGTCAAGGCTTGATCACTGCACTCTCAAAACCAAACTGGGCTTGGGATTTAAACCTGCGCCCAGTTTGCGGGGGGATGTTGAGATTACAGCCTCATTATGTTTGGCTGCTCCTGTTGGTATGACTACAACCAGAAAGGAAGAAGAGGAAATAGAACAACTGACACCTTCAATACGTGTCAAATGTTGAGTAGTGTTCTGTACAACTACATTCTGTTTTTGAGCTAAGGAAAACAGAGTAGTTGAGAGTTGTTTCTTTTCTGTTAGTTGAGTTCTTCAGTTTTATTCCTTCTGTTACATCAATTCTTTTTCAGTTGTATTCCTTGATGTATGAGCAGTTACTCTAGAGTTTGTTTTACTTTTGAGATCTGGGCTTGTATATAAAAACCAGCAAGTTACACAAGAGATGTTATGCTCTCAGATGAATAAAATGTGTACAGTTTCTATGTGAAAATCTTCATCGAAGTTCAAGTTCTTCATCTGCTGTTCTTCATGCGTTTCTTCTCAAGAAGAACCTATGATTATCTTGTCAGTGAATATCCAAATGAACGATTTCAATGAATCTTTCACTTTTTATTAACTCTGTTATGCTCCATGTATATTTCTCTGCCCATAGACTACATCGAATGTACATAAATGGCTATAATAGAATTTCTCTTATTTGTATTAATAGTTACTTTGTGAGGAATGTTTTATGATGTGCGGTAAGGTCCGTCGAACGTCTAGGCACCTACCACCGCCCTGTACCACCATTGATAGTTTTCTACTAACCTTGAAAAGTTTTATCAAAGAAAACTATGAGTGATAGAAACCTGTATACAAAATGTACAATGATACAGTACGGGTTGTGGGAAGCGTTTTAGAGGGGGATGAAAGCCATCCAGACGTACCGAATGATTAACGTGGTCTTTTGATTATTAAATTTCTTCCCTTAAATTTTAATTTGTGATAGTAACCTAGTAAAATAGGTTTTTTATTTATTTTCCTTTTCATTGCTAAATGAAACGAATGAGCAAAGTGTGCCTGAGAAACTAAAGATCTATGGTCTTTGAAGAATTGGAAATAAAGAAAAATGGGGTTTGTCTATTCTGTCCAAAAAAAAAAAAAAGGAGAATGCGCATTTGCTTATTGTTGACCTGAAAAGTATAATGTAAGAATAGTAGTCCACCCATACATTAACTTTAGAAAGTCTTGTGTCTAGGATCAACTTTTAGATTGTACGAGGATGCGGTGTTTTTTAAGGCGGGAAAAAGACATAAATGGTCCTTAAACTTTGACCCAATGTGCACTATGGCCCATGAACTTTTAATTTGTTCAATGTGATATCTGAACTTTAACCCAATGTGCAATGTCGTCCCTGAACTTTTGGTAAATGTTCAAACTAGTCCCTAGATTATATGCAAATGTTCAATGTTGTTCCTGAACTTAAATTGATTGAAGGATAACATTGGATATATGCATATAGTCTAGGGACAAGTTTGAACATTTGCCAAAAGTTGAGGGACCACATTGAGCAAATTAAAAGTTTAGGTACAACATTGCATATTGAGCTAAAGTTCAAGGACCACATTGCATATTAGATCAAAGTTCAAGAATCATTTGTGTCATTATCCTTTCTGAGGCCACTGTAATCTATCGGTCATCCTTGATATGGATCAATGTAATAGTTAACTTCAATAAATACTGGCTAATTTTGCAGGTTAACTTGGATTACCCTCATGAGTTCTTGACCTCAGTATCAGGTTATATCAGACAAGACTATTCTGTTATTCGATTAGTCATGTTCGAAAGCAATATAAGAAGGCATGGACCCTTTGGTAAGGATGAAGGAAGCTTCTTTCGCTGTGCATTGACATACCGCAAGATAATTGGCTTTCATGGAAGGTCTGGTGTCGAGCTTGATGCACTAGGAGTCTACTTTGAACCAATTTCTGATCTTCGTTTCTTGAGATCCGTTAGGCCATTTGGAGGTCAAGGTGGCAATCCTTGGGATGATGGAGATAGCACAGGTGTGAGAGAAATAATTGTTAAACGTAGATAAGCTATTGACTCCATCACGATCGAATACGACAAGAATGGGTCCGTTCATCACCGTAAACGTGGAGCAGATGGAGGACGTTCAACACTCGATGTGTCTAAGGTTTTTTAAGTGGTTTGGACTGGAGGTCACGTATATTTACATGAGCATGAAAGTATAGTGAGTAGAGCGTAGATGATGCGGAATGTATTGGTGCTGCGTTTCTGAATCAATTCGACAGGAGGAAGACCAATCGGAAGGCGAAACGGTATGGCGACTAAAACCGGCGAACCAGATCAACAACATCGGATCGAGCTCAAATTCGGCCGTCTGAAGTGAAACGGCGTCCTGATCAATTTTCACCGCCTTTGGCCGTGACAAAGGCTGATTTCGGCGATTCGGGGTCGTCCAAATGGAGTTTTCGAATTTCTTTTCTTTTTCGAATTTAATTTATTACCAGTGGCAGTTTAGTAATTTTGCTAATTTAATGATAGGGTTTGCTGTTAGGGTTCACGCCTCATATAAAATGCGTTCTTTTATGTTTTGAAGGACATATTATTATTTTGAATACAGAATCCCGAATTTACTCTCTCTAGCAAGATTTCCTTGCTGTTTATCGCTGAATGCTGCGTCAGGTGGTATCAAAGTCTATGGCGAATGGCGGTGGTCTTCATGACGAAGCTCAGGAGACTGGAGCCCTTGGGGACGACGCACTGCAACATTTGGAGCAGCGTTTACTAGAGCGTCTGGATCAACAATTCGGTCAGAGCTTTCATTGCATCGAAGAACGACTTGATGAATTGGTGGATCGATTTGAAGGTTTCCGCGTTGATGTGAACCGGAATCGGCGGAATGATAGAAGGCCGGGTGCAAATGCTGCTCGCGGTGATCTTGTCGATAGGCCTGTTCCCGCCCGTAGACACAATAACCCTATATTTTCCGGGAGTTCGGAGTGAGAGGAAGACGAAATTTTCGATGAAGATAACGCTGGTTATGGCGATGGAAATTGTCATGGAGGGTTTCGACAGGGATATGAAGGAAGAGACAGAAGACGACGTTATGATGATCGCGAAGGTAACGAATTTAAGTTAAAGGTTGATATTCCTTATTTCAATGGAAGTCTGGGAACAGAGGAATTTTGGGATTAGATTGCGGATATAGATCAATTTTTTGATTATATGGAGACCCATAGTAAGAAAAAGGTGCGATTAGTGGCCTGTAGATTAAAGGGGGGTGCGTCTGCGTGGTGGGAGAGATTGTAGAACAAAAGGGAACGAGAAGGAAAAGAGGGAATCCGAACTTGGGACAGAATGAAGAGGATGCTGAGACAAGAATTCCTTCCGCCCGATTATGAGCAGATTATGTTCTAGCAGTATCAACGTTGCCAACAGGGCAATCGGACTGTACATGAGTATACGGCTGAATTTATGAGATTAGCGGAGCGGAATAATCTGTCGGAGACAGAGGGACAACAAGTGGCGAGATACCTTGATCGGCTAAAGCCCTTCATTCGAGATAAAATCGGGGTGCAATTTCTGCGAAATTTATTTGAGGCGAAGAATATGACGATGAAGGCAGAATTAATGCAACAAGAATGGGGTAAAAGAGGCTTCGAGAATTATAAAGGCGGCAGCTCGAGCAGTTCGATGGAGAGAGGCGGCTTCAACAATCGCTATAACACAGGGCGAACTCAGGAGGATAAGGCGGCAGAAAAGCGCCCTATAAACGAGCTAAGGGATAAGGGATCGCAAGTTCAGAAATCTGCGAACCATAATCCTTATGCTAAACCCGGGGCGATAAAGTGTTATAGGTGTAATCAGCATGGACACAAGTCTAATGAATGCCCTAAGAGAAAAACGGTTAATGTGGCAGCAAGAGAGGATGAGGAAGAAGAATATTGCTGTGAGCCTGATGGGGAGGAGGAAGACTTCGGAGATGAGGACGAGGAGGAACGAAATTGTGTAGTGCGCAGGATGATGTTAGCCCCAAAACATGAAGATGATTCGCAGCGCCATCAATTATTTCGCACTAGATGCACTATTCTGGGTAAAATATTTGCTGTGGTTATTGATAGTGGGAGTATGGAGAATATCATTGGGAAGGAAGCAGTAAAGAAGCTGGAGATACTAGTAGAGAAACATCCTAACCCTTATACGTTAGGGTGGATTAAATCTGAGGCAGATTGCATTCAGGTGACTGAAAGATGCAAGGTCCCATTCTCCATTGGTAAGTATTGTGATGAGATATACTATGATGTGGTGGATATGGATGTATGCCACGTGTTGTTTGGGAGGCCGTGGCAATTTGATGTAGATGCTCAGTATTCGGGGAGAAGTAATCAGTACAACTTTGTGAAGGATGGGGTGAAGTATGCTTTGCTGCCCCTGAAGAATAAAAGAAGACAGGCCGTAGGTAATAATTTCCTCACTCTTACAAGGAAATTTGAATCTGAACTTAAAGAGACTCGACAAATTCATGCACTGGTCGTGAAGCAAGTAATTGAGACAGGGACCGAAATACAAGTGGAGGAGCAGCCTGAAACTGTTAGGCCATTATTGAAAGAATTTAGTGAGTTGATGCCCAAAGAGATTCCGGATGGGTTACCTCCTATGCGTGATATTCAACACCATATTGATCTACTTCCTGGTGCTAGTTTGCCTAATCTCCCGCACTACAGAATAAATCCTAAGGAGAGTGAGGTTTTGAAGGAGAAAGTGGAGGAGTTGCTGTGAAAGGGGCACATTCAGAACAGCATGAGCCCTTGTGCTGTTCCAGCTTTATTAACTCCTAAGAAAGATGGGAGTTGGAGGATGTGTGTAGATAGCAGAGCTATCAACAGGATAACTGTGGGCTACAAGTTTCCAATACCGAGACTGGATGACATGCTGGACAGATTGTATGGAGCTAAGTGGTTTACGAAACTCGATTTGAAGAACGGATATCATCAAGTTCGTATTCGGCCTAGAGATGAGTGGAAAACAGCTTTCAAGACAAAAGAGGGGCTGTATGAGTGGTTGGTAATGCCGTTCGGCCTTTCTAACGCCCCGAGCACCTTCATGAGGCTTATGAATCAGGTTTTGAAATCTTTTATCGGCAAATTCGTTGTAGTTTACTTTGATGATATCCTGATTTATAGTAAGACAGAGGAGGACCATTTAGCGCACTTGAGGGAAGTTTTGACAGCTTTGCAGATTAATAATGTCACGCCCCGAATCCCCGGGCGCGTGACCACCCCTTCCAAACATCAGGTCAAAGGATGATGTCCCAGGCAGATCATCGACCCATTTCTTTTTATCTTATAATTAAGCACATGCGGAAGCGAATAACAACCCCGGACAACAAACAACAGGGATAGACAAATAGGAAGGACAACAAACAACAACAATCCCTTTTTATTTATAAGCTTGATTAGTTCACACTACAAACATAATTACACAAGTCCTTCTTGGACCGATCCCCTTAGGCCCGCAAAAAGATACCGGATTGGGTCGGGGCACACTACAGCCGATACACTACTGCTACAAGAAACCAGCTCCTCCACAACTGCATAAAACCCCCGGGCCAACAACACCGGGTCAACCTGGCGCACGGCCATCACGAAGACCTAAAAGGCGATCAGCCAAGGGCATGAGATATGAATCTCAGCGGGTCAATGCCTAAGTCCGATTAGGACGTCGATCATGACCTAACCATTTTAGCGATCAAATCACAGCATCCAGAACAATAACCACATGCAACGTACCTCGTCTTGAGCCATACGACAGATGCGACATGATAAGGAATAAACAATGCATCAACCAATTTGCCAAAACACTCAGCAATACTCATGCACTATGCAACAAACGCGTTCCGGTCAGCCGGCCAAGAGATACCCCACTCTCGCCAAAGCACAGCCTCGCTGCTAGTACTCTTCCGGATTAACCGGGCGTCGTCCCATAACATTAACGGCGACAGCATCCGATGGTTCCCTCAAATTCCCTAAGGCGAGCACACCAGGAATAATGCCAAGAGGGACTATGGACCAACACAAGTTGCGACCGGCATCTCATCAGCCGTGTTATCCGGACAGTCCGTCGCCGGCACGGACTGACATGCAACCAATAAGCCGTGGAATTCCGGATGGTACGTCGCCGGCACACAGACTCATTAGGCGGCGACCCATGCCAACAAGGGTATCGCCTGTGCCCCCAGTTACGTTAGGGTGACACGATGAAACTATCGCGTGACCTCGTGCTTAAAACCGGCTCTCAAGCCAAATCTTATTTTGATGTTCAAACCTGGCCCACGGCCAATTTCATGCTCAAAGTTGGCCGAAGGCCATTTTCATGCTCAAACCTGGCCCATGGCCATTTTCACACTCAAACCTGGACTACGGCCATTTTCACACTCAAACCTGGCCTGCGGCCATTTTCACACTCAAAATCACAATTGGTCACGCGAATATTCAATTTCCATTTAACATGGCATTTCGATCCTAGTGTGATCATTCAGCAATTTAATGCGCAATCAATATTCAGTCCGATTCACGATCGGACACCACAAACTAGGCACAACAACATGCAATTAACCATGGTAACTATTCCACCTAACCACGATTAATTCAACTAACCATAGCAGTTAATTAATCTACCACAGTAACTATTTAATTTAACTATGGTAACTAATTAATCTAACCACAGTTAACTATCTAACCACGGTAACTATCTATTCACTGCGGTAACTGTTTAATCTAATTACGATAACTAATTAATTAACCTACTAAGTGCAATTAACGGCCTAATTAGGGATTAGGGGTTAACTCACTAATTAACTGGCGGCGACGGTCGGCGGCGACTGGCGAAGGGCGGCGGCGAGGACTGCAGCGGCGGCGGTCGGCGGTCCGGCGGCTCGAAGAAGAAGATGAAGCGGTGAAGAAGATGGTGGAACATGAGCAGCAAAAGGAAAATGGTGGCTGCCGTGCGTGAGGGAAAAAGCAAGAAGGAAGAGAGAGAGAGAGGAGAGAGAGAATGGTCTTTGGGGACAATTTGGTAATTTCATGGGTCAAATGGCATTTTGGTAATATCCAAGGGGTGAAAAAGGTGATTTGACTTTGGCATTTAAGAGGCGGGGCACACGGTCATTCGGTATTAATTGTTTCTGGTATATATGAATAATATCTGAGGGTATTTCGGTAATCTGACGATTTAGGACTGGTTCAGAATATTTGGTTCAGGGTCAGCTCGGGCGCGAAGGAATACGGCAAAGACTAATTACGGCGCGACTAATCTAATCGAACTATAATTAACTACGCTTCGACCGACGACTAATGACCTTCAGATTGAACGATTCCTGCGTCCGATAAATGTCACTAAATCCAATAGTCTAATATTATTCACATAATAGGCCTTGAAATTCCGGGACGTCACAACTCTTCCCCCTTGAGAAAATTTCGTCCCCGAAATTAAAATATTACACCGCCTCAAAAAGAAAAGGATACCTACTCTTCATCGACTCTTCACTTTTCCACATCGCTCCATCGGTTCCATGGTGTTGCCAAACAACCTTCACCAACGGAATTGTCTTGTTTCTCAGAACCTGCTCCTTCCGGTTTTCGATCCTCACTGGACGTTCCACGTACGATACTCTTTCATCCACTTCAATTTCCTCAAAGCTCAATACGTGAGCTGGATCCGGCTCATACTTCCTTAACATAGATACATGGAATACGTCATGTACCTGAACAAGTCTCGGTGGCAATGCGAGACGCTAAACTAGATTTCCAATCCGCTCTAAGATCTCGAACGGCCCTACATACCTCGGGCTTAACTTTCCTTTCATGCCGAAACGGGATGTCCCTCTCATAGGCGACACCTTCAAAAAGACATGATCACCGACTTGAAACTCCAATGGTCTGCGTCGCTTGTCAGCATAACTCTTCTGACGGCTCTGAGCTGTCCTCAGTCTTTCTCTGATGATTTTCACTATATCCAAAGACTGCTGCACTAGCTTAGGACCGGTGATCTTCCTTGCACCTACTTCGTCCCAACAGACTGGCGTTCTACAAGGCCTGCCATACAATGCTTCGAAAGGCGCCATCTTAATACTTTGCTGATAGCTATTGCTGTAGGCGAATTCGACTAAGTGAAGCTGTCCTTCCCAGTTGCCTTTGAAATCCAATATACATGCCCGCAACATGTCCTCAAGCGTTTGAATTGTCCTTTCAGATTGGCCATCCGTTTGCGGATGATAAGCCGTACTGAATTGCAGCTTCGTTCCCAACGCAGTCTACAAGCTTTTCCAAAAGGTAGACGTGAATCTGGGATCACGATCTGACGTGATCGTCACTGGCACACCATGTAGACGTATGATCAGACGTACATACAAATCTACCAACCTGTCCAAAGCGAAGTCCTTTCTCACTAGGATGAAATGTGCTGACTTCGTCAATCTGTCCACTATGACCCAAATTGAATCATTGCCTCTTTGGCTCCTCGGCAAACTTGTCACGAAATCCATCGCGATGTGTTCCCACTTCCACTCCAGAATCTCGAGCGGCTGTAACAACCCTCCAGGCTTACAATGCTGGGCTTTAACCTGCTGGCACGTCAGACATCTCGCCACATGCTTGGCTATGTCCATTTTCATGCCACTCCACCAATAATACTATCTCAAATTCTAGTACATCTTTGTACTACCCGGATGGACACGGTAGCTATTACGATGTGCCTCCGACAAGATTTCTTCCCTAAGACTCTCATCAGCCGGCACACACAAACGTCCTCTGAACTTCAACATTCCATCATCAGCTACCTGAAAATCTTCTTTCCTATTCTTTGAGCCCTCTTGAAGGACTTTCTGAATGGCAGGATCCGTCGATTGCAATATCTTAATCCTCGCTTGCACCTCCAGCTCAACCCTTATCGTAGCCATCAAACTCGACAGACGACCTACCTCCAACTTAAACTCGGAGTCTCCACCTCCTCCAGAAGACGCCACTCCCGGACCATCAACTGGGCAATCGCTGACTTCCGACTCAGCGCATCAACAACCTTATTAGCGTTTCCCGGATGGTACAAGATCTCGTAGTCGTAATCCTTAAGAAGTTCCATCCAACGGCGCTGCCTCATGTTCAACTCCTTTTGAGAGAACAGATACTTCAGGCTTTGATGATCGGTGTAGACTTAGAACCTTTCTCCTACCAGGTAATGTCTTCAAATCTTAAGGGCAAACACGATTGTTGCTAACTCCAAATCGTGTGTCGAGTAATTCAACTCGTGCGGTCTCAACTAACGGGAAGCATATGCAACTACCTTCCTATGTTGCATAAGGACACAGCTTAGTCCCTTGAAGGAAGCATCGCTGTAAATCTCATATCCTCCAGGACTAGACGGTATGGTCAAAATAGGAGCCGTAGTTAGCTTCTGCTTAAGCTCTTGGAAACTACGCTCGCACTTGTCTGTCCACTCAAATCTTTCATCCTTCTTCAATAGACGTGTCAATGGCAAGGCTATCGCGGAGAACCTTTCCACGAAGCGTCTGTATAGCCTGCTAAACCCAAGAAACTTCAAACTTCTGTCACTGACGTTGGTCTCGGCCAATCTATGACCGCTTCAATCTTGGTTGGGTCTACTGATATTCCCTCTCCAGAAATTATGTGACCAAGGAAGGCTACGCGAGCTAGCCAAAACTCGCATTTGCTAAACTTAGCAAACAACTGGTGTTTCCGAAGAGTCTCTAACACTGTCCTCAAGTGTTGCTCATGTTCCTCGAGGCTCTTAGAGTACACCAAAATATCGTCAATGAACACTATGACGAATTTTTCCAAATACTCACTGAATACCCTATTCATCAAATCCATGAAAGCAGCTGGAGCATTTGTTAGACCAAACGGCATAACTGTGAACTCATAGTGACCATAGCGCGTCCTAAACACTGTCTTCAGTACATCCTCCCTTTTTATCCTTAGCTGGTGGTATCCCGTCCGTAGGTCGATCTTGGAGAATACCGAAGCTCCTTATAGTTGGTCAAACAAATCATCAATCCTTGGCAACGAATACTTGTTCTTGACTGTCACCTGGTTGAGCTGACGGTAGTCGATGCACAGACGAAGTGATCCATCCTTCTTCCTCACAAACAAAACGGGCGCTCCCCATGGAGATGCACTTGGACGGATATATCCTTTATCCAACAACTCTTGCATCTGTACCTTCAGTTCCTTGAGTTTCGACAATGCCATCCGATACTGTGCTTTTGAGATTGGCTCCGTACCAGGGGCTAACTCAACCACGAACTCTATTTCCCTTTTCGGCGACAATCCAGGTAACTCCTTCAGAAAAACATCAGGGAACTCCCTTACTACAGCAATATCCTCCAGCCTTAACTCCTCAGCCAACATATCTACAACAGATGCCAAATAACCTTGGCAACCACCATCCAACAACCGAGTCGCTTCCAGCGACGAAACTAAGGGGATCGAGGTTCCCCCTCGATTTCCAACAAACTTGAAACTAACCTCATTCAATGAGTTAAACAGGATAGTCTTACTATGACAATACAAAACAGCTCTTTGCTCGGTGAGCCAGTCCATACCAATAATCAAATCGAAATCAAACAAAGCTAGTACAATCAGATTTATCCTTCCTTCATGACCATCTACAACCAGCCTACAATCAGGACATCCTACTGCAGTCATAACATTATCGTTAAGCGGTGTAGATATCCTAACAGTTGATCGCAACAGTTCTGTACTCATGCCAGCTAGCTTAACAAACTGAGCAGCAACAAAGGAGTGGGAAGCTCCTGAATCAAACAATGCATAAGCTACTTGGTTATGCAATAAGACTGTACCTGGAACGTTCGGCGAGTCCTTCGCCTCTTCCCGGGTGACAGCATACACCCTTCCTTGCACTGACGGTCGGTTCTGAAAGTTTTGTGGAATAATCCCTCGCATCTGACCTCCCAGCTGCTTCTATCCTCCCATCTGTCTATGAGGACAATTTTTGACTTGGTGGCCATGCTTGCCACAACCAAAACATGCACCTGACCTCCTTGGGCATGAACCAGACCCATGCTTCTGTCGACAAATCGAGCACACAATGTCGGGGCGAAACGGTGGCTTCCCGACAAAGTTCGTCCTGTTAGGCGGGATGGGATTCCTATTACCTATCATCGATCCTTTACCGAACCTTCGGTTATCCCTCACAACCGGAGTGAACCGCAGTCCAGATGCAGTTGCCCTTTCAGCAATGTCCGTTTCTACCAGCTGAGCTTCTCATACAGCTCATTGTAGTTCCTCAAGTTGAACGGCACTAACACACTCTTGATCTACAGCTCATTGTAGTTTCTCATTTGCTCGTGATGTTTGATCTTTACTCTGTGATGATTATCCCTTGAATCACGTTTTGTTCGAATGGTCTTATCTTGAGTGTGTTTGATAATATTTTCAAGTTACGGATAAGAAGCATGCTTGATTGGATAGTATTTGGTTGTTGTGGATATCCTTTGCTTCAAATAATTATCTTATAATCATCGAATTGGTTGAATCATCTTATCTCTTGCGGTCATTTGATGTCATGGATAAGAATTGTTTGAATTGGATAATTATCCGATTTTTGAGGATTATCTGAATTATTTTTTGTAAATCCTAAAGATAATTTTCTCAAATCAAACTGGATCAAATTTTGATGAGGAAAGGTGGATCCCCAATCTTAAATTTTTGGCCATCCCTCTTGGAATTTTCGATAATTCAAGATTAATTAGATTTTTTATTATTTTATCTTTGTCATGTTTGTTTGTTTTTTATTGTTATAAAGTTTGCACATTTATAAACAAACATGCCCATAATGTTAGCTCCCCTGTGTCTTGTGCCTTTGGTAAAATAAATCACTTGCCTTAGCCACGATCTTGTGTAATGGGATAGTGATTTGTATGGAATTTCGCGTTTTGCCCTTTGTCAAAAGGGACGATGTCATTCCATACCTACAATTCGCTTACTGGCTCGAATCTAAGAGTACGTTGCGAATAAAATTCCACTCCGACCCTAAACTTTGGGTAAGAGCGAATTTTTTCGAAAAATTCGGATATTAAAGGTACATTATGGGCATTTTTGTTTATTTTTGTTCATCCTTTTGTTTGCTTTGTTTTGTTTAATTTTATTTTTTTTGAAAATAAAAATTTAAAATTCCGAAAAAGAAAAATTCTCATTTTCGAGTATCACATGCGGTCCGTCCATTGTCTTAAGTCATTAAATCCACAGTCATTCAATTAAAAGGATTTTTTCCTGAAATCTAGTACCGGAAGGGTATTAATTTCTCCAAATTAATGTAATCAAGTCTCCGGACTCATATTCTCTGGTTCGTAGTGATAAAATAGTTCTCTTGCTATTTTATATAGGTTTCTAATCAACCTACCGTAAATGATTAGTGGCGGCTCCAATTGAATTAATTTTGCATAAAATCATACCTAAGTTGCGATTCCGTAGGACTTGGGAGGGTCCGAATTAGGTTAGTTAATTGACCTGATAATCCGTTAGCCCGAATCTGAATTTTAGGTTGCGACAATTTTGTGATTGCAATGGAATTTGTAGCAAAGCCAAAACCGATGCTATTTGAGACGATATATCAAGTTTAGGACAAAGAATCAATTATAGTAAAATTATCTATACTATACACATTATGTTGAGCGAGACAATATAGATAATTATCAGCATGAATCAATGTTATAACATTTACATTACTTTGGTTCGAGCATATTCAAAATGTTAGAGTATATTATACTTGGTTAGAGAATGATGATTGCTAGAAATGACTAAATAGTGGTGTCAAATTAAAAAGACAAACCGGGCATGACATATTCATGTTAGTAAAATAGGAGATATAAGATATTGGATAAGTGTAAAGTGGCTTTATATATAAGGCAATCGAACCTACAACATTTGATCGTATTATAAACAATACATATCGATTTTGCATAATATGCTCTTCGATTGTTTAAATTTCACAGTTCCGGTCATTTCTGCACCATTGAAAAAATATTATATGTTCTTATAAGTTGAATGTATTTAAGCAGAGAAGGATTTTTGCTAAAATTTTCAACAAATTTTGTAATATAGAACCTTGAAAAGCATGTGCAAGTACACTAGTTCCATCAACAAACGTGACTTCATTTTGTAATAAAGGCAGTTATAACCAACATTAGTGCTTCCTTTCTACACCATCTTCTAATTTACTTTCGCATATGAAAACTTATTACTCACAATCTTGATACAGTGACTTCTATTTTTACCTCTAATTGTTTGAACATTGCGGAACTCATGCTTTGACTTTTGTTTCACTAAAAACCTTTCGAATATTCATATGTAGAACCATGTCTAATAGCTTTTTCGTAACTCAAATTTATTTAAGTATTAAAGATAAAGTTATAAGTAGAAGTGCGTAGTAGCCGATAAGTCTGGCCAAACAAATATCACTTTTAGGTTTCATACAAAAGATAGCCAGTTTAAGTAGTAATTTCTTCTTAATTTCTGACCCCAAAAAAAAAAGTAGTAATTTCTTCTTAATAACTTGTTCATCAGATTAATAATGTTACTAAATAGTTTGTATATACAACTAAATATCTGTTAGCATGTATTCACTTGTCACTACATATTATTGAGATACGACAATTTTTCAAGTGATCCAATTAAGAATTGATGGCCGATAAGTTGAGTAATGAATTAGAGTTTGCTTAAGTTGAGGCATCTTATAAGTTAGACCGAAATGTGAGTCAAATGCTTAAATAATTAGTGAGGGCCAAAATGTCATGTTTTCGGTTCTTTTTAGAGGTGGCAAAATGGGTCTTTAACCCATATACTAACCCATATTAAGGATGTGAGTCATAAATGGGTTGCCTTAGCTTTTAAAAAGAAACTTAAATGGGTCATAAATAGATTACTTAACGACTTCATGGGTCTTAAATGGATTTTTAATGGGTCATAAATGGTTACCTAACTATGTTAGGTGAGTCATAAGAAGGTTTTATGATTTTTTGTAATTTTTTATTTTTATCATTTTTCTTTCTTTCTTTTCTATTTCTTTATGAAATCCGGCGAGGGCCGCAGTCCTCACCAGATTTATGCGATGGCGGCCCTTGCCAATCTTATAAAAATTATAAAGATGTCGACAATGTTTTATTAGTATAATTATTTAAAAAATCTATAAGAAACAAGCTTTCATAAATTGGATTGAATATAAAAGTGTTAGAGCAATATGGACAGGTTGGGTCGAATATGGGTCAAGAAATTTGCACTACACATAAATGGATCATAAACGGGTTAATGAGACAATTAAGGTCGGACTATTTATGACCCGACTCGACCTAACCCACATGCTTGATATGGATCTCTCTTGTTGTCACGCCCCGCACCCATCGGACACGCCAACATCCATTCTCAGTCGTTAAGTTGCGGCGTCCCAGGCCGCGTCACTGACCCATTTATTTTATCTTTCGATTAAGCGCATGCGGAAACGATTCACCTCCCTAGAAAAATATACAACAGGGATAGATGGAAAGGAAATCAACAATAGCATACAACAAACATTAGTTTTATTTAATTACTGTTAACCCTGGGAGATTACAATATATACAAGCCGATCACAAGACCGCTCCCTAGCAGACCGCTCATACAAAAAGGGGTAGGGGTGATCGGGTTAACCTAACTTCACTACTAAAAGGGGCAACTCCAAAAAGGATAAGCATATAGTGCCTATCACCACGCCTGATCATAACCGGGAGGAGGCTCCGGGTCGGACTCCACTTCTTCTGCCTCGGATGGATCGGACTCCACTTCTTCTGCCTCGAATCCCACGTCGCTCGGACCGGTGTCCGGATCAGTAACAGCTTCGTCCGGAGGGTCTAGATCCGTAGGATCCCAAACCTCTTCCCTAAGGCTACCAGCAGGGGGTCCATCGAAACCTCTGATCGGACTGTGCAGGTTATCCCCTTCCTTAACGAACCAGGCCAAAAACTCTTGCGGCTGCCACATGTCTAACCCCTCATCAACCCAGGCGGTTGACAAATGTTTCTAATACCACCTATTAGGTCCCACCTGATACTCTACCACTATTGTACCCACCTCCATGGGTACACCAAAACACATAAGCAACGGTGGTCGATTCATGCTCAGGGGTCTGAAATATTTAATAACAACAACAATGAGATAAATCTCAACGAACTAACAACCTAAGCCTCGATTAGGAGGTCAACTCATCTCGGATGCACCTAACACATGCAATACAGTACGGTACGCACCAACATGCCATCATACATTCATAGGCAACCTTACCTTGCCTTGGCACATGCCCTGCGCGTTGTAACTCGCCATATGTAATATAATGCAATAAATAAACAACACAATCAAAATGCCCGTCGGCATTCTCATTCACAGAGCACTCAAGCGCGTTCTAATTATCGCGGCCACTCAAGCACGCCCATCCTCACATGGGGGTCCTCCAACTCAATTGGATATTCATCCATTCGATCAATTACAACCGATCGAGGGCACGCCCGTCTTCACACTAGGGTCTTCCGGATCAACCAGGCATTTATCTGTTCGATCAATTACGGCCGATCGAGGGCATGCCCATTTCTATACGGGGGTCTTCCGACTCAACCGGGCATTATTCCATTCGATCAATTAAGGCCGATCAAGGGTACACTTGTCTTTCAACGGGGGTCTTCCGGCTTATCCGGGTAATTATCCATTCGATCAATTACGGCCGATCGAGGGCACGCCCATCTTTCTACGGGGGTCTTCCGGCTTATCCAGGCAATTCTCGAAGTAATGCAACTCTCATGCCGTAATGCAGTAATAAATTACACGTGACCACATACACATAAAATTGACATATAAACCTGACACCTCAAGGTTTACTATTTAGGTGTCCACAATTCTAGCATAAAACAATCACGATTCAGCATTAAAAACTACACGATAATATTAGTAAAATAAACCGATAGCTTATCACTTCAAACATCGATAGCTTATCATCAATTCTCGATAGTTTATCACCTAAACCATGATAGCTTATCACCTAAACCATGATAGTCTATCACCTAAGCCATGATAGCTTATCACCTAAACCGTGATAGCCTATCACTAACAACACCGATAACTTATCGCATTCTTGATAACCTATCAATTCCACTTATCACTTATCAAGATAGCTTATCAACTAATCCTTAATTAATTAACACTAGCATACTTAGCCTAATCTAATCTCACTCTAATTAAGTTTAACATACTAATCAAGGGACTACGGTGAAAACTCACCCAATAACGATTCCGAAGATACGGGCATGACGGCGGCGGCGAGGGCTACGCGGGTACGGCTGTGGGTGGCGGACGACGGTGACAGAGATTGAATCAAAGCAGGAATGGATAGGGTCTCCACTGACAGGCCTTAGTTTTGCTCAAACCCATGAAAATATATCAACTCTCTAGACAATCAGCCCTTAGATACACATTTCCCATGATCTTATGGTCGCGTAGGAAAAATCGAAGCTCGATTCGCCCTCTAAATGAGCTCAAACGGACACTTTCTTCTCGAGCACGCGCAGAAATTCGAGAGAGGAAGAGTGCTCGGGATGGGGGAGGGAGAGAGAGAGAGGAGAGAGAAAGTGAGAGACCAAATGAGATATTATCTCCCTTGCAAGCCTCTTGAACAAGCCAAGATCCCCTCATAAATGCTTGCCTCCAAAGTCTCCCCTTCATCATGAGTTTTCCCTAAAAATCCTTATCCATAACGTCCTTTGTCCTATGGTCATAAATGCAAAAAGGGTATTTTGATAATTTTACAAAGTATAAAATACTATATGTGTATACGGATAAGAATTTTGTACGAGTTCGTATAAATCGAATTTGGGCTCAAAAGGATAGGGATTGGGCTTTAGAATAGCTCATTGGGCTCAAATTGGCTAAATGGGCTTAATTGGGCCCAAATGGCCGAACCACGTTGGGCTTGAGGCCCAATGTGCCTTCTCCGGTCCACTTCCTCGTGGACTCCAAATCTCGGTCTGCTAACCTTTTTTCGAGAGTTTCGAGCAAACCGATAAATAGGCTGCTCAATGAGGCGACAACATATAGTTTAGTCTTGAGATCCTCGAAGGTTCGATACCCAAATTCAGATTCTAATTCATGATCAAAATCGATCGATTGCGACTTTAGAATATCTCAAACTAACGGGCAGTTTTTAGAAGTCACGCGTATTCGACCCGTGGTTGATTCGACATCAATCCACGTTTAAGCTTTCTCGAACCATGGATGACTTCGGTTGTCATGTAATTACGAGAGGCCAATCACTAGTTCTGATGTACACGATAATTAGGAATTGGTTTAGGGTCGTTCGCAATCCATACAATGGTCAAGCGGAATCACCCGCGATCCGATCGTATACTATTGACGAAACGTTCTATAACCGTTCCTTGATCGGTCTATAATGGCTCACAATTATCCCTCATCAATCCTTATGATCGAATTATCGATCCATGGTTGAGTTCTTAGGTCATGCGTACTTAATTCCTTAATAGCCTTTCCCTTTCGGTTAGCCTCTCATGAGTGATCAATTCAAAACGAGAATTACTAACAGTGCATCGATTAAAATCATCATTCATTACATCCAGAATATGGTCGAATTTGAGGATGTCACAACTCTTTCCCCTTAAAGAAATTTCGTCCTCGAAATTTACAACAACCATACTATTCAAAAAGATGGGGGTGCAGTCGTCTCATTATTTCTTCGCTTTCTCAAGTAGCTCCTTCCGTTTCATGATGTTGCCAGATCACCTTAACCAAAGGGATCGCCTTGTTCCGCAACACTTGGTCTTTTCTATCTTCAATTCACATTGGTCATTCCACGCACGACACCCTATCGACAACGTCTGTTTCTTCATAATTTAGCGCGTGGGTTGGATCAGTCCCATACTTTCTTAGCATGGACACGTGAAAGACGTCGTGTATTTGAGCCAATTTCGGCGACAAAGCTAGACGGTATGCCAAAATTCCAATTCTCTCCAAATTTTGAATGGTTCAACATACCTCGGGCTTAACTTCCCTTTCTTGCCAAACCGCGACGTTCCTCGCATAGGTGACACTTTGAGGAAGACATGCTACTTGGAATTTCAATGGCCTTCGTCGCTTATCTGCATAGCTTTTATAACGGCTTTGGGCTGTCTTAAGCATTTCTCTGATAACTTTAACTGCCTCAACTGATTGCTGCACCAACTCTGGACCAGTAATCCTTCTTTCTCCAACCTCGTCCCAATATATTGGAGTTCTACAAGCTCTACCATACAAAACTTCAAATAGTGCCATTCTAATGCTCTGTTGATAGCTATTGTTATAAGCGAACTCAATGAGATTCAGTTGTTCCTCCCAACTTCCCTTGAAATCCAAAACGCAAGCTCACAGCATATCCTCGAGAGGTTGAATCGTTCTCTCGGATTGTCCATCCGTCTGCGGATGATATGCTGTGCTATATTGCAGCTTCGTTCCCATGGCACCTTGAAGACTTTTCCAAAATGTAGCGGTGAACTTGGGATCTCGATCCGAAGTGATCGTCACCGGTACTCCATTAAGGCGAACTATCTATCGCACGTACAACTCGGCATATCTGTCCATGGAGAAATCCTTTCGTACGGCGATGAAATGTACAGACTTGGTCAGCCCATCAACTACGACCCAAATATAGTCATAACCTCTCTGGCTCCTTGGTAGACCCATCACAAAATCCATTGTGATATGTTTTCATTTTTATTTTGGGATCTCGAGTGGTCGTAGCAATCCACCTGGCTTGCAATGCTGCGCTTTCACTTATTGGCACGTCAAGCACTTGGCTACGTACTTGCTACATCAACTTTCATTCCATTCCACCAGTAATGCTGATGTAGATTCGGATACATCTTTGTACTACCGGGGTGGATGCTATAATTGCTACGATGTGCTTCTGACAGAATCTCATGCTTGAGTTCCATATTGTAGAATCTTCTGAATCGCAGGATCCATTGATTGCAACGCCTTAATCTTAGCCTATACTCTTGGTTCAATCCTTAGGGTAGCTAAAAGACTCAAGAGTTAACCTATCTCAAACTTGGACTCTAAATCTCGTACTCCCTCAAGTAGAGTCCATTCCTTAATCATCATGTGCGCAATGGCAGACTTTCGACTGAGCGCATATGCTACCTTGTTGGCCTTTCCAGGGTGATATAGGATGTCGCAGTCGTAGTCCTTGAGAAGTTCCATCCATCGACGCTGTCTCATGTTCAATTCTTTCTAAGAAAACAAGTATTTCAGACTTTGGTAGTCCGTGAAAATCTGAAACTTTTCCCCACACAAGTAGTGCCTCCAAATCTTCAGGGCGAAGATGATTACCGCTAATTCTAAGTCATGAGTCGGGTAGTTTAACTCATGAGGCCTTAGCTGTCGGGACGCGTAAGCAACCACTCTTCCATGTTGCATGAGAACGCATCCTAATCCTTTAAACGACGTATCACTATATATCTCATACCCTCTAGGACCAGATGGTATTCTTAACACTGGAGCGGTGGTCAGCTTGTGCTTGAGTTCTTGAAAACTCCTCTCACACTTATCCATCCATTCAATCTTCACTTCTTTCTTTAGTAAAAGCGTCAAAGGAGTAGCGATCGTAGAGAACCTTTTCATGAATCGCCTATAATAACTTGCCAAACCTAGAAAGCTCCGAACCTCAATCACTGTTGTCAGTCTTGTCCAGTTCATGACCATCTCGATCTTGGCTGGGTCCACTGAGATTTCTTCCCCAGAGATCACATGACCAAGAAAAGCTACTCGATTGAGCCAGAACTTGCACTTACTAAACTTGGCGTAAAGTGCGTGTTCTCTTAAGGTTAGTAAAACCATTCTCAAATGTTGTTCATGCTCCTCAGGGCTTTTCGAGTATACCAGTATGTCATCGATGAACACTATGACGAACAGATCCAAATATGCTTTGAACACTTGGTTCATTAGATCCATGAAAGCAGCTGGGGCATTGGTCAAACCAAATGGCATCACTGTGAATTCATAGTGACCGCAACGCATACGGAAAGCCGTTTTCGGTATATCCTCCTTCTTAATCCTCAACTGATGATAGCCCGTCCTCAGGTCTATCTTAGAGAATATCGAAGCCCCTTGCAGTTGATCGAACAAGTCATCTATCCTTGGCAACAGATACTTGTTCTTGATGGTCACTTGATTCAACTGCCGATAGTCAATGCACAAACGCAACGAACCATCCTTCTTCCTTACGAATAACCTCCCCATGGCGATGCACTAGGGCGAATGAATCCTTTATCTAGTAACTCTTGCATTTGCATCTTTAATTCTTTTAACTTTGACAACGCCATTCTATAAGGTGCTCTAGAGATTCGCTCCGTCCCAGGGGCAAACTCAATCTCTCTTTCAGGTGGCAATCCCGACAATCCCTTCGGAAAGACATCGAGAAAATTGCGCACCACAGCTATATCCTCTAGCCTTGGTTCCTCCGCCAACGAATTAACCACAGTTGCTAGATAACCTTGGCATCCTTCATCCAACAGCCTGGTTACCTCAAGCGACGAAATCAAAGGGATTGAGGTTCCTCCTTTGTTTCCCATAAACTCATAACTAGTACGATTCAATGGATTCAACTGGATTACCTTATGGTAACAATCCATTATAGCTCATTGCTTGGTGAGCCAATCCATTCCAATGGTAACGTCAAAGTCATACATCGCTAACACGGCTAAGTCCATCACTTCCTCTGTAACTCATCTCACAGGATTCTTACGAAACTTGTTAAATAATTCCATCAAGGAATTAGAACCTAAATCGCCAACTCAAGCTAAACGATCTTAAGCAGCGAAACATAAACGAATACCTTATATAGAATAAAATGTAATTCAAGCACAAGCACAGTGTATTTTCCTAACGAACTATCCCAAAACTCATCGTTCTTTATCACTCTAGGTCTCAACCAAACTTGGATTGAGCTAACCTTGCTCTGATACCACTTAAACGGGGATGTTAAGCCCAGTACCCGCCGGACACGCCAACATACCTTCTCGGTCGTTAAGTTATGACGTCCTAGGCCGCGTCACCGATCCATTTATTTTATCTTTCGATTAAGCGCATGCAGAAACGATTCACCTCCCCAGACAAACATACAGCAGGGATAGATGGAAAGGAAATCAACAACAGCATACAACTAACATTCGTTTTATTTAAATACGGTTAACCCTAGGAGATTACAATATATATATATATATGGCTATCATAAGGCCGCTCCCTAGCAGACCACTCGTACAAAAAGGGGTGGGGGTGATTGGGTTAACCTAACTTCACTACTAAAAGGGGCAGCTCCAAAAAGGATAAGCATACAGTGCCCATCACAATGCCTGATCATAACTGGGAGGGGGCTCCGGGTTGGACTCTACTTCTTCTGCCTCGGATGGATCGGACTCCACTTCTTCAGGCTCGGATCCCACGTCGCTCGGACCGGTGTCCGGATCAGTAACAGCTCCGTCCGGAGGGTCTAGATCTATAGGATCCCAAACCTCTTCCCCAAGGCTACCAGTAGGGGGTCCATCGAAACCTCTGATCGAACCATGCAGGTTATCCCCTTCCTTAACGAACCAAGCTAAAAAATCGTACGGCTGCCACATGTCTAACCCCTCATCAACCCAGACGGTTGACGAATGTTTCTAATACCACCTATCAGGTCCCACCTGATACTCTACCACTATTGTACCCACCTCCATGGGTACACCAAAATGCATAAGCAACGGTGGTCGATTCATGCTCGGGGGTTTGAAATACTTAATAACAATAGCAATGAGATAAATCTCAGCGAGCTAATGATCTAAGCCTCGATTAGGAGGTCAACTCAGCTCGGATGCACCTAACACATGCAATACAGTACGGAACGCACCAACATGCCATCATACATTCATAGGCAACCTTACATTGCCTTAGCATACGCTCTGCGCGTTATAACTCGCTATATGTAATATAATGCAATAAACAAACAACACAATCAAAACGCCCGTCGACATTCTCATTCACAGAGCACTCAAGCGCGTTCTAATTATCACGGCCACTCAGGCACGCCCGTCCTCACATGGGTGTCCTCCAACTCAATTGGATATTCATCCATTCAATCAATTACGCCTGATCGAGGGCACGCCTGTCTTCACACGGGGGTCTTCCAGCTCAATCGGGCAATTATCTATTCGATCAATTACGGCCGATCGAGGGCACGCCTGTTTCTATACGGGGGTCTTCCGGCTCTACCGGGCATTATTCCATTTGATCAATTACGGCCGATCGAGGGCATGCCCTTCTTTCTATGGGGGTCTTCCGGCTTATCTAGGCAATTATCCATTCGATTAATTACGGCCAATCGAGGGCACGCCTGTCTTTCTACAGGGGTCTTCCGGCTTATCCAAGCAATTCTCGAAGTAATGCAACTCTCATGCCATAATGCAGTAATAAATTACACGTGACCACATACACATAAAATTGACATATAAACCTGATAACTCAGGTTTACTATTTAGGTGTCCACAATTCTAGCATAAAACAATCCCGATTTAGCATTGAAAACTACACAATAATATTAGTAAAATAAACCGATAGCTTATCACAACAAACACCGATTGCTTATCATCAATTCTCGATAGCTTATCACCTAAACCATGATAGCTTATCACCTAAACCATGATAGTCTATCACCTAAGCCATGATAGCCTATCATTAACAACACCAATAGCTTATTGCATTCTTGATAACCTATCAAGTCAACTTATCACTTATCACGATAACTTATCAACTAATCCTTAATTAATTAGCACTAAGCATACTTAGCCTAATCTAATCTCACCCTAATCAAGTTTAATATACTAATCAAGGAATTAGAGCGAAAACTCACCCAATAACAATTTCGAAGACATGGGCATGACGGTGGCGGCGAGGGCTACGCAGGCGAGGCTATGGGTGGCGGACGATGGTGATGGAGCTTGAATCGAAGCAAGAACGGACCGAGTCTCCACCGACCAGCCTCTATTTTGCTCAAACCCATGAAAATATATCAACTCTCTGGACAATCAGCCCTTTGATACACATTTCCCATGATCTTACGGTCGCGTAGGAAAAAACGGAGCTCGATTCGCCCTCCGAATGAGCTCAAACGGACACTTTCTTCGCGGGCACGGGCAGAAATTTGAGAGAGGGAGAGAGCTCGGGATGGGGGAGGGAGAGAGAGGGAGAGAGAAAGTGAGAGACCAAATGAGATATTATCTCCCTTGCAAGCCTCTTGAACAAGCCAAGATCCCCTCATAAATGCTTGCCCCCAAAGTTTCCCCTTCATCATGAGTTTTCCCTAAAAATCCTCATCCATAAAGTCCTTTGTCCTATGGTCATAAATGCAAAAAGAGCATTTTGATAATTTCACAAAGTATAAAATACTATACGCGTATACGGATAATGCCGGGTTGGTCCTTAAAAATAAATGTTGAATCTCCTCATCTTGAATCATTTTTAAGCAATCATCTTCAAGCTTGGTCTTCAGTTAAAATAATTTGAATTGGGCCAGAATTACCACGCATCTTGTCTTGAATCATGGTCAAAACCTTGGAGGCTAATCCACATCTTGAATGCCCATCTTGCATTGGTATTGGGACCAATCATGAAAGCTCTTCCAAAATCGGCTCCCAATGCTAATCCTAGTTTGTGGTTATTAGAATGCAAACTTGTCTAGACACTCCACCAGTCTAGGAAATAATGTCCACTTTGCCGCTGCAACATGCTCGATCCAAATAAATTAGACCTAAATACTATTTTTTTTTTGTAAGGTAAGAAGTATATTCACAAACCAAAGCGCATGGTACAAAAGGGACCCAGCCACACAAAAACCCATGCACATTGGGTGACACCAAGCGATGTCACAAGGGGTGCAGAGGTGTGGTGGGAAAGAAGAAGGAAAACCCCGAGGCATGGGGGAGCCAAACACGGGGCAAAGTAGCGGAAACGAAACAAAAACTGTACAAAAACGATCAATCAAAAATAGAAGGAGAGATCCGCCAGCTACCCTGCGTCCTTCTGTTCCTCGGGTTGTCCACCACACGCTTAAAAGTCAGCACTTTGTCTCTAACCTCTTTCTCAAGGAGTGTCTTTATGGCAAGCAAATAGAGAGGCTGCCCCTGAAATAGAATGTTATTCCTCTCAATCCAGATCAAGTGGCAAAGAGCTCCGAAGGAGAAACGGGATATGATCTGATAGAAAGATCGGCCCGCGGTGTGCGACATAGCCCATAAAAGGTTGTCCTGCCAAGGATGGTTACACCATGCTAAGTTGCATTTGGAAGCCCAGAAAGTGGCAAGAGCACCTGTGATTAGACATCCGAAGAATAGGTGGTTGATAGAATCCGGCAAGCGACCACAAAAGGCACGGGTGCCTTCCGCAATTCTGCGGTAGTTTAGCAAAATCACATGGGTTGGCAACCTATTCAGCGTGATTAGCCAAAGATGGAAGGAATATCAAGGAGCCAAGGCCCGGTCCCAAATAAAGGAATGCCACGGCACCACCTAATCTCTAGTGCGGATATGATTCCACGCAAAGGCCATAGAAAAGGCACCAGAAGGGTCAACCGTCCAAACAAAGCGATCTAGAGAGTCGGGGTTAAGAGCGGGAATTACCACCGACCAAGCAGCTAGAAGGTCCATGATCAGAGGAGGACGGGTAGATGAAGTGCAAAACTCGAAGAGAGTGGCCCTACGAGGGATACTCGATCTATAAATATCCCTATTAGAAATAAAGTTGGATAGGGGCCCATTTTGGAGCCAAGTATCAAACCAAAAGGAAATAGTCCCAACCCTCCACCGAAACATATGCTGGGAATCTGAGCGGAGGTCGAGCAGTTTCTTCCAAGACCAGGAACAAAAGATCGATTTCGAGGCTAACTAGAAATTCTTATTCTTCAGGAAGTTTGAATGAATCCATTTACACCAAAGAGATTCCCTATCAGTGAAGAGGATCCAAATATGCTTAAGCATGGCCGCCCTATTGCAGTCAAACAACGTACGGATGCCTAGTCCACCTTCCTCCTTCGGGAGGCATATTAGCCCAAGGGACCTTAGCACCACCGACCCCCAGATTGGGGCCCTTCCACAGAAATTATCTCAAAACTTGTTCAATACGAGCAAGTAAAAATTTTGGGAGAGGCATCTGAAAGGAAACGTTGAGACCAAAACTAGGCCCGAGCAGTAATAGCATGCACTAGAGAATTACAATCTGCCTTACCAAGCCGAGATGCAATGACTGGAATACCCAGATAACGAAAAGGCAGAGTACCTAGTTGAAAATCGAGCGAGGAGATAGTCTGTTCTTGAAGAGTTTTAGAGCCACCTAAGATATAGATCTCGCTTTTTGTTGCGTTGGGACATAGGCCAGACCAGGCAGAGAAGGAATCAAGGCCCTCCTTAAGTAATAGGATGGACGGCAAGTTGGCCTCTGTAAAGAGTATAACGTCATCCGCAAAGAATAAATGAGAGAATTGGGTGGCCTTGCATCTCCAAAAAAATTTGAACTCCGGCTTTGGGGATTTGGAAATGAGGATGCCTGAGAGAATCTCCATAACAAGGGTGAAAAGACATGGAGATATCGGATCACCTTGGCGGATGCCTTTGCCACTCGAAAAGAATCCATGCAACTCCCCATTGATGGAAACTGAAAATTTTGGGGTTGACACAAGTCATGATGAGTCCGGTGAAGCACGAGGGGAATCCAAACGCTATTAAAACCGTTTCCAAGAAATCCCAATCAACTGTGTCATGGGTCTTCCGAAAATCGACTTTAATGGCACACTTGGGCAAGTAAGGTTCGTGGTGAAACCCGCTGAATAATTCCCGAGCAAGCAAAATGTTATCACTAATCCATCTGCCTTTAACAAACGCATTCTGGGGGGGCTAATAAGACTGGGCAGCACACAGGCAAGGCGGTTTGCCATGATCTTCGTAATGCACTTGTATATAGTGTTACAACAAGCAATGGGTCTGAAGTCGTTCATAGAAGAAGCGTTTGGGACTTTGGGCACCAAAGAGAGTATGGTGGCATTGATCTCTCGCAACAAAAGGCCCGATTGGAAGAAGTCCATACCAGCCAATATAACAGACGGACCAACAATATTCCAAGCCATTTTAAAATATTCAGTAGTGAATCCATCAAGGACTGGTGCCTGCTAGCAGGAAGGGAGAAAAAGGTACTACGAATCTCTTCAACGGACACCGGCCGAGAGAGAAAGTTTATCTGTTCAGTGTCCAGACGACGGTTGATGATAGCACAAAGATCTTCAATTGTCGGACTCGCATGTAAAGCAGACGGTGCAAGAAGGCCTGCAAAGAAGGAGACAATATGACAGTGAACTGCCGCAGGATCAGTCAAAGAGTTACCGGTGCTGTCCACAACAGATAGAATCCTGTTTCGAAGATGTATCTTGTTAACGAAGTGGTGAGAATATTTGGTGTTAGAGTCACTCTCTTTGAGCCACTGAACGCGGGATTTCTGTTTGAGGAAAGACTCCTCTTGGAGATGAAGACTCGAGAAGTAGCGAAGCTAGTCCCTCTCCAGGTTGGCAAGCTGTTGGTTGGAAGGGTCCAATGTAAGAGCGTCCTGGGTAGAGGTTAGGGCAGCCCTGGCTTCAGAAGTACACCTCGAAATATCCGAAAAGGAATCTCTGTTGAGTTGTTTCAACCAAGTTTTGAGAAGCTTTAGCCTTCTGCATAGAACAAACATCGAAGTACTAGACAATTGGATATCCCAAACCTGTCCAACCAGAGTAAAGAAATCAAGATGAGAAGTCCAAAAGTTGAAAAATTTAAACGGCCTCTTCGAGTTAGGAGGGGCCAAGATCTTGAAAATCATAGGTGAATGATCAGAAACACCGAGAGCCAAGAACGAGGCTTCGGAATAAGAGAAATCATTGCTCCATTGTGCATTAATAAGGACGCGATCAATCTTCCTTTGTTTTCGGTTATCACCTGAGGAAGTAGACCACGTGAATCCGTGGCTAGTGTAACGAAGATCTTCCAAACCAGCTTGGGTGAGACATTGTTTGAATTCGTCAAAAGACGGTAGCCAAGTTGCAGAACTACCAATTCTATCCGAGGGGTCCCTGATCGCATTGAAATCCCCTGAAATAACCCATGGAGAAGAAACCAAGGCACTGTTGGTTTGAACAAGATCCGCCCACAAAGTGCGCCTAGAGACGAAAGTATATTCAGCATAAACCACCGAAAGACAACAAGTCTTGTTGGTATCCAACAGGTGTAAACACCCACGAATAACCTGAGAGGATGAGGAAGCAACCACAAAGTCTGCAAAAAGGGGGTTCCACCCAACCTAGATCCTTCCACGAGGGGAGTGGTCATAGTTAGCAATCCAACTCCAACCAGGCAGCAAGCTCGTAGATATATTCGCAAAAAGGGGGGATGGCACTTTGATTTCCAAAATACCAACACAACAGAGTTTATTGGAATGAACAAAGTTCCTAATCTCAGCTTGCTTCAGGGGAGCACCAAGACCCTTGATATTCCATATGCCTATTTACATACGTAAATAGAGGGGGGAGAGTTACCGTCTTCGACTGCCACCCCATTTCTTCTTGGAAGTCGGTTTGGCAATAAAAGGAGAATCAGGACTGCTGTCCGAAGTATTTTCAACACGATTCGGGTCTGTTGTAGGAGCCGATGGAGCAACAGTCTTACCGCTATCCACCCCGCTACTTAAAGACTCAGAAGCCTTTCTAGTAGTTGGAGGGGCAGGGGGCTCATCATCATCACTACCAATGTTACTAGCCACATAATCGTTGAGACTATTAGAGTCTGAGGAGTCAACCACTGCAGCACGGGAAGGAGCAGGGGGGTTTAAATTGAAGGTTCTGGACTAGGGAGTATAGCAGGTGTTTCACTAGTGCCAGATAAACCAACATCAGCAGACTCAGAGGGAGGACTATGCCTTCTGCCGACTCTTTGCCATTCATCCACATGCTTTGGGGAAGCAAGAACAACATCTGCTGGTGTAGTGATCTGGGCAGCATTAACAGACTCTGCAGGGGTGCATTTGTGTCCAAAGGTGCCACATATTGTACATGAGGAAGGTTTCCATTCATACACAACTTGGACCAACCACAGTTCTCCATCATCGAGCCGTAGCTTAATGGCCTCACGAAGGGTTTTTTGGCATTGAGTTCAACACAAACCCGGATATAAGATAAGCTTCTCATATTTTCAGTTTGTAAGTCCACATGAAGTGGCTTACCAATTGCGATAGCAACAGAACTGATACCTGGAGCAGACCACAGCGAATAAGGGATGTTTTTCAGACGAATCCAAACCGATAAGGACTCATGTTGTTCCCTCTTAAGTTTGACACGAGGGTGCCACTGCTGCAGAATCAGAGGAACCCGAGACACGATAATGGGGCCGTTGTCTAAAATTTTCCGACGGTAATCGTTATCCAGGATATGAAAGAAGTAAAACCCATCATCATTTGTCATAACTTCCGATAAATGAGCTCCCCACAAGTGCTTAGCAGTAGATTCAGTTAGTTTAAAGGGCAAGCGCCTCCCAACAAAATAGCCAACAATGCACTCTTTCCACTTTGGGTGAGCTGCCTCAAGGATTTCTTCAGAAACCGTCACAACAGGTTCATCATCTACCATAGTAGGGAGAATATAAGTAAGGGAGTACCCTTTTTCAGCTGATCGTGCAACTGCAGCCCACGACCGCGAAGGTTGAGGCACTGCATTGGCATCTTGAGGGCGAGGTTGAGGCACTGCATTGGCATCCTGAGGGTGAGGTTAAGGCAGTTTGGAAGAGGATATTCCATGACTACGACTGCGTCACCAGGGGCGCATAGAATGCAAACCCTAATTCATAACAGAGGAGGTCCTAGCTACCTCTTGAACAGAATCAATCGTTCGTGCAGGGACGAGTTCCACACCGGCATTTGGGGTATCATCAACGGAGCCGAAATGGACTCCAGAACTTTGCTTAGAGGGCAAAGGGTGAGAGGACTTATCTTTACCCATGACCAGACTTCTTCAACATGGGTGTCTCGGCTCGAGTCGCCCGGGGGGGTCTATCAAACTCATTTCAGATCTGCCATCGAGATGAGAGGAGGGCACCAAAACAGAATCCCACTGGAGAGAGTGGGGCTGGAGAGGGTGTGACCTCCGACGCAAAGATTCGGAGCGATCCAACGGCAAGATCGCGCAAAGCAGCGAGTAGCCGAAGAAGGTAAACAGAAACAGACGCACCAGAGTCGAGAGAGAAACCAGAGGAACAGTAGACCTAAATACTATTAATACCTATAAATGCAAAGAAATGCGATAAAGAATATAAAATGCAAAACTATGCCATGTCAATATTTTTGTAATATGGGTGAAGGTCAACCCATAATTTTCTCATGCACCGAGTGTTGTGTGACAAAGTTGTAAGAAAAAATTTAGATGTCAATAATATAGTTTTTTGTAATAGTATCATAAACTTGACAAATGTTAGGATATATGTGGAGGTTTTCTAATATTTTTTTTGTGAAATTAGGTTATATGCTATAGCACTAGAGCACACTTGGGGGATTACAAATAAGGGCATGAAATGTGCTCATTTTTTCAAATAAGGGCCTAAAGTGAACTTTGTTGCAAATAAGAACCTAAAGTGTCATTTTTGTTTCAAAGAAAAGCCTGACCAATGGCATTTTCGTCATTTTCTTTTTTATTTTTATTTTTTTTCCTTTTTTATTTTTCCATTTCTTTTTTTTTCCTTAGTGGTGAGGCGACCCTTGCCTAGATCTGGCGAGGGCCGGCCTCGCCTGTAGTCAATGAGGGCGGCCCTCGCCAAATCGAGCGAGGCCGTGCCTCGCAGCCGTCGAGGGTAGCCTTTCCTCCACGGCCACAAGCGAAGCAACGCCTGAGCCTTCCCTCTCCCAGGCAAGGCCTTCCCTCTCGGCCGTCACGAGCGGCCTCCCTTCGACGGCCACAGGCGAGGCAATCCTCGCCTAGCCAAGGTCATCCCTCTTGGCCGCCATGGGCGGCCTCACCTCGACGGCCACAGGCAAGGATTGCCTCACCCTAGCCCTCGCCAGTGGCCGGTCATCGCTTGAGATCGCCCACCAGCGAAGAGGAAGGGAAAAAAATAAAGGAAAAAATAAAAAAAAGAGAAAAAATAAACAAAAGCAAATGACGAAAATACCCCTGGTCAGGTTCATCTTTGAAACAATGAAGATACTTCATGTCCTCAGTTAAAATAAGGTTCACTTCAAATTTTTATTTAAGAAAATGAAAGCACATCAGACTTTTATTTGGAATTATCCTGCACACTGGGCGACGGAAAAACTCATAGAGAAAAGGGCAAGATATTACGAAATAAAAAATGAATCAATATGTACATGCAGCCGTGTAGATTGCGTTTACGTCAACTGGTACGATGGATCTTCTTCTTCCACCAGTAGGCGCGTGTCCTGAAGCTTCAAACCCATATCTCTGTCACGTAGACCAAGCACAAGCTTTCAAGAGAGTTCGATTCGTGGATGTGGTTCGTTTGACGATTCAACCCTAATCGTCCTCGAGCGAGCAAGTCTTTCTTCAGTTCTTCGAACAAATCAAAGTCTCGCTCGCCAGCTTGTCCGAGGATTCAAATGGAGAAGCCGAGCCTGTCCTGACGGCGAAGCTTTGATTCTTCGTACCTTCTCATTCACCACTTGCGCTCTCTCTCTCTCTCTCTCTTTCTCTCTCTCATATGTACACTTTACCTTCGAGAAAATGTTTCAGCCTTTTTCACATTCTCTCACTCGATCACGCAATGTCCCAATGGGAATCGAAGAGATCGAGCGACGCATTTCATCTCCAGCTTCGATCCATCAATGGAAGTATGACGTGTTCGTGAGCTTCAGGGGCGAAGACATAAGGAAGACCTTCGCGGCCCACCTCTTCCATGCGCTGAAGCAGGCGGGGATCTACTACTTCAGGGACAATGACAAAGTGGAGACCGGGATTTTCATCGAGCCCAAGCTGGTCGACGCGATTCGCCATTCTGGGGTTGCCCTCGTCGTGTTCACCACCAATTACGCCGACTCGCGGTGGTGCTTGAACGAGCTGGTGGAGATCCTGGAGTGCAACAGGAGGTTCAGAGATCATCAGGGTCACGTCGTTCTGCCCATTTTCTATGATGTTGAGCCAGGGGACGTTCGGAAACAGAGCGGACAATTCGGGGATGGTTTCGAAAGGTGTTTGGCCACCCACACGGACGATTTGCTGGTGCAGAAGTGGAGGGATGCGCTTAAAGAAGCTGGGAATTTGTCAGGATGGCACTTGAATAATGATGCTAACGGGTAATGCATTTGATAAGCTCACTCACGAAAAAGCTTATATTAGTGGTGGATTTGAAATATGCTGTTGATTGAGTTTAGTTCATGTTTTCGTTACTCATCTGTTGATAGCCTCTCTATGATGTAGTTACTCATATTGGACTTGTCCTTCCTATGCAACTACAGGGATCAATCAAACTTCATCGAGCAAATTGTGGGACATCTCTATAGGATCAGTCCTAGACCAATCTCCCCCTATTTTGTCAAAAATGCTATTGGGGTAGATTCCTTTGTAGAGGACGTGATATCGTTGCTATTGGTTTAGTTCATGTTTTCGTTGCTCATCTGTTGATAGCCTCTCTATGATGTAGTTACTCATATTGGACTTGTCCTTCCTATGCAACTACAGGGATCAATCAAACTTCATCGAGCAAATTGTGGGACATCTCTATAGGATCAGTCCTAGACCAATCTCCCCCTATTTTGTCAAAAATGCTATTGGGGTAGATTCCTTTGTAGAGGACGTGATATCGTTGCTGGAAATTGGGTCAGAGGATGATGTCCGTGTTGTTGGAATATGGGGAATGAAAGGGATTGGTAAGACAACGTTGGCCAAAGTCGTCTGCGATCGTGTTTTTAGGGAATTTGATGGTATTAGCTTACTCGAAAATGTCGGAGGTGCAAACCAAGATACTCTTTTACTTCTTCAGAAGAGACTGTTCCACGATGTTCTGAAGGTACAAGGTCTAGAATTGTTTGATCTTAACAGCAACATCAACCAGATAAAAACTAAGCTCTGTCGGAAAAGGATCCTTCTAGTTCTCGATAACATCACTGAGAAGGACCAAATTGACTATTTCGGCGCTGGAGATCGAGAATGGTTCCAAAATGGGAGCAGAATTGTGATAACCACAAGAGATGAGCAGCTTCTGGAAGATCTCAAAGTAGATAACAAGTACATGCTCCCAGGATTGACTCATAAAGAATCGCTCCAACTCTTGTGTCGCCATGCCTTCCGCAAAGACCATCCTAAAGAAGGCTATGGAGAGTTGTCAGAGAGTCTTGTCCACTACACTGGTGGACTTCCAATAGCTCTCAAAAGATTTGGTTCCTTCCTCTCTAAGAAGAGAAAAAATCAGTGGCATGAAATATTGGAGAAGTTGGTGAGAGACCCTCATCTTGATTCAGTTGGATTACCTTTAGAACCGTTCTCCTCTGTTCTTCCCTTTCAATCCCTAGGGCCATATGGAGGTCCTGGTGGCGGTCCTTATGATGATAAAACGTACACCGATGTTAGAAAGATTACTCGAGTTGTAACATCAGTGATTGAGTCCTTTTATATTGAGTATGATCAGAATGGGAGTTTGGTCCGCTCGCCACGTCACGGTGGACCTACGGAAGGCAAAATACGCACGGTGAGTCCATTGTTATGGTATGCTATGGCATATGTCTACTTATGCTACTCCCCATCAAAATGAGGTACTGTTTGGTCATTAGAGAATAAGAGTCCATATCAAAGGTAAATTGCTTAAAGGGATTCAAGGGGGGTCGGTCCACAATGCTTCATGATCTCCCAAATTCTCGACGTTTGTAAAAGAAAGAAAAAAAATAACAGACCCTCATCTTGATTCAGTTGTCTTGATGTTGGATTTATCAAAGTTTTCGATTTTGCTTTGATGTTCCCAACATACAGTGTCGTGAACTCCATCTGTTTATGCAAAAATCAGGGTTTTAAGATGGAGCTGAATGATTGCAATATGAGTTTAGTGAGACTGACAAATTGATTTTCTATCTGGAAAGAAGGATTGCATTGAAGCACTTTTTCAGTCCTCAAAAGTATCAAATATCCTTAGTTTTGGGAAGGTTCATTTCTTGATGAAGGTGACGGATACTAGATTTGTGCTGCTGCCTGCAGGTAAAATTAGATTATCCAAATGAGTTCTTGACATCAGTGTCGGGCTATATCAGAGAGAATTATAGACCCGTCGTCATTCAATCACTTATCTTCCACAGCAACAGGAGAACATATGGTCCATTTGGCAATGGGAGAGGGAGATTCTTCAGTTTCCCACCGGATGCAGGGAAGATCATTGGATTTTTTGGGAGGTGTGGTAGTTGTCTTGATTCCATAGGAGCATATCTTCTACCGATCTCTCATTCATATCCATTCGAAGTCGTAGGCCCATTTGGAAACTGTAATTATGAAGACCGGTGGGACGATGACAAGCATCCAGATGTTAGAGAAATTGAAGTTGTTTCTGGTTCTGCAATTGAGTCGATTACTGTTACTTATGAGCAAGGTTGTTCTTTTGCACATGGTACAGCAAGTGGTGGAGGCACAACGAACAAGGTACTGGTGCTATCCCAGTAATGAACTGTTGATCTTGGTGTTAGATCAAAGCTACTATTTTCATTTCTGATTCGTGCAGCTCATATTGGCTGGTGCTGATTCTGCTGAAAACATAATGCGTAGATAGAAATCATTAGTTGCTAATGTTCACAAGATGGCCAAGTTGTACCACCATAATTACAACTCATCCAGGAAATATAACAGCGGGATGTGTAACATAATAAAATTGAAAATTTATTCAATCACGATTTTTATTTGTTTCTGAAATTTGGTGATTTCTGTGCCTGTGAATGTTGCTTTGCGTACATGAGCTGTTTCCATAATGAATTATTGGCATAATTAACTGAATCCGAATGATGAGCTGTTTTTTGAAACTCAAATGATGAGTTGATCTCGAAATTACACAATATTAATAATGACATCTCGTGTGCAACTCAAAAAGGGTATCTGCTATTTGCATAAGATATACGACATGATAGTGAATTAGGCAAGATCATCATCTTCTTCTTTTCCGCTCATGCCTATTTACCTAACTATCGAGAAGTTGGTGTCGCGGGCTAGTTACCATCACGCATAATGTTTTTGTTTTTCGACTTGTTGCATTAACTATTGCTTACATTCTAATGATTGTTACAGATAAATCTGGACTGGTTAATCGAGTATCTAACTTCAGTTTCGGGCTATATTACGAGTGATTGTGGCTCTACTATCATCCATTCACTCACGTTTCAAAGCAATAAAAGAACATACGGACCATTCGGCACTGAAACCGGAAGGAAGTTTTCATTTCCAGCCACCGGGGGAAAAATCATTGGATTTTATGGGAGTTCTGGTTCCCATCTTGAATCTCTTGGAGCGTATTTTGAACCAATCTCTCATCTATATCCGATCAAGTTTATTGGACCATTTGGAGGCCAAGGTGGACACGCTTGGGACGATGGAAAATTTAAGGGTGTAAAGAAAATAAAGATGATGTTGGAAGATGTTGTCAACTGCATCTCCTTTGAGTATGACGATAATGGCGAGTCTATTTGGTCCCCTGCACATGGTCACAGTGGCAACGGAGATATCCATATGGTGCGTTCATTGCATATTTTCCATTCATATGACGGTGGATCCTTTCTCTCTCTCTTTCTCTCTCCCATGAACATGAGCCTACACAGACCTTATCGATTCTACGAGAACTTTTTTGAAAGCCTTTCATTTGGTTCTCTTTGGTGTAAGTTTTATTTTCCAGAATGTATCCTAATTTTTGGCCTAATACTTCTTCCGATCAATCCAACCTCTGAGAAGAAAAAGATAGACCTTGGTTATATTTCATCTCTTCGATAAGTTTAGTAACAAGCATAACATCCTCATTGTTCTGATGGAAAAAAGAACCCATGATCATTTTTCTAGGAAATTGCCAAACGGACAATTTCAACGAAATCTTTCAATTTTTTATCTGCTAGGTTCAATTTATGTATTCCTCTGTCCGTAAAACACATTGAATGTACTGAAATGACTGTAATAGAGTTCTTCTTATTGACATTAATTGCTACTCTAGCAGGAATGTTTTTATGCGGTGCGGTAAGGTACGGTGAAAGTCTTAGGCACCTACCACCGCCCTACGCCACCATTAGATCGAGCATTAGATTTCTTAATAAACTTGAGAAGCTTTATCAAAGTAAATTGTGAGTGATAGTAACCTGTGTGCATGATGTACAATGATAACGTATGGGTTGTGGAAAGCATCTTAGAGGGGAATGAAGACCATCCAAATGTACTGATAGAATGTTTATATATTAAATCACACATTCATCTGATAGCTTAAGTTTTAAAACAGTTAGTAGTAGGCTCACAAAACTCATATCTATCATCTTCGATTGTTGACCCTAAAAGTACAATGTAAGAATAGTAGTCCATCCGTACATTAGCTTTAAGAAATTCTCGGGTCTAACGATTAAACTTCTAGGTTGTACGTGGATACGATGATTGCTTAGGCGACTGCAGTCTATCTATCATCTTTGATATCGATCAATTTGACAGTTAAATTGCTGATTCTGCAGGTTAACTTGGACTACCCTCATGAGTTCTTGACCTCAGTGTCGGGTTACATCAAACATGATAATTCTGTCATCCAATCACTCACGTTTGAAAGTAATATAAGAAGGCATGGACCCTTTGGTAAGGAAGAAGGGAGCTTCTTCAGCTGTGCATTGACATGCAGCAAGATCATCGGCTTCCACGGAAGGTCTGGCATCCAACTTGATGCGCTAGGAGTCTACTCTGAACCAGTTTCTGATCTCCATCTCTTGAAATCCATTGGGCCATTTGGAGGACAAGGTGGCAGTCCATGGGACGATGGAGAGAGCACGGGTGTGAGAGGAATTATTGTAAAAGGCGGATCAGTTATTGACTCCATTACTGTTGAGTATGACAAGAATGGGTCTGTGGTTCAGGGCCCTAAACGTGGTGCAGATGGAGGGCATCTAACACTTGAGGTATGGCCTTTGAGATATTTACTTAAATCTTATGAACGTGCTACTTCTGTGTTGTTGCTGAGGTTTGGTTTTAAGGCGAAAGTAGACTTGTCAAAATGGGTAACAAAACTATTTCGTAACTCATGTATGATGTGATGACTTGTTATATGAGTTAGTTATATTCCGTGTAAACGAGTCATATATGGGTATAAACATGATATAGGTGTTAAATGGATCATAATTGAGTTTACAATTTATTTAAACTCAACCTACCTCTGTAACTCTCTTCATTCTCTATTACCTTTACTCGATCTCGCACCTCTGTTTGGTATGAGTTTTCTTATATTGGGTTAAATATGAAAGTATTTTAGGAATCTATGTCAGGTCGCGTATGAATTAGGTATGGGTCAGGTCGGATATATGTCACTAGAATTGCATTACATGAAAATGGGTCAAAATGGATTAAATGGATCTTTTTGATTGGATCATTTTTTGATCCGATCCAATTCACCTGTTTGACAGGTCTAGGTGAAGGTAAGATATGAGAATAGTCGGCAGATTTTGTGTTTAGGTTGGCAAATGATCTGGAATGGGAATTATCCTCTGAGAACGTCATTGTCGAGCATGACGTAATATCTCATCACAGAAAAGGGGCTTCTCTTTGGTTTTCCAACCTTCCTCGGTTTTATTTACTACGAAAGCCCTCAATACATTCAAAAAAGTACTGCCTCCGAAAAATGAAAAAAAAAAAAAAAGAATATTAAAAGGTATTTTCACTTTATGACTTTTAAGTCTGAGAACAATTTTTCCTTAATCTTAGTAACTGTTCTCAAAGCGCTGCCAAAGCATTTTTTTAGCAATTGCCTTTTGTTCTACAGACGAATGATTTGTTTAACTGTGGCGGACCAAATTTGGTCTTGTGCACTAGATGCAGCGAAATTATCTATTTAGGTATTACATTGCTGTTTAACCAAATACAACTTATCAACCGGAGTGTTCTGTTCATGCTGATTTTCAACATTCTACAGTTGGCGGGTAGGGATAAAGATGATTGTCTTTCTAATTTTGCAGATTAAACTCGACTATCCTCGAGAGTACTTGACTTCATTTTCTGGTCACTCTGGAATTTTTTGCGGGCATATTGTTGTTCGCTCCCTCACATTTCAGAGCAATGAAAGAACTTTCGGGCCAATCGGTGACGAGATCGGGAACTACTTTTCTTTTCCATCAACCAGTAAAAAGATCGTTGGGTTTCATGGGAGGTGCGGATTTTGGATTGATTCACTTGGAGCACATTTTTGAGCCTTAACATGCTAAGCTTGACCTTTATGTGCGCCATGCAGTCGACGTTCAAGTTTACTTGTAAATATGTAGCATCGTGGACATTCTCAGAAATCTAGCGATGTGAATGGGTCTATCCTCTAAGAGTAGTGTGTTAAAGCAAATTTTTATAGAAAAAAGATTTGTTTTTTTAAATAATTCGTCATAATTGAACACTTTTTAAGTTTTGTATTTTGATAAGGTGGATAAGGGAGAGTGAATCAACTGTTGTCCATCTATGGACTTTCTATAGATAGATTTTGGTCCAAATCAAGTTATTCTCTCTTGGCATAGTTGTTCCGACAATGAGTTTTTTCCTGACAAAGAGCACTAACAAGGGCTTGCCCAAGAGATACTGTTTGCAACACTAGTGCGTTTATGTCATGATAAATTAAAAAATAAAAATATATTCTTAAAAATAATTATTTATATCGCTTATAAAAATTAATCGATGGGTTTTCATTATCAACAACAATATATTCCTAAACATTTTCGTTGATGATGAAAGTTTTCGTTAATTCATTTTGGAAAAATGACATAAATGGTCTTTGAACTTTGGCCCAATGTGCAAACTGAACTTTAAAGTTGCTCAAAGCAGTTCCTGAACTTTAGCCAAATATGCAATGTTATCCCTCAACTTTTAATTTGTTCAATGTGATTTCTGGACTTTTGGTACATGTTCTATTTAGTCTCTAAATTGTACGAAAATGTTCAATGTTGTCGTCTCACAATTAAAATTGTTCGTGATGACTAAGATCATCACAAATCATGATGGGCACGCTAGCCACTATTCGTGAATTTTAAGTTTAGGCTGACATGTGGACGAATTTGGTCACCGCAACTATGCCCAAATACACGTCATCATTCTAATGATGAATGTGTAAAATGTTCTTTACATTGACAGTAAACCTAATAGAATCTTTTAAAGAAAGTGTTGTAAACCTATGAGAGAAATAATAATGTGCGTATGGTTCAACTTTCCCAAGGGGCTTTAGAGGGGGGAAATGCCTTTTCAAGGGGCATTTGACCAAATGTCAGCTTTGGGAAGGCTGAAAGCTCAATATTGATAGGGACCAGCATTAGGCTTTCAGCACTTTTAGAATGCTGAAGGCCCCATTAATGAAAGGGAAAATGACACAAATGGTCCATGAACTTTAACTCAATGTTCAATTCCGTCCCTGGACTTTCGATTTGTTCAATCTAGTCCGTAAATTATTGGTAAATGTTTGATGTAGTCCTTCCGTTTGTTCAAACCGTAATTGATGACATGGCTGTTAATTGATGACGTGGAGATGAGTTATCCGACTTTAAAAAGGAAAACAAATTAGGGCTTCCGCTCCGTCACTCCCCTGCAACCATCCCTACCTCCATTGAAGCGACACCATGAACAGCTTCACTCTCTCCCAACTACTCCTTCAACACTCGCCAACCTTCCTCATCCCTTCGACGTTCTCGAGCCCTTCTTCTCTCGCGAAGCCTCTCGAAGCTCCGACGCAGCAAGGCAGGTGGATTTAAGTGGAGCGAGCGCGAGCGAGCCGACGAGAAGGGGAGGAGGACGTGTAGGGAGGCGAGAGTGATCGCGCGCGAGTGGTGTTGCTGGTGGATCCGTTGGCTCCGACCGTCGATTCGGACAGCATCGCGTCTCAGCTGTTCGCGTTCTCACTGTTCCTGTACCTCGGTTCTTGTACTTCGGTCGTGTTGGCCGATGCCGGCGATGATTCGTATCTTAGGTCTTGGAGGGCGCGCCTGAACGTTGAAGAGCTCGGGTTTGGTATAGCTTGAACACCGGATGGATGACACAGAACTGACTAATGTGATATTGCTCATGATTGGCTAATTGAAAGACTTGCTTCCTTGAAGCTCATAAATTGGCCGTCTTCTCAGTAGATTTTAACATTTTCACCTTTTGCATACCGATTATACCAGATCCTCCGAGGACCAAAATTCGGTACCAAAAAAGCAACAAGACATACAACAATTAGAAAGAAAGAGAGCAAGAAGTGGAGATGATGTCTCAATTTGGCACCCGAAGTTGAAACCCTGTGGCAAAAGTGGCATCGGCGGACGAGAAGGAACAGAATGAACAGAGGGGCTTTGACCATACTAGCGCTAAGGAGCAGAAGCAGATCATTTCTGAATTGAATCCTCAATTCTTCTCTCTAGCTGGTTGTTTTCTCTGTGAGTTCGAATTCATGTTGGAAGGAGAGAAATGGTGATCATGTCGTTCCTAAAGCTGGTTGTACAAATATTGCTACTTCTCACAACGGGAAAGCAAACGTAACAGTGGAGCCTAACAGATGTACAAATATTGTTGAATAATGTCCTTGGAATGAATTGTCAGTTTGTTTTTGTGCATTGTTCGATCCAATTGTATGTAACCGTGGACCTCAATTGTCTTGGAATAAAAAGCAATTCAGTGTTATTATATGCTTTTTGGAAGCACCAAAAATAAAATCGGCCTCTCTTGAAGTTTTCCTTTCTCTATATTGGAACTCCTTCGATATCAGACTATTCTTGTTGGACCATCGGTCGTTTAAACCTTTATTGAGACCCATTTTACTAAAGTAGCAATGAAACGCAGCAAAATTTTACGAACAAGTTGTGTGCAAGCCATCTTGAACACTTCAACACCAACAGATTAGTCGAAAATAATGTCTAATTGCTTTTCTTTTCAAATGTTGAATGTACTACAAAAAAACAAAAAGCTCTTGCCCAGAATGCTTGTGCTCTTAACAAAATTTGTGCTCTTAACATCATCATTTCCCCATCTTAAACACTTCCAAAACTACAAAAAAACAAACTCCATCTCTTAGCTTAATTTCAAGAGTACAATATCAACAAAAAGTGCTAGAGCTAATCCTACTTCCATCTCTTTAGACATCTACTTCTGGTCAATTTTCTTCTTTCTTGGAGATCTTGTTGAGCCAACACTTCCACCAATACTGTTCAAATGCTCCACGGCTTGTTTCCGTTCTTCTTGCTTCTTTTTCATAATGTCTGCCTTTTGCCGCTAGACAAAATAAAAGCATCAATCGGTCAAATGTCAAATCTTTATGTGACGTCCCGAAATTTCAAGGCCTATTAAATGAATAATATTGGGGCTCTTGGAATTGAGTGACAATTATCGGATACAAAATTGTTCGATCTGGAGGATTTCGATCGAGGACTGAAGTGTAGATATTTATAGTTCGATTAGTTTAGTCGCGCCATAGATAATTCTCGCCGAATTCCTTCGCGCCCGTGCCGACCTTGAACCAAATATCCTAAACCGGTCCTGATTTGTCAGATTACCAAAACCCCCCAGATATTATTCATATATGCCAGAAACAATTAATACCGATTGACTCATGGGCTCCGCGTATTAATTACCATAGTAAATATCCTAAAATACTATTCACCTTTTGACTTTTTGTGAAATTACCAAAATGCCCTTGAAGGCACTTTCTCTCTCTTCCCATTCTCTCTCCTCTCTCTTCTCTCTCTCCCTCTTGGAACTCACCGCAGCACCACCACCACCACCCTCACGCTCACATCTTCATCTTTTCACCATCTTCTTCACTCCAACTTCATCTTCATCTTCGTTGCCGCCGTCCGCCGTGAGCCACCCCCGCCGCTCGTGCCCTAGCCCCGTCGCCGTGCGCTGTGCTCGCCGAAGCTCCGCCGTGCCGCCAGACCGAAGCCGCTGTCGCCCGGAGTTCCGCGAGCCCAAACCCGAGAGGCCCGCGTTTCCCCTTTTTCAGCGCGCGCCCGACTTGGAATCGCTCGTTTGAGCTCGTCTGCAGGGTGAATCGAGCTCCGTTTTCGTCAACGCGACCGTAAGATCAAGGACTACGAGGATATGAGGACTGTTTGTCCAGGAAGTTGCTGGAATTTGGTGGATTTGGTCAGAACAGAGGCTGGTCGTGGAGAACCGGCGCGTTCCGCCTCGTTTCAAGCTCCGCCTTCTTCGCCACAGCCGCTGCCCTTGCCCGTTTGCCGTCGTCCGAGTGTATTCGTCGCAAACCGTCGCCGTGGTTGTGTTCGGATTGTCGAGATGAGTCCGTAGGACCGCCGCCGGAAAAATTCCGTCGCCGCCGCCGCTCGCCGCCAACCGTCGCTGCCAGTTATCGAAGTGAGTTAACCCCTAATCCCTGATTAGGCCGTTAATTACACTTAGTAGTTTAATTAAATAGTTACTGGAATTAATTAGTTAGTTACCGCAGTTAATAGATAGTTACCGTGGTTAGATAGTTAACTGTGGTTAGCTTAAGTAGTTACCATAGTTAAATTAATTAGTTACTGTGGTAGATTAAATAATTACTGTGGCTAGTTGAATAATCGTGGTTAGGTGGAATAGTTACCACGGGTAATTGCTTTGTCTACCGTAGTTCGGTTAGACCTGTTTGCTGAATGCTGATTGGTTGACTAGCGTGTTGATTGTGCGTTTTCGCTGAATGATCACACCTAGGTCAGAATGCCATGTTAATTGAAATTGAGCAGTCGTGTGATCAATTATTTATTTTGATCATGAAAATGGCCGTGGGCCGAGTTTTAAGCATACTCGTGAGTGCGAGGAAAAGAAAAGACACAACAACAACAAAAAAACATCAAAAGGAAAACCAATAACTCATGGTGAGTATACAAGTGCTGGCTGCGGCTCATTTTGACTTTTTAACATCATATGACCATTTGCTCATGTGCCGGAAAAGCAACGTTCATTATATCTACCTGAGCGGTCTGATCTAATACAACGATATGTTTGTTATTTCTGTCCCTAGTGTCGGCTATTCAAACTTTGTGATCCGTCGGACCTGTCCTTTTCTCTTTAACTTTTTTCATCCTGGTGGACTGAAATGCTTGTATAACTGGGTGTGAAGAGGTGAGATTTTGAATGTAAATAGGTGACCCTTGGACTTCGTATCTATTGGGAAATTCAGGGTCTCTCCTTACTTCTGGAATGTTTATTTGTTTTAAAGTGAAGATGACTTGCTCTGTGATAACGAATTACTTCTACTGGCTACCATTTGGGCTTTGATTCAGAATATCACTCTCCCTTTTCTCCAGGAAATGTTACCCGTTTGAATTTGACTCTTGCAGCCGACAGCACTACTCCTCCCTTCGATTTGCCAAATTCATTGGACTTAAAAAAGATAAGGAAGGAATTTACTGGCAAATCTACCGAGAATAATCACCTCTAGTCTTCCATTGAGCGAGAATCTAGCTGCAGGCGAAAAGGGGATGATAAGCCCACAGATCTTGATTGGAGACAAACTGAATAAAGGGTGGAGCATCAGGTTCTTTCTCTTTAGTTGTGGGAGAATAAATATGACCGTGGAAATGAATCAATGAATAAAGGCAAAAAGACATTAACGAGAGGCATACTCTTAGTCTTAATATTGCTAAAGTAATCAACACAAAATCCTTAAAGCGTTCAATCCCATAATTCAAGAACATTCAAAAACAGATTTGCTGTACTGGCTTTTGGGGGTTTTTAATTGCTAGTATATGAAAGATGAGATTTTGCTGCCTCCCTTCAAAATGCCATTCACAGGAAACGTTCTGTTGCTTGAACAGAGAAGGCATGAGAACATACATTGGAATCACAAACACCATCCATGTTCATGATTAAGAGTTACTCATAGCAGAAGACACTTGAGAAAAAAGTGACGTGGTAAGTTTAGTAACTGCATCTGTTAAGCTTGAATGTTTCTGCAAGTTCTTGAATGATAAAGATGAAAAAAAGTCGATTCCCTTATGCTACTAACGGCAACCGAGGTCGAACTGGCTGTTAATAATGGGGACAAGATCTCACCTTATCAGCTTTGTCTAAATTGTCGAAAATCATCTGTTAAGGAAGCACCATTGACGGTGAAAGGCGTGATTCATCGTGTTGATTGTCAATCTAGTGGTGCGACAGGCATGGTGAACGTATTCATGCAAGTTTCTGTGTGAAAAGCGTATAATTAAAGAGTCCGTGATGTTATAAAATTCCCGCGTGCACTCATCGGAAGAATAGTATAAATTCTACGAGCAAGGCAATTTGCAGCACTCAAATTTCAGAACTCCCTATGCTCATAGAGGAACATCAACCTGGTCTAGGCTCCATTTCTGAACTCTCAGAGTGCTTAAGACTCCAGACGGGCAAAAATGTCGGAGGTCAGAATGGATGGTCGTTACATAAGCTGCAGCCAGTGCCAAAAACAGATGAGGCCAGTATGGACCTTAAAGAAAATGCAGTGCCCTTCTTGTCAGAATCTCATCAAACTCACGAGGGACGATGTCAGGCCACCAACAAGCATGGATGCCAAATGTATCTTCGAGGAGAAGTTTCAAGGGAAGCTCAAATGCGGGAATTCAAGCAGCTCCAGCTCCAATGGGCCTTCCTCGAATCGCTACTCAGTTCCTGGAAGTGGAACGACATCGGCGACTAAACCGCCTCTAGGGAAGCGTGCCGTTCTCTGTGGGGTGAGCTACAAGAAGAGGAAGTATGAGCTCAAGGGAACTGTTAATGATGTGAAGCACATGAAGGAACTGTTGATTCGTACCTTTGGATTTCTGGAGGAGAACATCCTAGTCCTCACAGGTATTACAACACGCGATTACTTCAGTTGTTTACTAGATAAGGCATTCTTATATTCACTTGTAATGTATGAGGTACTGCTTGTTCAGTCATTTCCGTGGGATGCCTCGCACTCTTTTCCCATCCTTTTCTAAATATCTAGCTTCGAACTCAAATGCATGCTAATTTGGTCATTGATTCCTGAAATCAGTGCCTATGCTTGGTAAACACAATTACTTTCTTGGAGAAATTTTGAGTTACTTTTTAAAGTACCTCCATAAAGAAAATATGTATAATTAATTGAGGAAAATAAGACAGATAATCAAGAGAGGAGCTTGATAGAAATGATTTTTGGCTGTGCCATTTCCGCCATGAGCTGGGTTGGACCGCCAAAACCGGATGGAATCACAATTGGAAATGTACTAAATTGCAGAAGAGGAGAAGGATGAGAGTCGAAGACCAACAAGAAAGAACATTCTGGACGCGTTTCAATGGCTTGTTAGGGACTGCAGATCAGGGTACTCCTTGGTTTTCTTCTTCTCAGGGCACGGTTTACGGCATCCCGAAAGTGATGGCGATGAATTGGATGGATTTGATGAAAGCATCTGTCCAGTTGATTTTACCACAGAAGGCGTCATCCTCGCTAACGAAATAAATTCTGCAATTGTTGGTCCGCTGCCGAAAGGGGTAATCCTTCACGCGCTAGTTGATTCTTGTCATAGTGGGACTGTTCTGGATCTGCCATATGTATACGACATCAAAAAGTGAGACCTCCAACTTTAACTGGATAAAAATGTTTATCTTGTTGTAAAACATCGCTGGATAGTCGCACTTCATGTGTTATGTCGATGCACTGAATTCATTGTGCAATTTGGTCTACTAAATTTGCATTGTAAACCTCCTTATTACGGTTTTCTCATACATGATCGATACTTTCATGCCTGAGGAAACAAAGTGCATGCATACAACCATGTATTGTCTGGGTGCTGAGTTATTATGTGAAAACATAAGAAGGCAGGCAAAGTACCTGAAATTGTCCTATCCAATTTGAAATTAGCATGCTTATACTATGAAAAGATCATCTGATGTTAATTTCTGAGGAAATTTTCTGACCAACAGAGGGCAGTGGATGGATAATAGGCCTCCTCCGGTTGCATATAAGGGAACAAATGGCGGACTTGCCATTTGTCTAAGTGCTTGTGCGGATGAGGAACTGGCTGCCGATACTTCTGTAAGATTTATGGCCTTTGACAAAGTCATGTCTCTTTACATGTAAAAAATTTTGCCATCTGTTGCTCTCTTGAGTTTATTTCCCTGGCTATTATGCAAATGTCTCCAGAAATTTTACTAGGAAAATGATATGATCCTCATCTGTTAATATGTGAAAAAGAAGAAGAAGATGAAGTGTCGCATGCAAGGATAAGAGGCTAATTCTTAACATCATGAAGTCATTGAGATTCCTGTATATCAGTCGGAAAATGTGAAAGAAATTAATAAACTTCAACAGAAGAAACAGTGCCAAGTGCCGACAAAAGATGCGAATTTGAAAAGAATCTTGATTCAAACATGAAGCGTACTCAATTTTAGCAAGCATAAGCTTCTCTGGTTTTCTGATATTAACAGTATCAATATACTAGTAGTTCCTTTGGAGATTCTTCAATAATAATCATTGCTTGCAGGCCCTGATTGGGAAGGCGATGTCTGGTGCCATGACCTCGAGCTTCATCCAAGCAATTCGGGAAAAACCTGGGGTTACATATAAACAACTACTGATAGCGATGCAAGTTGTCATCGATGAAGCTAACAAATCTAATTGCTTAAACAGTCGTATCCTATCAAGGTTGTTTCATGCCAAAAGGTCACAGGTCATCTTCTTCCCTTCCTGAATTTATTGTTGAGTCAATATAATGGCGACCTGAAACGGAATCCCATAATTCATCCTAGAATCCAGGATATATCTTGCCATGATTCTTGATTCAAGAAGAGATTATTAGGTATCAAAGGGACCTGATGTTTCTATTTATTAGAGGCATTAGTTATATCTGAGATCATCATCCTCATGTCAACCTCAAATCTACCATGGTTTTGGAGTTTTCCATTTTCAGAAAATATGACAGGCGGGACACGCAAATTTTCAAGAAAATAAAAGAAACAAATGTGGTGTCTTCTCAATAAATGACAAAAGGTGGTGCAATTGTGATCAAATAGGCCAAACTTGTGCATTAAGTACTAGTCAATCGAAAAGAAACCGGTGTTTGAATATGGTAGCAGGTCTCATTAGTAAATGTTTTTGAAGTCTTTGGTTGCATAAAATTTCCATAAAATGATTATGAGTTACTTGTAATTGAATTCTGAGTTACTTGTAATTGAATTCTGCAGGAACCTGTGCTATCATGTTCTGAGATGATAGGCATTGAAAATATGAAGTTCAAGCTATAAAGAGGGAAATATCTCCAGTACAGCATACTCCACGTCTAGCAAAGCGGGGGATGGATAGTGGGATACTTATCAGGATCAAAAACATGCTTTTGTGGAGATTTTGCGATGGAAGGAAATAACAATGTGAAGATCTGTCACATTAGGTAGATGATGAGGCATCAAAAGGAATAGGATGAGCATAAGATCCCATATATTCTGTAACTGGTTTCTTTCTTTTGTGGTCAGATAGTTCCTTTGTACTTCATTATGAGATGGTAAAAGTTTTTTGAGATATGACAAGGAGGCTTAGAATAAATTTTCTGTCTGCACTTTACAGATGGTTCTTCAGACATGCAAGGAAGATATGCATTTTCGGAAGATTCCCCTTAAACTCTGAAGAAACTCGTGCCGAGAACGAGAATCAATCAGAAAAACACATCGAGGAACTGTCGAATGAAAGGAGGTCCATGCTTGTTCATGCGGGAAGTTCTATACACCAATCTTTTTTCCCACCATTGATGCCTTTAGGCATTACCATGAAGGTCCTTGACATTTTTATCAGGTTTAAGTGCCAAACATCCAATTGGTAGAAACCTCTCCCTGGTTCCCTTTTCCTCAGGGCGATACACAAGAAAGAACGAATAAAGATAGGAGAAGCAAGAATCTGATTCACCGCAATCCGTGGCATGACTCAATAAGGCTAAAGTGAATAAAGAAAACGGAAAGGATGATCTTTTCTAATGTATGCGCTCCTTTACACTACAAGAGATGCAAATTCCTGGGTAGTCTCCATTCAAAAGAAAATTCTGAAAACACCTTTTGATAGTTCACTACAAAGAATAAAGGAAAATTTTCAAATAAGGGCTCGAAGTGCCATCATTTTCTCAAATAAGAGCATGAAGTGGTCATTATTTCAAATAAAGGACTTGAAGTGCCCTTATTGTTTCAAATAAGGGCCTGAAGTGGTCATGACTATTTTAAATAAGGATCTGACCTCGCCGGCCAGCCACATATTCTGGCCGACCAAGGGTATTTTGGTTTCGTTCGAAATTTCTTCGTTCGTACATAACCACTTGCAAAATCAAATCCTATTCCACAAGATCCTATATCAGCTATACATATGCCTTGCATTTATGCTAGAGACGTCACCAGTGCTATGGGCTTTGGCTTATGTAGATAAAAAAAATTATGAATGGGATTGTGGCCGTCCCTCTCGCGAGGGCAGTGGATTTGGAACCAGCGGTAACGCCTCTTGTGCAGCATTCAAAACAGGCGCAACGGCCTCCAATAATTTATCAAACATACGATAACCTTTCTTGTACATGGGGTATGAATCTCGTTAAATTAGATCATCATCATCATCATCATCATCACCACCTGTGATAAATTTACCCCAATTTTTTTTTACCACGAAAACCCTCAAACTAATACATTTGTGACGGATTTACCTCAAACTATTTTTTTGACCACCAAAAATCCTAAACTGGTACATCCGTGACAAATTTACCCTAAATTAATTTTTTTGAGCACGAAAAACCCCAAACTGGTACACTTGTGACAAATTTACCTCAAATTTTTTTATCACGAAAAATCCCAAACTGGTACATCTGTGACATATTTATCCAAACTATTTTTTTGACCACAAAAATCCTAAACTTGTACATCCGTGATAAATTTACCATAAACTAATTTTTTTTACCGCGAAAAATCCCAAACTGGTACAACTGTGACAAATTTACCCTCCGTTAAACTGTGTTAATACCATGAAAAACTCCAAATTGATACATCTATGACAAACATAAGGTAAAAATCCCAAACTGGTACACTAGTGAACTACCACGTGCCATCCAACTTAGCAATTTGACGGTTAGATTTAACGAAAACTAACATAAGGTAAGTTTGTCATGGGTGTACCAATTTGGGATAAATTTGTCACAAATGTATCAGTTTAGGTTTTTTTGTGGTCAAAAAAATAGTTTGGGGGTATATTTGTCATAGGTGTACTAGTTTAGGGTTTTTCGTGATATTAACCCTAACAAATAATAACAACAAGGGAAAATTCCAAATAAGAGCCTGAAGTGCTCTCATTTTCTCAAATAAGGGCTAGAAGTGAATCTTGTGTCAAATAAGGGCCTGAAGTACTCAAATTGTTTCAAAAAAGGGCCTGATCGAAAGGCACTTTCGTCATTTATTTTTTAATTTTTTTTCTTTTTCTGTTTTTATTTTCTTTTCTTTTTTTTCTTTTCCTTTTTACTTTTTCCTCTCCCCTCCCCTCCCCTCCCTTTCCTTCCCTTCCCCAAGCCATTGTCCCCTCGCATGAATCAGCAGAGCAAAAATCTCACTCAAGAACAGAGTAAAGAAAAAAGAAATTCTCACACAAGAAAATCCAAACAAAGTAAAAAAAAGCAAACAAAAATATCACACCCCGAACCCCGGGCGCGCGATCATCCCTTCCTAACGTCAGGTCAAAGGATGATGTCCCAGGTAGATCATCGACCCATTTCTTTTTATCTTATAATCAAGCACATGCGGAAGCGATGACAACCCCGGACAACAAACAACATGGATAGAAAGATAGGAAATACAACAAACAATATTTTCATTTACATCCTGATTAGTCCGCAGGAAAAACAACATAAAACACACAAGTCCTTCTTGGACCGATCCCCTTAGATCCACAAAAAGATACCGGGTCGGGTCGGGTCGGGGCGCACTACAGCCGATACACTACTCCTACACTACCAGCTATATACGAGACGACCTCCAAAACTCCTCCGCGAACCAACTTGCACTCCGGGCTAACATGGCGCACGGCCATTACGAAGACCTAAAAGGCGATCAGCCAAGCGCATGATATACGAATCTCAGTGGGTCAACGGCTAAGTCCGATTAGGACGTTGATTCACAGCCTAACCAATCTAGCAAACTAATCTCAACATCCAGGAAATCAACCACATGCAACGTACCTCGCCTGGAGCCATACGACAGATATGACATGCCAATAATAAACAACCATCAGTCACTCAACCAGAACACTCAGCAATATTCATGCACTATGCAACACACGTGTTTCGGTCATCACGGCTAAGAGATACCCCACTCTCGCCATAGCACAGCCTCACTGCTAGTACTCTTCCGGATTAACCGGGCGTCGTCCTACTACGTTACAGCGACGGCATCCGATGGCTCCCTCAAATTCTCTAAGGCGAGCACACCAGGGATCATTCTAGGAGGGACTACGGACCAACACAAGTTGCGACCGGCATCTCATCAGCAGTGTTATCTGGACTATACGTCGCCGGCACGGACTGACAGGCAACCAATAAGCTGTGGAATCCCGGACGATACGTCGCCGGCACACAAACTTATTAGGCAACGACCCATGCCAACAAGGGTATCGCCCGTGCCCCTAGTTACGTTAGGGTGACACAATTAAAACCATGCGTGACCTCGCATTTTCTTACCGGCTCTCAAGTCAAATCTCATTTTGATGCAATCACTCTCACATCATGCTCAAACCTGGCCCACGGCCATTTTCATGCTCAAAATCACATTTGGTCACGCGAATAATCATTTTCAATTTAACATGGCCTATCGACACTAGTGTGATCATTCCAGCATTTAAGCGCAATCAACACTCAGTCCGATCCACAATCAGACACCACAAATTATCAATACAATTCAACAGGCAATTAACCATGGTAACTATTCCACCTAACCACGGTTAATCCAACTAACCACAACAGTTAATTAGTCTACCACAGTAACTATTTACTTTAACTACGGTAACTACTTAATCTAACCACAGTTAACTATCTAACCACGGTAACTATCTATTAACTACGGTAACTATCTAATTAATTACGGTAACTAACTAATTAACCTATTAAGTGCAATTAACTTCCTAATCAGGGATTAGGGGTTAACTCACTAATTAATAGGCGGCGACGGTCGGCGGCCACCGGCGAAGGGCGGCAGCGGCGGTCCCTACTGACTCGTCTCGTCGATCCGGACGCAACCACGGTGTCGGATTTCCAAGACGACACCCGGATGACGACAAACGGCGGCTAGACAGCTGCTGGACGGCGGACGGGCGGCAAGCTTGGTGGGGATTCGGCCAAGGTCCGTCGGGGCTGCGGTGGCTCCGGCGGCTTGGTTGGGCGACGGCAGCAGCTGGGCGGCGGTCGAACAAGGGCTGGACAGGGGTGGCTTGGACGGCGGGAGGCACGGCGACGGCGCGGCTTGGCGGGGCGCGGTGGACGGCGGCGACGCGAGCGGCGGTGGCTCGGCGATGGCTTCAAGAAGAAGATGAAGTGAAGATGGCAACGTGAGAATGGGCTGTCGTGCGTGAGAAAGAAGGAGGAGAGAGAGAGGAGAGAGAAAATTGGTCTTCAAGGGCATTTTGGTCATTTCAATGGTCAAGGGGCATTTTGGTAATTTCTTAAGGGTCAAAAAGGTGGATTTGACTAACATTAATGAGGCGAGGCCCACGGTCATTCGGTATTAATTATTTCTGGCGTATATGAATAATATCTGAGGGTATTTCGGTAATCTGATGATTTAGGACTGGTTCAGAATATTTGGTTCAGGGTCGGCACGAGCGCGAAGGAATGCAGCGAGAAATATCTACGGCGCGACTAATCTAATCGAACTACAATTAACTACGCTTCAATCGACGACCAACGCTATTCAGATTGAGTGATCCCGCGTCCGAAAAATGTCACTAAATTCCAACAGTCCAATATTATTCATTTAATAGGCCTTGAAATTCCGGGACGTCACAAAAAAATCGAAACTTAGGCTACTCAAACCCAGAAACGTGAACAAACTCAACACAAACGAGAAAAAAAAAACGTATTTCTCCATGCTTGGTCGGACAAGAAACCGACAAGGGAGGAATGAGGGACCATGGACTTCAAGAAACCAAAGATGCCCCGACCTCATCTTTCCCAAATCCCACCCATATGCTCTTATGTCTTTGCCTAGCAATAAAGCTCTGCTCTTCCTCTCACTCCTCTTTTCCGCCTCCACCGCTATCGACAATGGCAGCGCCACCACAGCCAACCACCATTGACTCGAACAATTCAAAGAAGCCTTGGAATTCTACAACTCCTCAGCTTGCCATTCCCTCCTCAACACCTCTAGTGACAGCAACAGCGATGATGACAACGACGATGGTGGTGCCGACGACGACGTGATCTGCTCGGAAACAGCGATCCACGTGGCGATGACCCTGGACGCTGCCTACATCCGGGGCTCCATGGTGGCCATCCTCTCCTTCCTCCAGCACTCCACGTGCCCCTAGAACATGATCTTCCACTTCATCTACTCGGCCACCACCTCCGACGCAACCCTCTTGCGCATCACCGTCTCCTCCTCCTTCCCCTACCTTCGCTTCCAACTCCACCCCTTTGACGCATCCGCCGTCTCTGCAAATAAACAAAAATGAACCATGGTTTCCACTTCCAGGCCTTAGCCCATGGTCCCTCATTCCTCCGGTGTCGGTTTCTACTCCGACCAAGCATGGAGAAACACACTATTTTTTTTTTTGCCTTTTCTCGTTTGTATTGAGTTTGTTCACGTTTCGGAGTTTGAGTATGCCTAAGTTTTGATTTTTTGTTTTCTTTTTTTTACTCTATTTCGATTTTCTTTTGTGAGAATTTCTTTTTTCTTTAGGTTTTTGCTCCTCTGATTCTTGCGAGGGGACAATGGCCTGGGGAGGGGAGGGGAGGGGAGGGGAAAAGTGAAAAGGAAAAGAAAAAAAGGGAAAGAAAATGAAAATAGAAAAAGAAAAAAAATTTAAAAAAAAATGATGAAAATGCCCTTCGATCATGTCCTTTTTTGAAACAAATTGAGTAATTCAGGCCATTATTTGACACAAGGTGCATTTCAAGTCCTTATTTGAGAAAACGATGACACTTCGGGCTCTTATTTGAAATTTTCTCTAACAACAAGGAGGAGGAGGCGTGATTTAGACCTGCTTTTACCTATGTTGTTACTGGACCCCCGATGCTGCTCTCTACCTCGAATCACTGATCCCCGCGCTACATCCTGTACTAGACTGTCATCTCGCAACTTTCTCGGCCATTCTTTCGAGAATAAAGCGAACTTTACCACTTCCGAGGTAATTGTAATACGCTCCTGTAACAGTGAATCAGTAAAGTGCTCCCATTACTCTGGTAAAGAGGTTAACAACATCATGCACTGCTCTTCATCATTAAGTGCCTTATCGACATTCTTCAAATTCATCATGAGTTTATTAAATTCATCTAGATGGGTTCTCATAGATGTACCTTCAATATATCTAAACTAAAATATCTTCTTCAACATGTACAAACGATCGTTCAAACCCTTCGTTACTAGAGTGCCTGAAGTTTTGCCCGCAACACCGTGGTATCTTTCTCCTCGCCTACCTCTATTAACACTTCATTCGATAAATTCAACAGGATTAAAATCCTAGCTTTCCTCATTAACACATCCTTTTCAGCATCTTTCATCGTTTCGGGTAATTTGGCCTTGCCCTCCAATGCTTTTGTCAAACACTGAGTTGTCAATAACGCTTCCATCTTGAGGCTCCATAACCCAAAGTTGTTCCTCCCGTTAAACTTCTCAATTTCAGCTTTCACTCTAGACATAATTGCAATAACAGAATATCCAGATAATAATCAGACAAGCAAAAGCACCAAATCACAGTCCGGAAATCTAATCTCAAGCTCTGATACCAATTATTGTAATATAACGCGGAAACTAACCAGGATCTTGTAAATTAAGTCAATACGAAATCCTAGAAAAATAATGAGAAAAGATAAAGGACACCAGAGATGTATGTGGTTCGATTCGAATATCGGTACCTACATCCTCGGGGAGAGCCAACAAGAACAATCCACTATAATCAGAGAATCGAAATTACAATCGCTCAATACGCTCGTGTTTTCCACACCTAAATTATATCTAAACCCAAAATGCTTACAAATAAAACCACTCTCAATTGGATATAATAAAATCACTGCACAAATCAATCACCGCGTTCAAGTTCTTCGTGCGTCCGCTCGGTGTACAGCTTCTTGAAGAAACGTTCTTTTTCGGTGTTCTTTTCGCAGCGCGGTTTCTATTGTGCGGCTAAAGAACAAGGTCAGAGAGTGGCCTTTTAATCGTGGTCAACAAACCTATCCTTTTGACCGGGACCCGCATTTTCAATAAAGAAGACGTCCGCTTCTTTCTTTCCTCAAAAATAAATAATATGCATAAAATAAGTGAGCCCTGTATTTTGTCCTCTAGAGGCAGAGATCTTTCTTGTGCAATTACAGATGTACGGCCCCTTCGTGCAAAACAATTTGGAAAAGCCTCTTCATCGAATTAATCCTAATTCAAATTAGAATATGCTTAAGGGTTCAAACTCGAGACATAATTTAACAATTTCAATATTTCCCGAGACTCTGTTTTACAGGATCAAGAAGCCACAAATAAGGTAGATGATTGGGTCCTTGCCTCAATTCAGTCTTTGAAGAAAGCATCACCAACAAGCCTTAAAATTTCTCTTAGATCAGTGAGATTGCTGAATCTTTTGATGAGATTTTAGCAGTGCAATTTTTGACACAACCAATATCTTATAGATGATGTGCACTGTGGATATGCTCGAATGATCTCCATCTAAGATATGCCAGCCAACTTCTTGTTGTATTGTCAGCTGAAGGGAATGACATCTTTTTTCTTTTTTTTTTTGATGACCCGGAAACCTCCCTTTCGCCCGATAAGCTAATCGGTACTAAACCCGGGGGAAGACTAGCCCAGTAACCCACCGCCAGGGCCCTCCACTTAAATCGCTGACGACGCAGGGTTTTGAACTCTCGACCTCCAGCGATGGAAGGAGTTGTTCTCAACCAACTGCGCCACCTACGGGTGGGTAGGGAATGACATCTTTACTTGTACTGGAAAACCAAGATTTCCTTTTTTTCTCTTTTTGCCTCAGATCACCTGCTGGAGCAAATATCATCACAACCGTATGCTTGATTTAAATTTTAGACATGCACGCATATGCCTATGATACCACCATATTTGCATTAGCGTCTCTAACCTGGATAATGGCCACCAGCATTGATTAAAACGTAGAGAATAAGAATTAACTTAAAGACCTGTCATAGATGGAGAACAAACTAATAGCCAAAATTCATAGTAGAGTGGGGCAGTATTTTCTCACTGACTACTTGAGCCAGTGGGCAATAGTAGAATTCGATTCCCTATCCTTTCATGAAGGTCAAAGTGCCTAGAGTATCTACAATCACTCAATTTGTTCTAAAAGAGCTTTTTACTGTAACAGTTAATTAAGTTGCACAATTGCCTTACAATAAATTAGAGATATGTGGGGATTTAGGTTAGGCAGGTGACCTGTTTAGAAATTGTGAAATGGTCATACTTACAAGCATTGATCCGGCTATTGCAGATAAGAGAAGGTCGACTACAAGGAGTTGGGCAGTACCCTGTACGAGAATACAGAATGGTTTGCCATGTAATACGAGGCGAAGTCAGCAAGGAGTTTTTTGAGGTTTTGTAATTAATCAGATGATTGTTATATAGTTTCATTTGTCTATTTGATAAAGTGACTATTGTTCGTGTAATGCAGGGCTGCAGAGCCATGCTCGGGTATGACAAGCGTTCATTTCCATTTTCCGGTGTCGTTCCTATTCTTTTAATTCCTTTGTCATGAGTTGCTTTACAAAGATTTTCATCCTTCTCATTTGTAGTGGGATCCTCCTAGATTGGAGCTTGTCAGTGATAAGATGGTAGACAAGAACCAATGTCGACCCATAATGAAGATCATGGTTGTTCAATAGTCGTTGAAGTCAAAGCTCTCAAGGCACAAGTGAAACAAGATTCGACAAACCCGAAGAAAAAAAATTCTAGATGGAAGATAATGTTAGTTGTGTTGTTGTTTATAGTACTAACACAGTCTATGAGTTTGCCATAGAGTGTGTTATTTTGAACACATTTTGTATTTGTCGATATGTTGTGTACATCTATGTGCTTTCTGTTCGTGGGATGAATGAAATGAAGGTTGTTTGCACTATGAACACATATGTTTGTGTCAGGACCTGCTAAGTTTAGACGGCTTTCGCATCGGCCAAGAAACGTTCATTTGGGATAGTCTTGCCAAAACTGAGTGACATCATATTTGATGTTAACACGTTTATGGCTTCTTTATAGCTGTGGATCTAGCCATGTGAAGTCAAGGTTTACATCACTTTCCTTAAAATTTCATTGCAGATATCCTGTCCAGAAAATTGTCAATCGAACATGTCCAGAAACTATCTTGCATCTACATGTAATAGTAGAAAGACCAGGATCAAAACCAAATTCTTCTCGCCTTTGATAGATTCAATGATTCAGTAAAGCATCCTCATATTCAGACGCCATTCGTGCTGGACTAACAGAACTGAAAGAAACTTCATCATATGCCATTCTGACTGCTTAAAAACAAGAGAGCGCACAACCTTTTCCTCTTCTGCAGGAGATGATTCTTGTGGATTGTACAACTCAGAGATATATAGTCCCACTTCGTCAAGCATATGACTCGTTCCTCCATAAGTTTACATCCTAACAAAATGGCAATCAAAAGGTGCATGTGTAATGACAAATTGCACACCAGATAGTAACACTTCAGCTGCAAAAGTAGGAACCTCTGAGGGAATACAACTGGAGGCATTCAAGAAAGATCTTGATGGAACAAATATTTCACTAATCGAACATTTCGAGCATTCTCAGTACCCAACATTGAAAATTGCAATACATCAAAAGCAACAGGGTGAAGTACAAATCCAAAATGCCCCACTCTTTATGCTAGAACCAGATATCAGCAAAGAATAAAGATCATGGACTTTAATTTCTGGAAATAAAACAGACGACTTCAATACCCTGTGAAATTGCATTCTCAAGTTCCCCCAATCTCCATAATATCAATATCCATTAATGCATCTCACTCATGGGTGTTGCTATCTTATTTTCACATGTTTTAATTGGGATTCATTCTTACCAAAAAGTAAATGACTTGCTTATATGTATGCAAATGGTCACAAAAAGGCATGATAAGAGAATTGAATTGGTAAAATGAGACATATTGGAGATTGAAAAATGGGATTTTGTTTGTCACGTGATAATTCAAAAATGGGATTTGGTTTGTGGCGAGAGAAAGAATGCATTTCATGCCGTTTTAATTGGAGTTCCAAGATTCTTATGGAATGTTATTACACAAGAAGTTGGCCCTCATTACTTCCAAAATGTAAAAATGTGATAATTTGCACATATAAGCAACTCATTTACTTTTTGATAAAAATAAATCCCATTCAAGGCATGTGAAAATAAGATAGCAATACACATGAGTGAGATGCATTAATGGATATTGATATTTACCCGATATGCACCCAGATTTTTTTTGCCGGAATTTAGTGCATAAGAAGATACCAACTTGAAATCAGTGAGAATCTTATTTCAAAGTGAATTTGTTGGTTACTATCTATGTTTACCTATATGAATTACATGGACGTAATGCTACACATATCTCTCTCGCTAGAGAGCTTCTCTCTCCCTGAATGGGAGCTTTTCTCTCCCTTCCATGGGAGTTTTCTCTCTCGATTTCGATCTGAGAGTCTTTTTCACCTCGTCCTCAACGCCTCCAATGGAATCCTTCATCTCCACCACCCCACGACCCTATCCTTCCACTTTAGTCGCATCACCACGCCACCTTATCTTCTAGCAGCGCCGCTGTCTTGTTGCGGATCCCTTCTTCACTCGACAAGTGCTCCAGAACATTACTCCATCTTTGTGAATCCAGTTCTACATCACCTCCACAACCTCACCCTTCAACGCTATTGCTGCTTTCTCGTGCTATTTTGGAAGTTCCTCCATGTGCTGTCCACCTGTTCGACAAAATACCCGTTAGAGCCACCAAAGGAAAATGAATTTCTTAAGTTGGAATTGCCAAGGATTGGGCACACCCTTGACAATTCAAGAACTAAGAGCCCTTGTGGCTCAATTTAGGCCTGCTGTGTTGTTCTTAATGGAGACAAAAAATGGAGAAGATTATGTTCAAAGGATAAAAAGAAGATTGAAGTTCCAAAACTGTAGGGTTGTTAACCCCTCGGGTTCTGCAGGTGGCTTGGCTGTGATGTGGGATGATAGAGCAGAAATTACTTTCCATTATTATTCAGATTGTGTTCTGGACTTAAATTGCAAAGAAGTGGCTAATGGGAAGAAGATGAGGATCACCTTTGTTCATGCTCCGTACACTTTCCAGAAAATAATTAAACTCTGGGAAGAGATTTGTAATATCCGAGACCCTAACGAGATGCCTTGGGTTTGTTTGGGGGATTTTAATGAAGTTCTGAATTATTGGGAGAAAGAGGGGAGGCGTTGGCTGAAAACTACAGAATGTCAGCCTTTCGGGACTTTCTGGAGAATTGTTCTCTCATGGATTTAGATAGTAAAGGTTGTGCTTTCACCTGGTCCAATAAAAGAGAAGGGGATGAAAACGTTAAGGAGTGCCTTGATAGGGGCTTATGCAACCTTGATTGGAGAGTGATGTTTCCTAATGCTGATGTACTAGCTCTCCCGGCAATAGGGTCTGATCATAGCCCTATCTTGCTGACTCTACAACCAAACAAAGTGAGAAGAAGGAGAGAATTTAAATTTGAGGCATTTTGGCTTGCAAATGAAGAATGTAGAGAAGTTATCAAAAAAGCCCGGAATACTCCTAGTTTGACCGAGAGAGATTTTATTGAGAAACTGAAGGCTGTGACTAAGGCCCTTTCACTGTGGAGCAGGAAATCTTTCGGGAATGGGAAGCAAAAGGTCCAACACCTAAACTAGAACTTCAACAGCTTATGAATGACAGGAACAGACCTTATGAAAAGGTTATAGAAAGGAAAATCCAGGGTGAAATAGAGGGGCTTTGGAGACAGGAGGAGATGTATTGGGGGATTAGATCTCGGATTAGTTGGATTAGATTGGGAGACAAGAATACAAAATTTTTTCATGCGACAACAATCTAGCGGAGACAAAGAAACAGAATTTCCATGATAAGAGGGCCTGACATGAGCTGGATTATTAAATCAAATTTGATTAAACAAGAGGTTTTGAGTTTCTTTAGTGGATTTTTCAGATCTGATGGTCAAAGGAATGTCTCTCCAGTCCTTGAACAGTGTCCCAAAATGGTGAGTGAGGACATGAACTCTACTTTGCTTACGGATGTCACTATGGAAGAAGTAAGGATAGCCACTTTCCAACTTGGGGCCACAAAAGCACCAGGACCTGATGGTTTAAATGGATTGTTTTACCAACAAAATTGGGAAACTTTAAAAACAGACATCTATAAAGAAGTGAAGGGATTCTTCAGAAGTGAGGTAATGCAGCCTACTCTCAACAGAACCCAAATAACTCTCATTCCAAAATTTTAGAACCCAGAAAAGTTGGAACAATATCGTCCCATAAGTTTGTGCAACTTTGCCTACAAAATCATCGCAAAGATACTGGCAAATAGACTCAAGCCTTTGTTGCCAGGTATCATCACCAAGGAGCAAAGCGCTTTTGTTGAAGGCAGACAAATACAAGACAACATATTTGTTGTTCATGAGGTTCTACACTAACTCAGAATCAGGAAAAGAAGAAGAAAGTTCCAAGTGATCTTGAAACTTGACATGAAAAAAGCCTATGATCGTATAGAATGGGATTTCTTGGAGGCTTGCTTAAAAAAATTTGGATTCGCCGAAAAATGGGTTGGCTGGGTTATGCAATGTGTGACTACTGTCTCCTTTAGTGTCAAAATTAATGGAGAACCTCTCCCGTACTTCAGGCCATCCCGAGGAATAAGGCAAGGGGACCCTCTTTCCCCTTACCTTTTTATCTTGGTAGCAAATGTACTGACTCTTCTCAAGAGGAAAGCATTGACAGATGGGAGCATTAAAGGCATAAAACTTAATCAATGGTGCCCTACACTCTCCCATCTCCTCTTTGTTGATGACTCAATATTCTTCCTGGATGGGAAAGTATTGGAATGCCAAAATCTCGCTTTAATCCTAAACCAATATTGTATGGCTTCGGGACAAAAGATAAACCTGAACAAATCAGGAATATTCTTCAGCAGGGATTGCCCTCAAGACTTAAAAGAAAATATGGCAGGGGAACTGAGAGTGCCAATCATAGAAAAAACAGGGAAGTATCTTGGGATCCCATCGGATTGGGAAAAGTCAAAAAAGGAGATGTTCACCTGGATTTTAAACCGTGTCAGTACAAAACTTGAAGGCTGGAAGGAAAAGCTGCTCTCAAAAGCAGGGAAAGAAGTTCTTGTTAAAACAGTAATTCGGGCACTCCCCCAATATGCAATGTCAGTTTTCAAAATTCCCATTTCAGTTTGCAAAGCTATAGAGCAAAAAGTTGCCCAATTTTGGTGGAAAACAAGTGAGAAGAAAGCATGTGTCCATTGGAAAAAATGGGAAACTCTGAAGATGAGAAAAGATCAAGGAGGTTTGGGCTTCCGTGACTTGTTATCTTTCAACAAGGCCATGCTAGCAAAACAAGTTTGGCGCTTAAACAACCAGCCAACCTCCCTATGGAGCCTCCTGTTCAAAGGACTTTATTACCGCAACAGAGATATCTGGCATGCCGAGAGGGGTCAGAGGCCATCTTGGGGCTGGCAAAGCCTCATAGTGGGAAGAGATGCTATCCTCCCTTCAATGGTTTGGGCAGTTAGGAATGGATCATAAATCAAAACCAGAAAGGACAAATGGCTAAAAAAAGGAGTATTATATGGTCCTTCAAAAGAAAATGAACCGGAACTAGTACCCGAATTCATTACCCAAGAGGATAGTCAATGGAATGAACCACTCCTACGAGAACATTTTGATGACCAGACAGTCTGCGAGATCCTAACAATCCCAATCAAACCTCAGTCTAGAAAAGATCGGATAGTGTGGACAGGTACACACAAGGCCTCGTACACTATCAAATCTAGCTACCACACTATTCAAGAAAAAGCAACTCAAAGCAGACCAGAGCAAGCCTCATTGTCTTATAATGCACCAATAAAACTTTGGTCTGAAATATGGAAGCTTAAACCCCCCCCCCCCCTCAAAGATTAGATTCTTTCTATGGAACCTCTGTCAGAATGCCATTCCAGTCATGGACAATCTATATAGGCGAAAGATACTACCTGATCCAACCTGTCCTCTATGTGAGCAAAGCCCATAAACTATGGAACACCTCTGTCTTTTATGCCCCTGGACCAAAGAGGTATGGGCGAACCCGATACTCGATCTGCAATTCACAAGCTTGGGGTTAACCAGAGTCGAAGAATGGTTCTACAAACTGGTTGCGAGCAAGAACAACTCACTGGAGCCAGCTCTGTTGGCCTCAGTGCTATGGAACCTGTGGAAGGCCAGAAACGAAAAAGTCTTCAACAAAAGCCCCTTAATCCGAACGAAGTGGTTGAATCAGCTCTATTTTCCCTACAAAACTACCAAACATGGCAGATCTCACCAATTACAAAAAAGATCGAGAAAAACCATAACTTTAGCAACTCAAAAGGGGCTAAAGATCGAAACTTTACCGTCCATGTTGATGGGGCTTTCACACCGGGAGCTATGGAAGGAGCGGTAGCTTGGGTTCTTCGAGACTCGGCTGGTGTGTTGCTGAACGGAGGAGCAACAAAGGTCGCAGCTTCCTCGGCGCTGATGGTTGAAGCTCTGGCCATGGAAGAAGGTCTCAATTACACCCTCTTTCCTCAAAAGGATCGTCGAACTGCTCCAGATCTTCCTTTCAATCCCTCGGAAGACTACTTGACTATTCTCTCGGATTGTCTCATCCTAACTGAGGCCTTAGCGAGCCCAGATCCTGAACTGTGGGAGGCCCATGGCCCAGTTCTTTCTTGTAGAGAGCTGCTTTCCAATTTCCCTAAAGCCAAAGTGCTATATTGTCCAAGAGAGTCCAACATGGTGGCGGATTGGACAGCCAAGGCGTAAAGGAAAAATGAATTACAACGTAATTGCGTATCCAATCCACCTCGTGCTCTCCGGGACCTCCTTTGTTATGAAGCCCGTCTTTCAGGCTTCCCCCCATAATTTTATATCAATGAACAGTTAATTTTCGACCCAAAAAAAATAAAATTACATGGACGTAGTCGTTGTAGTCAAGTAGGTTAACACAGTGCATAAAATGTCACTAATCATTTTGTGCTATAAAAATTAGCAACATCCTTTTGTGAAGCCTTCAACGAGAGCGCTGGTATGGTCTCAGCTTATGCAAGCTATTGCGGTGTCCGTCGACCCCTCCCCGAGCGAACCATCAGCATTTAATTTCAGTTTTCCTCTCTTAGGCGCAACCCAGGTAAGCAAAGATTCTGATTCTACCTCGTTCCCTGCTATTGTTGTCTGAAGACTCTACCTTTTTATAATTATCTTGCATCACCTGTGCTGATTCTACTATTTCCTCTACATTCAATTAGATTATACGCAAGCAATCAAGGAATCAACGCATGAATAGCCCATCGGGTTTTGTAGATAGAAAGATCATTCATAGTGGATCAAACTTGGATTAGATTATGTCGAAAGTTTGAACTGGAAATTTGAATTGGTTTAGATATTCTAATTCAATATTACCCTCGATTATAAAAAGCTTTTCGTTCATGTTTGGCGAGGGTTTTTTGTTTTATACTATCTTTTCACATTTGAACCCATCAACTGCTCAAACTAGGGGTGAGCATAGGCCGGGTGGGTAGGTTCCGGACCTAGACCCTGAAACCGACCCTGTTATAATCGATTCCAAATTTTTGAAACCTGGAACTTATCCTATTTGTCCTGGAATCTGTTTTGGAACCTACCCTGTTTTTTTGGTCTGATTCTATGGTCTACCCGAGAACTCGTTTTTCTTTTTTTTATTTCATTTTTTCCAGCAAAATAATATGAGTAGCAATGAAACGATTCAACTATCTACCAAAAGTAACAATCTTTAATATAAGTAATAGAAATTACAATTCACCAAAAACAGAAGAGGTGAGGCGAGCGAGACTAGAGTTTTTTTTTTTTAATAGTTGTTAAAAATTTGTTTCAAAATCGGTCCGGTTCCTAGGCACTTGGAATCCAGAACTGGCCCGGTTCCAACCGGTTCCCAAAATTTAGAACCGGTTCCCGGACCATGACCTATTTTTCGGGTGGTCCAATCCGGGTTCCGAATATACCCGATCCGATTGCACACCCCTAGTTCAAAGTATCGATCAAGCATGTCCTTCAAGAATGCAAGTTAGTAGTTTTGATTCAATAAAGTTTCATACAATTTCCTTGTGGCTTTCAATTATTTGTCTGCGCATCGTCAAGTAATTTGAGTTTCACAAAGTCTTTGAGGCTTTTCAAGAACGAAAAAATAAAGTAGGAGGGGAAAACACAAATTACAGCTGGTGGCCACGGACCGGTTTGGACCCGAAACAGGCCCAGGTCAAAACCAGAACCGGGCCGTGTAAAGTAGGAGGGGAAAACACAAATTACAGCTGGTGGCCACGGACCGGATTTCGATTCTCCCAAATCATGAACCGATTCTGAATCGCCAGTTCCGAACCGGCAAACCGTGAAAAAAAAATGACATAAAAAAATATATACGAATCGACCCGAACCACCATTCTGAATCATCGGTTCCAATTCTCGATTTTCATGAATAGAAGCGCCGGTTCAAGAACCGGAATCGTCGGTTCCGAGACCGTGGCCACCGCTAGAACGTCATTTCGCAGAAAGTACAAAGACCAACAATTACTTCTCAGCAAACTCGTCTACTCCTGAGAAAAAGCTTCCGTCCGAGGGAGATAAGAGAGGTGAGGACTGAGGATGACCATGGCGGTGAGGAGGTGCATCTTGTACACGGCATTGTCGCTGCTGGTGTTGGGATCTTCTTTGGGATCGTCGGCCGGAAGCCCCGAAGCATCTTTCGTGAAGAAGGCCATCTCTTCCCACGAGATCGTCATCTTCTCCAAGTCCTATTGCCCGTACAGCTCTCCCTCCCTCGCTTGATTTTTGTGGAGTTTCCTCGTTTGTAGTGCTCGGATTCCACGCAGCGAGAGGGATAGTGATGCGATTGTTTTGTGTTGTCGAGAGCTTCGCTCTTCATAGATTTCACTTCGATTCCTGCGAATGCATGTTCTCCGTCCTGGAATCGATTGGTTTGCGTGCCTTGATTTGGTCCCGTGCTATTGAGGTTTCAGTTCTAGGAGCACACACGGACTCCACCCCGCCTTGTGCGAGTCGTATCATGCCCGATCTTGTGAATCGAGCTCAAAGGCACTCGAATGCTAAACCCTAAAGCTCGCGAGCCGGAGCTGTTCCCAGATTCTTACTCGATTTGACTCAAATTACTCTGTCGAATCCTTCTTCTTCGAGATTGTGGGGTCCATGAATCCTTTCCAGTTTCGTTCTGATTTACCTGGAGGATTGGAGGATGAAATTGCTCAACTGCAGTTACAGGAAATCCATCTATGTGTTGCTTTTCCCATGCGGTACCTGGTCACAGCCGGTTATGGAGGTTAAAACTTTGGGACAATGTCCTGATGGATAATGTTGACTGTGGGGATTCTTGATTAGTCAACCCTGATGAATGGGGAGCTGTCTGATGTTTCTAGTTCATCCTCTCCTCAATTGTCTTACTATGAGCCTGTACAATATTGACGAATGTTGTTTGTTACTGTTAAAATCCCTCAGAAAATTGTGGTTGATGATAAGGCTCTTTGGTGCAACTGTTTGGTTGGTCAAATTATCGGCAAAACTATCAACCTGAGTCGTATTTGAGCTACTGCAAATATGTTATGGGGAAGAAATGATTCGATTGACGGGCATAGGTGGAATAATAGCTTATTCATCATTAAATTCCCTGACGCTAGTACTTGTGATTGGATTTTAGCTGGTGGCCCCTGGCAGATTTATCACCAACACTTATTTCTGTCAATGGCAGTTAAATCTTCAAGCTGAGATGATAAGTTTTGTTCCAGTTTGAGTTAAACTTTTTGATCTAAACTGCAACTAACAACAAATGAAGCTCTAAGCTAGTTGGCAGTGCAATAGGTATCCATTTGTATATGGATGAATCCCCGCTACTGATCCAGACATTGGATTTTGCCAGAATATGTATGGAGGTTCCTCTTGATTCCCAGTTGGTTGATTCAATTCCTGTTGTTCGTGAGAATGGCACTTCCTTTGAGTTAAACCTCAGTACTTTCAGAACCCTATCACTTGTAAGAGATGTAATGAGATTGGGCATGGTGAAGTTGTCTGTAGAAAGAAGAAATTTGACATTGGCAAATCCAAAAGGCTTGGAATGCAGTTTGCTGATAGAACCGATCTTGTTCTAACTTCTGTCACTTCTAAGTTGCCATGTTCTGCTGGAGAGTGGTACAAAGAACAGCTAATTACCTACTGTAATCTTATAGATTAAGCTTGGAGTTAATTCCTCTGCTTTTTAAATCTTTAAGCGACCAAGGCCCCGGGAATAGAACATGCTTGAGGTAGTTTATGGCCTTTGTTGTTTAAAGTGAAGTTTCATGTGGTTATTTGCAATTATGCTGAACTTTCAAACTTCTGAATTGCTCTGGGCGAGACTAGTTTAGGGAAATAAGATTAACATCTTTAACTGTACTTTATTCTTGTTTCTTTTTCTTCTTCCTGTAGTTGTAATTGCTGGTGCTCACAGTGAAGCTGTCTTACGTGCCTGCTATCCTCGGTTATGTATCCATAGAGAGATTGACAAAGCCAATTAATCTTTCAGTTCTCCTATTTCAGTCATATAGATGACATATACCAGAAACCAGAATATATTTACTTATAATTGTGTCATCATTTAGATGCTATTAGTACTCGGGAAAGTTTTGAGCAAAAGTTGAGGGCCATTCTAAAGGAAGAACTTCCCATTCTAAGATAGTTTAGCTCCTTTTTGCTCAAATGCTTAATATTGTGATTTTTGGAGCTTCCAAATGATAATATTTATTATAATTGTGTTCATTTTGCTTTTATTAGTAGTTGGGAAAGTTTAGAGCACGAGTTGTGAGGGCCATAACTTCATTCTAAAGGAAGAACTTCCTGGACAAATATATGATGTCTATTATCCATTGTGATATGCAGCCTCCAATTGAAACCAATAAATTGCGGTAGATCTGATGACCTCTTGGGAGGATCTCCAATAGGTTTTATTGTTATCATATGATAGATTCAAGTAACTGCTCGCTTATTCATCACACTGACTGGGTTTAGTTCGATGCTTATGCTGGATTGTCTTTTTATTTGCATGTCTAATGCAGCTAATGGACATATTAGACAAACTTCGGATTTGTAACACCTTTCATGGATAAATGCAGATACTGCAGGAAGGCAAAGGCTGTATTCAAGGAACTAAACCAGATCCCTCATGTTGTTGAGCTTGATGAGAGAGGTTTGTTCGCAAATGGCTATTTATTTGGTGATTTCTTCAGTGTTGGTAGGACATCTGAGTAGTGGCCTTTGGTCACTATTACAAAAATCGATGCGAATCTTTTTACAAGAAAAGCAAGGGATTGATGTATGTCTGATGTAAAGTCTAACGTTTTCACGATTGAACTGAAATAACCGTAGGTTTTTCCAACCTTGCAATCCTCCACAGCTTTTCTTGGCAGAAAACTTGCAGATCATGCTTTATGTTGCAGCAGTGTAACTGAAATGTGGTTGAATATGTCAAAATATATCTTGTGAATAATTGATAGGAGCTCACTTTATGTCCACAGATGATGGATCGGAAATTCAGGATGCCTTAAGTCAAAGAATAGGGAGGCGTACTGTACCCCAAGTGTTTATTAATGGCAAGCACATTGGAGGTTCCGATGGTAAACTGATTATGTACCTCCTAAATTGCTTTTGTTTTCTTTTTTTATTTATTTTTTATGATAGCAAGTCCAACAAAGAATTGCTTATTGTTGATCATTGTTGCAGATACAGTTGAAGCGTATGAAAGCGGGGAATTAAGTAAGCTCCTAGGAATTGATGGAAAACAGGAGGAGGAACTGTGAGGAAGTGTGTTGTGAATGGATAACTGAGCATCACTTCCAGGTAATCTTCATGTAAGCTTTGACATGAAGGATTCACTCCTAGTTTAATATTTTCCTTGCAGTTCATGTTTGCCAAGTTGTGTATGTCCGATCATACGAGTAATTTGATCACAAATGATATCATGCGATTCTTTTTGCAATCACAGTCGTGACTAATGGCAGAACTATTAGCTTAAATATCTAAAGCAGGTCCTTATTTTAAACCGAGCAAATATATTCATATTCGTATATATAAATGGTCTTACAGACATTGTTGAAAATCTACAAGATAAGCGTTCTCTGTTTTTTGCCTTTCCCTCTTATGTTACCCCATGTAAATGCACTCCCTGCAAATCACCAGTTGAGAAGTCCCATATCAAGACAAAATCCATCTAGACCTGTCAATTGAGCTACTTTCCTATGTCTTATTATCAGAGAGGGTCTTCGGAGGACTTTCACCTCTTTATTGATGTCCCTTCGAAAATATCTGGTAGATGTTGGTCTTGGTGGCCCATAAATGGCATGAAACAACAGAGTTTTCTCGTTGGAACCAGAGTCTTGAGTGGCTGAAACCCATGCCACTAGTCTTGCCTCTTTAACAATAAGAATCTTCATTTCAGACCTAAACTGGTCGTCTGGTTTGAGTTCTCATCCAGAACCTTAACTGAAAAGCTTTGGACTTGTCACTCGATCCTGGACAATTCCCCAAAACTGCAATCATGGCAATGAAAATGAAAAATGGCGACCATAAGAGCATTAACAGATATTAAGAGGCCAAAGAAGCAATTAGCTGGGGTGACACCCAAAGACAGTATTACTGGGTAATCTAGCACATTAACTTACTAAGTATGAAGCTACCTGAAGGTGACAAGGTTCTTTTCAATCTCCAGTTGTTGTGGGATTTTCCAATTTCCTTCCTTCCACTGACTTTGGCTTGCTTGCTGCAGGCTTGAAGGATGGGTGGGTATGAAAACTGTTGGTGTCGTGCTAATAGGGTGGAAATATGATGACTGAGGAGATATAATTAGGTAACTGAGGTGTTGATTAGCATCTAAAAGATTTGGGAAATTAGTCGCCAAAGAAAATTGTATCCTTGATTGCACATTTGTCAGCTTCTAGGGGTCCCATATTCTTCACAAGCCAGTCTGGATAGTCAATATCTGCTGAACTTGTAGCAATTTTATTTTAACCCGACCTACTGTTAAAAGGTTTACCGAACGCTACTGGATTGAGTCATAGTTTACCAAACTCTGGAGGATTGAGTCCTGTTGTATTCATTGCATTTGTTATATTTTCATCTCACTGGGCATTCATTTCCTCATTTTTTTTGAAGTTACTGTGAAGAGTGCCTAAGCTGCACTGACTATGGTCTAATGTGATTATTTTTCTTGCAGTACTGGACTTGGTTTGCCATGAAGGGAAATTCTGCCTAATATACGGATAAGTAGACCTGGCTCGAAATACATGGACTCTTTGAGTGTTCTATGTTTCAATTGTAGCAAGTGCTAAATTATGTGAACATCTTCTATGGAGCATTTGGGATTTTTTTTTCTTTTCTGGGAAGGGAGTTACCCTTGTGCAATTTCATCCATCTAAGGTGTTTCTTCTTTCGATCAGTTTGACGGCGGAATGGTTATATGCAACAGTCACACCCTCATTGTCTTACATTTACTTTGGTTCAGGCCTCTAAGGGAACACCGAACAAGTCTACTAACTGTTTAGCTTCTATGTAACATGTCAAATCCAAGAGCGGTCGAATCGTAATGCCCAAAATTGGAGCGTAAATGAAAACTTTAGTCCTCGATGATTCTGTTGGCCGTGATGGAGGTTGTGGTAGCGTGCTGGTTTGTTCCGGGTGGAGGCAATGCTGGTGGGAGCTGTGGAGCGTACAATCGGCATCGAAGAAGGGTTGATGATTATTGAGATTGTAGCGTTGGTGGTTATGGTAAGCGGACCTGTTAAACCGGTTAAACCGGTTTTGGGTGAGTCGAAAGTAAGCGCCAAAATGAATTATGAGATCAAAGCCTTTAGGAAGAAAATCAAATTGGTCCCTTATACCTACAAGGCTACACCAATACCACAAGACGAGAAAAATATTGGGTACTCCTTATATGTCACATGTGATTTACGCAACTTCATTTGTCGATTACCAGTGTGTAGATCCTGATCAACTCATAGTTTTATTGTAAAGGTTAAGTGAGATCTACTCTGCACAAAGTTAGTTGAACCTGACGAAGAAGCTGCTGTACAAGGATGAGCCCGACATCCGACTTCATCAAAAATTAGGAAAACATTTCCAACTTCTTTTTCATTTCCACAACACCACCTTCACTTTCATCTTCTCCCTTTACTCTCTCTCTCCCCTCGCTTTCTTTTCTTCTTCTTCCTCTTCTTCAAATCCCTAAATCCAAACTCCAAAAGAAAAATTCATAAAAACAACCGCAGCAGACCACATCGCGATTGTAGCCGTCTGGATCGTGGCCGTGACAGGTCGTTGTTCGTGTGTCGTCACGAGTTGTAGTTGTGACAGGTTGTCACTTGCGAGTCGTCGATAGTGAGATCGCGTGGGGTGCTTCTTGTGGCCGTTTCTTGTGCTTTCAGCACACACCCTCGTTGTCGTCGTCCGTGCAACAGAGCCGGCGTGCTTTTCATATGTTATGTGAAACAGAGCCCGCCCGCCCCCTTTGTTTAATGTTTTTGTGGGCAACTCCAATATACAATCTAACCTTCATGGTCATGTTTGATCTATTGTTTGTGTTGAGATTCAAGTTATAGTTTTGAGTTAAGGGATAGAAAAGGCTCCGGCTTAAATGGAATCAATTTTAGTTTGGTTTAAATAAGCAATCCCATCATTTCATGTTTATTTTCCTTGGGGCGCTGGGGCTTCCATTATCTGCATTGGATTCCTCAATGCCGTGCTCCTATGCTGTGGATACTTTGTAAAATCATCGAACAGCAGTTCACGTCTTTTTAAGTTTGGTTAAGACAAAAACCATGGAATCCCCTCCGCCCCAAGGGAAGACAAACATGAAGTGAAAACATTTAGTTTGCACTCTGCTAACTAATTGCTCCCCAAAGCATTCTCTTCCAACTCAAAACCCAAACTAAACTTGATTCCACGTGAGCCCAACCCCTTTTCTGTCCCTGAACTCAAAACTCTATAAATAATAAATAATAGATCAAACTAATTTTTCATAAAAATATAAAGCAATTTTTCTTATAAATCAAGAGCTTACAGGCATGTATGGTAACCATTCTCATTCTCTGATTCTGTTTCTCGGAACAGTAAAGAATGAGAATCATGTTTGGTAACGCAAATAATTCTGATTCTGATTTTTTTTCCTAGAATCAGTTTTAGAGCAAAATCCAGAACCAAAAAAAAGTTGGTTCTGGAAAAAAGAATCACTTTTGAGAATCATAAAACAGAATGAAGTCTCACATCTCTCACTTTTCCCTTTCAGTTCTCTCGTCATTTTTCTCTCAACCTAATAAAAATAAAAATAAAAAAATTCAAAAAAATGGAATTTTTTAAAAAAATCACAAAAAATTTAGAAAATCCCTAAAAATAGAAGAAGCTTAGATTATGCTAGTTTTGACCTCATTTGCATAAATTTGGGCCTAAATTTCCTAGATTTCACTCTTCTGCAAAAAAATGTCGCAGAAGATGAGGGCATCCAACATACGGATGATAACATATATATTCGTAGCCGTGCGTCACAAAATGTGACCATCTACATGTGGAGCTGGAGCCGAACACCCACTTAGATTTAGGACAGAAGCTACAAAATGATAGTGAAGGACTTGTACTTCGTATCAAGGAGGATAATTTGGTTTTTTTTTTTTTTGTCAGTGGATAATTTGATTATTCAGCTGCTATGTTTGTCTGTATTTTGGACAAAGCAACATTTAAAGAAAAAAATGAGTTCTTAATATGGGAACTATCCCATGCTTCAATCGAACTTCAAACATCATGTATTAAAATTTGTGTTTCATTTATGACATGCTAAAAAAATAATGTATTTTAAATTATTTTAGTGTGCATTGAAAATTAGTCTTCAATTTAGGATGAAATTTTACAAAGTAACTAAATAATTATTTGACTTAAATGAAAAAAATTAGGAAGAGAAACAGTTTTTCGAAACAGAAATTTTTTGCAGTTATCAAACGTGTTTCTATTCCAGGAACATATTTTTTGGGCAGTTATCAAACGCGTTCTGATTCTCTAAAACTCGTCCAGGAATAGAATCAGAAAAAGTCATTTTAATCAGAATCAGTTTTTCGGAACATAATGGTTACCATACGCAGCCTACATGGCCAAGAAGGTCCAATAGCAAGTTGGAATTGCCCGCGAACCAAAGACTAACAAAACAAAAAAAAGGAGCCTCAACCGTAACTCATGAGAAGCGCGCCGGATCTATTTCACGAACAATGGAGATAAGGGTGCCTAGCGGAAGCACAAGAAACAGCCACAACACCCCCACGTGAAGTCACCGACGACTTGCAAATGATCCCGTGACTAGTCCCACTCGCAAATGACGACCTGTGAACGTCGACCTGCCCCGACTACGACTGGAATGGCTACAGCTACGATGTGGCCGACTGCAATTTTTTATGATTAATTTTTCTTTTGGAGCTTGGATTTAGGGATTTCATGAATAGAGAGAGAGATGTAAGGCCACGAAATGTGACATGCCCGAGATCACCATAACCAAGACTAGAAACATAATACATGAATCGAGGAAAGAGAATTGGCACAAACCAGGTTTGGAATCCATCGTGACTTGAAGCGAAATGACGACGATTCTCGGAACAAGCCTTCTCCTCTATTCCCTTTGGATTATCGCTGGCCGATGAGACAACCGTTACCCGAACGAAAAGGTACGTTCTGAATTTTCTGAGACAAATGGCTAGAGGGGGGACTTGTGCCTGTTATAGAGATTTCAGCGCAGATCCTCTCATCACGGGTCGGGCCTAACTAGGCCCACACTAGCCAGCCCACATTATAACTAACTAAGAATTTGTATCATACTTTAATGGACCAACCTATTTATTAATTTCAATTAATGTAGACCACATTATGATAGTTCTAATATTCTCCCACTTGGGCTATATTAATTGAAACTGTACTTTACATAATTTTATGTTGATCTTGTGACTATTCTCAGTAATCAATCCGATCCCATAAAGTTTCAAAGACCGAATCATTGCGATAACTGCATCAATAGACACAGAGCCTTCCATGGTCACAAATGTCTTTAACTCTATTGATATGGATTCAATATGGTAGTGTGGCAAATGGATAACACCTCACAGAAGAGTGATACTTTATGTGTCATCCCCTTTGTCAGTCACATTTTCTCTCCTGTGTCACAAAACCTGATGTGCCACCAGAAAATATCCTAATAGTTCCAATGAACCAACATATGTCTTATCTTTATAGTTAACTGCACTTTAAATGTAACAAGACATATCCATAAGGCTAATAACTTAATACCCCTAGCCTTTACTCAATGTTTACACAATGCCTTGAGATTTTCAAAGATGTGTGTATTCAACTTGATAATAATACATTCACAAATACTTTATTGAATGCAAAAGAGTTGATACTTATCAAACATTACATAATTGTAACAAATACAGATGTTAACTTTATTAAAGCAAAAACCTAAATAGCTCCCACTAAACAACAACATCCACTGATGCTCCTAAGCCCATGCTAATAACATGCTTTTCAAATACACAAGGGCAAAGGCCTTTAGTTAGTGGATCAACAACCATATCATCTGTAGAAACATGCTCTACTATAACGTCACCATTCTGAACTGTCTCCTTTATAGTCAAAAACTTGACCGCCAAATGCTTAGACCCCTTGAGACTTCTATTATTGTTGATGAATAACACTGCAGAGTTATCACAATACAACTGTATGGGCCTATCCATAAAGTCAAATGCGGTCAAATCTCAAGGCACTTTATGTGTAACAAGACATATCCATAAGGCTAATAACTTAATGCCCCTAGCTTTTACTCAAGGTTTAACATAATGCCTTGAGATTTTCAAAGATGTATGTATTCAACTTGATAACAATACATTCACAAATACTTTATTGAATGCAAAAGAGTTGATACATATCAAACATTACATAATTGTAAAAAATACAGATGTCAACTTTATTAAAGCAAAAACCTAAACAGCTCCTACTAAACAACAGCATCCAATGGTGCTCCTAAGCCCATGCTAATGACATGCCTTTCAAATACAAAAGGGCAAAGGCCATAAGTTAGTAGATCAGCAACCATATCATCTGTAGAAACATGCTCTACTATAACGTCACCATTCTGAACTGTCTCCTTTATAGTCAAAAACTTGACTGCCAAATGCTTAGACCCCTTGAGACTTCTATTATTGTTGATGAATAACACTGCAGAGTTATCACAATACAACTGTATGGGTCTATCCACAAAGTCAAATACGGTCAAATCTCAAGGCACTTTATGTGTAACAAGACATATCCATAATGCTAATAACTTAATGCCCCTAGCCTTTACTCAAGGTTTAACATAATGCCTTAAGATTTTCAAAGATGTATGTATTCAACTTGATAACAATACATTCACAAATACTTTATTGAATGCAAAAGATTTGATACATATCAAACATTACATAATTGTAACAAATACAGATGTCAACTTTATTAAAGCAAAAACCTAAACAGCTCCCACTAAACAACAGCATCCAATGGTGCTCCTAAGCCTATGCTAATGACATGCCTTTCAAATACACAAGGGCAAAGGCCATAAGTTAGTAGATCAGCAACCATATCATCTGTAGAAACATGTTCTACTGTAACGTCACCATTCTAAACCGCCTCCTTTATAGTCAAAAACTTGACCGCTAAATGCTTAGACCCCTTGAGACTTCTATTATTGTTGATGAACAACACTGCAGAGTTGTTATCACAATACAACTGTATGGTCTATCCACAAAATCAAATACAGTCAACTCCCTAATAAGATTCCAGAGCCAAATTGCCTGGGTAGCGACCGTAAAGTATGCTATAAACTCCGCTTGCATGGTAGAGGATGAAATAGATTTCTACTCCTCGCTTTTCCATGATACCGTACCTCTTGCTAACATAAAGATGTATCCAATTGTCGACCTCATTCATCCTGACAGCCAGCAAAGTCAGTATTCGAATACCCAACTAGCTGCAGGTTCTGAACATGTCTGTAAACCAGCATATAATCCTTTGTCCTCTTTAAGTACCTTAAAACCTTCTCGGCAGCAACCCAATAATCATGTCCTGAATTTGACTGATATCTGCCTAGTAGTCCCGTTGCAAAAGCATATCAAGTCTAGTGCAAACTTGGGCATACATGATACTTCTAAGTGCACTAGCATATGGTACATTCGTCATTTGGGCTTTCTCATCATCCAGACGAGGACACTGTGACAGACTCAGTTTATCACCCTTAGTGACAGGAGCAATTCCTGGCTTGCAATCTTGCATACTGAATCTTTCAAGAATACGATCAACATATGCCCTATGTGACTAACCCAACATACAGTGAGAACTATCCCTATGGATCTCAATGCCAAGAACAAAAGACGCTTCACCAAAGTCCTTCATGTCAAAGTTCTTTGACAATATCCACTTTGTCACATGCAGTAATCCTAGATCACTACTCGCTAGCATAATATCGTCCACATAAAGTATGAGAAAAATAAATTTCCTCCTACTGACCTTGTAGTATATACACTGATCCACTTTGTTCTCAGCAAAACCGAACGAAGTGACAACACTATGAAACTTCAAGTACCATTGTCTGGAAGCTTGCTTGAAACCATAAACTACCTTCTTCAATTTACACACAAGCTTATCATTTGTTGCAAAACCTTCGAGTTGCACCATATAGAAATCTTCATCAAGGTCTCCATTTAGAAAAGCAGTCTTAACATCCATCTAGTGTAACTCCAAATCAAAATGAGCTACTAATGACATGATTACTCTGAAAGAATCCTTAGAAGTGAAAATGTAGTTTTGTAGTCTACTGCTTCTCTCTAAGTGAAACTCTTGGCTGCCAATCTTGTTTTAAATTTCTCAATCTTTCCTTTGGAGTCCCTTTTAGTCTTGTACACCCATTTACAGCCAATGGGTCTATGACCTTCAGGCAATTCAACAAATTCCCAAACACCATTATGTTTCATAGACTGCATCTCATCTTTAATAGCATCCATCCACAAATCTGGCTAGGGACAAGAAACAGCATCTGTATAAGACACTGGGTCAATAACAGAACCGATATCGAAGTCATGCTCTCCCAGATAGACCATATAGTCTGACGGTATAGCTGATCGTCTCTCCCTGACAAATTTCCTGAGTGGAGCTGCTACAATCTCATCCTACAACTAAGAGGCTTGAGGAACTTCATCAGGAGCCATCTCAACAACAAGATCCTAGACCTCAATAGGCTCAGTGTGTGGTGTGGGATGCTCCATTATCCTCTGTATAGGAAGAGAAGAAGGTACAATAGTATCCACCATATTGTTATCCTCAATAGTCTGTGAGCAACTACCCTTTTCGGCCACATCAAACTCCAGAAAATTTACTGTATGTGATTCCACAATTCTTGTTCCTCCATTATGATTATAAAATCTATACCCCTTTGAATGATCTGGATAAGATACAAAATAACACCGAGTAGTTCTGGAGTCCAACTTACTCAAAGTTGGATTATACAACTTCAATGCTACAAGACATCCCCAAACCTTAAGATGGTTCAAACTAGGTTTACATTCGGTCCATAACTCAAAAGGAGTCAATGGAACAGCTTTGGATGGTACACAGTTTAAAATGTACATAGCTGCTTTCAAGGCTTCACCCCATAGATAAACAGGTAAATTAGTTCTACTGATCATACTCCTCAACATTTCCATAAAGGTGCAATTGTGCCTTTTAGCTACACCATTTTGTTCAGGACTCCCAAACATAGTAAATCGAGCTACTATCCCAGAATCCTCCAAGTACTTCGAAAATGGGCCTTTAAGATGTCCAGCATCGCCATGCTTGCCATAATGCTCGCCACCTCGATCTGATCTGACAGCCTTTATGATTTTTCCCAATTGTTTCTCGACTTCAGTTCGATAAATCTTGAACTTATCAAGAGACTTATACTTTTCTTTAATGAAGTATACATAACCATATCGAGAATAGTCATCAATAAATGTAATGAAATAAAAATTTCTACATAAGGTTCACTAATATCAATATGAATGACTTCTAACAGGTCAGAACTTCGGACTGCAGTTTTCTTCTTTATATTAGTCATCTTTCCCCTACAGTAGTCTACACAAGTTTTCAGGTCACTTTCAAGAGCAGGCAGGATGTAAGCCTTTATCAGCCTTTCTACTCTTTCTTTAGAGATGTGACCAAGACATTTATGCCATAATGCATAAGACTGTTCCTTAGGTAGAGGCCTTTTGGAAACATCATTTTCAGCAGTATAAGCGACGTATATATCATTGGGAGATAAACACAATCTATTCAATCCATTAGATATGTTACAGTACCCAACCTTATTTGAATTAAAAAATAAATAAATAGCATTGTTCTTTATTTTAAATGAGTAGCCATACATATCCAAACATGATACGAAAACTAAGTTCCGTCTAAAAGATGGTACATAACAAGTGTTTTTCAATAACAATTCAAAACTAGAGTCTAAAACCAAAATGACATCTCCCATGAACTCAACGTCTGCTTTCTTGTCGTTCCTACAGTGAGCTTTGACTCATCCTGATTTGGCTTCCTCCGATTTATGAATCCATGTATGGTAAACGCAACATGATTAGTTGCACTGCTATCTAGCCACCATGAACTGGATAAGGCTTCTAATAGATTGGATTCACAAATAAATGCCAAAGAATCATTACTTGCAGGCTCGCGCTTGGACAACCAATTCTTAAACTTTTCACAATCCTTCTTTATGTGACATCTCTTCTTACAAAAGAAGCAACGGTTACCATGCTTCTTGAAGGATGCTTTCTTAAGACCCAAACTATCAGAATGTCCGGCGGATTCATGAGTACCTTTATGAGTACGCTTTCTGAACCTCTTACTTTTCTTGTTGCTGGAACTTGAGGCATGGAAGGCAATGTGTCCTCTTTCTTTCTTTAGTTTCTCTTCCTATGTCACCACCCTAGCAATCAGATCTTTAATTTTTCAGGTCTCATCTTGGGAGTTGTAATTTTTCTTTATAACCCCAAAATCAGGTAGAAAGGTGTTCAAGGCATGATGCATAATGCAGGCATCAGAAATAGTAACTTGAAGAACCCCAAGTTTTGTCTGCAGGTCCAACATCCTCAAAACGTAATCCCTAACACCTCTAGCACCATCATACTTCATATTGAAAATTCCTTGAAGAAGTGTCCCAATCTCAGCATTAGATGAGACACGATTTCTAGCTTCTAAGGCTGCCATCATTTCCTTAGCAGTGCAGTTAGCTAGCAGACCACTCTTCAAATGTTCCTTGATGGATCGCTTCATTATCAACAAGCAAATCATATTACTCTTTTCCCAAACAGCAAAATATGCTTTCTCAGCATCAGTACTAGTGTCCGTAAGATCTGTTGGCTTATCCTCAGCAAGAGCAATGTGAATATCTGCTAGTTCCATCCCAAATGAAAAATCTTCTTTCCATTTCTTAACATTCGAACAAGTGAGAACCTCAATCGAAATGGAGTTGCCATTTACGGAGAAGGTGGCTGAAAAATAAACAATGTGTATATTTAGTATCATGTGAGTACCAAAAACCCGAGAGTTACATACATCGTCATATAATCACCTTTGGGCAGAATACATGACACATAGTTGTATACTCTCCACATGACAACGGCCATGAGAATATATTTCAACTTTTGCAAACACACCACCTTTGGGTGTGTAAACTACTATGATAAGATAATATCAAGCACATGTTGTACATGCACCCCTCCATGAACCAATGCACAATCACCTCCTTTGGGAGTATGATCACGCATTAGAACATGATACATCCCACCGCAATATGAGAACGATATTTCTCAAACTCAACCAATGTGCCACTTTGGCGGTCACTGCCCAGTTGAATCCTTGAAAATCTCTCATACCATGGATATAAACCTTATGTTCACATCTATTAAATGCATGTGATTTTAGACTTAAAACAGGGCAATATATCTCTAAAATCACATGCTTGCCAATTACATTGTAATAATTCTTTGATACATATCAATGAATTAGCTCTATACAAACTATATGAGGTCATATACATGTGAGCTAACATTCTTATTTTCGAAACCATATAGAAATACAAGAAAAATACCAAAATACCCTTAAAAATACACGTACATAGGGTTTCATATGCATTTTTCTATCTATAAAAGCCTTAAACATGTCATATGAATATACCACAATGTAGAGCAAGACTATACGAACTCAACGTCTTCGACCACGCTCCAATTGGAGCTTGGACGCGCTCTCACACGTCCCTTGAAGGTTCGGTTAACATTGGTCAACGGTCAACGCGAAAAGCAAAGGGTCGAACTGGTCAGATCAACCTGGTCGGACGGGGTCGGGTAAAACCCGGACCGCGGCTGGACGACGTCATCATGGCATCATGATGACGTCAGCACGCGACGGTTGACCAAAGTCAACCGACGCACCTTTTCGCGTCTGAGGCGCGTGTGGGCCAGTGCACCGCCGTCAGGCAGCTAACGACGACTGCCGACCACTCTAAATGCTCGTATCTTCGAGCTCTATCCGACTATATGATCAAAATAAAATTTTATTGAATGAAAATACACAAAATAGGCATGAACATTAGCGAACACCGGTGATCGTTGCGCGCCGAGCAGAGCGTGGGGGCACGTACGGAAGTTCCCGGCCTCCGTCGAAGACGTACGACCACTCATTTTTCTCGTATCGACGAAACGAGTCCGAATATATAATTAAAACCAATTTTCTTCGGATGAAAATCCATAAAACATGCCAAAACAGTAACGGTTTCTATCCTCGGTTAGGCGGCTCTTATACCAAATGTAAGGCCACGAAATGTGACATGCCAGAGATCTCCATAACCGAGACTAGAAACACAATACATGAATCGAGGAAAGAGGATTGGCACAAACCTGGTTTGGAATCCATCGTGACTTGAAGCGGAACGACAACGATTCTCAGAACAAGCCTCCTCCTCTATTCCCTTTGGATTATCGCTGGCTGATGAGACAATCGTTATCCAAACGAAAATGTACGTTCTGAATTTTCTGAGACAAATGACTAGAGGGGGGGACTTATGCTTTTTATAGAGGTTTCGGCGCAGACCCTCTCATCACGGGTCGGGCCTAACTAGGCCCACACTAGCCAGCCCACATTGTAACTACTTAAAAATATGTATCATATTTTAATGGACCAACCTATATATTAATTTTAATTGATGTAAATCATATTAGGATAATTCTAACGAGAGAGAGAGAGAGAGAGAGAGAGAGAGAGAGAGAGAGAGAGAGAGAGAGAGAGAGAGAGAGAGAGAGAGAGAGAGAAGGAGAGGAAGGTTTAATAAAGCGCTCGGGCATAGCAACACTCGTGCATGGGTTGTCTGAATTTTGAGTAATATGGATGAAAAATGGGCATGTTGTAGACCCATTAAAACAGTTAGGTTTTGTTATTTCAACCTATTTTTAAAATTTAAACTAACTCACATATGACCCAGCCCACTAAAAGTGATTAAAAAGTCTGTCTTTGATCCATTGTCACCTCTAGTAATATCTTTAAAAGGTGGGAAATTTAAAGTGCTCCTAAGAAATGCTAATAAGCCTCTGTAAATCTTATTAAAAGTTGGCAAAATAAAAACGTCGGTAAGTAATTCATGGTGGTGATTTGAAGGGAAAAAAGCGGGTGAGTCGTGCTAATTTGGATGCGCAATCTCTAAAAAAAGAGTCAGTAAATCTAAAGATTGCTAAGTAAGATAGTTAAAAGTTGGTAGCTCAATGGAATAGCTACTAAAATTAGAAAAAAAAAATCAATTTCATGTTGATACGTAACTCAAATGGGAGTTAGTATCATAAAACAAGTTGATAATTTAATTTTAAGAAGTTGCAAATCACTCTTATTTAAGTTCGTAATTTCATATGAAAAATAGTAAATTCAAAAGATTGGTAAATTATGCAAATAAAAAAAATCCGGTACAAAAATTTCTAATGTGTAAATTATAAAAGAGTTGGTGACTGCATGATAGTCTCGTTAAGTTACTAACGAATTACCTAGAAAAAAAACTTGTCGCCAGTATTTTTACAGACAACTTTTTTGACAGTCATCAATATTTACTTAAACTTACCAGCACAGGAAGAGAACCTGTAATTTTTTTTTTGGGGGGGGGGGGGGGGGGGGGCGCACGAAAAAATAGATTATACAGCCAAGGTAAATTGGAGAAGGATATTTGATTTTGAAGAATCAAAAGACATTATTTTGGCAGAATCGGAACAGAAGAGCTAGGTTTCTGTCTACAAACATGTGGGTCGCAGATGAAACCTGGATCAGAATCAAAACATTAGTTCTCTTTCTGCTCATCCAACAGCCGACATGAATACCAAAAGTCGACTCAACTGAGCTGATGGGATTAAGAAAGAAGTACCGACAGATGTTATATAAATAGAATAAAGAAAGCAAACAAATTGAACTTGACGCGACGAAGGGAAGTAAAAGAAATTATTCTGAAGTTAGATAAATTGGGGGATTTTTTTTTTTAATCATTTCATTAGGCTATAATTGGACCAACTCCAAGTACATTTACCATGTATATTTTTGAGATTATCTTATATTCCCACGTCTTATCTTATAAATTCTTTCCAAAGAAGATGGCATTAAATGAAGAAAAATATGATTATACACCTCAGACTGTATGATAAAAGATTATTAGGTTAACATTGCGCGCGCGCGCGCGCGCGCGCGCGCGCGCGCGCACACACACACACACATATATATATATATATATATATATATATATATATATATATATATATCAATTTATTTGGTTAATTAAGTTACATTATTGCGTTTTTTATGTAATATTTCAGTGTAAAATGATAGAAGGAAAATGGCTAATATAATCATGTGCTGTTTGCACGGTGATCAATTTAGTGATTTCCAGATGCTTTCTTACAAATAGCTTAATTAGTATACTTTTAGTGATAATATTTTTTTCTAACAAATTTAGAGAAGAAAAAGAAATAACAAATTTAAGATTATGTGAGATGGCAACCATTAAATGGGTCACATGTCAACTTCCTTATGGGATCGGTTCTCTTCTCTAAAATGCTTCTTCTTTACGACTCTGCTAATCTGTACTCGAGTCGGTCAACTCTTAGTTGTTGGGGGATATGATTTAGATCACGTGATTCGATAAATTCGAAGTCCAAGAACAAAGTGATAGTAAACAATCTACGGAAGCACCTCAACCATCAGCTTCTTTCAATGGCTGCTTCTTCGAATCTGAAAAGGAATTACCGTGTCTTCCTGTAGTATTTTGCTGATCCAAGAAAACAATTCCCACAGACATCTCGTTCTCAGGGAGGTGATACATCGCTGCGTGCACATGCAAAAGCCCAACAACCGATATGACCATCGGTCCTGAAAAACCAAATAATAAATAAAATATTCTTTATTGATAATAAGTTATTTCCGGGTAATGATGAGGAAAAAGGAACAAAAATAATTAAAGCAAAGGGAAGTTAGATGGCAACCACAAAATGGGCTGCATGTCAACTTTCATGAGGCCCTAAGGACGACCTTAAAACAATTCATTTATAATATGAACCAAAAAAGCCACACACACACAAAAAAAGAAGAAATTCCAAATTTGAGCCAGACTGGCTGTCTGTACTTAAGCCGGTCAAACTGAATGGGCTCCTAAACTTTAAAAAATGAGACCCCCGGTAGTTGCGGTCTGATCTGGGCCCCGTGATTCGAGAAAGTCTAATAGATATATACATACACGAGAGCTAGAGTTAGGAACCCCGATCAGATAGTAAACATTCTGCGGAAGCACATCAACCATCAGCTCTTTCGATGGCTTCTTCTTCTTCGAATCTGAAAAGGTATTACCATGTGTTCCTGAGCTTCAGAGACACGGACGTCCGTAACAATTGTCTCGGTCATCTTTATGCGGCTTTGGACCAGAAAGGAATACACACTTTCATGGACAGCGAAGAGCTTAGGATAGGAGAGCAAATATCTTCGGCGCTTATGAAGACGATCGAGGGATCGCGCGTCGCAATAATCGTTTTCTCCAAAAATTACGCTTCCTCGCCGTGGTGCTTGGAAGAGATGGCCAGGATCATGGAGTGTAAGGAGCAAAGAGATCTCAAGGTCTTTCCCTTGTTTTACAAAGTGGAACCCAGAGAAGTGAGAACGCCAAGAGAGAGTTACAGAGAAGCTATGGCTAAGCATGAGTCAAAGTTCGGAAAGGATTCGGAGAAAGTGAAGAGATGGGAGAAGGCTCTCTTCGACGCTGGTAGCTTGTCTGGGTGGAATTTCCATGAGGGGTAAGCATGTTTTTTTTACCTTTGATGAACTGGTCTCATTCTCATGCTTTCTTTTTATCTCGTATTTTACCCTGGTCTAGAGACCAGGCACCTCTAATCCTGCCACGAAAGCCTTGTATTGTCCAACTGATCCTCCGGGTTCCAAACCTTTCACAAACCTATTTGCACATATTTGCTCTTGCCAAAAATTCGAGACATCAACATCTTTCATGCCCCTAAATGTTGATTTTAGATACTAATTAGAGATGCTATAATTAACTTAATTACCCGAGAATAGAAAAGACACGGATATTGCCAAACCGGTCTCTTGATTGAAGACACGAAGCGGAGATACACTTGACAGTAGACACAAAAATCGAATAACCAAAACTTCAAGCTAGCAGATTCTTTGAATTCGATTCTTGCTGTCGTAGATAATGAGAAATTTTGTCTTAGATAAAAAGTGTGGTTCATAGTACTCAAGCTATCATTGTCTTGAGGCGCATGTTCTTCGTAATTTTCCTTGTACAGATCTTGGCGCAGGTTCACCCAAATGTGGCATTTCTTTTTATCTCATTATTAGCTTATCCTCTTGTAAGATTTTCCTTAGGACGTTAGAGGTTGAATTCCTGCCATGGCTTTGACGTGCTAAAACATGTTTATCTTTCTTTTGAGTGCTTATCAGAGATGAAGCAAAGTTCATACAAAGCATCGTGAAGGAATTATCAAGTCATGTAGATCGTCCACCCCTAGATGTCGCCAAGTATCCGGTCGGAATAGAATCCCGAGTGCAAGAACTGATATCGCTGTCACAAAAAGAGTCGGGTGATGATGATGTTCTCATGGTAGGTCTATGGGGACCTGGAGGCATAGGGAAGACAACAATTGCTAAAGCCCTATATAATTATATTGAGAAAGATTTTCAGGGTACCAGTTTTTTGGAGCGAGTAAGAGAAACTTCGAACGAAAGCAATGGTCTAGTTTCTTTGCAAGAAAAACTTCTATCACAGATCTTATATCATAGAAACTTGACGGTATATAATGTGGACGGAGGAATTACTTTGATACGGGAAAGACTTTGTTGCAAGAAGGTTCTTCTGATTCTTGATGATGTGGACCAGTTGGTTCAACTGAATGCGTTAGCTGGAGAAGGCCATTGGTTTGGCCAAGGAAGTAGAATTATTGTTACATCAAGAGATAAACATTTGCTGACTTCTCATGGCATAACTTGTGTTTATGAAGTTGAAACTTTATGTGACGATGAAGCACGAGACCTTTTTGGTCGGCATGCCTTCCCAAATAGCAAGAAAATTGAGATAAGATGGGATCTCATATATAGAGCAGTGCATTACGCGAACGGCCTGCCATTAGCCCTCCAAGTGTTCGGCTCATTCTTATGTGGAAGAAAGGAACCTGCATGGGAAAGTGCACTGCGCAACCTCTCCAAAAGTCCCGACCAGACTATCAATCGAGTTCTCAAGACAAGCTTCGATGGATTGGACAACAAGGCGAGGGAGATTTTCCTTGATATTGCTTGCTTCTTTAAGGGGAAAAGTATAGAATACATCAAGGAAGTCCTTGACAGCTGCGGTTTTGAATCAACTATAGGAATAGAAGTTCTCATCGAGCGGTCATTGATAACAAATGAGCATGGGACCCTGCAAATGCATGATTTAATTCAGTTGATGGGTAAGGATATTGTTAATCAAGAATGCCCCGATGATCCTGGGAAGCGTAGCAGATTATGGATTTTTGAAGATGTTCTGGACATTCTATGTGGAGATACGGTAAAATTTGTTTTTGTCAATGTTACTACATCTCATTTTTTATGTTACTCTAATTTGAAAATCTCAATGGAAATTTTCTGTGACCATTGAATTTGCTTTGTTATGGATAGGGTACGAATGCAATAAAGGCCATAGTATTGGACTCACCCGAAGCAGAAGAGATAACTATTAGTCCTCATGCTTTCACAAACATGAAAAGGTTGAGAATGCTCATTTTGTCTGAAGTGCATATCTCTTCAGAAGGTCCTGTACGTCTCCCTAACGAGCTAAGATGGCTTAAATGGCCCAATGCGCCGGATCTAGAATTTGGCTTTGGTCCAAAGAAACTTTTTGGAATGGATGTCCGGAGAAGTCGTATCAAACAATTTGGAGGCAAACTTATTGTAAGCCCTTGTGATGATTAGCTTTCCCTTTTTATAGCTGTAAGTATTTGCATAGGTTAATGACTGCATGAGTTTGTTTTTGCAGAGTTTTAGAAAGCTGAAGTTCATTAATTTCAGTGAATGCGAGTCTCTGACTAGTGTTTCTGACCTTTCATCGGCTCCAAATCTGGAGAGCTTGAATCTTTATGGGTGCAAAAGCTTGGTGGAGGTTCACCAATCCGTTGGATATCTTGACAAGTTAAGGTTTTTGTCGCTAAGATGGTGCTCTAATCTTAGTATCTTTCCCAACAAACTCAAGACAAAATCTCTTCGAACCTTTGATCTCTCTTATTGCTCTAAACTTGAGAAGTTCCCTGACATTCTGGGAATGATGGAACATCTAGAAAGACTTGATCTGCAAAGGACGGCTATTAAAGAACTCCCGACATCAATTGAAAATCTTGTCTTTGTGAAGGTGATGAGTTTAGAATATTGCGAAAACCTGGCAAGGCTTCCGTCGAGCATTTATAAGTTGCACAATCTCCAGTCTCTAAGTCTTCAAGGCTGCTCGAATTTCGTCATGTTTCCAAAGAACTTGGAGGATTCAACCCACCCTGATGGCCATTTAGGATTTCCAAATCTAATCTGGCTAGAACTCAATGGCTGCAATCTATCGGAAGTAGACTTCCTTGAGAGTTCTTCCAGTTTTCCCGAGTTGAAGACCCTAAATCTTTCAGGAAACAAGTTTACTCATCTACCAACATGCATCAACAAATACAATGATTTGGAAGAGTTGGATGTGGAGAAATGCCAGCAACTACAAGAGATTCCTCAGCTTCCATCAAATATGCGGATAGTAAGAGCAAATGGCTGCAAATCTCTGCAAAAACTCCCAGATTTGTCGAGTCTCTCTTCTGACTTCCTTGCAGTTGAGTTGTCTTCATGCTGGGAATTATTCCGCAAAGGGGTGAAGATGGCTGATCTGACATCTCTCGAGGTCAAACTCTCTCTCTCTCTCTCTCTCTCTCTCTCTCTCTAACTTTGAATGCTTGATATGCGTACCATCTGTATGACAGGAACTCCTGCATATGGGAAGTGTCAAAATTCTGCTAATTGGAGGAGAGATGCCAGAATGGTTTCTTCACTGGAAACATGGTTCCATATCTTTCTTGGTTCCCCGGGACTTGTATGACAAGTTCTTGGGACTAGCACTCTGTGTTGTTCTTGGCTTGGAGGAAGGAATAGAGGTCAAAGCTGCATTTGAGATCCAAATATTTGTTAATGGCAAAAGGGTGATTTGCGAAACGTATTGCTTTTGTTCAATGGAATCCGATCATGTGTGGCTTATATATTTCCCACGCCATGAGCTTGAGCGTCATGGAGTAGAGAAGCTTCTGCGAGACGAATGGAGCCAATTCCAAGTTTGCCTCAGATCAGTGGGAGGAAGCTTAAAAAAGTGTGGATTCCGTCTAATATGCGAGCAACGGGAGGATGATCTGAGGGTCGTGTTCCAACACCATCAGCCGATTGAAGAAAAAATTTGGAAGATCAAGGAAAGAGACTCAGAAGAAGACAACTCAATACACACCGTGGTAGAGGAAAGCAGATCAACTTTGACAAAGAAGAGAAGATTGTCTTAACTATGGCGAGACTATGTGTTGGCTTGGCTTGCGAAACATGCCTGTCGAATCGGTCACAACTTGCTGAGGAAGTGATTCTAGGAAAAGCGAACTTGGTGATTTCGATTCCAATGCCTTCTTTGCTTTTTCCCTTTTTCGGTCTCTACTGGATATTTCCAAATGCCTGCACCTTCAATTGAAATTCAAAATCACTATCAAAAACAGGTTTGGCATCATGCCACTGACATGGTTGAGGAACTTTTCTTTCTCCACTCCCTCTTTATGATTTGTGATGCAGAGTGCATTAATCCAAAATTATGTGGATTCTCGTCGATTGGCCATGGTCTTCCAAGTTGCTCTGTGAAATTTATCAGATAGACCTCTGTTACCTCTCTTAATCGAATTAATGATGCCAATGCTTCATACTCTAAAATTTTGAGAAAGTAAGTTTTGCTGAATCTAATATAATCCATATCCTCGGGGAAGTGTTGTTCTAACTGTCTCAAAGATCAAAAGGTCTATCCAGGGAAGATGACTTACTGTCTCTGCTGTTGCAATTCAGATTGCATCGGGTGGGTACAAAGTCTCGAGTCATAACTGGTGACTTCTTTGAACTGTAATGTTTTGAGATTGCAGCAGGTTGCTCACCGGTTTTTGTGCCATTAACAAAATTTATAGAGGGATGTCGATAACTAAATTTTTTGCCCCGAAGGACTCATTCGAGGACTTGATTTAGATGGATAAATCGCACGGTTCATGGAAATAGGGATTGTATTTATGGAGATAGTGGTGATTGAGGACCGGGTATTGATGGTGAGGCCACATCTGTGATTAGGTGAGGAAAGGCCACTTAGCCGTGCTTAGTGGCTCCACTTTTTCTCAAAATTGGATCAAGGGTCATTCATTTTCTTAGATTGGTTGGGGAGGGGGTTGGATTAGTGCGAAGATATTGCCGGAAAATGACTTCCCCCTGTCGGGATTGTGCCTTTCTAATGGGTGGCGACAAATGGGTCGAGTCGGGTCGGGTCCGTCGATCATATAGTGTTTTGGACCAAATTGATCCATTTTCATTATTTCATCCTAATTGGCTCATATCCAACCTACTCCGATCAAACTATATCCAAATTTACCGAAATGAGCTTTACTTTAAATATAATACAGTAATTAAAAATCAGATCTGAACGGTATTTATTCTCATATGCCTAGCCGAAGCAGATGAGAATAAATATGTCAGCGGGTGCAGCAAAGTACAGAATATTAAAGATAAGATTAACTTTTTTATGAAATGAGTGAAATTATTTAAAAAATTGTGCAATTTCATGCAAAACTGTCGGACACTTGAAATATTTTGTTTATACATGAGGGATAAGAACACCATAAGTACTATTACTTTCAAGGACGCTCTCTTGAATGCCATAACTTTTTTTTTTTCAATCACTAGAGTGCCATGACTTTTTTTTTCGTTCACTTAAGTGCCATATAACATTCCAATCGATCACTTGAATGACATAACTTTTAAGAAACGTTCACCACAAATGCTATGCCACGTCAGATTTTCGACACTTGAGTGAACGTTCTTAAAAAAATTTGGCACTAAAGTGATCGATTAAAAATTATGGCACTCAAGTGAACGTTTTTTAGAAGTTATGAAACTCGTGGATGGTTGGGCAAGAACCAACAGAGGTCTAGGTAGTAGTGGGCAACGAAGCAAGAGTGTTAGAGGAGTTTAGCCAAGCGGTTGAAGACGATGAATGCAATGAACCGTTCTTCACGAAGTTCTGGAGAAGATGATGAACAGTGCAATTATTTTTTTTTTTTTTTCGAGATGGCGCTCGCATGGCGCCACATTAGAGCCACTTGTCCTCAAAAGTGCCACGTTGGATCACATCAGCTTTTTAACGGTTATTTTGGATGGAATTGTAATGGCGGGTAAATGTGTCACAATGGGTATAGTTTTGAGTTTTTAGTGTCACAAAAATATTAGGGTAAATGTGAAAAGTGGGCACAATTAACGTTTTTTATGGTTTATTTTTTCCTTTACTGTATCACCAATGATTTAATGATATTTGGGAGCTATGTTCGGAGTCTTTATTTCATTTAAATGACCATGGGTCACAGCATGAACAAGTCAAAGTCAAGCACCGCAAAAGAAAAAGAAAAAAAATAAAAATAATTCGAAAATATATTAGAATATCATTAAAAATTGTTAACGTCAGCGCCAGCCGGCCAGAGTTGCCCGGAAGGACTGAATTGACATAACTGCAAAAGATTTAGGATTGAATTAGCAAGAAAAATAAGGTTTAAGATTGAATTGACACAATTGTAATTTTAGGACTGTTTTGTTAATTTTTCCGATAAATGAATGCAGCATCGACTAGCGACAAGCAAGTATTTTGGAATCTATTACATCAACTAACCTCAATCGAGCCGTAAGATCTTATTAGCCAGATCCACATTGAACCCATTAGTTTTTAGTGCCCAAATTCAGTTTAGCAGCAGTAATCCGTGAGCCAGAGGGTGCTAAAAAAACTCCATATAATTTTATCATGATGTTCGATCCAATTATGTTCGTATCATGCATATCTATGTAGTGTTGATTATTGGGAAAGACCCTGAGGTCTCTTTGCTCCTTGCACTCCATAATTCTGGCCAACTCTTCCCAGCGCCATGTCGAGGAAGCGTAGTCCTCGGGGAAAAAGATGATCGCGGCGCGCGATTCCTCGATCGCTTTCATAAGCGCCGGCGATATTTGCTCTCCTTTCCTGAGCTCCTCGCTGTCCCTCAATGTGTATAGTCCTCTTTGGTTTAGACCGGCATAGAGATGACCGAGGAAGCCGTTACGGACATCCGTGCCTCTGAAGCTCAGGAACACATGATAATTTCTTTCCAGATTCGAAGAAGAAGCGGCCATCGAAAGCGCTGAAGGTTGATGGGGGGTTCCCAACTCTAGCTCTCAAAGACTTTCTGGAATCACGTGGGCCATTTGGTGGATGCCATCTCACTTCCCTTTCGCTTTAATTATTTTTTGTTCCTTTTCCTGTTTCTCTCTCTCACCAGTAAAATTGGATTTTTCCCGGAAATTTCGGTGTAATAGCTGGAATGGTGATGATTTTTGTTGGGATGAGCTTTGTTGCGATTAGAATACCAATTGAGTATCTCTAGCGCCCTAATCTTCTCGTTAGGTTTAGGACTAAAGGGAAATGCTTCCCTGACACTATCAGGAACGATACAATCTCAACCATACATCCACACATCATCACTGCGTGTTTCGCATAAATCACTCATTGATTGAAAAATTGTGTGGTCAGAAATAACTGACGGTACTGTCGGACTGTCAAGGTAGCAGCTCACGGGACTAAATTGACATAATTTAAAAGTTTAGAACTAAATTGGCACAAATGCGAGTGGTTTAAGACTTTTCTAACACTTTTCTCGAACATCTGTAGCGCCTAATATTCATAAAATTGCAAAAGAGAGAGAGTAAAAGACCAACGATAGCATCTTCTGGATACTAGAGTGTGTTTGTTGGATAAAAACAAGTGTTGACCCCTTCGTTATTGGCAAAATTATTACATCAGTAAACCAATTCCTATAATTTTCGCAACTTCATATTTCATTCCGTGTCTCGCAATGTCAATGGCCAAATTAAGGACCACAGCAGCGCGACCCCCTTCACATGAGAAGAAGATTCCATATGATTTCTAGTGGCTAATAATCAACACTAAAATTATAGGAGTTTTTCTAGCATCCTCTGGCTCATGGATTACTGCTGCTAACGTGAAATCATATGTATACATATATGGACCTGGCTAATAAGATTTGATGGCCCGATTGAGGTTAGTTGAAGTAATAAGTATTTAAAATACTTGCTCGTCGTTGGTCAATGCTGCATTCATTTATTAAAAATTATCAACATCAGCGTTGACCGACTAAAATTGATCGGAAGGACTGAATTAACACGAATGTAAATAAATTTAGAATTGAATTAGAATAATTATAATAAGTTTAAGAATTTTTTTTAATAATTTTTTTTATTGTCCTTGGATTCTTTATCCATCAGGCGATCTTTTATCCTAATGAGTATACGTGGGCCCATTCCTCCATTATTTGTGCACCTATTCCACTTCTGTGTGGACGCTAATGGATGTAATGTCAAAATACTAAATGATTTGGTCGATCTAATCAAAATCACATGTCTGTGTCTGTGTCTGCGTAGCTTCAAATCATGCGTGAAGGACGAGGTGGACCCCTAGAAGCAAATGAACAAAGAAGGGAGGTTCCCGAGTCATGCGTGTCATTTGCGTTGCATTGCTTGACTTTGACTTGTTCATACTGTGACCCATGGTCGGTTAAAGGAAATAAAGACTCGGAACATAGCTCCCAAATTTCATTAACTCAGTGGTAATAAAGTAAAGAAAAAATAATAATAATTAGTTAATTATGTTCACCGTGGCACATTCATCTCTTTTTTTTTTTGTGATACTAAAAACTCCTAATTATACCCATTGTGATACATGTACCCTCTATTACAATTCCATCCAAATTCACCGTTGCAAAGATGATGTGGAACCAACGTGGCATTTTTTAGGACAAGTGGCTCTAATGTGATGCCACGCAATGCCATACCGAAAAGAGAAAAAACGAAAAAAGAAAACAATTGCACTGTTTATTGTCTTCTTCAGTACTTCGTGAAGAACTGTTCATCGCATTCCTCGTCTCTTGCTTGCCCATTGCTACCTAGATCTCTGTCGGTGCTTGCCCAACCATCCACGAGTTTCATAACTTCTAATAAACGTTCACTTAAGTGTCGTAACTTTTATTCGATCATTTAAGTAGTAACTTTTGTTAAAAACGTTCACTCAAGTGTCGAAAATCTGACGTAACATAGCACTTGTGGTAAACATTTTTAAAAAGTCATGTCACTCAAGTGATTGATTAAATGCTATATGGCACTCAAGTGAACGGAAAAAAAAAGTTATGCCACTCAAGTAATCGAAGAAAAAAAGTTATGGCACTCAAAGGGAACGTCGTACGAAAGTTATGGCACTTGTGACATTTTTATCCCCATGTATAATTAATATATGCCGAGTTTCTCGCAGTTTTTCTTGAAATTGCACAATTTTTTCAAATAATTTCACTCATTTCCCAGAAGAATTAATTTTATCTTTAATATTCTGTACTTTGTTTCACCCATGACACATTGGTCTACGTTACGAAACAATCTAAATGGGTTTACAACTTTTTAGGTCATATATGAAACTGGACCCTCAGAATTAATGTTATGGATTCCAATTCCTAATATGACGTAGACATATTCATCTGCTAAAATAAAGGCACTAGGACCTAAGTAGCACCGATACCGACACACGACACGCGACACGACACGATACGCAGACGTATTATTTCTAAAAAAGTAGAAATTTTCGACACGTTAAGACACGTTGTACATTAAATATATATTTTATATATACATAATTAATTATTATTTAAGAGATCTTATAATAAAAAATAAATTTTCTATCATTGGTACTTTCGTAAATTGATCGCAGCCGGCTTAGGGAAAAAAAGCCGATAATAAAATAAAAAAATTAAATGATTTGAATTGGATGCTCCCGATGTGACTAGACCTCTGAATGCCCCACGCTCTCTCTCCTCTGTCCTCTCTCAACATCTTGCGTCTTCTCGAGAGGCTCTCTCTCCACTCTCTCATTACTTTTTGAAAAAATCATCACACTTCCCAAGACCTCGGACACGCATCACCACATGTCGAACGCGTGTTCGTGTCGGACACGGCAACCTCCTTGGGTGTCGGTGCTTCAAAATGGCATTAGTATAAACGTCACGAGAAGGATAAAAAAAATTGGAATTTCAATTAACAAAATCGGAAAGGTATGAATTCGATACAAATAAATACCGAGGCCTGTGTTTTACACAGTTTCCTTAAAACAGATTCGTCCCCTCTAGTATGTGCTTGAGGTCTTGTAAACGTCTGTCTCTCAAGATACAACGGTTGTCAGTAAAGAAGTAAGCACAATACTTCAAAGGATTCGGCGAACCTGAACAAACGGGAACCAAACACTATCGAAAATAATGCAAATGCAGAGAATAGAAAGAGTGGGAGAGAGATGTTTTCTGGTCGTAAAATTAGAATGAGAAGCCATCTATTTTTAAGATAATTGGGGGCATTTCGAAAATAAAAGTAATAACGGCTGCTGTCATAATAAATTCTGTAACAGTAATTTACCACGGTTCTGTAACAGCAAGCTTTAATGCCATTAATTCTGTAACAGCAATCTGCCTCTGCCGTTATTCAAATTGATTCAGCAGTTCTGCAACGGCAAGCTTTAATGCCATTAATTGAATTGATTCAGCAGCTCTGTCGTTTGATTCAGCAGCTATTACAAGAATTTATAACGGTTTGAGTTGGGAAAACGAAAAAAGGGGCTGTCGCGAGGCCCACTTTCCGGTCCTGCATTCATGTACGCGGGTCGTGCGCTCACGCCCAAGTTTCAGCTCGTCGGGCCTCCGTTGAGGCCTGGGATTTGCACCCCCTCCTGCGCCTGCGCACAAGGCATAGTGCTTGTGATATGATAATTACCACTTCAAAAGAGTGTAACTACATATAAAGCACTCTAAAGTCTTCTTTCTATCCAATGTGGGATTAGTGTGTTTTACTTCCCACTTCCAACTCAAGGGTGTTCTTTGAGTATTAATTTCTCATTCATTCACCCATCAATTCATCACATATTTCCAACAATCCCCCACATGAATGAAAATTGTTTTAGTTTTGACTCTGTGATAGTGTTCAACAATTGAAACCTGCATAGGATAGGTAGGTGTTACTCTTTGAACCTTCCATTGTGAAAGTATATTTACTTTACTAGCTGTCCAGTAGACATGATGTCCTTGAACGGTCCTGCTTTCTTATGTAAATGAACCATACACTTCACACATGAATCATCTAGACGTTTGTTCAGTTCTCATGATTATGTTCGTTTTGGCCATGAACATCAACCTGGTTCTGCGAGAGTTTCTAAAGAATTTAGCCCTAAATAATTCTCCTTTGAAGCGGCCCCACTTCTCTCTCACATAGGTGATTACTTAATTTTGAGTAATTTGTTTACTCCACTTAAGAATAGTTAAAGCAAAATTGATATCCTTTTTCTTACAGTATCACTGATATTTTAAAGGAATGATTTTAGGGATAAACCCCCACAGTGATATCACTAAGTTTATATAATTAGGTTGTTCCTTTGAACCTAGATCTTGGGATCTCCAGTCAATTAGGTTGGGTTTTCTTTATACCAACTTATTCTTTCATGGGCTTCAGTCCCATTCCTCTTGTCGATTTTTCAACTAACTCTCTGTTTAACCCTTTGGTTAGTGGATCCGCAATATTATCCCTTGACTTTACGTAGTCAATAGAGATAATTCCAGGTGAGAGTAGTTGTCTAATGGTATTATGTCTACGATGTATATGTTTAGACTTACCATTATATATGTTACTCTGTGCTCTTCCAATCGCAGATTGACTATCAGAATGTATACAGATTGGTGGCACAGATTTTTGCCATTTTGGAATATCCTCTAAGAAATGGAGTATCCATTCAGCCTCTTCACCACATTTATCTAAAGCTATAAATTCAGATTCCATTGTGGATCTGGCTATAACGGTTTGTTTACAGGATTTCCAAGATACAGCTGCACCTGCTAGTGTGAATACATATCCACTCGTAGATTTTGAGTCCTTTATATCAGATATCCAGTTCGCATCACTGTATCCTTCTAGAATAGCTGGGTATCTGGTATAACGCAGGCCATGATTCCGAGTATACCGTAAGTACCTAAGTACTCTAATTATTGCTTTCCAATGGTCAGCACTCTAATTGCTCGTATATCTACTCAATCTACTAACCGTATAGGCAATGTCTGGTCTAGTACAACTCATTAAGTACATTACACTTCCAATAACTCTAGAGTACTCTACTTGAGAAATACCCTCTCCTCTATTCTTGGACAGATGAAGACTATTGTCAAATGGTGTTCTAGCAATACCAGAATCATTCATGTTGAATTTTTCAAGAATCTTGTCCACATAGTGTGACTGGCTTAAAATAAGACCTTTTGACGTTCTTGTGATTTTAATTCCTAAAATCACATCAGCAAGTTCCATATCTTTCATATCAAATCTTGAAATTCAACATATTCTTGGTAGATTTGATCATTTTATCATCACTACCAACAATGAGTATGTCATCTACGTAAAGACACAAAATGACATAACCATTTTCTATCTCTTTAATGTAGACACATTTATCACATTCATTGATCTTAAATCCATTGGTAATCATTGCATTATCAAACTTTTCATGCCACTGCTTTGGCGCTTGTTTTAGGCCATACAATGATTTCACCAATTTACAGACTTTCCTTTCTTGTCCTGGAACTATAAAACCCTCAGGTTGTTCCATGTAGATTTCTTCATCCAAATCTCTATGTAGGAAAGCTATTTTTACATCCATTTGATGTACTTCTAGATTTCGCAATGCTGCAATTGCAAGTATCATCCTAATGGAGTTTATTCTCGTCACAAGAGAATAAGTATCAAAGTAATCTAAGCCTTCTCGTTGCCTGTATCCTTTGATTACAAGTTTGGCTTTATACTTATCAATGGAGCCATCTGCTTTCATTTTTCTTTTAAAGATCCATTTTTCCCCTAAAGGTTTACAACCAGGAGGAAGATCCACTAGCTCCCAAGTGTGATTCTGCAAAATAGAATCAACTTCATTTTTTATTGCTTCTTTCCATAGAAGTCCCTCAGAAGAATTCACAGCTTCTGCATAATTTAATGGTTCCTTTTCTAACAAATAAGTTAGAAAATCATTTCCAAATTATTTTTTCACTCTTGCTCTTTTGCTATGTCTCGGTTCTAGCTCATGTTTTTCTTCATTCATAGTCTCAATCATTCGTTTAGATGAGCTTGATCCATCATTAGATTTACAAGGAAATACATCTTCAAAGAATGCATGCATTTCTAGATTCCATGATCGTATTCTTGTGTATATCTAGAATTTTCGATTCGTGCACAAGAAATCGATATGCATTACTATTATGTGCATAGCCTATAAAGATACAGTCCACCGTTTTAGGACCTATCTTTGTTTTCTTTGGTGTTGGAACAACCACTTTTGCAGGACACCCCCACACTCGTAAGTATTTATAGGATGGTCTCCTACCTTTCCATAACTCATAAGGGGTTTTATCCTCTTTCTTTCGAGGTACCTTATTTTAAAAGGTAATTGCTTAACAAAATTGCTTCACCCCACATATTTTGAGGTAAACCTGAACTTAGTAATATCGCGTTCATCATTTCTTTTAATGTGCGATTTTTACGTTCAGCAACACCATTTGATTGAGGTGAGTAAGGCGCAGTTACTTCATGTATAATTCTGTGTTGTGCACAGAATTGACCAATTGGTTTTTCATACTCACCGCCTCTATCACTTCTCAATCTTTTAATTTTCTTATTGAGTTGATTTTCAACTTCATTCTTATAGAGAACAAATTTCTCTAAGGCTTCATTTTTGCTTTTAAGCAAATACACATAGTAGTATTTAGTGCTATCATCGATAAAAGTAATAAAATATTTATTACCGCCTCTTGTTTGTATGAATTTCAAATCACAGACATCACTATGAATTAATTCAAGTGGTTCGGTGTTTCTTTCAATTGTTTGAAATGATGACCTCGTTAATTTTGCCTCAACACAAATGTCACATTTGTGTTTTGAATCAATTTGGAATGACGGAATATGTTCCAAGTTAATTAATCTACGCAATGTATCATAATTAACGTGTCCTAGTCTACCATGCCATAAATTGGAAAACTCAAGCAAATAAACGAAAAACTTATTATCTTTATTCATAATTGTCATTACATTAAGCTTAAAAAGCCCATCAGATACATATCCCCTCCCTATATACATTCCAAATTTTGACAAAGTAACTTTGTCTGACTCGAACACCATACGAAACCCATGCTTGTTTAACAGAGACCCGGAGACTAGGTTCTTTAGGATTTCTAGCACATATAAGACATTGTTCAGAGTCAGCTCTTTTCCAGATGTCATCTTCAGCAACACCTTCCCTTGGCCTTCGATAGCAGAAGAGGCAGAGTTTCCCATGAAAACTTACTCCCCATTAATTGGTTCAAGAGTTGTGAACAAGTCCGTATTAGAGCATACGTGCCTAGTGGCACCAGTGTCAATCCACCATTCCTTCGGACTGGACCCAACTAAGTTCACTTCAGAAACCATTGCAGAAAGGTTTATGTCTGACACGTCTCGAGCGATGTCATTCACCATATTTGTCTCATAATTCTTCTTCTTCGGAAGTCTGCAATCCACAGATCTATGGCTCATCTTGCCACAGTTGAAGAATTTTCCTTGAAACTTGTTCTTGAAAACTCCTCCTTTTGGTCCCAACTTTGGCTTGGCAAACTTCTTGTTCTTGTGGCCTTGCCTATGCTCCACAACATTTGCCTTAGCTGTAGTAGGATTGAACTCTTTGCGTTCAGAACCTCTGTTGTCTTCTTCAATTCGAGGTCTAACAATCAACTCCTCCAAGTTCATTTCCTTTCGCTTGTGCTTGAGGTAGTTCTTGAAATCCTTCCACCCAGGAGGTAGCTTCTCGATAATAGCAGCCACTTGGAAGGTTTCACTCAATTTCATTCCTTCAGCCTGAATCTCATGCAAGATTACTTGAATTTCTTGCACTTGACTAATCACAGTCTTAGAATCCACCATTTTATAATCAAGGAATCGACTGACAACAAATTTCTTTGCTCCGGCATCCTTTGTTTTATATTTCCGGTCCAAGGATTCCCATAACTCCATTGCCGTTTTCATTGCACAATAGACATTGTACAATGAGTCATGTAAGCCATTCATGACATAGTTCCTACATAGGAAGTCAGAGTACTACCAGGCTTCAAGCGCGTTGAAGGCTTGCTTATCCGTTTCTCCATCGAATATCTTAGGAGCTTCCTCAGTCAAGAATCTCGCAAGATTCAGAGTTGTTAAATAAAACATCATCTTTTGTTGCTACCTTTTAAAGTTCGATCCGTCGAACTTTTCAAGTTTCTCACCATGGTGGACAGGAACCGCTGCAGGGGCAGAGGATTGGACGATGTTGTCGTCAGCAGCCACATCGACAACTTCTTTTCCAGTAGCCATTTGAATTTAAAATAACGAATCTGTTTTAAGATTGTAACACAATTCAAAATGGCATTAGTATAAACGTCATGAACAGGATAAAAAAAATTGGAATTTCAATTAACAGAATCGGAAAGGTATGAATTCGATACAAATAAATACCGATGTCTGTGTTTTACACAGTTTCCTTAAAACAGATTCGTCCCCTCTAGTATGTGCTTGAGGTCTTGTGAACGTCTGTCTCCCAGGATACAACGGTTGTCAGCAAAGAAGTAAGCACAATACTTCAAAGGATTTGGCGAACCTGAACAAACGGGAACCAAACACTATTGAAAACAATGCAAATGCAGAGAATAGAAAGAGTGGGAGAGAGATGTTTTCTGGTCGTAAAATTAGAATGAGAAGCCATCTATTTTTAAGGTAATTGGGGGCATTTTGGAAATAAAAGTAATAACGGCTGCTGTCATAATAAATTCTGTAACAGTAATCTGTCGCAGTTCTGTAACAGCAAGCTTTAATGCCATTAATTCTGTAACAGCAATCTACCGTTATTCAAATCGATTCAGCAGCTGTTACAAGAATCTGTAACGGTTTGAGTTGGGAAAACGAAAAAAGGGGCTGTTGCGAGGCCCACTTTCCGGTCCTGCATTCATGTATGCGGGTCGTGCGCTCATGCCCAAGTTTCAGCTCGTCGGGCCTCCGTCGAGGCCTGGGATTTACACCCCCCTGCGCCTGCGCACGAGGCATATTGCTTGCGATATGATAATTACCACTTCAAAAGAGTGTAACTACATATAAAGTACTCTAAAAGCCTTCTTTCTATCCAATGTGGGATTAGTGTGTTTCACTTCCCACTTCCAACTCAAGGGTGTTCTTTGAGTATCAATTTCTCATTCATTCACCCATCAATTCATCACATATTTCCAACAGATCCAACGTGGCACTTTTGAGGACAAGTGGCTCTAATGTGGCGCCATGCGAGCGCCATCTCGAAATGAAAAAAAGAAAATAGTTGCACTGTTCATCATCTTCTTCAGTGAAGAACGGTTCATTGCATTCATCGTCTTCACCCGCTTGGCTAAGCTCTTCCAACACTCTTGCTTCGTTGCCCACTACTACTTAGACCTCCGTTGGTTCTTGCCCAACCATCCACGAGTTTCATAACTTCTAAAAAACGTTCACTTGAGTGCCATAACTTTCAATCGATCACTTAAGTGTCAAATTTTTTTAAGAACGTTCACTCAAGTGTCGAAAATCTGACTTGACATAGCATTTGTGGTGAACATTTTTTAAAAGTTCTGTCATTCAAGTGATTGATTAGAATATTATATGGCACTTAAGTGAACGGAAAAAAAAGTTATGGCATTCTAGTGATTGAAAAAAAAATGTTATGGCATTCAAGAGAGCGTCCTCAAAAGTTATAGTACTTGTGGTGTTCTTATCCCTCATGTATAAATAATATATTTCAAGTGTCCGATAGTTTTGCCTGAAATTGCACATTTTTTTAAATAATTTCACTCATTTCATAAAAAGTTAATGTTATCTTTAATATTCTGTACTTTGTTGCACCCGCTGACAGATTGATCTACGTTCCGAAACAATCTAAATGGGTTTACAATTTCTTAGATCGTATATGAAACTGGACCATCAGAAATAATGTTATGGGTTCCAATTCCTAATATGACATGGACATTTTCATCTTCTAAAATAAAGGCACTAGGACTTGAATAAATGTGCAATTAAACTATTCACCCCCAAACTCCCAAATAGATTAAACCCGATTAAGTGGGCCTCGTCTGCTTCGGCTAGGCATATGAGAATAAATACCGTGCGAATCTGATTTTTAATTACTGTATTATATTTAAAGTAAAGCTCATTTCGGTAAATTTGGATATAGTTTGATCGGAGTAGGTTGGATATGAGCCAATTAGGATGAAATAATGAAAATGATTCAATTTGGTCCAAAACACTATATGATATAGTTTGCATGCATACAAACACGTGCGTAAATCGTGAACCCTGTTCTAGTACATATATTGATTTCTTGATTTATCAAACAACCTATATTATTAGGAAGGAGCGACGACTTCAATCAAAGACGAATTGCATCAATATCTTCATCTTGTCGTCGCAAAAACCTCGCACCTTTCTCGCATGTGGATCTCCGAAATTTTTAACGAAAAGGGAAAGGGAAAGATAGAGAGAAAGATCAGAGTTCCTTTCAGCTTTGACATGTTCAAACTGCTGTGAAAAAGTTTGCAACTTTGAGAAAATGTGGAATGCTGTCCATTTGTCACTGAGTTTTGTAACAATAATATCCAGTTCATTGCTAGAAGAAATGCCCCCAGAATCTGTCTTTCCAGATTCGAAGAAGAAGCGGCCATCGATCGACAGCGCTGAAGGTTGATGTGCTTCCGCGGAATGTGTACTCTCTGATGGGGGGTTCCCAACTCTAGCTCTCATGACTCATGTACTTATTTATTTGTTCTTGGACTTAAGACTTTCTGGAATCACGTGGGCCATTTGGTGGAGGCCATCTCACTTCCCTTTTGCTTTAATTACTTTTTGTTCGCTTTACCTGTTTCTCTCTTTCGCGGGTAAAATTGGATGTTTCCTGGAAATTTCGGTATAGTTGGAACGGTGGTGACTTTGTTGGGATGAGTTTTGTTGCGATTCGAATATCAAGTGAGTATCTCTATGATCTAAGCAGTGTTGATATGCGACATGCGACACAATACGACACGACGTAATACGCCCACATATTATTTCTAAAAAATAGAGATTTTCGACACGTTAGGATATATTAAATATATATAATTATTATTTTTATAATTTTTCATAAAAATAGAGAATTTATAAAAAGAGATTTTATAATAAAAAAGAAATTTTCTACCATGATACTTTCGTAAATTGACCGCAGCCGGCTTAGGAAAAAAAAAATTTAAATGATTGAATTGGATGCTCCCGATGTGACTAGACTTCTGAATGCCCCACGCTCTCTCTCCTCTGTCATCTTGCGTGTCTTCCGCTCTCTCCCCTCTGTCCTCTCTCATCATCTTGCGTCTTCCCCGGGCTCTCTCTCCTCTCTCTATCTCTCTCTCGTTACTTTTTTGAAAAAAATCATTACACTTCCCCAAGCTCTCTCTCCTCTCGTGTTCCCCACGCTATCTATCCCCCCGCTCTCTCTCTCTCTCCCCCCTTTTTGAACGCACACGCACGCGCCTCACCTCTCTCTCCTCTCTGTCTCGAGAAGCTAACGACTCAACGATGACGATCGTCATTTTGGCTGCCTCGTCTCTCCTCCGACGCTCTCTTCCTCTGTCCTTCCCCGTCCTCCTTCCTGATCGACTCGCGTGCCCTTAGCATGTCACTGGCGTTGACCGGTCCGACAAGCGTTGATCACGCGTTGATCACGCGTCAGACGCGTGTCCGTATCCGATACCGACACGGCGACCTCTTTGACGTGTCGGTGCTTCGCAGACTACTGCATCGAAATTTCCAGGAAAAATCCAATTTTACCGTGAAAGAGAGAAACAGGAAAGGGAACAAAAAAATAATTAAAGTAAAAGGGAAGTGAGATGGCATCCACCAAGAGCAAATAAATAAGTACATGAGAGCTAGAGTTACGAGCCCCCCCATCAGATAGTAAACATTCTGCGGAAGCACGTCAACCTTCAGCGCTTTCGATCGATGGCCGCTTCTTCTTCGAATCTGGAAAGAAATTACCATGTGTTCCTGAGCTTTAGAGGCCAGGATGTCCGTAACGGCATCCTCAGTCATCTCTATACCGGTCTGGACCAAAGAGGAATACACACTTTCATGGACAGCGAAGAGCTTAGGATAGGAGAGCAAATATCGCCGGCGCTCATGAAGGCGATCGAGGGATCGCGCGTCGCAATAATCGTTTTCTCCAAAAACTACGCTTCCTCGCCTTGGTGCTTGGAAGAGTTGGCCAGGATCATGGAGTGTAAGGAGCAAAGAGATCTCAAGGTCTTTCCCTTGTTTTTCAAAGTGAAACCCAGAGAAGTGAGAACACCAAGAGAGAGTTACAGAGAAGCTATGGCTAAGCATGAGTCAAAGTTCGGAAAGGATTCGGAGAAAGTGAAGAGATGGGAGAAGGCTCTCTTCGACGCTGGTAGCTTGTCTGGGCGGGAATTCCATGAGGGGTAAGCATGTTTTTTTCCTTTTGATGAACGCTGTATATCTCTTTTGACTGGTCTCATTCTCATGCTTTCTTTTTACATCGTTTTTTAACCGTACTCCTTACTAGTTGCATGTACTGTCCCATCTCACGGATTGTCGGATCTATCCTAAAGTCATCGTCTCCGGCCTTGGCTTTCATCTCATTATTAGCTAATCTCCTTTTGAGATTTTCCTTATGACGTTAGACGTTGAATTCCTGCCATGGCTTTGACATGCTAAAACATGTTTATCTTTCTTTTGAGTGCTTATCAGAGATGAAGCAAAGTTCTTACAAAGCATCGTGAAGGAATTATCAATTCATCTAGATCGTCCACTCTTAGATGTCGCCAAGTATCCGGTCGGAATAGATTCCCGAGTTCAAGAGCTGATATCACTGTCACAAAGAGAGTCGGGTGATGAACGTCTCATTATAGGTCTATGGGGACCTGGAGGCGTAGGGAAGACAACGCTTGCTAAAGCCATGTATAATGCTATTGAGAGACAATTTGAAAGTTCTAGCTTTTTGGCGCGAGTTAGAGAAACTTCAAACCAAAACAATGGTCTAGTTGCTTTGCAAGCACAACTTCTGTCCCAGATCTTACGTCTTAAAAATCTTAAAAATTTTCCGATAGATAGTGTTGACAGAGGAAGTAGTTTGATACGGGAAAGACTTTGTTGCAAAAAGGTTCTCCTGGTTCTTGATGATGTCGACCAGTTGGATCAACTGAATGCATTAGCTGGAGAAGGCCATTGGTTTGGCAAAGGAAGTAGAATTATTGTTACATCAAGAGATAAACATCTGCTAACTTCTTGTGGCATAAATTGCGTGTACGAAGTTAAGACTTTAGATGACGATGAAGCACGATACCTTTTTGGTCGGCATGCCTTCCGAAATGGCATGAAAGTTAAGATAAGAAGGGATCTCATAGATAGAGCAGTGCGTTATGCTCAGGGCCTTCCGTTAGCCCTCGAAGTGTTGGGCTCATTCTTATGTGGAAGAGAGGAACCTGCATGGGAAAGTGCACTGCTTAAACTCTCCAAAGATCCTACTCCACGTATCAATGAAGTTCTCAAGATAAGCTTCGATGGATTGGACGAGGATAATGAGAGGGAAATTTTCCTAGACATAGCTTGTTTCTTTAAGGGGAAAAGAATAGAAGACATCAAGAAAATTCTTGACAGCTGTGATTTTGAATCAACTATAGGAATGGAAGTTCTCATCGACCGGTGCTTGATAAGAAATGAGAATGGGTACCTTCAAATGCATGATTTAATTCAGTTGATGGGCAAGGATATTGGAAAATGCAGTAGATTATGGATTTTTGAAGATGTTCAGGACATTCTATATGGAGATACGGTAAGATTTGTTTATGTCAATATTGCTACATCTCAATTTTTATGTTACTCTAATTTGAATATTTCAACGGAAATTGTTTGTGAACATTGAATTTGCTCTGTTACGGATAGGAAACGAATGCAGTAAAAGCCATAGTATTGGACTCACCCGAAGCAGAAGAGATAACTATTAGTCCTCATGCTTTCACAAACATGAAAAGGTTGAGAATGCTCATTTTGTCTGGAGTGCATATCTCTTCAGAAGGTCCTGTGCGTCTCCCTAACAAGCTAAGATGGCTTGAATGGTCCGATGCGCCGTATCTAGATTATGGCTCTGGTCCAAAGAAACTTGTTGGAATTGATGTCCGTAGAAGTCGTATCAAACAATTTGGAGGCAATTTTACGGTAAGCCCTTGTGATGATTAGCTTTCCCTTTTTATTGCTACAAATATTTGCATAGCTTAATGACTGCACGGGTATCTTTTTTGCAGAATTTTAGAAATCTGAAGTTCCTTAATTTCGAGGGATGCGAGTCCCTGACTAGTGTTCCCGACCTTTCGTCAGTTCCAAATCTGGAGAGCTTGAATCTTTATGGGTGCGAAAGCTTGGTGGAGGTTCACCAATCCGTTGGATATCTTGACAAGTTAACGTCTTTGTATCTAATTGGTTGCTCTAATCTTAGTATCTTTCCCAACAAACTCAAGACAAAATCTCTTCGAACCCTTGAACTCTCTTATTGCTCTAAACTTGAGAAGTTCCCTGATATTCCGGAAAAGATGGGACATGTAGAACATCTTGATCTGCAAATGACGGCTATTAAAGAGCTCCCTACATCAATTGAAAATCTTGTCTCGGTGAAGTCGATCGTTTTACGAAATTGCAAAAACCTCGCAAGGCTTCCGTCGAGCATTTACAAGTTGCACAATCTCGAGTATCTAAGTCTTGAAGGCTGCTCGAATTTGGTCATGTTTCCAAAGAACTTGGAGGATTCAACTGACCCTGATGGCCATGTAGGATTCCCAAATGTACACCGGCTAGATCTTGATGACTGCAATCTATCAGAAGTAGGCTTCCTTGAGAGTTGTCCCAAATTGAGATTACTATATCTTTCAGGAAACAAGCTTACGCATCTGCCGCCATGCATCAACAAATGGGATCATTTAGAAGTCTTGCTTGTGGAGAAATGCCTACAACTACAGGAGATTCCTCAGCTTCCATCAAATATTCAGACAGTAAGAGCAAATGGTTGCAAATCTCTGCAAAAGTGCGGGTTCCCAGATTTGTCGAGTCTCTCCTCTGACTGCCTTGAAGTTACGTTGTCTTCATGTTGGGAATTATTCCGCAGAGGGTTCAAGATGGCTGATGTGTCATCTCTCGAGGTCTCTCTCTCTCTCTCTCTCTCTCTCTCTAGACTAACTTTGAATGCTTGATATGCATACCATCTGTATGTATGACAGGGACTTCGGAAAATGAAAAGTGTCGAGATTCTCCTAATTGGAGGAGAAATGCCAGACTGGTTTCTCCACTGTGAAGATGGTTCTATATCTTTCATGGTTCCCCAGGACTTGTATGACAAGTCCTTTGTACTAGCATTCTGTGTTGTTCTTGGCCCGGAGGAAGGACAAGGGTTCCGCGCTGGATGTGAGCTCCAAAGGTTTTCTAATGGCAAATGGGAGAATTGGCAACACTTTTCCTTTTTTTATTTGGAATCCGATCATGTGTGGCTTACATCATTTCGGCTGTGTAGATTTGAGAATTATCTGCAAAACGGTTGGGGCCGTTTCCGAGTTTGCCTCACACCATGCAAAGCAATCTTAAAAAAGTGTGGATTCCGTCTAATATGTGAGCAACCGGAGGATGATATGAGGGTCGTGTTCCAACACCATCAGCTGATTGATGAAAAAAATTGGAAGATCAAAGAAAGAAACTCAGAAGGAGACAACTCAATACACACCGTGGTAGAGAAAAGCAGATCACTTCAACAAAAAAGAGAAGATTGTGGTTACTGCCGGTCCCGCTCGGGCCAAGTGATCTACTAAGCCTGTCGAATTTGTGACGATTGGCTGCGGAAGTGATTCTAGGGGAAGCGAACTGGGAGATCTGATTCCGATGCCTTTTGAATTTCGCCTTTTTCCGTCTCTACTGGAAATTATCCCTCTCCTCCTTTATGATTTGTGATGCAGAGTGCATTAACACAAAATTAGATGGATTCTTGTTGAATGGCCATGGTCTTCCAAGTTGCTCTGTGAAATTTATCGGATAGACTTCTGTTACCTCTCTTAATCCAATTAGTGATGCCAATGTTGTTCGGCTAAGTTCGTACAGAAAGACATGTGAATAAATGACTAACCTGCAGCCAACGCGAAGTAGAAATCAGAATATTAATCCGAGCCCAACGAAAGTCGTTGTGTCCTTAAGACGAATTTGCCCCCTCAATCTGTACCCGAGGACGTCGGACAATTGTCTACCAGGATAGAACGAATCGCGTTCCTTTGAAGCGGTACGTCTTTAAAGGACTCCTTCGAACGCAAATTTGTAGAATAATCGCACAAATGAAGATGAGTAATGACCGGTGAAAAAATGATCAGTTTTGAAAGTGACGGACGCTCTTTGTATTTATAGACAATGAAGTGAAGAGTCGCGAAGCAGAACATGTCTATTGATGAAGGGATGCGAACCAAAAAACTGTTCTTGTTCTGTTCGAACAAACGTGCTCGTTCGCTTTATTCTGAACGAACATGTATGTTCGTCGGTCTAACATGTCTATTCTCTCAATACCGAACAATCATATCTGTTTGGATGAAAAAGAATGTCCAACATGTCTATTCAAATCGTGTCCCTTCAATTTAAAAAGAATAGAATAAAAAATAAAATTGATGGAGTAAAATTAAATAAACGCGCGGGCCCGGGCCCGAACCGGCGGGCGGCGGCGGCGGCACGCGCGCGTGTGGACCGATCCACCTTTGCGTAGGTCCTCCCCCGTCCACAAAAGTGCGGTGCCCCTTGGGGCCCAAACTCATTTGTGAAGTTTCAATATTTAAACCCATCCACCATCTACTCTTTTTCCTATGTGGGATTCTCCATCCTTCATTTCTCATTCACTTTCCATGGGATTATACATCAAAATCCCAACAATCCCCCACATGAATGAGATGTTCAGATATCACGACTCTTCGTGTACGCATGAAATGCAATGTGCGATTATTCCATGAGAGAACGTTGCATCAGGATAAGTAGTCTGAGACTTTGAACTTTCCCTAGTGAAACTTATCGGAATTACTCGGTGTACTTACTGGTGATATGCCTAGATTCTTACTTTTTTCAAGAATCTGCTCAATGTAATGGGATTGAGATAGAGATAGTCTTTCAGACGTTTTACGGATTTTAATTCCTAAAATGACATCTGCGATCCCCATATCTTTCATATCAAATTTACTTGCGAGCAAGCATTTGATCTTCTTGATAATCTCACTATCACTGCCCATTATAAGCATGTCGTCTACATATAGACATAAAATGGCAAAGCTATTATGAGTGTTCTTAATGTAAACACATTTATCGCACTCATTAATCTTGAAACCATTCGACAACATAACTTTGTCGAATTTAGCATGCCATTGTTTTGGTGCTTGTTTCAAGCCATATAGTGACTTGATAAGCCGACATACTTTATTCTCTTGTCCTGGAACAATGAATCCTTCAGGTTGCTCTAAATATATTTCTTCTTCTAGATCCCCATTTAGAAAAGCTGTTTTGACATCCATTTGATGAATTTCAAGTCTATACAAGGCTGCTATAGCAATTAACATCCATATAGATGTAATTCTCGTGACAGGTGAATAAGTATCAAAATAATCCAGACCTTTACGTTGTCTGTAGCCTTTTACGACAAGCCTAGCCTTATACTTATCAATAGTACCATCTGCTTTCATTTTCCTCTTAAATATCCACTTACATTGTAATGGCTTATTACCAGGAGGAAGGTCAGCCAATTCCCAAGTATGGTTTGACAAGATGGATTCAACTTCACTATTGATAGCTTCTTTCCAGAGCGGGGCTTCTAGGGATGTCACAGCTTCCTTATATGTCCGAGGTTCGTTCTCTAACAAATATGTCAGAAACTCAGGTCCAAAAGACGTAGAAGTCCTTTGTCTTTTACTACGTCTAGGTTCATCCTCCATTGGATCACTTCTAGATGTATCTCGAGGCCTCTTATTATTATCAATTGGTTCATATATTATGTTATACGGAAATATATTTTCAAAGAACGAAGCGTCCCTTGATTCAATTATCGTATTAACATGTATATCTGGGATCTCTGATTTGTGAACAAGAAATCGATATGCATTGCTATTCTGAGCATATCCAATAAAAACACAGTCAATAGTTTTCGGTCCTATCTTAACCTTTTTAGGTTTAGGAACTGCAACCTTAGCAAACACCCCCACACTTTGAGATAATTCAGGTTAGGTATTCTGCCTTTCCATTTCTCATAAGGAGTTTGTTGTGTCTTTTTGTGAGGTACTCTATTTAAAATAAAATTTGCTGTCAAGACAGCTTCCCCCCACAAATTCTGCGGTAAACCAGAACTGTTCAACAATGCATTCATTGTTTCCTTTAGGGATCGATTTTTCCTTTCCGCCACACCATTCGATTGCGGTGTATAAGGAGCGGTAAATTGGTGAACAATACCGAACTCGGTACAAATTTCCTCAAAAGGAAATTCATATTCACCTCCTCTATCACTTCTTATTACTTTTATATTCTTATTTAATTGATTTTCAACTTCAGACTTATAACTTCTAAAAGCATTCACAGCTTCATCTTTACTGCTAAGTAAATAAATATAACAGTACCTCGAAAAGTCATCTATAAACGTGATAAAATACTTCTTACCACCTCTGGAAGGTACTGTTTTCAAATCACAAATATCTGTATGTATTAAATCTAAAGGTTCTGAGGCTCTATTAACTACTGAATTAAAATGAGGCTTAGAAAACTTAGATTCAATACACACTTGGCACTTTTCACTTGGACAGTCAAACTTTAGTAATAGTCCCATACTAATTAATTTCTTTATTGACTTATAATTAACATGTCCTAGTCTAGCATGCCAAATATTAGGAGACTCAAGCACATAAGAAGAGGCAACTTTGTTCATATCATCCTTGGTTACAACAATCATTACATTCAGCTTAAACAAACCATCACTCAGATAACCCTTTCCTACATACATCTCATTTTTGGAGAGTACAAACTTATCAGACACAAAAATCAACTTGAAGCCATTCTTGCTAAGGAGAGATTCGGACACCAAATTCTTGCAAACGTCTGGCACATGAAGAACATTGTTCAGTGTCACGATTTTTCCAGATGTCATCTTTAGAGCAATCTTCCCAACGCCTTCAACTTTAGAGGTCGATGAATTACCCATATAGAGTTTTCCATCACCCCCCACAGTTGTGTAGGACGAGAACATCGATCTGTTTGCACAGATATAACGAGTTGCTCTAGTATCAATCCACCACTCCTTAGGGTTTCCCACCATGTTGCACTCGGATATCATTGCAGACAGATTGATATCATCAACACCATTGGAAATCTCTTCCACCATATTTGCCTGAGTTTTCTGTCTTTTCTTCGCTCTGTAGTCTTTGGCTCGATGTCCAGACTTTCCACAGTTAAAGCATTTGCCGACGAACTTCTTCAGGCCTTGGGTGAATCCCTCTTTAGACTTATTAGGCATTTTCCTCTTCTTGTTGGGTTTTGATCCTTCTTCAACAACATTGGCCCTTGAAACCTCTAGGTTCTTGCCAACTTTCTTCTCAGAGAGCCTATTGTCTTCCTCAATCCTCAACCGAACAATCAAGTCTTCAAGTGACAACTCCTTTCTCTTGTGTTTGAGATAATTTTTGAAATCTCTCCAGGACGGTGGCAGTTTTTCAATGAAGGCAGCCACTTGAAATGACTCACTTAGAGTCATTCCTTCAGCATGAATATCATGCATAATCACTTGAAGCTCTTGAACCTGACTTAAGACGGTCTTTGAATCAACCATCTTGAAGTTCAGAAATTTACCGACAATGAATTTCTTCAGTCCGGCATCTTCAGTTTTATATTTCTTGTCCAGACTCTCCCATAACTCCTTAGCCGTTTTCAGCGGACTATAGACGTTATAGAGAGTATTGTCCAGACCATTGAGGACATAGTTGCGACAAGTCAGAATGCTTCCATGCATCCACAGCAGCAACCTTTTCCTTATTTGTCTCTCCATCGTCCAATTTAGGACCATCCTCATTGAGGAATCTAGCCAAGTTCAAGGTCGTGAGATAGAACAACATCTTTTGTTGCCATCTCTTAAAATCCGTACCATTGAACTTTTCTGGCTTTTCTCCATGATTCGAAGTAGTGGTGACCGGAGTCGAAGTTGAAGCCATTTCTATGGAAAATAAAATTTAATAATGAAAACGACGAAGATTAACACAAAAGCCCAATCGAACACTTTCTTCAAATCGTAAACAGTATACGAAATGTACAACCACACAGAATACTCACACTATTCACGAGACAAAAAAATACGTTTATCTCGAAAAACAACTCTTATAAACGTTGTGATTGAAGTTCGAAAAAGATCATTCGAACACCATAACATAAAATTAATACACCACTGAACGAACGAAGGACAGATTGTTCACAACAACAAAAAATACGAACTAAGCGCAAAAACAAGAAGTATAACAAATTCGTCTTAAGATTGTTGTTCGGCTAAGTTTGTACAGAAAGACATGTGAATAAATGATTAACATGCAGCCAACGCGAAGTAGAAATCAGAATATTGATCTGAGCCCAAAGAAAGTCGTTGTGTCCTTAAGACGAATTTGCCCCCTCAATCCGTACCCGAGGATGTCGGACAATTGTCTCCAAGGATAGAACGGATCGCGTTCCTTTGAAGCGGTATGTCTTCAAAGGACTCCTTCGAACGCAAATTTGTAGAGTAATCGTACAAATGAAGATGAGTAATGACTGGTGAAAAAATGATCAGTTTTGAAAGTGACGGACGCTCTTTGTATTTATAGACAATGAAGTGAAGAGTCGCGAAGCAGAACATGTCTATTGATGAAGGGATGCGAACCAAAAAACTGTTCTTGTTCTGTTCGAACAAACGTGTTCGTTCGCTTTATTCTGAACGAACATGTATGTTCGTCGGTCTAACATGTCTATTCGATCAACACCAAACAATCATATCTGTTCGGATGAAAAAGAATGTCCAACATGTCTATTCAAATCATGTCTCTTCAATTTAAAAAGAATAGAATAAAAAATAAAATTGATGGAGTAAAATTAAATAAACGCGTGGGCCCGAGCCCGAACCGGCGGGCGGCGGCGGCACGCGGTACGCGCGCGTGTGGACCGATCCACCTTTGCGTAGGTCCTCCCCCGTCCACAAAAGTGCGGTGCCCCTTGGGGCCCAAACCCATTTGTGAAGTTTCAATATTTAAACCCATCAACCATCTACTCTTTTTCCTATGTGGGACTCTTCATCCTTCATTTCTCATTCACTTTCCATGGGATTATACATCAAAATCCCAACAGCCAATGCTTCGTACTTAAAATTTTTTGAGATAGTAAGTTTTGCTGAATCTAGTATAATCTATATCTTTAGCGAAGTGTTGATCTAATTGTCTCACAGATCAAAAGGTCTATCCAGGAGAGATTAGTTGATGGCTCTGCGGTTGCGAGGCAGATTGCATTGGATGGGTACAAAGTCTTGCGTCATAACTGGTGGCTCCTTTGAACTGTAATGCTTTGAGTTTGTAGCAGGTTGCTCACGGCATCCTTTCCGCGGAGGTAAATCTTTGCCCATGTATAGAGGAACGTTGATGCCTAAATATTTTGCCCCAAAAGAACTCATTCGAGGGCTTGATTTAGATTGATAAGTCATCCGGTTCAAGGAAATATGGATTGTATTGATGTTGTGCAACACGGGGATCTTTCTCGGATCTTTCTCGGAGCGTAACAACAAAGTTTTATGTTAATATTGTCCGACATGGATAATAAGGTTTTTGCACATTTGCTTTAACCTTATGTTTATTATTACGAAGTGAGTTTTATTGTTTGCGCACTTATGCCTAGCCATATAGATTTGCATGTTTAGGAATAGAAAATAGGAAAAGATTGCATGAAATTAGCTTTTACTAAAAGAAGAAAATGTATCAATTCATGGGCGGTAGTACAATGCAACGTAATCCATATCCCGTATCAACGATGTGGACCGCAAAGGTAAGGTGAGCTCCAATGCTTTCGTAAGCTCCTAACTAGCCAGGTAAAAGGTAAATGGCAACTCTAGTCTCATTCAATCCACACTACACAGAAATTTAAGTTGTCGTAGGTAGAACTCAGGAGGAGTCCGTGCGAAGTGTATGTGCGACCTCGTAGGGCTGTCAGAAAGGCTCGCACTGGCCCGATCTGGCCCTAAAATTTAGGAAATTTTCGGACCGGACCTTGGTTCGGTTTCAATAAGGGCCGGTACCATTAGGGCCCGACGAATAAAAGCCTTGGTCTTCTTTGAATAAGGCCGGTACTAGTCTGGAGGGACACGGCCCACGTGATCACGGGGCCTGCTTCACGTTCTGACTGGGGTTGGTGCGGACGTGGACGAATCTCCACTGCCCTTTCGATGGACCTCGTCCTACAAAATTTCTTCTTGATTTCGTTTGTTCGTTCGTCTTGGCATAGAGCAAATTTCGACTGGATTACTTCGCTGATTTTTTTTTAAAGCTAACATTTCATTCATTTCCAAAAAAATACAAGAGAAAAGCATCGCAACGGCAAACTATCTCAAACAACTTCAAAATAAAACAAGCTCCAGATAAATTTATGGGTCACATGCTAAAAGAGTAAATTGACTTCTTCAAACCAAAATCGGCGACCGATCACAGAATTTATCTCAGTAATGAGCTCACACCAAGATCTCCATTTGTTATGGCTTTGCCTTTCGGCTGTGCACGCTTAAGTTTGGCGTCCCCAATTCTATCGTAAGTCAGAATAACAAGGTTGAACGAGCACAAATCCGATACTTGTGAGAGTAAAACCTTCATGAAACTCTTCCGATCTCCTATGAAACTGGACTTGTACAACAAGAAAACTCGAGAAAAGAGAAAATTCGAATTCATACCCACAAAAAACCCCAAGTCTAGACTTTCGTAAATGTTAAGATCTCGAGTGACAGATGACTTGCCATTTTCCCTCTTCTCCCATGTTGCTATAGTAGGTGTCAAATGACTTTTGGGGCGACTTTAGATGCTAGCACTTGTGTAAATGTCAAGATCTCGGGTGTTTAGTGTAAAAATCACAAATTTCTTACGTTAAAAGCCAAAAATCAAGTCAAACATTTATTTATTCTTTTAAACACATGTTACATAAAAGAAATTAGAAAAATAATACTGTTATCATTTGAAATAAATAATTTTTTTCGAAATTAAATCCATGTACTTGACTTAGGTTAATTTCCATGGAAGTGCAAACTGTTTTGTCCACGTATAAGAAGTGAGGCTTCTCTCGTCATGGCACGCCCATCTCCCCGATTAATCAGAAGTTGGATCAAACATACATGGATCAAACTGATTAGAGAAATTATTTAGACGATGCTTGCTATTGCAAATGGATATTTACTCGTGTATCGCATTACAACCTATCTTCCGCTCCGTGGTGGAGATGAAATGTTCCATGGTGTTGCAACTACTTCGTCGACATCGGCTAGCTTGTCGTGTATATTAGATCAAATGGACCCGAAAATCGTGATTGGTTATCGATGTATTACACTAGCTATCCCACTCTAGAGGATCACCGCTCCACGCATGCTAGGCAATCGGGTCTGTGACATCCCGCTGAGGGGGTGTGCACAACTCTTCATCCCACATCGCTAAGGGAGGGAGTCCTAGGCTGGCTTATATGGTGCTGGGTCTCCCTTAACTTGCAAGACGCGTTTTCTGGGGGTTATATGGGCGACCTTCGGAGGAACAAAACCGTGAGGTCTGTGTGTCCAAAACGGACAATATCTTGCGAGTGGTGTGCCTAGGTCGTTATAATTGGTATCAGAACCGACTCCCGACAGTGTGTGGACCGCAATGGGCGCTCGCTGGTGTACGCTGTGCCGCTGAGGGGGAGAGTATGTGACATCCCGCTGAGGGGGTGTGCACAGCTCTTCCTCCCACATCGCTTAGGGAGGGAGTCTTGGGCTGGCTTATATGGTGCTGGGTCCCCCTTAACTTGCAAGATGCGTTTTCTATGGGTTGTATGGGCGGCATTCGGAGGAACAAAATCACGAGGACTGTGTGTCCAAAGCGGATAATATCTTACGAGTGGTGGGCCCAAGTCATTATAATTGATATCAGAGTCGACTCCCGACAGCGTGTGGACCGTAGTGGGCGTTCGCTGGTGTACGCGGTGCACAGCGGGGACGCTGTGCCGCTGAGGGGGAGAGTATGTGGCATCCCACTGAGGGGGTCTGCATAACTCTTCGTCCCACATCGCTTAGGGAGGGAGTCCTGAGCTGGCTTATATGGTGTGCTGGGTCCCCCTTAACTTGCAAGACGCATTTTCTAGGGGTTGTATGGGCGATCCTCGGAGGAACAAAACCGTGAGGACAGTGTGTCCAAAGTAGATAATATCTTGCGAGTGGTGGGCCCAGGTCGTTGTAATATACTCTCACCCTCAGCGGCACAGCGTCCCCGCTGTGCACCGCGTACACCAACGAGTGCTCACTGCGGTCCACACGCTATCGAGAGTCGGCTCTAATACCAATTATAATGACCTGGGCCCATCACTCGCAAGATATTGTTCGCTTTGGACACACAGTCCTCACGATTTTGTTCTTCCGAGAGTCGCCCATACAACCCCCAAAAAACGCGTCTTGCAAGTTAAGGGGGAACCAGCACCATATAAACCAGCCTAGGACTCCCTCCCTAAGCGATGTGGGACGAAGAGTTGTGCACCTCCCTCAGCGGGATATCACATAAAATTATAACGACCTAGGCTCACCACTCGCAAGATATTATAACGACATTGGCCCACCACTCGCAAGATATTGTTCGCTTTGGACACACAGTCCTCACGATTTTGTTCCTCCGAGGGTAGCCCATACAACCCCCAGAAAACGCGTCTTGCAAGTTAAGGGGAACCCAGCACCATATAAGCCAGCCCAGCACTCCCTCCTTAAGCGATGTGGGATGAAGAGTTGTGCACACCCCCTCAGCGGGATGTCACATACTCTCCCCCTCAGCGGTACAGCGTTCCCGCTGTGCACCACGTACACTGGCGAGCTCCCACTGCGGTCCACACACTGTCGGGAGTCGGCTCTGATACCAATTATAACGACCTGGGCCCACCACTCGTAAGATATTGTCCGTTTTGGACACACAGTCTTCACTGTTTTGTTCCTCCGAGGGTCGCCTATACAACCCCCAGAAAACGCGTCTTGCAAGTTAAGGCGGATCCAGTATCATATAAGCGAGCCTAGGACTCCCTCCATAAGCGATTTGGGACGAAGAGTTGTGCACACCCCCTCAGCGAGATGTCACATACTCTCCCCCTCAACGGCATAGCGTCCCTGCTGTGCACCGCGTACACCAGCGAGCGCCCACTGCGTTCTACACGCTGTCGGGAGTCGGCTCTGATACCAATTATAACGACCTAGGCCCACCACTCGCAAGATATTATAACGACCTAGGCCCACCACTCCTAAGATATTGTCCGCTTTGGACACACAGTCCTCATGATTTTGTTCCTCCGAGGGTCGCCATACAACCCCTAGAAAAAGCGTCTTGTAAGTTAATGGGGACCCAGCACCATATAAGCCAGCCCAGGACTCCCTCCCTAAGCAATGTGGGACGAAGAGTTGTGCACACCCCCTCAGCGGGATATCACAGGGTCCACACCACAAGCACATGTACATCTAATCCTATGGATGATACCACATCTGTAGTGAAGAAACTCACATTGAATCAAATTAAAATGAAGTTAGGTACATGCTCCGAGCAATTTATTTTGTAATATACGGTTTTGCATTTTATCCTTGAGATTGATCAATTTCTTATGTCTTTTGGTTTTAATAGCATTTGGATTCAAGCTTACAAAGTTTAGAGGGTGTATGAGAACAGCTCCATAGCTCAAACAATATCGAAAAAACGAATACAATCTGAAGCTTTTTCAAATTTAAGTCTCAAGTAACTTTGATTTTATCCTTCGTGAAATCGAGCGCTTTTTATTGATCCTGAATTATATGATGGAGATGATATAAATATTGAATTATTGAAATCTATGGGATTTTGGAGCTTGATTCACAAAAAAAAAGGAAAAAAAAGAGACCCGACCCGACTTGAATATCTTGGACGTATATGATTTAGGTATTGGGTCGGCCCGGGGCCGGCCCGGGCCGGGCCGAGCTTGGCGCTGTTTGGTTTCGGGCCGGGTCGGGCCTATATGAGACTCGGCCCGACCAGGCCCATTAACACCCCATGCGACCTTGTACGAGGGTTATTTGCGCTCGCCTAGCAATCTATTAGCTTTCTCAAGTTTCACGTCGAGAGAGTCGCCAGAAGGAAAATAAGAAAAATGGAAGTAGATAAATGAAATTTACCATTGAACGGCATTATAACAAAGCCCCATTGTCTGCCAAAATTAGTTACATAGTTTTTGCAGCGAAGTGTCTGACCACATCCGTGTCAATTCTCAAGTTCCAGCAACAGTTTTGAGTTGCTCCCTGTTGAGGAGAACTCCATACTTTCATGGCTTCACATCAATGGCACGCTACTAATATAATAATCGAATATTAAATTACCCTTTCATCTAATAGATTAACTTTTCAGAACAGTTGATAGTGGTTCCAATAAATCTGACATGATAAATATTCCAACTTCAAATCTTTCCAGACCTCATTTGCCTCCATAATTAAATATTTTCACACTTATTACTAGGTAAAAAAAACGGACTAAGCATTATAGTTACCAGCATTAGCTTTCTGTTCCGGATTCGGACCAGGAGGAGGAAATGAGTTTGCTGCAGGTCCAGATCCTACCACCGCATATCAATGGCAAGAAGGGGGAGAGGGAAGGCTCCATGTGCACCATATGATCAGGTGAGATATTCCGGTGATAGAGCCATAGAGGTGATTGTGCCTTTCCAAAGCCGAGGGTCTTCGATTTCTTTAAGATCTGAAGCTAAATGGTGATCTGTGGGCAGTTCAAACTGTTCTGCAGGTGCAAGTGATGGGCGATAACTTATCAGCTACAGAGCTCTTATCAACTAGCTCCTTATCAGGCTCGGCCCAAGCTCTCTGGCCCATTTGCAACCTGGTGGACGAATGCAAGCTTCTGTTGGCCCAGCTACCATCCGTGTCTATTATTCATTCATCCCGAGAAGCCAATGCATGTGCGGACTGGATTGCGAAGGCCCATAGAATGAGGTATCTCCCCTCTAATTGGTTGTCCTATCCCCCCATTACCCTTCGGGATTTGTTATGTTGCGATTTGTATTTAAGTTGCTTCCCAAACTTAGTTGATTAAATGAAAGTAACTCTTTGACAAAAAAAAATGAAAGTAACTCGTATTTCGACCAAAAAAAAAAAGGGGTGGCGACAAATGGGTCGGGTTGGATCCATGTATCGTATATTGGTTTGGACCGAATTGATCCATTTTCATTCTTTCATCCTAATTGGTTTATATCCAAACCTACCTCGGCCAAAACATATATCCAAATCTACGGAAATGATTTTGAATAAAATCGAAAAAATTAAAAATTAGATCTCAATGGCAGTTATTCTCATATGCCTGGCCGGAGAAGATGAAAATGTCCACGTCTTATTAGGAATTGGAACCCATAACATTATTTCTTATGGTCCAATCTCAGATACGACCTAAGAAGTTGTAAACCCTATTACATTGTTTCGTAATGTAGACGAATGTGTCTGTGGGTGCAACAAAGTACAGAATACTGAAGATAAGATTAACTTTTATGACAAAAGAGTTAAGCTATATAAAAAATCTTGAAATTTCAGGCAAAATTGCTAGAAAATCGAAACATATTGTTAAAGAATGATAACATGACAAAGAATCGAACAACATATACCCTCGGTTTTGACGATTCTCTAAGTAACAAAATTTCGCGCTCATTTGCTATACATAAAAAGTTTTATGTGTTCCAATTAGAGGGCTAATTTTAGATTAAGAAGCTTAATGGATCCTTAACCTTGCTTCTCTTTTATTAATGTGCCACGGATATAAGGTTACAAATTTACGATATGTTGGTAAACTTCTTATGGGAATGAATTATGCAGAATTGATAACAAGCAAACCGACCAATAAATCTAAGAATTGGAAACAATTACGAGCCGATAAGCGCAGCGCAGGTCAGCACGAATAAACTTTCATGATATCCTAAGGACACCTTTGTTTAATATTCTTGATTAAATTCGTCATTAGGAGGAGTAGGTCTTTATATGTCATAGGTGCATAACATATAAACTGCATAAGAAAGTTCACGTCAAAAAGCTTTTCCTCTTTTGCACATTTAATAATTTTAAGCCCTATTACATTCATCTGGGGTGCATGTAGGATTCGATTTACCATAACTGACCATATTTGTAACCTTTCAAAGAAATGTCGGACTAATTCAATTGGGGTGTTGGTAAGTCCCTTCTAATGTTTTACTTCCCACAATTGTAAAATTCAAAAGAAGTTGCTAACTTACTAAGGCTCTGTTCATTTCGCGGAAAATGTTATGTTTCTAGAATTTTTTTTTTCTAGAAAGTCATTTTCCAAGGAAATGACAATATTTTTCGATGTTCGGCTGAGACTTGAAAATGAATTGGAACATATTTTTCGTTATGTGGTAAGGGAAATTGATTTTGATTTTTCGAGTCGTCGTTTGGTCGAAAATTGCTGACGTGGATGCCTGCCGAGCTACGTTATACGACCGGCGCTAACGTGGACATTTTTATAAAATTTCAAAAAAAGAAGAAGAATATTTTAATAATTGTTTAATAAGTTTTTTTTTTCTTTTTCCTTCTTTCTCCACCGCCATTGGTGGGTGACAGCCACAGGCGAGCCTCGAGCTCGCTAGGATCTGGCAAACTAGAGGGTCCTCGGTCTCGGGCGCTTGTTGACACCTGAAATTTTGGCGTCTCATTTAGTTATATATTGCATAAAAATTAAGGATCGATCCGGACCTTTTGAAAATTAAAATCATATTATTTTAGGAGCATTTGCATTAGTCGTTAATTAGGCCCATACATTTGCACATCTATCGGATCGACTGCGGATGAATTTTAAGTGAAAAGCTCAGAATTTAATTGGATTGATTGGATTAAGCCCCGCGGTGAGAAGAGATTCAGCCAAGCCCATGAGCATTATTAGGAGCCGAACTTTTCTTACCAAGTTGGGAAATTGGTTCATTCCATGGCAATTAAGGAAAAGATCGGTATCATTCTTCCAATATTTGTTCATGAGAATAGGCAAGAAATCGAAGGGAAAAATATTTGAAAGGTGGAATCAGGCAATATAAGTCACAAAAAAGAGAGAATACGTACCCGAGAAGAATGGGAAAGAATCAAAACATAATATATTTTGAACAAGCATAAGAGGAAAGAAGACTTGTTCAGCCACAATCTCCGCTCCCCGGCAGTCCTTTGCCTTGGTCTGCCTCCATCCGTCTCTCGCTCATTGCGCTTGAGGCCCAACTCGTTGGTGTTTTCCAGGCACTACTACTCCACGACTTGCGGCTTTGCCGAGCCGTGACGCGACATTGCTGTTGCACCGAGACAGACTCGTTTCGACCGACGATCATCTCCGTTGTTTTCCCAAAGTCACGACGCCTGCCATACTGAGACTGAGACCGACGACCATCCTTGCTCGTGACCCCGCCGATCCCTGCCGCATCTTTACTGAGTTGTGGGGGTTTCTCTTTGCAAAGTGTCGCCACGTCGGGCTCTCACTGAAGGATGGCCGTGCCATGTAAAACTATCGGCATTCACGCCATCAATTTCCGGTCAAAATTGCAATTGACAAGACGTGAGAAGGTTTAGGATTGAATTGGCAAAATAAAATGTTTATGACTGAATTGGCACAAGTGCAATAGATTTAATATTTTTAGAAATTTTTCCAAAAAGTTAAAAATTTATGCAACCTTGAAAACCAATTCTTTAGCATCTTATAGACGATATAACGAGTTTATCCAACACATGAAGAGCTAAAGTGAATTAACTAGGTGAATACAGATTTTCACATGTTGGATTAGATATGAAAGTATAGTAGTAAATGAGTCGGGTCGGGTACGGATTGAGTATGAGCCATTAATTTGTATTGCATATAAATGTGTTAAAACGGAATAAGTGGGTCAATTCCGGTTGGACCTAATTTTTGTTTCTAACCCAAACCCATCACCCACCCATTTGACGGTTCTAAGCCTAGGCCATCCCGAGCACCTGACGATGCTAGATCCACACCCTTCGGACATTGAACCGGACCACCAACTCCAACCGTTGGAGGCTTTATAATTGGTGTAGGTACTATACCATTAGTAGGAGATGAGCTCAGATGCCCATCACCTTACGATGAACAGCAGGACAAAGGATTGAGGAGATGTAAATGTTTAATCTTCAAAAAGATGATCCAAACATGTTCCAATAAATCCATGTAACGAGAATCGAGGAGATTCAATGGTAGATATCGGACTCATTTCCTTCTATATCTACGGATTGAAGTGAAGCATATAGAAGAAAGACATATTCCTTACCAAAAAGAGTTATGCAAGCTGGTGAGCACACTTGTCGAACGTGGATCAAAACAATCCAAACCCTAATGAAGAAAAAAAAAATGGATCCAACTGTTTTCAAAGCTTACAACATGTTTGTTTCGGGAAAAATGAATGATTTGAAAAATATTTTTTCTAAAAGTGATTGCTTGTACTTCTTACGAAAATGAATGATTGAAAATAGTTTCATCGTTTTGACTCAAAAAAAGAAAAGAAAATAGTTTCATCGTCCACGGAAATATTTAAATGTAAATTGTCGCCGATAATGAAAGCATGTTTCATTGACTAATTATTTCGGGTTAAGTACACCGCGAGTGCCACAACTTGTGTACGGCGTTCACTTGAGTGCCATAACTTTGTTTTCGCTCACTTGAGTGCCACAACTTTGAAAAAACATTCACTTAAGTGCCAGTCGCTGATTTGGCACTCCAGAAATCCGACGTGAAGTTATTTTAATATTAAACCATCCTACGTGGCTCGCCGGGAAACTAAAGTCAGCATTAGAGATGCGAAACGACGTCGTATTGAAGAAGAACTTACCTTCTTAACAAATTGGGGCAAATCGTGAACAAATCAGTGAAGAACCCTAACCCTAACTCCACCCCCGATTTGAAATTCTTCTAATTGGGAGCTTTTCACCTCATTATATTCGCAATAGGGAGCAGAAGCAGGAGAAGCGGGTCAAGATTTGAAGAACAAAGCGAAGATGGAAGTCAAAATTGTTGCTATTGTGGGTTGTGAAGTCCAATAAAAACAGCTTGGACGTGAGATAATCTCGGGAGAAGGTTCGTTGGATGCGCTAGTTATAGAGAAGGTTTTAATTGTGGATATTTCAGGTGGGTTGACGCAAAATTTCCCAATCGAGCAACGAAGGTGATCTTGCAGCTACTAGAAGGACGTCACGAACCTCGACCCGTACTGACAGATGAGTTGGACGATGCCAACTCAATGCAAGCAGAAATCAAGTGTTTGGAATCGTTGGTCAACCATTTGAAGAAAAAAGTTTCACGGATGAAAATTCATAGGGATATTTTTGGAGCGTTGCTTGTGTTGTTGCTATCGGGCGTGGTCTGGTTTGTGTTCGTATGTAAGATCGGTTCTCAGAAGAACCTAGTGAGTCTTCCATAGTTTAAGAACAATGAATGGGTTTCCAAACCGAGCAATGACTGTTAGTTGAATGTGTTTTAGTATTTGGAGCAATGAGTATTAGTTGTTGGAATGTTGTTTCCAAACCGAGCAATGACTGTTAGTTGAATGGCCTATTTTGCAGTGTTAGTTGAGTGGGTTTGAATGGCCATATGTGGTCGATTTTGTGAAAATGGTGTTGTTGATGATTTCATTGAATGAGCAATGGTTAGTTTGGATAATTGTAATGCAATTTGTGGATTATTTTTGGCTTATAAAGGGTAAATGACGTGCATCATCTCTGCAACAGTTTCTGCAACAAGAACAGATGAAAAGCTGCATTTGTTTTGGGTGATTTTGCTGGTTTGGGCTATGTTGCTATGATTGTTAAAGTACAGTACAAGTTCCAATAACTTTGCGAATGGTCATTGGAGTGCTATATATTTTTTTTAAGTGAACACTTAAGTGCATCAACTTTTTAAATGCGAACGGTTAGGTTCTTGAACTTGTTAATAAGTGCCATGTTGGTGTCACTTTGTCAAACACATCTTGTGATAGATTCATCAAATGATATGCATTTCATTAACATTATCCTGTAACATCCAACCTTGGCCTGGTTTCACACGAAATGGCATTACATTTACATGAAACTCATCAATTGCATATACTTGCAACATCAAAATCATGTTCTCATAAATTAAAACCACCTCATGTTCTTACATTCATGAACAACTTTATTGCAGCTCACATATGACCAGCCAAAATTGCAGCAACTAACGTACATACAGCCCTCCTAACAACAAAATCTGGTGCACACTTTCACACCTAAGCAACTTCCCCTCTAACAACCAGTTGTAATCCAAATTGTAGCAATAAACATAAAGAGGCAGCCCTCTAAAATAACGAAATGTGGAGCATACATTCCCTAGTAACAAAAACAACATATACATAGACAGAAAGACATCACCTAGCTCCTAGCCCCTCCCCTCAAAATCATCCCGTTAATCAATCTCAAGAACCCGATCAGATTGAACTGTCTTCCAATTATTCATGAGCCTTGCACTCTTTCAGAGTGGAACTCTAGGCACCTCATCATTCGCTCTTGTTTCTTCTTCTTAAACTGTCTCATCCGTTGGAGGAGGAGCCATTTTCTTCTTTGGCACTGTGGTAGGAGGCTGAGACTCATGTGTCGTGACATTTGGAGGATCATTTGAAGCAGATGGAGCTGAGGTTGGGGCCTGTTTTGGTGCCTGCTTTTGAGGTGGCCTTGGTACCCTCTATTTTGGAGCTGTCATTAGGAGCTTTTTCGATTGTGCACGGGTTATCATTAATTTGTTTATCAGTGCTTGGCTTCTTGTTCTAGGTACAACTGATTCTTGAGTTGGGCGTCCTTGAGATATCAGGACCTCTGAACTTCTCCCAGGCTACAATACAAGCATATAATCTGTTATTAGTTACCATGTGAGTGAAATAACTTACAAATGTATAACACCTACAAAAAAACTTACATTGGAAATAACCATGCTACTATTCATGTCTGTAAATAACCCATAGCCATGCTCTCTTATCCTTTTCCCAATAACACCATGTGTTCGTCGTGGTGCAGAACTTTCTGAAACCTGTTCAGTTACGCTAACTTGCATAATGACATAACATAATTACTTAATAGACCAAGTACATACGGTGCAGTGTGTTCAACTTAAAGTTTATTGCACCTGATCTTTGCTCCTCGTCTGTTGGTCACTGTTTGACTCAGTTGGCCCTGCACTTGGTTCTGCATTATTGCTTTCTACGTTGACCTCACATGCCCTTGTAGCCTCAGCATGAGTTTGTCTTTTTGTAACTTGAACTTTGCTCCTCTGTGTCGACTCAGTAGTCCCTACGCTTTGTCCTGCAGCATTACTTCCTACGGTGCCCTCACCTGCCCCTGCAGCTTGAGTTTTTTTTTTTTTTTTAACCTGCAAAATGACATAGCATAATTAATCAAATGCAAGAACAAGTACATAAATTGTCCATTAACCAATCAAACAGCTTACCAAAATTTTCCTCCTCTATGTTGACTGAGTTGTCCCTGCGTTTTGTCCTGCAGCATTACTTCCTATGGTGTCCTCACCTTCCCCTGCAGCTTGACTTTGTCATTTTTTAACCTGCCAAAAATTCACATAACAAATGTAATGCAACAAGTACATAAAAGGCAACGAACCAATCATAAATTGTTACCTGAAGTTTGCTCCTTTGTGTCGACTGAGTTGTCCCTGTGCTTTGTCCTACAGCGTTACTTGCTATGGTGCCGTCAGCTGCCCCTACCTCATTGCTTGTTTGTGTTTTGTCCTGTTGTCCTTGTTGGTGCTTCTTTCTTGGACAACCAGTCTTATTATGCCCTTCTCCATGGCATAGTGAGCATCGAATTATTCCACCAGCCTGCTCATTCTGTTACCAAAAATCTCAATATCCTCCATTCGCCTTTTCTTTTTAAGCCTACCAACTTGCTTATTCAATGGTAGAGGATCTGGGGGTTGATGATTTGTTTTGTCCCAGAATTTGTTACTTCTCACAGGTTGCATCATAAATTGGTATGAAGCAAGATACTTTACTTTTTTTTGTAACAATCGTCTACATAATCCTTTGGATTGAATTGCTTCATCTGGATGGCAGAAAATGGCATGACAGCAAGGTATTCCAGTCAGTTGCCATGCTTGACAGGAACATTTTCTTCTCTCCAATTGGACCACATTCTTGTCACCATTATTCATTATCTCGAACCCATCGTCCCCATTCCAAGTTGAATGACAAAATCTACCGTCAGCAATGTTGTCTTCCAAATTTTTCACAATCCTAGGCCCCTATTGTCTAGGCCACTTTGAACATTCATCTCGGAGCCTTTGCAATCTAGTCATAACCATTAGCCTAATATCTTCCAGCATATTGATGATGGACTTGCACCTAGCTCCTATAATCCTCGCATTGAATGCCTCACAAAGGTTGTTGTCCACGGTGTCACACTTAAATTCCTCACTGAAGAAGGCTCTACACCAATGCTTTGCTTCAGTTTCGAACAACGCTTGAAAAGCTTCAGGTGACAAGGCAAATAGAGCTTCTTTCTAAATTCTGAAATCTGCCATATTTGTGCTCTTTGCAATCAGCCAAAATTGCCTATGCAGTTGCTCTCCTCTATACTTCTTAGCCCAATTACCATATATGTGCCGAGCCCACATTCTATGCTCAGCATATTGCATCAATTCAGCAATTGCTGGCACAAGTCCCTACAAATTGAATAAACATTTGTAAGGTACAATGACTAAATGATAATAGAAATTGAAAAGTCAAAGGACAGTACCTTTTGTTGGTCATTCATGAATGCCCAACCTCTTCCATCAGTTATGCCAAGATCAGCCATTAGATTTTTTAAAAACCAGGACCAATTGTCCTTGTTCTCCACCTTCACAACAGCCTAGGCTATTGGAAACATCTGGTTGTTTCCATCTCTACCAACGGCAGCCAATAACTCACCTTTGCATAACCCCTTCAGAAAACACCCATCTAACCTATCACTTTTCTACAACCAGCTAAGAATCCTTTTCGACATGCATCGAAACATATATACATCCTAGCAAACTGTGTCTCATGAGTAGCCAATGCACTCTCCACAACCTCTACATTAATTCTACTAGGAGGATTCTAGAGCCTACATTCCCTAGCATAGTCCCAGATTTGTGCATATTCTTCTTTGTAGGTACCCATCAATGTACTCATCACCTTGTACTTAGCCCTTTTGCATTGACTTCTGGAAACATTCACACCTACTTCCTCTTTCACTAGCTATTTCAATTGAGGAGCCTTAATTTCTGGCATGGCCTTAATGGTGTTGAAAAAAATGCTTGGCCAACCAGATACTAGTGACTCTTTTATTATCAAATGCAATACCACAGGTATGCTCCTCTTGTAGTGACCGAATTTGGAATGAACGAGATCTCTTGTTCAATGCACCATTTATCTTCCAAGGACAATTATCTTGTGCACACTTTGCTCAAATATAATCCTTGGTATCTCTAGTGAATTTAACATTCCTCTGTTCAGTGATTGAGTGCCTCACAAAAGCATCTCTAAATTGCTTTGCATCATCAAATTTCATCGATAGACAAAATGCTGGACTTGTACTAGTTGAATCATTAAAGGGAAACTTACTTTTCCTTTTACGCTGAACTGCAACATCATTATCCTCATCTTCTGAGCTACCGCCGTCATCATCACCACTTTCATCATATTCTGTTTCATCACCATCAGCCGTAGGAGCTCCGTCATCCCTATTTACTGTAGTGCCCTCATCGACTACCCCAAATGGTTGTTTCCTCCTTTGTTGATATTCCCTCACTTCTTCCCTTGCTTGTGCAATATCCTCATCATCAGCATCACTTGTTCAAAGTGTATGCACAAGTGTTTCCTCATCTTCATCTTCCTCATCTTCATCCTGAACATCTCAGGATGACAGGTTTATTCTGGTTTCTTCATCAAGTACTGAGTCTTCACCGTCAGCTATGCCACCATTTCTCTCAGCTTGCGCACATAACTCTAACACACGAGCTGTGTGAGAAGCCTCAGGTTCCTGTCCTCTCGGATCTCCATGAAATGCATCATCGGCTACTTCGCTTTCAACACCAACTTCAAACACAGTTTCTTGATGTTCATCACCATCGTTTTCAACATACAGATAAATGTCATGACCATGCAGATATTGGTAAACAATATCTCTCACACCATTATCATCATAGACATGCCTCACACTATCTTTAAGACTTTTACCAAGAATTTGATAGTGTACTTTTCCTACTTTGCATTGCCTCTGTTCAACTGTATCTTTCACAAGGTCTTTATATGACGGCCTACTGACGTTCACGAGGACAAAATCCATATTTCCCCCTACATATTTGCACTCTTCCCCAAAAACAAACTTACCACCTTTCCAAACTCTAAAGGCCGTTGTTTTATCACCCATGTGCACATTGCAGCCAAAGAAAAGCAATAATGTCAATAGCAAGCAAGAAACACAAGACAAACAGAGGACAACTTTAACAATCGATCCCCACAAGTTCCTAGAAGTTCTGCAGTTTCAATAAACAATAATTTGGGACAGAGGACAAGTTTAACAATCGGTCCCCACAAGTTCTGCACTTTCAATAAACAATTATTTGGGTCAGAGGACAACTTAACAATCGGTCCCCACAATCACAGCACTTTGAATAAACAATAATTTGGGGCGTCGGTCAGTGCACCCAAAACGACACACAGGATACTATAACAGAATCAAGCACTCACCTTTACACTCTCGCACCAAACCTTATTTTGGGCGTTGGGTCAATGTCGTTTTCCCCGCTTTTACACTCTGTCAACAACACGACATTGCATAAGATTTCACTCATTTTGTCGTCAGTGAACACAAAACAATAAATGACTAACATTTACCCTCTACTGATCGAGATTCGTCCGCCTCACAACCTCTACTTGCTTGAGCGCTTCGAAGGCCGTCCACTGATGGATCGATTGATGAGGGAGACGAGTAATCGAGAGAGCTTTGCTTCAGTGTGAGCCAGATCGGAACCCTAATTCGCGCGACAGAGAGAGCGACAGAGATGGATCGCCAACGATTTTGCCCTAATTCTCTCGCGACCAACAGAGAGAGCGACAGATAGTTGTACTTCAACTGATGGAGAAACGACGTCGTTCCTTACTGTCCAAGTGGAACAAATTTTTCACGTTGGACTTCTTGTAATTTCTAAAAATTACACATCGGAATTAAAAAATTACTTCAAATTTACACGTAGGACGATTGGCCGGAATTAGCACTCAACTGAACAATTTTACTCCGATGTGGCACTCAAGTGAACGCCGTACAAAAGTTATGGCACTCGCGATGTACTTAACCCAATTATTTCACTCGATAGTAGCGATTATTCTTAAGGAATTTTTTTTTTCAAATTATTCATTTCCCGCCAAGCAAACGGGACCTTGATCGAGATTTGGAGATACTTAACATGTGCTAGATCGAATTTCTTTTCACAGTTGGGTTGGTTAGTCACTACACGAAGACCTCAATAGCCAGTCATTTGAAGGCGGCTAAAGAATTCTCTGCTACATCAAACCAACATGGAATTTCGAATTGTATTACACCACTTCAAATTGGAAGGTTATAGGTACATTGGTTGTGCCGAAGGTTTGAACTATAGAAAGAAGCACTACCTTCAGTGGAATAAGTGAGGACATTTTTTTATTACAAAAGGTAATTATGGAATTGTTTAGTTCCCTATAGGACATGGATAATTGAATTCATAATCAAAACACATTACAGTATGTCAATACATTTTTATTCAAGCAGCAATTATTTATATGATGATTGACAGCGACGACTTTTTACGTGCCAGCAATAGTGCATGGGTGTTTCTTCCTTGCTGCTATAAATTATCCTATCTCAAGATAAGAAGGTTCAAAGTAGAAAATGCTCTTTCACTTAACTAAATGCGATGTATTAACCTGACTTGCTTAAAGTTTAACTAAAGAAAGTAATCGGGGAGTTTAGACACCAAATAATTTTGTACCTATGATTCTTTATGCATTTTAATTTTGAGACTTCTTTGTAAGTTGAGCAGTGGGGTTACTTAGGCTCCGTTTGTTTCGCGAAAAATGAATGATTTGGAAAATATTTTCCTAAAAAATGATTGCTTATTTCACTTACCAAAATGAATGAACGAAAGAAACTTTAATCGTCGACGAAAATATTTAGACATAAATTGTTGTCGGTGATGAAAATATTTTTCATTGACTAATTATTTCAAGCGATGCAGATAACCATTTTGAGGGATATATTTCCAAATCAATCATTTTTCGTGAAACAAAGGGAGCCTTAGTTTCTTTTGAAAAATTTTAGTGTACATAAACATACAAACCTAAAGGAAAAAAAAAAAGGGTCAATGGGGTCAATCGACTCCACGGAGTTGGCTGTGGCATTGCCCCTGATTACCTTATCAACAGGTGAAACTGAATATTTAGCTGCCACATCATATGTTTTTCATGCTCTTTGGTTATGGAATCTATTGAGAGAACTATAATTCAAGAACAGATGGCCACAAAGATTAGTATAAACGACAAGTCTGCTCTTACTTTGGCCCAGAATCTTGTGTTTCATGAACGAAGAAAGCACATTGACGGAAGGTTCTGTCTCCATCTTGTTTCATTTCCATGGGGATGGCATTGCCAAGAAAGAAGTACAACTTCAGTACGCAAAACTGAAACGGTCGATTTGCGTAAATCTTCGTGAAGCCACTCAAGTATGACATCTTTTAGAAACTTCAACATGATGATGCTTGGAGTCATGGGAAGACAAGTTTAAGGGGGGAACCGTTGGAGGTTGAACTTGTTCTTTCAGTTGATAATTACGTCTTGTGTTAATTTAGCCGAATCATCGCTAGAAAACGATGGTAAAGGGAGTTTTATTTTGTAAATGATGATAGGCAAAGTATGTGCAATTAATTCTTAAAACGATGTAGCATATGATTGTTTACCCAAAAGAAATGTAACCTTTCATTGAATTCCTATGAACGGGGATGATGAATACAATTCATAGGACGGAAAGTAAAAATAAAGAGAATGCTCTTCCACAAGAATTAATACGAGACTAGAGACTCCGACTTGACTAGCATGTACCTTTCATGAATGTATTCTGGAGCACAACTTGATTATCGAAACACAAAACACTAATTGAATTCCATAACATAATTAAGCCATTTTCTTCAACCTAAAACCAACATACGCAGAACCATCTTGAAACTTAGCAACGAAGATAAATTCTAATTCAAGGTTTTACACAATGATATCTGAAGACAAAAAGTTCGCTAAATAACAAGAGCGGGCAGATCTCAAAGTAAGAAAATGTGAAGATCCATTGTCAAAATCATAACAGTAATAAAGACGAAACTATATTCACATGCATGGAGTTTATCTATCTACTCGATCGCATCATATAGAAGATAACGGAAGAACTATCTTCTGGTACATATAGAAAGAAAAAGGAAATAGCTAGTAGTCTTGCTTCCTTGGTGCCACCAATTCAATGACACAAGTACGTATAATGCACATTATTGGAAATAAAAGATGAAGAACTGCATGATAGTTTTTACATAATCTGGGTCCAACAATAACCCTAAACCCTGGATACACATTATTCATATGAAATACAAGCATTGCTGTCTATAGCACCATAATTTCCTTGTCTTATTATGATTGTGAAATAAAACCTCATAAAAGCATAGGTTCATACCCACTGCTACATGTTATATCGTAAACCATAATCTTGGGATATGCCCTCACATAGGAGCGCTGAAGCTGAATCCCAAGAATAAGAGGATGCCGGTTGCGCGTTGTACTCATCATCATACCACAAAGCGTGCAACGCATCTCTAGAATTACTGTTCATGTCCTTGAGACAATCAATTTCATCTGCCTGATTCTGCTGTGACATAGATCCATCGGATTTATGGTAGTTGAGAGAATCGTCCAGCTCAGTTTGGATTATTGGATCTGGGAGAAACTGTGCCCTATTTGGTTGATCAATGGAATTAACTCCGATGTCGGGCAATGAGACATAGCAGTCTGAAGACGAAACACAATTAGTCGCGGAATTTACCAACTCATTGAAATCAGCATCGCTGAAGCTGAGATTGGCAAAATCACTAGGAGCGGAACGAGAGGCAGCAGGTGAGGACTCGTATGTCGTGGCCTTTTGGCCATTTTCGGGTGATGAACTACTAGAGAGGGTAGGTTGCATCGGCAGATGAGGACTTTCATTCAAGAATTTAAGGCTTTGGGTCATCTTTTCATTCAATAGAGGAGGCACTTTGGGCCAAAGGGCAGGATTGTTGTAGAAAGAGAAAGGGCCTTGAAGGTTCTGAAGCTGCATGTGAAGCTGCAGCCTCTCTAGGGCAGAACTGCTCAAGGCCTGTGAACTTGTAGCATCAGTGGAACTGTTTGCATTTCCTGTGGAAGATGAACGGTTGAGCAGAGACTGCCTTCGCCTACCCAGAATTTTTTTCTTCAATTTGGTGTTCCAGTAGTTCTTGATGTCGTTATCGGTTCTTCCGGGCAATTGTGCCGCGATTATGGACCACCTGAAAAGTTGAAACAATTTTCAGCTGAACAGAACGATCATCTACCAAGATGAAAGAACAGAAATAGAAATATTGTTTTTCCTCCAAAACCTAGAGGTAAAAGAATCCTGAAATATATAAGTCGAACTGCTGATCGATATCAGGCGATAGTCTCGTGGATGAGCAGAAGGGACAAAGAGATGTGGGCTAAAACAAACATGATCCTCATCGTTTTAGAATCCCAAACAGCAAGATCCGCAATTGCGTTGAGAAATCAATAAGAAACTTTGTTCCAGAAAACCTAAAGCAAAGCATCTCATTTCAACAACTCCAGATTAAAGTGACATCATTGGAGAAGTAAAATAGGACAACCAGTTGAAGACTGAGAGAAAGGGTTAAGGCTCAAAACTCCAAAAAGCACATGCAAGCATGAGAAAGAGGGAGAGAGAGAGAGACCTGCTTCCAATACTAATGTAAAGGCTGCAGATTAGGTTGTCTTCTTCCTCAGAGAACCCACCATGCTTGATGTTGGGTCTCAAGTAATTCAACCATCTCAACCTGCAACTCTTCCCACATCTGTTAAGGCCTACATGAAAAAGATCTTTCATTTAACTCGTTGCTTCCATACAACCTTATGCCCTAGCAAACGAAACAGATCAACTTTTAACATTCTTTTACCGATTTTCTGAGGAAGAGCAATCCAGTTTCCTCCGGTGCCATTCTTCTCGATATAATCCTTGAGCTTCGCATCCTCTTCCGCAGACCACGGTCCCCTCTTCACGCTGGCCTTGTCACAACACGGAGCTCGACCCATATCTGCCAGGAGATTCCTTCCTCTCTTCTTGTTCGATCGATTTGTTCTTGGAAACAAGGACGACTTGTCGATGAAGATCAATACAGATAAAAACTTCTTCTTTGGATTGTTCTAAGAAAGTGTAGGTGATGTAACAAGATATATAAGATGGAAAGAGCGGTTGAATGGGATGGTCATGAGAACAAAAAGTCTTCTAAGTACCCTCACCCTCTCACTTCCCCTCACTGTACAACGCTGTTTCTCTTCTAGGGTTTGTTGTACTCTCTCTCTCTCTCTCTCTCTACCTTTTTTGGAGTGGTTTTGAACTTTCCCATCATGTTTATTTAACTCAATTATGCTGTGTGATTAAGCTGCATGCAACTAGAGAGGAAAAGCAAATCGCAGATTTCTTCATTGTGGGATTATTTTATTGCCCAACTTTATATTGGTCAATCAAGTTTTTATGTAATGCCAAATGCACCGGTACTTCATGCTAAGAACCCTCCAATATCCTTTTGGTTTGTCGTCATACTCCTTGAAATGTTCCGTTAACAAAAGTGCTGTACAACTTCAATAAGAAAAAATAACAGAGGGAAATGACATAAATGACCCATGAACTTTGCTCTATTGTGCAATGTGGTCCCTGAGGTTTTAATTTGTTTAATATGGTCCTTGAACATTATACTAATGTGCAATGTGGTCCCTGAACTTTTAATTTGTTCAATATAGTCCTTGAACTTTAAGTACATGTTCAATTTAGCCCTTGGACTATATGAAAATGATCAATGTCGTCCCTGATCTTAAATTAATGAAATGACTACATTGAACATTTTCATATAGTTCAAGTACTACATTGGACATGTACCACAAAAATACAGGGACCACATTGAACAAATTAAGATTTTAAGGACTACATTGAACAAATTAAAAGTTCAGGGACCACATTGCGCATTGAGCCAAAATTCAAGGACCGTTTATGTCATTATCCCTAAAATTTAACCGTTTAAAGTGATGTGATAGACCTATATTTGGTTTTGTATATCCAGTTACACTTTATCGCATCACGCGGTAAGCATTATTATAAACCGGACCACTATGACCCGGTATTAATCTCTTTTAATTAATTGATTTTCAGTAAAGATTTTCAACTAGAGAATGCCGTGATTTTTGTATCATTATCGTCACCTCCTTTACCCGAACATTGGCCTATCAATTCTTACATTCAAGCATGAAACCCTAGGCTTTGCATTCGGAGCACGTTAACTATTCTAAATCCTGCCAAGTCACAAAAAACCTGATTACGTGAGGTCTGGAGGGAAAATTTTGCTTTATAAACGCGTTTAGTTGGATTTTTCTTGTTATTGTATCCTGCAATCAGATTTATGCTAATTGGCGCTTTGGAAAGTGGGAAAAAGAAATTGTACATGTTCTTAGTGAGTTCTATGAAACTTCCTGAGGCATTAATAAGTCGAAGAAGCTGCCACGAACATCTTCAACGATCTTGGTGATTAATCGCAATTTACTTTTTACGAGTACGCCATACTCTACGCACAGTATTCTAATACGTTGTCTACGACGGATTTCTAATTCGGTTAATTTCACTGATCCGATGCATGCAAATTGTACCGTCCGCGTACTATTGTTTGTGAATAGACAAGCAATGCGAATTGAATTGTTGGTATCAGCACTTGGATTTTACATCGAGCAAGAAGTCCTAGCCAAAGTTAGCGTTGGCTCGATGAAATTTTTCTGGTCATAACGAAAATATCATAAGAATAAAGTAAAAACTGGAGGATTCTTCGAAATTTCCTAAGGTCTTGACGCATGGAGCTTTTGCTATGGGGCATGTGTGCAATCCCTCCAACTAAAAGACTTCACATAAAATAAAATCAAAAGCAATATGTTAGCGTGAGCTGTCTATTAGAGCCAAAATAGGATGCGTTCTTCTTGTTTTATACTCTTTCTATGTATATCCCTTGTTTCTATGTATATCCCATGCTTTGTAGGTCAATAAGGGTTGGTTCTCTTCTCTTTATATATGTGTGCTTATAGCCTTGTAAATGTAAGAGAAAAAATTGAAAAAAGACAATACATAGTTGATTTCTCTAGACGGTATCAGAGCTTAAGGTTTGATTCCTCTCTACACTAATTTTTGCCGCATCAATCCGCCGCGACTCCGATCCAGACCGTCATAGCACCGACCTATCGCGACTCCGATCCAGACCGTCGCAGCACCGACCCAACGCGACTTCGACCAGACCCCTTGAAGATCGCCGCAACTGTGCTGCATCAGGACGAGGTACTGCACTGGTAAATTCCATCCACATCATTGTAGATTGCTGTATCCGCGCGCCGATAGCATGCGGTTGCTACACCGCTTTACCCCACCTGCACTTCCCAACACCACTTTCGTTCCTTGCAATTATATAGCCCGATGGCAGACACAAACCTGACCAGCGATGGTCTTCCCCTGGTAGCACAAGGGGAAACTTCGAATACCGATGCTCTTATTGAGCGTTTGACCCAAGTCCTATCCCAACATCATGTCCCACAATCTCATGTTGAGACTCGGACACCCCCTATTGCTGTCAAGTTAGATGGAAGCAACTATGGTCTTTGGTCCCAAGTTGTCGAGATGTATATCTCTAGCTAAGACAAGTTGGGATATATTACTGACCTTTTTCCCCAACCCCCTCCGAATGAACCTGGCTTCCGAAAGTGGAAGACTGAGGATTCAACTGTGAAGGGCTGGCTTATCAATTCCATGAATCCCGCACTGATAGGTAACTTCATCCGATATCCCACCGCAAAAGCGGTTTGGGATGCGGTGGCTACGACATTCTTTGATGGCGCCGACGTCTCCCATGTGTATGATTTAAAGCGACGCCTAACTCGATTGAAGCAGGCGGGCAGACCCATTGAAAAGTATTATAATGACCTTCAAGGACTTTGGCGAGAAATTGATTTTTACCGACCTAATCCCATGACCTACGCTCATGATATTGACAGATACAACACTTTGGTTCAGGAAGATCGTGTTTACTTATTCTTGGATGGCCTTGATGATCGCCTCGACAAGGTTCGGGCTGATGTATTTCAGATGCAACCATTTTCTACGGTCAAACAAGCTTATGCACGAGTAAGAAGAGAAGATGTGCGCCAGGCCGTTATAATGGCACGTCCACAGAATCCCACCGCTGCTATGATGACGCGTGGCAGCAAAACAGGCTCGCAATTTCCAGAATTTGGCCCTGGACATGCTACTTTAAGAATGGTTCCTAGTTCTACTCCGCCTGGGGGAGGGCGCTCTAGCACTGGTCCGAGAGCTAAGTCACAACACCTAGCAAAAGGGGGTTGCACTCACTGCGGGAATTCTCGACATACGAAGGAGACCTATTTTAAGTTGCATGGCTATCTTGAGTGGTGGAAAGAATTGCAGGCTAAAAGGAAGGCTGACAATCCGATGGGTAGGGGACAGGCGTCCTTGGCCATAGGTGATTCGTCCTTATCTTTGGTGCCGTAGGTAGACTCCACCGCTACACGTGATTCCAATCCTACAGGTAACAATGGGTTTGTGCTTGTCAGTACTTCTCAGGCTGGAGGTAAAGATGGGTGGATTGTTGATTCCGGTGCTACTGATCACATGACACCCCATTCTAATGATCTCCGACATAACACCACTCCGAGGAGATGACATATATATAATGCCAATGGTCATAGTTTTCCTATGTTGGGGGCTGGCAGTGTTGAACTTTCCCCATCGTTATCATTATCTCACACTTTGCTAGTGCCGTCATTATCTAACCGATTGCTCTCTGTTGGATAAATCACTGATGAATTGAATTGCAGCGTACTCATGTATCCCTCTTTTTGTTTATTTCAGGATATCCTCACGAAGGAGATTATTGGACGTGGTACTAAGAGGGAGGGGCTGTACTTTGTTGATGACTTTACCTGAAAGTCGAGCATACCACACTCGCAGTCAGTCTACAACTAAGGAGAAAGAAATTTGGTTATGGCATCGTCACTTAGGACACCCTTCTTTTGGGTATTTAAAGAAATTATTTCCAGACTTGTTCAGTAGTTTATCGGATTCTGAATTTCACTGTGAGACCTGCATCTTGGCAAAGAGCCATCGTGCTTCTTTTCCTCTGAGTTTGAATAAGAGCCCAACTCCTTTTTCATTAATACATTCTAATGTGTGGGGTGCTTCACATATTGTTACTATGTCTGGTGTTTGGTGGTTTGTCACTTTTGTGGATGACTGTACTAGGATGACCTAGCTTTATTTAATGAAACATACAGATGAAGTAGGGACAATTTTTCGTGTATTTCACCGCATGGTCACGACTCAATTTGGAGCTCAAATCCGTGTCCTTCGCAGCAACAACGGTGGCGAATAAATTAACCAACACCTCACAAGTTATTTTCAAGACCATGGGTTAATCCACGAGACCTCTTGCACTCAAACACCCCAGCAAAATGGTGTTGCTAAACGGAAAAATCGTCATATCCTGGAGATAGCAAGGGCACTCCTGGTGGGTGGACAGGTTCCAAATCGATTTTGGGATGCGGCTGTGGTTACTGCCGTGCATCTGATGAATCGCATGCCCTCCCGCATGTTGGCATTCTAGAACCCTCTCCAGGCTCTTTCGACGCATGTCACACTTCTCTCAATCTTGACTTTACCTCCCAAGGTGTTTGGGTGTGTGGCCTACGTCCACCTGCATAAGAATCAACGAACAAAGCTCGACCCATGTGCTGTTAAGTCTATGGAACCCACTAGAAGGGATATCGTCGCTACAATCCGGATACAAAGAAAACTCATGTGACCATGGATGTCACATTTGTTGAATCTGAACTCTTCTTCCCTACCACCAATTATACCTTTCAGGGGGAGATCCATGATGAAAGGGTAAATTGGTGGGAATGTGGCATGATGGCAGGGGCTAGCGGTACTTCTGACTCACGGCAGCATAGTCTAGCAGCATCGATAGCCTGCGATTTGGTGGGACGGATAGCAGATTCGGCTGTAGATCAGGGCAGTGAACAAGGAAACCGACAACAACTTCTTAATGAAGATGACCAGTAGAGTATTTTGCTACAAAAGGCACAAGAACAACCTCGAGTACAATCCTCCCTTCGTCAAGATATCCCCTCTTTAGTACCCGACCATTCTCCTAAGGATATTCCTAAGGTAAGCTCTCCTATCAATATCACACAAGTCTCTTGTTGATACTGATGAAGTTGTTGGTTATAAATTGCCTGACAAATACAATAGAGGCAAGGCTCCTAATAGGTACTCCCCAGATGTGGAGGAACGAAGGTTGAAGTACCCGATTACCAATTATGTCTCGACAAAAAAATTATCGAAACACTTGAAGGTGTTTGTGGCTAATATTTTTGCAATTCAAATTCCTAGTGGAGTACAATAAGCCTTAAGGGATCCCAAATGGGTTCGGGCAATGAAAGAGGAGATGGAAACCTTGCAGAAAAATAAGACCTGAAGACTAGTAGAGTTACCGAAGGGGAAGAAGGCAGTAGGGTGCAAGTGGGTCTTCACCATCAAATATAAAGCAGATGGATCGGTTGAGAGGTATAAGGCACGGCTGGTAGCAAAGGGATATACCCAAACCTATGGTGTGGACTACCAAGAAACATTCTCTCCAGTTGCAAAGCTGAATACTGTGCGGGTTTTGATGTCACTTGCAGCAAACCTAGAATGGCCTTTACACTAGTTTGATGTGAAGAACGCGTTTCTTCATGGTGACCTAGAGGAAGAAATCTACATGGAAGTCCCACCTGGGTATGCGTGTGCTGATCAGTCAAATGTGGTGTGCAAACTTCAGCGGTCATTATATGGGTTAAAGCAATCACCCCGCGCGTGGTTTGGTTGGTTTAGCTCAGCGATGAAGAGGTATGGATACACTCAAAGTAATTCTGATCATACGTTATTCTTGAAGCGTAGATAGGACAAAGTGACAGCATTAATTATATACATGGATGATATGATCATCACAGGGGATGATCTTGAAGAAATTGCAGACCTTCAAGGGCGACTAGCTAATGAGTTTGAGATGAAAAATTTGAGAGGCCTAAAATATTTCTTGGGAATTGAAGTAGTCAGGTCAAAGGAAGGTATTTTCATATCTCAGCAAAAGTATGTGTTAGATTTATTAGCTGAGGTTGGAATGTTAGAGTGTAAGCCTGCTGACACTCCTATAGTTCAAAATCATAAACTCGGAGAGTTTCCTGATTAAGTACCTACCAATAAAGATAGATACCAAAGGCTAGTAGGAAGACTAATTTATTTGTCACACACTCGTCCTGATATTGCATATGCTGTAGGAGTTGTGAGCCAATTTATACACGCTCCAAGTGAAGAACATATGAATGTTGTAGTTCAAATTTTGTGCTACTTGAAGTCAGCTCCAGGAAAAGGGTTGTTCTTTACAAAGAACGGTCACCTTGAGGTAGAGGGATTTACGGATGCGGATTGGGCTGGTAGTATTTCTGATAGAAGGTCTACATCAGGCTATTTCACATTCGTGGGAGGAAACTTGATAACATGGAGGAGCAAGAAGCAACAGGTTGTATCCTTGTTAAGTGCTGAAGCAGAATTCCGAGGGGTAGCTAAGGGTCTATGCGAGTTATTATGGCTATAAAGGTTGATGACAGAACTTGATTTCCCACCTGAGTCCGAGATGAGATTATTTTACGAGAATAAAGCTGCGATTGAAATTTCTCACAATCCGGTTCAACATGACCGTACTAAGCATGTTGAGGTGGATAGGCATTTTGTCAAGCATAACTTGGATGCTAAGGTGATAAAGTTTCCATTTGTCAGATCTGAAGATCAGTTGGCGGATGTTCTTATCGAGTCAAGCTTTTCACAGCTCACTTGTCAAGCTGGGTATCAAAGACATCTTCTCACCCGCTTGAGGGGGAGTGTTAGTGTGAGCTGTCTATTAGAGCCAAAATAGGAAGAGTTCTTCTTGTTTTACACTCTTTCTATGTATATTCCTTGTTTCTATGTATATCCCATGCTTTGTAGGTCAATGAGGGTTGGTTCTCTTCTCTGTATATATGTGTGCTTATAGCCTTGTAAATGTAAGAGAAAAAATTGAAAAAAAGACAATACAGAGTTGATTTCTCTACACAATATATATGTATATATAAGAATTACTACAGTTAAAATCTATTTGCAAATCACACATGCAAGAAAAAGAGAAACTCACTTAAGAAATAATAAATCAAATAAGAATATTGGGTACCACGAGGGCCAACAATTCTATATTTTGGTAAGCTTAAGCAAGTTTGTGATTGAAAGATTAACTAATTAGTTAAAAAAATATTCAAACACATTTAGAAAATCAGGAAAACAATAAAAGTGAGAAACTTGCCGAAGAAAGAAATGATTGAAAGAAAAAAGTGGGTACCATGTTGGCTAACAAATGTGTATTTTTAAAAGCATAAGCAAATTTGTAATTTTGTAAGGTTAATTACTTAAGACATTACGGGACTGGGTCAAGGCCCGCCTTTCAATACGTTCTTCTTCCCAAAAAGAACAAAAAAAAAATAGAGAAATGCTTTCCTAACAGTACTGTGAAGGACCGTACAATCTCAACTGTAGATCCACACACCATCATCGTTTGTTTTGCATAAAACACTCATTGATTGGGAGATTGTGTGGTCAGAAATAACTGACAGTACTGTCAGACTATCAGGCTAGCAGCTTCCAAAAAAATATGTGCTATAACAAAAAGTTTCCCCGATTCACATGCACCATTTGATCAGATGGGTCTTTCTTGGATCCATCTCATCCAACGAGCTGGACTCACAAGCAGTGGATTCATTTAAAATATTTTTCCTATTTGAGTGGGGAAATGTTAAGCCGAGCTTATATTCGTTCGACACTGCGCTAAGTTTACAAGCAAATGTGTGATATTATCAATGCAAGTGTGTGAGCGGATATGACTAAACGATCATAAAATGGTCAAACGACATGGTGGATATAAGCCATGTTTGGACTGAAGATCGTAAAGGTAAGTTTAGTAACATTAGTGCTAGCTTGTAGCGTACGAGGAAGAGCACCATGGTCAAATTGCAGTAACTTAGCTCATCTCTCGATTGGCTAGTAAAAATAGATTGGTCGTTTCTAGTTAAAGGAAATTGCACTTTCCAACATTTTTTTCAACCAAAAAAAAAAAAAAACACTAGATAGTTTTCACCCAAGCATTGCAACTTGTTAAAAGGTAAAAAAAGGCTTACTAAAACTTTTTTACTAAAATTGACGAGTCAATTTCTTATTGGATATTTAAAGAAGAAAATCAATCAATTCATGAGTCCCACTTGTTTTAGTACCCACAACTAGCAATTTCCTTACATAATTTAATATAGGGAAATGCTTTCCTGACAGTACTGTCAGGGAAGGTACAATCTCAACCGTAGATTCACACATCATCACCACGTGTTTTGCATGAAGCACTCATTGATTGAGAGATCGTGTGGTAAAAAATAACTGACAGTACTATCAGACTGTCAGGCAAGCAGCTTCCTTTAATACATATTAGTGGTAAACCCCTGCCTTCGGGATGAAAAGAATACTAATACGTATAACTACTTCAACTAAAATTTTCTAAGATAGATGAAGTTGTGTCATGAATCAAATTATCCAATAACCAGTTGTTCATGGAAAAACCACAGAGCATGCACCTTAGGTAATAGTTGAATTAAGTGCGAATATAGATAATTACACAAATACAATTATCGTGATCCTATATGCTCATTCTATGTAGAGGTCAGATTGTAAGTTGAAGTAGGCAAAGGTGAGAGTAGCACTTCAATGCTACTCTCCCTCACGCGTGATCAATTTTGCCAACCTATCAATTTCAATGGGTTGACATAAACTTTGTACGTATAGCAAAAGGAAGGAAAGAACACACAAAAAAGAGGGATTTGGATATTTGATAAGGGGCGTCCCTGGTCCCTATGGTTTACCTGCATTGACTGAGAGAACCAAATGTAGGATTTATTCGAAGTCAGAACGTAAATTTGTGGCAACACGCACTGAAATACTAACGACGAAAAGACTCAGTTATATTGTCAAGAACATCGTCGCTTGTAGCTGTACATAATAAGATCATTCGGAAAATGTTTTGCGAATTACGACGTCGTATATTTTGCTTGCTCTGAGGCTAAGCAGCCTTTGAAAAGTTGTGGTCTCAGTTTTGCTGTCGTAAGTGCACACCTTATGGATAATAATAAACTATTCGAATTTTTGCCATGAAAGACAGAATAGCTGAGCCTAAAGCAATCGAAAAAGTCTCTCCTTCCCCTTACGCACGACAAAGGTCAATGCCGCCCTAACAAACCCATCAGATTCGGCAACCAGCGGTATTGATTTGGTTCTTATCCCGACCTTCCATGCATATGATATAAGATCATGGTCATGCATGTGAGGATCCACATGCAATGATGGACCGAGTGTTAAGATGCGCAATAAAAGCTCGATACCTTCGTCCGGCAAGACCATCAAGAGAATCCACATTCATTCAAAAGTTTAAGCCAATGATTATAAGCTAATTAGAATATATTAGCTACTCCACATTACATCTAGATATGAGATTTCTTTCTGCTAACAACCTCACACGTGCTCCTTAACAATTCCACTTCTCATGTGTGAGCCAACTATGTTATGTCAGCTCCCCGTTAATCTAAGTATCCTTTTGTACCAGCATTATTCCAGCGAGAAAATTTCCACCACGGTCCGGCCAAGTTTGGCAAATGTTGGTGTGAACAAAATCTACCCTTCAGACTCCACCTCAATCACCTTGACCTAGCCAAGCTTGATTTGGGGAGGTGAGGTGACACCATCCGCCATCTTGATTGGGGAGTTACACTTGAGATTTTCCTTTCTTGAGATACTCATCATACATCCATAGAGATTGGGAGTGGGTTGCCGATCACCCATCGACAATAATTTTACTTGTTGGGTTAACACAGCACAAGCCTGATACCTTCACTCGGAAAAATCTTCAAGAGAGAGCCTAAACTCGAGCCCATCAACATGTCTAATTGGATGCATATAAACTCAAAAGTTTAAGTCAATGAGTTATGAGCCAACTATGATTTATTAACTGTTTCACATTACATCTCTATGTGAGATTTCTTTCGCCTAACATCCTCACACACGTGCACCTCAATGTATAGAAACTTAGATTGAGAGAGCGATAATAATAATAAAATCGCAAAACCCTAGCTCAGTGGGGGAGACGAAAATTCGCATGAAATTTTCGTAGATTATGGCGTTTAAATTTGCTACCAAAACGAACCAAGCATCGGGAGGTAGAGGGGACAACGACCCTTGCCAGCCCCTAATCCGTCATTAACTGTGCAGGAGATCAAAAATCAAATTTGAATTAGTATGCAGAGTTATATATTGTTTTTCCAAAGGCATAGAAATTATTAAAAATGCTTCGTTTCCTTCAGAATTATCAGCCATGCGTTGGCTAAGCAAAGCCCTTTTCCATGCTTGGAGTGGAGAGCAACTTTTTCGCGAGATGCGAGCTGTTGACTCGTGACAAAAAGTCTCTCTCGTGCTTTAGGTTGCAAAAGGACGACCAAAGAGAGAGAGTCTTCGATGATGGCATCACAAAGTTTGACCTCACGATCTTGATTAACGTACCGGAGTTGGTCGTGACGGTTCTTGTTCTCGTACCGATGTTTTTCTTTTTTCTTTCTTTGGTCAGAAGTGCCGAAGGTTTAATTAGTGGCAAAAACTATCGAATCTGCTAGTGCTCAAGCTCTACATTCACGTAGGTACATGAACGTAGCGACAGTGTAGCAAGAACAATCTGAGAATAATGTCGATTGGGAGTTTGAGAGTTCACTTAGGAAGTCAACAATCAGGGACAAAGCCCCACGTCGACCAATTTGGATTTTTGGTACTCTTGATTGAGTAGTTGGCGGTAGTTGAGTGAGTCCTTATGAAGAGTTGTCTCATGGGTAAATCATTTCGATGGGGAAGCAATTTGATGCTCCGTGGGTAAATTTACCTACTTCAATAGAAGTAGGTAAATTTTTCGAGCGGTGCCCTTGTTAATCCTTTTCGTTAAACGAATGGGTTCGAACCATAACACTCGCAACATTGATTTTGGGATTGCCTTGGAGCATAGACGTGATTGTTGTCGGTGATTTCCCAATGTGTGTGGAACGAGGAAACTATCACACCCGGTGAGAATTAGTCGGGTGCTCAGAGAAGGCGCAAACTCTTCCGTTGATAAAAGGAAAAATAAAGGTATCATGTACGTTAGTGCATTGTATTTCGACTTAGTGTGCATATAATGTGTCAATAAAAATATGAGCAACTACATTCTTTCAAAGATGGGATTTTCAAGTGCATACACTTGCATTCTCGGAAAAGTACCAAAAAAATCCTTAACCTATTGTGTTGGTATCAATTTAGTGCTAAATTTTTCAATTGGACCAATTTAGTTCTAAACCTTTTTGCATTGGTATCAATTCAGTTCATCCAATTAATTTTGGCCGGAAAATAGCTGACGTGGACACCGGCCGTCTAATGTGGCATGGCCGGTGTGATGTGGACATTTTTAATAATATTTATTTTTAAAAAATTAATTATTTTTTTCTTTTCTTTTTTGGTCGGCGAGGGTTGCCGGCGACCCTCGCCGACCAAAGCCAAAGTGAAAAAAAAAAGAAAAAAGAAAAAAGTAATTAAAAATAATTTTTTAAGAAATTTCATTATAATGTCCATCTCAGCGCTGGTCACGCCACGTATGCTCAGCCATATGTAGAAGTTCGATTGATATATTAAATATGTATATGTGTATTATATTGAAATAAAAATGTTGCTCGAGGCTTCCTCGGGCGTTCGCTGTCTCCGTGTCATCGATTTAGTTTGATTTTGCTTTACAATTTAATATGGAAAAATTAAAACAATCTTTCTTGGATTAAAACAAATAATCAGTCTTTTTTTTTGGGGTAAAAATAAAGTAAAGATTTAAAACAGAAAAGGGGTTAAAATAGGCCCAAGCACGTGACAGCCAGGGGTAGGCATGCAGGCCGGCTTGTCCTGGGCCATGCCCAGCCTGACACACACGGCTCATGGGCTGTGCCTGGCCTAACACGAAAAGGAGTCGACCCTGGCTTGCTCAGGCTGGCCCATTAGCCAAGCCTTCTAAGTTTGGGCCTCTTTAAAGTCATTAAAAATATAAAACTTGCGACAAGTTTCAAGAATGGCCTTTGTCTTATACCAACTTGGGCCCTTAAGGCCCAAGTTGGGCTCCTATGGTGCGGGCCGAGTCTGCTGGCCCGGTCTGGATTATTATTTTTAAATAAAATAAAAAATATAATATAATATATAAATTTCGAAAAAATAAAAAAATTTGGAACCAGAAAATCACAAAAAATAAGAAATGGCTAGATTGACCTTGTTTTCCTAGTTTTAGACTTTAAGTCCTTGAAAATGACGATTTTGCCCTTTTGAGCAAATTGTTCCAAATTGAAATTGAAATCTAAGTGAACATTTCTCTAAGCCTTTAGGGCTTTATTATGGTCATTTGATGCGATTTATCCCCTGTCATTGACTCCTTGATTGCGCACATTATATGCTTTAATTGTGATAGATATGATTACCTCACACTTGCACGACCACGTTAGAAAAACACTCAATTCCGGCACCGAAAGGGCATCGGTGGAAATACCAGTGTAACCAAGTCCCCGGACTATTAATCTCCGGTTGCATAGAATCGAACGGTTTTTCTTGACCGCTCGGTAAGGTTTCCGATTTACATTCCTCAGAGACCGGTGACGACTCCTTTTGCATGTACATATACACATGCTACTCGATCACACTAAGATCAAATTCGATATCTCCCGTTACGATTTGGTATGGGGTTGAGAGGGCTCGAGTTAAACCCGTTATGGAGACTTAGGGCGCACATGATAACAATCCTACTTCTCGATTTTTTTGTTCTTTTGTTTCAGGGAACAGATTTAAAATTGAAATCCGTTTGATGATGCAATTTAATTTTTCTATTCTCGGGACAGATTTTTGGCTCAGAAATAGATTTAGAAGAGAAATCAAAAGTAAAAAAAGCTACTTTTTTGTTTTTGGAACAAAACACAGAAACAAGTTCCTCCTCCCTCCTCCCTCCGTCGTCTGCAACTCCTCCTCTGTCCGCCAGTTGCAAGGCTTCGACGATGGCCGGCAACCCAACAATAGGCCGTGCCCCGACAATCTATAGCTCGACTGATTGAGGAGAGCACGAGCTCGCCCGAGGCCAGATCACGGCGAGCTCGGGGCCAAATCCCGGCGAGCCCCGAGCTCGCCCGAGGCCGGCGATCTCCGCGCCCTCGACTGCAACCTCTCCGCCCTATGCGACCACGTCCAAATCGAGGGCTTCGACTTCGGCTCCTCCTCCGACATCGCCGTCCACGCCATGGGCTCCACCTACCACCTCCATGGCCTCATCCTCTCCCGCGGCTCCTACTTCAGGTGCTCGAGTTTCCCATTCCGTTGATTTTCATGAATTGATTTGCTTTGTGTCTCCATTCGTTTCATGCTATACATTATCCATTCATTTCGTGTTATGTAGCTGAGTACATTTTGGTCGTTTTAGCTTTTTTGGGTCATCTGTGATGCTTTTGGCTATTCTTCTTGTCCCGTGGAGTTGAATGTTATCAAATGAATTTTTGTTCCAGGAAATAGAAATTTTATGCGGTTATGGAACGAATTTCTGTTTCGGAAACAGAAATTTTGTGTCGTTATCAAACACGTTTCTTAGCTCAGCAACTCGTTCAGGGAATAGAAATATAAAAATCTATTTCTAGCCAGAAATAGAGCCAGGGAAGAGAATGGTTATCATGCGTGCATTTAGTAATTCATTAACTCGATTTTTGAGATTGGGTCGCGACTGCCTGGCGACCTACTAAAGCCTAAGAAAAATTGTTGGTCAAAGGACCAAGAAGATGGCAATGAGCAATCGAAAACGATATTGCAGCAAACAATGTTCGGCACTGGCAAATCAAACAACTCCAAGACAATGTGTTGTACTTTAAGAAGTCAGACACGAGTTACACTATGGTCGGGAGAAATTTCATCGCTGGAAAATCTTGTCGTGTTTTCAATTGTTCTCCCCCGACTCGGAAAGCTCGAAAAAAGATCAAGTACTTTATTGCAGATGGCTATACACAATGCCATCGAAATGAGATATCTATGCAGAAACAAAGATAACACCGTGTTCAAATTCTATGAACTGCTCTTCACCTTGTTTTCTTGTTAAGGAAGCGACAACTTGATCTTGTTGAGCTTAACCATGACAGTTTCCATGTCCATTCTTTCCTCAGGCAAGTCCTTTGAGCATTCTAGTCCCAACTCTAGGATCGATAAAACTATGCTCTCGAGTTCCACAAGCGTCAGATCTTCATGGTTCGTGCTAAGGAGTTCGGTATCCGCGATGTCAAGCACTCTGTTTGGAATGGCTGCACCTACCCATCGCCTCAAGCTCATATCCGCATCGAACATTTCATCGGTTGGCTTCTTCTTTGTAATCACTTCCAACAACAATATTCCGAAGCTGTAAACATCTCCTTTTGTCGAGACTTTCCCTTCCAGACCATACTCTGCAAGCATCATGGAGTGTGAAATTAGAATATCGGCAATTGATCTTTTTTCTTTTTGGGACATAAGTAATAAGATCAAAAGGCATACGAGTGTTCATATATCTCTATTACATTATACCGTTATATTGGAAATCAAAGGCTTGAATTTGCTAAAATTCGACAAATGTACCTGGAGCAATGTAACCAATCGTGCCGAGAGTTTGGGTCTATGTTTCAAGCTTGTTCTCAGCCAAAATCTTTGCGATTCCAAAGTCGCAGACTTGTGCGATCATGTCCTCGTTTAGAAGAACATTGCTAGGCTTCAGATCGCAGTGCACAACAGGTTCCGGTTGACGATGGTGGAGATAATCAAGCGCCGTTGCGACGTCGCCCATTATCTTCACTCGCTGATGGAGACCCAAGTTGTAGTTGTTGGAGTACAGCCACTTCTCCAAGCTCCCATTGGGCACGTATTGCAGCACCAGAACTCTCAGATCGACATTCGTGCAGGAGGTGATCACCTTGACGAGATTTCGGTGCCGGATCTTGCGGAAAACCTCGCATTCTGCATCAAAACTTTTCAGGGCTCCTTCAATATGGAGATTCAGTACTTTGACCGCCACGTCTGTCCCGTTAGCCAGAGTCCCTTTGTATACAGAGCTAAAGCTTCCTGCTCCAAGCAAATTGCTTTCGCTGAAGTTGTTAGTAGCCAACCAAAGCTCATGATATGATATCATCGGGTGGTCAATTCCAGGCGGGTTCTCCACCGAAACTGGAGCTCTTTTACCAGTGTTCCGACGCTTTCTAAGCAAGCAAATGACAGAGAATAAAAGTACAGCTGATACAATTGGCAACATAATGCATAGTAACCGGAGCCGCCTGTCCCTTGATGATTTCTTTCTGTTTACGACGCAAGGTGGGACTTGAAAACTCGCATTTCCGCAAAGAGCTTCATTTCCAATGAAAGAGAGAGCTGAAAAATTTCCAAAGGGCCCACCGTTGGGAATCTCTCCTGATAGCTTATTGAAGGACAAGTTCAAATTCAGCAGATATGTAAGTCCTTCCATGGACTTGGGTATCGCTCCTGATAACTCATTGTAGGAGAGGTCGAGGAAATCCAACCCTTTGAGGTCGCCGATCAATTGCGGTATCGATCCTTGAAACGAGTTCCTTGACAAGTTGAGACAAGCGAGGCTCTTCAACTCCTGGATTGAACTCGGTATGGCGCCGCTAAGCCGGTTCCAAGAAAGATCGATGCTCTCTATTGCTGTCATTTTTCCCATTTCAAGTGGTAGTCCTCCATTGAAAGAATTGAGAGACAGATTGAGGAAGATGAGTTCTTGAAGGCTCCACAGACTAACTGGTATAACCGATGTCATGTTATTCGAACTTACGAGAAAATTTTGAAGGCTGCTCAGGTTTCCAATGCAATTTGGAATCGATCCCGATATCCTATTTTGCCGGAGCAGTAACTCTCCCAAACTTGTCAAGTTGCATATCTCATCGGGGATCGGTCCTTCAAGATGGTTGCTATCAAGATGCAGCCTTTGCAGGCGTTCTAGTCCTCCGATTGATGACGGGATGTTGCCATCTAGATCGTTATCGCTGAACTCTAGGAAAGTGAAGCTCTTCAGGAAACCCATTTCCTTGGGAATGTGACCTCTTATTTGACAATTGGGAGCGAATAGAGTTCGTAGGGAACTGGAGAAGTTTTTGATAGAAGCTGGTATGGAGCCGCCAAGCGGGTTTTTTTGCAGAACCAAGGTTTGCAGCGATTGGCAATTTGATAAAGCAGAGAGAAAACCGAGCTCCGAACCATAAGTCTCTCCTGTTAGCTGATTTGACTGAACCGCAAAGTATCTGAGGTTCTTCAAGTTGCCCAAACTCAAGGGTATTGGTCCGCTGAGCTGATTGTACCCGGCATCGAAAAGGACTAGGTTCGAAAGATTCGAAATATACTGGGGGATGTTGCCGCCAAAGTGATTAGATGCTAGACGGAGTGTTTCCAAATTCGGAAGGCTTAGTTCGCTGCCCGAGGGAAGGCTTCCGGAGAGGGAATTGCTACTCAAATGAAGCTGTCGTAGAGAAGAAATGTTAAAAATCCCTCGAGGCACTTCGCCCGTTAGCATATTAAACGGAAGGTTCATTAATTTCAGATTGACCAACTTGCCGATCTCGCTTGGAATGTCACCTTCAATGTAGTTAGATCCTACGTCCAGCATGTGCAAGCTTGACATGTTACCAATGGTTCGAGGAATCGTGCCGATCAAGTTGTTATCTCCGAGATAGAGGTCCTGCAGCTTTTGCAAGCCGTCCATGTCTCGAGGAATGCTTCCCTGAAAACGATTCATTGACAACGACAACACATGAAGCTCTTTGCATTGGGTGAGCGTCTCTGGTAGCAGGCCGCTGAATTTGTTATCAGACAGCAAAAGCCTCTGAATGTTAGGCCAGCGGTAGCAAAGATCGGAGGGAAGACTTCCCGAGAGATCATTAGACATGAAGTCGACAATAGTGAACGATCCATTGAAAAGTGTCGGAGGAATCGAACCTGTGAGATTGGCCTCGTTCAAAGCAATGGCCCGCAATGTGGATATGTTGCCCAGGAAGCTCGGAATTTGACTCCGTAAGGGGTTGAAGCTAAGAAACAGTTGTTGCAACTTAGGGAACGTGCCGAATTCTCTCGGTATGCTGCCGGTTAGCCTGTTATGCGCAACTGTCATCCCTTCGAGATTCTGGCACTGGGCTAAGTTAGGAGGAATGTTTCCTTCAAACTGGTTAAATTCGAGTATGAGTTCTTTCAGGCGGCGCAAACGACCGATTTCTATCGGAATTGTGCCGTAGAAACTGTTGTTGCGAAGATCAAGAGAAGCCAGGAAAGAGAGATTGCCCAGGTAAGGAGACAGTCTTCCCTGGAGACCCATGCCTTCGAGGTCTAAAGCCGTGACTCTCTGCCTGCGGTTGCTGCAGGAGACGCCGATCCATTCGCAGAAGTTTGCTTCCGCGGTCCAATTCCCGCCTTTGACCGTGTTTGCCGGGTCGACTTCGATCGCCGATTTAAAGTGGAGGAGAGCATCTTGATCAGTGAAGTTGCTGGAACAAATGGCGGGCTGAAACATCAATAGGAAAGCTAACAGAAGATCAAGAAATGCTAACTTCTCCATGATGAACGGAGTCACTCTTGATTGCATCAATAGACACTTCGCTAGTTAGGATCTGTTCTTAGTATTCAATACCAAAGCGAAATTCCTTGTCGGGTAAGTTCCCACCCGCACGAAATAGCGTCTCTTTGGAAAAACACTAGGTTGCTTTTCATTGTGAGGGACATGACAAACTACATGATCCACTAATCAGAAATATTATCGGTTGAAATTTTGTTTTGAGCGTCAAAGTTCTCATGCAATAATCCCAACTCATTTTCTTTTTAATAGTTAAAAGAATGCTATTCCCAATAACCCACAAATTAACCCAAACCATAATCATGTGTTGAGACCATCCGTGATTGAGGGGAAGTTGGCGAACCCGTCATGCACGTATGATTCAATAATTGGCCCGTTCTCTACGTTTACCCGTACACACTTATTTTGAACAATATGTGGGTACAAGCGACACGAATGTGAAAAGGTTTTGTGATAACTGTCGCGATATTCCCGCAAGAGCGATATGAAGTGTCTCGTGGGAAGTTGACTGACCGGAAGTGTTTATTGCCGAAAGAGATAATGATACTAGTAGTCTGTCAACTTTTATCCGTGCGTCATGTCGTATTTGAACTTTCAATCGATTCAATTAAATCACTTTCGATTAATGTGAAATGTCGTCCTTTCGTTAATTGATATAAATGGAATATGTCATGGACCCCAATTTGATAAAGCTGACGTTTTGATGGAAAAAATCATAGTGAAAAATCCTCCCACATTCTCCATTTGATATAATTTCGATTGACAGCTTGAGGAAGAATAAGACCACATTGCTTTATATAAAGTAAAGGTTTTGTCCCGGTTTGCAAGCTTTTCTATAACACTAGTAGAATTCCCCGTGCGTGTGCTGCACGGGTTCCAACTGGTTTTTTTAATGACAAATTACTATAAAGTATTAATTTGAAACCTAGTGTTGATTTTGGTCCTCTCACTTTGAACTAATAATTTATGGAACTATTATATTCATCTAATGCTTTTAAATATTTTAATACCTTGCTTTTTCCGTTAAATAATTTATATTGAACTTGTCTCAGTACTATAATACAATAATACTAGTTTGACATTGGATTATGTAGCTTTTTCATACATCAATAAGACATGTGCAAAATTGTTAACTGGATTAATCCAGAATGACTTACAATCCACTCGAACTTGTAGTTGCTGAGTTAGATTTTGACTAAATATATATTCTTTTCACCGGATTATGAAATTTGACGTACACTCCAGCATAGTAAGCTTAATTTACATTGGAACTCGTCCATGGAAGTGGAAGCAGTAACTCTCCTTCTCATCGGGAAAAGTGTAAAGAAAATTCTAAACCTATTGTATTGGTGCTAATTCAGTCATAAACCTTTTATTGGTGCCAATTCAGTCCTAAACCTTTTGGATTGGTATCAATTCAATCCTAAAACCTTTTATTGGTGTCAATTCAGTTATAAACCTTTTGTGTTGATGTCAATTCAGTCCTAAACTTTTTGTATTTCCGTTAATTGAGTCAATTCAGCTAATTTTGGTCGAAAATTTGCTGACGTAGACGTTGTTTGTCCTATGTTGCACAACTGGCCCTAACGTAGATATTTTTAATATTATTTTAATATTTTTAGATAATTTTACTAATTTTTTTAATGATTGAGAAAAGAAAAGGAAGAAAAAACCAAAATATTTATTTAAAAAATTATTAAAAATATTTAAAAATTTCAAAAAAAAAATATCCACATCAGCGCTAATAATGCCACGTATGACAATCCATGTCCACGTCAGCGAATTTCTGGCCAAAATTTGCCGAATTGACTCAATTAATAGAAATACAAAAGGTTTAAGACTGAATTGGCACAAATGCAAAAGGTTTAGGATTGAATTGGCACAAATGCAAAAGGTTTAGGACTGAATTGGCATCAATGCAATAGGTTTATGACTTTTTTTTACACTTTTCGCCCTTCTCACCCTGCAATAATGCTCAATCTCTCGACATCCGAAAAGCAATTTTTGAAAGCAATTGCAAGGTTTTAATGCCATCCAATAAAAACAGCTCTCCTTCTCACCCTGCAATAATGCTCAGTCCCTCATCATTCGAAAAGCGATTTTTGAAAGCAATTGCAAGGTTTTAATGCAATCCAATAAAAAGGGTCTTTGCCCTTAGAGTATTCAACCTTTCATAGCAGATTCTTGCTTCCTACTTCAATACAATCTAGGTTGGAGTTTGGCCTGGACCCGTAGACTCAATAACGGATCTGCTCATGCCCTTGCAAATTGGGCTTTTAATTAAATAGAAACCGCATCCTCTTTTGTTGTCTACAGTTTTCCATCTAGAGTTAAAGATAGTGTATTAGTGTATTAGTACAGTCTTCTTTTATCTATTGTTCTAAAGTGGGTATTGCATCCAATTTCAAATGTTTTCATTGAAATAAAAAGTATATTTCTGGCAAAAAAAGAGAGGCTTAATTCACGGAAGAAAAGGATGCGTAGGTTTCCTGGTTGGGTTGAATATTCAGGTCCAATGGAGGAACATGCACGCTAAAATTAAGTTTGTCTTCTGCAAATTAAAGACATAACTTTGGCCAACCCTCATCATAATGAGGTTGCACAAAAGCCACCGAAGTAAATTTGATTTTTCAATCTGTTTGTAATGCAAAGTTAAATTTAATCCAACGATACGTTTGCTCTTATTCACATAAAGTGTTCGAATTTAATAGGTTGTCATAGCGGATTAACCCTTCCATAAAGTATAATGCAATGCTTTGGCATGCAATGTTTTTTCAAATGCCGTAGTCATGTGTTGGGGGAAATTGTACCATTTGCGTTCATCTTATGTGCAAACTGTAATCAAGTGTCAAGCCTTTCAATTGTTGTAATAAGTTCCTATTAAAATGGAAAAAAGTATAATTGGTTTCTTAAACCATTATGCGAGTGTAATCAAGTCATAAAGTCCTAAAGCTCTATTAAGAAATGAAATTAAAGGTTGCCAGGCTTGAGTGCTATCCGGGCAAGTAAAGCATTCTCCATGGAAAAGACTTGATTTTACTTCTCGGCAGGGTTGATGACTGGATTGCGCTCATTAAGTAATTAGGACTCAATTGCAATTCTGTACGAAGATTTAATATTTCTGGTGCACTTTTGTTGTTATGGTGGTGCAGAGGGATTTCTTCTAAGTGGTGATTTATTTTTAAAGTACCGCATTTGAAATACCTTAAGATTTATGTACAGATTGGCTCGAAAAAAGAGGAGGGGTGATTTTACCAAACAAGTTAATTTTGGATATACGTCATTGGGGTTGAATTATAAACAAGTAAAGGAGATTTTTTAGGCTTATATTGTCATTCAGCTGAATCTTTCCGGGAAATTATACGTGTCTATCTTTCAAGTTTTTCCTTTCTTTTAAATATTGCAAGAGTGAGAATTGGGCAAGAAGAAATGGCCTCGTTCCCTAAAAAAAACCCCAACTTTAGATTCAATCCCAAATCTATCCCGAACTTTTTTTGTGTAAAAAAAAACCCCCAACTTTAAATGCAGTCTCAAATCTACTCCGAATTTTTTGGGTCTCAAGAAAACCCCAAACTTTAGATACAGTCCCAAATCTGCTCCGAATTTTGTTTTGTCTTAAAAAATCACAAATTTTCGATGTATTTTCAAATCTACCTTATAATTCAGTCCTGACTTGACGTAGCATTTCCACATCGATAAAAAAAACCCACATTAGCAAAGTAATTGGTGATAGGTACAGACCAACGTGGCATTTTTACTTGTATATTAAATCCACCCCAATAAAGAAATTCTCCAAAATGATACCGTTCTAGGATCTAAAAATTATGGATGACTAACGACGATATTTGGACATAGGGCTAATAGAGCAAATTTGAGATTAGAGTAAAAATTGATGATTTTTTCTTACACAAAAAAAGTTTAGGATACATTTGGGACTGGAACTAAAGTTCAGGATTTTTTCTGAGACAAAAAAGAGTTCGGGCAAATTTGGGACTGAATCTAAAGTTTGATGTTATTTTTGAGAAAAAAAGAAGAAGTTCGGAATAAGTTTGAGACTTGATTTAAAGTTGGAGGTTTTTTTTAGGGAATTTGGTCAAGAAGAAAGCCACTAACCATCTTTTCTTTCTTCCGAAGTTTCTTTTCCGAAAAACTTTTACCTTTTTTTTTGTGTGTCTTTTTCCACACAGACTGATAAAGAATGGTCAATGCATTCACACTTGAGATTTCACAAAATTCCTTCGTCCATGTTTGGAAATGAAAGCATGCTAATTGCCCCACCGATGACTTTAATGGGGAGCCATTCTCGTTGTGCTAGAAAATGATGTCTTCTTTGATATGCGTGACCCGGGGCAAGTAACGCGCATCGTGGGAAGCTTTCCACGTGTGTCAAACCTTAAAAGAAGAAGAAGAAGAGAATGTCATGTGCAGGTGGATCGCGTGTGAAACCTTTTAATAAAAATTACAAGTAGTAAAAAAGTTAACTATGTTAGAAATTAATCAACTAACAAATGAGCGGTGACAAATGACTCGTGTAGTCAAAAAGTTATATAGCTACCCACGGACTACGTAAATTTGATTACACAAGTCAACGCAGTTAATGTGCACACTTCTCAACACTTATCAACGGGTATTCACGTTGTAACTAAAGGCGACAAAATGATTTTAGAATCCATATTATATGAGTCATAATGATTTGTCTTAAATTTTAAAAACAAGCTTAAATGAGTAATAAATGAGCTAGTTAATAAGTTAATGTGTCTTAAATGGGTCATAAATTGTTTGGTTATCTAATAAGCTTAAGTGAGTCATTTTCTATATTTTTTTTTATTGTTTCTTTCTTTTAATTTTTTTCCATGAAATTCGGCAAGGACAGCCAGCCGCGGGTCTCCGGTCGTTGGTCATCGATCACCGATGGTTGGCCGCCGATCGTCTCCTGATGTCGGTCGCCGGACGTAGAAGAAAAAAAGAAATGAAAAAATCATATATTTTTAAATTCTGAAAATTTTCCACGGTGTTTGAACGATATATATTCTTTTAAATTTTACAAGAAATAATTCTTTCCGAACTAGATTTAAATTATGAAAATTGTCCACAGTGTTTTAGCAATATAGGTCGGGTCGGGTATAGATAAATTTCTATAGCATGAAAATTGGTGAAAATGGGTTAAATGGGTCAATATGGGTCGGACCATTTTCGACTGATCCAACCCACCCATTTGACGGCTCTAGTTCCAGGTCAAGAGCAGTTCATTGAATTTAAATATTGCATTATCTCATTTTGTACATAGTAATCTCATTCAAATGGCATTGGAGATAAATGTCAAAAAAATCTTAAATCTATTGCATTGGTGCCAATCTAGTCATAAACCTTTTTATAGTACCAATCTAGTCCTAAACCTTTTGACCTAGAGTTAATTCAGTTCTTTCAGCTAATTTTGGCCGGATATTGCTGACGTGATCAGCGGACGGCCGGCCGGCGCTGAAGTGGACATGTTCAATAATATTTTAATAATATTTTATGTTTTTTATTTCTCTTTTGCCCATCTTTTTTTTTTTTGGTCTTTTTTTCCCCTTTCCTCCGGTGGTTGGCGAGGCCAGCCCTTGTCTGCGCGAGATTGGCGTCGCCTATCGGCCTCGCCAAATCTGGCAAGGGCGGCCTCGCCAGCGTTAGCCCTTGTCGGCCAGCGGAGAAAAGGGGGAAAAAAGGCAAAAAATAAAAATAAAAACAAAAACAAAAACAAAAATCACTAAAATACTATCAAAAATATCCACGTCAGCCCCGTCCATGCCACGTAAACCATCCGGCGTCCAGTTTTCGGAATTTTCTAACACTTTTCTCAATGGCATTGTGTCTAGACATTTGCAACGAAGTTCGTAATTTTCTTTTGAGCTTCTGAATTGGAGGAAAACTATTCAAAACACGACGAAACTTTGCAGCGATTGAATTTCACCCAACAAGAGTCTAACTAATGTCCGACTTAAAAAGGTGTAACACCTGCTCTTTTTGTAAGATTTTTTATGTCTGTTTCAATCTCTTCCGAGTTAAAAAGTTCTAATTTATCAGCTGATGTCTTCAAGGCCAATGATAATCTTACAATCATATTGATCTCTTGATTTTATTAGATGTAAGGGATCTCTATGCTTCAGTGTGATTCTTGATGATTTAAAGTGTAAGTTTCTACATTGAGAAATGTAAATCGTAATAAATCCGACAAAAAATGAATCATGGTACGTTTATCTCGGCGAGAATTAATAATCTGAAAAACGTTTTGCTAGAATTATTGTTCCTTTCACTTGGAGAAAGTTAGTCGAATGGAAATGTTTTCGTTATTAACAATAGTTTATGCCTCAACATTTATGTTGTTGATGAGAATATTTTTCATCAATTCACATCTATAGATGAAACAAGCGATCATATTGAAAAAATTCTAAATAGTTAATGTTCCGCAAAGCAAACCCACCCTGAATTGTAGTTTTGTGGCTGGGAGAATTGCTCTAGAAAAGAAAAAAAAATGTTTTTAAATGGCCGCAAAGAGAATGATTAATGAATTAGTTTTCACATTAGAGAAATTAACCCTCAGGGTTGGCGCAATTGCTTTGGACATAAAAGGATTTTCAGTTCAAGAGCAGGAGGTAATCGGTTCGAAACTCACCTGTTAGGGAAAATCCCCCATTATGTTTTGAAGATGACAAAATAATGAAAGGCTACTAATGTGTTTATTGGTTGAGTAGAACCAGGTGAAAGAATCATAAGCCGTTATGCAGATGGTGTATTAACAGAATATCTGAAGGTTATGAGTTATCTATCAATGGTGACCAAGGCATTTGGCGTAGAGGTGTCTACAAGCTGGAGGTACCTAAGTAGAAGATGAACAAGCCTAGAACGAGAAGTTCGGTAAAGCTTGGAAGGATCTTGGATAGGTAAACAAGCCTAGAACGGGAAGTTCGGTAAAGCTTGGAAGGACCTTGGATAGGTGAACAGCGAGGTAGAGCCGCAATTGCCAATATGCTTAGAGGAACCAGAAGATGGAGCTCAAGATACTGCATCTGAATTATGCATATGAAACTCTGGTTATTGCATCTGAGAAGAAAAGTTTATATTGACCTTAGTTGGATGTTCAGACTCATGGAGTAGTCGTCGCGTATTTGCTTCTGAGAAAGTTGAAGTTTAGTATTCAGAAGGAGGTTCGTGTTGCCTCTGAAGACTTCAGAAGGAGGTTCGTGTTGCCTCTGAAGACTTCGGATGGAGGTTCGTGTTGCCTCTGAAGATTTCAGATGGAGGATTGTGTTGCTTCTGAAAACTTCAGATGGAGGATTGTGTTGCCTCTGAAGACTTAATCTCGTGAAGACTTATATGCGAGCATCAACAAGGTTTCTATCAACATCAAACTCAGTTATCTCTGTTCAGAAGCTGCGACTTATTCAGAAGCAGTGATATATGAAGAATTCAGAAACTGTGACTTATTCAGAAGCAGCGATATATTCAGATTCAAAAGACTACTTCTGAAGTCTGGTTTTGAAGATTGTTCAGAAGCTGCGAGATATATTAATTCCAGATTCTGAAGACCCACGCCTGACATATGTTGCTGAGGTATTTATGGAAGTTTGTAATCTTTGATTGACAGGATTATTCTATAACATGATTGATAGAATATCCTTGATTGAAAATTACCTTCCATGGGACAAGAAAACTTTCATATTTGAAGAACTCCACTTATGGAAACCGAAGATTGAGTTGTATGGGCGACTGAATCTGAGGGGTTCAGATTTAGCACCAATGGTCACCAAATCTCCCTAGATACAGTCTCGTCCAATCAAGATTGATGGCGTCCAATCAGCGATTGAAGAGCGATCCTTTGAAGATCTGTCCAACGGCTAGTTTGGGGGTGAAGGAGTATAAAAGGAGATCCATGGTGCTACTATGGTGTGAGATTAGAATCATCAATTTCAAAGTGCTAAAGTTATTCAGATTCATACTTGTCTCCGTAAGCTTAACGTTATAATCTTTGAGAGGCTTTGTAAGAGTGATTGAGAGAGGATAATGTGATCTATCAAAGAGAGTATAATCACTTGTTGTAAACCTCCATTGATTCATCTAGTGGAATCCAGCTAATCGGCTGTCAGCGTGGGAGAGTGGACGTAGGCTTGATCTAAGCCGAACCACTATAATCGTCGTGTGAAATATTCTCTATCTCTAAACTCTTATCATTGTGTTTGATAGAATATTGCATGCTGGTGTTTATATTCAGAATTTGCATACTCATGTTCAGAATCATAAACTGCACATATTCAGATTCAGATTCTATTTTGACTTGATTCTTTTAATTCCGCATTTTCTAGTCAAAATTGTTTTAAATCACCTATTCACCCCCCTCTAGGTGATATTGCTAGATCCAACATCACCAACTGAGTGCAAAGTGCAAACGTATGAATGTAACCAGTTCATGGCGCTTGCGGGGTATTCCTTAAGGCAAAAATTCGGGTCTCCATGCTTGTGTCCCTGGATTATAAATAAATAAAAAATAGAGAAATTTGCATTCATATTAACATATGAGATCTCTGTGGGATTAGTTTGTTAAATTATTAGATATTTAAATTACACTATTGTTCATTGTAAATGTAAATATCGGATTATGTTGTAACATATTATTACAATTTATCTTAAAGGCTTGGGCGAGTATGAAATCTTTAGGGAAATTTTGAAGATTGAAATCCAATGAGATGTAGTGTAGATATGCACCTCATATTTTGACTATTTGAATATATGAACATTGTATCATATGTTCAAGGGTTAATACCATGAAAAACCCCAAATTGGTACAAATGTGACAAATTTACCGTACTTTTTGTTCAATATGATACCAAAGTGGATGATTGATTCATTCCACACTAGAAATAATCACAGGAAATCTTTTAATAACAAGGCTGAATCCCGTGAAACCATTTCATAAAAGTTCATTGATATCTTCTTTTTATAAAGCAAATCAACTTCAATTCTTGAATAATCCACATCACTTATGCCTGTTACTCTTTAGTTTTCTGTTGAGGTCTATCCAGTGGGTACTCAAATTGGAACAGTAATCGATTTCTAGGTTTCGTCGTAAACCTAAATGGTTACTTAATTTTTTAATCATAAAAAATCTCAAACTGATATAGCTGTGACAATTTGTCCATCATAAATGTGAACATATGAACATTGTACCATATGTTCAAGGGTTAATAGCACGTCCATTTCACATGCATGGACTGAGATAGCCTTAAGGAATGCTCAATCACACCGGATGAAATATGGTTTTGGACCATTGGCTCACTCTTTTTTTTTTGGGCTTTTGAAGAGCCCACATATGGTGGGTATGTGTTTCCCATAAAACTGATTAGAATAAGCTCCATTTGTTTCACGAAAAATGAATTATTCAAAAAATATTTTTATAAAAATAATTCCTTATATCACTTACAAAAATGAATAAGTACCATTGATGCATTACTTTTTCTCGGAGACTGAAAAGGATGAACTGTATCTTAATTTGGTGCTTGAGTATGTGCCGGAGACTATGCATCGTCTCATTAAGCACTATAAGTCTATAACAAGTTAAACCAACGAATGCCCATAATAACTGTGAAGCTTTACATATCAGGTAGTGAACCTAATTTCTTCTTTTAGTTTTATTTATAAATCCCTAGGAGAATGCTTCTTCCATTTACAAGTGTCTGAAGTGAATTGAGCTTCCCTTCCTTCTGCTACTGCTACATATTAATGAAGAATACATCCGTCTATTCATAGGCTGATTAGATAATTATTCTAAGATAATATCTCAATCAAGATATGCACAATCAAAGAAAAATATACGTGTAATCTACATTCAATCTTGAGAGATACGGATAATCAACATGAATATTTTACTTGGGCTAATCTTAATCCTCATATTAATTATAAAGTATCTCAAACCTGCTAGATTGAGGTTTAAGCTCGTTCCTTTTACCGGACTGAGCTTAAAGCTCAGTTTCCAACGAGCTCTCGATTTCCAAAGAGGCCTCAGTTTTCGAGAAGGCGGACTACTAGGAGTGGTGGTGGCCACGGTTTGGAACCGGCCGGTTCTGGTTCGTGGCCACTATGAACCGAAACCGGAACCTTAAGGGCCGGTTCCGGTTCCGGTTTTGAACCGGCGGTTCTGGGCCAGTTCAAGGCCCGGTTCCGGTTCAAAACGGAATGGAACCGGCCGGTTTCGGTTTTCGAATTTAATTTTTAAATAATTAATTATGAAATAAAAAAAATATGAAATAATAAATTATGAAATACAAATTGTAATCAAATTGGGAGGAAAAAAAGGGAAGAGGAAGGGGCTTGAACTTAATGAATTATCATTAAGCGCCTATATATCTTCTTGGGATCGAAGAATCAAAGTCCATGTAGTTCTTTTACCTTTGATAATCCCATACTTGCCTCATCATCAATTGTCGCTACCAATTTCGCCGGTTCCGCTACCGGTACCCGTGGCGGTGGTATCTTCATCATCGAAGAATTCGGCTTCATTGCTGTGATCCATATCTTGCTGTCGATGTTGAGCCTTTGTCCAATCATCCACACAAGCTTGAGCCTCCACTGATTCCGGAGTTAATCTTGAACGTCGGTCGTCCAAAATGTTGCCTCCAGCGCTAAATGCTTGTTCAACCGCAACTGTTGAACAAGGGGTTGCTAAAACATGTCTTGCGATGAGAGCGAGAATTGGGAATTGGGTTGAATGCCTCTTCCACACTCTAGAATTTTGAAATTTATGCCGCCTTCGGATTCACTAAACTCAAAAAAAGTGGTTAAATAGGTCTCTACTTCGGAAATATTTCCCGTTGCTCCCTTTTGTCTTTTTCGCCTATTCATCAGCATTTTGTACCCTCTACTAATTCTACCTAGGTCCCCGCTTTGTACGTCACTAGGTTGGGAAGATCCACTATCACCTACATTATATCTATTAGAAAATTCATTATACATTTCAACTATTGCGTTTTTAACTACTGTTTGTATAGTTCTAATATCTATAAATTCAATCAAATGTAAACAGTCATAATACGTATTAAAATCATCACCTAAATCATCTAATTTGGTACGTGGATCAAAAACACAAAGCAACCAAATAAATAAGAGGAATTTCGGTATAATAATGCAGCCATTTCGTTCGCATTGCCATAATAGTCGGACCTAATTGATCATCTTTTTTATTTTCTTCAAAAAATACCAGCAATATTAACACACTCTATTAAAAACAAATGCGTAGTAGGATAATAAACACGAGATAAAGTATAAGTTGCATCATTAAAAACTTTTAAAAGATCTAATTTTTTTTTGCAAATATCTCACTCTTGTGGGAATAAATTAATTTGAGAAATATTATTCAAAATAAACGTACATAATAAATCTTTATATGCAAAAGATTGATTAAGCAACTCGTATGTAGAATTCCAACGAGTTGGAACATCTCTTGGAAATCGTTTTGGTCCTCTTCTATTTGCTTTACAAAATTTTCCCCATTCTTTCATAATTTGAGGATGTTTCCATAAAAATTGAATTGCTATCTTTATTGGGTTGAGAAAAATATCAAGAGTTTGTAAACCATCTAGTATACATAAATTAAAAACATGGCAAGCACATCTAACGTGAAAAAATTATCCACCAAAAGCGGGTTCGCAAATTTTTTCTAACTCGGGAATGGAAGCGGTATTTGCCGTGGCATTATCAAAACCAACTGAAAATTTTTTATTAACAAAAAAATATTCTTCTAAAACTTGCATAATTATTCTATAAATATTAATTGCCGTATGTTTATCATTAAAAACTCGAAATGCAATAACTCTTTTTTGAATGCTCCAATCATCGCCTATCCAATGACATGTAATATCCATATAAGAATGAGTTTGCCAAGGATCACTCCAAATGTCGCTACCTATATGCACACGTCCATTGAAATTCATAAAAAAGTTTTTTAATTTTTTTTTTCTCTTTTATAAATATCAAAAAGTTTGCGTTTAAGTGTATTTCTCGAAACAGGTTTTGCTTGTGGAGTACATGCAGTTTGTATAAAATGATTAAAACCAACTTTTTCACCAAAATTAAACGATAAGCGTTCAACGGCAGTAAATCTAGCTAATTCTTCTTTATAAACTTTTTCATTGCAATGAAATAAAGGAGAAGCGTTAGAATTGGCGTACCCGGAAATTTGTTGTTAGCTGGTGTCGATCCCTGCTTGCGTTGGATGTTTCGACCTCAGATACAGTTTAAATGTTCCATAGCCGCCTCCACCTGTAAATTTGTATGTTGCCCCACAACATTTACATTTTACCTCATACTTATTTCCGCCAAAATGTTCCTTCATGAAGTGTTTCCATATGTCAGATGTACCCTCCCGTTCCAGCTCATTTGTTGTTGACATTTCTTCAACACAGGTAGGAGGAGGATGCAGAATTTCTTGCGGACGTGCTCGACGTTGGGAATAATGTTGATATCATCAACATCGTCTCCCCAATATGCAAAATCACGAGGATCATGAGGATGATCGGACTCCCCCATCGAGGGCTTTCCTCTGCCATTACCTCTGCTTCCACTTGCCATTTTTTGAGAGAATTTGTGAGAAAAAAAGAAAGATGAAAAGGGATATTTATAGAATTTAGGATAGATTTATTTAATAAAAAAAATTGGCCAAATGGCCGTTGCAAGGCAACGGCTACAAGCCGATTCGAAACTAGCGATTCCGGGCCGGTTCACAGAAAAGGTAACCCGGAACCGGCGGGGCCGATCAACGGGCCAGTTCCGGGCCCAAACCGGCCCGTGGCCACCACTAACTAGGAGGTTAGTAATTTTTTTTTTGACTCTTTGAATTTCAATAATGATATTTTTTTAGGAGTAGAGACAGGATGAGGATGAAGAAGAAGAACAAGGTGCTGGGGAAGGTGGATATTTGCAGCTATGTAATTTGTAATTTGCAGCTATGTAATGGTGCAAAACCATTTCATAGCAGAATGAAACCATTTCAAGATCTAAAACGGAGCATAACACAGGTGAATTAACTACAAATTGAAATTACGAATGGAAGATTTCGATTTTTTGGATCGGTCCCTTACTGGAAGATCTAGAACCGAATTTCTTTAGCATTTATCATGCTTGCCTCGAGCATGAAAGAAAATATTTTCTATGCTTTAGCATCAACATTTATATGCAGTCTTACACATGCATATCCATTTATATAATGCAAATATTCGAGTGTGAATGTGGGTGTGCCTGTGTATATATTGGGTGTGTGTAAATGTGTATCTACTGAGATACATTTACTCAATGGTACGCTCGCATTATTTGGGTGTCCCCTTGGGGTGCACCGGGACCGGGCTATGCACCGAGTGCACTTAGGTTTCTTCAGGAACCATGGCCTAGGAAGCACGGACATTCTTCGGGGACTTTTGTATCGGTGTCGGACACCAACACCTGTCCGACACACGACTGACACGTGGTCAACAAGTATAAGACATCTGACACGTGTGCCGCGACCCTTCCGAGCGGAGCGGAGGATGGGTTTAGGGATGATTGCCGAAATTCTGCGGATCCGATGCGATCCGCGGAATCGGCTCGGGCTCTCCCAAGTCCTCACCTCGCGCGACGGCGGTATTTAATAATCAAGTTCGACTTTAGGTGCGGTCGGGTGACATGTGCATAGGTTTACATACTTTCGGAGTCGCCACCGATCTTTGGGGAAGGTAGATCGGGAACCTCGTCGGGCGGTGGGAGAAGCCGTACGACTCTAACGGAGCCAGAGATTTAGGATCGGAGACTTAGTTACGCCAATGTTTCCATTGACGCCCTTTCGGTACCTAAGTTGAGTGATTTCCTAACTATGATTTTCATGCAGATGGCTCAAGATAGAGAAGGCTCTAGAACCTAGGAGTTCATGCAGATGGGAGTATCTAACCTATCAATCACAAACAGAAAAGATAGATGCGCAAACAGGGATCCAAACGTGCAGATAAAACGCATGAAGTCAACGGATGGCATCTTTAGTAAAGCCCTAAAGGCTTAAAGAAGTGGTGTTTGGAGGTTTGGAAGGGGTTTGGACAGATTTGGAAGCGATTTGCTCATCAGGGGGAAAAATCGTCATTTTTTAAAAGATCAGGAGGCAATTTGCCCATAAGGGGAAACATTGTCAATTTTGAAGGGATTAAGAACCCAAATCATCAAAAATGGGGTTGGCCAATTGAATGTGCCAATTTCCCAATTTTTGAGATTTTCTGAAATTTTTCTGCATTTTTTTGAGACGATTTGCCCATAAGGGGCAAAATTGTCATTTCAAGAAGAATCGGGAGACAAAAACACGAAATATGGGTTTGTCCAGTCAAGGTGGACCGTTTCCCATTTCTCACAAGGGGCAAAATCGTCATTTTGGAAAGATTGGAAGGGTAAAACCATCAAAAATAGTATTGACCGATTCAAACGACTCATTTCCTAATTTTTGAGGCTTTTGCAATTTTTTAGAATTTTTTTTAGCATTTTTTTCCAATTTTTTTTAGCATTTTTTTCCAAAAAATCAGAATATTTTTGAAAATCATTTAATTATTCGAAAATCCTCAGATCGCGATACGTGGTGCAAGGACCACTGTTGGATCAAGGATTTTTTTTTTAAATGGACGTCCCCTCCCCACTAACGTGGGCGCCACTTTAGCGTTGACCGGTCAACCAAGGTTGACAGGTCAACTCCTTTGCCGGAGAAGATGAATAGTGACACCGGCGATCACTGTTCCGGCCGGCGACTTCGCCGGAAAAAGCGAAACCGACGCCAAAATGCTTGTTTCTAGCCCCGATTTCCATCTAGACCCGATCTACACCCTCCTATCATTAACATATGTGAGTTTTGGACCTAAACTCCATCGGAGAAACCTACAAAACGCGCCAGCCGAGAGCTAGCTCCTGCGAAACCTCCATCTTGCAACCTCTACATCAACTCATCCATCTAACCAAACAAGCAACCTCCAGAGGAGTTTGTGAAGCTTACCTGCGGTCCTATGAGGTTCGGCTTCACGTAGAACGAGCTCGCGAGCTCGCGGTGGACCTTGAACTCGGCGGCTCGGTTATGGCAGTTTTAGGTGGATTCGATGCAAACAAACCACAAGACGAAGCTTAGGGCCAACGCTGGACTCGATGAAAGCAAGGAAATGTAGAAAAAAAACGGGCTAATGGTTGCCATTAACACAGAGCTTAGAGCTCGAAAATGGCCTTTACCTGTTTCGGGTTTGTTGGCGATGATGGAAGGGTCCGGGACGTTCCTTGGACGGCAACTAAGCTCGAGAAGCTGACGGCATGGCCTGGCGTGGCTTGAAACTCGCCGGCGAGGACTGAGAAGTTCTCGGGTTTCCTCCTTCAAAAATGCCTACCGAACTCACAGAATCGCCCCCGTCCCCTCTTCGGCCGCTCTCTCCTCTATATTGCCCCTCAAGAATGCTCTAGAACCTGTCCTTCTTGCGCGCACATTCCTCTCTCGCTCTGGCTCTGGCTCGACAACTCACTGCTCCCCTCCAATGGCCTCTGTCCTCCTTCGTCTGAATAGCGGACACGGGCGCCCTCGCTCCGTACGTCCGGCCATGTGCGCAACAAGACGACAAAGGCGAGATCTCGTGACATGGAGGGCGCGACGTCGTTCGGGCGTGAGCGAGCGGGAGGAAGAAGACGAGCGCTGGCTCCCTCTGATCTGGGCAGAAGGAAGAAGATAGTGAATAGTGCCGGGTCGCTGGGTCGGGTCGAACCCGACCCGGTCACTCAAAAATCATCAAATTAGGCTATAAATTGACTATTTTTCGTGAAATTGAAGCCAAAATTGGGTTACCCATCATGGATTACATCTAAAAATGAGGTTTTTGTGAAAAATGCATTTGGAATTACACAAAAACCCCAAATTTTGGGTTTGAGTCAAAATTGAATTTTGAGCAATCCAAAGCCTAAACAGCAAAATCGGACCAAACTACTCCAACCAATGGATTTAGAATGATGAAAACTATAGGGTAGTGGGTTCATATTTTCATGGGTACCCCTAGAAAAAGCTTAATTTTATTTTTGGTGATTTGGGGACTAAATTGAAAAATAAAATTTCAATTAAGCCCCTCTTGTCAAAATTGAGAAATTCTACCTATAATTGGGCCAAGGTACGAATTGAGATTCTAGAGGGCAATGTCAAAACTCTTATAAAGTGAAAATTGAAAATAAAATGACTCAAATTGTATTTTTTAAGCCCGATTCGGAATTATATTTGTGAAGGAACACACAATCCCGAATTGGATTTTTCAAATTTAAATCGGCCAACATGAAAAGGGATTTAAAATAAAAATACTGGATATTTTTTCATATTTTTACGGCCACGAGATATATTTTTTATGATTTTTTGGGTATTTTCCTAATATACGAAAAATGATAAAAAAAAGTACCAAAAAATATTTTTTTGTTCAAAATTGGTTCCTTAGGCTTGTCCAAGACTTCCAAAGTTGATTTTTCAATTTTATAAATTTTTATGGATTTCTATTGATTTTCTAAGGAAAAAGATGATAAAAATTCAAGTGTCAACACTGCCCCTCTTTGAGAGGAAGCTTGGTGGAGGCTTCTTTCAAAGACGAGACGATTCCTGAGCCTTAATCGACTTGACTGGGGAAAACAAAATGAGTTATGACATTTGACCTCCAATATCTCTTTGTGTAAGCTGGGGCCCAGATTGGGTTGGAGGAGGTTCTTATGATATGAGATAGATCAGAGAGAGGGGGATTTACCTAGCACTTACCTGCCTGTCGTGCGGCTATTGCCTGACATGAACTCTTTTGGAAAAGATACCTAGGGATTCATTCTAAGAATACCCTAGGGAGGTTGAGCTCTGACTTGTGTGGTATGTCAACCTAGGATAGAATTCCTAATGAAAGGATTCTAGAAACGACATATCCTACTAAAAGGACTCGGCTAAGTTTTGACCCGTATGGTAGGTCAACCTACATAGAATTCCTAATGAAAGGATTCTAGAGACAACATATCCTACTAAAAGGACTCGCCTAAGTTTTGACTCGTATTGTAAGCAAACCTAGATAAAATTCTTAATGAAAGGATTCTAGAGACGACATATCATACTAAAAGAACTCGCCTAAGTTTTGACCCGTATGGTAGGTCAACCCAGATAGAAGTCCTAATGAAAGGATTCTAGAGACGACATATCCTACTAAAAGGACTCGCCTAAGTTTTGACCCGTATGGTAAATCAACCCAAATAGAATTCCTAACGAAATGATTCAAGAGACGACATATCCTACTAAAAAGACTCGCCTAAGTTTTGACCCGTATGGTAGGTCAACCTAGATAGAATTCCTAATGAAAGGATTCTAGAGACGACATATCCTACTAAAAAGACTCGCCTAAGTTTTGACCTTTATGGTAGGTCAACCCAAATAGAATTCCTAATGAAAGGATTCTAGAGACGATATATTCTACTAAAAGGACTCGCCTAAGTGGTGCCTGCGATTCAGGACTTGAAGGTAGATCATTCCATAATAGAAGTCACCAAGGATTACCTAAATGCCACCTTTTGAGTAGACAGAAGAGGTACAGATTCAAAGATTGGTTTTGGGTGCTATTCTAAGATTTGGGGAGACTAGGAATCCTGCAAAAGCTCAAACTTGAATTATATTCTCATGCTGCTTTTTAAAACAAACCAAAGAGGTAGAGATTAAAAGATTTCAAATCTCTCAAATATTTCAAGTCTTCAAGATGAGTCATGCTCCTATGATGATTATCTAGGAGTCATGTAAAATTTTAATAAATGCAACAGTTGTGCAGGAGGTCAGCCAAAACATCTTGCAATAAATTCCTTGTGGGGGAAGATTTTAGATCAAATGATATGAAACTACCAAAAGGTTTTGGTTGACCATCAATTGGAGTACCCTCATCAAAGAGGACTTCTTACAATTTTCAGAAATTTGTTTTGGATTTCCTCTTGCCGGGGAAACACATCGAGGTTTCGAATCGATCTCACAAGACCTATCATCTAAGATTTCGGGATCATTCGCAATGTATACATTCTGATTGATCAGAAAGGATCTTTTAAAGGACCGTAATGTAGGCTTGGTAAAAAACTTTCACGATGGATGGGCACTTTGAGGTCAAGAATGAAATATGCTTCAAAATATCATTTCCGAGTCTACAAGTCAAGAACCTGGAAGATAAGATAAGACAAGATTGTGCTTAGTTCTTTAAGTAGTAGCTTCCTTTGTGAAATTTCATGTCAGCTCGAAACACCTCGATCAGAAGAGTACTCCGAAAAGGGTTGTATCGTTGGTTTTGGGTAGGCTTGAAAAGGCCAAATTTTAAGGGAGAGGGTTATGAAAGGTTGGTGATTACCTTTGCATTATTACTACCTCTTAATATCCACTGGGGATAACAATTTTATCTATGATTACCGGAGTCTTTCGAACGTTCGTCTTTCTGAATCTAAAAAAAAACATTCTTGTTTTTTTTTTTGACTTGGCGAATTTGCTTTTTGTTGTAGTTATCATGTTTTTGAATGCATTTCAACTCTCATCATCATTATTTTTAATGGAGGGCTTTGGCCTTGCTTTTACTAGGAGCATTGCTTTTGCTAGCCCTTCGTTCTCACTTTTGTCTTTCGACTCTCATCATTTTTTAATGAAGGGCTTTGGCCTTGCTTTTACCAGGCACATTGCTTTTGCTAGCTCTTCATTCTCACTTTTGTCTTTCAAAAAATATTTTGAACTGACTTTTAAAGACTTCTCTTTTTATCATGACGCCACCCTCTCACTCGGTAAGTCATGTGCATTACCCCGATGAAGGGAGGTAATCACCAACAGGGTTTGGAAACGAAGGTTTCAGGCTCAAATTGGCTTTACAAAGGGTAAAGTGTGTAGGATTGAGAAATGAACTGCTCTTCCTCACTTCGATGTTCCGAGCTTCCACGAGATATCACCTGAAGCTATTACAGAAAGATTGATGCAAGTTAGCACAGTAAAGTCTTTCTTAATCCTTTTCTCCAAGGTATCCACTAATGAACCTCCAAATTGCCCCAGTGCAGGGTGGTGCTTGACAGGGTTATTTTCAGGAAAACTCCTTGTGGGCTCAAAGAAGCTTGCAAGGGATTAACATTTGTTTAGAATAGAGAAGTGAATGCCTTTCATCGCTTCAATCCATGTAAGAATTGCGAATGATCCCTACGTCTGTAGGTCAAGGTTTTACTCTCAACTTCGCTCCACTCACCTCTCAAGTGTGTATGGGGTGTGTTTAGGTAGGGTTTACCTCCCATCATTTGAGAGAGCATCCTTTTGAAAGGTTTAAACACATCTTTTTAAAAAATTCATTTCATTTTCTCCAAAGTTTAATCTCCACTGGAGATTTTGAGATGTGCAATGCATATTTACAAAACATGTTTGGATAACCTCCCGGTTCCTTTAGACATGCATGTTGATGAAAGGTTTTAAGAGCGCTAGGTATTTTGCTCTAGACTTGAAGTTCGAGACTCGCTAGATTCTCGAATACCCTTATACTATAGGGAAAACAGATCACTTACCTGTAAAAGTCTGACAAGGATTCCCGCTTGTTGTGGTCACAACCCAGAGGAAATCAAAGGGAGTATTAAAAATCGATTTACAATCCAAAGGGGTCGGGATAATACGGCTCCATTTCTGCGTACAGCTCCTCGAATCGCAGCTGGTTTCCTGGTTTGAGTGGCTTTTTGGTTCATGGATTTCCTCTTGGCGCGATGACCTCTGTAAAGATTAAACATTAAGCGTCAGTTCGTGTTCCCAAATTCAAGATAAGTTGGAACAATACTGCCATACTCTCGATTGTGCATTCCAATCTGAACGCCAACGTAGAAACCTGCTATCTGACTGCTATGGCGACGACCCTCTTGGTTGTGTCTTTGGGAGTCTTTGATTCTTTTTATCTCATAGGTTTGCATTGAAAAGGATCCCTCCATCCGGTTGTGCTAGGCATTGTCTGTTGCTTTTCATCGGAGAAGCTCCCATTGCCATGAACTGTATTTGCTCGACGGCCGCCAATCCGTTTGGATGTGTTCCTTGAAGTTATTGACATTTTCCTTCACTTGAGTTCGTGTTGACAACTTCGAGATTTCATTCAGACATGGACGACCTCTATTGGACCTCTTTCATTTGAGATGAGAGGTGTGATCCACAAAAAAGATTGTACTACATTCGCTTGACAGGTACACATATCTCTTTGCTTGATGGGTATGCATTTCTTTGGCATCCATTGACTTGTTGGAAAGGGAGGATTTTTTTTTTTCGTGTCCAGTCACACCAACGATCCATTTGCCCCAATTAGGCGATGTCTGTCTCGGTCAAATGCCTTAGTGTTTTTCCACATTTTCTTGCGATTCCTTATCGAATTTAAGGATGTTCTTGTACCTACACATGAAGAAATGAGTGTTAGCCCATATTTGACTTTATTTGAATTTTTAGGAACAGAATACCCCTTTGAGGTGTCGTATTTCCGTTGCTCGAGGAAATTGTTCCTTCCAAGCATATTGCCCCAGTAGGACATGTCTCGATGCTTGTCACAATAGGTTTGGCGGCTTTGCCCCAATATGCTCCTCTGGTGAGGAAGGGAGAATTTTATCTCCGGACTAATCTCTTGATGGGATGAGGGATTTGCCCCCAATTGGAATCCCCTTGTTGATCTCCAACCATTTACCTCAGCAATCCGAGTCATTTGACCATTTTCGACCTAAGCCAAGAGACATATGTTAACAAGTTAGACCATATGTGAGGTGCTTTCATTAGAACGATCACATTTACCTTCTCGAAGCACTACTCAGAACATTCTGCACAAATCATTGCGTGAGCAGAATCATAGTTTATACATGAAGTTTTTGGAAAACTCTTTTGAAAGATGTTTTTGATGGAAGAAACGAGAAAAAGGAGGGAACTAGTCCTCGTATCATCGGACATCCTCGTTCCACTAAACCAAACATGAAAGGTAATTCTTTGAAAGGAAATCAAGGAATAAGAACTAATCCTCATATCATTGGATATGCTCGTTCTTTTAAATCAAACATGAAAGGGGATTTCCCAAAGGGAAATCGCGAAATAGGAACTGATCCTCATATCAATGGATATCATCATTCCTCTAAAATTCATTTGGAAATCAGGAAGCGTGCGGGAACCCAGGCCTCAAGTCTTCGAAAATCGAAGACAAGTATCATCATCAGACTGGTTTGGAATATTCCCGCACGTCCTTAATAAAACGTGCACATTCATTTTCATTGAAATCCATTGATAAGGCCCCATTACAAGGTAAACCACTTGGACCAACTGCTCGAGGTCCAAGGGTATTCTTCTTGGAATAAAAAAGAACTAAACAAAATGCAACTACTGAATTGAATGCACTAGAACGCAAGTAAACTAAAGGGTGATGATGGAAAGGAGAAAGTAACTCCCTCATTCATATGGGGTGATATTATCGCCTATCCATTCAGTGAGGATAACATTTGTTGCGGTTTTCATCAAAATGTTTCATGCTTCCCCCGCCATCGGGTCAGATGTCCCTTCCTTCAAGAGCTCCTCGTGCGAATCTCCCATCATCTTGGCATGCTCTCTTTCCATAGAGCTCACATTCACTTTCTCTTCTTCTGATCCCACCAAAGGTTTTGGATCATCCAATAGATAACCTTGTGGCATTTTCCATGAATCTCCGCGTTCGGTCTTGAAGAGAAAGTGCTCCAAAGATAAATCAATGGTGATAAGAGTACCCAAGTCCACTGATTTTCCAATCCCATGAATTACTCCCAAGTCCAGCAATTTGGCAATGCAAACCATTTTCTGGCCTCTTGAGATGTCTCCCTTTATAGCAGATGTTGACGCCAAATTTAGAATGCCCCTTAGTTTGGCAATGTTGACAAGAAATTTTAGCGTATCCTTTTCTTCTCCACCATACACCATGTTTACTCCTTGATGTCCAGATGAAGGATTCTGTTGTATGCTCGATTCTGCTTCCTTGAAATCCAGAAGGTTATTGTCAATAAACTTTTGAACTTTGATCTTGAGTAGGGCACAATCGTCCGTGTTGTTCCCCTTTTCCCCCATATGATAAGCGCACGATTTAGTATCATCATAATCTTTAATCTTGGGAGGATTACGTCTTGGCACTGCCTTAGCGATCATCCGCCCTTCTAAAAGCAATGGGAGAAGTTTCGAAAGAGGGCGAGGAAGTGGAGTAAACTGTTTAGGTTTCTTCTTGGGTTTGACAGACTCTAGCGCAGTTTGAGCAACCTCAGTTGGCTTTGAGGCCGGTTCAAGGTAAGATTTCTGATTTGGTACAAATGTCGTACCAACAAAAGACCCCATTTGGCATTTGTGACTCCGACGAGGCAAGTCCTGTTTGTGAGGCTCCTTTTAAGGACCATGAGGTGGTCGGATAATGGTAAAGTCGGCTCCCTTGACATATCCTCGACCATGGCCGTTATTGGTGAAAGATTGGTTGACTTCGTATAGGGGTTCTTTGTACGGTTGCCTCCCCTTGCCTCCCATACTACCACTAATGGTCTCGGTCAAGGAATGGGATGGTAATTCCCTGGTAATTTGGTCCAAACGATCCATGATGGGCATCAGCATTCCACGCATCTCATTGATTTGATTCTGGAGATCCTCAAGAGCAGGTGTAGCATAAGCCGGAAGCAACAGAGTTACGAATGCTTCAAAGTTCGTAAATATGGCGGTCATCCGTTCAAATCGCCTATCTAAATCGACAAATTGACTGTACTGCTTTTCGACACCCTTTTGAAGATTCGCAAGTAGCCCATTGTCTATGGCTTGCGGGATACTAGGGGCTCTCAATTGCTGAATCACTTCTGCTAACACGACGGTTACTTAGACGAGTTGAGTTTCTGCATTGGTGAGCCGAGAATGGACATTTTGGTTCTCCATCTTGCTTAAGAGGGTTCTTCCACAAGAAATCCCGCTTCCATTGTTTCTTGTCACCTGCATTGATGGAATGACGGCATTAGAAGAGAGAAATGTAAAAGAAAGCATAAATCCTTTCAATTTTATGCCTTCTCGTGATTAATGAAGATAAGAGTCTTTACGCGAACCTTAGCTTTACGCGGAAAGCTCTTATCAGTATTTTTCATAAGAAAGCATACCATTGAAAGGGATGTAATCCATGATAACTGCTTTTGATCAATTCCAAGAAAAACCACTAGAATGTTCAAAAAGCGCAAAATGCAATTTCAATGTGTTTTAATTCAATGGAAGATACGGTATCCAAGTTAAAGTCGTTCGCTAAGAACGGGGTTAATTCGAATATTTATCTTCTCATTAGTTTTTGAAAACACGAAAGATTTTGGTCAATTATTACGAAGTACATATGATGAAAAGGGCATGAAACACGCATGAACCAATTCAATCTTATAGTTCCTTTTGACGAAATAGGGATTGGATTCCCTTATATGGCCAAAAGGTTAAATAAGGGTCCCAATTCCAATTTCTCCCAAAGGGAATTATATGATTGATTGGGAATATTCGGGTGATTGAAAGAAATGCCACCATCACATTCTGATGATAAATCAAAAGAAATACAACAAAGTTCAAACAGAGTGCATACAGCCAGAATAGATCCCTAGTACAATCAGTCTAAGGGATGAGATAGAGGGAATTCCAGAAAAAGAAATCCTATACAAGAGGACTAGAAAGGTAAAGTAAATCAAATGAATGTGACCATAAACACTAAGAGATGCCCCAAGTCTGGTCTGAAGGAAATAAGTTTTGGGATCAGCTACTTCAGATCTCCATCTTCATCAGACAGAAATTCCATAACCTCCATGGGTGAAGGAATAGCCGAAGGAGTAATGATGGAATCTTCCTCGTCTGATGAGATGTCAATAACCAACTTTGCCTTCGCATTCAGAAGACTCGGGGAAACCATCTCTATCTACCCTTAAAATGGTATTTAATTCAATCACTTGAATGATTCAAATGCAATGAATGCTATGATCACATTAAAGATAAGCAATGAGTCGAATATTTCAAAAGCATAAAATAAAATGCGATAAGTTTAAGGGATAGAAAGGTCTTACTAACCGAAAATGCCGATTCTTTTATGTTTTTGTTTGTTTGTTTGTTGTTGTGTGTGTTTTTTAGTTTGGTTTTAGGTATACCAACCGTCCATAAACATGCGCATGAGACAAGTGAAGATAAGACTCTAAAAATCAAAGTGTGTGGGGGGGGGGGGGGTATGGAACCTACAGCCAATGATCCCATGATCAGTATATGGCAGATTCGCCCCCAAGAGCACCTGCCCAAGAGGGTTAGAGATCACCAATACGGATCATGAGCGAGAATGAATACGAGAGTCTCAAATGCAATCAAACACAAGATCATTTCATACCCTTTCCCTATCTAAGATAAACCTAAGGGTGGTCGCAGTTGGGGTTTGACCGCAGGTGTGTGCGAAGTGTCGTGATCGCCAAAATGTAGTAGCATGCATAGCAGGTTATATCAAATACCGCTTCAATAAGTGCATAAACATAAACATACATCCCAAACTCCTAAAACCTGTAGAAAATAAGGTCAACATAGACCCCACCCCTTATTTCTCCATCTGCAATAATATCTAACACAAGAGTTATCGTACGTACCTCACCTTCTGGAGCATTTGCAGAAAATCAAGTTAGAAAAACACTCAACTTTTTAATCGGCTCAAGTCCTCTAAAGGTTTAAGAACCAAGTCCCCAACGGAGTCGCCAAGTCTGTCGCGACCCTTCCGAGGGGAGCGGAGGATGGGTTTAGGGGTGATTGCCCAAATTCTGCGGATCCGATGCGATCAGCGGAATCGGCTCGGACTCTCCCAAGTCCTCACCTCGCGCGACGACGGGATTTAATAATCGAGTTCGACCTTAGGTGCGGTTGGGTGACATGTGCATAGATGTACATGCTTTCGGAGTCACCAGCAATCTTTGGGGAAGGTAGATCGAGAACCTCGTCGGGCGGTAGAGAAGCCGTACGACTCTAACGGAACCAGAGATTTAGGATCGAGGACTCAGTTGCGCCAATGTTTCCATTGATGCCCTTTCAGTACCTAAGTTGAGTGATTTCCTAACTATGATTTCATGCAGATGGCTCAAGCTAGAGAAGGCTCTAGAACCTAGGAGTTCATGCAGATAGGAGTATCTAACCGATCAATCATAAACAGAAAATTTAGATGCGCAAACAAGGATCCAAACGTGCGGATAAAACGCATGAAGTCAACGCATGGCATCTCTAGTAAAGCCCTAAAGGCTTAAAGAAGTGGTGTTTGGAGGTTTGGAAGGGGTTTGGGAAGATTTGGAAGCGAATTTGCCCATCAAGGGGAAAAATCGTCATTTTTTGAAAGATCATGAGGCAACTTGCCCATAAGGGGAAAAATTATCAATTTTGAAGGGATTAAGAGCCCAAATCATCAGAAATAGGGTTGGCCAGTTGAATGTGCCAATTTCTCATTTTTTTTATATATATTTTCTGAAATTTTTCTGGATTTTTTTGAGACGATTTGCCCATAAGGAGCAAAATCGTCATTTCAGGAAGAATCGGGAGACGAAAACACGAAATATGGGTTTGTCCAGTCAAGGTGGACCGTTTCCCATTTTCAATGATTTTTGAGAATTTTTTGGGATTTTTCCGAGACGATTTGCTCACATGGGACAAATCATCATTTTGGAAATATTGGAAGGGCAAAACCATCAAAAATAGGATTGATCGGTTAAAACGACCCATTTCCTAATTTTTTAGGATTTTGGGAATTTTTAGAATTTTTTTTTTATAATTTTGCCAATTTTTTAGAATTTTCTATGAATTTTCCAATTTTTTTTTGGATTTTTAAAACCATTTTCTGATTTTTTTGAATAATAATTTTTTTAAATTTCCGAAATTTTTAATATTATCCGGGCCGAGTTGGATTGACCTGGCCCACGCCTCACAGGCGCCCGGCTCGGACCGAACGGGTCCGAACTAGTCTAGGCCTAAAACGACGTAGTTTTGGACTTTATTGAATTTTCTAATTTTTTAATCTAATTAATAATCGTACGCTCTAGATTGGGCCACGTGGCTAGCCCACGGCCCTCCGATCAATCTCTTAGATCAACTGCCACGATCAGGTGACGTGGCTAATCCACGGCAGTCCGATCTGGCGAATTTTTTAAAATTTAGAAAATGAGTTTTGAATTTTCTGAAAATAACGGACGATCGGGATGGTGGCGCATGGCCAAACCTAGGCTACACGATCACAATATATATATATTTTTAATTTTCAGAAAATCAGAATATTTTTTAAAATCATTTAATTATTCGAAAATCCCCAGATCGCGACTTGTGGAGCAAGGACCATCGTCGAATTTGGGATTTTTTTTAAAATGGACGTCTACTCCCCACTGACGTGGCCGCTACATGGGCGCACGTCAGCGTTGACTAGTCAACTCCTTCGTCGGAGAAGATGAACAGTGACACCGGCGGTCACTGTTCCGACCGGCGACTTCGCCGGAAAAAGCGAAACCGACGCCAAAATGCTCGTTTGAAGCCCCCGTTTCCATCTAGACCTGATCTACACCCTCCTAACATTAACATATGTGAGTTTTGGACCTAAACTCCACCGGAGAAACCTACAAAACGCATCGGCCGAGAGCTAGCTCTAGCGAAACCTCCATCTTGCAACCTCTACATCAACTCATCCATATAACCAAACAAGCAGCCTCCAGAGGAGTTTGTGAAGCTTACCTGCGGTCCTATGAGGTTCGGCTTCACGTAGAACGAGCTCGCGAGCTCGCGGTGGACCTTGAACTCGGCGGCTCGGTTATGGCGGTTTTAGGCGGATTCGATGCAAACAAACCACAAGACAAAGCTTAGGGCCAACGCTGGACACGATGAAAGCAAGGAAATGCAGAAAAAAGAAACGGGCCAACGAACGCCATTAACACAGAGCTTAGAGCTCGAAAATGGCCTTTACCTGTTTCGGGTTCGTTGACGACGATGGAAGGGTCCGGGACGATCCTTGGACGGTGACTAAGCTCGAGAAGCCGACGGCGTGGCCTGAAACTCGCCGGCGAGGACTAAGAAGTTCTCCGGTTTCCTCCTCAAAAAATGGCTACCGAACTCACATAATCGTCCCCGTCCCCTCTTCGGCCGCTCTCTCCTCTATATTGCCCCTCAAGAATGCTCTAGAACCTGTCCTTTTTGCGCGCACATTCCTCTCTCGCTCTGCCCCTAGCTCAACAGCTCACAGCTCCCCTCCAATGGCCTCTGTCCTCATTCGTCCGAATAGCGGACGCGCGCGCCCTCTCTCCGTACATCCGGCCATGTGCGTAGCAAGACGACAAAGGCGAGATCTTGTGACGTGGAGGGTGCAACGTCGTTCGGGCGTGAGTGAGCGGGAGGAAGACGACGTGCGCCGGCTCCCCCTGATCTGGGCAGAAGGAAGAAGATAATGAATAGTGCCGGGTCACCTGATCGGGTTGACCCGACCCGGGCACTCAAAAATCATCAAATTGGGCTATAAATTGATTATTTTTTGTGAAATTGAATCCAAAATTGGGTTTCCCATCATGGATTACATCTAAAAATGAGGTTTTTGTGAAAAATACACTTGGAATTGCACAAAAACCCAAATTTTGGGTTTGAGCCTAAATTGAATTTTGAGCAATCCAAAGCCTAAACGGAAAAATCGGACGAAACTACCCCTACCAATGGATTTAGAATGATGAAAAATATAGGGTAGTGGGTTCAGATTTTCATGGGTACCCCTAGAATAAGCTTAATTTCATTTTTGGTGATTTGAGGACTAAATTGAAAAATAAAATTTCTATTAAGCCTCTCTTGTCAAAATTGAGCAATTCTGCGTACAATTGGGCCAAGGTACGAATTGAGCTTTTAGAGGGCAATTTCATAACTCATAAAAAGTGAAAAGTGAAAATAAAATGACTCAAATTGTATTTTTTAAGCCCAATTCGGAATTGCGTTTGTGAAGGAACACATAATCCCGAATTTGATTTTTCAAATTTAAATGGGCCAACATGAAAAGGGATTTAAAATAAAAATATTGGATATTTTTTCGGCCTTGAAATCTATTTTTTAATGATTTTTTTGGGTATTTTCATAATATACGAAAAATATTAAAAAAATGAAAAATACCAAAAATTATTTTTTGTTCAAAATTGGTTCCTTAGGCTTGGCCAAGGCTTCCAAAGTTGATTTTGCAATTTTATAAATTTTTATGGATTTTCTAAGGAAAAAGATGATTAAAATTCAGGTGTCAACAACGTGGTCAACGCTCTAGATAGGCCAGCGACATGCGTGTCCACCTACCACCTCCATGGCCTCATCCTCTCCCGCGGCTCCTACTTCAGGTGCTCGAGTTTCCCATTCCGTTGATTTTCATGAATTGATGTGCTTTGTGTCTCCATTCGTTTCATGCTATACATTATCCATTCATTTCATGTTATGTAGCCGAGTACATTTTGGTCGTTTTAGCTTTTTTTTGGCCATCTGTGATGCTTTTGGCTATTCTTCTTGTCCCGTGGAGTTGAATGTTATCGAATGAATTTTTGTTCCAGGAAATAGAAATTTTATGCTGTCATGAAACGAATTTCTGTTCCGGAAACAGAAATTTTATGTCGTTATTAAACACTTTTCTTAGCTCAGAAACTCGTTCAGGGAACATAAATAAAAAAATCTATTTCTAGCCAAAAATAGAGCCACGGAAGAGAATGGTTATCACGCGTGCCCTTAGTAATTCATTAACTCGATTTTTGAGATCGGGTCGCAACAGCCTGGTGACCTACTAAAGCCTAAGAAAAATTGTTGGTCAAAGGACCAAGAAGATGGCAATGATCAATCGAAAACGATATTGCAGCAAACAATGTTCGGCACTGGCAAATCAAACAACTCCAAGACAATGTGTTGTACTTTAAGAAGTCAGACACGAGTTACACTATGGTCGGGAGAAATTTCATCGCTGGAAAATCTTGTCGTGTTTTCAATTGTTCTCCCCCGACTCGGAAAGCTCAAAAAAAGATCAAGTACTTTATTGCAGATGGCTATACACAATGCCATCGAAATGAGATATCTATGCAGAAACAAAGATAACACCGTGTTCAAATTCTATGAACTGCTCTTCACCTTGTTTTCTTGTTAAGGAAGCGACAACTTGATCTTGTTGAGCTTAACCATGACAGTTTCCATGTCCATTCTTTCCTCAGGCAAGTCCTTTGAGCATTCTAGTCCCAACTCTAGGATCGATAAAACTATGCTCTCGAGTTCCGCAAGCGTCAGATCTTCATGGTTCGTGCTAAGGAGTTCGGTATCCGCGATGTCAAGCACTCTGTTTGGAATCGCTGCAACTACCCATCGCCTCAAGCTCATATCCGCATCGAAAATTTCATCGGTTGGCTTCTTCTTTGTAATCACTTCCAACAACAATATTCCGAAGCTGTAAACATCTCCTTTTGTCGAGACTTTCCCTTCCAGACCATACTCTGCAAGCATCATGGAGTGTGAAATTAGAATATCGGCAATTGATCTTTTTTCTTTTTGGGACATAAGTGATAAGATCAAAAGGCATACGAGTGTTCATATATCTCTATTACATTATACCATTATATTGGAAATCAAAGGCTTGAATTTGCTAAAATTCGACAAATGTACCTGGAGCAATGTAACCAATCGTGCCGAGAGTTTGGGTCTGTGTTTCAAGCTTGTTCTCAGCCAAAATCTTTGCGATTCCAAAGTCGCAGACTTGTGCGATCATGTCCTCGTTTAGAAGAACATTGCTAGGCTTCAGATCGCAGTGCACAACAGGTTCCGGTTGACGATGGTGGAGATAATCGAGCGCCGTTGCGACGTCGCCCATTATCTTCACTCGCTGATGGAGACCCAAGTTGTAGTTGTTGGAGTACAGCCACTTCTCCAAGCTCCCATTGGGCACGTATTGCAGCACCAGAACTCTCAGATCGACATTCGTGCAGGAGGTGATCACCTTGACGAGATTTCGGTGCCGGATCTTGCGGAAAACCTCGCATTCTGCATCAAAACTTTTCAGGGCGCCTTCAATATGGAGATTCAGTACTTTGACCGCCACGTCTGTCCCGTTAGCCAGAGTCCCTTTGTATACAGAGCTAAAGCTTCCTGCTCCAAGCAAATTGCTTTCGCTGAAGTTGTTAGTAGCCAACCAAAGCTCATGATATGATATCATCGGGTGGTCAATTCCAGGCGGGTTCTCCACCGAAACTGGAGCTCTTTTACCAGTGTTCCGACGCTTTCTAAGCAAGCAAATGACAGAATAAAAGTACAGCTGATACAATTGGCAACATAATGCATAGTAACCGGAGCCGCCTGTCCCTTGATGATTTCTTTCTGTTTACGTCGCAAGGTGGGACTTGAAAACTCGCATTTCCGCAAAGAGCTTCATTTCCAATGAAAGAGAGAGCTGAAAAATTTCCAAAGGGCCCACCGTTGGGAATCTCTCCTGATAGCTTATTGAAGGACAAGTTCAAATTCAGCAGATATGTAAGTCCTTCCATGGACTTGGGTATCGCTCCTGATAACTCATTGTAGGAGAGGTCGAGGAAATCCAACCCTTTGAGGTCGCCGATCAATTGCGGTATCGATCCTTGAAACGAGTTCCTTGACAAGTTGAGAGAAGCAAGGCTCTTCAACTCCTGGATGGAACTCGGTATGGTGCCGGTAAGCCGGTTCCAAGAAAGATCGATGCTGTTTATAGCTCTCATTTTCCCCACGTCAAACGGTAGCCCTCCGTTGAATGAATTGAGAGACAGATTGAGGAAGATGAGTTCTTGAAGGCTCCACAGACTAACCGGTATAACCGATGTCATGTTATTCGAACTTATGAGAAACTTTTGAAGGCTGCTCAGGTTTCCAATGCAATTTGGAATCGATCCCGATATCCTATTTTGCCGGAGCAGTAACTCTCCCAAACTTGTCAAGTTGCATATCTCATCGGGGATCGGTCCTTCAAGATGGTTGTTATCAAGATACAACCTTTGCAGGCGTTCTAGTCCTCCGATTGATGACGGGATGTTGCCATCTAGATCGTTATCACTCAACGCTAGGAAAGTCAAGCTCTTCAGGAAACCCATTTCCTTGGGAATGCGACCTCTTATTTGACAATTGAGAGCTAACAGAATACGTAGGGAACTGGAGAAGTTTTTGATAGAAGCTGGTATGGAGCCGCCAAGCGGGTTATCTTCCAGAACCAAGGTTTGCAGAGATTGGCAATTAGATAAAGCAGAGAGAAAACCGAGCTCCGAACCAGAAGGCTCTCCTGTGAGCTGATTTCACGGAACCACGAAGTATCTGAGTTTCTTCAAGTTGCTCAAACTCGTGGGTATGGGTCCGCTGAGTTGATTGTACCCCGCATCGAATTGGGTTAGGCTCGAAAAATTCAAAATATACTGTGGGATGTTGCCGCCAAAGCCATTCGTTGCTAGCAAGAGTGATTCCAAATTCGGAAGGCTTAGTTCGCTACCCGAGGGAAGGCTTCCGGAGAGGGAATTGATACTCAAATGAAGCTGTCGTAGAGAAGAAATGTTAAAAATCCCTCGAGGCACTTCGCCCGTTAGCATATTACGCCCAAGGTCCATTACTTTCAGATTGACCAACTTGCCGATCTCGCTTGGAATGTCACCTTCAATGTAGTTAGATACTACGTCCAGCATGTGCAAGCTTGACATGTTACCGATGGTTCGAGGAATCGTGCCGATCAAGTTGTTAAATCCGAGATAGAGCTCCTGCAGCTTTTGCAAGCCGTCGATGTCTCGAGGAATGCTTCCCTGGAAACGGTTGAATGACAACGACAACATGAGAAGCTCTTTGCATTGGGAGAGCGTCTCTGGTAGCGGGCCGCTGAATTTGTTTTCAGACAGCGAAAGCTGCTGAATGTTAGGCCAGCGGTAGCAAAGATCGGAGGGAAGACTTCCCGAGAGATCATTAGACGTGAAGTCGACAATAGTGAGCGATCTATTGAAAAGTGTTGAAGGAATCGAACCCTTGAGATTGTTCACAGCCAAACTAATGCCCTGCAATGTGGATATGTTGCCCAGGAAGCTCGAAATTTCACCCCCTAATTCGTTGTAGCTGAGAAATAGTTGTTTCAACTCAGGGAAGGCGCCATATTCTCTTGGTATGCCTCCTGTTAGCTGGTTCACCGCGAGTGACATCACTTCGAGATTTTGGCACTGGGCTAAGTTAGGAGGAATGTTTCCTTCGAACTGGTTTCATTGGAGTACGAGTTCTTTCAGGCGGCGTAAGTGACCGATCTCTATCGGAATCATGCCGTAGAAACTGTTGTTGCGAAGATCAAGAGAAGCCAGGAAAGAAAGATTGCCCAGATAAGGAGACAGTCTTCCCTGGAGACCCATGTAGGAGAGGTCTAAAGCCACGACTCTCTGCCTGCGATTGCTGCAAACGACACCGACCCATTCGCAGAAGTTTGTTTCCGCGGTCCAATTCCCGCCTTTGACCATGTTCATCGGGTCGACCTCGATCGCGGATTTGAAGTGGAGGAGAGCATCTTGATCAGTGAAGTTGCTGGAACAAATGGCGGGCTGAAACATCAATAGGAAAGCTAACAGAAGATCAAGAAATGCTAACTTCTCCATGATGAACAGAGTCTCTCTTGATTGCATCAATAGACACTTCGCTAGTTAGGATCTGTTCTTAGTATTCAATACCAAAGCGACAAGAAATCTTGTCGGGTAAGTTCCGACCCGCACGAAATAGTCTCTTTGGAAAAACAGTAGGTTGCTTTTCAATGTGAGGGACATGACAAACTACATGATCCACTAATCAGAAATATTATCGGTTGAAATTTTGTTTTGAGCGTCAAAGTTCTCATGCGATAATCCCAACACATTTTCTTTTTAATAGTCAAAAGAATGCTATTCCCAATAACCCACAAATTAACCCAAACCATAATCATGTGTTGAGACCGTCCGTGATTGAGGGGAAGTTGGGCTGCGTATGATAACCATTCTGTTTCGGAAAACTGATTCTGATTAAAATGATTTTTTTTTATTCTGTTTTTGAATGAGTTTTAGAGAATCAGAAAGCGTTTGATAACTGCTCAAAATTTCTGTTAGAAAAACTGTTTCTCTTCCTAATTTTTTTCATTTAAGTCAAATAATTATGTAGTTACTTTGTAAAATTTCATCATAAATTGAAGACTAATTTCCAATGCACACTAAAATAATTTAAAATACATTATTTTTTTTAGCATGTCATAAATGAAACACAAATTTTAATACATGACGTTTGAAGTTCGATTAAAACATGGGATAGTTCCCATATTAAGAACTGATTTTTTTATTTAAATGTTGCTTTGTCCAAAATACATACAAACATAGTAGCTGAATAACCAAATTATCCACTGACAAAAAAAAAAAAAACCAAATTATCCTCCTTGATACGAAGTACAAGTCCTTCACTATCATTTTGCAGCTTCTGTCCTAAATCCAAGCGGGTGTTTGGCTCCAGCTCCATATGCAGATGGTTACATTTTGTGACGCACGGCTACGAGTATATATGCTATCATCCGCATGTTGGAAGCCCTCATCTTCCGCGACATTTTTTTTTTTTTTTGTAGAAGAGCGAAATCTATGAAATCTAGGAAATTTAGGCCCAAATTAATGAAAATGAGGTCAAACTAGCCTAATCTAAGCTTCTTCTATTTTTAGGGATTTTCTAAAAAAAATTATGATTTTTTAAAAAATTTCCAATTTTTTTCGAATTTTTTTATTTTTATTTTATTTTATTTTTATTAGGTTGAGAGAAAAGTGACGAGAGAATTAAAAGGGAAAAGTGAGAGATGTGAGACTTCATTGTGTTTTGTGATTCTCAAAAATGATTCTTTTTTCTAGAACCAACTCTTTTTTTGTTCTGGATTTTGCTCTAAAACTGATTCTGATTCTCTAAAACTGATTCTGGGAATATAATCAGAATCAAAATTATTTACGTTACCAAACATGATTCTCATTCTTTACTATTCTAGGGAACAAAATCAGAGAATGAGAATAGTTACCATACAAACCCTTGACGAACCCGTCATGCATGTATGATTCAATAATTGGCCCGTTCTCTACGTTTACCTGTACACACTTATTTTGAACAATGTGAGGGTACAAGCGACACGAATGTGAAAAGGTTTTGTGATAACTGTCGCGATATTCCCGCAAGAGCAATATGAAGTGTCTCGTGGGAAGTTGACTGACTGGAAGTGTTTATTGCCGAAAGAGATAATGATACTAGTAGTTTGTCAACTTTTATCCGTGCGTCAGGTCATATTTGAACTTTCAATCTATTCAATTAAATCACTTTCGATTAATGTGAAATGTCGTCCTTTCGTTAATTGATATAAATGGAATATGTCATGGACCCCAATTTGATAAAGCTGACGTTTTGATGGAAAAAATCATAGTGAAAAATCCTCCCACATTCTCCATTTGATATAATTTCGATTGACAGCTTGAGGAAGAATAAGACCACATTGCTTTATATAAAGTGAAGGGTTTTGTCCCGGTTTGCAAGCTTTTCTATAACACTAGTAGAATTCCCCGTGCGTGTGCTGCACGGGTTCCAACTGGTTTTTTTAATGACAAATTACTATAAAGTATTTATTTGAAACCTAGTGTTGATTTTGGTCCTCTCACTTTGAACTAATAATTTATGGAACTATTATATTCATCTAATGCTTTTAAATATTTTAATACCTTGCTTTTTCCGTTAAATAATTTATATTGAACTTGTCTCAGTACTATAATACAATAATGCTAGTTTGACATTGGATTATGTAGCTTTTTCATACATCAATAAGACATGTGCAAAATTGTTAACTGGATTAATCCAGAATGACTTACAATCCACTCGAACTTGTAGTTGCTGAGTTAGATTTTGACTAAATATATATTCTTTTCACCGGATTATGAAATTTGACGTACACTCCAGCATAGTAAGCTTAATTTACATTGGAACTCGTCCATGGAAGTGGAAGCAGTAACTCTCCTTCTCATCGGGAAAAGTGTAAAAAAAATTCTAAACCTATTGTATTGGTGCTAATTCAGTCCTAAACCTTTTATTGGTGCTAATTCAGTCCTAAACCTTTTGGATTGGTATCAATTCAGTCCTAAACCTTTTATTGGTGCCAATTCAGTCATAAACCTTTTGTATTGGTGTCAATTCAGTCCTAAACCTTTTGTATTTCTGTTAATTGAGTCAATTTGGCTAATTTTGGCCAAAAATTTGCTGACGTGGACGTCGTTTGTCCTATGTGGCACAACTGGCGCTAACGTAGATATTTTTTAATATTTTTTTAATATTTTTAGATAATTTTACTAAAATTTTTAATGATTGAGAAAAGAAAAGGAAGAAAAAACCAAAAAAATTATTTAAAAAATTATTAAAAATATTTAAAAATATCCACGTGAGCTCTAGCAATGTCACGTATGACAACCGATGTCCACGTCAGTGAATTTCTGGCCAAAATTTGCCGGATTGACTCAATTAATAGAAATGCAAAAGGTTTAGGATTGAATTGGCACAAATGCAAAAGGTTTAGGACTGAATTAGCACCAATGCAATAGGTTTATGACTTTTTTTTTAACATTTTTCCCCCTTCTCACCCTACAATAATGCTCAATCTCTCGGCATCCGAAAAGCAATTTTTGAAAGCAATTGCAAGGTTTTAATGCCATCCAATAAAAAGCAGCTCTCCTTCTCACCCTGCAATAATGCTCAGTCCCTCATCATTCGAAAAGCGATTTTTGAAAGCAATTGCAAGGTTTTAATGCAATCCAATAAAAAGGGTCTTTGCCCTTAGAGTATTCAACCTTTCATAGCAGATTCTTGCTTCCTACTTCAATACAATCTAGGTTGGAGTTTGGCCTGGACCCGTAGACTCAATAACGGATCTGCTCATGCGCTTGCAAATTGGGCTTTTAATCAAATAGAAACCGCATCCTCTTTTGTTGTCTACAGTCCCCTATCTAGAGTTAAAAATCGTGTATTAGTGTATTAGTACAGTCTTCTTTTATCTATTGTTCTAAAGTGGGTATTGCATCCAATTTCAAATGTTTTCATTGAAATAAAAAGTACATTTCTGGCAAAAAAAGAGAGGCTTAATTCAAGGAAGAAAAGGATGCGTAGGTTTCCTGGTTGGGTTGAATATTCAGGTCCAATGGAGGAACTTGAACGCTAAAATTAAGTTTGTCTTCTGCAAATTAAAGACATAACTTTGGCCAACCCTAATCATAATGAGGTTGCACAAAAGCCACCGAAGTAAATTTGATTTTTCAATCTGTTTGTAATGCAAAGTTAAATTTAATCCAACGATACGTTTGCTCTTATTCACATAAAGTGTTCGAATTTAATAGGTTGTCATAGCGGATTAACCCTTCCATAAAGTATAATGCAATGCTTTGGCATGCAATGTTTTTTCAAATGCCGTAGTCATGTGTTGGGGGAAATTGTACCATTAGTGTTCATCTTATGTGCAAACTGTAATCAAGTGTCAAGCCTTTCAATTGTTGTAATAAGTTCCTATTAAAATGGAAAAAAGTATAATTGGTTTCTTAAACCATTATGCGAGTGTAATCAAGTCATAAAGTCCTAAAGCTATATTAAGAAATGAAATTAAAGGTTGCCAGGCTTGAGTGCAATCCGGGCAAGTAAAGCATTCTCCATGGAAAAGACTTGATTTTACTTCTCGGCAGGGTTGATGACTGGATTGCGCTCATTAAATAATTAGGACTCAATTGCATTCTGTACGAAGATTTAATATTTCTGGTGCACTTTTGTTGTTATGGTGGTGTAGAGGGATTTCTTCTAAGTGGTGATTTATTTTTAAAGTACCGCATTTGAAATACCTTAAGATTTATGTACAGATTGGCTCGAAAAAAGAGGAGGGGGTGATTTTACCAAACAAGTTAATTTTGGATATACGTCATTGGGGTTGAATTATAAACAAGTAAAGGAGATTTTTGAGGCTTATATTGTCATTCAGCTGAATCTTTCCGGGAAATTATACGTGTCTATCTTTCAACTTTTTCCTTTCTTTTAAATATTGCAAGAGTGAGAATTGGGCAAGAAGAAATGGCCTCATTCCCTAAAAAAAAACCCCGACTTTAAGTTCAGTCCCAAATCTATCCCGAACTTTTTTTGTCTAAAAAAAAAACCCTAACTTTAGATCCAGTCCCAAATCTACTCCGAATTTTTTGTGTCTCAAGAAAACCCCAAACTTTAGATACAGTCCCAAATCTGCTCCGAATTTTGTTTTGTCTTAAAAAATCACAAATTTTTGATGTATTTTCAAATCTACCCTATAATTCAGTCCCGACTTGACGTAGCATTTCCACATCGATAAAAAAACCCACATTAGCAAAGTAATGGGTGATAGGTACAGACCAACGTGGCATTTTTACTTGTATATTAAATCCACCCCAATAAAGAAATTCTCCAAAATGATACCGTTCTAGGATCTGAAAATTATGGATGACTAACGACGATATTTGGACATAGGGCTAATAGAGCAAATTTGAGATTAGAGTAAAAATTGATGATTTTTTCTTACACAAAAAAAAGTTTAGGATACATTTGGGACTGGAACTAAAGTTCAGGATTTTTTTTGGGACAAAAAAGAGTTCGGGCAAATTTGGGACTGAATCTAAAGTTTGAGGTTATTTCTGAGAAAAAAGAAGAAGTTCGGAATAAGTTTGAGACTTGATTTAAAGTTGGAGGTTTTTTTAGGGAATTTGGTCAAGAAGAAAGCCACTAACCATCTTTTCTTTCTTCCGAAGTTTCTTTTCCGAAAAACTTTTACCTTTTTTTTTTTTTGTGTGTCTTTTTCCACACAGACTGATAAAGAATGGTCAATGCATTCACACTTGAGATTTCAGAAAATTCCTTCATCCATGTTTGGAAATGAAAGCATGCTAATTGCCCCACCGATGACTTTAATGGGGAGCCATTCTCGTTGTGCTAGAAAATGATGTCTTCTTTGATATGCGTGACCCGGGGCAAGTAACGCGCATCGTGGGAAGCTTTCCACGTGTGTCAAACCTTAAAAGAAGAAGAAGAAGAGAATGTCATGTGCAGGTGGATCGTGTGTGAAACCTTTTAATAAAAATTACTAGTAGTAAAAAAGTTAACTATGTTAGAAATTAATCAACTAACAAATGAGCAGTGACAAATGACTTGTGCAGTCAAAAAGTTATATAGCTACCCACGGACTACGTAAATTTGATTACACAAGTCAACGCAGTTAATGTACACACTTCTCAACACTTATCAACGGGTATTCTTGTTGTAATTAAAGGCGACAAAATGATTTTAGAATCCATATTTTAACGCATATATAATAATATGAGTCATAATGATTTGTCTTAAATTTTAAAAACAAATTTAAATGAGTAATAAATCAGCTAGTTAATAAATTAATATGTCTTCAATGGGTCCTAAATTGGTTAGTTATCTAATAAGCTTAAGTAAGTCATTTCTATAATTTTTTTTATTGTTTCTTTCTTTTAATTTTTTTCCACGAAATTTGGCAAGGACAGCCAGCCGCGAGTCTCCGGTCGTTGGTCGTCGATCACAGATGGTTGGCCGCCGATCGTCGCCTGATGTTGGTCGCCGAACCTAGAAGAAAAAAAGAAACAAAAAAATCATATATTTTTAAATTTTGAAAATTTTCTACGGTGTTTGAACGATATGTATTCTTTTAAATTTTATAAGAAACAATTCTTTCCGAACTAGATTTAAATTATGAAAATTGTCCACAGTGTTTTAGCAATATAGGTCGGGTCGGGTATGGATCGATTTCTATAGCATGAAAATTGGTGAAAATGGGTTAAATGGGTCAATATGGGTCGGACCACTTTCGACTGATCCAACCCACCCATTTGACTGCTCTAGTTCAAGGTCAAGAGCAGTTCATTGAATTTAAATATTGCATTATCTCATTTTGTACATAGTAATCTCATTCAAATGGCATTGGAGATAAGTGTCAAAAAAGTCTTAAATCTATTGCATTGGTACCAATTTAGTCCTAAATCTTTTTATAGTACCAATCTAGTCCTAAACCTTTTGACCTAGAGTTAATTCAGTTCTTTCAGCTAATTTTGGCCGGATATTGCTGACGTGAACGGCGGACGGCGCTGAAGTGGACATGTTCAATAATATTTTAATAATATTTTATGTTTTTTATTTCTTTTTTTCTCATCTTTTTTTTTTGTGTCTTTTTTCCCCTTTCCTCCGGTGGTAGGCGAGGCCAGCCCTTGTCTGCGCGAAATTGGCGTCGCCTGTCAGCCTCGCTAGCGTTCGCCCTTGTCGGCCAGCGGAGAAAAGGGGGAAAAAAGGCAAAAAATAAAAATAAAAACAAAAATCACTAAAATACTATCAAAAATATCCACGTCAGCCCCGTCCATGCCACGTAAACCATCCGGTGTCCAGGTTTCGGAATTTTCTGACACTTTTCTCAATGGCATTGTGTCTAGACATTTGCAACAAAGTTCGTAATCTTCTTTTGAGCTTCTGAATTGGAGGAAAACTATTCAAAACACGACGAAACTTTGTAGCGATTGAATTTCACCCAATAAGAGTCTAACTAATGTCCGACTTTAAAAGGTGTAACACCTGCTCTCTTTGTAAATTTTTTTATGTCTGTTTCAATCTCTTCCGAGTTAAAAAGTTCTAATTTATCAGCTGATGTCTTCAAGGCCAATGATAATCTTACAATCATATTGATCTCTTGATTTTATTAGATGTAAGGGATCTCTATGCTTCAGTGTGACTCTTGATGATTTAAAGTGTAAGTTTCTACATTGAGAAATGTAAATCGTAATAAATCCAACAAAAAATGAATCATGGTACGTTTATCTCGGCGAAAATTAATAATCTGAAAAACGTTTTGCTAGAATTATTGTTCCTTTCGCTTAGAGAAAGTTAGTCGAATGGAAATGTTTTCGTTATTAACAACAGTTTATGCCTCAACATTTATGTTGTTGATGAGAATATTTTTCATCAATTCACTTCTATAGATGAAACAAGCGATCATATTGAAAAAAATTCTAAATAGTTAATGTTCCACAAAGCAAACCCACCCTGAATTGTAGTTTTGTGGCTGGGAGAATTGCTCTAGAAAAGAAAAAAAAATGTTTTTAAATGGCCGCAAAGAGAATGATTAATGAATTAGTTTTCACATTAGAGAAATTAACCCTCAGGGTTGGCGCAATTGCTTTGGACATAAAAGGATTTTCAGTTCAAGAGCAGGAGGTAATCGGTTCGAAACTCACCAACTGAGTGCAAAGTGCAAACGTATGAATGTAACCAGTTCATGGCGCTTGCGGGGTATTCCTTAAGGCAAAAATTCGGGTCTCCATGCTCGTGTCCCAGGATTATAAATAAATAAAAAATAGAGAAATTTGCATTCATATTAACATATGAGATCTTTGTGGGATTAGTTTGTTAAATTATTAGATATTTAAATTACACTATTGTTCATTGTAAATGTAAATATCGGATTATGTTGTAACATATTATTACAATTTATCTTAAAGGCTTGGGCGAGTATGAAATCTCTAGGGAAATTCTGAAGATTGAAATCCAATGAGATGTAGTGTAGATATGCACCTCATATTTTGACTATTTGAATATATGAACATTGTATCATATGTTCAAGGGTTAATACCATGAAAAATCCCAAATTGGTACAAATGTGACAAATTTACCATACTTTTTGTTCAATATGATACCAAAGTGGATGATTGATTCATTCCACACTAGAAATAATCACAAGAAATCTTTTGATAACAAGGCTGAATCCCGTGAAACCATTTCATAAAAGTTCATTAATATCTTCTTTTTATAAAGCAAATCAACTTCGATTCTTGAATAATCCACATCACTTATGCCTGTTACTCTTTAGTTTTTTTGTTGAGGTCTATCTAGTGGGTACTCAAATTGGAACGATAATCGATTTCTAGGTTTCGTCGTAAACCTAAATGGTTACTTAATTTTTTAATCATAAAAAATCTCAAACTGGTATAGCTGTGACAATTTCTCCATCATAAATGTGAACATATGAACATTGTACCATATGTTGAAGGGTTAATAGCACGTCCATTTCACATGCATGGACTGAGATAGCCTTAAGGAATGCTCAATCACACCGGATGAAAAATGGTTTTGGACCATTGGCTCACTCTTTTTGTTTGGGCTTTTGAAGAGCCCACATATGGTGGGTATGTGTTTCCCATAAAACTGATTAGACTAAGCTCCATTTGTTTCACGAAAAATAAATTATTCGAATTTTTTTTATTAAAATAATTCCTTATATCACTTACAAAAATGAATAAGTACCATTGATGCATTACTTTTTCTCGGAGACTGAAAAGGATGAACTGTATCTTAATTTGGTGCTTGAGTATGTGCCGGAGACTATGCATCGTCTCATTAAGCACTATAAGTCTATAACAAGTTAAACCAACGGATGCCCATAATAACTGTGAAGCTTTATACATCAGGTAGTGAACCTAATTTCTTCTTTTAGTTTTATTTATAAATCCCTAGGAGAATGTTTCTTCCCTTTGCAAGTGTCTGAAGTGAATTGACCTTCCCCTTCCTTCTGCTACTGCTACATATTAATGAAGAATACATCCACCTATTCATGGGCTTATTAGATAATTATTCTAAGATAATATCTCAATCAAGATATACACAATCAAAGAAAAATATACGTGCAATCTACATGCAATCTTGAGAGATACGGATCAACATGAATATTTTACTTGTGCTAATCTTAATCCTCATATTAATTATAAAGTATCTCAAACCCGCTAGATTGAGGTTTAAGCTCATTCCTTTCACCGGACTGAGCTTAAAGCTCAGTTTCCAACGAGCTCTCGATTTCCAAAGAGGCCTCAGTTTTCGAGGAGGCGAACAACTAGGAGTAGTGGTGGCCACGGTTCGGAACCGTCCGGTTCCGGTTCGTGGCCACTATGAACCGGAACCGGAACCTTAAGGGCCGGTTCCGGTTCCGGTTCCGATTTTGAACCGGCGGTTCCGAGCCGGTTTGAAGGCCCGGTTCCTGTTCAAAATGGGAATGGAACCGGCCGGTTCCGGTCCCGGTTCCGCTTTCGATTTTCGAATTTAATTTTTAAATAATTAATTATGAAATAAAAAAAATTATCAAATAATAAATTATCAAATATAAATTGTAATCAAATTGTAAATTGTAATCAAATTTGGGGGAAAAAAAAAGGGAAGAGGAAGGGGCTTGAACTTAATGAATTATCATTAAGCGCCTACATATCTTCTTGGGATCGAAGGATCAAAGCCCATGTAGTTCTTTTACCTTTGATAATCCCATACTTACCTCATCGTTAATCGTCGCTACCCGTTTCGCCGGTTCCTGTACTGGTATCCGTGGCGGTGGTATCTTCATCATCGAAGAATTCGGCTTCATTGCTGCGATCCATCTCTTGTTGTCGATGTTGAGCCTTTGTCCAATCATCCACACAAGCTTGAGCCTCCACCGATTCCGGAGTTAATCTTGAACGTCGGTCGTCCAAAATGTTGCATCCAGCGCTAAATGCTTGTTCAACCGCAACTGTTGAACAAGGGGTTGCTAAAACCTGTTTTGCGATGAGAGTGAGAATTAGGAATTGGGTTGAATGCCTCTTCCAACACTCTAGAATTTTGAAATCTGTGCCGCCTTCGAATTCACTAAACTAAAAAAAAAGTGGTTAAATATGTCTCTATTTCGGAAATATTTCCTATTGCTCCCTTTTGTCTTTTTTGCCTATTCATCAGCATTTTGTACCCTTTACTAATTCTACCTAGGTCCCCGCTTTGTACATCACTAGGTTGGGAAGATCCACTATCACCTACATTATATCTATTAGAAAATTCATTATACATTTGAACTATTGCGTTTTTAACTACTGTTTGTATAGTTCTAATATCTACAAATTCAATCAAATGTAAACAATCATCATACGTATTCAAATCATCACCTAAACCATCTAATTTGGTACGTGGATCGAAAATACGAGCAACCAAATAAATAAGAGGAATTTCGGTATAATAATGTAGCCATTTCGTTCGCATTGCCATAATAGTCGGAGCTAATTGAGCATCTTTTTCATTTTCTTCAAAAATACCAGCAATATTAACACACTCTATTAAAAATAAATGCGTAGTAGGATAATAAACACCGGATAAAGTATAAGTTGCATCATTAAAAACTTTTAAAAGATTTAATTTTTTTTTGAAAATATCTCACTCTTGTGGGAATAAATTAATTTGAGAAATATTATTCAAAATAAACGTACATAATAAATCTTTATATGCAAAATATTGATTAAGCAACTCGTACGTAGAATTCTAACGAGTTGGAACATCTCTTGAAAATCTTTTTGGTCTTTTTCTATTTGCTTTACAAAATTTTTCCCATTCTTTCATAATTTGAGGATGTCTCCATAAAAATTGAATTGCTGTCTTTATTGGATTGAGAAAAACATCAAGAGTTTGTAAACAATCTTGTACACATAAATTTAAAACATGGCAAGCACATCTAATGTGAAAAAATTGTCCACCAAAAGCGGGTTTGCAAATCTTTTCTAACTCGGGAATGGAAGCGGTATTTGCTGCGGCATTATCAAAACCAACTGAAAAAATTTTATTAACCAAAAAATATTCTTCTAAAACTTGCATAATTATTTTATAAATATTAATTACCGTATGCCTATCATCAAAAACTCGAAATGCAATAACTCTTTTTTGAATGTTCCAATCATCACCTATCCAATGACATGTAATACCCATATAAGAATGAGTTTGCCAAGGATCACTCCAAATGTTGCTACCTATATGCACGCGTCCATTGAAATTCATAAAAAAAAAATTCAAATCTTTTTTCTCTTTTATAAATATCAAAAAGTTGGCGTTTAAGCGTATTTCTCGAAATAGGTTTTGCTTGTGGAGTATATGCAGTTTGTATAAAATGATTAAAACCAACTTTTTCACCAAAATTAAACGATAAACGTTCAACGGCAGCAAATCTAGCTAATTCTTCTTTATAAACTTTTTCATTGTAACGAAATAAAGGAGAAGCGTTATAATTGGCGTACTCAGAAATTTGTTGTTGGTTGGTGTCGATCCCTACTTGAGTTGGATGTTTCGACATCAGATGCCGTTTGAATGTTCCATAGCCGCTTCCACCTGTAAATTTATATGTTGCCCCACAATATTTACATTTTACCTCATACTTGTTTCCGCCTAAATATTCCTTCGTGAAGTGTTCTCATATGTCGGATGTACCCTCCTGTCCCAGCTCCTTTGTTGTTGACATTTCTTCAACACTGGTAGGAGGAGAATGCAGACTTTCTTGCATTGGGAGGTGCTCGACGTTGGGAATAATGTTGTTATCATCAACATCGTCTCCCCAATATGCAAAATCACGAGGATCATGAGGATGATCGGATTCTCCCATCGGGGTCTTTCCTCTGCCACTACTTCTGCTTTCACTTGCCATTTTTTGAGAGAATTGAGCGGAAAACGAATTCAGAAAATTGATAGAGTCACAGATTTGAGAGAATTTGAGAGAATTTGAGAGAAAAAATGAAAGATGAAAATGGATATTTATAAAATTTAGGATAGATTTATTTAAAAAAAAATTGGCCAAATGTCCTTTGTAAGGCAACGACTACAAGCCGGTTCCAGGCTGGTTCACAGAAAAGGTAACCCGAAACCTGCCCGTACGGGCCGGGCCGGTTCCGAGCCCAAACCAGCCCGTGGCCACCACTAACTAGGAGGTTAGTAATTTTTTTTTTTGACTCTTTGAATTTCAATAATGATATTTTTTTAGGAGTAGAGACAGGATGAGGATGAAGAAGAAGAACAAGGTGCTGGGGAAGGTGGATATTTGCAGCTATGTAATGGTGCAAAACCATTTCATAGCAGAATGAAACCATTTCAAGATCTAAAACGAAGCATAATACAAGTGAATTAACTACAAACTGAAATTACGAATGGAAGATTTCGATTTTTTGGATTGGTCCCCTACTGGAAGATTTAGAACCGAATTTCATTTCCATTTATCATGCTTGCCTCGAGCATGAAAGAAAATCTTTTATATACTTTAGCATCAACATTTATATGCAGTCTTACACATGCATATCCATTTATATAATGCAAATATTCGAGGGTGAATGTGGGTGTGCCTGTGTATATATTGGGTGTGTGTAAATGTGTATCTATTGAGATGCATTTACGCAACGGTACGTTCGCATTATTTGGGTGTCCCCTTGGGGTGCACCGGGTGCACTTAGGTTTCTTTAGGAACCATGGCCTAGGAAGCACGGACATTCTTCGGGGGCTTTCGTGTCGGTGTCGGACACGGACACCTGTCCGACACACGACTGACACGTGGTCAACAAGTATAAGACATCCGACACGTGTGCCGCGACCCTTCCGAGCGGAGCGGAGGATGGGTTTAGGGGTGATTGCAGAAATTCTGCGGATCCGATGCGATCCGCTGAATCGGCTCGGACTCTCCCAAGTCCTCCCCTCGCGCGACGGCGGTATTTAATAATCGAGTTCGACCTTAGGTGCGGTCGGGTGACATGTGCATAGGTGTACATGCTTTTGGAGTCGCCACCGATCTTTGGGGAAGGTAGATCGGGAACCTCGTCGGGCGGTGGGAGAAGCCGTACAACTCTAACGGAACCAGAGATTTAGGATCAGAGACTTAGTTACGCCAATGTTTCCATTGACGCCCTTTCGATACCTAAGTTCAGTGATTTCCTAACTATGATTTCATACAGATGGCTCAAGATAGAGAAGACTCTAGAACCTAGGAGTTCATGCAGATGGGAGTATCTAATCTATGAATCACAAACAGAAAAGATAGGTGCGCAAACAAGGATCCAAACGTGCGGATAAAACGCATGAAGTCAACGCATGGCATCTCTAGTAAAGCCCTAAAGGCTTAAAGAAGTGGTGTTTGGAGGTTTGGAAGGGGTTTGGGAAGATTTGGAAGCGATTTGCTCATCAGGGAGCAAAATCGTCATTTTTTAAAAGATCAGGAGGCAATTTGCCCACAAGGGGCAAAATTGTCAATTTTGAAAGGATTAAGAACCCAAATCATCAGAAATAGGGTTGGCCAATTGAATGTGCCAATTTCCCAATTTTTGAGATTTTCTGGATTTTTTCTAGATTTTTTTGAGACGATTTGCCCATAAGGGACAAAATCGTCATTTCAGGAAGAATCGGGAGACAAAAATACGAAAATATGGGTTTGTCCAGTCAAGGTGGACCATTTCCCATTTTCTGTGATTTTTGGGAATTTTTCGGGATTTTTCTGAGACGATTTGCCCACAAGGGGCAAAATCGTCATTTTGGAAAGACTGGAAGGGAAAAATCGTCAAAAAAAGGATTGATCGGTTAAAAAAACTCATTTCCTAATTTTTGAGGCTTTTGGAAAATTTTGGAATCTATTTTAGAATTTTTTCCAAATTTTTATAATTTTCTATGAATTTTCCAATTTTTTTGGATTTTTAAAATCATTTTCTGATTTTTTTGAATAATAATTTTTTTAAATTTCCGACATTTTTAATATTATCCAGGCCGGGTCGGGTTGACTCGGCCCACGCCTCGCGAGTGCCTGGTCCGGACCAAGGGGTCCGAACCGGTCTAGGCCTAAAACGACGTAGTTTTGGACATTTTTTGAATTTTTTTATTGAATTTTCTGATTTTTAATCTAATTATTAATCCTACTCTCCAGATTGGGCCACGTGGCTAGCCCACAGCTCTCCGATCAATCTCTCAGATCGACGGCCACAATCGGGCGACGTGGCTAATCCACGGGCTATCTGATCTGGCGAATTTTTTAATATTTAGAAAATGAGTTTTGAATTTTATGAAAATAATGGACGGTCGAGATGGTGGCACGTGGCCAAACATAGGCCACACGAACACAATATATATATTTTTTTAATTTTCAAAAAATTAGAATATTTTTGAAAATCATTTAATTATCCGAAAATCCCCAGATCGCGACACGTGGCGCAAGGACCACCGTTGGATTTGGGATTTTTTTATAAAATGGACGTCCACTCCCTGCTGACGTGGCCGCTACTTTAGCGTTGACCGGTCAACTCCTTCACCGGAGAAGATGAACAGTGACACCGGCGGTCACTGTTTCGGCCGGCGACTTCGCCGGAAAAAGCGAAACCGACGCCAAAATGCTCGTTTCTAGCAGCGCTTTCCATCTAGACCTGATCTACACCCTCCTATCATTAACATATGTGAGTTTTGGACCTAAACTCCACCGGAGAAACCTACAAAACGCGCCAGCCGAGAGCTAGCTCCGGCGAAACCTCCATCTTGCAACCTCTACATCAACTCATCCATCTAACCAAACGAGCAGCCTCCGGAGGAGTTTGTGAAGCTTACCTGAGGTCCTATGAGGTTCGGCTTCGCGTAGAACGAGCTCGCGAGCTCGCGGTGGACCTTGAACTCGGCGGCTTGGTTATGGCGGTTTTAGGCGGATTCGATGCAAACAAACCACAAGACGAAGCTTAGGGCCAACGCTGGACTCGATGAAAGCAAGGAAATGCAGAAAAAAGAAACAGGCCAATGATTGCCATTAACATAGAGCTTAGAGCTCGAAAATGGCCTTTACCTGTTTCGGGTTCGTTGGCGACGATGGAAGGGTCCGGGACGTTCCTTGGATGGCGAATAAGCTCGAGAAGCTGACGGCGTGGCCTGGAGTGGCCTAAAACTCGCCAGCGAGGACTGAGAAGTTCTCGGGTTTCCTCCTTCAAAAATGGCTACCGAACTCACAGAATCACCCCCGTCCCCTCTTCGGCCGATCTCTCCTCTATATTGCCCCTCAAGAATGCTCTAGAACCTGTCCTTTTTGCGCGCACAATCCTCTCTCGCTCTGCCTCTGGCTCGACAGCTCACTGCTCCCCTCCAATGGCCTCTGTCCTCCTTCGTCTGAATAGCGGACGCGGGCAACCTCGCTCCGTACGTCCGGCCATGTGCGCAGCAAGATGACAAAGGCGAGATCTCGTGACGTGGAGGGCGCGACGTCGTTCGGGTGTGAGCGAGCGGGAGGAAGAAGACGTGTGCTGGCTCCCTCTGATCTGGGCAGCAGGGAGAAGATAATGAATAGTGCCGGGTCAGGTTCGACTAGACCCGGTCACTCAAAAATCGTCAAATTAGGCTATAAATTGATTATTTTTCGTGAAATTGAAGCCAAAATTGGGTTTCCCATCATGGATTACATCTTAAAATAAGGTTTTTGTGAAAAATGCACTTGGAATTGCACAAAAACCCCAAATTTTGGGTTTGAGCCGAAATTGAATTTTGAGCAATCCAAAGCCTAAACAGAAAAATCGGACCAAACTACCCCACCAATGGATTTAGAATGATGAAAACTATAGGGTAGTGGGTTCGGATTTTCATGGGTATCCCTAGAAAAAGCTTAATTTCATTTTTGGTGATTTGGGGACTAAATTGAAAAATAAAATTTCAATTAAGCCCCTCTTGTCAAAATTGAGAAATTCTGCCTATAATTGGGCCAAGGTATAAATTGAGCTATTAGAGGGCAATGTCACAACTCATAAAAAGTGAAAATTGAAAATAAAATGACTCAAATTGTATATTTTAAGCCCGATTCGGAATTACATTTGTGAAGGAACACACAATCTCGAATTGGATTTTTCAAATTTAAATGGGCCAACATGAAAAGGGATTTAAAATAAAAATACTGTATATTTTTTCATATTTTTGCATCCACGAGATATATTTTTTTATTATTTTTTGGGTATTTTCCAAATATATGAAAAATGTTAAAAAAAATGAAAATACCAAAAATTATTTTTTGTTCAAAATTGGTTCCTTAGGCTTGTCCAAGGCTTCCAAAGTTGATTTTGCAATTTTATAAATTTTTATGGATTTTCTAAGGAAAAAGATGATTAAAATTCAAGTGTCAGCAGCTGCCCCTTTTTGAGAGGAAGCTTGGTAGAGGTTTCTTTCAAAGACGAGACGATTCCTGAGCCTTAATCGACTTGACTAGGGAAAACAAAACGAGTTATGACATTTGGCCTCCAATATCTCTCTATGGAAGCTAGGGCCCAGACTGGGTTGGAGGGGGTTCTTATGATATGAGATAGATCAGAGAGAGGGGGATTTACCTAGCACTTACCTGCATGTCGTGCGGCTGTTGCTTGACATGAACTCTTTTTGAAAAGATACATAAGGATTCATTTTAAGAATACCCTAGGGAGGTTGAGCTCTGACCCGTATGGTAGGTCAACCCAAGATAGAATTCCTAATAAAAGGATTCTAGAGACGACATATCCTACTAAAAGGACTCGGGAAAGTTTTGACCCGTATGGTAGGTCTGGTAGGTCAACCCAGATAGAATTCCTAATGAAATGATTCTAGAGACAACATATCTTACTAAAAGGACTCGCCTAAGTTTTGACTCGTATGGTAAGTCAACCCAAATAGAATTCCTAATGAAAGGATTCTAGAGACGACATATCCTACTAAAAGGACTCGTCTAAGTTTTAACTCGTATGGTAAGTCAACCCAGATAGAAGTCCTAATGAAAGGATTCTAGAGACGACATATCCTACTAAAAGGACTCGCCTAAGTTTTGTCCCGTATGGTAGGTCAACCTAGATAGAATTTCTAATGAAAGGATTCTAGAGACGATATATCCTACTAAAAAGACTCGCCTAAGTTTTGACCGGTATGGTAGGTCAACCCAGATAGAATTCCTAGTGAAAGGATTCTAGAGATAACATATCCTACTAAAAAGACTCGCCTAAGTTTTGACCCGTATGGTAGGTCAACCCAGATAGAATTCCTAATGAAATGATTCTAGAGACGACATATCCTACTAAAAGGACTCGCCTAAGTTTTGACCCTTATGGTAGGTCAACCCAGATAGAATTCCTAATGAAAGAATTCTAGAGATGACATATCCTACTAAAAGGACTCGCCTAAGTGGTGGCTGCGATTCAGGACTTGAAGGTAGATCATTCCATAATAGAAGTCACCAAGGATTACCTAAATGTCACCTTTTGGGCAGACAGAAGAGGTACAGATTCAAAGATTGGTTTTGGGTGCTATTCTAAGATTTGGAGAGACCAGGAATCCTGCAAAAGCTCAAACTCGAATTATATTCTCATGCCTCTTTTTAAAACAAACCAAAGAGGTATAGATTAAAAGATTTCAAATCTCTCAAATATTTCAAGTCTTTAAGACGAGTCATGCTCCTATGATGATTATCTAGGAGTCATGTAAAATTTTAATAAATGCAACAGTCATGCAGGAGGTCATCCAAAACATCTTGCAATAAATTCCTTGTGGGGAAGATTTTGGATCAAATGATATGAAACTGTCAAAAGGGTTTGGTTAAACCATCAATTGGAGTACCCTCATCAAAGAGGACTTCTTACAATTTTCAGAAATTTGTTTTGGATTTTCACTCGCTGGGGAAACACATCGAGGTTTCGAATCAATCTCACAAGACCTATCATCTAAGATTTCGGGATCATTCGCAATGTATACATTCTGATTGATCAGAAAGGGTCTTTTAAAAGACCGTAATGTAGGCTTGGTCAAAGGCTTTCACGATGGATGGGCACTTTGAGGCCAAGAATGAAATATGCTTCAAAATATCATTTCTGGGTCTACAAGTCAAGAACCTGAAAGATAAGATAAGACAAGATTGTGCTTACTTCTTTAAGCAGTAGCTTCCTTTGTGAAATTCCACGTCAGCTCGAAACACCTCGATCAGAAGAGTACTCCGGAAAGGGTTGTATCGTTGGTTTTGGGTAGGCTTGAAAATGCCAAATTTTAAGGGAGATGGTTATGAAAGGTTGGTGATTACCTTTGCATCATTACCGCCTCTCAATATCCACTGGGGATGACAATTTTATCTATGACTACCGGAGTCTTTCGAACGTTCGTCTTTCTGAATCTAAAAAAAAAATTCTTGTTTTTTTTGTTTTGACTTGGCGAATTTGCTTTTTGATGTAGTTATCATGTTTTTGAATGCATTTCAACTCTCATCAACATTTTTTTTAATGGAGGGCTTTGGCCTTGCCTTTACCAAGCACATTGCCTTTTCTAGCTCTTCGTTCTCACTTTTGTCTTTCGACTCTCATCATTTTTTAATAAAGGGCTTTGGCCTTGCTTTTACCAGGCACATTGCTTTTGCTATCTCTTTGTTCTCACTTTTGTCTTTCAAAAAAGATTTTGAACCGACTTTTAAAGACTTCTCTTTTTATCATGACACCACCCTCTCACTCGGTAAGTCATGTGCATTGCCCCAGTGAATGGAGGTAATCACCAATAGGATTTGGAAACGAAGGTGTCAGGCTCAAATTGGCTTTACAAAGGTTAAAGTGTGTAGGATTGAGAAATGAACTGCTCTTCCTCACTTTGATGTTCCAAGCTTCCACGGGATATCACCTGAAGCTATTACAGAAAGATTGATGCAAGTTAGCACAGTAAAGTTTTTTTTAATCCTTTTCTCCAAGGTATCCGCTAATGAACCTCCAAATTGCCCTAGTGAGGGATGGTTCTTGACAGGGTTATTTTCAGGAAAACTCCTTATGGGCTCAAAGGGGCTTGCAAGGGATTAACATGTATTTAGAATAGAGAAGTGAATGCCTTTCATCACTTCAATCCATGTAAGAATTGCGAATGATCCCTACGTTCGTAGGCCAAGGTTTTACTCTCAACTTCGCTCTACTCACCTCTCAAGTGTGTATGGGGTGTGTTTAGGTAGGGTTTACCTCCCATCATTTGAGAGAGCATCCTTTTGAAAGGTTTAAACACGTCTTTTTAGAAAAATTCATTTCATTTTCTCCAAAGTTTAATCTCCACTGGAGATTTTGATATGTGCAATGCATATTTACAAAACATGTTTGGATAACCTCCCGGTTCCTTTAGACATGCATGTTGATGAAAGGTTTTAAGAGCGCTAGGTATTTTGCTCTAGACTTGAAGTTCGAGACTCGCTAGATTCTCGAATACCCTTATACTCTAGGGAAAACAGATCACTTACCTGTAAAAGTCTGACAAGGATTCCCGCTTGTTGTGGTCACAACCCAGAGGAAATCAAAGGGAGTATTAAAAATGGATTTTACAATCCAAAGGGGTCGGGATAATACGGCTCCATTTCTGCATACAGCTCCTCGAATCGTAGCTGGTTTCCTGGCTTGAGTGGCTTTTCGGTTCAGGGATTTCCTCTTGGCGCGATGACCTCTTTAAAGATTAAACCTTAAGTGTCAGTTCGTGTTCCCAAATTCAAGATAAGTTGGAACAATACTGCCTTACTCTCCATTGTGCATTCCAATCTGAACGCCAATGTAGAAACTTGCTATCTGACTGCTATGGCGACGACCCTCTTGGTTGCGTCTATGGGAGTCTTTGATTCTTTTCATCTCATAGGTTTGCATTGAAAAGGATCCCTCCATCTGGTTGTGCTAGGCATTGTCTGTTGCTTTTCATCGGAGAAGCTCCCATTGCCATGAACTGTATTTGCTCGACGGCCGCCAATCCCTTTGGATGTGTTCCTTGAAGTTCTTGACATTTTCCTTCACTTGAGTTCGTGTTGACAACTTCGAGATTTCATTCAGACATGGACGACCTCTATTGGACCTCTTTCATTTGAGATGGGAGGTGTGATCCACAAAAAAGATTGTACTACGTTCGCTTGACGGGTACACATTTCTCTTTACTTGATAGGTATGCATTTCTTTGGCATCCATTGACTTGTTGGAAAGGGAGGATTTTTTTGTCGTGTCCAGTCACACCAACGATCCATTTGCCCCAGTTAGGCGATGTCTGTCTCGGCCAAATGCCTTAGCATTTTTCCACATTTTCTTGCGATTCCTTATCCAATTTAAGGATGTTCTTGTACCTACACATGAAGAAATGAGTGTTAGCCCATATTTGACTTTATTTGAATTTTTAGGAACAGAATACCCCTTTGAGGTGTCGTATTTTCGTTGCTCGAGGAAATTGTTCCTTTCAGGCATCTTGCCCCAATAGGACATGTCTAGATGCTTGTCACAACCGGTTTGGCGGCTTTGCCTCAATATGCTCTTCTGGTGAGGAAGGGAGAATTTTATCTCCGGACTAATCTCTTGATGGGATGAGGGATTTGCCCCCAAATGGACTCCCATTGTTGATCTCTAACCATCCACCTTAGCAATCCGAGTCATTTGACCATTTTCGACCTAAGCCAAGAGACATATGTTGACAAGTTAGACTATATATGGGGTGCTTTCATTAGAACGATCACATTTACCTTCTTGAAGCACCACTCCTCGGAACATTTTGCATAATTCGTTGCGTGAGCAGAATCAACGTTTATGCATGAAGTTTTTGGAAAATTATTTTGATAGGTGTTTTTTATGGAAGAAACGAGAAAAAGGAGGGAACTAGTCCTCGTATCATCGGACATCCTCGTTCCACTAAACTAAACATGAAAGGTAATTCTTTGAAAGGAAATCAAGGAATAAGAACTAATCCTCATATCATTAGATATGCTCGTTCTTTTAAATCAAACACGAAAGGGGATTTCCCAAAACGAAATCGTGAAATAGGAACTGATTCTCATATCATTGGATATCATCGTTCCTCTAAAATTCATTTGGAAATCAGGAAGCGTGCGGGAACCCAGGCCTCAAGTTTTCGAAAATCGAAGACAAGTATCATCATCGGGCTGGTTTGGAATATTCCCGCACGTCCTTAATAAAACGTGCACATTTATTTTCATTGAAATCCATTGATAAGGCCGCATTACAAGGTAAACCACTTGGACCAACGGCTCGAGGTCCAAGGGTATTCTTCTTGGAATAAAAAAGAACAAAATGAAATGCGACAACTGAATTGAATGCACTAGAACGTAAGTAAACTAAAGGGTGATGATGGAAAGGAGAAAGTAACTCCCTCATTCATATGGGGTGATATTGTCGCCTGTCCATTCAGTGAGGATGGCATTTGTTGTGGTTTTCATCAAAATGCTTCATGCTTCCCTCGCCATCGGGTCAGATGTCCCTTCCTTCAAGAGCTCCTCGTGCGAATCTCCCATCATTTTGGCATGCTCTATTTCCATAGAGCTCACATTCACTTTCTCTTCTTCTGATCCCACCAAAGGTTTTGGATCATCCAATAGATAACCATGTGGCATTTCCCATGAATCTCCGCATTCGGCCTTGAAGAGAAAGTGCTCCAAAGATAAATCAATGGTGATAAGAGTACCCAAGTCCACTGATTTTCCAATCTCATGAATTACTCCCATGTCCAGCAATTTGGCAATGCAAACCATTTTCTGGCCTCTTGAGATGTCTCCCATACACCATGTTTACTCCTTGATGTCCAGATGAAGGGTTCTGTTGTATGCTCGATTCTGCTTCCTTGAAATCCAGAAGGTTATTGTCAATAAGCTTTTGAACTTTGATCTTGAGTAGGACACAATCGTCCGTGCTGTGCCCCTTTTCCCCCATATGATAAGCGCACGATTTAGTATCATCATAATCTTTAATCTTGGGAGGATTACGTCTTGGCACTTCCTTAGCGATCATTCGCCCTTCTAAAAACATTGGGAGAAGTTTCGAAAGAGGGTGAGGAAGTGGAGTAAACTGTTTAGGTTTCTTCTTGGGTTTGACGGACTCTGGCGCAGTCTGAGCAACCTCAGTTGGCTTTGAGGCCGGTTCAAGGTAAGATTTCTGATTTGGTACAAATGTCGTACCAACAAAAGACCCCATTTGGCATTTGTGACTCCGACGAGGCAAGTCCCGTTTGTGAGGCTCTTTTTGAGGACCATAATGTGGTCGGATAATGGTAAAGTCGGCTCCCTTGACATATCCTCGACCATGTCCTTTATTGGTGAAAGATTGGTTGACTTCGTATAGGGGTTCTTTGTACGGTTGCCTCCTCTTGCCTCCCATACTACCACTAATGGTCTCGGTCAAGGAATGGGATGGCAATTCCCTGGTAATTTGGTCCAAACGATCCATGAGGCGCATCAGCATTCCACGCATCTCATTGATTTGATTATGGAGATCCTCAGGAGCAGGTGTAGCATAAGCCGAAAGCAACGGAGTTATGAATGCTTCAAAGTTCGTAAATGTGGCGGTCATCCGTTCAAATCGCCTCTTTAAATCGACAAATTGACTGTATTGCTTTTCGACACCCTTTTGAAGATTCGCAAGTAGCCCATTGTCTATGGCTTGCGCGATACCAGGGGCTCTCAATTGCTGAATCACTTCTGCTAACACATCGGTTACTTAGACGAGTTGAGTTTCTGCATTGGTGAGCCGAGAATGGACATTTTGGTTCTCCATCTTGCTTAAGAGGGTTCTTCCACAAGAAATCCCGCTTCCATTGTTTCTTATCACATGCATTGATGGAATGACGGTATTAGAAGAGAGAAATGTAAAAGAAAGCATAAATACTTTCAATTTTATGCCTTCTCGTGATTAATGAAAATAAGAGTCTTTACGCGAGCCTTAACCTTACGTGGAAAGCTCTTATCAATATTTTTCATAAGAAAGCATACCATTGAAAGTGATGTAATCCACGATAACTACTTTTGATCAATTCCAAGGAAAACCACTAGAATGTTCAAAAAGCGCAAAATGCAATTTCAATGTGTTTTAATTCAATGGAAGATACGGCATCCAAGTTAAATTCGTTCGCTAAGAGCGGGATTAATTCGGATATTTATCTTCTCATTAGTTTTTGAAAACACGAAAGATTTTGGTCAATTATTACGAATTACATATGATGAAAATGGCATGAAACATGCATGAACCAATTCAATCTTATAGTTCCTTTTGACGAAATAGGAATTGGATTCCCTTATATGGCCAAAAGGTCAAATAAGGGTCCCAATTCCAATTTCTCCCAAAGGGAGTTATATGATTGATTGGGAATATTCGGGTGATTGAAAGAAATGCCACCATCACATTCCGATGATAAATCAAAAGAAATACAACAAAGTTCAAACATAGTGCATACAGCCAGAATAGATCCCTAGTACAATCAGTCTAAGGGATGAGATAGAGGGAATTCCAAAAAAAGAAATCCTATACAAGAGGACTAGAAAGGTAAAGCAAATCAAAGGAATGTGACCCTAAATACTAAGAGATGCCCCAAGTCTGGTCTTCAGAAAATAACTTTTGGGATCAGCTACTTCAGATCTCCATCTTCATCAAACAGAAATTCCATAACCTCCATGGGTGAAGGAATAGCCGAAGGAGTAATGATGGAATCTTCCTCGTCTGATGAGGTGTCAAATAACCAACTTTGCCTTCGCATCCAGAAGACTCAGGGAAACCATCTCTATCTACCCTTAAAATGGTATTTAATTCAATCACTTGAATGATTCAAATGCAATGAATGCTATGATCACATTAAAGATAAGCAATGAGTTGAATATTTCAAAAGCATAAAAATAAAATGCGACAAGTTTAAGGGATAGAAAGGTCTTACTAACCGAAAATGCCTATTCTTTTATGTTTTGTTTGTTTGTTGTTGTTTTTTTTTAGTTTGGTTTTAGGTATACCAACCATCCATAAACATGCGCATGAGACAAGTGAAGATAAGACTCTAAAAATCAAAATGAGGGGTGGGTGGGTATGGAACTTACGGCTAAGGGTCCCACGATCCGTATATAGTAGATTCGCCCCCAAGAGCACTCGCCCAAGAGGGCTAGAGATCACCAATACGGATCATGAGCGGGAACGAATACGAGTCTCAAGTGCAATCAAACACAAGATCATTTCATACCATGTCCCTATCTAAGATAAACCTAAGGGTGGTCGCAGTTGGGGTTTGACCGCAGGTGTGTGCGAAGTGTCGTGATTGCCAAAATGCAGTAGCATGCACAGCAGGTTATATCAAACACCGCTTCAATAAGTGCATAAACATAAACATACATCCCAAACTCTCAAAACCTGCAAAAAATAAGGTCAACATAAACCCCACCACTTATTTCTCCATCTACAAAAATATCTAACACAAGAGTTAGCGTACGTACCTCACCCTCAAGAGCATCTGCAGAAAACCAAGTTAGAAAAACACTCAAATTTTTAATCGGCTCAAGTCCTCTAAAGGTTTAAGAATCAAGTCCACAGCGGAGTCGCCAAGGCTGTCGCGACCCTTCCAAGCGGAGCGGGGGATGGGTTTAGGGGTGATTGCTGAAATTCTGTGGATCCGATGCGATCCGCAGAATCGGCTCGAACTCTCCCAAGTCCTCACCTCTCGCGACGGCAGGATTTAATAATCGAGTTCAACCTTAGGTGCGGTTGGGTGACATGTGCATAGGTGTACATGCTTTCGGAGTCGCCACCAATCTTTGGGGAAGGTAGATCGGGAACTTCGTCGGGCGGTGAGAGAAGCCGTACGACTCTAACGGAACTAGAGATTTAGGATAGGAGACTTAGTTCTGCCAATGTTTCCATTGACGCCCTTTCAGTACCTAAGTTGAGTGATTTCCTAACTATGATTTCATGCAGATGGCTCAAGCTAGAGAAGGCTCTAGAACCTAGGAGTTCATGCAGATGAGAGTATCTAACCTATCAATCACAAACAAAAAAGTTAGGTGCGCAAACAAGGATCCAAACGTGCGGATAAAACACATGAAGTCAACGTATGGCATCTCTAGTAATGTCCTAAAGGCTTAAAGAAGTGGTGTTTGGCGGTTTGGAAGGGGTTTGGGAAGATTTGGAAGCGATTTACCCATCAGGGGGGAAAAATCGTCATTTTTTGAAAGATCATGAGGCAATTTGCTCATAATGAGAAAAATTGTTAATTTTGAAGGGATTAAGAACCCAAATCATCAGAAATAGGGTTGGCCAGTTGAATGTGCCAATTTCCCAATTTTTGAGATTTTTTGGAATTTTTCTGGAATTTTTTTAGACGATTTGCCCACAAGGGGCAAAATCGTCATTTCAGGAAGAATCGGGAGACAAAAACACGAAATATGGGTTTTTCCAGTCAAGGTGGACCGTTTCCCATTTTCTATGATTTTTGAGAATTTTTTGGCATTTTTCCGAGACGATTTGCCCACATGAGACAAAATCATCATTTTGGAAATATTGGAAGGGCAAAATCATCAAAAATAGGATTGATCGGTTAAAACGACCCATTTCGTAATTTTTGAGGCTTTTGGGAATTTTTGAAATTTTTTTTAGAATTTGTTTTCAATTTTTTAGAATTTTCTATGAATTTTCCAATTTTTTTTGGATTTTTAAAACCATTTTCTGATTTTTTTGAATAATAATTTTTTTAATTTTAGAAATTTTTAATATTATCCGGGCCGAGTCGGGTTGACCCGGCCCACGCCTCGCGGGCGCCCGACCCGGACCGAACGGGTCCGAACTGGTCTAAGCCTAAAACGACGTAGTTTTGGACATTTTGTGAATTTTTGAATTTTTTTTTGAATTTTATGATTTTTTAATCTAATTATTACTCCTACGCTCCAGATTGGGCCATGTGGCTAGCCCACGGCCTTCCGATCAATCTCTTAGATCAACTACCACAATCGGGTGACGTGGCTAATCCACGGCAGTCCAATTTGCCGAATTTTTTAATATTTAGAAAATGAGTTTTGAATTTTCTGAAAATAACAGACGGTCGGGATGGTGGCGCGTGGCCAAACCTAGGCTACACGATCACAATATATATATTTTTAATTTTCAGAAAATTAGAATATTTTTGAAAATTATTTAATTATCTGAAAATCCTCAAATCGCGACAGGTGGCGCAAGGACCATCGTCAGATCTGGGATTTTTTTTTTAAATGGATGTATACTCCCCACTGACGTGGCCGCTATGTGGGCGCCCCGTCAGCGTTGACTGGTCAACTCCTTCACTGGAGAAGATGAACAGTGACACCGGCGGTCATTGTTCTGGCCGGCGACTTCGTTGGAAAAAGCGAAACCGACGCCAAAATACTCGTTTCGAGCTCTGGTTTCCATCTAGACCTGATCTACACCCTCCTAACATTAACATATGTGAGTTTTGGACCTAAACTCCACCGGAGAAACCTACAAAACGCGTCGGCCGAGAGCTAGCTCCGACGAAACCTCCATCTTGCTACCTCTACATCAACTCATCCATCTAACCAAATGAGCAGCCTCCAGATGAGTTTGTGAAGCTTACCTGCGGTCCTATGAGGTTCAGCTTCACGTAGAACGAGCTCGCGAGCTCGCGGTGGACCTTGAACTCGGCGGCTCGGTTATGGCGGTTTTAGGCGAATTCGATGCAAACAAACCACAAGACAAAGCTTAGGGCCAACGCTGGACTTGATGAAAGCAAGGAAATGCAGAAAAAAGAAACGGGCCAACGAACGCCATTAACATAGAGCTTAGAGCTCAAAAATGGCCTTTACCTGTTTCGGGTTCGTTGACGACGATGGAAGGGTCCGGGACATTCCTTGGACGGCAACTAAGCTCAAGAAGCTGACGGCGTGGCCTGAAACCCGCCGGTGAGGACTGAGAAGTTCTCAGGTTTCCTCCTCCAAAAATGGCTACCGAACTCACAGAATCGCCCCCGTCCCCTCTTCGGCCGCTCTCTCCTCTATATTGCCCCTCAAGAATGCTATAGAACCTATCCTTTTTGCGCGCACATTCCTCTCTCGCTCTGCCCCTGGCTCGACAGCTCACTGCTCCCCTCCAACGGCCTCTGTCCTCCTTCATCCGAATAGCGGACGCGCGCACCCTCTCTCCTTACGTCCGGCCATGTGCGCAGCAAGACGACAAAGGCGAGATCTCGTGACGTGGAGGGCGCAACGTCGTTCCAGCGTGAGTGAGGGGGAGGAAGAAGACGTGCGCCGGCTCCCTCTGATCTGGGCAGAAGGAAGAAGATAATGAATAGTGTCAGGTCACCTAGTCGGGTTGACCCGACCCGGGCACTCAAAAATCGTAAAATTAGGCTATAAATTGATTATTTTTCGTGAAATTGAAGCCAAAATTGGGTTTCCCATCATGGATTACATCTAAAAATGAGGTTTTTGTGAAAAATACACTTGGAATTGCACAAAACCCCAAATTTTGGGTTTGAGCCGAAATTGAATTTTGAGCAATTCAAAGCCTAAACGGAAAAATCGGACCAAACTACCCCCACCAATGGATTTAGAATGATGAAAAATATAGGGTAGTGGGTTCGGATTTTCATGGGTACCCCTAGAAAAAGCTTAATTTCATTTTTGGTGATTTGAGTACTAAATTGAAAAATAAAATTTCTATTAAGCCCCTCTTGTCAAAATTGAGCAATTCTGCGTACAATTGGGCCAAGGTACGAATTGAGCTATTAGAGGACAATGTCACAACTCATAAAAAGTGAAAAGTGAAAATAAAATGACTCAAATTGTATTTTTTAAGCCCGATTTGGAATTGCATTTGTGAAGGAACACACAATCCTGAATTTTATTTTTCAAATTTAAATGGGCCAACATGAAAAGGGATTTAAAATAAAAATATTGGATATTTTTTCATATTTTTTTGGCCACGAAATATATTTTTTATGATTTGTTTGGGTATTTTCCTAATATATGAAAAATATTAAAAAAATGAAAAATACCAAAAATTATTTTTTGTTCAAAATTGGTTCCTTAGGCTTGGCCAAGGCTTCCAAAGTTGATTTTTCAATTTTATAAATTTTTATGGATTTTCTATTGATTTTCTCAAGAAAAAGATAATTAAAATTCAAGTGTCAACAACGTGGTCAGCATTCTAGATACGCCAGCGACATGCGAGTCCAGCATCCCGACTAGCCATTCCGACACACACGGTGTCAATTTTAAACATTTTCAATAAATTTGGGGTCCAAATGTAAATTCATTACTTATTTATTTGTGGATTTGAATCAAATTAATTTGATTGACATAATCATAAGGATGATAATTTAGTATGTGTATATAAAAATATTCATTTAATGTACATCATGTCGAAATTCTCTATTTTTTTTTAGAAATGACGTGTCGGCGTGTCATGTCGTGTCTTGTCGTGTGGCGTGTCACGTGTCTATGTCGGTGCTACTTAGTCTGTTGCTCTGATACCGAGTTAAAAAATAATAATATCGAAGAGAGAAAATATGAAATTTGTGTATATTTCAATGTACATAATTATTCTACTTGTGCTAATGTATTATAAAGTATCAAACCCTCCAGATTGAGGTTTAAGCTCAGTCATTTTACCGGATTGAGCTTAAACCTCAATTTCCAACGAGCTATCAGTTTCCAAAGAGGCCTCAGTTTCCGACGAGGCGGCCAACCAGGCGACGGCCAACTGGGCGGTTATTAATATTTTTATAGTTTAATTATTTACATTTAATTAAATGATTTTTTTTAGGAGTAGACACGGGATGAAGATGAAGAAGATGAAGAAGAAGGTGCTGGGGAACGTGCATATTTGCAGCTATGTAATTTGTAATTTATAATTTGTAATTTGCAGCCATGTAATGATGCAGAACCATTTCATAGTAGAATAAAAACATTTCAAGACCTTAATAGAGCATAATACAGTTGTCGGCACTTACCAATAATTGATTAGTTGCGACCCCGAAATAAGATGAATTTGCATGTTAAAGATTGAACCGAATGTTGTGAATTGGTAAGTGTCGGAGAGAGCTCGAACTAAGTGTAGGCTTAGTAATCCATTAGCCAAACCCCTAGGCGGTTTCATCCTTTGGAAAGGTCGCGATAGATTGGCGACTCCACTGGGGACTTGAATTAAAATTCATAGTAGATTAGGCCTAACTTCTATTTTTCAAAAAATATTTATGTCTGGTAGCGTGGACACAAGGTACGCTCATAGCATCAGTGTTATTATTATTATTATTATTATTATTTGCAGATGGGAGTTATAAGAGGAGCAGTCTTTACTAACACTTTGGTATGCGGATTGGTGTTTGGAATGAATAAGTTGATATGTATATCAAAGTGGTGCTTTGCATTATAAATTGTAGTGCATGCCTTCAATGTTTTAGCACTACTCTATTGCATACACAACCTGCCATGAAACTTGGGTCGCGATAGGAAAAATGGAAATGCTTCCCTGACAGTCTGTCAGGGACGGCACAATCTCAATCGTAGATCCACACATCATCATCGCATGTTTTGCATAAATCACTCATTGATTGGAAGATCGTATGGTCAGAAATAACTGACAGTACTGTCTGATTGTCAGGCTAGCAGCTTCCCTAGAATGGTGTTGAGAAAGTTCCAACCTTGAATGCAATACTACGATGTCGTGGTTGCCTATCTCAACCGTGAACTTTTTTCTTGGTGTCAAAAGCGTTTGTCCTTGTACCGGCCAATTGTTAAAGGTAGAAAAAAAACTCCAAAAGGGGTTCCTGAGAACCGTTTCTTGGCAAAAAAAAAAATTGTTTCGCTGTTTTTTGAAGTATTTCAAGCTCCACTGTGTTTTTGCTAAGTCAATACATTGATTTAACCAATAATCTAATTAGTTATTTTTTGGTCAATCTCTGAAGTCAACCATTGGCCAACATTTTTCGAAAATTCAACAAAAAATCAGAAATCATTAATTCAACTCTTTTTAACCACTGGAGGATTGCCCCAGTGGTCACTCTTCTCATTTGGGAAGAGGGAGGTGAGGGGTTCGAATCCCCACCTTCGGGGGAGTGGGGTGGGGACGCGTGAGGAGGGAGAAGGGTTTCGTAACTTGCACACGATCCTTAGCACACACAGTGTGGCTTATATAGTAGAATATGATAGGATAAAACTAGACCAAAAAAAAATTCAACTCTTTTCAAGCTTAATTAGACTTCGAATTTGTCAATTTTGCAAAAATCAATCGAGAATATACTTTTCCCTAAATTGAGAATCTCAACTTTCGGTTGGCCAAATTCAAAATTTATTGATTTCTAGTCATTTGTTTAGAATACTTTCGTTCACGTCATTTGATCATAAGGTCGTAAACGAACTCAATTGTCAAGTCAATTTTGAGATTCCTAGCTTGAGGCAAATTTGCCCAATTTAAGCCCTAATTAGGGGTCTCTATCAATCCTTCATGATTAATGTCAATTAACCCAAATTGATTCCGATTAAGTCCAAGCAGCTCAGTTCCAATGTCAATTTTGAAAAAATCACAACAATTTGGCTTAATTTACCTAAAATGGTGGATTAGTGATTAACAAATCAAGACGGGTCAATCTAATTAACCCAATTTGTTTTGACCAATATTAAACTAAGGTCCAATTCGATCAATTGAGGTCCAATTTGATCAATTGAACCTCAGTAATATACCATGACCTAACTCATAGTGTAATTCAGAGGAAACTGAGAAAATTGAAGTGCCACGAGTCGTTCCGACTGAACCAGCTGACCCGTTTCAAGCTGGGCCAACCCGATTGTACCAAATCAAGCCCATGTCATCAAGCCAAGGCCCAATAAAATTTCAATTGGCCCAATTAATCATACAAGTCAGCCCATAGATGAAAAATTGGAAAAATCTAACGATATGGAGGTTAAGGGTCAACTCAATTTGACCACCGGTTGACTCGACCCATTTCACCCGGCCAAACCACCTAGCCATGGCCGGCCGACCAGCCCTCTCCCTCACACTCAAGATAATTGCACAAACTGTATGTATAATATAACCGCATCGGAGGTGACACTCCGAGTGAGATTGGCATTTCTACCAATCTGAATAATAATGAACCTTCACAATAATTTGCTAATAGGCAAAGTGCTTGAAGAGGATTTCAATAGTATTTCGCTCCAAGCCTCCAATTGCGTCCTTTGATGGACAATTCCCTCTCCGGAAACCTTCCCTCAGGTAGCGATCTAAGCGGATAAGGACATCACAAGTGCCATAACTTCTTTTTCAACCACCTGAGTGCCATAACTTATGTACTAGGCTCATTTAAGTGCCATAAATTTTTTTATATCACTTAAGTGCCATATAACTTTTCAATTAGCCACATGAGTGCCAGAACTTTTTAAAAAAAGTTATAGCACTCAAGTGATCGCCGTACGAAAGTTATTGCATTTGTGCTATACTTATCCCCGATCTAAGCCTTCTGAGTTTAGAAGAAATCTTCCTAGCACAATGGCTTTGGCAGTGACAGAAGTATTCTTCGAATCTTTCGAACCTAATATTTATCGATGCCTGGATCAATCAACTAAGCTGACTGATACCTATGAGTTTGGGCAACTTGAAGAACCTCAGATACTTCGCAGTTCAGCTAACAGGAGGGACTTATGGTTCAGAGCTTGATTTTCTCTTTGCTTTACCTAATTGCCAATCCCTGCAGAACTTGGTTCTGAAAGAAAATCGGCTTCGTGCCTCCATACCGGGATCTATAAAAAAAAACTTCTCAAGTTCCCTACGAAATCTAGTCGCTCCCAATTGTCAAATAAGGCTGCATTTGGTCGTCCATATTTCTAGTCAGGATATGACTAGATAGGATAGGATAAGAAATCTAGGAATTTGATCAAATCAAATCTTTCGTTTGGTGAACTGCGAATTTAAAGTCGAATATATTTTATATCCTATCCTATTCAAGTTTGGTAGAAATTGGATATCAATATAATGATTCTTGACTTGTACCATCCGGAGGCTCTTCTCTAGAGCCGACGCGGCAGATCTCTGGCAGCTAACCGGGCTGTCGGGTCGAAGCTCAAGGGGATGAAAGGCATAAACGATGAGAAGCTGCAAACAGTGGCATCCGAGAAAGATCACTTGCGTAGCCATACATATGATCCTGTCCAGCTAATTCCATAAACACCATCATTGCAGTTTTCTGAGTAAGACGTGCGATAGCTTGAAGTCTGACTTTCATTCTATGAAGAGCTAAAGGATTGAATCAAGTTGTCTTGATCTGACCAGTCACGTTTTTCATTTTTCGTCGATAATAGAGACATAGCACAAGAAAGACAAAAAGATACTCTGGAACCAGGTTCTTTTAATCAGTTTGCAGAAATCAATGATGGAGAGAATGAGATGGTGAATGAATTCTCCCCAAAACGTGATTCATTATTGAATTTATGCTGCCTTACTCCTATGTCAAGCCCCCTTATCAAGGCTGGCTCGTCTTCAGAGTCATCTAAAGCAAAGGATAACATTTGTACTTCAATCATCCCGGCAGCCTCGCCTCTGCTAGAGAAGCTTCCCACAGCTTCCAGAGAGGCGGCCTGCTGCAACCAGAGAGGCGACCCGCCGCTGGAGAAGCGGTTGGATGTGGCGGAGAGGCAGATGGCGTGTGGCGGAGAGGGGTGGCTTGAGCGATGGATAAGAGAAATCCTATCCAACTCTATCCCACCCTTCTCCCTAGGATAATTTTATCCCCATATGTCCTCCTTTATCCTGTCCTGGACAACTACCAAATACAAGATAGGATAAAACATATCCTATCCTGAGTTTTATTCGTATGACCAAACGCAGCCTAATCGGTCACATTCACAACCAAAAGGTTTTTTTTGAAGAGCTCGACCTTCTACAATTGAGCGATAACGATCTAGATAGTTCCATCTTCTAGTGGAGGACTAAGAAAGCCTGCAAAGGCTGGACCTTGATAAGAGCCATCTCGAGGGAACGATCCCCGATGAGACATGCAACTTGACAAGTTTAGGAGAGTTGCTGCTCCAGCAAAATAGGATATCGGTATCTATCTTGAATTGCATTGGAAACAACTGGTCATTCTCTGGAGCCTTCAAGAACTCATCTTCCTCAATCTGTCACTATTCTTTCAATGGAGGACTGCCACTTGAGACGGGGATAATGACAGCTCTAGAGAGCATTGATCTTTCTTGGATTGAATTAATGGTGCCATACCAAGTTCCATCCAGAAGTTGAAGAGCCTTGTGTTGTTTCTAGCAATATCACCTAGAGAGGGGTGAATAGGTGATTTTGAATAAATTCTATTTCAAATCGCGGAATTAAAAGAAACAAGTCAAATGAATCACCGATTCAGAATCTGAATAAAAATCGATATGTGATTTTGAACATGAATAAGCAATTCTCTATCAAGTGCAAAATAGGGAGTTTAGAGATATAGAGAAATTGCACATGAAGATCATAGTGGTTCGGCTTAGATCAAGCCTACATCTACTCTCCCACGCTAACAGCCAATTGGCTGGATTTCACTAGGTGAATTAATGAAAGGTTACAAGTGATTATACTCTCACACTCTTTCAAAAAAACCTCTCAATGAATAGTGTTTAGCTCTCGAGAACAAGTAATAAATTTGAATCACTCAAGCACTTTGAAATTGTTGGTTCTAACTACACACTGAAACATTCACCAAATGAGTTAAAAATCCTTCTTTAATCATCTTAGCGTCAATTTAGACCAGCTTCCTCTGAAGTATATTAAGGGGGACCGAGGGCCATCAAATGATGATTGAGCACAGAAGGAAACTTACCTTGACAACCCAGCCTAGCTTATAACCAAAGACCAAACCTTGGGAAACTCCAAACAGATAGCAGGCAATGTTCACATATGCGCCGTGGCTTGCCATCCAGCTCCGACAGCCACTCCTGTTAAGAGGATACCTAAACATTGCATGCATATAAATATCCCTAAATTGACAATAGCCCATCTTGGACCTCCGCAGAAAAAGCGATAGCATTAGCTTTAGCTACAAATAATTGGTAAGTCCAAGACAGCAAATCCTGATATTCAAATAAAATCTTCAAATACATCACATTACAAGAGCAAACATACGAAATTTTCGAATACTAATAACGGAAATACAATACAAATGTTAAAAACCCAATATCATGGAATCTCGTCCATATTATGATCCCTGCCATTTTATTGGCAATGTGTTTCCTAAGAATGCTCATCTCGATTCCCTCCTCGATCGATATAGCGCCTATATCCTCATCATGCGCAGGTTCACACACATACTCCGGATCTCCATATTCGGAAAAGTTCTATCCCTCCTAGCTGGGTCACGGATGTAATTATGGATAGCACAACATGCTACTACAATATGTGCTTGCTTTCTAATTGAAAATGGAGGCATGTGTCTCAAAACTAAAAGTGATTCTTCAAAGCCGCAAAGGATCTCTCAATGTCATTCCTTAGTGAGGAATGCATATAGTTGAATAGCTCTCTTGCTGTTCTTGGTCTCGCATTTCACCTGAAATCATTTATATGATACCATTCACTTTTAAAAGGTGTTGACAATCCTGGAGTTGATGCATAACCAGAATCGACCACGTAGTATTTGGTTATAACAAAGCGTTCATATATTTATCATGATATGCAATCGCAGCAAAATCGTAAAGACAATTACTCATTTTAGAACAAACAAATACCTGGGGGTGGTCGAGGAAATTATAGTACAGGAGTCTCGAGTGCTGCCGAGAGCACCCAATAATCGCTAGCAGATCCTTTCTAACTAGCGTACACAAATGTAAATCTCATATCAAACGACCACACATAGCAAGTTTTGAGTGGTAATTCCCTTTCTACCTCTAAATCGGTTTTGTTGCGCAACAGGTACGAAAGCATCAATATGGGTGCCATCAATAGCGCCTACGCACCCCTCACATTTATCAAAGACTAGTATCATAAAAGATTACCAACAAAATAAAACCAATCGACTGTCTGCCAACCAACCTCTTGCCCTCAACAAACCACATAGGTTAAGAAAGACATATCTCTCCATTCTAAAAGATTCGTATACTCTATCCGAATGTCCATTAAGAACCTCCCTTACCCATTCCGGTCCTGACAATACGCTGTCCCTAATAGGTTCTCTCGTGCGCATGTACCTATGCAGCTCACCAAGGCACAACCATGCCATCAGTATGCGATAATCGTCATCATCATCAAAGTCTTGATGACCTGATACAATTCCTCCAACTGAAGCTACCTGATCACTAACCCCCTCCATATTACCTAAAAAATGAAAGGAGTCAACAATAAGCTACATTATCACCACACTAGACATCACACGAAAGTGGAAGGCAAAAACAAAAAGTAAGGAAGCGAAGACTTATCTACTTATAAGTAAGGAATCTAAATAACAGTCAACGCATTACTAAGCAATCCAATATCAATCAATATAAGTCACAACGTAACCATAGCCGCATAATAAAAACAAAGCCAAAGTGTCTCAAATACATAGGTCTTTCGGTGAAATGAAGCCACATACAAATCCATAGCATATGCCAATATCTACTTAAATAGAATCGAGAAGTGCACACCTCCATGCGGGTTCTGTTAGGATGAAACCCTCTCTCCAAGCAGCATTCATGGAACCAAGGTTCACGGCTTTGGTGTAAAGAATCGAGTCCATGTCAGGCACCGGTTCCTATGGAATAAGAGTCTGTAGGTTGTGGAGCCTGTGAGGTGACGGAGGTATGTGATGGTTGATCTATCTTAATTTTGAGAGAATTCTCGAATGGCTTTGCAGGTTCTGGCAAAATCATATGAAGTGCTCTTTCCCCTTCTCTTGGAATTTGGAGTCCTATCCAACATGTGTTTCTCACAAACTGGGGTAGCCACCGGTTCATTATTCAACCCGTCTCTAGTTTGGTGTTCATTCCCAACCCGTCTTCAAATTGTGGTTCTCGTGCCCTTAATTCCTCCGGTGTACCTAATGCAACACCACCAGCATCTTCACCCCAAGCACCATTGTTATTTGACGACACCAACTCCTGCACATTTCGTGTTGAATACTCCCCAGTAGCATATGTATCCCCAAACACAATACAAAACTAGGGATACAAAGGAAACCCTTCATTCCAAAATCTGGCCCATTCGGTATTATCCTATGCCATTTTCAAAAGGACATACATCAACAACATTATCAAAACATACATAGAAAGTTAGAACCGAAAGACCCAAGTAAGGTTGTACCTTGATATGAGACTCCCAGAAAGTTTCATCCTCGACGAAAACCCTGCTATTTACATTATTCCATCCAAATCCCTATTGGGTAAGAAGCTTCTTAAAACTGCCATACTGTTGCTTCAGTTTGAATACCCTGTTCTTGAACTTATCTAGAGAGTACTAGTGTCCTGTCTGTTTATTGAATTCGCTCTGAATGTTATTACACCCTGCTTTGTTGAACGCAGAGGTGGTTCGATTCCCCTTTTTAACCTCATCTACCATCAAGCTTACAAACAATTGGGTCAATGGCTCGGTCCACCTAGCAATGACTGTGTCTTTTTGGGATGCCATTTAATCTAAACTGGTTAAGTATAAGATGAGACAACTCATTAAATTGAATTACAACATTCCTCAAATTCAGAAAAAAAAAATGCTTGTATGCATTTCATAATAATTAGTCAAAAACATATCTCATCAAACATAACTAAACTTCAGCTGAAATGGGAAATTAAAGCCCAAAAGTTCTGCATTTTACTACCTCTGTTGTATTTGATGCAATCCTTCCAGAAGGTCTCACTTCAATTATCCTATTCATGTTCAAAAGATCAGATAGAACAAAAAAAGAAGGTTATGAGGACAGAATTTATGGTTTGCATCTCAATTGGATAGTCATGAAAAGCATTTTCACACAAAAGAAAGTTACATTCTACGGGAATCAAACATTTCCGTACGGGAAGAAGTAGAGCCACATGGACTTCCCATCTCTGTTTTTATTATTCACGTCGAGTCTTTCAATACACAGGATGTATTTCCCAAAAGGAAAAAAAAAACAAAAAATGAAAAACCGCAACCATTTTCCTCTTCGGACGTTATGAACGAACCAGAAGGGCCCTCCACAAGCCGTTCCCAATATGATGTCCAAATGGTGAGATATGCAGTGATATGCCCACAAGTTAATTCAGTAAGGTTAGTCAAAATTAATAAGGAAAGAAGCGTATGAACTTGGTTTCACTGTTCTAAAAGCAAACACGAAGAGATAAGACCATTCACATTGGCAAACAAAACTAGACTTCTGTGCCATATCACTATCATCATTTTATTTTTTGGGCCTGCAATATCTCCAGGCACTAATATACACAGTTAAAGCTTTACCAAAAATAAATGGGTTCCCATGTCTCATGTAAAGGCAACTCGACTCAGCAAGGTGAATTATAAATTTCATAAGCGTTCACTATAAATGTAATAAGTATCTTTAAAAAACTGCAATTAACAAGGTCATATTTTCTGAAAATCAAAACAAGAGGCAGGTTTTACCTCAACAAATTGCTCTCTTCAATTGATGCAGCAGATCAAGTCCAGAATCCCTCGAACTAAGACAAGCAAACGAAATACAGAAAAATGACAATGAACTCGAGAGAAATCAAAAAGGGAGCGTACATACACGATCACACTCGAAATGTTTCATACAAGGCGCAAACGATAATCCAGCACAAACGCGAAAGAGGAATAAAACCCAAACCTCCAGCAGATCTGAGTTCCTTGGATGCAAACGACGAATCGAAGCTGCCAATGGGTCTCTAGAAGGGGACAGCGGAAGCAGAGGCGGCTCGGAAGGGCGAATTGGGATCAGCGGCTGTCGATGGGTCTCCAGAAGGCGACGGACAGAGAAGGGGATCATCAGCTCGGAAGGGCGAATCGGAATCAGCGACTCGTTGAGTTCGTCGGACGTGCAAATCGAGAGGCGACGACGGAGCCAAAGGTGTGGTGGGGAGTGAGAGAGCTTCGCACTCTGGAGGTTAAGGTTTGCACGTCCGACAGAGAGAGCTTCTGGGTTGGGCGTGGTCGAAAAAGAGGGCTTAATGAAAAAGAGGTGAGACCGAGAAGTACTTCTTGAGATGTAAAGCTACTTTTTCTAACTTCTTAAATTGGCTGAAAAATAACTTCAAAAGTGAAAAGTTACTTCAGAAGTACAAATTTCTTTTAGAAGTAAAAATTTTAACCAAACGGATTTCTACTTTAGAAGTTGCATTACCAAACGAATTTCTGCACTAGAAGCACTTATGGAAGTGTTACCATGCGTGCCCTTAGTCATTGTCATTTGCTTACTCAAAAAGCGTCAGAACACTGATAAAAATGCTCCTGCAATTGACCACTTGATGATATCATATCAAGAGCTTTGCTTGGTTACTAAGGGTGAGTTTGGTTCAGCTTTTTCAAGGAGCTTTGGGAAAATGCAAAGCAGTTTAGCCTAAAGGGTTTTGGGAAAATGTAAATACTGTTTGGTGAACTCCTCTTTGAGAAGCAACTTTGAGAGAAAAACCGTTTGGTAGAAACACATTTGAAAAGTGCCTTTGAGTGATTAATTTAAGCTTTTTATTTTTAATTGGCTTAAAATTGAAAAACGAAGTCTACAACTTTTTTAATTTATATATTAACGACACTGTTAAAGATATGTATTAACGAATCTATAAATAAAATTAATTTATTTTTTTTGCTAACAATATTCAAAAGGAGAAAAAAGGGCAAAGCGTAGTAGATCTAGGGTTGTATTTTTTAAAAAGGGAAAAAATGGATTCTTACTAAAATTTTGAGGGCAAAATAGGCAGTTGAGTAATCTTCATTAATTGGGACTTCAGCATTCCCAATGCCAACTTTCATCTCAAAGCCCTTTCAAAATACTTGCCAAATGCCCAACATTTTTCTCAATGGGCTTTGGGGTCCCAAGGAGCTTTGAAAATGCTAAACCAAACCCACCTTAACAACTTCAGCAAAAGCAATTTGCTCAAAGAAACGGACTCTGGCCAACGGGACAGACGTTGCGGTCAAATTACTGGATTTTCGTATCTGAAAAGTTTTGCACAGAATGTGGGGTGATCAGCAGCTGCACGAACGCTGATCTAAGAGCTTTGGTGTTGCAATACGTGCCCAACTGGAGCTTGGGGAAGTGGCTGTACTCCAACAACTACAACTTGGCTCTCCATCAATGAGTGAAGATAACGCTCAACATCACAACAGAGCTTGAATATGTCCACCGCGGCCAGCCGGAACCCAATGTGCATTACGATCTGAAGCCTAGAAATGTTAATCTGAATTAGGACCTGGTTGCACAAGTCCGAGACTTTGGAATGACGAAGATTTTGGCTGAGAACAAGAGCGAAACATGACAAAGTTGTCGCTTCCTTGACAAGAAAAGAAGGTGGAGCTCTTCATAGAATTTGACCATAGCATTATCTTAGTTTTGCACATACCAACTTCGTTTCAATGGCTTTGGGTGCGCATGATAACACTTTTGGAAGTCGATTTCTACTCCAGAAGTGTTTCTGGAGCAGATATCCGTTTAGTAAAAACTTTTACTTTTGAAAAAAATTTCTACTTCTGAAGTTGTTTTTCCCTTAATTTGAGAAGTTAAAAAAAACGGCTTCTCAACTCAAGAAGCACATCTCAAACAAAAAAAAAAAAGAACCTCAAGAAGTACTTCTCGCCTCACTCTCTTTTCATTACGCCCTCACCCTCATTTCGACCACGCCCGCCTCCACCGACCTCCGCCGCTGCCAACCGCCAACCACTGCCCACCGTTGCCAAGCGCCGACCACTGCCCACCGTTGCCAACCGCCGACCACCGCCGCCACCGGTTGTCGCCCACCGCCGCCGCCCATCGTTGCCCGCAACCACCGCTGACCATCGCTTGCCGCTGCCCACCGCCCCCCTCGATCGCCACCACCCGCCGACCGCCTCTCGCCGCCAACCACCCCCAACTGCCGGCCTCCAACCACCGCCAGCTGCGATCGCCGCCCTGCGCCGCCAACCGCCGACCACTGCCCACCGCCGGCCGCCGCGGCCCCCTGCAGTCTACTGCCGACCTTCGCCGGCCACCGAGTCGCCGTCTCCAGCCGCCGGAGTAAAAAATAAATAATAATTTTTATTTTTAAAAAGTAAATAATATTTTTTAATAATAAAATTTAGTTTTTAAAGAAATTTAAAAATTTTAAAAATGAAGTAGAAATTTTTCGGCCGCCGACAATAATTTTTCATAGAAGATTTTGTGTTAATAATGTTTCAGAAGTAGAAAATTTCAACCGTTTCCAATCGAATTTCTCTGATCGAAAATCAACTTCTGAAGCAGAAGTAGAAAAATAAACTTCTGGCCAGAAGTTGATTTCTGAAGCAGAAGTATTGCCATGCGCGCCCTTAGTGTCTAGACATCTGCAGCAAAGTTCCTAATCTTCTTTTGAGCTTTCTGAATTGGACGAAAACAATGGAAAACGTAACAAGCATTTGCAGCAATGAAATTTTCACCCAACAACGAAAACAACAAAGCTCAGGTGCGACTTCAAAAGGTTTTCTCCTCTAATTTCAGAGACTTCTGCTGTATTCTCCGTAATGGTTAATTGCAGGTTATCGGGGCCAGAAGTTCCTTCCACAAAAGGCACAACATGAGTGTCGTTGACAGGGTAATCTGGAACTATATACCTTCTTCGTTCTCTGCTGCATAAAAGACCTTCCGGAAAGGGCTACATTCATCAACCTCTGCCCGAAGCCATTTCCCAAAATAAATGTCATTTTCGGGGTATAAGATTGCCATCTTCATAAGGGATCTCTGTGCAGTACTTGGCATAATGACCCAATTTACCACATGAACAGCAAAAATGCCGCAGTCTTTCGTATTTAAAATCAATCCAAAGCTTATTATCTCCACAACTAGCAAGGGTACCGGATTTTAAAGGAGCATCCAGGTTCATCTCTACTTTCTCTCTTGGTGATAAAATCCGTTACTTTTCACTCTCACATCTAAAACCTTCCCAATAAACATGGGCTGGATAGTGTGATAAAAAAGATGAATTTTGATCTAAATTGAATGACACTGAATGCTGAGCAGAGGCAAATTCCACGGAGTCGCAAGCGCGCCCACCATTGCCGGCACCATCTCCAACTTTTATGGAACCCGAAATGGATGCCGCCTCTCATTGTGTGCGTTCACCACCGCTGCCGCTGATGGCAGCTTCTGTCTTGGCATCAGTCCCCCAAATGAAATTCGCTAAATTTGAAAGTTGTTTGAGGCAATTCAATCGCCAAGAAGATTGATAAATAAGACTCGGATTTTCTTAATCATGTTTCATGCTCATTCTGGGACAGCAGTCATGGTTGTCCCTTTTTTATCTTGTGGATTAGGTTCCACTGTTTTGAGGTTTCTCACCTACCGTTATCCTAGGCAAGATAAAGACCAGACATATTAAATCAAGATATGCAACTAAATGTGTTAATAAATGCCTAGGATAACGGTAAGAGAGAAAACTCAAAACGGAACCAAATCCACAAGATCAAAAAGGGACATCCATGACTGCAGCAGCAGTCCCAGAATGCGCATGAAACATGATTAAGAAAATCCGATTCTTATTCATCATTTTCTAGGCAATTGAATTGCCTCAAACAACTTTTAAATTTAGCGAATTTTATTTGGGGACTGATGCCAAGACAGAAGCCGCCATCAGCTCCGGTGGTAGCGACGGTGGACGCACACAATGAGAGGTGGCTTCCATTCCGGGCTCCATAATAGTTGGTGATGGTGCCGACAATGGTGGCCGCGCTTGCGACTCCGCGTGATTTGCCTCTGCTCAACATTCTGTGTCATTCAATTTAGATCAAAATTTATCTTCTTTTTATCACGTTATCCATGCCCGTGTTTATGCTTTATATCCAGGCCCCTGAACAACTATGTTCACAACATCCACAGAGCACCATTCAAGGGGCATTCCGCGAATTTTAACCCAAAAAGCACAAGTCGCAAATTCATAAAGATGAGGAGGTGCATTGGGTTCCCATGATTTAAGCAACACGAGGTGATTCGCAAAAGACCATGGACCAGATTCTACGACTCTGTTTCTGTCTCCTTCAGATTTAAACGTAAATGCAAAAAAGCCAGAACCCAGGTCGGCAGAAACTACATCTTCAATCCTCCAGGCTTTCTTCCTCGTATTCACAAAGGCTTGGAAATTCTAGTGTTTGAGAAGAGTCTCCCGAAGAGAGTGAGACGGCATTCCTTTAAATATATCTGCAGAAACTACTCCATCCATTACCGACCAAAACTTACCTGATCTCTTCCAGAGCGAGTGAAGGCGAGCATGGGTATCCTCATCCTCTTCCATTTGGAGAAAGGTCTACGAGAGAGACAACTGAGGGAACAAACCCAGGGTAAGATGGAAGGAGGTCGATTAGGGGTAGCAGATGAAATTGTTGGGAAAAATAGCGGATATAATTTTCCCTCTTTGACTAAATCTGTGAGGAAACGAATCGAGCACAACCAATGGAAATATAGGAACTTAAAGAATAACAACACCAGAATTTTTACGTGGAAAACTCCTTCAATGCGAAGGATAAAAACCACGAGACCGATCACGGAGTCCACCCGAATCTCCACTATAAATCGTTTAGGTACACAACAACCACGCTGAATTCAGCGACAATGAAAACCCAAAATTATAAGTGGAGATCAAGCAACAACAACACCTTAAATGAGAGAAACCGGATGAAAACACCCTCAAATTTGCAGTCTCGAAATACTCACGAACAGCTTCAGTAAATACCTTCAAACGATGATCCAACCGCACAGAATCAAGAACAACGAGTCTTGAAACTGCTGTCAAAATTTCAGCCCAATCGGACCACGGATCGACCTCTGATCATCGAGTTGATCTCGACCGGACACCCAGAAAAACTGCTGCTGCTCCTCTCTGTTTTTCTGCGTTTTTTACTCTTGGTGACTAGTTTCTCACGCTGAAGTGTTGCTGAAATATAACCCTAGGTTTAACAACTAAACCATGGGCTGGACTGGGCTAAATAAGCCCAACAAATCTCCCCCTCCAACCCATTGGGGAAGATCCCGACACAAAAGAACTCAACAGAAATCCATGCCGGCCTGGCGCCGACAAAACTCATACTTCTCTCTGGTAAGAGCCTTTATCATCATATCTGAAGCATTGTCTTCTGTGTATACTTTCTCAAGTTCTAACCCTTTGAATTCCAAAGTTTCTCGTATCCAGTGATACCTCACATCAATATTCTTTGACCTGGCATGAAAAGTGGAATTCTTTGCAAGATGTATAGCACTTTGATTATCGCAAAGTAAAACATACCTTTCTTGAGTGAAACCAAGTTCCTGTGTGAACTCTTTCATCCAAAGCAATTCCTTGCATGCTTCGGTTGCAGCGATGAATTCTGCCTCTGTCGTCGACAAGGCAACACATTTTTGCAACCTTGATTGCCAAGCTATAGCTCCCCCTAAAAAAGTAATCAAATAGCCTGAAGTAGACTTCCTCGTGTCAATATCCCCTGCCATGTCTGAATCAGTATACCCAACAAGAATCGGCTTCTCACTCCCAAATGAAAGTCTCAAACTAGAAGTGCCTCGGAGATACCTTAGGATCCACTTCAATGCATTCCAATGTTCTCTTCCTGGATTTGACATAAAACGGCTAACCACTCCAACTGCGTGAGCTATATCTGGCCTTGTACAAACCATTGCATACATCAAACTACCGACTGCGGAAGCATAAGGAACTTTTTCCATCTCTTTCAGATCTTTCTCAGTTGACGGACATTGTTTATGACTAAGCTTAAAGTGTGTAGCAAGAGGCGTGCTTACAACTTTAGCTTTGTCCATTTTGAACCTTTGAAGTACTTTCTCTATGTACTTCTCTTGAGATAGCCATAGTCTCTTCGCTTGTCTGTCACGAGTGATCCTCATACCAAGAATCTGCTTAGCCGGCCCCAAGTATTTCATTGAAAAAGACTTGCTCAAATCTCGCTTTAATTGGTCAATCCTTGAAGCATTCTGACCAACTATGAGCATATCATCTACATAGAGCAATAAGATAATAAAGTCACATTCAGAGAATTTCTGCACAAACACACAATGATCAGAAGTAGTCTTTTTATAGGCTTGCTCCCCCATAAAAGACTCGAATTTTCTATACCATTGTCTCGGCGCTTGCTTTAGGCCATATAAGCTTTTCTTCAGTTTACAAACATAATTCTCTTTACCTTTCACCTGAAAACCTTCAGGCTGCTCCATGTATATATCTTCCTCCAAATCACCGTGAAGAAAAGCAGTCTTCACGTCCATCTGCTCAACCTCGAGATCAAGACTAGCCGCTAGACTTAAAACAACTCGAATTGAAGACATTTTAACAACTGGTGAGAAGATCTCATCATAGTCAACTCCCTTTTTCTGATTGAAGCCTTTAACAACCAATCTGGCTTTATATCGAGGACGCGAAGTCGTCTCATCTTGTTTCAATCTGTAAACCCATCGGTTCTTCAAAGCTCTTTTACCCTTAGGTAATTTCACCAACTCAAAAGTATGATTTTCATGCAATGACTTCATCTCATCATACATTGCATCAAACCATTCCTTCTTATTCTTATCTTCTACTGCTTCTTCAAAAGTTTCAGGTTCACCTGCATCTGTCAATAAAACATACTCACTAGAAGAGTATCTAGTAGATGGTGTGCGGTCTCTGGTAGACCTCCTCAAAGCAGTGGTTGGGGGAGCTAATTGTGCAATCTCTCCAGCATCAACACCACCTGAATGTTGCTGATCACCCTGAGTCTGATCTTGAACCTGCTGATCATTCTGAGTTTGACCCTGAACTTGATGATCTAGAGTCTGACCTTGAACACCATCTTCAACTTGATCATGCAACTGTTCCTGCAACTCAAAAGGTGGGACTAAGCTAGTATCAACTGACATATCAGAATCACAGGAATATGTCTTCTTCATCTTCTCAATATCCCAGATGGTCTCGTTCTCAATGAATACCACATCTCGACTTCTGATAATTTTCTTTGCAACTGGATCATAAAGTCTATAGCCGAACTCATCAGAACCATAACCAAGAAAGATGCATTCTCGTGTCTTGACATCTAACTTGGATCTCTCATCCTTGGGAACATGAACAAAAACTTTGCAGCCAAACACCTTTAGATGATCATATGAAATTTTCCTTCCAAACCAAACTCTGTCTGGAACATCACCATCTAAAGCAGTAATAGGAGAAATGTTGAGAATATGTACCACTGTACTCAAAGCCTCGCCCCAAAAGGTTTTTGGCAATTTTGCATCTGAAATCAAACATCTGACTCTCTCAATCAACGTTCTGTTCATTCTTTCCGCTACGCCATTTAACTCAGGCGTTTTAGGAGGTGTCTTCTGATGTCGAATCCCCTGTTGTCTGCAGTATTCATCAAATGGTCCGATGTACTCACCACCGTTATCTTATCGAATGCATTTCAACTTCTTTCCAGTCTGCCTTTCAACTGAAACTTGAAACTGCTTGAATGCATCTAACACTTGATCCTTCGTCTTCAAGAAATAAACCCATAATTTTCTTGAATGATCATCGATGAAGATTACAAAATAAGCTGCACCACCAAGTGTTAGTGGTTTTATTGGACCACAAACATCTGAATGTACCAAGTCTAGCAACTTAGATTTCCTCGAAGGTGGATGACTCTTGAATGAAACTCTTCGTTGTTTTCCTGCTAAACAATGTGCACACTTCTCAAGTCTTGCACTCTTTACTCCAGAGAGTAAACCCTTTTTAGCCAACAAACCAATTCCTTTCTCACTTATGTGACTAAGCCTCTTGTGCCATAATGCAGTTGCATTTTCTTCTTCCACAACATTACACATGTCCTTGGAAATTTTGGCCTGAAACAAATATAAAGAAGATTGTTTCATACCTTTGGCCACAACTAATGAGCCTCTGGTGAGTTTCCATTGTCCATTATCAAAAGTACTGCAAAATCCTGCATCATCGAGTTTGCCAGTCGAAATTAGATTCAAACGAATATCAGGAACATGTCTAACATCTTTCAGAATTAATTTTGCTCCTTTATTAGTCTCCAGGCATACATCTCCTACACCCACAACAATAGCCAAGCCATCATTACCCATCTTTAAGGTACCAAATTTTCCTGACCTGTAGGATGTAAAGAACTCATTCCTTGAAGTAATATGAAGAGAAGCTCCACTATCGATAACCCAACTTGAATCATCACAGGCAAAATTAACATTATCATCATAGCAGACAATAACAAGTTCATTAGTAGCAGTTGCCACCCGATCATCACTACCGTTATCTCTTTTCTCGTTGTTCTCATTGCCATTTTTCTTCTCATTCCTCTTCTCATTTTTCAGCTGAAAGCAATTTTTCTTCATATGACCCATCTTACCGCAGTGATGACACTCAATAGTCTTTTTCCATGATCTTGACTTGCTTCGGCTCTTGTATCTACCTTTTGGACCTCTACTCTGACTTCTGCCCCTGTTTTCAACAACTAAAGCTTCTGAATGAGAGGAAGAACCATGTGTTTTTCTTCTCATCTCCTCATTCAGAACACCACTTTTTGCAAAATCCATGGTAACAATACCATCAGGCGCAGCATTAATCAAAGACATACGAAATGTCTCCCAAGAGTCTGGTAAGGTACATAGCAACCAAAGTCCCTGTACTTCATCATCAAATTTAATATTCATGGCAGACAATTGATCTATCACTCCCTGAAACTCATTCAAGTGATCTGATATAGATTGGCCATCTCGATAATGCAACTCCATAAATTGTTTAATCAAACATATTTTGTTGTTGCTAGTCTTTCGTGCATACAATGACTCCAGCTTATTCCACAAAGTCCTAGCATGAGATTCTTTGCTGATGTGATTCAAAACATTATCATCGACAAATTGTCGAATAAATCCACACACAATTTTGTGCTCAAGATCCCAATCAGAATCACTCATATTATCAGGTTTAGTATCAGCAAACATCGGTAAATGCCACCGCTTCACATATAAAAGATCTTCCATCTTTCCTCTCCATACATGATAATTCTTTCCATTCAAACTAATCATCCTGCTCACGTTCGTTTCCATCGTTCAATCAAAAAACAATGCTCTGATACCACTATGTTGGGAAAAATAGCGGATATAATTTTCCCTCTTTGACTAAACCTGTGAGGAAACGAATCGAACACAACCAATGGAAATATAGGAACTTAAAGAATAACAACACCAGAATTTTTACGTGGAAAACTCCTTCAATGCGAAGGATAAAAACCACGAGACCGATCACGGAGTCCACCCAAATCTCCACTATAAATCGTTTAGGTACACAACAACCACGCTGAATTCAGCGACAATGAAAACCCAAAATTATAAGTGGAGATCAAGCAACAACAACACCTTAAATGAGAGAAACCGGATGAAAACACCCTCAAATTTGCAGTCTCGAAATACTCACGAACAGCTTCAGTAAATACCTTCAAACGATGATCCAACCGCACAGAATCAAGAACAACGAGTCTTGAAACTGCTGTCAAAATTTCAGCCCAATCGGACCACGGATCGACCTCTGATCATTGAGTTGATCTCGACCGGACACCCAGAAAAACTGCTGCTGCTCCTCTCTGTTTTTCTGCGTTTTTTACTCTTGGTGACTAGTTTCTCACGCTGAAGTGTTGCTGAAATATAACCCTAGGTTTAACAACTAAACCATGGGCTGGACTGGGCTAAATAAGCCCAACAGAAATTACGGTTTAGGGTTTATGGAGCTGCCACCGTGTGAGGTAGAGGAATCTTTTGCGAAAAGGTTAGAGAGCTTTTATTCGCTCTGATACTAACTGATAATTGGGAAAATGACAAAACGGTATTTGAACTTTGTTTCAATAAATAATATGATCTCCAAAATTTTAATTTATTTAATAATTTATGAATTCTGATTTAATGTTCAATCTAGTCCTTAGACTTTAAAATATTTTTATATATTTTAGAGACTACATTGAATATTTACCAATGATTTGGAGACCACATTGAACAAATTAAAAGTTTAAGGATCACATTACATATTGAATCAAAATTCGAACATCATTTACGTTCTTTATCACCTAATAATTGCACAATAATAATGGTCACGTGACTGTATTATGTGTAAGTGGTATCTATGCTTCAGCATGACTCTTTGATGATTTAAAGCGTAAGTATGTACATTGAGATATGTAAAGCATCGCAACTTTGACAAGAAAGGAATTATGGTGCATTTATTTCCCGAAAAATCAATTACTTGAAAATCATTTTCCTAGGGATGTTATTGGTATTGCTTAGAAAAATAAATCGAATAGAAATGTTTTCATTATTTTTAATAGTTTATGCCTAAACTTTTGGTTAACGATGCAAATAGTTTTTGATTGATTTACTTCATAAATGAAACAAGCGATTAGTTTCAAAATAAAAATCATAATAGTAAATTTTACACAAAGAAAACCACCCTAAAATGTAGTCTTTGTGACTGAGAAAATTGCTTCAGATACATATTTGGTGTGAACTTATCTAGCTTGATCATATGGTGGGGAAATTTATCAAAAAATTCTAAACCTATTGTAACTGTGCCAATTCCGTCCTAAACTTTTTTGTTTGCCATTTTTTTTTGTTAGAGTCCTAAACCTTTTGTAATTGTGAAAATTCAATCAATTTGGCCAGCTGACACTGATGTGGCCTCGCCTGCAAGCCAAGCCTAACCCAAAGAAAAAAAAAATACAAAAGAAAAAAAAAGACAAAAACAATTATTAAAAAATAAAAAAATTGAAAAGTATTAAAATATTTTTTAAAATTTTCCATATCAGCGTCGGTTGGCCAAATGGACTGAATTAGCATAATTGCAAAATGATTTATACTATTTTTTTTTTTGTAATCATCCCTCATATAGAGCGAATTCACTTCTAACAACAAACTGGAAATTATTGATAGTTGATTGATTTGCCAGTGTCGAAGAAGATATCATTTTCAATTGATCATTGACATCTTCTTGGTCCTTTGACCAATAGTTTGTCTTTTACTTTAGCAAGCCCCAAACTCCTCTACGTTGATACAGTACGTAAATAATGAGATCACGCAGTAAATACTCATTAAATACTCGAGCAACTGCATTCCTTCAAAGATGGGATTTGAAGAACGTACACTCACACTCTAAATAATATTAGAGAAATTGATTCTCCAAGCTTACACAATTGGTTGGAACTTTGAAGATTTTCAATTCAAGAACATGAACTTATGCTCTCGAATCTCACTAACTGAGTGCATGCTGCTCTTGACAGGTCAAATGTCAGAACTTAACCAATTCATGGGGCTTGTCGGGTAAAGTCCATGAAGCCGGATCTTCATACCTGTGTCCTTGAATTGTTAAAAAAAAAAAAATTAGAGAAAGTTACATCAAATTAAAATATGAGATCTTTGTGGGACTAGTTGGAAAATTAATATAACCTTTGAATTACAATATTCTGCACTATATTGTAACATACAACTACAATTTATATCAAGAGAGAGAGAGAGTGAGCTTGGGCGGGAATGAAATTTTTAAGGTTGAAATCCAATGAGATGTATTGTAGATATATGTCTTATGTTTTGACACATTTTGGAGCATTTTTTGTATTAACACATTTTCCAGCCAAAGCTCATAGTTTTGCAGTAAAAAGGAAAAGACTCGAACCAGGGATAGTATACTAATCAATTTATCAAAGATAATCGAATGCGTGAAAATTTTCCCTCAATGTAATTTACTAAAATATCTAGAGTTTTGTAGAAAATCCTGATTGTTGATTCTTTTCATGAAAATATCAAGTAATTTTCTCATTTTTCACGATAAGGTAGGCATATTGTATTACAACTAGCTATAAAAATACTCGAAAACAATCTTACTTGGGCAAGACACTCACATTCTGCCATATGTCACGGTGGTAGTGGATAACCACCATTACTTGTTAGGGAAATTTCTTATGATGTTTTGAAGATGACAAAATAATCAAAGGTTACTAATGTGTTTAATGGTTGAGTACAACCAGATGAAAGATGCACAAGCCGTTATGCAAATGGTATTCTAAGAGGACATCTAAAGGTTATGAGTTTTCTATCGATGGTAAACAAGGCATTGAGCGTAGAGATGTTTGCAAGTTGGAGGTACCTGAGTAAAATGTGAACAAGCCTAGAACGGGAACGTCAGTAAAGCTTTGAGGTATCATGGATAGGTGCACATAGAGCCACGACTGCCAACATGCTTGGAAGGACAATAAGATAGAAGTTTGAGTGAAATTGATCATATACAAGAAGCCAGACACAACGAGCTACGTGAATATCAGCAAGGCTACTACTTGCATATCAGTAAGGCTACTACTTGCATATCAGTAAGACAATGAATATCATCAAAAGTACTGCGATGGCTGAATATGAGCGAAGTATTAGATATGAGGTAATGCTTAAACTACCTACAACAACAATTTTGATACGAACTTCAAGAACATCTTTTGAGATATTTTATCTCATCCCTTGACAGCTTGTGATCTGGTATGAATTCTAATTGTGAAGGATATCATCGATTATCAATCTCAAAGTATATCATGGATTATCAAATTTTGATACCAACTTCAAGAATATCTTTTGAGATATTTTATCTCATCCCTTGACAGCATGTAGTAACTTCTGAACACCGGGATGGGCTGAGGATGGTATTATTTTGTGGGGCTAGATTGAGGATCAAGAAGGTCACTCCAAAGGATTTTCTTCAAATTCTATTTATATATTCAGTTTCACTATGAGCAATCTTGTATAAGGGATTGTGTTGGCGACAAGTGTTTCAATTCCTCAAAACAAGCGAGCATGCTTTCACTTTCTGCTCTTTCCTTGAGGGGCACTTTGGAACTTTGGTGATGATGGGTTCTTGTCATTTTAGTTAGCAAGATTTGAGGGACTACATAAGTTAATCTAAAGCCTGAATTTACAACACCTTTCTCTTGTCATTTTCCTCTGGAAAATCCATTTGGATTCTTCTCCAGCACGACCAGAGGGCCAAACTGCAGGACCATTTTGCAACCACCCTGGTGATGTTTTCTTGTCGCGACATAAGAATCGGCTTTCCCAATTTTAGGTTAATGGATTGCCAAATTAATTAATTAGATTAATTAACTTAGCTCGAACCCTCCCAAGTTCTACCAAATCGCAACTTAGGTTCAATTTCATGCAAAGATTTATCTTGGAGTCGCCACTAATCGTTTCTTGGTAGGCCGATTAGAAACCTAAGTAAATTAGCGGGAGAACTAAATTACTTCTACGAACCAGAGATTAAGGGTCCGGGAACTTGATTACATTAATTTTTAAATAATGCCCTTTCGATACCAACTTCACGAAAAAAGTTCAATTTGGCAATTTTGATACATTCTCACTTGAAGTCCAAAGGTGCAATTTTTTGGGTTTTCTTTTTTTATGAAAATGTAAGAATTAAACTACATGCAATGTATGCCGTGAAAGTTTAATAAAAATGCAATCTAATCGAAATATTTACAAGATGGATTACACGTGCAATTATCTACATGATGCTAATTTTGGAAGATACAATTTTTAAGCATGATGGAATGATATGTCCGAGAAGATTTAATCGGGATTCCAATCAATTAGGTAACAAAGTTTTTGAATATTCTAAAAAAAGATTAGAATCGTTACCTAATTTGGCGGATTCGACTACCGAGTTCGAACCTTGAATTGTCTTGTGGATCAGGACCTTGGACCACGGCTCGAACGACGGGGATGGACTTGCGGCTTTGTGTTGATGAAGGGATTGGCAAGGGGGATTCGGTCGGGAAATCTCTCAACCGAACTCTTTCTTCTTTCGCACACAAGTGTTTTCTCACCTCACTTTGATGATTTTTTTTTATATCTCTCTTCAAGCTCTCAAGAACTTCTTCTCCCAAAGCTCTAAAAAAAACTCTCCTCCAAAGATTCTTTTCTCCAAAAATTCTTCTCCCCAAAGCTCCCCCTAAACTCTCCCTTTCTAATTTCTCCACTAACTCCATCTTTTGATTATTTGCAAAGTAGTCCCTCAAGTTTTGAATATTTGCACTTTAGTCCTTGAGGTTTTACGTATTTGCAATTCAGTCCCTAAGGAAATATTTCTTCTTCTGATTAAGTCCGAGCCTTCAAAAGATAAATCCTTCGCCGAAATTCGTGCCTAGTCCAATCGCCCATCGTTTTAAAGCTCGAATCTTCCGCCGTTAGTCTGAATGCAATGCATGAATAAATATGAAAAATTACATGATTATTTTTTTGCAAGAACTAAAATTAGTTCTAATTTATATGGAAAAATGACTAGAAATGTTAGTCAGAATTTAGGTGTCAACAGTTGCCCCTCTTTGAGTGGAGGCTCGTAGAGGTTTCGCTCAAAGACAAGATTGAACCTAAATTTTGACAATGCAATTGATGAATGATTATTTTTTGGGTGGGGTTTTAATCCCATTTTTTATGCAGATAAAGGTGATGCATGAAATGCAAGACTGTAATTAAAACATGCCCAGGCTTCTCTCTTCCATGGAATAGAATAGGAAAACCTGCACATGGATCGCATATAAAATACCTGTTTTACCAGACACTTCGTGATGCTGATGATTCCCTTAATTTCCAAGCTCCTTCTTGGGGATATAAGGATCTTAAGGTACTAGGGCCTTATCTGTTATCAGAGATTTCTTTCTGATGCGAGACAACGCAAGATATGTTGATTATGAAATGTGCTTGAGTTATGGTTCAAGCTGCACCATTTTGTCTCTTGGGACCACCATCGTTTTAATAGGTTGCCATGAGCTGGAAATGTCTCTCGAGACCACCATCGTTTTAGCGGGTCTTCGTGAGTCGGTAAAATTTCTCTTGGGACCACCATCGTTTTAGCGGGTCACCGTGAGTTAGTAAGATGTCTCTCGGGACCACCATCGTCTTAGCGGGACGCCGTGAGTCAGAAATGTCTCTCGAGACCACCATCGTTTTAGCGGGTCTTCGTGAGTCGGTAAAATTTCTCTTGGGACCACCATCGTTTTAGCGGGTCGCCATGAGCTGGAAATGTAGTGCCAAGATCACAAGAGCATGTCGATTGTGATTTGGGTAAAGGTATCACGAGAGCAGGTCGATCGTGAACCGGGTAAAAACCTCATGAGAGCAGGTCGATCATGAGTTGGATAAAGATAAGACCAATACCACAAGAGCATGTCGATTGTGACTTGGGTAAAGGTATCACGAGAGCAGGTCGATCGTGAACCGGGTAAAGATCAAGAACACGAGAGCAAGTCGATCGTGAATTGGGTAAAGATAAAGATCAAGAACACGAGAGCAGGTCGATCGTGAACTGAAAGGATCAAAATGACAACTAAAGTTAGCAGAGCTGTCAATTTGAAAAGGATTTAGAAAACTTACCTGGATTCTTTGAGCAAACGGCTAAGGGAAGGACAAGCTGACTAGGTCATACCTGTCTTTTCACTCGAAGTATAATCATGCGCATAGACAAACCAATGCTAATGCGACATGTATTTCATAAAAATCACGCTTCACTGAAGAAAGTGGGTACTTGAGTGATCATATGTGCCGCAATGGATTCGAGCACCTTGACAATCATAAGAATTCACTCTTTTGAAAGGTTCAAGTTGAAGATATAGTTACCTAAGAGCTTGGAAGATCTCCTGGTGGGCACTTACCAGCAGGGTTTGTTCATTCAATAATCCTTGGATGAATTTCGAGACCTCAGAAGGTAACTCGAACATTGGGAATGCACTACCTATCAGATAGTGTTAGAGGTAACACGTACAAGCGTACATTCTAGAATTCAATTGGTTCATGCAAAACTATTCGGCTAAGTTTGTATTACCAATTCTACCTAGGGAGGTCATTACATTATGAATGCCTCGAATGTAACCTGAATGGGGAACTTTAGTCCAAAAGGGCTTTCTCACTCTCGAGAAAAGTTGTTTACCCTGGCTGTAGGATTCAAGAGAATCACTCAATCTTACCATCATCGTATTTGACAAGGGTCTGAGTAATCTCGCAATTGGTACGACCGAGCCGATCTGAGGTCTTGATTAGGACCGTAATGAGGGCTAGGTCAAAGGTTCACAAAAGGGGACTCTCCGTGGAGTCAAGGCTTTTTGAAAGCGAATCTTCATCATCTGCTCCGAGTTTACAAGTCAAGAACCTTGCAAAAAAGAGAGAGAAATAATCTTGCTCGAATTTCTTCGAGCGATGCTTAAAATCATTCAACTCTACGTTAACTCAAATGCCCTAATCAAAAGAGACTTCCAAGGGTTGTAACGTATGTTGGGATTTGGGACTGAGAAACGAAAAGGCTCGTTTTAGCTCAGAAAGTATATGAGAAGGGCTTGATGTTGATGATCATTGTTGCCTTATCACCAATCTTGGCCTTCCAGATTTGATTCCGCTGATTCCATCATTGCTTGAAGATGGCATAAATTCAGTCGAGGATTACATTTTACAATTTGGATCCTCTAGGATTTTTCTTTACGAGTCGACCCATTGAGGATTTACAAAAATGCAAACATGTACATTGAAAATTTGGAAGTACTTTACAAGGGAACAAGGGTTTGAATGGACATTGGCCTTGCTTTTGATAGGCACTTTGCTTTTTAATGCCCGAGATTTTCTGTGAGATCAGCTTTCGCTTTTCTTACTCCCGGCTCCCGTTTTTTCTTTTTGTCTCGACGTCTTGAATTTTTGTCCTTTTTTTTTTTGACGTCTCGATTATTTTTTTCAGGAGTAGGCCCTTTTCTTTTAGGCTACACTTGCGTCTTCTTTTTTTTTTTACAATCCCGTGATTTGAATTCCCTCTTTTTTTTTAAGGAATTACAACAATAAGACAATTTACAAAAATTATGCCAGACATTACATGAAAAATCTAGCACATGAGATGAGTTCATTCGGGAATTCTCTGTTGACCCGATTCTCTTCAATTCTGCCCCTTGGGGATGGCACCGTCTTCACGTTGGAATGAGCAATGATCACCAACAAGGGTTTAAGAAATGAATTTGTAGGCTCAAGTGGGCTATGCAAAGGGTAGAGTGTATAGGATAGAGAAATGAATGCTCTTCATCATCATAAGACACTTGAATTAAAGTTTGAGTATAATGCAAAGCAAAACCCGAAAGATTGATGTTAGTCTGAGCAAGAGAATTTCTAACCATTTACCTCATGTTCTGCCGGAATTGCCTTGTCTGGACCCCGATGTAGGGTGGTTCTTGACAGGGGTAAAGAAATGAAATCGCTGCTCAAGGGGTTTGCAATGGATAACCTGTAGTGTTTGGATAGAGAACTGAATGCCTCCGTCACTTCGGCTATCGTACCTTTCGCGAGAAAACCCTTTACCTTGAGAATGCGAAATCTAGCTACCTCTCAACTCACTGGGGATTAAAAATGCAGGACGTGTGTGGAAATGGCTTGCCTTTCGTCATCCCGTCATGCCCCATTTTGTACATTCGATGCATCATATGCAATTCATGCTCCCTATTCAAAGTTGGTAAATTAAACATGAAGAATAGTCATGAATAAATCATGCAATGTGTGAGCCATTTCGAGCATTAATCATATTTCATGAAAATCTTATGCTTCTGCTTAAGGATCAGACCGTGCAAGTATGAAAAAGAATTCTTGGGAACGAGAGAAATTGAGTTGCCCCAGAACGCGTGAATGGACCAAACAAGTTGGGGAGCTTAGTCCTCGTGTCGAGGAATGAATTACCCCTGACTTTTCCCTGCACAAGGAGACACATGAACGAATAATAAGTCGAGTAAAGACCCGAGATGCTCTGGTTGTTCATTGGTGTTGACCATCATGTCGGTCGTGTGCTCCTGCAAGAAGGAAAGTATGAGTGTTATCTTGAAAATATCATGAGACAGAGAAAACACAACTCCCTTTATCCAAGTGAGGGTTCGCTATCGATTTGCCCCATTTTCGTCAGAATGGATCATGTCGGATGATTGTAGCTTTGCAAAAATCTGCAATTCCCCCCAGATATGACCGATGTTTAGAATTTGATTCCGGGCTTGGCAAATGACGCTTTTCACCACTTGACCCTGCAAGAAGGAAAAATAGAGGGTCGTTATTTCAAAAAATGATCAGGCCATGCAAGATATACTCTCTCTTGAGGTTAGGCCGTCTTGGATTTGTCTCGCTTTCTGTCTTTCAGAATAGGCTATGTCGGGTAGCATAATCCGAGATTACCTCTAGGTATGCCCTGAGTTGGAAGTTTGATTTCCAGCTTTGATAGGCATATCATTCCTGTGCTTGATCCTGCACGAGAAAAGGGTGCGTGAATGGAGTTCTAAAAAGCAGGCGAAGACCCATGATATCCCGATCATTCATTTGCTTTGGCGATAGCAAATTAGGGTCATGCTTCCTATCTTGGCACCTGCAAGAAGGAAAACAAAATGTCGTTTTCAAGACCGATCAAACTTAAGTAAAGATGTTTCCTTTTGAAATCAGACGGCCTCGGATTTGCCCCGTTTTCCTTCAACTGAAGCATAGATTTGCTTTGACTGACTGATAGCTTCATGTATGGGCCGGTATGGGATCGACCAGGGTCTCTAGCTCAATAAGGCTCACTACTCATGCATGGACTGTCTCAGGATCAACCGGGCCAGCCTCTTAGTTTTCGGCCATGTACGGATGGCTAACGGTCAATGATTCATGATCACCAGGAATGACATGATTGGTGGTCGTGAGTAAGAGCGTCGCTATGGGCACAGTAGAGATGGTAAGCCGCGAATGAACATGGTTATAGCCATATCGCCAGTGAACTCCGATCAAGGTTTCACCATAACTCAATTGAGTTAGTTGATTTGCTAATGTCATCAACAGCTGACATGCCCCTAGTTTTGTTACCTACAAGGCAAAGTGGAGAAAATGTCATTTGAGTCAGTCAAGTTCGGAAAAAGAAAACTTACCTCTTGGTTCGTCTGTCTAGCATCATCCGATGGGACCGTGTTGGATTGGCGGTCGGGATGTTGCCCCTGAATAACTTGGCTGATAAGACCGACGTGATCTCTTGCAATACTTAAGCTTGCCTCAGTCCTGAATTCTCTAGACGGTCCGCTGTTAGTTAAGATTGCAGTGTCATAGTGGTTGATGCGGCAAAGTCATAAGGCAATCTCTTCTTGGCCCATTCTTGAGATCTCCTCCAGCCAAGGATGACTACATCCGTTCATTTCTCGCATTTCGACTTGATCAGGCCTAATGCCAATCAGACTCAGGTTGACCAATAGCTCAATCGCCTAGCACGGGAAATGATCATTGGCAAAGCCTGGATCTGCCTTAACTAGTCGATGTACTGGGATCGGTCAGGGACTTCTGGCTTGACCGTGAGCTACGAGGCTCGAAACATATGTAGGGATTGCGCAGGATTGTCTAAGGATCGGTCGGACTAGCTCACTGTTCGAGTTATGAATCTGTTCCTTGCCCTCGGATTAATGCCAAGACATATGGTAGATGAGTCAGTAAGACAAACAGGTTAAACTACATGCGTTTTTTTTTTTTTTTATAAAAAAATTTCTTTGAAAAGCTTTTTATTTTCAAAAACTTTGGGACGAGAAATCTTGAGAAGCCCAACCCTCAGTGCTTACCATAGATGGCAAATTTTTCAATTGTTGGTTATCGTCATCGGGTTGGTTTGGTATGCCTCAATAAGATTCCAAAAATGATGAAAAAAAAACTTCTGTAATTTTATTGATTATGAATCAAAAAGTTACATCTTATTGAAAGGGAAATCCTAACATGATTGGAATGAGAAGTCCTAGAAAGAAATAAAGGTTCCCTTGTAGGGAAATTCAAAAACATAAGAATGTTACTCATGTGGGCCTGCGCCCATCCACACCGATGATTCTTCAAGCATTTCTCGAATGATTCGGGAGCGGGTTACTCTGCACATTCAGTTGGCTATTCGTTTGGAAGGAAAATGCCCCAGATTCGAGCAAGTCTTGAATACGATTCTTGAGTACTGAACAATCATCTGTGTCATGCCCAGGCTCCCCCCGATGATAATCACATTTCTTCGATGAGTCATATTTTACCGTAGGATAAGAAAGTAAACAATCACATAGACATGCACATGATTCGTGAGTTATCCTTATTCTAACTATCCTAAAGGCTCGCAAATTGAAGTGAAAGACTTGCGGCAAGGCGACAATCTCGCGCACATAATCAAAGTTAGTCGTGATCCCTTGACATAACCAGGATTAGCCGGGTCTTTCAACTTCAGCTTCTCGAGTTAAAAATTATAACCCCCGCTTCGGTAATCCTACCGAGCACGAGTTCTAACTTTTGAAACTCATTTTTGAAAAGAGAGTCGGGATCGAATTCGGACTAACTTTCAACCATGATCACACGGAGAACGCTAGGATCCAATCTTGATACCATCTTAAAACTAGTGGCCCGGGTTCGGCCACGGGTAGTGTGTGGTGTAGTGCTAAAGCAATTAATCATGCATAACAGTTAAATCCAAACACCGCTTCAAAAGGTGCACAAATTAAATAAGGAATTCCCAAACACCACGATCTACAAAACAAAGGGGTTAGCCAAACACTCCTCCCCTTATAACTCCCATTCTGCAAGACCATTCAACACCTAAGGATGAGAATTCAATCAAAATTTGCCAAGCAAAGGGACAATTATCGCGAAAATTTTCTGGCCTAAGTCCTCCTTTAAAAAAATAAATCCCCAGTGGAGTCGCCAAGCTGTCGCGACCTAAGAATCGGCTTTCCCAATTTTAGGTTAATGGATTGCCAAATTAATTAATTAGATTAATTAACTTAGCTCGAACCCTCCCAAGTTCTATCAAATCGCAACTTAGGTTCAATTTCATGCAAAGATTTATCTTGGAGTCGTCACTAATCGTTTCTTGGTAGGCCGATTAGAAACCTAAGTAAATTAGCGGGAGAACTAAATTACCTCTACGAACCAGAGATTAAGGGTCCGGGAACTTGATTACATTAATTTTTAAATAATGCCCTTTCGGTACCAACTTCACGAAAAAAGTTCAATTTGGCAATTTTGATACATTCTCACTTGAAGTCCAAAGGTGCAATTTTTTGGGTTTTCTTTTTTTATGAAAATGTAAGAATTAAACTACATGCAATGTATGCCGTGAAAGTTTAATAAAAATGCAATCTAATCGAAATATTTACAAGATGGATTACACGTGCAATTATCTACATGATGCTAATTTGGAAGATGCAATTTTTAAGCATGATGGAATGATATGTCCGAGAAGATTTAATCGGGATTCCAATCAATTAGGTAACAAAGTTTTTGAATATTCTAAAAAAAGATTAGAATCGTTACCTAATTTGGCGGATTCGACTACCGAGTTCGAACCTTGAATTGTCTTGTGGATCAGGACCTTGGACCACGGCTCGAACGACGGGGATGGACTTGCGGCTTTGTGTTGATGAAGGGATTGGCAAGGGGGATTCGGTCGGGAAATCTCTCAACCGAACTCTTTCTTCTTTCGCACACAAGTGTTTTCTCACCTCACTTTGATGATTTTTTTTTATATCTCTCTTCAAGCTCTCAAGAACTTCTTCTCCCAAAGCTCTAAAAAAAACTCTCCTCCAAAGATTCTTTTCTCCAAAAATTCTTCTCCCCAAAGCTCCCCCTAAACTCTCCCTTTCTAATTTCTCCACTAACTCCATCTTTTGATTATTTGCAAAGTAGTCCCTCAAGTTTTGAATATTTGCACTTTAGTCCTTGAGGTTTTACGTATTTGCAATTCAGTCCCTAAGGAAATATTTCTTCTTCTGATTAAGTCCGAGCCTTCAAAAGATAAATCCTTCGCCGAAATTCGTGCCTAGTCCAATCGCCCATCGTTTTAAAGCTCGAATCTTCCGCCGTTAGTCTGAATGCAATGCATGAATAAATATGAAAAATTACATGATTATTTTTTTGCAAGAACTAAAATTAGTTCTAATTTATATGGAAAAATGACTAGAAATGTTAGTCAGAATTTAGGTGTCAACATTTCTCAGAACACTTGAATTGGAAAAATCGCTACACATGTCGGGGTTTGCCCAGTCATTTTCCTCTAACTACGAGGGCGTCTTTGTATTTTAGCTACGATTCAAGGAATGTCGGAATTACTTGTCCGGAAAAACAAAACAAAAAAGAGAGAGAATAAGGTTATAAGACCAATAACTTGACCCTCTGGGCTGAAGTATGCGTGGAAATGAAAATTTGTTTATGGTATTTTGTTTTGCATGATGGGCCTGAATACAGTGAAAGACCTGTTCTGACTCGGCCCATCAACTATTAACAAAGCCCAATTGTGCCCTCGCAATTTTTAAATTTCAACCCGTTAATTCTCTTCTAAAATTAAATTTATGCAAGGAAAATTCCTAATAAGGATTTGAAGTGCCCGATGGCTAGAGGCTTTCGGCAGTAGTCGATGGTGGTGGCTGAGTTTAGGGTTTTGGTGGTTATATTTTGGGATCATTTCTTCTTTTGGAAAGGATTAGGTGGGTATACGGGAATTTAGGAATTGATGATGGAATTTTCAGAGAGGGAATGTCGTTTTTGTAATCAAGACCAAAAAGATAACAATGCAAAGGTGTAAAGTGGGTCAAGACAGCTTATAGAAATTGTGAAATTTCAAATGTAAACTCGTATTTCCAAACATAGAGAAGGCAAAATAGTAAACGAGAAATTGGTCGGCATGGGTCTTATGTTTACCCTTATAGCCTCAATTCATTTTTCCTCTTTTTCATTTCATTTTAATTTTTTCTTCATCCGATGTACTTCTGTCTTCCCCCTTTCCTCTCAACTTTAAATCCTGTGATTCACTCACAAAGTTACTTCCCCCCCCCCCCCCCCCTCTTTTCCTTGTTTTTCAGTTTTATCCTATTTACCACTTCATTTTTTTTATTTGCAAAATTTACTTTTTCACTTTTCTTTCATTATTTACTGTTTTACCATTTTATTTTATTTTTTCCTATTGTCTTTAATGCATATTTCTCTTCTTTCATTTCCTGATTAAAATGTTGTCCCTATACTCAAATCCAAATATCGCTAAATAATCGCATGTTTATTATTAATAACTCTTATTTAAAAGATAAATCCATCTATAAAAATTTCAGTTAGCAAATGGCCGTCATTATTGCTCACAATCTGCAATAACTATATATAAAAAAGCATATATTGCTTTTATTATTTTCGAAAAGGCTAAAATGCTAACCCATATATCTTTCGGTGAAAAAGAGAAAAATCATATATTTTGTCCAAAGGAAAAAATTATAAATTTACTTGAAAGAACCATAACATTTCCTTAATCACATGCCAGAATGCCACACTTTTTCTTAACATTTCCAAATAAATGTACTATGGGATTGACTAAACAACTATGGACATGCTTGGATGGACTTATCAAAAGTATTCATGACTTTGTCTCCGAAATGGAAAACTAGTTTCTTTCAAAAGTTCACTAAAATGATTTAGGCCACTCCAAACGGATTTCTATTTCAATATGTGTAACATAAAATATTTATGGTGAAGAACATTAAATAAAAGTCATATCTGAATTAAAGTAAAAGTAAAAAATATTGTAGATGTTTATCCATATTTTTATCCCATTCAAAGCTTTATCAAATGAGGGCAGTACATCAATTGTTGCATATAAACTTCTAAGATAAATTTTAAAAGTATAGAAATAACTTTTGAGAGTTGAAAAATTGTGAAACAATTCTAATGGTGAATTTCTTCCTAGTTATTGTTGGCAACTAAGTTTTGGGTTTTAGTCTTCTCATTGATTACATAAAAAATTAGGGATCGAATTCATCAACAATGATAGGATTTGATCCATAAACCAAATATCAATATAACTTAATTTTGCATTATTAGGCATTTGGAACATTTGCGTTTAGTAAAAACGTGTCTGCATTTTTCAAATTTCATTATACATTGGTCTCGTTGTGAATTGGTTCAAAATTGGCCTAGTATGCCAAATGTAGGAGAGAACCTAATTCTGTTTAACTTTTCAAGACCAAGCCCATATGAGCAAGGCCCTATTAGGTTCCAAATCAGGAAAGTGAATTTTGCATTGCTTAGGGTGTCACCATACAAAATCATCCTTGTCGTGGGTGAAACTATAAGCGTTCGTGGATCACTTCATTAGATGAGACATCCCCAATGAATTCGTTAATAATAAGACATGCATTATCTTGAAAACATCCTCTATATTGTCTTGAAAATGATAAAATATTCAAAGGCTTCTTATGTGTGAATTGATTGAGTAGTACCGGGTGATATATGCACAAGTCAATATTCATATGATGTCATAATCATCACTAAATGAGTTGGAATGAGGAGTGTTCTACCACTATCAAGAGTGTTCCATTGGTATCGAATGATCGATACCGATATTAATGGTGAATTAGATATTGGGCATTGAGATGTCTACAAGTTGGAAGGACCTTGAGATAAGGTGAATATCTAGAAAGACCTTGATTGAGGGTGAAAATGTTAGGAAGAACAGGGATATTTGTGATGAGTTGGAGGTACCAAGATCTAGTGAACATGATAATGGTGAATAAGCCTAGAACGAGGATGTCCGATAAAGCTAGGAAGGACCATGAAGGTGAATAGTTTGGTAAGGTCGTAATTGTCAATATGCTTAGAAGGATCAGAAGATAAATCATAAGATCGTTATCAGGAGCAGTTGATTATTGGTAGGAATAACTGTCAATATCAGATGAGGTGGAAGACTATCAATGACCTGTGTAAGTTTAGTGAAGACCGGTGAAAATATCGATAAGAGGAGAAAAAGTCTAATATGATGAGGACTGCATGAAAGCTTGGAGATATCATGGTCAATCAATCATCAGTGATGAAATATCGACAAGAGGAGAACAAGTCAATTTCTTGTAGACTTGGAGGTATCATGGTCAATCTTTCATGGACTAAAAGTCTTTGGGAGCTGAGATACTCAGACGATCATTGGATGATTGATTGCAAGTCATTCCATAAGGTTTGACCGTGGACAGTACCAACAGACTAATGATAATGAGCACATCCTGGTTTTGAGTAATGGATCATGCTAATATCAAGTCCTAGAAGGTGCTGGTCACTTGCTCATCTGATTGGAACGTTTATCACGACGAAAACAACCATTAATAAGTGTTTATGTATAAACGTACACACCTATTAACTGCGATGACTTGTGTAACCAACTTACATAGCTCGCGGGTGGCTATATAACTTTTTAACTACACAAGTCATATTTGTCACTGCTTATTCGGTAGTTGATTGATTTCTAAAACAGTTAACTTCTTGACTACTAGTAATTTCTATTCAATGGTTTCACACATGACACACCAATACAGGACATTTTTTATTTTATTTTTCTTTAAGCGTTCGAACTATCGTTTCATTTACTTCCCATGATGCACGTTACTCGCCCCGTGTCACACGTATCGAATGAGACATCATTTTCTAAAACAACGAGCATGGCTCCCAATTAAAGTCATCAGTGGGGCAATTAGCTAAGTTTTCATTTCAAAACTCTTGTACATTTTGCATGGACAAATCCCATCACATGCCAAACGAGAAATATTACTAATATGTCCGACAAAGTCCCATGTACCATCACATAAAGGTTTTCGATAGATGAAGATATTGAGTGAAATCTCAAGTTTTAATGCATTGAGTGATAAATATCAAAATAGACTCTTTCGTATGAATACGTCCGGATGATTGAGGTTCAACCACGGTCAAGGACTTTCTTCTTTATCAGTCTGTGTGGCAAAAGGACAAAAAGCAAAAAGTTGCCCGGAATCGAAACTCCAAAAGAAAGAAAAGATGGTTAACGGGTTTTTTCTTGCCCAATTCTCACTCTAAGAAGAACTTGAAAGGTAGACTCGGGTAATTTCTCTGAAAGATTCAGCTGAAGGACAATATAAGCCTCAAAATCTGGTTTTGGAGTCCCACGTACGTCTTCACTTTTCAAGCAAATTCCCTTTACTTAATTATAATTAAACCGCAATGACCTATGTTCAAGTTAAAAAGTGACTTTTTTTTTTGGCAAAATCATCTTCCCCCACCACCTTTCGGAGCTAACCTATACAGAAATCTTTAGGTATTTCAAGTGCGGTACTTTAAAAATAAACCACCATGAAGAAATCCCTCTACACCAATGTAACAGTAAAAGTGCACCCAAAAATCTTAAATCTTTGCACAGAATGCAACTGAGTCCTAGTTATTTGATGAGCGCAATCAAGCCATCAACCCTTGCTAAAAGTAAAATAAAGTCTTTTCCATGAGAATGCTGAAACTTGCTTAGTGCGGCAACCTTTAATTTCACTTCTTAATATAGGTGTTGAAATTATGTCTCGAGTTTAAATCTGCGAATGTAATCCAACACGAGATAAATTTCTATTTATGGACGCCTAGATATATGTCATGATAATCCAGATTTCTTTTCGGTGTCATAGACCGAATTTGGAGAAGGTTTCTTGTTTGTGCAAGTGTTTTTTGCCAAGTAAAGCCGTAAAAGGAAAGTTGGGCTAGAGAAAGAATAAACATATTCTTTCCTATTTCCGGTGGAAGTCACGGTCAAAATATTAGAAAGCCCAATATGCACTTAATGACCATGGTCTATGCTTACTGCAAGATAGATTTCGGATGAGAGAAGTTGAAGCACTGTTTTCATCGAGTGCTTGGCAAGGGTTCTCTCCGTGGGTTTTGGTTGTGAAATTACATTAAGTATTCAAGTGTCGAAACCGATTAAATCTTGTGAGTTTAAGATTTGTTAATTCATTCGTGAGATTGAGAGATTATTTCGTGAGAAATTGTTGGGCTAAATACTTGTGAATCGTTTGATGTAATTGGGAGATGGGAAACACTGAGAGTATTTGAGTGACTCGAGTATGGTTGTAATCTCCGTCATATCATTTGATCTATAGTAGAATTCGTTGCTGCTCTCCTCGTGGACATAGGTCTCTATGGCCGAATCACGTAAATCTGGTGTCCAATTAATTTTATTATTCTGTCTATTTTATTGTTAGATCACTTGTTTTGCGCAACAATTGGAATCAAAGCTGAGGTGAAGCGAATCGATGGCGACGGAAGAAGGAAAGGTGGGAATTGATAGATTTGATGGGAAGAATTTTGATTTCTGGAAGATGCAGATTGAGGATTAGCTGTACCAAAGGAAACTGCACCTACCCCTGTCTAAGGATAAACCAGAGTCAATGAAGCAAACTGAATGAGAATTGTTGGATAGACAAGCGTTGGGTATTATTCTGCTGACGTTGTCTCGTAACGTCGCGTTTAACATTGTGAAAGAGAAGACCACTGGGGATTCCATGAAAGCCCTATCGCACATGTACAAGAAGCCCTCTGCGATCAACAAAGTCTATTTGGTGCGACGTCTATTTAACTTAAAGATGAGTGCATCAATTTCTAATCAAATCAATGAGTTAAATGTGATCGTTAGTTAATTGAGTTCAGTTGAGATTGACTTTGAAGATGAGATATGTGCTTTGATTTTATTATCCTCATTGCTTGATAGTTGGAATACTACTATTACTACTGTTAGTAATTTCTCTAAATCAATAAGTTTGACGTTCGATAGAATTCGAGATTTAATTCTGAGTGAGGACACTATAGAAGAGAATATGGTGAATCTGTAACTACTGCTTTAGTAGGTGAAAGTAGGGAAGAGCCAATACTCGTGTTAGTAGAAGTAGTATAAACATGAACAGGCGTAGTCAGTCTAGGACTTGTTGTGCTATCTGTTAGAGTTATGGTAAGAGGAAGCATCTTAGAAGGGATTGCTTTAAGCTGAAAAACGAGAAGGGTAAAGGAATTAGAGTTGAGTCCGCTGTCGCGACCCGAAAGAAGATCCCCCTTTTAGGGATCGAATCGAGGCTAATGGATTGCCGGGCCCTAGTTTCTGATGGGGGCTTCGGCGCGGGCCCTCCCAGGCCCATACCAAATCGCGGCGGGAGTTTATCGGCTTCGACCTTGGTGTGGTCGGGTGATATGTGCTATGTGTGCATGCAATTGGAGTCGCCACCGGTCTTTCTTGAGAGGTAGACCGGATACCTCTCCGAGCGATTGGGAGAGATCGCTCGATCCTACGCAACCAGAGATTCTAAGGCCGGGGATTTGGTTAAGGCCGGGGATTTGGTTACCCTAGCTTAAGCTAGAGTCCTTTCGGTTACCGTCCGGAATTGATTATTATCTAACTTGTGAGCACGCGAGGTTTTATCAATTTGACTCCTAATCATGTTCTTGTCAGTCGCTAAGTGTTCATGCAAAATGGTGTTGCGGGGTTCATTTCATGGCATTCTAACTTTTTTTTTTATTTTTGCCAAAACGAATTAAAATCAACCAAAGAATTCAAAAGTGATAATAGAGGAAGCATAAGAAAGGCTACGCTAAGGCGGTAAATAAAAAACCCGCGGCCCTCGGGTATTTAGGTACAAGGCCGGAATACAAAACCCGAGACAGGATCGGGTGTACAATAATAAGACCGGATTGGACATCGGTCTTCCTCCAATGCGGGATAAAAGTAAATTGATGTTGGCCATGTTGAAAAACGCAATAAAAGATCAATTTTGACCTTTCCACGATTTTTTTGATTTGATTTTATTTTTTTTTTATTTTTTTTGATTTTTTTGATTTTTTTGATTTTTTTTTTTTGAACCGGGCGGAACAAGCTCGGAGATACTGAAAACGAATTGCGCGAAGTTTCGGCGAAAGTCTCACTCAAAATCTCGGGTTTCGCTCATTTTCCAAAAATATTTGGTTTGGAAAAGTTGACTCTCGGGGTGTTTTCAAGAGTGATTATCTTAGTACTCAAATCAAATAGGGGGAAAGAGATCATACCACAAGAAATTAGGTATGATCAGGTTTCCAAAACAAGCCACGGCTCGGGAAATGGTCAACCGAGTACGTCGTAATGGCATCGGGAAAATGGCTTGCTGCAAAGCAACACTTAGCCGAAATCCCAGGCTCACTTTGCAGTTCACCGAGCCAAATTCGAGAGTAATTATCTCGGTAAAAAAAACTAATCAAGGGAAACCGATCATACCACGTGAAACTAGGTATGATCTAGTTTCCAAAATGATCAGCGGCTCGGGAATTGACCGAACGAGCGCACCGTAATGGTGTCGTGAATGTGCATGGTGCACAACCAACACTTTAAAAAGAAAACAAACCCCTCACTGAGGTGATTTTCGGGGATCGTAACTTGATCCACCGAGACAACCAAATCAAACCCGAAGTATCAAGATGAAGAGCTACACACAGAGAGCATGTTAGACCGAATAACGACTCAAAAAGCTCGTGAAATGACCAAGGAAAGCGGCCCCGAAGTGGCAGGTCTGGAACTGTTCAAACACTTAGAAAATATTCCGACCCGGGAACCCAGTTCACGGGAGCATATTCTCGGACGTTTTTCTTGCTCTCCGATCATCACCGATGAGCGAAACAAACACCGACGTGAAGATCTACATACAAGGAATAATATCAAACAAACATAACTCTCAAAACACGTGAGGTGAGAGAGAAAACCGACTCCAAAGTAGAAGGGTCGCACTGTTTTTTGACAGATTCAGAGTGCAAAAATGATCAACTGAACATATTCCGTACCACATATCTTCTCTCACAAATTGAACCAAGGGGAAGAAAACATACCGACATACTCTACTATGTTCAGGGAACGTAACGAGCCCAAATACACCGAAGAATAATCACGGAAATGCAATGAAAAATGGGCGCAAACTAGAGGGTTTGAACTGTTTTCCACACTTTGTCAAAATTTTCAGGTTCGGATCAGACCGACAAGGCAACTTTGGAAGGGCATATCTCACACCTCGCTCATAACTAGGGGCCACATAACATATCAAAACGAAGAGCTACATACGCAGAATTCATTTGCACAAATAAATACCAGAATATCTTGCAAGAAGTGTACGAAAAGTATGCTCAAAGTCGGGGGTTTGAACCGCTCAAGTTCCCTCCTCTCGCTCCCAAACTCCCTCTCGGTTTCTCTCTTTTCTCTCTCACGGTTTCTCTCTAAGCTCCCTCACAAAAAACTGCCCCTCTCATTCTCTTACTCTTCTAATTTCTCCACTAACTCCATCTTCCTTTCTCTATCCCCCATTCTCCATCTTCCTCTCTCTATCTCCCATTCTCTATCTCCTCTTCTCCATCTTCCTTTCTACATCCCCCCTTCTAATTTCTCCACTAACTCCATCTTTTGGTTATTTGCAAAGTAGTCCCTCAAGTTTTGAATATTTGCACTTTAGTCCTTGAGGTTTTACGTGTTTGCAATTTAGTCCCTGAGGAAATATTTCTTCTTCTGATTAAGTCCGAGCCTTCAAAAGATAAATCCTTCGCCGAAATTCGTGCCTAGTCCGATCGCCCATCGTTTTAAAGCTCGAATCTTCCGCCGCTAGTCTGAATGCAATGCATGAATAAATATGAAAAATTACATGATTATTTTTTGCAAGAACTAAAATTAGTTCTAATTTTTATAGAAAAATGACTAGAAATGTTAGTAAGAATTTAGGTGTCAACATCTGCCCCTCTTTGAGTGGAGGCTCGCAGAGGTTTCGCTCAAAGACAATATTGAACCTAAATTTTGACAATGCAATTGATGAATGATTATTTTTTGGGTGGGGTTTTAATCCCATTTTTTATGCAGATAAAGATGATGCATGAAATGCAAGACTGTAATTAAAACATGCCTAGGCTTCCCTCTTCCATGGAATAGAGTGGGGAAACCTGCACATGGATCGCATATAAAATATCTGTTTTACCAGACACTTCGTGGTGCTGATGATTCCCTTAATTTCCAAGCTCTTTCTTGGGGATATAAGGATCTTAAGGTACTGGGGCCTTACCTGTTATCAGAGATTTCTTTCTGATGCGAAACAGTGCAAGATATGTTGATTATGAAATGTGCTTGAGTTATGGTTCAAGCTGCACCATTTTGTCTCTTGGGACCACCATCGTTTTAATGGGTTGCCATGAGTTGAAAATGTAGTGCCAAGATCACAAGAGCATGTCGATTGGGATTTGGGTAAAGGTATCACGAGAGCAGGTCGATCGTGAACCGGGTAAAAACCTCATGAGAGCAGGTCGATCATGAGTTGGATAAAGATAAGACCAAGACCACAAGAGCATGTCGATTGTGACTTGGGTAAAGGTATCACGAGAGCAGGTCGATCGTGAACCGGGTAAAGATCAAGAACACGAGAGCAGGTCGATCGTGAATTGGGTAAATATCCAGATCACAAGAGCGGGTCGATCATGAACCGAAAGATGTCGAAGTCACAAGAGCAGGTCGATCATGACTTTGATAACATATATCGAGACCACGAGAGCAGGTCGATCATGGGTCGATAAATTCCTCATGATATCAATCATGAGTTGGGTAAATATCCAGATCACAAGAGCGGGTCGATCATGAACCGGAAGATGTCGAAGTCACAAGAGCAGGTCGATCATGACTTTGATGACATATATCGAGACCACGAGAGCAAGTCGGTCATGGGTCGATAAATTCCTCATGATATCAATCATGAGTTTGGTAAATATCCAGATCACAAGAGCAGGTTGATCCTGAACTGGGAGATGTCGAAGTCACAAGAGCATGTCGATTGTGATTTGGGTAAAGGTATCACGAGAGCAGATCGATCGTGAACCGGGTAAAAACCTCATGAGAGTAGGTCGATCATGAGTTGGATAAAGATAAGACCAAGACCACAAGAGCATGTCGATTGTGACTTGGGTAAAGGTATCACGAGAGCAGGTCGATCGTGAACCGGGTAAAGATCAAGAACACGAGAGCAGGTCGATCGTGAATTGGGTAAAGATAAAGATCATGAACACGAGAGCAGGTCGATCGTGAACCGGAAGGTGTCAAAGTCACAAGAGTAGGTCGATCGTGACTTTGATAACATATATGGAGACGACGAGAGCAGGTCGGTCATGGGTTGGATAAAGATAAGACCAAGACCACAAGATCATGTCGATTGTGACTTGGGTAAAGGTATCACGAGAGCAGGTCGATCGTGAACCGGGTAAAGATCAAGAACACGAGAGCAGGTCGATCGTGAACTGAAAGGATCAAAATGACAACTAAAGTTAGCAGAGCTGTCAATTTGAAAAGGATTTAGAAAACTTACCTGGATTCTTTGAGCAAACGGCTAACGGAAGGACAAGCTGACTGGGTCATACCTGTCTTTTCACTCGAAGAAGAGATTGAAATGATCGTGTGCATAAAATCAAAGTAAATGCAACATCATATGCTAGTAAAAACTCGTTTGCTTGCTTGCATTACAAGGCTTCACTAGAGAATTTCATCAATAAGGAAATCTGTTTGATCCTTTTGATAAAACCAATCAACATTGAATGAGGAACCTTCAGTCAGAAAGGACTTTCACTCACTCTCATGAAAAGGCTTTTGAAACCCGACCATTGATGCGGGTATGAGAATCACTCAGAACTGTCACCGTTATACTTGATAAGGGTCTGGGTATTCTCGCAATTGGTACGACCGAGCCGATCTGGAGGTCTTGATTAGGACCGTAATGAGGGCTAGGTCAAAGGTTCACAAAAGGGGACTCTCCGTGGAGTCAAGGCTTTTTGAAAAAGAATCTTCATCATCTGCTCCGAGTTTACAAGTCAAGAACTCTGCAAAAATGAGAGAGAAATAATCTTGCTCGAATTTCTTCGAGCGATGCTTAAAATCATTCAACTCTACGTTAACTCAAATGCCCTAATCAAAAGAGACTTCCAAGGGTTGTAACGTATGTTGGGATTTGGGACTGAGAAACGAAAAGGCTCGTTTTAGCTCAGAAAGTATATGAGAAGGGCTTGATGTTGATGATCATTGTTGCCTTATCACCAATCTTGGCCTTCCAGATTTGATTCCGCTGATTCCATCATTGCTTGAAGATGGTATAAATTCAGTCGAGGATTACATTTTACAATTTGGATCCTCTAGGATTTTTCTTTACGAGTCGACCCATTGGGGATTTACAAAAATGCAAACATGTACATTGAAAATTTGGAAGTACTTTACAAGGGAACAAGGGTTTGAATGGACATTGGCCTTACTTTTGATAGGCACTTTGCTTTTTAATGCCCGAGATTTTCTGTGAGATCAGCTTTCGCTTTTCTTACTCCCGGCTCCCGTTTTTTTCTTTTTGTCTCGACGTCTTGAATTTTTGTCCCTTTTTTTTTTACGTCTTGATTATTATTTTTTTCAGGAGCAGGCCCTTTTTTTTAGGCTACACTTGCGTCTTCTTTGATTTGAATTTCCTTTTTTTTTCTTTAAGGAATTACAACAATAAGACAATTTACAAAAATTATGCCAGACATTACATGAAAAATCTAGCACATGAGATGAGTTCATTCGGGAATTCTCTGTTGACCCGATTCTCTTCAATTCTGCCCCTTGGGGATGGCACCGTCTTCACGTTGGAATGAGCAATGATCACCAACGAGGGTTTAAGAAATGAATTTGTAGGCTCAAGTGGGCTATGCAAAGGGTAGAGTGTATAGGATAGAGAAATAAATGCTCTTCATCATCTTAAGACACTTGAATTAAAGTTTGAGTATAATGCAAAGCAAAACTCGAAAGATTGATGTTAGTCTGAGCAAGAGAATTTCTAACCATTTACCTCATGTTCTGCCGGAATTGCCTCGTCTAGACCCCGATGTAGGGTGGTTCTTGACAGGGGTAAAGAAATGAAACCGTCGCTCAAGGGGTTTGCAATGGATAACCTGTAGTGTTTGGATAGAGAACTGAATGCCTCCGTCACTTCGGCTATCGTACCTTTCGCGAGAAAACCCTTTACCTTGAGAATGCAGAATCTAGCTACCTCTCAACTCACTGGGGATTAAAAATGCAGGACGTGTGTGGAAATGGCTCGCCTTTCGCCGTTCTGACGTTTCTCATTCAATAGATGGCCTGATAAAAAATTCTTTCTTAACATCATGTACAAAATTTTGCCAAATGTGAGCTCCTTTCAAGCATGCTAAGCATGTTCAAATTCATTTTTTGTGGAAACACCTCTCTTCACTTTGAGCTCACTCCATGAGTGATTTGTAATTTCCCCTTACCAGCTTCGCCGCTTGGCGGAAAACGAGTGAATGAATTTGCAACCATCGAGGTTTTAGAATTGCCTAAGGTCTTTGGTCTCGTTCGGTCGGGCATTCTCGTCTTCTTCTGCAAAAAAGAAAGTGCAAAAAGCTTTTTATTATTGATTTACAATATTTACATCATTCACTAACCTCGGGGATCGAACCCGGGTTATTTCGGACCACTGTCACTCCCTCATGCCACCAAACTGCGGTGTAGTTGGCATTCGTGGGGTGCCGTACTTTTAGTTAAGTGTTGGCCTGGAAACAGCATTTCTTTCCATGTCATATCAGATGGCTCCATTTTCCACTAATCTCGTGGCGGTTGGCAACCCCCTGTCGAGAATGGTATGAACTCGCGTTAGAATCGAAATGATTAAGGGTAAATCGAAAACGATACAGGGTTACCCTTTTCAAGCTTGCTCGTTCTTTTCACTAATCTCGTGGCGGTTGACAACCCCCTGTCGAGAATGGTATGAACTTGTGTTAGAATCGAAATGATTAAGGGTGAATCGAAAACGATACAGGGTTACCCTTTTTGGAGCTTGCTCGTGCTTTTCACTCGCAATTTCCCTTCTTGAGGTTATTCAACATTTTTCTTTACGGCATTTAGAGGCATCGTCCGTAAATTGATTTGTGCCAAATCTGATTTAACAAATAAACCATGCACTTAAACATAGAAAAGACAACACTGCCCCCCTTCCCCCTAATTCTAGACTCCTAGAAAGCAGGAAAATATCCCACGCAGGGGATTGCATGAAACGAAATTTCACTAATTTGGGCCTACACCCACTTCTTCTGAAGGTTCTCCGGTGATCGGCTAGCCAGGTACAGATGGGTGGTGTTCGAGGACCTAAAATCACCGGCTTTGGATCACAAGTTACAGCTTTGGGGGTTCATCAACGCTGAACTGGTTGACCATGACAGCAAGCTCGTCGCTAAGGCGACTCGACCCGTGGGGATGTATGTTCCTTCCCTCAGCAGGCATTGATACTGACCTCGTAAGATTGATCCCCCCATGCATTTCTCCAACGGAACTTGATTGTGCCGGGAATTGATATGGGGAACAGGACGACAAGTGAGGAGGGAGATGAGGGTAGTTAGAAACCAACAGCTTCCAAACATACTTCGAGGCGATGGCAGATATCCTATTTATCTCCTCTTTCAAACGAGCATTTTCAGTCCTCAGATGCTGCTCATCAAGGGACGTTCCACCGAGGGCGGCGGGGTCGCCGCAGTTAGGGCAGGTAGCAGTGCTGGGAGGTTCTCCATTCCCCGCGCGCTCTGCTTGGAGCTTTTCAATTTCAGCCTTCAGAATCACATTATCGCAGCGTTCATGTCGAACCTTCGTTAGGGTTCGCTTATTTTGAAACCAAAATTTGATTTGCAAAGGCTCCAACCCAAGCTTTTGGCTCAGTTCCTGTCTTTGTGTGTCATCTGGGTAAGGGCACTCCTTGAAGACAGCTTCCATCTCTTGAACTTGACGTTGAGCGAAGCGCCTCTTTTTCCGAGGTCGACCATTGACGTTGTTGTCGTCGTTGTCGGGATCTTGAATGCCGTTGCCGGAAGGATCGTGTTCCATGGTTTCGGTGCCAGATTTGGTCCCGAGATCTTCAATATCTCTCATCTTTAACACTTCGCCCGTGGAGCTCCACTCGTTGATCGTGTCCGGCAAGTGATGGTGGCTCTCAAACATGCTCATGAAATTCGACTCGTTGGTCATGTCCAGCAAGTGATGGTGGCTCTCAAACATGCTCATGAAATTCGACTCGTTGGTCATGTCCAGCAAGTGATGGTGGTTCTCAAACATGTTGGGTTGAAACATCTTTGACTGATTTTTGTTCCTTCAAGGTTCTCTACTCTCTCATGTATTTTTCTGAATGGCCTTGTATGCTCGGAAGCTTTCTTTTGAACACGGGTGCAAACCAACAAGAGGACGTCTCTCTCAAGATTTCACGTCTTCTGCATGAAAAGCGCACTCTTTCTAAAAATCTGCCGTGTTTCTCGCTCAGTTTGTCTTCTACTTCTTCTCTTTAATGCGGTGGGACCTCCAAATCTTTTCGCGAAGTTTTCAGACTCGTTGGGCTCGAGATTGCAGACCAGCGATGGGTCCACGACCGACGGGCGAAACAGGAAACTTGGACCAATGGATGAAAAGGGAAGTTGGACCAACGGACGAAATAGGGAAAAGGCACTGACGAAAAGGACGAATAGAGGATAGCACCGACGAAAAGGACGAATAGGCTTTTGTCTTACAATTCGGACGGTGTAACACAAGCAGCTAATTCATGGAAGCTGTAAGTCTGCTGGGTTGGCCTTGAATTCTTCTTCTACGGAATGGTAGATATTGACGTTATTCGGTGCGGGAGCAAATGATGGCTTCTTCCTTTCGAAACGCCTGTATTTTTACCTAGTCCTGATTTCACGAGGATCGTCACTGTAACCTTTCCTCACTTTCCTCTTGCTATAAGAATCAGAACTTGACGCAGAGCAGATTAACATCTTTGCATCCTCAGTTTCAATCATCTAATCATTCCTCTGCCTTCAATCTTTTCTCTTCCGTCTTCAATAACAATGGCCTCTAACCACGTCCTCTCAACCGAAGCTTTAGCCAAATGGGAGAGACTTTATCATCTTCTTGGCCGAGGCTACGTTCATATTTCCCATCATCCAGATACTGAAGCTGAGATCTTCAATCTATTTAGTGGCATGGACACAGCTTCCATTGAAAACACCAACTTAGAGAGGGAGTATAGGACATTCCGGACCCTTTTCATCAACTTTCTAGAAGCTTATCGGCGCGTTGATCAGGAGGTTATCCTGGCTCGTGTTGTGAGAGCTCGTTACCAGGATCAGTCTGAGTTTCTGGCGTTGGCCCGTTACCTGATTGACAAGCACGAGAAGGCTGCCGAGCTCGTCAACGAACGAGTCTCATTGTTGGTTCGTGAGAGGGAGAGACTGGTGGAGCGTTTAGCCCTGACCCAGACCTACTACGAGCACGACTCGAGTGACATCGTGATGAAGTTCCAATGTGAATGGCTAGAAGAGAGGCTTGAATGCCTGACTGTGGATATAGCCCTCGAGAGAGCCCTGATCCCGAATCTGGAGTCCGCCTCTGAATATCACGAAGCCAGCGCGACCAGGCTCAAGGAGAAATGCGATCGCCTCTTTCTCAAGCTTGCGGACCTCGATTCTCGGAGTGCTCAGCGCGTGCAGAGCATTAACTGTATAGAGAGTCAGTTGAGCTCCTTTGTGACGCTTATTAGGGCTCAGTTTGGTTTTACTTTTCCCCCTCGATGACTCGTTGTAAGGCTTGGTGCATGGAATGAAAGGATGGTTCTCGTATATTTGTGTTTTGTTTCATCCCATATACGGCTTAAGGCATTTCCCATTTATAGATTCAGACTAACTGAAAATAACAGTATGAGTACAAATTAAGTATAGTACTTCTTTACAGAATCAGAATTGACGGGGTTAGAGAAAATGCGACCATCCATCTCAGCTAGGATCAAAGCACCTCTTGGAAGGACCTTCTTCACAATGTATGGGCCGCCATAGTTCGGAGCAAATTTTCCTTCCGGAAGAGAGACTATTGGCAACAACCTTCGTAGGAAGAGGTCATTCGCTTTAAAATGTCGAGGCTTAACTTTTTTGTTGAAGGACTTGGCAACTCTTTGCTGATAACACTGGCCATGGCATAGAGCCCTAAGTCGCTTTTCATCAATTAGGTTCAATTGATCCATCCTCTGTTGGATCCAATCAGCTTCAATCAACTTGACTTGAGATAGAATACGCAAAGAAGGAATTTCTACTTCAACAGGTAATACTGCTTCCATGCCGTAAACAAGAGAGTACGGGGTTCCCCCAGTCGATGTTCGGATCGATGTACGATATGCCATGAGTGCAAAAGGCAACCGCTCGTGCCAATCTCGGTGGTTCTCAGCCGTCTTAGCCAAGATCTTCTTGATGTTTTTATTTGCCGCTTCTACTGCTCCATTCATCCGAGGACGGTATATGGAAGAATTTAGATGCTTGATTTTGAATTCATTGAACTACTTATCAACCAACTTGTTATTCAGGTTCGATTCATTATCAGTGATTATGGCCTCCGGCGAACCATATCGAGCAATAATATTCTGATGAATGAACTTCACCACGTTCTTCATCGTGACTGCAACATATGAAGCAGCTTCGATCCATTTGGAAAAATAATCAATGGCGACCAAGATGAACCGATGCCCGTTAGATGCTTTCGGGTTAATAGGGCCAATCACATCGATGCCCTACATACAAAATGGCCATGGCTCAGTCATCTGATGTAATTCGTCGAACGCCCGTTCATGCTCTTCATCCCATTTGATCAACGCATTTTTCTTGAGAAGTTTAAAGAAAGGCTTAGCTGTCTCAGATAGCTGGAAAATAAATCGAGCTACATAGTTCAGCTGCCCATCAGGATTTGAACTTCCTTCACTGAAGTGGGAGATTTTATTTCACAAATGGCCTTCACCTTTGACGGGTCAATCTCAATTCCTTTATTGCTGACAATGAAACCAAGTAGTTTGCCAGATGCTGCCCCGAAGACACATTTTGTCGGATTGAGGCGCAATTTGAATTTTCGGAGCCTATCAAACAGCTTTGTCAAGGTTTCCACATGATCTTGGCCACGTCGGGTCTTCGCGATCATGTATTCAACATAAACCTCGATCTCTTTGTGCATCTTGTCAAGGAAGAGGGTAACCATCGCTCGTTGGTATGTTGCCCCGGCATTTTTTAGACCGAAAGGCATCACTCTGTAATGGAATGTGCCCCACGGGGTTGTGAATGCCGTCTTGATCTTGTCATTCTCATTCATTAGAATCTTGTTCAAATCCCAATAGTCTACACAAACTCGCACCCGGCCGTCTTTCTTGCTTTCAAATGGGTATTATAAGGGTGCGGGGACTCCGTGATAAATTACCTACAAAAGTAGAGATGGAAATGAGCACAATGAGCAAAAAAGTGAGTCGGTCCATGACACCCTCCTAGACCCGGAAACCGAAATAAACAAGACCAAAGGATCGAAACAGGCAATTTCCCAGTTCCGTCGACTTTTACGAGAAAATTCGTATTAATTCACAGAATGATCGAAACACCGCAAAAGTTTACGAACAAAAGGAAAAGACATGGATGAACAACTTTCATGTTTTAAGCTTAGGGAAATCCTGGACAGATCAATACAGTTTAATGCTTCTTTTCGAAATATTTCTCAGAAAACTGGCTTGTCCGATTTTTTCTTTGAGGATAAATGGGCCACCAAAAATGCTAATTGATGTTCGAAAATTTGCAGCTCCCTAATTCAGGGCCCATTATACCACTTTCAAGTTTTGACTTCATTCAAAAAGGCACTTTTACTAGTGGAAAATGGTGAAACAAAACTAGTGTCTGAAATTTCCCGAAAACTCAGATTGCTTTGCCTTCATTATCAATTCAGTAGAAAATGGAAAACGTGATGGATTGATCTGAAAATTTTACAAATGACAGGTCAAGATCCTCCGAACACTTTTCATTCAATGGTTGAAACCCAGAAATGCCCCGAAGGAAATCAAACAAATCATACAAAGCAGTAAGGTATATCTAAACAACAGGAATGCAGAACGCAAACTAAACATGACCCTATTTAGCTTAAGACACTTGACTCACCTAACATATGTCATGGACCGACTCGAAAAAAAAATTGATATAAGACAAGATGAAGTTGGGGGTCATACTTTACCGTAGGATAAGAAAGTAAACAATCACATAGACACGCACATGATTCGTGGGTTATCCTTATTCTAACTATCCTAAAGGCTCGCAAATTGAAGTGAAAGACTTGCGGCAAGGCGACAATCTCGCGCACATAATCAAAGTTAGTCGTGATCCCTTGGCATAACTAGGATTAGCCGGGTCTTTTAACTTCAGCTTCTCGAGTTAAAAATTATAACCCCCGCTTCGGTAATCCTACCGAGCACGAGTTCTAACTTTTGAAACTCATTTTTGAAAAGAGAGTCGGGATCGAATTCGGACTAACTTTCAACCGTGATCACACGGAGAACGCTAGGATCCAATCTCGATACCACCTTAAAACTAGTGGCCCGGGTTCGGCCACGGATAGTGTGTGGTGTAGTGCTAAAGCAATTAATCATGCATAACAGTTAAATCCAAACACCGCTTTAAAAGGTGCACAAATTAAATAAGGAATTCCCAAACACCACAATCTACAAAACAAATGGGTTAGCCAAACACTCCTCCCCTTATAACTCCCATCTGTAAAACCATTTAACACGAGTTAGCGACTAACCTCGTTTTCCTCGCGACTTTGACATGCGCTACAAAATGTATACCAAGTTAGATAACACTCAACCGGTTTATTACGGCTTAAATCCTTTTACTTCCCCAGCGGAGTCGCCAACTGTCGCGACCCGAAAGAAGATCCCCCTTTTAGGGATCGAATCGAGGCTAATGGATTGCCGGGCCCTAGTTTCTGATGGGGGCTTCGGCGCGGGCCCTCCCAGGCCCATACCAAATCGCGGCGGGAGTTTATCGGCTTCGACCTTGGTGTGGTCGGGTGATATGTGCTATGTGTGCATGCAATTGGAGTCGCCACCGGTCTTTCTTGAGAGGTAGACCGGATACCTCTCCGAGCGATTGGGAGAGATCGCTCGGTCCTACGCAACCAGAGATTCTAAGGCCGGGGATTTGGTTACCCTAGCTTAAGCTAGAGTCCTTTCGGTTACCGTCCGGAATTGATTATTATCTAACTTGTGAGCACGCGAGGTTTTATCAATTTGACTCCTAATCATGTTCTTGTCAGTCGCTAAGTGTTCATGCAAAATGGTGTTGCGGGGTTCATTTCATGGCATTCTAACTTTTTTTTTTTATTTTTGCCAAAACGAATTAAAATCAACCAAAGAATTCAAAAGTGATAATAGAGGAAGCATAAGAAAGGCTACGCTAAGGCGGTAAATAAAAAACTCGCGGCCCTCGGGTATTTAGGTACAAGGCCGGAATACAAAACCCGAGACAGGATCGGGTGTACAATAATAAGACCGGATTGGACATCGGTCTTCCTCCAATGCGGGATAAAAGTAAATTGATGTTGGCCATGTTGAAAAACGCAATAAAAGATCAATTTTGACCTTTCCACGATTTTTTTGATTTGTTTTGATTTTTTTTTTTTTTTTTTTTTGGACCGGGCGGAACAAGCCCGGAGATACTGAAAACGAATTGCGCGAAGTTTCGGCGAAAGTCTCACTCAAAATCTCGGGTTTCGCTCATTTTCCAAAAATATTTGGTTTGGAAAAGTTGACTCTCGGGGTGTTTTCAAGAGTGATTATCTTAGTACTCAAATCAAATAGGGGGAAAGAGATCATACCACAAGAAATTAGGTATGATCAGGTTTCCAAAACAAGCCACGGCTCGGGAAATGGTCAACCGAGTACGTCGTAATGGCATCGGGAAAATGGCTTGCTGCAAAGCAACACTTAGCCGAAATCCCAGGCTCACTTTGCAGTTCACCGAGCCAAATTCGAGAGTAATTATCTCGGTAAAAAAAACTAATCAGGGGAAACCGATCATACCATGTGAAACTAGGTATGATCTAGTTTCCAAAATGATCAGCGGCTCGAGAATTGACCGAACGAGCGCACCGTAATGGTGTCGTGAATGTGCATGGTGCACAACCAACACTTTAAAAAGAAAACAAACCCCTCACTTTGCAGCTCACTGAGGTGATTTTCGGGGATCGTAACTTGATCCACCGAGACAACCAAATCAAACCCGAAGTATCAACATGAAGAGCTACACACAAAGAGCATGTTAGACCGAATAACGACTCAAAAAGCTCGTGAAATGACCAAGGAAAGCGGCCCCGAAGTGGCAGGTCTGGAACTGTTCAAACACTTAGAAAATATTCCGACCCGGGAACCCAGTTCACGGGAGCATATTCTCGGACGTTTTTCTTGCTCTCCGATCATCACCGATGAGCGAAACAAACACCGACGTGAAGATCTACATACAAGGAATAATATCAAACAAACATAACTCTCAAAACACGTGAGGTGAGAGAGAAAACCGACTCCAAAGTAGAAGGGTCGCACTGTTTTTTGACAGATTCAGAGTGCAAAAATGATCAACTGAACATATTCCGTACCACATATCTTCTCTCACAAATTGAACCAAGGGGAAGAAAACATACCGACATGCTCTACTATGTTCAGGGAACGTAACGAGCCCAAATACACCGAAGAATAATCACGAAAATGCAATGAAAAACGGGTGCAAACTAGAGGGTTTGAACTGTTTTCCACACTTTGTCAAAATTTTCAGGTTCGGATCAGACCGACAAGGTAACTTTGGAAGGGCATATCTCACACCTCGCTCATAACTAGGGGCCACATAACATATCAAAACGAAGAGCTACATACGCAGAATTCATTTGCACAAATAAATACCAGAATATCTTGCAAGAAGTGTACGAAAAGTATGCTCAAAGTCGGGGGTTTGAACCGCTCAAGTTCCCTCCTCTCGCTCCCAAACTCCCTCTCGGTTTCTCTCTTTTCTCTCTCACGGTTTCTCTCTAAGCTCTCTCACGGTTTCTCTCTAAGCTCCCTCACAAAAAACTGCCCCTCTCATTCTCTTACTCTTCTAATTTCTCCACTAACTCCATCTTCCTTTCTCTATCCCCCATTCTCCATCTTCCTCTCTCTATCTCCCATTCTCTATCTCCTCTTCTCCATCTTCCTTTCTACATCTCCCCTTCTAATTTCTCCACTAACTCCATCTTTTGGTTATTTGCAAAGTAGTCCCTCAAGTTTTGAATATTTGCACTTTAGTCCTTGAGGTTTTACGTGTTTGCAATTTAGTCCCTGAGGAAATATTTCTTCTTCTGATTAAGTCCGAGCCTTCAAAAGATAAATCCTTCGCCGAAATTCGTGCCTAGTCCGATCGCCCATCGTTTTAAAGCTCGAATCTTCCGCCGCTAGTCTGAATGCAATGCATGAATAAATATGAAAAATTACATGATTATTTTTTGCAAGAACTAAAATTAGTTCTAATTTTTATAGAAAAATGACTAGAAATGTTAGTCAGAATTTAGGTGTCAACATCCGCAGATGATGTTGCAACTGTAGCTGATAGTAATTTGGATAGTGATGATTATATCTTGTCTGTTATTGATGAATCGTCGTTTGACGGATGAATTATGGATTCTGGTTGTTCTTTTCATGCTATACCAAATAGGAACTGGTTTATTACTTATTAATGCATGGATAGTAGTAAAGTATAGTTGGGGAACAATGTTGAATGCGATGTTGTAGGTGTTGGCGATGCTAGAATCATAATGCATAATGGTATTGTGAGGACATTGACTAGAGTGAGGCATGTTCCAGAGTTGAAGAAGAACCTGATTTTCTTGAGTGCCCTAGATTCTGCTAGGTGTCAATATTCTTCAAAATGAGGAGTTTTGAAAATTATTTGCTATGCCTTGGTGATAATGAAAGGAATTAAGCACAATGGCCTTTATGAGGTTCAAGGTGAGAGGTGAGACATTGATAGACTTCGCTGCGGAGACGTTGGATGCATATGTTCGAGAGTCTGAATTGTGCCATATACTTTTGGGGAACGTTAACTAGAGATGCCTGAAGGTTCTAAGTGAAAGGAATTTACTGTGTGGTTATGTGATTAATGAACTGAATGTATGCAGGTATTGTGATTTAGATCAACAACAGAAAGTGCAGTTCAATACGATTATTAAAGAAACCATGAAGATTGCAGAATTAATTCATTTAGATGTTCGTAGACTATCACGGTTTCCTTCGAGGAAGAGTATCATATTTATGTTGACTCGGTTGGTGCTTGTAGTGAGGTGGAGCCTGTAAAGCCAACAGCTATTGTATCTGCTGATATTGACAAGATACGTGTTCAATCTCCCGACAGATATGAATGCAATGATGGTTTTGTTTTATTTGCGGTTGAAGAGATGGTGTTTGAAAGTCCTTGTAGAGGAGTTAAGGTGCAGGTGCATTTGGTGTTGTGATGAGGTCCACGGTTATAGCGAAGTTCAAGCAAGACTTGGACTTGAAAGATGTCTGTGGCAGTTAAGCCATTGGAGCTGTGGGAGTTAAGCCATTGGAGCTGTGGGAGACTAGCAACTAGGTTCGTAATTTTTTTTTTAACAAAGCGGTTGTGACTCGGCTTAAACATCTAGCCAATGTGGAGATTGTTGAAATTATTTCTCGAGTTTAAATCCGTGAAAGAAATCTAACAAGAGATAAATTTCTATTTATGGACGCCTAAATATATGTCATGATAATCTAGATTTCTTTTCGGTGTCATAAACCGAATTTGGAGAAGGTTTCTTGTTTGTGCAAGATTTTCTGCCAAGTTAAGCCGTAAAAGGAAAGTTGGGCCAGAGAAAGAATAAAAATATTCTTTCCTATTTCCAGTGGAGGTCACGGTCAAAATATTGGAAAGTCCAATATGCACTTGAAGGCCATGATCTACTGATATATATGCTTACTGAAGTTAGATTTCGGATGACAGAAGTTGAAGCACCGTTTTCGCCGAGTGCTTGGCAAGGGTTTTCTCCGTGGATTTTGTTCGTGAAATTACATTAAGTATTCAAGTATCGACACCGATTAAATCTTGTGATTTGTTAATTCCTTTATGAGATTGAGAGATTATTTCGTGAGGAAATGTGAGGCTAAACATTTGTGGGTTATTTGATATAATTGGGGGTTAGGAAATACTAAGAGTATTTGAGTGATTCGAGTGTGGTTCTAATCTCCGTTGTATCGTTTGATCTATAGTGGAATTCGTTACTGCTCTTCCCGTGGATGTAGATCTTTACGACCAAACTATATAAATCTGATGTCCAATTTAGTAGAAGCCCTGAGAGGAAGAGCCGTCTCTATCTCAGTTCCATCCTCTTCTCTCTTGCTCCGAAATCGATAGTTGTGGGTGGGCTCTACTTCTTTCCCTAATCCCTCGGACAGAATTTCGCAACGCCCTTCAAACCCTAGATGCCGGACGAATTTAGTAGATGAAGGTCCTTGAGATCTCAAGCGAGCTGATTGCCCCGTGGCCGCTGTTGTTCCACGTCTCATCACTGCGCTCGTTGCCTTGTCTCCTCTCTGTTTCGCTCTAGGTATGCCACTTTCTTCGTTCTTCAACTTTGTTGTAATGACGTTGCCTTTGCTGTCTATGTGTGGAATGTGCGAGCTTGTCGAACGTGTTTGAGTTCCATGTTGAACTTGTTGGCGGGGATGGTGTGTTCTCTATTATCTTCTTGGTGGTGCTGAGATTTGGTTGAGCTTCATTTATCTCCAGGTGAACTTAGTTGGGGAAAGCTGAATTTGGGTTGTTTACGAGTAGAGCCAAGAGTCATTCTTGCTTGATTTGATGGGGAAAGCTGAATTTGGGTTGTTTACTAATTGTGTAACATGTGAATTTGTACCATGATTCGAGATACTAAAGTGCTGAAATTATGATCACTCTATTTCGTGTTGAAATTGCACAAGTGCATATACTTCTTGTTCCACAGTTCCACTTATAAATTACTATATCTTAAACCAAATGCCAGGAGACTGGAGTTTTTTCTGAAAAAATTGAGTGTCTAAGTCCTTGACTTTTCTGTGTCTTAATTGCACAGAATAATTGGGTTATGTTATCCTATTATCAATTGATGTCTGTCTCCACCGGCAGGGATCTCCATGACAACAAATTGACAAGGCCTATTCTCCTCATATTGGACGGTTGAAGTGTCTCAAAACACTGTAAGATTGTTGGCTTATGGATGAATAATTCCTCATATTTGCTTTGCTTCAATGCTGCAGCAAATTTTTTTTAATGCTGTTTGACTCAATATAGTAAATATCATGTCCAGTGAGCATCGGTGACTACCCGCAAACGTTTTAAGTCCATATGACTGCTATATGATCATTTTCTGAGGAAACACCTTTCTTTGGGATTTTTTTTATGAACTGGTCACTATATAATCAATTGCTATTTTTCTTTGGTTGCTGGATTATTTTGTTTATTGTGTAAGATTCTAGTGCAGTGTAATGGGAAGCTTTCTTGTGTGGATCCTATAGATGCTACTGTATTGGGTGGATGTGTCTTTTTAGAACTTATGGCTGCCCTTTTCTATTGTGCTCCTTATATCTCATTGAAATGACAATTTCAGGTTTTAATTGTCATAGATAGAAGGATTGATAGATGGATTCAATGAGTGAATCTACTGGCGCTGATAGAAGGAGGACGAGATCTGATGTGTGAGAGCACTTTAAAATGACAGATGATAGCCAAGACAAAGCCGAATGTGTATATTATGATACTTCCATTGGTTTTAAGCATGGGACAAGTGCGATGCGTAATTATTTAAATAGATGTAAGAAATATCCATATCAAAACGTGGAGAAAAGGCAAAAAGGTGCCTTGGGTCAACTTGTTGGGGTCGGTAGTTTATCTGGTCCATGAAAATTTGGCCAAGATGCTAGTCGAAAAGACCTAGCAGCCATGTTTATTATTATTGAATTAGCTTTCAAGTTAGTAGAAAATAAGGCATTTTTGGCAATTCATGAGTAGAATCAAATCGAAGTTTTTAATCCACTCAAGAAACACCTTGAGGCAAGCTTGTTATGAGTTATACTTGGAGCAAAGAAACAATTGAAAACTTATTTTTCTGATACATCTCCAAGAGTATGTCTTACAACCGACGCATGGACCTCGTGTCAAAACTTGAGTTACATGTGTCTCACTACTGTCGCGACCTATGAATCGGCTTTCCCAATTTTAGGTTGATGGATTACCAAATTAATTAATTAGATTAATTAACTTAGCTCGAACCCTCCCAAGTTCTACCAAATCGCAACTTAGGTTCAATTTCATGCAAAGATTTATCTTGGAGTCGCCACTAATCATTTCTTGGTAGGCCGATTAGAAACATAAGTAAATTAGCGGGAGAACTAAATTACCTCTACGAACCAGAGATTAAGGATCCGGGAACTTGATTACATTAATTTTTTAATTAATGCCCTTTCGGTACCAACTTCACGAAAAAAAGTTCAATTTGGCAATTTTGATACATTCTCACTTGAAGTCCAAAGGTGCAATTTTTTGGGTTTTCTTTTTTATGAAAATGTAAGAATTAAACTACATGCAATGTATGCCATGAAAGTTTAATAAAAAAATGCAATCTAATCGAAATATTTACAAGATGGTTTGCACGTGCAATTATCTACATGATACTAATTTTGGAAAATGCAATTTTTAAGCATGGTGGAATGATATGTCCGAGAAGATTTAATCGGGATTCCAATCAATTAGATAACAAAGTTTTTGAATATTCTAAAAAAAAGGATTAGAATCGTTACCTAATTTGGCGGATTCGACTACCGAGTTCGAACCTTGAATTGTCTTGTGGATCGGGACCTTAGACCACGGCTCGAACGACGGGGATGGACTTGCGGCTTTGTGTTGATGAAGGGATTGGCAAGGGGGACTCGGTCGGGAAATCTCTCAATCGAACTTTTTCTTCTTTCGCACACAATTATTTTCTCACCTCACTTTGATGATTTTTTTTTATATCTCTCTCCAAGCTCTCAAGAACTTCTTCTCCAAAGATTATTTTTTCCAAAAATTCTTCTCCCAAAGCTCTCCCTAAACTCTCTTCCAAAGATTCTTTTCTCCAAAAATTCTTCTCCCAAAGCTCTCAAAAAACTTTCTCAAAGATTCTTTTCTCCAAAAATTCTTCTCCCAAAGCTCTCAAAAAACTCCTCAACTCTCTCCAAAAAACTCTCCTCCTCTTCTCCTTTTATAACTCCCTCATTCTATCTACCTTTCTAATTTTTCCACTAACTCCATCTTCCTTTCTCCATCCCTCTTTCTCCATCTTCCTTTCTCAATCTCCCCTTCTTCATCTTCCTTTCTCTATCTCCCATTCTCCATCTTCCTTTCTCTATCTCCCCTTCTCCATCTTCCTTTCTCCATCTCCCCTTCTAATTTCTCCACTAACTCCATCTTTTGGTTATTTGCAAAGTAGTCCATCAAGTTTTGAATATTTGCACTTTAGTCCTTGAGGTTTTACGTATTTGCAATTCAGTCCCTGAGGAAATATTTCTTCTTCTGATTAAGTCCGAGCCTTCAAAAGATAAATCCTTCGCCGAAATTCGTGCCTAGTCCAATCGCCCATCGTTTTAAAACTCGAATCTTCCGCCATTAGTCTGAATGCAATGCATGAATAAATATGAAAAATTACATGATTATTTTTTTGCAAGAACTAAAATTAGTTCTAATTTTTATGGAAAAATGACTAGAAATGTTAGTCAGAATTTAGGTGTCAACAACTACACATTTTGTAGACACTGAATGGAAGTTGCAATTTTTTTTTTAAAATTTTTTTGTCAACTTCCGGGACATTCGGCTGAGATTATAGGAAAAATGGTTGAGAAATGCTTGACTAGTTTGTGGATTAAAAATATTTTTTCTATCACTAACGATAATGCAAGCTCAAATGACTTGGGAGTTCAAGACTTGAAAAAGAGACTCATCTCTGGGAATTCCCTACTATGAATGGTGCATGAGATGTTGGGATCATATATTGAGCTTGATTGTGAGAGGGGTTGAAAAAAGTGGATGATTCAGTTGTTAGAATACACTCTGTTGTGCGTTATGTGAGGTCCTCTCCATCAAGGATGCAACGGTTTAAGACATGCATTGACCTAGAAAATATCGAGTCCAAGAGTCTTGTATGTTTGGATATGGAGACGCGTTGGAACTCAACATACATGATGTTGGAAGCGGCTTTGAAGTTTGAAAAGGCTTTTAATTTGTTAGAGATTTTGGATAGCAAATTTGTTGAAGAGCTTTCCAAGGTAAGACGGTTGCCTACTAATGATGATTAGGAATATGTTCGTGGATTTCTTCCTTTCTTGAAGTTGTTCTATGATAAAACTTTAAAAGTATCGGGTACTTCTTATGTCACTAGTAATGATTTGGTGAAAGATGTCTATGGGATTCTTACGATGATTAACAGATATTGTGAGAATGAGGATAGGAGTTTGCAAGAAATGGCCAAGAAAATGATAACCAAATTCAATTTGTGTTTTGGCAACGTGAACAATATCAATCTAACTTTGTTCATTGCTTGCATACTTGACCCTCCACATAAGTGGAAGTATGTGAAATGGATGATTAATCAAGTTTATGGAAGCAAGTAGGCGAAAACTTTACGAGATAAAGTAACATCATCTCTAAAGTTATTGTTTGAGCAATATCGCACTGGTGTATGCCCCCAAAGCAACTCCAGATCAAAGGGTAAAAGACAATGAGTGTGGCAAAGTCTCCGGTGGTTGGTGCGGACATTATGACTGATATGTATCTTAGCCAAAAGGGACAACAATATTTGGAAGAAAAATCTGAATTAGATAAGTATTTGGAAGAAGGAAGTGAACATTATAGTCCTGACTTTGATATCTTAACTTGGTGGAAAGTCGATTCTTCAAGAGATCCTATCCTCTCTTCCATTGCTCGGGATATTTTGGCCATGCCCGCCTCAACTGTAGCATCAGAAGCTTCATTCAGCACAGGAGGTCGTGTACTTGATGTGTTTCGTAGCTCTTTGACCCCAAGCATGGTGGAGGCTCTTACATGTACTCCAGATTGGTTACGATCGGCACCACTTTCAGTTTCAATCGAGGAAGACTTAGAAGAACTCGAAAATATTGAATCAGGTGAGAAATTACCATGGAATTTTTATACCCTTCAATATTACAATAGATACTATAATTGTCATTTTCATTGTCAATTTAATGCAGATTTGTCAACTACGACCATGGAGCTGAATTCGATATTGATCTCTTTTGATGATTGATGAACTTGGAGGTTGGTACTTTTGCCATCTTGGCATTCTACTGTGAGCAAAACTCGTTATGGTGGGTAAACCATTTAAGTCCTTTCTATTGCTGGTTTTTCCTTCTTTTTTTTTTTGGTCGGACCTTTCTATTGCTGGTATACCATTAGTACTTTTTGCAACAATGAATAGGAAGCAAAGACGTTATATTCTGAAGGAAGAAAGAACTTCTAATGTTTTTTAGGCAAAAGAACACCTGGAGTGTCAATATTTATGTACGGCGCTTACTTTGGTGCCAATTTTTTTTTTATCACTTAAGTGTCAATTTTTTTTAAAAAATGATTATTTGAGTGCCAACTCCGGTGAGAGTTGCCGAAAATCTTACATGGCTTCTAATGGCTCGCTGGACAATCCTAGTCAGCAATAAAAAAAGCCAAAAATTAATAATAAATTTCCACATAATATTCAAAAAATTAAAAATAATTTAAAATTTAAAAAAATAAAAAATGAAAAAATATTTAAAAAATGGCTAAAAAGGCATCAAACTTTAGCATTTGTATCTGAAAAATTATAATGCAATCTCCATCACTTTTATCTGCAAAAACATCAAAATTTACTCCCTAATTTGTACTGAAAAAGTAAAAAATTAGAAATTAAGCTAAAAATAACTAAATAACAAAAAAAAATTTAAAAAATACATTCAGTTTTTACTTTTTTTTTACTTTTTTTTTTAAATTCTAAGAGTGAATTTTTGAATAAAATTGCCACATAGACATTTTTTCAAATAAAATTTCCATTTGGAGTCCACGTGGACTAAATTTTAGAAAAAGAATTGCCACGTGGACTTATAAATAACGTGGCACTGAAACGTTGTAAATAAAAATGCCACGTATATATTTTGATCGGAATTTCTCGCCGTTGGCACCAAAGTGATCGTTTTTTCTCCTATTTGACACTTAAGTGATCAAAATAAATAAATATTGGCACCAAAGTGAGCGTCGTACACAAATATTGAATCTCCAAGTGTTCGTTTGCCATGTTTTTTAGTAGCTCTCATTTCCTTCCCTTGTCTTTTATATATCAACTCATGTCTTTTGCCTCTTCCCTTGCCCATTTGCCTTGCATCTCCGTTGCAAACATCTTCCCACTTAGACTTATGCTCGAATGCTCATGGACAATATTTATCTCGATTCTTTTGATTTTAATGTCGAGCAGTTTCTCTCCTATTTGTCAGTCTTAATTTATACAGTATTACATTTTGTTGGACCTTTTGGACACATACTGTATGAGAGCGACGATGAAGTAGCAGAAGGCACAATCCCATTGAGTTCTTGCAAAGGGACTTTTATGGATCTGCTAGAACTCGAGCTATGGTTACTGTTACTACTAGCACCGCTTAACGAACCCATTGAAGACCTTCTTTTGAGGGCTTCAGGGGTGATCACTTCCGACGGTTTCTGCATGACCTTTGTGTTGCTGCAAAGTGAACCTGAGCACTTCATTTTCTTGCACTTCATGCTTTCTTCCACAACTGATAGTTATTCTTGTTCTGGTTTTGCTGCATTTTCTGTTTACTATCCAGGTTAACGATTGCTGTTCCGGTGTTTAAAGATGCTTGAAGCATTTTCATTTTCTTATTGAGATTGACAAACTTGGAGATTGGTACTTGTTAAAACCATTTTCTTATTGAGATTTTTAGAGGGAATTTAAAGAATGGTGGTAGTTGTGTATAACTAGTTATCCTTCATGTCTTTAACTTCCGTTAATTTGGAGCAATAGTTAGTCCTCCGTTTTGTCTGCTTACCTTATCAGACAAGTTTCTGACGACGAATCCAAGTTTGAGATCCATACTTAAAGTTTGTATTGTTATTTTGGCTTCTTCAAAGGTATGTAAAACAAGTTTGTGGGCGTTAAAGTTTAAGCTTTTGTAAATTTCTGCAGATTTCAGATTGTCAAGTTGGAATTGGGTTCGAATTTGCACTCTAGAAATTGTGATATTTTCTTTTGACCAGGTCAACAAAAACCAAAAAAAAAAAAAAATGTTGACCAAGTCAACAAAGTGGAAATAAAAAGCAACAGGACACTCTGCTTCTTCACGATAGACAGAAGAGAAAAGAAAAAGGGAAAGAAAAGAAAGGGAAAGAGAGGAAGAAGAAGAGAAAAAAGAGAGAGAGAGAGAGGGGTTCTCGCCACGTTGTCTCGTCAAGCTGTCCCGACACCGATTAGCAACGTCTGGTAAGTGCTCGCACCTCTCGTTCCTTCTATAGAAGTAATTTTCGGATTTAAGGCTCAATTTCGGAACTATGTCGAGTTTGAGTTCTTGCGTTCGTTTGAGGAGTTTTTGGGCTACGCTTTTGTATAAGGATGATAATTTAGGATGTTGTGAAGCCGTGGGATCCGACGGATCTTAATTTGACGCTTTGGTTTGCCCGAAACAAGATTTTTAATTCTGGTGCGCTATAGTAACCGCGCGAACAGTACACTTCAAGGCCTGATATCTTCATTTTTCGGCTGTCGTTTAGGGTTGGTCATGTTAGGACTTTTGTAGCACGTTGAGTAAGCTTCGTTTGGACTACAAGACGGCTTGAAAACGGATATCGGTGGAGGAAGTTATGGCCTTATCAATTTTGGAGCGCAAGCTGTCCATAGCGGACAGCAGAGGGTATTCGCTATGGGCGAGCTTCCGTTGACGCGTAGTCGTCGTTCTATCGTTAAATAGGTGTAAATTAGTTGAGTCATCCGTTAGAGTGGCGTTTTACTCGTTTTTGATCCGTTTTTCGTACTTTTGAATAGGAATTCGGACGCGTCGACTCGAGTAACCGTCGCATTTTGCTTTTGCCTTATCTGGTGAGTGATACTATTTCTTCTTTGACTTGTGTAAACTCATACTTTTCTGAGAATGATAAGAAGGTATAATATGAGTTTATAATGTGATTTGTTCCTTTGAAAGGAAAGTGAAAGCGGTGTTTAGAGCATTTTTGTTGCATAAAACAGGATCGAACAATTACTGCTGTTTTGTCTATTTGAGACGGTTTGTGATCGATTCGTGCTATTGGTTTCGAGTTGGTTGTGATGTATATTCTGGTGTATGATATTGATGTTATTGTGAGTTTGTGGTGCTCAAGAATGGCTGTGAACCCGGTTGAGGGTTTTGTGGGTATGCGCATACTAGTTTAGGATATCCTTGTGAGCCGAGCCACCGGCATTATAGGTGGAGACCTTGCCAAGGGGGGAATCTTGGTCGCCTTTTATCACGGGGCGTTATACGTGAGCACGGTTAAAATCTTGAGCACGAGATTGGTCAATGGATAGACCATTGACGTGTATTTTGATAAGATTGTTGTGTTTTGACGAGATTAATCAATGGATTAGACCATTGATATTTGTTTTGAGTATTTAATGTGCATAGTGATTGTTCGATCCGCTTAGAAGAAATGTATTACTCACTGAGCCGTGTTAGCTCACTCCTTTCATCTTCCTTGTCTTTCAGGTTCAGCGAGTCGCAAATAGGACGTGAGCGATCGTTAGTAGATGACATTTTTGGTTAGTGGGGGCATTTAGGTGAGTTGTGAGTAGAATGTGGCTATGATGAGCCCTTTGAGTTGTTGTTGGATGTGTTCATCCTTTTGGTAGAGTTATGTGGATATCTGTTGATGGTTTAGTAGCAAACTCTGATTTTTTTGTAACCAAAGGGCCTCTTTATCAAGTATATGTATATGGATGTACATATTTGTTATCAGGTTGAGTTTTGGTTAAGTTGAGGCTGCGTCCTTTTTTAGAAAGGGACGGCCGTGTCATGGCCCATGTTATTATGTTTTGGGGTGTGACATTTATTGGTATCAGAGCATAAGTTATGATCTTTATGGGTATAGATATGGGACGTTGTGAGATAGTGTGATAGATTTTAATGCGTTAGTCTAAGAGATGCTAAGGTATACTTTTGTTTCATTCTTGGATCCAGGTAGCCATGAGTTCTGACCAAGAGCTACTTGCCAATTTCCGCAAAAGCAATAGGAGCAAGAGAGCTATTAACTTCAATTCCATGTATGTGCCTCGAGGTTCTAGAGGCAGGCCTTCGACAAAAGGGGGAGAAGATACAAGAGCTGATTCACAGGAATCAAGAGGGGAGAGCCAGCAGCAAAGGACTCAAGACAATGTAGCTGGAGCTGTTGAGCCTAGAGGTGATAGAGGCTACACCTTCGCCCAGTTTAGAAAGTCGAATCCACCCACTTATGATGGTAAAACTGATCCTCTGGCGGCGGAGCGTTGGATTAGGAAGATAGAGGGGATCTTTAGAGTTGAAGAGGTTCCCGAGGAGAAGAAGGTTGATTTTGCTACTCAATATTTGGAAGGTGAAGCCGAATATTGGTGGGAGGGAATGAGGTTCGCCCTTGGAGATGAGGATACTGCTGTTTCTTGGAAGGATTTCAAGGAGACTTTTAACGCCCAATTCTTCCCACAGTCGTTCCAGGCGCAGATGAAGAACGATTTTCTACATATTTCACAAGGTGACTCTACTGTCCTGGAGTATGTAGGCCGCTTCAACCAGATGAGTAGATTTGCGGGGCGTCTGGTGGCCGATGAAGGGGAAAAAGCCGAACATTTCGTGAGAGGACTCCGGCCTGATATTCGTTTTACACTTGTGTCTCTTTCATTGCCAACTTATAAAGACGTTCTAGAACGAGCAATTAAGATTGAACGTGAGATTTCTAGAAGTGGCACACAGGGTACTCCTCTGTATAAGAGGCCGAAGTTTACTCACTTCGAAGAAAGTTAAGCAAGTGGCGGCACCAAGCAGAGAAGCGTTAGCAATCTTGGGAAAGGGAAGAGTCCAGTTATTCAGGGCCCTTGCACTACATGTGGGAGACATCATGGCGGTCCTTGTTACCGCAAGACCGGAGCATGTTTTATTTGTGGAAACACGGGGCATATGGCGCGCGATTGTCCCACTCAGAGGAGTGTACCTGCGGATGGTAGAGTATGTTTTGTATGTGGGCAGCCTGGGCATGTAGCTCGTACTTGTTCTATGAGGAAGACAGCCTCTTCGGCTGGTAGGCCCCAAGAAAGTCAACAAAAGCAGAAGGTGACCGGGAAAGTTTTTGCTATGACGAAAGAGGATGCAGCGGCTTCTAACACCGTTGTGGCAGGTAATATTTCAATTGCCTCGCGGTGTGCTTATGCATTATTTGACTCTGGTGCTACGCATTCCTTCATTTCTACGAAATTTGCAAAGAAACTTGATGTGCTACCTGATTCTCTTGAATATGAATTACGAGTTGATACTCCTACCGGTGATTTCTTGATTGCTGATTGTGTGTTCAAGAGGTGCATGCTTCGAATTGATAATATGGAAATGCCTGGAGATTTGGTGTTGTTAGATATACGAGATTTCGATGTTATTCTAGGGATGGACTGGCTATCAAGCCATCATGCTACTGTTGATTGTTATTCAAAGAAAGTTTTCTTTCGACTTCCGAATCAACCTGAATTCTCTTTTTCGGGAAGTTGTAAAGGCACTTTTTCGAGATTAATTTCAGCTATGCAAGCGAGGAAACTTCTAAGGAAGGGTTACTGTGGTTATCTAGCCTGTGTAAAAGACACCAGCAAGGAAGTTGTAAAGCTAGAAAATGTTTCGATTGTTAGAGAATTCCCGGATGTGTTTCCTGATGATTTAACCGGTTTACCTCCTAATAGAGAAATTGAATTTTGCATTGAGTTGATGCCCGGTACCGCACCTATCTCTAAGGCGCCTTATCGGATGGCACCGGCTGAATTGAAAGAGTTGAAGACGCAGCTGCAGGAGCTTTTGGATAAGGGTTTCATTAGACCCAGTGTCTCACCTTGGGGAGCTCCCGTCCTATTTGTAAAGAAGAAGGATGGTAGTATGCGGCTTTGCATAGACTACCGAGAACTTAACAAAGTGACGATCAAGAATAAATATCCTTTGCCTCGGATTGATGACTTATTTGATCAACTCCAAGGAGCTCAGGTATTTTCAAAAATCGACCTCCGCTCTGGATATCACCAGTTGAAGATAAAAGCAGATGATGTGCCAAAGACTGCTTTTAGAACAAGGTATGGGCATTATGAGTTTCTTGTCATGCCTTTTGGACTAACGAATGCGCCTGCTGCTTTCATGGATTTGATGAATAGGGTATTCAGGCAGTATCTTGATAGATTTATTGTGGTGTTCATTGATGATATTCTGGTGTATTCGAGGAGTTTGGAGGAACACGAGCAACACTTGAGACTTGTTTTGCAAACTTTGCGTGAGAAAAAGTTGTATGCTAAATTTAGCAAGTGCGACTTTTGGCTTGATCATATTGAGTTCTTGGGCCATGTAATCTCGAAAGATGGTATTTCTGTTGACCCGAAGAAAGTCGAAGCAGTTGTTCAGTGGAATTGTCCTACAAATGTTACTGAAGTGAGAAGTTTTCTCGGGTTAGCAGGTTATTACAGGCGATTTGTGGAGGGGTTTTCCAAAATTGCAGGTCCACTTACTCGCCTAACTCAGAAGGGAGTCAAGTTCGTGTGGTCAGATCAATGTGAGCGCAGTTTCCAAGAATTGAAGAGGCGGTTAGTGTCAGCTCCTATATTGACCTTACCTTCAGAAACTGGTGGCTTCACTATCTATTGTGACGCATCTAAGGAAGGTCTAGGTTGTGTTCTTATGCAGGATGGTAAAGTGGTGGCCTATGCCTCGAGACAGTTGAAAACACATGAGAAGAACTATCCCACTCATGATCTGGAGTTAGCAGCAGTTGTGTTTGCCTTGAAAATATGGCGACACTACTTGTATGGTGAGAAATGCGAAGTCTTTACTGATCACAAAAGTTTGAAGTACATCTTTACTCAGAAAGAATTGAACATGAGGCAGAGAAGATGGCTAGAACTCTTGAAGGATTATGACTTGTCTATCAACTATCATCCCGGTAAGGCAAATGTAGTGGCGGATGCCTTGAGTCGTAAATCTTCTGGAAACATGGCAGCATTGCTCACTTCTCAGCGGTCTATTCTCGAGGATATGAGGAAACTAGAGTTGGAGGTGTTGGTGCATCAGCTTGGTGCTCCGTTAGCTAATCTTCGAGTGCAGCCAACGTTGATTGATAGAATCAAGGATAAACAGAATGATGATTCTCAGTTGAGGAAGATCAGAGAAGGCGTAGAAGCTGGGGGACAACCAAATTTTAGCATCCATGTGGATGGGTCATTGAGGTTTCGTGGTCGACTATGTGTTCCTGATGATGTAGGATTGAAAAAGGAGATATTACAGGAAGCTCACACCACTAGATACTCGATTCATCCAGGAAGCACTAAGATGTACAGGGATTTGAGAGGAAATTTCTGGTGGATCAACATGAAGAAAGATATTGTGAAGTTTGTCGATCAATGCTTGGTTTGTCAGCAAGTAAAGATTGAGCATCAGAAACCAGGTGGACAGCTGCACCCACTTGAGATACCTAAATGGAAATGGGAGCATATCACCATGGACTTCGTTGTCGGTTTACCGAGGACGCCTAGTGGTAAGAACGCTATATGGGTGATTGTCGATCGACTGACTAAGTCGGCACACTTTTTATCATATCGTTTTGGCCTTTCGGTAGAAGACATGGCGAAGCGGTATGTGAATGAGATAGTCAAGCTGCATGGAGTTCCGGTAAGCATTGTTTCTGATAGGGATCCCAGATTTGTGTCCAACTTTTGGAGGAGTTTACAAGGAGCGTTGGGTACTAAACTCAACTTTAGTACAGCTTTTCATCCACAAACAGATGGACAGTCAGAGAGGACGATTCAGACGCTAGAGGATATGCTACGATCCTGCGTTATTGACTTTGGTGGCTCATGGGATGAACATCTACATTTGGCGGAGTTTTCTTACAATAACAGTTATCATTCCAGTATAAAGATGGCTCCTTTTGAAGCTTTATATGGTCGAAAATGCAGGAGTCCTATTTGTTGGGACGATGTTGGTGAGAAAAGACTAACCGGCCCTGAGTTCATACAACAATCAGAGGAGAAAGTCAGGCTCATTCGAGAGCATTTGAAAACAGCTCAAAGCCGTCAGAAAAGCTATGTAGATCTCAAAAGGCGCAACGTAGAGTTCGGTGTAGGAGATCATGTATTCTTAAAAGTTTCACCGATGAAGGGTGTTATGAGATTTGGCACTCGGGGGAAATTGAGTCCAAGATATGTGGGACCATTCTTGATATTAGAGAAGATTGGCGAAGTTGCTTATAAACTTGCTTTGCCACCAGCATTATCTGGAGTGCATAATGTGTTTCATGTGTCCTTATTGCGGAGATATGTGCCGAATCCTGAACATGTATTGGATTTCACTCCTTTGAGATTAAGGGAAAACTTGACATATGAAGAGCAGCCTATTCGGATCGTTGATAGGAAAGATCAAGTGTTACGACGGCGAACTATCCCTTATGTGAAGATTCAATGGCATAACCACACAGAAAGAGAGGCTACTTGGGAACTCGAGGAGGAAGCGAGACGCAAGTATTCTCACTTATTCGAATACTGAGGTAAGTTCAGTTATCCAAATTTCGAGGACGAAATTTTTTTAAGGAGGGTAGAATGTGATATTTTCTTTTGACCAGGTCAACAAAAACCAAAAAAAAAAAAAATGTTGACCAAGTCAACAAAGTGGAAATAAAAAGCAACAGGACACTCTGCTTCTTCACGATAGACAGAAGAGAAAAGAAAAAGGGAAAGAAAAGAAAGGGAAAGAGAGGAAGAAGAAGAGAAAAGAGAGAGAGAGAGAGAGGGGTTCTCGCCACGTTGTCTCGTCAAGCTGTCCCGACACCGATTAGCAACGTCTGGTAAGTGCTCGCACCTCTCGTTCCTTCTATAGAAGTAATTTTCGGATTTAAGGCTCAATTTCGGAACTATGTCGAGTTTGAGTTCTTGCGTTTGTTTGAGGAGTTTTTGGGCTACGCTTTTGTATAAGGATGATAATTTAGGATGTTGTGCAGCCGTGGGATCCGACGGATCTTAATTTGACGCTTTGGTTTGCCCGAAACAAGATTTTTAATTCTGGTGCGCTACAGTAACCGCGCGAACAGTACACTTCAAGGCCTGATATCTTCATTTTTCGGCTGTCGTTTAGGGTTGGTCATGTTAGGACTTTTGTAGCACGTCGAGTAAGCTTCGTTTGGACTACAAGACGGCTTGAAACGGATATCGGTGGAGGAAGTTATGGCCTTATCAATTTTGGAGCGCAAGCTGTCCATAGCGGACAGCAGAGGGTATTCGCTATGGGCGAGCTTCCGTTGACGCGTAGTCGTCGTTCTATCGTTAAATAGGTGTAAATTAGTTGAGTCATCCGTTAGAGTGGCGTTTTACTCATTTTTGATCCGTTTTTCGTACTTTTGAATAGGAATTCGGACGCGTCGACTCGAGTAACCGTCGCATTTTGCTTTTGCCTTATCTGGTGAGTGATACTATTTCTTCTTTGACTTGTGTAAACTCATACTTTTCTGAGAATGATAAGAAGGTATAATATGAGTTTATAATGTGATTTGTTCCTTTGAAAGGAAAGTGAAAGCGGTGTTTAGAGCATTTTTGTTGCATAAAACAGGATCGAACAATTACTGCTGTTTTGTCTATTTGAGACGGTTTGTGATCGATTCGTGCTATTGGTTTCGAGTTGGTTGTGATGTATATTCTGGTGTATGATATTGATGTTATTGTGAGTTTGTGGTGCTCAAGAATGGCTGTGAACCCGGTTGAGGGTTTTGTGGGTATGCGCATACTAGTTTAGGATATCCTTGTGAGCCGAGCCACCGGCATTATAGGTGGAGACCTTGCCAAGGGGGGAATCTTGGTCGCCTTTTATCACGGGGCGTTATACGTGAGCACGGTTAAAATCTTGAGCACGAGATTGGTCAATGGATAGACCATTGACGTGTATTTTGATAAGATTGTTGTGTTTTGACGAGATTAATCAATGGATTAGACCATTGATATTTGTTTTGAGTATTTAATGTGCATAGTGATTGTTCGATCCGCTTAGAAGAAATGTATTACTCACTGAGCCGTGTTAGCTCACTCCTTTCATCTTCCTTGTCTTTCAGGTTCAGCGAGTCGCAAATAGGACGTGAGCGATCGTTAGTAGATGACATTTTTGGTTAGTGGGGGCATTTAGGTGAGTTGTGAGTAGAATGTGGCTATGATGAGCCCTTTGAGTTGTTGTTGGATGTGTTCATCCTTTTGGTAGAGTTATGTGGATATCTGTTGATGGTTTAGTAGCAAACTCTGATTTTTTTGTAACCAAAGGGCCTCTTTATCAAGTATATGTATATGGATGTACATATTTGTTATCAGGTTGAGTTTTGGTTAAGTTGAGGCTGCGTCCTTTTTTAGAAAGGGACGGCCGTGTCATGGCCCATGTTATTATGTTTTGGGGTGTGACAGAAATAATTGAAAATCCTCTCAGAATACGTTGTTTGACTCGCTGATGCAGAATGATGTGAACTAATGAAGTGGCGATGTTGCTCATTTCCGAAAAGGCTAGCCACAAGAGATGAAAAAAACATGTTAATGCTTAGTAATCAATTAATAACTCTGGATTATTCTTTTGGATTCAATAGCAACTAGGCTGTGAAGTGGGAGCTATGGAGGATATAAGAAAAATCGAAAAGGAAAACTAATAACCGAACCGAACTAGGTTTTTGGTTCAGTTCATCTCCGGTTAGGTTCAAACGCAAATCTTAATGGTTCAGTTCGGTTCGGTTTTTTAAGAAAATCGAACTAAACTGAACCATTGACACCTCTAGATATATATTTAGTCACATTCTAACTCCACAACTACAAGTTCGAGTAGATTGAAAGTTATGATGGATAAGTTGACAAACAACGACCCATCTAGTCGCGACAACCTCGAAGGGGAACTGTCCTATAGGTTTGGCTAATGGATTACTAAGCTTAAACTTAGCTCAGACTCTCCCAAGCCCTTATCAATTCGCCACTTAGGTTCAAGTTATTAACATGCAAATCATCTTCATTTCGGAGTCGCCACTAATCAATTTTTGGTAGGTCGATTAGATACCTTAAGTAAAATGTGGGAGGGTACTCTACTTCTACAAAATATAAATTAAATGGATTCGGGACTTGATTACACTAGATTTCTCTAATGCCCTTTAAGTACATTTTCTCTTTTATTTTCAAAAATGTTTTGCATGCAACTTGGATTAATTTTAAACTTAAACCACTAACATGTGATGTGTTCATGCGGGTGCGCAATAAATAAAGTTACACCGCATAATCCAAAAGCAATAAATAAATTGCATAAAAAATCTAAATTAAACATCCAAAGCTAAGGGAATTGAATTTGTCGATTTTTTTATGTTTATTTAAGAAAAATGCAGAACTAAGCTATATGCAATGCATGGGAATGTTGTTTAAATTCTAACTTGATATCGGATGCATGACCTTAGTCTAATGACATAAAACCTATTCTAACATGGCAGGCAAAGTCTAATTAAATGAACCAAATGACATGGTATTGATAATGTAGAATGGCATAGTGACATGTTATGATATTCTTTATTTTTATTTTATGAAAATTCGTAATTAAGGTAAGTAACAAGAAATTATCTAAATTAAGATAATGTCCAATTTATGTCAGGAAATAATCCAAGTTAAATCCTATTTTTATTTGGAAAAATAGATACTATTAGCATCCAATTCTATCCACAAATTCTATCCTAATTTAGTATGCATTGCCATCTAGAATCTTTCCTAATCTAACATGCAATCTTATCTGATATCTATTCTAATCTAATAAGCAAATCTATTTAGATTCTACCCTTATCTACCTGAGATGCAATCTTTCTGGTATTTTCAAAATCGGAAAGTTATCCACATTAAGGATAAGAACATATCCCACCCTCCTCGTAACATCCATTAAAATTCAATGTCTAAACCGCTTAAATTAAGAATTTTCATAATCTTAAAAAATCAAAATAGTAAAAAATGATCTGAGGTCTTACGGATCAATTTAGTAAAGATAAAGATATTTCTCGATAAAGTAATAATTGGATAATGCCTAAAATCTAAAAAAACTCCAAGTTAGATAGCAATCCATTCAAATAGGCAAGTAATCTAGGAATCGCATTCGAATAAAGATTCTCACCTAATTTGAAGATTTATTTCCTAATTTGAACTGGCGGACGAGGCTCGAGGGGACGGCGAGGCTCGCGGCAGTCAGTGGCGTGCTTTGGCGACTGCCCACGGTGAGGCTCGATCACGGTTCTGCTCGCGATGAGATTCGGCAAACCTGCAAAACAGAGACCAACCGACTCGGCAATGCAAAGAGGCAGAGACAGCAAGGAACGTCGGAAGAAGCTAGGGGCGGCTGTGAGCAGAGATCCCACAGTGACACAAGCGCAGCAATAATTGGCGTCGTTGGTGGGGGGAAGCGGCTTCGTCAGGAGGCCGTCGCTTCGTTGGAAGAGCAGAGTAGGGAAGGACGCCGGGACTCCTCACGTCGGTTCAAGATAGGCTCGCAGGCTAACATCGTGGCAGCAGCGACCAAAGCAGTGAAGGCGGCAGGACTTGGGGTAGGGGTCGTCAAAGGTACAACAAATTGGGCGTCAATTTCATCTAGATTCATGGCGAAGGACGGGACAGCGAGGTCGTCGATCGTGAGCTAGGATGTAGCGGACAGAAGCTGCCCGGCAGGCCCCACGGTGGCTCGCGGGTCCGCATGATTTCGGTCAAGCAGAGCAGCCAGCGGCAGCCTCGACAGGCAACCGTCAGTCGGTGGAGGGGGAGGCCGAAGGGGGTCACTCGGACGTGTGTAAGTTACGACCGAGACTTGCTCTCTCTTCTCTCTAGTGTTTCTAATATTCTGAAATTCAATTGCCGAACATGAATTATGAGACCTAAATGTGTTTATATAGGAAAACCTAGGTTAATTAGCTGGTCTTAACTTCGGCCTTATTGAAATAACGGGCTAATCCTAAGGCCTTTGGCTGATTGAACTTTAATGGGCTAAACTATACTCAACTGAGGTCAATTAAGGCCCTTTTGCTTAGTGAAATTTGGCCACTGCACCTCCTTATGCTTAGCCGAATTTTGCCATGTAATGGGCTCGGTTCACTTAGTCTAATTAAGCTCAAGACTCTTTAAAAGCCGCAGCCTTAATTAAACGGGCTCAAACCAACTCAGTTAAAGTTCAGAACCTCCCATTTGCCTTGCAATATTCGGCCGTGTGATATGCAATGGGCATGGCCGAATTTCCTCCCTTCACAGGCCTAAACCGCGTGCTGATTCAGGTCCATTCATCACCACCGGTCTGATTAAAATGTAATTAATTCGAATGATGAATGCTCCTAGAAAATATATGCAAATTAATCGAAATTCATTTTGTTAGGGGTAAGGGTTGGTCCCTAATTTTCTATGCAATGAATAACTAAGGGTGCGCATGATAACACTTATGAAAGTGGATTTCTGCTCCATAAGTGCTTTTGGAGCAGAAATCCGTTTGATAAAAAATTTTACTTCTCAAAGAAATTTCTACTTTTGAATTGAATTTTCACTTCTGAAGTTGTTTTTCCTCCAATTTGAGAAGTTAAAAAAATTGCTTCTCAACTCAAGAAATACTTCTCGTCCCACCCTATTTTCATTATGCACTCACCCTCTTTTCGACCACCCCCGCCTTCGCCTGCCCTCGACCTCCGTCGTTGCCCACCGCCGACCACCGCCCCCCGCCGCCACCGCCAACCGCAGCCACCGACCACCACTAGCCACCGCCCACTGTCGACCTCTGCTGGTCACCGCCCATCGCCACCCCCGACTATCGCCAACCATCGCCCACAGTAGACCTCCGCCGGCCGCCGCCCACCTCCGCCACCCACTACCGCCACTCGCCGCCAATCGCCGACCATCGCCGCCGTCGACCACAGCGCATCGCCGACCTCTGCTGGCAGCCGCCAACCACCGACGACCGCTGATCTCCACCAATCGCCTCCCACCACAGCTCGCAACCGCCGCCCCCCGCCGCTGCCGCCCACCGCCGGCCGCCCCCAACCGTCGACCACTGCCCCGCCAGCTGTTGACCGCCGCGGCCGCCGGAGTATAAAATAAATAATAATTTTTATTTTTAAAAAGTAAATAATATTTTTTAATAATAAAAAATATTTTTTAAATAAATTTAAAAATTTTAAAAATGAAGTAGAAATTTTTTAGCCGCCGACAATAATTTTTCATAGAAGATTTTGTGTTAATAATGCTTCAAAAGTATAAATTGTCAACCGTTACCAAACGAATTTCTCTAATCAGAAATCAACTTCTTGAGCAGAAGTAGAAAAATCAACTTCTGGCCAGAAGTTGATTTCTGAAGCAGAAGTGTTACCATGCACGCCCTAACTGAGCTGCCAAAATTTAGGTGTCAACACACCTTATCCAATCACCGAATGAAATAGGCGCTTCAAGGAAAATAAGAAAGAAATATGGTCCCTATTAGGGGTGAGCAAAATGGACCGCCCGAACCAGGAACCGTTGGGACCAGATCGGACCGAGGGGTTTGGTCCAGTTCTCGAGGTCACTGGTCCGGTCCCCGGTTTTAGGGGGAACCGGACCGCCCGGACCTACGAATTTTTATTTTTAATTTTTTAAATACATAATGCCATCTTCAGCCCACTGAATTCACTCTCTTCAAGTTGAATAAAAATGTCGCGACCCGAAAGGAGATCCCCCTCTTTTTAGGGATCGAATCGAGGCTAATGGATTGCCGGGCCCTCCCTTCTGATGGGGGGCTTCGGCGCGGGCCCTCCCAGGCCCATACCAAATCGCGGCGGGAGTTTATCGGCTTCGACCTTGGTGTGGTCGGGTGATATGTGCTATGTGTGCATGCAATTGGAGTCGCCACCGGTCTTTCTTGGGAGGTAGACCGGATACCTCACCAAGCGATTGGGAGAGATCGCTCGGTCCTACGCAACCAGAGATTCTAAGGCCGGTGATTTGGTTACCCTAGCTTAAGCTAGAGTCCTTTCGGTTACCGTCCGGAATTGATTATTATCTAACTTGTGAGCACGCGAGGTTTTTATCAATTTGACTCCTAATCATGTTCTTGTCAGTCGCTAAGTGTTCATGCAAAATGATCTTGCGGGGTTCATTTCATGGCATTCTAACTTTTTTTGATTTTTATCAAAATGAATTAAAATCAACCAAAGAATTCAAAAGGGATAATAGAGGAAGCATAATAAAAGTTACGCTAAGGCGGTAAATAAAAACCCGCGGCCCTCGGGTATTTAGGTACAAGGCCGGAATACAAAACCCGAGACAGGATCGGGTGTACAATAATAAGACCGGATTGGACATCGGTCTTCCTCCAATGCGGGATAAAAGTAAATTGATGTTGGCCATGTTGAAAAACGCAATAAAAGCTCAATTTTGACCTTTCCACGATTTTTTGATTTTTTGGGATTTTTCTCGAATTTTCCGATTTTTTTAATTTTTTTTATATTTTTTTATATATTTTTTTTGGACCGGGCGGAACAAGCCCGGAGATACTGAAAACGAATTGCGCGAAGTTTCGGCGAAAGTCTCACTCAAAATCTCGGGTTTCGCTCATTTTCCAAAAAAATTTGGTTTGGAAAAGTTGACTCTCGGGATGTTTTCAAGAGTGATTATCTTAGTACTCAAATCAAATAGGGGGAAAGAGATCATACCTCAAGAAACTAGGTATGATCAGGTTTCCAAAACAAGCAACGGCTCGGGAAATGGTCAACCGAGCGCGTCGTAATGGCATCGGGAAAATGGCTTGCTGCAAAGCGACACTTAGCCGAAATCCCAGGCTCACTTTGCAGTTCACCGAGCCAAATTCGAGAGTAATTATCTCGGTAAAGAAAACTAATCAGGGGAAACCGATCATACCACGTGAAACTAGGTATGATCTAGTTTCCAAAACAAGCAACGGCTCGGGAAATGGTCAACCGAGCGCGTCGTAATGGCATCGGGAAAATGGCTTGCTGCAAAGCAACACTTAGCCGAAATCCCAGGCTCTCACTTTGCAGTTCACCGAGCCAAATTCGAGAGTAATTATCTCGGTAAATAAAACTAATCAGGGGAAACCGATCATACCACGTGAAACTAGGTATGATCTAGTTTCCAAAATGATCAATGGCTCGGGAATTGACCGAACGAGCGCACCGTAATGGCGTCGTGAATGTGCTTGGTGCATAACCAACACTTAAAAAAAAAGACAAACCCCTCACTTTGCAGCTCACTGAGGTGACTTTCGGGGATCGTAACTTGATCCACCGAGACAACCAAATCAAACCCGAGGTATCCACATGACGAGCTACACACAGAGAGCATGTTAGACTGAATAACGACTCAAAAAGCTCGTGAAATGACCAAGAAAAGCGGCCCCGAAGTTGCGGGTCTGGAACTGTTCAAACACTTAGAAAATATTCCAACCCAGGAACCCAGTTCACGGGAGCATATTCTCGAACGTTTTTCTTGCTCTCCGATCATCACCAATGAGCTAAACAAATACCGACGTGAAGACCTACATACGGTGAACAATATGAAATAAAAATGATTCTCAAAACACGTGAGGTGAGAGAGAAAACCGACTCCAAAGTAGGAGGGTCGCACTGTTTTTGACAGATTCAGAGTGCAAAAATGGTCAACTGAGCATATTCCGAACCACATATCTTCTCCCACAAATTGAACCAAGGGGAAAAAAACATACCGACATGCTCTACTATGTTCAAGGAACGTAACGAGCCCAAATACACCGAAAAATAATCACGGGAAGGCCATAAAAATCGAGTGCACAGTGGGTGATTCGAACCGTTTCCAGCACTTTGTCAAAATTTTCAGGTTCGGATCAGACCAACAAGGCAACTTTGGAAGGGCATATCTCACACCTCGCTCATAAATAGGGGCCGTATAACATATCAAAACGAAGAGCTACACATTTAGTATTCATTTAAAAAAATAAATACCAAAATATCATGCAAAAAAAGCACGGAAAGTATGCTCAAAGTCGGGGGTTTGAACCAGCCGAGGCATTTTATCGAACACGTTATGTGCGTCGTTGAAAACGTGCACCCGGGGTGTTTATGAACGAAAATAAATCATGGGAACACTGCAAGGAGGCCACATAACCTTGAAACAACGATGTGGGGTGGTCGGTTTGGCTCCGTTCGACCCGAAAGTCGAACGGAGCCAAACCGGCGAAAACCGGGCACCGAAAACAGGGGTGTCGGGTCCAAACCTGTTTAGCGTGCAAGACGGCGACGGTCGGGGAGGCTCGAAGGTGGTCCGAGGACCTCGGTGGACGGTGGTGGTGTCTCCCCGGGGCTATGGACCGCTCAAGTTCTCTCCCTTTTTGCCCCCAAACTCTCACGGTTTTCTCTCCCTTTTCTCTCCTTTTTTTCTCTGTTTTTCCCCTGTGTTTTCTTCTCTGTTTTTGCTGCTGTGTTCTCTCTTTTTTACTGCACTCTCCTCCTCGGAACTCCGTCCCTGCAACCTTGGAGCTCCCCTCTCGCACTGCCCGAACTTGTTGTCGCCCGTGCTTGTCCAAGGGAGCACGCGAGAGCCGGCAAATGGAAGCTTTTTCAGCCCCTGTTTCTGCACCTCTGCTGCGTGTGTTGCTGTGTTGGAGCTGAGTTGGGTCGACCCGGGTCAATTGGGCCGGGTTTGACCCGCCCGGTTGATCCGGTTCGGCTAAAAATCTCAAATTGGACCTCAAAATGATTAAATTTTTTAAATTAAGCACCGGAATTAGATTCTACATCATGGATTCCATCTAGAAATGACAAGATTGGGCAGAATTTTTTTGAAATTGCGCAAAAACCCCAAATTCAAAGTTTGGCCCGAAAATGAATTTTCAGTAATCCAAAGCCTAATGACCGAATCAAGCCAAACCACCCCCACCAATGGATTCAAAATGGTAAAAAACATAGGGTAGAGGTCTTTGATTCTCATGGGTACCCCTAGAACGAAGTTAATTTCATTTTTAGTGAAACCGGGGACTCAATTGAAAATAAAAAATGCAAATAAGTCCTTTTGGCCAAAATTGAACGAATTGTCGAGGAAATGGACCTAATTGCAGTTCAAGGAATCAGAGGGAAATGTCATAGCTTATAAAAAGTAAAAATTGGAATTAAAAAGACTCGAGACATAATTTTTTGGCTCAATTTGGGTTTATGTTTGTGAAGGAACATGGCAACCCAGACTGAAGTTTTGAGATTTAAAGTGTCCAGCGTGAAGAGGGAATTAAAATAAAAATATTGGCTATTTTTTCATATTTTTGTGGACACTGATGATATTTTTACTGATTTTCGGATAATTTTAAATGAAAAGAAATTTCAAAAATTCCGTGAAAATTCAAGAAATATTTTTTGCTCAAAATTGGTTCCTTATGGCTGGAAAAGGCTTCCAAAGTTGATTTTACAATTTTATAATTTTTTTGGATTTTCTATTAATTTTCTAAGAAACAAATGATTAAAATTCATGTGTCAACAGCTGCCCCTCTTTGAGAGGAAGCTCGGTAGAGATTCCTTTCAAAGACGAGATGACACATGAGTCTTAATCGACTCAACTGGGTAAAATAGAAAGAGTTATGACATTTGACCTCCAATACCTCTCTGTGTAAGCTTGGGTCCAGACTGGGTTGGAGGAGGCTCTTATGATATGAGAGAGATCAGAGAGAGAGATTTACCTGGCACTTACCTGCCTACCGCGCGGCTGTGGCCTGGCATGACTGCCCTTTGAAAAGATACCTAAGGATTCATCCCAAGAATACCCTAGGGAGATTAGGCTCTAACCCGTATGGTAGGTCAGCCCATGATAAAATTCCTAGTGAGAGGATTCTAAAGGCGACATATCCTATTGAAAGGACTCGCCTAGGTTTTGACCTGTATGGTAGGTCAACCCATGATAGAATTCCCAATGAAAGGATTCTAAAGACGACATATCCTATTGAAAGGACTCGCCTAAGTTTTGACCTGTATGGTAGGTCAACCCATGATAGAATTCCTAATTTAAAGGATTCTAGAGACGACATATCCCACTAAAAGGACTCGCCTAAGTTTTGACCTGTATGGTAGGTCAACCCATGATAGAATTCCTGATGAAAGGATTCTAGAGACGACATATCCCACAAAAAGGACTCGCCTAAGTTTTGACTTGTATGGTAGGTCAACCCATGATAGAATTCCTAATTTAAAGGATTCTAGAGACGACATATCCCACTAAAAGGACTCGCCTAAGTTTTGACCTGTATGGTAGGTCAACCCATGATAGAATTCCTAATTTAAAGGATTCTAGAGACGACATATTCCACTAAAAGGACTCGCCTAAGTTTTGACCTGTATGGTAGGTCAACCCATGATAGAATTCCTAATTTAAAGGATTCTAGAGACGACATATCCCACTAAAAGGACTCGCCTAAGTTTTGACCTGTATGGTAGGTCAACCCATGATAGAATTCCTAATTTAAAGGATTCTAAAGACGACATATCCTGCCAAGAGGACTCGCCTAAGTTTTGCCTGCAATTCAGGACTTGAATGTGGATCATTCCACGACAAGATTCCTAATCAAAGGATTCTAGAGACGACATATCCTGCCAAGAGGACTCGCCTAAGTTTTGACCTGTATGGTAGGTCAACCCATGATAGAATTCCTAATTTAAAGGATTCTAGAGACGACATATCCCACTAAAAGGACTCGCCTAAGTTTTGACCTGTATGGTAGGTCAACCCATGATAGAATTCCTAATTTAAAGGATTCTAGAGACGACATATCCCACTAAAAGGACTCGCCTAAGTTTTGACCTGTATGGTAGGTCAACCCATGATAGAATTCTTAATTTAAAGGATTCTAGAGACGACATATCCCACTAAAAAGACTCGCCTAAGTTTTGACTTGTATGGTAGGTCAACCCATGATAGAATTCCTAATTTAAAGGATTCTAGAGACGACATATCCCACTAAAAGGACTCGCCTAAGTTTTGACCTGTATGGTAGGTCATCCCATGATAGAATTCCTAATTTAAAGGATTCTAGAGACGACATATCCCACTAAAAGGACTCGCCTAAGTTTTGACCTGTATGGTAGGTCAACCCATGATAGAATTCCTAATTTAAAGGATTCCAGAGACGACATATCCTGCCAAGAGGACTCGCCTAAGTTTTGCCTGCAATTCAGGACTTGAATGTGGATCATTCCACGACAAGATTCCTAATCAAAGGATTCTAGAGACGACATATCCTGCCAAGAGGACTCGCCTAAGTTTTGACCTGTATGGTAGGTCAACCCATGATAGAATTCCTAATTTAAAGGATTCTAGAGACGACATATCCTGCCAAGAGGACTCGCCTAAGTTTTGCCTGCAATTCAGGACTTGAAGGTGGATCATTCCACGATAGGAGTCACCAAAGACTACCTAAATGTTACCTTTTGGATAGACAGAAGAGGTACAGATTGAAAGATTGATTTTGGGTGCTATTCAAAGATTTAGGGAGACCAGAAATCCCGTAAAAGCTCAAACCCGGCTTATCTTACCACTGAGGGTGCCATTCTAGGATCTGGGGAGACCAGGAATCCTGCAGAAGCTCAAACCCTAGTTATCTTCACACACCGCTTTTAAGGCAAACCAAAGAGGTGGAGATTAAAATATTGGAAATATTTTGAGTCTTTAAGACGAGTCGTGCTCCTATAATGATTATCTAGGAATCATGCAAAATTTTCCAATAAGTGCAACCGTGATGCAGGAGGTTGCCCAAAACATCTTGCAATACGACATCGGTGATCAAAATTCCTGGTGGGGAAGATTTTGGATCAAATGATATGAGATTTGCCAAAAGAGTTTGGTTAAAACGTCGATTGGAGTGCACTCATCAAAGAGGACTTCTCATAATCTCTCAAAAAGGTTTTGATTTCTGTTTAGAAGCGCTCGAATTTCCTCTCAAACCTATGTCTAGGATTTCGGAACTATTCGCAGTGCATACCATTCAATTGATCTGAAAGGAACTTTCAAGGGACCGTAATGTCGGGTTTGGTCAAAGGTTTTTCAAGGGGACTCACAGTCGAGTCAAGGTCAATGAACGAAAGATCTTCATCATCTGCTCCGGGTTTACAAGTCAAGAACCTCGAAGATAAGATAAGACAATATTGAACTTACTCCTTTAGGCAGTAGCTCCTTGTGTGAAACCGCATGTTGACTCGGAACATCCCAATCGAAAGAGTCTTCGGATATGGTTGTAATGTCGGTCATGGATAAGGCTCAAAAGGCTCAGTCTTCAAAAGAATAAGGGGTATTGAAACGTTGGTGATTACCTTTGCATCATTACCATCCTTCATGTCCACTGGGGGATTTTACATCCGTGACTTTATGAGTCCACTAAATGCTCATTTTGCAATTTCAGAGATTCACTCCCCTTTGTTTTGCTCGACAACTTTGCCTTTGGATGCAATCATTTTGCTGTGCAATGTATTTTGACTCTCACTTTTTCTCAATGATGGGCTTTGGCCTTGCTTTTACCAGGCTCTTTGCTCTTTCTTTGCCATCTAGCATTGATCGATTTTTTTTTCTTTTGACTTGAGTTCTGAAGACTCTCTCACAATTTGAGCTTTAATGACTCTTTTGATATTACCATGACGCTTTTCCCATCCTTTGGTAAATCACATGCATTGCCCCAATGTAGGGAGGTAATCACCACCTAGGCTTTGAAATGAAGGTTTCAGGCTCAAATTGGCTTATCAAAGGGTAAGGTGTTTGGATAGAGAAATGAACTGCCCTTCCTCACTTTGGGATGTTCTGATCTTCCACGCGATATCACCTGAAGCTATCACAAAAAGATTGATGCAAGTAAGTACAATAAAGTCTTTCTTGATCTTTTTCTCCAAAAATGTCAACTAAACGAACCTTCTAATTTACCCCAGTGTGGGGTGGTTCTTGACAGGGTTGTTTTGAGAATTTTCTCCCTTCTAGGCTCAAAGTGGCTTGCAAAGGATTTGAAATTGTGTTTAGGACATGAAAATGAATGTCTTTTCGTCACTTCAATCCATGTAATCACTGCGAATGATTCTTATGACCTTAAACAAAGGTTTCAATCTCACAAACACCTCAAATGTGTATAAGGGACGTGTTTGGGCATGGTTCGCCTCTCATCATTTGAGGTACCTCCTTTTGAAGAGTTTTAAACACTCCATTTTAGAAATTCATTTCGTTTTCAACAAAATTCGATCCCCACACGGATTTATGATGCACGATGTATGTTTCAATGCATGTTTGGATAACTTCAAAAGCTTTTGAGTGAATGCAAATGAAGTGATCGTGAGAGTTCTAGACACGGAATCACCAAGTGTTTTTAAACTCAAGTGTTTCTAAACTCCTCGGAAAGCCTGGGTTCTCGAGAAGAGATGAGGTATTTACCTATCCAGCACGGCAGTAATCCCTGTAACGACCAAAAGGAACATGTAAGCGTATGTTCGTAAGTTCAAGACGAATTGGAACGATACTACTTCACCCTTGTATGTGTCCTCTTTATCTCGTGAACTTGAACAGAAGAGATTCCCTCATTTGGATCGGATTGGCCAAGTCCGCTCGATCTTATATCAAAATATCGTTCCTTGGTTATTTGAATTTCCGACATTGATATTTCTCTTCGCCTTGAATCCATGTTAGCCAACTCTTTTCTTTGAGTTTTCTTGAGCGTCAATAATTTCCTGTTGAGAGGAGAATAAACTCATGTTAAAAGTGAGTTATCGAAGGTCGATTTGGAACGATACGGAGTTACCCTTCACTTGAATCCATGCGGACAACTTCGAGATTTTGTTTCGATGAGGACGATCTCTATCGAATCTATTCATTCGAATTTTGGAGGTTTTGCCCCCAAGAAGACTTGTACCGCGTTAGCTTGATGGCTACGCCTTTCTTTTGCGTCCATTGACTTGTTGGAAAGGAAGGACTTTGCTTCCACATTCGGTCGCATCAACAATCCGCTTGCCCCAGTTGGGTGATATCTGCCCTAGCTGTATTCTCCCATGACTCTTTGTCCGATTTGGGATATCTCTAATTTGGGCTTTCGTTTCTTCTTTCGCCTGCATGTGAGGAAGCGAACGTTAGTCCGCATTCTGACTTTATTTGAACTTTTAGGAACGGAATACTCCCTTTGAGATGTCGTCTTTCCAACACTTGAGGAGATTGTCTTTCTAAGTGTCTTGTCGGAGCAGGGCATGTCTTGCTATTCGTCACGATGGACTTGATGGCTTCGAGGGATTTGCTCCATTATGTTCTTTTGGTAGGATAGAAGAGATTTTCCCCCAAATAGGCTCTCTCTTTATCCATCTTCAACTGTCTATCTCAGCGACTTGAATCTTTAACCATTTTCATCCGCCTTGCAGTAACTTGGTAATCTCCTTATTCGCATTTACCTTTCAGGCGGTTGCTGTTTTTCTCCTTGTTTTGGCATTTGAAGGCATTGTTCCTTTACTGCTTGCCCCATTCAGTGCCACTTGGGTGACTTGCCCCACTCATCATCTTTGCCCAGCACGTTCCCCAGGTGGAGGAGGGATTTTCCCCCTTAGTCAAGTGCAGCTCCATTGGACTGGCGAATCTCCACTTCTTTTGACCTTTCCACTTTACCTGTATGACAAAAATGGACGAACAAGTCAATTGCAGCGCAAGAAGTCCTCGTTGGAACGATTACAGATTTTACCGTCCCATAATGTATTTTCCACAGTCATCTTGCACGTGGTCAAATAAAATGATCTCTAGTAAATGACCGTCTTGTACAACCTTTCGAAAAAAGACAGTGTTAGCATTTGAATGAAGAAGATACCTCTCAATGAGACCGCCTCTTATAATGAAAGTGAGGTGACGATACATGCCCAGCAATTCTTCTTTATGGGGATTTGATATTCGCCAAGTTTTTATGGTAAGAGGAGACACCATTAAGAGATCGATCCGCGGTCATCAATTGCACGTCGGTTTAATTCCAAAAAGTTTTATATCCAAAATGTGGCCTTGAATTTGAAAGTTTGATTTGATGATCTCTTTCTTGCAAAAATCATGCGAGTTTTGTTCAAGAAAGAATTTCATTGAAAATGTGATTTCAATTTTATGCCCCAAACTTTAATCTTGACTTGGAAGAATTTATACACAAAACGTCATATAAAACCCATGGTTGAAAACTTAGACAAACCATCCGTCCCATGAGACCGGATCAGAGGTATATTTAAAATTTATGTTCAAGATTCACGTCAAAATTAATTGCAAAGATTTTCAATTGAAGTTTAAACACCCAAGGCGCTCGATTGATCTCCGCGGATTTCCAACAATGAAAGTTTCAATCCTAAGCATACTCGCAGGTTACAATATATGTAAATTATGCACATGAGATGAGAATGCATGAGCCTATTCAATTTAATAGTTCTTTTTGGCGAAATAAGGATCAGATCCCATTATATGGCCAAAAGGTCAAATACGTGTTCCGAATCAAATTTCCCCAAAATGAATTATCCAATTGAAAGGAAACATTTGGGTGATTAAAAGAAATGCCCCCTCACATTCCAACGATGTTTTCAAAACATATAAAAAGCTCGAATGAAGTGAATACAATCGAGATAGATCCCTATACAATCAAGTCTAAGGGATAAGATAACGAGGACCCCGAAGGGAAATCCTATACACAGATCCTAATCAATGAAAGAAAGAGGAATCGGAGGAATGAGAATCGATTCTAAATGATGCCCCGAATACGATCTTCAAGAAATGGCTACGGGACCATGTACGCGTCGGCCACCCAGCGTTTGGTATCGTCTTCATCCTCAAATGGGTGCGGAGGAACGACGACATCCAAGGCCTATTCAGACTCGGGGACACCATCTCACACGATCCTATAGAGGGGTATTTAATTGAATCACCCAAATGCATGCAAATGATGTATGAAATGATCAATTCAAGAGCATGAACTAAATGAAAGAGAATCGTTATAGGTAAAGAGATCGAAAATCGTACTCACCACCTTTGTCGATTTCTTTTGGTTTGTGTCGTTGATATCAATTGCAAAGACATGCGAATGAACTTGTGAGGTTTTGACACATAAAGGGAGAGGTACCTAAGGTTTTAAGGCTCCCACTTTGAGTTCTAGAAAGGGTTGATTCCATTGCACAACTATCGTTGCATTGGCACCCAATCCATAGTTCGAAGTGAGCGGGATTGGAAAGTGGATTACCCCATGTTTTTCCCCACGGAGATTCCATTTCCAATTCCTTCTATTGGTTTCCTAAGGAATGCGCCCGGGGTTTTAGGCACGGTTGTGTGTGCATTCAGTGTCGTGCTTAGATGATAAACATGCGTTTGAATTTAACAATCAGCGCTTCAATATAACCATCCACACAACATGCATCCAAACCCCCATCTGCAAGAGCAAATAGTCAACAAACACGCCTCCCCTTATAACTCCCATCTGCAAGGCCAGTTAACACGAGTTAGCGACTAACCTTGTTTTCCTCGCGACTTTGACACGCGCTACAAAACGCAGACCAAGTTAGATAATCACACAACCGGTTCGTTACGGCTTAAATCCTCTTAAATTCCCCAGTGGAGTCGCCAGCTGTCGCGACCCGAAAAGAGATCCCCCACTTTTAGGGATCGAATCGTGGCTAATGGATTGCCGGGCCCTCCCTTCTGATGGGGGGCTTCGGCGCGGGCCCTCCCAGGCCCATACCAAATCGCGGCGGGAGTTTATCGGCTTCGACCTTGGTGTGGTCGGGTGATATGTGCTATGTGTGCATGCAATTGGAGTCGCCACCGGTCTTTCTTGGGAGGTAGACCGGATACCTCACCAAGCGATTGGGAGAGATCGCTCGGTCCTACGCAACCAGAGATTCTAAGGCCGGGGATTTGGTTACCCTAACTTAAGCTAGAGTCCTTTCGGTTACCGTCCGGAATTGATTATTATCTAACTTGTGAGCACGCGAGGTTTTTATCAATTTGACTCCTAATCATGTTCTTGTCAGTCGCTAAGTGTTCATGCAAAATGATCTTGCGGGGTTCATTTCATGGCATTCTAACTTTTTTTGATTTTTATCAAAATGAATTAAAATCAACCAAAGAATTCAAAAGGGATAATAGAGGAAGCATAATAAAAGTTACGCTAAGGCGGTAAATAAAAACCCGCGGCCCTCGGGTATTTAGGTACAAGGCCGGAATACAAAACCCGAGACAGGATCGGGTGTACAATAATAAGACCGGATTGGACATCGGTCTTCCTCCAATGCGGGATAAAAGTAAATTGATGTTGGCCATGTTGAAAAACGCAATAAAAGCTCAATTTTGACCTTTCCACGATTTTTTGATTTTTTGGGATTTTTCTCGAATTTTCCGATTTTTTTAATTTTTTTTATATTTTTTTTATATTTTTTTTTTTGGACCGGGCGGAACAAGCCCGGAGATACTGAAAACGAATTGCGCGAAGTTTCGGCGAAAGTCTCACTCAAAATCTCGGGTTTCGCTCATTTTCCAAAAAAATTTGGTTTGGAAAAGTTGACTCTCGGGATGTTTTCAAGAGTGATTATCTTAGTACTCAAATCAAATAGGGGGAAAGAGATCATACCTCAAGAAACTAGGTATGATCAGGTTTCCAAAACAAGCAACGGCTCGGGAAATGGTCAACTGAGCGCGTCGTAATGGCATCGGGAAAATGGCTTGCTGCAAAGCGACACTTAGCCGAAATCCCAGGCTCTCACTTTGCAGTTCACCGAGCCAAATTCGAGAGTAATTATCTCGGTAAAGAAAACTAATCAGGGGAAACCGATCATACCACGTGAAACTAGGTATGATCTAGTTTCCAAAACAAGCAACGGCTCGGGAAATGGTCAACCGAGCGCGTCGTAATGGCATCGGGAAAATGGCTTGCTGCAAAGCAACACTTAGCCGAAATCCCAGGCTCACTTTGCAGTTCACCGAGCCAAATTCGAGAGTAATTATCTCGGTAAATAAAACTAATCAGGGGAAACCGATCATACCACGTGAAACTAGGTATGATCTAGTTTCCAAAATGATCAATGGCTCGGGAATTGACAGAACGAACGCACCGTAATGGCGTCGTGAATGTGCTTGGTGCATAACCAACACTTAAAAAAAAAGACAAACCCCTCACTTTGCAGCTCACTGAGGTGACTTTCGGGGATCGTAACTTGATCCACCGAGACAACCAAATCAAACCCGAGGTATCCACATGACGAGCTACACACAGAGAGCATATTAGACTGAATAACGACTCAAAAAGCTCGTGAAATGACCAAGAAAAGCGGCCCCGAAGTGGCGGGTCTGGAACTGTTCAAACACTTAGAAAATATTCCAACCCAGGAACCCAGTTCACGGGAGCATATTCTCGAACGTTTTTCTTGCTCTCCGATCATCACCAATGAGCTAAACAAATACCGACGTGAAGACCTACATACGGTGAACAATATGAAACAAAAATGATTCTCAAAACACGTGAGGTGAGAGAGAAAACCGACTCCAAAGTAGGAGGGTCGCACTGTTTTTGACAGATTCAGAGTGCAAAAATGGTCAACTGAGCATATTCCGAACCACATATCTTCTCCCACAAATTGAACCAAGGGGAAAAAAACATACCGACATGCTCTACTATGTTCAAGGAACGTAACGAGCCCAAATACACCGAAAAATAATCACGGGAAGGCCATAAAAATCGAGTGCACAGTGGGTGATTCGAACCGTTTCCAGCACTTTGTCAAAATTTTCAGGTTCGGATCAGACCAACAAGGCAACTTTGGAAGGGCATATCTCACACCTCGCTCATAAATAGGGGCCGTATAACATATCAAAACGAAGAGCTACACATTTAGTATTCATTTAAAAAAATAAATACCAAAATATCATGCAAAAAAAGCACGGAAAGTATGCTCAAAGTCGGGGGTTTGAACCAGCCGAGGCATTTTATCGAACACGTTATGTGCGTCGTTGAAAACGTGCACCCGGGGTGTTTATGAACGAAAATAAATCATGGGAACACTGCAAGGAGGCCACATAACCTTGAAACAACGATGTGGGGTGGTCGGTTTGGCTCCGTTCGACCCGAAAGTCGAACGGAGCCAAACCGGCGAAAACCGGGCACCGAAAACAGGGGTGTCGGGTCCAAACCTGTTTAGCGTGCAAGACGGCGACGGCGACGGTCGGGGAGGCTCGAAGGTGGTCCGAGGACCTCGGTGGACGGTGGTGGTGTCTCCCCGGGGCTATGGACCGCTCAAGTTCTCTCCCTTTTTGCCCCCAAACTCTCACGGTTTTCTCTCCCTTTTCTCTCCTTTTTTTCTCTGTTTTTCCCCTGTGTTTTCTTCTCTGTTTTTGCTGCTGTGTTCTCTCTTTTTTACTGCACTCTCCTCCTCGGAACTCCGTCCCTGCAACCTTGGAGCTCCCCTCTCGCACTGCCCGAACTTGTTGTCGCCCGTGCTTGTCCAAGGGAGCACGCGAGAGCCGGCAAATGGAAGCTTTTTCAGCCCCTGTTTCTGCACCTCTGCTGCGTGTGTTGCTGTGTTGGAGCTGAGTTGGGTCGACCCGGGTCAATTGGGCCGGGTTTGACCCGCCCGGTTGATCCGATTCGGCTAAAAATCTCAAATTGGACCCCAAAATGATTAAATTTTTTAAATTAAGCACCGGAATTAGATTCTACATCATGGATTCCATCTAGAAATGACAAGATTGGGCAGAATTTATTTGAAATTGCGCAAAAACCCCAAATTCAAAGTTTGGCCCGAAAATGAATTTTCAGTAATCCAAAGCCTAAATGACCGAATCAAGCCAAACCACCCCCACCAATGGATTCAAAATGGTAAAAAACATAGGGTAGAGGTCTTTGATTCTCATGGGTACCCCTAGAACGAAGTTAATTTCATTTTTAGTGAAACCGGGGACTCAATTGAAAATAAAAAATGCAAATAAGTCCTTTTGGCCAAAATTGAACGAATTGTCGAGGAAATGGACCTAATTGCAGTTCAAGGAATCAGAGGGAAATGTCATAGCTTATAAAAAGTAAAAATTGGAATTAAAAAGACTCGAGACATAATTTTTTGGCTCAATTTGGGTTTATGTTTGTGAAGGAACATGGCAACCCAGACTGAAGTTTTGAGATTTAAAGTGTCCAGCGTGAAGAGGGAATTAAAATAAAAATATTAGCTATTTTTTCATATTTTTGTGGACACTGATGATATTTTTACTGATTTTCGGATAATTTTAAATGAAAAGAAATTTCGAAAATTCCGTGAAAATTCAAGAAATATTTTTTGCTCAAAATTGGTTCCTTATGGCTGGAAAAGGCTTCCAAAGTTGATTTTACAATTTTATAATTTTTTTTGATTTTCTATTAATTTTCTAAGAAACAAATGATTAAAATTCATGTGTCAATAAAAGAGAAAAAGCGAAAGGGTAGAGACCAATCTACACCAAAATCCTAGTACTTGCTGAGCACGCCTGTAGTAAGCATCATAATAACCAGCAGATAAGGCATATGTTCCCATTAGGATTCTTCTCTTGACCTGCTAACATGAAGGCAGATTTTAGAGACACACAAGGGGCAAGAACAATAGCAATTTGGTAGTGAACCACTGTCACAAGCAAAGCTAGACCTAGGCATGGCCACGGGCCGGTTTGGGCCCATAACTGGCCCGGGTCAAACCCTGGCCCGGACCGTTGACCGGGCCCACGGTTCCAAACTGGAACCGACCCGTGGCTTCCGGGCCGGTTCTGAACCCCCGAAAATGGGATTAAAAAAATAAATTGATTTCCCCCTCCCTTTTTTTCCTCCCAAAATTTGATTACAATTTACTATTTGATTAAAATTTGTATTTGATAATTCGTTATTTCATAATTTCATAATTCATTATTTTCTTTTATTTCATAATTTGATTACAATGTTATTACAAATTCATTACAATTTAATTTTTAAACTAAAAAACCGTAACCGAAACCGGCGGTTCCATTTCCGGTTTGGAATCGGAACCGCCACTTAAGGTTCCGGTTCCGGTTCCCCCAAATTTTGAACCGGAACCGCCGTTCATGAACCGGAACCGGCGGTTCCTGAACCGTGGCCATGCCTGGCTAGACCTGACTGAAATTAAAAAGAGAAACACTGAAGAATTCAGAATGCAACTTCACATCAGATGTACCTCAGAGCCAAAACCCTCAGTTCGAGAAACACCATATAAAGAACTCAACTCATCACTTCTTGGCTCCCATACCTAACTACCATTGCAGAATAATATGAAAGAACTAAATAAAGCTGACAGTTGACACAGAGATCTACCTGTGTCTCACTCAATGAACAACAATTTGCAACGAGAGAGCTTGGGCATTGGCGACATTGGAGTGCCCCTGTGTACTCGCAGGGGTTTCTTATTTTGTTTTCATTTTATTTTTTATTTAATTTTACCGGTTTCATTGGACCGCCCAGGAACCAGACCGGACCGGTGGTCCGGTCAGTCCACGGTTCCTGAAATTGAGAACCGGTACCACCGGTCCGGTCCACGGTTTTTGAGAGAACCGAACCAACCTGGACCATGCTCACCCCTAGTCCCTATTCCATTTAACGATTTTACACATGTCTTATTGATATATCAAAAAGCTACATAATCCAATGTCAAACTACACATTATTGTGATATAGTACTTAGACAACTTCAATAGAAATTAATTAACAAAAAATCAAGCTGTTAAATTATTAAAAAGCATTAGATGAAAATACTAGTTCCATAAATTATTAGTTCAAAGTGAGAGGACGGAAATTGACACTAGATTTCGAATTAATACTTTAAAGCAATTTTTCAATAAAACAAAAAGCTAGAATGAGGGAGGATTTTTCACTATGCTTAAAAAAAAAAAGTAAAGTTTTCCATGCATTTTTATAGTAGAGTTTTCAAAGCCATTATCCTAATCTTTTTGGGACAAGAAGCCTAAAATCGTTGTTGAAGAAAGTCCACCGAATGTTGTCAGAGTGAATAATGCAAAAAAAGAAAAGAAAAAGGAACGGGTATTATAGTTTTGCAATTTAAAGTCAACATGACACGCACAAAATTCACGTAATTTTCTCCATCAAACATCAGCTTCATCAAATTGGTGTCCACGACGTATTTCATTTAAACTAATTAATGAGGGATGACAGTGAACAAATCAAATATATTAGAGATCTGATTTGAGTGATTTGATTGAACCAATTGAAAGTTCAAATACAACGTGACAGCATGGATAAAAGTTGACAGATTACTAGTATCACTATCTCTTCTAGCAATAAGAACTTTCAATCAGTTAATTTCTCATGAGACATTTCATACTGTCACTACCGGAAGGATGTGGTTGTTATCACTAGGGGTGTGCAACCGGACCGGGTAGAATCGAAAATCGGACTAGATCGCTCGAAAAACCAATTCGGCTCTAGGTTCCAATGTGAACAGGTCCGGTTCCCGATTCCAAGTGAAGACCCACTAGAGAATCAGACCGGTTTTGGAACCGGTTCTTAGCTATAGTAAAAGCAACATAATTTCTCTAAATTGAGTCTAACTCTGTCTCGCATCATTTGTTTCTTCTCCATTCTTTATTGCCTCTATCTATTCCTCGGAGCAATATTTTTATGGATGAATAGATAATAGAGTTTAAAAATTTATATTGATGAATGGAGAATAGAGTTTTATAATTTATGTTTTATGTTACGTGTTTGAACATTTTATTGTTTATAATTGTGCATGGCTACGCGCTTGAATTTTTCATCATTATAGTTGTACGTACCACGTGTTTGGTAGATAGGGATTTATTTTGATTATCTTTTACTTTGAGTCGTTTTGTTGCTCATATTATTTTGTTGTAAAAAATGGAATAAAAAAAAACAGGTTCTCGGGTAGATCCTGAAACAGGACCGAAAAAATAGAGTAGGTTCGAAAACCAGTTCCAAAAAAACAGAGTAGGTTCCATGTTCCAAAAACTAAGAATCGGTTATAACATGGTAGGTTCCAGGTTCCAGGTTTCAGGTATGAAACCTACCCACTCTGGAATCTAGTTATCACAAAACCATTTCATAAAGCCCAGTTTTGATCAAGCAAAAAAGAAGGGCCAAATATTACACTCAATGACTTTCTTCTTTATCAGTCTGTGTGGCAAAAAGAAAAGAAAAAAGCAAAATGCTGCCGGGAAAAGAAACTTAAAAAAAAAAATAGAAAAGATGGTTAATGGCTTTCTTCTTCATCAAGTGCGGTGAAGGGGCTACGCATTATCTCCAAATGCATGAGCAGATAGCACTCGATGCATCCTTTGATTTCACTTATTAATACAGGTTTAGGACTTTATGACTTGATTACACCCACAGAATGGTTTAAGACAAGGACAACTACCCATAACCTCATCCACGCACCAAACGAAACAGGTGTTTCAAGGAAAATAAGAAATAAATATGGTACCTTAGTGACCAAAATCTTACGTTATTTCTATTCATTATTAAGGAGCAATGCAACTCTCGAATCATTGATCCGTATCGTGATTAGCGATATATTCTAGATCAACCAATAATGTGCACTTCTCAATAGACATATCAATGTTTCGACCAAAATAAAAATAAAAAATAGACATATCAATGTTGCAGATAAAATCGAGAATGCTAACCCAGCTAGGTCAAAAGAAATATAGGTAAAAAAAAAATTCACAAACACTGCCATGGCCTTCACTACAATCGACTTACCGTGAGAAGCCAGATTTCTGTCATGGCCACGAGCTCAAATCTAGCGCAGTCATGGCCATGAGACGCTAGATTGGATGCGGCTATGGCGAGAATAATTACACTTCAAGGCTCCATTTGTTTCACGAAAAAAAAAGGGTTCAAATTTTTTTTTTTTCAAAAAATGATTGCTTGTATTGCTTACATAATTGAATGAAAGAAAAATATTTTCATCATTCTCGAAAATGTTTAGACATGTATTTTTGTCGGTAGTGAAATGTTATATTACGTAATATAAATAACTATTTTTAGGAAAATATTTTTAAAATATTTTTTTTTTGCGAAATAAAGGCAGGTTTTTCTTTTTTGGTCAGAAAATAGAGGGAGGCTAAGACAAACTTTTTCTTATTTTCATGCGGAAGTCAATAATCACAAGCTGAAATGCGGGAAACAAACAGATTCTAATGGGGACCGACTAGTGGTGGCCACGGTTTGGAACCGGCCGGTTCCGGCTCGTGGCCACTATGAACCGGAACCTTAAGGGCCGGTTCTGATTCCGGTTTTGAACCGGCGGTTCCGGGCCTGTTCAAGGCCCAGTTCCGATTCAAAACCGAAATGGAACCGGCTAGTTCCGGTCCAGGTTCCGATTTCGGTTTCAATTTTCAAATTTAATTTTTAAATAATTAATTATGAAATAAAAAAATTATGAAATTATGAAAAAATAAATTATCAAATACAAATCATAATCAAATTGTAAATTGTAATTAAATTTGGGGGGAAAAAAAGGGAAGAGGAAGGGGCTTGAACTTAATGAATTATCATTAAGCGCCTACATATCTTCTTGGGATTGAGGAATCAAAGCTCATGTAGTTCTTTTACCTTTGATAATCCCATACTTACCTCATCGTTAATCGTCGTTACCCCTTTCACCGGTTCTGGTACCGGTACCGGTACTTGTGGCGGTGGTATCTCCATCATCGAAGAATTCGGCTTCATTGCTGTGATCCATCTCTTGTTGTCGATGTTGAGCCTTTGTCCAATCATCGACATAAGTTTGAGTCTCCACCGATTCCGGAGCTAATCTTGAACGACGGTCGTCCAAAATGTTGCCTCCAACGCTAAATGCTTGTTCAACCGCAACTATTGAATAAGGAAAACCTGTCTTGCGATGAGAGCGAGAATTGGGAATTGGGTTTAATGCCTCTTCCACCACTCTAGAATTTTGAAATCTGTGCCGCCTTCAGATTTACTAAACTAAAAAAAAGTGGTTAAATAGGTCTCTACTTCGGAAATATTTCCTGTTGCTCCCTTTTATCTTTTTTGCCTATTTATCAGCATTTTGTACCCTCTACTAATTCTACCTAGGTTCTCGCTTTGTACGTCACTCGGTTGGGAAGATCCACTATCACCTACATTATATCTATTAGAAAATTCATTATACATTTATACTATAGCGTTTTTAACTATTGTTTGTATAGTTCTAATATCTATAAATTCAATCAAATGTAAATAGCCATAATACGTATTCCAATCATCACATAAATCATCTAATTTGGTACGTGGATCGAAAACACAAGCAACCAAATAAATAAGATGAATTTCGCTATAATAATGCAGCCATTTCATTCGCATTGCCAAAAAAGTCGGACCTAATTGATCATCTTTTTCATTTTCTTCAAAAATACCAGCAATATTAACACACTCTATTAAAAATAAATGCGTAGTATGATAATAAACACCGAATAAAAGTATAAGTTGCATCATTAAAAACTTTTAAAAGATTTAAATTTTTTGCAAATATCCCACTCTTGTGGGAATAAATTAATTTGAGAAATATTATTCGAAATAAACGTACATAATAAATCTTTATATGCAAAAGATTGATTAAGCAACTCGTACGTAGAATTTCAATGAGTTGGAACATCTCTTGGAAATCTTTTTGGTCTTCTTCTATTTGCTTTGCAAAACTTTCCCCATTCTTCATAATTTGAGTATGTCTCCATAAAAATTGAATTGCTGTCTTTATTGGATTGAGAAAAACATCAAGAGTTTGTAAACCATCTTGTACACATAAATTTAAAACATGGCAAACACATCTAACGTGAAAAAATTATCCACCAAAAGCGGGTTTGCAAATCTTTTCTAACTCAGGAATGGAAGCGGTATTTGCCGCGGCATTATCAAAACCAACTGAAAAAAATTTATTAACTAAAAAATATTCTTCTAAAACTTGCTTAATTATTCTATAAATATTAATTGCCGTATGCCTATCATCAAAAACTCGAAAATGCAATAACTCTTTTTTGAATGTTCCAATCATTGCCTATCTGATGACATGTAATACCCATATAAGAATGAGTTTGCCAAGGATCACTCCAAATGTCACTATCTATATGCACACGTCTATTGAAATTCATAAAAAAGGTTTTCAAGTCTTCTTTTTCTCTTTTATAATTATCAAAAAGTTGGCGTTTAAGGGTATTTCTCGAAATAGGTTTTGCTTGTGGAGTACATGTAGTTGTATAAAATGATTAAAGCCAACTTTTTCACCAAAATTAAACGATAAACGTTCAACGGCAGTAAATCTAGCTAATTCTTCTCTATAAACTTTTTCATTGTAACGAAATAAAGGAGAAGCGTTAGAATTGGCGTACCCGAAAATTTGTTGTTGGCTGGTGTCGATCCCTGCTTGCGTTGGATGTTTCGATCTCAGATGTCGTTTAAATGTTCCATAGCCGCCTTCACCTGTAAATTTGTATGTTGCCCCACAATATTTACATTTTACCTCATACTTGTTTCGGCCTAAATGTTCCTTTGTGAAGTGTTCCCATATGTCGGATGTACCCTCCCATTCCAACTCCTTTGTTGTTGACATTTTTTCGACACTGGTAGGAGGAGGATGCAGACTTTCTTGCGTTGGGACGTGCTCGACGTTGGGAATAATGTTGATATCATCAATATCGTCTCCCCAATATGCAAAATCACGAGGATCATGAGGATGATCGGATTCCTCCATCGGGCCCATCGGGCTCTTTCCTTTGCCACTACCTCTGCTTCCACTTGCCATTTTTTGAGAGAATTGAGCGGAAAGCGAATTCAGAAAATTGACAGAGTCACAGATTTGAGAGAATTTGTGAGAATTTGTGAGAAAAAATGAAAGATGAAAGGGATATTTATATAATTTAGGATAGATTTATTTTTAAAAATATATATTAAATTGGCCAAATGGCCATTGCAAGGCAATGGTCAAATTGTGACCGTTGCCGGTTCGGCAACGGCTATAAGCCAGTTCCGAGCCGGTTCACAAAAATCGTAACCTGGAACCGGCGGGCCCAGTCATTGGGCCGGTTCCGGGCCCAAACCGGCCCGTGGCCACCACTAGGACCGACATCATTATCTTTCCCTCCATATGTCTCTGTCTGCCTATAAAAAAATGAACTGTCACGAGATTTTGCAGAAAAGAAATGAAAAATTCTCGTTTTCATTTCGACAAGAAAGTGCAAAAATAATAAAAACTTTGCGTATCAAGCAAAAAGAAAAAGTTAATAATTAATTAGAAAAATGACATAGATGTTGTATAAAATTCGATTTAATAGTAGAAATTTCAAAGTCATTATCCTATTGGCAAGAATCCTAAAATCGTTGTTGAAAAGAGTCCACTGAATGATAATGTGTGTTGAGAAAAGAAAAGTTGTCAGAGTGAATAATGCATACAATAAAGGAACGGATATTATAGTTTTGCAATTTAAAGTCAACATGACACGCACAAAATCCACGTAATTTTCTCCATAACATCACCTTTTTCAAATTGGTGTCCATGACGTATTTCATTTAAATTAATTAATAAAGGCTGACAATAAACATATCAAATATATCAGGGATCTGGTTAGATCAACTGAAAGTTACGGGACGACATTTCACATTAATAAAAAGTGATTTAATTGAATCAATTGAAAGTTCAAATATAAGATAACAGCATGGATATAAGTTGACAGACTATTAGTATCATTATCTCCTCCAGCAATAGAAACTTCCAATCAGTCAATTTTTCACGAGACATTTCTTATCGCCACTACGGGAAGGTCGCGACCGTTGTCACAAAACCATTTCACATTTGTACCTCGAAGATTGTCAAAGGTCTATTTGTATTTTGTGCCCTCACAGAGTTGAAAATAAGTATGTAGGTGTGCGTTCGCGCCGTTTACTAAATCAGAGGTGATTGAGGGGTTCTCCAACTTACCCTCAATCACAGAGGTCAACACATGATTATGGTTTGGGTTAAATTGTGGATTATTGTGAATAGGATTCTTTTAAATATTAAAAAGAAAATTAGTTGGGATTATGATATGAGAACTTTGACGCTCCAAACAAAATTTCAACCTATAATATTTCTGAATTGTGGATGATGAAGTTTGCCGTGTCCTTCACATTGGAAAGCAACCAATTGTTTTTTTACACGGAGACACCATTTGGAGCATCATTTGGGTTGGTCGTTCTTTACTATTAATGTTTTTTTTTTTCACATTGAGACAATCTTTTGGTAGGTTTTGGTATTGAATTCTAAGAACAGGTCCTAATTAGCGAACCGTCTGTTAATGCAATCAAAAGCAGCTCTGTTCATTATGGAGAAGTTCATCCTCTTAGCGTTTGTTGATGTTCTGTTGGCTTCCCTATTGATGTTCCAGCCCGTCATCTGTTCCAGCAACTTCACTGATCAGGAGGCTCTCCTCCACTTCAAATCGACGTTGGAGGTTGACCCGACGAACACCATCAAAGGCGGCAACTGGACTGCCGAAGCAAGCTTCTGCGAATGGATTGGCGTCTTTTGCAGCAACCGCAGGCAGAGAGTCACGGCTTTAGACCTCTCCGACATGGGTCTCCAGGGAAGGCTCTCTCCTTATCTGGGCAATCTCTCTTTCCTGGTTTCTCTTTATCTTCTCAACAACAGTTTCTATGGGAGGATTCCTACAGAAATTGGTCGACTACGCCGCCTGAAAGTGCTCGTGCTCGAATCGAACCAGTTTGAAGGAAACATTCCTCCTAACTTAGCCCAGTGCCAAAATCTCGCAGCGATATCACTCTTTACGAACAGGCTAACCGGTGGCATACCGAGAGAATTTGGCACGTTCCCTAAGCTGCAATTCCTGCTTCTTAGCTTCAACGTCTTACGAGGTCAAATTCCGAGCTTCCTGGGCAACATATCCACATTGCAGGTCATTAGTTTGAACACGGCCAATCTCACAGGTTCGATTCCTCCAACATTTTTCAATCGATCACTCACGATGGTCGACTTGATGCATAATGATCTCTCGGGGAGTCTTCCCTCCGATCTTTGCTCCCGCTGGCCTAACATTCAGAGGCTTTTGCTGTCTTACAATGACTTTAGCGGCCAGCTACCGGAGACGCTAACCCAATGCAAAGAGCTTAATGTGTTGTCGTTGTCAAACAATCGTTTTCAGGGAAGCATTCCTCGAGACATGGACAGCTTGGAAAAGCTGCAGGAGCTCTATCTCGGTATGAACAACTTGACTGGCATGATTCCTCGAACCATCGGTAACATATCGAGCTTGCACATGCTGTACATAGGATTTAACAACATCATAGGGGACATTCCGAGTGAGATTGGCAAGTTGGTCAATCTGAATGAAATAAGCCTTCAGAATAATCTGCTAACGGGCAAAGTGCCACAAGAGGTTTGAAGGGAACCAATCCCATAACGTACGTAGCGGAATTACTCGAAATTAACAAGCCCAGAAACTTACTCGAGTCATTGATCGAAGAAGTATATCACAGAACGGACATACCTCGTATTTTCACAGATTAAATGTTACCGTTGCAGTCCCTCGAGAGATCGTTCATCTCTTCGGAAGTGGAATCGGAATTCGTCGTCCTTTTCTTTTTCCCTTACTGTTCTCTCGTTCATTCTTGAATATAAGAACTGACGCGAACTTTTTCACGTTTAAAAGGAGTAACTGCCTTTGGCAGTTATCTGAGAGGTTGAGGGGCTGGGATAGTATACATGGGCGGACCATGATACTCCCATACACTCCATAAAATCCAACATCTCCCACTCGCCCATGAAGGGCTATCCATAACTCTTATTTGCCCACGAAGGGTTAACAACTCTCACTTGCCCACGAAGGGTTAAACATAACTTTCTCTCTTTTTTGCAAAGTTCATATCAACAAATAATCCGTGCGACCAGCATACTACGAGAGCTCGTTGCCATACATCTGTTAGGCGTATATAGCAGCTCAAAATGGGCATATTAACTCAAAGTAGATCTAGTATGCAGTACCCTAGATCAATCAGTCACATTTACATCATATCTCTCTTGATCTCTTTAAGCATTTCATATGCATTGTATTCACAATCATGATTAAACTCAAATAATCATAATTGGTCGACCTGTGAATACAAAGATAGAATGTGACATCAAAACAAATTGATTTTCCTCTTCTCTTAAACCTCTCAATTTCAGTTCAGCTCGCTTTTCTAGAAATGTCCCATTAGATCGAATCAATCTTATGACCATTGGCAACACTCTAAGATAGCAAACGCCGAATAGAAATCTTGAGAATAAGTAAGAGTCGTGAGGGGACTTAATTTGAGGAACTCTTATCCTCAAGAGTCTCACACGGCTATAGAGTTGAGATCAAAACTCTTGCCAACTCTTCTTGGTCGTCTCATGCATACGTAATATGAAGTACGTATTACGGTATTTTCTCCTTTCCCATGGAGCGTATGTCTTTCCACTTAATACTGTATAGATGATAGCTCAGACATACTCAATGTCTGGCTTGAGTTCACAAATTTACTCTTTTGAAAGAATCCATCAGAACTCACATCTGGCATTAAAGACAGATAAAGCGAAATATGTGGGCTATTTCACTTTCGGACATAATAAATAATATGTCCTCATCTTAACACTTTGTTAAGGCGACATCTATACTTTAAGCTCGAGCTCTCAATTATCACCTAGATAATGAGCTTAAAATTGTCTCATCTCTATTTATCACATAGTAAATAAATGTGATTACCCGTGTGAGTGGGCTAATCTCTTATCTGCCCGACATACCTTCTCAACATAATGCACTAAGCATTAATATGCATAAATATCGAACAAACTCAAGCATTAATAATAATGGAACATACCATTAACTGCAAACTTTGGGAAAAATAAATGTCCAGTACTTCAACTTCTACGCAGTCCTAGAGATTTCAATATAGGAAACTAATCCCTTTGTCAACACATGACAAAGGAAAAAAAAAAACATCTCTAGAAATTGACTTCGTCATAAGATCTGCTATCATTCTATGCGTAGATATGTACTGTACGTTCACATCTTTTCATACAACCATGTCTTTCACAAAATCATGTTTCGTGTCTATATGTTTTATCTTGCAGTGGATCCTTAGTGTAAGCTCTTACTGCTTGGCTATCACATTTAACCAATAATTGAAACTACAGCATCCTTAGTAACACCTCATTGATCCAAATATCTCTTAAAACAAACACCCTCTCGTACTGCTGCTGATAATGCCACGAGATCAGCTTCCATCATGGATAAGGTTATACACGTTTGTTTCTTATTACTCCAAGATATTGTGCCATTGCACAGTAAGAATACAAACCCAGAGGTAGATTTCCTCTTATCTAAACCTCTTTCTAATTCAATATCAGTATAGCCTTCAAGGCGCAGATCCATACCTTGATTACTTTGTGAATAATTAGCAGTACCATTCAGACACCTCAGGATTCTATTGATGGAAGTCCAAAGTGCTTGACCTGGATTGGATTGGTATCTACTCACCATTCCAACTACATAACAAATATCAGGTCTTGTACACACCATAGCATACATTAAGTTTCCAACAGCACTAGCATATGGAACACTTCTCATTCGTTCCTTTTCGTGTGGAGTCTCAAGACACATTCTACGGCTCAATCCTTCACTTCTTGCAATAGGAGTATCTTTGGGTTTATAGTCTTGCATACGAAATCATTCAAGAACTTTATCAATATAAGTCTCTTGTGAAAGAGATCACAATCTCTTGAAATCTTAACTCCAAGAATATATGCAGATTTACCCATATCTTTTATCTCAAAATTGGAACATATTCAATTCTTGACTGTATTAACAAACTCCATATTACTTCCTGCAATTAGTATATCATCAACATATAATGATAAAATCACAAATTGATCTATGAATCTTTTGATATGTACGCAATAATCTTTATCAATCATTACAAAATCATATGCCACTATGGCATTACGAAAAAGTATATACCATTGTCTCGAAGACTGCTTAAGGCCATAAGTCGATCTCAAAATTCATTTTTGTTGAATATACCCTTTCACCACAATGCGAGCCTTATATCTCTCAATCGAGCCATCAGCTATAGGCTTTATTTTGAGAACCCACTTGTTCCCAATGGCTTTGCATCCGTTCGGAAGATCAACCAGTTTTCAAACTTGGTTTGATCTCATTGACTCCATCTCTTTTTCCATTGCTTGTATCCAATTTTTCTTATCAGGGCAAGTCGGAGCCTCATTTACATTCCTTGGCTCGTTCTCTTCTTGTGGAGCGACCATGAAAGCTTTACCTTCAATGTCTAAACGTCGACAAGTCGATGGAGAACGATTTTGCAACTTGTTCGCCAAATTTGAGATTATACACTTAGTACGTCAATCTCCATTATGCTCTCACTCGGATTAGATAACGACTATATCTTCACATCAAGTGGTTGCAATTGAGACTGATTCGAAATAAATTCTCCACTTCTCACATTGCTCCCACTTGGATGATATGCCTCAATAAAATCATTATCGCTATCCAAGGTTTTAAACAGAGAATAGTCTTCACCTATCTCGTCCTTTTTCTAAAATTCATTCACTAAGAATGTGACATCTCGTGATTCGAATTCAGTTACACTATCTACTTTCTTGCTCACCTATAAACACATACCCTTTCGAGTGCTCTCAGTATCTCATGAAGATACTCATTTTTGCCTCTAGGGCCCAATTTTCCACACTTGTGGGAAGACTCGTGTGTATAAGTAGCACATTCTCAAGGTCTAAGAAAACTCAAATCTTATTTTCGACCTATCCACAACTCATATAGAGTGAAGGTAACTGATTTAGAAGGTACACGGTTAAATATCTAAACAGCATTCAACAAATCTTCACCCCAAAAGGCGATAGGAAAATTAGCGCGTGCCATCATAGACTTAACCATTTTCATTGAGACATGTTTCTTCTCTCTACAACTCCATTCTGTTGAGGAATCGCTGGAATAGTCAACTGTTTTTTCTATTCCCTTTTCATCACATAAACATCTGAACTGATTAGATAGATTTTCTCGACCTCGATCGGATCTTAATATTTTTTATTTTTTTTATTTTTTAAATTGATTTTCTAAAACCTCAAAAATTTCTCAAAGCAACTCATGCCTCAGATTTATGAGAAAACAAAAAATAACACGTCCAAATCGAGTGTAATCATCAATAAATGTGATGAAATAAACAGTCTCATGCCTTACTCTCATATTCATTGAACCACATATGTCCGAATGGATCAATTACAAAAGAAACTCAGCTCTTGTTCCTTTTCCAAATGGTTTTCTCTCTGTTTTTTTTTTTGCTAGGCAATGCTCACAAATAGGCAAATCGACTTTTTCAATATTGCCCAATAAGCCCTCTTTAGCTTATCTAAACATTCGCTAGTGGCCCATATGACCCAGCTTAGCATGCCATAATTCACATCATTATAGAAGATGTAAATATGGAATAACTAACATTCACATTATTGTACTCAATAATCAACATAATGAAACCATCCAAAATCATATTTATTTGTTCCCAACGACAAGTTATCACTATCATTATGAAAATTCAAACTGAAACCAAGTTTAACCAAAACTAACACGGAAACTAAATTCCGTTGAATTTCTGGAGCATATAACACATCATGTAGGAACAAGGTGCGACCACTGCGCATATTCAATTGGCAAGTGTCAATCCCTTTAACTTCCACTTAGGAATTATTTCTCACATTTATCCACTTTCCTCCATGTGGAACTCGTTAAAATTCCATGAAGGCATTTATGTCCGTCGTTACATGGTCTGTGGCCTCTTAGTTTATAGTCCATAAAGGATGATATTCAGTTACGAAAACTGAACTGGAGACATAAGTAACTTTTTCAAGTGTATAAAGGGTTTCTAACTTCTTTGACTCACCACAATTGTGAGCAAAGTGGCCCTTCTTGCCACAATTAAAGCATTTCACTTTTGAAATATTTTTCTTGAAAGGACACTTTCCTTTTTCCATGTCAGTTAAACTTTGACTTCATCCTGAAGAATCTGCTCCCTTGCTCTTCCACTTCTCGAACCCACCTTGACTCTTACGCCCGGAGCACGAAGCCCTATTTGAGCTAGAACCAGCATAACAAATATCGGTTTTTGGTTTAGCCACTAGAAGGCGATCCACCTCTAGCTCAAGATGGAGCATAGTATTCTCAAAAGTCTTTACTTTTATTGTGGATCAAGTGGATTTTTGATATGCACATAGCTATGAGGTAAATTATAGATTACTGCTTACATTTGCTGCTCATCAGTCAAAATGTGGCCTGCTTCTTACAGTTCACTTATCATGTTTGACACATGCTACGAAAGTTGTTTCATATTCTGCCCATGAGGCATCATATAAATGTCAAACCATATAGTGATCTGCCTCAATTTGGTGACCGACGTCTAACCAAACTTAATTTTTAATGCCTCCCACTTGACTTTGGCATTTTCATAAATACCTAAACTCACGCATAAAATCATTTTTCATGCTAATCAGCAATATAATGCGAGCAATAGAGTTCACCTTTTTCCATGCAGCAAATGCCTCTTTATTTTCCTTCTATGTGGTGCAGTAATTCCATCTTCAAGTTTTTCCATAACTAGGTTAAGAGCTTTTAGTGCTTCATGCTTTTCTAGCACATACTAGATTCTCATATTTCAGTTTTCATAATTCTTGCCTTTCAAAATTTCTCATCCGTTAAGCTCAGCTATGACATTCTTAGAAGCTGAAGCCATTGTATCTGAACACGAAGTTCTATAGATATGTATTCACGAACTATTAATGCCTAACAATTATGCATCTATTTCACAATAACTAATTACATTAATGAATAATTTCACACAAGGCCTCAGATTCGAAAGTTCACTATGTTCCCAATCATCGTCTAAGAATCTTTGTTTGAAATTACCATTAATATAATCATTTATGTAAAATTGAGTTCACTTAAGTTACTAAAACTTTATAGAACTCTCCACTTGAATAAAGATCATAAATCATACAATGATCCCTATATCTTGTAATCATAACATGGCATATCATGATTTGAATTAATACACAAATAATTCACGCATCAAATCATACTCAAATTGCGGAATACAAGATATAAATAGCAAGAACATTTAATTTCATGCAAAATATACTTAATATTGCATATAAGGGTAAAACAGTAAATCAATTGAAGAGGTAAAATCGTATATTAATCAGCTAGGGGAAAAAATGTAAATTATGGCGCAAATCAGGGGCTCAGAACATAATGCACGCGTCAATGGAAAAAATGCCAAATCACCGAAGGGGGCAAAAACAGAATTTATTTTACCCTCAGGCGTGCGCCCCTTGTTAAATTTTATTTCACCAATCTTGACCATTAAAGTCAAGATAGCCAATTTGGTCTAAGTTGTACTGGCCAAAAGGCATTGGTTCGAATCCTATATTTGCCAACTTCCTTTTTCCTTTTTTTTTTTTTAGAAAATAAAAAAGTCATGGGAGCGTGCATCTTGCCCACTCTCCGCGAGCTACCTGTGCTGCCCGTGGGGCAGTTTCCTTTTTTTTTTTATTTAAGAAACTGCCCGCGCATGACTTGCATGTGGTCTTCTCCTTCTTGCGCACGAACAGAAGGGAATTTTCCAGATTTCCTTCGCTCGACTCCGCCGCTGGTTCCGCCGCCTTCAACCGCTCGATTCTCTTCCGACAACTCACCATTGACCAAAATTAATAGTGGGTTTTGTACATTACGTCGGCACGACCACATGGATCCAAGAATCTATGGAAACGGTGAAGTATTTTGCTCGGAATCGAGCAATAACCGCTCGGATGCGGAACCCTAATCCGCGAAATTTCACCGCGAAATTGGCCTCCGGTGAACAACCAAATGCCGAGAAACCTTAGGGCTTTTGTTCCCCATGGCGGTGCGACCCTACTTGCCCGAAGCCAGGCCGTGATTCCCCGGAATTTGTCCGGAATCTGCACTTTTCTCCCCGGCTAGAATTGCCCCAAAAATAAAAATAAAAAAAAGATTTACCCAATTTATTGCTCTAATTCGACTTACAAAATGTGAATGAGATCAGGAAACAAGAACAGTGCTCTGATACCAATGAAGGGAACCAATCCCATAACGTACGCAGCGGAATTACTTGAAATTAACAAGCCCAGAAACTTACTTGAGTCACTGATCGAAGAAGTATATCACAAAACGGACATACCTCGTATTTTCACAGATTAATGTTACCGTTGCAGTCCCTCGAGAGATCGTTCATCTCTTCGGAAGTGGAATCGGAATTCGTCGTCCTTTTCTTTTTCCCTTACTGTTCTCTCGTTCATTCTTGAATATAAGAACTGACGCGAACTTTTTCACGTTTAAAAGGAGTAACTGCCTTTGGCAGTTATTTGAGAGGATGAGGGGCTGGGATATCATACATGGGCGGATCATGGTACTCCCATACACCCCATAAAATCCAACGAGGTTTTTAACATTTCTTCTCTACGAGTGCTTTCTTTAAGGGGAAATTCCCTCTCCGGAAGCCTTCTCCCAGGTAGCGAACTAAGCCTTCCGAATTTGGAAATACTCTTGCTAGCAAATAATGGCTTTGGCGGCAACATCCCACAGTATATTTCGAATTTTTCGAGCCTAATCCGTTTCGATGCTGGGTACAATCAACTCAGCGGACCCATACCCATGAGTTTGGGCAACTTGAAGAACCTCAGAGACTTCCTGGTTGTGTCAAATCAGCTCACAGGAGAGCCTTATGGTTCGGAGCTCGGTTTTCTCTCTGCTTTATCTAATTTATCTAATTGCCAATCGCTGCAAATCTTGGCTCTGGATGACAACCCGCTTCATGGCTCCATACCAGAATCTATCAAAAATTTCTCCAGTTCCCTACAAATTCTACTAGCTCGCTACTGTCAAATAAGAGGTCGCATTCCCGAGGAAATGGGCCTTTTGAAGAGATTGACTTTCCTAGGGTTGCACAATAACGATCTAGACAGCAACATCCCATCGTCGATCGAAGGACTAGAAAGCTTGCAAAGGCTGTATCTTGATAACAACCATCTCGAAGGACCGATCCCCAATGAGATATGCAACTTGACAGGTTTAGGAGAGTTGCTACTCCAGCAAAATAGGATATCGGGATCGATCCCGAAATGCATTGGAAACCTGACCAGCCTCGAATAACATGTCATCAGCAATACCAGATAGTCTGTGGAGCCTTCAAGAACTCATCTTCCTCAATCTGTCACTCAATTCATTCAATGGAGGGCTACCGTTTGACATGGGGAAAATGAGAGCTATAAACAACATCGATCTTTCTTGGAACCGACTTACCGGCACCATATTGAGTTCCATCCACGAGTTGAAGAGTCTTGCTTCTCTCAATTTGTCAAGGAACTCGTTTCAAGGATCGATGCCGCAATTGATCGGCGACCTCAAAGGGTTGGATTTCCTCGACCTCTCCTACAATGAGTTATCAGGAGCGATACCCAAGTCCATGGAAGGACTTACATATCTGCTGAATTTGAACTTGTCCTTCAATAAGCTATCAGGGGAGATTCCCAATGGCGGGCCCTTTGGAAATTTTTCAGCTCTCTCTTTCATTGGAAATGAAGCACTTTGCGGAAATGCGAGTTTTCAAGTCCCACCTTGCGACGTAAACAGAAAGAAATCATCAAGGGACAGGCGGCTCCGGTTACTATACATTATGTTGCCAATTGTATCAGCTGTACTTTTAGTCTCTGTCATTTGCTTGCTTAGAAAGCGTCGGAACACTGGTAAAAAAGCTCCAGTTTCGGTGGATAACCCGCCTGGAATTGACCACCCGATGATATCATATCATGAGCTTTGCTTGGCTACTAACAACTTCAGCGAAAGCAATTTGCTCGGAGCAGGAAGCTTTAGCTCTGTATACAAAGGGACTCTGGCTAACGGGACAGACGTCGCGGTCAAATTACTGAATCTCCATGTTGAAGCGGCTTTAAAGTTTTGATGCAAAATGTGAGGGTTTCCGCAAGATCCGGCACCGAAATCTCGCCAAGGTGACCACCTCCTGCACGAATGTCGATCTGAGAGTTCTGGTGCTGCAATACGTGCCCAATGGGAGCTTGGAGAAGTGGCTGTACTCCAACAACTACAACTTGGGTCTCCATCAGCGAGTGAAGATAATGGGCGACGTCGCAACGGCGCTCGATTATCTCCACCATCGCCAACCGGAACCTGTTGTGCACTGCGATCTGAAGCCTAGCAATGTTCTTCTAAACGAGGACTTGGTCGCACAAGTCTGCGACTTTGGAATCGCGAAGATTTTGGCTGAGAACAAGCTGGAAACACAAACCCGAACTCTCGGCACGATTGGTTACATTGCTCCAGGTACATTTGCTAATTTTAGCTAGTTCAAGCCTTCGATTGCCAATCTTATGGTATAATATAATAGAGACATATTAACACACGTATTCCTCTCGACCTTATTACTTATGTCCGGAAAAGAAAAAGATCAATCGGTGGTGATGTTATTTCACAAACTATGATGCTTGCAGAGTACGGCTCGGAAGGAAAAGTCTCGACAAAAGGAGATGTTTACAGCTTCGGCATATTGTTGTTGGAAGTGATTACTAGGAAGAAGCCAACCGGTGATATGTTCGATGCGGATATGAGCTTGAGGCGATGGGTAGGTGCAGCAATTCCAGACAGAGTGCTGGACATCGTGGATAGGGGAATCCTTAGCACGACACATGAAGATATGACTCTTCCTGAACTCGAGACGATAGTCCTATCGATCCTAGAGTTGGGATTGGAATGTTCCAAGGACTTGCCTGAGCAAAGAATGGACATGGAAACTGTCATGGTCAAGCTCCACAAGATCAAGTTGTCACTTCCTTGACAAGAACATAAGGTGGAGAGCAGTTCATTGAATTTAAACGGCAGAAGGACATCAGAAGTGCCAAAAGTTGTGTGCGGAGCTCACTTTAGTGCCAAAAGTTTTCACTGGATTACTTAAGTGCTAATTTTTGTGAGAAACGATCTTTTTAGTGCACGTGGCATAAATAGCATTATCTTAGTTTGTACACAGTAATCTCGTTCCAATGGCATTGAGTCTAGACATTTGCAACAAAGTTCCTATTCTTCTGTTGAGCTTTCTGAATTGGAGGAAAACAGTTCAAAACACGACGAAATTTTGCAGCAATTCAAATTTCACCCAACAAGAGTCTAACTAATGTCCGACTTCAAAAGCTGTAACACCTGCTCTTTTGTTGTGAAGTTTTTATGTTTGTTTCAATCTCTTCAGAGTTCTAATATATCAGCTGATTTCTTCAAGGGATAATCTTACAATCATATTGATCACGTGATTTTATTAGATGTAAGGGATCCCTATGCTTCAGCGTGCTCTTGATGATTTAAAGTGCAAGTTTCCACATTGAGAAATGTAAATCGTAATAACACTGACAAAAAATGAATCATGGTACGTTTATCTCAGCCAAAATCAATCATCTAAAAAATGTTTTTGTAAAATTATTGTTAGTTTTGCTTAGAAAAAGTTAGTCAAATGGACATGTTTTCATTGTTAACAATAGTATATGCCTCAACATTTATGTCGCTAATGAGAATATTTTTCATCAATTCACTTCTATAAATGAAACCAGCGATCATATTGAAAAAATTCTAAATAGTTAATTGTTCTGCGAAGCGAACCCACCCTAAATTGTAGTTTTTGCGGTTCGGAGAATTGCTCTAGAAAAGGAAAAAATGACTTTAAGGGCGCGCATGATAACATTTCTGTTCCTCAATTTTTCGGTTCTTTTGTTCCGGGCAACAAGTTTGGAATAGAAATCCATTTGGTAATGCAATTTTATTTTTCTATTCCCGGGACAAATTTTTAACTCAGAAATAGATTTGGAAGAGAAATCAAAAGTAGAAAAAAGTTACTTTTTTGTTTCTGGAACAAAAAAAAGAAATAAGTAGAAATCCGTCGCCCCACGTCGCCAACTACTGCCCTCCGTCGCCCACCGCCGCGACCATTGCTGGTTGCCGCTGACCGCCACCGCCCACTGCTGTCCCCGCCATCCGCGGCCAACCACTGCCCTCCACCGCCCCCTACCGCCCACCGCCGCGACCACCACCGGCTGCAGCCGACCGCCGTCGCAACCACCGCCCGCCACCGCCGGTCGCCGCCGACCACCACCGCCACTGCCTGCCCGTCGACTGCCACCGACCACCACCGCCTGCCCGCCACTACTGCTGCCCCCCACAACCCACTGCCACCCTCCGCCGGCCGGCACCGACCACTGTTGACCTCCGCTGGTTGCCGCCGCCCACCATTGTCGGCTGCGGCAATCATCGCCGCCGCAAGAGTAAAAAATAAATAATATTTTCTAATAATAAAATTTATTTTTTAAAACAAAATTTTAAAAATTTAAAATGAAGTAGAAAATTTTCGTAAAAGATTTTGTGTTAATAATATTCCAGAAGTAGAAATTTTCAGCTATTATCAAACGAATTTCTGTTCCAGGAACAGAAACTTTTTGTCGTTATCAAACACGTATCTCGACTCAGAATCTCGTCTAGGGAATAGAAATAGAAAAATCTATTTCTGGCTAGAAATTATGCCAGGGAAGAGAAATGTTGTCATGCGTGCCCTAAATGGCCGGAAAGAGAATGTTTAATGAATTATTTTAACATTAGAGAAATTAACCCTCAAGGTTGGCGCTATTGCTTTGGACATAAAGGGATTTTCAGTTCAAGAGCATGGGGTAATCTATTCGAAACTCACCAACTGAGGGCACGCATGATAACCATTCAATTTCTCTGTTTTTGTTCCAAACCTGTTTCTGGAACATGTTTGGAACAGAAATTCGTTTGGTAATGCAATTCTATTTTTTCATTTCTAGAACAAATATTTGTTTCAGAAATAGATTTGAAAAAGAAATGAGAAGCTAAAAATTGTAGCTTCTCTGTTCCAGAAACAGAAATGAGAAATAACCTACTAAAGCCCTTTATTTTTTCTCAAGTCCTCGTCCTGGTCTCTCTGTCGCCCTTCCTTTGTCGGTCGCCGCCCACCGCCGCCAACCACTGCCCCCGATCCCCTCCCATTGCTAGCCGTCGCCCCGCCGCCAGTCACTAATCGCCGTAGCAACCACCGCCGGCCGTAGCCGCCGCAACCACTGCCGTCTCCACCCCCGTTGGCCACTGCCGACCTCCGCTACCCCCCGACGGCCACCGCCAGCCACTGCTCCCCACCGCCCACCTCCCCAACCACCGCCAACCACCGCCCGCCGCCGCCCACCACCTGCTGCCGTCGCCCCCCTTAGCACCACCCGCCACCGCCACCCATTGCCGGCCGTCGCCAACTGCCAACCCCGCCGCGCCGACCTTTGCCGGCCATTGCAACAGCCACCGCCGCTAGAGTAAAAAATAAATAATTTTTTTTATTTTTAAATAGTAAATAATATTTTGTAATAATAAAAATTATTTTTTAAAGAAATTTAAAAAAATTAAAAATTAAGCAGAAATTTTTCGTAGAAGATTTTGTGTTAATAATAGTCCAGAAGTAGAAATTTTCAATCGTTATCAAACGAACTTCTATTCCAGGAACAGAAATTTTATATTGTTCTCAAACGTGTTTTTTTGCTCAAAAACTCATCTAGAAACTAGAATGGTTATCATGCACGCCCTGAGTGCAAAGTTAAAACGTCTAAATGTAACCACTTCATGTGGCTTGGGGTGTTGGGATCTATGGGAGTATCGTGGTCCGACCATGTAGGCTATCACCGCCCTTTACCCATTATTGATAACCACAAAAAGTAGTTATCGTTTTTCAAAAAGTGATATCTTATCACGTTTTTTTATCATGTAAGAAACTGATGATCTTAATTACGTCATTTTTCTCCCTGAGATATTACGTGTATCGTTTTCACTGTGAAGAAGAAGAACGGAGGAACGCTTCTCTCTGTGAACGTCAAATCTGCGACTCTCTCTCTCTCTACATTGGGAACACTTAATCTATGGAACAAGAAGGTATGTTCGTAATTGTCATATACCCTTTTGATCAGTGATTTAAGACTTGGGCATGTTAATGGACAGACAAACATGAGAGAAGTTTTGAAAAGCTTAAACGAAGACTAACAACAGCTCCAGTATTAACGATACCATTAAGATCAGGAGGCCTTGTCATTTATAGCGATGCATCTCATAAAGGATTCGGCTGTGTTCTCATGCAACACGGGAAAGTCGTCGCGTACGCTTCTAGGCAGCTCAAACCATACGAACTGAACTACCCAACTCATGACCTCGAACTTGCTGCCATAGTGTTCGCCTTGAAGATTTGGAGGCACTACTTGTATGGAGAAAGGTTTGAATTTTACATTGATCACCAAAGCTTAAAATATTTGTTTCCCAAAAGGAGTCAAATATGAGACAAAGACGCTGGATGGAATTGCTAAAAGACAATGATTGTGAGATACTATACCATCCGGGGAAAGCATACAAGGTGGCGGATGCTCTTAGTCAAAAATCCACAATTGCGTATTTGATGGTCAAGGAATGGACCTTTTCGGAAAATGCTCGAGATGCGAAATTCATGTTCAGTGTCGGACAATTGTCCAGCTTGGTTGCTACGCTTCGGATTGAATCAGAAGTCAATATCAAGAATCAAGACCTTGCAACAAAGTGATCCTAAAGTCTCCAAGCTTCGAGGAGAAGCTTTGAATGGGAAGAAACCCGACTTCCAAGTTACCGACAATGGAGTTTTGAAGTTCCGTGGACGTCCCTGTGTACCTAATGATAAGAAATTAAAAGAAGAAATCCTGTCAGAAGCCCATCGAAGCAACTACAGTGTCCATTCAGGAAATACGAAGATGTATCGAAATCTTCGTCAACATTATTGGTGAAACGGTATGAAAATGGACATTGCAAGACATGTTTCCAAGTGCTTAACATGTCAACAGATAAAAGCACAATACTGTAAGCACGGTGGAATGCTAAGACAACTTGAAATTCCCAAATGGAGGTGGAAACATGTGGCTATGGACTTTATCATGGGATTGCCAAGAACTCAAAGAGAGCACAACTCCATTTGGGTGATAGTGGATCGATCGACAAAATTAGCATACTTTCTGGCAACGCGGAATGATTTCACTATGGAAAGGTACGCAGAATTATACATTCAGCACATAGTACGATTACATGGAGTTCTAGTCTCGATTACTTCAGATCGAGACTCGAGATTTACGTCATCTTTCTGGAAAAGTCTACAAACGGCATTAGGAATGAAGTTCCAATACAGTATGGCATACCATCTCCAGACTGATGGTCTATTAGAAACAACTATCCAAACTTTGAAAGATATGTTAGGAGCCTACGTAATTGATTTCAAGGGAAATTGGGATGAACAATTGCACCTTACGGAATTTGCCTACAATAATAGCTACCAGCAAAGTATTGGTATTGGCATCGTTTGAAGCAGTATACGGCAAACCCTGCAGAACGCCAATTTATTGGAACGAAGTTGGAGAAAGGCAACTGATAGGAGCAGAATTAGTACAAATGACCGTAGATGCCGTGAAAACCATACAGGATCGACTTAAGACAGCGCAGAGTCGACAAAAGAGTTACCCCGATAAAAGACGAAAGCCGTTGGAATTTAAGGTGGGCGATCATCCTCATGGTTTCCCCGATCAAAGGTGTGTCGCGCTTTGGCCAGCAAGGTAAGTTAAACCCGAGATTTGTAGGACCCTTCGAAATTCTTGAAAGGATAGGAGACCTGGCCTACTGATTAGCCTTACCCCCTAAGCTTTCTAATATTCATGAATTATTCCATGTGTCCATGTTAAGAAAGTATGAACCCGATCCAACTCACGTACAGAATTACGAGACAATTGATGTGGATGAGAAGATAACTTATGCCGAGGAGCCAATACGGATTTTGGATCAAAGGGAACAGGTGTTAAAGAATAAAATCATTCCCTTAGTCAAGGTTCTCTGGCAATGTCATGGCAGGGAGAAAGCCACATGGGAAAGTGAAGAAATAATGAGACGCAAGTACCCACAATTATTTAGAGAATCAGGTACGTTTAAATTTTGAGAATGAAATTTCTTAAGGGAGTAGAATTGTGACATCCACAATTTAGATTAGATGAAATTATTAAATGTTGTTCTAGAAGGAATATAAACTGACCATTAAAATTAAGAAAAATGTAACAGGATGGCTTGAATAACGGGGCGAGAATTGCCGACCTTGCCCGGCCAAGCCCGGCTGGTGCTAGATGGACACCCAACCGAGGTTGGTTACGTCCAACTAGCATGATGCCGAGGCTGCCGTCCCGGGTAGTTCATGGCTGCCCGCCAAGTTGGCCGGCGCCGACTGCCTGGTCGCGTCGCTGGAGCCTCCATCATCATTATAATGTTCCGTGGTTGTTAGTTGTTGGTAAAAAAAAAAAAAAGTAAGCCAATGGTGGGTCAATTGGATAAAGATAAGATCAATGTCATTTTCAAGTATTAAATGATAGGATAAGATCAATGTCATTATCAAGCATTTAATGATATGATAAGATCAATGTCATTTTCAAGCAATTAATAATAGGACAAGATCAATGTCACTTTCAATAATAAAATCAAGAAAACATAAATGAATTCACACTATAGGATTAACAATGTCAAGAAAACATAAATGAATTCACACTATAGGATTAGCAAAGTCAAGAAAACATAAATGAATTCACACTATAGGATTAACAAAGTCAAGAAAACATAAATGAGTTCACATCAAGGGAATTGATAAAGTCAAGAAGCTATAAATGCATTCACATTTGTAGAAAAACTTAATGAGAAAGGTCATTAATGAAGTAACTTGTGAGAGAAGCCATAAAACTACTATAAATAGGGGTACGGTTTCTTCATTCCCGACATCCACCAATCCTCTCTCTCTCTCTCTCTCTCTCTCTCTCTCTCACGCCCACCCTCATCTTCCTCACGTGCTCTCACTTGCTCGGCCATGCTCTCGCTCGCCCCTCGTGTGTTCTTGGGTAGTCCTACGTCAAAAAAGGTAGGGGAATTACTAGTTTTGAAATAGGGATGTTAGTTTAATGCTTTGATGAAGTGAATGCATTGTTATTCCTTATGAATGAAACGAAATGTGTGTCAGAACGTGTGTATAGACCTGCTAAAGGAAAATTAAAAAACAAGTCATTATGTATGCATGAGTATTTATTGCATATGGAATAGGACATTTCTTCGAATGTATGGATAATATGATAATCCTAATCAAGATTAAGAAATGAATCATGCGTGTGTAAGAGCGTGGTTGCCATTTAAAAGACGATTCTGCCATTGTTAGCGATAAAAGCAATGGTGTAGGGGCTTGGGGTAACGACCTATATTTTTGACCATTGCTCGCGACAACGGAATTATCCGCCGTCATCCGCTAAAAGTATTACTTGAGGCGATAGCATAGACATCGTTTACCTAATGATGAAATGATATGTTTCTGCCGTCGTACACGTACAGTGGCGACGTTACCCGGTACTGGAAGTCCCAATGTGAGGCTTGGGAAAAAAAACTCAAAATTGAAAAAAAAGAACAAAGAATGTCTGTTGCATTTATTGAATTTATGCCTGACATTATGATAGATGTTGTACATGGTTATTTCAAGTAATGGAAGGCTCGGGAAAAAAAAGCCCAAAAATGAAAAGGGAGAATATTTGTTGCATTTATTGAATTTATGCCTGACATTATGACAGATGTTGTACACGGTTATTTCAAGTAATGGAAGGCTCGAGAAAAGAAAGCCTGAAATTGAAAAGAGAAATCTGCTGCACTTATTAAGTTATGATTGACATTATGACTAATGTCATGCTTGATGAATTTGAGTAATGAATCACATGATAGCTTTGTTGTTTGCGACATCAGGTGTTATAACTTCTACTCTATCTTGAAACTAGTGCTTTTCCTACTGGGCTGTGTGCTCATCCCCTATTTTCAGGGAACTTGCAATGGCCCAGTCAGTCCCGCGCACCGGCTTGGTTATGGGTGTGGACTATCAGGAATGGGACATAATATGCGTCAATTCCGATATTACTTTTACTAGAATAAAGTCTACTATATGGCTCAACGTAAGAAGGATAGAGCGAGTACCTATGCATTTTATTGCTTGGCATCTGAGCGTGCGCGGAAATCTGGTCGAACCCCTCCAGGACTTCGACGGGCCACCTTGCTTTCAAGAGGGAAGGTCATCTACTCGGGAATAAGCTACCATAGAATTCCAGTCGGGCGGGAGTCATTTTAGAAGTTTTAGTAGGTATGGGTATAAGGCCAAGGGCCCGGATGATTGAACATAAAGTTTAGTATAAGTATGTTTCATGATGATGGTTGACCCCTTCCTCTTCCCCAAATTTTCATTAGATATACTTTTCATGGGGAATGATATGTTTTATGATGTAAAAATAGTAGATGCCATATATTAAATAAAAGGGTGTGTTCGATGAAGAAGTTTATTGCTGGTGTTTTGGTTGCGCCTTCTCCGCTCGCCAAAGTTATGGGAAATCAGTAAGTAATTAAAAAGCCAGGGAATATCCTGGGTCGTCACAGGTTTCGTATCTCAAAAAAAAAAATATTGAGGGTATTTGTGTCACAGTTGATAAGTTTAGAGTTTTTAGTGTCACAAAAAAAAGTTTGGGGGTACTTGTATCACAGTGGGCATAGTTTGAGATATTTGGTGGTATTTGCCCATCAATTTAATTTGAACTTCACATTTTCCACCTTAAAAAATCTATTTGAGTGATGGTTGCTCGAGATCTCTTCAAGCTTCTGGTTATGAACCATTGCCTTGTGTCAATCTTCTGTCACTAATAGTGGGTCATGTAGTGCCTCGTCCTTGCGCAAATCTGGATTTTAAGTTTCAAGAGCTGAAAATAAAAAATGATAACCAAAAGCGAGTCTTCGCTTCCGGGTTCTTGTTAATATCATTCAATTGACCTTTTGAACCTCAGGTCAGGATGCTAGGCGGAGAGGACTTCTTGTTCTCAAGGAAACACTTCGTTTTTCCTTTTACATCTACAACTTCTTGAGGTCATATCGAAGCTTCTCGTACTTCTTTTATTTGAATTTTTGGCTCCATGTCCTTTTTCCTTGGTATCTCGTCCCTCTTCTTCAATATCTCTTCAATTTTCGCCTTCTCAACTCTCGGTTTCTTCATCATCTCCGGCATCCATTGTAATTCCTTCTCACGACTACTTCTTTTTGTCCCTACTTGCTTCTTTGGGGACGTAACAAGGGCTGTCGAATCATCGGACTCAACTAGGCCGGTGGTTGCGAGCTCTTCTCGTTCCTCCATTGCAACAGGTGGTTGGAATTCCCCATTCTTCTTCGCTTTTAGTGTCCTTGATGAAAGTTGCAGCATTTCCTTCTTCACAAATGAACCAAACACACTCTAGCCAACACCATTTCTCTTTTGGCCCTTAAACCCTGTTTTATTATTAAAAAGGGCCATTTCATCATCCTTAACTGAGACCTTAGACTACTGTTTGTCTAGCGCCTCTTGGTTGGCCAATATATTCTCCAACTCGGTCAGAGTTGGTTCTTTCGCCCGTCCACGGATGGCCACTACAATATGGTTATACTCTGGTCATAAACCGTGAAAAATTGTTCTCCTCATTCTTGTCTTGAAGATGGCATTCTCAGCATCTAATTTTAAATGTTCATCACATAGAAATTTTAACTTTGGAAAAGTATTGACTTATCGTCATATCTTGTTGTGACATCGACAATAGCTCATTATCTAATTGTTGCAGCTTGGCATGGTTTGTCCTTTTAAACAATGTCACTAAGTTATCTCATGCCTCCTTTAGGGTCTTCGCGCTCTTGATATGGTATCACAACTCATCTTTAACCGTTACAGCAAGAACATAAAGAGCTTTGCCCACTTTTGCATTCCATTTTCTTAACTCGTCATTGTCCATGGGTGATGTGGTGTTTGTTAGGATTCGACGCACAATCAAGTCGAAGTAAAACGTAAAGCGAGAAAGAGAAATCGCGACACGAGATTTTATCCATGTTCACCCTTAAACTAGGGCTACGTCCAACAGAAGATTTCACTATAATTAGCACCTCGCACCTCTCGTTACATCACTCAATTACAAACGAAAAAGAGTATATATACCAGTAGCTATTCATGAGCCCAATTCCAAACTACTAATGAAAATTTACAGGCTTAAATAGTAAAAGCCCTCTGGTGTCCAGAGGGGGCGCTGCCCCCTTGAGACCCCCGCAAGGGCGGCTCACCCAGACCCCTGCCCGCTCAGCGTGGAGCGGGACCCACGTGTTTTCCTGTCGTAGGGGAGTATGAACCACACCCCAACAGTGTTGCCGCCACCAACAATATCTCACATGTCTTTACCTAGTAGGTAAAACTGCGTGTGGGTACTCAAATTATTACAATTGGAGTTGTTGAGCTTTTCGACATAGTTCTCCGAACTCTAAATATCGGTCACCCGACTTGGATATAATGCCCAGCACTACACCGTACTCCACCCCCTGACCACCTTCTCACATGCAATGGTCTCTAACTACTGTCTTCACGTACCACGATCCCGATCGCTGGGTTCACGGTATCCGAACCGCCTGCACTTATTGAGTTTGCGGAAACGTGCCTCGAATATCAAATGTTGAATTTGGGAAATGTCACCCAAAAATGTCACTTTAACAATTACAAACATTTTCTCGCTGCACATGCAACACTCGAAGCAAACTAGCTCCAATAATACTCGGAGTACACTGACTTCTACAAAGACAACTCTGTTTATTTTTGTCTCCCTCACGGACTGACTACTATCTTTCAGATGCCCTCTATTTCTTTTCTTTCTGGCTTTCCCTCTATTGTTTCTCCAAGGCACACAAGACAACAACAAAAAAATATTCGCAGCCATAGATGCATGTACCGGCTTAGATCCTTTGCCGACTTCATTCAATTATGGACAAGAGTTGCCGTTTTGCCGGAATTGTTCCGCGACAAAATATCTTTCATCGAAATTCGTGCTTCGGCTTTTAAATGTGATAAGGGGCTCTGTGATGATTTTGGACAGGAGAGTTTCAGATAGTTAGAAGAATCAACGCACGAAGTTTGTACAGAATCCAACAGAATTACACAGATATTGTCTCGACTAGAGTTTAACTAGATGGCGAGAGTCTACAAGCACAAATCCAAAGGAATCGATACAGATAAAATTGAAAGAAAGTGCACAAATGTAAAATAAACCAGAGTTTGACTCGATGGTATGGCATGGCAAGCACAATTCCCTTCAAAAAATAACGAACCAACGCATCCAAAATAGTGTTTGACTCGATGGCACATTATCTGGGATAAAGATAAACGCCAGAGTTTGACTCGACGACGAGAATCTGAAAGCTATATAACTTAGAAAAGTAAATGCAATACAATAAGTAAAAATAAGATAAATTTGTGGGAAAATACCAAATAAGGGCCCGAAGTCCTCTCATTTTCTCAAATAAGGGCCCCAAGTGAACATTATTTCAAATAAGGACCTGAAGTGGCATAGTATGTTTCAAATAAGGGCATGAAGTGGCCATAGAGTTTCAAAAAAGGGCTTGGCCTAAAGGGCATTTTCGTCATTTCCCATTTTGATTTTTTTGTTTATTTTTTCCTTTTTTCTATGTTTTATAGAAAAGAAAAAAAAAAGGCCTCACCTAGGCGGGAGGGCTGCCCCTCTCGCCTATGGTCCCCGACCCACCGCTGGTGGGGGGTCGGCGGGGGCGGCGAAGGCCGGCTGGGTCGCCGGCGCCTCGGCGAGGGCCGGCCCTCGCCCAGGACCGGGCTGGGGCCGGCGTCCCCCGCCCAGATCCGGGAGAGGGCCCGACCCTCTCCCGTTTTTGGCGAGGGCCTGCTGGCCCTCGCCTCTGGTCGGCAAGGTCGCCGGCCCTCGCCGAGGCGTCGGCGACCCCACCGGCCTTTGTCGCCCTCGTCGACCCCCCACCAGCGGTGGGTCGGCGGCCACAGGCGGGAGGGGCAGCCTCTCGCCTGTGTGTGGCTTTTTTTTATTATAATAAAACACAGAAAAAAGAAAAAAAATCAAATAAGGAAAAAGACGAAAATGCCCTTGAAATCAGGCCCTGTTTTGAAATTTTATGGCTATTTCAAGCTCTTATTTGAAACAACGTTCACTTCATATCATTGTTTGAGAAAAGGAGGGCACTTCATGCCTTTATTTGAAACAATGTTCACTTGGGGCCCTTATTTGAGAAACTGAGAGGACTTCGGGCCCTTTTTTGAAATTTTCCCTAAATTTGTTGATTTGTTCGGCAATGGGCCTCTCTGTAGATGCTAGGTGATATTTATAATGGTTGAAGTGCTAACTGCTCTTCAGCGGTTATAATCCTAGCGCGCCAACAATTGCCGCCTTCCTTAGTCTTTTTGAATTTGACCCAGTCTTTGAGCAGTTATTCGACTCCAGATAACTGATAATGTTGGCGCCTTTCTTCAATTTCCACATGTGTCAGTCGTGCCCATGTCTTCCGCATCTTGGGGCTTTGAAGTTCGACAATCTAGTAATTGTCGATATGACTTTTACCAGCTCCCATTCGGTCGTGAGGGGTATGCTCATGTCCCCCCGCATTTTGTGGATTCCTTGACCCCTTTCGGTCGTGAGGGGTATGCTCATGTCCCCCTGCATTTTGCGGATTCCTTGACCTATACTTAAGGACTCATTTTGCCTCAAAACTGTCCTCCCGACATGGAATTCAAGAGGATATCCTTCGTACATTTTGGCACCTCCTGAAAGACTTTAAATTTGGTGCCCTTGTGACGAGTCTGTCAATCGATGCCTATCGGCACTATCACATGCCTTGCATAAAGCTTTTCATTCCCTATCGAAACGCCTATTTTCCATGTCTATATCACGTGCATCGATTCTTCACGTGTTCTCCTATGATGGACGGGCGTGTGGAAGGAGTCGGGTCTCCTCCCTCTGTTCTCCTTTTTTCTTCGTACGTGAGCAAGCCCTGGTTCAAACCTGCAGCCGTCTCTTCTATAATGGGTAAAGAATGAAGTTGACTCAGAGAAGAAGAAGCTTTCGCCCCCTCCTGCTCTCTGTTTCGCCGTATATGTGAAGTGTGTGTGGCCTCCTCTTTTTGTCTATAGTAGGTATGCTTTTATAGGCCAATGGCCAGGGTTTCTTCAAGAAAAAGAGTGACCAGCTTTCCTTATCTTTCATTGCACACGTATCTCCTCTTGATATGAAAAGATTTCTTTATGCTAGTGTGCCTTCTCTCTCTGCTCATTAGCCGAAGATTATGCACCAAGTATATTTAGCAAGATTTTTTCTTTTCTTTTGCCTTTTAGTCAAAATGTGAATTACGGCCATTAGAGAGAAACAGTGGGCTCGGCCACATTGCCAACCAACACGGGCTCAGTTTCGTTAATTAAATTCAGAATTATCCATTCGAATTTTTCCACCGTCAGTCCGACTAAATGCAAATGCAATGCAATTAAACTTTCCTATATGAAAAATGATTTAAATATTTTTGCTAGGGACTAAGGTTAGTCCCTAATTTTTATGCAATAAATGATTAACTAAAAAGCCAAAATTTAGGTGTCAACAATGTAGTCATCATCACTTAAAGATAGTGTACTAGGATCTTGCTCCGGTTCACCATCCCTATCCCTATAATCACTGTCACTATTATCACCACTAGTAGAAGAGCCACTACCATCGCCAAGAGCAACTCCTTCAATATATACTTGAATAACACCAAATCTTGATCCTAGACCCACCAATTCTAGCACTTGATCATCACCAAAAATCTACACAACACCACCTCTCAAGGAATCCTCGGGAATTTGGTACCACAACTTTTCAACTATGTATCCTAGACCAATAACAGTTTTCACAATTATAGTTCACTGACATTGACTTACAATGGGGAAGATATTCTATGTGGAAGCCTGTGTACTTCGTGATGTCTCCAAACTCCATAACTCCACCTAGGTTAAGTGCAATTGTAAATTCGTTAGACATCTACAAGAGAACAACCAAAAAAATGATTATTTTGTAAAAACCTCTCAAAATAACTAGCAAAGATGGGATGATCAAGTTTGACAAAGGAGATGAGAAGATCGAGTTCACCAAACGAGCTGCTTGGTATTTTTTAAGTTCTACATACAAGCAAAAAAAGTGAACTCTCATAAGATACATAGAATCACACTCAAAGTAAACCCGAAATCAGTGACAAACATAAGTAAATCTGGTTTAGCATTTCATCGAGCATGTAGTGTACGAGTCAATCATACCATTCACATGCAAAATTTGGTGTTATAATTTCGACACACGTACGATTCAAGGTTGGAAAGACCATACGTAATGCTAATGAGGACATGAACTAACATGAACGACCAACATAGCAAGAGCAATACCTAAGCATACAGAGAAATTGCAGGACAAGCAGTAAATCATGTAGGGCCAAGTTTGGCACAAATCGATAACGAGCGAAGTAGCTAGATATACGATTAGACGACTATGGTTGAGAGATCCAACAAAAATGAAAGAGAGGGAGGTTCTCGAAAACATAGAATCTCGAACGTGGCGTGGAATGGAAGACTCTCGTTTTCCTACCTCGACAAGATGAAACCTACACCATAAACCCAAGATTGCGACCAAGCAAGGCGGAAGTGGCAATAGGAAGAAGGCGTTTGTCGGAGGGAGTGTAAGAGAAGATGAATAGAGCCTGTGTCTATCTAGGGTTTTTTCGTGTTATGAGAGATAATGAGTTAATTGAAGAAACGTCAGTTAAGTTAAGTATTTCTTATTAAAAAAAACTAAGTTATTATTATTTAGAAAAACCAAGTTATTTCCACGTAGACTTAATCCACATCACCGTAGGAAGTCACACGTGTCATCCATGTTAGCAAAATTAACGGTGAAATTTGACGGAAGTTATCGAAGGGTAGATTTGTCACAGCTGTATCAGTTTGGGGTTTTTTCGTGGTAAAAAATTTAGTCTATGGTAAATTTGTCAAAAGTGTACTAGTTTGTGGTTTTCCGTGGTATTAAGCCAAATTTGTTTCTGGTAATTCGTTTTGCATGATGGGCTTGAATACAGCGAAAGACCTGTTCTGACTCGGCCCATCAACTATTAACAAAGCCCAATTGTATCCTCACAATTCATTATTGATCACAATCTGACAATAACTATATGTCAAAAGACATATATTGCTTTTATTGCTAACCCATATATCTTTTAGTGAAAAAGAGAAAACACATATTTGTCCAAAGGAAAAATTATAAGTTTACTTGAAAGAAGCATAAGATTTCAAAATTAATCACATGCCACAATGGGACACTTTTTCTTAATGTTAATATGGATAGTTTACTATGGGATTGACAAAATAACTATGGACATGCTTGGATGGACTTATCAAAAGTATTCACGACTTTGTCTCCGAAATGGAAAACAATTTTCTTTTCAAAAGTTAACTAAAATGATTTAGGCGACTCTGAACGGATTTCAATGTCATTATGTGTAACTCAAAATATTTAAGGTGAATAACATTAAATAAAAGTCATATCTGAATTAAAATAAAAGTAAAAAAGCAATCCTAGATGTTTATCCATATTTTTATCCCATTCAAAGATTTATCAAATGAGGGTAGTACATCGTTTATTGCATATAAACTTCTAAGATAAATTCTTAAAGTATATAAATAACTTTTGAGAGATGAAAAATTGTGAAACAATTCTTATGGTTTTTTCTTTGTCAAAATTATTATGGTTGAAGTTCTTCCTAGTTATTGTTGGCACCAAAATTTTGGGTTTTGGCCTTCTCATTTATTACATGAAAAGTTAGGGGTCGAATCGTCGACAATGATGGAATTTGATCCATAAACAAAATATCAATATCGCATACTGTTTGGCACTTGGAGCATTTACGTTTAGTAAAAACGTGTTTGCATTTAACAAATTCCATCATACATCGGTCTTGTTGTGACTTGGTTCGAAATTGGCCTAGTATGCCAAATGGAAGAGAGAACCTAATTCTATTGAAATTTTCAAGACCAAGCCCATGTGAGCAAGGCCCTATTAGGCTCTAAATTAGGAAAGTTAAGTTTGCATTGTTTAGGGTGTCACCATGTGAAATCATCCTTGTCGTGGGTGAAACTGTAAGGGTTCGTGGAACACTTCATTAGATGAGACATCCCAATGAATTCGATAATAGTAAGACATGCATTATGTTGGAAAATCCTCTATATTATTTTGAATATGACAAAATAATCAAAGGCTTCTAATGTGTGTATTGATTGAGTAGTACCGGTAGATATGCACAAGTCAATACACAGATGATGTCATAATCAGCATTAGGTGAGCTAGTATGAGGAGTGTTCTGCCATTGTCAAGAGTGTTCTACTGATATCAAATGATTACTGCCGATGTCGAGGGTGAATAAGATATGGGGCATCGAGATGTCTACAAGTTGGAAGGACCTTGAGATAAAGGTGAACATCTAGAAAGACTTTGATCGACGGTGAAAAAGTCGAGAAGAACGAGGATGTTCGTGATAACTTGAAGGTACCAAGATTTGGTGAACAGTTGAAAGGACCTGGTAATGCTGAACAAGCCTAGAACGAGGATGTCCGATAAAGCTTCGAATGACCATGAAGGTCAACAATTTGGTAGGGTCATAATTGCCACTAAGCTTAGAAGGAGTAGAAGATAAATCATCTCATTGTTATTAGGAGCAGTAGATTGTTGCTAGGAACAGCTGTCGATATTATATGAGTTCTCTGAAGACTGATGAAGATATCAACAAGAGGAGAACAAGTCTAATATGATGAGGAATTCATGAAGATGTCATGGTCAATCAATCATCAGTGATGAAGATATCGACAAGACGAGAACAAGTCTAATTTCATGAAGACTTGGAGGTACTGTGGTCAATCTTTTGTCAACTAGAAAAGTCTTCGGAAGTTGACATACTTAGAAGGATCATTGGATGATTGATCACAAGTCATTCCATACGATTTGATCGTGGACAGTACCAACAGACTGATGATAATGAGCACATCCTAGTTATGAGTAATCAATCGATCATGCTGATATCAAGTCCTGGAAGGTGCCGGTCACTTGCTCATCTGATTGGAACATTGATCACAATGAAAACAGCCGTTAATAAGTGCGTATATATACACGTACACACTTATTAACTACGGTGGCTTGTGTAACCAACTTACATGGCCCGTGGGTAGCTATATAACTTTTTGACTGCACAAGTCATATTTGTCACTGCTTATTTCGTAGTTGATTGATTTCTAAAATAGTTAACTTTTCGACTACTTATAATTTCCATTCAAGGGTTTCACACACGATACACCTATACAAGGTTTTTTTTAGTTTTCTTTTCTTTAAGCGTTCGAGCTATCGTTTCATGCACGTTACTCGCCTCGTGTCACGCGTATTGAATATTCTAAAACAACGAGCATGGGTCCTAATTAAAGCCATCAGTGGGCCAATTAGCAAGTTTTCATTTCAAGACGAGAAATATTACTAGTTTGTCCATCGCATAAAGGTTTTCGATAGATGAATATATTTTAATGAAATTTCAAGGTTCAATGCATTGAGCGATAAATTTCAAAATTGACTCTTTCGGATGAATTGGTCCGGATGATTGAGGTTCAACCACGGTCAACGACTTTCTTCTTTATCAGTCTATGTGGCAAAAGGACAAAATGCAAAAAGTTGCATGGAGAAGAAACTCCAAAAGAAAGAAAAGATGGTTAATGGCTTTTTTCTTGCCCAATTCTCACTCTAAGAAGAACTTGAAAGGTAGACTCGTGTAATGTCTCGGAAAGATTCAGCTGAATGACAATATAAGAAATTAACTTATCTGGTAAAATCATCTTCCCCTTCTCTTTTCCGAGCTAATATGTACATGAATCTTAAGGTATTTCAAGTGCGGTACTTTAACGATAACTCACGGCCCGGAAGAAATCCCTCTTCACCAACGTAACAGCAAAGTGCACCAAAAACCTTAAATCTTTGCACGGAATGCAATTGAGTCTAATTATTTGATGAGCGCGATTAAGTCATCAACCTTTGCAAAAAGTAAAATCAAGTCTTTTCCATGGAGAATGCCGAAACTTGCCCGGATAGCACTCGAAGCCTGTGCAGCAACCTTTAATTTCACTTCCTAATATCGGTTTAGGACATCATGACTTGATTACACCCATAGAATGTTTTAATACTCAATTATACTTTTCCATTTTCATAGGACCTTATCGCAGCGATTGAAAGGTTCGACACTTGACTACAATTCAAACATAAGATGAAAAAGCTACATAATCCAATGTCAAACTACACATTAGGGTATTAGCTCAAAGTGAGACGACCAAAATCAACCCTAAGTTTCGAATTAATACTTTAGAAGTAATTTTTTTCAATAAACCAAAAAGCAAACGCGAATTCTTTTAGTGTTAAAGAAAAGCTTCCAAACCCGGACAAAACCCTTTACTTTATATAAATTCATCTGGTCTTACTCTCCTTCAAGCTTTCAATCGAAATCATGTTAAATGGAAAATGAGGGAGGATTTTTCACTATGCTTCGAAAGAAAATAGTAAAGTTTTACGTGCATTTTAATAGTAGAGATTTCAAAGTCATTATCCTTATCCTTTTTGGGACAAGAAGCCTAAAATCATTGTTGAAGAGAGTTCACCGGATGATAATGCGTGTTGAGAAAACAAATTATTGTCAGAATGAAAATTCCCCGTAATTTATATTATTATTATTATTATTGAGAACCGACCCGACACAATCATGAAGTTCCTGTCTTGCCCTCCATGTTTGGTCGCTAGAGGCACCCGCTTGAGGTAGTGAAGCTTGTATGAGTAGGTCGTGTTGTCCAAGTGAAGTGGGACTCATACAGCTAAGCTCTTGCTCTCTCTAGCTTTTGATACATTGGTTTTGAATTCTCATTAATAGGAGGGGGATGGTGGCGTGGGGCTTGTCTTGCCTGTTTCTTAGTCAATGTCGATCTTAAAGGGGAATGTGGTGCGTCGTGGAAGGGAGTCATCGATTTTAATTCAGTCAATTGAATAATACTAAGTATTATTATACTCGGTAACAAGAAGAAAAAAAAATAGGGATGTCAACAGTTCGGGTCGGGCCAATTCTCACTAATACCCAAACCGAACATAACATGAATAATATTGTTTTATTATGGTAACTCTGATAATTAATTTCTCCATATACATTTTGCAATTTAAAGTCAACATGACACGCCAAAATTCCACGTAATTTTCTTCATCAAATACAAGCTTTATATAATTGGTGTCCATGAAGTATTTCATTTAGAGTAATTAATGAAATGGTGACGATAAACATATCAAATATATGAAGGACCTAATTAGACCAATCAAAAGTTGCGGGACGATATTTCACATTGATAAAAAAAAGTAATTTAATTGAACCGAATGAAAGTTTAAATATGATATGACGCGTGGATAAAAGTTGATAGATTACTAGTATAATCATCTCTTCCACCAGCAATAGAAAACTTCCCATCACTCAACTTCCCATGAGAAACTTCGTATCGCCCTTGCTAGAAAGTCGCCATTTACTGTATCAGACTTGATTGAGTGGCATCATTTGGTAGTTAAGTCTTTCTTTACCATGTTTCCCCTTTTTAAATTGAGACAATCATTTGGCTGGTTTTGGTAAGAACGGATCATAATCAGCGAACCGCCTACTGATGCCATCAAAAGCGACTCTGTTCATTATGGAGAAGTTCATCTTTTTAGCATTTCTTGATCTCCTGTTAGCTTTCCTATTGATGTTTCAGCCCGTCATTTGTTCCAGCAACTTCACTGATCAAGATGCTCTCCTCCACTTCAAATCCGCGATCGAAGTCGACCCGGCGAACACGGTCAAAGGCGGGAATTGGACCGCGGAAGCAAACTTCTGCGAATGGATCGGCGTCTCCTGCAGCAACCGCAGGCAGAGAGTCACGGCTTTAGACCTCGCCGGCATGGGTCTCCAGGGAAGACTGTCTCCTTACCTGGGCAATCTCTCTTTCCTGGCTTCTCTTGATCTTCGCAACAACAGCTTCTATGGGAGGATTCCGATGGAAATCGGTCGTTTACGCCGCCTGAAAGTGCTCGTACTCGAATCAAACCAGTTTGAAGGAAACATTCCTCCTAAGTTAGCCCACTGCCAAAATCTTGAAGTGATGACACTCGCGGATAACAGGCTAACGGGCGGCATACCGAGAGAATTCGGCTCCTTCCCTAAGTTGCAACAACTGTTTCTTAGCTTCAACCCCTTACGGGGTCAAATTCCAAGCTTCCTGGGCAACATATCCTCATTGCAGCTCATTACTTTGGCCGAAGCCAATCTCACAGGTTCAATTCCTCCGACACTTTTCAATGGATCGCTCACGATTGTCGACTTCACGCATAATGATCTCTCTGGGAGTCTTCCCTCCGATCTTTGCTACCGCTGGCCTAAAATTCAGATACTTTTGCTGCATGATAACCAATTCAGTGGCCGGCTACCGGAGACGCTACCCCAATGCAAAGAGCTTCTCCGGTTAGCGATGTCATCCAATCGTTTTCAGGGAAGCATTCCTCGAGACATAGACAGCTTGCAAAAGCTGCAGGAGCTCTATCTCGGTACTAACAACTTGACCGGCACGATTCCTCGAACCATCGGTAACATGTCAAGCTTGCGACAGCTGTACGTAGAATATAACCGCATCAGAGGTGACATTCCGAGTGAGATCGGCAAGCTGGTCAATCTGACTGGAATGAGCGTTGCAGGTAATTTGCTAACAGGCGAAGTGCCTGAAGAGCTTTTTAACATTTCATCGCTTCAAAATCTTGCTTTGGCAGAGAATGCCCTCTCCGGAAGCCTTCCCTCGGGTAGCGAGCTAATCCTTCCGAATTTAAAATCACTTGTGCTATCAGACAATGACTTCGTCGGCAACTTCCCACAGTGTTTTTCGAATTTTTCGAACCTAATCATTTTCGATGCCGGCAACAATCAACTCAGCGGACCAATCCCCCCAAGTTTGGGCAACTTGAAGAACCTCAGATTCTTTGCGGTTCCGTTAAATCAGCTAACAGGAGAGGCTTATGGTGCGGAGCTCGGTTTTCTCTCTGCTTTATCTAATTGCCAATCGCTTCAAACCTTGAGCCTGGATGAAAACCCGCTTCGCGGCTCCATACCAGAATCTATCACAAATTTCTCCAGTTCCCTACGAGGTCTGTTTGCTACCGATAGTCAAATAAGAGGTCGCATTCCCGACGAAATGGGTTTCTTGAAGAGCTTGACTTTCCTAAGATTGAACTATAATGATCTAGAAGGCAACATCCCATCATCGATCGGAGGACTAGAAAGCCTGCAAAGGCTGTATCTTGAAAACAACCATCTCGAAGGACCGATCCCCGATGAGATATGCAACTTGACAAGTTTAGGAGAGTTGCTGCTCGGGCAGAATAGGATATCAGGATCGATCCCGAACTGCATTGGAAACCTGAGCGGCCTTCAAAAGTTTCTGGTAAGCTCGAATAACATGACATCAGTTATACCAGTTAGTCTGTGGAGCCTTCAAGAGCTAATCTTCCTCAATCTGTCACACAATTCATTCAATGGAGGACTACCATTTGACATGGGGAAAATGAGAGCTATAAACAGCATCGATCTTTCTTGGAACCGACTCACTGGCGCCATATCGAGTTCCATCCATGAGTTGAAGAGCCTTGCTTCTCTCAACTTGTCAAGGAACTCGTTTCAAGGATCGATTCCGCAATCGATCGGCGACCTCAAAGGATTGGATTTCCTCGATCTCTCCTACAATGAGTTGTCCGGCATGATACCCGAGTCCATGGAAGGACTTACATATCTGCAAAATTTGAACTTGTCCTTTAATAAGTTATCAGGAGAAATTCCTAATGGCGGACCCTTTGGAAATTTCTCGGCTCTCTCATTCATTGGGAATGAAGCACTCTGTGGAAATGCGATTTTTCAAGTCCCACCTTGCAAAACAAAAGGAATGAAATCATCAAGGGACAAGCGGCTACGGTTACTATACATTATGGTGCCAATTGCATCAGCTACACTTTTAGTCATTGTCATTTGCTTGCTCAGAAAGCGTCGAAACACTAGTGATAAGGCTCCAGTTTCAGTGGAGAACCCACCTGGAATTGACCACCCGATGATATCATATCGGGAGCTTTGCTCTGCTACTGACAACTTCAGCGAAAGCAATTTGCTCGGAGCAGGAAGCTTTAGCTCTGTATACAAAGGTACTCTGGCCAATGGGATAGACATCGCGGTCAAAGTACTGAATCTCCATAACGAGGGCGCTATGAAAAGCTTCGACACAGAATGTGAGGTTTTCCGCAAGATCAGGCAACGGAATCTCGTCAAGGTGATCAGCACCTGCACAAACGCCGATCTGAGAGCTCTGGTGCTGCAATACGTGCCCCGCGGTAGCTTGGAGAAGTGGCTTTACTCCAACAACTATAATTTGGGTCTCCATCAGCGAGTGAAGATAATGGTTGACGTCGCAATGGCGATCGAATATCTCCACCATGGCCAACCAGAACCCATTGTGCACTGCGACCTGAAGCCTAGCAACGTTCTTCTAAATGAGGACCTGGTCGCACAAGTCTGCGACTTTGGAATCGCGAAGATTTTGGCTGAGGACAACCTTGAAACACAGACCCGCACTCTCGGCACGATCGGTTACATTGCTCCAGGTACATTTGTCGAATTTTAACTAATTCAAGCCTTTGATTGCCAGTAGAATGGTATAATATGATAGAAATACATTAATACTCGTATGCCTTTATATCATTTTACTCATGCCCCAAAAAGTAAAAAGATGAATCTGTGAAGTCTACGACGCTTGCAGAATACGGTTCGGAAGGAAAAGTCTCGACAAGAGGAGATGTTTACAGCTTCGGCATATTGTTGTTGGAAGTGATTACTAGGAAGAAGCCAACAGATGAAATGTTCGATGCGGATATGAGCTTGAGGCGATGGGTAGGTTCAGCGATTCCAGACAGAGTGCTCGACATCGTGGATAGCGGAATCCTTAGCACGAAACCAGAGGATCTGAGGCTCCCAGAACTTGAGAGGATAGTCTTATCGATCCTCGAGTTAGGACTACAATGTTCAAAAGACTTGCCTGAGGAAAGAATGGACATGGAAACTGTCATGGTTAAGCTCAACAAGATCAAGTTGTCACTTCCTTGACAAGAAAACAAGGTGGAGAGCAGTACGTAGAATTTGGGCATAGTATCATCTTAGTTTGTACACGGTCATTTCGTTTCGATGGCATTGTGTATAGCCATCCCCAATAAAGTTCCTCATCTTCTTTTGAGCTTTCTGAGTCGGAGGAAAACAATTGGAAACGCGACGACGTTTTCTAGCGATGATATTTGACCCAGCAGGAGTCTTAACTCATGTCTGACACTTCGGAAGGTACAACACCTGCTATGTTCTCCAAGTAAAAACAGTGTCATGGCCGGAAAATGTAGAGCGAAATCAAACTTATGCAACGTCAAAATGGATAGTAATAAGACTATAATTTTAATTGCACGGAGGAATAAAATATTGAAAGTCATTTTTTGTAATTGTTATAATTCTTTTCCAAATGGAAAACATCAAATAATAAATTATTATTCTTTAAATGATCAAAACAGACATTTATTCAGAATTTTACAGAAGAAATTGAGCGAAGGATGAAACTGGTTGTTGCGCTATAGAAACGATGAAATACAATAGGCCTTTTCTTTTGTCTATTATCTCTTTCTTTGGCCTGTTTTACTTTTTTCTCCTTAAAGTTACAATGCATTAAAATATTAAAGTAATATGTGACTGAGGGCTAAATGGGAAATCAAATAGTGAGATGAAACCCGTTTTTGACTTAAATATGTAGATTAAGTGCATTTTTTGTTTTGGCCGGCCAAAACAAAACGTCATACAATATGAATATGAGTAAAAACTTATTATCATTGTTTTTTATCCTTGAAATACAAGTAAAATGGTTTGAAGTCATCTCTTCAAATGAATTTTACGGTGACTTCAAACCATTTTTACGACCTAATTCACTTTAAAAGCACCAACTTTAGGTCGGGTCTCAATTATGACCCAAATCATTTTTTTTTTCTTAGAAAAAAGCACGAACTTTAGGCTATGCCTCAATTCTGGTTCAAACTTTTTTTGTCTCATAAAGAAGCATCAACTTTAGGTCAAATCTTAATTCTGGCCCAAACTTTTAGTGGGTACCAAATCCATCCCTCATCAAAATTTCGTCAGATGATGCCATTAAAGATTCGACATGTCGTTCCATGTGTACTTGGCAATAACTTGTCAGAATCTTGATGAGGGTTATGTTTGGGTATCAACTGAAAGTTGGTGCTTTTTGGAATCAGAATTCGGATACGAGCTAAAGTAGGTGTTGTGTCATGAAAAAAAAAGGGCCAGAATTAGGACGCGAGATAAAATTGGTGCTTTTTATGAGATTGGAAAAAGTTCAGGTCGGAATTGGAACTTGAGTTAAAGTTAGAGCTTTTTAAAGGAATTGGGAATGAATTTTACTAGAAAAGTTTCATTCGAGTAGTATTGCAACAAGACGGGATTATCTAAATATCAATTTAGGATTAATACCATCAAAAACTTTAAATTATGCCCATTGTGACATAAATACCCCAAATCATTTTTTATGCTATAAAAAATCCCGAACTTATGCCAGTGTCACAAATATATCTTGGATAGAACTATAATAGAGACTATATATGTCACACATGTATAAGTTTGAGTTATTTCGTGACAAAAAAAAAATAGGGGTATTTATGTCAATATTGGGCAAGTTTAGATTTTTTAGTGTCACAAAAAAAAAATTGAGAATTTATGTCACAGTGAACATAATTTGAGATTCTTGATGATATTTCCCCACCAATCTAATTTGAACTTCAAATTTTCCACCTTAAAAAATCTACTCGAGTGATGGTTGCTCGAAAGGAGAAAAAAGTAAAACAGGCCAAAGAAAGAGATAATATTCTTTGTCTGGCTCCAAGCGTCCTTTCGATATCATATTCTTTGTTTAAATTCATGTCATGTGACAATTGTCGACTCTGACTACGTTGAAGTTGTTTGTACGTGGCGGACTTTGATGCTTCCTAAGATACTCTGTCCCACTTTCTTCTATTTTTGGAAAAAAATTCCATTCATTAATCAGTATAATATTTAAGAGGTATATCATAAAAGCCTTTCAAGATTAGCAAATCTCAAATAACTGTGATAAAAAGCAAAGCAACTAACAAAGCACATTCTGCAGCTACAAGCAGACACTCAATCTTCAAGAACAGATCTGTCACCGTAAACGTTCGGCGACCGATAACCAGAACCAGAAACAGTGACGAGCACACGCCGAGAACTCTCATACCATTTGCAACAGCTTGCGGCGCGCGTCTATGTTCGACGTCCTCATCGACATCGTCGAACAGTAACACCGACATCAATATGTTGAAAGAACACAGATCAAGTACCTAAACTCTCAGATCTATATCTAGATTTAGTTCGGAAAAGTAAAATCCTTAAATCTAGACCTAAATCTAAATCGAGAGAAGAAAGCGGCCTTATCTCAAGGAGTTTGTGGTACTGCGTCATGAACATCATTCTCGGTGGCTGTCAATCGAACGGATGACCGAATTGATCTCCACATTCATCCAAGATTAGCTGGAGAAATTTATTCACACTCACAAACTTTCAAAACAGAGTGGGAGAGAAAAGGAAAGACAATCCTAACAAATTAAAAAAAAAATCTTGAACTCCAAGAGAAATCTTGAAGATGAGCCAAGAAATAGAGAGACAGAAAGGGAGGGAGGGAGAGAGAGGGAGCCCCTCCTCAGGACGTGCTACTAAGGTGGCGGCTGAAATCCTAAAGGGAAAGGGAGAATATGCGAGAGTTAGAGGGAGAATATGCGGTGGCACAATGTAGGCTCACAGTGGAGATGACGGTGGATGAGATAGGGCTAAATCACCAGAGATAACGTGGACGCGATGGGGCTACCTTTGTTTTTATGTTACTTTTCTATATGTGATTTGTGCATCTTAAAAAATAAAAAATAAAAAAAGAAAATTTGGATTTTTTTTAAATAGTTAAAAAGAAAAGAAATGCGAAGAAGTGGAGGGAAGAAAGATGAGGGAAAATATTTTCCTCTTTTCAAAAAGAGAAAAATATTTTTCTCACTTTTGTAAGTGTTTTATCCATGGATGACAATTATTTTCCTTGACTGGCTTATTTTTCATGAACCAAACGTCGAAAAATCATAAAGATATTGTCCTAGAAATTATTTTTGGCGAAACAAACGGTGCCTTAGTGTTACATCTTATTACCTTTAAATACCTAATCCACCGATCAAAGATCGATTAAATGGAGTTTTCACCAACTTACGGTGCAAATAGATTACCAAGCAATAATAGGATGTCGAAATGAAAGTTTAGAGTTAATTCGTCATTGCCATGCTCAGCAGAGATGCGATATTATCGGCTTCTGGATTGCCGTACGTACATTTTAAAATCCCTATATTTAAAGCAAAATCACTACCTAATCTATAAGATTGGATCGTGAAATCTCCAACTGTAAAAATAGTGCTAAAAGAGTATCCCCCATCTTATTGTAAGTGATAAATAAACTGAACAGCACTTTAGTAGTATTACCAATTGGTCTATCATTGAAAACTTCTACTGCTATTATCATGGAGTGCTTTCTATCAGTTGGAGTGCTCTACCTATTTTAATAAATATACTAGTGGTAAATCTGTGCCTTCGGCACGATAGGAGTAGTAATAATAATTTTACCTAAGTTTCTATATCATGAATAATCTTTTAGTTAATATCTAAAAAGTAGAAATTAATAAATAAGTAAAGAATTCATGTTTTTATTGTGTTGGTTTGAAAATGTGGTATGTTGCAACAATTTATCGTCGAAACATGGGGAAAATGATACGTTTAGTGCCAAAAGTTGTGTACGGAGATCATTTTGGTGTCAAAAATTTTTGCCGGATCACTTTAGTGCCAAGTTGAAGACAATCACTGCCGCTGCCCCTACCATCTCTGGCAATGGCCAGCGGTGGCTAGGCATGGCTAGCGGGGGTCGCCGAGCCCCAGCCGCAGGTGAGGGCCTATAGGCCCTCGCCCAAATCTGGCCGAGGGTCGCGGCCCTCACCTAGATTGGCCCTCGCCTAGGTCTGGCCGAGGGCTGCCATTGGCGGCCGACCCCAGCTAGTGGCAGCCCTCAGCCAGACCTAGGCGAGGACCGGCGACCCTCGTTTGATTTGGGGGAGGGCCACAACCCTCGCCCAGATCTGGACGTAGGCCTGTAGTCCCTCGCCTGCGGCCAGCGGGGGTCGTCGGCCCCTGGCCGAGGCTCGACGACCCCCGCTCGGCATGCCCCACCCTCACTGGCCATTCCCGGCGACGGTGGGGCGGCAGCGGCGAGGGCTGTGCATGCCCTCGCCGCCTAGTCTGCAACTTTTTTTTTTTTAGTTTTTACTTTATTTTGTTTATTTTTTAACCGAATTTTTCAGTTTATTTTAAAATAAATTAAAATAAATCAAATTCAAATTTAAAAATTGGCTAAAAATAAAGTCGTTTAAAATACAAATTGTATTTAAAATAAAATTTAAAATAGTTTAAAATTAAACAAAAAACCTTAAAAAAAATTAAAAAGGAAAAACCTTACCAGGCGGCAAGGGCTTTCGTAAACCCTCGTCGCCGCCGCCCCTACTGTCGTTGGCAATGGCCAGCGGTGGTGGGGCATGATCAGTAGGAGTCGCCGAGCATTGGCCGCAGGCGAGGGCTATTACAGATGTCTCAATTTGAAGTTTTTCATGATATTAACCCAATTTAACGAAATCTAATATAGGATAAATTTGTCACATGTATACCAGTTTGGAATTCTTGGAGGTCAAAAAATTTAGTTTGGGATAAATTTATCACAGGTGTACTAGTTTGGGGTTTTTCGTGGTATTAACCCTTAAATCGTTTGGGGTAAATTTGTCACATGTGCAACAGTTGTGATCAACAAAATAGTTTAAGGAAAATTTGTCACAAGTGTACCAATTTGGGTTCTTTGTGGTTAATAAAATAGGTTTTGGGTTAAATTTTTCACAGGCATACCGATTTGGAGTTTTTGGTGGTATTAACTCATGATTTAAAGTGTAAGTTTGCACATTGAGATATTTAAAGCGTCGCAACTTTGATAGGAAAGGAATTATGGTGTGTTTATTTCCTAAAAAATCAATAATTTATGTCAGATGCAAATGTTTTTTTGATTGATTTACTTCGTAAATGAAACATGCGATCATTTTAAAAAATAAAATAAAATTCTTAGTAGTAAATTTTTGACGATGCAAACCACCCTAAATGGTAGTTTCTGTGGCTGAGAAAATTGCTTCAAATACATATTTGGTGTGAATTTATCTAGCCTTATCCTATGGAGCAATTTGAGTTGCCCCAAACTCCTCCTCGTAGATAGAGTAGGTAAATAGAGATTCATGACTACAAGTACTTCATAACGCTAGATTAATCTAACGCTTTTTTGGTATCTTTTTGCATACAATCTTTATCTGGTATATTATCCTTAGCCACTAATACGTTAATGTGATTATGCACGGTGCGTTAAACAATGAAATAACACTTAATAAGTAAATAAATTATGGAAAGAGCAAGCACAAGCAAAACCTCATGATTGGTCGTTGAGACATGGCTTATGCAAACTATCAATGGAGAGGCGAGTATGCAATGACATATAATGTGCAATGACTACATGAAATGCCTTACATATTATGCATGATCATCCATGAACCAACAAACTATTTATTACTGTAATGTAAAACTATATGTTGCGGAATAACACTAAAAGATGCACAAGTCGAAGCGCAAAACAGCGAAGCATGAAAGCAAGATAAAGAAATCACACTAGACATAAGATATAGAAAACCCAAAACAGGAAAAATCACTAGGAGAGAGAGGGTTTCACTATCTCCAACAATGAGATCAGAGTACAATAAAAAATCTAAAGATCTAACAAAAAGAAGTGAAGAACAAAGAAAATGGACAAAATGTGGAGGCAAGCATCATAATGTATTATGCAACATATCCTTTTTATAGCCCCCTTCTAAAAAATCCTATGCATGATCCAAAATACCCTTATCACTAATTTGAAAGTCAAAAACTCTACAAATCTCCACCTTGACTTCAAATCTTCAGAAGAGCGTTTTATCAAACGTCACAAGACCTCTCTCTCTCTCACCACCAACAATGACCACACAAGGTCACCCGCCAAATGGTGGAATCGTCAACGTACACCCCTAAGCCTACGTGAGCGTACTCGGTGTAGAAAACAAGGGAAGAAACGCCATCAACTCCGCATAAGTAACTCAATTGGAGAAAACACCAACCAAGTCCAAGAATGCTTGAACTTGGTCAAAGGAACTAGTTTGGTCAACATATCTACCGGATTATCAGCCGTAGGTACTTTATTCACCATAACAATACCCTTAGCAACCTCATCACGCACAAAGTGATACCGAATGTTTCATTCTCTCGTGATACATTGCGTTCTTGGTCAACTGATCACACTTTGGTTATCATAAAAGATAACGGAGGCTCCCTCTTGCTTCACCCCAAGTTTTATAACTAAACGCTTCAACCAAAGAGCTTCCTTTGCCGCTTCTATTGCTTCCATGTACTCTACTTCGGTGGTAGACAAAGCGACTATGTTCTGAGAGCTTGCTCTCCAACTAACCGTGAAACCACCAAGCGTAAAAACATAATCTGTTAAAGATTTCCTTTTGTCGAAATCACCTGCATAGTCAGAATCAACGAAGCCAACAACCGAATGCCCTATATTACAACCTCTATCAAAGGCCAAACCCACATCTGATATACCCCGGATGTACCAAAAAATCCATTTCACGGTTTGCCAATGAGCTTTACCCGGATGTACCATATACCTGCTCATAACACTAACTGCCTGAGATATGTTTGGATGAGTGCAAACTATAGCATACATAAGACTACCCACAACACTAGCATATGGAACTCGAGACATCTTATCTTCCTCTTCTTTGGTTTTAGGCAACAAAGAAGCCGAAAGCCTAAAATGGGATGCCAAAGGAGTACTTATCGGTTTAGCATTCTTCATGCCAAAACGCTCAAGCACTTTCTCAATATACCTCTTTTGTGTAAGGTATAACTTCTCAATCTGTCTATCTCTGCGAATCTCTATACCTATAATCTTCTTGGCAGCTCCAAGATCTTTCATCTCAAACTCCCTGCTAAGTTGCCTCTTCAACCGCTGTATCTCTAACATGTTCTTCGTTGCAATAAGCATATCATCCACATACAAAAATGAATAAATAAAAGAACCATCGTACAATCTCTTATAGTACACACACTGTCATGCGCACTCCGCGAGTAGCCATGACTCAACATAAAGTTATCAATCCTCTTGCATCATTGCCGTGGAAAGTGCTTGAGACCATACAAAGAGTGTTTTAACTTGCAAACGTAATCTTATTTACCCTCAACAACAAATCCCTCAGGTTGAGACATATAGATTGTCTCCTCAAGCTCACCATGCAGAAAAGCGGTCTTGACATCAAGTTGCTCAAGTTCTAGGTCATAAAGGACCACTAATGTGAGCAACACACGGATAAAATCATGTTTCACAACTGGAGAGAACACTTCATTGAAGTCGATCTTCTCCTTCTAACTAAAACCGTTCGCTACCAAATGTGCCTTGAATCTTCCATCTTCAACCCCTGAAATTCCCTCCTTTCTTTTCAAAACCCACTTGCATCCAACAACTCTTTTGCCCTTAGGTAATTTCACAAGATCCCAAGATTGCTTCTTATGAAGAGATTTGATCTTTTCATTCATCGCAACAAGCCACTTCTCAAATTTAGAACAAATAGTAGCTTCACAGAATGTAGAAGGTTCTTCAATACTAAACTCTTCATCAACTGTAAGTGCATATGTTACCAATCAGCAAAACCATACCTCTGGGAAGGCTTAATTTGCTATTTTTCCCTCCCTGCAGCCAAGGTTTGAGGTTGTTCAACTTCTTCTACATCATCTTTGATTGAATATGAGTCTTGTTGATCACTATCACTTTTTGGCTGAATAGGAACATCTTCAGAGATTCTCCATGGATGCTCGACATTAAGCTCCACCTCTTTCGTAGCATTCTTCTCCTGAATACCTGTAAACTCAACAACAACCTTTCTCTAATCAAGTATAAATTTTCATCAAAATTAACATCCCTACTGACTACAATCTATATCACTTAACCCCTCCTGCATAACCAACAAAAATACATTTCTTGGCCCTAGACTCAATCTTACCATCTTTTATATGATAATAAGTGGGACATCCAAATACTTTCAAAACAGAATAATTAGAAGGTTTACCTGACCATACCTCATTGGAGTCTTATACTCAATTGCAGTCGAAGGAGAACTATTCACCAAATAACACGCCATGTTCATGACTTTAGCCCAGAAATCTTTATCAAGTCTAGCATTAGAGAGCATACACCTAGCTCTCTCTTAAAGTGTCTGGTTCATGCACTCCGTCACCCCATTCTGTTGAGGTGTGTGCCTAACTGGTCGACGTTGAACAATTCCTGAATATTCATAGTAGTTGTTGAATTCACCTCCGCTAAACTCAAGACCATTGTCTATTCTGAGGCGCTTTATCTTCTTGCCGGTTTGATTTTCAATCAACATCTTCCACTTCTTGAACGTATCAAAAACATCATTCTTACGCTTCAAGAAATAAACCCAAACTTCCCTAGAAAATTCATCAATAAATGTCAAAAGATAAACTGCACCTTGCTTAGATGTGACTTGTACGGAGCCCCACAAATCAGAGTGAATGTAGCCAACTATGCCCTTCGTCGAGTGCACCCCAGTACTGAAACTAATTCTGTGCTGCTTCCGAAAAACATAATGCTCGCAAAAATCAAGTGAAATAGTATGCTCCCCCACAAAGTAAACCACGTTTACTCAAGATAGTCATTCGTCTTTCACTCATGTGGCCTAACCTTATATGTCACAACATTGATTTCTTAGAAACTGAAGAGGATGATACATTAGAAGAACCCACAACAGTACTTCCCTGCATAACATAAAGGCTATTTTTATTGTTACCTCTCATCATAATCAAAGAGCCTTTTGAAATTTACAAAACTCCACCTCCACTGGTGTACATGCATTCAGTGGAATCCAAACTGCTCAACAACATAAGGTTCTTCTTCAAATATGAGGTGTGCTTAACATCTATCAAAGTTCTTACTATATTGTCAGAACAATTGATCCGCACAGTATCAATACCCACAATCTTGCAAACTGCATTGTTGCTCATCAAAATTGAACCGCCACTGACTTTCTCATATGTGTGGAACCAATCTCTATTTGGACACATATGTTATGAACATGCCAAATACAACAACCATTCATCGTCAACACGACGATCCGAAGATAACATAGTAAGAACATTGTCTACATCAGTAGACTCATTATCCTTCACTAGACTAGCCGAATCGGAACTCTCTACCGACTTTTTCCTCTTAGCCTTGAGCAAAGGACACTTATTTTTATAATGTCCGAACTTGTGGCAATAGTAACACTCCACTTTTCTCTTATCCTAGTCTGAACTATACTTCGAACGCCCTTTACTATTACTACGTCTATCCCAATGATTTGACTTCCCCTAACAACTAAGCCATCGATTTTATATGCACTACCGCCCGCATTCAACTTTGTATGCATCTCTGGGAAATTTAGCAATGTCTTCACATCCTCAAGAGTTATGGATTCTTTTCCATACAACATAGAATTTACAAAATTCTCATAAGAGCTTGGTAGCGAGCATAACACAATTAGGGCTTGGTTTTCATCATCTAACTTCAAATCTAGATTTTTTCATATCTATTATGATCTTATTAAATTCATCTAGATGTTCTTGGATAGGAGTACCTTCTTGCATTTTTAGCGTGTAAAGACGCTACTTCAAGAATAATCTTGTCGTAAGAGATTTCTTCATGTATAGGTTCTCAAGCTTGTTCCATAATCCTGAAGCCGTTTCTTCATCGTAAACCTCACAAAGCACCTTGTCAAACAACGACAATTGGATGGTGATGTGCGCCCTCTCTTCCATCTCCTCGTCTCTATCGTAGTCAAGTCATCGGGGTAATTCCCATCCAAGGCTCTCATAGAACATTCCCGATGCAACAACGCCTTCATCTTGATCTGCCATAGCCCAAAATTATTTTGGTCATCAAAGGGTGTCACTTCGAACTTGATAGATGCCATCTCGAACAAAAAATCGAAATTCGTTTACTCTGATACCAATTTAATACGGAACAACACTAAAAGATGTACAAGTAGAAGCGCAAAATAGAGAAGGATGAAAGCAAGATAAAAAATCACACGAGATACAAGATATACGTGGAAAACCCAAAACGGAAAAAATCACGAGGAGAGAGAGGGGTTTCACTGTCTTCAACAATGAGTACCATAGTATAATAAAAAAATCTAAAGATCTAACAAGAAGAGGTGAAGAACAAAGAAAAGCGGAAGAATTTGGAGGCAAGCGTTACAATATATTATGCAACATATCTCTTTTATAGCCCTCTTCTAAAAAATGCTAAAACAAAAGCACATAGTCCAAAATACCCTTATCACTATATAATATGCACCCTAAGAAAATATATTTTTTAGGGTTTCTTTTGAAACCAAAGTTACTTAAGTTCTACCTGAAGATCGAAAGTCACCATAATGGACAAAAGACATGTATTATGTTGGGAAATCCTCTACGTTGTTTTGAAAATGACAAACTAATGAAAGACTACTAAATTTGTGTATCAAACGTTATATGCACAAGCCTATATGGTGTCATAATTAGCACTAGGGAACTGATATGAGGAGTGCCATTTTCTCGTTATACTGATATCAAATGGTGGTTGCCGATATCAAGGGTGAGTAAGATATTTGGCGTCGAGATGTCTACAAGCTGGAAGGACTTTGAGATAAGGTGAACATTTGGAAGGACCTTGATCGAGGGTGAATGAGTGGTGAAGAACGGACTTGTTCATGATAAGTTGGAGGTACCCAAGATCTGATGAATAGTTGGATGGACCTGGTGATGGTGAACAAGTCTAGAACGAAGTCTAGAACGATGACGTTCGGTAAAGCTTGGAAGGAACATGAAGGTAAACAACTTGGTATAGTCATAATCGCCAGTATGCAAGAAATGACCAAAAGATAGATCATCTGATCATTATCGATACTAGTGGATCGTTATTAGGAGCAATAGATTATTAGAAGCAACAGCTGTCGTCATCAGATGAGGTGGAAGACTATGATGATACCGATGACCTATTTTGATATCTTCATCAGTCTTCACTGAACTCACATAGGTCATCGGTATCATCATAAGTTAAAAAGTCAAGTCTCCACGCCCCTGGATTAGAAAAAAACTAATAGAGAAATTTGTATTCAAATCAAAATATGATATCTTTGTGTGATTAGTTTGTAAAATGACTAATTATTCAAATTACAATATTGTCCAATGTAGATATAGGATTATACTGTAACATACTATTAAAATTTGTCTTAACAGAAGGCTTGGGTAGGAATGAAATACCTAGGTAAATTTTTGAGGTTGATATCCAAACAGTTGAAAATTTGTATATAATGTTTTGACTATTCGAATATATGAACATCGCATCATATGTTCAAAGCACGTCCCTTTCACATACATGGACTGAAAATAGGGCTTAAGGAAAGCTTAATCACGCTGGATGGGAAGTAGATTTGGACTATTGGCGCACTTTTTTTGTTTGGGCTCTTAAAGGCCCTAGCTATGGTGGGAATGTGCAGACTTGGTTTCCTTTATCTAGATAGTCCTTACAGAATCAACAATTTCTAATTCCTAATGATTATTCGTCGTCTTTTTATGGCATATTGAATACCTTCTATATTTCGGTACTTTCATTAATATGGAGAATTGCTTGTATTAACACATTTTAGGGACAAAGCTCAGAGATTTGCAGGAAAGAAAAATAGAGCAGGAGATAGTATACGGAAAAGTTGGTCCAAAAAGTCCTAAACCTATTGTATGGTGGTCAATCTAGTCTTAAACCTTTTAATTGTGCTAATTTTTAGTTCTGAACATTTTGATAATTTGGCGATTTAGTCCTAATCCGTTTGACGCTTTGTCAATTTAGTCATTTTGGTTAATTTTGGCCCGAAATCGTCGTCTACGGCGTCTAGTCAGTGCTAGCAGTCCTACATGGCACGGTCAACGTTGACGTGGATAATTTTTGTAATTTTTAAATTTTCAATTTTTTTTCTTCTTTTTTCTTTTTTTCTTTTTCTTTTTTTCTTTTTTCCCTTTTTCGCTCCACAGGCCATCACCCGATCTCAGTGATGCCTGGCGGAGGTCGCCGGCCACCGGCGAGGGCGACTCTCGCTCGACACTCCTCGGGCTCAAGCTCTGGCATTGGCCCTTGCCGGTGGCTGGCAGCATCCAACGGCCATCAACGAGGCCCGTCCTTTTGACTTCAAGGAGAAGACTCAAGACCCATCTCACCTTTTAACTTCATTTCACAAAAGTTGTCGCTTTCCATCTAGAGACAAAAACTTTTTGCAAAAGGCCAAGTTGCTCTCTTTAAAAATCTCAAGCCCTCAAGTGCCATAAATCTCAACCTCCATCATTGGCAAACCTACACCTTTCCGCCACCCGCCACTGTCTGCCACCATTGACCCCCACTAACATCCCACTCCCCCTCCTCCTTTGTTCTCGGTCGGCTCTCCCTCATCCCTCTGCGTTCGTTAGTGCCTCTCTCTCTCTCTCTCTCTCCCCTGTGTGCGTGTCTATTCACCCTCCTCGACTGCCTGATTTCCATAGTGGCTCGTGACCTAGGTCTGAGGTCACGTATCCATGGTCTTGTCGCAGCTCGTGACCTTGATTGGAGATCATTAGTTTCTATGGATGACCTCTTGGCCCACGACCTTGATTTGAGGTTAGGGTTCGTCGAGGTCGTTCATGGCTTGAAGGAGGCTAGCTGCCTCGGATCAAGGTCAATGCTATTGTAACGCAACTTCAGTCAGGGATATCAGAGAGAGAGAGAGAGGATTTGCAGTTGAAGCAAATGCATACATTCTGTAAATTATTTTGTTTACGAAATCTTCTTCAAAATCTTTACTATCTTTATCTGCAAGGAAGTTTTTGTCATCTTCAAAAAGGGATATTGTTGAGAGAAAGATTAACAAAATCTTCCATATTATACGTTGAATCTAATGGAAGTTATTTTCAGGTAGTACTCTTGAAGAAACCATATTCGGACTCTATTTTGTGTCATCCGGATATTGCGTCTGAAGATCTGAATTTTATCTCGTGGATATAGTATATGACATAGATATTATTGGAGTAATATAAAAAATACCAACAAAGTTTATATGCTTATGTTGTCAAAGCATTCGGTATCTTCAGACTCTATGCAAAAGTGTATTAAGACTCAGAGAGTATTCAGACTCAAAAAGTAGCGTCTGATTATGAAGTTTATTTAGATGCTGATCGAAATGGATATACATATCGCAACAACCCTTGATCTGGCTCATAATTCACCATTGGAAAGTATTGATCTTCAATCTCGAAGGTTGTTTTTGCTATACAACTGATCGTGCAAAGCATCTTTGACTGATTGGCGATTGTTTGAAGGCTATTCTTTCAAAATGAAGAATTCTACTTATGGAAACCCAATATTAAGTTATATGGGCGACTTAATCAAGGGGATTCTGATCTCATAGACCAAATGTTAGGTTGTATGGGGGTTACGGTGGTTCGCCTATGTAGAGAACCACACCCCATGCCCATTCAAGATAACTGCTAGACAGTTTCTTTTTTGAAACGTGACAATATCACGTTTAGAGTTGGATAGTTCCATCCAACGTTCTCTTTGTCAGTTTTAATGTATGGACAGAAAGTACAAGGAATAGAGGAAAAAGAACGACAAAACCCCACTCCATTCTTCAACGCTCGATTCTCGTAAGGCCGTTCGTTGGAGGCACTTAATTTGTGGATAGCGGGTACATTCCCTCGTGTGATCGTACTCCAATCGGTGATACAAGTTAGTGATTCATTGGGCATGTTATCGTATGATTTTTCGCATGTTCATCGTATTATAACAGGAATTCGTTTCTTTCATTGGTATCAGAGCCATGAATTACTTGTTTCCTGATCGCATGTACATTGTTTGAGCCGTTTTTTGCCATGATTTATACTGTTCTTTGCTTGTTTCGTACTTCCCTGTTTCATAGTTAAAGTCAGTACACTTTTTGGACTTTTTATAAAAATTGTCTCGGTAAAAACATGATTTGATAGCATAGTCGAAATGTGCTCGTTGATACGAGTTCGGAGAGTGGTCGACCATCGCCAGAGGCTGCCATAGGAGGCCGCATGCGCCGAGGGACGGCGGTACGCGTGGACCTCATGTGCCCATGTGCGGCGCACGTGACCAACCGGCGCAAACCGTCTAGCTGACGTGGCGACCCGACCCGAACGGACTTGATCCATGACCCGACCCGATCAACGGTCAACCGTTGACCGCTGACTGGCACTGCCTTGCATGTGCGTGTGTGAAGCCCACACGTAGTACCTTCTAGGGGCGCGTGAGGGCACGTGTGATGTCTAATTGGGGTGTTTTTGGTACCGATGTCTTCGTAACGAAATTTCCTACAAGATGGTATATTTTTGTTACCAATTTTATACACCATCGAATATGAGTAATCCATTTTCTTTGTTCTGCATTCGTTGCTAGAATAATAGAACATATGGTGCGAACCTCAATATTCCCATGAACAGATGAGGAAAATGAAAGACTTCTAAAGATGACGAATGAGTTGGCTCTTTATCGATGGGATGGTAGTGTTGACATGATGTCTCACATCATAACAGTCAAAAAAATGATACTAGAAATCATTTGGAATGGTTATGTTATGCCAGACTATCTGAAGGTCGTTGCCCTAAAAATCAATCTTCCTGAATGGCATGAGGTCTTGGATCACTTATGAAATGTCGACCCCAAATCTCATAAGGAACTTGGAATTAGTTTCCTAATAGAAGACGTCGACCCTTGCTGTGAATGGGTCTTGGCGCAGAAAGAATGTGCCCTAGCGGAGAGATTTATTTCCCTGGCTTAAACCTAAGGGTTTCGTGAGAGCCGCTATAGGGATGCCTTCTAGGGTTAAGAAGTGTCTTAAGGAGTTTGTTGAATCTTTCCCTATTTTTGGTGTGCATTATATCACCTGATGTTGTTATTCTAGAGTTTGACATCCTTTGAATATTTGCCTTCTGATGTTACTGTTATCATTCACGTTATATGTAAATATTTTATGAAATATTTAGTTGTGAATGGATTATGGGATATGTTTTATAATGCCTTAGTAGTGCTGTATGATTGAGTGAGGAGTTCTAGAAAGTTTTAGTGGCTTTAATGAACTCAATTTTACATAAATGATTATATTAATGATAATTTCAAGCGATGATTCTTAGACAATGATTGGGAACATAAAGAACTTTAAAATCTGAGACCTCATGTGAAATTATTCATTAATGTAATTGGTTAGTGTAAAATAGATGCATAGATGTTAGGCATTAATAGTTCGTGAATACATGTCTATAGAACTTCGTGTTCAGATACAATAGCTTCAGTTTCTAAGAATATTGTAGCTGAGCTAAACAAAGGAGGGAAATTGAACGGCGGGATTTTTCTTGAAATTTGAAACGTGAAAATCCAGTATCTGCTAGAAAAGCAAGAAGCACTACGAGTTCTTAACCTAGTTATGGAAAAACCTAAAGATGGAATAACTGCACCACATAGAAAGGGATAAAGAGGCATTTGTTGCACGAAAAAGAAGAACTCTACGGCTCGCATTACGTTGCTGAGTACCATGAAAAATGGTGTCACGAGAGAGTTCAGGCCTTTTTTTTTATAATGCCAAAGTCATGTAGGAAGCATTAAAAGCTCAATTTGGTTAGACATTGGTCACCAAACCGAGACAGATCACTATAAGGTTCGACATTCATATGATGCCTCAAGGGCAGAATACGAAACAACATTTGAAGCATATGTCAAACACGATAAGTGAACTGTAAGTTGCTGGCCACAGTTTGACTGATAAGCAGCAAATGCAAGCAGTAATCCGTTCTTTGCCTCATAGCTGGGTGCATATGAAAATCCACTTGATCCACAATAAAAGTAAAGACTTTTGAGGATGCCATGTGCCGTCTTGAACTAGAGGTGGACTACTTTGTGGCCGCTAAATTAGAAACCGGCATTTTTGTTGTGCTGGTTCTAGCTCAAATGGTGCTTCGAGCTCCAAGCGTAAGCGTCAAAGTGGGTTCAAGAAGTGGAAAGGCAAGGGAGTAGATTCTTTAGGGAAGAATCCAAATTTTAAGCGACATGGGAAAGGAAAGCGTCCTTTCAAGAAAGATGTTTCAAAAATAAAGTGTGTTACCTGTGGCAAGAAGGGTCATTTTGCTCGCAACTGTAGTGAGTAAAAGAAGTTAGAAATCCTTTATACACTTAAGAGTGTTACTTATGTCTACAGTTCAGTTTTCGCAATTGAACCTCATCCTTTGTGGACTGTAGACTCAAGGGCCACGGACCATGTAGTGTAGGATAGAGATGCCTTAGTGAAATTCCGATGAGTTCCACATGGAGCAAAGTGTATTTATGTGGGGAACAATTCCAAAGCGAAAGTTAAAGGGATTGGCACCTGCCAATTGAACATGCGCAGTGGTCGCACACTGTTCCTGCATGATGTGTTGTATGCTCCAGAGATTTGTTGGAATTTGGTTTCTTTGTTGGTGTTAGTTAAACTTGGTTTCAACTTGAACTTTCATGACAATGGTGTGGACTTGTCGTTGAGAACGAGTCTTTATGGTTCCGGTTATTTTCTGAATGGTTTTATTGTGCTGGATGTTGAATTCAGTAATATGAATGTTTGTTATTCCCTATTTACATCTTCTAAATCTTGTGATAGTGATGTGAACATATGGCATGCTAGGCTTGGTCATATTGGCCAACAATGAATGAATAGATTAGCCAAAGAGGGCTTATTGGGCAATATTGAAAAATTCGATTTGCTTATTTGCGAGCATTGCCTAGTGGGAAAAATAACGCGAAAACCATTTGGAAAAGGAACAAGAGCTGAGTTTCTTTTGCAGTTGATCCATACAGACATCTATGGTCCGATGAATGTAAGAGCAAGGTAGGGGACTGTTTACTTCATCACTTTTATATATAATTATACTCGATTCGAATATGTCTATTTGATTTCTCATAAATCTGAAGCATTACATTGCTTTAAGGAGTTTATGACCTTAGTGGAAAATCAATTAGATAAGAAAATAAAAGCAACGAGATCCGATCGAGGTCGATAATATTTATCTGGCCAGTTCAGAAATTTGTATGATGAAATGGGAATAGAAAGACAGTTGTCTATTCCATTTACTCCTCAACAAAATGGTGTTACAGAGAGGAAAAAAAAAACAGAACCCTGATGGAAATCGATAGGTCTAGGATGGCACAGGCTAATTTGCCAATCACCTTTTGGGGTGATGCTTTGTTGACTGCCGTCTATGTACTTAATCGTGTGCCTTCTAAGTCTGTTACTTCCACCCCATATGAGTTGTGGACAAGTCGAAAATTAGATTTGAGTTTTCTTAAACCTTAGGGTTGTGCTGTCTATACTCACGAGTCCTCTCATAAATATGGAAAATTGGGTCCAAGAGGCAAAAAGAGTATCTTTATAAGGTATTCGGAGAACTCGAAAGGTATGTGTTTATAGGCGAGCAAGAAGGTGGAAGTGTGACTAAATTTGAATCACGAGATGTAACATTCTTAGAGAATGATTTTCCGAAAAAAGGCAAAATAGGTGAAGACTATTCCCTATTTGAGACCTTGGATCGAGATAATGAGACAGTCGGATATAGTGATCCAAGTGGGAGCAATGTGAGAAGTGGGGAATTAGTTTCGAACCAGTTTCCATTGTAACCACTTAACGAGTCGATATTATCGTTATCCGATCTTAGTGGGAGTGTAATGGAGGATGAAGTACCAAGGGTTCAATCGTCTCCACAGTGAACGAGTCGCAAAAGCATTCCCTGTTGACGTTTTGAGATTGAAGGGGAAGCTGTCATAGTTGCTCCACAAGATGAGGATAAGTCAAGGAATGTAAATGACGCTCTATCTTGCCATGACAAGGAAAAGTGGATACTTGCAATGGAAGAAGAGTTGGAGTCAATGGATTCAAATCAAGTTTGGGAACTAGTTGATCTTCCGAATGGACACAAAGCCATTGGGAACAAATGGATTCTCAAAATACAAGCTGATGGCTCGAATGAAAAGTATAAGGCTCGCCTTGTAGCGAAATGGTATAATCAACAAGAAGGAATTGATTATGAAGATGTTTTTTCTTCAGTTGTGAGATTTATCTCAATTCGCCTTATTCTGGCAATAGTGACTAGTATGGATCTTGAATTACATCAAATGGATGTAGAGAATGCTTTTCTTAGTGGAGAATAAGAATAAGAAATTTATATTGAACAACCGATTGGGTTTGTTATAGAAGGCCAAGAACAAAAGGTGTGTTGACTTTTGAGATTGATAAATGGCCTTAAGCAGTCTTCAAGATAATGGTATATACATAAATTCCTTAGTGGTATATAATTTTGTAATGATTGATGAAGATCATTGCGTATATATCAAATTATCCAAAGATCAATTTGTGATCTTATCATTACATGTTGATGATATACCAATTGCTAGGAGAAATATGGAGTTTGTTTTTTTTTTTGGTTGAATAAAATATGGAGTTTGTTAATACAGTTGAGAACTGGTTATTTATTTATTTATTTTAATGAAGGATGTGGGTAAAGCTACATATATTCTTAGAGTTAAGATTTCAAGAAATTGTTCAAAGAGATCATTATCTCTTTCATATGCAAGATGTAAACTCATAGATACTCCTATTGCAAGAGGTGAAGGTCTAAGCCACAAAATGTGTCCTGAGACTCTATAAGTGAATGAACAAATGGAAAGTGTTCCATATGCTAGTGTTGTTGGAAGCTTGATGTACACTATGTTGTGTACAATACCTGATATTTGTTATGCAGTTGGAGTGGTTAGTATATACCAATTCAATCTAGCTCAAGCACATTAGACTGCCATCAAGAGAATTCTAAGGTATATGAAGGGTACTGCTGATTATTTACAGAGTTATCAAGGTAGAGATCTGCGCCTTGAAGGCTATATTGATGTTGATTGAGGAGGAGGTTTAGATGAGGAAAATTCTACGTCTGGATTTGCGCTCTTACTTAGCAATGGCGCCATATCACGGAGTAGTAAGAAGCAAACGTGTATAGTATTATCCACGATAGAAGCTGAATTCGTGGCACTGTCAGCAGTAGTACAAAAGGGTGTTTGGCTGAAGAGATGTTTGGATCAATGAGGTATTACTAAGGATGCTGCAGGTTCAATTATTGGTTAATTGTGATAGCCAAGCAGCAATAGCTAGCACTATGGATCCATTGCAAGACCAAACATATAGACGTGTAGTATAATTTTTGTGAAAGACATGATGGTACGAAAAGATGAGAACGTACAGTACATATCTACGCATAGAATGATAGCAAATCCTTGACAAAGTCAATTTTTAGAGATGTTTTCCTTGATCATGTGTGAACAAAGGGATTAGTTTCCTACATTGAAATCTCCAAGAGTGGGTAGAAACTGAAATGTTGGATACTTGTATTTCTCAAAGTTCACAGTTAATGGTGTGTTCCATTATCATTAATGCCTATGAGTTTGTATGACATTTATGCATATTAGCGCTTAGTGCATTATGTTGAGAAGGCATGTTGGACAGATAAGAGATTAGCCTACTCACACGAGTAATCGCCTCTATTTACTGTGTGATAAATAGAGATGAGACAATTTTAAGCTCATTATCTAGGTGGTAATTGAGAGCTCGAACTTAAAGTATAGATGTCGCCTTAATAGAGTGTTAAGATGAGGACACAATGTTTATTATGTCCGAAAGTGAAAGAGCTCACATATTTCACTTTATCTATTTTTATTGCCAGATGTGAGTTCTGATGGATACCTTTGAGTAGAGTAGATTTGTGAACTCAAGTTAGACATCGGGTATGTCTGAACTATCATATGTACGGTATTAAGTGGAAAGACATACGCTCCATGGGGAAGGAGAGAATACCGTAATACGTATTTCATACTACGTATGCAAGAGACGACCAATGAGAGTTGGCAAACGTTTTGATCACAATTTTTAAGCCGTGTGAGATTCTCGAGGGTATGTATTCCTCACATTGTGCCCTCACGACTCTTACTTATTCTCAAGATTTCTATTCAGTGTTGGCTATATTAGGGTGCTAGCAATGGTCATGAGATTGATTTGATCTAATGGGACATTTCTAAAAAAGCGAGCTGAACCGAGATTGAGAGATTTAAGGGAAGAGGAAGATCGATTTAGACTTTGAGTCACATGATAGTTGTGTATTCACAAACCGGTCGATTATGATTATTTTGTGTGATCATAATTGTGAATACAACGTATCATACTTCAAAGAGATCGAGAAAGATATATGTGACTGATTGATATAGGGTAAAAAAAATATGAAAATCTACTCTTAATTATGTCCAATTTTGAGCTTCTATATACTCCCAACGGATGTATGGCAACGAGATCTCAGTGTATGTTGGTCGTACGGATTATTTGCGGATATGAAACTTGCAAAGAAGAGGGTATTGTGTATAACCCATAATGTGCGAGTGGGAGTAGTTGGCCCTTAATGGGCGAGTGGGAGATGTTGGGTTGTATGGGGGTTACAGTGGTCTGCCTATGTAGGGAATCACACCCCATGCCCATTCATGATAACTGGTAGGTAGTTTCTTTTTTGAAACGTGACAATATCACGTTTAGAGTTGGATAGTTCCATCCAACATTCTCCAGTACAGAGAATAGAGGAAAAAGAACGACAAAACCCCACTCCATTCTTTAAAGCTCGATTCTCATAAGGCCGTTCGTAGGAGGCACTTAATCTGTGGACAGCGGGTACGTTCTTTCGTGTGATCATACTCCGATCGGTGATACAAGTTAGTAATTCATTGGGCATGTTATCGTATGATTTTCCGCACATTCATCATATTATAACAGGAATTCATTTCCTTCAGCAACGTCTACTCAATATTCTTAAAGCATTCATGTCCAACAGGTTGATTGGATAATGATCCTCTTAAGTTTGTCCAAGGGCTACTCTCAAGACTTTCCAAGGGGTAGATTGAGAGTGGAGGAGCATAAAGGAAATTCTGGTGCTGAAGCAAAGCATGTCGTGAATCTGAAAATCCAAAGTTCAAGAGAGCTACCTTATACACTTGTCTTTGTGAGCTTCAAATCTTTGAGAGGTTTTACAAAGACAAATTGTGTGAGATAGTGTGATCTGTCAAGAAGCTTCACTCATTGCAATCTCCGATTCATTTACTAGTAAAATCCAGCCAGTAGGCTGTGAGAGTGGACATAGGCTTGCAATAAGCCGAACCAAACTTCTGTGTGCAAATTCTTCTATCTCTTGATTTTTATTTACTGCATCTGATAGTATTTTGCACACCAGTAAATTTGATTATAACATTGTTTTTCTTCATACTCTAATTTTACGTGATATTTATCTTGACTATTTTTAATTCCGCTTTAATTTGTCAAGATTGGTGAAAATCACCCATTCACCCCATAGTGCTAGCAACGACAGATAGCAGAACCTACAGTTGAAGCAACTTAGTCTGAAGGAGATGATGAAGAAGCAGATCAAATTGAGCCTGCAAATTAGACAGGCCATTGTGATCAATTTGTAGCAGATCCTGCAGACCAAGTCGTGGATGATCAGACTGGAACTTGTGGATGATCAGACTGGAACAGAGGCTGTAGAAGGAACTGGCATTGAGGTCATCATTAAGCAAAATGATGAAGATATTGAAGAAAATGCTCAATCTCAGGGGGAGATTAAGGAAAAAGAGCCAGAGCATAGTCCTGGGACAGTCGATGCTGATGCTCACACGCCCGTTTTCCACCAAAATGAATTTTCAATTGATTTTTCCATTTTCAGTTTGTGTGCTTCAAGTTGATAATTGGTTTGCAATATCTTGGATTGAATACTCTGCATTTTGGTTTGTCTGTTTATATAATGAATATTTTGTTCCTTACATTGCTCCGATCATATTAATATTGGTGTTTGAATCCACGACGTATATCTTGCGAAATACAGGATGTTCATGTTTACTGCAAGTGTGGTTTCAAAACTCAAGACTTTTATCTTGCAGGGAGTATTGGAGTACAATCAGATTGTGGTTAAACTAATCAATACCAGTTTTCACAAATCCAAAGTCTATAAGAAACTGCTTATACTTAGTTGCAAATTATCCATATGTTCTCTCATAGAAATAGCCATGCGCTTACTGATAATATCCAAATTTTGACTATATCAACTTGCTTGCTTATACTCAACATTAAGCTTCAATAGCTACGAGCAATCCTTTACACGAATCTATTCAAATCAATTATTTTATTATCTGCATGGAATGTTGTCACTATAAAAACAGGGGATGTTAAAAAAACCTCCTAATATATTTGGGAATTGACAAAATAATACATATTTAGTACGATCTGGATATATGCACGAGTTGTTTGTGTTTCAGGTAGTATCCGCGTACAAGGAACTTTAATGTGCTAAGTGACAATATTCAAAATAGCTTGAAGAACCTACATTAACAAGTCTAGAAACATTGAGAGTTCATATAGACTTGGAGGCACCAAGGTGAATAGTCTACACGATCTACATCACCATCGTACTCAAAGTGCCCAACGAGAAGCAGTAGGATATAACCACGAAGTCTGATGTAATCGGAGTTTGATATCAGCAGAAGCCTGATATAAGCGGAAGCTTGATATAAGCGAAAGTCTGATATCACCTGGGAAGCCAAATATAAGTGCATCAATTAATATCCCGAGATAAGTTATCGTACCTCTTGGCAACTTGTGATGTGAATGGATTCCTATTTTAGAAGAAAGTGATTGACCATCAATCTAAAAAATTATCTATGCGTAGGAAATCAATTCCGCATGATATCTTGATGGAATGGAAATCATCCTGAAGGCGAGCGGAAAGTATAGGGAAACCAAAGATTTGATTGGATAGGGAATCAAATCTACGTGAATTCTGATTGATCTACTTCAATGGTTGATTTGATTTGCTCAACAAACGTCCAACGGTTAGCTTGGAGATTGATCATGTTGAAAAACGGAAAGATTGGATGCTAGGAGTATAAAAGGAGATTAAGTCGCCAGAGAGAACGATTGATGAAGCGTTCAAAAAATCCAAATCTAGAAAGAGAGCTTTACATTCTTACATTTTCTTTTGAGAGCATTTGAAATTGTAGTCTTTCGAGAAGTGTTGGCAGTGTTATAGATTGTGCTTTGGTGTGAGATAGTAAGGTCTATCAGCTTGATTATAAGCAACACTAGCTTTGGAAAGAAGCGCTTAGATATAAGCAGTACATTCTACTGTAACTACTCAAAGTTTGCTAGTAGAATCCAGCTAGTAAGCTGTTAGTCTAGGAGAGTGGACCTACACTTACACCCCGAACCACTATAAAGCTCTGAGTGCATCGTGCTCTATCTATCCGCATATATTCATTTATTGTTCGATAGAAGCTCATTGCATTGCTTGATATAACCAGAACCTGCTTATATCTACACTCTGTTTTACCTGGTTACTATTATATCAAAGTTGATGCTTTTAATTCCTCAATATTGTCAAGTTTCTTGAAATCACCTATTCATCCGCTCTATGTGACATTGTTTTGGCCAACATCAAATTTAACATTACGTTACAAACTCATTGAAAAACCAAATTTACTTTAATGGCATGTGTGCAACCTCATTATGATTAGGATTGGCCAAAAGTTATGACTATAATTTGCAGAAGACAAATTTAATTTTAGCGTGCAAGTTCCTCCATTGGACCTGAATAATCAACCCAACTAGTAAATTTACGCATCGTTTTCTTCTGCGAATTAAGCTTACTATGCTGGAGTGCACTTCAAATTTCTGAATTGTCGATCGTGGAGTTTGTCATGTCCCTCACATTTGAAAACCAGCCTACTGTTTTTCCACAGAGACACCATTTGGGGCATCATTTGATAGTTAGTCTTTCTTTACTGTGTTTTTCTTTTCTTTTTTTAAATTGAGACAATTATTTGGTAGGTTGTGGTATGAATACTAGGAACGGTCCTAGCTTGGAAACTGTCGATTGTCGGAATCAAAAGGGGCTCTCTTCCTTATGGGGAATCTCATCGTTTTAGCATTTCTTGATGTTCCGTTAGCTTCCCTATTCATGTTTCAGCCCACAATTTGCTCCAGCAACATCACTGTTGAGGATGCTCTCCTCCACTTCAAATCAGCAATCGAAGTCGACCCGACGAACACCATCAAAGGTGGCAATTGGACCGTTGAAGCAAATTTCTGTGAATGGATTGGTGTCATTTGCAGCAACCGCAGGCAGAGTCACAGCTTTAGACCTCTCCTACATGGGTCTCCAGGGAAGACTCTCTCCTTAGCTGGGCAATCTCTCCTTCCTTGTATCTCTATATATCTTCACAACAACAGTTTCTACGGCGCAATTCCGACAGAAATCGGTCGTTTGCACCGCCTGAAAAAACTCATACTCCAATCGAACCAGTTTGAAGGAAACATTCCTCCTAACATAGCCCAGTGCCAAAATCTCGAAGTGATGTCACTAGCGCAGAACAGGCATGCGGGTGGCATACCGAGAGAATTTGGTGCCTTCCCTAAGTTGCAACAACTGTTTCTTAACTTCAACTATTTACGGGGTCAAATTCCGAGCTTCCTAGGCAACATAACCTCATTGCAGGTCATTGCTTTATTCAGTGCCAATCTCACAGGTTCGATTCCTCCAACTCTCTTCACTAGATCACTTACGAAGGTCGGATTGTCGTCTAATGATCTCTCAGGGAGTCTTCCCTCCGATCTTTGCTCCCACTGGCCCAACATTCAGAGTCTTTTGCTGTCTGATAACCAATTCAGCAGCCTGCTACCGGAGACAATAACCCAATGCAAAGAGCTTCTCATGTTGTCGTTGGCAGTCAATCGCTTTCAGGGAAGCATTCCTCGAGACATAGACAGCTTGCAAAAGCTGCAGGAGCTCTATCTTGATACTAACAACTTGACTGGCACGATTCCTCAAACCATTGGTAACATGTCAAGCTTGCACATCTTGAACTTAGGTTTTACCCACATCAGAGGTGACATTCCGCGTGAGATAGGAAATTTGGTCAATCTGAATGTCATGAGCCTTATGGGTAATTTGCTAACAGGCGAAGTTCCTCAAGAGGTTTTTAATATTTCTTCGCTCCAAGCACTTGCTTTGACGGACAATTCACTCTCTGGAAGCCTTCCCTCAGGTGGCGATCTCAGCCTTCCGAATTTGGAAGTACTCTTTCTAGCAAACAATAGCTTTGGTGGCAACAAACCGCAGTATTTCTCTAATCTTTCGAACCTAATCCTTTTCGATGCTGGGTACAATCAACTCAGCGGACCAATACCCTTGAGTTTGGGCAACTTGAAGAACCTCAGATACTTTGCGGTTCAGTCAAATCAGCAAACAGGAGAGACTTATGGTGCGGAGCTCGGTTTTCTCTCTGCTTTATCAAATTGCCAATCGCGGCAAACGTTGGTTCTGCAAGATAACCCGCTTGGCGGCTCCATACCTACATCTATCAAAAACTTCTCCAGTTCCCTACGAATTCTATTCGCTCCCAATTGTCATATAAGAGGTCACATTCCCAAGGAATTGGGTTTCTTGAAGAGCTCGACTTTCCTACAGTTGAGCAATAACGATCTAGACGGCAACATCCCATCATCAATTGGAGGACTAGAAAGCCTGCAAAGGCTGTATCTTGATAACAACCATCTTGAAGGACCGATCCCCGATGAGATATGCAACTTGACAAGTTTAGGAAAGTTCCTGCTCCGGCAAAATAGGACATCGGGAGCGATCCCTAATTGCATTGGAAACCTCAGCAGCCTTCAAAATTTTCTCGTAAGTTCGAATAACATGACATCGGTTATACCGGTTAGTCTGTGGAGCCTTCAAGAACTAATCTTGCTTAATCTGTCACTCAATTCTTTCAATGGAGGACTGCCACTTGACATGGGGAAAATGAGAGCTATAAACAGCATTGATCTTTCTTGGAACCGACTCACCGGCATCATATCCAGTTCCATCCAGGAGTTGAAGAGCCTTTCTTCTCTCAACTTGTCAAGGAACTCATTTCAAGGATCCATACCGCAGTCAATCAGCGACCTCAGAGGATTGGATTTCCTCAATCTCTCCTACAATGAGTTGTCCGACATGATACCTGAGTCCATGGAAGGACTTACATATCTGCAAAATTTGAACTTGTCCTTTAATAGGCTATCAGGAGAGATTCCTAATGGCGGACCCTTTGGAAATTTCTCGGCTCTCCCCTTCATTGGGAATGAAGCACTCTGTGGAAATGCGATTTTTCAAGTCCCACCTTGCAATGTAAAAGGAAAGAAATCATCAAGGGACAAGCGGCTCTGATTACTATTCCTTATGTTGCCAATTGTATCAGCTGTACTTCTAGTCTTTGTCATTTGCTTGCTTAGAAAGCGTGGGAACTCTGGCAAAAATACTCCAGTTTCGGTGGAAAACCCGACTGGAATTAAACCACCCAATGATATCATGTCGGGAGCTTTGCTCGGCTACTAACAACTTCAGCGAAAGCAATTTCCTTGGAGCACGAAGCTTTGGCTCTGCATACAAAGGGACTCTGGCCAATGGGACAGACATCGCGGTCAAAGTACTGAATCTCCATATCGAAGGCGCCCTGAAAAGTTTTGTCGCAGAATGCGAGGTTTTCCGCAAGATCAGACACTGAAATCTCGTCAAGGTGATCAGCACCTGCACGAGCGCTGATCTGAGAGCTCTGGTGCTGCAATACGTGCCCCATGGGAGCTCGGAGAAGTGGCTTTACTCCAACTATAACTTGGGTCTCCATCAGAGAGTGAAGATAATGGTCAACGTCGCAACGGTGATCGAATATCTCCACCATGGGCAACCGGAAACCGTTGTGCACTCCGATCTGAAGCCTAGCAATGTTCTTCTAAATGAAGACCTGGTTGCACAAGTCTGCGACTTTGGAATTGCAAAGATATTGGCTGAGAACAAGCTTGAAAAACAGACCCGAACTCTCGGCACAATTGGTTACATTGCTCCAGGTACATTTGCCTAATTTTAGCTTAGCCTTTGATTGTCAATTCATTGTTTTAGTGTAATAGAGATATATTAACACTCGCATTCGCATGCCTCTCGATCTTAGTACTTATGTCCCAAAATGAAAAGGATCAATTGCTGATGTTCTTATTTCACAAACTATGACGCATGCAGAGTACTGCTCCGAAGGAAAAGTCTCGACAAAAGGAGATGTTTACAGCTTCGGCATACTGTTGTTGGAAGTGATTACTAGGAAGAAGCCGACCGATGAAATGTTCGATGCGGATATGAGCTTGAGGCGATGGGTAGATGCAGCGATTCCAGACAGAATGCTTGACATCGTGGATAGCGAACTTCTTAGCACGAAACATGAAGATCTGACGCTTTCGGAACTCGAGTGCATAGCCTTATCGATCCTAGAGTTAGGACTAGAAAGTTCAAAGGACTTGGCTGAGGAAAGAATGGACATGGAAACTGTCATGGTGAAAGATTGTTTTAATTCTTCCAATTGAAACTGTAAAGCGAATTCAAACTAAATGGAACAGACAGTAGCGTGGCCTTCAGAAAACTAAAAAGTTCTCATGCCCCGCGTTGCACACCTTTTCGGTCATCTTCAAAATTTTAAAAGACGAAATTGAGGGAAGGATGAAACTGGCTGATGACGATGACGATAATAGCCCTCTTCTTTTGTCTATTATCTCTTTCTTTGGCCTGTTTTAATTTTTTCTCTTTAAGTTAAATAACATTAAATTTTTAAATAACTATGTAATTGAGGCTAAATGGGAAATCGAAAAGTGAGATACCATTTTTTACTTAAATATGTAGAGCAAGGGCTTTCTTTCGTTTTGGTCGGCAAAAAAAAACGTTATACTATACAATGTGAATGTGAATAATAACTTCTTATCATTGTTTTTTATCCTTGAAGTACAAGTAGAATGACTCGAAGTCATCACTTCAAATGAACTTTACGACCTAATTCCCTTTATCAGCTCTACCTTTAGGTCGGGTCCCAATTACGGTCAAAACCTTTTCTTGTCATATAAAAAAGCACAAACTTTAGGTTATGCCCCAATTCCGGCTCAAACTCTTTTTTATCTCATAAAAAAATACCAACTTTAGGTCAGATCCTAATTCTAGCACAAACTTTTTTTTACTTCATATAAAAACACAAATTGTTAGTGGGTACCCAAATCCAGCTCCCGTCAAATTTTCGCCCGATGATGCTACATGACGTTCCACGTGTACTCGGCAATAACTTGTCGGAAACTCGACGAGGGTTACATTTGGGTACCAACCGAAAGTTGGTGCTTTTTCACGAGATGAAAAAAGGCTCGGAGCAGAATTGAGATACAAGCTAACGTTGGTGTTTTTTTATGAAAAAAAAATGGGCTAGAATTGAAACACGAGATAAAATTGGTGCTTTTTTACGAGACTAACAAAAGTTCAGGTCATACTTGAAACTTGAGTTAAAGTTGGAGCCTTTTAAAGGAATTGAGCCTAAATTTTACTAGAAAAGTTTCATTCTAGCAGTATTACAACAAGATGGGATTATCTAAACATCAATTAAGGGTTAATAGCATAAAAACCCCAAACTAAGCATACTATAACACAACTACCCCAAACTGTTTTATGTCACTAAAAGCCCTAGTTTGTCCATTGTGACCCATCCCGAACTTTTTTTGTGTTATAAAAAACCTCAAACTTATACCAGTGTGATAAATATAATGTAGATGGAACTGCAATAGAGGGTATATATGTCATACATATATAGTGGGTTTCATAACACAAATTTTTTTTAAGGGTATTTGTGTCACTGTGGAAAAGTTTAGGGTTTTTAATGTCACAAAAAGAGTTTGGGGTACTTGTATCAATAGTGGGCATAGTCCGAGATTTTTGGAGGTATTTGCCCATCAATTTAATTTGAACTTCACATTCTCCACCTTAAAAAATCTATTTAAGTGATGGTCGCTCGAGATCACTTCAAGTTTCTGGTTGTGAACCATTGCCTTGTGTCAATCTTCTGTCACTAAGATTCCAACGATAGTGGGTCATGTCGCGCCTCGTCCTTGCGCAAATCTGGATTTTAAGTTTCAAGAGCTAAAAATAAAAATGATAACCAAAATGCGGCAAAAGGATATTTGAAGTGCCAATATTTGTATCGGATCTCACTTTGTACCAATATTTTTTTTTTATCACTTAAGTGCCATTTTAAAAAAAAAAAAACAGTTATTTCAGTGCAAACTCCGATGAGTTTCGCTGGAAATCTTACGTGGCATCTACGTAGCTTGCCGGAGGATCCTAGTCAGCAATAAAAAAAAAGCTTAAAAATTAATAAAAAATTTCACATAATATTAAAAAGTTAAAAATAAGCTAAAAAATAAAATAAAAAATTAGCAATAAAAAACAAAAAGAATAAAAAAAATAGAAGTTGCAGTGGCTAGTTCTTGCACAGCCCTCACCGCCGCTGCCCCACCATCGCCGGCAATGGCTGGCGAGGGTGGGGGATGGCCGAGGAGGGTCGCCGAGCCCCGGTGACCCCCGCCGAGCCCCGGTGACCTCCGCCGAGGCCTAGCTAGGGTTAGCATGGCCTAGCTATGGCTGGCCAAGGTCTCGCAAACCCACGGCGTGGCCTGGCCATGGCTGGCCAAGACCTCGCAGACCCACGGCAAGGCCGACCTCGTAGAGTTGGACGAGGCCAACCTTGCTGATCTGGACGAGGTCGAGCCTCACCGTGGTTGGGTGAGGCCGACCTCGCCTAGTGGCGGCAACGGTGAGGGCTTGCACGCCCTCGCCTCTGCAAACAACTTTCTTGTTAATTTTTTGACTTTTTTATTTTTTACCTTATTTTTTTGTTTAATTTTAATTTTTGAAAAAAATGATCTTATTTTTAAGTTTAAAAGTCCACATGGATGCCACGTGTTTTTCAAAAAAATTACCACGTAATGTTAAAAAATTAAAAATAAATGACACGTAATTAGTTGGCCCGGAATCTATCGTCATTGGCACTGAAGTGATCGTTTTTTTTTTTCGATTTAGCACTTAAGTGATCCAAAAAAAAATGACACTAAAATAAGTCTCGTACAGAAATATTGGCACTCCAAGTGTCCTTTTTTTCCAAAATGCAGTTTCTGAAAAAATCCGTCCCATAGTATATGGCCTAGTGTCTTCCCGTTCATAGGTTGAGGTGAGCTATAATGATCCAACTGCCTAAGCTGTTCTAGGAGAGGCCCACTAATCATTTCTTCGGTGGATTAGAAAACTAAAATTCTAAACGTTACGGAGAAATTAACTAATCACGTAAAGGTCAACTGGCCCACGAAAATCAAATATAAATGTAAGTTGAGAGCCCCATGTCGGGGTCCATGCATCCTTTCGATATCACATACTTTATTTAAATTCACATCATGTGACAATTGACGACTCGATTATGTTGAAGTTGTTCGTATGTGGCGGACTCGATGCCTCCTAAGACGCCTTGAAAACTTGCAAACAGCCCGTTGTCCTTAATCCTTGATAACTTTGCGTTCGAATATTCATCGTATGGAAGCCATTCGCAACGACATGGCCAAAGTTAAGCATGCTCAGGTAACAGTAATTCAGGATGGATGACCTCCTGGGAAGGTTCTCACCTGTACGCCAAAGGACAAAACTGTGAGGCTCGGTATGGGACGAGCCAAAGCGAGCAATACTTCAGTGAGTTAAATCCAGGGCTTCACAATATATGTCATACGTTTTCAATAGGGGTAACTTAAAATTGTATTTTCCGACATTTCTTTTTAAAAAAAAAAATACACTAAATAGTGTCACCCAAACATGCTACTTACTTGCACCCCAAAAAAAAAAAAACTCTTGTTGATTTTTTTTTTTTTACTAAATGACGTAGCAATTTCTTATTAAATATCTAACTAAGGCAATCACTCAAGATGAAGAAATACTAAATGATGTGGCAGATTCTTATTAAATATCCTAAGGTTGCATGTGATTACCTTTAAATACCTAATCCATCAATCAAACATTGAATAAATGGAGTTTTCACCAATTTAAGATGAAGAAAAGCACAGCGCAAATAGATTACCAAGAAATAACAGAATGTCGAAATAAATATTTAGAGTTAATTCTTCATTTCGACATTCAACAGAGCCCCGATATTATCGGCTTTTGGATTGCCGTTAAATTTCCAATTTTAAGTAAAATGAATGCCTAATCTATAAGATTGGATCGTGAAATCTACAACTAAAATAAGAGCCTAAATGAACCTTATTTCAAATAAGGGCTTGAAGTGGCTATGTCAGTCTTAAAGAAGCTTCTAACCTTCAAGCTACTCAAGGGCATTTTTGTCTTTTACATTTTTGAATTTTTTTCCTTATTATTTTTTTTCGACCACCGGCGATGCCCGGAAGGGCTGGGCAAGGGTCGCCCTCGCCGGCCACAGGCGACCCTCACCCTAGTCAAGGCCACCCTCAAAAGCACAGGTGAGGGTCGCCCGCACTCGATCTGGCGAGGGCTTGCAGGCCCTCGCTGGCCACAACAAACTAAAAAAAAAGAAAAAAATTATTTAGATTAAAATTGTCATGGGACGAAAATGCTCGAGTGGCCGGCATCACGCCCTTATTTGAAACTGTCATGACCACTTCAGGCCCTTATTTGAGATTGACATGGCCACTCCAAGTCTTTATTTGAGAAAATGCGGACACTTTAGGATCTTATTTGATGTTTTCCTAGAAATAAATGCATACGTGTAAACGTAAAGAACGGGCCATCTATGGAATCAGACATGGTTGAGGGGTTCTCCAAGTTCAATCAAAAGAGACTCTTCATTATGGAGAAGTTCATCTTTTTAGCATTTCTTGATGTTCTGTTCGCTTTCTTGGTGATGTTGCAGCCCATCATTTGTTCCAGCAACTTCAGTGATCAAGAGGCTCTCCTCCACTTCAAATAGGCGACTGAAATCGAAAAGGCGGCAATTGGACCGCGGAAGCAAACTTCTGTGAATGGACTGCAGCAACCGCAGCAGAGAGTCACGACTTTAGACCTCTCCTCCACGGGTTTCCAGGGAAGACTCTCCTTACCTCGGCACTCTCTGTTTCCTGGCTTCTCTTGATCTTTTGCAACAACAGTGTCGATGGCACGGTCCCATAAAAAACGGTCATTCGCCTGAAAGAATTCGTACTCCAGTCGAACCACTTCGAAGGAAACAGTTTTCTGAACTTAGCGCTGTGCCAAAATCTCGAATTGAAGTCACTTGCGGTGAACATGCTAACAGTGGCATATCGAGAGAATCGGCACCTTCCCAAAGTTGCAACAACTGTTCTTGGCTTAAATGACTAACGGGGTCTAATACGGAGCTTCCTGGGCAATATATCCACAGTGCAGGGCATTGGTTTGCTCATGGCCAATCTCACAGGGTCGATTCCTCTGACACTTTTCAATAGATCGCTCACGAGTGTCAGGTTAACGTATAATGATCTCTCGGGGAGTCTTCCCTCCAATCTTTGCTACTGCTGGCCTAACATTCAGAGGCTTTTACTGTCTGAAAACCAATTCAGCGGCTTGTTACCAGATACGCTAACCCAATGCAAAGAGCTTCCAGGGAATGAGGCATGATGGAAGGTGGAAATAGATATATCCTGCGATAGCCGAGGTGGCGATAGTTGTTTTTCGATGGAGTGATAGCTCAGGACTGGTGGGCCTGTGCCTCCTGTATTGCTCTGGTCGTGCGTGTAACCTGTTGTGCATTACGACACGATCCACGAATGGTGTGGCGTGATGTTTTGTGACAACCAAAGTCTCAAATAGAGTAAGAGAGCACAAGCTGTTTCAACAACCATCTTCATGTTGAGAAATCATTCCCTCTGAATATTTTGATTCTGACAAAACTATCCTTCTTGTAAGAGAATCTGGTTAATACAAAGATTTATTGCAGGCGATGAGCATGTGAACAAAAGCTTTATAATGTTCCAAAACTGGCGTTCAGACTCAAGGAGTAGTCGTCGCACACTTGCTTTAGAGATAGTCGAAGTCCAGTATTCAGAAGGAGAATTGTGTTGCCTCTGAAGACTTCAAATGGAAGTCTGTGCTGCCTCTGAATACTTCAGAAGGAAGTCTACGCTGCCTCTGAAGACTTCAGAAGGAGGTTTGTGTTGCCTCTGAGGACTTATCGCGAGAAGATTTATGTGACACGTCAGCAAGGACTTTGCAGAAGCTCAGAATCACTGTTCTAATCTGTTCAGATTCAGAGAGTCTCTTTGGTTCAGAAGACTACTTCTGAACAATGTTCAGATTCTGCATCATCTCGCTACCAGATTCTGAAGACCCACGTTTGGCAGGTTTCTGGTTTGGCCGCGTCTTTTTATGGAAGTCTGTAAGATTTGATTGACAGGATTATTTTCCAATCAAATCAGGAGAATATCCTCGATTGGATATTATCTTCCATGGACAAGATATCTTGGAGATTTGGATGAACTCTATTTATGGAAACTGAAGATTTGATTGTATGGGCAACTAAAACTGAAGGGTTCAAACTCTACTCCAATGGCTACTGGATCTTCTTATATACAGTCTCGGTCAATCAAGATTGATGGTGCCAATCAGAGATTGAGGAGCGATCCTTTGAAGGACCTTGGTAACGGCTAGTTCAAGGTCGAAGGAGTATAAAAGAAGATCAATGGTGACTGTTACGAAGTGGTTCAAGAACTAAAAATTCCAAAGTACTGAGTTGTTCAGATTCATATTCTCTTATTCTTGTGAGCTTAAAATTCTCAGTCTTGAGAGGTTCCTTTATAAGAGTAATTAGAGTGACATCTCTTGTAACCTTTCATCGACTCATAGTGGAATCCAGCCAATCGGCTGTCATCGTGGGAGAGTAGACATAGGCTTGCTAAAGCCGAACCACTATAAACTCTGCGTGCAATTTCTCTTTCCCTAAACTCATCTTATTGTGTTTAGTTTATCTACACGTCTTTTTACTGATGTTATTCAGTTTATGTTCTGAACCTATTAATTTCCGCATTAAATACATAAAGTGTTCAGAATCACCTATTCACCCCCCTGTAAGTGATATTGCTAGATCCAACAATTGGTATCAGAGCTTGGTTGCTCATTATTTTGAAGTGTTTTACTTCAGAGCTAACGATCTATCATGTCTAGCAATAATTTCACAGGAACCAGTGATGCACATTTCAGCAACAAACCACCCTATTTTGACGGGAAAGACTACAATATGTGGTGCAACAAAATGAAGTGGTTCTTCAAGGCATCAGATGATATGATGTGGGATGTTGTTGTCAAAGGAGTAATTCCTGTTGTAACAGCAACCCCCTCCACTGGAAATGAAGGAAACAACAATACAAATGTTACTACAACACTATCAGATTCAGAAAGATAAAAAAGACAAGGACTCAATTCTAAAGCTGTGCATGCACTATTCTGTGCCTTATCTATTCCTCTATATAATCGAGTTGCAGAAGAAGATTCAGCCAAACTATATGGGACAGACTTCATGTCACATACCAGGGAACTGACAGAGTGAAAGAAACAACTCTTAGCATTCTGCTAAGTGATTACGAAGCCTTCAAAATGAAGCACGATGAATCAATTGCTGAAATGATTGATAGGTTTCAAATTCTAGCATGTGGTCTTGCAAGGCAAGGCGCTCCTGTAGCAGAACCAATGCAAGTTAGAAAGATCCTTCGAGGACTTACAGATGACTAGAATCACATCAAGCCATCAATACAGGAATGTCAAACAATCAGACCTCTATCTATTGATGAGCTAGTTGGAACTTTACAATCTTATGAGACTGAGCGCACCAACAAAACAAGAGATTCAAAAGGTAAGAAGTCCATTGCTTTAAAATATGAAATTGACTTTGAAGTGCCAGATTCAGAAGATGAAGATGAAGACGACGAAGAACTTGCTCTCATGGTGAAGAAGTTCAGAAAGATGGCTCGAAGAGGTAGAAACTTCAAAGGGAAGAAATCATTCAGAAAGAATGATCAGAGACAATCGAGCAATGACAAACAAGAAGGCAAAGACGTAATCTGCTTCCACTGTAAGAAAGCAGGACACATCAAACCCAATTTTTCCCTTTTGAAGAAAGACAAGATCAAGTATGAGAAATACAAAAAGGCATTGAAGGAAGAAACTCTAAGCGATTCTGAAGAAAGCGAGGATGACTATGCTAACATATGTCTTATGGCAAATTCAGATTCAGATTCAGATGTTGAGGTACATCCTTCTGAAATACCAGATGAAGTGTCGGAATACATTGATGAGTTGTGCTTAAATTATAAAGAAGCCCTCAAAAAGGTTTCCATTTTGAAAAAGGAAGTTTCATCTTTGAAGCAACAGAATGATTCTAAAAAAGACAAGATTGAATTTTTGCAAAAGGAATTTCATCAAATCAAGGAAAATCGTGATTTGATCTTGAAAGAAAATGATTCCTTGAAAACCAAAATTGAAAATACTTCAAAGAAATTTTCCCAAAGTTCAAAAAACTTGGAAAACATTATTTCCAGACAAATTCCGTATGGTAACAAATCTGGTCTTGGTTTCAAAAAGGAAAATAATTTCAAAAATAAGTTTCCAGAAACAAATGACAGGATTTCCCATAAACCTCCCAAATTTGCATATCAACGGCATTTCCAAAAGCAGTTTACAAAATCTTTTTATCCAATGCATTGTGAAAACTGCGATGCTAGAAATCACGTTAGAAATAATTGCATGATGGTATGGAGACCTGTTAATAGAAAGATATCTATTGTGACTCACTCAAATGGACCCAAGAAAAACTGGATACCAAAGAAATAGTAAGTTACTTTCTACTTGCAGGTACCAAGGAAGAGAAAAGACAAATAGTTTCTGGATAGTGGATGCTCAAGTCACATGACTAGTGATCCAGATAACTTCATTCAACTTTCAGATTACAATGGTAGAAGTGTGTCGTTTGGTGGAAAGAATAAAGGCAAAGTGATTGGCCAAGGCACTGTAAAAATCGAAAATCTCACGATCAACAATTTCTCTCTTGTCAAAGGACTCAAATACAATTTGATTTCAGTAAGTCAACTCTGTGACTCTGGTTATCAAATTTGTTTTCAAGACTCAGAATGCTCAGGTGTTAGCAAAGACAAGAAGCAAACTTTCACTGGTCGACGTCATGGAAACATCTACCTTTTGAATGTTGATTCTGAAGACATCAAGTGTCTTATTTCTATCAAAGATGAATCTGAACTATTGCACAGAAAGCTAGGCCACATCAGTATCAAATATATCTCAAAGCTATCATCCAAGAAATTAGTTCGAGGTTTACCACAATCAAAGTTTGAGAAATCTAAGCTTTGCTCAGCCTGCACACTTGGGAAACAGGTAAAAAGCTCTTTTAAATCTGTTAATCATGTATCATCTGAACGTGTTCTGCAGCTGCTTCACATGGATATCTTTGGTCCTAACAGAACACTAAGTCTTGGAGGTAAGAAATACTGCTTTGTCATAGTTGATGATTACTCAAGATTTACATGGGTTTTATTTCTTGCGCACAAAAATGATGCTTTCTCATCCTTCTCAAAATTTTCTAAAAAGATTCAGAATGAGAAAGGTTACTCTATTTCCTGCATCAAAACTGATATGGGGGAGAATTTGAAAACCAAATTTTTTCTAATTTTTGTGATGAGTTTGGAATTCAGCATAATTTTTCATCTCCTTACACACCTCAACAAAATGGGGTTGTGGAGAGGAAAAATCGTTCTCTACAAGAAATGGCGAGAACTCTTTTGATCGAAAGTAAAATTGCATCTCATTTCTGGGCAGAGGCTATGTCAATAGCATGTTACATTTTAAACCGTGTCTCCTTAAGATCAATCGTTGAGAAAACTCCCTATGAACTTTTTAAAGAAAGAAAACCAGATTTAGCATACTTCCATGTGTTTGGTTGTAAATGCTTCATTCTGAAGAATGCAAATGATCGAGCTGGTAAGTTTGATGAGAAGTCAGATGAAGGAATATTTCTGGGATATTCTACAACGAGCAAAGCATACAGAGTCTACAACAAAAACTCTCGATGTGTTGAAGAATCAATGAATGTCAAGTTTGATGAAAATATTCAGACTCAGGATGATCAATCTGAATATGTTCAAGTTTCATCATTACATCGAGGTTCAGAACCAGAAGATAATTCAGAAGAGAATCATGCTTCTGAAGAAGTTCAGAATCAAGAATCAAGCCAACAAATTGCAGAAGAAACAGAGGTGATACCATCTGAATCTAATGATCTAAGTGATGCTCAAGACGAGAAATTCAACAGAAACTGGAAACACAAATCCAGTCACCCCGAGGAACTCATAATGGGGAGCTAAGATGAAGGAATCAGAACCAGATCAAAATTCAAGGAAGCAATGAGCAATATAGCATTAGTTTCTGAAATTGAACCTAAGGGGATTGAAGAAGCTCTTGTTGATGAAAATTGGATCAATGCAATGCAAGAAGAACTTCATCAATTCAAGATCAATAATGTCTGGGAGCTCGTTTCAAGACCCAAAAATCGTCTTGTAATAGGAACAAAATGGGTGTTCAGAAACAAGATGGACGATAGAGGAAAGGTGGTTAGAAACAAAGCAAGACTTGTGGCAAAGGGATATTCTCAAGAAGAAGGAATAGGTTACGATGAAACCTACGCACCAGTTGCCAGGTTAGAGGCCATAAGGCTACTTCTTGCTTATGCTTGTTACAATAACTTTAAACTGTTTCAGATGGATGTAAAAAGTGCATTCCTTAACGGTTACATCAAAAAAGAAGTTTATGTCAAGCAACCTCTTGGCTTCGAGGAACCAAGAAGAAAGGATCTCGTTTATTCCTTAAAGAAAGCTTTATATGGACTAAAGCAAGCACTAAAGGTAATGTTGACACTACTCTCTTTATTCAGAAGCAGGGTAAGGATATTCTTATTGTTCAGATTTATGTTGATGATATTATTTTTGGCTCTTCTAATGAATATCTATGCAAGAACTTCTCTAAAGCAATGCAGGATGAATTCGAAATGAGCATGATGGGAGAATTAAGATTCTTTCTTGGACTTCAGATTCAACAAACCAAGAAAGGAATTTTCATTCATCAAGAGAAATATGCTCTTGAAATTATCAAGAAATTCGGCTTAGAAAATTGCAAGAAGATGGAAACTCCAATGTCTCATTCGTCTAAGCTTGATAAAGATGAACAAGGAAAAGAAGTTGATCAGAAGCTATATCGCAGTATGATTGGATCGCTTCTATATCTCACTGCATCAAGGCCAGATATTCTTTATAGCGTCTGCTTATGTGCAAGATTTCAGTCATGTCCAAAAGAATCGCATCTTACAGCAATCAAAAGAATTATCAAATATATTAGAACATATCCAGCTTATGGTCTTTGGTATTCAAAGGATTCTGATTTCATTCTGAAGGGATATTCAGATGCAGATCTCGCCGGATGTAAAATCGACAGAAAAAGCACTTCAGGAACCTATCAACTTATGGGAAATATGCTTATTTCCTGGTATTCCAAAAAGCAAAGCACAATTGCTCTCAGTACAACATAAGCTGAATACGTATCTCTTGGAAGTTGTTGTGCTCAGATCCTATGGTTAAAACAACAGCTAAGAGATTATGGAGTTGAGGATTCAAATGTGGAGATCAGATGCGACAATACAAGCGCCATAAATCTAACCAAGAATCCTATTCTCCATTCAAGAGCGAAGCACATTGAGATCAAACATCATTTTATTCGCGATCATATTCAGAATGAAAATGTTCACATTCAGTATGTTGATACAAAGAATCAACTCGTAGATATATTTACTAAACCTCTTGATAAAGAGTCTTTCAATTTTATCCGAAATGAATTAGCTATTACTAATCTTTTTTCTTAAGATATATTGAGAACAGGTCACTTGAAAGAGGTCAGAAGCAAAACTGCTCAGAAGCAGAGCTTAGAAGCAAAACTGCTCAGAAGTAGAGCTCAGAAGCAAAAGTGCTCAGAAGTAGAGCTCAAAAGCAAAACTACTCAGAAGCAGAACTCAGAAGCAAAGTTCAGAAGCAAATTTGCATAACTTATGTTCAGAAGCATATTTTTAATACTTCAGAAGCAATGTTAGTTCATCTTACACCTCTTTATACTTAGAAATTCTTGATAAGGAAAAAATCCAAGGTACGTTCTCTAAATTTATGTTCTCTAATTTCTTTATATATGCCTTGTTGATTGATTGGAATATTTCTGTATCTTTGGATTGATTTTTTTTTTTGGATTTTTTTTTATTGATTTTATTTCCAAAAATAACCGCTTTACGGTTTTTCAAAACTCTCTTAAGGCCTCGAACCGATACCTCTATCTAAAATCCAATCTTCTCTCAAACCCTAAAAACCGATTCCTCTCTCTCTGTTTACATTCCTTCTCGCTCACTCCAAATCCTTCTCTCTAAAAACTCCAACTTTCTCATCCATGGCTCCGAAATCATCCTCTGTCATGAAGAAAGTTGCCGTAAAAGGTGCAAGTCTGAGAAGAAAATCGTCAAGGCTGACGAAGGGCAGAAAAGCTCGTCTCTCCGAATCCATTGATATCTTTGGGTCTGATCACGAAGAAGAAAGACACATTGCTCAAAAGGAATCAGGTTTGTCTCAGTCTGAGTTCGATGAAAGAGTCGCTCTGGCTCTCTATATAAAACCTCTGTATGATTCTTTAAAGAACACTGGCTCTAGTGACGAAAACGTTAAATTGCTGCTGAGTATTCACAAGTTTGCAAGCGAGAAGGACTTTCTTGCTATATTAGAACTTCCTCTGCAAACTGTGACACCCATTGCCACTATTGTTCCTGAGAATGTATCTCGGAAGGGCAAGGAAAAGGTTGTAGAAACTGGAGTCTCTAAACCTAAAAAGTCTCCATCTAAGAGCATTGTTATCAGAGAGGTTGTAACTGAAGAAAGTGAAACCAAGGGTAGGCCTGATGACGACGACGATGTACTGTTTAAAGATTTTAAGAAAATCAGAGGGGTTATCAAGGACAAGAACTTTGAAAGCAAACTGTTTTCAAGTCAATTGTATTGTGACAAATTCGAGATGCTGAAGCAAAGAGGAGTTATACCCCACATGGTATTTGATCTCAAGTATTTTGATAGGGTTGGTATCCCTATAAGGAAGCATCTAGAGCAAATGAAGTTGAGGGACTTTGCAACTGCAAGGAGGCCAACTTTTCCTGATTTGGCAGCTTACTTTTATTCTAGCTTATGTTTCAGAAATTTTGATTCCTTGTTTTATACGGTTGAAGGAGTCGTGTATCATCTGCATGTCAAGGAGCTAGCAAAATTAATGGGAGTTGATGAAATGGACTTTATGCCCATTAATGTGCAACCTGATGATGCCTACAACTCTCTAACTGGAAAAGAGAACTACTCTAGAGATTCCAAGGCACACATTGCTTACAATGATTTCTCCTAAAGTACATTGTAATGCAGAAGGTTGTCATTGAAAGCTTAAGACCCAAGGCTGCTTCAAAAACTGACATTTCGAAATATGAAGCCAAGCTGATGTGGGGTCTATTGAATGGCTGCAAGATCTCTCTAGCACATACTGTTCTCCTCCACATGTACAGGACTGTCCAAAAGACCAAAGGACAATTACCCTATGTAGGGTTAATCTATCGGATCATGTCCTTCCAAAATGTTAAGATTCCTGGAAAGCTCCTCCAAGATGAAACTCAGTTAATGGTAGCTGGGGGGTCTATGATTCAGAAGATGGGTTTTAGACAGTCTGCTGGTGGTTGGATCAACAAGAACAAAGAGGCTGTCCTGGTTGAGTTTGAAGAGCAGAATGCAGAGAGTGAGAGATCTGCAAAAAGAAGGAAGACAGAGGCCACAAAAGGAAAACAGACCACTGTTCAGAGTGAGTCTTCAGAAGAAGAGGAAACAGAAGAAGAGGAAAGTGTATCATCAAGAGATGATGAGAGGACCCGTACTGTCCTATCAGCAGGAAACATCGAGTCAGAAGCTGAAGAGATTGCTGTAACAGCAAATGAGCTGGAGGATCCTATGGACAAAGAAGAGGATCCCCATAAGACTCATGAGAGTAAAAATGTAGAAGCTGATGAAACCACTGGTGAAAAAGCAGAAAAAGAAGCTCAGCTTGCTACAAGTGCATATGTGGAGGTAATGGAAGAGCAACTAGATGACAGAACGACTATTGATGTTCTGGTTGCTCGTGAACAAAAGAAGAGGTCCTCATCACCACCTGAGGACATGGAGGTTGAAAAATCTGATGACTTTGTTGTCACAGCTGGAGGATCAACAGAAGTCTCTCCTATTGTAACAGCTCAAATTCAGGGGGAGCAACCTATAGAATCTGCTGTTCAGATTGAAGTTATTCAGAAGGACAAGGCTGATACTGAAAAGGAGGAGTCCAGCAGAAAAGAACAACATGAGGAATCAAATGTTGTTCAGACTGAAGAGGTTCGGACTGCTGTTTAGAAGGAGAAAGCTGATATCGAACCTGCTGTTCAGAAGGAAAAAGCTGTTGAGGAAAGTGCTGTTCAGAAGGAACAACTTCCAGTGGAAATACCTTAAGAGCAACCCATAGAGATTGCATCTACTACCGCTGAACCTGTCATAATCATTCTAGATTCAACACCTGATCAGATTCAGGGGGAGATAAACTCGCAGAGAATTCTGGATTCAGCCTCAAAGGGTAAAGCTCAGATGGTGGAAGAAGAATAGATTTCTGCAGGAACACTGAATGCTTCACCAAGTCTTGTTCAGATGGAAGTTGAAAAACGTCGGGTTGAAGTTATGCAGAGGATGGACAAGATGGAAATGAAAATTGAAAAGAAGATGAACAGATTTGAGGAAATGCTTCATAAATACTGTTGCCTTTTCTGCTCTGAGATGGCCAGCATTGGTACTTATACTTTGATCAGAGATGAAAGGATCAGCAAAGAGGTTCCAGAGATGCAGGAACTCAAGGAATTTGCCACCTACATTGCTGACATGGGCAAATCTATTGAAGCTGCTCAGAAAGATGATGAAGAGCATGTCGATGTTCCCTCCTCCTCTTCAAAACAAAATCCACCTCCGTCATCTTAAAATTATTTTTCAAATTGTCTGTATTTGTTTTGATTTTTATCTCTATCGGATGTTCCATTTATGTGCATTTTGGATGCTACGCTATTCTTACAATATATGTGTGAATCTCCGATAATGTATGTGTAAATTGGCATATTATCTTGCTGATGACAAAAAGGGGGAGAAAATACCTCTCATCATTATCATATTGCAGGATGCACACATACGCGAATTATACCTATGCGTTCAAACGAATTCAGCGTCGTATACAACATATGGCGATATCCTTCTATCACTCAGAGTGCATATATTATATATTCAGATGCACATTCTTTTGAAAAGATTCAATTGAGTTATATTCATATTATTACTGAAATATTTTTCGAACTTAACTTTCATACAAATTTTTCATATATATCAACTTTTATTAAGGAAGTTTTGTCATCATAAAAAAGGGGGAGATTGTTGAGAAAACCTTCCCTCTGAATATTTTGATTCTGACAAAACTATCCTTCTTGTAAGAGAATCTGGTTAATACAAATAATTTATTGCAGGCGATGAGCATGTGAACAAAAGCTTTATAATGTTCCAAAACTGGCGTTCAGACTCAAGGAGTAATCGTCGTACACTTGCTTCAGAGATAGTCGAAGTCCAGTATTCAGAAGGAGAATTGTGTTGCCTCTGAATACTTCAGATGGAAGTCTACGCTGCCTCTGAATACTTCAGAAGGAAGTCTGCGCTGCCTTTGAAGACTTCAGAAGGAGGTTTGTGTTGCCTCTGAGGACTTATCTCGAGAAGATTTATGTGACATGTCAGCAAGGACTTTGCAAAAGCTCAGAATCATTGTTCTAATCTGTTCAGATTCAGAGAGTCTCTTTGGTTCAGAAGACTGCTTCTGAACAACGTTCAGATTCTGCATCATCTCGCTATCAGATTCTGAAGACCCACGTTTGGCAGGTTTCCGGTTTGGCCGCGTCTTTTTATGGAAGTCTGTAAGATTTGATTGACAGGATTATTTCCCAATCAAATCAGGAGAATATCCTCGATTGGATATTACCTTTCATGGACAAGATAACTTGGAGATTTGGATGAATTCTATTTATGGAAACTGAAGATTTGGTTGTATGGGCGACTGAATCTGAAGGGTTCAAACTCTACTCCAACGGCTACTGGATCTTCCTATATACAGTCTCGGTCAATCAAGATTAATGGTGCCAATAAGAGATTGAGGAGCGATTCTTTGAAGGACCTTGGTAACGGCTAGTTCAAGGTCGAAGGAGTATAAAAGAAGATCAATGGTGACTGTTACGAAGTGGTTCAAGAACTAAAAATTCCAAAGTACTGAGTTGTTCAGATTCATATTCTCTTGTTCTTGTGAGCTTAAAATTCTCAGTCTTGAGAGGTTCCTTTGTAAGAGTAATTAGAGTGACATCTCTTGTAACCTTTCATCGACTGATAGTGGAATCCAGCCAATCGGCTGTCATCGTGGGAGAGTGGACGTAGGCTTGCTAAAGCCGAACCACTATAAACTCTGCGCGCAATTTCTCTTTCCCTAAACTCATCTTGTTGTGTTTAGTTTATCTGCACGTCTTTTTTTGATCTTATTCAGTTTATGTTCTGAACCTATTAATTTCAGCATTAAATACATAAAGTGTTCAGAATCACCTATTCACCCCCCCTTTAGGTGATATTGCTAGATCCAACACTTCAAAGATCAGACACTGAACTTGATGGTTGGACACTAACGAAAGAGATGGTCATCCTGTATATCTTACGGTTCATATTACAATCCAATCTCTAGCTTCCTTCGGTTCGATGTGAATTTTGCCGGATTTGCCTAACTTGACCAGCACGATTCCTCGAAACCTCAGTAACATGCCGAGCATGCACAAACTGTTCGTAAAATATAACTGCATCAAAGGTGACACTCCGAGTGATATTAGTATTTTTGTCAATCTGAATGAAATGAGCCTTCAGGATAATTTGCTAACAGGCAAAGTGCCTTGAGGATTTCTATATTATTGCTCCAACCGATTCCTTCCAAATTTGGAAGAAATATTTCTAGCAAACAATGGCTTTTGCGGCAACATACTGAAGTATTTTTCGAACCTAATTTTTATCCATGCCGAGATCAATCAACTCAGCGGACTGATACCTAAAAGTTTGGGCAACTTGAAGAACCTCAGATACTTCGCAGTTCAGTCTTTCAACTAACAGGAGAGACTTATGGTTCGGAGCTCGGTTTTCTCTCTGCTTTATCTAATTGCCAATCCCTGCAGACCTTGGTTCTGGAAGAAAACCGGCTTTGTGCCTCCATACTAGGAATCTATCAAAAACTTCTCAAGTTCCCTATGAATTCTAGTCGCTCCCAATTGTCAAATAAAGGGTCACATTCCCAACCAAATGGGTTTTTTGAAGAGCTTGACTTTCTACGGTTGAGCGATAGTGATCTAGATAGCAACATCCCATAATCTATTGGAGGACTAAAAAGGCCTGCAAAGGTTGTACCTTGTTAACAACCTTCTCGAGGGACTGATCCCCGATGAGATATGCAACTTGACAAGTTTAGGAGAGTTGCTGCTCCAGCAAAATAGGATATCAGTATCTATCTTGAATTGCATTGGAAACAACTAGTCAGCCATGGAGCCTTCAGGAACTCATATTCCTCAATCTGTCACAATTCTTTCTATGGAGGACTACCACTTGACATGGGGAAAATGACAGCTACAGAGAGCATTGATCTTTCTTGGATCGACTTAACAGCGCCAAGTTCCATCCAGGAGTTGAAGAGCCTTGCTTCTCTCAACTTGTCGAGGAACTCGTTTCAAGGATTGATACCGTGACCTCAAAGGATTGAATTTTCTCAACCTCTCCTACAACGAGTTATCCGGCACAATACCCAAGTCCCTGGAAGGACTTACATATCTGCAAAAATTGAACTTGTGCTTTAGTAAGCTATCATGAGAGATTCCTAACGGCAAACCCTTTGGAAATTTTTCGATGCTCTCATTCATTGGGAATGAAGCACTTAGTGAAAGTGCAAATTTTCAAGCCCCACCGCAAAATGAATGGAAAGAAATCAACAAGGGACAAGCGGCTCCGGCTACTATACATTATGGTGCCAATTGTATCAACTATACTTTTAGTCTTCGTCATTTGCTTGCTCAGAAAGCGTCAGAACAATGGTAAAACAGCTCTCCTGCAATTGACCACCCGATGACATCATATCACGAGCTTTGCTCGGCTACTAACAACTTCAGCGAAAGCAACTTGCTTGAAGCAGGAAGCTTTAGCTCTGTATACAAACGGACTCTGGCCAACGGGACAGACATTGCAGTCAAATTGCTGTATTTTCGTATCAAAGGTGCTCTGAATATTTTTGCGCAGAATGTGAGGTTGTCCACATAATTGGTGCCAGAATCTCGTCGAGGTGATCAGCAGCTGCACGAACGTCGATCTGAGAGCTCTGCTGCTGCAATACATGCCCAACAGGGGCTTGGGGAAGTGGCTGTACTCCAACTACTACAACTTGGATCTCCATCAATGAGGGAAGATAATGCTCGACGTCGCAATGGAGCTCAAATATCTCCACCATGGCCAACCGGAACCCAATGTGCATTGCGATCTGAAGCCTAGCAATGTTCTTCTAAATGAGGACCTGGTTACACAAGTCCAAGATTTTGGAATGGCAAAGATTTTGGCTGAGAATAAGATCGAAACATGACAAAGTTGTCACTTCCTTGACAAGAAAATAAGGTGGAGCTGTTCATAAAATTTGAACTCAGCATTATCTTGCGTATAGCAACTTCGTTTCAATGGCTTTGTGGCCAGACATCTGCAACAAAGTTCCTAATTTTCTTTTGAGCTTTCTGAATTGGACGAAAACAATGGAAAACGTAACGAGATTTTGCAGCAATGAAATTTTCACACAACAACGAAAACAACAAAGCTCGGGTCCGACTTCACAAGGTTTTCTCCACTGATTTCAGAGACTTCTGCTGTATTCTCCGTGATGGTTAACTGCAGGTTATCAGGGCCAGAAGTTCCTTCCACAAAAGCCACAATATGAGTGTGGTTGACAGGGTGATCTGGAACTATATACCTCCTTCGATCTCAGCTGCATAAAAGACCATCCAGAAAGGGCTACATTCATCAACCTCTGCCCGAAGCCATTTCCCCGGACAACAGTTCATTTTCTGGAATAAGATTGCCTTCTTCATAAGGGATCTCTGTGCAGTACTTGGCATAATGACCCAGCTTACCGCATGAACAGCAAAACTGCGGTAGTCTTCGTATTTAAAATCAATCCAAAACTTATTACCTCCACAACTGGCAACGGTACCAGATTTTAAAGGAGCCTCCAGGTTCATCTCTACTTTCGCTCTTGGTGATGAAAATCCTTTCACTCTCACATCTAAAACCTTCCCAATCCCCTGGACAACTATGTTCATAACATCCACAGTGTACCATCCAAGGGTCATTCCGCGAATTTGAACCCAAAAATTACAAGTGGCAAATTCATAACGATGAGGAGGTGTGTTGGGTTCCCATGGTTTAAGCAACACCAAGTGATTCGCGAAAACCCATGGACCAGATTCTACAACTCTGTCTCTATCTCCTTCAGATTTAAACGTAAATGCAAAAAGGCCAGAACGCAGTGTTGAGTAAACCCTCCTTCTGAATATTTGATTCTGACAAAACTATCCTTCTTGTGAGAGAATCTAGTTAATGCAAATAATCTTTTATTGCAGGAATGAGCATGTGAACAAAAGCTTATAATGTTTCAAAACTGGCGTTCAGACTCAAGGAGTAGTCATCCCGTATTTGCTTCTGAGAAAGTTGAAGTCTAGTATTCAGATGGAGGATTGTATTGCCTCTGAAGACTTAATCTCAAGAAGACTTATGTGACACGTCAGCAAGGACTTTACAGAAACTCAGAGTCATTGTTCTAATCTATTCAGATTCAGAGAGTCTTTCTACTTTTGAAGACTGCTTTGGAACTACGTTCAGATTCTACAATATCTTACTACTAGATTCTGAAGACCCACGTTTGGCAGGTTTCCGGTTTGGCCGAGACTTTTATGGAAATTTGTAAGATTTAATTGACAGGATTATTTTCCATATCTTGGAGTTTTGGATGAACTCTACTTATGGAAACTGAAGATTTGGTTGTATGGGCGACTGGATCTGAAGGGTTCAGACTCTACTCTAACGGCTACTAATCTTTCTTAATACAATCTCGTTCAATTAAGGATTGGAGACGTCCAATCAGAGATTGAGGAGCGATCCTTTGGAGGACCTTGGTAACGGCTAGTTCGAGGTCGAAGGAGTATAAAAGGAGATCAATGGTGACTGTTGCCGAGAGAGATCAGAACTTAAAATTTCAAAGTACTGAGTTGTTCAGATTCACATTCTCTTGTTCTTGAGAGCTTAAAAATTCATATCTTTGAGAGGTTCCTTTGTAAGAGTGATAAGTGTGACATCTCTTGTAACCTTTCATCGATTCATAGTAGAATCTAGCCAATCGGCTGTCATCGTGGGAGAGTGGACGTAGGCTTGCTAAGCCGAACCACTATAAACATTGCATGCAAATTCTCTCTTCCTCTAAACTCCTCTTGTTGTGTTTAGTTTATCTGCACGTCATTTTACTGATCTTATTCAGTTTGTGTTTTGGAACCATTAAATTCCGTATTAAGTTTCAAAACCGTTCAGAATCTCCTATTCACCCCCCCTCTAGGTGATATTATAAGATACAACAATAGGTATCAGAGCCTGGTTGCTCGTTTTATTGAAGTGTTTTACTTCTGAGTTAACGGTCTACTATATATAGCAACAATTTCACAGGAACAAGTGACTCACATTATGGCAACAAACCATCATACTTTAACGGAAAGGATTACAATATGTGGTGCAACAAAATGAAGTGATTCTTCAAGGCATCAGATGATCTGATGTGGGATGTTGTTGTCAATGGAGTAATTCCTGCTGTCACGGTAACTCCTTCGACTGGAAATGAAACAAATAACAACACCAATGCTACAGCAACACTATCAGCCGCTGAAAGAGCAAAAAGACAAGGACTCGATTCTAAAGCTGTACACGCACTTTTATGTGCACTATCCATTCTCTTATATAATCGTGTCGCAGAAGAAGAATCAGCAAAAGCCATATGGGACAGACTTCATGTCACGTATCAGGGAACTGACAGAGTGAAAGAAATCAATCTTAGCATTCTGCTAAGTGATTACGAAGCCTTCAAGATGAAGTCTGATGAGCCAATTGTTGAAATGATTGACAGGTTTCAAAAACTAGCAAGTGGTCTTGCGAGACAAGGTGCTCCTGTAGCTGAACCAATGCAAGTCAGAAAGACCCTTCGAGGACTTACAGACGAATGGAATTACATCAAGCCATCAATACAAGAATGTCAAACAATCAGACCTCTATCCATTGATGAGCTCATCAGAACTTTGCAGTCATATGAGACTGAGTGTGCTAACAAAACAAGAGATTCAAAAGGTAAGAAGTCTATTGCTTTAAAATCTGAAATTGTTTTTGAAGTGCCAGATTCAAAGGATGAAGATGAAGATGACGAAGAGCTTGTACTCATGGTGAAGAAATTTAGAAAATGGCTCGAAAAGGTAGAAACTTTAAAGGGAAGAAATCATTCAGATGGAATGATCAGAGACAATCAAGCAATGACAAACAGGAAAGCTAAGACGTAATATGTTTCCATTGTAAGAAGGCATGACACATTAAACCCAATTGTCCGCTTCTAAAGAAAGACAAGATCAAGTACGAGAAATACAAGAAGGCATTGAAGGCAGAAACTCTGAGTGATTCTGAAGATAGTGAGGATGACTATGCGAACATATGTCTCAGGGCAAAGTCAGATTCAGAATCAGACACAGATTCATATGTAGAGGTATGTCTTTCTGAAATACCAGATGAAGTTTCTGAATACATTGAAGAGTTATGCACGAACTACAAAGAAGCTCTAAAAAAGGTTTCAGTTTTGAAAAAGGAAGTTTCCTCTTTGAAACAACAAGATATTTCTCAAAAAGACAAGATTGAGTTTTTGCAAAGGGAATTTCATCAAATCAAGGAAAATCATGATTTGATTTTGTAAGAAAATGATTCTTTGAAAACTGAGATTGAAAATATTTCAAAAAGATTTTCTCAAAGTTCAAAAAATTTGGAAAAGATTATTTCCAAACAAGTTCCATATGGTGACAAGTTTGGTCTTGGTCTCAAAAAGGAAATCAATTTCAAAAATAAATTTCTGGAAACAAATGATAGGATTTCGCATAAACCTTTCAAATCTGCATATCAACGACATTTCCATAAACAGTTTACAAAATCTTTTTATCCAATGCACTATGTAAACTGTGGTGCTAGAAATCATGTTAGAAATAATTGCATGATGGTATGAAGACCTGTCAATAGAAAGATATCAACTGTGACTAACTCAGATGGACCCAAGAAGAACTAGGCACCAAAGAAATAGTGACTTACTTTCTACTTGCAGGTACCAAGGAAGAGAAAGAACAAATGGTTTCTGGATAGTGGATGCTCAAGTCATATGACTGGTGATCTAGAAAATTTCATTCAACTTTCAAAATACAATGGTAGAAGTATGTCGTTTGGTGGAAAGAACAAAGGCAAAGTGGTTGGCCAAGGGACTGTAAAAATCGAAAATCTTACGATCAACAACGTCTCTCTTGTCAAAGGATTAAAATACAATTTAATTTCAGTAAGTCAACTCTGTGACTCTGGTTATCAAATTTGCTTTCAAGATTCAAAATGTTCAGGTGCTAGCGAAGACAAGAAGTAAACCTTCACTAGTCGACGTCATGGAAATATCTACCTTCTGGATGTTGACTCTAAAGACATCAAGTGTCTTATATCTATCAAGGATGAATCTGAACTATGGCACAGAAAGCTAGGCCATATCAGTATCAAGCATATCTCAAAACTATCTTCTAAGAAACTGGTTCGAGGTTTACTACAGATAAAGTTTGAGAAATCAGAACTTTATTCATCCTGCACACTTGGGAAACAGGTAAGAAATTCTTTTAAATCATGTATCAATTGAACGTGCAGTGCAGCTGCTTCACATGGATGTCTTCGGTCCTAACAGAACACTAAGTCTTGGAGGTAAGAAACACTGCATTGTTATAGTAGATGACTACTCAAGATTTACATGGGTTTTATTTCTTGCGCACAAAAATGATGCTTTCTCATCATTTTCAAAGTTCTCCAAAAAGGTTCAGAATGAGAAAGGCTATGCTATTTCCTGCATCAAAACTGATCATGGGGGAGAGATTGAAAACCAAAGTTTTTTTTATTTTTGTGATGAGCTTGGAATTCAGCATAATTTTTCTTCTCCTTACACATCTCAACAAAATGGGATGGTGGAAAGGAAAAATCGTTCTCTACAAGAAATGGTGAGAACTCTTTTGATCGAATGTAAAATTGCATCGCACTTTTGGGTAGAAGTTGTGTCAACAGCCTATTATATTAAACCGTGTTTCTTTAAGACCAATTATTGAGAAAACTCCATATGAGCTGTATAATGAAAGAAAACCAGATTTAGCATACTTTCGTGTGTTTGGTTGCAAATGTTTCATTTTGAAGAATACTAATGATCGAGTTGGTAAGTTTGATGATAAGTCGGATGAAGGGATATTCCTAGGGTATTCAACATCGAGCAAAGCATACCGAGTCTACAACAAAAACTCTCGGGTTGTTGAAGAATCAATGAATATCAAGTTTGATGAGATTATACAGAAACAAAGTGATCAATCTGAACAAGCTCAAGTCTTCTCACTTCCTCAAAGTTCAAAACCAGTTGAAAATCCTAAAGAGAATCATGCTTCTGAAGAAGTTCAGAATCAAGAAACAAGTCAACAAACTGCAAAAGAACCAGAGAAGGTACAATCTGAATCTAAAGATCCAAGTGATATCCAAGACGAGAGATTCTACAGGAACTGGAAAAGTAAATCCAGTCATCCCAAGGAACTTATAATGGGATGCTTGGATGAAGGAATAAAAACCAGATCAAGATTCAAGGAAGTAATGAGCAACATAGCACTTATCTCTGAAATTGAACCGAAAGGGATTGAAGAAGCTCTTGCTGATGAAATTTGGATCAATGCAATGCAAGAAGAACTCCATCAATTCAAAATCAACAATGTCTGGGAGCTTGTGACAAGACCCAAAAATCGTCCTGTAATAGGAACAAAATGGGTGTTCCGAAACAAGCTGGACGACAAAGGAAAGGTGGTCAAAAACAAAGCAAGACTTGTGGCAAAATGATATTCCCAAGAAGAATGAATAGATTACGATGAAACATATGCACCAGTTGCCAGGTTAGAGGCCATAAGACTATTTCTTGCTTATGCTTATTACAGTGACTTTAAAAATTTCAGATGGATGTAAAGAGCGCATTCTTGAATGGGTACATCAAAGAAGAAGTTTATGTCGAACAACCACCTGGTTTTGAAGAAACAAGAGGAAAAAATCTCGTGTATACACTGAAGAAAGCTTTATATGGCTTAAAGCAAGCACCTCGAGCTTGGTATGAAAGGTTAAGTAGCTTTCTATCTGAACAAAATTTTATTAAATGTAATGTTGACACTACTCTCTTCATTCAGAAGTAGGGTAAAGATATTCACATTGTTCAGATTTATGTTGATGATATCATTTTTGACTCATCTAATGAACGTTTGTGCAAGAATTTCTCTAAAGTAATACAGGATGAATTCGAGATGAGCATGATGGGAGAATTGAGATTATTTCTTGGACTTCAGATTCAACAAACCAAGAAATGAACATTTATTCATCAGGAGAAATATGCTCTTGAAATTGTCAAGAAATTTGGCCTGGAGAATTGCAAGAAAATAGAAACTCCAATGTCGCATTCGTCAAAGCTTGATAAGGATGAACAAGGAAAAGAAGTTGATCAGAAGCTATATCGCAGTATGATTGGCTCGCTTTTATATCTCTCAGCATCAAGGCCAGATATTCTATATAGCGCCTGCTTATGTGCAAGATTTCAGACAAGCCCAAGAGAATCACATCTATCCGCTATAAAAAGAATCATCAAATATATCGGACCATATCCAGCTTATGGACTTTGGTAATCAAAAGATTCAGATTTCATTCTGAAGGGATACTCAGATGCAGATCTAGCCGGATGTAAGATTGACAGGAAAAGCACTTTTGGAACCTGTCAACTTATTAAAAATATGCTTATTTCTTGGTATTCCAAAAAACAAAGCACAGTTGCTCTCAATACAGCAGAAGCAGCATATGTATCTTTAGGAAGTTGTTGTGCTCAGATTCTTTGGTTAAAACAACAACTGAGAGACTATGGAGTTGATGATTCAAATGTGGAAATTTTGTGTGATAACACAAGTGCCATAAACTTGACCAAGAATCCAATTCTACATTCAAGGGCGAAGCACATCGAGATTAAACATCACTTCATACGTGATCATATTCAGAATGGAGATGTCCACATTCAAAGCATAGTTTCAGAAGCACAATTCCAAAATGCTCATACAGAAGCAAAGGTCAGTTATTCAATCTATCCTTAAATTTCGAGATTCATGGAAATGCAAGGATTTAAGGTAAGTTCTCTATCTTCTAAAAATATATTATGTTAATTGATTGATATAAAATATCATCTTTGGATCGTTTTCTTCGGATTTTATACTAAATTGATTTTATTTCCAAAGATAACCGTTTCATGGTTTTCTTTTCTTTTTCAAATTTTCGAAAAAGGACTTGAATCGTCACCCTGTCTGAGTAAACCCTATTCATGCCATACCTCACTTTCTCTTTCAAGAAAACCCTCGCTCTTCCTTCGTAAAAATCCAATCTTTTTCTTCAATGGCTCCTAAATCATCCTCCTCTGCGAAGAAGGGCATTGAGAAAAGTGAGCAACAAAGGAGACAATCATCATGTTTGACGAAAGGAAGGAAATCGAGAGATTCAACCCCGGTGAAAAGCACTGCATCCGAGGAAAGAAGTAGAGAACATATGGTTACAGGCTTGTCCGAATATCTCTATGACGAGAGAGTTGCTATGACTCACTCTATTAAGCCCCTGTACGATGCATTCATAGAACAGGGCTTTGGAAAAGATATCATCGCTAAACTTTCAAATATTCACAAGTTTTCGAGTGAGGAAGATTTCTTGAAACTGCTGGATATGCCTCTAAGAACTGTTACTCCTGTTACTGTTGAGATTCTTGAGAAAGTGACTCGAAAAGGAAAATAAAAAGTTGTGGTCTCTGATGTCCCAAAACCAAAGCGGACCCCATCTAAAGGGGTAGCTATTCGGGAGAACGTTGAAGAAGAGAGTGAAGAAGAGACAAAAGGAAGGTTCGATGATGACGATGCTGTCGTTTACAGGAATTTTAAAAGGAGATTGTCTCGCTGCGTTAGAGACAAGAGTTTCAAAAATCGTTATTTTCTGTCACAGAAGCATGTGGACTAATTCGAAGCTCTGAAGGAGCGCGGTGTAATACCGTACAGAATTTTTGATGTGAAGTATTTCGATAGGGTTGGTATTCTTGTAAGAAGGCATTTGGAGGAGATGAAGTTGAAAGACTTTGTAACTGTCAAGACAAATGTCTTCCTTGACTTAGTAGCCTACTTCTACTCCACGCTCTCCTTTACTAGTCCTGACTCTTTTACATATAACTTTGGAGATGATCAGTATCACCTGCATGTGGATGAGTTAGCAAAGATCATGGAAGTGAGGCAGAATGATTTCAAACCCATCGACATAAAACCAGAGGAAGCTTACAGTTATCTGACAGGGAAGGAGAACTACAATCGAGATTCCAAGGCTCATGTGACCTACAACGACTTCCTTCTCAAGTACATAATCATGCACAAGGTTGTTATCGAATGTCTGTGTCCAAAAGCCTCTTCAAAATAGACATATCGAATTTTGAAGCCAAGTTTATGTGGGCCTTACTTACTGGATATGATTTCTTTCTTGCGCATACTGTCCTACTTCATATGTACAGGACTGTGCACAAATCAAAAGGCCAACTACCTTATGGAGGACTCATTTCATTGATTCTCAAATACACAAAGTGAAGATTCTTGGAGAGCTAACACAGAGAGAAACTCCATTTATACCGGCTGGTAAGAATATGATCCAGAAAATGGGGTTCAGATTAATTGATGGGAAGTGGTTAAACAAGAACAAGGAAGAAGTTTTGGTGGAGTTGGAGTTAGAGCAGACAAAGAGGTCTGCAAAAAGAAGGAAGACAATGGCAAGAAAAGGCAAAGAAGTCAGTGTTCAAAGTGCTTCCTCAGAAGAACAAGAGTCAGAGGAAGAAGTAGATGATTCGGAAAAAGACGAGAAAAGAACTCCCACTGCATTAGAAAAGGACACTACAAGTGTCAATTCATATGAGAATGACCATGGTGATGGTCAAGAGGAAGAAGGTAAAGATACTGGCAAGACACATGAGCAGGATGTTCTTGTTGACAAAGAAGAAAACCTCCCCAAGACTCATGAAGAAGAAGAAGAAGCTGGAGAGATAATTGGTGAAAGAAGCCCAACTGGCTAAGGATGAATATGAGGAAATAATGGAAGAACAACTAGATGACAAGACAACCATTGATGTTCTGGTTGCCAAAGAGAAGAAGAAATCCTCATCATCATCATCTGAGGACATGGAGATAGACAAGAAAGATGAATTCCCTGTAAAGTCCACAACAGATACTCCTGAAAAGATAGCATAGATTTAGGGGGAGCAAGAACAAAATATAGATACCTGTACGTTGGTACAAGACCAAGATGAATCTGTCGCTGAGGAACAACACGAGGAACCAAAGTCAAATGCCGATCAGACTGAAGAAATCCAGACCGATGTTGTTCAGAAGGAGAAAGCTAATGAGGAATCCGATGCTTAGAAGGAGCATCCTCTAGAGAAGATCTCTGAAAAGCCACCCACAGAAATTGAATCTATTACTGCTGAAAGTGTTAAACTAAGTTCAGATATTCCCCCTTCTCAAGATCAAGGGAAGAGTATTTTGCAGTGTGTTTTGGATACAAGTTCTAAGGGTAAGGCTCTGATGGTGGATGAAGAAAGAACTCAAACTCTTGCAAGGAAACTAAATCTAGAAGAGACTGTGAGTGCTTTCATCAAAGAGCTCCTGGATACAAAACATCTACAGAGTCTAGTTCAGAAGGACGTGAGCTGTTTCAGAAGCTGGATGGGATGGAGAAGCTAATTGAGAAGAAGCTGAACACATTCCAAGAAGTACTTGAGAAGTACTGCAGCCTCTTTTGCGCCCACATGTCAAGTCTGGAAACCTACACTCTGATCAAAGATGAAAGAATTGGCAAAGAGTTTCCAGAAATGCATGCACTTAAAGATTTTTCTTTTCTTGTTGGTGGGTCGAGCAGAGCAGCTGAAGATAAACCAGACGATGCCGAAAATGAGGGTGACAAAGAGCTTGTCCATGTTCCATCCTCCTCAAAGCAAACTCCTCCTCCGTCCACTTGAAAAATGTTCTTTTCAAAAAGTCTGTGTTTGACTTTCCTTTATTCTGATGTTTTTATGTGGACATTCTCTGTCACGACTTTGTTATAGTCTAACAGCGTTATTAGCTTAATAATATTTGGCTTGCTACTATATTTATCTCTGTTTGCTAATGACAAAAAGGGGGAGAATATCTTTGATTGCAGGATTACAAGAGTCACTCTTGACGCAATCTTAGTGGAAGTAAATATGCACGCCAAAATGAAGCATCCCGCTAAACAGCGACATACTTCCATTTATGCTAAACAACGACATACGGTGACATACTTCCATTTTTTTTGTTTTTTGCATATATCTCACTGACATATTCCTCAGATGCACTTTCTTGAAAAAGTTTCACATGGCTTACAAGTTTATATTCTTTGTGAAATCTTTTCTGAGCTTAACTCTTTAAACAAATACACTTCATATTTCTTTAAGGGAGTTTTGTCATCATCAAAAAGGGAGAGATTATTGAGAAAACCCTCCTTCTGAATATTTTGATTCTGACAAAACTATCCTTCTTATGAGAGAATCTAGTTAATGTAAATAATCTTTTATTGCCGAAATGAGCATGTGAACAAAAGCTTATAATATTCCAAAACTGGCGCTCAGACTCAAGGAGTAGTCGTCGTGTATTTGCTTCTGAGAAAGTTGAAATCTAGTATTCATATGGAGAATTATGTTGCCTCTGAAGACTTCAGATGGAGGATTGTGTTGCCTCTGAAGACTTAATCTCGAGAAGGCTTATGTGACACATCAGCAAGGACTTTACAAAAGTTCAGAGTCACTGTTCTAATCTGTTCAGATTCAAAGAGTCTTTCTACTTCTGAAGACTGCTTCTGAACTATGTTCAGATTCTGTAATATCCTACTACTAGATTCTGAAGACCCGTGTTTGGCAGGTTTCCGATTTGGTCACGACTTTTATGAAAGTTTGTAAGATTTGATTGACATGATTATTTTCCAATCAAATCAGGAGAATATCCTTGATTGGATATTACCTTCCACGGACAAGATATCTTGGAGATTTGGATGAACTCTACATATGAAAACTGAAGATTTGGTTGTATGGGCGACTGAATCTACAGGGTTCAGACTCTACTCCAATGGCTACTAAATCTTTCTTAATACAGTCTCGTTCAATTAAGGATTAGAGACGTCCAATCAGAGATTGAGGAGCGATCCTTTGGAGGACCTTGGTAACGGCTAGTTTCAAGGTCGAAGGAGTATAAAAGGAGATCAATGGTGACTATTGCCGAGAGAGATCAGAACTTAAAATTCCCAAGTGCTGAGTTGTTCAGATTCACATTCTCTTGTTCTTGAGAGCTTAAAAATTCGAATCTTTGAGAAGTTCCTTTGTAAGAGTGATAAGTGTGACATCTCTTGTAACCTTTCATCGATTCATAGTAGAATCTAGCCAATCAGCTATCATCGTGGGAGAGTGGACGTAGGCTTACTAAGCCGAACCACTATAAACATTGCGTGCAAATTCTCTCTTACTCTAAACTCCTCTTGCTGTGTTTAGTTTATCTGCACGTCATTTTACTGATCTTATTCAGTTTGTGTTTTGGAACCATTAAATTCCGCATTAAGTTTCAAAACCGTTCAGAATCACCTATTCACCCTCCTCTAGGTGATATTGCTAGATATAGCACGCAGGTCGGCAGAAACGACATCTGTAATCCTCCGGGCTTTCTTCATCATACTCACAAAGGCTTGGAAATTCACGATAGGATTTGCGAAGAGTCTCCCGAAGTGAGTGAGACGGCACTCCTTCAATCTATCCCTAGAAACTGCTCCATCCATCACCGACCAAAACTTAACTTATCTCTTCCAGAGCAAGTGAAGGCGAGCATGGGTATCCTCATCCTCTTCCATTTGGAGCAAGCTCTAAAAGAGAGGCAATTGAGGGAACAGACCCAGGGTAAGATGGAAGGAGGTTGAGCAGGCTGTGTGTCAATTAGGGGTAGCAGATGAAATTAGGGTTTAGGGTTTGTGCAGCTGCCACCATGTGAGGCAGAGGAATCTCTTGCGAAGGTGAGAGTGAGAGAGCTTTTTATGCGCTCCGACTTGGAAATGACACAAAGGTATTTCAACTTTATTTCGATATAAAACGTGGTCACCAACTTCTAATTTATTTAATATGATCTTTGAAATCTCATTCAATGTTCAATTTAGTCCTTAAACTTTTAAATATTTTTAAATATTTTAGAATCATATTGAACATTTATCAATAGTTTAGAGATCACATTGAACAAATTAAAATTTTAAGGATCACATTGCATATTGAATCAAAATTCGAGTGGCATTTATGCTGTTATCACCTGATAATAGTACAATCATAATGGTCGCGTGACTGTATTATGTGTAAGTGATCTCTAGGCTTTAGCATGACTCTTTGATGATTTAAAGTGTAAGTTTGGACATTGAGATATGTAAAGCGTCCCAACTTTGATAAGAAAGGAATTACGGTGCGTTTATTTTTCAAAAAAATCAATTACTTGAAAATCGCTTTCCCAGAAATATCATTTGTATCGCTTAAAAAAATCAATTGAATGAAAATGCTATGGTTATTTACAATAGTTTATGCCTAAAGATGCAAATGCTTTTTGATTGATATATTCTGTAAATGAAACAAGTGATCATTTTCATTATTAAAAAAAAAAACAAATCCTAACAGTAAATTTTTCACCAAGCAAACCATTTTGTGGCTGAGAAAACTGCTTCAAATTCATATTTGGTGTGAACTTATCTAGCCTTACCCTTGGGAGCGAATTGAGTTCTGACAACTAACTAGAAATTATAAAAAGGACAACTGATAAAAGAGGAGGACTTAGTGGCTATATTCTCCAAGTAAAAACATTATTGATAGTTGCTTGATTTTCCACTGTCTTTATTCTCCATGCATATACAATCTAATCACATGAATTCATACAACTCTTTCTAACGCACGCTAACGAAAGAGCGTAAGCTCACATACTTATGCGCGTGGACATAAAAAGGAAAAATGATTTTAAATGGCCGGAGATAGAATGCTTATCGAATTAAGTTTTAACATGAGAGAAATTGATCCTCCAAGCTGGCACAATTTATTGGGGCTTTGAAGATTTTCAATTCAAGAACTGAAATTTATCTGCTCGAATCCCACAAAATTCGAACTACCCTTGCATTGGTAAATGTCTGAACTTAACTAATTCATGCAACTTGTAGGGTATTATGTAGGCCAGGATGCCAGGTCTCCATGCCCATGCCCTTGAATTGTTGAAAAAACAGAGAAACTTTGCATCAAATTAAAAGAAGAGATCTTTGTGGGACTAGTTTGTAAATTCAATCAACATTTAAATAACAATATAGTCCACTATATTGTAACATACTATTTACAATTTATACTTTAGCGAGAAGGCTTGGGCAAGAATGAAATTTTAAGGAGAATTTTTTAGGTTGAAATCCAAGAAGATGTATCGTAGCTACTTCACATGGATAAATTTGGACCTCATGAAACCTGGTTTTGGACTATCGGTGCACTCTTTTTGTTTGGGCTTTCAAAGGCCCCAGATATGGTGGGAATGTGTTTCCCACGAAAGTGATCAGACTTGACAGTGGTGCTAAAAAATCTAACACTAAGTTGTGTTCAACATTGACCTTGATCTGAGGTTGTTGGCCTCTTTTTAAGCCATGAATGTCCTTGGGACCCCTAACCTCAAATTGAGGTCGCGGGTCAAGGTCATACGTGGCAACTAACGATCTCCTATCAAGATTGGGTTGTGACAAGGCTGTGGATGACCTTGATTGAGGTTGCTCATGAGAATACGTGACCTTGGCGAGTCACTATCGAAAACAGGCAATCGATGAGCGCGAGCGATCACCATAAAGGCTGGAGGGTATTGTTGGAAATTATTGTGCACACGTTAACGTGTCGGAGGAAATACGTAACACTGTTTGTTGTAATTAGAAAAAATAATAAGACGAAGATGGCGATAATAACTTCAATAACAATAACCAAACCAATAATTTTGTATTCATCTTTACACATAAAGATTACAAAGCAAATAAAATTGCTAGATAATGTAAACTCAAAAATAATAGAAGTAGATGTGGGGTACGGCTAACCGAATCTCCTTAAGGCAATTAGTTCCTGCCAACAGTGCTAAGTAGCTTCACGAACTATGCCTCCCAAGATACAACACCTCGAACTTGTTTGTATCAGCAATATACGAACAGGACTCTGTCAAACACTTCTCGAAATCGGCACACTTGGAGGACGACTATGAGAGAACTAGAGGAATGTGCTTCGAGTTATGAGTTGTGATTCTAAACTGAGGAGACGCGTCTATTTATAGACTAGGGAAACAGCTGTCGACATTAATCCATTTCAATTACTCTGCCATTAAACCATGTCGGTTACGCTTGTTGGAGCCAGCGATGTCACCTAGAGGGGGTGAATAGGTGATTTCAAAGAATTTTAGAAATCAATGCGGAAATATAGACTAATAAGCTTAGAGCTTCGCTCTCAGATGATGAATGCTAGTAAGATCTGAGATATCCTCAGAAGCAGCAGCGTGCACAATTCTACTATCATAGAATATAAATAGAGAGATTAAGGGATAGAAAAATTGCACATAGGGTTTATAGTGGTTCGGCTTTAGTTTAAGCCTACGTCCACTTCTTCACGCTGGCAGCTAATCGGCTAGATTTCACTAGTGAATAGCTCAGAGATTACAACTCAGTGAGTAGACTTCACGTCTAACACTCTTACACTTGAATGTTCTCCTCTAAGTATTACAGTGTTTGGATCAAAGATGTATAAAGAATGTGAAGCTCTCTTGATCTTGGAATTTAGAATTCTGCTCTCTTGTCTCTTTCGCTCTTCAGCCTTGAGATCTCATTTTATACTCCTTCACCTCCAACTAACAATTGCAAGGCCTCTAAAGGATCACTCTTCGAACTTCCTATTTGGACAAGATTGTATACAAAGGATCTTGTAGCCGTTGAGGTTGATAAAGGAAAGAATCCCCCATTAGATCAAATCGCTCATACAATTATGATCTTGGGTTTCCATAGATAGAGTTCTTCATTGGATCTCTTCTTGGAAGAATGGGAGGAATGATGCTTTCTTTTGCGAAGAAACTTCCATTTACCTTTGCCTCATTTTTTTCTTGAAGGAAAACTTCATGAAATGTCTCTTTTTCTTATGACCGGAACAAGAAGGGTCATTGCAGCCTTTGGAACACTTGATCTGCCAACCTGGTTTGACACAGGCTTTATCAAGTTCTCTATTTTCTCGAAGATAACTTTTGAAGAGTTCTTTATATGACGTTGGTGGAGTTTTGGGTGAGGGTGGAGAAGGTAGAGGTGATGGTGCTTTTCCTTTTTCTTTCTCTCGGGCTTTTTCTTTCTCTAACTTCTTCAGACACTCTCTAAGAGATAAGAAATTAGATTTGGATGGGGGAGCAGCTGAATCAAGAACGGCTGTAAACGATGAAGATGATCCTGGGGGAGCGGATCCTGATCTTGGAACTGGGGTAGTAGAAGGGAACAGAAAAGATTCAGAAGGTAGCGCACAGCACTGGTGTTCCACTTGATAATGATGACCTTGAATCAGTTTTCTCCATCGATGATGAACCGTCAGCTAAACCCTTTGTGCTATACAGACATATTCCTTGGACTCAGACGTGTTGAGAAAGACCCCTAATTAATTTTGAAGTTGACAAAACAATCCATAATCTCTAATTTCTAAGTTAATGCAGTGAAATACTATTTTGCAGATTATCCAAGAGTGTATGGATCAAGATACATAGGATTGAATCTGGCAAGATAGGCTCAGACGCTGCTTGGAGCTCAAATGTTGTACGTTGAGCAGGGAGCTCAAACGATGTAAAGAAGCTCAAGCTCTGAGGAAGTATTTCACGAGCAACGACCAGATTATCAAGAGATGTATTCAAGATGATCTAATTGACATATTACATCATCACAACGGCTACCAAATCAAGTTGGATTCGTACTTGGAGATTCTCAATTTTGAAGATCAATCAAGGATGTGGATTAGGAGAAAATGAGGATGGCACACCTAATGAAGTAATCTATCTGTGGAAACCCAAGATCACGATTGTATGGGCGATTTGATCCAACGGGAGATTCTTTCCTTTGTCGACCTTAACGGCTACAAAATCCTTTGTATACAGTCTTGTCCAAATGGGAAGTTTGGAGAGCGATCCTCTAGAGATCTTGCAACGGAAAGTAAGAGATGGAGGAGTATAAAAGGAGACCACAAGGCTGAAGAGAAAAATGCATGAGTGAATAAAATCTTAAATTCCAAGATCAAGAGAGCTTCACATCCTTCATATACTTTTGATACAACATTGTAATACTTAGAGGAGAACATACGAGTGTAAGAGTGTAAGACGGGAAGTCTATTCACCAAGTTATAACCTCTGAGCTATTCACTAGTGGAATCCAACCGATTGGCTACCAACGTGAAGAAGTGGACGTAGGCTTGAACAAAGTTGAACCACTATAAATCCTCTATGCACATTCTCTTTCCCTTAATCTATTTGTTTATATGACTGTGAAAGTAGATTTGTGCACGGCGCTGCATCTGAGGGTTTCTCAGATCTTCCTAATATCATCGTCTGAACAAAGCTCTGAGCAAATTCATCTTTATTCCGCATTGATTTCTTAAAATTCTTTGAAATCACCTATTCACCCCCTCTAGGTGATAAAGCTAGCCCCAATAATTGGTGTCAAAGCCTGGTGCTCCTATTTTTGAAGTGTTATTACTTCTGAGCTAACGATCTCTATGGCTAGCAATTTTTCTTCCACTTGGATTGAAGGAGGAAGCAATAATCAGCCACCTTACTTCGAGGGAAAGGAGTACAGCGATTGGCAGAACAAGTTCATGGCATTTCTCAAATGCCAAATCCACAAATATGGGATGTTGTACAAAGAGGCGTTGATCCATTTGCAAGCACAACAAGCGGCTCAAATTCAAATGCAAGGGACGACAATACCAATAGCAACAATACTGCTCCCACTACTACTCTATCTGCAACGGAATTGGCTAAAAGAGATGCACTTTATGCTAAAGCGATTTATTCATTTTATAGTGCATTGTCTTCTATTGAATATAAACGTATTGCAGATTGCCCTTTTTCAAAAGTGATATCGGACAATTTACATGTGACCTATGAGGGAACGGATAGAGTCAAGGAGACAAAAATTAATATTCTCCTTGGCTAGTACGAAGCGTTCAAGATGAAGCCCACTAAAATCGTAAAAGAGATGTTTGACAGATTCACTGAAATAGTGAATGGTCTTACCTATCATGGGCAACCAGTGTCTGGCCCAATGAGGAGGAGGTTTGGGCCTAGTTCGGTTTGGAGAGGAAAAAGGGCCTGGACCCCTTTTTCGCGAGCCAGGTCCGGCTTGGGTCCTCTTTCCCAGGCCGGATCAGGTCCAATGACCTGACCCGGACCCGGTCTACTTTTAAAAATAATATAATATATAATAATAATAATAAATAAATAAAAAGTTCAGAAAAGTAGAAAGTTGGTTCTTGTTCCCTTTTAATCCTATTCGGATTGGTGATGAGTGAAGACCGATGTCCAATCCGATCTGATAACTGTGTATCCGATCCGCATATCGAAATTGTTTTCTCTAAATATCGCCATTATAGATTTGGTTTGCATGTGTACATTTCAGTCTTATATTTGGCATATTTTACCTGATTGAGTGTTTATTGCAACACTGTCTTTTGATAAATTGCCTATTAATCGTTTTCCTAGATGCTAGGTTAAGGATAAATAGGTAATTGCATGAAATGACAGAAAAACATTATGCTTGATCATCTAGCACTGGTTAGATACCTGGTAAGCTTAAAATGATATGCAGAATATGTGATCACCTTAGGGAATATTAACTGGTTAGGTATTGAAAGGGCTCTAATTACCTAGTTAGCGTAAGCAAATCCCCGAACCTAGAAACTCTGGTTGCGTAGGGATCGAGACGACTCCTAGTAACATTTAGGTTGCTAATCACGAAAACGAAATCCAACGTCACGCAAGATAGGACTTGGGAGAGTCCATGCCATTGACCTATGGCAATGCCTCTAAACCCGCCAAACCCTCGGGAGAGGTTAAGGCAGGTCGCAACACTCTTGCAATAGCTGCTTGATTGTCACAGTGAATGCATATTGTAGGCACAGGTTTTGGCCATAACGAAACATCCTCTAAAAACTATCGAAGCCACTCTACTTCTTCAGCAGCTATATCCAAAGCAATCAACTCCAATTCCATTGTGGAGTGCGCTATTAGAGTTTGTTTTGAGGATTTCCATGATATTGCGGCACCTCCTAGCATGAACACATACACGCTAGTTGATTTCGATTCATCAGAATCCGAAATCCAGTTGGCATCACTATAGCCTTCCAATACAGCTAGATATTGGCCATATTGTAGAATATAGTCTTTGGTATTTTTCAGATAGCCTAATACTCTCAACAAGGCATTCCAATGCTCATGACCAAGATTACTTATATATCTGCTCAGTTTTCCTACTGAGTATGCAATATCCGGTCTAGCGCAGTTCATGATGTACATGAGGCTGTCGATTACTTGAGAGTATTCCAACTGCATGATACTATTTCCAGTATTCTTTCTTAAAGTTAGGTGCGGTAGAAAAGGATTATTCGCATCTTTAATGCCGAATCCTTTAAATCTCTCAATTACCTTTTCAATGTAATAAGATTGTGTTAAACCTAGCCCATCAGAATTCCTTAGAATTTTGATGCCGAGTATAATATCCGCAACCCCTAAGTCTTTCATCTCAAAGTTCTTCTTGAGAACATTCTTAGTGATTTTGATAACTTCAGCGTTATCTCCAAGAATCAGCAAGTCATCGACATATAGACAAATAAGTACACATCCAATGGACGTAGATTTAGTTTACACACATTTGTCACATTGATTCTATACCCATTTTGGATCATCACATGGTGAAACTTCTCATGCCATTGTTTAGGAGCTTGTTTAAGTCCATACAATGATTTGACAAGTCTACACACTGTGTTCTTATCCTTTGACCTTGAATCCTTCAGGTTGTTCCATATAAATCTCCTCATCGAGATCACAATTCAAGAATGTAGTTTTCACATCCATCTGATGTATATGTAAATTGTATAGCGAAGCTACAACAGTCAACATCCTAACCGATGTTATTCTTGTTACTGGTAAATAAGTATCAAAGTAGTCTAGATCCTCTTTTTATCTAAACCCTTTGGCAACAAGCTGTGCTTTGTACTTATCAATGGAACCATCAGCTTTATGCTTTTTCTTGAATATCCATTTGCATCTAATTGGTTTATTTCCAAATGGAAGATCAACCAATTCTCAAGTATGGTTACTTAGGATAGAATCAATTTCATTGTCAACAGCTTCTTTCCAAAAAGGAGCATCTAGAGATGACATCGCCTCTTTAAATGTTTGAGGCTCACCTTCTAACATATATGTCAGAAGTCAAGTCAGAAAGATTTTGCAATTTGCGACCTCTTACTCCTTCGAAGTTCGGCGTTTTTGGCCTCAACTTCATAATTCTTAGATTCTAAATTTCCAAATCTCTTTTGAGAAGGTTCATCCTAATTTCTTTTCGCATGATATATATCCTTAAAGAATTCAGCATCCCTTGATTCTAGGATAGTATTGGCATGGATTTCCGCATTTTCAGATTTATGAACTGAAAATCTGTATGTGCTGCTATTTTAAGCATAACCGATGAATATGCAATCTACCATTTTAGGTCCCAATCGAGTTTGTTTAGGAGGAGGAATCGCCACCTTGACTAGGCACTCCCACACTTACAAAAAATTATAGGATAATAGCCTTCCATTCCATAACTCATATGGGGTCTTACCTATTTTCATTAATGACAGCCACATTGGCTTTGAACAGGTCATTGCTCAAGTACCCTTTCCCACATACATTCCTCCTTTAGAAAGTACAAACTTGTTGAATTCAAATACAATTTTGAAGCCCTTCTTGACAAGTATGGGGCCAGAAATGAGATTCTTTCGGATCTCCGATACATGCGGCACATTTAGCACGGTAATCTCCTTGCCGGAGGTGAACTTCAAGATCACCTTTCCTCTCCCGGCAATTTTTGCTGATGTAGAGTTAGCCTTATAAAGCATCTCATCTTCCTCAGCCTTCTCGTACGACAAGAATAGGTGTTTTATCCACACTAATGTGATTTGTGGCACCTGTGTCCAACCACCAATCAGTGTTATTCGACACCAAAGATACCTCAGACACCACCACAGCAGTCAGTCTCTCGTTATCTTCCTGCTCTGTCAAATTAAGCTGCTTGCTGCACCACCGCCCTTGCCTTTGCTCGAGTAAGTCTTGCAATCCTAAGCCCGATAGCTAGACTGATTGCAAACTAAACATGTCCCGTGAAATTTTTGGGACTGTTCCTTCTGTTTAAAGCCTACACCAGTGACCTTCTCCGGTTTCTCATTCGGTATAACCGAAAATGATACCATCAAGTAAGGCAAAGCCTGTTGATGTATACCCGTACCACCAAAGATGGTTTCAGCCCGAAGGCTCACAGCGTTTGCTGCCACAATACTAGGCCTTGAGGTATGAACCTCTCCACTAGCAGTGGTCAGATCGACCATAGGAACGTCTCCAGAAAAGTTCTGGACATTATTGGGTACTTGATTGTTATTAGCCATCACGATTTTCTGATAAACCCAAACAAACAATGAACATAATCTCTAATCGCCTTAAGATTGTTGGAAATTATTGCGCACACGTTAACGTATCGGGGGAAACACGTAACACAGTTTGTTGTAATTAGAAAAAATAATAAGACAAAGATGGTGATAACAACTTCAATAACAATAACCAATCCAATAATTTTTGTATTAATCTTTACACATAAAGATCACAAAGCAAATAAAATTGCTAACTAATGTAAACTGGAAAAGAATATGAGTAGAGGTGAGGTACAGCTAACTGAATCTCCTTAAGGCGATTAGTTCCTACCAACGGTGCTAAGCAGCTTCACAAACTATGCTTCCCAAGATACAACACTTCGAACCTGTTTGTATTAGCACTATATGAATAGGACTCTATCGGACACTTCTCAAAACCGGCACACTTGGAAGACGACTATGAGAGAACTAGAGGAATGTGCTTCGAGTTGTGAGTTGTGATTGTAAACTGAGGAGACGCGTCTATTTATAGACCAGGGAAATAGCTGCCAACATTAATCCATTTCGGTTACGCTACCATTAAACCATGTCGGTTACGCTGCCATTAAACCATGCCGGTTACGCTGACATAAGTGCACGTCGATTATGCTCCCATTAAATCATGTCGGTTACGCTGCCATTAAACCATGCCGGTTACGCTGACATAAGTGCACGTCGATTATGCTCCCATTAAATCATGTCGGTTATGCGGACATAAATGCACGTCGGTTACGCTGACATAAGTTGAGCCATCAACACTCATAATTACAACAGTTATCGGCATCGAGGTCTGAGGACGGGCCCGACAAGCCTTGCAATAGTATGCGGGATGGCTAGAGGCTTTCAATAGTGGTCGATGGTGGTGGCTGAGTTTAGGATTTTTGTGGTTATTATTTGTGTTATTTTTTACTTTTAGGAGGGGATTTCGGTGGATAGAGGAAATTTTTTTATGAGGGAACTTTCGAAATGGAACTGTCGTCTTTACGAATGAGATCACAAAAATAAACAACGTGAATGTACAAATTGGTGTCCATAGGCAAGATGCGAGATACAAACTAGTATTTCAAAATAGAGGGAAAGTAGTACAATATGGGAGAAAAAGGAAAGATATGATTTTTCATAAACTGATACACATGTGACAAATTTATCCCAAACTAATTTTCTATGTCACCAAAAACTCAAAACTAATACACACGTGGCACATTTACCCTTCTTTAGCTTCCGTCAAATTTTATCGTGAAATTGCTGAACTGGATGATACGTGACAATAACTCAATTGACGTGGCAAGTTCACGTGAAAATTCATAAATCTCTCTTTGTTTCTTCAATTAGCCTTAATTGTATCATTTCTGTTCTTTTCCTTGATTAATATGTTATCCTTATTCGAAAATCAAATGCATAAATTGTTAAATTACTCATGTTTATCACTAATAACTATTATTAAAAGATAAATGTAACTATAAAAATATGAGTTAGTAAAGGCCGTCATTATTCATCAACCTAACAATAACTATATAACATCAGAAGGCATATATGGATGTTCTTATCTTTGAAAAGCTAATGAAAAACTATATTCTTTTAAAAGTTCACTAAAACGATTGTATACGACTATAAATAGACTTTAATGTCAATATGTGTAACTTGAGATATTCAATGTGATTAATATTAAGTAGAGTGAAATTAAAATAATTACAAGTAACAAACGATAGTCGAGGTTCAACCATTTTCTATCCCTTCCAAAACTTTTATGAAATGAGGGTAGTACATCATGCGTTGTGTATAAATTGCTAAGAGATGTCTAAAAAAATATAGAAATAACTCTTGGTAGCTGGAAAATTTGTATAATAATTCATCCTTGTTGTCACAATCACATTCGTGCATCGGAGCTTTAGTCAAAGGTTCGTGGGACCTTCACAGAGAAAATAAACGAGTATGGGTACAGGTGACCATCAAGAACGGGCCATCTACCGAGTTAGGCAACCCACTATAGCATCATATCGTAGGATGACTTTGCCGGTCAAAACAAATGTTCAAACGTATGATATCCTCCAGTTCTGGATTATGTAGTTTGTCATGTCCTTCGCATTGGAAAGCAACCTGCCGTTTTCTTTCCCCGCAGAGACACCATATGGGACAGTAATATGGTAGGTTTTGCTATGAATACTAACAACAGATCCTAACTAGCCAAGTGTCTATTGATGCAATCAAGAGTGACTCTGTTCATCATGGAGAAGTTCAAGTTTTTAGCATTTCTTGATCTTCTGTTAGCTTTCCTATTGATGTTTCAGCCCGCCATCTGTTCCAGCAACTTCACTGATCAAGATGCTCTCCTCCACTTCAAATCCGCCATCGAGGTCGACCCGACGAACATGGTCAAAGGTGGCAATTGGACCGCGGAAGCAAACTTCTGCGAATGGATCGGCGTCGCCTGCAGCAACCGCAGGCAGAGAGTCGTGGCTTTAGACCTCTCCTACATGGGTCTCCAGGGAAGATTGTCTCCTTACCTGGGCAATCTCTCTTTCCTGGCTTCTCTTGATCTTCGCAACAACAGTTTCTACGGCATGATTCCAATGGAGATCGGTCGTTTACGCCGCCTGAAAGAGCTCATACTCCAATCGAACCAGTTCGAAGGAAACATTCCTCCTAACTTAGCCCAGTGCCAAAATCTCGAAGTGATGTCACTCACGGTGAACCAGCTAACAGATGGCATACCGAGAGAATTCGGCGTCTTCCCTGAGTTGCAACAACTGTTTCTCAGCTTCAACGAATTAGGGGGTGAAATTCCGAGCTTCCTGGGCAACATATCGACATTGCAGGTCATTGGTTTGGTCATGAACAATCTCACAGGTTCAATTCCTCAGGCACTTTTCAATAGATCGCTCACGAGTGTCATGTTGACGTATAATGATCTCTCAGGAAGTCTTCCCTCCGATCTTTGCTATCGTTGGCCTAACATTCAGAGGCTTTTGCTCTCTGATAACCAATTCAGTGGCCTGCTACCAGAGACGCTAACCCAATGCAAAGAGCTTCTAGTGTTGTCGTTGTCGTTCAATCATTTGCAGGGAAGCATTCCTCGAGACATAGACAGCTTGCAAAAGCTGCAGGAGCTCTATCTCGGTACTAACAACTTGACCGGCACAATTCCTCGAACCATCGGTAACATGTCGACCTTGCACATGCTGTACACAGAATTTAATAGCATTGGAGGTAACATTCCAAGTGAGATTGGCAAGTTGGTCAATATGAATGCAATGAGCCTTCAGGATAATCTACTGACGGGCGAAGTGCCTCAAGAGGTTTTTAACATTTCTTCGCTACAACTGCTTTCTTTGATGGACAATTCCCTCTCCGGAAGCCTTCCCTCAAGTAGCGAACTAAGCCTTCCGAATTTGGAAAAACTCTTTCTAGCAAACAATGGCTTTGGCGGCAACATCCCGCAGTATTTCTCGAATTTTTCGAACCTAGTCTGTTTCGATGCCGGGAACAATCAACTCAGTGGACCGATACCCATGAGTTTGGGCAACTTGAAGAACCTCAGATACTTTGCGGTTCAGTCAAATCAGCTAACAGGTGAGACTTATGGTTCGGAGCTCGGTTTTCTCTCTGCTTTATCTAATTGCCAATCGCTGCAAACCTTGGTTCTGGAAGAAAACCCGCTAGGTGGCTCCATACCAGAATCTATCAAAAACTTCTCGAGCTCCCTACAAATTCTGTTCGCTCCCAATTGTCAAATAAGAGGTCACATTCCCAACCAAATGGGTTTCGTGAAGAACTTGACTTTCCTACAGTTGAGTGATAATGATCTAGACGGCAACATCCCATCATCAATCGGAGGACTAGAAAGCCTGCAAAGGCTGTATCTTGACAACAACCATCTCGAAGGACCGATCCCCGACGAGATATGCAACTTGACAAGTTTAGGAGAGTTGCTGCTCCGGCAAAATAGGATATCCGGAACAATCCCGAATTGCATTGGAAACCTGAGCAGCCTTCAAAAGTTTCTGGTAAGTTCAAATAACATGACATCAGCTATACCGGTTAGTCTGTGGAGCCTTCAACAACTAATCTTCCTCAATCTGTCACTCAATTCTTTCAATGGAGGACTACCACTTGACATGGGGTAAATGACAGCTATACAAAGCATTGATCTTTCCTGGAACCGACTTACCGGCACCATACCGAGTTCCATCCAGGAGTTGAAGAGCCTTTCTTCTCTCAACTTGTCAAGGAACCTGTTTCAAGGATCCATACCGCAATCGATTGGCGACCTCAAAGGATTGGATTTCCTCGATCTCTCCTACAATGAGTTGTCAGGCGCGATACCCGAGTCCATGGAAGGACTTACATATCTGCAACATTTGAACTTGTCCTTTAATAAGCTATCAGGAAAGATTCCAGATGGCGGGCCCTTTGGAAATTTTTCGGCTCTCTCTTTCATTGGAAATGAAGCACTTTGTGGAAATGCAACTTTTCAAGTCGCGCCTTGTCATGTAAACGGAAAGAAATCATCAAGGGACAAGCGGCTCCGGTTACTATATATTATGTTGCCAATTGTATCAGCTATTCTTTTAGTCTCCGTCATTTGCTTGCTTAGAAAGCGTCGGAACACTGGTAAAGAAGCTGCAGTTTCGGTGGAGAACCGGCCTGGAATTGACCACCCGATGATATCATATCATGAGCTTTGCTTGGCTACTAACAACTTCAGCGAAAGCAATTTGCTCGGAGCAGGAAGCTTTAGCTCTGTATACAAAGGGACTCTGGCTAACGGGACAGACGTCGCGGTCAAAGTACTGAATCTCCATATTGAAGGCGCCCTGAAAAGTTTCGACGCAGAATGCGAGGTTTTCCGCAAGATCCGGCACCGGAATCTCGTCAAGGTGATCAGCTCCTGCACGAACGCCGATCTGAGAGCTCTGGTGCTGCAATACGTGCCCAATGGGAGCTTGGAGAAGTGGCTTTACTCCAACAACTACAACTTGGGCCTCCATCAGCGAGTGAAGATAATGGTCGATGTCGCTGCGGCGCTTGATTATCTCCACCATGGCCAACCGGAACCCGTTGTGCACTGCGATCTGAAGCCTAGCAATGTTCTTCTAAACGAGGACTTGGTCGCACAAGTCTGCGACTTTGGAATCGCAAAAATTTTGGCTGAGAACAAGCTGGAAACACAAACCCGAACTCTCGGCACGATTGGTTACATTGCTCCAGGTACATTTGTCGAGTTTTGACTAATCCAAGCCTTTGATTGCCAATATAATGGTGCAATTTAATAGAGATATGTCAACATTTCTTTGTCCCTGAATCTATTGATGTTCTTATTTCGCAATGTATTGCCCTCTCAGAGTACGGTTCGGAAGGAAAAGTCTCGACAAAAGGAGATGTTTACAGCTTCGGCATATTGTTGTTGGAGGTGATTACTAGGAAGAAGCCAACCGAAGAAATGTTCGATGCGGATATGAGCTTGAGGCAATGGGTAGGTGCAGCAATTCCAGACAGAGTGCTTGACATCGTGGATAGCGACCTCCTTAGCACGAAACATGAAGATCCGACGCCTTCGGAACTCGAGAGGATAGTCTTATCGATTCTAGAGTTAGGACTAGAATGTTCAAAGGACTTGCCTGAGGAAAGAATGGACATGGAAACTGTCATGGTTAAGCTCAACAAGATCAAGTTGTAGCTTGACTAGAAAATAAGGTAAGGACCAGTTTATAAAACTTGACAATAGCATCAGCTTTGTCTGTACGCGGTAATTTCGTTTCAATGGCTTTGTGTACAGACGTCTGTAAAATCTTCTTGTGAGCTTTCTGAATCAGAGGAAAACGGTTGAAGACACAACGACATTTTCCAGCAATGAAATTTCATCCAACTTTGTAAGGTATAATACCTGCTCTTTTTTGTGATTCTTGATGTGTTTTTCAATCTCTTCAGATTTCCGAAATTCTCATATATCAGCTCCTAAGGACCCAACTGATAATGTTACAAGCAAGTTGGTCATGTGAGTGTATTAGATGTAAGATTTCTCTATGCTTCCGCATGACTATTGATGATTCGAAGTGTATCGGTAATAACTCTGACCAAAAAAAAAACATCCATCCCATATCTTTGGCCTGATCTTCCCTTTCGTAGGTTGACGTGAGCTACAATCATTCGAATACTTAAATTGTTCTGGCAGTAGCCCACCAATCGTTTCTTAAGTCAATGGAAAACTTGAAATTTTAGATATTATCTAAAAATTTACTCATCACTTAGAGGTTAAATGGCCCGCGAAAATCAAAATATGTAGGTCCGTGGATTCGATTATGTACCAGGAAGGGCGAACACCCCAATGTTGCTCTTTCATAAAGGTGTTAAACGAGCGAATCGGAACGAGTTTGGGTCGGATCGAAAAGAGTCTTTCGATATGACATTCTTGGTTAAATTCTCATGTACATGATTACGCGTGTGTATACAAACCCAGTGTCCCACTTGATGAGTTCCGTAAAAATCATTTTCCACGTACAAGCAAATGGCCCATTCTCCATGACCTTTGACAACTTTGCTTCGAATATCTGCCACGTGTCCGATGTTTGTTGGCTTAAAATTGGGTAGTCTCACGCCTACTCAGCTTTTTACCTTGACTTTGACGAGACCTGTGACGTGCCTCGTGCTTTGAGCTTTATTAGTCTTAATTTATGTCCTTATTCAGATCTTGAGGTTAAGCACTTGGCGGGTACTTTGCGTCGTTGGCCACTTCTCCATTGTTGCAACCGTGTATTTGTAGTATTTCTCTTCAAAATGACCTAATTAGACTTTTCGAAAACAATTCTAGATTTTGATTCCAACAAATGAAAAGTTTAGAATGCGGTTGCGTTCCGTACCTACTCTGTGTTCGTCGCAATTGTCACGGGCTGACAGTTTCATAGCCGAGGACAAGCTCGTGAGGCACCTGATGAGCCGAGAATACAAGGTCACCCTTTCTTTTCGTTGATCGTCTCCACTGACAGTTTGGCGAAGCACATCCTCCCACCGAATCGTATCACGCTTAATCAAACATGTGCAATCAGTGCCTCCAGCGAGACACACAGATCACTTCATAACAACAATTGATTTCGGCCTGCCATAATCCCATCAAGAGAGCGACATCAGCTCTTAATCAGCTTGTGTACGGAAGCCAATCCCATCTTTAGAGATCCTTTAATATGACATTCGTTCCCTTCCAGGACTCCTAGCACAAACATGCAACGGCACCCCCATAAATCAATTGTTTCATTCCTTTTGCATCACCTACTCTTCACCTCTTGCCACAAAACTCCACTCTTTAGTTTACAAGAGTACGGGAGAAATCGGATCGTGACACTATGCTATTCGAAGAAGTATATCAGACTTTATTAGCTTACGTCTCAGCAATCATGTGTGTAATTTTTTTTTGTTTTTTTTTTGTCGAAATAATGTCTACGAATTTAAGAAAAAGAAAAATGTTATATCAGAAATAATTTGGCGATGGCCCCACCTCCTGGCTGCCAATGTGGGCAAAACTTTTGTGTAGCTTTTACGTATGTACTCGAAATTTCATGTATTGCTGGTCCACAAAAATTATTAGGTGGATTGCGTGCATAAAGTCCTTGTTTATTTAAGCTGTTGAACTGGACGAGTCCTTTAATAAGCCTAGATGAACAAAAAGTGCGTACACCCGATTCATGTAACAATGGCTCACGCATCCGAGCTGCAATAAAAGCATTCAATAATCATCTATTACTTTCCATTATGTAAAGTCAACCAGCTTGAGCACATGGACCGACCAACACGGAAAAATTACCAAAACGATTCTAAACATATTGTAATTGTGTCATTTCAGTCTTAATTTTTTTTTGTCAATTCAGTCCTAAACCTTTTACATTATGCCAATTCAATCCTTTCGACCAACTTTGGTCGGTCGTGCTGCCGGCACTAACGTGGCAATTTTTAATCATTTTTTAAGTTTTTTATAATTTTTTTCTTTCTTTACTTTTTCTTTTTTTCTGGATCAGGGCCGGCGTGGGTCGCTGGCCGACCCTCGCCAGCACTAGGCAAGGGCCGTGACGTCCTCGCCAAATCTGGCCAGGCGAGGGCGTCGCGGCCCTCGCCAGGTCCAGGCGAGGGCCGCGGCAACCTCACTGGTTCTAAGCCAGAAAAGAAAAAAAGTTTAAAACATTTAAAATATTATTAAAAATTGCCACGTCAGCACCGACCGACGTCCACGTCAACGTCGGCCGGCTAAAATTGGCCGGAATGATTGAATTGGTACAAATGCAAAAAGTTTAAGATTGAATTGACACAATTACAATAGGTTTTAGACTTTTTTTGTAATTTATCAGACCAACACCACATGTCCCCAGACATATTCTAAAGGGCCAAAACCAGAGGGAAACGAGAAAGGCAATTCCTTCCATTGATCAGCGTTGAAGCATTTACTTCAACTCAACTTGTTCTTCAATCCGAAGAAGCCAAAAAGTTAGCAGCAACTTCTGACCCGTAAAATACAACTAAAAATAAGTCTCTCGAGTTGAATGCTAATCTTTTTTTTTTCTTAGGTTCTTTTCGAACTAATCGATTCATAGCCTTAAGGACAAGTCAAGCTGACAAAACTCCTCCTGATGCGCATTCTCAGGTCGATACCCTTTTGGAGCCGACCCGTACCTCGCCATCTCTCGCATCCCTCCGTAGCCCGCGTCTCCAAGAAAGCTACCCGCGAGCTCGTGGTGGCGCTGACAGACACGGACGGCGTGGCTCGAACCCGACGGCGAGCCCGCCGCCGCCCCATGGGCCTTGACGGCCGAGCTCAGCTCCGATCTGCTTTTCTTGGCGAGGGTGCGCTCGAGCTTGTGCGCGTTCTGGTGGCCGCCGAGCGCCTGCGAGCTGTAGAACTTCCTCTGGCAGAAGTTGCACGAGAACATCCGGGCCACTTCGGATGGGCTGCGCGGCGACGAGGAGGAGGACGATGGGTCGAGGAAAAGATCCTGGTTGTTCGGCAAGCTGAGATGAAGGGAAGTGTTGGGTTGATAATCATAATCCATTGAGAGAGGGAGAGGTAGAGAGAGAGAGAGAGAGAGAGAGAGATGGGTAAGAGTGGTGATGCGAAGAAGAGGGTATGTGCTGCATTATATTGGGGAAGATGACTCACTATTGCTTCTGTCACTGATTAATACAAGAGTAAGAAAACGATGAGTTTGAGTTAGGGTGTGTGAAAGAGAGAGACAAAGAGTGGGAGAGATCAGCGGGGAATCGAAGGTTTTGTCGCCTCCATTAATGGCAGCATTCGAATCCTCTGTCGGTCCACAGAAAAGTTTGTGGTACTCTCTCTCTCTCTCTCTTCTCTCTCTCTCTCTCTCTACACAGCTATATAACTATCTAGTTTAACCCGTGCATAGATGTTTCGTGTTCTAGGCTATCAAATTATTTATATTTTTGCCAGATTTGCCTGTGACAAGCAAAGTGGCGTGGACAAGAGAAACAATCTTGACTAAGCCCAGACGTGCGACATGATAAGAGACCATTTTGCTATGGTCTGAAGGAGAATCCTCCAACATCGCCTCCATGTTTCATAGGGCAAATAATTGTGTCTGCCTGCTTGGAATCTTAGGGGCAGAGTGTGTTGATTTATGTCTCTGAGTTTAAGAGTATGCTTTTGGGATGACTAATTTGTCGATCCCATTTGGTCAAATTTTTTTACACTCATAGAATAAAATTTCTCGTGAGTCATAGGTCGGACCTTGGACAGAGTGACTGCATGGAAGATAAAATCAAATTTTGGTAACACTTTGGTGAAAAAAAAAATAGGAACACCATGATCTACTTCAAAAGTTACAAGAACGATAGATGATCGTCAAGGCGATTTACCAATCAACGCTTGATCTTTCACATGCAATCAGGAGAATGTATACCTAGTTCAGGTAAAAATTGTAAATGATGTGAAGTGGATTCTCCTGATTTTGTTGGGAACGACAGACGTTGGTCTATGTTTTAGAGGATGCAATTCCGGTAGTGTAACGAAAATTGGGTTTACGAACCCGAGTCACATAGGAAACTTGAAAGATGTCCAGCTCTGAGTGGTTATGCCTTTCGTTCTATCAGGTATGCTGTGAGTTGAAAGGGGTTATTAAGAGATACGATGATTTCATTGACGACTGAGATAGGAAACATGGTGAAAAGAAAGGAGCTGAAGAGGTGATGTGGTTAAAATGACTTGGTTGGTGGTGTGGAATGTTTGATTAAAATCAGATATATAATTGGAGAATCGAGTATATTGGTGATCGAAATTTCTGTGTTAGATACAACCTATCTGGAGAGGATAAAACCTTAAAGACGCTTATTTCTCTAGACAAATATGAGCTCAGCTTGGGCTTGATAGACGTATGTGATGGTTGAGCACCTGTTAAGGATTTGGGAGAGCCATCATGGATGATGAGAACTATGACTTTGATATGAACGTTGAGCTAAGGTAGAAAATTGTCAAATCACATCTCGAGTTTGAGCCCATGAAAATAATCCGATCTAATAGCAATTCAAAATTCGAATATAAATTGTGGTTCCAAATAAGGAAGAAATAATTCAAACACTTTCCACGTTGGAGTTGGATTCCTAGTTTGAGTCAGCAAGTCATAGAAGAATATATAAAAACAAAATCCTACTCATTTATTTCACTCTTGAGCAAACTATAAAAAAGTTAAAGTTTTCTCTTTGTGAGTATTCTAAGTAAGTTATCTATGAGAGATTTTGAAATAACACTTGCGGGTGTTGCTTTGAGCGATTAAGCAATTATAAACTCTTTATTCAGCAGATTCGTAGGGAATTTCTTGGCAACTGGCTCTCCTAGCGGAGTAGGCGTCAACACTTAGACCGAACCATATAAATCTATGATGTTCTTGTTCCTCGTTAATTTCTCTGATCATTTATTTTCCTCGCATTAGATTTGAATTGCAAGATTCGGTAATTTCCACGTTGTTTTACTACACATAATGTGTTTTTGAGTGAGACATAAATGTTGCCTTATTTGTTAGCATGTAGATGATATAAGGCCATGAAAAATCCCAAACTGGTTCACCTGTGACAAATCTATTTAAAACAATTTTTGGGTTATCAAAAACCCCAAACTATTATACCTATGACCAATTTACCCCAAAATAATTTCTAGGTTACCAAAACCCAAAACTGGTACACTCATGATATCATCCATTAGCTTCCGTCAAATTTTACCATAAAATTGCCGAGCTGGATGATATATGGCAATAACTCAATTGACAAGGTAAGTCCACGTGGAAATCCATATCAATTTGGGATTTTGGTGATAGACAAATTAGTTTGGGGTAAATTTGTCATAGTTATACTAGTTTTGATTTTATGTGACCCAAAATTGAGTTTATGGAAAATTGATCACATGTGTACCAGAGTGAGATTTTTCGTAGTAGTAACCCTTGATATAATTTAAAAGGGGATACTGTCATTACAAATGTCATAACTTTTGTACGGCATTCATTTCGTACAATTTTTTTTTTCGATCACTTGAATGTCACTTCTGCAAAAAGAAAATTGATCATTTTAGTTCCATCGAGGATTTGTGTGGTCGAAAAATCCCATATAATAACATTTTAAAATGAATCGTCCAACGTGATTCGTCGGCAAAGTGAAATCAGCAAAATCACTACTATAGATGTCATTTATAACTTTTGTTTGCGCCAAATTAACGAATTGGGGGCTAAATTCGTGGCATTCTTTAAACCCTAACCCAACAACCAATGAATAGGGGCAAAGTTTTTTTTTTTTGTCACAATAGGGGCAAAGTTAGACTGCTGAAATTTGCAATGAAGGGCGAGAGCAGGAGAAGGTTCCATAAATGTCTCTTGATCGTTAAAATTGACGTAGTAATTGATGAGAACCAGGAACCAGGAGATGCCAGAGAAGGGCATGATGATGGTGGACCACGTGGCTGACATCTTCTCGGAGATCTTGAGGTAGCGGCCTCAAGGATTCTCCGTCAGATCGAAGTAAAAGAGCTTGTGTCCCACTTGTTGTGTCTTGCACGTCAATTCGGCATCAGTTTTCTTCGATCCGGTGGTCGTCTTGTGACAGTTCAAACGAAATTGCCGAGCGCACCAGAGCCGTAGGGCTAAGGATGATACAGACTGAGCGAGAGAGATCCGTTTTTTCCTGGATGAATCGACTTTTTAATTAAAAGTGCTACGTCATCTCGTCCTTTGTCCATTTTGGACTTATTTTCTTCAAAAAAATTTCGCGTCAAACTTAATGTTCAATAAAAGAAAAACTCAAACAGGACGAATTGCTGGAATATATCGTAGGAGACACTAAAGTGATCGAGTTTTCCCCGACGCGGCACTCAATTGATCGAAAAAAAGATTTGTGACACTTAAACAAGCGCCGAAGTCTATCTACAAACTAACTTCTCCCGACAAACCACAAAAGCCTGCAGTTTGTAGGAATTATCTCGTCTTATTATCGGTGGGTATTAGTAGTTAATGGCTAAATGCATAAAAACATCCAAGATGACTGAACCAAACCACATGTGCCATCAAATTTGGAACAGTAGATTGGCAGACAAATGTTATTATTCTTTTGTAAGTTATTACAATATTGTACCTATCATTGCACAGGATCATTAACAAAACCATCTTGATTAAGAAGCTTGATTAAAAATCTGCATTAAAGATCAAAGGAGGTCAGCTATGATTACGGCGATTACTGTTCCTCAATCACAGACAACACACGTACCGCCAAAAAAACCTGCTTCTTGCTGTGAACTTGCCGATCTCCAGTTTATATATTTTTTTTTTAGTCAACATTGGAATCAATTCAGGGGTATGGAACACTTATTCCTTTTGCTGCACAACGCGGGTCGATTGGATTTCTTCAATGGGGTGTGTTCCCTCGTATCTTGACATCCCAAGGGACATGGAATTATGTGTTGATCGTCAAGAAATAGATAAGGTTCCTGAAGTGATCGGTGGTTTCCTCTTTGTTTATTTTGTGGGCATTACCACCCACCAGGGGGGATGTTCTTTGTGCTTGGAATCTTTGGATTGTGATGGAGATTTAAGTTTTCACAATTTAGTCTTTCTGGCACATCAATAATCAATTTGAGAATATAGATCAACCCATGTCGTCGACAACAATTGAGATCCTGTAAAATTATCGAACAGCTTTACCGTATAAAGTTATCTTTGAGATGATCTACTTGCTCTTACATATGTCGAGACATTTACTGCCCCATGAAAACCCTATTTTCTTCTCATTCTCTCTATCCCGCCACCTTCCTTAACCGTTTCCCCTCCACGTGCTGTGGCCCCTCACCATGGAGTCCTCGTGCCGTTGCCAATCCCCGGTATCCCCTTCTGCTAGCTTGCAGTTGTTGTCCCTCTTTCTCTCCTCTCGAGGGCGGGTCGCTTGTGCCCGCGGCCTTTGGTGTCACCGAGTTTGGACTAGATGACGTCAGAGTCGACTTCCCGAGCCAGGATCCGGCACAAGACCCACATAAAGTTGGACGGGGCTTGACGGCTCGAGGCAGTTGCTGATGGGATGAATGGCCAATTTTAAGACCATCCTTGGTCCGACTAGTGAGCGTTCAGCCTCCCCGGTCCATTGGTGACTCTCTACGCTAGTCCTTGACGGTCCCTTGGGTTTATGGACAATTTAGCATTGTCGAGATCATTTTTTAGGCCGTTCCTAAGCTCGGGATTGGGCTGGACACCGACTATCGGTCCACCGCCACCTCCGTGAACCGGTCCTCGATAGCGTTTAGTTATCTGTTTAGCATCGCATTACATATACTCACTCATATAAGGATCCGTTATTCATGAAATTTCAGCATTCATTGCATCATCATTAACATGCGTTCGGATGTATGGTGACCTCTTTTCGGGGAAACCGTTTTCCAACCCCCGTCTTTTTCCCCCTAAATTTTTCATATATTCCAGCATTTATGTTTAGGTTTATTTTTTTTATTCATATTTAGATAGTCTAGATAGAAGAAGAGATGCAGAAAAATAGAGGGTAAAGAAGATATGAAAATTGTATATTTTGATTTCTGAAATTGTGTGTTACAGTGAGTAATGACTCCTATGTATATATTCACTTTACAAAGAATCTTAAGTAATAAATATTGACAATAGAATTGGTAACCACAACTTTGAATCAATCTCGGATTGCTAATCACGCGGATATTCTGATTGTGATTTGATTCTGGTGCGAGCTAGAGATTGCTAATCACGCGGATATTTTAATTGTGATTTAATTCTGGTATGAGCTAGAGATAACGTTTGATTTTGGGTCAACATCCCCCCGCAAGCTGACGGTGCGGAACAAACCATCAGCTTGGATCATGAGAGATGAAACCGAGTAAACGACAAGCCTTTGGTAAGAATGTCTGCAGGCTGATCAGCGAAGGAGATAAATTGAACATAAAGTTGTCCGCGAGCAAGACGCTCACGAATGAAGTGATAATCAATCTCCACATGTTTTGTACGGGCATGAAAAACTGGATTAGCTATAAGATAAATGGCATAAAGGTTTTCAACAACAAAAAATGGCATAAAGGTTGTCGCACCAGAGCGTAGGTGGATGAGGCGGTAGAGCATGGAGATCATGGAGAAGATACTCGATCCACATAACTTCAATAGTCGTGTCGGTAAGGCATTTGTATTCAGCCTCAGTACTAGAACGTGCCACAGTTCATTGTTTACGTGAACACAATTATTAGTACGCTTTCTAGTGAATTGTTTGATGTCTATTGTCCACAGAAAGAAGCAAAACAAATATGGGACTCCATGACTGCAAAGTACACTGCCGAAGATGTGGGCAGACAGAAGTTCGTGATCGGAAATTATTATTGGCGAGAAATATCTGATGATAAGGAGATCATGACGCACATCAATGAATATCATAAGCTAGTGGAGGACCTGAAGGTAGTAAACATCAATTTACAAGAAGAATTGCGGGAGTCCTGATTGAAGAGTTGCCAAAATCTTAGAATGACTACAAACAACAACTCAAGCACAAAGACAAGCAACCGTCACTAAAAGATTTGGTTGTGCATATCATCATTGAAGACACAACCCGAAAGGAGATCAAGGCAGCCGAGGCTAACGAGATTGCTACCAGGGCGAATTTGTGCAAGCTAAACCTCAATATCGCCAGAACAGGTATAATAACAAAAGATCTTATTACAAACCCAAAGTTGCTCACCCCTCCTTTAAAAAAAAGGGATCTTGCTTTATTTGTGGTAAACAAGGTCATCATGCAGTGCAGTGCAGAAAAAGAATAATGGAAAATGACAATCTCGTTAAACCAAAAGCCAATTTGGTTGAAGCAAATGACTCTAATGACATAATTGCTGCGGTCATTTCCCAAGCCAATATTGTGGCCAATGTGAAAAAATGGGTGGTAAACTCAAATGCTACCAGGCATATTTGTGCAAACAAAAATGCGTTTTCCTTCGACAATCTAGAAGGAGAAGGAGAAGAGGTTATTTATCTTGACTATTTGAGAACTACTCAAGTTCTTGGCAAAGGGAAAGTTCTTCTCAAACTCACATTTGGCAAGACCTTGGCTCTGAACGATGTACTGCATGTCCCTAATATAAGGGCAAACCTGGTTTCTGTACCTCTTTTGGGAAAGGTTCAGGTGAAGGTCTCAGTTGAATCTGACAAAATTGTAATGACAAAAAATAATGTCTTTGTGGGAAAGGACTATTGTAATAAGGGTCGTTGTGTTTTTAATGTTTCCAATGTTATCAATGAAAATGCTATTTCTTCTGCTTACTTGGTTGAATTTATTAATTTATGGCATGGTAGATTAGGACATGTTAGTATTCCTTATATTAAGAAAATGCAAAAACAAGGTTTAATTTTTGGTATTAAAATACATGTTTTAATAAATGTGTAGTATGTGCTGAAACAAAATTAACTAAGAAGCCTTGTATTTCTGTAAATAGAGAATCTGAATTATTGAGCTTAATTCAGACTGATTTAGGTGATTTAAAACAAACTATGACTAGAGGAGGTAAACAATATTATGTGACTTTTATTGATGATTATTCTAGATTTTCTAATGTTTATTTGCTTAGGCATAAAGATGAAGCTTTTGATATGTTTCTTTTATATAAGGTTGAGATAGAAAATCAATTGAATAAAAAGATAAAAAGAGTTAAATCGGATAGAGGTGGTGAATATGTCTTACTTAATAATTGTTGTGAAAAAGAATGAATAATTCATGAAACCACCCCCTCCCTATTCTCTAGAATCAAATGGTATAGCTGAGAGGAAAAATAGGACATTAAAAGAAAAATAGGACATTCATGAAACCACCTCTCTGTATTCTATGCTTGTTAGTTCTAAAGCTCCTAATAATTTGTGGGGAGAAGCTATTTTGTCCACTTGTCACATCTAAAATAGAATACCTTATAAGAAAACTGGTAAAACGCCTTAAGAATTATGGAAAGGTTATTGTCCTAATTTAAAGTATTTGAAAGTGTAGGGATGCCTTGCTAAGTTCATGCTTCCTAATTCTAAGAAAAGAAAAATAGGGGCATTACCACCCACCAGGGGGGATGTTCTTTGTGCTTTGAATCTTTGGATTGTGATGGAGATTTAAGTTTTCACAATTTAGTCTTTCTGGCACATCAATAATCAATTTGAGAATATAGATCAACCCATGTCGTCGACAACAATTGAGATCCTATAAAATTATCGAATAGCTTTACCGTATAAAGTTATCTTTCAGATGATCTGCTTGCTCTTACATATGTCGAGACATTTAAGGGGTGAATGAAAATCATTCTATTCTAGAAATAGGTTTCTAGAACAGAAATAGATTTTTCTATTTCTAGTTCTGGATGAGTTTTTGAGCCAAAAAATGCGTTTGATAATGACATAAATTTCTGATTCTGGAACAGAAGTTCGTTTGACAACAGTTGAAAATTTTTACTTCTAGAATAGAAGTAGGCGTCGGCCGGCGGCCGGCGGCTTAGAACAGAAATTCTATTTCTATTGCTCCCAGAAACTAAAAAATTTTGTTTCTCAAAGTTGTTTCAAATCTATTTCTAGAACAACTTTTTGTTCCAGAAATAGAAAAATAAAATTACGTTACCAAACGAGTTTCTGTTCCAAACATGTTCCATATCTATTTCAAATGATCATGGGCAAGATACTCGATCCACATTACTTCAGCAGTAGCGCTGGTAAGGCACTTGTATTCAGCCTCAATACCAGAACGTGCCACAGTTCGTTGTTTGCGTGAACACAATTATTAGTACGCTTTCTAGTGAATTGTTTGATGTCCATTGTCCGTACAAAGAAGCGAAACAAATATGGGACTCCATGACTGCAAAGTACACTACCGAAGATGTGGGCAGACAGAAGTTCATGATCGAAAATTATTATCGGTGAGAAATGTCTAATGAAAAGGAGATCAAGATGCACATCAATGAATATCATAAGCTGGTGGAGGACCTAAAGGTAGTAAACATCAATTTACAAGAAGAATTACGAGAGTCCTGATTGAACAGCTGCCAGAATCTTAGAATGATTACAAACAACAACTCAAGCACAAAGACAAGCAACTGTCACTAAAAGATCTAGTTGTGCATATCATCATTAAAGACTCAACCCATAAGGAGATCAAGGCTGCTGAGGCTAAGGAGATTGCTACCTACCAAGGCGAATTTGTGCAAGTTAAGCCTCAATATCGCCAAAACAGGTATAATAACAAAAGATCTTATTACAAACCCAAAGTTGCTCACCCCACCTTCAAAAAAAAAAAAGGGATCTTGCTTTGTTTGTGGTAAACAAGGTCATCATGCAGTGCAGTGCAGAAAAAGAATAATGGGAAATGACAATCTCGTTAAACCAAAAGCCAATTTGGTTGAAGCAAATGACTCTAATGACATAATTGATGCGGTCATTTCCCAAGCCAATATTGTGGCCAATGTGAAAAAATGGGTGGTAAACTCAAATGCTACCAGGCATATTTGTGCAAACAAAAATGCGTTTTCCTTCGACAATCTAGAAGGAGAAGGAGAAGAGGTTATTTATCTTGACGATTTGAGAACTACTCAAGTTCTTGGCAAAGGGAAAGTTCTTCTCAAACTCACATCTGGCAAGACCTTGGCTCTGAACGATGTATTGCATGTCCCTAATATAAGGGCAAACTTGGTTTCTGTAGCCCTTTTGGGAAAGGTTCGGGTGAAGGTCTCATTTGAATCTGACAAAATTGTAATGACAAAAAATAATATCTTTGTGGGAAAGGGCTATTGTAATCAGGGTCTTTGTGTTCTTAATGTTTCCAATGTTATCAATGAAAATGCTATTTCTTCTGCTTACTTGGTTGAATCTATTAATTTATGGCATGGTAGATTAGGACGTGTTAGTATTCCTTATATTAAGAAAATGCAAAAACAAGGTTTAATTTTTGATATTAAAACGCATGTTTTAATAAATGTGTAGTATATGCTGAAACAAAATTAACTAAGAAGCCTTGTATTTCTGTAAATAGAGAATCTGAATTATTGAGCTTAATTCAGACTGATTTAGGTGATTTAAAAAAAAAAAACTATGACTAGAGGAGGTAAACAATATTATGTGACTTTTATTGATTATTATTCTAGATTTTCTAATGTTTATTTGCTTAGGCATAAAGATGAAGCTTTTGATATGTTTCTTTTATATAAGGTTGAGATAGAAAATCAATTGAATAAAAAGATAAAAAGAGTTAAATCGGATAGAGGTGGTGAATATGTCTTACTTAATAATTATTGTGAAAAAGAATGAATAATTCATGAAACCACCCATCCCTATTCTCTAGAATCAAATGGTATAGCTGAGAAGGAAAAATAGTACATTCATGAAACCATCTCTCTGTATTCTGTGCTTGTTAGTTCTAAAGCTCCTAATAATTTGTGGGGAGAAGCTATTTTGTCCACTTGTCACATCCAAAATAGAATACCTTATAAGAAAACTGGTAAAACGCCTTAAGAATTATGGAAGGGTCATTGTCCTAATTTAAAATATTTGAAAGTGTGGGGATGCCTTGCTAAGTTCATGCTTCCTAATTCTAAGAAAAGAAAAATAGGCTCTTAGATATCTGATTGCATGTTTATTGGTTATGCAGAACATAGTGCTGCATATAGATTATTAAAAAGCGATGTACTTGATAGTAATACAATTTTTAAGACAAAGAATGTACATTTTTTTTTGCATATTTTTCCTTTAAGAATTGATACTATTTCTCCTGCACCTTTTCATAAAAATGATTTTGAAAATTCCAATGATGAATTGCGAAGGAGTAAAAGAATAAGGAAAGAAACTTATTTTGGAAATGATTTTTATACTTATCTTGTTGATAATGATCCTTTAAGTTATTCTGAAGCAATATCTGCTAGAGAAAGCAGCTTTTGGAAAGAAGTCATAAAAATTGAGATTAATTCTATTTTACAAAATAAAACTTGGGAATTGATTGATTTACCACCAAGTGCGAACCGATTGGTTGTAAATGGATTTTTCAAAGGAAAATTAATCCTTATGGTTCTATTAATAAGTATAAAGCAAGATTGGTCGCCAAAGGTTTTACTTAAAAACAAAACGTCGATTATTTTGATACCTTTGCTCTAGTAACTAGAATTTCATCTATACGTGTTTTGATTGCTTTAGCCTCTATTTACAAACTTTTTATTCACCAAATGGATGTTAAAACAGCTTTTCTAAGTGGAGATTTAGAAGAAGAAATTTACATGGTTCAACCTGAGGGTCATATTATTCCTGGTTAAGAAAATAAAATTTGTAAACTCCTTAAATCTTTATATGGATTAAAGCAAGCACCAAAGCAATAGCATGAGAAATTTGATCAAGTTCTAGTTAATAATGGATTTTCCTTTATTGAAGTAGATAAGTGTGTGTACACAAAAATTATTGATGGTGAACATATATTTATTAGCTTATATGTTGACAACATGCTTATTTTGGGTACATTCATTGATGTTGTGAATGAAACAAAGTGTTTCTTGACTTTTAAATTTGATATAAACGACTTGGGAGAAGGTAACGTAATTTTGGGTGCTAAAGTCATAACAAGTGATGGTGGCCTAATGCATACTCAAGAGTATTATGTGGAGAGGCTACTTAAAAAATGTGGACACTTTTATGTCATAGCTGTGGGCACTCCTTATGATGCTAATTAGGGGTGTCAAAAAAACCCGAGCCGGCCCGACCCAAAAATTAGGTGTATTTTCGAGCCGGGTCTTGGTACGGGTCTTGGTACTGTTTCGTGTAAGGCTCGGCTAAAAAAAAAAGAGTTAGGCCCGAAATTAGAAACCCTTGCTGCGTCACTTCCTCTCTTCCCCCGTTCGTACGTTCTCCCCCTCTACCGAGTCTACCCCCCTGCAGCGTCGATCTCCCCCTCTTCCCTCGTCAGCGTCGATCTCCGCCTCTCCCCGCAGCGTCGATCTCTCCCTCTTCCCTCGTCGGCGTCGATCTCCCCCTCTCCCCTCGTCGGCGTCGAGCTTTGTTCAGCAGAAACTGACGTCGTGCTTATTGCTCGCAAGCTTCGTTCGGCGGAAACCTTCCCGCGAGCTCCATATCTCTCGCTAAGGTACGCACCACGCAGTGTTCTTCTGTTAATGTAGGCCACACATATAAATATCCACCAATCTCTCTCTTGGCCATTGCTCTTCGCTCTCCACAGCTAATCATCTCGCCCCCTAATCCTCTGGTGGGGGGTGTCTCAAGCGAAGCAAGCGCAACTCGCCGAGAGTCGACTCGCTTCCAGCTCCTCTAAATTCGTTCCCAGCTCGGGGTTTGCGGCCTCTCTGTCGTCCGGATGCGGTCAGGTATTGGAGGAATGTAACTAATTTGAGAGGTGGTTCCTTTACTTCTGCGTGAATTGAACGCTTTTGGTAATGTAATGGGTGTTTGATTCTGGGTTTGGGTTTGATTGGCTTGAGATTTACTTCTGCGCTACCTTTGATATCTTAAGTTGGTGGAAAGGAAATTCTTCGAGATATCCTATCCTCTCTTCCATTGCTCGAGATATCTTGGCCGTGCCTGTCTCGACTGTAGCATCAGAGGCCTCATTTAGCACAGGAGGTCATGTGCTTGACGTGTTTCGTAGCTCCTTGACCCCTAGCATGGTTGAGGCTCTTATATGTGCTTAAGATTGGTTACGAAGCGCGCTACTTTCTTGTTCGATTGAGGAGGACTTAGAAGAACTCGAAAAGTTTGAGTTAGATAAAAAAATATAGTTGTAGAATATTTATACCTTTCTATATTTCAATGGATACCTTAGTTCTCATTTTCATCATAAATTTAATGCAGAGTTGCCAATTACGACCATTGAGCCAAACTTGACATCGATGTCTCTTGATGATTGACATATTCCAGATAATAGGTATTTTGGGATCTCTCAATTTTTTTTGGACAGCGTATGCTTTTTTCCCCCCTGTTTTGTCAATGTTCGAGTGTCCTTTAGATTTTCTTTGGATGTGTTATCATCTAATTCAGAATCAATTGTCTAGCTATTTGCTCTCAGTATGTTCTGATGTTATATAGTAGATCGACATCTTTTTCCATGGTGGGCTGCTCTTTTGAGCATTGCGATTCAAGAGTATCGAGCCTGTAGAAATCATCTTTAAAATACATAGACAATACTATTTGGGCACATTCATATTTGTGTTCGATGATGCTTAGTGTTTGTTCATGGCCCGGGGGTATTTAGGCCTTGTTTTACATCTACCATCCCCTGAACCTTGTCTGGTTTTTGATGGACTTGTTTCAGCGCCAGCTAGCATGCCTGCTTCTCTCTCCAGAGTCCATCAACAACCGCCCAGAGAGAAGAAACGTTCGGCTAGTAACAGAGCAATCGATGTGCAATCCCAATCCCGTGCACGTAAGTGCAAATCCAAGATGAACGATCAGGGCGGTCCCCTGTAATCCTCCTTTCGGACTAAGGTACGCTTTGCTGAAAGTATGCCGGAGCTATTTGTGTGGCTGGCTCATACACCTTGCATTGCCAGACAAATCTCATATGATTTCCACGGGAAATTTGTTGCTGATGAAGTACAGGATGTTTATAGGGTAGGTCTTGTTTTCCCAGGAGAATGTACAGCAGATTGAATTCTCTTTTCTTGTTCTCTTTGGTCCTTTTTCTTTTGTCTTTTGGTTTAATTTAGAATTTGGATTGAGCTGAGAGGGAGTATGAGAATAGCTCGCTCCATGGCTCAAGCAATTGTGAAGCATCATGAGATGTCACAAGACAACTTGAGGGGATTTTTTAATCTTTATAGCATCCTCTTGCCTTCTTTTTGAATGGTCCAACGTGAACATCCATAAGACAATTTGTGATTAACTTCATGCATACTCAAACAATTTCGAGTCAAATTGTGATTAACTTCATGTACACACAAATGAATTTCGAGTCAAAAATTCAAATAAGAAAATCAGTACCGTACTAAATTTTAACGAATATGAAAAAGTGGATACAATCTAAATTCGAAATAATTGAATTCTTGAAATATCTAAAATTTTGGAGCTTGATTCACAATTGTTAAATAAAATAAATAAATAAATAAAAAGCCTACCGACCCGACCCGGCCCGAAAATATGGAACATATGAAATTTGGGTATCGGGCCTGGCCGGGCCTGGCCAAGCTTAGTGCTGTTAAGTTTTGGGCCGGGTCGGGCCTCTATAAGACCCAGCCCGACTCGGCCCATGGACACCCCTAATGCTAATATTCAATTAGTAAAAAAATAAAGGAGCTAGTGTGGCTCAGCCTGAGTATGCTCAGATTATTGGGAGTCTAATGCATTTAATGAACTACACTCGATCTGATATAGCTTATGATGTGTGTAGACTAAGCAGATACACACAAAATCCCAATAGTGATCATTCGACTGCCTTGAGCAGAGTAATGAAATATCTTAGAGGAATTATAAATTATGGTATTTTATACAGTAGATTTCCCGCTGTATTAGAGGATGTAGTGATGTGAACTGTATTTTATATTCAGATGAAACAAAATCCACTAGAGGATATGTGTTCACCCTTGGTGAGGAGTTGTAATTTGGAAATCAGCCAAGCAAACAATATTTGCTAAATCCACCATGGAGTCAGAGTTTATAGCTCTAGAATTGGCATGCAATGAGGCCAAGTGGTTAAGAAATCTCTTAGCAGATATTCCATTAGGAATGAAACCAACACCATCTTTGCCGGTGCATTGTGATTGCCAAGCGGCAATAGCCATTGCAAAGAATAAGAATTTCAATGGTAAAAATAGACACATCCGGTTGAGACATGATGTGGAAAAGTAGCTGCTTAAAGATGGAATTATGTCCATCAATTATGTAAAGTCAGAAGTGAATTTAGTCAATCCTCTAACTAAACCTGTGGGGAGAAAATTAATTTTTTATACATAGAGGGGAATGTGACTTAAGTCAGTTGAAGAAAATCAACAGTGATGGTAACCCAACCTATGGGATTAGCGATCCCATGAATTAGGTTCATATGGGGAATAACAAGTCACTTGTTGATTTGGTAATGCGGTATTAAAACTGACATCCATCCTAAGGTGAGAATAGTGCATGACTACAATGAAAAATAGGTTGAGCTAAGTTCTTAATGAATTTCATAATCATTATTGATAGTGTATTTAACTGTAGAATACACTTGATGGAGTCACTTATATAAGTGTGGAGTGAGGCCGTTCCTATGAGAATTTTTGGCTAAAATCTCTAGAACATTTAAGAACAAACCAGGCACGCGCATGGCTTATTAGCGCAAAATCGCGTTGAACAATTAAATTGTGGGGGTGTAATGTGATTTGTGAAAATTATAATTCACAAAGAAATTCTTGGTTCATAGAAGTTTCAAACTTCACCAATGATTTCGTGAATTATATTTCATTCTATCTAGGCCTAGTTTATAGCCTAACAAGCATCGGTTCCGATGCATTACATTCATTGAGTTTAACCCAGTGTTTTCATTTGCAAAAACATTTTGAAATATGTGGGGGATTGATGGATATTTCAACGTTTTTTGCATTATTGAAGCAATTGTTTTGTAACGGCTTTAATGGTAATTATGACCGCAATCAATACAATCAATTTGTAACGACTCTATATGGTTGGTTGATTCTTATTAACTCTCTTCCTTATTTGACTATAAAGAGAATTTCCTATTACGATAAAAACGGGGTAAGTACACCGCAAGTGTCACAACTTTTGTACGGCGATCACTTGAGTGCCATAACTTTTTTTTTCGCTCACTTGAGTACCAAATCGGAGCAAAATGGATCACCTGAGTGCCACTTTCGGCAAATCGTCCGACGTGGATTTTTTTATTGATTTATTCGTCACACGTGGATTTTTTGTCATTATTTTATATTATTTTTCATTTTCTGTTTTTTTTTTTTCTGGTTTTGGCATTGGCCGGCGAGGGTCACCGGCGACCCTCACCTACCACGGATCCGTCGCTGAAGGGCGAGGGTCGCCTCACCCTCGACCGGCGGGGCTACAACGGCTATGGGCGAGGGCTGTCGTAGCCGCGCCGGCGGCGGGCGAGGGCATGAAGGCCCTCGCGAGATCTGGGCGAGGAACCTCGCGGCCCCACCGGTCGGCCCTCGCCCAGATCTGGGGAGGGCCTACGCACCCTCGCTTGCCGCCGGCGCGGCTGCGACGGCACTCGCCCATGGCCATCGCAGCCCCGCCGGCCAAGGGTGAGGTGGCCCTCGCCCTTTGGCGACAACGATGGTGAGACTCTCGCTCGCTCTTCAAAAATCCTAGAGCTCCATCTCCTTCGATGCTCGACTGGTCGATTCCATTCTCTTTCTGCAATTTTGTCATTTTCGATTTCGTAGGTGCCGAGAGCAATCACCAATCCGGTGCCAGATTCGTTGTACCCGACCCTAGCCTTCCTCATGCTCGCGATCGACCTCCTCTTCACCGCCACGTTCTTCATGTGAGCTCCGATTTGGCCTCCATACGCCATTTTCAGTCTGTTTTCTTCTTTCTGGTTTGGTTCAAAGGCCCTCACCCAGATCTGGCGAGGGCCTTTGCGCCTTCTCCCGCCGGCCAAGGGCGAGGCGGCCCTCGCCCTTCGGCGACAGATCCATGGCCGGCGAGGGTCGCCGGTGACCGTCGTCGACCAATGTCAAAAACCAGGAAAAAAAAATTCAAAGGAAAATAAAAAAATTCAAAATAAATAAAAAATAATAAAGATATTCCAAAAAATATTTAAAAAATTCAAAAAAATCTTGTCAGTGATGCCACGTCAGATTTTTCGGCCTCCACGTAGGATTCCCGGCGAGCCAAATCGCCGGTGGCACTCAAGTGAACGAAAAAAAAGTTATAGCACTCAAGTGATCGCCGTACAAAAGTTATGGCACTTGCGGTGTACTTACCCCCGATAAAAAAATACCAAAATAAGAGATCTTCATTTATTTCTTTCTCTTTATTAGCTGGCATTTACTATTACGTTGTTGGTCCGGTTCCCTCTATTTATTCTGTGCGGAATATATAGGAAGATTTGTTGTATCCTAAAAGATAGTTGCTAGAGCCTTCACCGAGTTTCGTACTTTGGGGTTTGAAATTATCCTTAAGGACAGTGCTTGCACGCCTTAAATATTTTTGTTCTTATTTTTCCATCTTCTCACACACACTCAATTTAGACAAACACCTTTTCTTCTATGTTTTTTTTCTTGACGACACGCACTATTCAAATCTTTTAAGCTAATTAATCACTACATACACATACAGACCGTCCCGTACACATGAATCGGGCAAACTACAGTCATAAAGGGCCTACATGGCAACGATTCTTATTCTCTGATTCTGTTGCCCAGAACAAAAAAGGATGAGAAACCTGTTTGGTAACGTACATGATTCTAATCCTAAAATTTTCTGATTCTGTTTCCGGAAACACTTTTGAAGGAAAAACAAAAATAAAAAAAAAGTTCACTTTCTGTTCTAGAATCACTTTTTAGAAATAAGATGAATGAAGTGAGAAGGCTCTAACTTTGTTCCGCCCGCTGCCGGTCGCCGGAGAAAAAGGAAAATAAAAAAATAAAAAATAATTTTTGAAAAAATAAACAATAATTTATTAGTAATAAAAACAATAATTTTTTTATAGTGATAGAATAATATAATAAAAATATATATTTTAGAACAAACAACAAATAATTTTTTAATAAAAAATTAAAAAAATTAAAAAAAAAAATTCTTTAGATTTGTATTGCATTCTTAACATATTATAAGAAATTAATATGTCATGATTTGGTTAAACATAGAAGTATTTAAGTAATACGGATCAGATCGGGTATGGGTTTGGTTAAATATAGAAGTGTTTAAGTGCAAATTCGTGGCAAAAATTCAAGTGCAAATTGCCTATTGAGCTTATGTTCTTTCTTATGGATTTTGCATATGCCTTTATAGTCCACGAAATAAATAGACAAATTATGGATTATGCATGATCTATATTCATTTTATTAGTGATGCTATATAAGTTGATTTTGTAGTGACAAGACGTAATTATTTGACTTAAATGAAAAAAAAATTGGGAAAAGAAATTGTTCCTAAAAACAAAAATTATGTGTAATTACCAAACGTATTTCTGCTCCATGAATAAAAATTTTGTGCAGTTACCAAACGCATTCCGATTATTTAACACTCGTCTAGGGAATAGAATCAGAAAAATCAATCTTGATCGGAATTACTTTTTAGGATTAGAGTCGTTGTCATGAAATCATAAAGGGGTGGGAATCCGATGTTTCGTGCGCCACGTGTCATGCTCTTGCATGCACTGAGAATGGTCCACTCCGAGCAGAGCAAACAATCATGGCAAAGATGGACAGGATAGATGAAGATTCCTCTTCACTTTTTAGCTTCATTTACGTCGACAGAAATGAAAGCCTCAGCTTTTTGTGCCGAAGGTTGTGTCGCTTCACGCCCATCATCGTTCTAAGGACGACCGACATTGCCCCCTGACATGACATTCTAAATCTATGGGACTCGCATTTGTTTCATACTAGGGTAAGATATGATCTGAAAAGAGATTCATCTAACTTGATTTACTTTTCGTTTGATTTAGATCTTTCAACTCACTCATTACGACTCTTTTGAACGTCAAAATTCGAATAATATTTAAAACTTTCAATGTACGTTTTCTTTCAGCATAAAGTAATGCATCATTAATTGATCAGGAAATATCGTGTCACCTTGATTGGTCGATTCCAAAACTTAAGGTTATTGAGTCCAAACTTGTTTATAACCTGAGATCTGATACCAGTGTTGAATAGTCCTGGGTCTTTCTCACCTCAAAAGTTAGCTCAAAGAGTGAGGTCTTCTCTTACACTTATAAACTAACCACAAATTCCTTCCACAATCGATGTGGGATAACCTAATACTTTCTAACAGTGAGGGTTGTTTGTTTAGAGAAGAATGAATGATTTTGAAAATATCTTCTTGAGAATAATCGCTTGTATTGCTTATAGAATTGGAGGAACGAAAAATGTTTCATATGCCACGAAAATGTACAGACATGAATTGTTGTCATTAATGAAAATATTTTTCATTGACCAGTTATTTCAAGGGATATAAGCGATTATTCTTACGAAAATGTTGTCCGACTCATTATTTTTCGCGAAACAAACGGAGCCTGAACGTCAATTTCTCTCTGAAGCCGCACAACTTGCAGAGAAATCCCGTCTCTGCGGTGGACCAGAAAGCCTTGCCTGCAAGCAAACTCTGCAACGTCTGGCATTCACTGGAGTAAAGACGAAAGAAAGAGGAAGTGTTTGCAAGTGTGGACCATGTTTCATTCCTAGTTCTGAGTTCTGTTTGGGTTCTGTGTGAGAACCAGAACAATGAGGACAAGAGTTGGGTTGTGTGATTGGTGGCAGACAGCAGCGCAACACAAGTTGACTCATGGGTACGATGATCTCTGAGTTTTGTTAGACAAAATCTGATGTTGGAAGCTGAAGTGTCACCACACTTCTAAAAGGGGTCTACGCAAGAACTCTCTTTCGTATATAGGAAATCAGCGTCTGTTTGGTATAACTGTAGTCGTATTGTAATTGCGATGCGTTGTAATCTTGTTGTAACTTGTGCATTTGGCAGGGAATGAGATCCTACCGAAAATTGATAAATTATCACTTTTGAAATTTAAGACTTAAAAAGATGTTTTTCTTCTCGTTGTCCACCTCTTTTCTCATTCTGAATTTTACCTTTTCTTTTTGTTTTTTCTGATTCGATAGTCAATTTCGAAATCTGACACATTTTCCATTTTTAGTCATGCAATAACCTAAGCAGCACCAACACCGACATGCGACACGTGACATGACGGTTACGTAGATACGTCATTTCTCAAAAAATAGAGAATTCCGACACGTTGTATATTAAATGTATATTTTTATATATACATGATAAATTATCATGTATATATAAAAATATCAGCTTTGAGTTTCTTTTTCTTTTTCTTTTTCTTATTCTTCTTCTGTTGGGGATTCACGATTAGGTTTTTTTTTTGCTGGCTGGGTATATTAATTTTGGGGTGGCTGGGTATATGACTAAAGTATATATTATTTTGATGTATTTATATTTTGACCCCTAATTTATTGAAAATGTTTAAAATTAATCATTTGCGTATCGAAATAGCGTGTCGGGTTGCCGGACTCGCTTATCGTTGGCATATCCGAAGCGCTGACCACATGTCGAATGTCTGACACCTGTTAACCACGTGTCGGTTGCTTGTCGAATAGTGTCGGACGGTGTAGGTGTCCGACACGCATCCGACATGACACGGAGGCCCCTGGAGCATGTCCGTGCTTTCTAGGCAATAACTGAGTCACTTGTATTAAAAGAATTGTATAAAAGTTCTCAGGTAACCAAATATGAAAATGTCACAGCTTCCAAATAGTGACTTCGTAATGGCGGGTCCGAGGTGTTCTATCTTAAGAGAAAGAAAGTAAAGTAAAACTAGGGAATTCAAAAATCAAAGTAATTAAAATTATGGAAAAAACTGAAAATTATATATAAGATAACAAAAGAAAATAAGCAAATTATAAAACCAATCATATAGGTGGTAGCTCTGATATTAAATAGGAAAATTGTCCAAAAAGTTCAAAAAATACTGTACTTTTGCCAATTCACTCCTAAATCTTTTAATTTTGCCAATTGACTCCTAAATCTTTTCGCGTTTTGCCAATCGAGTCTATCGGATCAATTTTTGGCCCGAAAATCGTTGACGTGGAGGTTAGTTGTCCTACGTGATATGGTCGGTGCTGACGTGGATAATTTTTAATACTATTTTAATATTTTTTCGAATATTTTTATTTTCTGCTGTTTATTTTTTCTTAAAGTGGCTGGCGAGGGCCGCGACGCCCTCATCGGCTGCAGGCAAGGGTTGCTATCGGCGTCCTAGCCCTCAACCCCAGCCATTGTAAGAAGAAAAACAAAGAAAAGAAATAAAAATAAAAAAAGACAATAAATAATTATATCGAAAAGATATTGAAATATTATTAAAATTTATCCATGTCAACGCCGGCCATGCCACGTAGAACGGCCGATATCCATGTTAGTGATTTCAGGCCAAAATTGATCGAATGGACTCAATTGGCAAAACGTGAAAAATGTTTGGGACTCAATTGGCAAACTTAAATTTTTGAGTTTTGCCAACATCCCGATTGCGACTTAGACCCTCTTCCTCTGAAGAGCTCTCCCCCTCTCCCATGGAGATCGCTACCCCCAAACCCAAACCCTAGTCTGTTAACCCCTCCCGTTACACCCTCCCTCTTTCCTTGCCTTTGGCCTTGGCAGCCCCTTGAGTCACCTCTCTCATACCCTAACCCTGGCTTCCCACTGGCCCATCAGTGTTGTACTTCCTCTCCTCTGAAGAGCTCCCCCCCCCCCCTCCCATGGAAATAGATACCCCCAAACCCTAATCTTGTAAACCCATTCTGTCACGCTCCGACTCTCGGGCACGCAACAACCCTGCCAAATCGCCTCAGGTCATAAAGGTTAACGTCCCAGGCACGCTAACGACCTATCGAATTATAATGCGCATGTGGAAACGAGCAACACTCCCGGACAAAAAAGTAAGCAGGGATAGCAAAGCAGGAAAAATAACAACGATCAATCAACCAAAGAACACTTCCATTAAAACACCAAAAGTAGATGATCGCTAACCCTACAAAGCTATATAAGAATAAATACAACCCCATTCTTCGGGGCGGCTCTCTAAGACCGACAAAGAGGGTAACGGGTCAGGACAAGGTTAACTTCTCATCTACTCCAAAAGAGGGGCTACATCACCCTCGTCCTCAACTTCACCTTGGACCTGAAAAAATGGATTAACCACGACGGGGTGAGAAATAAATCTCAGTGAGCTAGCGCCTAAGCCCGGCTAGGGCGTTGACTCGCTCAGGCGGCCTACACACAGTACAATACAATAGTATAACGCCAATCACATGCAAGCTTACCACGCCTTGGATCACGCATATGCAAGATTCGACTTGACATGACAGCCAACCAATCAAGGCAACAACCAGAACACCACAATAGCTTGCAAGTATAAATCCCCACACGTATTCCTGTTATTAACGGCCACAAGGCCCGGCGCACACGACTGGTGTGGCTCAACACTACGACTGGCAGTGTCTACTGGCATGACCAGGCATCGTCCCTTACTTCCGGCGACGGCGTCCAATAGTCCGTAAGATTCGTACGACTGGCACAACACGGAACTACCAGGAATCCCTGTAGGGGCTTCGGTCCATCCATACTGCGACCGGCGTCCGATAAATCGTGTGGCTCCGTACGACTGGCACGGCACGAATTTACCAGGAAAAATCGTACGACTGGCACGGACCGTACGACTGGCACGGATTTATCTCGTCATATGACCACACAAGCAGATCATCCAACCAATCGGTTCTTATCTTGGCATTTAGTCAAATGCTCACACGATCATGCTTAAAGACTCGACTACTGGCCATTTTTATGCTCAAATATGCAATTTAACTTCACACGTGGTCACATGAATATGCACATTATCCACCAGACTTTGCATCTAAATACGGGTGATCAACCCTCATACAATCAATCACAAACCATTCAAAGCAATCAGTAATCAGACGTTGATCACCACATCAGACAATCGATAGCAAAATCAACATATCGCACTCGATTATCTAAACTAACCACCGACGGCTACTCCGCCTACCAACCAACCAGTCAAACAATTTATCGTTCACTCGGCTCTGGCTAATCGCTCGCTCGCAACCAAATAATTGCAGTCAATCAATCAATCTAATCACCAATTAGCCATAAACAACCTAGCTAACCAGTCTAATTTATTTAATCGTGGTCATTTAACATAAACCCGGTCTCTAACTAAACCGACCACAATTAATCTACTTGAACGCCTAATTAAACTAATTAAGCTAATCCCGAACGCAATTAGCGACCTAACCAAGAGTTAGGGGCTAACTCACAACTAAACAGAACGGCGACGACGACAGCGGCGGAACAACGACGACAACAACGGCAGCGAGCTCCGGCGAGCGGCGGCGGGCTCTGGCTAGCGGCGGCGGGCTCCGGCGAGCTCCGACGACGACTCGGATGGCGTTCGAGCGGCTGGACGGTGGCAGAGCAGCGCGACGGCAGCGAGACCAGCGACGAGCGAGGTGGCGGCGCGGCTGAACAGGGGAGGGAGAGAGAGCGGGTCAGCGGCGTAGGGCGGCTGAACGGCTCAGATCTCGGGTCGCGGGGGTCCTCCGGCGGCTCAGCTCAGTGGCAGCAGGCAGCAGCAGCTCGGGCGGCCGGCGACGCGAGGCGAACAGAGGAGAATGGTGGGCCGACGGGTCGAGGAGCTGAGGGTCGCGGGTTCAGGGGGGGTCGCTCGGCTCACGAGGCTCGGGCTGGCGCGGCGGGGTCGGCTGGAGGCGGCTGAGCTCGAAGGGTGGTGGCGGCGAGGCGAGGTGGAGGTCAGCGACGGTGGCGAGCTCGGGTGCCGATGAGGCGGCTCGAGTAACAGCTCGGGCTGGAGCTCGCCGGTCGGGGTCGCGGCTAAGGGGCGACCGGTGCGGAGCAGCCGCTGGGCTCGGCGACGGCGGAGGAAGGTGGTGGACGGCGGTGTCGCGGCTGAGCGGTGCTTGGCAGACGCGGTGAGGAGGAGGAAGAAGATGGCGTCGGGGGAGGGGGGGAAGAGCAGATGAGAGAGGGAAGGGAAAGAGAGAGGAGAGAGAGGGTGATGGGAAGATGAGAGTGACGTGAGGTGAGTGGGGGGTAGGTGGCTGCACGGCAGGGGGGAGGGGGAAAAAGCAGAGGAGAGAGAGAGAGAGAGAGAGAGAGAGAGAGAGAGAGAGAGAGAGAGAGTGGGTGGGTGGGGTCCACCAAGGTCAAATCAAAGTCAGATTTGAATATTTTCTTTGACTTCGAGCACAAAAGGTTTCAGGCGCGAAAGGGGGGGGTTTCGGGCGCGAAGGGTCTCTGACCGACGCTTCGGGATTTATTAAATCTATCTTCAGATCAAAATAAATCGCGTCCAATAATTGTCCCTTAGACCACAAAAATTCCAATTTTATTTATTTTATGGACCTTAAAATTTCGGGACGTCACACATTCCGCCTTACCCCTCTCCTTCCCTGGCCAATCTTCTGGCTGAAACTAGAGTCACGGCCCTCAAACCCTAACCCTACCTCCCGCATGGCTGGCTCTTCCCGAAAGGGACTGGGGTGATCCTCACCCTCCTCTGCTTCTTGAACTCCCTTCAATCCACCCCTCATACAACCAGCTCTGGCATGCTTTTCTCTAGTGCGGCTTGGGCTGTAGGTGCTGGAAGCTACGCCTCTCCTCCTCACCCAATAAGTGTCTCCATCCAAGTTCATAAAGCTCCTATCTCGCTGCTCTGCCCAGCATCAAAAAGACTAAAGATGCAGCGTTACCCTTTGGCTCCCCCCTAGCCGAGTTGTTCCTGCAAGTTAGCAGAGCACCCTTAGCTGTAATACAATACTTTTGTGGTCTCTAGGTCTTGTGAGTGTTTCTGATATGGAAAATGAAACGGAGAGTGAAATTTGTTTGTTGGCCTTGTGTAAAAGGCTAGGAAACATGTGGTCTGCAGAAGATGAGGTAGTGGTAAAGGGAGATGTCTTCGAAGAGAACGCTAAGGAGTGCGACCTAATTTTGTATGGCAAACTATTCTCGAAGACAAATGTCAACTACCAAGCCTTTGTCACCACTATGAAGAAGGCGTGGAAAATAGAAGAAGTGGAGTGTGCCTCACTAGAAAATGGTCTATTTTCCTTTAAATTTGAGACTACAGCTGCAAAAATAAGAGTAGTGGGGGGTGGACCTTGGTGCTTTGTGAGAGATCTCCTCGTCTTACAGCAATGCGAACCAGATACTTTGGAACACTGCTATGATTTTACCCATGACGCTTTCTGGGTGCAATTGATTGGGGTACCTAGAGGGAGGGTGACGGACGAAGTGTTATGCAATGTAGCTGCTAAGATCGGAGAGGTACTAGAGGTGAAAATAGAGTGTAGAGGCAGCAACTTGAGGAAAATAGGCAAAGCAAAGGTTCGTATGGACTTGTCTACCCCTCTTAAGTCAAGCACTACCTTAACCTTGGGGAGTAAGAAACGCTGGGTGGACTTTCGCTACGAAAGACTTCCTAAGTTCCTCTATTCCTCTGGTTGCATTGGTCACTCTACAACAGATTGCGTAGAGTACCCTCATGATGAAGCTGGTAATGATAAAAAATCATCAGGGAAGTTTGGAAGCTGGTTGCGCGCTGAAGCAAGAACCCCTAGCCTTTTTTGGGAGTTCTATTTTGGTAAGAAAGTACTCGAAATTGACGATGAAGAAATCATCCCGAAGACCCCTATGCATAATACCCACCATAACAATACTGAGCCAGATTTGGGAGAAGAAAGTGCTATGGGACAGCAAGACTTATGTCTGACCGTGAGTGTCCCGAAGGCTGGGAAACGTGGCCCTTCTAGTCTCCAAACCCAAGGGGAGACCCAACAGACTCTAGAGGAAGCTGCAAAAGTAGAACCATCCTCAAGTCGGCTGAAGAAGGATAAAGCAGTTATGAAAACTCAATCGTAGAAGAGAATGAGGAGATCTTGCCCCTCAAACCAGCAAGGTTCCCTTGGAACCCCTTTTAATGAAGTGATGTTACTCGAGACCCCCATCTTATTAGCGGAAGGAAGGAACGAATGGGCTTTGGTGGCTAGCCCTAATAAGCCATCGGGGATTATATGAAAATTGTGAGTTGGAACTGTCAAGGTTTGGGTACCCCCTTGACAGTCCAGCACCTTCAAGCCATCGTGGCTCAAGAAAAACCCAACCTCGTTTTCTTGATGGAGATGAGGAATAAAGAGGAAGTTGTTAAGCACGTGAGAAGGTCCCTAAATTTTTAGAATATGGTAGTGGTTAACCCCGAAGGTATCGCTGGTGGATTGGCAATCCTGTGGGATGAGGATGTGAAGATTGAAGTGGAGGAAAGCTCTCAAGCACTATTCAACCTTAACCGTAGAGTTATGGACTGCGGTACATTAATGAGGGTGACTTTTCTACATGCCCCAAATGATTTCCAGCGAAGAGAGGGTCTTTGGCAGAAACTTAGGGAGGTTAAGGGGGCAAACTAGCTCCCATGGCTGTGTATCGGGGACTTCGATGAGATTATGTACCACTGGGAGAAGCAAGGAAGATGCCGAGCTGACCATTTCAGGTTAGTAGGCTTCAATGAATTTGTAAACAATGTATCATTGATAGACTTGGAAAGTAAACGGTGCACTTTCACGTGGTCTAACAATTGAGAAGGGGATGCGCTTGTAAAGGAAAGACTGGATAGAGCCCTTTGTAATATGGACTGGAGAGTGGCCTTTCTGAATGCAAAAGCGATCGCCTTACCTGCCATTGAATCGGATTATAGCCCTATCCTCCTCAACCTTGACCCCTTTACAATGAAAGGAGGAAAGAGTTCAAGTTCGAATCATATTGGTTAGAGGAGGAGGAGTGTGGAGAGATAGTGCGAACGGCTTGGGGAAAACAGCACAACAACGAGGAGGAATTTCCAAGGAAAGCCAAGAATATCACCCCAAGCATTATGGAAAATGGAGCAAAAGGAATCATCCCAATGCAAGAGCACTGATTGATAAGCTACAAAGCAAGCTTACCACAAAGAGGTATATGATTGGATCATTGAACAAATCGAGAGGTTATGGAGGCAAGAGGAGTCTTACTGGATAATGAGATTAAGAATTAGCTGGTTCAAGGGGGGAGATAGAAACACTAAGTTCTTTCACGCCACCACAATTCAAAGGCGACAAAGGAACAAAATTTCAGCCTTGCCAATTGATAACCAAGAGAGGTGTCGGGACCAAGTCCGCCTGAACTAGCACATATTTAACTATTTTGAGACCCTCTATGAGTCGATGGGTGCTAGAAACTTTCAGCCCATCCTAGAGCAATGTCCAACTCTTGTCCAGGAGAATACAAATGAAGCCTTAATTGCCCTAGTGACTCTTGCAGAGGTTAAGACTGCGATTTTCCAGCTTGGGGCCACTAAAGCCTCGGATCTAGATGGCCTTAACGGCCAATTCTACTAGGGTTATTGGGAGGACATACAAACAAACGCCTTTCTTTTGGTTAGGGATTTCTTTACTTCGGGCTTCTTCGACCCTTCTTTGAACCAAACTCAGATTGTGCTTATTCCTAAAGTGGTCAACCCGGAGTGCATCTCACAGTGTAGGCCTATTAGCATGTGCAACTTCGGCTACAAAATTATCTCTAAAGTCATGGCTAATAGGCTCAAACCCTAGCTCACGGGTATCATCGCCAAAGAGCAAAGTGCATTCGTTAGTGGGAGGCAAATCCAAGATAACATATTAATTGTCCAAGAAGTGCTGCACCAATTGAGAACCAAGGAGCGCAAGAGGAAATTTCAAGCCATCCTCAAAATGGACATACAGAAAGCTTATGACAGAATAGAATGGGACTTCTTATGTGCATGTATGCTAAAGATGGGCTTCAGCAAGAAATGGGTTAGTCTTGTGAGACAGTGCATCTCAACGGTATCTTTCAGCATTAAGATTAACAACGAACCTACCCCATATTTTCAGCCATCCCGAGCATTAGACAAGGTGACCCCCTCTCTCCATACCTATTCATTATTCTGGCTAACACCTTGTCATCCCTCTTGTTCAAAGGTGTGGAGGATGGCTCCTTGAAGGGAATCAAATTGAGTAGAAACTGCCCTACCTCATCCCACCTCCTGTTTGCGGACGATGCGATATTTTTCTTAGATGGGACAATTACGGAATGCTAGAACTTAGCCAGTATTCTGAGCCAATATTGTCTTGCTTCTAAGCAAGCCATCAACCTCAACAAATCAGGAGTATTTTTCAGCAAGGGCTGCCTAGAATCCCTTAAGAGGAATTTGGCCTACGAATTGAGAGTCCCAGTCATTGATAAAACTGGGAAATACTTGGGTATCCCTTCAGATTGGGGCCAAACGAAGAAAGACATGTTCGCATGGATCCTAGCGAGGGTTAATATGAAGTTCGAAGGCTGGAAAGAAAAGCTATTGTCCAAGGCAAGTAAAGAGATTCTGATCAAAACGGTGGTGCAAGCTCTTCCACAATATGCCATATCTATTTTCAAGATCCCTATCTCGGTTTGTAAGGCTATTGAGAGAAAGATCGCCAATTTCTGGTGGAAGCAAAACACCTCGAAAGCTGGTATTCATTAGAAGAAATGGGAAGCCTTGAAGAACAGTAAGTTGGAAGGTGGGCTCGAGTTTAAAGATCTCATAGCTTTTAACAAAGTTATGTTGGGTAAGCAAGCATGGAGGTTAGGGCAAAACCCTGCAGCACTGTGGAGTAGGGTCTTCAAAGGAATCTATTTCCTGGATGGAGATATTTGGACAGTAAAGAAAGGGGCCAGACCCTCATGGGGTTGGGAAAGCTTGCTACAGGGCAGAGATTGTATTGAGAAAGACACAAGATGGGCGATGAGTGATGGACAGAATATTAAGATAAGAGAGCATAAGTGGTTGCCATCTAAGGTGATAGGGGGCCTAGCAAAAAGAAACGACCCTATCATGGTGGCCGAAGTGATTAACCTAGGCACTAGATCATGGGACATCCACAAGCTGAATGAACTATTTCAAGCAAATACGGTAAATGAAATTATCGTCACACCTATCAACCCAAGCACCTCATGGGATAAACTAGTATGGACAGGCAGCGCGAAAGGGAGATATTCAGTCAGAAAAGGCTACCACAACATCAGGAAAACCATAAGGCAGATCAGCACAGACATTGCAACATCCTCATCCAGCCACCCCGAAGCCTATAGAAATCTATATGGCATATCCCCACACTACCGAAGATCAGATTCTTCCTATGGAGTGTGTGTCAGAATACCTTACCTACAAAAGAGAGCCTATTCAAGAGAAAGCTCGCCCCGAATCCTCTGTGCCCTGTGTGTAGCTAGTCCCCAGAGACGTTGGAACATCTCTTTTTGCTCTATGGCTGGGTTAAAGAGATCTAGACAGGCAACCGGATACAATTACAAACGTCGCCTACCCAGATTCATAGAATGGATATGTGGATTTCAGAAGCCCTTACCTCTAACCCGAACCTCCCGCTCCCTGCTCTTCTAGCCAATGCCCTCTAGCACTTGTGGAAAGAGCGAAACAGTATGGTGTTCCGTGAGAAACGACCAAGACCTGAACTAATCGTAGACGAAGCCAATGTGGAAGTATCAATTTTCGATAGAGGGAGGCAAAGCAAGCGATTTTCGAAGGAGAAAAGGGAAGCCTTACCCGGTAAATGGACACCGAGTCTGAGTCAGTAGAGCTTTAACGTTGATTGCTCGTGGATTGAGAGCGAGGAGCTTGGATCAGTGGCCGGGATATGCAGGGATGACAGAGGAGCCATCGTCACCGGATTCGCGAAGGAAGAAAGAGCTGGCTCGGTGCCGGAGCTTGAAACCCTAGGCATCCTTCATGCCCTTCGTGCATTGAAAGAAGAAAGAGAGAAGAAGGACCGGTGGGTGGCTTTGTGTGGTCCTGCTGAATGGGTCGTACAAGAAGTGCAAAAGGTGGAGATTCGCACTGACAACAAATCTATCCTCACGTTTCTAGATTCACCCGAAGACAGCCCATGGACCTTCGGCTCTAGTTTTGTGGAATGCAAGGCTATTTAGGCCCAACTCAGAACTGAAGCGGTGACAGTGGTCCATATCCATTGTAAAGCTAATGGTGCAGCCGACTGGGCCGCAAAAGCCCATTGGAAAAATCTTCTCCCACCTAATTGGATAGTTAAATCCCCCAATCCCTTATGGGATATTTTATGTTGCGACTCTAAGAATGCTAGTTATTGTAATTCATTTCCTTTTAAATGATATGAATCAATGTGTTTCGACAAAAAAAAAATTAGCAAATTTTCGAACCAAACAAAAATTGACAAACTTAGTATGTTGAGGACTGAATTGGCAGAAGTGCAATAGGTTTATGACTTTTTGGACAATTTACCCACTATAAAACTGATAAAGGTTTACAAAATGAAATGATCAAAAGATTACAGGTGATTGGAAATGGGAAATTTACTGAGGATACAAGTGCAGAGGGAAGGGATACGGACTCTCACACACACAAATGTAAACTCTCTCGATTGTAAGTTTTTCCCTACAAGTGAGAGCAAGCGTCATTTTATAGGGAGAATGACTACCATGTCTGTCAGCGGTGATTTGTGTATAATACATCGCTCGTACTGCTACAATCAATTGACATGCTCTAATTGTTGCTTCCTTTCGGTGGTGGCTGAACGCTACTGATATTATTCTGATTCCTGCTGATATTATTTTTATTTTATTTATCATCTTCTAAGAGATTGATTCCATAGCAATCGTCCTCGTTGGTATCTCCACTATGATGTGATTGACTGGAGGTGCTTTTGAAACCTTTCAGCCCAGCTAGCAGTTGCTCCATGATTGCGATGTATTTGTCTTGTGATCGCACAACAGCAAGTGGCGCAGTGACCAAAGACTTTTGCTGGAAAAATGAAGCATTTGCTTATGATTGTGCAATTTGGAGAGGCTAAATTTGGGTGTTATGTTGTTGGTTTGGCCAAGCCAGGACAGTTTCTTCATATGCATTTTTGGCGAAATTGAAATTATACCCCCACTTGGTTTTGAACCTTCGGATCAGGTTTGGAATGTTATGGCTCTTAGGAGGAAAATAATAGTCTAACTTCCAAGTTGATACTCATGAGATTCCAAAATCAATTGAAAATTGAACAAGGTTTGGAAAGCAAGATTCTTGCTTTGTTGGTATAAATTTCGAGTCAAAAGCTTCAAACTCTTTTTGATTTCTGGCAGCAAAAATTCAATAATGGTCCTCCCACTAGTTAAACCAATTGGGAACGTGGTTAATTTTGTTGATTGGTTTGAAATAGAAGAGCCAAAAATGGCAATAATTATTGTTTTGGCGGTAAAGTACAGACCACCACGCTTGTTGGTAATCGCAGTAAGTAAATGTGGGGGAGATATGTGAGTCTGGTGATTGTTTTGGCTAGAAATTTTTTGATAGCGTGAGGAGATGGACCCCCGTATGGAGGGTGAAATGATTTGGAGAATGGTTGCAATGGAATGGGTGATGTGGGCTGGATCATTTTGCTTAATTGATTGAGATGATGGCTTCTGCTTTGGTTTTGTAAGGTGTGAAGGAGAAGCATGAGTGTTTCCACAGGTAACTTGGGAGCTAATTGGATTAATTCTGGGGGGACGATGGGTTCTGATGATTCTTCATCAAGAATTTGTTTCCACATTTTAAACAGGTGTCATGGAAGATATTTTGATTTGTGATTTGGCATGGTGATTGTATCACCCGCGAGAATTCGCTTGTAAGGAAATATGATAATGAATTTGAAGAATAATTTATAAACGCGGTATCAAAATCAAATACCGATAAAATGGATTCTCGTCATGCAAAAATTTGTTTTGATGCAAAATTTAAAACATCTTCATAAAATCTCTTTTACTGATTTACAATCAAAGTGTAAATGGAATTTCGGCTTTAGTAAATCTCCTTGAAAGTTAGAAATTGTCCAAACAATTGCTAATTTTTTTTCAAAAAAAATAAAATTGTGGAGTAATTCTGCTGGGTTTTCTCCAATAGTTAGATGTGAATTGAATGATATCGTTATTGCCTTTTCGTCTTGGTTTTTGTCTAGGTTTATCGAAACGTGGTTTAAGGTTATAAGTTCTAGAAGGTTTCCTTTTTAGTGTTTCTTGTTTTGGAGGACAATTACCCTTACAAGATGTAGTCTTTGGTTCATTGTAAGAAGAATCATATTGGGAACAAGAATCAGATATGTCTTTCTTTGTAATTGATTGTTCTTCTCCATGCATTCCTTGTTTTCAGACATATGAGATGAATTCTCCACAAGAGAAGGAATTTGGCCATTGTACTCTTCTCTGATTTTGTTAAGGATTTGTTCTCCTATTAAATAGGGCAATCTTGCTATAAAAAAAAAAACCAAAATGATTAATCGCAATTTGACCAAACCATTACTCATTGTTTTTTTTTTTGGTCGAACATTACTCATTGTTAGGAAGGTACTTTGTATTCTGTGAATCTACTAAGAGAAGGGTCACCTATGAAATGTTATGGGATAGAGAAAATAAGCGTACTAACAGCATCTTGATGTCATGACCATTTTCGTCTTTTATATTTTGCCCGTATTTATCGGTTCGATAAGCATTCAAAGTTTGATTTTCCTGTTCATCAGTAAGATAATTATCCCACCATCCTTTTAATTGTCCAATAAAACCAACGACTAAAAGGTATGCTATTGCAGGATCGGAAACATCTAGTTGTGTTCTATAAGCATTGGAAACCATGGTCATTTGGTGTAGTATATTGAGGATATTGTATTCGGAAACACCATCTATATTCCATTCATAGATTGCATATGGAGAATATTTATATTTTGTATTTCAATGGAGGATTCTTCAAGGGCCATGTCCTGAGCGGTAGCCCTGGAATAATAAAGTTTTTGCGGATGTTTCCCCGTTGTTTTATTTAGTTTACAAATAGATTCATTAGCCGATTCAGGAATTAATTTATCTTTTTCAAGGTTATTTATTTTGATCTGGGGTATCTTTTTCCAAGTCTGTTTACCCAACATTTTGTTAACAGTAATCAAGTCTCTAAAACCCATTCCTCCCTTATCCTTTCTAGTCTTTAGGATCTCCCCTTTTTTTTTCCGGTGCAAAACAGTTTTCGACTCACTGTTCTTCCAACATAAATTTGTAATCTTTTGCTCGATGGCTTCACATAGCATATTGTGGCAAAGCCGGGACGGCAAGCTTTACTTGCCGCGATAACCGCAAAACTTCAATTAGAGAAAGAATTGAGCCGACCCTGATTTGCCAATTGAGCTTGAGCATCGTGTAGCTCAGAAGAACAAGCATGATGAATTTGAAATCCAAAGGATTTCTGTTTTTTAGGCCTTCTAGAATTGATTTCGTCTGTAATACATATATACTGGTTCTAGCTCACTCCACCACCCATATCAAAGCGATTTAGAGGCCCTCATAATGTTTGTGGCCAAATTCCTTTAATTCCTAATTTTGGTGGCCCAAATGATTTTTGTCTTTATTTCGTTGGGCCGATAAAGGCTGCTTAGCTCTTTGTTTGAGGACAATTTGAGTCTCCTTATGGGCCTGTTTGATTCAGCTTTGGGTAAATGTTTTTGAGAAAATGCAAATACCTTTGAGTTAAAGGAGTTTGGTGAAATGCAAATACTGTTTGGTAAACTGTAATTAAAAAGTGCATTTGGATGCAATTTTGACGTAAATGCCGTTTGGTAAAAAAATACCATTTGTAAATGATTCAATTTTTTAATTATTTTTAATTATTTTTAATAATTTTTTTTGGAAAAAAATTATTTTTTATTTTTATACTTTCTTTAATTATTTTTTATTTTTAATTATTTTTATTATTATTATTATTATTTTTATTTTTATTTTTATTTTTTCAAAAAAATTAATTTTATTTTTTAATTACTTTCTTTAAAAGAAAAAAGAAAATCGAAAATAAAAAGATTAAAAATAAAAAATTATAGTTTCATTCTGGAAATGCAACTTCCCAAAGTACCTCCGGAGCTACTTTGGGCTAAAGCCTTTATGGCCCTTTGGAAATGCAATTGCATTTCCCCCAAGTTGAGTAGAAAACGAACCAAACGCTATTTTCATTTGACCAAAGGACTTTAGAGCCCCAAAGCCCCTTACAAATGCTAAACCAAACAGGCCTTATGTCCAACTCGTGAACTTAGCCGATACATTTTGTATCGTCATTTGACTAATTTTTTCTCTCTAATTTCTTGAATTATCTACGTACGCTTCATTAGTAGTGGTTCTACATGAAAACATTATAAGATGAGAAATATTGAAAAACGAGACTAACTTTGGGTGGACACCCACAATTAATCCAACATCAAGAACCTCATCATCAGCACACTAATGTTTTCGAAGTTCTTCCAATCTTGTAATTTCATCAAGCTCAAAGCACGTTGTACACTATATTGTGATGTCCGCAATTAATATACATTAAAGAAAAACCCGAAAAAACAAGCCTTAAGCACTTGTCTAAATCGGACTTGAACCAATAAATACATTACAATAGCATGACAAATCAACTCATTTCCAAATGTCTTTGCCCCTCCATTTTTGGCCCCTCCTAAGAGGTTTCATTCACTTGACCTACATGGGTCTCTTTAAGCAAGTACAAGGGCATGGTTGAAAAAGAAAAGGACGTGAGGAATTAATTATAAACACCAGAGGCCAACTTTGCTCTTAGGTCCTTCCTCAAGATTTTGCCCGAGGGGGCTTTCGGAATTGCGTCCGTGAAGAAAACCCGATTGATTCTCTTGTAATACACGACCTACAAAAAAAGCAATAAACACCGCGTCTTCACTCTTAGCACTTCAAAATTGCATCAAGAGAATATTTCGCATAGATTTCTTGCAATAGTTACCACGATTAAAATTAGTTTCTATAAGGCATCAGATAAAATGCCTCCTAACCGTAACGGGCCGCCAGAGCTTTGAAACTATTTCACCCGATTTTAACGAGTATTGTCGAATGAAATGTAAATATAGCTATGGTACAACATGCTTACAGATACGCTTCAACTCTACTAAACAAACGCGAAGTTTAGCGAGCGGTTTTAATCATTCTAAATACAAACCCCTAAAAATGGAAATGCTTTGCTTATTTCTTCGTTTAGAGCCTTCATGTGTTTAGAACGAAATAGAACTTGATAATCATAGATTAGTCAACCCTTCATGTTACAGACAGATCAAGTTACAAATGGAATATTAGATGAAAAGTGGTTGGTGGACAGCCATGGAGAACCTACACGGCCAGTGAATAGTCAACATCTAATGCACCCCCCCTCTAGACACATTATAGTTGGCCAGGAATGTAATTGTTCGACGGTCCAGAAAAATTCAAAAATGCATTTTCTCCATGGTAAATCATGATTTAAATATGGAACTACCTAACTTTCCCCCCCTTGAGTAGTTGGTCCCATCAAACCACTGCTGACCGATAAGCAACTAACTTCATCATGCCCTAACATCTATGCATGTGAACATTATATTTCAAAAATAATATTTTTGAATATAGACAATTGCTAACTCAGTCCCATGTGAATGTCTTAATTCAAAAATAAATATCTATAATTTCACCCATAAAAAAGAAGAAGAAGAAACCTAATGTACCTGCTTTGAGATGTATTGCTTGATCTCGTCTTCAGTGATTATGGAACCATTTGATTTCACCACGAATGCAACAGGGACCTCACCGGCAGCCTCATTCTTCATCCTGTTAATTCCAAAAAAAAAAAAAAACATAAATTTATAAGAAATAGGTTTAAAACACGAAAAATTTGTACTAAACTTGCAAAAATTATTGGGCACCGTGTGGTTGAGCGTAGGTCACTTACGGTACAACGGCGGCATCCGAAATATTCGGGTGTGTGATCAGCATTGCCTCTAACTCAGCCGGAGCAACTTGGAAGCCCTTGTACTTGATGAGTTCCTTCAACCGGTCAACGATGAAGACCTCGTCGTCGTCGTCGATGCAGCCGATGTCGCCGGTGTGCAGCCACCCTTCTTTGTCTATGGTTCTCGCGGTCGCCTCGGGGTCGTTCAGATAACCTTAAGGCGAAAATCAAAACGACGTCGGACCACCAAACATCGTGTCTACAATGACAAGACTATAAAGTATGTGCCTAAAACCATTCACAGGTGACCTAGCAAGGCCCCACGCTTTTCTATACCAATCATTCTTCACGTTAGTGCTTCGCCGTAGGAGAGGGTGTCTATGTAAATGCGCTCAAGATTTATATAGTTTTGTTATCACGGGTTAAATCTACTTATACCCAATAATCTTTTCCGATGAATTAAATGTTGTGGGGCATTTTTGTTACCTAGACTAAGCAATTTAAACCAAGATTCCTTAGGTTATTTATATTTGAACAGCTTTTAGTTATACATCATGATCCCTACATAAGTTAAAATCAGAGGAACTTACCAAAATCATGCAACTAAATAAGTATGTACAAAATTTTATGACATAAAGTCACTTTCCAATGCCCTCATTTGGAGCAAAATCTATGACATTATTGCAATCACTATTGATCAGTGTCTTTCTATGGTCCTACTCCAATTATGTTGCTATTTATAAACAGAAACGCAATGACTTCCCATATGTCCTGCTGGATAGATACCCGCTTGAAAAGGAAATCGAGAAAAGAATCTTTAATTTTTGCTTCTTGTTGAGTTATGTCCCAATCAACCAATGGATATAGGAAAAAAAAAAAAAGTGGGTCCAACATGACAAAATTGATTTTACATATTAATCGTCAATAGCATTTCGTTAAATCACTAAGTAAATTACAAATTCCGACAATTATTAATCCGCCTTGTGATGTAATAAACAAAACAGTAATTAAGATTTTAATAGGTGCTTGGACGGTCTTACTTTATGGCCTTAGGCTTCTAGATTGTCACCATTACGAAGTCAATTTCCTAGTTTAAAAAAGAAAAAAGGACTTTTCAGGCACATCCAAATCCTTTCTCACACCAACCCCATTTGCTGCAGGTCAAGCTAATCCATTATTCGCATTTTTTTTTTTCATTTTTTTTTTCCAAAAAGTCAAAGTTTGCCATGATAGGGCCGGAATTTTCCGCTTCTTCTTCGTGCCCTTGAAAAACCTTTCATATCTCCATTTTGCTATTAAGCTACTCATGGGTTGACTCTTTGAACGTCTAGGATTTTCCCCAATTTTTTCCCCTAATAATAACAGGAGATCGGAAGATTGCTCGAGCACTCAATCAACCTCTATGACGATCTTATGAATCCCGCGTTGCGTAGTTATCGAAACACTCAAGTATGTGCTCCTAGTACTTGGTGCTATTTAAGAAATTGTGCTCGAGTGTGGTCTTTCGAACCTAGATAAGGACAAGGTCTAATCAAACCAGTCATATCTAAGAAGATAATTTCTTGATAGAACCCTAAAAACCTGACGCATCATTAGTCATAGACCGATTTATAAATATGATTAGACACGAAGAAATCTAGTAAGAAGAACCTAAGGAGTCATTGTCGCCACGAGACCCATCAACTTGAGAATCAACAAACTCATCAATTTCGATATTCGTTTTCAACGAAAATACTTTAAAAAAAGAAGGGAAAAGAACTTGGAATATGGAAGTGGTGGGTGCGTGATCCGTACCTTTCATGATCTGGTGACCCCGGATGCAGATCTCACCGGGCTGGTTCCGCGGGAGCGAAGCCCCGGTCTCCGGGTCGAGGATCTTCATCTCGGCGTTCCTCATGACAGTTCCGCACGCGCCCGACTTGATCTCGAACGGCTCCTTTGCGAATGCCAGGCACATTGCCAGCACCGGGCCCGCCTCCGTCATCCCATAACCCTGCACATTTTCGCATATCAAATGAAAAAAAAAAAGAGACTAATAACATCCACAAAGTTCTTATTCTATACCTAACTGGCGTAGAAAATAAGTATACGCAAACAAACTTTCAATGATAATGTATGAAAAAAAAAAATTATTCTTAGTTTTCGTTCACTGATTCTTTTTTAAGCACTATAAAAACAACAAATTAAGAAAAAGAATTAGATTACTGATTATTCACGAAAGTCAAACAGTTTTCGGATGGCAATTAATAGGGATATAATTCTTGGTCAGCTTTATTTGGTACGTGATGAATGAGGAGTAACCGTCCATTTATTTTCCTCGTCTTGTTTCTTTCCACCACTTCATCTCTGCCTCTTGCATTTGGAGATTACTTGACTTAGGAATAGGGAAGAAGACAAAGCTAGGGTTTGACCAGAAGTGGTTGTTGAAAAGATCTAATTGATGGTGTGGAGGGGATCTTGAATCGCGCTAGGATAGATCTGATCCCGTTTCGAAATCGCGCGTCTCCGGCAGGATCGAATATGGTACGCGCGTGATCGGCCATGCCTATTGTACAGATGCGCACGATACCCATAATAGATTTAACTCTCTCTCTCTCTCTCTCTAGATGGAAAAAGATGTACGTGCATCTAACTTATTTTTCCCAACTAACAAGGGAGAAAAACATCTTCTTAGGTTAAAATGGGTCCTACCCAGTAGAGGGTAAGCATAAAAACCACAAGAAAGTCTCAACTCCTAAGCTTCTACAACACAGCCCAAACACACTTGTCGCCACTCGACCAACTTGCCTCCCTCCCCGTCACAACATATCCAGTCGACAAAAATATACCTTACACGTAAATTAAAGAAGAAATAGAATCTACGTTCTTGTCTCATTTTGAGAAACTAGGTTACTAAGAAATGAACTTCCTATTCATGTAAAAAAACTTGATTTTGCTCGATAATTGCGGATTCGAATCCACTTCATTCACCATTCACATTTATAATCATATCAATGTAACTGTTGTAATATGTCACAAGTATTAAAGCGAGAGAAGAAGAGCTGGTCTCACCTGTCCGAGCTTGGCGTTGGGCAGCTTGGCCCGCACGGTGTCCTCGAGCTCCTTCCCCATTGGGGCCGCACCCGACATGACCGTCCTGATCGACGACAGGTCGTACCGGTCCACTTCGGCGCTCTTGGCAATCGCCAGCACGATCGGCGGGACGATCGGCATGATGGTCATCCGGTACCGCTGCACGAGCTCCATCAGCGCCATGATCTCGAACTTCTGCATGATCAGGATCGCCGCGCCGACGCGGAGCGCGCAGAGCATCACGTTGAGGGAGTATATGTGGAACAAGGGGAGCACGCACAGGACCACGTCCTCCTTGTGGAAGTATAAGTTGGGGTTGTCGCCGTCAACTTGCTGTGCCACGCTCGTCACTTGACCCCTGTGCGTGAGCATCACCCCCTTGGGGAGCCCCGTCGTGCCCGACGAATAGGGGAGCACCAGGACGTCGTCAGGTTTGATATCCACCACGGGTGCCGCGTTCTCGTCCGCCCGAATCAATTCCGAGAAGTGCAGGCAACCCTCCGGCGCGGTGTCAATGCACACGATCTTTACCCCATTTTGTTCCGCGAACTGCCTCACCTTCTCGGCGTACGCGGCCTGCGTGACCACGACCTTGGCCCGGGAAGCCGAGGCCTGCTTGGCGATCTCGGCGGGGGTGTAGAACGGGTTCGCCGTCGTGCTGACGGCGCCGCGGTAGGACGCGCCGAGGAACGTGATGACGAACTCGGGGGAGTTCTGGAGGAGCAGCATGATCACGTCGCCCTGGCCGACGCCGAGCCCGTCGAGGCCGGCCGCGACCCGGCGGGCCGTCAGCTCGACCTCGCCGTAGGTGTAGGTCCTGCCGGTGGCCCCGTCGATGACGCAGGGGCGGTCCGCGAACTCAGAGATGTGCTCGAAGCAGTAGGCGTGCAGCGGGAGTTGGTCGGGGATGTGGATGTCAGGGAGCTTCGACCGGAAGACGAATTCGCGGGGCTGGTCCACTGGCTTGGCCTCCATTGTTGCGGCGTGAAGGAGAATTGAATGAGAAAGATTGGAATGTAGAGAGAGAGAGAGAGGGAGGGAGGAGAGAGATTGATGATTAGAAGAAGATGAGAAGGTGAGCGTTTGGTTGTGGCTCCTGTCCTTCCCTGAGGTTTGGTTTGAGTTTTGGTTGCGGGTAATATACACGAGTTGGTGCGGGTGGGAGGAGCTGGTGAAGTGGGTTCGTTGGGGGAATTCTCCTCTTCCGTCAGGGGCAGTTCGGTCCTTTCAATTGCCCAGCTAGGACAACGGGAAAGATCCACGGCAGCAGCTGACCCGGGCGTCCCAGGGATTGATCCAATCAGGACCCGCCACCTATCGTCCAACCTTAATCTTTGGAAAACATTGTGGGTCCCCGCTTGTCGGGATGCGAAGGTGGCGCGTCGTGATTGGAAGATGGGGAGAGATTACTGGGTGGTCTCGGGCATCACCTACCGCGCTGTGGAAGGGACGTCGGAGGTTGGTGAGGGACATTTGGTGGCAAAAACAAAGATCATCGTTCTCTTTTCTCTTTTTTTTCTTTTTGGAATTATTTAGTGCATGTCACGTTCTAACTTTGGCCAACAATGGATTGCCACGTAGGATTCACCTACCAAAGCGGGGGCCCTCCCAATTAGGCGTTGTCCCACATCGCTTGAAACTGGACATTCGAATACTATATCAAAGCCGGGTTCTGCTTCTTTTCAGGCGTTCATCCACCTCCATGAGTAAAATTCCACGTGTCGCTCTTAATTCGGCCTACACGTAAGGGGGTGCTCCCGTTCATTAGTCAAATTTCACGAATCACTCCTAATCCGGCTAACACATAAGAATGGGTGTTGAAATACCATATGTGACTTGGGGCCGGACAATCTAACAGTTCCTTTTCCTATTTATCCTCTAAAATAACAACTTTAATCCGTATCTACATATTCACTTTTCATTCGTAAATATCTACCACTCATTAATCATTGTACGAAAATGAATCGGTTCGACCGGACACACAAGGCCATATCTCGTGCTAACTATTTATCTCACACATTATGAAACCTATTCGGATATTCACATGTACGCACATTTAAACACATTTAAACCATCTTATCTCACAAGTGTTTTCTAAATTTAGCGACGAGATCTCATGTAGACATATCCCGCCAGAATAGACGAACCCTTGCTTCGGACAAAACAGTGAAATTTCAGACAACAGCCAACGACGCCGTGCCACGTAGGATTTCACCTACCAATGCTTTCGCCGAGACATGGTTGGAGAGCGGGTCGTCATGATGGGAAGAGGACACCCTTCTCTTCTTCACCTACCACAACTGCCTTCTGATAACGTGCTCTTTGTCTTTTGCCTTCGCGGGTGTGACGTATTCGTGACGTAGCTTACGACCTTTTTTTTTTTTTTTTTTTCAATTTGGTTAAAATATTGATTTTTTTATTTAATTTTTCTCTTTAATATGGATTGAAGCTATTTTTTTAGTGGGATAGGTCTGTCTAAGTTTGGTGAATAGGTGAATGAGCGCAAGCGGTGCACATATTTTCCTAATAGCCACCAACCTAAAGACTTTGACCACCACCACCAACCTATGAGACTATTTGAATAAGTAAACCGTTTACCTAAGCAAAGGGGTAAATTTCATGGGTAAATTTCTTTTCTTTTTTTCTTTTTCTTTTTTGGAATTTGTTCAGTTAGGTCACTGAATTTTAAGTTTACTCCTCCTATGCATTAAATTTTCAGTTACTTGTTAGCCACTTATGGGAGGTTATTGGGAGTATTCTTTCGCATTGAAGTTTGAGTAAGCTCACAGTCATGAAACAGGAGATATTGTCCAATTAACCCTACCTATTGTATTGTATAGATACTAATTCAATCCTACGCTTCTCAATTTTTGTTAATTAGTTCTAAACCTTTATTCGAAATATCAATATGGTCCTTTCGGCCAATTTTCGCCGCAAATTTCCAATGTGGTGGTGTGCCACGTAGGACAGCCGGTGATGACTGGACCTTCACGTAAGTGATTTCTGGAGAAAATTAGCCAAAAAAACTATATTGAAATTTTCAACTAAGATTTAAGACTAGATTGGTAAAATTGAAAAGTTTAGGTTCAGAACATATTAGGTAATTTTTTTCTATAAAAATATATAGGGAAAAGGACACTAAGAGTGCCATAACTTTCATACGGCGTTCACTTCAGTACCAAAACTTTTCGAGTGATCAATTAAGTGTCACTTTCGTAAAAAAAAAAAAAAAAAATCACTTAAGTGCCATCATCGGTTTAAGTAGCCAGGAAATTTGACGTGAAATTATTTTAAAGTAACCGTCAGAAGTGGCTCGGCAGAGAGAGTCGCGTCCTTAATTTTGTGTCCCTGTTGGACAACAAGTTTTTTCTTTTTCAATTTGCAAACAATTTAAGAAGAAGAAGACGTTGATGATGTTGAGGAAGGCAATGAACCACTGGTATATTTGAACCTGCAAGACGGAAGAGGATCTGTCCTTGCGATTCGGCAGTCGCGGATTGGATCGATGACTTCGACCGGTGCTCTTCACTAGGGGTTTCTTTGAGAGCCGATTAGGGTTCAGGATGGTTTTGCAAACTTGGGTCCATTGAAGTGGAGGCGATTCTTGGATTGAGGGGTTTTGAAGCTTGTGTGCAATTGATTCGATTTGGAGGAGGGTGTGGGCGCCATTGAAGAGAAAAACACAAAGACTAACAAATGTTGAGAAAGTGATTACCAGCAATCTTTTACACCGAGAAGGACAGACGAGTTTCCTTTGTCTTTTTAGGGAAAAGGGAGAACGGACCCTAGGACAGAAGATGCATAGTGCATAGAGAGATAGAGAGCGATTATTGAGGAGCGGCAGATTTTTTTTTTTTTTTTTGTCTGGTTCTATCCTATTATGTACTACTATACAAGCCACACTGTGTGCGTTATATGCTATGTGTAGGTTGCAAAACCCTGCTCCTTCCTCACGCGTCCCCACCTCACTCCCCCCGAAGGTGGGGATTCGAACCCCCCCACCTCCCTCTTCCCAAATGGGAAGAGTGGCCATTGGGGCAATCCCCAGTGGTTAGGAGCGGCAAAATTGAATCAGTTGATTTCGGAGTCGTCAAAATCGTCAATGTCCATTGCAACCGTCGTGCCCTAATCTTCAAGCTCCACGAAGCGATCCATAATCTTTTGATTTGAATGAATGTTTTGGGTATGATCAAAGTGCGTAGAAAGAGAGAGAAAGAGAGAGAGAGACTGGCCTTCTTCTATTTTTGGCATTCGGTTCACAGAAAATAAACAAGTAAAGGAAAACGTTTTCCTCTCATGGAAAAAACACATTCAAAAATAGGAAAAATGATTTTCTCGTTTTGAGAAGTGGAAAACATTTTCCCTCATCTTTTCTTCCTCCACTCTTTTACATTTCTTTCTTTTTAATTATTTTATATTTCAAAAAATCAATTTTTTAAATTTTAAATTTTTGTCTTTTGTCTTTTCTTTTTATTTTTTTCTTTTCCCTTCTTCTTCAGACGGTTGCTGGCCTATAGCGAGGCGAGGTCAGGCGTCGCAGGCCTATGGCGAGGCTTGAGCTCACCTCCAGCCGAAGAAGAGGGGAAAAGAAAAAAGAAATAAAAGAGAAAAAAATAACAAAAGAAAAGAGAAAAGAGTAAAAAAAAAACTAAAAAATTTTGAAAAATAAAAGTAAACGTAAAATTAAAATTTATTAAAAGGAGTGCATGGAAGAAAATCCAATTCAATTTTTCATACCGAATGACGGAAAATATTTTCCAGGTCATTTTCAGGTTTCGACCAAATACCAAAAAATATTGTAATTTTCCTAGAAAATGACTTCCTTGAAAACATTTTTCAAAAACACCTCATTTTTCGGGAAACGAATTGGAGCCTGAGTAGGTTTACTAATTTGAGTACGTTTTCAAGTTTGAGTAAGTCTTCAAGTTATATATATCTTAGTCTCTTTATAAATAGAAGGTGCATTTCTAATTGTAAGAATGCAAATAAAGTTGATATACATGAGAATTCTTCTCAAGTGAGTGATTTCTTGGGTTCTTTGTCCAATTATTTGGTGAACCTCAAAATTCAATATCCTTGACAGAAGCTTTGGTGATGAACTCTTTTATTCCAAAGTTATTTTCTCTCGATCACACCAAACACTTTCATTCGTTCCGTCAAACACATTCGGCATTCTCACGAATTCACCACGCATCACCCCCATCAGCCACTAAATTAGACTTTTGCATCCGCCACCAGAAATAACGAAAGGGAAGTACGAAATGCATACAAAAAGAGATACAATCAGAGATACACATTGAAGCAATAATTTGGGAGCTAATACATGCGTGAACTCTTTCGAAACTCGTGCTCTAAACTTTTTCATAATTGAGAAATGACAAAAGTCCTGACTTATTTGTTGTGAGAGTATCTTTTTTGAACACTCATATGCTGTCGTCGAATGATTGAGATTCCATCGAGAGGAGAGCTATCCATATAGGAAAAAAAAAATAGAGTAGTTTTATCTGTCTTATCTCTAACTTTCATCCCTCTAACTTTTGCTCTGCCTCTCTGGAGAACGCGGGAGTTGAATCCCGCACCTGTGATACTAGCGTCCACACCCCTTCAATCCCTTATCAGCAAGGTTCGAACTACTTTGATTGCTATAAAAGTTTGTGTCCTAAATATACCACGTGGGGAGAGCACTGCTAAATTAAATAAATAGAATGGGCCTATGTGGCCTTAGATGCAAAGGCAACAATTTTTTTTGTTGACCTAGGTATTGGTAACAAAACTTCAATTTGTGGAGTTTGCTCCGTCGCCTTTGTTTAAGGCAACAATTTTGGTACCAAAGGCTACGAACCACAAAGTTTGTCACCTTTGAGACAAAAAAAGATTGTCTTGCTCAAAGGCGACAAAACTTCTTCTTCTTTTTTTTTTTTTTTTTGTAGTCATAGACCAGCCAAAGACGATGAAAATTCGTCGCGTTTGTGAGTCTGTGGCGACAAAGGTAACATTCATCGCAATGAGGCTTGGGTGCTCTGGTCAAGTCTTAATGGTGTTGAACTCTCCCTTCCTTGTACCGTCATTCTCCACGTGTACCGTACTTCGAAGAAGAAGATCGGGAAAATGTCCTACGATGCTCTCATCACTAAAATTCTGCTTGCGAAGGACGTTATCATTCCTGAAGAACTGAAGAAGGAGAAGTTGGTAATTTGGAGATTGGGAGAGAAACATTGAAGAAAATGACCCTGCGAGTCGCTCCTGAAGGATGGATAAATCTGAAAAATAAGATTGTGAAGATTGGTGATGGCCAGGATGAAGCTGCCAAGGAAGTTCTCAAGGATAGGACAGAATAACAAGCTGATCAAAGTAAGAAGCACAAGCTGAAGAAGATGCCCGCCAGATTACCCACAAGAGTGTTGGGGCTAGCGTTATCACCTAGAGGGAGTGAATAAGTGATTTCAAAAACTTGTTGTAAAACAATGAGAAATTTAAACTATCAAGTTCAGAACCAAGTCAGAATCTAAACATAAACAACAATATATTCAAATTCACGTATGTGCAATAAACTCTTAGATGCAGTAAGTAAAAGTTAAGGGATAAAGAGATTTGCACACAATATTTATAGTGGTTCGGCTTTGATCAAGCCTTTGTCCACTCTCCACGCTAACAGCCTACTGGTTGAATTTCACTAATCAATTGCTCAGAGGTTACAGTACCAAGTGCTGCTTATACCCAAACACTTCTTCTCTAAGTCGGTTCTGATAATACTCTCTATCTTACACCAAAACACAAGTTGGATACTGCTAACACCTCTCAAGAATATATAATTGAATGCTCACGAGAGACAAATATATAGAATTGAAGCTCTATTTGAACTTTGGAATTTTCGACTCTTGATCTCTCTCAGCTCTTTGGCACATTGGTCTCATTTTATACTCATCTACCTTTAAACTAGCCGTTGAAAGGTCTTCAGAGGATCACTCTCTAATCAACCCGTTGGACAAGATTGTATAAAGAAGATAGAGTAGCCACTGAGAGATAAAATCAGAATCACCATGGATTCAATCGCTCATACAATTTGAGTCTAGATTTTCATAAGTAGAGTTCTTCATTTATGGAAGACAGCTTGTCTATCATAAGACAGCTATCCAAGCCAGATCACTAGTCATTGTAAAAATGATTTGCGTCTAAATCTAAATGTTGCTTCTGAACTCTCCTCAGAGTCTGAGCTCGTCCCGCGTCAGCGTCTAAGTAGACTTCTCATAGAGTCTACGCACATAAAAACTTCAGATGCAATCTCCAGAACTTTATATGTAACTTCAGGTGCAATATCCGAACTTCTCTTGAGCTTCTATCTTCTTGTCCCTCCAAGCATATTGGCAATCGCGACTTTACCTCGTTGTTCACCTATCCAAGATCCTTCCAAGCTTTACCGAACTTCCCGTTCTAAGCTTGTTCACCTTCTACTTAGGTACGCAGCTTGTAGACACCTCTACGCCCAATGCCTTGTTCACTATTGATAGAAAACTCATAACTTTCAGACGTTCTATTAAGACAACATCTGTATAACAGCTTGTGCATCTTTCACCTGGTTCTACTCAACCAATAAACACATTAGTAGTCTTTGATTATTTTGTCATCTTCAAAACATTATAAGGGATTTTCCCTAACAAAGAGTGGAAAGAGCAAAGGCACAAGACGAGATTCTAATATTGAAGGATGCTGAGAAGGATGAACGTACGAACATTGAGCTTCAGACGAAGATCAACGAGTTGAGGGCTTGGATTGAGTCGCTTTTGATGGCTTTGGGCGTCGCCTGTTTCGACTTGAACAAGCTATTCCGTCCTTCAAATGCTATGATCCTCTTAGCCAGTGCATTTATCTCTCCTTGGCTGCCAAATCTACTCCTTCCTCTCATCAAAAGAAGAAAGCTAGGAACGAATGAACTCTTATTTCTGTTGCTATTATCCGCTGGTTTGCTGGTGTTTATTTTGGCTTCCTCTATTAGTGGATGTATGATGCTATCAGGGTAATGGAACTATTGTTTGTGCTAACTTGTTTCAATCTTTTGTATGATTAAGTAGTGTCGCGACCTAAAAAATCGGCTTTCCCAATTTTAGGTTAATGGATTGCCAAATTAATTAATTAGATTAATTAACATAGCTCAAACCCTCCCAAGCTCTACCAAATCGCAACTTAGGTTCAATTTCATGCAAAGATTTATCTTGGAGTCGCCACTAATCGTTTCTTGGTAGGCCGATTAGAAACCTAAGTAAATTAGCGGGAGAACTAAATTACTTCTACGAACCAGAGATTAAGGATCCGGGAACTTGATTACATTAATTTTTAATTAATGCCCTTTCGGTACCAACTTCACGAAAAAAGTTCAATTTGGCAATTTTGATACATTCTCACTTGAATTTCAAAGGTGCAATTTTTTGGGTTTTCTTTTTTATGAAAATGTAAGAATTAAACTACATGCAATGTATGCCAAGAAAGTTTAATAAAAATGCAATCTAATCAAAATATTTACAAGATGGATTACATGTGTAATTATCTACATGATGCTAATTTTGGAATATGCAATTTCTAAGCATGGTGGAATGATATGTCCGAGAAGATTTAATCGGGATTCCAATCAATTAGGTAACAAAGTTTTCGAATATTCTAAAAAAAGGATTAGAATCGTTACCTAATTTGGCGGATTCGACTACCGAGTTCGAACCTCGAATTGTCTTGTGGATCGGGACCTTGGACCACGGCTCGAACGACGGGGATGGACTCGCGGCTTTGTGTTGATGAAGGGATTGGCAATGGGGACTCGGTCGGGAAATCTCTCAACCGAACTCTTTCTTCTTTCGCACACAAGTATTTTCTCACCTCACTTTTGATGATTTTTTTTATATCTCTCTCCAAGCTCTCAAGAACTTCTTCTCCAAAGATTATTTTCTCTAAAAATTCTTCTCCCAAAGCTCTAAAAAAAAAAAAACTCCTCCAAAGATTCTTTTCTCCAAAAATTTTTCTCTCTTTCATCTTCCTTTCTCAATCTCCCATTCTCCATCTTCCTTTCTCTATCTCCCCTTCTTCATCTTCATTTCTCCATCTCCCCTTCTAATTTCTCCACTAACTCCATCTTTTGGTTATTTGTAAAGTAGTCCCTCAAGTTTTGAATATTTACACTTTAGTCCTTGAGGTTTTACGTATTTGCAATTCAGTCCCTGAGGAAATATTTCTTCTTCTGATTAAATCCGAGCCTTCCCTGAAATTCGTGCTTAGTCCGATCGCCTATCATTTTAAAGCTCGAATCTTCCACCGTTAGTCTGAATGCGATGCATGAATAAATATGAAAAATTACATGATTATTTTTTGCAAGAACTAAAATTAGTTCTAATTTTTATGGAAAAATGACTAGAAATGTTAGTCAGAATTTAGGTGTCAACAAGTAGGGGGAGAATAAATGCAGATGTGTTATCAAGCTTTCAAAATTCTATGCAGACTTATGCTGATAATTCGAACAAGCATTTGGAGATGTTAATCTACATAAGAAAGGGTTAGATATATTGAGAAACTTGAGAAATCTTTAAATAGATTAAACCGATTGATGACATGTTGTCTCTGAATACTTTTCTTAAAATGGATTTCATGTTCGCGCTTGTAGTTCATATCTTTGACTCCTGAAATCTACTCTCAATAGAAGCAAATGCGCTGACAATATTGTTCTTTTTATGCTTCTATCAGTTGTCTCGAGTTTTATTTTATTTTTTGGTAAAGGTCAGTTGTCTCGAGTTATTCCTTGATAACACCAATATTTGAAGACTGTATCAATTGCTCTTGTGCTTAATATCAACGTTATCTGGAACTGTGGAGAAAACTATTAGATGCTATTGCAGTAGCCGTTTGTTAATTTTTCTGACATCTACGTGGATAGTTGTCATTTTGAAAAAGGGGAGATTGTTAGGAAAAACTCCTTATATTATTTTGATGATACCTTAATTATTTATTTTTTTAATGTTTATTTGATAAATGTGATCGTATCATTGATTTCCTAAGGAGGTCTACAAAGTATGAAGACCTTGATTAATGGAGAACGAGTCCTGTAGAACGAGGTGTTCATTAAAGAAGGTGAACATCTGAGTAGAGTCTTGATTGTCGATATACTCAAGAAGGTCAGTGCAGATGACCTACACATCTCAGTTGATCGTGGAAATAGCAATTAACAAGGCTTGGAATTTGTTCAAACAGTAAGAGAAACAGTTGTTTGACAGCGACAACAGACTCTATTTTGGGAAACCTTACTTCTCCCTGAAGGAACATACTGCATGGGTAGCCTGGACCTCGATGATTGTTCCTATGTGAAGGGAACCAATCCCAATAAATACACAGCGGAATTACACGGAATTAACAAGCCCAGAAATTTACTTGAGTCATTGATCGGAGAAGTATATCACATAACGGACATACCTCGTTTTCCACAGATTAAATATTACCGTTGCAGTCCCTCGAGAGATCGTTCGTCTGTTTGACGTTCGGAAGTGGAATCGGAATTCGTCGTCCTTTTCTCTTTCTCTTTCTGTTCTCTCTTTTCTCTCGTTCATACTTGAACGCAAGAACAGACGCGACTTTTTTTTTTTTTTTTACTTTTAAAAGGAGTAACTGCCTTTGGCAGTTATCTGAGAGGATGAGGGGCTGTGATAGCATACATGGGCAGACCATGGTACTCCCATACACTCCATAAAATTCAACATCTCCCACTCGCCCATGAAGGGTTATCCATAACTCTCATTTGCCCACGAAGGGTCAACAACTCCCACTTGCCCACGAAGGGTTAAACATAACTTTCTCTCTTTTACTGCAAAGTTCATATCAACAAATAATCCGTGCGACCAGCATACTACGAGAACTCGTTGCCATACATCTGTTAGGAGTATATAGCAGCTCAAAATGGGCATATTAACTCAGAGTAGATCCAGTATGCAGTACCCTAGATCAATCAGTCACATTTACATCATATCTCTCTTGATCTCTTTAAGCATTTCATATGCATTGTATTCACAATCATGATTAAACTCAAATAATCATAATTGGTCGACCTGTGAATACAAAGATAGAATGTGACATCAAAACAAATTGATCTTCCTCTTCCTTTAAACCTCTCAATTTCAGTTCAGCTCGCTCTTCTAGAAATGTTCCATTAGATCGAATCAATCTCATGACCATTGGCAACACTCTAAAATAGCGAACGCTGAATAGAAATCTTGAGAATAAGTAAGAGTCGTGAGGGGACAAATTTGAGGAACTTTTACCGTCAAGAGTTTCACACGGCATGAAAGTTGAAATCAAAACTTCCGCCAACTCTTATTGGTCGTCTCATGCATACGTAGTATGAAATACGTATTACGGTATTCTCTCCTTTCCCATGGAGCGTATATCTTGTCACTTAATATCGTACAGATGATAGTTCAGACATACCTAATGTCTAACTTGAGTTCACAAATCTACTCTTTTGAAAGAATCCATCAGAACTCACATCTGGCATTAAGACAGATAAAGTGAAATATGTGGGCTATTTCACTTTCAGACATAATAAATAATATGTCATCATCTTAACACTTTGATAAGGCGACATCTATACTTTAAGCTCGAGCTCTCAATTATCACATAGATAATGAGCTTAAAATTGTCTCATCTCTATTTATCATATAGTAAATAAATGTGATTACCCGTGTGAGTGGGCTAATCTCTTATCTGCCCAACATACCTTCTCAACATAATGCACTAAGCATTAATATGCATAAATATCGAACAAACTCAAGCATTAATAATAATGAAACATACCATTAACTGTGAACTTTGGGAAAAATAAGTATCCAGTACTTCAACTTCTACGCAATCCTAGAGATTTCAATATAGGGAACTAATCCCTTTGTCAACACATGGCCAAGGAAAAACATCTCTAGGAATTGACTTCGTCATAAGATCTGCTATCATTCTATGCGTAGATATGTACTGTACGTTCACATCTTTTCATACAGCCATGTTTTTCACAAAATCATACTTCGTGTCTATATGTTTCGTCTTGCCGTGGATCCTTAGTGTAAGCTCTTGCTGCTTGGCTAGCACAATTAACCAATAATTGAACCTACATCATCCTTAGCAACACATCATTGATCCAAACATCTCTTAAGACAAACACCCTCTCGTACTGCTGTTGATAATGCCACAAATTCAGCTTTGATTGTGGATAAGGCTATACACGTTTACTTCTTACTACTTCATGATATGGCGCCATTGTTAAGTAAGAATGCAAATCTAGGGGTAGAATTTCTCTCATCTAAACCTTCTCCTCAGTCAACATCAGTATAGCCTTCAATGCGCAGATCTCTATCTTGATTACTCAACGAATAATTAGCAGTACCATTCAGATACCTCAGGATTCTATTGACGGCAGTCCAAAGTGCTTGACCTGGATTGGATTGGTATCTACTCACCATTCCAACTACATAACAAATATCAGGTCTTGTACACACCATAGCATACATTAAGTTTCCAACAGCACTAGCATATGGAACACCTTCCATTCGTTCCTTTTCTTGTGGAGTCTCAGGACATATTCTACGGCTCAATCCTTCACTTCTTGCAATAGGAGTATCTTTAGGTTTACAGTCTTGCATACGAAATCATTCAAGAACTTTATCAATATAAGTCTCTTGTGAAAGAGATCATAATCTCTTTGAACAATATCTTGAAATCTTAACTCCAAGAGTATATGTAGATTTACCCATATCTTTTATCTCAAAATTGGAACATAACCAATTATTGACTGTATCAACAAACTCCATATATCTTTCGGTAATTAGTATATCATCAACATATAATGATAAGATCACAAATTGATCTTTGGATCTTTTGATATATACACAATGATCTTCATCAATCATTACAAAAAACATATACCACTATGACATTATGAAAAACGTATATACCATTGTCTCGAAAACTGCTTAAGACCATATATCGATCTTAAAAGTTGACATACCTTTTGTTCTTGGCTTTCTGTAGCAAACCCAACGGTTTGTTTCATATAATTTTCTTCTTTTAATTCTCCATTGAGAATTGCAGTCTTTACATCCATTTGATGTAATTCAAGATCCATATTAGCCACTATTGCCAGAATAAGACGAATTGAAATAAATCTCGCCATAGGAGAAAAACTTCTTCATAATCAATTCCTTCTTGTTGAATATACCCTTTCACCACAAGGTGAGCCTTATATCTCTCAATCGAGCCATCAGCTTTACGCTTTATTTTGAGAACCCACTTGTTCCCAATGGCTTTGCATCCATTTAGAAGATCAACCAGTTCTCAAACTTGGTTTGATCTCATTGACTCCATCTCTTTTTCCATTGCTTGTATCCAATTTTTCTTATCGGGGCAAGTCGGAGCCTCATTTACATTCCTTGGCTCATTCTCTTCTTGTGGAGCTACCATGAAAGCTTTACCTTCAATGTCTAAATGTCGACAAGTCGACGGAGAACGATTTTGCGACTTGTTCGCTAAATTTGAGATTATACACTTAGTACGTCAATCTCCATTATGCTCCCACTCGGATTAGATAACGACTACATCTTCACATCAAGTGGTTGCAATTGAGACTAATTCGAAACAAATTCCCCACTTCTCACATTGCTCCCACTTGGATGATATGCCTCAATAAAGTCATTATCACTATCCAAGGTTTTAAACAAAGAATAGTCTTCACATATCTCGCCCTTTTTCTAAAATTCATTCACTAAGAATGTGACATCTCGTGATTCGAATTCAGTTACACTGTCTGCTTTCTTGCTCACCTATAAACACATACCCTTTCGAGTGCTCTTAGTATCTCATGAAGATACTCGTTTTTGCCTCTAGGGCCCAATTTCTCATACTTATGGGAAGACTCATGTGTATAAGTAGCACATTCTCAAGGTCTAAGAAAACTCAAATCTTATTTTCGACCTGTCCACAACTCATATGAAGTGAAGGTAACTGATTTAGAAGGCATACGGTTAAATATCTAGACAGCATTTAACAAATCTTCACCCCAAAAGGTGATAGGCAAATTAGCATGTGCCATCATAGACTTAACCATTTTCATTGAGACATATTTTTTTCTCTCTACAACTCCACTCTGTTGAGGAATTGATGGAATAGTCAACAACTTTTTTTTATTCCCTTTTCATCACATCAACATCTGAACTGATCAGATAGATTTTCTTCGACCTCGATCGGATCTTTTTTTTATTTTTATTTTCTAAAAGCTCAAAAATTTCTCAAAGCAACTCATGCTTCAAATTTATGAGAAATCAAAAATAACATGTCCGAATCGAGTGTAATCATCTATAAATGTGATGAAATAAACAGCCTCATGCCTTGCTTTCACATTCATTGAACCACATATGTCCGAATGGATCAACTGCAAAGAAAACTTCGCTCTTGTTCATTTTCCAAATGGTTTCCTCATTATTTCTTTCCCGCTAGGCAATGCTCACAAATAGGCAAATCGACTTTTTCAATATTTCTCAATAAGCTCTCATTGGCTTATCTAAACATTTGCTATTGGCCAATATGACCCAGCTTAGCATGCTATATATTCACATCATTATAGAAGATGTAAATAGGGAATAACAACCATTCATATTATTATACTCAACAATCAGTACAATGAAACCATCCAGAAAATATCCAGAACCATAATAACTTGTTCCCAACGACAAGCCATCACCATCGTTATGAAAGTTCAAACTGAAACAAAGTTTAACCAATGCTAACACGGAAACAAAATTCCTTCGAGTTTTTGGAGCATATAACATATCATGTAGGAACAGGGTGCGACCACCGCACATATTCAATTGGCAGGTGCTAATCCCTTTAACTTCCACTCAAAAATTATTTCCCACATTTATCTACTATGCTCCATGTGGAATTTCGTCGAAATTCTACAAAGGCATTTATGTCCTTTACTACATGGTCTGTGGCTCCTAGGTCTACAGTCCACAAAGGATGAGGTTCAGTTACAAAAACTGAACTGGAGACATAAGTAACACTCTAAAGTGTACAAAGGGTTTCTAACTTCTTTAACTAACCACAATTGCGAGCAAAGTGACCCTTTTTGCCACAATTAAAACACTTCACTTATGAAATGTCATTCTTGAAAGGACACTTTCCTTTCCCATGTCGGTTAAACTTCAGTTTCTTTCTTGAAGAATTCGTTCCCTTGCTATTCCACTTCTTGAACCCACCTTGACGCGTACGCTTGGAGGCCGAAGCTCCATGTGAACTAGAACCAACATAACAAATGTCAGTTATTAGTTTAGCCGCCAGAAGGCAATCTATCTGGGGTTCAAGACGGCGCAAAGCATCCTCAAAAGTCTTTACTTTTCATTGTGGATTAAGTGGATTTTTTTTTATATGCACATAGCTACGAGGCAAAGAATGGATTACTGCTTGCATTTACTTCTCCTTAGTCAAAATGTGGCATGCATCTTATAATTCACTTATCATGTTTGACATACTTCTCAAAATGTTGTTTTATATTCTACCCATGTGGCATCATATAAATGTCAAACTTTATAGTGATCTATCTCAACTTGGTGACCAATGTCTAACCAAACTTAGTTTTTAATGCTTCCCACTTGACTTTGGCATTTTCATAAATGCCTGAACTCATGCATAAAACGATTTTCCATGCTACTCAGCAACATAATGCGAGCAATAGAGTTCATCTTTTTTTATGCAGCAAATGCCTCTTTATACTTTCTATGATGTGCAGTATTTCCATCTTCAGATTCTTCTATAACTAGGTTAAGAGCTTCTAGTGCTTTTTGCTCTTCTAACACATACTGAATTTTCATATTCCAGTTTTCATAATTTCCGCCGTTCAAATTCTCTCATTTGTTAAGCTCAGCTACGATATTCTAAGAAGCTATGGCCATTGTATCTGAACACGAAGTTCTAGGGACGTGTATTCACGAACTATTAATGCCTAACATTTATGCATCTATTTTACACTAACTAATTACATTAATCAATAATTTCACATAAGGTCTCAGATTCGAAAGTTCACTATGTTCCCAATCATTGTCTAAGAATCCTCGTTTGAAATTATTATTAACATAATCATTTATGTAAAATTGAGTTCATTAAAGTTACTAAAACTTTATAGAACTCCCCACTCGAATAAAGATCATAAATCATACAATGATCCCTATATCTTGTGATCATAACATGGCATGGCATGATTTGAATTAATATACAAATAATTCATGCATCAAATTATACTCTAATTTCATAATACAAGATATAAAAGCAAGCACTCTAAAATTTATACATGCTATCAGCAATCATGCTCTACACAATTTGCATGCAATTATGTACACGGAAGCCATCCTCTATATTTACAAAAATATAGAAGAAAAAAAATACTCGAAAAATGCCCCAAAATACATGTATCATGGGTTTCATACGTATTGTCATAATTTTAAATACATCCAACCTGTCCAAATGATATATTAAATTGAAGATAATTTCGAGACGAACACAACGGTATCTCCCACGCCCAAAACGGAGCTTGGACGCCCCTCCACGCGCCAGTCAAAGCTCCGACGCGTTTGGTCAACGGAGGCCAAAATGCAATTTTTTTAAATTCGAGGACCAAAACTGCAATTTTCAACAAATTTAGGGACTAAATTGAAATTTTCAAAAAATTGAGGGACCAAATTGCAATTTTCCAAAAAAAAAATTAGGACCAAATTACAATTTTCCGAAAGTCTAGGGATCAAATTGCAATTTTTAGAAAGTTCGAGGACCACATTGCAATTTTCAGAAAGTTCGGGGGCAAAAACGTAATTCTGCCGGTCAGCGGTCAACAGTTGACCGATCGACGGTCAATAACGATAGTCAATGGTCAACGATCAAACCAGTCAACGGGTCAGGTCGTTCTCGTGTCTCGAGTCGGGCCGGGTCAGCTAACGTCATCATGACGTCACTGCCACGTCATCATGCCACGTCAGCGATCGGTTTCCGACGATTCAACCACTCAAATCTCCCCGGCGCGTGTAGGCTTCTCCGGCCGTATCTGACGGCGTTCAACCACTCAAATTGCTCGTATGATCAAGGCGAGCCTATTGGTATACTCGAAACCCATTTTCACTAAGCCAAATTTCACGAAAAGGCGACGTTTCGCCGCGGCCCCGAGGGACCCCGCCTCGTCACGGCGCGTGGCGCGCGTGCGGCCTTTTCCTACGTCGGCTCGCGACGGGTGACCACTCAAAATCTTCGTCTCTCCGAGCCCGTTCCGTTGATTTGTTCAAAAAATATTTTGGTTGAGAAGAACAGAATCGATTCCCAATGAACAGTGGCGACGAAAATCGGGTTTTACGCGTTAAAATGATTACAAAACATCACTTGATCAGGAAACAAGAATCGATGGCTCTGATACCAATGAAGAGAACCAATCCCAATAAATACGCAGCGAAATTACACGGAATTAACAAGCCCAGAAACTTACTTGAGTCACTAATCGGAGAAGTATATCACAGAACGGACATACCTCGTTTTCCACAGATTAAATATTACCGTTGCAGTCCCTCGAGAGATCGTTCGTCTGTTTGATGTTCGGAAGTAGAATCGAAATTCGTCGTCATTTTCTCTTTCTCTTTCTGTTCTCTCTTTTCTCTCGTTCATACTTGAACGTAAGAATAGACGCGACCTTTTTTTTTTTTTTTTTTACGTTTAAAAGGAGTAACTGCCTTTGGCAGTTATCTGAGAGGATGATGGGCTGGGATAGCATACATGGGCGGACCATGGTACTCCCATACACCCCATAAAATCCAACACTATGAACACCCAATGGCTACTTGATCCTTCTGAAGGCTCTCCAACGATTAGATTGGAAGTGGAATGTCTATAAAAGAGGATCGAAGCAAGCTGAAGGGGTCAGCAAAAATTGAGAAAGCTTGCATTCTGTTATTATCAGCTTCTCTCTCTATTTTACTAGTGTTCTATTATATGTTTGTGACTTTCTGCATAAAGAGTTCATCTTGCTCAATGCAATCGGTGACAAATTAAGTGGGAAAATTACCAAAAAAGTCCTAAACCTATTGCAATTGTGCCAATTCAGTCCTAAACCTTTTTTTTTTTTTGCCGATTTAGTCCTAAACCTTTTGCAATTGTGCCAATTCAGTCCTAAACCTTTTTTTTTGGCCGATTCAGTCCTAAACCTTTTGTAATTGTGCTATTTCAATCCATCCTGCGAATTTTGGTCGGCCGGCGCTGACATGGACGCCGGCCGTCAGCCGAATATTTTTATATTTTTATATTTTTATATATTTTTATTCTTTCTTTTTTTTATTCTTTTTTTTTTCTTCCCCCCTCCCCTCCCCTACCTACAACCGGTCGCCGCGGCGACCGGCCAGAGGCGGAGCCTCGCCCGGCCATGGCGGGGCTCGACCTCGCCGTCGTCGGGCGAGGCAGGGACGGCGAGGTCGAGCCCCGCCATGGCCGGGCGAGGTTCGGCCTTGCCGGCAGCGCCTCTGGCCGATCGCTGGACCAAGGCGACCGGCTGGAGGAAGGGAGGGGAGGAGGGAAGAAAAGAAAAGAAAAGAAAAGAATAAAAATTATAAAAAAATTTATAAAAAATTCAAAAAATATTAAAATATTCGATCGCCCGCCGGCCGGCGTCCACGTCAGCGCCGGCAGGCCAAAATTCGCCGGATGGACTGAAATGGCACAATTGCAAAAGGTTTAGGATTGAATCGACAAAAAAAAAAAGGTTTAGGACTGAATTGGCACAATTGCAAAAGGTTCAGGACTGAATCGGAAAAAAAAAAAAGTTTAGGACTGAATTGGCACAATTGCAATAGGTTTAGGACTTTTTTGGTAATTTTCCCCAAATTAAGTGTATAATATAAAGGCAGTGCTGCTGTATTGGTAGTGTGATCTATCAACTTCAGGTTGAAGTAGCACTTGCCATAACATCTCTTGAGATTAACTAGTGGATTCCAGTCTGGGTTGAGGCTGTTAGTGGCGGAGAGTGGATGTAAGTTTGGTTATAAGCCGAAGCACTATATATCTGTGTGCAATATCTTTTATCTGTTTAATATTGTAAATATCTGCAAGATAGAAGTATCGTGCATATGATATTAACTAGCGATTCTGTGCCTATCAAAGTTAAACTTGAAGTATTTCGCGAAAATTTGTTAAAAGTTTTTTTAAACAACCTGTTCACCTACTCCCCTCTGGATTGTAGTGTTAGCATCAACAACGTTACCTTGCAATTAGTGGTTGATGCACTTGAGAATAATGATGCGATAAAGTTAACTAAGTTTTGAGGACAAAGGCGAAAGCTACGCCTACATGTTTATGAAGCATGTCTCGGATACTCAAGTGACTGAAATTACCAATATGACATGACGACGTGAAGGCCACACACAAAAAAAAAAAAAAAAAAAACACCATATCGACAAACTTCATACAATATCATATGGAGTAATCGCAAAATAAGGTTCTTTTGTCCTATGATGGATCTTTATTCATTTGGGATGCTATCAATATCACGAAACAATACGCCATTTACTTTTTCCTCACCGAAGAATATTGCCCAAAACCTTATTTTATAAGTAAAATCATTTCTAATGGTGCTTATATTGGTGTTGTAGACAAAGAGATCATCATTAAGATACAATTAAACTTATTACTTGGACTTAAGAAATAATAATTTTCGTATAATAGAGAGGTAGTACGTGTTATCTATAATCTTAAAGAGTTGTCGTATCGATTTACTGAATCTCGGGTTTGTCTAAATAAAGCTGAAAAATAAGAGTTGAAAATTTAAATACTGAATTTTAAGCGTTGATAATTTTAAGTGCTAAAAATAGAACTTACGAGTTGTTTAGTAATAACTGAAAATTGATGACTGAATATCATTGATTTCTTGCCATGCATGGAATTGTGTCCGCTATTGGTATGTTTTAGCAATTCAATTAGTAAGATTCTAATTGCTATCAATTTATATCATTAATTTCTTGCCATGCATGGAATTTTTAGATTATTGGTATGTTTTAGCAATTTTTTTATCGGAGTTTTAGCAATTCGATTAGTTTACTTAGGGTGCGTTTGTTTCTCGAAAAATGAATGATTTGAAAAATAATTTTCTAAACATAATTACTTATATCGCTTGAAATAATTAGTCAATTAAATTATTTTCAATTATCGACAACAATTTATGTCTGAACAATTTTATGGAGGATGAAAATATTTTTCATTCATGCATTTTTGTAAGTGATACAAGCGTTCATATTTAGGAAATAGTTTTCTAAATCATTCATTTTCCGTGAAATAACGGAGCCTTAATGAATTAAGTAACACCTTCCTCACTTGCCACCATTAAGTTATTGTTTGACTTAATTGAATTTTTTAAGTCACTGTTGATTGTGGTTATTAAATGAGCTTAATCTCATTAAGTGCTGCTTTTTTTTAATCTTTATCACTTAATTATGTTGTCAAATAGAATAGCCAAGATAGTTGTTAACTAAATGCCATGAACATTTTACTTTCAAAATGCAATTTAAATCTCTCATCAACCACTTCTTTCCTAACCTAATTTGCATCTTTAGAAACTCTCTTTCTCTCTCTCTCCATGGTCCACACAAATTTCAAAATTTTTTTTTCCTTTTGAAACCACGCACTTCTGTGTGCTCTTTTGCTAATATATATTATATGTGATTTCAATAGTTTACTGGTTTGGATTATTCGACAGTTGTCGCACAATTTCTTAAAACGAAAGAGAAATTCTTGACTTTTTCAATGCCACGGCCACTCTAACCCCTCGTTAGACATTTCCTAAGATAAGAGAATTCATCTTGGGTCAGACTGAATTTTCTTATTAGTCACATCAATAATCATTTTGCTTATTCGTCACATCAATAATCATTTTTAATACATTCTTCCCACTCACGCTCTAAGTTTAATGGGTGTTAGCAAACTGGCCAACAAAATAAGAGGCATGAAAGAAGGGAAGGCAAGGTAAGCCAGCTTGACTTTGCAAAGAATACGATAAGAATGACTGCTTCTTCCTCCTAATTGAAAACTTCTAATATGTGTTGTCATTTTGATATCTTTAAATTATATTGCGCTAAGCACCAACTAATTAGGGTTAGAAACCATTATTGAGCATGACAAGGTCTTAGTCTACGCTGACTTGACAACGACAGCGATTAAATCCTCTGGGGATTACTTGAGATCTTGAATGTGTCAACAGTTTTGTATTACATATACAAAAATAGGGAAGAAGGTGGAAATTAGGTGGGAATGGACCCCGTCATATCATGAAAATCACAATAAGAGACCGACAAAGATGGAATGTAATGTATGTCGGACGAGATTATTAGCATTAGCGGTCAGAATAAATTTCTAGAAATATAGAAGTATATATCTGTAAGCAATGGATAACTCACGATAGCTGCTTGCAGCTTGCAGCTTGCAGCTTGCAACAACTTCAATAATATTGTTAGAGGCAATATACAATGGTGGAGTGGCTATATATCGTGGATTTATTACTACCGAAAAGTGATATGACCAAATTTATTAGTAAATAATTTGTAGAGTTTGGTTGATGGTTTGCTTTTGAATAGTGATTAATTTACTGCGAAAGTCGCGCTCAGGTTTTTTGGTGCGTTAGGGAATCACTTTCCCAATGCCCCTCGGGCTCTAAAGGCCCTTAGAAAAATGAAATTATGATTTGGTAAATACTTTGAAAGCTCGGAGAGATGCAATTGTATTTCAAAGACCTCTACTGGAGATGCTTGGGCTTCGATTGTTTCCGAAATGCTAATATTTTTTTTTCCTTCCACCTTTAACATCGCTAAACTTTCATAATTACGGAATGACCCTCGCCTTACACGAAGTTGCCGACGAAGGACTTAGCCACCACTTGTGCGTTTGGCAATGATTCCGATAAAAAAAAATCAATTCTATTCATAATTGATTTTTCTGATTCTATTCTCTAGACGAGTTTTAGAGAATTGGGCTGCATTTGGTAACTGCACAAAATTTATATTGCCGAGAACAATTTCTCTTTCCATTTTTTTTTTCATTTAAGTCAAATAATGACGTCTTGTCACTATAAAGTTAACCTATATAGCATCACTACTAAAATGAATACAAATAATTCATATTCCATAATTAGTCTATTTATTTCGTGCTGCTGTAATCATCTATTTATTTCATGAAATATTTATTTCTTATAATTTGTTAAGATAAATGATATTGTTAAAAGACTTTAATGCAATATAAATCTAGTGAATTTTTTTATTATAATTTTTTTTATTTTTTAAAAACTTATTTTTTTATTTTAATTTTATTTTCTATTCTCTTTTCCTTTTTCTCTGGCGGCGGCGGTGGCGGCGGACGATGGACGGTGAACTGCGGCGGTGGACGATAGCGACGGTGGACGGCGGTGGTGGGCCTTGGTCGGCTGCCGATGGTGGCTGACGGTGGCGGTCGACGGCGTACGGTCAGCGGTCGGTTGCGTACGACGGTGGTGGAGCTTGCTAGTCGAGCAATGGGAGCGGCAGATGAGCGAGGGGAGCTGGCTGATCGAGCATTCTTCCCTGAGGCTTCGTTCTTTATTTTTGGGTCGAGGGATCAAAGTGAGAGCCTTCCCTGAGCATTCTCACTTTATTTGTCTTGTTTCTCAAAAGTGATTCTAGAACAAAGAATCAACTTTTTTCTTATCCTTGTTTCTACTCCAAATCTGTTCTCAGGAACAGAATCAGAGAATTTGAGAGTCAAAATTATTTACGTTACCAAACAGGTTTCTCATCTTTTTTTATTCCGATGAACTTAATCAGATAATCGAAATTGTTACCAAACAGGTTGGCCAGTGGCCTACTTGGCTCGCCGACCTCAGGTGAGGCTAGTCGGTTGCCGATTTGGCTTTTCGGCGGCCTCAGTTCTGCTGGCAATGGATTGCGATTTTTTGTAAAAAAAAAATAGAAAATTTCATTTATTAAGTGTAGTTGTTTTCCAAACAGCATTTAAGTCAATGTTGCTTTTCAATGTATTTTTGAATTACATTCTACCAAGCACTATTTGAATTTTGGAAAGATCATTTTACCTAAAAAAATTTCATTTTCTCAAAAACTTTTCTCAAAAGTGACATCAAACACATCTTTAGTCGCGTCTTTAATGTTTGAGGATCAAAGATATTTCATTCAATCCATGACTGGTGGAGTTTCTGATAATTGGACAATCAAGAAATACGATTGATTATTTTCCCTTCTTATTTTATGAAAAAAGAAAAATAAAAAGGACAATTACAACGAGAGTCCTAAAATTGTCATGGTAATGCATTTGAATTCACTAAAAAAATTCATGCATTTAAATCCTAATTCTTGTCATCATCCTTTCATTAATTCCCTTAGCCTTTTTTGCTTAGAAAATATACGTGGCATTTCATTTACTATTATTTTTTGCGTGAATGATGCTAATGTGGCGCCAAATCGGTATCACATTAGAACAAAATAAAAAAAAATTAGAAACCAAAGAAAGATAAAAAAAAAAACAAAGATGAAAAAGTGAGGGGCAGAAAAGTGGCCCCTTCGTCGTGGGCGAAGGCTGGCCACCCTCGCCTCAACCTTAGCGAGGGTCGCCGACCCTTGCTAGCAACAAAGGCGATGGCGATGCCACCATCCCTTATTCTGCCTCTCATCCTAATGGTTTCTTTTTCAGAGAAGCATACTATAAGTGCTAAAAATTATGTATGATGCTTGCTTTGGAGCCAAAATAAACTTTTGGCTCACTTAAGTGTCAAATATTTTGAAAAATGAACTTTTTAGTGCCAACTCCGATTTGCTTGGCCGAAAATCCGACGCGGCCTTTATTTTATTAATATCTTAGGTCGACGTGGCTTGCTAGAGGATCCAGTCAGCATCTAAAGCATAAACGATGCTCCACCCAAATAAGAACCCTAAAACGCCCAATTTGAAGAGAAACCTCAATTTGAAACCCTAACCAGCCATTGAACCCAAATTCAAATCCTATTTTGGGTTGCCTCCAAAATTGACAACTTGAAACGTGCAAATAGAGGGCAGGAACTTCAGCAGCGGCTCGAATTCGTTTCAACGAGGCAAAGAAGAAGGTGAGTGTTACTATTATTGTGGGTTACTGAGTCCACGAAGAACATATTGGACTCGATTGCATCCCAGCCGAAGATTCCATGGATGCTCGAGGTACAGAGAAGGCTCAAAGTGCAAATATTTCAAATGGGTCGATGAGAAATTCTGCAGTCGAGTGACATACGTGATATTAGAGCTACTTGAAGGACGACATCAACCTCCACCTATAATAATTGACAAGTTGGACGATGTCAACTCAATGCAAGCTGAAATGAAGGCTTTAGGATCTCTGGCCAACCATTTGAAGAACGAAGTTTCAATGATGAAATTTGAAAGAAAGTTTTATCAAGCGTTGATTGTTTTGTTGTTTTCTTGTGTAGCATATTTTATGGTCAAATGTAAAGTGAGTGATGAGAAGAAGTTTCTTAGTCTACCATAGTTGCAGATAAGTGGAATATGTACTTGTATTGGGTAATTTGTAACATTTTGTGCAATGTTGTTGGTTTGCTGTGATTTTTTTACAAAAGAAGAGGTTTGCCGCAATTTATGGTTGGAAATGGAATGTTGGAATTCATTGGTTGTGAGCACTTACAAGATAACTTGCTTTCTTATGTATTTTAAATTTTGCATGGCAGTTTTGGCTTGATATGTAGTGAGTTTTTGCTTGAGATGTGCTGGTAATGATTTGATGCAATTTTTGCTAGTTTGGTGCAAATTTTGCTGCAAAACGCTGGTCAAATGAAAGAATGGTAATAAGTTCACGTGTGATTATTTCAATGACAAAAGTTGTAAATAGTGATTGATTAAGTGCCAAGTTTTGTTGAAAGTGATCACTTAAGTGGCACTCGTGTTTAAGAAGTGATCACTTAAGTCCTAGTCATGGCTAAAAAGTAATCACTCGTGCTGTACAAATTTCTTAAAAGTGATCACTTAAGTGCTAGATTGTGAAACACTCCCAACGTAGGTTGTGAAACAATTCACCAAGCAACAAATTGCACTAGTACGTGCTGGTGCAAGCACAATACAAGCCCCTTGTGCTTGCACTAGCACACAGAACTACTGGTGCAAGCATTGTACTAGTACACAAAACAGCTGGTGCAGTTCTTGCACCAGCACCAACCACCAAGCACCAGCACCAACAACCAAGTAGTAACCAAAAATCACCAAGCACCAACCTCCCCCATTAGTGACCACATGCTGGTGCAAGCACTGCACTAACACAACTGCTAATGCAGTTCTTGCACCACCACACACAAGTGCTGGTGCAAGCACCACACCAGCACCAAGCACCATCCACCAACAAGTAACTGCAAACCACCAAGCACTAACCTCCCCCATTAGTGACCACCTGCACATACAAGCATTGTACTAGAACATCTAGCATAACCAGCTCAATCAAACAGAAAATATGGAATTGGCAAAAGCATAGTCAAAATAAACATTGGTCCGTTGACATTCAACTAGTTCTTACATTTAGTCAATCTGAATAAACAAAGAAAACATCCACTATTGCTACACCTAACAGTATCAAGCCCATCAGTGACTATGCTCAACCTCCTAACAAAAAACAAAAAGACCCTATACGGCACCCTCCAATTAGTAAATATGCACAATCCCCCAGTTCCTTTTCTTTTTTATGAACCTTTGCCTTGGAGATGAGATGGGAACCTTGCTAAATGGGTTCGCTAGAAAAATTCCTGCGTCATTGGCTACCCAAATGGAAGCTCTGGCCTTGATAGAAGCTTTGAAGAGGTACGAGTTGAAGAGAGAGACTTCGGTGGTTATCGAGTCAGACTATGCAGCGGTGGTAAATCCAGTGTTGAAGAAGACGCACGTGTACTGGGAGCTGGAACCTTTGATTGGCGAAGCCCATATCCAAATGGTCCAATTTGAATCCTTAGCTCTGGCCCATTCTTACAGATCCGCGAACAAAGTAATGGATTTTGGTCGCAAAAGCCCATCTCTCGAATAGGCTATCTTTCTCATGGATAGCTAAGCCTCCCCAACTTTTATGGGATCTTTTATGTTTGGATGCCCCTTTAATGAACTTTGTGTTTAAGAACTCTTGAGTTTATTCAATCAAATGGGAGGATTACTTTGACAAAGAAAAAACCTAGGAATGAAATACGCATGTTCATAATGGGTTACGTCCTCTCAATCTCAAAATTGAAGAAGGATAATGCATGTACGGGGCGGGCGAATGTCGTTTTGAGTGATGGATGAAGGAATGGTGGACAGAATAGAATGTGGGGAATGGATACCGATGGATTAACATGAATGCAGGATATATACGATCTACATCGAGGCGTAAAGAATGCACCACCAACCGATGATACAAATTGTGATTGCCGAAGTTCACCACCAAGGTTTAAAGGACGAACAACCCGCTAAGGATAAAGGATTTCGGGATTAAAAAAAAGGTCACTACCAAGGCTTAAAGGATATCCACCAGCCAAGGATAAAGGGTTTTTTGCCTCACCACCAAGGAGTAATCCACTCTCCAAGGATAAAGAGACCAAGGAGTTATCCACTGTCCGAAGGTATTCGCTCAATAGAGGAAAATCCCATGTATTCATATTCATCAAAATCAACAAGTCTTCTACGTTACAATGGAGATTTAGCCTCTTTTTATAGAGGAACTAGTACATATGAAATAAACTAAGTATTAAAGATCTAAGAACCAACCAACTAATAAAGACATGGGGACTAAACGAACATAGGGACTCCATGAATAGTAAAGACATATGGGAACTACCAGAATATAAAAGAGACACGGGAACTAGAAAGCAATTAAATTCCTAGTAACTAAAACATAATAGCATTAAATGACATGGAGACTTGTAGTCGTGACTCTTCAGCCTTGTGGTTCTTCTTCAAAATTCATCCATAAGTCTGGTCCAACAAATAACCATCTTGAGATATCACCAAATGAACAAGCAAAAAGGCTCGGAATAGCTTCACATTGGTATGTTGATGATTAGCTTCGAAATCAGCAACTATTCTTGTGGAATAGAACTTAATCGGCTAGGAAGAATCGGCATCTCCTTATTCGGCTTCTTGGTTGCTAACCTTCATATCAGTCACTTAAAATATAATCGGCATGGAAGAATCACCAACTCCTTAGTCGGCATCTTTATCGTCAACTGCTCCATTATTGATCCACCATAGCAAGTTATAACCAAAATCTTCTTTAGCTTGAATGGACACCGATGTTGCTTGAGTTACCGATGGAACCATGCTGGAATTTAAGGATTGTTCCGATGAATCGGCTGCTTCCGTATTATCAGCTTGACTAACCGACGAGGACTGAGTTGAGCTTGCTAGTCGGTTGAGAGTGGATCGATAGAGCTCGATGCTCCTGCATCAACCTCCCTAGGTTCAAAAAGACCAACCTTCAAATCTTGTTGTGGCTTCATCTCCATGATTAGAAGTTGCAAAATTTGCTACAACCATTCTTACCGAAAGGAACTTGATTCTGAAAAAATTTCGAGATGGCCTCACCATCGAACTAGATAATACATTAGCTTCATACAAACTAATATATTCAAGGCATGCTGAGAATCTGAAAATCTGTCAAACATATTTCGCAAATTGATGAACGCTTTGAGAGAGAATGCTTCTGGACATACAAAATGAAAGTGGCACGCAATGTCTTTAGCCATTATAATCATTCCATCTTTGCCTATGACCTCAACCTTTGCCTCAACACATTTTTTAAGAGATTTACCATCTGTAATATCAAAGTCGCTTAATGGTACCTAGATGATCAACATCTCTCCTTCTTCAATTTGTTCCACGATTTCGTCTTGCTCATCGGATTTGGACTCTTCATGGTATAGATCTTGTTGAGCTTGTTCCACAACCTCTTCATGCTTTTCAGATTCAGAATCATTATGGTCAAAATCTTGCTTGGTCACTTGAAGTTCCAAGTTAAACTTCTCAATTTCTTCAATGGTGGTAGCCCTTTGGTTAGGACAATTCGCTTGTAGATATCTATAGCCGTAGCACTTGAAGCACTTGTTGTTTTCACCATTTGATTCTATTTGGAGCTCCTTAACGAACTCTGGGGGCTTTTCCTTTTCTTTTCTCCGCTTTGGAAGTATTCGCAGCCTTGTGAGAATAAGTACCCTCAAAGAAGGAAAAATCTTTAGTTGAAGGCTTAGACAAATATCTCCTGCCACCCTTTGACTGTTTCTCTAGGCGATCGAGAACTCTGTCCATTTGTCATTGGAGAATCTTTATAGCACGATCTTGTCTTTCATAGTTTGCTTGCTCCAAATTCAAGCTTCCACGAACCTGATAAACCATTTTTTTTTGTCTTTTTTAATCAATGAAATTGATAACATAATGTATCACTCCAAACAAGTTCAAGCTAGAGCTCTGATACCAACTTGATACGTACGTAGAGTGGGCAAATGTTGTTTTGAGTGATGGATAAAGGAATGGAGGACATAAGAGAATGTGGGGGATGGATACCGATGGATGAATGCAAATGCATGATAGAAAAGATCTACACCAAGGAGTAAAGGACGCGCCACCAGCCGACGATATCAATCGAGATTGACGAAGTTCACCACCAAGGCTTAAAGGACGAACCATTCGCCAAGGATAAAGCACTTTGGGATAGAAAAGCTCACCACTAAGGCTTAAAGGCGAACCACCCGCCAAGGATAAAGGACTTCGGGATAGAAAAGCTCACCACCAAGGCCTAAAGGATATCCACCAGTCAAGAATAAAGGTTTTTTGGCTCAATACCAAGAAGTAATCCACTCTCCAGGGATAAAGAGACCAAGGGGTTATCCACTCTCCGAAGATATTCGCTCAACATAGGAAAATCTCATGTATTCATATTCATCAAAATCAACAAGTCTTCTGCGTTGCAATGGAGATTTCACCTCTTTTTATAGAGAAACTAGTACATAGCAAATAGACTAAGCATTAAAGACCTAAGAACCAACCAACTAATAAAGACATGGGGACTAGACGAACATAGAGACTCCTCGAACAGTAAAGACATATGGGAACTAACATAATATTGAAGAGACACATGAACTAGAAAGCAATTAAATTCCTAGTAACTAGAACAACATTAAATGACATTGAAACTTGTAGTCGTGACTCTTCAGCCTTGTGGTTCTTCTTTAAAATTCGCCCATGAGTCTGGTTAAAAAAATAACCATCTTGAGATATCACCAAATGATCAAGGAAAAAGGCTCAGAATAGCCTCCCATTGGTATGTTGATGATTAGCTTTGAAATCGGCAACTATTCTTAATCGGCTAGGAAGAATCGGCATCTCCTTATTCGGCTTCTGGTTGCTAACCTTCATATTGCTAACTTAAAACATAATCAACATGGAAGAATTAGCAATTCCTTAGTCGGCATCTTTGTCGTTGGCAACTCCATTATTGATCCACCATAGCAAGTTATAACCAAAATCTTCTTTGGCTTGAATGGACACCGATGCTGCTTGACTTACCGATGGTACCATGCTGGAACTCAAGGATTGTTCCGATGAATCGTCTGTTTCTGCATTATCAGCTTGACTAACCGACGAGGACTTAGCTGAGCTTGCGAGTCGGTTGAGAGTGGACTGACGGAGCCCGATGCTCCCGAATCAAGTGACTGACCATGATGTGGGGGAAAAAGGTTTAGAGTTAGGGATTAAATAAAGCAAAAGGGACGTGGATTCAATCGGTCTCATTAGAAGAAAAAAAAAACAAAGTAATCTTTAATAGCCGCATCAACAGCTCGAGGCGCCCCTCTCGATAAGCTACCGAGATGATAAGTCCTAGGGATCGTGCTGACGATCTCGAAGACGATCGAAACACGCGTCGTTTTATCCAACGATCTTGCTCCCTCTCGCTCCTCCCATCAACAAAGTACTTCAGCTCCGGCCATGCTCCGGTCAGAGTGATGAATCGGATTAACGTAGTGCTACTTTTGGATCTACAAATGGCATTTGAATAACCAATTTCCACCGCCTCGACTTCAACGAGGCATGACTTTCGATTTGGGCAGAGTAATGAGGCCCGTCTCTCTTGAAGATGAACCATCAGAGAATACCATTTGTGCTAATTGAAACCAGTACAATCTAAAAAGCTTGTTCAGAGCTCAACACCATGGGACCGACCTACAAAAAATATCACTTCTTCCATATTTTCTTTACCGGCCTTTTCAAATGCAAACCCATGTCGATACGTCGCTTCTCGCTCATTTGATTTCGGTGGTTTTTTTTTTTGTTTTTTTGTTTTTTTTTAACTCATTTATGACTTTATTAGAGTCTTTTCTTTTCAATTCCTAATATTTGCAATTCTTATTTATAAAATTAGTTCGGGCTGTCTGGGACATTTGGGGCCTGAGCATTTCAAGCCCGAAGGCTCAGACAGGCCCGATAAACAAAAAAATTAAGTCAGGCCCAAAACCCTGGCCCGAGACGATTGGGGCCTTAAATCCGATCCTGACCGGTCCGGGCTTTCGGGCCCGGCCTTTTTTGCGCGTCCTAGTAAGTAGTAACGATACTCCTCAAATTACGATATTCTTATAAGATTTTGTTTTGGTTCGACAGTCGCAGGGCCTAAACCTGGACCCGGATCCGGATCCGGATCCGCTAGTCCCCTTGTCGAGGACGTCAATTTCTTTGGTCCCTCTCTCGCATTTCCTCCGCATCGTTGCCACCATGTCGTCCGTCGCTCTGCTTCATCCTCCTCTCCAGATCTCCCTCATTTTCTGAACAAACCAATTTCTCTCTCTCTCTCTCTAGATCCCCCACTGAGAACTTTCCCGAGAAACCCACAAGCCCCAACACTTTCCCGAGAAAAAAGAAGAAGAAGGAAAGATGTCGCACTCCCACAGCGACACCGTCCCCCTCCACGCCTCCTCCCAGTCCGACATCGACGAGATCGAGAACCTCATCAACGCCAGCGTCTTATCTGCCCCCGCCAACGTCCGCCCCGCCCGCCCCCCCAGCCCGGCCCGCGCCCAGATCCCCGTCTCCTCCTCCCCCTTCCTGCCCTCCAGCATCCCTCCCGAGCCGCCGCAGAAGCTCTCCAACCAGAAGTTCGTGCCGGCGGCGGCCCCGGCCCCTGCCCCGCCGCCGCTCTCGGCCGGCGCCGGCGGCGTCCCGCGGCAGGGCGTCGAGGCCACCGGGTTTGGGCCGCCATCGAACACGCTAACGGAGCCGGTCTGGGACACGGTGAAGCGGGACATGTCGAGGATCGTGAGCAATTTGAAGCTGGTGGTGTTCCCGAACCCGTACCGCGAAGACCCGGGGAAGGCCCTGAGGGATTGGGATCTCTGGGGTCCCTTCTTCTTCATCGTGTTTCTCGGTCTTGTGCTTTCGTGGTCTGCATCGGTCAAGAAGGTGAGTTCTTGATATCGTACTATCTTTTACTCAGCGCGATTGTTTGACGCGTGATTTGTTAGGCTACGCAAGGCGACGCATGCAGAAACACTGTGCTTCGAATTAGAATCTAAGGTGCAGGTTGTTCAGGTTTTGTCTTCTCTTGCATGAAAATAAGGTCTTGATCTGGGCATTGTTTGTTGAGATGTTTAGGATATTTGATGCGTGGTTGACTGAGATTTCTACTTCCTGAATTCTCAGACGATTCTACTTGGCACAGTAGATTGGCTGCTGGTGTCTGTTTTTCCTCTAGCTGAGAACATTCTAGATTACTCCTGTTGCTTCGCCCCGATTTTTTATGATTCTTTTGTGTTATGGTTTCCTTTTAGTATATGTATTACTTATTTCTGTCTTGATGCGATGGGACTAGAATTTGAAGGTTGATGCAAAGCTGCATTATCTAGTCATAGAGAAGGCATGAACTGGATATCTCTTAGAGGAGATATAGGCGAATCCTTCGGAAGTCACTCATTATGGTAGTTACTCCTCTACAGAGGCTTTTTGGCATTGCTATAGTCAAGGTATAGGAATTATTGGGGGACGACACTCATGCAATTTGCATTGCGGTTAGTACAATAAGATTCCATGATGTTCTTATTGGATTTAAGAGGGAGGTGGATAAGTTCATCTAATACACTTGATAACTGAGGAGCGCCTGCCTTTCGAGAGTGGATGCATTAAGCATAGATTTACTATTTAATACTCAGTTTTCTTGGTGATAAAGAAATGGCTCAAATGCGTTTTAAAGAGAGATCGATAAATAATTAAAATTTTGTTATTGACGACTAAGAAATCAAAAGGATGCTTTAACAAGATGCAGAGAATATGTCGCCTGTGGTATTTCAATCTGAGTTGCAATTGGAAAATTAAGGCATTCTGGTGTTGATGAAACATCTTAGAAAGAACAATATTTGGAGGAAATGTAACTGCTATGTTGAAAAACAGGAATTCGCATGAGAAGTGTATCAATCTAGCTATTATACCACATGTTTGACTGATGGGTAGGAGGTTTAACACCTGGTGAATGAGGTCACATTGGGTTGGACAGTGAACTGTCGATATATGGTGCTTGTTAAGATCTTGGTCCACCTCTGTCCTTGGGTACCTGATCTGTCCAGAAGGAATACTAAATTATGGTATTCTTTTCTTGAATAAGATGATTGAGTGGCCTTTGCTTGAAGCAGCAGTGTTTCTTGGGGTCTCTGTGTCTTGATCACAATCAGGAGATTCTAACAAACTTTTGTGTCAGCACCCAAGTTTAAAAGGTCCTCTACACCCGTTAATAAGGTTTAAGCCCCTCTGAACCACAAAACGATTAATTAAGCAGTTAAAAACCCTTCCTTTAAACCCATGATTATCTTTATATACTGAAGTTACTCCACTAGTTTGTGCGTAAGTTCGAGGATACTTTATGTTGCTGAAACACATACTGGATCTCATTTCATGTTAGCATATTCTTGTTTGGGTATTTCTCTTCTCCTACGTCACAAATTAAGTTAATTCACTTGTTAAGAAGGGGAACTTTACATGAAGGGGGTAATAGTCGTGCAAAAGTTGGGTGGAGTTTGTACATTTTTTTGCACTTGAAAGGGAAAAAAAAAGGATAGACTTTGATTTGAGGATGAAACTGGGCATGTTGCCTTTAAAATGGCAAATTTGGATGGATTTGCTGATTGCTATGATGATTCTTTCCTATTGGATGGGCTTAGCCAGCTCACAATCTTTTGGTTGAATCATAGAGGTTGGGGGAGGCAACTTCAAAAATATGAGATGTTAACTTACTGTGTGTTATGTTTTAGAGATGGTATGTATTGACTATAGTAGGATCAGCAGCTTCGGATACAGTTTCAGGGCTCAACCATTTTCAGTTTATCTATGGTTTAAAGATGGCATTGTGCCAACCACGTGATGGTCCTTGCTCGTGGTGACTGTAACTGCATTGTGAAACAGCTGTAGTAATTGCCCTGGTACTGTTACAAGCTCTCTTCGACAATTTTTCAATCCCTCTTGCATTCATCTTAATCTTTCTCTGGATCTATGCTTGTCACTTTACCTATCCCTCTGTCATCCGTTGCCATATAACTTTGATCACAAATTGTGGCAGCAATAGCCTAATTGACTGCCTTTCTATTGTGTTTTTATAGTTCTAGAAGTAAATCTTGAAGATCTCTCTCTCTCTCTCTCTCTCTCTCTCTGTGCCTTGAATAGGTAGTCAGTCAAGTTTAAGTTCCTGATTCCCGCTTGCATCCCCAAGCTTCTTTTTGGCTGGGTAACCGCTTGACCATGGAAAAGAATCTTCTTCTTCTTCTCCTCCTCCACCAAGGTTGACTATGCCAGTTATGTTATTTGGCGACACAAACCATCCAGGAACCATCATGGTATCCGGTTACAATAAAATCTCTCTCTCTCTCTCTCTCTCTCTCTCTGTGAGTTAAGCTCGTCAATCCAGGAACCATCATGGTATCCGGTTACGAAAAAATATCTCTCTCTCTCTCTCTGCCTTGTAGAGCTCATCAATCCAGGGTTCAAGTCCCGGATCCCTGCTTGCTTCTCCAGTTCATAGAGTAATCACTTGGTCATGGGAAAAATCTAACCCTTATTATCTGAGGTTTTCTATGCAATTAAGTTATTTATGGAGCAAACCATGTGGCAACAATTGGCATTACTGGGTATATTTTGCTGTTTGTTAACTTGCTAAGTCTTCAGATGGGGACATGTCTCTCAATCGTGGAAGTTGGAACGGAATACGCTGCTGGAGAATGGGATTCCTATTATGAAACAACTTGGTGGGGTCGAATTTGTTGTCGGATTCGTCCTGTTATAAGGTTATCTGTGTTGTTGAGACTGTATGGCCTTCTGTGGCTATGGAATCTGTGTTGGACACCTCGAATAGCACTTGGAGAAATCTGCGAAGAAAGCATGTGCCGGTTCCGGTTGTACCGGCCGATAAACGTTCTTCTCTATACACTGCTCCACTTTGTTTTGTAGAGAGAGAGAGTTAAAGGCAAAGTCTAAAGTGACTTCCCATATTTGATCTTGAAAGTCCTTTGGGTCTGGTTTTAAAATGGGGGCTTTGAAAAAGCAGATTTAGACTTGGACACAGAGCTTTTTGGGGCTAGTCTTGCTGTCCAAAAACTACAAGCTTGATACATATGGCTTAGTACAAATTTGCGAAGTCCACTTTATTCTAATGCGACTGTGATCTCAGGCCCAACTCAATCTAACCTATTTTTAATACAAGGGAACCCCCAAGGAACAGATATACATAAGGTAGAAGCGGCAGCTCTTTCTTGATTCAAATTTTGTCAGATGGTGGTATCAGAATTATTCAAAGCAAGTCAGGAAACGGTTGCCATTGCATGTAAATTCATTCTCCCTCTGGTCAGTTTCCTCTCTATGCAGTGGACTTGTACTTATATCCATGTCCAATTTTTGAAACCTCTTCAGCCAAGTTAATACGACCTGGACTTTGACTGACGAACAGTCAAGACATCTAGACATATGTGTCCATATTTGTCGTTGGTCAAATCAATGAGTCTCTGACCCCCTGGAATCATTTTATTTCCTTGGTTGGATGTTAGTTTGCAATTTATGGGTTAAGAACATAAAGTAATTACCTTACCCCTAGCTCAACTACAGCTACAAGGACATGACTGCTGGCACTTTGAACTGTACTAGTAATGACTCATGTATAACAATGATTGGGTAGGGGTAGGGCTAGTTTACTAAACCAATCACCTGAAGTGGTCATTCTCCTGGGAGTGATTATTTGGAAATATCCATCGTCCAAGTGCCAGGATGATGAGATGATGCATGAAGAAAATAGGTGTATGGTTTTCCTTTGTTATCAAATCATTTTCCATGTTAAATACATAATCATCTAATTCTTAGCCCAGTTCTAATAGTCCTGGAAATGCAGCTTTCAGAGCGTGTATGAAAGCTGCACGGCCATGTATTCTCACCCTAGATCAATCCTCCCTAGATCATTCAGCTTATTTCGACAATATTCAGAATGGCTTGAATGGAAAAAAGAAATTGCAGCTGAAGATATAAGCATGTACACAAAGTTTTCAACAGCCATTAGATGAGGAACAGTAACTTTTTTTTTGGTCGAATGAGAAACAGTAACTTAGCAAGGAGAATTGAAGGGGACTGATTCAACTCTAAATAAGAGAAGAAACTTGACAATGAGTTTGTGAATTACATTTTACTTTCAAGTACTGCTGAACTTGTTGCGACTCTTATTTCAAGTTGAAGGGGTCCAAGACGAGAACTGATCTTTGGGCCATTGATACATTGTGACCAAATTGGATCTTTTATACTTTTCTTGCACTCCATCAAAGCTTTAATGCTGACGCATCACAACCAACTCACTCAGCATCTTCTTGTTATGAGAATTGAGCCAAGTATTAGGCTATTTGCTTGGAGATGATAAAAAAGGAAATCCATAGTCTTGTGTGAAGAGTCTGCTCAGTTCACAGAGTCAGTGAGGTGAACACCTGATTATTGGCCGCCTTCATGATTATCTCTGTATCTAATGAACTTTGAACATTGCCAAATCATTTACCATGTCATTTGGATCATTTCTGTGTAGGCTCAGGTTGTTTTTTGAGTCCATTCAGTCTCCTGTATCGTGCTTGATAATCTAACTAGTTCTGCTTAGTAAGAAAACTCAAGTACAAGAGCTGGCATTAGGGGATGACTGCTTAAATGAAACCCCCTAACCCTATGAGCAGAAGGAAATTCCAAGATTTTGGAGCAACCATCAAAGGACTTTACCTAATGTTGTACATGATTTACTTACACATTATATATTTGGCAGCTAAATGAACTGAATCTCTTGCATGGTTAAAGGAAAACAAACATGCTGGACTCATTTGGGCACATCGGGTGATTATCTTTGAGATGTCACATTAATGGGTCAAATTTTTCTGTATAACCCAAAGTGCTCAGAATTCCTAATTGGATTGGGTATCTCTTTTGGTTCGGCTTGGTGATATGTTTGTCCTTTCAATAGCATGGCTCTTATTACGAAGTGTTCCTAGTATCTACTTTATGGACTTTGATAGGGAAGTGTGTATGTATCTAGTACAAGTGAAATTAATTTGAATTTAAGAGGATAAGTAATAGAATTTTCCTGTGGCGATCATCATTAAAGAGCTTCTTCTAGTCCATTACCTTCCAAACCTCGAGTTTCTCTTGAAAGGGGACAACAAAAGAGCAATATAGAAGAAACAAATTCTTATTTTTTTTTGCCATTTCTGTCGATAGTTGCTTGTGGTATAGTTTTACTTTTCCCCTATTAACGAGGTGTTGGTTTCATTGTTTGTCTTTTTCTCTCCTGTTTTGTATACATGTACCTTTTTAAGCTTCATGCATTGTTCCTTGTCCTTGGGAGTACATGATGATACATATGGACTGTAGAACTGTCACTTCTTAGCATGCAATGTGCTATTTTCATTTCATTATACAATGATGCGGTTAGTTGTACTGATTCACTTCCTTCTGTTCATGCAGTCTGAGGTTTTTGCTGTTGCATTTGCACTCCTTGCAGCCGGAGCTGTTATTCTGACACTGAATGTGCTGTTGCTGGTATGGCTCTTTATTTTTATTTTTTAATTTATCTAAGAATTTCTTCTATGTCTATTAGACAATTTACTTATTGTAAGAATGATGATTGAAGTGTTGGTGAACGCATATTTGTCATAGTGGAGTATTCGAGGTGGGATTGTACTTTACTCATGAACTAGTCTGTGTTTCATTTTTATATTCATCTACTCGTTTGTGTGCTGAGTTCTTTTATGCATTGTTTCAGGGTGGTCATATCATTTTCTTTCAGAGCCTGAGCCTCCTTGGTTATTGTCTCTTCCCTTTGGATGTCGGGGCCCTGATTTGCTTGTTTAAGGACAACGTAATACTGAAAGTGATTGTAGTGAGTGTGACATTGGCTTGGAGCTCCTGGGCTGCATATCCATTCATGAGCACTGCGGTCAATCCTAGGAGAAAAGCTCTTGCCCTCTACCCTGTCTTTCTCATGTATGTATCTGTTGGTTTTCTCATAATTGCTATAGATTAATAAAGCATTGTCAAGCTTGCCTCTCATGGTGGTGACCCACATAAGCAACTGTATCTGAATACACGGGAATTTTCCTCGACATCATGTTGTGACGATATTATATCTCTCATCTCCCCTATGACTTCCCATTTGATGGCTTAGTATGTCACTACAATATATGAGTCCTTGTCGGAGAGTTTTGTATAGTCATTGACCCATGGTTCATGTCACACCTTTTGGATGGGGATTTGATAACTTTCCAGCTCATGACTGGAATTGTTAGATGTACACACTATTCATGTTCAATGTATAGAGAGTCGATTTTCTGAAGATGCTTTTTTGTAGTCTTGACTATTTGGACATAGCAACGTACCGCCAAATCGCCTATCCTGGTAGTGCTTGATCCTCCGTTCCGCTTATCCTGGTAGTGCTTGACCCTCCGTTCCGAAGTCTAAGACAAGATTGAAAGACTGTACTCTACAAATGAGGGGGGGGGGGAGGGGGGGGGGGGGGGAGGGGGGGGGGGTAGTTATGAGTTTTGAGCCCCATTTTGGCAATGTGGATTGACTACCTTGGCTCTTTTTCAATTGGCTGCTTGTTGCAGTTTTTGGGATTAAGACATCACATGTGCCATAACTTATGCATAGCGCTTACTTAAATGTCATAATTTTTTTTCTCGACCACTAAGTGCCATAATTTATAGAAAAGCGTTCACTTCAGTGTCATAACTATCGATAAATCATTTAAGTGCAAATTTTTTTAAATATGTTAACCCAAGTGTTGGAAATCCGACGAGGCGTAACACTTCTGGAAGTTTTTGAGAAGTTATGGTATTTGAGTAATCGATGAAAAGTTATATGGCATTCAAGTGATCAGAATAAAACAAAAATCAGAATAAAAAAAAATTATGGCAAGCAATGTACATAAGTTATGACACTCAAGTGATTGAAATAAAAATTATGATACTCAAGTGAGCGCCGTACTTAAGTTATGGCATTGAAATAAAAGTTATGTTTACGAAAGTTATGACGCTCGTTATAACTACCTAAAACGAAATTAGGAACTATATTTTCGTTGGTTGAGTGAGTGAAAAGACAGATTTTGCCGTGTTGCTGCAGATTTAAGAACTTAAAAGATTGTCTGGCACAGTTTTGAGAACTCATGTGAAGATGAGTGTTTCATATTTAATGAGGAATTTGGCAAGCTGGTCATGGTTGCAGCACCTTCAAAACGAAGTTGTCTCCTCCAGTTTTGAGATGCCGCAACCGGGAGTGATAACATGGATCCATAACTCATATAACAACATAGGTAATATAGGAGTTATTTAAAACATTAAAAACGGGTTGGAATAGGTCTGGAACATTAAAGCCCAACTATGTTTTGGTCTTAATGGCCTTGTGCTATACCCATTTTCAGCCCATACGCCCCATAGATTAATAACTAAAAAATAAAGGAATCAGTTGAAGAGAGAGAGAGAGAGAGAGTAGGTGACAAAATGGATCTTATGGTGCAGGTCATAAATGGGTTGCCTTAAGTTTTAAAGACAAGCTTAAGTGAATCATAAAACTTTGCCACGTCAGCGCGGGCCGGCCAAATGGACTGAATTGACTCAATTACAGAAGGTTTGGGACTGAATTGGCAAAAAAAAAGTATGGACTAAATTGGCACAATTGCAATAGGTTTATGACTTTTTTTGGTAACTCACCCTTTCGTAGACAATACTCTTAGCATGACAAATCAATGCCTGTCGCACCTTTTAGTATGGCAATTTCTTAGACTAAACCTTAGAATTTTTAGCATTATTCTTTTGCAATTTATTTATGAATAACATCTCAATACTTAGAATACGGATAATATTAGTTTAACGGGAAATTATTCTTTTGCTCTGTGATAAAATAATGACAAAAAAAAATCAGATTTCCGAAACGAATTTCGATTATTCTGTATAAGGAAAAAGCTTGGTCATTTTATTCCGTTTGAATATCGGATGAAGGCAAGAGCTTTTCATAGGCATTTTGTATATTCAAGAGTTGAAAGTTTAAAAAGACGCGAACCAAACTCAGTCCTTCTGTTTTACTTTGATGCGAGTCACTTTAAAATGAACCGGTGAAACTTTATTGTAAATTCAGTCAGCGGAGAAAAATTTCTTCGTAATTAAGCTCCATTTATTTCACGAAAAATGAATGATTTGAAAAAAAAATTAAAAATAATTATTTATATATTTTAAAAGAATTGATTTCATTATCGACAAAAATTTATGTTTAAACAGTTTCGCCAACGATATAAATATTTGTCATTCGTCAATTTTATAAGTGATATAAGCGATCGTTTTTAGGAAAATATTTTTGAAATCATTCATTTTTCACGAAACAAATGGAGTCTTAATCACATATGATCTCGAGGAGATTTTCATTTGCACCCTATGCTAACAAAATAAGGAATTATATGTTGAGGCTAACAATGCATCCTAGAGGGGGCGTGATTAGGTTGTTCTGAAGCTTTTGCGAAAATCATCATATAAACTTGAAAATCAAGTGCAACAGATATTAGAAATAGCTGGTTGTGCTAGTGTGCAAATACTAGTTAATAACGGAAATAAAAGATAACACACAGCAACGAAATATCTGGATGATATTTTATTTCCTTATTAATAGTAAGGAAATAAAATATATTGCAAGCAGATATATAGTGGTTCAGCTTTATCCTCAAGCCTACATCTACTTTCAACATCAACAACCACGACAAGGCTGGAATCCACTAGTAATCTTTAAGACGATGTACAATTAGCAAGTACCGCATTTTCACTAGATCACACTACGAGGACTTCCATACTACTGTCACTCTTGTACACTTGCTCTTATCACGATTACAAACATTAGCATGACCTAAACATTCACATCAGAATAAACAGCCGCTAATAACAAAAATAGAACAAAGATTAAGACTCAAAGCAAGTCCACCCAACCTTTCTACTTCTCTTGGACTCAATATATAACGAGCCATCCTCAGATGACGGTTGCCCATCGAAATCCTCAAATAGCCATTTGATTCTACCGTTGCCAGCAACAAGAACATCACTAGAATGATCAGAGTGGCTAGTGTCAGTGTGAGAGTTTGTCCCTACTCATTATTGCCAAAGTTTCTCCTGATCTACTCTGGTGATTCTTTTATAACGTTCCAATCAGCTGATCAAGTCATTAGCACCTTTCAAGACTAAATATCACCACGATCCCTTAGCCATAATCGGGATGTGCAGATTTTTACTAGTCTGTTGATGTTGTCCACTTACAAACCGTGTGGACAACTTGCGATTAATCATCCCATGATTCTATTGGCTTCTTTAGCACACAAAGACTTCCAAGGACATCAGTATCCCCATTGATTCCTTATCTTCGCTAATTAACCATATAAGTTTAGAAAGACTTCCAAGGACATCAGCATTCTAGCCGATTCCTCGTCTTCACTGATTTGACTGAATCAGCTTCCAAATATCTCTAAGGACAACATGTTGACTCTGAAAACACACGCTAGTTCCTCATCTTCACTGAACTCACAAGAACCATCGGTATTGTCACTGTCTTCCACCTCATCTAAAATCGGTAGCTGCTCTTGTGCCAACAATCTGCTGCTCCGATAACAAGGCGATGCACCCGATAATGATGTTGATCTTCCTTCTGGTCCTAAGCATATTGGAAATTTCAACTCTATCAAGCTATTCATCTTCATGGTCCTTCCAAATTTTACCGAACATCCTCGTTCTAGGCTTGTTTACCATCACCAAGGTTCATCCAACCGTTCACCCTATCTTTATACCTCCAAGCCATCACAAACATCTCCGTTCTTCTTGACTTGTTCACCATTGATCAAGGTCTTTTCAAATGTTCACCTTATGTGAAGATCCTTCCAACTTGTAGATATCTTCAAAGCCTAATATCTATTTCGCCTCAGATATCGATAACGATCCCTTGATATCGACAGAGCACTCTATACAGTGGCAGAGCACTCCTCATATCAGAATCACCTAGTGTTGCTTATGACATCATTTGCATATCGGCTTGTGTATATTTTACCTGGTAATACTCAACCAATACACGCATTAGTAGCATTTGATTGTTTTTATTATCGTCAAAACAATATGGGGGATTTTCCAACACTCACCATATTGGTGATTTTCCCAACACTATATCTATAGAATATTAAATATCGAATCAGAAAACTATTATATTACCACCTAGGATTCTAGAAATAGTATCTAATGTTCTAGACATGATTTAACTAAAATTAAATTACATGATTTTGCGGTTCTGGGTCAATAAAGGAATTCACCATACACAAAACACAAGCTCGAACTTGCACCATAGACTTGCAACACGTCAATGAGGGTTAAATCCGATGGTTTAGACGCTTCGACCAATTTGTCAAGGCAAGCTCAGTGTTTAAATTAAGCAGTAATTATATATGTGCTTAAGTAATTCAAACCTAACCCCCTCAATCTGTCATTATACTTTTTTCTCATAATAAGTTCGCGTGATCAATAATCTAAGCTTCACCTCCATTCCGTAGCTACTCTAATACGCATGTCAATCATCGTCGGTACGAGTTCTATTTCTACACAAAAAAAAAATCCAGCTCAAGTCGCTCAAATTATGGCCTAGGTTTGATATTCAAAATCCTATATCATGATTCGAGAAATATTTTCCGCTTATACACACCAAGCACTTGTAACGCCTTAGGGTTGGCACAATTGGTTGGGGCGTTAGGGGGATTTACAACCTAGGAGGTAGAGATCAGCCGTTCGGATTTCACAAATTACGTACCAGCTGCTTTTGGTCAGAGCCACCGACGCTGGATTTAACCAACTCATGAGACTGGTAGGGCATTTCATGAACCTTCTTATAGCCAAGTCACCACATCCATGCCCCTGGATTATAAAAATAGAATTATCAATATATTCTGTTTGTTTATTATGCGTATACTAAATCAATTCTGTAGCACTCACTAACACATGTAATCATCAAACATTGATGTACTAGTGAATGATATATACTTATTTAGATACCGTTTGTTTCGCGAAAAATGAATGATTTGGAACGTATTTTACGAAAAAAAAAAAAAAGATCTCTTGTATCGCTTACGAAAATGAATGAACGTAAAATATTTTTATTGCCTATGAAAATATTTAGACCTAAATTGTCGTCGATAATGAAAATATATTCTATTGACTAATTATTTCAAGCAATCATTTTTCGGAAAATATTTTTCAAATTATTCATTTTTCTTGGAACAATTGAAGCCTTAGATATCAACTACATGTCTGCGCACCATCCATTTAATACGACGATTCCCAATTTGTTCGTGAACAACATCATGACACTTCTAGTTTGGCGGGAAATTATTCTGTTGTAGTGTAATTAAATTAATGGCAACAAAATCAGATTTTGGATGCGAATTCAATTGTTTCTGTACAAGAAAAAAGCTTGGTCATCTTATTCCGTTTGAATATCTAATAAAGGCAAGAGCTTTTCATAGGCATTTTGTATATATGCAAATGCAATCGTTGAAAGTTCAAAAAGACGCGAACCAAACTCATTCCCACTGTTTTACTTTGATGCGATTCACTTTTAAGAATAGATGGTGAACTTTTAAGACCTGGACTAAACCAGTTTATGGGACTTGCAGAGTAATTCATGAGGTCCATGCCCTTGGATTATGAAATTATGATCAATAAATTCATGTGTACATATAACTTCTAATTTCAACTAAATTTACAGGAACGTAGGTTAGTCGTGAAGTAGGTTATTCAAGTAACTATATAATAACGATATGATTTCGAGGAAATTGTTCATTCAGTCCTAAACCTATTGTACGGCTACTAATTCAGTCCTAAACTTTTCACTTTTGTCAATTGAGTCCTAAACATTTGCGCAAAATTTCAATGTAGCTGATGTGGTGGTGTGCCACATAGGACGGTCGACGATTACTGGACCGCTACATTAGCGATTTCCGACGAAAATTGCCCTAAATGACTACATATTGGCATTTCGTACAAACGTCTACGGCTCAATTGACAAAATTGAAAATTTTATGGCTGAATTGACCTCTGTACAATAGATTTGGGACTGGTCAGGTAACGTTCCGTAAGATCTCTAACATTGAGCTAGAGTTAAAACAACGAATAAAGTACCAATCATATTTGTCGTAATTTATATGCTCCTCCCACGTCTTGTTGGAAGGAATCAGGTCGTAGATGCCCTCAGATACGGTCGAAGTTGTACCTAAGAATCCAATTCAATCTTTGACAAACTGTAGAAAAATCATTCTTAGCCCACCATTTTATTTTGGTGCGGAATCATTCGCACTTTTTTTGACGGTCAAGAGATATTTTTGAACTTTGAAGGACGCAGTCCATCAGTTCCAAAAACATGGCAATATTCTTTTTTTCTTTCTTTTTGGACTATATGCCTTTGATCGGAATACGAATGTTGAATAATTACAATTAATGCGTAAAAGAACGATCCATGCAAAGTTCATGTAAGCTATAGATACTATATTATACAAAGCAAAAGGAACCCATTTTTTTTTTAAGATCTCAATCTTTTTTTGTAAAATAAATTATATCCACAATAAAAAGTGTGAATTCAAACTTTATTTAATTTATTGCATAGTCCGATTTTTAATTTTGACTATTTTGTATTGACAGAAGGACACCTCAAGTGCCAATATTTGTGTACGATGCTCATTTTAGTGCCAATATTTTTTTTATCACTCAAGTGCCAATTTTTTTGAAAAACGATTATTTGAGTGCCAACTCCGATGACCTTCTAAAGAAATCTTACATGCCATCTACGTGGCTCGCCAGAGAATCTAGTAAGAAATAAAAAAAAAAAAGCTAAAAATTAATAATAAAAAAATTCACGTAATATTAAAAAAATAAAAAAACAGTTAAAAATAGCTAAAAAGCATCGGGACTTCAGCATTTTTATTTGCAAAATGAAAATGCAATCTCGAGCACTTGATCTGCAAAAACATCACAATTTTCTCACTTATTTGTACTGAAAAAAATTTTAAAAAAAAAAAATAAGCTAAATAACTAAATAACTAAATTAAAAAAAAAAAAAAAAAAAAAAAGAAGGCAGCAGCGAGGGCTTGCACAGCCCTCGTCGTCATCGCCCCACTGTCACCGGCAATGGCCGACGATGGGTGGGGGCTGGTTGGCTGGGGTCGCCGAGCCCCGGCCAGTATCAAACGACCCACGCCGATTGCTGGCGAGGGTCAGCAGGCCCTCGCCCAGATCTAGGCAAGAGCGGCCCTCCCCCAGATCAGGCGAGGGTCACCAGCCCTCGCCCAAGCTTGGCTGAGGGTCGCCATTGGCGACCAACCCCCGCCTATGGCGACCCTCGACCAGGCTTGGGCGAGGGCCACCAACCAACCCCCACCCATCGCAGGCCATTGCCGACGGTGGGTCGGCGATGGCGAGGGCTATGCAAGTCCTTGCCGCTGCCAGCTTCTTCGTTATTTTTTTATACTAATTTTACTAATTTTATTTTTTTAACTTATTTTTAAGTTTTAGTCATTTTTTTTCAATAAAAATTGCTAGGTTGACTTTTTTTAAAATAAAATTTTCACATGGATAGCTTTTTTAAAAAAATTGCCACGTGGACTTAAAAATGACGTGGCACTAAATTGTATTAAATATAAATGCCATGTATATTTTTTGGCCTGAATCTTTCGCCTTGGCACTTTAGTGATCGTTTTTTTCTCCAATTTGGCACTTAAGTGAGGCCGCAAAAAATATTGACACCAAATGAGTGGCGTACACAAATATTCGCACTTGAGGTGTCCTTCTACCATTTTCTATTCTACAAGTTCTTTGTAGAGTGCTTTTCTCTTTTAGTATTTGGCACAAATTCTTGAGGTAGATAGCCACATTTTTGTGATTGTAAGCCAGGTTATCTCGAAAAGCAGAAGCAACAAAATGACCCCACTAGCTTAATTATGAAAGTATTCGTTGTTGTTCTTGTATTTTTGGCATTACACAAAGAAAATTACTAGAGGAAAGAAATTTAATTGCCTCCATTGGATAGAAAACCAATCACGAAAGGTTCGTTTCGTGAAAATTAAGTGTTGGACTCAAATAGTGGTAGATGGAGGCATGATTTAGGCTCCGTTCGTTTCGCGAAAAATGAGATGTTTCTGAAAAAGAAAATGACAATATTTTTCGATGTTCGGGTGTAATGTGAAATTTTTTTTCCATCGTTTGGTATGGAAAATCGGATTTTATTTTCCTCCATGCATTCCATTTAATAAATTTTTATTTTATTTTTAAAAAAATTTCTATTTTTTTTTCTTTTCGCCTCTTTTTCGGTCGATCGCCGGCCTCAGGTGAGGTCGAGTTGCCAGATCTGGCGAGGCTTGGCCTCTCTCAAGGCCAATGACGTCTGGCCTGACCGATGGCCGATCACTAGCCGTCGCCGGGATCGGCGATCGGCGGAGGAAGAAAGAAAATGCAAAAAAATAAAATAAAAATACACAGATAAAAAGAAAGGAAGAAAAGAAAACTAAAAAATAATTAAAAAGAAAAGAAATGTGAAGGAGTGAAGGGAGGAATGATGAGGAAAAATGTTTTTCTCTTTTCAAAAAGAAGAAATCATTTTCCCCACTTTTGAAGGTGATTTTTACATGAGTGGAAAATATTTTCCTTGACTCATTTATTTTCTGTGAACCGAACGCCGGAAAATATGAAAGACATTTTTCTGGAAGTTGTTTTTCACGAAACGAACAGAGCCATAGTAATTGAACGACAAAATAATAGAGAAGACATGGGAAAAAAAAAAGAAAAAAAAGAGGAAGGGTGCTGTCCAATATCACATAAAGTGCTAAGTTCTCCTTTAAATGGACACCGCTAAATCTTAAAAGCTTTTGACAAATCGCAAAGCTTTAATTTGTGATCATGTCAGACCAAGCACGTGATATTTCAATTTTCTTCATCCTCCCAAATTCAGAAATATTGGTCCAAGATCCTGATGTCCTTCATAGATTGGAAGCAAGCTGGACCACTGAATTTGTTCTTCATCAAGAATAAAGTACGGAAAATGGGCAGACCAAGACATCAAAATCGGTGAATTAATTGGCCCGGAAAAACAAAATTAGCCAAAAAAAAAAAAGAGAGAGAATATGATGTTTGTGCTTTATATCTTTGGTGTCTGGAGATAGCATCCTTCCCAGCTAATTTAGGGTTGGGAAAGACCAATTTCAAGTATATATATTCTTCGACCGGAGTATATGCCGAAAATGACGTATAGCACGATCAGGAAATGTCCTAATTGGGTCGGCTTCGATGTAGTTCCCGTCCCCTCGACCTTGACAGGAGTTACAGAGTTTGGGATCCAACTAACAAGGAAGTGGAGGTACGAGTAACGTGCCGCTGAGTATTGGAAACAAGCTATAGTGCTCGCTCCGGTAATTATATTGAAGCGCAGAATTGGTTGAAGCGTTTCAAACAAGAGTACTCCTTTTTTTTTTCTAATTCTATTTTTTTTTGCATTGAATTATTTGTTAGCCCCCGAGAAGTTATTTACCAATCTACCTTACTTTTTCCTGAAAAAAGAAATTAAAAAAAAAGAGTTATGCATATACATTGAGTTTATAAATTTTACAACACATAAATAACATTTTCGTGCAATAGGCAACTGCTTGAGTGATTTTTTTTTTTTTTTTGGTCGAAGAAAAAAAAAGAGATTTCGAATTCATGATTTTCCGCCGAAAACGGATAAAAAGTTCGAAACGAGCTTGAAATACTCTCGAAAGACGCTGGGACGAGGTCGGCCGTCTCGAACCCGCTCTCAACGAATAATAACTTCTCAGTGTGTCATTAGATAAAAAAAAATCCAGTTGCATCAAAGAGTAAGATCGAGAAGGTCTTGGGACAAATGGACGAGATTGGAATTTGTTTCCTTGTTGAGTCTGTTTGCACAGTAGGGTTAGAGATAGAAAGTTGTCTCCTTCTTGAGTTTGGACGTGTGCAAAATGCTGTTTTGCCAGAACACATCGGTTGGATTCTATCTCTAGTAATTAGTTTGTTAATCCCCCAAAACTCTTTGGGACTTACAAAGAGGAATCCAACCGATGATTCCTCTTTGTAACCATTTATCGTCTCGAATGCTAATCTTTTCCTCAGTCCCGACTGACCATCTCACTAATTCGGAGATAGTCTCTCTTCCCAATAGAAGGCTTTGCCAGCCCCATGAAGGCCTACTGCCTTTCTCAGCCTACCAAAACTTCTTGTTAGGGAAGTAGAGGCCCTTCAATAATCTACTCCATAAAGAGTTCTGGTTCTGAGCTACCCGCCAAGCCTGTTTACCTAGCATGGCTCTATTAAAGTTCAAGAGATCCTTAAAGCCTATCCCCCCTGCATCTTTCCTCGATTTAAGGATTTCCCAGCTTTTCCAATGTATTCCCATCTTCGATTCTTTATTTTTCCACCAAAATGCAGCAGATTTCTTCTCAATAGCTTGACATATCGAGATTGGAATCTTAAAAATGGACATGGCATACTATGGAATGGCTTGAATTACTGTTTTGATTAGCACTTACTTACTTGCTTTTGAGATCAAGTTCTCCTTCCACCCTTCTAATTTCATATGCACTCTAGCCAAAATCCAAGAGAACATCTGCTTTTTGGAATCTCCCCAATCCAAGGGAATGCCCAAGTATTTTTCAGTTTTATCAATAATAGGGACCCTTAAAGTATTTGCCAAATTCCATTTCAGTTGCTGGGGGCAATCAGAGCTGAAGCAAATACCTGATTTATTCAGGTTTATAACTTGTCCCGTAGCCTGGTAGTATTGGTTTAGAATCATCCCCAAGTTCTGGCATGCTATTATCCTTCCATCCAAGAAAAAGATTGAATCATCAGCATAAAGAAGGTGGGAGAGGGTAGGGCAGTGTCTGTTCAGTTTGATTCCCTTGATAGTTCCATCTTTCACAGCTTTTCCCATAAGAACCGAGAGGGTGTTGGCCATCAAAATGAAGAGATAAGGGGAAAGGGAGTCCCCTTGTCTAATACCCCTCATCGGTTGGAAGGAAGGAAGTGGTTCCCCGTTCAGCTTAATACTCAAAGTGGCTGAATTCACACACTTCATTACTCAGTCTACCCATTTGGAACAAAAACCCAATTTGAGGAGACATGCCTCAAGGAAGTCCCATTCAACTCTATCATAAGCTTTTTTCATATCTAATTTGAGAATGGCTTGAAATTTCTTCTTTCTCTTTCTCACTCTCAGTTGATGAATTACCTCCTAAACCACCAGGATGTTATCTTGTATTTGTCTGCCCCTCATTAAGGCACTTTGTTCCTCGGCTATCAACTCAGGGAGCTAAGGTTTTAGCCTATTGGCTAATACCATCGAAATGATCTTATAAGAAAAATTACAAAGGCTAATCAGTCTAAATTGGTCCAGTCTCTCCGGGTTTGTAACTTTTGGAACAAGAGTGACGGGTGTTCTATTCAGTTCAGGGGTTCACGGTAGGATAGGTTTTCTATGTGAGGATGAAATTTGAGACCAAGAAACAGACGGCCGAAGGAAGGAAAATGCCAAGACAGGAACCACGAGCAGCTATCTGGTCCAGTGCTTCAGGATGCAACGAGTAAAGGATGTTTTGTTAGGGTTTGGTCAAAGGTGTGAAATGAGGTGGAAAAGGTTAGGGTTTATTAGGGATTTTTTGTGATTTCCTCTTCTTTGAGACTCTGCTTTGTATTCTCCATGATTCCACACGGGGGGTGAAGTTAGGGTTAGGGTTTTGGGGAGGTGAAGAAAAAGGAAAACTATCCAGGTGGATAGGGAGAGCTCTCAGCGAAGGAGAGGGCAGCGCATACGTACACAGTTCAAAAGAGATACTATATTAACTTCTGAATATTATTTACGCGCACTACTCGTGACTCATGTTCCACATCAAATGAGCACTAGAGACCGAAATTGCGCACCAAATTCAACTTTATGGACTGAATATCGATATATAAATGTCAAAATAAATTGCAAAATGTGTAACTTTGTAGCAGCAAATATTATTTCCGAATGAACATCAGTCGCACGAATCTCTCTTTTCGGCGCGCTACTCCAAACGTCACACGTGTTTTTACCAAACTTATGGTCCTTTTGACCATGGAAATAAAAGTTGGCAATCCTCTCGTTCTGCAATGACGGTGTACATCGGGGATGATCGATTCTCGATCCGGTTCGGTCTCATCCAGGAATTCGAAAATCGAATCAGAAGGATCGATTCCCGAGCCGGTCTAATGAAACCGGTTGATTATTAGAAAGGGTGAGCAACACGGACTTTAATTTTAATATATTAATTAAGATTAGATTTGCATTTTAAAAAAAGCAACCGATGGATTATTAGGATTGCGTTTAAGAATCGGTCCGGTCCGGGCGGTCCGATTCCCCCCCTGAAATCAGGAACTGAATCGAAAAATCACTTTCCTGATGCCCTCGGAAACCGGACCGAACAAGCTAGTTCAGTCCGATCCGTCTTGCTCATCCCTAGTGTATATAGATATTGAAAAAGGTAATATTCCAACATTGGGTCATAAACTTATGCAACTTTTCTTACAAGGTTCTTGAATTTTTTTTAAATTTGTCCAATTAAGTCATTGAACTCACGTGACTTTTCAAAACCAATTAATGGCCAAATTCCACCCCTCCCCCCCCCCCCCCCCCCCCCCCCCAAAAAAAAAAAAAGAACAACATCCATTCGGGGCAAAAATAACAAACGTTTCAAAAGCCCCAACGTTTCTCCCCCGCAGGACAAAAATGACGCCCGCTAATAATTCCGCCATTTTTGGTTTTCTTTCGAAAGAGAGCTCAAAGTGAATCATGTCTCAAATAATAGTCACTCAAATCTTCATATGATAAGGGGCATTTTCGTCAAAAATATTTTTCTCCTTTTCCTCTCTCTCACTTTCTTTCTTTTCTTTTCTCTCTTTTTATTTATATTTTATGTTCTTTTTTCTTTCTTCCTTCCACATCCTCACCTCCGAGATCTCCCTCTTCGCCCTTGACGGCATCCTATGTGCCTTATTCAGCCTCGATCGCGGCTTCCCCCACAAGAGCGCATTCAACGCGCTCATTACTCGCTTTTGTTGTCTCGTCCACCTCAACGAAGCCCTTCGCGTTGCCAAGACAATGACGATCAGTGGCTTCGGCCGTGACGTTGGGCAAGAAGGTGAAAGTAAAGGGAGAAAAGAATAAGAGAACGAAAACACAAAAAAGGCTATTGGACGAAAATGCCCCTTATTATATTACGATTTGGCTAGTCGGTGATCATTGGGCCTTATTTGAGACTAAGTTTGCCACTTCAAGCCCTTATTTGAGACTAAATTTGTCACTTCATACTCTTATTTGAGACAAGATTTACTTTGAACCCCTTTTTGAAAAAAAATACCTTCACTTCAGGCCTTTATTTGAAAGTTTCCATGTTTGCGATTATAATCACTATTCCCAAATACAGTCAATAATCTCTTTTACCATATATCTTGCATTCGACGTCATTTCTTGTTGCGAGTAACGTAGTTCGTTGTGCGTGTCAACAAAGGGATCCGCCTTGGGCGTCATCTTTGTTCCACGGGTGAAAGGTTTGACGATTTTTTTGTTTTGTTTTTGATTTGTCCTATCTCTAACTCTCATCTATCTGACTTTTGCTCTGTTTATTTGCGGAACGCAAGATTCGAACCCTGTACCTATTATATTAGCGTCCTTACTCTCAATTTCTTTATCAGTAGGACCGCATGCCAATTGGCGAATTATCCATTTTCAACGGCCAGAAAAGCAGGGTTCAATGGACACAAACCCTAGGACTAGAACCATGGCCAAGGTCACACACATCACTCACTCAAATCGGTCGACCAGGACAGCGAATGGCTCGGGAGACACATCGAGACGTTCCCTTCTTTGTACTTTAGCTGATCCGATACTCACCTTTCGAAATAATTGAGGCACCGGCATCCAAAGATCACCGCCAAAAACTTGTCCTTGCGTGGCCAAGAAGGAAAGCATTCAATCCTTTGACTAAGTTGAGACGAAGGATGATGGAATTATCTTTGGCCCTAGCAAAGGAGATCTTGTTGCATCCATAGACTTTAGCGCGACAAAATTCATGTGCCATCTGAATTAGGTGGACACATGGAACGTCTACATGTTCCAATCAAGCCATGGAGAAAGAAGTTGGGGTAGGGGTTGTGTAATGTGACATGTTGCATGAAATAACTAAGAAGGGTTCTCCATCTCTCTCCACTACGACCCAGCCCCTCCGCCGCTGCCGTAGCCACCGAGACCGCGCAACCCCCGCCTCATCCAACTTTTCTGCACAACTCGTTCCCGCGACCGTCCATCGCTGCCATCGGCGTGGATGGTGGTCCAGGTGAAGGGCGGTGCAATGGCGAACCGGATTTGCCAGCAAGTGGATGCGTGAAGTAGACCTCACTCACTGCTTCTCTCGCCTCCTTATGCACTTTCGTCTTCTGGCTTGAAGCTGACCTCGTCGTCAGTCTTTGGCCGTCTTACGTGGTACATTGCCACAAAAACTACTTTGCAATTCCGTTCAATGATTGAGGACTAAATTGACAAAATTAAAAAAGTCGTGACTAAATTGGTGTGCGTACAATAGGTTTAGAACTTAATGGATAACTTAATGGTGTTTGTACAACAGGTTTACAACAAAGGCAATTGCTTTATTTTATTACTAACCTGTAGTGACAAATATATTATTCGTCTCAAAACTTAATTAAATAGGAAAATGCCTTAAGACATCCATCATAGGGGCTATTCCTTTTGTTTCATATAAAATAATTTGGAAACAGTTGCATTTGCTTCATATTTATGAGATAGAGACAAAATAGTGTTTCTAACAGATTAGACATAGGTCCCGAAAGATCCTTAACAGATGCAATTACTTTTATTTCTATTGAAGTATTGTGGAAACTATTACGTAATTCAAAATAATAAGATAGAGACAAAATATTTGTTTGTAAAAGTTATTATAAAAGACGCTGTATTCTGTTGCTCTATACCACTATTAGTGGGAGATATTAATTTGACGCTAAAATGTAGCTAAACACTTTTAAAATCGGGAGCATTGCTGTCAAATAATTAACCTGTATCTAAAAAATTTAGGCATACGACAAATAGTCACGGATGTATAAGCCTTTAAAAACCTAATATATGGATGTTAATTCAGTCATAGCTCCAACTTGTAAATTTAGTCATAAACTTTTATAAGAAATTTCAATGTAGTCTTTCTGACCAATATTTGCTGAAACATATAGACGTGGCGGTGTGCCATGTAGGAAGGTCGGCGATTACTAGATTGCCACATCTGCGCTTTCCCCTAAAAATTGACGAGAATGGTTTTATTCGAAGTTTGCTCAAAGGTTTAGGTCTAAATTGGCAACAACAATAACAAAAATGTAAAAGTAACATTCCATTCATATCCGCGGCCAAAAAACAAAAAAGTGAAACATTGTAGTCCAACTGCTACAACTTCAAAACAAAACAAACTCCGAATAACAAGATGAATCATCAGGAAAAAGACAGGGGTCACACACTCAAAAAATAAATCTATGACTTCTTCAAACCAAATCGGCGGTCGATCACCGAATCCGTCTTCAGTAATGAGCACACACCGAGATCTTCATCTGTAACTACGGATTTGCCTTTCATCGGTGCGCGCCTAGATTCGGCGTCCCCAACACCATCGCCATGTAGAATAGAAAGATTGAACGAGCACAGATCTAATAGTGTACGCTAACGAAATCATAGAGAAGCAAAACCCCAAAACATACATTAAAAACCTCCCCAAAAACGGGATAAAGAAGTTTCTAAATCTAAATTAGATCGAAAGAAAAAGGCTCCACAAACGGGAGGAAAGCAAGAGAAAGGAACAAAAACTGAATCCATTAACGAAGAGGGGAGGGAAGGGAGAGATCTAGCTCAAACCCTCCCCTCCATAGAGATAGAAGAAGGGAGTTGTGTGGAGAAGAGAGGGAGAGAGGAAGGAGACTGACGGCTAGGGTTTGGGGGGCTAAATTAACAAAATTAAAAGGTATAAAATTATATTAACATCCATATAATATGTTTAGGGTTGATCACGTAATATTCCCTTGAAAAGCCTATTTTGCTGGGTATCATGGAGTACTAACTCTTTCGTCGAACCATTTTCTTTTTCTTTTTTTCTTGGCGCGAAAACTAGTATCCTTATTCTTACACATACAGTTTGGCAGTAAATTGAGGAATTGAGCCATCAAATCAGCCCAAACATAATTGTAGATGATTGGTGGCCACTTTACTCTATTTTTCGATCCAAATATTTTCGTATAGATTGATGCAATTTATAACGAAAAGGATCTTAGGAACTTAGACCGTGTTAAACTGGCCATTGGGTTTCTAAAAATCAATCCAAAAACCCTGAAATTTCTACGTTCCACCGACCACAATATAGCAAGCCACCGTCTCGAAATTGAAGAAAAAAGGAAATTAACATAACGAAAAAGGTTAAAGCAAGGATTCGAAAAAGGGGCCGGTTTGCAAAAGCAACTTTTGACAAACACGATACTCAACTTTTCCTCAATGCACTTTGCATCACGTGATTTTCCGTGTATTGTTTCTGATGTCACGGGGCAAATTATCTAACCAATCCTAAACTTACTGTATGAAACTTATGAATATCAATTCAGTCTTAAATTTATCGATTTTTTCAATTTAGTCTTAAACTTTTCGCGAAATTTCAATTTAGCCATTCCAGCAAATTTTCATCAGAAACCATTGATATGACGGTGTGCCACGTAGAACAGCCGAAGATGATTGGACTACCACATCAACGATTTCCGGCAAAAATTGATCGGAATGATTACATTGGAATTTTCCTAAAGATTTAGAAATAAATTGATAAAATAAAAAAATTTAAAACTGAATCGATACTTATATAATAAATTTAGAAATAGTGGGGTAATTTTTTCCATGCTATGTTTGGGAAGGAGGAACGAATGGAAATTTGGGTGGAAAATGAAGAAGATGTCGAAACCCTTCGGAGAAGGAAACAGAGGGAACTTTTTGAAAGTTTTGTGTGTTTTCTGCACATTCGCATTCCTCACCCCACTTCCAAAGTGTTCAAGGCCCAAAAAAAAAAGATGCCTTTTTCCTTAAATAATTTCAACTTGCAAAGTGCATACTCTACAATAATCGATGCAGATGAAGGATTAAGAAAAAAAACTCGAAGATGATGTCCGTAATTTTCTCTCAAAAAAACGACGCGCCAAAACCCTACGTAGGTTCGGAACATCTTCGATATATCCAACAATGGTCGCACCGTGTCCGATAAATTTCACTTTGTAAACCCGGCATAATATCCGACCAAAAAAAAAAAAACCGGCATAATACATCTACGCATTATTATTCTGCCAATCGCCAGTATAAGTATATGTACATTTATCATTCGATGGGCGACACTTGTATTTGTAAAAGAAAAAATATTTTTAGTACAATCCAAGGGAAAATTATCCAAAAAGTCCTAGACCTATTGTACTTTTGACAATTCAATTCTAAACCTTTTAAGTTTGCCAATTGAATCCTAAATATTTTCACTTTTTGCAAATTGAGTCCATTAGGCCAATTTTGGCCCGCATCCGCTGAGGTGGATGGCCGGCGATGAAGCGGACAATTTTTAATAATAATTTATTTTTTTAATTTTTTAATTTTTTTTCTTTCTTTCTTTTACCTTTGTTTTTTATTTTCTTGATTTTCTTTTTCTTAGCGGCCGACAAGGGTTGCTAGGCCCTCACCGGCCGCTAGCGAGGGTGTCGCGGCCCTCGCCCAACCTCGCCCAGATCTGAACTCATTTTGGAAAAAATGAAAAAGTTTAGGACTCAATTAACAAACGTAAAAGGTTTGTGACTGAATTGGCAAAAGTGTAATAATAAGTTTAGGACTTTTTTGACAATTTTCTCAATAATCCAAAGGAATTAGAAACGTTCGTGCATTATACGGAGCTTGTTAAGTCCACTTTCTCATGCTTGTCGTCGTCAAATTTTTGCATACTTTCCACGGGCGAAAATCAAGAAGTTGGATTTTCCCTATCTTCTGTTTTCTCACCTATCCCCACGTACTCGTTGGCCAAACCCAACATGCGTCGTTGCTCTCAGCCCCCTTCCTTTTTTCCAAGTCGATCTCCTTTCCAACTCATTTCCATCAGAATCAACAACGCAGAAAAAAGCAGAAAGAGATGGTCAAGCTTTTGGTGATTGCTGCAGACGACTTTTGAGCTTCAGCAGATCCTCCTTTTTTCCCCCCAACACCAGATCTTTGGAGGGGCTTCTTCTCTTGTTCCTCCACCTTTTTTCCCTCGTGTATGAACGAGCCCCGTTGTCTTTTCAAAATAATAGAATCGAAACATCAGTAGGAGTTTGACGAGGAGAAGAAAGAAGCCCCCATCGCAAGGAGGGTGACTCCCCCACAAAACAAGCCAACAAAACCCTAAAGCCGAGTCTCGAGTAACCTCTTTCTTTTCACCAAACAAGCCAAATCAAATCAAGTACCTCTCTTGTCTAAAGCGAGGCTATTGTCGGAGCGTAATCATAACGGCTCATTTGTCGAAGGGAATGAGGATGTAATTAGACCTGTCAAAATGGGTCATAAATTCATTTTTAACCCGTTTATCATGAGATAAGTTATATTCAATAAATGAGTTATAAATGGATTAAACATAACATGGGTGTTAAGTAGATCATAAATGGATCGTAAATGGGTTTACCATATACTTACCCAACTCACATCTCTCACATTTACTCGATCTCACGCTCGCTCACTCCGCACTCTTACGTCAGTTTGGATATGTGTTTTTCAAGATTTGATTAAATGTGAAAGTATTTTGGGAATATAGGTCGAGTCGGGTATTTGTCACTAGATTTGCATTGCAATAAATGTATTATAAACGGGTTAAATAGGTCTATTTGGGTCAGACCATTTATAATGTACTCTACTCGACCCACCCGTTTGACGGGTCTAGCAGTAATTACCGGATATTACACTCTGATTTAATCATCAATTTAATACCTCACATACTTTATACATATATAATCTGTTATATTAGATACTTTATTATAATTTAATAACTTATTTATGCGTATAACTAGAATTAAGCACATAACATGCGGTTATATCAAAACAGATATTATATTGTAATAATCATCATTCTACTAACCAATCATGAGTGTACTACCTCATATATATCATCAGGATATAAAATTCTAATATATATAAAATTTTATCTATTATTTAATAATTAATTTATCAATTCTCGCTAAATTAAGTCATATAATTTATTATTATCTAAAAACAAATATTATTTAGTACATAACTATTGTATGGTTGAAATAATAGTTATATCACAATTTGTGCATTAACTAAACATAATTATAGATTACGATGATCATTATATTATGGATGATATATATTGAGTTATGAAAGTTTAGATAACCACACCTAATAGGGAGCGACTAACTATTATGCTAGGTATTATATCATGACATAATTTACAATTACGTATAATCAACATGATGTTGTTTCTATTGCATTGATTATATACCTATTATTCATTTTTTTTACTTATTAATGGTACAATAGATCATTAAGTTAAGATAAGTATAATCAATTCTATCATTACATAAAAGATACAGATAAATATAGTTATAACCAATTTGTATATTTTAATTATAGTTAATAATCAACAATAATAGAGTGAGTGGAAAAAAAAAATATACGGGGGTATTTCGAGAATAGCCATTACAGTCAGATTGTAATAGTCATTACACAGAGGAATCCATGTGATAGCTATAATGATGTTTATAACTATTATGGTAAGAAAACATTGTACATGCAATTACTCATATACATGTGATGTAATAGTCATTACTATAATCAAAAGTGTTGTGATATAATCTTCTATATCAAGTCAGTCACATGTCAGCAAAAGTTATAAATTTACTATTGGGAAAAACTAAATCGTTTTTATTTTCTACAATACAATTGAATGCTTCGATCGCATCAATCATGAGATGGTTCTACATTTTATTTTCTTTGTGGATCACTTTTTCCATATCTAAGGACACAATCGTAGAGGTCTGGCTACATGAAGATTCATGGTACACCTTACAAGCTCCACGAATCGGTTTTGCCCTTTGTACATAATTATAGCTCAAAGTAATTTGCACATAGTTGGTGAGATTTGAATAAGTCATTTCTAAATTTTTAATTGAAAATCCTCTGTTCGTCCTAGTCAGCGGTACCGACCTTGAGGATTTTTGGTCGTACATAATTATTTCGTGCTATCTTGCCAAAAATCTTCTTTTAATTTAATGTAATAACCATGAATATTGGTACATGGTACTACTGGAATTGTCCGTCCTCCACGATGCTTGTGACCAAAAAGAGAACCCAATTTCCAGTAAGTGTATTTCCATTTGGAAAGTTGGAGAGGGGAAAATAAGGAGGGTAGAAAAAAGGACAAAATTTATTGTTAGGGCAATGACATACGGCCCGGAGATTGATGACAAAATTTAATGCCAGGACAAAATAAGGAGGGTAGAACAAAGAACAAAGGACAACAGAGATCACATTTAATGTTAGATTTCGTAACATTCCCGACCGACGTCTCCACACTTTCCATCTTTTCCAAACATAGTCTTAGAAAATATGTTAGGAAGAAAGTTGGTAATTTGACCTTATTTGTAGCTTTCGTCGTGGGCTGGCCAACCTGGCTCTTGATTCTGAGGCTGCGTTTGGTCGAAGATAAGACGCGACAAAATTATGTCGAGGGATTTCCTATATATGGTAAGTGATTGAATACTAGGCCAGCTATGAAAATAAGATTCATATTAAATAGAAATAGAAAAGTGAAAATTTTTGGAAAAAAACTCCTCCCTTATCGCAACCAGTGACCATAGCGCAATGATCTCCGGTGCATGGGGACCGCATGGTCCCGCTAGAATGACTACCACCTAGCGACAATTGCCATGACATACGGCCCGGAGATTGATGGTTGATCTAGCGGACGATCCCTAAATCACGACTAAGATGCATGGTGGAGAAGGGAGTTGCTAGGACAACAAATTGGTACGATTCGAATATGCGACCTCCACAAGAGATTCAATGTTTGACGGAACGCAATCATTCACGAGAGATTCAATGTTTTCCGGCTCGTTTGGGTGCGGAAGGGAATGTAACGGATATTACTCTCTAATTTAATAAAGTTGTAATTGTTAGTGCTCGGCATAATGGATCGTCCGAATCGAGAACAGCCCGGACCAGACCGAACCAGCTAGTTGGTCAGGTTCCCAAAGGCTCCAGTTCGGTTCCCGATTCCATAAAATTGGAATCTGATGTCCCGAACCAAACCGAAAATATTTTAAAAATTTTCTAAATATAAACTTAAATCTAAAGTTAAGATGCTTAGGATGCTGAGTATGAATTTCATGTTTAGCGACAACTCGATGCAATTAACGAGAGGTGGTTTGGTGAATATGCCGTTACCGAGAAAAATTTAACGTCAAATCACAAAAAAGAAATGCGACCAGTCCAATGATTGGACCGCCCGGGAATCGGCTCTGACCGGACCGATCCAGTTCCCGATCCTTGAAACTAGGAACCGTCCTCCCAGTCCAGTTCTCCGTTCCGTGGTGGGACCAGACCGGATCGGGAACCGATCACCCTACTTGGTAATTGTTATTGCGCTGTTTGGTTTAAATAATGTTGTACATATTACAATTTTTGGTTTATATATATATAAATCCCACCAACCTTTCAATATTGTAATTTCCCAGTTTTATTCAATAAAACGTACATATTCCTTGTATATCTCTCATACCCACAATCGGCAGATTTTACCGCCCGTGGAGTCTTGAGATTTGTCTTATTGCTCATAATTTAATAACTCATTTATGATTATAACCAAAATTAAGCACGTAACATGTGACTATCAGAAAATATTATATTGTAGTGATTGTCACTTTAATAACCAACCATGAGTGTACTACCTCATATATATCATCAGGATATAAAAATTTAATACATAGAGTGTTATCTATTATTTAATGATTAATGTATATAATTTATAATTATCTAAAGACAACTGTTATTTAGTACACAACTATAGTATGATTAAAATAATAATTATATCACAATTTTTGCATTAATTAACTATATGTATGGATTAAGATGAGTTGTGAAATTTTAAATAATCATACCTAATAGGGAGCAACTACTACTACGCTAATTATTATATCATGAATAACTTTTGACATAATTTATAATTTATACTATTACCTGCATTATATAAATACCATACATAAATTTAGTTATAGCCAACATGTATATTTTAATTATATAATCAACATTATTAGAGTGAGTGGGAAAAAATATGGGTGTATTTTGGGAATAGCTATTATAGTCAGACTGTAATAGTCATTGCACAGAGGAATCCATATAATAGCTATAATGTTGTAGCTATTAGAGTAAGCAAACATTGTGTATGCAATAACTCAATATATATATATATATATATATATATATATATATATATATATATATATATATATATATATATATATGTACAATCAAACATTCTGCTGATTCAATCTTCTACATCGAGTCAATCACATGCCAACAAAAGTTGTAAAATATAAGATCGGGAGAAGGTAAATTGTTCTTCTGTTTTTGTATTTTCTAAAATGCAATTGAATACTTCGATCGCATCGATCATGAAATGTTTCTACATTCTATTTTCTTTGTGGATCACTTTTTTCATATTTAAGGGCACGAGCGTAGATGTCTGGCTACTTGAAGATTCACTTTTTTCCTTTGTGCATGGTTATAACTCAAAGTAGTTTGCAGATAGTCGGTGTAAAAAATTGAATGAGTTATTTCAAGTTTCCGAATTGAAAATCCTCTTTCGCCCTAGATAGCAGTATTAATTATTTCGTGCTATGCCAAAAATCTTCTTTTATTTTAATGCAATAATCATGAATAGTGGTACATGGTACTGCTCGAACTGTTCGTCCTCCACTGGGGAGGGGCAAATAAGTAGGGTAGAACAAAGGACAACATTTAATGTTAGGGCAGAACATAGATCACATTTAATGTTAGATTTCGTACCATTCTCGACCGAGGTCTCCATGGAAGCTTCGATTGCTAACTTTAAGCAGCAACCCAAAATTATCACATTTAGATATGTGAATCATAATTTTAAATTAGAGGAATTTACACACCTAATTTGGAATACATTGTTCTTGACGCGGAATATCAACGTTCCAATGCTCAAGAGCTTATCCTCTATAACCTCTTTAATCACTAACTCAATAAGATTGCCCCTCACGTATTACATTCTATGGCGACTCTTTATATGAGGTTGTGTGTGCATTAGGGTTTAAAGGAGGGACTTGAACTCTATTTATAGAGTTTGTAACATATCCCCTCATTATAGATAAGGTTTAACTCGGCCCACACTATCCAGTCTCATATTAGACTAATTAGGAAACTGTATATATCTTTTCTTTATTAGACCAATTAATAATTACAATAAGAATTAATAAAGCCCATAAATAATATTCTTACATTCTTCCACTTGGGCTATATTAATTAAAATTGTACTGTATATGCGCATCTTTATATTGGTCTAGAGATAATTCCTAATAGTCAATCCGATCCCATAAAGTCTTAAATACTGAATCATGGCAGTAACTGTATCAGAAGACACAGAACCATTCATGGTCACAAGTGCTCTTAACTTCACTGATATGGATTTAATATGGTAGGGGTTGCAAATAGATAACATCCGAAATAATAGAGAAACGTTATATGTTATCCTCCTTGTCAAACATCATTCTCTTACTTTATGTGTCAAGAAACGTGATGTGCCACTAGAGAATATCCTTATGGTTCCAATGAACCCACATATGTGTTACATTTATAGTTAACTATACTTTATATGTAACAAGACATATGTATATGGCTAAAAAATAAATGCCCCAGCCATCACTCAAGGTTTACACAATACCTTGAGATTTTCACCTTATATGTGTACTCATCATAAACACATTCATGAAAACTTTATTGAATGCAAAGAGTCAATACATATAAAAACTGTTACTAAATGTTACAAAACACAGATGTAAACTTTATTAGAGAAACACAAAGCAGCTCCCACTAAATAATAATATCTCATGATGCTTCTAAGCCCATACTTATAACATGTCATTCAAATACACAAGGGCGAAAACATTTAGTTAGGGGGTTTGCATCCATATCATCTGTGAAAATATGCTCTATTATAGTGTCACCATTCTCATCTGTTATCTTATGGTCAAAACTTGACCGCCAGATGTTTAGACCCCTTGAGACCTCTATTGTTGCTAATAAACAACACTGCAGAGTTATTGTCACAATACAATCGTATGGGCCTATTCACAAAATCAAATACGATCAACTCCCTAATGAGGTTCCGGAGCCAAATAGCGTAAGTAGCAGCCGAAACGCATGTTATAAAATTCGCTTGCTTGATAGAGGATGATACAATTTTCTGTTTCTCGCTTTTCTATAATACCGTACCTCCCTTTAACATACAAACACATCTAGTTATCAACTTTATGTTATCCTGACAGCTAGCGAAGTCTGAATCCGAATAGACTACTATCTACAGGTTCTAAACATGTCTATGAATCATCATATAGTCGTTTGTCGTCTTTAAGTACCTCAAAATTTTCTTAGCAGTGACCCAGTGAATGTGTCTTAGATTTACCCGATATATGCCTAGAAGTCTCGTTGCAAAAGCAACATCTGGTCTGATGCAAACTTGAGCATACATGATGCTTCTAAGTGCACCAGCATATGGTACATTTTTTGTTTGGGTTTTCTTCATATCTGTATGAGAACACTGTCCAAGAGCAATTCCTGACTTACAATACTGTTTATTGAATCTTTTCAAAAATACGATCAACATATGTCCTCTGAAATAAACCCAATACACGGCAAGAACAATCCATATGGATCTCAATGTCTAGAACAAACTACTCCTCACCAAGGTCAATCACGTCAAAATGCTTTGACAACATCCGCTACTCCTCATGCAGTAATTCAAAAACACTGCTCTTAAGCAAGATATCGTCTACATAAAACACGAGGAAAATAAATTTCCTCCCACTGACCTTGCAGTATATATGCTAATTTACTTTGTTCTTGACATAACCGAATAAAGCAACAACACTATGAAACTTCAAGTACCATTGTCTAAAATCTTACTTGAGCCCATAAATAGACTTTTTAGTCTAGAATCTCCATGAATAGGATCCAACCTTATTCCATGGTATTTTTATGAGATTCCTCTTTCTATACATGCGAGCTTACCTAAATCATCTGTTGCAAAACCTTTGGGTTATATCAATAGACTTCCTTATCAAGGTCTCCATTTAAAAAAGAAGTTTTAACATCCATATGGTAAAGCTCCTTATCATAATGAGCTAATGCCATAATCACTCTGAAAGAATCTTTAGGAAAGACCGAAGGAAAAATTGCTTTACAGTCTACTCCTTCTCTATGAGTAAAAACCTTAGCTACCAATCTAGCTTTAAACTTCTCAACCTTTCCTTTGGAGTCCCTTTTAAGTCTTATACACCCAATTGCAGCTAATGGGCTTGTGACCTTTAGGCATGTGAATAAGCTTTCAAACACTATTATGTTTCATAGACTGCATCTCGTCTTTCACTGCATCCATCCACTGATCTAATTGAGGACAAGAAACAGCATCTGTATAAGTTATTGGATAAACTATACATCTGATATTGTAGTAATGCTCTCTCATATAGACTATACAATGCGGTGGTATAGCTAATCGTCTCTGCCTGATGGATCTATTAAGTGGAGCTAATTCAACCTTATCTTGTGCTTGTGGGGTTTGATAAACTTCATCAGGAACTATCATAATAATAGGATCCTGAACCCCAACAAGCTCAGTCTATGGTTTGGGATGCTCCACGATCGTCTGTATAGGCAGAGAAAAACGACACAGTAATTTCCACCATACCGTTATCTTTAATAGTTTGTGATCAGCTACCTTTATTCGGCCATATCAAATTCTAGTAACTTAGCTGTCTGTGATTTCACAATTCTCATACCTCTGTTGGGATTATAAAATAAGTATCCCTTCAAATGATCTGATTAAGATACGAAGTAAACTAAGTGGTTCTAGAGTCCAACTTACTTAATGTTGGATTATATAATTTCACTTCTGCAAGACAACTATAAGGTTCAATCTAGGTTTACGTCTAGTCCATAACTCAAAAGAAGTTAATGGAACAGCTTAGGTAGAAACGCGGTTCACACTGTAAAGGGCCGCTTTCAAAACTTCACCCCATTAAAAATCATGTAAGTTTGATTTTACAAATCATACTTCTCATCTTATCCATAAGGGTGTGATTGCGCCTTTCGGCCACACCTTTTGGTCAAGACTTTCAGGAATAGTAAATTGAGTTATTATCCGAAAACCTTCTTAAATATTTGGCAAATGGCCCTTTAAGCTATCCAGCAATACCATGCCTACCAAAATACTCATCACCTTCGTCAAATCTCACAACCTTTATGACTTTTTCCCAACTGTTACTTGACTCTAGTCCGAAAAATCTTGAACTTGTCAAGAAACTCTGACTTTTCCTTAATCAAGTATAGATAACCATATATGGAATAATCGTCAATAAATGTGATGAAATAAAAATTTCAACACAATGTTACCGTATATGATCCATTTATATGAGTATGAATGACCTCAAATAGGTCAAAACTACGGACTGCAGTTTTACTCTTTATCATAGTCATCTTACCTCTAAGCAATCTACGCATGTGTCTAGGTCACTTTTAAGAGAGAGTAGAATGTTTGCCTTAATCAGTCTTTCCAATCTTTCTCTAGAGATGTGACCAAGACGCTTATTCCGTAATGCGTAAGACTGTTCCTTAGATAGAGGTCTTTTAAAAATAACTTTTTCAGCTGTTTAAGCGACGTATATATCATTGGGAATTAAACATAATATGTACAATCCATTGAACATTTAGTAGCACCCAACCTTATTTGAATCAAAGAACATAAAAATACTATTGATCCTTATTTCAAAAGAGTCGCTACACAAGTCCAGACTTTATACGATTACAAAGTCCCGTCTTTAAGAAAAGTACATAAAACATGTTTCTTAATGTCAAATTAAAACCAGAATCCAGAATGACATTCCCACGAACTCAACGTCGATTTTATTGTTGTTTCTCTAGTGAGCTTGATTCATCATGATTTGGTATCTTTCAGTTTATGAATCCATATATGGTAAACACAGCACGATTTGTTGCACCGTTATCTAGCCACCACGAACAAGATGGGACTTTATATAGATGTGATTTAGACAACCAAGTACTTCACCATCCTTCTTAAAGGATGCTTTCTATGAACCCAAATCGTCAGAATGACCGGTGATTTAATGAGTTCCTTTATGAGTATGATTTCTGAACCTTTTAATATGCAATTCTACCATCTTTAAGACGTAATCTTTGAACCTACCAGAATCATCATACCTGATGTTGAAGAGTCATTGCATATGTGTTCCACTTTCAGTATTAGACGAAACATGGCTCAAAGCCTCCAAGGCTTATTTCACTTATCTAACAGTGCAATCAGCTGGTAAAACACTTTTCAGTGTGTTCCTTAATGGATCGCTTCATAGTAAGCAGATCCTATTGCTCTTTTCCCAAGCAACACATAGTGCTTTCAAGGGTTCCTCACTAATGTCAGTGAATTCTGTGGGTTTATAATTAATAAGAGCAATATAAATATTCACCAGCTTTATCGCAAACAAAAAATTCTCATTCAATTTCTTAAAATTTGGACCAATGTGAACCTCAATTTTAATAGAGTTGTTGTTTATAGATACATGTATCCCTCCATGTAACAATACACATTCATCTCCTTTGGGAGTATAATTATGCATTAGAACATGAGACATCCCGTCACAAAATGAGATAAAAAATTCTTAAACTCAATCAAGTGTGCCACTTTGGCGGTCACAACCCAATTTTATAATTCACATTTACCGTATATGCAATAATTTTCGATTTAGTGACAGGGGCAATGAGTCACAAAATTACATGCCGTGCTAATTTACATTGATCGACTCAACAATACATGTTAAAATATGTACATGCAGTTGATGAATTATACTCTGTACAATCCGTATGTGGTACTTACATGTGAGCTTGCACCTGTATTTCATAAAGCCATAGAGAAATACATAGCGAAATACAAAAATACCCCTAACATATACTCTAATTTAGTGTTCCGTACGTAATTTTTCATCCATAAAAGCACTAAACATGTGAAATAAATATACCACCTGAAAAAGCATAAGCATATGAGCACGCCGGTACCTGGAACGTCTAAATTGGACCATCCACGCTCCTTTACGCGCCTCTAGAAGACTAGGTGCGTGAGCCCCACGCGCAGCCGGTCCAGAAAATCTGTCCGATCGGTCCTGCCAGTCCAATCGCCACCCCCTCACCGACTTGTAGGACTGGGTCCAGCGGTTCGACCGGTCAAACCGGGCCCGAGTCAAACGGTCAATGGGTCGAGTCAGGTCGGGTCGGCCGCGGACTGAGGTAACGCTAGCCCTACACGTGCTCATTCCGGTCCGCGCGTGGGGAGGTCTTTAGGCGCGTGGCTGCTACACACTCGACGCCTAGCACCGCCTAGCCGCACGTGGCGGTGCATGCGATGGCCTCCGGCGATGATTTTTCCACGGTTTTGCTCGTCTCGTCGAGTACTTTCAAAATATGTGATCAGATTTCACTTTTACCGAAAATGAATTTTCGAAAAATACCTAAAACGTGATTCGAGATCTAAAACGTGTAGGCTTTGATACCACATGTAAGCTGCTATTGTTAACCTTAAGCAGCAACCCAAAATTATCACGTTTAAATATGCGAATCACAATTGTAAAGTAGAAGAATTTATGCACCCGATTTGGAATACATCGTTCTTGATGCGAAATATCGACGTTTCAATGCTCAAGAGCTTCTCCTTTATAAACCCTTTAATCATTGGCTTCAATGAGACTGCCCCTCATGTATTGCATTTTGTAGCGACTCTTTATGTGAGGTTATGTGTACATTAGCTTTTAGATGAGCGACTTGAGCTTTATTTATAGAGTTTGTAACATATCCCTTCATTATAAATCGGGTTTAACTCGGCCCACACTATCCAGTCTCATATTAGACTAACTAGAAAACTGTATATATCTTTTCTTTATTAGATCAATTAATAATTACAATAAAAATTAATAAAGCCCATAAATAATATTCTTGCACTCCACACTTCCCATCTTTTCCAAACATAATCTTAGGAAATACGTTAGGAGGAAAGTTGGTAATTTGACCTCATTTGTAGCTTTCGTCCTGGCTCTTGATTAGGCTGCGTTTGGTCGAGAATAAGACACGATAAAATTATGTGGAGGGATTTCCTATATATGGTAAGTGATTGAATAGCAGGCAAGCTATAAAAATAAAATACATACTAACTAAAAATAGAAAAACGAAATTTTTCATTAAAAAAAAAAAAAAACTCCTCCCTTATTGCTACCAGTGACCACAACGGAATGATCTCCGGTGCATGGTGACTGCCTGGTCCTGCTAGAATGGCTACCACCGCGCAGCGATTGCCATGACATCCGGCTCGGAGATTGACGGCTGATCTAGCGGACGATCCCTAAATCACGACTAAGATGCATGGTGGAGAAGGGAGTTGTGTGGTGCTAGGACAATAAATTGGTAGGATTTGAATATGTGACCTTCAATTTTATGAACTAAAAGTCCTCCCATTTACTGTATCGCTAGCAAAAATGAATGAACGAACGAAAAACATTTCCATCGTCCACGAAAATTTTTATACATAAATCGTTGTTGACAATGAAAATATTTTCCGTTATTAATTATTTCAAGCGATGCAAGTGATCGTTTTTGAGAAATATATTTGCCAAGTTATTCATTTTTCACGAAACAAACGAAGCGGTAGATTGAATAGGATTACATCCTTTCTTATTCCCATTGCTCATCTATATGCCAATTTCATTCCACGTCATCTATGTGTTCCTTCAAATTGTCAGCAAACACTTGTTTTCTTTCTTGCATGGAGCTCGAACGAATTGGTACTCCATAACATATCTGCCCTCGAACAAATTTTTATCTGACAAAACATCTTAAATTGGTATCCCATGACATATTTATCCCGACAAATTTTCGTGTTGTGAGAAATCCCAAACAGGAACACCCAGCCCAAAATAAGGGTATCAATTTGAGATTTTTCGTGGGGCGAAATTTAATTTGAGGTAAACTGGTGGTATTTTTCGTGAGACGAAAGTTAATTTGCAGCAAATGCATCCTGATGTGGTAACTTCAGGATTTCTAATAGTAATAACAAGAAAAATTGGTGAATTCATTTCTTCAAGCGCCGTGAGCTTCACCTTTTTAGACAATATTTCTCAAGTCGTTCATTTTTCGCGAAGCAAGCAGATAGACGCATTTATCGTTAGGACGTCCTTGCGTCACCCTTGGGGCCTGAAATTATTTGCCCAAAACCCAAATATAATCCAGAAATAATTAAGCAATCTTTCAATGAAACTGGGGGGAGATGTCGCACGTGAAGCATTTGGACAACACATTGTGTCACTTTTGCTTGGTACTTTTTTATTTTTATTTTATTTTTCTTCTTACCATCTTTTGAAAGCAAGTAAAATGTGGGTTTCAATGAAAGAGGCATGTCAATTTCAAAAAAAAAAAAAAAAGCAAAAATTAATCAAAAGATTTACTTTCCCCAAAATCACATTAGGCACATCGTAACATCTCGAAAAAGCTGTGTGGCTGGCCGGCATCTCAAAAAGAGCAAAACAACACAAATACCCACGAAAGTGGACAAACTCAAAATGTCGTCCGAGCTTTATGTCTAAATTTTTTTATTATTTTTGCTGAGTCATGCGAGCTCTTAATTCTTCATAAGACATTTGAAATTTACCAATTTGCCCTCACAAATCACGATGCAAAAATCACCATCTGTTCCCCAACAAGATCAAATCGCTTTTCCATTTTTCATTTCTAAGCCCCCAAAAAAAAAAAAGATAAAAAAAAAAAAAAGGACAAATTGATTTTCCCTCTCATTTTGCTTTCTTCTCTTCATCGTCCTCGACTTTCTTGCTAGAATCGTCGTCCTCGCAGTCGCTCCCTTCTTTGGGGCTTTCCAGAGCCCTCTTCTCCTGCTCCTCCTCTTCCTCCTCCTCCACCACCACCCCGTTCAACTCGCACTCCTCTCTCAACCCTCCGTACTTCTCGTTCCTCTCCGCCCTCGCCCTCAACGCCTCCAGCAGCTCGCCCACTGCCCTCTCCTTGTTCCTCCGGTTCTTGATCAGGACCTCGCTTATGTCCGCCGGCGTCATCTTGGCCTTCTCCACCGCCTCCCGGAGCTCGCTCCCCGCCGCCGCCTCGCCGAGCTCCTCAGCCTCGCTGCCCAGGTAGTTCCGGAGCAGGATCTTGAGCGACGGGTACGAGCAGTAGCTCATGTAGATGTGCATGTCCATCCGGCCGCTCCGGAGCAATGCCGGGTCCAGCTTCTCGATGTGGTTGGTGGTGAACACGAAGATCCTCTCGCTCCCGCAGCACGACCACAAGCCGTCGGTGAAGTTGAGGAGCCCCGAGAGGGTGATCGTGTTGTTGTTCCCGTCCTCACCACCGCGGGCGGTGTCGGCCGCGCCGGGGTCGTAGTAGCTCCGGGGCGCGGCGGCGGGGGTTGCCTTGCACCTGTTCGACAGATTGACTGAGCAGTCGATGTCCTCGATGACGATGATGGACTTGGAGCTGGTCTTCATGAGGAGCTTCCGGAGCTCGGAGTTGGAGTGCACCTCGGTCAGCTCGAGGTCGTAGATGTCGTAGCCGAGGAAATTGGCCATCGCGGCGATCATGCTCGATTTCCCCGTCCCGGGCGGGCCGTAGAGCAGGTAGCCCCGCTTCCAGGCCCGGCCCGTCCGCTGGTAGAAGGCCTGCCCCGCCGCGAAGTCGCGGAGGTCCTCCATGATGTCCCTCTTCCTATCCGGGTCCATGGCCAACGTGTCGAAGGTGCTCGGGTGCTTGAACGGCACCGATTCCCAAGGGTGGCCACGGGAGTCGAGCGACCCGCCGCGCGAATTGGTATAGAGGAGGCGATCTTGGTTCTTGCGGCGGATGTCGTTGGCCTTATCCATGATGTAGTCGAGGTAGGAGTCGAGGATGAGGTCCTTGTCGCGCTTCCGGATCCGGAGCGTGAAGCCGCGCTTCTCGTCGGGGAGGGGCCGCCACGAGAAGGTCTGGGACTGGCGCTGCGTCACCACGTGCTCCCACTGGACGGCGACGCCGTCGAAGACGTCGTCGATGCGGTCGTTGTTGGAGAGGCCGAAGGTGGTGGCGCTGGAGTTGACGGCGCGGGTGAGGGAGAGGCGGCTGCCGGAGGCGGAGACGAAGGAGCTGAGGTAGAGCTGGACGGCGTTGTAGAGCTCGTTGGTGTTGACGCCGTCGATCTCGGTGATGTCGAAGTAGCAGTAGGAGGAGAAGCAGGTGAGGGCACGGCTCAGGAACTTGAGGGAGGCGAACCGGAGCTCCGGCGGGAACACTACGTGGAGGAGGCTCTGGCAGAAGGCCAGGACGCCCAGGAGGGAGGCTAGGGATGTCCAGAACTCCTTCATCTCTTGCCTGTGAGAGTAAAAGTTGAGATTTTTTGTTCTTTTTCTTTCTGGAGATCTTGAGGCAGAGCGGGGAGCGAAGGGTGTGGGAGAATGGGGATTTGGGTTTTTGGGGAAGTGAGTTTTTTTTTTCTTTTTTTCACAGAGGAAGGGACAAATGGGTCTTGGATTATTTATAGGGGAGGGGAGGGGAGGGGGTTGTATTGTGGGGTTCTGATGTTTTCAATGAAAGGGCGTGTAGGCAGGAACTGGGGAGTTTGTGGAGAGAAAGAGAGAATAAAGCAAGAAAGTGTCAAGAAAGCTAGAGATAGAGAGAGAGAGAGAGATTGGTTTTGGGTTTTGGGTTTTTGGGGGGACGAGAGGGATTGGCTCTGGCTAATATGAATTTTCCATTTTAAAGTACAAAGGAGAACAGCTGGTGAAGGAAAACAACAAGGGAAAAGGAAAAAGGGTTTTTGGAGTTTTCAGATTTTTAGAGAGAGAGAGAGAGAGTTGGGGCCAGATTGGTATTGGGTTTGGGGTTTGAGGCTTAGTGATGTACAGGGCGCGTTTCTTGGGTTAACCTTGCTGCTGCTGCGGACTCTGCCTCGATGGTGAAATGAGAGAGAGAGAGAGAGAGAAAGGGGGGTGTGATGTATCCAAAGGGTGTTTGAGAAGGGGGAGGTGGTTCATGGGGAAATACCAAACGGTCCAATGTGGTAATTACCAAAGCAAATGGGTGAGATTAATGACCATTAAATCACATCCCTTCCCCCTTCCCCCCCTAAATCCCCTTAGTTTCCCCCCCTTTATGATCTTCTCTTTCCCTTTAAAGCCCCTGGCCGTGCACAACCCCCCCCCCCCCCACAAAAGGGTAATAAATCTCGAGCAAAAACCAGCAAATTCTTCAATTTGGGTTTTGCTTAAATTAGGGTTTTTGAGAAAACACCCATCACCCATTAGGTATGCAACTTTGATTTTTGGTGGGGGTGCAAGTGAAAAGAGCCACTCACATCCCCCCACAAAAGGGTAATAAATCTTGAGAAAAACCAGTAAATTCTTCAATTGGGTTGCTTGCTCAAATTAGGGTTCTTGAGAACACCCATCACCCAAAATCCTCATTAGGAAGCCAATGCCCGACCACCCATTTTGGTAACGTAACTTTGCTGTCGATGGGACCAAGTGAGAAGAGTCCCATATGGTTAAAAAGAAAGGGCCATATTAGAGTCGTGGAATGTAATCTGTATTTGTATAAAACACACCAGATTGCTATGTAGGACATGGTTTACTTATTGTATCCGTTGGAAGAAAATTCTAGCGAATTCGCTTCTCTTGTGACGACGGGGCTCTGAACCATAGGCCGAAGCCGAAAGGTGAGCTCGACTTTGCATCAATTACTGATTTGGGATGCCGGTGAACTTTGTAGGAACAGCTGCATACTTAGCCAAAACAACCACACAAAGAAAAAAGGGGTGCTGAATTTGATCTTTTTGACCAAATAAAAAAAAAAGGTTAATATCACGAAAAATCTCAAACTGGCACATATGTGATAAATTTATCTCAAATTATTTTTTTAACCACAAAAAATCCGAAACTGGTACATTTATGATAAATTTACCCCAAACTATTTTTTCAACCACCAAAAATCCTAAACTGGTACACTTGTGACAAATTTACCCCAAACTGGTACACTTGTGACAAATTTACCCTTCGTTAGTTTCCGTTAAATTTTACCGTCAAATTACCGAGTTAGATGACACGTGGCAGTTGACGCATGTATCTATTTGGGATTTTTACCCTTTATTTGTCACAAGTGTATCAATTTGGAGTTTTTCGGGGTATTAAATCAATTTAACGGAAACTAACGAAGGGTAAATTTGTCAAAAGTGTACCAATTTGGGGTAAATTTGTCACAGGTGTATCAGTTTAGGATTTTTAGTGGTCAAAAAAATAGTTTGGGGTAAATTTGTCACAAGTGTACCAGTTTGGGGTTTTTCATGGTCAAAAAAATAATTTGAGGTAAATTTGTCACGTGTGTACCAATTTGGGGTTTTTCGTGGTATTAACCCTAAAAAGAATAATGATTCTTCTATGGCAGACACGGTTTCATGTTGATTTGGAAACATTAAAAACGTGCAACATTTGACTCTTTTTCTCATTTTCTTGAACTTTTGTTATGAGATTTTGCAGTTCTGGTGTATGAACTGACACCAGATGTTTGGTTAATACTTCTCTTCCTAATTTAGTCTTTTCTCATAAGCACTCATGTCATGGTTGTACGACGGTCATGTGTACGTTTTATTAGTTATTAGGTTGGGTGATTGAGATTGGAAGTGGTTAGTTTATATCCAAATGTTAGATTGCTACAAACAGTTAGTGTTAGCGGTTTCATTAGGATCGGACCACCCGTCCCGATCCGACCCGACCCGACCCACGGACACTCCTAGTCATGTATGATTTTACCTCTGCTGGTCGCCATTGAATGCTCGAGATTTTGTTCTCCAGGATCCGATCTTTCCCTCCCTTTCTCAGCTTTTTCCCTGCTTGGATCCTCTTGGGGGCAGAGGAGCCGGATCTCAATCCCTTCCGCCTCCCCCCGCGATTACTCTAATCTTCATTGATAATGGCGTTTCCCCTCTTCTTTTTCATTAAAGGGTCCTTGGATTTAACGCCCTTTTAAACCGGGATTTCTGACCCCCAAAATAAAAAAAAAACCGGGATTAAATCTGGAAATTTATCGTAATTTTTTTTAAATTTTTTTTTTTTTTGGCTGCAGGTGTCAAGATTACAAAGGGTCCAAGAGCTTGACCCCCACTTCCTTCCTTACAATACAATCGGCTCTCCTCGTCCATCGAGAAGAGCAGAGGTTGGTTATGATGGGGGTGTGTGCAGTGCAGGGATGTTTCAGTCTTCTTTAGACTGTCTGAAACGTCTGAGACAGATCATTTCGTTTTACTGCGCTTTATTAACAATTGTTTCTTTCTTTCCTTTTTTTTTTTTTTTTAAAGAGGGTTGGTTAGGTATTTTTATGGTGATTATTTTATATTTTGTCACAACCACTACTGTGCTGATCTTCACGTTGCTGCAGCACCCCCGCTCGCACCCGGCATCGCGTGAAAGCTCAGTCCACGTTTCGGGAGAACGGTTCAATGGCGGAAGGGCCAAAATTCTGAATAATTGTTACTTCGAAGGGAAATTAGTTCCACAAAAAACATGTGGAATTATTTCGGTTTTGTTAGACAGTCAGGGCGCGAATGACAACTATTCTCTTCCCTGGCTCAATTTCTGGCTAGAAAATAGATATTCATATTCCCTGGACAAGTTTCTGAGCAGAGATATTCGTTTAATAACAACATAAATTTTCTGTTCCTGAAATATAAATTCGTTTGATAACAGCATAAAACTTTTACCGTTGCCAGCCGCTGGGCCTCAGCCAGCGACCGGTGGATGGCGATCAGTGGCCGGTGGATGGTGATCGGTGGTCGGTGAGAGCTGGAGACCAACGACAGACGAACGGCGACAGGTGGCCGGCGAACGGCGAACGGCAGCAGGGACACGAGATAAAGGGAGTAAGCAATGAAAAGAATTCATATTTCTGTTTCTGTTTCAGAAATAGAAAATTAAAAAAATTCTACTTTTTATTTCTGTTCCAAACTTATTTCTGGGCCAAAAATTTATCCAAAAATAGAAAAATGAAATTGCGTTACCAAACGGATTTATTTTCCAAACCTGTTCCCCGGAACAAAAAAGAAAAAAGAAAAATAGAGACACAGAACTGTTGTCATGCGTCCTTAGTGGTCGCAATTCGTGTTTTCAAAATTACTTTTTCTACCTTTTGGTTTTTAATTTATTTGGCATTTATAATTTGACTTTTGTTTAAACATTAAAATACATAAAAACATTGACCAGCACAGTGATTACATTCATTTTTTTTTTGTCAGACAGTGATTACATTCAAATTTTAAATAAAAAATAATACGCGGATTTTACATGTTAACATTTAAAATATTGTGAAGATTCAAGAGTTTCGAATTAAAAAAATAAAAAATTGCACGGGCAGTAAGATTTCGATTCAAGTAAAAAAAATAATTCAGATAGAAACTTTTTAGTCTTGGATTATTTAGCATTTCACCACAAATAAATCAGCAATTTTTATTTATTTTTTATTTTTATTATTTTTTGCATTAATAGGTTGGAAACTTGAGACTGAGTCCTCCTTGGGATGAGGAGAGAGCGCGTGAGTTAAAGACGAGGTTGAAGAGAAAGAGACTCTGATATTTGAAGAGGAAGACGTTAAAAAGAGGAAATCTGGCAATGAGAATAGGCGATAAGAATCAAAACTGGTTCAACCCCACCAAACCATCTGTTTTTGTTTGTTTCTTTCTGACTAGTGAATGTACCGATCGGCAAAAATAAATTATTCAATAGAATAAATAAATAAATAAATCAGATTTGAGTTTTTCAAATGCTCTATAAAAGGTGAAACAATCGGCATTATAATTCCGTGCTTAAATGATGGGAGATTTTATCTTAGCATTGCGTCTTTCGTCTTGTCCAGAACGGATATGTATACCACGTTGTGAACGAACCGAACTTAAACCTACCTCTTAGCCTTTTTTTTGTTCATTTACGGAGTTCGATGTCAAGGGTTTGGTGCAATGAAGAGTTCTTTCTGTCAATCGCTTTAGCCCCCTAAATAAAAGAGCAAACCACATTGAATAATAATGGCATATTCAGGTCCGAGTTTCTGCCTAAGGTACAGCGAAATCCGACTTTAGGGTTTCTAGGACACCAGGTATGAATGTACCAAGACAAAAGAAGAAAGTAAGCGAACATGGTTGCAACGGAGTAATTATAAGATTCGCAAGCAAGATTATTGATTTATTGAGATGACCAACACCGTATTGATATTCAATCCTTGAAACCGTAGCCTTTCCTCTTTATAAAATAGAATGATTGCAAAACGCGATCGACTTAGCAGAGCCCTTTAAACTTCACCAAAAGGGTCGAACACTCTCTACACACAAGGTTCGATTGAGTCATTGCCCTCACGTATCAGCAAGAGAATCATGCGCTACCGACATAAGGGATGAGATTTTTACGAAATTAGACGATGGAGGTCTACTGAATTTCGCATTTAAGCGACGTTAAGTAGAGAGAGAGAGAGAGAGAGAGAGAGAGAGAGAGAGAGAGAGGGGTCCTCAATCTGCAATATGTAGATTTGAGAGAGAGAGGGAGAGGGGTCCTCAATCTGCAATATGTAGATTTTTATCTCACTTGATTGGAGGGTTTGCATCTTCTGACTAGCAAGTCATCTACATCTACATCTACATCACAACATGGTCCCCTTCATGCTGAAAAGATTTCTCAACGCCTCATAACCCCACGTTTGACAGAAAAGTTCAACCAGTAAGCAAAAGGGACCCAATCTCCTCCCCTTACTCAGATATGAACTGACATAAACAGATCATCTTCTTCTTCTTCCTCTCTCTATTCGTGAGGCCTCACCTTTTCTTTTAGATAGGAGTTTGATTTACAACCATCTAATTGGAAGTATTTCGTTTGCGAAAGGTGAAACCATTCTTACACAATAAAACAAAAAAGTTAAGTATGTTAAGTCGATTTGTACCATAAGTTATTGCTTTTATTGAACATATGGGTATGTTTGTTTGAGTGAAAGAATTCTTTGTGAATTGATTTTTTTGGACTTTCGTGCGTTTGGTTTGTTGAAAATGATTTGTCAACGAAAAACCATTCACGGTAGAAGAAAATATGCATACTTAAAGTCAGGAAAATGAGTTTCCCAACCTGAAAAGGGGAAAATAATTTTCTAGAAAAATGATTTCCTGTGAAGCATGTTCCTTTGCCATTAAGCTTAGGATGCGTTTGTTTTGAACAATGATTTCGTCTTTTTAGTGGAAAAATCATTCACTTAAATTTTAACTATGGTTGTTTCTCTTGTTCGTAAAAGTCTTTTCCATTGGTATTTCACTTTTAGCGAACCAAACACATTAAAATTTGAAAAATCATTTCACGAAAATCATTTTCATGAAATCAAAAAAACACACACACCAAAGTTTATCTTTTAACAAGTTGAGATTGTTTGAGTGAAATAACTTTTTGCAAATTAGTTTTCTGGACTTTCGTGCTTTTGATTTGCTGAAAACGATCAGTCAACTTAAAATCGTTTACGGCCAAAGAAAATATACATGCTTGGAGTTATGCAAATGAATTTCCTTATCCTGAAAAGGGGAAAATATTTTCATGAAAAATGATTTTTCGAAAAGTTTTTTCTTTATCATGAAATTTTCCCCAAAATAAACATAGCCTAAATTTATTATTTAACAAGTTAAGAAATTGTCACAAGCCCTGATTTATGCGAGAGACGTAAAGAAAAAGTTAAGAGAAGGCATAACGACTAGGAGCTTTCCAAAGCCCCTAAAAGTCTATGGGCGTCTCCTTTATCGTGAGTATAGATATAGGACATCAATATGATCAACACAAATTTGAAACTATTTGAGAATTGTATTTGTATAGATTCTTGAAAGTGACAATGTTCATGCACTTGTCGGTCCATATACATCTACAAAACAAAAGGAAAATTACCAAAAAAGTCCTAAACCTATTGCAATTATGCCAATTCAGTCCTAAACTTTTTTTTTTGTCGATTTAGTCTTAAACCGTTTGAAATTATGCCAATTCAGTCCATCCGGCGAAGTTTGGCTGGCCGACGCTGATGTGGATGCCGGCCGGCCATCGATCGAATATTTTAATATTATTTTTGAATTTTTTATTTTTTATTTCCCTATTTTTCCTTTTTCCTTCCCCTTCCTTCTTCTTCTTCGCAGGGATGTTGGTCACCGGTCTTCAGAGGGACGCCGGTCGCTGAGGTACGACAACCGGCTAGAGGGACGGTAGGCCTCGCCAGGGGTCGGCGAGGCCGAGCCTCGTAGTGGCCAGGCGAGGCTCCCCTCGCAGCAGCAAGGGCGACCATGGACAACAGCATCACCAGCCATGGATAAGCTAGTCTCGCAAGCGACGCCAACGTTGATCCATGGGTGTCGTTCGGCTAGATCTGAAGCAGCGTGAAGATTCAGATATGGAAATTTAGGCGCTCGCAGATCTAGATCCGAAGCCTTAGCCGTGAACGATGGCTGGTTACTCTCCACAATTTTAGAAATCCCCAACGCTCGTCCATTGACGCCGACAACGGATCCTTGGCCTCGCCCGGCCCTTGGTGAGGCCGGCCGTCCCTCTGGCCGGTCGCCGGACCTCGGCGACCGACGTCCCTCTAAAGATCGGCGACCGGCGTCCCTGTGAAGAAGAAGGAGGAGGAAGGGGAAGGAAAAAAGAAAATGGTAAAAAAAAAAAGGGAAAATTAAAATTAAAATTAAAAAATTTCAGAAATAATATTAAAATATTTGATCGCCAGCCAACCGGTGCCAGGTCAGCGCCGGCTGGCCAAATTTCGCCGAATGGACTGAATTGGCACAATTTCAAAAGGTTTAGGATTGAATCAGCCAAAAAAAAAAAGTTTAGGACTGAATTAGCATAATTGCAATAGATTTAGAATTTTTTTGGTAATTTTCCCACAAAACAAGTTGATGTCGGAAATGTCAGACCCACTGCATGCCAAATACTTGTGAGGGATGTGTTGTTAGGACTAGAGAAGAGTCTAGAAATGCTTCTCCGCCACCATGAAGACAAAAGCATTGGATTGTGTACGTCGTTGAGAGAGTATAAGCCGGATTTTTAGCCCGTTAACCTTTTCTCATTTGTTGTTGATGCCTCTAGCTTTGAATGAAGACTTTTATATGCCATTAGGTTACATGCAATCTCCGTCCATCCGTTGGCTTAAGTTTTTGGACTGAACTTTTTAACACAGTCTCAGTCCTAGGTTCTGCCCCAGTCCTTCGTTTGTCGAATTTCACACGTAGTTCGTAATTCAACTTGCACGTGAGAAGGGTATGTTAAACTATCCTAAATTACTCGTGTATGAGGTTAAATTTATATATATATATATATATATATATATATATATATATGGTTCCCTTCACTTATTGGGAAAATTACCAAAGAAGTCCTAAATCTATTGTAATTATGTCAATTCAGTCCTAGACTCTCTCTTTTTACTAATTGAGTCCAAAAAACCCTTTACATTTGTTTCAATTCAATTCATCGGATCAATTTTGGTTGAAAATTACTAGCATGGACACTAGACGTCCTACGTGCAACAATAAACGTTAATGTGGACAATTTTGTAGTTTTTTTTTAATGTTTTTTCGAATTTTTTTCGATAATTCACGTATCGGTTCGCAACAATCTTTCCAAGAAAGACCATTTTGTATCTTTGCACCAAGTATCGAATACAAATCAACAAAGCAACAAGATCACAATCTAAGGAATGAAGGTTGTATCCTCCTTCGATGGGTTGTTGATGCGTTGACTGCGTCAACTTTAGCAAGACGAATAAGAACAACATTAGACAAGTTTTAGGCTTCATTCATTTCGCGAAAAGTGGGATATTTTTTAGAAAATATTTTACAGAAAGTCATTTTTTAGAAAAACGATAATATTTTTCGGTGTTCGACTGAAACCTGAAAATGACTTGAAAAATATTTTCCGTCATCCGGTATGGAAAATCAGATATAATTTTCCTCCATGCAGTCTTTTTAATTACTTTTTATTTTTATTTTTTCTCTTTTTATTTTTTGTTGTTGTTTTCCCCTCTTCTTTGGCCGATCGTCGGCCTCGCCTTGCCTCGCCAGATCCGACGATGCTTGGCTTGGTCTCGCCACAGGCCTATGAGGTCAAGCTCACCCCGCCACAAGTCGGCGATCGGCCGAAGAAGAAGGGAAATAAAATTTAAAAAGAAAAAGAAAATATAGAAAAAGAAAAAATAAAAAGAAAATAAAAAATAATTAAAAAAAGAATGTAAAAGATTGAAGTAATGAAAGATGTGGGAAAATGTTTTCGTCTTTTTAAAAAGTGAAAATCATTTCTCTCACTTTTGAAGGTGTTTTTTCGTAATAAAAAAAAAAATCTTAACTTTTTCCTAACTTTTGAAGATATTTTTTTCGTAAGAAAAATTATTTTTCTTACCTCATTTATTTTTCGTGAACTGAATATCGAAAAAATCGAAAAATATTTTTTTGAAAAATATTTTTTGTAATACGAACTGAGATAAGCTTTTTTTTTTCGCAGTGCTGTGCGATGGATGGGCCACCTATTCCATGCACTGTTCTGTGACCCTGTTGGCCTGAGCCCTCTGGATTTTTCTCTTCCTTTCACCTTTCTGAATTTTTAACTTGGCCGTATCCCCAGAACGCAAGCGGGACCAAACTGTACGGCCCACGCCGATGTTGGCTCTCTTGTTTGGTTGCGTCGCGTTGCGTCAGGGTGACATGCACGGAGATTCGCTGAGGAGCAGTGGCGACATCGACATGAACGTGGTGTGTTGACCGAGGGCAAGGACACAAATCCTAAGAGATTTAGGGCATGTATGGTAACCATTCTCATTCTCTGATTCTGTTCCCGGAACAGTAAAGAATGATAATCATGTTTGGTAACGCAAATAATTTTGATTTTGATTCTGTTCCCAGAATCAGTTTTAGAGAATCAGAATCAGTTTTAGAGCAAAATCCAGAAAAAAAAAAGGTGATTCTAGAAAAAAGAATCACTTTTGATAATCACAAAACAGAATGAAGTCTCACATCTCTCACTTTTCCCTTTCAGTTTTCTCGTCACTTTTCTCTCAACCTAATAAAAATAAAATAAAAAAATTCTAAAAAAATTAGAATTTTATAAAAAAAATCATAAATTTTTTAGAAAATCCCTAAAAATAGAAGAAGCTTAGATTAGGCTAGTTTGACCTCATTTTCATAAATTTAGGCCTAAATTTCCTAGATTTCACTCTTCTGCAAAAAAATGTCGCGGAAGATGAGGGCATCCAACATGCGGATGATAACATATATACTCGTAGCCATGCGTCACAAAATGTGACCATCTGCATGTGGAGCTGGAGCCAAACACCCACTTGAATTTAGGACATAAGTTGTAAAATGATAGTGAAGGACTTGTACTTCGTATCAAGGAGGATAATTTGGTTTTTTTTTGTTAGTGGATAATTTGGTTATTCAGTTGCTATGTTTGTATGTATTTTGGACAAAGCAACATTTAAAGAAAAAAAATGAGTTCTTAATATGGGAACTATCCCATGCTTCAATCGAACTTCAAACGTCATGTATTAAAATTTATGTTTCAATTATGACATGCTAAAAAAAATAATGTATTTTAAATTATTTTAGTGTGCATTGGAAATTAGTCTTCTATTTAGGATGAAATTTTACAAAGTAACTACATAATTATTTGACTTAAATGAAAAAAATTAGGAAGAGAAACAGTTTTTTGAAACAGAAATTTTGGGCAGTTATCAAACGCGTTCTGATTCTCTAAAACTCATCCAAGAACAGAATCAGAACAAGTCATTTTAATCAGAATCAGTTTTTCGGAATAGAATGGTTACCATACGCAGCCTTAGGAGCTGCAAAGCAACGATTCTGATTCGAAAAAGTAATTCTGATTAGAATTTTTTTTTTTATTCTGTTCCCTGAATGAGTTTTGGAGAATCAGAACGCGTTTGGTAACTGCATAAAATTTTTGTTCATGGAACAAAAACGCGTTTGGTAACTATACGAAATTTTTGTTCTCGAAAATAATTTCTCTTCCCAATTTTTATCATTTAAGTCAAATAAAGATTAATTCATATCGATTCTCTTATATAACATATTGGATATCGCATATAATATTTTTTCGTGCTATTCCGCCTAATTATCTTATCATAACGAGTAATTTTAAGCTTAAAAAAGGATAGACCATGTTTGGTTAGTGTGTGATTTCAGATTAGCTCGGGCCCTCCTAGGCCTATACTAAATCGCAACAAAGGAATATCAAATTTGATCTTAGTATGATCGATGGCATGTGTATGTGTACATGCAAATTAAGTCACCACCAGTCTTTGAGGAAAGTAGATAGGAAACCTTATTGAATGGTCTGGAGAAACCGTTCGATTCTACCCAACTAGAGAAATCTAGGGTTCGGAGACTTGGTTACGTCGGTGTTTCCACTGACGCCCTTTCGGCATCGAAGTTGAGTGTTTTCTAAACTTGTTTCGTGCAAATTTTTAATTCATTTTTAAACATATGAGGTAAGCCAATGCTAAGTGTTCACGCAGGTTATTTTTGTCTTTTTCCAAATTTTCTAAAACCAGATTAAGTTTAAAGTACTCAAACTTAGGCAAATCACAACCAATGAAATCAAGTGCGCAATCAAGGAATCATGACATTGATAAATTACATTATAAAACGCTAATGAAGCCCTAAGGGTTTAGAGTAATGTGGTTTGTGTTTAATTTCAAAGGAGTTTATGATTTTCCTAAAAAAGAATAAAATCTATGAAATCTAGGGAATCTAGGCCCAAATTTATGAAAATGAGCTCAAACTAGCCTAACCTAAGCTTCTTCTATTTTTAGGGATTTTATGAAATTTTTAGAATTTTTATTTTATTTTTTATTATCTTATATATTTTTCTTTGAAAATGAGACCTCGTTATGTTTTAGGTCGAGTGAAAAGTGATGAGAGAATTGAAAGGGAAAAATGAGAAATGCGAGACTTCATTCTGTTTTGTGATTCTTAAAAGTGATTTTTTTTTCCATTGGTATTTCACTTTTAGCGAACCAAACACATTAAAATTTGAAAAATCATTTCACGAAAATCATTTTCATGAAATAAAAAAAAACACACACACACACACACCAAAGTTTATCTTTTAACAAGTTGAGATTGTTTGAGTGAAATAACTTTTTGCAAATTAGTTTTCTGGACTTTCGTGCTTTTGATTTGCTGAAAACGATCAATCAACTTAAAATCGTTTACGGCCAAAGAAAATATACATGCTTGGAGTTATGCAAATGAATTCCCTTATCCTGAAAAGGGGAAAATATTTTCATGAAAAATGATTTTTCGAAAAGTTTTTTCTTTATCATGAAATTTTCCCCAAAATAAACATAGCCTAAATTTATTATTTAACAAGTTAAGAAATTGTCACAAGCCCTTATTTATGCGAGAGACGTAAAGAAAAAGTTAAGAGAAGGCATAACGACTAGGAGCTTTCCAAGCCCCTAAAAGTCTATGGGCGTCTCCTTTATCATGAGTATAGATATAGAACATCAATATGATCAACACAAATTTGTAACTATTTGAGAATTGTATTTGTATAGATGCTTGAAAAGTGACAATGCTCATGCACTTGTCGGTCCATATACATCTACAAAACAAGAGGAAAATTACCAAAAAAGTCCTAAAAATATTGCAATTGTGCCAATTCAGTCATAAACTTTTTTTTTTGCCGATTCAGTCCTAAACCTTTTGAAATTGTGCCAATTCAGTCCATCTGACGAAGTTTGGTCAGCCGGCGCTGATGTGGACGCCGACCGACTGGCGATTGAATATTTTAATATTATTTCTGAATTTTTTATTTTTTATTTCTCTGCTTTTCCTTTTTTCCTTTTTCCTTCCCCTTCCTTCTTCTTCTTCACAGGGATGTTGATCGCTGGTCTTCAGAGGGTCGCCGGCCGCTGAGGTACGGCGACTGGCCAAAGGGACAGTCGGCCTTGCTAGGGGCCAGTGAGGCCGAGCCTCGTAGTGGCCGGGCGAGGCTCCCCTCGCAGCGGCGGGGCGAGGCCGAGCCTCGCCAGTCTAGATCTGGTGAGGCCAGCCATGGATAATAGCGTCACCGGCCATGGACGAGCTAGTCTCGCAAGCAACACCGACGCTGATCCATGGGTGTCGTTCGACTAGATCTGGAGTAGAACGCAGATCTAGATATGGAAATTTAGGCGCTCGCAGATCTAGATCCGAAGCCTTAACCGTGAATGATGGCTGGTTACTCTCCACAGTTCTGGAAATCCTCGACGCTCATCCATTGACGCCGACAACGGATCCTCAGCCTCGCCCGGCTCCTGGTGAGGCCGGCCGTCCCTCTGGCCGGTCGCCGCACTTCAGCGACCGACGTCCCTCTAAAGACCGACGCCCGGTGTCCCTGTGAAGAAGAAGGAGGAGGAAGCAGAAGGGAAAAAGAAAATGGAAAAAAAGGGAAAAATAAAATAAAAATAAAAAATTTCGAAAAATAATATTAAAATATTCGATCGCCGACAGGCCGGCGCCGGCCGGCCAAATTTCGCCGAATGGACTGAATTGGCACAATTTCAAAAGGCTTAGGACTGAATCGGCAAAAAAAGAAGAAATTTAGGACTGAATTAGTATAATTGCAATAGATTTACGACTTTTTTAGTAATTTTCCCACAAAACAAGTTGATGTTGGAAATGTCAGACCCACTGCATGCCAAATACTTGTGAGGGATGTGTTGTTAGGACTAGAGAAGAGTCTAGAAATGCTTCTCAGCCATCATGAAGACAAAAGCATTGGATTGCGTACGTCGTTGAGAGAGTACAAGCCGGATTTCTAGCCCAAATTTTTTTCTCATTTGTTGTTGATGCCTCTAGCTTTGAATGAAGGCGTTTATATGCCATTAGGTTACATGCAGTCTCCGTCCATCTGTTGGCTTAAGTTTTTGGACTGAACTTTCTAACACGATCTCAGTCCTAGGTTCTACCCCAATCTTTCGTTTGTCGAATTTCACACGTAGTTCGTAATTCAACTTGCATGTGAGAAGAGTGTGTTAAACTATCCTAAATTACTCGTCTACGAGGTTAAAATGCTTTTTATATATGTGTGGTTCCCTTCACTTATTGGGAAAATTACAAAAAAAGTCACAAATCTATTGCAATTATGTCAATTCAATCCTAATTGAGTCCAAAAAACCCTTTACATTTGTTTCAATTCAGTTTATCGGATCAATTTTGGTTAGAAATTGCTGGCATGGACGCTAGCCGTCCTACGTGCAACAATAAGTGCTGACGTGGATAATTTTATAGTTTTTTTAATATTTTTTCGAATATTTTTTCGATAATTCACATATCGGTTCGCAACAATCTTTCCAAGAAAGACCATTTTGTATCTTTGCACCAAGTATCGAATACAAACCAACAAAGCAACAAGATCACAATCTAAGGAATGAAGGTTGTATCCTCCTTCGATGGGTCATTGATGCGTTGACAGCGTCAACTTTAGCAAGACGAATAAGAACAACATTAGACAAGTTTTAGGCTGCATTCATTTCGCGAAAAGTGGGATATTTTTTGGAAAATATTTTACAGAAAGTCATTTTTCAGAAAAACGATAATATTTTTCGATGTTCGACTGAAACCTGAAAATGACTTGAAAAATATTTTCCGTCATCCGGTATGGAAAATCAGATATAATTTTAATCCATGCACTCTTTTTAATTACTTTTTTTTTTCTCTTTTTTGTTTTGTTTTGCCCTCTTCTTCGGCCGATCGCCGGCCTCACCTCGCCTCGCCAGATCCGACGATGCTTGGCTTGGTCTTGCCACAGGTCTATGAGGTGGAGCTCACCCCGCCACAAGTCGGCGATCGGCCGAAGAAGAAGGGAAAAAAATTGAAAAAGAAAAAGAAAATATAGAAAGATAAAAAATAAAACGAAAATAATAAATAATAAAAAAAAAAGAATGTAAAAGATTGAATTAATGAAAGATGGGGGGAAAATATTTTCCTCTTTTCAAAAAGAGAAAATCATTTCTATTACTTTTGAAGGTGTTTTTTTCGTAACAACAAAAAAAAATTCTTAACTTTTTCCTAACTTTTGAATGTGTTATTTTCGTAAGAAAAATTATTTTTCTTACCTCGTTTATTTTTCGTGAACCGAATATCGAAAAATTTAGAAAAATATTTTTTTGAAAAATATTTTTTGTAATGCGAACGGAGATAAGTGTTTGTTTTTTCGCAGTGCTGTGCGATGGATGGGCCACCTATTCCATGCACTGTTCTGTGACACTGTTGGCCTGAGCCCTCAGCGAATCTCCGTGCATGTCACCCTGACGCAACGCGAAGCAACCAAACAAGAGAGCCAACATCGGCGTGGGCCGTACAGTTTGGTCCCGCGTGCGTTCTGGGGATACGGCCAAGTTAAAAATTCAGAAAGGTGAAAGGAAGAGAAAAATCCAGAGGGCTCAGGCCAACAGTGTCACAGAACAGTGCATGGAATAGGTGGCCCATCCATCGCACAGCACTGCGAACAAAAAAAGCTTATCTCCGTTCGTATTACAAAAAAAAAAAATTCAATTTTTTTTTTCAAATTTGTATGAAAATGAGGTCAAACTAGCGTAACCTAACCTTATTCTATTTTTAGAGATTTTATGAAATTTTTAGAATTTTTTAGAATCTTTTTAGAATTTTTATTTTATTTTTTTATTATCTTGTATATTTTTCTTTCAAAATGAGACTTCGTTATGTTTTAGGTCGAGTGAAAAGTGATGAGAGAATTGAAAGTGAAAAGTGAGAGATGTGGGACTTCATTCTGTTTTGTGATTCTCAAAAGTGATTTTTTTTTTCCAAAACCAATTTCTTTTTTTATTCTTATTTTTGCTCCAAAACTGTTCTCGAGAACAGAATCAGAATCAGAATCAGAATCATTTACATTACCAAACATGATTCTTATCTTTTTTTGTTCTAGGGAACAGAATTAGAGAACCAGAATCGTTGCCATGCAGGCCCTTAGTTGAGTGATAAAAGGGATCTCATGCCTTTCAAGAAAATCACGAAATCGATTCACGTCGCAACTGAATTTTTTCCGAGCATTGCGTTTCTGTGACTGGGGCTTATCTCGTGGGAATAGATTTCCCTATTGTTTGCTAATTTTTTGAGTGGTGCTGTGGTGATAGGCTTGCTAACCTCGAACCTTCAAATCGTAAATCGTGCCGAATATTTATGGCTCAATCCCTGCATCGGATGTAGGTCAAACGGGTGGGTCGGGTCGGGTCGGGTCGGGTCAAAAGTGGCCCGACCCAAATCAACATATTTTGATCCGTCTTGATCAATTTCAATGCAATATAAATCTAGTGACCCATATCGATCCAACCATACTCAACACATACTCGACCCGATTCATATTCCTAAAGCACTTTCTTATTCAACATAATCTAGGAAAACACATACCCAAATTGCAGTGAGAGCGCAGAGTGAGTGGACGCGAGATCGAGTCAGGGCGAAAGAAAATGAAGAAAAAGTTATAGAGGTGAGTTATTGGCACTTACCTTTGGCTTTCACTCCATCTCGTCTGAGTCTAAATAAGTTTTAAATCTAGTTATGACCCGTTTACGGCCCCTTTATGACTTATTTGATACTCATATTATGTTTAAATTTATTAATTAATCCATATAATAACCCAATCCGTCATATATGAGTTACGAAATGGGTTTATGACTCATTTTGATGGGTCCAGCCGTGGCTTACCTCTTATGAAGAGATTTCCTGGTTGCTAGCATTTTAGTGGTGCTAAGGTGATAGGCTCGCCAATCTCGAACCTTCAGATTGGGAATCGTGCCAAATAGTTGTGGCTCGATCCCTACGGTGAATTTGAGGCTACCATGGTAACGCCACAAAAGTGGTCCCCAACGCTGGTCGCTCCGCTCCATCCTTTTATCGACATGAAAACAAATCCGGGGAGAGAAACTTTTGGAGATTTTTTTTTTTTTTGCAGTCCTTGATCCATCATTACAAAAAAAAAAAAACAAAAAAAAAAAAGAGAGAGAGAGACTTTCGGATATCTGAAAATGAACGTGGAAAACTCAATTGACGGACAAAAATTTTGGCCCTCGTATGTTGTACGACACTCGTCCGACAAACTGGGAAGAGCGAAAGCGTGGATGGAAACAGGCACGACGCCCCAAGCAGTCAAACACGATGGAGATGATGGACCACATTAATCAGGCATCAATAGTATTATTGCGTCGTATCTCGGGAGCTGAATTATTTCGAAAGTGACAAAAATTATGGCGTGGGCATAAAAGAAATAGAACACAACAAAAGTAACTCATAAAATAAACGAATAATTCAGATTGAGAATACCATCTAACCTTGTCGTTAAATCACATTCAGCAACAACAACAACAACAAAAAAAACATACACAATACTTATAGGATAAAGCTATGAATTGCAAATTCAAGACCAATTAAGATACTATTACTATTCGAGTAATCAAGAAAAAATCTGGCTAGATTATGTCTTGTTTTGATGGATTTTCTAAGGGCAATTATAGTTAAAGTCGGTTTAATAGATTTTTAGGGCCTTCTTATCATGTGACGCATGATGCACGTGCCAATATGTGATCATGGTGAGCAGTGGTTAGATATTGAGGCGGCTTCGTTGGCTAAAATTGGAATTTCGAGGCCGGTTTGGATGAGCTCGGGCAAGTTCGGGATCCGCCGTCACTATCGGCCCGGAGCGGCTCGCCCATTTCGTCCCTTAAAGGGCAAAGTCGTTGAAGCGAGTCTAACGGCCAGAAGTAGCAAAAAGTAATGAGTTATGATTACTTGTTTTGAAAGTTCTATAAGATAAATGAAAAAACGATTTTTTTAATGTGCCTCAATATAGAAAGAAAAAAAATTGATGTGGCACGTGCCGAAAATGTCGATGATAAATGACGAGGGATACGCAAGATCTCTTTCAATGCTCATGCATCTATTCCGACAGCATCACGGGTGGTGGATGGACATCCATGTTCTTTCTTATTCCCACGGGTCGAAGGACCAGGCATCGACAACGATAGCATGATTCTTCATCCATTCATGCAGAGCTACACCCGTGAAAATGGTCGGAAAAAAACAAGGTTTGCCGGGTCGGGTCGGGTCGGGTCGAAAATGACCCAACCCAAACGGACCAATTTAACCCGTTTTGCCCAATTTCAAAGTAATATAATTTTAGTGATCCATACCGGACCCAACACATATTCCTACAACATTTCCATATTTTACCAAATTTGGAAAAACCACCCATACTCAAATTGAGGTGAGTGAGGGCGAGAGAAAATGAAGAGAGAGTCATACAAGTAGGTCGGGTCCAGAGAAATTGTAAACCCATTGACGACTCATTTATGACACATTTAATACTCATATTGTATTTAAATCCATTTATTGAATATAACTAATCCATATAACAACTCACGGGAAAAGTACCAAAAAAGTCATAAACCTATTGCACTGGTACCAATTCAGCCATAAACCTTCCAATTGGACCAATTTAGTCCTAAACATTTTCGCATTTGTATCAATTCAGTCTATCTGGCCAATTTTAACAGAAAATCGCTAACGTGGACACCGAAAATGCCATGTAGGATGGCCGACGCTGATGTGGACATTATTTAATAATATTTTTTGAAACAATTTTTTTTTCTTAAACTAGGCTTTGGCTGGTGAGGGTCACCGGCAACCCTCTCTAAATCTAGGCGAGGGCCTTCGCAGCCTTGCGCGCGGCCAGCGAGGCTGCGACGACCCTAGGCGAGGTGGCCCTCGCCCAGATTTGGCAAGGGTTGTGGGCGACCCTCGTTGGTCAAAGCCTAGGTTTTAGGAAAAAAAATAGTTTTTTTTAAATATTATTAAATAGGGTTAATATCGCAAAAAATCTCAAACTGGTACACTTGTGACAAATTTACTCTAAACTATTTTTTTGACCACGAAAAACCCTAAACTGGTACACCTGTGACAAATTTATCCCAAACTATTTTTTTGACTACAAAAAATTCCAAACTAGTACATCTGTGACAAATTTACCCTAAACTAATTTTTTTTACCATAAAAAACCCCAGACTATTACACCTATGACAAATTTACCCTTCGTTAAATTGGATTAATACCACGAAAAATCCCAAATTGATACACCTATGGCAAACATAGGGTAAAAATCCCAAACTGGTATATTCGTGAACTGCCACGTGCCATCCAACTCAGTAATTTGACGTTAAATTTAACGAAAACTAACGGGGGTAAATTTGTCATAAATGTGCCAGTTTGGGGTAAATTTGTCACAAATATACCAGTTTGGGATTTTTTGTGGTCAAAAAAATAATTTGAGGTAAATTTATCACATATGTACCAGTTAGGGGTTTTCCGTGGTATTAACCCAATTAAATAATGTTCACGTCAGCGCCGGCCGTCCTACGTGGCATTTCTGACGTCCACGTCAGCGATTTCCGGCCAAAATTGGCCGGATGGACTGAATTGGTATTAATGTAAAAAATTTTAGGACTAAATTGGTTCAATTGAAAGGTTTAGGACTAAATTACTACCGATGTAGTAGGTTTAGGACTTTTTTGGCACTTTTTCCAACAGCTCATCCCAGCATATATAAAGAAATCTATACATAACCAAGGGCGCAAATTACAGATTACTGAGATGACAGCCCGTGTGTACGGTGGGAAGCACACATCGTCTCGATCGGATTAATTCCATCCGATACTAACCCGATCCTAACGTTTATAGAATCTTCAGCGAACTCTCTGTTTCCAAAGTCGAACGACTTCCGTGCCGGGAATTGCAGGGCTGTCTCGGGAAACCACAGTTCATGCGATTCTCCTGATGCCCCACCTCGTAAGCATCGAGGTTTTCGACTGCAGAAATAATCTTCGAAGTCGAGGGATAAAGGGGAAATATCTCAAAACCTTTGCCAGATTGTCTTTTCCTCTATTAGGTGAAAGATCTCTTGCTCTTCTTTACCTTTTTTCGTCCACCATGTACCTCGATGTTTCGCGTAGACAGCAACTGGCATCATCTTCGTGCACGGCGTGAACTATTCTCTCACCGGAAGTACATCCCTCACGAAGCCGGGGCGGTTCAGTAAAAGAATCTTAATCCATTCGCCCTGCAATTTGGCAAACCATTTACATCCTGCATCCCCGGTACAATTCTTGCTCAGCATTCTTTTACCAACTCGTGAAAGGATTAGCTGGCTTCATTAGGCTGCTCAGTATCATCTCCGGCATCATGTTTGTTTCTGTCTTCATTCATCGAAGAAAGCGTATCACTCGACGATCTATGCGAGTCATGTCCGATATCAAAATCATGTGCTCTGTTAGAAAGTCCAACCCAAAAGTTTAGAGCATATAAGATCCATTATCAAGCGATATGGGACAATAACTTCAACACCCCTCTCACGTGCAAGCGTGATTACGAGCTTGACTAATGGGGAGTGAGGTCCACATACGCAGACAACACTGGTTCTGATACATGTTAAAGTCCAACCCAAAAGTTTAAGCTAATAGGTGGAAGAAGATCATATGAATATAAAGAGCATATAGGATTCATTATCAAGCGACGTGGGACAACAACTTCAACATGCTCGACCAAAGAGCGGAAGAGATTTGGATGCTGCAACTTGAAATTAAATCCATTCCATAGTAGATGGTCTTCCGCATTATCTCTGGTCTCACCCACATGCCATTCACAGTTTTTACATGGACGTGAGGTCTTTCCATGGAGACTTTCACAGGCGAATATTAAGTCAAGACATCGCTTCGACCCGTTCCAGTAATCTATGGTTGCCCTAGATCGGCTTGTCCAACTTCTCTCCATTTCAAACGCGCGAAGAAATGAACAGGGTATGGATCTACAGGAGCAAATAGAAAATACATGAAAAAGGAGTTCTAGAGCTAAATGCTTAGTTTCCACCCTACATCATTAACGAACATCAATGATTCACTTAGCACTAATGATTCATAGTAGCTATACTATGGATTAAAAAGCTGATAGAAGAAAAGGTTTGCAGCAAGACGCATCACGGATTATCGAATGATACAATTTTTCTCCAAGTTCAAGAACAATGAGCATGATAAGTTGATTTATAAAGTTGCACACAGTTCTTTCCAAGTTGAACTTCCAGTTTCGTTCCGACAAAAGAGTTGTTCAGACAAGGAAACACGCCAACCTGATTAAACGAATTTAACAGCCATGGCATTGGGTATTTGAATGAGATCGACACAGTCAAAATGATCAACTGGATGACACTTTTGTAGGTCTTGGGATGCACCAAAAAACTAACAGATAAAGTAGTCCGACTGACCAGAAAAATGAGATCTAACACAGTAGATTAAGATTGATTCAGAAGTATCCTAGCAATTGTTTTCCCAGAGCAAGGTGCATGAGAAATTGTAAGTAAAGGTATCTAGTCTGCACTTTGAGAAAAGAGGAAATCTATAGTAAAGGGTAAACTTGTACGCCAGACAAACAATGATGAACCTAGTGAGATCTAGCTAGATAACTCTTTGTTTTACCATAGGATAATTCTTTGTTATGCAGTTACTTCTTGCACAACCCAGAAAGGCAAATTGTAATAATGGATTGCAGGATACAGGCAGGCCTATACTTCTTGGTTTCAATAGGACTCCTTAAGAGCGTTATTTCAACTGTAAAAACCAAGAAGCTGGTTGAACCAAGGCAGAATTCTAAAGCATATTCGCTCCTCCGTATGATTTATCCAACCCAATATCAATCTCAGAATGATTAATGCCTGATTCAAAACCATGGACATGCCATAGATTTGGCTTCCAACAGCTGACAAAAAAGGAGAGAAATGTCATCCAGTAGAATCAATCCTTCTTTAGCAAGGTTTATCCACTGCTACGATTTGGATTTCTTTTCAAATGGTTTCCTTTAAGTGTATCCACAACGATTAATCTTCACATGGAGAGATACCGAATCGAAATGCTACTTAAGAAAGTTGAGACATGGACGGCGCGACCCAAACTAACCAATTCACATGACGAAATCGACAAACATATCAGCTACGGAGACACTAGTAGATTCAAGCTGAGGGTGGCCTCAGACGGTGAAGGTTGGTTCGAGTCTCGTGATCTCCTCCCCCTGTTTGTGTCTTATAGAAGTAGCAAGACATTCATACATAGCAACTTGTTAATCGTCTAACGAATGACAATAAGAAAGAATCAGTTTCTGTAACAAGTGTGGACTCCCAGCCATCGCAAACTCAATCACCACAGGCTGGACTTGGGTTCTTCGACAATTTAACTTTCTCGATAACTGAAATCTTCCCATCATAAGCGATTGCTCTCCATGTACACTCGCCAAGAACCAACTAACGAAAATGAAGCATTTTCCACTAGTTCCTAAATGACTCGAGTAAAGTCGAAACCTGTCAAACCCATAGACATCATCATCAAAAGAAGAAAGGGATAAGTGCACGGGAAATCCTAAAACTTGTCTCAAAAGTGCAATTGAGTCATTAAACTTACAAAAAGTGCAATCAAGTCCTAAAACTTGTCAAGTTAGTTCAATCGAGTCCTTTCGTTAATTCCGTCCATTTAGACTAACAGAAAATTCTGACGTGGCTTTTTAAATATTTTTTCTCTCCTACATAGCATTACCTTACTAGAATATGAAATATAATACTAAAACGATGTCGTTTTGACATAAATCCTAATTTTTAACCAAAATATCAATTTAATTAAATTAAAAAAAAAAAACTTATTTTAGAAAAACAGACCAAAAAAAAAGGGGAAAGGGCAGCTGGCCCTAGCCACCGTCGCCGAAAAGCCTCGGACGGGGTCTCGGCGAGGGCCGACGGGGGTCGCCAAGGCCTTGGCAAGGGTTGACGATCCTCGCCAATTGCAAGTGAGGGAATTAAAAAAAGCAACATCGGCATTTTTCGTTAATCCTATTGGATGGAGTTAACGGAAGGATTCGATTGTACCAATTTGACAAGCTTGAGGACTTAATTGCACTTTTTGAAAGTTTTAAGACTCAATTGCACTTTCGTGATAAGTTTTAGGAATTTCAATGCACTTGTCCCTAAAAAATATGTATCCTTTTAAGTATTGCTGAACAAGGGAATATATACCCTTGACCCATAGGGGAGCTCGTGGAAGGATTTGCACTGTGAAGATATTACAAACATGCACTCACTTGTCCCATAAATATCCTGTATATTGTTCCGAAAGCAGCATGATCGAAGAACAGAAAGGGCATGCAGAAGTTGTATCAAAGATAAGAGATCGAAAAAAGAAGAAGGAATAATGACATAAATGGTTTCTGACCTTTGACCAAATGTGCAATGTGATCTTTGAACTTTTAATCTGTTCAATATGGTCTATGAACTTTTGTCTAATGTGCAATGTCGTTCTTGAACTTTCAATTTATTTAATATGATCCTTAAACTTTTGGAACATGTTCAACTTAATCCATAAGTTATATGAAAATATTCAATGTTGTCTTTCCATTAATTCAAGTTTAGAGACATAGTTCGGGAACTAAGTTGACATGTACCAAAAGTACATGGACCATATTGAACAAATTGAAAGTTCAAAAATTATATTGCTCATTGGGTTGTAGTTCAGGGATCACATTGAACAAATTAAAAGTTCATGGGCTACATTACACATTTGGTCAAAGTTCATGAACAATTTGTGTCATTTTCCCTAAAAAAAAAAAAAAGAACAAAATTCTGAATAATTGTTACTTCGAAGGGAAATTAGTTTGACCTAAGCTAAATCCCTCTTTCCCTTTTATGGTGTTGGAGAAATATTTTTTTTTGCAGTCCTTGATCCATCATTTTCAACAAAAAAAGAAAAAAGAAAAAGAGAGAGAGACTTTCGGATATCTGAAAATGAACGTGGACAACTCAATTGACAGACAAAAATTTTGGCCCTCGTACGTACGTTGTACCACCTCGTCCGACGAACTGGGAAGAGCGAAGCGTGGATGGAAACAGGCACGACGCCCCAAGCAGTCAAACACGATGGAGATGATGTACCACATTAATCAGGCATTAATAGTATTATTGCCTCGTATCTCGGCAGCTGAATTATTTCGAAAGTGAGAAAAATTATGGCGTGGGCATAAAAGAAATAGAACACAACACAAGTAACTCATAAAATAAACGAATAATTCAGATTGAGAATACCATCTAACCTTGTAGTTAAATCACATTCAGCAACCAAAAAAAAAAAAAACATACACAATACTTATAGGATAAAGCTATGAATTGCAAATTCAAGACCAATTATGATACTATTACTATTCGAGTAATCAAGAAAAAATCTGGCTAGATTATGTCGTGTTTTGATGGATTTTCTAAGGGCAATTATAGTTAAAGTCGGTTTAATAGATTTTTAGGGCCTTCTTATCATGTGACGCATGATGCACGTGCCAATATGTGATCAGGGTGAGCAGTGGTTAGATATTGAGGCGGCTTCGTTGGCTAACATTGGAATTTCGAGGCCGGTTTGGATGAGCTCGGGCAAGTTCGGGATCCGCCGTCACTATCGGCCCGGAGCGGCTCGCCCATTTCATCCCTTAAAGGGCAAAATCGTTGAAGCGAGTCTAACGGCCAGAAGTTGCAAAAAATAATGAGTTATGATTACTTGTTTTGAAAGTTCTATAAGATAAATGAAAAAAACGATTTTTTTAATGTGCCTCAATATAGAAAGAAAAAAAAAACTGACGTGGCACGTGCCAAAAATGTCAATGATAAATGACGAGGGATATGCAAGATCTCTTTCAATGCTCATGCATCGTACAATGCTGTTTGGTCGATGCATCACGCGCATCTATTCCGACTGCATCACGGGTGGTGGATGGACATCCATGTTCTTTCCTATTCCCACGGGTCGAAGGACCAGGCATCGACAACGATAGCATGATTCTTCATCCATCAATGCAGAGCTACACCCGTGAAAATGGTCGGAAAAAAAAAGGTTTGCCGGGTGGGGTCGGGTCGAAAATGACCCAACCCAAACGGACCAATTTAACCCGTTTTGTCCAATTTCAAAGTAATATAATTTTAGTGATTCATACTGGACCTAACACATATTCCTACAACATTTCCATATCTTACCAAATTTGGAAAAACCCATACTCAAATTGAGGTGAGTGAGGGCGAGAGAAAATGAAAAGAGAGTCATACAAGTAGGTCGGGTCTAGAGAAATTGTAAACCCATTTATGACCCATTTAATACTCATATTGTATTTAAATCCATTTATTGAATATAACTAATCCATATAACAACTCACGGGAAAAGTACCAAAAAAGTCATAAATCTATTGCACTGGTACCAATTCAACCATAAACCTTCCAATTGGACCAATTTAGTACTAAACATTTTTGCATTTGTATCAATTCAATCCATCTGGCCAATTTTAACCGAAAATCGCTGACGTGGACACCGAAAATGCCACGTAGGATGGCCGACGCTAATGTGGACATTATTTAATAATATTTTTTGAAACAAATTTTTTTTTCTTAAACTAGGCTTTGGCCGGCGAGGGTCACTGGCAACCCTCTCTAGATCTAGGCGAGGGCTTTCGCAGCCTCACGCCCGACCGGTGAGGCCGCAACGACCCTGGGCGAGGTGGTCCTCGCCTAGATTTGGCAAGGGTTGCGGGCGACCCTTGTCGGCCAAAGCCTAGGTTTTAGGAAAAAAATAGTTTTTAAAAAAAATATTATTAAATAATGTTCACGTCAGCGTCGGCCGTCCTACGTGGCATTTCTGACATTCACGTCAGCGATTTCCGGCCAAAATTGGCCGGATGGACTGAATTGGTACTAATGTAAGAAGGTTTAGGACTAAATTGATTTAATTGAAAGGTTTACGACTGAATTACTACCGATATAATAGGTTTAAGACTTTTTTAGTACTTTTTCTAACAGCTCATCCCAGCATATATAAAGAAATGGGTTTATGACCCATATTGACAGATCCATACATAACCAAGGGCGCAAATTAAGATTACCGAGATGACAGCCCGTGTGTACGGTGGGAAACACACATCGTCTCGATGGGATTAATTCCATCCGATACTAACTCGATCCTAACGTTTTAGGATCTTCAGCAAACTCTCTGTTTCCATAGTTGAACGACTTCCGTGCTGGGAATTGCAGGGCTGTCTCGGGAAACCACAGTTCATGCGATTCTCCTGATGCCCCACCTCGTAAGCATCGAGGTTTTCGATTGCAGAAATAATCGTCGAAGTCGACGGATACAGGGGAAATATCTCAAAATCTTTGCCAGATTGTCCTTTCCTCTCTTAGGTGAAAGATCACTTGCTCTTCTTTACCTTTTTTCATCCACCATGTACCTCGATGTTTCGCGCAGACAGCAACCGGCATCATCTTCGTGCACAGCGTGAACTATTCTCTCACCGGAAGTACATCCCTCGCGAAGCCGGGGCAGTTCAGTAAAAGAATCTTAATCCATTCGCCCTGCAATTTGGCAAGCCTTTTACATCCTGCATCCTGGGTACAATTCTTGCTCAGCATTCTTTTACCAACTCGTGAAAGGATCAGTATCATCTCCGGCATCATATATGTTTCTGTCAGTCCATAGCTGGGAGAAGACCGCATGAATATATAGAGCATAATCAAGCGATGTGGGACAACTGGAGTTTGACTAATGGGGGGTGAGCCCACATACGCGGACAACACTGGTTCTGATACATGTTAGAAAGTCTAACCCAAAAGTTTAAACTAATGGATGGAGGAAGACCATATGAATATAAAGAGCATATAGGATTCATTATCAAGCGACGTGGGACAACAACTTCAACATGCTCGACCAAAGAGCGGAAGAGATTTGGATGCTGCAACTTGAAATTAAATCCATTGCATAGTAGATGGTCTTCCGCATTCTCTGATCTCACCCACATGCCATTCACAGTTTTTACATGGACGTGAGGTCTTTCCATCGAGACTTTCACAGGCGAATATTAAGTCAAGGCATCGCTTCGACCCGTTCCAGTCATCTATGGTTGCCCTAGATCGGCTTGTCCAACTTCTCTCCATTTCAAACGCGCGAAGAAATGAACAGGGTATGGATCTACAGGAGCAAATAGAAAATACATGAAAAAGGAGTTCTAGAGCTAAATGCTTAGTTTCCACCCTACATCATTAACGAACATCAATGATTCACTTAACACTAATGATTCATAGTAGCTATACTATGGATTAAAAAGCTGATAGAAGAAAAGGTTTGCAGCAAGACGCATCATAGATTATTGAATGATACAATTTTTCTCCAAGTTCAAGAACAATGAGTATGATAAGTTGATTTATAAAGTTGCACACAGTTCTTTCCAAGTTGAACTTCCAGTTTCGTTCGGACAAAAGAGTTGTTCAGACAAGGAAACATGCCAACTTGATTAGACGAATTTAACAGCCATGGCATTGGGTATTTGAATGAGATCGACACAGTCAAAGTGATCAACTGGATGACACTTTTGTAGGTCTTGGGATGCACCAAAAAACTAACAGATACAGTAGTCCGACTGACCAGAAAAATGAGATCTAACACAGTAGATTAAGATTGATTCGGAAGTAACCTAGAAATTGTTTTCCCAGAGCCAGGAGCATGAGAAATTGTAAGTAAAGGTATCTAGTCTGCACTTTGAGAAAAGAGGAAATCTATAGTAAAGGGTAAATTTGTACGCCAGACAAACCATGATGAACCTAGTGAGATCTAGCTAGATAACTCTTTGTTTTACCATAGGATAATTCTTTGTTATGCAGTTACTTCTTGCACAACCCAGAAAGGCAAATTGTAATAATGGATTGCAGGATACAGGCAGGCCTATACTTCTTGGTTCCAATAGGACTCCTTACAAGCGTTATTTCAACTGTAAAAACCAAGAAGCTGGTTGAACCAAGGTAGAATTCTAAAGCATATTCGCTCCTACGTATGATTTATCCAACCCAACATCAATCTCAGAATGATTAATGCCTGATTCAAAACCATGGACATGCCATAGATTTGGCTTCCAACAGCTGACAAAAAAGGAGAGAAATGTCATCCAGTAGAATCAATCCTTCTTTAGCAAGGTTTATCCACTGCTACGATTTGGATTTCTTTTCAAATGGTTTCCTTTAAGTGTATCCACAACGATTAATCTTCACACGGAGAGATACCGAATCGAAATGCTACTTAAGAAAGTTGAGACATGGACGGCGCGAGCCAAACTAACCAATTCACATGACGAAATCGACAAACATATCAGCTACGGAGACACTAGTAGATTCAAGCTGAGGGTGGCCTCAGATGGTGAAGGTTGGTTCGAGTCTCGTGATCTCCTCCCCCAGTTTGTGTCGTATAGAAGTAGCAAGACATTCATACATAGTAACTTGTTAATCGTCTAACGAATGACAATAAGAAAGAATCAGTTTCTGTAACAAGTGTGGACTCCCAGCCATCGCAAACTCAATCACCACAGGCTGGACTTGGTTCTTCGACAATTTAACTTTCTCGATACCTGAAATCTTCCCATCATAAGCGATTGCTCTCCATGTACACTTGCCAAGAACCAACTAACGAAAATGAAGCATTTTCCACTAGTTCCTAAATGACTCGAGTAAAGTCGAAACCTGTCAAACCCATAGACATTATCATCAAAAGAAGAAAGAGATAAGTGTATTGGAAACCTAAAACTTGTCTCAAAAGTGCAATTGAGTCATTAAACTTACAAAAAGTGCAATTAAGTCCTAAAACTTGTCAAGTTAGTTCAATCGAGTCCTTCCATTAACTCCGTCCATTAAGACTAACGAAAAATTATGACGTGGCTTTTTAAATATTTTTTCTCTCCTACATAGCATTACCTTACTAAAATATGAAATATAATACTAAAACGATGTTGTTTTGACATAGATCCTAATTTTTAACCAAAATATCAATTTAATTAAATTAAAAAACAAAAACTTATTTTAGAAAAACAGACAAAAAAAAAGGGGAAAGGGCAGCTGGCCCTAGCCACCTTCGCCGAAAAGCCTCGGACGGGGCTCGGCGAGGGCCGACTAGGGTCGCCAAGGCCTTGGCAAGGGTTGACGTTCCTCGCCAACTGCAAGTGAGGGAATTAAAAAAAGCAACATCGGCATTTTTCGTTAGTCCAATTGGATGGAGTTAACGGAAGGACTCGATTGTACCAATTTGACAAGCTTGAGGACTTGATTGCACTTTTTGAAAGTTTTAAGACTCAATTGCACTTTCGTGATAAGTTTTAGGAATTTCAATGCACTTGTCCCTAAAAAATATATACCCTTTTAAGTATTGCTGAGCAAGGGAATATAGACCCTTTTAAGTATTGCTGAACAAGGGACCCATAGGGGAGCTCGTGGAAGGATTTGCACAGTGAAGATATTACAAACATGCACTCACTTGTCCCATAAAAATCCTGTATATTGTTCCGAAAGCAGCATGATCGAAGAACAGAAAGGGCATGCGGAAGTTGTATCAAAGATAAGAGATCGAAAAAGAAGAAGAAGGAATAATGACATAAATGGTCTCTGATCTTTGACCAAATGTGCAATGTGATCTTTGAACTTTTAATCTGTTCAATATGGTCTATGAACTTTTGTCTAATGTGCAATGTCGTTCTTGAACTTTCAATTTATTTAATATGATCCTTAAACTTTTGGAACATGTTCAACTTAATCCATGAGTTATATGAAATTATTCAATGTTGTCTTTCCATTAATTCAAGTTTAGAGACATAGTTCGGGAACTAAGTTGAACTTGTACCAAAAGTACATGGACCACATTGAACAAATTGAAAGTTCAAAAACTATATTGCTCATTGGGTTGCAGTTCAGGGATCACATTGAACAAATTAAAAATTCAGGGACTACATTACACGTTAGGTCAAAGTTCATGAACAATTTGTGCCATTTTCCCTAAAAAAAAAAAAAAAGAACAAGAAGAACAAGAACAAAATGATCACAAGGGCCTGAGGAAAAGGGCAAAAAAGGAATTTTTTTTTTGGTAAGGGGGAAAAAAGGAATTCATCTCCAAGCAACCTACAAAAACATGAGCAAGAGAATACTTAGCTAACTTTGTATTTGACATGGCCGATTATACAATCAAAGAGAGAGATTGCCATTGTTGTGGTGGAAGGTCAGATTGAAAGAGAAGAAACCACGAGTGAGAGTTGGGTTCTTTGCAAAAAGGCTTGCCTCCTACTGATAAATGATAATGTATTTCTTCTCTTTTCCTTTTCTCGGAGTTCTAACATTGTCCTTTCAGAATAAAAATTTGGAGAGAGCATACCGTGCACAAAAATAAAATAAAAAAACTTTAACTGCCGGCGTCACATTCACTTCAAATTAATTTTTGTAAGACAACAAATGCCAAACTGATTTATCCATAGTACCTCTGTCATCTACCCAATATTGATTTTCTCCTGTTCAATGCTCGAAAACTCAATTCAAGCTTGATTGAGTATTAAGATTATGCTCAAGCTCTCGATAAAATCAAGATACTTGATCTTGACTCGACTTTGATCAATTTATGAATGAACTCGAGCTCCAACTTAAAAAAGCTTGAAGTAGACATACCATGTAGTTTTAAATATATCTATATCTGATCAGCCGATACGTATTTTTCTTCAAATAAATAATGGAATCTTGATGATGCTCAATTAGGATCGTGTGTTTGGTGAACTTAGAATTGGTGAGCTTGAGCTCGACTCCACAAGATATTCAAGTAGCTTGAGCTCGAGTTTCACTCGAAATCATACGATTGAATCTCGAGTAATCAGTCTGAACTACTCTTGCATAATTTGACTCACTTTCACCTTTATTCCAGACTCCAATGATTCTGAATTGGTGATTATTAGGGTAAATTCCAGATTTGGGGTCATATAGACCATGTACCTCATGTAGGGAATCCTGTTAAAGAATACATAGGGTAAGCTGCTAAAATTTAAGTACATATTTGTTGAACTATTGATAATTCTGTCTATTCTTTACGAATTTTTCACTTATAAATATGTGAAATGATGGGGAAGTAGACTGAGTTTTGTATTCTACGTTTGCTGATATTATATCTTAGTATTATGTTATTGCTATACATGTATATGTATTATTAGGGGTGAACGGTTCCAAGTTCCGTACAGGTTCCACCTAGAACCTGAAATCTACTTGTCAGAATAGGTTCTTCATTTTTTGGAACCTAGAACCTACTCTGCATACCTTGGAACCTGGAACCTACCATGTCACAAGTTCTAGGGTCTTCTCAAGTTCCACATGTATTTTTAATTTAACTATTGCGGTGAATAATCACCTTTAATGACCACCACTTGCTGCTACAATCCACTTACCACAATTCATATTTCGACACACTAATAAATATGAAATATTAATAAAGTAAAAGTCTCAATCCTAAATATTGTCGGAAATGGAAACTCATACTAGTGATTCCATATTACACATTTATCATCGGCCGCCATGGAATACCGTAGGATCGCGTATGAACCATATACAAAAAAACACACAAACTTTTTACAGGTTTCAGGTTCTAGGTTTCATCTATCTAGAATCTGTTGTATCTAGCAATATCACCTAAAGAGGGGGTGAATAGGTGATTCTGAACAATTTTGATACTTAATGCGGAAATTAATAGGTTCAGAACATAAACTGAATAAGATCACTAAAATAACGTGCAGACAAACTAAACGCAGCAAGAAGAGTTTAGGGAAAGAGAATCTGCACGCAATGTTTATAGTGGTTCGGCTTTAGCAAGCCTATGTCCACTCTCCCACGATGACAGCTGGTCAGCTGGATTCCACTATGAATCGATGAAAGGTTACAAGAGATGTCACTCTAATCACTCTTACAAAAGAACTTCTCAAGAATAAGAATTTTAAGCTCACAAGAATAAGAGAATGTGAATCTGAACAACTCAGCACTTTGGAATTTTAAGTTCGTGAACTCTCTACGTAACAGTCACCATTGATCTTCTTTTATACTCCTTCGACCTCAAACTAGCCGTTACCAAGGTCCTCCAAAGGATCGCTCCTCAATCTCTGATTGGACGTCATCAATCTTGATTGACCGAGACTGTATATAGGAAAATCTAGTAGCCGTTAGAGTAGAGTCTGAACCCTTCAGATTCAGTCGCCCATACAACCAAATCTTCATTTTTCATAAATAGAGTTTATCCAAATCTCCAAGATATCTTGTCAATGGAAGGTAATATCCAATCGAGGATATTCTTCTGATTTGATTGGAAAATAATCCTGTCAATCAAATCTTACAAACTTCCATAAAAAGGCGCGGCCAAACCGGAAACCTGCCAAACGTGGGTCTTCAGAATCTAGCAGAGAGATATTATAGAATCTGAACGCTGTTCAGAAGCAGTCTTTTGAACTAAAAAGACTCTGAATCTGAACAGATTATAACAGTGACTTTGAGCTTTTGTAAAGTTCTTGCTGACGTGTCACATAAATCTTCTGGAGATAAGTCCGCAGAGGCAACACAAACCTCCTTCTGAAGTCTTCAGAGACAACACAAACCTCCTTCTGAAGTCTTCAGAGGCAATGCAAACCTCCATTTGAAGTCTTCAGAGGCAACACAATTCTCCATCTGAATACTAGACTTCAATTATCTCTGAAGCAAGTGTTCGACGACTACTCCTTGAGTCTGAATGCCAGTTTTGGAACATTATAAGCTTTTGTATACATGCCCATTTCTGCAATAAAAAAATATTTGCATTAACCGGATTCTTTCACAAGAAGGATAATTTTGTCAGAATCAAAATATTCAGAGGGAAGGTTTTTTCAACAGAACCTACTCGTCAGAACAGGTTCTCCAATTTTTGGAACCTGAAACCTACTATGTAGACCTTGAAACCTCGAATCGGACAGGTTCTCCACCAGTTCGGTTTCAGGTTTTAGGTTCTACCTTGGAACCTTGCTCACCCCTAATACACTTGCTGTTTCATGTTTCATTTTCAGTTTTCGGAAATTAGAATTGTGGAATTTATTATTTCACATGAAATTTTGAAAAGATACAAGGTCGTAGGCTCAATACCCAAAAAAATCCTAAACTTTAGCATCTGTTCCAATTATATTCAAAACTTTTTTTTGCCTCATAAAAAACCTCCAACTTTTACTTTTGTCCCAATTCTACCGACATAATACCCAAAAAAACTCTCAACTTTAGCGTCTGTCCCAATTATATTCGAAACTTTTTTATATTATAAAAAATCTCCAAATTTTACTTTTGTCCCAATTCTACCACCGTTAACCTTCAGTCCATAATTATCTTTAGTTAATCCTACATAGCATTTTCACCTCGATAATGAATTACACCTCAGCAAAACTGTCATGAAACCCCCCCCCCCCAACTTCTTTTCTATTGTCTGCTTCCCCTACACATTTTCGGGAGATATAGAGCCACTCAAGACGGCGCATTTTGGATTTTTCCCGGTACTCAACAGCCTAAAGAATGGCTAGGCTTGGAGATCTGATTATTTGGATGAACAATCTCAAATCTCGTCGTCCTTGAAATCTGTTGTTTCCGAATTTTGAAAATTTATTGGTAAGTTCAACGAGAAAATTTTAGCAATATAGGATTAACTAACGGTGACTATGGACGAAAGGTTGACGGTGGTAGAATTGAAACAAAAGTAAAACTTGGGAGGTCTTTTACGAGATAATTTTTTTTTGGATATAATTGAGATATATGCTAAAGTTGAGAATTTTTTTAGATATTAAACCGGTAGAATTGAGACAAAAGTAAAAGTTGGGGTTTTTTTTTATGAGATAAAACATATTTTAAATATAATTGGGGCATATATTAAAGTTGAGATTTTTTTGGGTGCTAGGCCCAAGGCGGTTCTTTTGAACTTATGAAATCAATATACTGATTTTGGCTACTAAGGGCCTGCATAGCAACGATTCTGGTTCTCTGATTCTGTTCTTCGGAACAAAAAAGGATGAGAATCATGTTTGGTAACGTAAATGGTTCTGATTCTATTCCCGGGAATATTTTTAGAGCAAAAACAAGAACAAAAAAAAAATTGATTCGGGAAAAAAGAATCACTTTTGAGAATCATAAAACAGAATGAAATCTCGTATCTCACACTTTTCCCTTTTAGTTCTCTTATCACTTTTTCCTCGACCTAAAACAGAACGAGATCTCATTTTCAAAGAAAAGTATATAAGTTAATAAAAAAATTAAATAAAAAATAAAAACATTTGAAAAATGAAAAAAAATTCAGAAAAAATTCAGAAAATCCCCAAAAATAGAAGAAGCTTACATTAAGCTATTTTGACCTCAATTTTATAAATTTGGACATAGATTCCCTAGATTTCATAGATTTTATTCTTTTTTAGGAAAATCATAAACACCTTTGAAATTAAACTAGAACCACATTTCTCTAAGCCCTTAGGGCTTCATTAGGGTTTTATGATGTGATTTATCAATGCCATGATTCTTTGATTGCGGACTTGATTTCATTGGTTGTGATTTGCCTAGGTTTAGGTACTTTAGACTTAGTCTAGTTTTAGAAAATTTGGAAAAACACAAAAATAACCTGCGTGAACACTTAGCATTGGCTTACCTCAAAGGTTTAAAAATGAATTGAAAATTTACATGAAACACTTTTAGAAAACACTCAACTTTGGTGCCGAAAGGGCGTCGGTGGAAACACACGTGACCAAGTCCCCGGATCCTAGATTTCTCTAGTTGCGTAGAATCGAAAGGTTTCTCCCGATCGCTCGATAAGGTTTTCGATCTATCTTTCTCAAAGACTGATGGCGACACCATTTGCATGTACAATACACATGCCACTGATAACACTAAGATCGAATCCGATATTCCCTCGTTGCGATTTTGTATAGGCTTGGGAGGGCCCGAGCTAATCAGAAATCACACACTAACCCAATATGGTCTATCTCTTTTTAAGCTTAAAATGACTCGTTATGACATGACAATTAAACGGAATAGCACGAAAAAATGTTATATGCAATATGCAATATGTTATATAAGAGAATCAATATGAATTAATTTTCAATTAATTCGAAATGTATGATGGAATTTCACAAAATAACTACGTAATATTTGACTTAAATGACAAAAATTGGGAAGAGAAATTATTTCCGGAAACAAAACTTTTGTGCAATTACCAAACGCGTTTCTGTTATAGGAGTAGAAAAAATCATTTCTATTCAAAATCACTTTTTCGAATCAGAATCGTTGCTGAAATCTTGAGTTTCTGAAATCTTGCTATCCTTAGTTAGATAGGCTACTTCGTAAAGATAGTCCATCTTTGAGGCTAAAGATATTCGAAGTTCAGGAGGAGGAGCTAGAGAAACAGGAGAGTTTGTACATACAAGTGAAGAGTCAAAAGGAGTTTTCATGAGAGATTGGTTCTTCTCACCATGTAGGTCCTGGCATTAGAATCTTAATCTTAACTTAGTCTCGATGGTGATGGCTCTAATACCTAGGAGGAAGCGGAGACAAGCGTGAATCCAAAACAGGTATGCTATCCCCAATTCCAAGCTTTCAGCCAATTTCAAGGGACTGCCTTTTAGTTTCCAAATTCAATCTGGAAGCTTAACCCTCAAGGTGCCAGATTATTTCTAATCCACAAGTTCCATCAAGTGGTGAGTGGAGAGCATACTGAATCACACCATACTACTGAATTAACAAGAGGATTCTTAGTCGAGGTACCATACCTGGATGAGAAGAAGAGAGGAAAATTTAGGGAGCCATGGAGGTGATAAACACACACGATTTTATAGATGAAGGCGGAACTCTATCGAAGTCTGCCTGATTACATGATACAAGGGGCCTTATATAGGCAACACAACTGAACAAAGACATTGGATTCGCAGATCCAACATACATTGATAGGTGAACAGTACCTAACAGGATAACTTTTGACCTTTATAGGCCAATTATTAGAGGAAAATACACACATGTGACATAACAAGACAAAAGACTTTATACTTTATTTCGAAATCCTTCTTCAGTGTTGTCTGGTGAGCTGTCTAAGCTATCTCCTCCGCCCTTTTGTCTCTTGAAAGCTCGCAAAAGTTCCTCGATTTCCCATATGGTAAGGTCAGGGTGATGGGTCTGGATAGAATTTGGTGGGAAGGATGAGCTGGAGGGAATATCATCAAGTTGAATGAAATTATTGTCTTGTGAGCTTTGTGCATTGGGGTCCTATGAGAGGGGTCCTCCCCATGGATTCTGGGAATTTGTGTCTATGGATGTCTGATTCTGTCGAAAATCCTACGGGGCTTCTTGGATGGTAGCTCTTGTACTGTCATATGCTCCAGAATAATCCCAAGACATATCGTTTGCATCTGAAGGCCATGCTTAAGGGGAAATAGTGCGATTCTCTTGGCAAAGGATCATCTGAAGCTGTCTGTATTCTCGAGCAATGGATGGAATACAACTTGAAAAAGTCCGGTAGACACGAGCAATTTCCAAATTATATTGGGGTTTATATGTGGTCGTGCCAAGCTCGCTTGGTTCTGAGCTTACATCTCCAGTAGGACGAACAAATGTCCATGGCCGATGAAAGATCATAACAGTGTGTCTTTATGGGTCTAGTCTTCTCGTGCGATTTTGGTCTTTGAACACCATTCTCCAGTAGCTAAGAGGCTTGAACCATAACAGAACATCTATTAAATTCTTCTGATTTGAATAATCTCTAGCAAGTGCTCTGGTTAGAATCCAAAAGGTTTTCTTAGTGGGAAATTCGATGGCTATGGTATATAGATTGAACATATACCACAACAACCATTTAAGTTCTTCTGGGAATTCTTCATCTGGAGACCATCGCAGTGGATGGATGAATGAATGGATATTCAGGATGAAGGCCGTTTGGTTTCAACATTAATCCACCATAATCTCTAAAAATCCTCAAATGGTATTGCCATAAGAGATTTTTTAGATTAGCAGTGAGTTGATTAGTGCGAATCAAAGCCGAAACATCAGGGGGTACTTTAGACTGTTCCAGTTTTCTTTCATATCAACTATGCGATATGCATCAAGGAAAGGCTCCTTGTGTACATACATGTTGATTGAAGCAACTGGTTGTTTTGGCCTAGACAAGAAATCGGCAAGAACATTCTTGTTTCCTGCAAGATGCTTAGTATCAAAAGAATATTTTGAAAACCATTCTGCCCACCTTAGCAGCTGGGGATGAGGAATCTGCTTTTGTTTGAATTTCAACATCTGTGGGAATGAGGACATGTCCATTTCCACAAGAAAATGGTGTCCGATGAGATGGAACTCGAACTTTTTGAATCAATATTTGACTGCCAGGATTTCTTTGAAGCTAGAATGATAATGGATTTTGCTGGAGTGAACCGTCCACTTTTGTAGGTACAGATTTGACGCTTACCATTAATTTCTTCAAGGAGGATAGCCGCCCAATACTTCTCACTTGCATCTGTCTGCAGTATCCTTTTCCCAGAGGATGGGATTTGCAATGGAGGGAGATATTGCAACATCTCTTTCAAGTGAGTGACTGCTTTGGTCTGTTTTGGTCCCCATGGAGGTGCATTCTTTTTAAGCATTTGTTGCAATGGATAAAGTGCCTTGGAGATCTTAGGAATAAAATCTCAGAGGTAATTAACAATACTAAGAAACTGCTGCACTTGCTTGATTGTAAAGTTCTCCATAGGGAACTTTTGCAAGAATATGTGGGGACCTGGACAATAGGTACATTCTTTCAAGTGCACAACAAGAAACTCTATTTCCTTTTGGGCAATAATCATCTTCTTCTGAGAAAGCATAATACCATGCTTTTAGACAATTTTCGCAAACTGAGGCAAAAGCTTGCAATGAGATTCTTCATCAGCACTATAAAGAAGAATGTCATCAATGTAAATCTGGGAGTTTGCTAGGATTGGCTGAAAGATTTTGCACATGCTTTTCTGGAAGAGGGAAGGAGCAGTTTTGAGTCTAAAAGGGATTACTGTCCATTAGTAGTGTTGGTTCGGGATACAAAATCATGTCTTTGATCTGTCTTCAGGATGGATGCCTAATTGCCAAAATCTAGCTTTGAGGTCAAACTTTGAATAGATCTTAGCCTGGGCTAGGCTGAGAAAAATGGAATTTTTGTGGGGCAATGAGAATTTATCATCTTGGAGGAACTGGTTCAGAGGCTGATAATTGATTACCAGCTGGAGTTTTCCCCGGTTCTACTCTGCTCGTTTATTAACATAAAAGGCTTCGCAAGCCCATTGAGAATCATAAGGTTCAATGAGACCCTGAGCAAGCAATTCAGCACATTCTTGCTAGGCAAGAGAAAGATGATCTGGGTTCATACCAGAATGACTGGCTTTGGTAGGATTGATATCCTCATTTTTTTAAGGGAATCTAACAAAGAAGTCTGGGTTTTTCCGTAAAGGATGGGAACAGGCCTAAGAGAATTGTGAGTGAGAGTCAGAACAACATGATAAGAGGTTTTGAATGATGGGATCAAGGATTTTTGGCTAGATGACAAAGAATCTTTGAATATCCACAAACTCTTGGAAATGGTTCTTGAATTTTAAATCAGTGGACAAGATTCTGAGTTGTGGGAGTCGAGTGAGAATATCCCAACCAATGATATTATCTTTATCAGGAGAACTGCATACAAAAATTTTGATAGTGATAGAATACTAGGGAAATATTTGGAGTGTGACAGGCTTGCTGCGAAATTTGGTGGCAAAAGTATCTCCAGAAGTAGAGTTGAAATACCTTGTATAAGGTGTCTAGTATTCTTCTGGAAGAACTTTTGTATCCATGATGGATGTGTTGGCTGCAGTGTCAATAAGAACAACTGCAGAAATGGGCTTATGGTACTTGGAAAGGAATATCTGGATGGGTATGTATGGGTAGAAGACTGATTTCTGGATTTGGAAGGAATTAGAGAAGAAGGCAAAGATATCCTTCTCCGAAGTTGGCTCATCTAAAGAATCATCAGAGGAATATGTCCGTATAGCACATAGAGTATCAACAAAGGGTTCGTCTTCAAGGGAGAAAATAGACTCGACATCATCATTATCAAATTGAACTCCAGTGCTTTGTGCTATCTTCTGGATCATATGACTTCCTAGGTATTTTACTTGAGGGCATTCTCTGGCAAAGTGCCCTTTCTTGTTACATAAGTAACATTTTATCATACTTGTGCTTCTTCTTGGAAGAGTGATGATGTTTCTTCTTACGGAGAAACTTCCATTTGCCTCTGCCTCGTTTCATTTTGAAAGAGAATTTCTTGAAATGCTTCTTCTTTTTGTGACCGGAACAAGAAGGGTCATTGCAGTCCTTAGAGCATTTGATTTTCCATCCTGTCTTGACACATGCTTTGTCAAGCTGTTTGTTTTCTCGAAGATAGCTTTTGAAAAGCTCTTTCCGGAGGCATAACTCTTAGAGTGCTATGTGAACTGCTTGTTGGATTTCTCCAAGTGTAGCTTTTGCTATTGATCTCTGTCTTGTTTGCAAGTTCTTTTCAGCAGCTTGGCTGACTTCTTTAGGAATAGAAGATAGGAAGATTGGCTTGAGATTCCAATCTGCTCCTAGCAGATAAAAGAGCTTGATCATTTCTCTGAAGTATCGGTCAAGATCTCTTCTGTCCATCGAACAACACTTGCGCTCAAAGAACTCTTTTCTTTTGAGTTCAATAGAGCTTTCAGGTTTTCCAATGAAGAATAGGTAGATGAGCTGGATAGCATCATCCAAGCTCTGAGTCAAGAAGTACATTTGATCTTGTTCTAAGGCTGCTTTCCACCAATCTTTCAGGGCTCCAGTGAATCTGCTAGAGAATTCAAGGAGTACTTCATATGTACTGTGCTTCGTAAGGTGCCTAGTGGTTAGCCAAGCATGGAATTCTTGGAGTTATTTAGGCCATTTGTGGTAAGGAGTATCATCTAAGGTAAAATATGCCTTGCATGATGATGAGGATGAAGCAGAAGTGTTAGCATGAGGAGTAGGATGGATGGCATCTGGTTCAGAAGCCATTTCTTCTTCTGGAGGTGGATCTGTCATCACGATAACATCATTTTCAGAAGGGGAAAAGTCATCAGATAATTCGGAATCCGATGATTCACTCTGAGGAAGATTTGGTGAACCTATGGCAAAGACAGTGGGAATTTGAACTTGGTGTCTTAGGAAATTTTCCAAAGGATTTGACACTAGGAATGATGTAGGGGGTGATTTAGGAGGAGATGGGGAAAATGGTGATTTCTTCTTTCCTCGAGTTTTCTTTCTTTTTCTTTTTCTTGCAATCGATCTCTGAGAGATAAGAAGTTGGATTTGGGTGGTGGAGCAGCTGAGCTAAGGACAGCTGCAAATGAGGAAGATGATCCCAGAGGGGAAGATTCCGATTTTGGGACTGGTGCAAGGGAAGGAAGAAAGAAAGAATCAGAAGGTGCAAAAGGTTTTTGACCTTGAAGGATTTGGATCTGACGCTTGAGTTTCTCAATCTCAAGGGTCTGGTCTTCCAAATAATGACTGGGATGAATCTGCTTGGTTTCTAGCAGATGAAGTCTCTTTTGAAAGTCTTCCAACATTTTCTTGGACCAGCAGTCGTTTGATCTAATAGTTTGAGACGGGTAGCGATTGTGTTAAGGACTTCATTCTGGGCAAGAGCATTCTCTGTCTGCCAATTTAAGATAGTCTCGGCAGAAGTAAGTCCTTTGCGTCGTCCTTGAGCATCCACATCAGTGGGAGTTGATATCTTAGGTGAGTGAAGATACCTTTATTGAGGATTAGAGAACTTTTCAGAGGAGGAAACTTAGTGCTACTACTTCTAGTATCTTATACTTGGAGTGGTAGGAAATCATTAGGTTGGAACATGAATACACTAGGTATGACTGGAGGTGGTTTTGGTTTTGGAACACACGTGTATAGTTGAGGGAGGTCAATGGGATTAGAGTTTTTCATTACCCATTTCTGAATTGGCTTATAGAAGGGAGAAGTAAGGCTTTTTGGGTGACGATGGTGGTTTTGGTGTATGTTCTGAGCAAGGAGGTGGTGGTGTTGTGATTTGAGAAGGTTCAGGTCATCCATACGAAACCATGAACTGGTATCATCCACCATCTTCTCCGAGAGGTCCCACCGTGGGGTCGCCGTCAAGATATCTCTGGTAGAGAGCATCTTTCTTTTTCTTTTTCTTGGAAGAAGGTCTGTCATTTTCTTTATAAAGGCTTCGGGAACTTGAAGAACAGGCACAGTCAATATCCCAAAAACAATGTCTTGTGGGATCCTTAGTGAACAGGTTGTCAGTTTGAGTCGAAAGACTTGATGAACTCTTTAGAATAAGAACGTTCGATACTAACAGGATCAGTTGGACATGGAGTAAAACATAGGATGGTAGGAAAAATAGAAGAAGATTCTTCCTTTTCCTTGGCAAATTTGATGGTAATAGTACTATCTTTCTTCTTGGTGAACTAGGGTTTAGAAGATTGTACGGGTCTGGTGTTTTGGTGGAGTTTTTCATAGTTGGTTGCCCAACTATCAAGAAGGAGCTTAACAAGATGGTCTTTAGGAATTTGCCTGGGTGTATGGATGCATGAAGTTTGGTCATGATCAATAGAAATGAATAGGTTATCTTTCGAGTTAGGAAGATTGAGATCAATAGCATGATTCTGGACTCTGTAGATCATCTGATAGTGTAAAGTGGAGGCTATGGATCCGGGAGTCTGAGGAGCTCCAGTGATCTGTAGCTGTATTTTAAGAGCTGAAAGAAGACTGGGATTAGTAAGAGCCATGTTGAAATTTGGGAAGAAAGTGACAAAAACAGTGCATCCGTTTGGAGTAATCTGAATGGTTCCAATACAAGCATGTTGATAGTTAACAAAGCGGGTTTCTAACAAGGTTATTCGTGCAACAACAGGCAATCTTTTTCATCCATGAAAGGAAAGGGCAAGACGAATGGCTTAAAAATGGAGATGCGTATATCTTTGTTGAGCCCATTGGAGAGGGAACTCTTGAGGAATTTGCAGAGTGACAAATTGTTCATGCTGTGTGGATAATCTAGGATGCTGATCAAACTTAGAGGACTAAACATACTCTTTAATGATTCGAGGGATACGTCTGATCAAGTGTTTTATGAATTTGGTGGGGGAAAAAGCCGAGGGTTTGCAAAAGGCAGAATATGGATTCATCGTGAGTTTCTGAAATCTAACCAAAAAGACTATTCCCTCTCTCTCGTCTTTGTTTTTGGTCGAAACTCGCAGTACGTCTCTCCTCCGCTCTCTCCACCGTCCGACGGCCGCGACGCCCCAAAAAGACTCCAAATGCCTCCCAACCACCCTTCGGCGCCGAAGCCCTACAAACCCTACTTCTTCTACGGCCACCGCAAGCCCTCCCAGAACCGCCCCGTCGTCTACGGCGGTCTCTTCTCCTCCCGCAAGACCATCCCCGCTCGGCAGACCCTCAAACCCATAAACCCCCCAGCTCCCTTCCACCTCCACAAATGGGACCCAGACCACCACAACCCCCTCCAATCTCCGTCCGTGGCGCCGGAGCCTCCCTCCTCCCTCGCTGCCTCCCGCCACCTCTCTCCGATCGCCCGGTTTATTGTTGATGCATTCCGCAGGAACCGCGGCAATTGGGGCCCGCCCATCGTTGCCGAGCTCTGCAAGCTTCGTCGTGTGACGCCTGGCCTCGTTGCGGAGGTGCTTAAGGTGGAAAATAACCCCACGGTCGCCTCCAAGTTCTTTGCTTGGGCAGGTCGGCAAAAGGGTTATAGGCATAACTATGCTGCCTATAATGCTCTTGCTTATTGCTTGAATAGGAACAACAAGTTCCGAGCAGCTGACCAGCTGCCCGAGTTGATGGACTCGCAGGGGAAGCCCCCTAGTGAGAAGCAATTCGAGATTTTGATTAGGATGCATGTGGATGCCAATAGGGGATTGAGGCTTTACTATGTGTATGAGAAGATGAAGAAGTTTGGCGTGAAGCCACGTGTATTTTTGTATAACAAGATTGTTGATGGGTTGGTGAGGACTGATCATTTGGATCTAGCATTATCTGTTTATGATGATTTTAGGGATGACGGGCTGGTTGAGGATAGCGTCACTTACATGATCCTGATAAAAGGATTATGTAAGGAAGGGAGGATTAATGAAATGATGGAGATTTTGGCTAAAATGAGAGCAAACTTGTGCAAGCCGGATGTCTTTGCATACACGGCAATGGTTAAGATATTGGTTTCGAAAGGGAATTTGGACGGATGTTTAGGGGTGTGGGAGGAAATGAAGAGAGATGGTGTCGAGGCTGATGTTATGGCATATGGAACCTTGGTTACGGGATTGTGTAAAGGAAAGAGAATGGACAAGGCCTTTGAGCTGTTTAAGGAGATGAAAGCAAAAGGAATTTTGATTGATCGGGCGATTTATGGCATATTAGTCGAATCATTTGTTGCAGGTGGCAAAGTTGAATCTGCTTGTGGCTTGTTGAAGGATTTAATTGACTCGGGATATCGAGCTGACTTGCGGATCTATAACTCTCTCATTGAAGGCTTGTGTAGTGTCAAGGATGTTGATAAGGCTCACAAGCTTTTCTTTATAACGTTGCAGGAGGATCTCCAGCCAGATTTTGGGACAGTTAATCCCATTCTGGTTTCTTACGCCAAGATGAGAAGAATGGAGGATTTCAGCAAGTTGCTGATGCAGATGGAGAAGTTTGGATTTTCTGTGATAAACGATCTCTCCAGTTTCTTCTCATCTTTAGTTTGTGAGGAAGATAGGATACCAATAGCTTTGGATGTTTTCAGGGACTTGAAAGTAAAAGGTTACTGCAGTGTGTCGATCTACAATATCCTGATGGCGGCTTTGAAAAAGTCTGGGGATGTGAAATTGGTAATGTCTCTATTTGATGAAATGAAGAACAGCCAAATCGAGCCCGATTCCTTGACTTATAGTATCGCCATTGAATGTCTTGTTGCACTCAGGGATATAAAAGAGGCATGTACATGTTACAGTAAGATAATGGAGATGTCGTGTCTCCCCTCTATAGATGCATATTGTTCTCTCGCTAAAGGACTCAGCAAAATCGGGGAGATCGATGCCACTATGATGCTCATCCGTGATTGCCTGGCCAGTGTTACCAGTGGACCCATGGAGTTCAAATACTGCCTGACGATTCTCCATGTAAGTAAGTCAGGGCAGGCTGAGAAAGTGGTTGAAGTCCTGGATGAGATGGTGCAAGAGGGCTTCCCTCCAAGTGATGTTGCATACTCTGCTGTCATCTCTGGATTTTGTAAGCATGGGACAATAGAAGAAGCTAGAAAAGTCTTTTCAAGTATGCAAGAGCGCAAGCTTTTGAGGGAATCCGATGCAATTGTTTATGATGACATGCTGGTTGAACACATGCAGAAGAAGACAGCAGACCTAGTGTTGTCAGGATTGAAGTTCTTTGGTCTGGAAAGAAAATTGAAGGCAAAGGGTTGTAACCTGTTGCCTTTGTGATGATACATGTGTTCTATGTTCATTCTACCACCACTATATTTAAAGGCTTCTTTGCAACGCAAAATGGGATGGGCTTCCTAGCTTTGTGATCACTAGGATGACCTCAATGAAATGCAAGGCAGTTTTTGGATCCTTGAGATTGCACATTGATCTACTGCCCAATGCCAGTACCCTTTATTGGGGGTTAACTTGATGTTGTTCTCTGCTGCTATTGCACCATCACTTCAGGTGAGCCAACATGACTTTGGAATTACCTATATGTTGCCTTAAAAAAAATTGTTCAATTGACATGTATCTTTTACGACCTTCACCTGATTTTCTCCAGCTTCTTGGATTGTAAGGTGTAAAATAAATCTTTCCTTTTGGTTATTCACATCTCTTGCCCCATGTTAAGTTAACGTCTTGTGCAGGGCCTTGTAGGAAGATTACCCTGTATGCTTTTGGTGTAATGGTTGGAGGCTATTCTATAGTGGATGAACAACCTACCGTTAAATCAGTCCTACTGGAGATCAATAAAGACGAATAGTTTAGTGATTTCCACGAGCACGGGCCGATTCATTGATCTTCTACGGCAATGAGTGTCTCAACTGTGCAAATGTAGGTGGTATCTGCAAAACATGGAAGCTAGTACCTGTGAAAATCATTTAGCTGTTATTCGGCTGTAGTTGGATAGAATTCGAAGGCTTGCATTTCCAATTACCATTGAGAGGACCACCAGGAAATGAGGTCAAATCAATCGTGTTGCGTGCCTCGAGATTGAAGATGGGTACGTGTTGCTTTCAGTTCGTTTAAGAAGATTCAGAAAGTGCCTGCTTTGAAGAATTATGCTGGGTGCCACCCCTTTTTGGCTGCACATATTGCCATCAGCCTCAGTTACTGTGTAATATCAAGCTGAGGGAATGATGTCTTCATCTACATATTGAAGGTGCTTTTCTCTTAAGGAAAAATTGTGCAGCTAGTTGCAGGGAAGAACAGAACTTTTTTCTTGATGGTCTTGTCCTTTCGTATTATTAAAAACTGTAAAAGAAATTGAGCTCAAATTGAAAGTCTCTTGGCAAGCGCTTTTTTGTTTCTTCCTTTTAAAATGCTTTTCACCTCAAATTGGTTGAGCTCAGAAATCATGCTTGTCATTTAGTAGTGTCAAATTATGCCCTATTAAAGAGAGAAATTGTTCATGTATTACGTCGAAGACAAAAGGAAAAGATAATATTGAAAAGAGAAGTCAGGGCCTGACCTAGAGCCTATAAAAGTTGTTCGATCTACCAAAGCATGGAACAAGAGGCGTTCGACCTGTTTGAATTCAAAAGTGGGAAAAGTTACTGAATGCGAGCGAATTCAAGCACGATGGAGCAGCTGTCAAAGATCGTGGAAGTAGAGGAAATCATGGAGATGTGAGAGCAGTTGAATGGTGGAGGTTCGCGTGGAGTAATGTAATAACTGTTAAGGGGTATTCAAGGTCAATAAATAGAACGAATGCAGAAGGAGCACGGACGCTCAAGCTATGCCAACACTCTGTGAACTTTTCGTCTAAAGTTTTCTCCTTTGTGTTTGTAGCAATGTTTTTTCATTTTCACTTTTAGTACTTTTAGTTTTCAAGACAATCTTGTAATCTGTGACGTGCATTGAATATGATTATCAGCTACTCAAGGTGCTCTTTAAAGTATTCTGCTTAGCTATCATCGTCAAAGAGTTTAGTTATGTGTTTTGAACTGGGGCTGTGTTAGTTCATTCAATATTTGTTCTTGTTTGAATTTGAAATAAGAGTGGTGGACAGAGATTGTTAATTGGGTGAAGAGCTGAGGCGGGCTGATGCCGTGGTTCTTTCTTATGCATGTGATCGGCCTGTCACCCTTGATTGATTGAGTACCTTTTGGCTTCCAGAACTTGGTCGATTAGAGGTTAGGTATTGCAATTGTTTGTCCCCTTGTTTCTTTAAATCCCGTGTAATCCCATGATAAAGAACACTTCCTTCTAAAACTATTACTCCTGGTCACGGAACTTTGATAGGCAAAACCTTATGAATTTGTCTATATTCCGGTGTTTGAATCACTGAGCAGAATTCTTCTAATATCATCTTTAGATAAAGTGGCATTTATAGTGGTGGGTAGCAAGCTAGACTTGAGAGAGGAGCATCTGCAAATTAGCTTGGACCAAGTGATGACACCGATAATGCAGCAATTTTGGGATATCAAAACTTGTTAAGATGGTTAATCTTACAAACAAATTCAGGTTCCTATATTGATCAGCTCTCTTCTATTAGTTATGGTGATCTAATAATGTTCTTTCTTAGTTGAGCATTTTTTTGGCCTGCAGATCCCGGAGGTTTTCTAATATGCGCAAAAAGCCGCTCTTCATCCAACAGCCCACTATTTGATCAGGAGATGCAAACTCTAAAACCTCGTTGTGTCGGAGCACTGAAGCGGATTTTCATTCTCTGTGATCATGATGGGGATGGTGCCCTCAGTGATGCAGAGCTAAATAATTTTCAGGTTTTCTCTTGTGCTCCCAATAGTGTATCAGTTCATCAGAACTTGTTTTACATCCGTCTGTTTTGTTCCTTTTCGGGAGTTTTTGCCAGTGCCAAGCAGTTGTGATAGCTGAGCATCAGTAGTTTCCCTGGCTAATATAAGGAAATTCTAGCAGACATATCTCCTGTTATGTTGTCTATGGCATCTATTCATGTTGCCTCAGTTCACATCTTTGACAGGTTGAATGTTTCAACATGCCTCTACAACCTTCTGAAATAGTGGGAGTCAGGAGTCAAGAGGGTTATTCAAGATAAGTTGTCTGAAGGAGCGAATGAACGAGGGCTGACATTGACAGGATACCTCTTTCTCCATGTGCTGTTCACAGGGAATGGCCATCTGGATAGAACTTGAACTGTTCTAAGCTAGTTTCGTTGTGCCAATGATATCAATCTAGCGGAGAAGCTAATTCCATCTTCATTTAAAAGAAGTCCTAATCAGGTACCTCTCTACTGGAGATAAATTGTAAAGAGGCTACACTTAGTTTATGTGTTGTTTGCCTGGAGCGATATGTTGATGGCTTCTTGTTTCATGTCTGTATCTTAGCATTGAGTTTCTCTTTTATTGCTTTAGCCCAAGTAAAATGCTTTTTTCTTATTCACTTGGAGTTATGACCGTTTCTGCCGTAGTCTCGTGATGTGGTGTGAGATCTTACTCAGAAGAAAAATTTGGAAGACCTTGAATCACAAAACTCGCTTGACGCGTGGAATGTCTTTTGATTGTAGCTATTTTATTTCTCTCAGTACGTGAATTAACTTCCATTCTGGGGCAATGAGTGCTACGTACTGGTTATGTAAAATACACTTGTGTGGTCACTGTCAATATGTATATGTATGTGTGTGTGTGTGTGTGTATGTATTTTTGGTCAGACACTGTCAATATTTAAAATGCTATTAGTGAGCTTGTTTTCTACTCAACTCAATCTGTCTTCATCTTTAGTTGTCTAATAATCCCACTCACGTTTCTTCTCTGGAAATTGGAATGTTGATCTTCTTCAAGTTTGTGTTTGCTGAGGAGCCAGTGGGATGATCTTGGCCTGTTTGCACTAGGTTGAAGAAAATGGCATGCGCATGTCAAATGGTCAATTTTCCAATGGGTAAGCTACCTCGAACTGGTGCCTCTCTGCTGCTGCAGAACGATCTTGTTTGTTAATTGGCATCACATTTAGGTCAACCAGGTCTTTGGTACTTGAAGAGATAATCTGTTTCTATTATTGAATGAATAATTAGAATAAGGTTACATATATGAATATATGTGCGCTTAACCCTTATTACTATTCTACCATTATTACTAATCAATACTTTCCAATACTCTCTCAAGTTGGGATGTAGATATCAAATAATCTCAACTTGTTACATAAGAAGATCACTCTATTTTCCCGTAGAGACTTAGCAAAAATGTCCGCGAGTTGATCCACCGCCCTTGTGTATCGAAGAATAATCTCCCATTTATGAACTTTTTCTCTGACAAAATGGAAATCAACCTCTATGTGTTTGGTTCGCTGATGGAAGACAGGATTAGATGCAATATGAATGGCGGATTGATTATCACAATATACCACCGATGAATTTGATGGTGATATTCTAATCTCTGATAGCAGCATCCTTAATAACCATAGTAATTCACTAGTCACATGTGCCATAGCTCGATATTTAGCTTCAGCGTTTGATCGGGAAATTATATGTTGTTTCTTGCTTTTCCACGCACCTAAATTACCTCCAAAAAACACACAATAGCCTGAAGTAGATTTCCTATCCATAGGATATCCAGCCCAATCAGCATTAGAGAAGCCTGTAGTATTTAGATGGCCATAATTCTTAAACAGTGGTCTTTTACTTGGTGCTCCCTTTAAATATTTTACAATTCAAAGCATGGCGTCCCAATGAGTAGTACGAGGAGAACTCATGAACTGGCTTACTATGCTAACAACAAAGGATATATCAGGTCTTGTGACGGTAAGATAGTTTAACTTACCAACTAATCTCCGATATTTTGTTGGCTCATGTAGTAATTCTCCATGTTCTGCGTCAAGTTTTACATTAGTATCATAGGAGTATCAACTGGTTTTGCTCCGCGAAATCCAACCTCACCAAGAATGTCAATTACATAGGTGATAAAGTGATACTGGCATGTAAGTAGGCTACTTCGATACTTAGGTATTCAAGACGTCTTAAATCTTTAGTACTGAACTCTATGCAGAAATTGCTTGAGTTTCTGAATACCATCTGAATCATTTTCAGTAATGATGATATCATCCACATATACCACTAGAAGGATACAACTAGCTGAAGAGACAGAGCTGAAAACTGATGATCTACCTTACATCGCTTTAATCCAAATTTGAGAACTATATCACTAAATCTACCAAACCAAGCACGAGGAGATTGTTTAAGTCCATGTAAGCTGTGTGTAAACGACATACCATATTCTCCTCTTGAGCAACAAGCCCAGGTGGTTGCTCCATATAGACCTCCTAAGCTAGATCACCATGTAAAAATGCATTTTTCACATCTAGCTAATGACGAAACCAGCCAAATCGTGCAGCCAATGAAATAAATACATGAACAGATGGGATTTTGGCCACCAAAGAGAAGGTGTCATCATAGCTGACGCCATAAGTTTGAGTATACCTCTTCGTAACCAACTGTGCCTTCAATGGGTCAAGAGTACCATCCGGGTGAACTTTAACATTAAAAACCCAAGGACAACCAACAAGTTTCTTACCTATAGGTAATGAAGTAAGTTGCCAAGTGCAGTTCTCAATAACCGCCTGCATTTCATCCTCCATGGCATGGCGCCATCTTGGATGAGCAAGAGCTTCAGCAACACTGATATGCACAAAAACAGGAGACAACGACGAGACAAATGAAGATAAGATATGAGATCAACGTTCATATGATAGAAAAATTAGAAATAGGATGACACGTACGAACGCAATTAGAAAGACCGGAATATGGAGCATAACGATCAACATGACGACCCACACAAGTGTACCTTTTCTAGAAGCTATTGGCGGATCAGGATCAGAGGCTGGTGTTGTAACTGATGGGGGAACAAATGAATTCGGTACTGGTGAAGACTGTACTATCATGGTAGGGACTGTACTGCGTCGATAATATGTGCGTTCAGCAAACTGAAATCCGGTGGGTGTAGTTGGAGGAAGTGAAGGAAGTGGAAGTGGAAGCGGAAGCGTCGGCATGACACGACCATCACCATTACTAGACGTTTTATTCAAAACCCCTAATTCTGAAATTCCTTCTCTCCCACTTCACGCCTCGGAACGCACCCTTATTATAGTAGAAGGTGCTCTGGTGGGATCCTCGCGGACTGAAAAAGATTACAGTCAGTTTGATAATGATTGAGTGACATTGCTTTTTCGGCCCAAACCAAGGAATCCCTGACATCTGCGGACACGAACACATGACAACGAGTAGGGCTATAACATTCGTATCCCTTCTAAGTCCGAGAGTATCCCACAAAATGCATTTTTCAGCACGAAGATCCAGCTTATCAAGACCTGGAGTATGAGAATGTAGAAAACAGACACACCCAAAGACCCGAAGAGGTAAGGAAAAGAGGGGACGATTTGGATGTAAAGTAAAGAACGGTGTCTCCCCCTGAAGAACTGAAGATGGCAGCCTACTAATTAAATAACATGCTGTAAAAACAACATAGCCCCAAAATTTTTTAGATAGATTCATGTGGAATATAAGGCAACGGGCAACATCAAGAAGATGACGATTTTTACATTCGGCAATACCATTTTGCTGTGAGGTGTATGAATTGGAAGTCTGATGAATAATACCATGAGAATCAATAAATGGCTAAAAACCAGAAGTATAGCAAGATATTCTCTAGCATTATCTGGCCGGAAATATTTGACAGAGATATTATATTGATTCAACACTTCAAAATAGAATAATTGGAAGCAATGAAAAAACTTCGTACGGCCTTTTGTTAATAATAACCAAGTCATTCGGGAAAATTCATCCACAAATATAACAGAATATCTGAATCTAGAGACATCAGACACACGACACGGACCCCATACATCTGAATAAACCAACTCAAATGGACTAGACACACGACTTTGAATGCAGGAAGGAAAATAGGCTCTGTGATGTTTACCAAATTGACAAGCTTCACACTAAAAGGGACTCACAAACTCAGACTTAGGAAATAGACACCGAAGTATGTTCGATGGCGGGTGACCAGCACGACAATGCATCTAATATACATCGGTGGATGTACGCTTCACGGATGCGGCAGCTAAGACCTTCTTGTCAAGATAGTACAGTCCATTTGATTCATGTCCCCTACCAATCATCTGTCCAGTTCTCAGATCCTGAAAGACACAGTGAGAAGTGAAAAATGTTACAAAATAATTCAATTGTTTAGTTAACGAGCTAATAGAAATCAAATTATATGGAGATTTAGATAAGTGAAGGCCAGATGATAAGGAAAGAGAGGGACTCAAATGAGCAACTCCTGTACTAGTAACTTGAGATTGGTAGCCATTCGCTAATGTATTCGAGGTTGACGATAAAGGAGATGTAGAATGTGTTATGTTACTTAAGTGTGTTGATTTAATTTTTCAGATTTTATTTCTTTCTACATACATGGAGGCATTATGGCCCTTGTTCAATTTATATAACTATATTACGATAGGTGTAGGGTAAAGAAAACACAAAAGACTGAGAGCCGTTTTTTGGCTTTTAACATCTGTTTCTTCCTCTCTTCTTCTCCTCTCGTTTTCTCCTATTGTCCTTCTTCTCTCTTGGCTATTTACCACATGTTCTCTAATCAGCTATGTGACATGATATCATAGTAGATTTGACTACCTAATTCCTTGATCTTATTGCTGGTTTGAGAGTCCCATAATACCCCTTTTCCTTCTCCGGTACACAGCACCCAAAGCTGCAATTTCTATCTATTTTCTCTCCTAGTCTCGATACATATAAGACCAGGAGAAATCAAATCCATCAGGTTCTGTTTGCGGCTATGGATTGCGACACTTACTAATCAGCGAATTCAAGGATCAAGATATTTCTTTGATTATGGTTGATTGGTATTGTACGATTTTCATATATAAAAAAATACTCGATTTTTGGTATTGATTATATCGAGCGAAGGACTGTTTTATTTCTTGCGTTGAAGTTTTAGTCATCTTGATCTGTGGTAGATATATATTTATTTTGAGATTATCACCATGAGTAACAGTAAATTTTTTATAGACATTGTTAATGTTAGATTACCACCATTAAATTAAATAGGGCCTCCAATTACTTGTTATGGGCTCAAGCTATCAAAATCTATATTAATGCCAAAGGAAAACTCAATTATCTTACGACCGACTGACTCCTTGCTGAAAATGCTAAAGAGTATGGTGACTGGATAAGAGAAAATGATACGCTTTTGGTGTGGTTATGGAAGAGCATGGAACCATCTATTGCTGTTAATATCATGTTCCACACAACTGCCAAGGGAGCGTAGGATGATCTTATAGAGAGCTACTCACAAGACAGAAACATGTATGGAGTTTATGAATTATACGAGAAGATCTTTAATTTTAAACAAGGGGACAACTCTCTTGGAAAGTATTACAGATCTTTAAAAGGCATGTGGGAAGAACTCAATCTTTATTAACCCATCACTATTGATCTTGAGAGACTAAAGACATGGCGAGCTGAATTTCAAGTTGCCAAGTTTTTATCTGGGTTGAATACTGACCCGTAGCTTGTGAAGAGCCAGCTTCTTGCTAGAGAGAAAGTTCCTTCTATGGATGAAGCTTTTTGTCGGATTCAGCGTATTGTCCCTCCATCTTCTATACCATCTAAAGGCAATTCAGCACTTGTGGCTAGTAGTGGTGGTCGTAGTCATGGTGAATTTTCTTATAAAGGTCGTGGTTCAGGGGGGGCCATGGCCGTGGTGGTGGTGGTGGACGTAGTAGATGGAGTTTTGATCGAGACATCCGTCAGTGTACATATTGTGGCAAATTTGGTCATAATGTTGACACTTGTTGGGCCAAACATGGCAAGCTTGAGTGGGCACAATAATTAGTTACTGCAAATGCTGTTGTGTCTAAAGGGAGTGCTGAAAATGTGTTTTGGTGACACGAATCCATCTATTCCAACTGGGGGTAGTTCTTTTGAGTCTACAGCTCAGGATGATCTGGTTACACTTCTCAAGCGTGTCTAGCAACTAGAGGCTTCCAATTCCTCATCTATTGCCACTCTTGCACGAATAGGTAACATGGCTCTTTTCTCTACTTTATCTCCTAGCACCTGGGTAATTGACTCATGAGCTTCTAGTCACATGACAGGTAAGCAATAACTATTCTCTTCCCACTATTACTCTAGTCCTTCATCTCATGTTATTTTAGCTAATGGTTCCTCTACTCAGGTGATTGGATTAGGGATTATTTCACTCACATCTTCGTTATCTTTATCCTCTGTCTTACATGTTCCCCAACTTCCTTTGAATTTGTTGTCTGTTAGTCAGTTAACTAAAGCTCTTGGTTGTTATGTTGTATTTTACCCCTCTTCTTGCATTTTTCAGGACCTTCAGACAAAGAAGACGATTGGTGGAGGGCATGAACGTGATGAAATCTACTATTTGGATGGTGTCTCTACTGCTGATGCCGATGCTCTAGCTGCTAATTCTACTACTCTCCTATTATGGCATTCCTGTTTAGGACATTTATCTTTATTTAAGTTACAACAAATAATCCCCCGGTGTAAATCAGTTTCCACTCTTGATCGTAGCTCTTTTCCTAGTCGTAGTCATTCTTGTGCATCTATTTTACATGAACTTATTCATTCTGATATTTGGGGACCTACGCTTATTGCTAGTAGAAATGGTTCTAAGTACTTTGGTACTTTTGTGGATGATTATTCTCGTCTAACATGGCTCTATATGTTTCGTGACCATTCTGAATTTTTATCTATTTTTCAATTATTTCATCGTGAAGTTACTAATCAGTTTAATACATCCTTTAAAATTTTGCAAACTGATAATGCTCTAGAATACTCACAAAAATTAATTTCTTCGTTTTGATATAATATTGGCATTACACATTAAACAAGTTGTACTTATACTCCTCAGCAGAATGGTGTGGCCGACAGAAAGAGCCGTCATCTTGTAGAAGTTGCTCGTTCACTCTTGTTTTGTATGCAAGTCCCAAAATCATTTTGGAGTGACGTTGTCCTTATTGCCTGTTACCTAATAAATCGTATGCCTTTCACTGTCCTCAATAATAAGTCACCGGTCAGTGTAGTGTTCCCTGACAAGCTGTTATTCTCTCTTATCCCTCGCGTTTTCGAGTGTGTCTGTTTTGTCCATAACTTACGTCTCGGTGCTGATAAACTATCCCCTCATGCCACCAAATGTGTTTTTACTCGTGTATTTAGGTATTCAAAAGGGATATCGGTGTTATGATCCTATGACTTGTACCCAATATGTCAGTGTTGATGTTACTTTCTTTGAGGGCACACCATACTATTCTATTAAGGGTAAAGAGTTTTCAACTGACATTGTGGCCAATCCTCCTATCCCATAATTTATCCCCTTAGACTCTATTAGTCCTTCTCTTGTATCTCCTCCCCTGTAGGTGTTTGTATCACCAACGAAAGCAGCCTACGCCACCACCAGTCTCCAGCTCTTCCATGCCCTCTGTCCAATCTACTTGTCTCCTAGTCTAGACGATCTTTTGATTTCCCTTCGCGAAGGTACTCATTCTTGTACACAAAAATCCTCTTTTGCTTACCCTATCGAGCGTTATTTGTCTCTCACATCTTCATTCCCCATTACATGACTTTGCTCTATCATACATACTCACACAACTCCTACCTCTACGACTGAGGCCTTGTCTCAGAGCGTTATGGATGTGAAAATGGAAGCTTTGGTGTCAAGCTAGACACAGTTTTTGGTTGATCTTCCTCTTGGGAAAGATGCGGTGAAATGTCGGTGGGTATACACTATCAAGTACAATCCGGATGGCTTAGTTGAGCGTCTTAAGGCTCTGGTTGTTGCTAACGGTTTTACTCAAATTTATGGGGTGGACTATTTTGAGACATTTTCTCTTGTGGCACGTCTCAATTCTGTTCGTGCTATTATATCTCTTATTGTGAATTTTGATTGGCCATTATATCAACTAGATGTGAAGAATGATTTTCTTTATGGTGATTTGTCTAAGGAAGTATATATGAAGCAACCTCCCGAGAATGTTGCTCAGGGGGAGAATCGTAGTAAAGTATGTCGGCTGCATAATGCCATTTATGGGTTGAAACGGTCTCCAAAAGCGTGGTATGAGAAATTAGTTCAGTGATTTCCAGGTGTGGTTTTCACTAGTATTATTCTAATCATTTTGTTTATTGTTCGCAAGAAGGAGTCGGGTGGTCATTTTGGTTGTATATGTGGATCACATAATTGTTTCTAGCAGCGATGTGATCGGCATTTCTGAGGTCAAATCTTTTCTTCAGCAGCAGTTTCAGATTAAAGACTTGGGAGTTCTTAAGTATTCTCTGGGTATTGAAGTTTTACGAAGTAGGAAAGGTATTAATTTATCCCAGCGAAAGTATGTTCTTGATCTTTTGTCTGAGACTAGTACACTAGCATCCAAGCCAGTAGATACTCATATGGATCCAAATCAGAAGTTTAGAGTTGATGATAGAGATGATATTGAAGATAAGCATCAATATCGTCGTTTAGTTGGGAAACTAATTTATTTTACTGTTACACATCCTGACATTTCCTTTGCTGTTGGTGTGGTGAGTCAATTTATGGAGTCACCCAAGAAGGCTCATTGGATTCATCGATACCTTAAAGGCTCTCCTAGTAAGGGACTGATTTATAAACCGAATGGTTACTTCCACTATATTTGGCTATTCTGATGCTGATTGGGCTGGGTCAGAGTGTGATTGGCGGTTTACAATTTGGAATTGCACTTTTTTGTGGTAATTTGGTTACTAGGAGAAGCAAGAAACAAACTACCATTGTCAGATCTAATGCGTAAACTGAATATCGTGCCATGGCACACGCTGTGGCTGAATTGTTGTGGTTGAAATCCCTTCTCCATGAGCTTGGATTTTCTATTAATCTACCTATTGATATGATGGGTGATAATCAGGCAGCTATTTATATTGCTAGGAATCCTGTTTTTCATGAGCGAACTAAGCATATAGAAGTTGATTGTCACTTTGTTCGTGATGCTTTGAAGCGAAAGTTGGTTGCTACTCCTTTCGTTACCTCTAGAGATCAATTTGTTGATATGTTCACTAAAGCGTTGTTTCGTTCTGCCTTTGTTGCTGGTTGTTCCAAGCTGGGCATAAGTGACCTATATGCTCCAGCTTGAGGGGGAGTGTTACGTTACTTGAGTGTATCGATTTTATTTTCTAGGTTTTATTTCTTTCTGCATACATGGGGGCATTATGGTCATGTACAATTTATATAAATATATTGTGATAGGTGTAGGATAAAGAAAACTTAGAAACTGAGAGCCGCTTTTTGGCTTTTAACATTTGTTTCTTCATCTCGTTTTCTCCTCTTTACCTTCTTCTCCCTTATCTATTTACCTAAGGTTCTCTAATGAGCTTTTTGACAAAAATGAAATGAAGACAATAGAATAAAGTTACCAGTCATATGATTGGTAGCTCTAGAGTCTATGACCCATGAGTCAGATGCCGCAGAAAACAAACAAGATGAACTGCTTTTGAAAGTTTGTCCCAAAGTTGCAGTAGGAGCTAAAGATCCCGTCATCTGTTGAGAGCGAACCAATGTATCATACTCAGCACATGTTAATGTAACAGAATCGTCTGCCTTTTGTACAGTAGTCAAACTTGGTGAAACTGGTGAGGGAGGAACAATAGAATTCCGCACTTCTACATAGGCAACAAGAGTTGGTCTGAGCTATGGGTGAAGAGTATAGCAATAAGCTTCTGTATGGCCGACTCTTTAACAATGATGGCAATAGCGTGAGCCACGACCATTCCCAAAACTAATGGCACCACGAGTACTAACCCCTCCATCATGGCCTCCACTATGAACAAAACCATGTCTACGACCTCGGTAACTTCGACCTCGAACTCCACATCCACTAGGACCATGAGAAAGCATAGCGCTTGTCTCCAAAGTCGGCATGGAGGAAATTTTCTCAGCGACTGTGGAACGGACACCTTGAGAGAAGACTTCATACACTATAGGAAGAGAGCTCTGGGATGTAGCATGTTGGCGAAGAGATTAATACTCAGGCCCCAATGACTTGAGATATAATATCACCCGCAAATCGTCTTGGCGTTGACCAAAACATTTAAATCATTCGAGGTAGGAAGATAAGTAACCAATCGCTGGCAATGGGTTGTGAACAGAGCATAATGATCAGATAAAGTTTGATTTCCACGCTAAATATCAAATAACGCTTCCCACGTGTCACATACCCGCGTCATATTATTCTATCTAGAATAGAGCAACGCACATTTCTCCCAAACGGCCTTAGCAGAATCACACTAAATAAAGTGAGGACTAACCTTACGGTCATTTTGCTAGTCCATAAAAGGGTCCGAATCATCGCATCTCCTGTTATCCGATCGGCAGCTTTATCCTCGTCAAATGGTACCGTAGACGTGAGATAATCAAGTTGCTTGGCGGCAGTAAGATAGACCAGGACGGATAGTTAGTGCCATCTAACTTGACATAGGTTAATTGAAAATGATCAAAAGCGGAGCCAGAAGTTGATCCAAAAGGCATTAGTGAATAGGGAATGTGATCAAGCCCAAAAACAGAATGAATGTCATCACAACTAAAACTTAAACCCAATAAGTCAATCAACCACACAGTAATTTCTGACTAGAAAATAGGGCTCAATCCAACCACCAACAGCAGTTCACCGGAACTTCAGAAAATCATGAAATTGAACATATAATGGCAAGGCATTTGACTCCTCAAGAAAATCAGCAACAATATGAATCACAAAAGAAATTCAACAACCTCATTCCCAATATTTCCTTCGACCCAATGCAATATCACAAAGAGAGATACTGAGGTAGGCTACAAACAAATCAGCCGAGAACATACAAACATTAGACTTCCCGAGTGAATAACAGTGGACTTCAACGTCAATTTGTGACTGGACATCGCCAAATCTAAGCTCCACAAGGCTGGCAAGGTGCTAAGGCTGGGGGGGCGAGGGGCGAGATGAGAGTCGCGAGGGGCTGTGTGACTGCGTTCATCGATCGTAGAAGCTTGAGAAAGCGATGGAAAATGGCATTGCTGTGGAGATGGGGCTGGGAAAGAAGATGCGAGGGGCTGGGAAAGGAGATGCGAGGGCCTGGGTTGGCTAGGAAGGATGCGAGGGGATGGGAAAGAGGATGGGAGGGGCTGGGTTGGCTGGGAAAGGAGACGCGAGGGGCCAGGGTTCTGCGAACGGCACCGGCGACGGTGGTTGCTCCAGTGATATTGAGGAATTAGATATTAGGCTATGATACCACGTTGAAGAGATAATCAGTTTCTATTATTGAATGAATAATCAGAATAGGGTTACATATATGAATAGAAATGAACTTAACCCATATTACTATTCTACCCTTATTACTAATCAATACTTTCCAACAGTACTAAATGCTTATTTGTTTCTACTGGCTGCCTTTTAAATAGCATACAGATTGTTGCTTACTTTGGTTTTCCTCTGTGTAGAGCGTGGAGCTGACAAATGAAGCTATTGACTATCTCGAGAGGATCGTTGATTTATTTGACAGTGAAGGAGAATGTACCACTCTCATTTCAGTTCTCATCTATGTTGCTAGTCCCAACTAGGCCCGAAGTTTTGACAATCCTGACTTTCAGTATATTGCTTCACAGGATAGGGTCTGTGACATTTTGAATTAGAGGTTCTTTTCTCCACTGCGCCAGAACGGTAATCCTGTTTCTGTTCTGTGTTTTGCTGTTCATAAGCTGCCTGCCTTCTTTCTTTGTAAGAACTGGCTTCAGTATATTGCTTCACAGGATGGGGCTCTGCTTTCTCTACTTGTGCATCCAGATTGCTCCCCCTACATGGGATTATGGAATCATGGTAGATGACATTAATACAGACAGGAGTTTGCAATTCAAACAGCTACATATAATGCATTGGCATTTTCTATGCAGTATACACTATCCAATAAACCGTCGCGTCGAAAGGTTGTGAGCTTCATTAATTGCATCAACATGTGCTTCCTAAGCCTTCGGCAATTCTCTTAGCATCTTCTCATTGAGCTCCTCCCAAGAATAATTCTTTACTACAAATTTCAATCCGTTAATAACATCGGTAAACATCTCAACAATGAACTCTTTGTCATTCATAGTGAAAAGTCATATATGTGTGAGTGAGCATGCTTATCTGAAACTTCTTGACTTTGTCGGTCCCTTCATAAGTTACTTCTAACTTCTCCCAGATTTCCTTAGCACTCTCACAAGCAGATGTTCGGTTTGAATTCATTAGCATAAAAAACCCAATAAAGCAAGTTCATAGCTTTAGCATTGAACCGGACTTTTTTATTATCATTTGCATTCCACTCAATTTCACTTTTGGGTTCCATTGCTCCATCTACAGTCTGAGCCGGCTCATGGGGACTATTTATAATACCACCCCGCAAATCGTGGTCTCGCAATTGAGTAGAAATTCTCATCCTTTCTTTCCAATATTTATGGTTTAGAACATAAACAAAGTGGTTCTAACAATCGATTGCCGTTCGCCTAAGGCGGTACCAACGAAATTAGAAGCCATGATGTTTAGCTCAAGAAAATTCAATCAAATCACAAGCAAAACACACAGAGTTTTCAAGTTCTGATACCAATTGTTTGCTCAGGTAATCAAATAAACAAGCCAAATATTCAACTGTTAAGCACTAAGACCATATAAGCAATTTATCGAACACCCGGTACGCATACAGTCAAAGAGTTAAACAGATTATCAACCGAATTATGGCGGTGGCCCCTGCCTACTCCACTCTCCGAATCAGCTCATGAGTTTCCCCCCCAAATCCCCTAAGTTGAATCCAAGTACAAAGGTGCGTTGATCCGGAGTCAACTCTCAAAATACAATCTCGATCCCAAGACTCGAAGGCTTTTCACTTCACATTCATGTGTCTTCACTTGTGATTTACAATAGTGATTATGACTACCAGAGGTTCCTCACGGTTGGATACGAAATGCAATACGCAATTTATGCTATTCTAAGTAAGACTAGTCGTTGGACACATTCCAAAAGGTTGATTTTTTTACCACGGGAACTTCCGAGGGGAAAATTGTCAAAAAAGTCCTAAACCTATTGCATTTTTGCCAATTCAGTCCTAAATCTTTTAATTTTGCCAATTCAGTCCTAAACTTTTTGCATTTGTGCCAATTCAGTCCTAAACCTTTTACATTTGTGCCAATTTAGTCAATCTGATCAACTTTGGCCGGTCGGCACTAATGTGGACCCGATCGGCGCTGACGGGGCAATTCTTAATAATATTTTATTTTTATTTTTATATTTTTTTCCTTTTCTTTCTTTCCTTTTCTTTTTTTTTTTTCTTTCTACTGTTCATATTCTTCGTTCGTTTCTATTCATCTTCTTCCTCCGGAGGGCCTTGCCGGCCGCCGGCCACCGACGCCGCTGCAGGCGAGACCGGCGCTGAGCGAGGCCGGCGCCGTTGGCCGCGGCCGAGCCACCCCATGGCTTTGAGAGGCTCGGCCTCGCCAGATTTGGGCAAGGCCAACCTCGCCCAGCCATGGCGTCGCGTCGCCGTCGCTGGGCCAGCTCGGGCTCGCCAAGCGACGGCGACGCCATGGCTAGGCAGGGTCAGACGGCGACGGCCGAGCCTCCGCCGCCCAGCTGGGCGCCATCGTTTTTTTTTTCTCTAAACCCACAAAGCAGCAGAATAAGCAAAAAAACTTAGCCCTTGGGAAGAAAAACTATCATAAATATTCATAGTCTCTCTGCCTCGTCAAATTTCAAACGGCAATTGAAAGTGGAATCATAATCTTGCTTGGCCAGTGAGCGCGCGCTGGTCTTGAGAGGTGTCGGGGAGGCCAGTTCGTTGGGGACGGAGTTTCTCTTCCTCCCGAGCTTCGCAACCCACCTAAAGATCCATTCGCCGTTTGACCTCGCCCAGCAATGGTGTCGCCGTCGCTTGGCGAGGCCGAGCTCGCCCAGCGATGGCGACGCGACGCCATGGCTAGGCGAGGTTGGCCTAACCCAGATCTGGTGAGGCCAAGCCTCGCCCAGCCATGGGTGGCTCAGCCGCTGCGCTGGCCTCGATCAGCGACGGCAGCTGCGGTCTCACCAGCCGCGGCGGCGTCGGTGGCCGGCGAGGCCCTTTTCGAAGGAAGAAGATGAATAGTAGAAAGAAAAAACAAAAGAAAAGGAAAGAAAATAAAAAAAATAAAAAAAATTGCCCCGTCAGTGTCGACCAGCCAAAGTTGGCCTGATGGACTGAATTGGCACAAATGCAAAAGGTTTAGGACTGAATTGGCAAAATTTAAAAGTTTAAGACTGAATTGGCAAAAGTGCAATAGATTTAGGACTTTTTTGACAATTTTCCCAACTTCCTAGTGTCCGATCTCCGAATTCGAGTCAGCTTGCTGTTGTGGCTCGTCGATCAAGGATTGGTAAATTTTCAATCGACCCTCGGTCAACTGTTTAACTTTTCTGTCTGAAGGAAAATTTGGTGTTAGCGAGCACTGGAACTCTTGAAAATTAATTTTTTGTGAAACAAATACCCATGAAATCCTGTGAGTCAAGTATCAATCCCAGTTGGAAACAAAGTGAGTGGAGATGGAGAGAAAAGTACTCATTGCAAGGAGATGACCTCGATCTAAGTGTGTTTTCTCATTCTCTTCATTTATTTGGTTTCATTAACTAAAAGAAATTCAGGAATTAGGAAATTATCGAGAAAAAGAAAATTCTTTAAAATGAGATTCATGGAGTTGCGGGGCAAGGAGATGTCTCTCTCGAGAGATCTCGAGAGAGAGAGAGAAGGGGTTCGTCGCTGACACGCGTCACCTAGATCAATAAATGTCATGCTTTAAGCAAAGATCAAACAAATAATCATATTCAATTATATGTTAAATTTATCTTTAACGTATGTTTTAGATCATTCTTATTCTTATTCTATCAATATTTGGTCTTTTAGGTTGTCCTTTTTCTTTATGGATCTTGATTTTTTTTTTTTTTTGTGTGGTCATATTATGGATCTTGTTAACAAATGCACGATCATAGGAAAATTTTTCAAATTCCAATACACTGTGTACATCTGACAAGAGACGGACAGGGCATTTAAAGTTGCACCATTTCTTTTATTAGTTACTTAACAAATGCCATGGAACACTCTTTAGAAGGAACTTTTTTTGTTAGTTGTCATGTGAAGTCTTACTATTCATCATAATCAAATAACTTCAACTTATCCCTTTTCAATTTCTTATGTTGATTCCTCAATTAGATGGACTAAACTGGCGATCTTTTAGCACCGCCAGTGGTCATTTTGATTTTTTTATGTACTTAATTTGTCATTAATTTCAGATGATAGAATTTTTAAATCGGAGAAAATAACAATCTAATTAGTGTATAATCAAACTTGCCTTAAAAAAGATAGAAAATATGTCATCCAGATTTGTGCATGCTAAGTACTTAATTTTAGGTCTCCAATAGGGTTTTTTTTTCTCCCAGTAGTTGCCGCCTCCTTCTCTGCCCTGAAGCTTTGTTCACGAGGGAGAGGGAGGGTCTTGTCCCCCTCCTTCCCTCCCCTTCTTCTTTGATTGTTTTTATTCTTTATTTCGTGTTCTTATTTTTCTCTCGTTTGGAAGTTTTTATCTTTTGATTTTCTCTCCCATTTCCGGGGATTTCTGTCCCGATCTAATTTAGATTTGGGGTTTTTATGTGTATGTTTTCGGGGCTTCGCTTTTCTCGAGTTTCGAAGGTGAACAAGTTCAGTTTTGAAGGGGATCAGAGGAACTTCTTGAAGGGTCAGATCTATGCTCGTTCAACCTTTACTCTTCTCGGTGATGGTGTTGGGGACACCAAACATAGGCGCTCACAAAAAGAAAGGTAAAGCGGTAACATTAGATGGAGTTCTCGGTGTGTGCTCATTACTGAAGACGAATTCGTTGATCAACCGCCGATTTTGGTATGAAGAAGTCATAGGTGTGTTCTTTGAATGTGTGATCTATAACCTTGTTCTGATGATTTCTCTTGTTACCTTGAGCTTGTTATGCTTTGAAATTGTCTGGGATTTGTCTTGATTTGAAGTTATGCTTCTTGGACGGAGACATTTCTCTCTTGTATTTCGATTGAGGGAGAATGAAATGTTATTTCGACAAAAAAAAAAAAAGATACTTAATTTTAAGGACAAAAAATTTATAGTGAAGATCATTTTTCTTTCCTTTTTGGGTATTTTGCTCAGAGAGTATTTTGGTGTAATTGAGTTTTTATGTCAACAAAATTTGGTTGGAAAAAATAAAAGTGTTATTATCTCCATCCACGGTAAATTACTGGTATTTATAAAGTTTAGAAATTTACGTGTCAGCGTAAAGTGGAATTATTCTTTAAAGAAAAACTTTAAAAAGAAGAGAACAGACGAAGACGGCGGACGCCGAGGAAGACCGGCGACACGAGCGACCTCGGAGCCTGTACTGTCTCCCTCTCTCAGTTACCTTCTCCACACTCCTTTTTGGAGCTCCGCTGAAACTGCAAGAAATGGGAGATTGCAAAGTGACCATCTTTTTCTCAGTTTCTCTCTACTCATTTGCTTCTAATTTCTTGTGCTTTCTCATTGTATGTGATCTCACTATCCTCTGTTTGGTCGCTTTGGATTCTGTGACTGAGGAAACTAAAACGAGAACGTCTTTAACACGTAATGGTCAAGAAAGCCATGTTTTCTACAAGGGGTTCTGAAGGGGTTCATGGCCATTACGAATAAGCAATGGGATTTGTGTTTTTTTTTTTTGGGTGTAATTTGTGGTATATGAAGTTGTGGTTCTTATGGTGCCAAGGAAGTGTAGTGGCTTAGTTTGAGTTGATGTAGTATGCGATGATGCTGTACTTCCCTCCGATTTCGTGTTGATTCTGTTTTGCATTTCGTGTTCTAGTATGAGTTCCTTGTTCATCTTATGATATAGTTGGACTGAATGTTCTTGTTCACTCTTCATATTTTTCGCAGGCACTACGGTTTTTATTGGGATTTTACTAGTGTATCTGAGTGGATCTTGCATCACTAATCTTGTATCTAATTGCACATTCTTTTTACATTCTTGATTGTTGGACCTCAGCATTAACAAAACGCTTATCCTTCGATTGCAGAAAAGCCCCTCGGACAGTTTATCGTGCACGGATGAGAACCATACGATAGTTCTTAAGCTCTCTAAAAGCGACCCTCTATTTCACAAAAAGAAGGTCAGGGTTTGCATAGGTTTATTTATTTATTTTATGTGTTCCACTTCTTCCGTGATCTTCTTTAGATTATATGAATATCCGCATTTGTTCAGTAATAAATTTGTCCGTCAAAAGAGCACAATGTTAGGGGAGTAATGAAAATACGTGCCGGTGAAGGACAATGAAAGCGCTAGAGAACCGTGTAATTTGTATTGCTAACAAGTAGATGATGAACTGGTGTTCTACACCTGTATCTCTGTTGCAGTTGCTTTCGATGCGAGAAAATGGAAATGACATTAGTACCTTTGAATTTGTATTCCAAAATGTCGTCGAAAGTAATTTCTTAGTTTTGCACCTCCTATTAAGTTTGCCATCTATGTCGACTGAGTATCTTTTATCCATTCCTTTTCTGATAGAAATTACTGCAAAGCAAGGGATACGATGTGGAAATGCATATACAGCTCAAGAGTGCTTGGCATCCCAAATGGGCGCGCACTACTGCTGAATCAATTCTGCAAGTTTCAAGAATTATGCACCTGGATGAGGTAAAGTGCTATTATGCACGTCTCCTTCTGTGTGGCCCTTTGGTTAAATATTACCTTTAGAAAGGGAGATTAAAGCAGATAGATAAGGGGTGACAAATATGTCTGTGTAGGTACTACTGTGAGTGAGTGTTGCTAATTTGAGTTGATGGACTCTCCAACATGCAGGCTGAACTCTATTTTCGTGAGGATGACAGCTGTTCACCGATGGGATACTATACCCAGAAAAATGAACTGGAAGCTCTAAATTCGGTGCTTTCTCATGTCAACAGCTCATTTCTGGATGATACTTGCTCTCACAAGAGCGTCTTGCAAGATTTACGGGAAGCAATTAATCAGCTGATCTGTGACTTTGGGGATAAAAACATTACAGAAACCACGGCCATCAACTCCCAGAATTGTGACAAGGAAAACTTTCTATTACAGTGGGGTGAAAAAAGTGGTGTAAAAAACAGGTTGCAGATAGCTTGTAAGTTTTCAGCTGAAAATATTGAATCGCTGCTTCCCTTTTATAGATCAAGGAGTCATAGTTTCTGAAGGCTGCTTTAATTTTTTTTTCTATCAAGAGAAGATAATTTGTTAAGAGGGAATTGCATTTGAGATACCTCCAATTAAGTACAATACTATATCTAGAGAAAAGATGTAGTAGCAGTACTACTACTGATGTGCCCAGATAGTCCACACCAAAAAAATCAATTGCTTTTATGGAGTTTATGAAAAAAATGATGGGTATAGGCAGACATATCTATGTTTCATAGCTATAGCACCTTCTTACTGTATCACAATGCTTCAGTTTAGCTTTGTCTAGATTTGGTGAATAGCGAGAGACATGAGGTTCTATACTCATTTCTCTATGCTAGTCCATTCAACAGATATTAAGGGGTTTGGAAGGGGGGCCATTGCTGTCACAGATCTAAAAGTTGGGGACATTGCTTTAGAGATTCCTGTCTCTGCTGTTATTAGTGAGGATGCTATGAAGAAGTCTGACATGGTATATTTCTGCGTCTCAAGACATTTCTTTACTTTTATAGCTTTATTAGGTTTCACTTGTGTGGGTTCAGATGAACTTGCTTTGAGAAGGATCAGATATGCATTGGGGATCTTCATCAACGGAGATTATAACCAGTGGCATATATTTATGATATTATTAGTTTTTGTGAGATGGTTGCTCTTACTTGTGCAAATAGTAATTTAACCTGAGCCCAGTTGTAAACTCTTGGAGACTTTATAAGTGTCTGTACTTTTGGTGTGAATGGTGGATTCCCGTGGCTTTTGCTAGTGTGTGTACACTTTGCTTAACATGCTGTAACATTTCACTTCTTTCTGAAAGAGTAATTTCAACATTAAAACACATTGTGTGAACCGGAAGTGTAGACCAAACGAAAGAGGGGTCAATGATGCTTGGGCATTAAACAAGTCCAATTTAGATACAGGCTAAACTCGACTTCTGCCGAAACCATCTTCTGCGCATCACCTCAGGTGGTGTTTACCTAAATTTGGGACTTAGAGCCTTTTATTTGTATATCTTTATCAGCACGTCGTTCTTTCTTTCTGATATCATATTACTCCTATGCTTGGCCTAGGCAAACCATGGATCCCTGGCAAAGAAAGAAAATATGTGGTAATGATTGTGCTGTAAATCCTCACCAGGCTGCTAGGAAGCTGAACAATCATAATTGATGCATCCCTGAAACTTGTTTTTCTGAGTTTTAGGGCACTAGTTTGATTTTGAGTGCAATGTTCTTGGTGCTGATGACCAATCAAGTTTTGAAATAAATAGATAATGATAACTGCGAAAATCAAGTCTTTTGATCTTTGCCCAGTTATATATGGTTGGCTACGCAGCAGGCACTATCCAATTCTAGAAATGTAAATTGCAGAGTCCAGTTCTTATACTTGCCGCTATGCTCAAGCACCATGACAGAGATCCAGAGGTTGCCTCTTAGTTTTATCCTACTCTGCAAAATGATGGGTCTAATCTGTAATATACCCCCTGATGCAGTTTCCCACATTGGAAAAAGTTGATGATGGCATTTCAACAGAGACAATGCTGTTACTGTGGAGTATGAAGGAGAGATACAATTCTTCTTCAACATTCAAGAATTACTTTGACACATTGCCGGAAGAATTTAATACAGGTATTTCTGGTTCCATGTACATTTTAAGAATGACCTCTGGTACATTATATTAAGGCTTAGCTTGAATGAGAATTCTCATGGAGTCTTTCTTCGTCAGAGTTGTAATGATTTTAATAAATTTCCTTCATATGGAGTCACAGTGGGTTGAATCATCTATATTGAGATCAATCAGGGTAAGGGCTTGAATTGTTGTTTGAATCATAGGATATGAAGTATGGGAGTACACTGAGGTATACTCTGCGTTTCTGGTTGATTAGTGAACTTGCCTAGAGAAAATGGTCAAAAAGCAAGAGTATAGTTTGGTTTGGCTACATGTCTCCAAAAATTCTGCCTCAACCAAAATGGAGTAGCAACAGATACCCACTCGTTTGCATAACATTCCCTTTCTATGTCAGCTACAAGCAGTGTTGTTAGATTGAGATTCAAATCATGAATCATAAACCTTAATTTCTGAATAGTGAGCCGAATCAAATCGTGAATTGTAAGATTCGGTAAAGTTCTAAAAAAACTCCGAGGATAAGCATTTCTAGTAAAATTAAGATACTAGTTGCAGTAAACACATCAAGAAGCATGATATAGCCAAGGCCCAAAACTGACACTGCTCTATTCTTAATACCTGATGTAACGTCTAACTTCCGAATATTATAGAAGTGCAAATCAGAAAGGCCCAAAACACTTAAAAAGAAAAAAAAATGTCAACAACAATTAAAAACCTCAACGTACACAGAAAAATAAAAACTTAAATACTATCGATTGAATCTAGCTAAAGAGACAAGACTGAACTTAAATACTCAAGCGGTGATTGTCGTCCAAGCTTGTCATTTAAACAAGCTAAGTAGGATGGTCAGAGGCATGAGACTCCGAGTCAAAGGAGATGCCATGGCCCGTGCCGGAGGCGGCGACGGCTGGCATCATCACCAAAGGTGGCAGAAGTTGGTGTTGGAGCCGGCGACAGCTAGTCAAGATCTGGCGAGAAGCCATGTAGCAGCTTTTCGAGTTCCTTCGTTAGGTTGGCCTGAGAGAACCAAGGTCTTCTGGTTTGCTTTTACATTTTCTTTTTTTCTTTTCTGTTTGTTTGTTGCTTTTTCTTCAAGTTGCTTTCTTCAATTTTGGGCCCTTTTTTCTCTTTAGAAGCCAATACTTTTGAGCCAAACCTCTATTATAAAGACAACAGTGCAAATTGTGGTTGTCGTCTTGATCTGTAGTGGATCGTAGAATTGTATGGTTTGTACCGAATAGTATGGTTCACCAACCATGCATGCACGCATACGATTAATGAATCAAACCGAATTGTGCAACTTGAATCATTAATCACACGCATTTTACTACACTGGCTTAGGCAAGTGGAATTCATGATGAACTACTAGCTACTCTCAAGGAATCTATTTTATGACACTTGTAAAAGGAATATTCTGGAGGTGATGGTACTTTAATGCATCCAAGAAGAAGTTTAGAGGGGGAAAAAACATTTCATAATTCCTAGTCAAAGGAAGACCAGCCACTTGTGTAAGAATAGTTTGTTCAAATGCCTGTGCGATTGATTTTCCCCAGAGAAACAATGCTCCACATAAAGGATGTAAAATCAAGGATGTGGTCAATCTCTTCTCTTTGTAGCAAAGTAGTAGGTAGATCCTCAATGAGAAGTAGGTCATCATGTAATTGAAGACGTTAGATTCCTTTATAGCTGGATGCTAACTTCTAGTTTTCTTGAATGAGTGACCTTAATCCGCACAAGAGGATTTGAATGCTGCGGTTGCATAAAACGAGTTAATGGACAAGGCAAATTAGCATCTGCGACATTGTGAGTGTTAAAGGGTAAAAGGGTATAATGGTCTTTGTGGGTTTTGATATATATATATATATATATATATATATATATATATATATATATATATATATATATATATATATATATATATATCGCGTTCTTTTCATCAATAAAATTATTGAGTTCCGCTAACATGGTAGCAGAGCCAAACTAAGATCTAAACCCTAGAATTAATTCTCACCATCAACGGCCACTAGATCCAACACCTTCTGACATCGGAATCTCCATTCCTGGCGTCTTCAGAAGCAGGCGAATCCAGATTTAGAGTTGCCTAGGCCCGGCGACCCCCTGCCAGGCGTCACCCAGGCTTGGTGACTTTGTTCCAAGCGTCACCTGAAGTCATCTAGGCTTAGCGACCCATTTCCGACGTCTCCTGACGTCGCTAGTCGAGGCGCGACCTCTTCTTGTGGTCGCCGGTTGAGGTGCGACCCTCCATTGGTGGTCGCACGACCATGTGGTCTCCTGACGTTGCTAGTCAAGGCGCAATCTCCTGTGATGGTCGCTGTTTGAAGGTTCTGTGAAGTGAATGGGTACTTTGGAAGTTAGTCGTGACTGCTAGTGTGTTTGAGGAGGGCAGAGTAATATTACGTATGATGTTACGTGTGTTGGTGCTGATTTGTGGTTGAGAATGTGGTGGTTCATGGCTGTTGGTTGTGAATTTTTTTTGGGAATCCTAGCTTCTGTTGGTGTCCTTTTGTTGATGTCTGTTGTGAGTATTGGATTATGGGGTCTCGGTTGTTGATTCTGGAGTCCTGGCTATAGGCTGTTGGTGTTGGTTTTTCTGATTTATGTGAGGTTGAAGGTGCTGATTTAGTTGGTAATTAGCGGTGTTATCATAGTTTGTGGAGTTTTGTTCTTGATTTGGTGGGAGTGTTTGATTTCTAATTTACTGATCCTAAGATTGTTCTGAAGCTTGGGTTATGACGGAGGGAAAAGGCGTAGTGACTGAGGTCGTGTCTGCATCCTCTAGTCGTTTGACAAAGGAAAAGTTAGCTGGTGTCACCAATTTCCAGCAATGGAGGAGAATTGTGGTGGTGGTATTGATAGGGAGAGAACAATGTCATCATCTAACAGGTGAGAGATCCATTGCTGATACAAAATGGGATACCATAGATGCCAGAATTCTTGGGCAAATGTGGAATTCTATGGAATCTCATGTGGCTGCCTTGGTTACTCATGTTACTACAGTTAAGGATTTGTGGGATTACTTGAATGTGCTTTATTCTGGACAAAATAACTTCTCAAGGATTTATGAAGTTTCCTAGGATTTCTTTAGACCTGTCAGAGAGGGCCGGCCTCTTACTCAATTTTTTGCTGATTTTAAACAAATGTATGACGAACTTAATTATCTTTTGCCAATTACCTCTGATGTTAAGAAGATGCAGGAGCAGCGAGAACAATTGGCTGTTATGGGATTTTTGGGAGCACTAGGACCAGAGTTTGATGCAGTTCGTTCACAAATTCTTGAAGGAAACACTGTGGCCTCACTAACGGAGACTTTTTCTCGTGTCTTAAGGGTTTCACGTGAATCATCTAAGGATAGATTTCCCACAGGTGATAGCTCAGCCTTGGCAGTCCAAGGAAACCGTGGTGGTGGTCGAGGTCGTAGTGGTGGTAGTGGATGTGGCTTCGGTAGTGGTGGCATTGGCTGTGGGTTTAGTAGAGGCCAACCAGTCATACAGTAGTACCTTTGGTGACATAAGGAGTAATAACAGTTTTGCACAGACATGTCATTACTGTGGTGTCTTTGGACACATTCAACGTTTTTGCTATAAGCTTCATGGAAGGCCCCCTCATTTGGCTGCAGCTAATGTAGCCAATGCAGTAGAGTCGGGTGTTCCTTCACAGTCCTCTGAAGGAGGAACACTGATTAGAATGTCGGAAGAGGAACTTGCTAGGTACAATCAGTTCTAGATTTCTCAGCCAGTTTCCTCCTCCACAGCTACTTTTGCTCAGACGGGTAATGCAACAGCGTGTCTTTCATCTACCTCTCGCTCCTGGGTCATTGATTCAGGTGCTACCGATCATATGACTGGATCTTCAGGTATCTTTTTTGCCTTTCATGAGTCTATGTCCAATGTTACATTAGCTGATGGTTCTCTATCCACAGTAAAGGGGATAGGCACAGTTCCATTGACATCCTTCATATCTTTATCTTCTGTCATGTACCTCGCAAACTTTCCGTTTAACCTTATGTCATTCGGTCATCTTACCAAAGAATATAACTGTTCTGTAACCTTCTATCCCGATTCCTGTGTTTTTCAGTATTTAAAAACGAAGAAGATGATTGGTATAGGACATATGTTAGGGGGGCTATGTGTGTTTGACGATACTACCAGTGTTGCTTGTTCAGCAGTTTCTCCACATCAAGTTCATTGTCGCTTGGGACATCCCTCTTTGGGAAGTTTGAAGAAGCTACATTCTCGGTTTCATTCTTTATCTAGTATTGAGTGTGAGTCGTGTTAGTTTGGAAAATTGTATCGTATTAGTTATAGTTGAAGAGTCAATAAACAGGCTTCTCGGCCATTTGCTTTAGTTCATTCTGATGTTTGGGGTCCATGTCCTACTACTTCAAAGTTGGGTTTCAAGTACTTTGTTACTTTTGTAGATGATTATTCAAAAGCCACTTGGCAATATCTAATGAAAAGTCGTTCTGAGTTGTTTTCTGTTTTTTGTGCATTCTTTAACGAAGTACATACTCAATTTTCTGCTTCTGTCTGTACCCTTCGAAGTGACAACGCCCAAGAGTACTTTTCTAAGACTTTCTCTGAATTCATGTCCCAACGTGGCATTCTTCATCAATCTTCTTGTTCGGATACACCACAACAAAACGGTGTCGCCGAAAGAAAGAACCGCCACTTGTTAGAAATTGCTCGTTCTTTGATGTTTGAAAAGAAGGTAGATAAATCCTTTTGGATTGATTCTGTTATGACTGCATGTTATCTTATCAATCGCATGCCATCCTCTGTTCTTAAGGATGCAATTCCCCGCTCTCTTCTTTTTCCTTCTGATCCCTTGTTTCATTTGCCACCTCGTATATTTGGTTGTGTTTGTTATATTCGTGACCGTCGTCCAAGACTTTCCAAACATGATCCTCGATCTCTTAAGTGCATTTTTGTGGGGTATTCTCATACATAGAAGGGTTGTCGTTATTACTGTCCTTTGCATAAGTATTTCATCACTGCAAATGTTTCCTTTTTTGAGTCTACTGTTTATTATGATAATCCAATGGAGCCTTCTACAGTGGATGATGATTCCTTGACATATGTTATTATGGAATCACCACCCACTTCGGATTCTCCAGCTATTCCTCCACCAATCCAGGATGTTTACAGTAGACGTCCTCATCAGCATGTGGAACCCCCTACAGATGTACCTCAGCCTATTTCGTCTTCTTCGTCTTTTGAGCCTGAGGTAAGTCAGTTACATACTGACCATGATATCCCTATTGCACATCGCAAAGAAGTTCGTAGTTGTACCCAGCACCCTATTGCACAGTTTGTCTCATATTCTGGTTTATCTGCCTCTTGTCGAGCTAGCCTAGTGACCATTGATACACACCCTATTCCTAAAACTATTGCTGAAGCATTATCTAGTTTAGGCTAGAGGACAACTATGGAAGAGGAATTATTGGCACTGGATCAAAAGCAGACTTGGGATCTTGTTCCTTCTCCTGCAGGGAAGACGGCCATTGGATGTAAGTGGGTGTTTACTATCAAGGTTAACCCAGATGGTTCTCTTGCTCGTCTCAAGGCTAGACTGGTTGCTAAAGGGTATGCACAGGTTTATGAGGTCGATTATGGTGATACTTTTTCTCCGGTGGCTAGGATGACCTCCGCTCATCTTTTACTTTCCTTGGTTGCTTCTGCTTGTTGGTCTCTGTTTCAGCTTGATGTTAAAAATGTCTTTCTTCATGGAGATTTATAGGAAGAGGTGTATATAGAGCAACCACCAGGGTTTGTTGCTCAAGGTGAGTCTGGCCATGTCTGTCGTTTAAAAAAATCTTTATATGGTTTGAAACGGTCTCCCAGAGCCTGGTTTGGAAAGTTTACTGAGGCAGTACTCCAATTTAGGCTATGTAGATGCACTGGAGATCATTCTATGTTTTACCTAGTTTCTGGAGCCGGTCGGATATTCTTTGTAGTTTATGTAGATGATATTGTCATAAGTGGAGATGATTCTACAGGGATTAAAGAGTTGAAATTGTATTTGCAATAACAGTTTCATACAAAGGATTTGGGACTACTTAGATATTTCTTGGGCATCGAAGCAGCACGGGCGAAGAACGGTATTTATATCTCATAACGAAAATATGTTCTGGATTTGCTTGCAGAGACAGGTATGCTAGGAGCTAAACCACTGGATACACCAATGGAAGTGGGCTCGAAATTGATGGCAGAGGATGGTGAGCTGTTAGATGATCCGGAAAGCTATCGAAGACTTGTTGGAAAATTAAATTATCTAACTATCACTCGACCTGATGTTTCCTTTCCGGTGAGTGTTGTGAGTCAGTTTATGTCTTCCCCCTGTACCTCACATTGGGATGCTGTAATCAGAATTTTGAGATACTTGAAGAAAGCTTTAGGTCGTGGTCTCATTTATCAGGATTATGGTCACAGAAGGGTGGAAGCCTTCTTGGATGCTGATTGGGCAGGATCTCCTATAGATAGGAGGTCTGCATCAGGCTATTGCACCTTTGTAGGAGGAAATCTAGTATCTTGGAAAAGTAAGAAGCAAAGTGTTGTGGCTAGATCAAGTGCGGAATCGAAATACAGAGCTATGGCTCAAGCTACCTGTGAGCTAGTCTGGATGCATCAGCTATTAGTTGAACTTGGATTCGAATACCCTGCGCCAATGGAGTTGTGGTGCGATAATCGAGCAACTGTCCATAGTGCTTCAAATCCAATATTTCATGAGCGTACCAAGCATATTGAAGTTGATTGCCACTTTGTCCGTGAGAAACTTCAGGCTAGAGTTATTTGTACTAGTTTTATTAAGAGCGGTGAACAACTAGCTGATATTTTTACCAAATCTCTAAAAAGTAGTAGGATTGAGTATATCTGTAACAAATGGGCATGCTTGATATCCACGCTCCAGCTTGAGGGGGAGTGTTAAAGGGTAAAAGGGTATAATGATCTTTATGGGTTTTGATATGTATATATGTATCGTTCTTTTCATCAATAATATTATTGAGTTCCGCTATCAATGAGCATTACACTAAGATTTCCTATGCGCGTGTATGTCATTTTCACTTGGGCTCCATTTGTTTCGCGGAAAATGAATTATTTGGAAAATATTTTCCTGAAATGATCGCTTGTGTCGCTTCAAATAATTAGACACTGAAAAATATACTTAGTACCAATAACAATTTATGTTGAAACATTTTCGTGGGCGAAGAAAATATTTTTCGTTCTTTCATTTTTGTAATCGACACAAGCAATCACTTTTAAGAAAATATTTTCCAATCATTCATTTTCCGCAAAACAAACGAAGCCTTAAAGAAGTTACATGGTAATTGAAAATATGGATTACATGTGCATGCACTGTTGCAGCCATAGGGCTGCACTTGGACTTTTTTCGTTGTTGCTTAGGGGTTCTGTTGCTCTTGTTTTGCTTCTGGCTATTTGAACTTTTTCTTGAAAACCAGTTTATGTTATAAATTTCGTTCCTACGCTGCATCATTAACTCTGCAATTTGAGAATTGATTTTCACTACAGTCTGATAAATTCCTTTTTCTTGAAGCATACTTGATATACTTTGATTGGAAAGGGACAGCTAATTCACAACTGCAACCTTGAATTTCCCATGCCCTCCCCGAACAAATAAAAGAAATACTCAGGAAATAGTTCACTTAGAGACATTACTTTACCTAGACAAGTGTATAGAGACTTTGACATAATTACTGAGCAAATACTAGGATTTACTAGCCCAAAGCTGTCTTATGGTGCATTCATATGGCAGAGCTGTTATAGCAACATGTTTAAGATGCATGATGGTGCTGAAAGGATGGACGATATAGCACGTTTTGCCTTGAAAATTAGAATCTATCGGCTCCAATCACCATTATTTCGGTGGCAAAATAACCGGACCTTGGAATCGTCGTTAAACTTTTAACTCATAGTAGGACTTCATTCCGTTTTTCTTTGAGAAGTGAAAATGGTAACTCTTATTGGGAATGAGGAATATCTCGTGGAATTGGAAGTCACTAGGAATGGGTAAGAGCAGTGTAATTTTGTTTATGGGCAAGAACGGCCATCGAGACCTCAAGAAATCATGGCTGTAAGCCGAGACATCCTTTTCTTGTGGAGCTCATGGTCAAGTATTTTAGCTTCTGATATTTAGCAGAACAGAAGAATGAATCTAGTGCAGTAGGAATGTACTATTTCTTAGTGCGGTTTCCCTGAACGCGTGTTTCTTGGAATATGATTTCAGCTGGTATGATTATCACTTAGGTACTGTCAAATTAGTGGAGGAGGTGAAGGCCTGGGCAGGAATGGATTGTGCAAAGACAAAGCAGGAACTCTTATAACAGATTTCTCTTAGAACATTAGGGTGGTATAGAGGGAGAGGAATGGAAGAATCAGTCAAGGTGCAGAGAGTGATTTTTTGGATAAGCTAAGAAGTGAGAATATGATTGATATAGGAGACGGTCTGGCATGCAATGAGTCTCTGGTAAGGGTAACATGCTTCTTGATGCCACTTCAATGATGGTTCATTTACACCAACAGAAAGAAGATGCCCCTTTTCTCCTTTTTGGGGCCATGAAGGTTTCCTTTTCTTTACTGCTGCAATGTGTCTATACAATTGTAATATCTCTTTGCATGACATAAAAAGATGATCCCTCATGCCTGTCTGCTTATTGTTATGTTGTCTAGTCTTGTAATGCTTTTGTGTGCTGCAGGATTGAGCTTCGGCGTCGATGCAATTGTAACTTTGGATGGAACGCTGTTGTTAGAAGAACTAATTCAAGCAAAAGAGGTTATAAGATTTCTGGTCATTTTCTGTGTATTGAAGGGCAATAGGAATCAGATACTCTGCTTTTTTTTTTTTTTTTTTGGTCGAAGGATACTCTGCTTTAGCTTCCTTCTTTTTTCCTTTTGATAGGGATTGTGTTGATCCCTTAACAATTTTACATTCTGCTGCTTTGAACTATTGATGGTTTGATGCTTGGCAATTTTTAGTTTCCTAAAGAGGAAAGAATTCTTTCCAACAATTTGGTGCTGAAGGAACTCTCACATGGAAGGAAAAAAATATATCCTTCTTGGGCTTGAAATAGGTCTAGATAAAGCATCTATTGAGGGATCAACCTCTTCTTGCTTAACATAGCCCAAGAAAGCAAACACTCCTGAAATTGTTTAAATAAAATTTGCTTTTATGTCTTTTTTCTTTCACTAGATTGAGTTTATAGAAGATAAACTTCAAGGCTTTCTATTTAAACTTTGCAGCATTTGAGGAATCAATATGACGAACTTTTTCCTGCATTATGCGAAGATCACCCTGACATATTTCCTCCAGAGCTTTACACGTGGGAACAATTTTTATGGGCTTGCGAACTTTGGTATTCTAACAGCATGAAGATTCAGTTTGCTGATGGAGCACTCAAGACTTGCCTAATTCCCATTGCTGGATTTCTTAACCATTCGGTATGTCGTTTGACTTTTCTCATTTTAACTTCATGATTACACAGGTCTCTTGAGCATTTCTCCACATGTTTGTTTACCCTTTTGATGTGGCGATTTTCCAATTGGCATCGGCTTATTCTGACTTAGAATCTATTTCCTCGGATCTGACCTCATCGCGGCAGCAGAATTACCATTTAGTAAACAAAACTGCATAAAAAAAGTTATCATTACACTTAACTGCTCAAAAAAGGCAAGATTACGAGTTCAACTGGATTTTCTTTTTGAAATGTGTTTATCTCCTCCTTGTCTTTGATTTTGCATCTATCAATGATTTGCATGTGCTTCTGCGTCTCTGGATGGGTTGCCTATGGGGGATCATGGATCTTTGGCACGTATATTATTCATATAATTTCACCTCGTATTACCGCTCCCACTTTTCCACTTCACTGAGGATGAGTGGGGGAACCAGTCATATGTTATTCATATTTGCGGATTCAGTTTAATGGACTTCTGGTTTACTCTGTTTGGGTTCCTCCTCGTCACTTGTTTTCTCTATTTTCACAGCTGTATCCGCACATCACGCAGTATGGTAAAGTTGATTCTGCAACAAACACTTTGAAGTTTCGCATGTCTAGACCATGTTACGCAGGAGAACAGTGCTATCTTAGTTATGGGAACTTCTCCAGTTCGCATCTAATTACCTTTTATGGATTCATGCCTCAAATGGACCCGTATGACGTCATCCAACTGGGTAATTCAAATTTCGTCATACTCATTTGGGATGAAATGATGTATTTCTTGGACAATATGCAGAATAGAAGTTCTATACCAAAAGAAACAGGATACAGATGGATATGTTCAGATTTGCTTCTATCTATGGCTTATATGCATTGATAGGATGTGATTTCAATCCTCTTTGTGCAGATATAGATGGTTCCGAGGATGTTTGTTCTGATGAAGTTGATGTGTCCAGTGGGACAACTCATATGGTGAGGGATACTTGGTTTTCAGACAACCATGACATCTTCCATTATGGCTTGCCAGCTCCATTGCTGAACCATCTTAGAAGAGCTCGGGAACATTTCCTGGATGCTGTTTCTCCTGTATGATTGCTTCTCTTCTTCTTGTGATTTAATTTAGTAAGATTTAGCGCCTGGCCTTTTGTTATCCGTTGAACTTTTTAACTCAAATGTCCATAAGAATATGTGTCCGGTCCTCAACAAGATGATTGACCATACGAAAAGCATTGCTCAACCATTAACGGAAAAATAGACAGAATTTAGGAAGATTACTCTCTGCACCTTATCCGTGTAAGCATAGGATAAATGCATCCTATGATTGTTGGAGTGTATTTTCTACATGTAGGCTTGAGTCTTAAGATATCTCTCTAGTGTGTACCGTTTAATTTTCTGATTGCTTCCTGCCAATACCCATTTTGTGAGCTTGTCTGAAAATCGATACCATTTGTAATATTGTATGAGGGTAAGACCACACGGGAAAGATGACAATTGGAAACAGAAAATAAGTAGTTTCTTGCCCATTTGAGTTGGTTTTTTTTTTTTGGTCAAAGAGTTGGTTATTGATTTGGTGGTTTGTGACTTGAGTCTTGCCATGTAATTTTAATGTCCTTTATTTCTCTTTATGTAAGCAGCTGCAGGAGAAGCTAAAGATTGAAATTGAGATACTCGAGGACCTCTGCTCGACTTTCAGTGGGATGATGGAAAACCTTAGTGAGGTGGATTGTGAGTCCAGGTAAATAGCTTTCTCTGGAAACTCTTCAGGAAACTATTCACCTACTTTTCACATAAGAATATGTGAAATTTTTGGCTTTTCTTAGTGCGTATGCACCATGTACCTGTGTTGCTATTAATGACCCTTGTAAAATTTTGAAGAAAATTGAGACAAAGTTACATTTTCTCGAAATCCTTTTGAGGTCGTCCTTGCTGATAGGAAATGTTAATTGGCATATGATAATCGGCAATATAGTCTGTGAACTGATTGAGTATTTAGTTAGAATAATTTGACATCCAAGCATCTTTAATATGTGACCGCCGTCTATACTACATCAGGGATAGATTCCATTTTGTGCGTAATTGATGATTTGACTTTTCAGGGAGAACATGGATTGGGATGTGAAGCTCGCCTCGGAGTACAAAAATCTTCAGAGGAGGATAATTTCCTCGATTTTGAGCTCATGTTATGCTGGTCGCAAGTTGGTTGAGGACGAACTTTGCAAATCGATGGCCAAGGACGACGGCAGCCCTAGTTAGTAGAAAGAGGTCACTTGAAAGTGTCGCTCTCTACAAATCAAACCTCGTCTTCTTACCGAAGAAGATTGGGGGTTGGAACCTAAGAGGCTGACCTCAAGAGGATTCAACAATGATCTCATGTCTCATGCCTCATGCCTCATACATTTCATTGTTGGGCACACCTTGAGAGCTACTAGTATCAAGTGTCTTGAGCAGTAAAATCTTGCATTTTGGAACTCGTAGTCAGCACGAAGCGCCGAAGTTTGGCAGTGTTCTCCAGTTGTCTGGTAAATGAAGATATGTTGCTCGTGAGGTTTTCATCTGTAAAAAGTCCAGAGTTTTTGGTGGCTGCAAATAAGCAGGATATGCAATTGGAAATTCGATCTTGTGGAAAATATTTCATCTGGTGCGGCGAAAGCTGGCTCGAGATATCAAAGCCGAAACAGAAGGAACAGATAGTTAACAAATCCGGGGGACCGGACACTTTCTTGTGGAAAATATTCCCAGCATGTTCTGGAATTTTTTTGTAGTAGTTTTCTCAGGTTGGCAGGAGCAAAGCCATGTTGTTCTCTCTCTCTCTCTGTTCTGTGGGCATTTTGCAGAAAATCTTGCTGTTCCCGGGAGGCATATCTCATTCAAATGCTCATTCCATTTCCTTTCTTTGCATCAAGATGCAGCATGGGCCACAATTCTAAATATTGTCAATGGGCATGTGCCACAGCCTTTACACGTGTGGTTCATGGCTGGTGTTTTTCCTGTGTTTTATTTTATCTTTTAATTTTTGGTCGGATGTAGTTAATGTTTAGGCCTGGCACTTTCTGTGGTCTAGCGAGGAGAGATGCATGATGCCAGTATTTTAATTTGATTTTTTATTTCTATTTTTTTTGCTTCTGTTGGGAATTTTGAAATTATTTTATGGTTGGGGGGGACCATTGTATGTAGGAAGACATGATTTTGGGAATGTGATTATGTGGCAATTTCAATTTTGTAGGTGCTGTGATAGCTTTCGATGTGGTCGGTGCGCCACTAAATTTATATCATATATATATTCAAAATTGAACTTTGCACATCATTCATTTCGATGTTATGTTTCTTTGTTCCCTTAGTAACAGGAAATGGAAACCTGACGCGGACGCTATCCGTCCTCTAGTCGGCACGAATTGATCGCTTATCAATTTTTTCGTATTATTATTTTTTTTTCACGGTATTGACCGACGCGTCAGCTTCAATCTGTCAAAATCGATGCAAAGGGGTTTTTAATGGGAAAATTATGCAGATACAAGAATATGATCTTACAAAAAATATAAGTTCGAGGGCCGCATTCGAAAGGGAGTGCAAAGTTAAGGACCAAATGTATTATTATTTTTTTCCGTAGCTTATTCATTACCCATATGTGTATGCATCATATGGTTTTGGGTAACTTGATTTGACAGCAATACCTTTGTCATTTTGCCGAAGAATATGTAGATGTTGATTAGTTGATGGCCATTCGGATGGGAACCGCTAAAAATTTCTTATCAGAGCCACCAAACCAAAACCACGTGAATCATGGAGGAATACTAAACCATTTGATCTCCTTCATGGAGTGATCATACATGAGTTGACGTGATGATAACAAGGGTTAATACCACCAAAAACCCCAAACTGATATACCTATGATAAATCTACTTCAAATTATTTTTTTGACCACAAAAAACCTCAAACCGATACACTTACGACGAATTTACCCCAAATTATTTGTTTGACCATAAAAAATCCTAAACTGGTACAACTGTGACAAATTTACCCAAAACTAATTTTTTTTACCACAAAAAATCCCAAACTGGTACACATGTGATAAATTTACCATCTGTTAGTTTCCGTTAAATTGAGTTAATACCACGAAAAATCTTAAATTAATACACTTGTAACAAACAGAGGGTAACGTATACACCCGACAATTGTCACGTGTCATCCAACTCAGCAATTTGACGGTAAAAATTTAACGGAAATTAACAGATGGTAAATTTGTCACAGATGTACCAGTTTGAGGTTTTTTGTGGTCAAAAAAATAGTTTGGGGTAAATTTGTCACATGTGTACCAGTTTGGGGTTTTTGATGGTATTAACCCTTATAACAAATAAACACTCTTAAACCATGAATGATTAGAACTGATAACTTCCCAAATTTTCTCTCCATAATTCTATACGCATAATCTCTGAGAAAATTATCCAAATAGTCCTAAACATGTTGTATAAATGCCAATTCAGTACTGAACTTTTTAAACTTGCAGATTTAGTCCTAAAACATTCGAGCAAAATTTCGTTATAGTTATAGTCCTTCCGACCCCGAAAATTGCAAACGTAACATAGTGTCACGTAGAACGGCCGGTGATGACTGAACCATCACGTCAGCAATTTTCGGTGAAAATCGATTGGAAGAACTACATCGAAATTAAATTGACAAGATCGAAAAAAAAATTATAACTGAATTGACAGTGGACAAGTCTTATCGAGTAATTTTACTTATAATCTCCTGCATGAAAAGTCTGGTGGCCTGTATAATCTTTTTGCCCTTGTGTATAGCCGTTGTGTAACATCATCGAATACCTTGGTTTGGTTTCCAGATAACCATGTTGTCAGCCTTTCGCAGCAGGTCAACTTTTGTAGGTGCGTGAATTTTTGTCCCGTTGAAGGAAAATGGAATATGTTATGTCGGTCAATTTTCAGATGATGAGTCAATTGTGGGGTATATCATTGAAATCTTCTTCGAACAGGACAAGATCCTGTTGACTCACAGCCCAAACATTGGAACTTCCCAACAGAATAACTCCAAAATATGTCAAGCCTCTCATTAAGAAAAAACAACTTGCAAAAAACATGTTTGAGTGAACGGTTTACTTGGCGAGTGATTAACTTGCTTTTGGATCAAACACACTGACACAAATTCGATATCTCGCCCTGCAATATCGTATTTTTTATTTAAAGATATGAAATGAGTTTCGTGTTATTAAGAAATCAAAATATATACCGTCTTGGGACCGACCCATTAATAAGGGTGTTCTCGTACTTTTGTCTTTGTGTTCATGCATCGGGAACTCGAATTTAAGTGTAACCCATCGTGGCAACGGGTTATTGTGCTAATTACTCTTCGGTTAGGTCGTGCCTCCGAATAACAACAAGAATATACATTCCGTGATTTTCCCTTCGTTTTTGGTTATATTTATTTAATAGGGGACAGTTTTATTTCGCCAAAAGCTTGGATTCTCCTACTAGTGCTTGAAAGTAATAGGCGACCAGCAGTTTCAAATCTTCCGTTCTAGGTTACCGCTCGACCAACTGCTGTTGTGGTAGCCCAATGATAAAATGGTCACATGTCTTTTAAGGGGGCATATATTAAAATCTCTGACTACTCTGTAGATTACCACTTGTAGGAGCCTTGCTATAGCCTCGAGCATGACGATTTGGCTATAGTGACAGTCTTATCTTATCAAACCTTGGACCTTTAAAGTTACGAGTGGACGTATAAGTTATGGCTCAAATTCGACACTTCTTAGCGCATGCTAGAAGTTATGGTATTGCTCAGAGGAGATAGCAGTACCGACTTCTTGTCCTCATTGTTATCGCCTTTCTATCAGGCAAGCTCTTTTTTATATCTTCAAAATCCTCTATATATAACGAAATTCTTTAATCGAAACGAAATACTTACCATATGAACATAGTCGAAAGAGCAAATTTGGCCCCTTGGGACTCATCCGCATGAAGAAAAACCGGCGAGGAAGGGAACGAATAAGGGCAAGAGGGTGAACGGGTGATAGTCAAAGGTGGGTGGTTACGTGAGGTTGTTGACTTAAGGGGTTAGAGGATGGCGATGCCACGTGTCCTCCTTCCACATCAACTTCTCCATACAACTCTCTCACCAACACTTGAAAAGAGCATGACTCATCTAATCTCTTCTTGTGTCTAATGCTAATTCAATCTTGACATGTCATGCCTAACAAAGTCTTTCCTTCCCCTACCATCGGCTTCAGGAAACCTTGATTAGCCTGCGAAGGATGGGGCTTGGGTTTAGCTTTATCGTCGATCTTGAGTTCACATCTCGCATCGTGGTTGGACGGAGGTGACGGGTCCCCCGATGGGCAACCGGTGCGTGAGCTAAATCTGCAGTATTTAACTGAACATTCTATTCTGGGCGACCTATAGTTTTCCGATGCTGGACCATCCCCCCTCCCCGCCCCCTCAAAAAAAAAAAAAAAAGAAGCTTTCACTTATATTTTTTGCGAAAATTATATGCATCTTCACATCAATATTTTAACTATTCTAAAAAAATTTAAGTGATCCGGATCGAATATAACTTGAAGTGCGAGTTTCGCAAAATCTGAAAAAGAAAAGTCCAGAAATTTATAGAAAAGGTTAAAATCGCTCGGACGAGTTCATCACTAGCGCCGTCGCAACATCAAACTAATTTGTGGGCAAATCACGCTCTTCCTTCTTTCCTCCTACTTTTCCGGCGAGCATCGTTCACCTCTCTCGAGTTCGTCGAGCGGTCACCACTAAAGCGAGAGCGACACGTGGCATCGGGGCCCACTAGTCGCTATATTGAGAAAAACTCAACGGGGAGAAAAAGAAAATAAAAAATCTGGATTGGAGAGGAGGCCCGTGGGACGCATCCGGTGGCTTTTTATGGTCGTTGGGCTGGCCAACGACAGAGAGACAGACAGACATGCACTGGCTGCTGGAGTGGTGGTGGCTGTTGGCTCAAAGACAGCCCTCTACTACCACCATTTGTCCTTTTCCGCCTTCTCCACCGCCCGCCGACGCCGCTCTTGACCACCCTCAAAGATTATCAAATCAAATTCTGTTCTCCAACCAGCATTGGAGAAATTTAAAGAAAAATCCCAGTAATATTCTCTAAGCATCGCCAGTAGAAGAAGTGGTTGGCGATTTTTCATACGTCAATTCCCATTTATGAAAAAGATGCCATAAAAAAAAAAAATTAAATCGTGTACGCTACAACCCAAATTTCGTTTTGCCGCTAAAAATCCTAAACTTGTATCTATTCGATAGATATACCCTCTGTTTGTTATCAATATTCCTAAATTTCGGCTAATTTCTTTTCGTGCTAACAATACCTCAAGCTCGTATCGGGGTAATAGAAAGAGTCGGGGTATTTGTCTCGCAATCAACATGGTTTAGAATTTATGCGCCACCAAAGTTTTTGGATATTAACGTCACGGTGGGTATAATTCTGGAATTTTTGGTGATACGAGAAATGTTTGGGGCATCAGTGTCACGGACAATTTTGTGTGTGTAGTTTTTGATGTCATTCATCTCATTAGATACCTTTGCAACTGCCGAGAGGGCTATCTTTGTAATTTTCGTTTTGATACTAATTTTCTTTTGAATAGAATTTTACATTTTTTGAAAGAATTTGGGAAGGGGAAAAAAGATAAATAAATAAATAAATAGACAAATAAAGCGGAACAACTTGAGAGAGAGAGAGAGAGAGAGAGAGGGGGGGAAGAATCGCTGGGACGTCTCCATCATTTGGCCTCTCTCTGCCTTTGCTTTCTCTCTCTTCCTTCTTCGCTTCTTCTCAGCAAAGGAGGAGGAAGGGGAAGGGGAAGGGGAAGGGGAAGGAGGGGACGAGGGCAGCTTCAGCTCGAGCTCGAAGCATCTCCGGTCCCAGCAGCCGGAGATTTTTGTCGGCGGGAACGTTCGGGAATTTCCTCGCGCTCGGACGGATTGAGGAGCTTTTGTTGTTGTTGTTGTTGTTCTTCTTCTTCTTCTCGTTCTTCTGCGGTTCTCTGTGGTCGGCGAAGATGCTGGTCGCGAATAGCTTCGACATGTGGCGGAAGGACGCCTTCTTCTCTGCGGCCGAGGAGGTCCAGGAATCTGCCGATGTGTACGTCCCAATCTCCATTTCATATTCGATTGTTTGCGTAAATTTATGGACACGTTGTGGCGGCTTGATTGCGGTTTTTTACAGCGCTGTGTTCTGTTCGGCTTCCTTCATCTTTGCGAAAAGTTGTTCCTTGTTGCAATCATTTTTTTTTTCTTGTGTCATGTTTTTGTTTTAGGATAGTCTAAAGATTCTGTCTTGTGATTCATCGATTGCTGAATCTGCGTACTCTTTCTTTGTTCATTTGTGTGAATTCTCATTTGTTCATTTTTTTTTAGCGAAGGTAAATCATGTGATATAGTCTAATTTTGTCGAGTTAGTAGGTGGAGCTTTTGGTATCTTGCGTTACTGGAACATCTGATGGTTCAGTATCCTCTAGGATTAGCTGGGGAATATAGCTTGGTGCTTAGATGCCTCTGGTGCCTAGCTTGTGGACTGTGTGCTTGATTGCTTTTGAGTTTTTGACCGATTCTTGAATATTTGCGTAAGTTCATTCTTGGGTTCTAAATATGCCACCAAAATTAATGGAACGGCACTTTAATTCGCATTTCATTTCGATTTCTTGTCCAGTGAATGCCGGTTTTTTATAATTTTCTTGGAACTGAATCTGACGGTTTTGGTCCTGCTAATAGTTGGAAATGAAGAATGAGTTCACGACACTGCGAGGCTTCTATTAGATATTTACAGTTTGCATGGCAATTGCTGTCTTTCGCTTCTGATTGTATATCCAGAAACAAATGCTTGGTGTGGGCCTTTCAGTTAATTGGATTATTTTCCATGTATATTTATGCATTTCCTGGTTTTCATATGTAAGTTGAAGCTATTCTGGGATTGCAGTTGCTTAAAGATCTAGCACGAGTAGCAACGGAGTAGAAGTTGAATTTGAAAGAATTGAAGTGTACTAAATTTGTTTCATTCCAAGTTTCATGTATGATTACTTTTCTTAACTACTCATAATGTTAGCTATAGAAACTTTCGAAGGCTATCTTTATAATTTCACCATTGCCGCCTAGATAGTCTATCTTAACGAGCGTACACTTGCTGTCCCGCTTGCAGCTCCCCTGTTTTTTTGTCGTGTCCACTATTTGCTGGCAAAATGCAGTTGGCCTGTTCTCTTATTTTTTATTTGGTTCACCAGGATGGAATCAACATACAGAGCATGGGCTAGGGAGATGAAAGAAGCATTATCACCTGAATATTTGAATGATCTCTCTAGGGACCTCCAAACTGCTTTAGGTACAGCAAAGTGGCAGGTATTACCTTGTTTTGCCCTTCTGAACATAAGATTATTCGAATTTTTTTTTTACCTAATATTTTTCTGTCAAAAGTTATCATTAGCACTGGGTCCTTAAAATTCTTGTCATTGGTCGTCTTTGAGATGTAGAATAGGTCACTACCACACTCCCGTTGGCTTTTAGCATCTTCTACTTGGTTTGTGGCTTGGAATTGGACATCACATTGTACCACATCTTTCATACTCTGCTTACACACCCATTGAACATACCGAGGAATTTTTTTTTTCTTTTGAAGCTATCTGCTCTTTTTTGCCTTGGAACTGATATATGTCTGCTTTTGGTTCTTTTTAAGTTGGAAGAATTTGAGAGAGCAGTCAGGCTTAGCCATGGGCCTCACGGTGACAAAACTACGACAGCTCGACATGGACAGTTTATTGTGGCCATTAGAGATCAAATCTCTCATGTTGAAGTGGCGTTGCAAGAATTTCTTGGTGAGGGGGGAAAACAACCCCTTCAGTGGATAAATCTTGACAAAGAAGAGCGAGATGATTTAGCCTTGTTTCTCTGTGGGACTTCGGAACTATCGCAAACTGTGAAGGATGAATTTACGGAGAATGGAACATCTTTGAAGGGTCTCATTTTGGAAAGTTATGATAAGAAGGAAGATGTGGGGTCTAATACTAATGCTGCTTGCAGCAGTGGCTTAATGGAGGAGAGCAAGAGCTTAAAGGATGGAAAACCTAATGGGGATGTTCACTGCATGATAGCTCTAGACGCAAAAGATCAAGCAGATAAAACAGGTGGTACCAGAAGGACATGGAGTTCACCCAGCATGGGGGATTGGAGAATTGCTGTTGCAGATGATGAAGAGAGCAGTGACCTAATTTCCACTGTTGTTGACACACCTAAAGAAAAGGCGCCGAGAACTCCTTTTTGGAAGAATAGGTGCGGTGAACGCACTCAAGCAAAGTCATTGACTAGAATGTTCAATCAGGTTAGTTTTCATCTAATTGACTGTACGAACTACGTCGAAATCAGAATGAATGGGTCTGTGCATGATTTTCTCAAAAATTGAAATGAAGAAAAAAAGTTGGGCCAGTGCAATGCGTTTCTTCTTTTGGCGTGGCTGAGATGTGAAACTAATTGAATTTGATGTGTGTTTTGTTTATTTTGATCGTTGATGTTCTCCATGTTCTGCAGGCATTTGGACATTGTCATGTGCTTCAAAGGCAACCTCATAGTCCACGGAGTTTGCGATTTAGTTGTTCAGTTCAATTTATGCTTGTCCTAATGCTAACGATATTTCTCATTGGTAAGAGGTTTCCTTTTACTGAACATAATTCTATACAACATGTATGTCATGGTTATGGAACTTGGAAGGCTTTTATTTCTTATAATTTTTTTCTTCTCTTCTGGTAATTATTATGAGCAAAGTTCCATACAATGTTGACCTTAATAAGATGAATGTGGCATTTCATTGCTTCCTTGGACACCATTGTGATGTCCACTTTTTCCATAGGCCACTTGATGTAGTCTTTTTCTCCTAAAATTCCTCATCAAGTTTTAATCGGATTTGATTTCACTATACACATATAATCTGGATGCATAAAAAGTAATCTGGTAGCCTTTCTGTTATTGGAATAGTTTGTGCAAATGTTGGGCTTCTGTACTCATCAATTCGTTGCAGCATAGCTTGTTGTCCGGGGGTGGAATTCTTATTATTATTATTTTTTATACTTAGATGTTCTTGATTTGGTTTATGATGTAACCTTCATCTGGAACACCTCTTTGGTTAATGGATTTCTTTTACTCTACTTGGAGCTAGGTTTAGGACTGTTTAAGAAATAGTTTCGTGTATGGAAAGTAAGTTCTACTTTTGCTGCAATGTAATGAGTAGTTTTTAAGTTCAAATGAATCCAAAGATTCTACTTCTATCTGAGATCGAGCTATTCTTTTATTATTTGCGAACAGTGATGGATGCACAATAATCTTTTAAACTCGAAACAGTCAATGTTTGTAGAAGCATGAGGAGTCTTCCTGCTTCCTAGTACTATATGATAATCCTAATAAGCTTAAGTATTTCAATTTTGTAATCATTAGCTAATGACGGATGTGCTTTTACCTTGTGCAGTGCCATTTGTGTTCTATACGTCATAAAGCAAGTGCTTTAAACCTTATGATCCACGTTCAAGGTATGTTATTGCTATGTGAATGGCCTTTGCTTTTTGTTTCCTTTTCTCTACCGTTAGCACTATGACCTTAGTAATGGAGCTCCTAGTCCTAGACATCTTAGACAGTTGAGAAAAAGGTTGTTCTATCTGTTCTTCTCTAATTAATGTGCTATCACATGGTCCTCACCAGATTTCCCTTTGAATTAGCTATAGTGGTTTTTATCATGCATATGGATGTAATATTCCACTGTTGCAAAGACATGTTGATCAGTGTGTTTGACTGTAATTATTTATCAAGATTAAAGGACTAATGAATTTCATAGACATTTCAAATCATGTCTAATTTCCCTATCAGAGATGCTCATTTACAGCCATCTGCTCACACTAGCAAATGCAAACAGCCTCGTGTTTAAACACCCGTTAGGGTTTGTTTTCTTATCTTACCTATTTCATTTGTGAGAGAGAGAGAGAGAGAGTAGACATTACTTCTGTCATGTACCAAATTTCACCGTGAGTGGGTTGCTTAACCAAAATGGCTTCCAAAACAGTCCTGCAAAGATGTCAATCCCAGTTATTTGAATTCAATGAAGTAGCAAGGTCAGACTTTTTATTTCATGTGTATGTTCATCTGTTAATCTGCAGGTGTTGGATCTGTTCTTGCGAAGATTGAAAGACAGATGATTGAATTTTTTGTCTATCTAATAGCTCGTGAGGATCTAGTAGACCAAGAAAACTACCTAAAAGTCTCCGGAGTGTCGGTGGTTCATATGGCAAGCCAGGCAATGTTTTCTTCTAACAAGCCTTATGCTGCTTCACAAATGAAGTGGCAAGCAATACAGTTGTATCCTTGTACTCATAACCATATAAGAGGATTGAGTCTCGAATTCAAAATGTGTAGACGAATAGAGGGATAGGTTCATGGCTTGTTACGGGGGATCTTGGGAGCTTAATTGTACTATTCACTTGTAAAGAGTTTCAGAAAATCGGATTGCAGCTTAAAGCTAATTGTGTCAACTCTTTTCACTTCATTCCCAAGCTACTGGAGATGATGCCTCTTGCCCTGCAAAAGTGGCACAAAATGATCGGGGGAATGCCCATTTGCCCGATGTCTAAGCTGTAGTTGATCTGAAATGTGAAGTTAGAAGGTATCTGGATTTTGCAACCCGCCTTTCTTTGACTGCAGAATTGATTCTTCTAGGCATACAAGGCTGGGTTTGAATTTCTGGGTGAAGTGGGAATGTTCGCCTAAACAGAGTGAACATCTCATTTGTAATCATCTCAATGCCTTGTGTACCTCGTGCTTTCTTTGTATGTAGATTCTCTGGTCTTTGTTCCCGATTCCCTTTCCCTTTCCCAGGCCAGCTCAACTTTCGACCGTGACCATTAGTAAGAAGAGTTTTATTGGCCTGTTACCGCAATTCCTCGTGTAGTACAGAGAATACCTCTGCATTGCCGAGGTTGGAGAAGAAAGAAGGCCAAACTTTCCCGAAAAAATAAAATAAAAAATTAATCTTTGGCTTCAGGTAGTTTCCACCAGGAGGCAGCTTAATAGATGAGTTTTGTTTGGTGAATTGCCTGCAGAAGTGAACTCATGATGGAGCCAGATGAAGAATGATAAGGATGGGGAAAAGCATTAGCTGAACGTAAGATCAAAAACTAGCAATGCATAAACTGCAAAAATTCTCTGTTTTAAGAAAAGAAAAGAAAGGCTAAAGAATTTAAGGCTCCGTTCTTTTCGAGAAAAATGAAGTGTTTTTGAAAAATATTTTTCAGAAAGTTTGCTTTCCAATTGCAACTTCCTAATTAGGTTCGATTACCTTATTATTGAATTTGACTTTGACAAATTCCGTATTTCGTCATGGAAAAAACGCATTCAAAAGTGGGGAAAATAATTTCCTCTTTTCAAAAAGAGAAAATTATGTTCCCTCATTTTTCCTTCCTCCACTTCTTTACATTTCTTTTCTTTTTAGTTATTTTTTAATTTTTCTTTTCATTTTATTTTCGATTTTCTTTATCTTTTTAATAATTTTTAATTTTTTTCTTTATTTTATTTTTTATAATTTTTCTTGTCTTTTTTTGCCTTCCTCAGCCGGTTGTCGACGATCGGCCGTAGGCAAGGTGAGCCTCAAGCTCGCCTGCCCTCGCCTTGCCCGCGGTTGGTCGCCGGCCGTCACCATGGCCAGGCGACTAGCCGAAGAAGTAGGGGAAAAACATAAAATAAAAAGAAAAAAAAAGAAAAAAAATACAAATTTGATTTTTTTAAAATAAAAAATTAATAATAAAAAAATATTAAAAGGAGTGCACTGAGGAAATTAATTTTCCTTACCGAATGACAAAAATATTTTCCAGTTCATTTTCACATTTCAGCCAAACACCGAAAAATAGTCATTTTCTTGGAAAATGATTTTCTGAAAAACATTTTTTAGAAACACTTCATTTTGCGCGAAACGAACGAAGCCTAATATAACGATCTGATCCGATAGTCGTCGGGGATAGAGGGCTTGGATAAGGAGCGGATCCTGATAGGCTTCTAGAATGGCGAATGGGGCAGGAATGAACCGAACTATGCATCAAACAAGGGGAGAGCAATTCTGAAATATATATGTGAAAATTGAAATTAATTTACGGATGCGTCTTTTGATGCAACGACAAGTTTTGCTTTGGAACTCCAAAGTTAAGCGTGCTTAATTAGGCTACAACATTATCAGGATGGGTGACCTCCTGGGAAAGTGCTTACCTATACGCTAAATGGACAAAATCGTGAGGCTCGATATGGGACGATCCAAAGCGGACAATACCTTGAGTGAATTAATTCAGGGACGCGGAACCTAAGTTTTCCCAATGAAAGTACTAATCATACGGACGTAGGCTTGCTTTTATCTTACCAATAAAATTTTCCGCTACTCAAGGATAATACCCTTATATAGCTGATGACAAGGGTATTACAGACCTTTAACAAAACCACCATAAGATAATAATAGACTCAAAGTGACCAATTAGTAGTTTAATAATTACCATATTGATCGTACACTTAAAAATAATAATTTTTTTATTTAATGTTATATAGATTTTGTTCCGTCTTTTTATCAATTTGTGGGGGCAAATTAAAGTGACACTATTTACTTCGACATAGTTGTATGTTTTTGAGAAACTTAATGGGGGCGAGAGATATTTTGAGGCAAAACATATTCCCAGATTTTGAAAATTTAAACCGATATTTATCGAGGTATGTTCGATACTTGTTAATGTAACTAGATGCATATTACGATTCACTCGAAAATACCATTTACTCTTTGAACACATTTCAAACCGTCCCTGAATGAGTAAGGGCCTGTTTGGTTCAGCTTCGGGGAAATGTCCTTGGGAAAATGCAAATACATTTGGGCTAAATGAGATTTTCGAAATGCAAATAGTATTTGATAAAGTGTATTTTAAAAACACATTGGAAAGCAACTTTGACGTAAATACCGTTTGGTAAAAAATACCCTTTGTAAATAATTCAATTTTCGAATTATTTTTATTTTTTCAAATAAAAATTGTTTTTATTGTTTTTATTTTATTTTTAATTTCTTTATTTATTTATTTTCTCTTTTTTTTTCCTCCTTCCTTCGTTAATTTCTTGCGGCGGCTGGCGGACGGAGGTGTCGGCGGCGACGGCGGCCGCGGCGGCCGGCAGAGGAAGCAGAGGAAGGAGGAAAAAATAAAATAAAAAATAAAAAAATAAAAAAAATAAAAAATTATAGTTGCATTTCGAAAATGCAACTTTTCAAAGTACCTCCAAATACTTTGGGCTAAAGGCCTTTAAGGGCCTTTGGAAATGCAATTACATTTCCCTAAAGTTGAGCAAAAAACGACCAAACGCTATTTGCATTTGGCCAAGGGACTTTAGAGCTCCAAAGCCCCTTGCAAATGCTGAACCAAACAGGCCCTAAAACTTCTTGCATTTCTGATCTACTGAGCCGACTAGGAATCAATTGAGACTTGATACAAACACATTTCTTCAACTAAGAAATCACAAGTTCAGTTGATGGTTAGCCGGTAGCCTGCAAAACGAAAAAATAAAAACGATAGTTGTTGACAAATGAGGCATTTTGTGTAAGAAGAGAGAAGTTTTGCAATTTGCGGCAATATTTCCGGTAGTTGCATTTACTTCTCCTTTAGATTCAGTTGTTCGACCTCCTGTCTCTCTCGCCATGAGAGCTCCTCTTTACCTTTTTGGTAGCTTACCCAGAAACTCAAGCACCCCAGCAAGATCTCAAATCTTCGCTAAAAACCTGATAGCACTTCACAATGATATCACAAAACCCAACTCCTCCACCCCACCATCCAAACCATAAACCCTAGCTTTCTTCTTGCCATTGAATCCACATCAAAATACCAATACAAAACCCTAAATCAAAACCTCATCAAAATGCCCATACGAAACCCTAAATCCATGTTCGCCCCTCTTCTTTACAAACCAAACCCCTTTTTAGTAGATTTCTAGCGTCCTCTTTCGTCTTCCTCCAAGTTGAGCTGCTCCTCCGCCTACCCTGACCCCAGCGCAGCAGCCTCCTCCAGGCTCAGACCCAAGCTGCGCCAAACCCTCCTTGTCGCCTTCATGCTCTGCACAACAACCTGCAATCAGGAACAGCATGGATCAAGATCTTCGTATGAATGCCCTATGCAACAGACCGGGTCATTTATGGTCCAGAACAAAAACAGCAGTGGTGGATGAGGTATTCACTGAAGCTAGCCTAAAGGAAGGAGAGCGCACTGTTTTTGGGCGTCTCTTTGGCAGCCCCGATGTTAACTTCCAAGCTTTTAAGTTGACTATGAAGAAGGCCTGGAAATCCGACAAGGTAATATGTACTCATCTGGACTCAGGACCTTGATCTTTTTCACACCATCTGCTGGTCCTGAAATCATGGGAACCTAGCTTTGTTCCCCAGTGCTTCCATTTTGACTCCTCAGCTTTCTGGCTTCATATTGTCGGACTTCCTATTGAGGGTAGAAACAAAGAAGTGATTAGCAAAATTGCCGAGCAGGTTGGGAAGGTAATAGAGGTTAAGATTGATGCTAGGGGATATGCTGTAGTAGCTATATGCAAAGAAAAAGTTGTCCTTAACTTAGAAATGCCTCTGGAATTAGGCATGATATATAGCTACAAGGGGAAAGAACTATGGATTGACTTTCGCTACGAAAGATTGCCTATATTCTGCTTCTCATGTGGGAGGATAGGCCACTACGCCCAGCATTGCAAAGAAATTCGTTATGAGTAGGAGAGGTTCTAAAAAAAATGAAGATAATTTCTTGGGACCATGGCTGAATACAGAATCAAATACTTTCAGCCCTTTTTGGAAGGCTTTCCACGAGGCGAAAACAGAAGGCACGATGGAGAGCAAGGCTGTCCCTAAGACCCATGACCCTCCCAGACAGCACGATACAACCTAGAGGAAAACAGGGGAGAAGGATATAACAGGTGGACTGGGTGACGAGAGAGGGAAGCAGAAAATGAGCGAAATAGAAGAGCATACCTCTGACTAGGAAGCTCCAAACAACACTGGGAACCTAGCTGGTGGCAATGGCAGCGATCCCCTAAGGAAAACCGGTAAGAAACCAGCAACAAGGGAGTCAAAGAAAGGCAGAAAGTCAAACACGCAGATTATATTACTGGATGAATAATGGAGACACCTGTGAGCTCTATGAAAGAAGCAAACACACGGGCATTGGTGGCTTGCCCTAATAAGCCACCGGGTTACAAACGAGCATCCTTGCATGGAACTGTCAAGGGCTGGGCAGCCTCTTGACAGTTTAATCATTAAGAGCTACTTCAGCTCAAGAAAGGCCTAATTTTATTTTCTTACGTGAAACAAAGAATCAAGAAAGGGTTATTAATAGCGGGAGGAAGAGTCTAAAGTTCCAGAACTATATGGTGGTGGACCCGAATGGCATTGGTGGGGGTTTAGCTATCTTTTGGAAGGAGGAGGTTAAGGTGGAGATATGAAGATACTACTCAGGAAAAACCTTTTAGATTAACCTGCTTTTACGCGCCATCAATTTATCAGGAGAGAGTTAGAGTTTGGGACCAAATCAGGAACTTAAAGACAGCAAATAACCTCTCATGGGTGTGGATAGGGGATTTCGACGAGACTCTTTACTTTTGGGAAAAAAGTGGGTAAAAGAGGGTTGGACAACTACCGAATGCATAATTTCAAAGAGCTTCTAGAAGAATGTGGCATGATGGATATAGAGAGTATCCCTAATAACAGAGAAGGGGAAAACTTAGTGAAAAAAGGGCTTGACCGTGCCATTTGCAATCTAGCCTGGATAGTAAACTTCCCAACAGTTGAGGCATTTGCGCTGCCCGCAATAGGGTCAGATCATATCCCTATATGGCTGTCCTTAGCCAATGAAAAAGCAAAAAGGAAAATATCTTTTAGATTTGAATCTTTTTGGCTGGAGAGTAAAGATTGCGGGCGAATTATTAAAGAGAGCTGGGAAGATCTAGAGGGAGAAGGGGCTGACTCGGCAGCAAAATTAAGGGCTGTTGTTGTAGCCTAAGTAGCATCGATACGGACACGCGACGCGACACGACACGACACGCTGACACGTTACTTGTAAAAAATAAAGAATTCCGACACGTTGGGACACATTATATATTAACTATATAATTTTATATATACATGTGAATGAAAAATTATTTTGTTGGGCATGTGACGGTTTTAGGATAGAATTAAAGAAAAAGCTCACTTTTTGAGATTTTTTTTTTCATAAATCTAAATGAAAAATATTCATAATTTTCCCACTCTTTCTTTATCTCCTGGCCACGTCTTGTCAACATCAATCCTCTCCAAGACTTGTCAACACTACTCCCAAAACTTTCTTTTTTCTCTCGTTGAACTCCTTTGCATCAAACTCCTTTGCGTCCGACCAAAACAAAAAAACTCCTCGTCATCTTTCATCTCCATTCATCTCTCTCTCAGCGCCTGCTTGGACTCCACCAGCCGGCCACAACCGAGCTTGCGACTTCTGAGTGCGTCTGCCGTTTCGTTCTCCGGCCGCCTCCGCACGTCGTTGCTTGTGTTCGTTAGCGAAACCTCGTCTCTGGCTTTTCTCATTTTTCAGGCCGATGAAACCCAGATCTAGGTCGTTGCGGGTTCGTCTGCCATTTCATCGCCCTCCTCTCCACCACTTGCTTCGCCTCCTCCGACCTCACGCCCTCTAGTTCCTCTTCTCCTTTCCCTCCGGACTCGCGTGTCGCTGACGAGTCCGGCTCGTTGACTGCGTGTCGGAAGTCCGACACGCGTTGACCACGTGTCCGGAAGTGTCTGAGCGTGTCGGACGCGTGTCGGACGCATGTCGGACACGCGACACGTGTCCGACACCGACACTGTACCTCCTTAGACATGTCGGTGCTTCATAGGCTGCAGCGCTAGAAAGATGGAGTAAAAAAGAGTTCCCAAATAGCCACCTTCACATCAAAAAGTTCCAAACTGATCTCCAGAGGCTCACTAACAGCTAGAACCCAACTTTAGACAAAAACCAATAGAGAGATATTCTAGACCAGATCCAAAACCTATGGCGGAGGGAAGAAATGTACTGGGGTCTAAGGTCGAGAGTGAATTGGTTGCGATGGGGGGGATAAAAACACTAAATTTTTTCATGCAACTACCATCTAAAGAAGACAACGGAACAGAATATCTATGCTGAAAGGGATTGGGCAGGAAGATTGGACTAGAAACCTCGCGGTTCTAAAGAAAATGACCTTTGAGTTCTTTATTGACTTATATAGCTCGACCGGCCCTCGGAACTTTGAGTCGGTGCTTGAACAATGCCCCCCTATGGTACCAAACAAAATGAACGATGAGCTAGCAGCTGAAGTTACTTGTGAAGAGGTTCAAAAAGCAGTTTTTGAAATGGGGCCACAAAAAGCCCTAGGCTCGGATGGTTTAAATGGACTCTTCTACCAGAAAAATTAGGAGCACACAAAGACGGGAGTATTTGAGGAGGTCAGAAAGTTCTTTGCATATGGAATTATGAATCCAGAGCTTAATGTCGCATACATTACTCTTATCCCAAAGGTGAAAAACCCAGAGAGACTTGACCAATTCAGACTTATTAGTTTGTGCAACTTCGCTTATAAGATCATCTCAAAAGTCTTGGCTAATAGGCTGAATAGGTGGCTGCCTGAGATTATAGCCGAAGAACAAAGTGCGTTTGTCGGAGGCAGACAAATCCAGGATAACATTCTAATTGTCCAGGAAATCTTGCACCGTATGAGAGCGAATAAGAGGAAGAAGAGATTTCAAGCCATTCTCAAGCTCGATATGAAAAAAGCCTACGATAAGGTGGAATGGGGTTTCCTAGAAGCTTGTCTCCTCAAGATGGGATTTTGTTCGAAATGGGTGGATAGAATAATGAAATGCGTGAAGTCAGCCACACTAAGCGTTAAATTCAACGGAGAGCCCCTTCCATATTTTCAACCCTCGAGGGGAATCAGACAAGGAGATCCTATTTCCCCTTATCTATTTATCCTCATGGCAAACACCCTCACAACGTTGATGCAAAAAGTTGTGAACGAGGGAACAATTAAGGGCATTAAGCTAAACAGGTACAGCCCTATACTCTCTCATCTTTTGTTCGCCGACGGCTCAATTTTCTTCTTAGAGGGAAAGTTGGTTGAATGTCAAAACTTAGCTATGATTTTAAACCAATATTGTTATGCTACGGGACAAGAAATCAACCTAAACAAGTCAGGAATCTTTATGGGGCCAAACTGTCCACAACAACTTCAAAACAGTCTTGCAAATGCTCTCAGAGTACCAAAGATGGGGAAAACATGGAAATATTTGGGGTTGCCTTCTGACTGGGGAACTACAAAGAAACATATGTTCTCATGGATCAATGCTCGTGTGGATACGAAACTAGAGGGGTGGAAGGAAAATCTGTTTTCGAAGGCTGGTAAAGAAACACTGATTAAGTCAGTGGTTCAAGCTATACCCCAATATGCCATGTCAATTTTTAAAGTTTCGATCTCTGTTTGCTCATCAATAGAAACAAGAGTCTCTAAATTCTGGTGGAAGAACAGTGAGTCCAAATCAGGACTGCGCTGGCGAAGATGGGAGCTTTTAAAGTCAAGGAAGGATGCCGGAGGCTTAGGCTTCAAAGACTTGGCTACTTTTAACCAATCACTGCTTGGAAAGCAAGCTTGGAGGCTTGCCCAGGACCAGAATTCCTTATGGGGCAGATTGCTAAAAGGGGTGTACTTCCCAAACAGAGGTTTCTTACAGGTAGAGAGAGGATCTAGACCCTCCGGGGGTGGCAGAGTATACTACATGGCAGAGAAACTATATCAGGACTAGAAAAATGGTCCATCGGCAATGGAGTATCGGTCAACATCAGAGAGGATCGATGGCGAAGGAGAAGAATTATTGGAGGCCCGGCTAACAAAAATGACCCCTCACAAGTCTCGGAGATAATTGTTAAAGAGAAAGTTGAGTGGAACACTCGCAAGGTTAAACAGCTATTCGATGAAGATACAGCAACGGAAATTCTTTCAATTCCTTTAAGCCCTATTTATCCTGAGGATAAGCTAAGTTGAATGAATAGTCATATAGGGAACTTTTCGGTGAAGAGTGCATGCAACGCCATCAGAGGCTCTGAGGTCAAAAAGAACACGAACTCGGCCTCTACTTCTTTTCAGCCTTCGCGAAGACTCTGGATAGGAATATGGAGTGCCGACATCCCCTCAAAGGTTCGGATCTTCCTATGGAGTATAGCTCAAAATGCACTGCCCTTTAGAGATAACCTATTTCGGCGAAACATTATTCCCCACCTCCTATGCCCTATATGCAACCAACAAGTAGAGACTACAGAACACATCCTACTTTTCTGTCCTTGGACATAACAGATCTGGGACCTACAGAAAGTTTTGGTTCAAGACTCTTCTTACCTCCGGATGGACGCCTGGCTCCAAGCAAGAACAGAAGACCCAGACGCCTTTCAAACCTTCGATCTAACAACGTGCATCTTGTGGTGTATCTAGAAAGCAAGAAACAACAGTGTATTCAGGGGTCAACAAATTTTGGCCCATCACCAAAACATTTCGGTTGTCCACTGTAGAAGAGATGCGAACTCTGTAGCCGACTGGGCTGCTAAATCGCATCGGGGCTAACTCTCTTCCGGCCCTTTGGGTCTCTTCCCCTCTCTAACCCCTTTGGGATCTTCTTTGTGTTGATGCCCCGTCGTTGGGCTGTTTTGTACGAACCTTTTAATCCTTAGTAATGCAAGTTTGTTTTTTTGACCAAAAAAAAAAAAAAATTCTTATTAAATTTTAATATTTTGTTGAAATCTATTACTTAATAACTCTTATCGCCCGCCAAAAAAATCAAAGCAACGGATTATTTCACTAACTCAAAATACGATAATCACAATTATCTATGAATTCACGCCAATTATTTGTTAATTCACTAAGAATAAATTCAGCTAAGAACACGTATTATTCTCTTATTTCATGATGTCTTTTTGTAAAATTTATTTTTTAATTTGCTATGTGAAAAGTTTTTATAATTCCAGCATCGATTGATATGATTATGTAGATTTACATTTTTTTTGGATTGAATTAGAAAATGAAAAATAAGATCAGTGTTTAATGAGAAAATTTCAAATAAAGGCCTGAAGTGGACCTTATTTCAAAGAAGAGCCCGAAGTGCCCTCATTGTTTCAAGAGAAAATTTCAAATAAGGGCTTGAAATGGAGTTTGTTTTAAATAAAGGCCTGACCAAGGGCATTTTCGTCATTTCATTTTTTTCCCTTTTTTCCTTCATTTTTCACATTTCTTTTTTTCTTTTTCCTTTTTTTTTGCCTTCCCTTCTCGCTGGTGGCCAGTCTCAAGCGATAAGAAAGGAAAAAAAGAAAAAGAAAAAGAAATAAAATAAATAAATCAAATGACGAAAATGCCCTTGGTCAAGCCCTTCTTTGAAATAATGAGTAGGGTTGAGCAAAAAAATTGGGATCCACCCGGACCGGACTAGACTATACCCAATCGGCTGATTTTGGGTGGTTCTCGACGGGCACCAATTCGGTTCCCGGTTCCAATTTGCTGGAATCGGTGGGTATCGATCTGGTGCCCGATTTCAGGTGAGAACTACCCACCCGGATCAACCGGACCGGATCTATTTATAATATATATATATATATATATATATATATATATATATATATATATAGATATATATATATATTATATTATATTATATTATATTATATTAGTTCAAGCTATCTCCCTCAAATTCTCAATCAGATCGGACCTATTTTTTTTTGGGGTCTACAATGAAGATGTTGTCCATTCAAGCTAATCATCTTGTTGGAGAATGAGGAACAATGAGACCTTTTGGTATGCTATACCTCCTTTGTACATCTCACTAATGAAGATGGTTCATATTTTGGGGTTTACTGAAAGCATACTTGTATGGTACGTGACTTTGAGAAGGAAAAAGAGGGTCAGAAAAGGGAACAAGTGCTGCAGTTTTGATGATTTTGTCAAGATGCGAGAATTCAGAGTGGCTTGAATGAATGCAGAGTATCCCACCGGAAATTGGGATATAGCTTCATTAGTTCACTCACGTACAATCTTTTTTAATTGATGTTGGTGCTCGGTAGAACCGGTTCCATGGACCCACTAGGGAACCGGAAAGAACCGGTGGTTCAATTCTTGGGTGGGTCCATGGAACGAGCGGGTGGTTTATGACTTCCATTTTACGGAATCGGTCCCTAGCGGGTGGTTCTCAGTTCGATGGTGGGAACCACCCATTATGGAACCGATCACCTCTAACAACGAGAGCACTTAGGCCCTTTTTTAGATAAGTTCTACTTTATACCTTTATTTGAGAAAATGAGGATAATTTAGACCCTTATTTGAAATTTTCCTTTGTTTCAAAAAAAATTCCGATCAATGGTACTTTCATCATTTTACATTTTTTTTGAATTTGTTTCTTTTTTTCTTTTATTCTTTCCTTTTTTTTCCCTTCCTTTTTTCATCGGTGGCCAGCTACCAACGATGGTTGGGCAATGCCGTCGCGACTCGGGCGAGGCCATCACAACCCTTGCCCAGGCGAGGGCCGGCCACACCTAGGTGAGGTCACCAGCTGCCATTGAGTCCTCGCCGGCTCTCGCTCAGTGGCCGGTGAGAGTCGCCATGCCCTCGTCGACCCCAACAAAGGAAAAAAAGAAATAGCAAAAATGAAAAGAAAAAATGAAAAAATGAAAAAAATTTAAAAACTATAAAATGAAATATCATTTATCATACATTTTTTTAAAATAAAATTCATTTCGTGCCATTATATGAAAAACTTATTTGGAATTTTCCATGTTTAATTCTCTCACCTCATTTCCGACCAAAAAAAAAAAACAAAAGTTTAATTCTATCACCTCTCACCCTCTTTCCCCCCCGTCTCTCTCTCTCTCTCTCTCCTCATTTCTTCAACTGAGCTCTGCAACATCAGATGAAACCGAGCGATCTCGACTCAACAGCACTCCTCTCCCTCTTCCTCCTCTCGGATTCGTAATCAAACCAATCCAATTCCGACTGAATCTCCCCTCAAATCCAATCAAACAACCGGGTCGATCCGCCGCCGGGACCTCTCAGATCTGAACCATGTCCTGCCTCGCCCTCTCTCTCCAACCCGTCAACGGATCCGACATCCTCCTCCAGACCCGCGAGTGGTTCCCGCCCGCCCGCGCCCTCGTCGCCCTCTCCGCCTTCCGCCACACCCGCTTCTCCTACGCCAAGCCCTCCGCCGCCGCCGCCGCCGCCTCCGATACCGACCCCTCTTACTCCTCCGACTTCATCGGGGACGACCCCCTCGCTGCCTCCAGCGGCCAGGTCATCGTCGGCGTCGAGTCCCGCTACCGCGTCATCTACCGCCTAGTCAACAGCATCTACGTCCTCGGCATCACCACCGCCGACCATGACAACTCCGTCAACGTCTTCGAGTGCATTCACATCGTCAACCAGGCCGTCAGCGTCGTCGTCGCCGCCTGCCGCGGCGTCGACGTCACCCCGGAGAAGCTTGGCCGCAAGTATGCTGAGATCTACATGGCGCTCGACATTGTTCTCCGCGGCGCGAGCAGCATCCGGCTCTCCGCCATGCTGTCCTCGATGCACGGGGATGGGATCGCCAAGATGGTGCACTCGGGGATCGACACCGAGAGCAAGATTCGCGGGGCGGATAGTTGGGCCGGCGTGGAGGTGCATTCAAATGAGCACCTGGCGGGCATCGAGGTGTTTTCCAGCACGCGGTTTGAGGTGCCGCCGGAGACGCTGGCGGCGGGAGATGAAGTCGTGGCGACCATTGCTCCTGTGACTCAAACTGAGCAGAGTGATAGCCAGGATACGAAAGGTGAGGAAGAGAGTCAAGGGCCTAAGGACCCATTTGCAGCTAGTGATGCTTTGAATAAGCCTGCGGAGTTAGTGAGTGGGTTTAAGAAGAATAGGGATCCGTCGGCGACGGATTTGACTGTGGCCTTGGCAGGGCTGGAGGTGCCGACTCTGCCACCTGCCGAGGCCACACAGTCCACGCATATTGGTGTGGAGGGTTTCGAAGGGGAATATGGTGGGATAGAGTTTGGGAATGAGCAGGCTTCTCTAGGGGAGACTTTTGAAGGGTTCGGTGAAGCTTGGGGTGGGGGTTTGGACCCATCCGAGTATGTTGGTCCCGCAAAAGCTCCTAAACCTCAAGGTCTTGGTGGCCTTGAATTGCTGCAAACAGGAGACAGTGATGCGGCCAAAGCGGCAGTGGGTAAAGCGGCGGAGGGTACTCCGCTTGAGAATCTTTTGGTGAAGAAAACTGAAATGAAGGGTCCCGAGATGTTTATCTTGGAGGAGATTAGTGCAGAATTTAGGGCATCACTGCTTGCTAGAGTAGGACTGATGGGTGTCGTTTATTTGAGAACATTACCACCTAAAACTGCTGGTGATAAAGAAACTGAGTTTTCCTTCCGGGTTGATGGTACAAGTGATGTTAAACGGTTTGTTATGCAGAGTACTTGCGTTAGCAGCCTCGGTAGTGGTTTATTCCATGTGAGAACGGCTCCTTCAGATGAGCCTATACCTATTCTGAAATATAGCTTGCTCCCGAGGTTAACACCGCTACCATTGAGGGTTCGCCTTACAAAACGACATAGTGGGACTTTACTTTCTGTGATGATTCAGTATGCTTCCAATCCTGAATTGCCAACACCATTGCACAATGTGACCTTTATCCTGAAACTTCCAGTCGACCCAAGTCTACTGAAGGTTTCACCAAAAGCTATGCTGAACAGATCAGAAAGAGAATTGAAGTGGCTCGTCCCAGAGATCCCTCTGAATGGTGCTCCAGGTAAATTAAGGGTTAGAATGCCTGTGGATACGAGTGCAGAGGAGGTTGATGAGGAGATTGAGGTTGTGGGTTATGTAAAATTTTCTTCACAACACACTAGCTCCTTATCTGGGGTTTGTTTACGGCCTGCTTCTGAAGGTAAGACAGACTTTTACGAGGTCAACCACAAGTATGAGAGCGGGGTTTATACGTGTAACTGATTACGACAAAATTGACTTTCTGGTTAGATTGTATTTCATTGAGAGATCTGTACTAGGTGTGTGAAGCTGGGATTAGTTTGTAGCATTCTTTGAATACAATCTTGTTGGCTCAAACTCCATTTTTCTGTGGAGAGTTTTTCCCCTTCGGTTGTTTCATCTGTCATGTCTTTCCGGTTTAAACAAGCATATAATAGTTTGGGAACCTATATAAGGTATTGCGCTTACCTATGTAACTTAGTAGAAGCTTTAAATGCCTTGGGCCTTTTATGGTATCACTGTGGTTCGGTTTGTTGGTGCTCATGAATGAAATGCTATGCACAAGGCTGCACAAAAGAATTTCTTACAGTACACAGCTGCTACATACTTATCCAAGAGTATAGCTTTTGCTTCTCATTCAGTAACTTAAAGAGGAGCACCCCCAACTTATTAGCTCAGCTGACATTGTCAAGATAATTAGTGACATTTATGTCTGTTCACTGAAGATATATGTAGAGGGGAAAGTTATGGTGCTCAAGCTGATCCTCTTTTTGGCCCCCTTTGCCCCTTTCCCTTGCCACGGTAATGGTTCTGGAGAATTTATATAATCATATACTGATAAGCACGAGGCATAATTTTTTTCTAAACAGAAGAACAACTAGCATTAGCCAAAACGTGGGAATGATCTGCGACAACAAACAGCGAATCACCTTTTTTTGTGACTATTTTTACCTAGGTGGACATGCACTTTTGAAGTTCTTATATCACCTTACTGTTTCCTATGCAGCTTGCGACATATATTACTACTATTTCTGCAACACTTAACTGATTGTTCTCTGTTTGCATATACACTGATACCACATTTTTTCATGTGCGTGTATTGAATGATTGTAATATTTAATTTTTGTTGACATAGGTTAGCTTCTTATGATTGTAATTTTATCATCATAAGCCGACGATGAGGAGTAAAAGGTTACACTTTCTATCTACTATGATCATTTGACTTTGTTCTTACAGTGCTCAAGAAATAAATAATAAGAACTGGGTGGTGTCTAGCAGAACAGCTGATGATGAAGTACGGGCATATATTCCTCGATATGTTTGTGATGATTGGGCCTGCTTATTTTGGTTTTCTCTAAGCCGAAAGTTACTTGGTTACTTTCCTGGCAAACCATAAAATTAAAACATGATTGTATGTGTTAATAATTGTGCACTTTGAAAACTATCGGGTGTTTAACGTTGAATGAAAGTCAAATTATAAGATTTCTAAGATTTAGAAAAGGTAAAATATGTGAGAATAAGAACATTATGCATTTTTGAGGGCATTGGACAACTATGCAATTGAAGAGTAGGTTGGCATGAACTCTTGGTCACTAGCACAACCAGATTCAAGTGTTTGATGGAGTTCTTTACATTGGTGTAGTTTTATAGTGGCTGTTACACATCAAGTTTTTATCCTTTATTATAAATCATGGATAAAAATACACCTCAACCGATAGATATCTAAAGAACGGGGAAAAACTACTCGTACTCAGTGGAAGCCCTCATAAATTGCCGATGCCTGCTGTAAATTCGAAACTGCTGGCTCAATTTTTACAGATTTCCATTATCTTCAGTTCTCCAAAGTTCCAATGTGGCTGTTTATATTGCATGTGTGGTTTCTGCTAGCTTCTTGTTACTTTGAGTTTGGCTTACATGTAGCTTTGTGGTACTTCTGTAATGGTTGACAATTTGGATTTGTGGAGAATGGCTTAGGCATCTCAACAAATCATTGGGCTAGGTTGGTAGGTTTGTTGTCATTTGAGCAAAGGAAGTTGGTGATGTTAGGCGCTAGGACTCCTGTAATGCCTGAGGCGCTAGACGCCTAACAAGGCTCTCGCCCAAGCGAAGGGAGTTGCTAAGCTGAATTTTTAGGATAAATCCTTCACCAGCAAATTACTAAATCTCTAAATAACAGAAAATAAACAGAACGAACATCCTGGCATCATATACCATGCGAGAAGTTTCATAAAATTCTAGAAACGCTTTTGAAATATATAATAAAGCTAAATCCAATGTATAAAAGTCTTAAACTTAAACTCAGCATGCAAAATCCCTATATATAAATTCTTAAATAACCTAATCTTCATCAATATCAACCACATCATCGTCATCATCATCAACACCATCCATGCTTTCCACCCCTCCATCACTATATCTAACCTTTCAGGGTCCTCCTCTGTTTCATCTGAATCAGCTTCATCATCTTCAATGCTTACTGATCTAGAACTTGAAGCTCTATCACTTGTTTTTGATACCGCTTGATGTATCGTGTATGTCCTTACTTGTAAATACTAGATATTCTCTCCACATCACCCCAATTTGGATTGCCACCACAAAAAACCAAGTCATCCTCAGCATTGTAATGACTGTCTATCTCCCCAATCGACCATTCATTACTCATCAATGTCATTTAGCGAGACGAGATCAATGGCATCTTGCAAATCATATCTTGTACTTGACATACATGAGATTATGGCCTTTGATGCTCAAGTTTGCTTCTCTCCTTTATGTTTAATCTGTTGCATAAGTCGAATGGTTAGAATTCAAGTTTCATGAGGAGGATAGATGAGAAAGATTGATGTATTGTAAACATAATAAATCTTACTTGCTCAAATACACTCCAGTTACGCTCGCAGCCTGGTGCACTAAAAGTCAAAATCAAGAATTTTAATGGCCAACTTCTGTAGGTTTGGTGTTGAATTTCCAAATAGGCTCCACCATTCAGCTGCAAGATAATGAAAACTTACTATTTAGCTAGCAATATTCTATTGTCAACATAAACATTTTGAGAAAAAATAAAAGCATTTTATTTACGTGGGAATTTTCTGGTCCTTGATCTAATAGCCATTGCATTGCAAAAATCCTGCATTTTATACGTCGATAGCTCAACAACGATTTTGTCTTGGGCTTCAATGCTTGGAATTACAATTTATAATTTAGCACCTTGTATACCAAAACTTCCGGCTATAGCATCAATTGAATATTCAATATTCGTCGGCTGCTGATGCATGTGGTAAACCTTTTAAGACAGAAGATTGAATGGTTTTGGGGGTGTGATACGGTTGTGATTTGGATAAGGGTTCGAATAATTTTTCTGTAAAGGTCTTTCTTGACATGAGAAAACGAAACTCCCTTGGTGAGCAAGCGAAATGAAACATGGGATGCAGAGGACTGTCCCAAGGCAATGGTGAGAGTCATGAGGTGCTGGTTCTCAGATTTGGAATATTAATTGAGCCCAAGAAGTGCCACATTTGCAAGATGTTGTCTGAAGAATGAGAATAACTTGTGTTGGTAGTGGTTGCCCTTTGAACAATCATAGTGGTGCAGCCGGTGCTGGTGGGTACAAATGTAAGTTGGTTAGTTGACCATGGTAGTTTTGGGAATTTGTGTTTTTTCCTTTTTCTTTTTCCTGGTCCAGATTTGCGCTTAATGTCACTGTATATCATTTTGAAGGTTATGCTTGTATTTTGTTTTGCATAGGTGATGTGTCAACTTGCTATAGTTGATTATAGCAATGTTGGGGCCAAATTGGCACCTTGTTCATCAACCTTTTCAGCTATAACGTCAATCGAATGTCACTATGGGATAGAATTGATACGCCTATTCAAGTTCTTCATTTTATAGTTCTTTCTTTGGTAATCTGGCCAAAGTGATCGAGAAAAATTAGTTTGGTTTTGGTTCTGGGAGAAGTCAAATTCAACATAATAGATATAATTTTTTCATTGTTCAGTATTCTTCACAGATGATTTGCAAATTTGCAGATGCTTTTATGCTGATTAAGTACTTCATTTTGTATTCTTCTCTTATTTATGGGCTTATTCCAAATAGTATATGGATCTTTTACCCAGTTATCATTGTGAGAAAAAATGAGGATGGTCTTACTCCTAGTGGTTGGGGTAGCTGCAACTGTGGCATCTGGTGATTTAATCCTTGCGGTAGAGAAGAGACTGTTTGAAAGTGTCTTTGGTTGAAGTTTCAGTCCAGTTGGTTGTCTAGTGTTTAGAGATTGTTTAAGACTGGGATACAGAGATGAGTTTGGACCTTTTTTATTTGAAATATTTCCCTTCTGAATTGGAAAACACTCTTTATGTCCCCTCTTTTTACCGTTTGTTTGAAGTTCTTTAAGTGTTTTAAGATTTGTTAGCATTTTCTTCAACCTCTCATCCTAGCATCTAATATAAGTCTAATGCAAGAATGGAATTGTTTTTGGAGTTATTACGGATGACGATTCGTAGATCATTTTTCTGTCAAGTTGCTAAAACCATTCAGGATTGTTTTCTCATCTGAACTGACTAACCTTCATGGCCCGTGGGTGCGTTGCTTGCACCATTCTTTTGCTTGATCTTTCTGAGGTGATATTACGATCAGTACCGGTGACCGGTGAAGCAGCTTGTTTATTAGAATTTTCTCAGTGGAGGGGGAGGTGGGATGGGGTTTTCATTGATTTGGACTTTCAAAGTTTCGATGAGGGCGTATTTATAGTTATTTGCTGGTTTAGGTGGTGATGATGCTTCACTCGTGATTCCGTTCCATGCGATTCTTGGTCTAGTTTTGTCATGTGGGAAATATATGTGCAACAGTTTAGTTCTTGGTAAGAGAGAATATAAGTATCCCATGCCATTGATGAGTATCAGAAGAAAATGTTGTGTTCCATGAAATGGGGATAGTGCCCTGTTTGTTGGGCAGCAATGGGTTTCGGTTGACAGACTTTTGAGCGCATGATTTTCATGATTGCTTGGTAAATGGTGTCCGTGGTCGCTGAATGCATGGAGTACAGTTTTCCCTGTCTATTCCTGGTTTTACAAGTTTTGATATGTACCAGCCATTTCGATGAAAGAAAACTTTCTTTAGGGTTCACGGTTCATTGGATCGTCCTCACCAGTTCTTGTGTGTTGCTTTTGTGATCCAATTGTTCACACATACTCCTAGCTTGACTCCAATCATGGGGGTGTCGGATAAGGGTAATTGTGCCGGCTGAGATTACTACAGTCGGCGGAAGCGCGATCGCGAATAACAAAGATGAAAGCTATAGCTAGGACTTGTCCCCTTTGATGGCTTCCTATGCACAGATTCCATTTCTTACGAGAAGGTGTTGTGCTGTGTCTTCTCCGGCACTACGGGTAGTGAAGTGCTCTCTCTAACTGCTCTGGTTGTTTGTTTGCTTTCTGCTGTTTAGGCCAATCATAGATGAACCCGCACGTTGCTCTCATTGATGTTTGCTGGAGTTCTACAACTCTTGTCCTTCAAACTTCTCCCTCGGCATTGTGTGAAGACTTCAAATGCGGTCTTTTTACCAAAGAGAGATGTTCCGGTGACACGGGGCTGATTTTTTTGTACCGTTGGGGTTTCGACGAGGGTCTTAATCGATGTGTGAAGCGGGACTTATAGCTGAGGCTCTGGATGGCCATCGCCGCGCCGGGAGCTGAGGCAGTGAGCCTCCTCCACTGCGCTGCGAAGGTCGCTTTAACACTCATGGCGGTAGCCACCCCTGCGCAAGCACGTGTGAATACGTATGGTTCATTATTTAGGGCTGGTGTGTGGGGAATGGGGTGCCAAAATGGAAAAGTTGCCGAATTGGACTAGCATTTCTAGTGAAAAATCTGATCTGAAAGCACATAAAATTGATCAATCACGAGTAATGTCGAAGTTTATAGCACTCAAGGACAGCAAATAAAGTTCACAAACTAAATGCAAGCGATCTCAAGTTCCTAACATAACGACTATAATTTGGGAAAATTACCAAAGAAGTCTTAAATCTATTGCACTTGTGCCAATTCAGTCATAAACCTTTCAATTTGGCCAATTTAGTCTTAAACTTTTTGACAATTTGTAAATTGGGTCATTCCGATCAAGTTTGGCCGAAAATTACTGACGTGGTCGTTAGTCGTCCTTCGTGGCGCAATCGGCATCGACGTGGACAATTCTTGTAAATTTTTATAATTTTCTGAATTTCATAAAAAAAAATTGATTTTTTTTATTTTTATTTTCCTTTTTTCCTTTCCTTTTTTTTTTTCCTGTGCCAACGACCTCGCCGGCCGCGATGGCCTTGGGCAAGGCCTTCGCAGCCTCATTAGCCGTGGGCGAGGGCACGAAGGCCCTCGCCAGATCTAGGTGAGTGCTGCCTTGCCTGCACTAGAGGCCTTTGCGATCCCGCCGACCGCGGGCGAGGCGGCCCTTGCCCAATCTAGGAGACGCCTTTGTGGCCCATGAGGGTCACCAGTAACTCTCGTCACACTGGCCGTGCCACGTAGGACTATCGACGTACATATCAGCGATTTCCGGCCAAAATTAGCTAGAATGACTGAATTGGCAAATTGTCAAAATGTTTCGGACTAAATTGGCACACTTGAAAGGATTAGGACTGAATTGACACAAATACAATAAGTTTCTCGTTATAAGTGAAGTATACTCATACTTCTAGTTTTTGCACTTTGTGCACGTAAGCGTGAACACTTCATATTTTGAAATGGCAGCTATCAATGTGAGTGCATGGACACTAAGAAAAGGGCTGAATGGTTCCAAGACGGATAGACCCCAAACGAAGAGACCAAAGAGGTATAGGAATTAGGTGTGAACGATTTCAGAGTCGGTATATATCAAACCAAGAACCGGGAACCTATTTTGTTAGAGTTGGTTCCTTTAGGAACCGTCCTAGAACCAAATTAGACCGTTTTAGGCTGATTCCAGGGTTCACTTGCAAATAGTATAACCATGATTTAAAAGAAGCATATCATGTGAATAATATGTGACATATGGGCTAAGACGTTGATGGCTTTCCTAGCTTTCCCAACTTCAAAATCCATTTCCGACGTATCTATATTTCATTTAAAACTAAGTAAAAGCTAAAAACCGATTCAAAACCAATTTTGCCTGAGAACCGGTCTCAAAATAGGGATTCAAACCGGTCAAGGACAATTTCCCCAATTTTTCATTTAGGAGAACCTATCTGGCCCTCGTGTGAACCGGCTTGAAACCAGTCGAGTAAGGCTTATTCGGTTCGATTCCTGAATAGAACGGTCCCGATCGCTCACTTCTAACTAAAACCCTATAGATACTTCAATTGCTATGATTCTCGAGGAATCCCATGACTCTTTTTCTCTCGAGCAAATCGGTCCCACAAGTGCATGCGGACACTGGTTCCAATCGAAAGTCCTCTCTGCTTTTTCGATACTATGCCTTACGTCGTCATGGCCATGTGCAATCATCTGAATCTCGTAGAGCAGCACTAAGTGCAAATCATTACGGCAAAAATCATGTCAATTGGTCCCATAAAACCATCTTGGTATGGATGAACTTTGCATATGCAGCTATAATTATAAATATAGCCACACATAGGTAATTTAAAAATTGATGTCAAGCATATGATTTCCTAACCCCCTTTGGCTTTATAACATAATTATTTTATTTCGCCTTTTTCCATAGTGTTGAAAATATAAAAGAATGATGTGAAGCTTCACTAGGAATCTAACTTCTGTTCCTAGACGACAAGGGGCACGGGCTATGATCCTTGTAATAGCTTTAGAAGCAAGTCATTTTGCAGACAGTGTACGTTGACAATTCGAGAATTATTAGAGCTTAGACTATAAGCTCTGCGACATGATTCCGCACGTAATCGATCGGAAGCCAACAGTTGATTCAGTGAATTGAATTAGATTGTCCTCATTGATGATTGTTGTGTTCCAAAAGTAAAGCTTTTAGATTGCTAGTATGGACGGGACAGTTAAATACGATGTACAAAGCAGACGAGGGCCAGGCGACCCTTGCTGGCCACAGTAAAAAAAAAAAGGAAACAAAAAAATAAAACATAACCGAAAAAATATTTAAAAAATTTAAAAAATATCTTCGTTATTGCCGTCTGTGTCATGTAGGACGGCTGACGTCTACATCAGCGATTTCCGGTTAAAATTGACTAGATGGACTTAATTAACAAAACGTGAAAAGGTTTAGGACTCAATTGTCTCAATTGAAAGGTTTATGCATGGATTGATAAAAGTATAATAGATTTAGAATTTTTTGCTAATTTTTTCGAATCAGGGTTGTGCCACGACAACGAGAAATTCACTGAACAACTGTAAAAGATACAGCCATTCGGAAGATAAACTTTTCCATATATAGTTATTTGGGAACGACCCCAAAGGGTGCACGAAACGTTGGAGGGGGAGTCTTAGTCATTAGGATAATGCAATTGAGTTATCAACTTCCGATTCGCATGTGCAGATGGCAAATGTAATGCAACGTACCCTAAGACACGTCATTTGCCATTCTTGAGATATCTTGCTCACGCAACATGCTTACTCGATAAAAGATTATATCACGGAAAACTTCAAACTGGTATACCTACGATAAATTTACTCAAACTTAATAAAAAACCTCAAACTGGTACACTTGCGATAAATTTACTTTAAACTAATTTTTTTATCACCAAAAATCCCAAACTGGTACACCCGTGACAATTTTACTCCAGACTAATTTTTTGATCACAAAAAATCCCAAACTGGTACATCTGTAACAAATTTACCATTCGTTAATTTTCATCAAATTAGATTAATACCACAAAAAAATTTAAACTGGTACACCTGTGACAAACGGATGGTAAAATTCCCAAACTGGTATACCTGTCCGCTACCACGTATTATTTAATTCAGCAATTTGATGGTAAAATTTAATAGAAATTATGGTAGATTTGTCACAGGTGTACCAGTTTGAAATTTTTCATGGCATTAACCCTTTGATAAAACTTACTTTTTTCGGGCTCTATTTGTTTTATGAAAAATTAATGATTTGAAAAATATTTTCCTAAAAAATAACCGTTTGTATTGCTTTATATCCATCGTTTACGAAAATATTTAGACATAAAGTATTGTCAGTAATGAAAACATTTTTCATCGATCGTTTTTAGGAAACTATTTTATAAATTATTTATTTTTCGTGAGATAAACGGAACATGGTGTTAACGTTTTCAATGTCCAATGTATCTCGACAAGTGTCCTTGCTTCTTTCATACGACACCGTAATAAAACTCTCGAAATTCGTAGGTTGGTGTCACGAAAACATTGCACGGACAAGGCTTGCGAGTTGGACAATTGCAACTCGGAAAATGCTATCTTACGCAAGTTTCCTCCCTAAAGTCTTGTTAATTAGCTGTTATTTTCGTTAGTAGATTGAATATTCCGGTTTTGACCCTTATATATATTCAAAAAATTCCATGAAATACCCATGTCCTTCGTTAAGATGGACCGTAGGTTAGGAAGCACCGACACTCTCCAAGAGTCCAGCATCCCGATACGCTATATCGACACCCTCGAGGTCAATTTTAAGCATTTTCAATAAATTAGGGGTCAATATATATAAGTCATATATTCAGCTAACCCAAAATTAATATACCAAGCCAAAAAAAGAAAAAAAACTAATAGTGAATCTCTAATATAAAAAGAAGAAGAAACTCACCGCTGATAATTTTATCATGTGTATATAAAAATATATATTTAATATACAACGTATCTCAACGTGTCGGAATTTCTTATTTTTTGAGAAATAACGTGTTAGCGTGTCTTGTCGTGTGGTGTCGCGTGTCGGTGACAGTGCTACTTAGATTACAACAATATGGTACAATATAAATGACAACATTGTTGTCGGTGATCCCACAAATTTTGCTTGACAGAATTGAATTTGCATCTCCCACATTTTACAATCATTTAGATCTCTTCCCTAAACTAATTAGCCATTTTAAACAACTGTCTCTCCATACACATTTATTTACCTATTTATTCTAACACGTATTCATGTGTGTTCTTTGGATCTAGAAAACAATTTAAAGTAGGGTAATCCTAATTTGAAGAGCAGGATGAATGGTTAAAATATTCTATTCGATATAGATAAATAATATGTTCGAATCACTCATCTCTCATTCAGATTAATCACATGATGGATGCGCACGAGACGGTTTTGCTTACTATTATAGGAATATTTCCAAAATATAATAAAACGAAAAGTTTTCGAATTCTCACGGAAATCAAAATGAGTCATGGTCATGCACAGTTGATCTTGATCCGCATTAGTTATAACACCGTAAATTTCGGATTGGGTATCAAATTTCGGAATAGCAACTCAAACATTATAATAGCGAAAAAATACGACCTTAGACTTAATGGAGAGATATCATACAAAGATACATCCGAGAAAGTACTGAAAAACAAAAGAAAAAATATTCTTGTTTATTACATCAACGAAACCCATTAAATTATTGTGATGATTCCCGTGATGCTCATAATTACACGTGGAATATGGCCAGCCAATGGCATTGTGGCAGTGACGTCATCCTTCTTCATCATACCCACGGTGAAGTGAAGAAGAAGGCCATTTTCCATCCTCTTTCTTCGTCGCAACGTCAAATTACTATAATTCCTCACGTGCAAGCCGTCCAAATTTTCTCGTTTTGACATATATGCCCTCCTACCGCGCGCAAAACCTCTGAGCCAAATATGGGTAATATGGGTGCATTCACCTTTTAAGACTAGCGTCGTCACGTGCCTCGCACGCGCGAGGGCAAGCCTCACACGTGCGGCAAACAGGCGAACGACGTCGCCACGGCGACGCTCGCCGGGTCCTTGCAGTTGCAGCTCAGCGCCTTGATCAGCTTCCACGACCCCTTCCAACCGCCCCTGTCAACCGGAAAGTTCCCGCCGACGCAGGCTCCCACCGCCGGCACCGGCGGAGCGATCAACGTCGATGGTTTCCTGCGCAGCTGCCGGCTTCTCATGTCTCGCAGCTCCATCTCCGCCGGCAGCTTCACCGCTCCTAACGGTAGCACGCGCCACCGGGGCCGCGACGGCTTCGTCACGATTGATTCCAACCTCCCGACTCTCCTGCCTGACGATGAAGTCCTCTCTGCCTCTCTCACTAGGGAGTTCGACGGCTGGCGGAGCTTCCGGTAGTCGAGCGACCGGCTGCTCCTGGCGAGCTGCGCCCTCGAGCTGCTCGATCGAGAGACTGACGACCTCTCGAGCTCGGAAAGAGACTCGCAGCGACGGCCCTTTGCCGCGCCGCTACGGGACCGCCGCGCAGACTGATCCTGGAGGGGGACGACCTTCCCCGAGACAATGAGGTCGTCGGCGGAGCGCATGTGGGATCCCAGGTCGATGAAGAACTCGAAGAAGTCCGAAGGCTCCAAAGACGACTGGCGAGGGCGGTCAGAAAAATGGTCGAGGTCGGTGTCATTGCCGGGGTGAGTCGTGGTGGCGAGCGGGAAGTCGGAGAGCGAGACGACATCGTCGTCCTCGGAATCTTCCGGTCGATCCTGAACTTCGAGTGGTTCGCCGGCCATTACGACAAAGAGAGATGGAGAGGAGAAGGAGGGGGAAGAAGCGAGCTTTATACCGTTCAATCATTCTAGGTAGAGAGCATTATATACAAATGCGTAGGAAAGCTTAACGAATCATTATGAATTAACAAACTTATTAATTCATGCACAATATGCAATCTGATCCCTTAATTTTGATTTCGATCATCGCTGTTAAATTTTTGATTTCGTTGAAATTGATGTGCTCGGCTCGGAGCATTTTCTATTAATCCTTTGAGATACAAAATCGACACGATATTTCAAATATCTAATCGGAGATCACGTGCCGATGATATGATGTCACTTGGGCTCGACGTCGGTCCTAATAAAATAATGGCAAAAGAGAATCGTAAAATTTAAAAAAAAAATCGGAAGAGAATGGAAATTAATTCTCATGATTTCGGAATCTTCTATAATTGGATAATTAATTTATATGTCTTTTATTTTTTGGGGAGTTTCTTATATTGATTTTATGCAAGATCAGAGGGCACTTATAATTGAGGTGATCCTTGTAACAAAGTTGTAAAGGAGGTTGACTCCACTGACGACCAACATTTCTCGGGAAAATTATAAAAAAAAAACTCTTAATTTTATTTGCTAATTCAGTCTTAAGCTTTTTTTTTTTTTTTATCAATTCAGTTTTAAAATTTTTGCTTATGTGCCAATTTAGTCATTTCCGGCCAATTTTGATTGAAAAAAGCCGACGTGATGCGACCGGCGCTAACATGACGCGACCTATGCTAACATAGAAAAATTTTAATAAGGTTATAATATATATTTTTCTTTTCTTTTCTTCCATTTCTTCTTCCTCTAGTAGGTCCGGTAACCGGCCAGAGGTGAGGGTCGGCGAGGTCGACCTGGCCAGCCTTTGGCGAAGCTCGGTGTAATGTCCCAAGGCGCCATCTCTTGAGCTAATCGCGATCCGTTTTAATATGTTATTACATATAATATAGAGGGTGCATGTGGAAGACTCAATACGAAACGGGCGATGACGACATACAAGTGCATTTAAAGGGTAGGCACGCTTAAAGGGTACGGCCTCAATAGGATCACTAACGACTTACAATAAATTATAAGATCACTCTGCAATTGGGAAAATACGTACTTTTTATATATAATAGGTGTTCAAGTACATCAATCCTCTAAAATGAAAGAATACACCGGGAGGATTTCACAAGGTAACATCTACTCCCGAATACTATTTAGTAATTCCTTCGACATGCTCCGACACCATCACTATTATCCTGAGCCACAGAACTTGGATATCTGAAAAAGGTTCAAGAACGAAGGAGTGAGCTGAAGCTCAACAAGTATGACATCTAGCCGAATGACTAAACCATCCATTTACCATTCATTCAGGCAGAAATCAACAAGCGACAATCACTAGAATAAGCAATGAAACCACCAACAGAAACACGCAAAGGATGCAATGGCTAACGAGTTACCAACCAAACCCCACGATCCTTTTTCCCCCAATAGCTCACACGGCCAAAACTCCATGATGCTTAACCCTCATTTCGAAACAATCTAATTCCAGACCGGACTATTCACGCCTCAATTCTCGTCTAACCATGGTTCATATACTCACAATTGATCGGCGGAAACAACTAATAAGCCATGGAACACCGTGGACACCCCCCCAATGAACCTAGTCGAACACCCTCTGCCATCTAGCTTCGATTCACTTCAAACCGACGACAATCAAAACGATCAACTCTCATATTTAGGTTACCCAAGGTCTAAAGGCGCAACTACAAGCAACCGATCGAACGTGCATCGACATTTTCCCTTCCATGCAAGCACAATTATTCATCGTCATACCCATTTCCAAAACCGATGATCCGCGCTAGAACAAGCGATAAATGAACACTCTAGTGGTAAGGATAGATATCTATTTGCCTTAGGCTTGCGTACGAAGAAACAGAGCTCGATTCGCCTATCGAATGAGCTCAAAACGCCATTTTTCCTTCTTGGCACGCGCAGGGGAAGAACCGGTGAAAAGAGAGAGATGGGCGACGTCGAGGGCGAGCTACAGTGGCTGGGGGCCTTGAGGATTGCCACCATCGAGCCATGGAGTCACTGGCCAAGAAGAGAGAGCGAGAGGGCTTCGGGTGGACTCCACGAGGAAGAAGAAAAAGAGAGAGGAGGAGCGCACGGTTCTTGGGGGGTCTCAAAAATGGGAGGAGGGAGAGTAAGGGGGGCTTAAATAGAGGGGCAAATGTGGTGGGTGGGCTGAGCAGGGGGGTTTCGTGGTTCAACAGCAAACCAACTTTGCATCGGACCGACTTTACATAAACTATACAATCGAATATAAGCGGTCCGGCTTAGAATATCGCGCCCGATTACACCACTGAACCAATCTAATCCACCGCACAAAATAATTAAACCCCAAATCACCATCTCTAATAATCCAAGCCCGATACTTACTATTCAGTTCAAAAATCCATTTGTCTAAAAATCAGGCCGTCACACTCGACCCCGCCGGCCTCTGGAGAAACTCGGCCCCACCGGCCACTAGCATGGGCGAGCATCGCCTGCCTAGCCATTGTGAGGCGTGACTTCACCCAGCGACGACAAGCTTCACCAAAGGTCGGCGGGTCAACCTCCTCGGCCCTCGCCTCTAGCCGGTCGTCGAGGTCTAGCAATCGGCTGGAGGAAAAAGAAAGAGAAGAAAAAAAATGAAATACAAATTAATAAAAATCGAAAAAATTTAAAATATGATCAGAAATTATTCGTGACAACGCTGGCCACATCACGTCAACGATTTTCGACCAAAATTGGCCGGATGGCTGGAATTGGCATAAATACAAAATGCTTAGGACTGAATTGACACAATAATAATTTTAAAACTTCTTTTATAATTCTCCCAACATTTCTAGGAGCTTTCGACTAGCGAAATGGGCGAAACTTCTATTGAGGTTAGGGAATGGAAGGCACCGATGTGGGCCAAACCGCTATAAATCGACCGAATAGTTCTCTATCCTTACTTTTTAAACGAAATTACACATATCATGCGCTTGTTAAATTGCCCAAGTCACATTTGCGTTTATTTTAGTTGACTTATTTAAGTATGTTCCGAATATGTGGGCCAGCACCTGTCCGGGACCACATTAGCATGAGGTGCGGGAGCGCCAACAATGCCACATCAGCTTTACCTCGAAAATCCGATTGGATTTCAATCAAAGCGCATCAATTGCAGAAAAATAAAACTCCGAGCGCGCGTCAATGGCCGAAATCAAACTCCATCGGTTCAATTGCAAGGAAAAGCGCATCAATTTAGCGACCTCCGGCGGAACTCGAGAAAATCTCGCGACGAAGAGAAGCAAGGAAATTCGTTGGATCCGTAATGAAAAACAGAAGATGGTCCTTTCATTTTGGTTCCTGCTTCATTGTCATATTGTGGTTAATCAAGATACGAACGGCACCACCGTCTCTCCGCCCATGGTCTATAGTTTCCAGCAGAGAGATTACAATAGAGAAAGACAACTATCTAGGACCGGCGGAGAGACAAATGAGTCTGCTTGAGAAGAGAAAATGGACAAGAGCCAAGTTAATTATTCAATTTTTGTTTTCCTAGAGCTACGGACTCTATTATTGACAAATGGCTAGTGCACATTACAAATTTGCTGGGAGATGCCCAGCCACCTCTTTATATATATACATACACATATATATGTATATATACGTACATATACATACACATATACATGTATATATATATATATACATGTATATGTGTATGTATATGTACGTATATATACATATATATGTGTATGTATATGTACGTATATATACATACACACACACACACATATATATATATATATATATAATGTATATGTACGTACATATACATACACACACACACATATATATATATATGTGTGTGTGTATGTATATATACGTACATATACATACACATATACATGTATATACATATATATACATGTATATATACGTACATATACATACACATATACATGTATATATATGTATATACATGTATATGTGTATGTATATGTACGTATATATACATGTATATATATATATATATGTATATATATATATATTCGAGAACGAAGCATTTCATTCATTAAACCTTGTAAGGATAACATAGATTATGAACTTCTGAATACAAGAGATCCCATAAAGGTAAAGGTGGTGTTAACAACCAAATTTAGGGATGGCCCTTTATTCTTTGGGCTTTCGCAATCTAAGTAGCATTGACATGGACATGCGACACGACACAACACTCCGACACGTCATTTTTTTAAAAATAGAGAATTTCGACATGTTGGAACACGTTATATATTCAATGTATATTATACATGTATATATAAAAATATCAGCGGTGATTTTTTTTTTTCTTTTTCTGTTAGAGATTCACGATTAGGTTTTTTTGGGGTTGACTGAGTATATTAATTTTAGAGTGGCTGGGTATATGACTTAAGTATATATATTTATAGATTTACATTTTGATTCTTAATTTATTGAAAATGATTAAAATTGACTCTGTGCGTGTCGAAATGACATGTCGGGATGCTGGAGTCGCGCTTCGCTGGTGTGTCCGGAGTGCTGACCACGATGTTGACCAAGTGTCAATCACGTGTCGGACGGGTATCGGTGTCTGACACGCGTTAGACACGGAGGCCCCCGGAGAGTGTCCATACTTCCTAGTTGGCAATTTGCTCTGCGGCTGGATTAGAATCCCATGGGTAGTAGGCCATCACAATCGATTTGGACCGGCTAAGCTTATCTTTGCACTCCTTCTTATTTATTTTCTTTTTACCTCATTTTTTTTCATTGTGGCTGGCGAGGGTAACCAGGGCCTTGGTTTGCGACCCTCGCCAATAGCTAGCAAGGGCTTGCAAGCCTAGAGGTGATCGGTTCCAGGATGGGTAGGTTCCAAACCTGGAACCTAGAACCTACCATGTTATAATTGGTTAACAATTTTTGAAACTTGAAACCTACCTATTTTTCTGGAATCGGTTCTAGAACATACCCTGTTTTTTCTGTTCGATTTCAGGGTATACTCGAGAACCTATTTTTTCCTTTTTTTTATTTTATTTTTTACAGCAAATAATATGAGCAACAAAATGACTCAAAATAAAAGAAGATCAACATAAATCTCTATCCGCCAAACATTGATCATATACAACTATAAACGATGAAAAGTTTAAACACGTAGTCACGTACAATTATAAACAATAAAAAGTTCAAACACGAAACATAAAACATAATTTATAAAACTCCATTTCTACATTCATCAAAATAAACTTTTAAACTCCATTCTCCATTCATCCATAAAAATATTGCTCCATAGAATAGAGCGGGAGGCGACAAAGAATGGAGAAGAAACAAATGAGACGAGACAGAGTTAGACTCAACTTGAAGAAATTATGTTTTTTTTAACTGTAGCTAAGAACAGGTTCCAAAACCGATCCAGTTCCCGAGTGGGTCTTCACTTGGAACCGGGAACCAGACCTGTTCACGTTGGAACCGGAAACTGGATCGGATTTTCGGCCGGTCCGGTCCGGTTTTCCGTTCTACCTAGTTTGGTTGCACACCCCTATGCAAGCCCTTGCCTATTGCTGGCCACAATGAAAAACATAAAAGTTAAAAAATAAAAAATAAAACTAATAAACAAAAAAAATTTACAAAAATTGTCAACGTCAGCGCTTTCTGGCCAAAAGGACTACATTAACAAATTTTCAAAAGGTTTATGACTAAATTGTATAAATTAAAAGGTTTTAGAGTGAATTGATATCCGTAAAATAGGTTTATGACTTTTTTGGTGATTATCTTTTACGAATGATATACCAACTTTTCCCAGCTCCACAGGACAAAATTGTGGCAAAAGATTGAAATGTCGTGAGCCTTTGATGTATGATTGAAATATAATAAGAATTTTTTACGACCACGAATAATTTAACTTAGAAAAATTATTTACGGAAATAGCAATTCGAATATATTGCTTCCGTTTTGAATTTGATGTTACAATAGGATCTTTGTAATTTGTCTATTTTGTTTGATGATTCAAAGGTTTATGGACGGTCAAGATGGCTACATCCTTGGAATGATCTCTCAAAGTGGTGATTCAACTAAGAAGGAGCGCGGCCCCCGCGCGCGCGCGCGCACACACACACATATATTGATCTCAGATTTCAATAGGGAAAGTTCCTAAAAAGTCCTAAATTTATTGTACTTGTACCAATTTAGTTATAAACATTTCTATTGTGCCAATTTAGTCTTAAATCTTTTGACGATTCACAATGTAGTCCTTCAAGCTAATTTTGACTAGAAGACGCTGACGTGGTGGTTTGGTTAGCGCGGGCCATTATGAATGGCGTGGGTGGCGCTGACCTAGACAATTTTTTAGAACTTTTCTGAAATTTTCTCCTCTTTTTTTCTTTTTTTTTTCCTTTTTCCTTTTTTAGCTCTCCTATTCGCTGGTAGCAAATCTCAGGCGATGGTCAGCGAGGGCTGGGTGAGGGTTGCTTTCGTCGGCCATATGTAGACCTGTCAAACGGGTGGGTCAAGTTGGGTCAAAAATGGTCTAATCCAAATTGACCCATTTAACCTGTTTTGACCATTTTTCATGCAATACAAATCTAGCTACTCAACCCATACCTAACCTATACCCGGCTCGACTCATATTGCTGAAATACTTTCATATTTAACTAAATCTAGGATAACTTGTTTCTTCTAAATTCTAAAATAATTATATTGCTAAAACACTATGGACAATTTTCAAAATAAAAATTCTAAATATTTTATTTTGTTTAGTATTTTCTTTTTTTTCCTTCTTTTTCTTGTAAGTCTAGTGAGGGCTGGCCGGCCCTTGCCAGATTTGCTAGAAAAAAGAAAAGAAAAGAAAGAAAGAACAAAAAGAAAAAAAATTGCAGCCAATCCCCTCAGCAATTTTTTTTTTGGCGAAACATTACTTAATCTAAAGTTACTTTACAAAGGATTTTTCACCAAAGGCTATTTTCATTTCCCTAAAAGCCTCTTAAGTTAAAGGTCTTTGTATTTCCACAAGGCCCATTTCCAAAACCGACCCAAACGCACCTAAATCCGTTAATATGTAGAATTTGATCCCGAACTCGAAGCCTTTCTTGGAGATCATCTGGTGTACGAACACAAGTAGAAATCACATCGATCCCCTCATTCTCACCCGCATCCATAGACAACGTTGAGGAAATGACCGATAGCCGCTCCAATAAGAACCATGAATAATTGCAGCCCGAATTTGTTGTTTCCATCGGCAATAGTCTAGGAAGCACCGATACTCTTCGGAGGCCTTCGTGTCGGGTCCAACACTTTCCGACACTCTCCCGACACTCTCCCGACACTCTCTGACATGCGATCCATATGTGATCAGTGCTCTAGACGCGCCAGCGACATGCGATTCCAGCATCTCAACATGTTATTTCGACAAGCACGGGGTCAATTTTAAGTATTTTCAATAAATTAGGGGTCAAAATGTAGATTTATCAAAGATACATATACTTAAGCCATATATCCAGTCACCCCAAAATTAATATAGCTAGTCAGCAAAAACAAAAAACTTAATCGTGAATCCCTAATAGAAAAAGAATAAGAAAAAACTCATTGATATTTTTATATAATCATGTATATATAAAAATATACATTTAATATACGTGTCACAACATGTCGGAATCCTTTATTTTTTTAGAAATGATGTGTCGGCGTGTCGTGTCGTGTCGCGTGTCACGTGTCGGTGTCGATGCTACTTAGGCAATAGTGGTTGGGGCCTCTCTCGAGCTATATCAAGGCACGCAGTATCGGAATTGTAACAATTGCAGCATAAAAAAAACTCAATCAATTAGTGGCTTATTAGAGCTTGCCACCCAAGCCCACAACGCTAAGATCGATATTAGGCAAAAAGAGAAAAGGATCATCTCACCTAAAAAACCTAAACTTTATCCCGACCGTGAGGCATTAGTATATCCAATACTTTTCCGTTTCCCCAATAACCCAAATTTCTATCACGATTTCATTTTGGGTATTGGGAAAATTCTAGATTTTCTCATTGAGTTTTCCGAGAAAAAAAATCCAAAGTGAAAAGAATTTCATGATCAAAGTGAAAGTGGAAGTAATTGAAATATATTCCGGACAAGTAGCTTTTTTTTTGTCTATCTTCTTCGCAATGCGCGGGAATCAAATCCCTCAATTATAATACTAGCATTCTCAATTTCAATTTCAATTTCTTTACCAGTATGGCCGCATGCTTGTCGGCCCGGATGAGTAGCTTTTTTTTTTTGGTTGGATCGGACGAGTAGCTTACGCAGCACAAAAGCAACACAAATGCAAGGCCCGAGGAATTGACTTTTCCCAATCGGAGGAGAAAATATTCAGTGGTTGTCAAATACCACATCATCAGCCCACGTGGCACATAAGAGCCCATATGGACCACTAGAAATCCGACACGTGGCAGTGAGGAGAGAGAGAGTCGAAAAAAGAAAATCAACGGAACGATATTTTTTTCTCTCCTCTGCTCTGCGCTCTGCAACTACTTGTAACAAGCAACATTCAATGCCATCCCCCCCTCTCTCTCTCCTCTTTTCAAATTCGTTTCTGCTTCTTTAGGGTTACTTCTTCACTTGCGGATCGACATAAATCTGAGCGCGAGAAAACGAGAGAAAACGAGAGAAAACTAAGAGGTTACTTCTCCTCTGCTCTGCGCTCGAAGTTCTATTGATGGTTGTGGCGACCCAGGCTCGCCACCCCTTTTTCGGTTTCTATTTTAATCTGCTATTAATAAATAATAGAGGGCGCATGCATGAAGCGCAATGGAAAGTCTCCTAACAATCCCCGTCAAAGCCACAAACATGCGCACATGCATTAGGGGTTGGTTATATATATATGGTTATAAACACACCCGTCATAGAAGCGCATTACACCATAACACCAAACAACCTGTTAAAACTTACTCACATACATATATCAGTTTAGTCCGTTCCATTACATTCGAGCCTTTTGAACAAGCACCTGGGAAAATATCAAAGGACAATTTCGTCACTACTCCACGTCTACCTCCCACTACTTCATCCCAGTCCTCAATGTTCCACCCTACGGCTCAGCCAAAAAGTGTCTGTCGCTACGTCTATCATCAAAAGCCTGCCTATACACATCAGTCCTTGTGATGACCCGGATTTTCACTTGCTTGACTAAAAGGTGAATTAGAATAAATGGGTTCAGATTAGAGGAATTATGATTAGCCCGATAATATTTTTAGGGGACACTATACATTTAATTAGGGTCTCATCGGGTAAAATATGTACGAAATTGGGACAACCATAGGCAGAATTGGACAAGTGGCCACACATGGACACGTGGCAGCGGTTGGACACGTGGCAGCATGCATGCCTGCCACATGGCAGCACGCATGGCGGCCATGTGTCGGAGCGCATGGGCGCCACATGGCAGCCCTCATGTGGTGTCACGTGGCAGGCCACGTGTCACCCATGCGGGTGAGGCGCATGACATGTGTGACACATGTCGCTGCCCGGTCCTTCGGGTGTTGACTCCCCGCCATCTTCGTTTTCTATAAATAGTCCCTCGCTACTTCATTTTATGGAAGAACGCCTCTCTTTCTCTCTAGAATTTCCCTTTGGCCACGCCGTACCGCCGCCAAACCAACGCTTCTCGCCCTCCCACCGCGCCGCCGTTCCTCGTCAGGCCGTCCTACCGATTCAAGGAAGAGGGACACCGATCCACTGTAGCTAAGAAAAATCCAGAGACGTTCGTCATTTCATTTTCTTGAATTCGAAAACTCAGGCAAGCGGATCTCTAATTCTTATTACCAACTCATCTATGTTTCTTGATTGTGGGCTCTGTGATCTGTCTTGCTGTCATTGTGATGATTCTTGATTGAAACGTGATTTTTGATTGGAACGACGTTATTGTTACGATCGTTATAGCCTTTGTATATCGGCATTCAAATATGGTTAACCTTGTTTGCAATTCAATGATTCTATGGAAGGATTGTTCGTTCGGCTTAGGAATCTTCTTGCTGAGTTTTATACTCACCCCGTTGTTGAAACCACTTTTCAGTTTAATAAAATGTCGGAAACACTAACCATCGTGTGACGATGCCTAAGCGGCAAAGCGTTACGAATAACCCACTCAATAGAAGAAATTCGGCAAAACTTTCCCGACGGACCAGGAATGAGGAAGTTTAGAGTTATACACTTGAAGGCGTATGTGGACGAAGGGCTGCCCGATGATATGGTCGTATATGAATTTAAGGTTGTATACGAACAAGGCATGGGGATATGGATGGGACCCATAGACCCCTATCACCTGGAAAGTGCAGAGGTAACGAGCAATCTAGAAATTAAGAACGGCTTTGAATCCGAAGATTCAGCGAACGGCCCCTGAAAATAAGATATAGTGGTGGAATAGATGGAGACCATGGTTGATGGTAATATGCACTCGGAAGTAGTTATCTTCCTTTGTAAATCCTCCCAGAATGTCACTTTGAACTTTTGTAAAGGACTATTTCATTAGATATAAATATGTGAAATAAAGCGATCTGGTTGTTGTACCTACGTCTTATGATTGCATTAACTGATTAGTGGAACCCTATAAGGCCATGACCCTTAATATGCGTGTCTACCAGATTGATCGGAGTTTGTTGATATGCACTTGTATGCTGCATGGTTGTCTAATCTGTTTACATATATACGCTTCCGCATGCACCATCAGCATGACAAGAAAAGAATAAAAAAGAGAACGCGGTCAGGAAAGCCTTCCTGAAATGTAGCGAAAATTGGGTCATCGCAGTCCTTCCTTGGTCTGTCGACCACTACCACTACTCCGCTCCATGGCCATCATCATTATCGTCATCAGAAGTCACCAGAGGTAACAGCTTAGGTAGATGGCCAGAAGGCTCCCTTCTGAACAACACTATAAAGCGGAGTGGGATCATTCCATTAGGCATTCCCATGTCAACTCAGAGTATGGAAACCAACAGCTAAAACTCCTCGCCCGGAAACTCTGGATCACGATGCTCTTCCCTCCTATGTTCAAACTCCATGGGTGCACCATAACGTAAAATAGTGATAGTGGGAGAGATTGACATACCTAATTATCTGAAAAATATTTCAACTACAAGAGTGAGCTAAAAAGCACAGCAGTGAATCAAATAACTCATAGGCTAACTCGCAATTCATCGTTCAATCAACAAGACTCGACATCAAGATTAAGCAGGCATCCGACTCAAGACGACATCACACAACTCATGCAAGTGACTCCACATTCACGTGAACACTCTGATGCATTTTCATTTCCACTCATTATCACTTTTCTTCAAGAGGGACACATGCCTTTTTCATGTCAATGCTGGACACAGGTCTCGATTCTGAGTTTTACCCTAGCTCATCGTCCATGGGACATTGGCCATGGCAATCTTGAGGGACACAGGCCTCGATTCCCCTACTCCGGGGCTCAATTCCAACGGGACACAGGCCGTGGACTTCCCGATTTCCACTCGGCCTCCCACGAGGAATCGTCCGGACACAGGCGGGCATATAGTCAATCACATCGGGATGCTGGCCGACAAATATCTCAATCATTACCAATTTCAATGCAATTACACATTCTCAGAGTCCACCAAGCACGACGACCATCACAAACGAACTTAACAACTCGCATTCGCGTGCATAGATTCTTTAATAAATGGACTCGACATCGACACCGAACCACACAGGACCACAAGCTCGCAATTGCACTTCATTCCACCAAATCAGGCACACGACTACGACCACAGACGAACCACACGACACCACGCACGTCTTAGGTTGCTCGGCCGAACACTAAGCACATGAACATGACCATAGATGGGCCACACGACACCACACGTGCACTAGGCCTCTCGGCTGAAAACCACATCACTTCCTTACACCAATTCAAGCACAAAATCACATCCACAGACAAACCACACAACTCGACACGTGCTCAAGGCCATTCGGCCGAACACCACACGCACCCTAAGCCATTCGGCTGAATACCCCTAGCCAGGCGACATCAAATTCGAGCTCAATTCGACGAAATCGGCATGATCCATCAACGCAAACAACTTACCCACACTCTATAGCCTTCAAATCAAGCAATAGATCATGCGAATTACTTCATTTTCTAGCTCATGCAAGATGAATTCTATTTCTAAATACCCACGAATCTAAATGCCACGTCGCTCTCAATTCAACGACGAATTGACACATAAGCGATGGAGTTAGAAGGTTCACTTGCCTCAGAGTCGAAATGAAGCAGAACCGAAGTCGATCCGCGGAAGAACAAGTTCGTGCGCTCCTTCTTTCTCTTGGTGTCGAGCGCGGCCGAGAGGTTGAAGGAGAGAAAGAGCTCGAGCGAGGAGAGGGAACTAGATGAAGACGGGGCCGAGGTGTCGTCGAGGGGAAGCTTCCACTGCCGCCGCCGTCACTGAGAGCTTGGACGGCCGAAGGAGGTGCGGCGTGGGGGAGAAGCCCTTAGGCAGACTCAACGAGGTGGAGGGGGAGGGGGTTGCGAACGAGAGGGAGAGAGGGAGAGAAATGAGAGTGGAGAGAGAGAGAGGGGTGAGATTATGTAGTCGGGGGCTAATGATGTTCGGCCATGGGGTGTTCCTCACAAGTTTTGCGCTCAAATTTTTCGAAACCATCTAGCATCAAATTCTATATCTCGGCTCAAACATTCAACATTATAGCCATTACTCAATTCAAAAGTTCGATTTTTCATTCAAAGTCCAAATGTCATCCGTCGTCTTACAATCACAACGTGACCATTCGAACATAATTACATAACTTGCCAAAAATTTAAGCTCACTAAATTCTGGCCGTCACAATCCTCCCCTCCTTAAGAAATTTCGTCCCCGAAATTTAGATCTTGGCCGCTCCTTCAAATAAGTGAGGCTACTTGAGTTTTATTGTTTCCTCGCTCTCCCACGTTGCTTCTTCCATATCGTGGTTTCGCCACAGTACTTTGAGAATAGGAATAGTCTTATTCCGGAGAACTTGCTCTTTTCTATCTAGAATTTTCACTGGTTCCTCTACGTACTTGATTCCTTCATCCACTTCAATTGTTTCATAGTCCAAGACATGGGACGGATCAGGTTGGTACTTCCTCAACATCGATACATGAAAAATGTCATGTACATTAGATAACTTGAGCGGTAGGGCCAACCGATAGGCCAATTTTCCAACCCGTTCGAGAATCTCAAAGGGTCCAACGTACCTTGGGCTTAGTTTTCGTTTCTGTCCAAATCTCGAGACTCCTCTCATAGGCGATATTTTTAGAAAGACATGGTCACCTACCTCGAATTCCAAGGGACGTCGACATCTGTCCGCATAATTCTTTTGTCGACTTTGAGCCGTTTTCAGCCGTTCTCTTACAACCTTTTCTACATCGGTTGTGATTTGTATGAGTTCTAGTCCCGTCAACTTCGTTCACCAATTTCGTCCAAGCATACATGAGTTCTACAAACTCGTCCATATAATGCCTCGAAAGGAGCCATGCCAATGCTTTGCTAGAAGCTATTATTATAAGCGAACTCCACAACGCACAATGTCTCATCCCAACTGCCTTTAAAGTCGATTACACAAGCTCGCAACATATCCTCCAATATCTGAATGACCCTTTTCGATTGTCCATCTGTTTGAGGATGGAAGGTAGTGCTATATTGCAACTTCGTCCCCAAAGCTTCTTGGAGGCTTTTCCAAAAGTTCGCCGTGAATCTCGAATCTCGAATCTCGATCCGATGTTATTGTAACCCGCACTCCATGTAACCGCACTATTTCCTTCACATATAAGTTCGCTAACTTGTTAAGTGCGTGATCCACTCGTATGGACAGAAAATGTGCCGACTTCATCAACCGATCAACTATTACCCAAATAGAGTCATGACCTTTAAGTGCCCTTGGTAACCCTTGTACGAAATTCATGGTTATGTGTTCCCACTTCCATTCAGGTATTTCTAGCGATTTTAACATTCCTGCTGGTTTACGATGTTCCGCCTTTACCAGTTGGCAAGTCATGCACTTCGATACATATTCTGTAACATCTCTCTTCATTCCATCCCACCAATAATACCGACGAAGGTTCTGATACATTTTAGTATTTCCAGGGTGGATGCTATAATTACTCCGATGCGCTTCAGCCAGAATCTCTCTCCTTAACTCTTCGTCTTAGGGTACACATAATCGTCCTTGAAAGCGTATCGCCCCGTCACATGTTAATTGAAAGTCCGGTTTCTTCCCTTCGAGTATTCCCTCTCGAATCTTTGAGAGCTTAGGATCCGATTGTTGTAACTTTTTGATCCTCTGAATAACTTCTGTTTCTACTCTCAAGCTCGCTAAGATACCAGTTATGCTATCCAACTCAAACTTAAAGTCCAAGCGGGACACTTCTTCCAACAGATTCCATTCATGAACCATCATGCTTGCTATCATAACGGATTTCCAATTGAGAGCGTCAGCTACTTTTTTCGCCTTTCCTGGGTGGTACGAAATTTCACAGTCGTAATCTTTCGGTAACTCCATCCATCGTCTTTGCCTCATGTTTATTTCCTTCTGAGAGAACAAATACTTCAGACTTTGATGGTCTGTGAAAATTATAAACATTTCTCCATACAAGTAATGTCTCCAGATCTTTAATGCGAAGACAATTGCCGCCAATTCCAAGTCATGCATTGGATAGTTTAACTCATACGATTTCAGTTGTCTGGAGGCATAAGCAACTACTTTTCCATGTTGCATTAGCACGTAGCCCAATCCTTTATGGAAATCATCACTATACACTACAAACCCTCCAAATTCTGATGGTATTGCCAATATCGGTGTCGTAGTCAATTTCTTCTTAAGCTCTTGGAAACTATTTTCACATTCCTCTGTCCATTCGAACTTTGCACCCTTTCTCATCAACTTGGTTAAGGGTATAGCTAAACGAGAGAAACTGTCGACAAATCTTCGATAATATCCTGCAAGTCCTAAAAAGAATCGGATCTCTGTCACCGTCGTTGGTCTTGGCCAATCCATTACAGCTTTAATCTTATCTAGGTCCACTGATATTCCCTTACTTGATATGACATGACCCAAAAATATCACTTGATCCAACCAAAATTCACACTTACTGAACTTGGCATATAGGCTGTGTTCCCTTAATGTTTGGAGCACTTTTCTTAGGTGATACTTATGTTCCTCTGGCCCCTTCGAATATACCAAAATATCGTCTATAAAGACTATCACAAACCGATCCAAGTACGGCTTGAACACCCTATTCATTAACTCCATAAAAGTTGCAGGTGCGTTGGTTAAACCAAACGGCATAACTAGAAACTCATAGTGTCCGTATCGAGTTCGGAATGCCGTCTTAGGGATATTCTCCTCCTTAATCCTTAATTGATGGTAACCCAATTGCAAATCGATCTTAGAAAACACATTTACTCCTCGTAATTGGTCGAACAAATCGTCAATCCTGGATAACGGGTACTTATTCTTTATCGTTACGTAATTCAGTTGTCTATAATCGATGTGGAGTCCTAAAGATCCATCCTTCTTTCTTACAAACAACATAGCTGCACCCCATGGTGACGCACTTGGTCTGATAAATCCCTTATCAAATAGTTCCTGTAGTTGCACCTTTAGCTCCTTTAATTCCGTTAATGCCACACGATTGGGTGCCTTCGAAATAGGTTCTGTGCCAGGGGCTACTTCAATCACAATTTCTACTTCCCGCCTGGGCGGTAGTCCTGGTAATTCCTCGTGAAATACGTCCGGCAAATCTCGGACCACTAAGATGTCCTCTACCCCTTTTTCTTCACCTTTAGTGATATCTTGTGCCACCGCTAAATATCCTTGACATCCTTTACTTAAAAGTTGGTGAGCCTCTATTGCTGAGATCAATGGCACGGTTGTCGTCGCTCACCTCCCACAAATTCAAAGTTAGATCCATCTAATGGATAAAATTGGATCACCTTTCCATAACAATCTACGTGGGCTCGCGCCTTGCGAAGCCAATCCATTTCGACAATGGCATCGAAGTCATGCAAATCCATAATTATCAAATCGATCGTCTGGCTTTGTCCTCCTATTACAATCTCACAATTCTTGCATATCAAAATGGATATGACCTTATCCTTTAACGGAGTCGAAACACTAAGGGGAATGATTAACAACAACTCAGAATCAATTTCACCAGACTGTGCAAATCGTGCAGACACGAAAGAATGGGTTGCACTCGTATCAAAAAACACATAAGCTTCTCGATTGCACAGGGAAAGCATACCAGTTATAGTAGTCTTGGAAGCCTCTGCTTCCTCTTGGGTAATAGCATAGACTTTTCCTTGTGCAGGCGGCCTTGGCTGGTTTCCCGACTGTTCATGTCGTTTCCGTTGCTCCTGCCGCTTTGGGGCATTTCCTATCACAGGTGGTTGCGGTCATCCCAACCGAGGGCAATTCTTACTCAAGTGTCCTTGCTGTCCACATCCGAAACACTTCCAATTCTCAAAATATGGTACATCCCTCCGCTAAGGCATCCGCTCCATCCCCTTGTAATTTCCCGTCCTTCCATCTCGTCCAAAGTCAGGTCTTTCCCCAACGAACGGGGGTTGTCCCCATGCCATTAGCCTTTTGCCTCTCTCCTGATGGTTGGCAGGTCTTCCCTGCGTTATCATCTCCTTCCTTTCCTTAATCAGTTCATGTTCCATCAGTTGAGCTCGCCTATAGAGGGCGTATTAATCTCGTATGTCCAGAGGTACCAATTGCTTCCGGATATCCGTCCTTAACCCATTCAGGAAGCGTTTAGCCTTATCTCCACCGTTTTCCACTAATCTAGGAGCAAACCTGGATAATTCCGCGAATCTAGCCTTGTATTGATCTACGGTCATGTTACCTTGAGTCAACTGCATGAACTCTGCTACTTTCTTATCGCTAGCACAATCAGAAAAGTATTTATCGTTGAAGGCCTGAACGAAATTCTCCTAGACAACCTCCGTATCAGGCGGAAACACTACATCCCATGAGGCTCTCCACCAATGTTCCGCATTCTGTTCAAGCTGATACTCAGCTAGCAAGACCTCATTCACATCAGTACAACAGAGCAACCCAAACACATTTTCTAATCCCTTGATCCATTTCTCAGACTCTTCAGGGTTTCCACTCCCTGTGAACCTAGGTGGTTTCAGTTTTAGAAATTGTTCTACTAAACTTTGAATATGACGTTCTCCACCACCTGCATTTGCAGTAGCTTGCTACTGAGCTTGCCCCTCAAAAACAGTCCTCACATGAGCCATAGCCTCTAATAATCCATCCACTCGAGGGTCGTTTCCATTAACGCTTGCGGGGCTGCTCATGCGGATCCACCTGACCTTCTCATTTTGCCTCAGGGTCATCTGCGTATTGGCCAACCTATCTCCTAACTAATAAGTAACATACATTACTGCCAATCAGAAGCAATCACAAACACATGCACTTGTAAGTTTTAAACGTACGTGCCTACCAAACATTTCAGTTACTAGCGCACCTTATCACTCCACAAACTTGCTCTGATACCACCTCGGGATGTGGCGACCCAGGCTCGCCACCTCTTTTTCGATTTCTATTTTAATTTGATATTAATAAATAATAGAGGGCGCATGCATGAAGCGTAATGGAAAGTCTCCTATCAATCAATGTTAAAGCCACAAACATATGCACACGCATCAGGGGTTGGCAATATATATATGGTTATAAACACACCTATCGGATTACACTATAACACCAAACAACCTGTTAAAACTTACTCACATACATATACATATATAAATATATATATACATATATATACATATATATATATATATATATATATCAGTTTGGTCTGTTCCATTACATTCGAGCCTTTTAAACAAGCACCCGGGAAAATATCAAAAGATAACTTTGTCAGTACTCCACGTCTACCTCCCACTACTTCATCCCTGTCCTCAACGTTCCACCCTGCGGGTCAGCCAAAAAGTGTCCGCCGCTATGTCTATCGTCAAAAGCCTGCATATACACATCAGTCCTTCCCTGGTCTGTCGACCACTACTACTACTCCGCTCCATGGTCATCATCATTATCGTCGTCAGAAGTCACCAGAGGTAGCGGCCCAAATAGATGGCCAGAAGGCTCCCTCCTGAACAACACTATAAAGCGGAGTGGGATCATTCCATTAGGCATTCCCATGTCAATCCAGAGTATGGAAACCAATAGCTGAAACTCCTCACCCGAAAATTCAGGATCACGATGCTTTTCCCACCTATGTTGAAACTCCACGGGCGCACCATAACATAAAATAGGGACAGTGGGAGGGACCAACATACCTAATTATCTAAAAAAAATTTCAACTACAAGAGTGAGCTAAAAAGCTCAGCAGTGAATCAAATAACTCATAGGCTAACTCGCAATTCATCGTTCAATCAATAGGACTCGACATCAAGATTAAGCAGGTATCCGACTCGAGACGACATCACACGACTCATGCAAGTGACTCCACATTCACGTGAACACTCTGATGCATTTTCATTTCCACTTCGTTATCACTTTTCTTCAAGAGGGACACATGCCTCTTTCATGTCAAGGAGGGACACAGGCCTCGATTCTGAGTTTTACCCCAGCTTATCGTCCATGAGACACTAGCCATGGGAATCTTGAGGGACACAGGTCTCAATTCAATCCGAGGGACACAAGCCTCGATTCCCCTATTCCGGGGCTCAAATCCAACGAGACACAGGCCGTGGACTTCCCGATTTCCACTCGGCCTCCCATGGGGAATCGTTCGGACACAGGCGGACATATAGTCAATCACGTCGGGACGCTGACCGGAAAATATCTCAATCATTACCACTTTTAATGCAATCACACATTCTCAGAGTCCACCAAGCATGACGACCATAACAAAAGAACTTAACCACTCGCATTCGCGTGCATGGATTCTTTAATGAATGGACTCAATATCGACACCGAACCACACAGGACCACAAGCTTGCAATTGCACTTCATTCCAGTAAATCAGGCACACGACCACGACCACAGATGAACCACACGACACATCGCACGTCTTAGGTTACTCGGCCGAACACCAAGCACATTAACATGACCCCAGATGGACCACACGACACCACAAGTGCACTAGGCCTCTCGGCCGAACACCACCGCACTTCCTTACACCAATTCAAGCACACAATCACATCCACAAACGAACCACACAACTCCGCACGTGCTCAAGGCCATTCGGCCGAACACCATACGCACCTTAGGCCATTCGGCCGAACACCACACGCACCCTAGGCCATTCGGCCGAATACCCCTAGCCTGGCGACATCAAATTTGAGCTCAATTTGACGAAATCGACACGATCCATCAACGCAAAGAGCTTACCCACACTCTTTAGCCTTGAACTCAAGCAATAGATCGTACAAATCATTTCGTTTTCTAGCTCATGCAAGACGAATTCTATTTCTAAATACCCATGAATTCGAACGCCGCGTCGCTCTCAATTCAACGATGAATTGACAAGTAAATGATGGAGTTGGAAGGTTCACTTGCCTTAGAGTCGAAACGAAGCAGAACTGAAGTCGATCCACGGACGAACAAGCTCGTGCGCTCCTTCTTCCTCATGGTGTCACGCATGGCCGAGAGTTTGACGGAGAGAGAGAGCTCGAGCGAGGCGAGGGAACTAGATGAAGTCGAGGCCGAGGTGTCGTTGAGGGGAAACCGCCGCTGCCGTGGCCGTCGCCAAGAGCTTGGATGGCCGAAGGAGGCGTGGCGTGGGGGAGAAGCCCTCGGGCGGACTCAACGAGGTGGAGGGGGAGGGGATCGTGAACGAGAGGCAGAGAGGGAGAGAAATGAGAGTGGGGAGAGAGAGGGGTGAGATTATGTAGAGGGGAGCTAATGATGTTCGGCCATGGGGTGTTCCTCACAAGTTTCGCACTCAAATTTTTCGAAACCATCTCGCATCAAAGTCCATATCTCGGCTCAAACATTCAACATTATAGCCATTATTCAATTCAAAAGTTTGACGTTTCATTCAAAGTCCAAATGTCATCCGTTGTCTTATATTCACAACGTGACTATCCAAACATAATTACATCACCTACCAAAAATTTAAGCTCACTAAATTCTGGCCGTCACAATGGTGTCGGTGTGCATTCCCGATCAGAATCTCTCCCCCGCGAAAGGTAAGAATCCCCTCTCTATTCTCGTTTAGGAAGAAAGCCCTCGTGTGTTTTAGCAAATCCGCGATGTTTGTGCTCGTTTTTTGGATGAACTGATATGGTGCGAATATTAGGCATAGTAATCCGGCTTGAATTGTTTCTTGATTTTTGAGCGTAAACGATCTAGCCGTCGATAGAGTTTGGGTCGAACTAGGTTCGCTTCATTTTTTTCGCATATCTGAATTGTTTCCATCGACGGGGTTTGGGTCGATCTAGCCCCCCCTGAATTGTTTTCGCATATCTGAACTGGGTTCGCTGAATTTTTCTTCCAATTCCGTGATGTTTGTGCCATTTTATGGATAAACTGATGCGGTGCGAACAATGCAGTCTTCTTCGTTGCCCTCTCGTTCTACTTTAGTCTTCTTCGTTGCCGCCATCCATGGAGATGATTAGTTGAGCATCACCCATGGGTAGCTTAAATTGCTGATGCTCTTGTGTTGGAAGTTTGTTGCTTTCGATTACATTTATTTTGTACTCTAAAACTGTTGCTTGCTTTAACTCGTCTTAGCTCAACATTTTCTTTTGCTTCAGTTTGTGAAAGCCAGCAACGTTGAGGTCATCGCTGTAATACTGATTTAGAAGCGCGTGTTTACAAGGTGCGAATACTGTTTTACATATATTGTTTTCACGAAACCCACTCTTGATCTATCATAACTGAAATAAAGTATGGACATACAAAAACTTGTGCACTGACTTACATTTTTAGCGGATAATTTCTAGTCCTCGGTAATTGTTTTGTCCGCATATCTGAATTGTTTCTATCAACGGATTTTGGGTCGATCTAGCCCTCCCATGAATTGTTTTCGCATATTTGAATTGGGTTCACTGAATTTTTCTTCCAATTCCGTGATGTTTGTGCCCTTTTTTTTTTTTTTTTTTTTTTTTTTATGAACTGATGCGGTGCGAACATTGTAGTCTTCTATTTACACGATTAGCTAATTTCACGTAAAATCATTGTTGGGCACGAGGGAGCCCTTACATAAGAAGTCCAAACATCAATCATCACGAGGGAGCCCAACAATGATTTTACATAAAATTAGCTAATCGTGTAAATAGAAGATTGCATTGTTCGCATCGCATCAGTTCATCCAAAAAAAAGGGCACAAACATCACGGAATTGGAAGAAAAATTCAGTGAACCCAGTTCAGATATGCGGAAACAATTCAGGGGAGGGTTAGATCGACCCAAACTCCTTTGACGGAAACAATTCAGATATGCGGAAAAAATAATTACCGAGGACTAGAAATTATCTGCTGAGTAATAGTAAAAATGTAAGTCAGTGCACAAGTTTTTGTATGTCCATACTTTATTTTGGTTATGATAGATCAAGAGTGGGTTTCGTGAAAACAATATACGTAAAACAGTATTCGCACCTTGTAAACACGCGCTTCTAAATCAGTATTACAACGATGACCTCAACGTTGCTGGCTTTCACAAACGGAAGCAAAAGAAAAGGTTGAGCTAAGATGAGTTAAAGCAAGCAATAGTTTTAGAGTACAAAATAAATGCAATCGAAAAGCAACAAACTTCCAACACAAGAGCAGCGGCAATTTAAGCTTACCCATGGGTGATGCTCAACTAATCATCTTCATGGATGGCGGCAACAAAGAAGACTAACGCAGAACGAGAGGGCAACGAAGAAGACTGCACTGTTCGCATCGCATCAGTTCATCCAAAAAAAGGGCACAAACATCAACATCAACATCAACTTTATTCCAAACTAGTTGGGGTTGGCGGTCGATGAACCCCAATATATATATATATAAAGAGGACTAAAAAGGACAGTCTGGAATATAGGAGATCTGCCTCTCTACAATGCTAATAGCTTTCCTCCACTCCGTCCTAAGACAAACCGTACGCCAATCCAATTCCCACTTCATTAAATCTTATTTTACTACTGTCCCTCAAGTAAGTTTCGGCCGACCCCTTCCGTTCTTCATGTCATGCTCTTGATAATAAACTTCTGTTCTTACCGGATCATCTAGGGATCTTCGGAGAATATGCCCAAACCATCTCAATCTATGTTCTCTCATCTTTTCTGCCACCGGTACTACTCCAACTTTTCATCGAATATCTTCATTTCTTATCTTATCCATCCTTGTATGACCACACATCCATCTCAACATCCTCATTTCCGCTACTCTCATTTTATGCTCATGTTGCTTCTATGCTAGCCAACATTCAGCTCCGTATAGCATTGCAGGCCTTACTGCTATTCTATAAAAATTTCCTTTTAGCCTAAGAGGGATTTTGCGATCACACAAAAACCCTGATGCACTACGCCATTTCATCCAGCCTGCTCTGATTCTATGGCTTACATCCTCATCAATCTCTCCCCCCTTTTGCAATATTGATCCTAGATATCTAAAAGCATCTTTCTTGGGTATCTCCTGTCAGAGCATATTCACGGATTCTTGATCTCCTCCTCTTGTCGTGGCGAATTCACACTTCATGTATTCAATTTTACTTCGACTTAATGTAAATCCTTCAGACTCCAACGTACTTCTCCATAATTCTAATTTAGCATCAACCCCAGCTCTGGTCTCATCAATAAGCACAATATCATATGCAAATAGCATACACCATGGCACCTCATCTTGGATAACATAAAAGAAAAATTTAGCAAACCCAATTCAGATATGCGGAAACAATTTAGGGGAGGGCTAGATCGACCCAAACTCCACCGACGGAAACAATTTAGATATGCAGAAAAAATGAAGCGAACCCAGTTCGACCCCAAACTCCGTCGATGGCTAGATCGTTCATGCTAAAAAATCAAGCAACAATTCAAGCCGGATTACTATGCCTAGCGTTCACACCGCATCAGTTTATCCAAAAAAAGGGCACAAACATCACGGATTTGTGGAATCACATTAGGGCTTTCTTCCTAAACGAGAGTAGAGTGGGGATTCTTGCCTTTCGCGTGGGAGAGATTTCAGTCGGGAACGCACGCCGACACCATCAATGGAACTTCGAGCGCAGAGCAAAGGAGAAGTAACCTCTTAGTTTTCTCTCTTTTTCTCATGCTCAGATTTCTGTCGACCTGCAAGTGAAGAAGTAACCCTAAAAAAGTAAAAACGAATTTGAAAAGAGGAGAGAGAAAGGGGATGGCATTGAATGATGCTTGTTGTAGGCAGTTGCAGAGCGCAGAGCAGAAGAGAGAGGAAAATATGATTCCATTGATTTTCTTTTTTTTGACTCTCCCCTTACCGCGACATGTCGGATTTCTGATGGTCCAGATGAGCTCTTATGTGTCATGTGGACTGATGACTTGGAATTTGACAATCACTTAATATTTTCTCCGGTCGGAGATATCTTTTGCAGCATCTCTCTCTCCATTTCGGCTTGTTGTCTCTCCTCAACCTCCGACATCAAGCGCCCGACCACTCTCGCAATGGCGAGACGAGGATCCATCACTCACGTCATTTTCGACATGGACGGCCTCTTGCTCGGTACTTTCTTTCAAACCCTTTGCCAGATTCGTTTCAATGGAGCTCTAGATCCCGTCCTTTTCTTGTGGACGTGTGCTGCTCATGTTGTGGGTGCTGAACATATTCCAGTTAGAATGCAGCGAAAGCTTCGATGTGTGCATACGGCGATTTTCAGGAGATGTTTCGATTGGGAATGTGGTGCATATGTATGTGTGTATGGCGCTGTCTCTGGCTTCTTCGTTGAAAGTGGTTGTTCTGTTTGTGTAAGTTATGCTCATTTAGCCTCCTAAAGTGTGGGAGATTTGCAGTGTTGACCTTGAACTCACGAATTATCGTGATCTATCACCGAAGGTTTTTAAATTGTTCTGGAGTGGCGCACGATTCCGTATAATGAAGGACACGTTTTGTTTGGTGAAGTGGGAATGGGAAATAGAACCCTGTCTACACGGAATTAAGTTCCTGAGAATGAGATCCTCTTATAGTTGCTTGCTTCGCCAATGAAATTGACCTTGGAAAAATTGTGGGATATAGTTCATTGTTTTAAGATGTAGGAATTCATTGAGGGATTTTATCAGAATGCTGAGGATGGAAAACATTTCAGAACCATTGTTGTGCTGAGTAGTTATATGCTAATTGCAAAGATTTTGGCCAATAAGCTGAAGTTGTTGATTGATAAGATTATTTCTACTTATCAGAATGCTAGTATTCATGAAATAAAAAGTATGGATGCTGTTTTAATTGCTAATGAGTGCTTGACAGCAGGATTAATGCCAGTAGTTTCGGAATATGTCGAAAATTAGACGTTAAAAAAAAAGTCATTACCCTGTTAATTGGATCCTTTTACTATATCAGTGGGACAAAATGGCATTTGGGCTAAGTGGAAGAAGTTGATTAAAGTCTGCATTTCTACTGTGAAATCCTCTGTCTCAGTGGATAAGCTTTCTTTAAGATTATTCTTGGAGCAGTAGAGGGGGCGATATTTATGTTCTAATGCTGCGGAGAGTGAAGTAGGTTGGATTTAAATCACATCTCTTATCTGCTAATGACACACTGGGTTTGCCCTGTCGTCAACGTCAACGTGATGTTGATGGAGATATACTAAGATTTGACATGCTTGCTCCTCTTCTGAAGCTAAGTCTGTTTGAAAATCAATCTAAGCAAGAGTGAAATTGTTCCTATAGGACAGTCTTGCCAACATTTTCAGTTGTAAAGTTGGTCTGCGCCAATGAATAGTCTTCCTTTTGGTGTTTGTCCCCACAAATCTGTTTGGAGAGGTGATTTAGGGAGCATGTGAAGGAAGTTAGCAAGTTGGAAGAACATCTATATGTCAAATGATAGGAGATTTTTATATTGAGAGTAGATCATTAAGCTTCTTCATATTTCCTTGTGCCATGTCCCTCTTAATGGCATACAATTTGGAGGTCATGAAAGGAAGTTTTTGTTGTGAGATGAAATCGAAGGCATAAGTTTCATTCGATTGGTCAAAATGCTACTTGTGGTCGTCTGAATAAAGGTAAACTGGGTATAATAAATCTTAGGACTGCTAGTGAGGGACCTTTGGGTGAACTTCGAAAGAGATCTGCAGCGAGTGATGACAGCTTGTGGAAAATCGATTGTGATCTATTAACGTGGACTGGATATTGGTGGCTGGTGAACCAGAATAGGTCATGATTAGAGTCTTTGAAAACACATCTGGAACGGGTGGGAAACTACTTTTCCTTAAGAATTGGACTAGGAAAGGAAGTTCCTTTTTCATGATATTTGGTGGGTAAGCAACCTCTGAAGGTCTCTTTCCCAGAATTCCATATGCTTCAGGCAAAGAGGCTCTTGTAGAATCTGTGATGTGACAGGTGGTTGATAACCTTCTTCTTTCAAGTTTTGCTAGGGAAGTGAAAAGGCTGAGAGGTGGAGGGGATCTCTTCTTTTGATATGGTATTATTCCACAGAAATAGCAAGAGGTTGATTCTTTGCAGTGCAACGTCAACAAGAACCTCAACCTCAACGGGAAATGCCATTACAATGCTTTGGGAGAGGATTGTCTCTCTGAATTTTGAGGGAAAAATTTGAAAGTTGCATGTACCGACTAAGGTTGTTTTGTTTGTATGGACAATGATCTTGGAAAGGATACTTGTAAAGGAGAATTTGATGAAAAGATGATTTCTTATAGCGAATTGCTGTTATATGTATCTTAAGTCGGGGGAATTGGTTGACAACCTTGTAGTACAATGTGTACTTGCACAAAGTAGTTAAAATTCAGAGATATCTTTGCCGGATCATAGCCAGTAAATAAAGGAACTTGTCTTGTTGGCACTCAAGTTTGACTGCAATGTTTTGTAGACTGTCCCTTGCAGCGTTATGTTGAAAAATTTGATTGATATTAATTGGAGAACATATCAGACTGAGGGGCAGCCAATTTAGATACTGAATGGAGCATCGACTATCTTTAAATCATTTCATTCCCATTTAAATCTCTGTCATTTTGTCTCAATCTCATCCTTGCACTTACTTCTATAATTTGTTGTTAGGTAAAAATTCTTATTCGTCAAAAATAAGATACAAGGAATTTTATTTGGTAATCATTTAAATTTCATATGTATATCTGATTACTATGTCTGTGTGCCTTATCCTGATTTATTTCAATGTTCTTGCTGTAAAAGTGTGCAATGATATGCTATAATTTGTTTCTGATAAGACTCATAATATAAGTGTTTTGCTGTTCAGCAAGGAATATCATATGCAAATGGATAAAAGGTTAGAATAGGAAAATTCGAGCCGATTCTAGAGAGAGTTTTTTAGCTTGGACAATATTTCTCAAGTTTTGGAGATAAACAGTTACTGTCTTCAAAATCATAACTATAGATAAAGCATCTATCCGGCACAATTTCCTGAACCAGCAAATCTCTATCACAAGAGTCTTACTAATATTGGAATTAGAGGTTGGCATGTGTAAGAGCCGTTTGTCTTCAATATGCAATCTCTACTCAAGTTGTTCGTGAACTTCATATTGAAATACGTAAGCATTGTCTATATTTAAGTATGCTGCTCTTGCTCCATTCTAATCTCTCCTGGTGTGGTTGAATGTTTAAAAGGATGTTGAACTTCGCATTGTCAAAAACCAAGAGCCTTTTTGACATGCTTGATAAATCAATTGCCATTTATGCTCCAGCTATCTCATTTGCTTGGATAATTGTCCTGCCTTTTTTTTTTTAAATAAAGTAACTATGCATGAGAGCCAGTAGTTTCCAGTTTCCTGGGAAAGGAGTAACCTTTGAGGGGCATTCTGTTGCTGTATGCTGCAGATACGGAGAAATTTTACACAGAAGTCCAGGAAATCATACTTGCAAGATATAATAAAACATTTGATTGGTCTCTCAAGGCAAAAATGATGGGAAAGAAAGCAATTGAAGCTGCTCGAGTCTTTGTTGAAGAAACTGGAATCAGTGATGTTCTCACTGCTGAGGACTTTCTAGTGGAAAGGGAAGAGATGTTAAAAACAATGTTTCCCACCAGCGAGCTAATGCCAGGTATATCTCATTGCAGCATCGTACTTGGAAACTTAGTAAGTTTGTTCTTATAAGTTTCACTCTTACCCATGTAATACAGGTTGATATGATTAACCTTGTACTCATTGTAGGGGCTAGCCGCTTGATCAGACATCTTCATGCAAAAGGGATACCCATCTGCTTGGCAACAGGGTAACAATTTGATCAAACAATCTTCTTTCCTTTTTATCCGGGGATGGTGTTTGGTTAGAGAATTACAACAAACAACAACAAAAACATCAAGACATATTTCTGGTATTTGTTGAGATTTTAGAGGACAAAGAGAAAGAGAAGTATTGTATGAAAATATTCAACTCCTGGGTATCATATATACACTCCTTTTGCATTTCTCGGATGGCATTACTGTCATTACTGTCAATCTGACATGTACTCCACAGTTCCCATCGGCGCCATTTTGAATTGAAGACTCAAGGACATGGTGAACTTTTTTCCTTGATGCATCATGTGGTGCTTGGTGATGACCCAGAAGTCAAACGAGGGAAGCCATCACCAGATATATTTCTGGCAGCAGCCAGGAGATTTGAGGTTATGGCTCTCTGATGGGTGCTATTTTGGTCAATCCTTTTCTATTCACTGTTTGTCTAAATAATGCAGCCGTTCTGCAGACTTACATTGGTATGACATATTGTTCAATTTTGTGGATTGACAGGGGGTACCGGTTGATCCACTCAATATTCTTGTGTTTGAAGATGCTCCATCAGGAGTTAACGCGGCTAAAAATGCTGGGATGTAAGTGAACTTGTTGATAGTGAATATGCTTCTTGATTATTGTGGAAATTGTTGAACTGCGTTGCATCTCATGCTTGTAATTTTGAAAGGTCAAGTTTTAGATTACCGTAAGGGCCGAGTCATGTTTGTTTATCTTTTCTTTGCTCTATCATCTGTACAGTTTCATGGATGTTAGATGTTCCACTCGGTGTTTGATACCAAGAACTATGTACTTTAAGAAAAGTAAGTAGAGCAGGTGGACATTGCTCATAATTACGATTTCTGAGAAAAAGTTACAGGAAACCTGTAAAAAAAGAGAGAATGTTGGCCAATACGGAGTTTCATGGTCATCACTCGATTATAAAGGACGATTAATTGACTTAGGCCTTGATCTGTTATCCCATCTAACTATGAATATGTAAGAGAGATATAATGCGATCGCTCATGGGGTTGGCGAATTAATAATCTGAAGAAAGATACACAAAAAGCAAAAGGAGGAAAAAATATGCAATCTAGAAAGCTGTGAATGAAAATCCTTACAGCGCTTATGTTTGCCAACGATGTCACTGACGAAGAAATTCTGGGAGTTGTTTTTAAGTGCTATTATCCATGAAACTTTTGTAGGAAAATGCAGATCTGTTATCCTCGCAAAGTGCTTTAGTCCGATTAGGTGGTGATCTTCAGTTGCAATCATTGTGATGAACTTCAAATTCATTAGTCTTTCTCGATCCTGAAAGCAGAAAAACAGTTTCAGTCGTAGCAAAGCACCATCATGAAAGTTCCCACAGTGCTTGAGTTCGTAGCGCCAATGACTGAAATGGTATTCCCTATAGTTCGTAAAATGGATTCCGAAGCTGGTTGATACATCTGAAGGCAGATTAGTGGATATGCTTGATTCAATAATAAGGTTGTCATCAAGTTTGAATAGTCAGGTTATGTTCAGCCTGGCTGCTTTTGCAGATTCTTTTTGCAGGGTAATGCTCGAAGTAGGACCATCTTTGATTTAAGATCTGGTGGAATTGTCGTGCATAGTAGGAAGTCCAATCTCCTTTCAAATTCAATGCAGTCAATTAGTTGAGGACATTGTATATGTTTGTGTGAAGTTCATTTGCCAACCATAACAAGAAAATGAAGAAAAGTAGGAAAAGGAATGCAGAATACTAAAGGATCCTCCTTATAAAACTTTAATTTGGAATATCACATGTACAAGTACTGATGCTGGGAAGTTCCATTAAGTGGTTACTTCTGTGCTATTGGATCGCCGAACTATAAGCTTTTAGCATCTTTATGCATTTCATCATTGTTTGCCTTAGACTAGAATAATAACAGAGAATGGCGATTTTAACTGACCTCAGGGATGTGAACAGTTGCATGCAGTAATGTAGGGCTTAATTTAGGCTGTACAAGACATATTATGGGGTCTAAATCTGGGATCGCTGTATGGGACTTTCCAAGTGGAAGGTAGAATTATCTAAATGCTCGGGAGCTTATGTGTATAGTGTTGATGTGGCTTAGACGATCCATCCTCTATGATTTTCCTTTTCTCCTGCAATTACATTTTCCCTCCTGCTCAACTTCATTCTGTATGTTCCATTATTTGCTGCCCTCATTTTGTTCTATGTTACTTAAATGATTCATAGTGCATTTGGTTGCTCTATTTCATGGATGTCTTCTATTCCTTGACCATTTGGATTTCTTCCTAAGAATTTTCTTTCACCCAATCTGCTGTTCCTACTGTTAATATCAAAACATTGCAGCATCGGATTGTTTGGATTTATCTCTTGCTCCCTCTGATAATATATTCCTACACATTTGGCAGGTTTGCGGTTATGGTGCCAGATCCCAGGCTTGATAGCTCTTTTCATGATGCAGCAGACCAAGTATTGAAATCTCTGTTGGATTTCGATCCATCGGATTGGGGTTTGCCCCCCTTTGAAGAACAGAAAAGCTGAGAATTCATTTGAAAATCAGACAATGTGCAATGGCATCTCATGTCAAATTCATTTATGAAAGATGGAGGGTGATTGGGGTATACTTTATTTGGATTTTACCAAAATGCCATTATTCGCATTGCTAGCATCTGTTGTTCAAATCAATATTGGGCTCACATTTCAGAATCATGTTCTGGATGCGGAATTCGTGGCACGCCAATTAGTTTGGCATGAATTAGCCTTTATTGTTAGGAACACATGCTTGTTTGGTGTTTTGGTCATGCAGAAAGAGGTCACTGGACAAGAAATTAACCCTGGCATATCAGGATTATTTCTCTTTCCCCTTTTATTGCGCAGGCTCAATCCGAGTTTGTTGAGGTATTGATGTGTTGCAGACAACTATGATGGAATTCGCCTCTTCGACCATCTGTTTTCTTCATCTGCCCAGTTTGAGGAAAGAAGCTGCAAAAGAGGTGCTAATTCCTGTAAGTAGTGTTGCATGGTCGGATCACCTTGTCTTGGAGGCTAATTATGTAGGCGAAATCTGGACGGTAGAGAGTGCATCTGTACTTGCGAGGATGAAAATGGGCAATGATGAGTGTGGCGCATGACTCGCATGCGCTTCCGTTAAGAGTTCTTTGAACTTGATGAAACCTTTCCGAAGCAATTAGGACAATATGAAAGAGAAATACTTGTATTTATAGAAAATATTGGGATCAAATTATTGGTGTCTCGTAGATGTTAAAATTTTTATTTTGTAATAGGGAAAACAAAATTTTTAATGTGCTATTTTGACACCTAATCTAATGAGAACGCATGAGAGATATGCTCTTTTTAATAAGTAAGATGTGTTACATCTTTTATTTTAATTTTAATTTTATCTTTGATCATATTAAATATCAAAAAGCTCATTCAATATGTAAATAAAAATAGTATATTATAATAAAATAATTTATTTTTGCTAAAAGAAGAATTATTGGGAAAATGTAAAAATTTTCCGTGCGCAGGCCATTCAAGTATTATACGTATGGCATTGGTTCACTTCTAGAAAATTGTTGTTCATAATATCGTAATGGGATAATTACACAAATAGTTCATGAACTTTTATACAACGTGCAATGTCCTTCCTAAACTTTTAATTTGCTCTAAGTGGTCTTTGAACTTTAACTCAGTCCCTGAAAATGACTTTGTTCCAATCATTTTTATTCCCGGGAACAAAATAAAAATAAAAAAAATAACGTTACATGTGAATATTCACGTAAGATATTAAACTCAAATTACTACTGGATGTCGTTATTCGGAGGATGGATCATGCGAATAGGAAATTGTGCACAGAAGATTCATTTAATGAAAAGAAGAGGTCGTTTTGTGAAACAACAGATGATTTGATTTTTTGATATCGATAGACGCATAGATCTAGGCGAGTTCCTGCAGAGGAAGGGTTTGACGGCCGGAGGAAGGGTTTGACGGCCGGCGACGACATCGGGATGTAATGGAATCCTATTGCTGGCAAGTTTCATTGGTTCACTAGATCATTTGATTTGATCGGTGACCAATGGGAAAATTCTTATCTTTAGAAAGAGGGTATTATTTGATGGATTTTTATTGTTGTATGCAATCAGGCTCTCTCTATGTTTCTCCAGAAATTCAATTCTTGGCGAGTGTTCTTTTTAAGAAAAATTTTGTTTGGGGAGGGATTTGGGAATGAAGAAATCGAACATCTTCATGGGTTTATTTGCTTTCTTCTTATCCACGTTATTTCTTTTTCTAGAGAGGTAGCCAGGATTTAAAAGTGTGGAAGACCGGACAGTGTTCTGATTATGACAAAAGTTAAAACTAATCAAAACTATAATTATGTGTTTCCTAAAAATGGAATAATTTTTCTGAAGAAATAAGTAGGGAACCAAGTGGATTGACCGCACTTTTCATTCGGGGTGAGCATGGTTCGGGTGGATAGGTTCCAGACCTAGAACCTGAAACCTACCTTGGTATAACCGGTTCCAGTTTTTGGAACTTGGAACCTACCCTTTTTGTCCTGAAACCTGTTTTGAAACCTACCATGTTTTTTCGGTCAGGTTCCAAGATTTACGCGAGAACCTGTTTTTCTTTTGTTTCTTTTGGCAAAATAATATGAGTAACAATGAAACGATTCAAAGCAAAAGATTGAATAATAAAACTCGCTATCGGTTAAAAGCAACAATCCCTAATATGAGCAATAACAATTACAATCCACCAAAAACAAAGGAGGTGAGGCAAGCGAGACTAAGTTTTTTTTTTTTTTTTAACGGTAGCTAAAAATCAGTTCCAAAATCGGTTCGGTTCTCGGGTGGGTCTTCACTTGGAACAAGGAACCGGACCAGTTCCAACCGGTTCCTAAAAATTAAAACCTGTACCCGGACCGATTTGAACAAGAACCAGTTCCCGAACCAGTTTTTCGGGTGGTCTGATCCGATTTTCGGGTAAACCCGGTCCGATTGCTCACCCCTACTTTCCATTCCATCTTCAGGGATGAGGGCATGCCCCAGGATAAAAGCCTTTTTTTCTTTCTTTGTCATATTTCTTTAACACAATCAGCATCCTTTAAAACCGTCGTGCCCAATGGTGAATCAAGAAATTAAGCTTAAGGGGGCGAGACGCAAATTGTTCAATAAAAAAGTCAGAGATATGTTGATTGGAAGTCCTAAAATTTGTTATGAGAGTGCAATTGAGTCCTAAAACTTGTAAAAAAATGCAAGTAAGTCCTAAGACTTGTCAAATTGATGCAATCGAGTCCTTTCGTTAATTCAGCCCAACTTAGCTAACGAAAATGGAAATAGTCTGGTTCTAGCGTTTATTTTAAATTTTAAATTTAGCATATTTTTTAATTTAATTTAAGTAAAAATTGTATTATAAATCATATATGGATCAAACGATATTGTTTTAGCCTTAAATTTCATATTTTAGCCACGTCATCGCCACGTAGAAGAGAGAAAATATTAAAAAACTCATGTTAGCATTTTCCATTAGTTAAGTAGGATGAAATTAAAGAAAGGACTCGATTGCACTAATTTCATAAGTTTTAAAATTTGATTATATTTTTTACAAGTTTTAGAACTCCATTGGACTTTCCTAAGGCCTCGTCCTGTGCTTCATGAATCTTGAACCAATTTTAGAAGCCTTTATGGGGGAAAAGGATACTTTTGGTGCTAAAAGTTGTGTACGGAGATCACTTTGGTGCCAAAAGTTTCAATCGGATCACTTTAGTGCCAAGTTTTTGAAAAAATGATCTTTTTAGTGCCAAGTCCGATTTGGTCCACCGAAAATCAGACGTGGCCTTATTTGATTAATATATGACGTTGACGTGGCTCGCTGGAGGTCCATAGTGGCATTTCTTTTAAAATTTAAAATTTTCATTTAAAATAATTTGAAAAATAAGCTGAAAAATTTTAAAAAAAAAGGGGGATCGCATCAGGCGGCGAGGGCTTGCTGTAACCCTCGCCGCTGCCGCCCCACTGTGACGTCATGAAATTTCAAGGCTTGTAAAATGAATAATATTGGATTTTCGAAATTTGAGTTACAATTGTCGGACGCGGGATTGTTTGATCGGAAAAGCTATGAGTAGCCCCTGAAGGGAAGTTCAATAGAGTTCGTTTAGTTTTGTCGCGCCGTAGAATTTAACATCGTTTTCCTTCGCGCCCAGGCTTAACCCTGAACGAAATGCCTTCAGTCGTATGAGCCAAATGACCGAAACGCCCTCGGATATTATTCAGATTAGCCAGATGCCATAAATGCGGATTTAACCGCGAGACCCACCCCATAAATGCTAGTCAAAATATCTAAAATTACCTTTTTGACTTTTGGTATTTACCATTTTACCCCTCTCTCTCTCTACCATGGCCAGCCACCCCCTCCCCCATTTCCCTTTCTTTCCTTCATTTTGGTTGTGAGCACACCACCTTTATCATCTTTAAGCTCCATTTTCCTCCAAAGCCAGCCACTGTTCAGCCTTGCCGCCGCCACAGGTGTCGTCGCTGTTTGCCCTAGACGTCCGCGAGGCCACCGCCGAGTCGTTGACCACCCACCCGAGCACTCGCACCACTACCTTCGCCCAAACTCGAGCCACCATCGTGCTATCGCCGCCCCTACCGTGCACCCCAGCTGCTGCCCAGCCGTTCCTTAGCCGCCGTAACCACGCCGGAGCCACTGGTGCAGCCGCGCCGCTTGCCGCTGCCGCTGCAGCCCGTTCGCCGGCCCCGCTGAGCTGTTCGTGTGTCGCCGGGCCGCTGTCTGTCGTTGGTTTGTCGTCGTCCGCATGTCGTCAGAGTCCGCCGTTGTCGTAGCTGAGTTCGTGACGTCGAGCCGAGTCCGTAGACCCGTCGTCGACCGACCGCCGCTGCCACCGCCGTCATTGTGAGTTAACCCCTAATTTTTTATTAGGCCGTTAATTGCACTTAGGATTAGATTAATTAGTTATCGTAGTCGATTAGTCAGTTACCGCAGTTAAATTAGATAGTTACCATGGTTAGGATAAATTAACTATGGATAGATTAAATAGTTATTGTGGTTAGTTGGATTACCATGGTTAGGTGGAATAGTTACCATGATTAATTGTTTGCTTTACCGTGACTAGATCATACCGGTTTATTAACTGTTGTGGCGATAAATAGCCATGGCCGAATTAATTGTCTGGTAGTATTTACTTGCCTTTGATTGCCATTCAGTTAACGGTGGATTGCTTGATTGCTTGGATCTGCTGGTTGATCACTTAGGGTAGAATATCCTATTTAATTGGAAATGAATATCCGTGTGAACAATTGTCTTTGAGCATGAAAATGGCTGTTAGCCTAGTTTGGAGCATACTCGTGAGTGTGACTACATTGGGCTAATGTGAAGTAAGAATTGGCTTGGTTGCCTGATGTGTTTGTGTGGTCACACAATGGCTTGACATCACCCTAACGTAACTGGGGTCGTGGGAGGTACCCTTGTTGGCATGGGTTCGTCATTTGGGATGTCCGTGCCGACGGGAGTTCGGATGAACACGGCATATTGGATGCATGACAGTTCGTGTCGGTGACGTACAATCAGGAACCACACAACTGATCGGATGCCGGTCGCAGCTTGTGATGGACCGAAGTTCCTTACAGGAAATCCTGGTATATCCGCCTTAGGGGTCTTGAGGGGCATCGGTTGCCGTCGCCGGAACGAAGTGGGAAGACGCCCGATCTTGCTGGAAGAGTACTAGCAGTGAGGCTTTACTGTGGCAAAAATGGAGTATATCTTGCATAATAACTAGAGCACGCATGTTGCATAATGCCTGAGTGCCTGAGTGGTTGACATGTGTTCTAGTTATATGCTTTGGCCTGTCGATTATTGATTGCCATGTGATATCTGTTGCTTGGGCCAATGCGGGGTAAGTTTTCATGTGATTGTCCGTTGGCCATTGAGCCGTGCATTTATTGGGCAGCCTGAGTTTGGTGTACCTTGCTTGCTTTTGGTCTGCTATTGTTCTTGTGCTGCTTGTTTAGGCCGCCTGAGTGGATCGACGTCTTAATCGGACTTAGGCGTCGACTCATTGAGATTTATATCTCATTTGTTATAGTTAACCGCTTTACAGGTCCATAAGTATGGTGGAGCGCTACGTGAGATTCGGGGTGCCTACCGACCAGTCCGCTCGTATCATTCGTCATTCGGGTTTAGATTCGGATCGAGTATGGGAACAACACGTGACGATTGTCTAGGTCGATGAAGGGATAGCCCACTTAGTAGCCCATCTCTTCAAGGCTTGGTTCATGCGTCACGATGATGATCTCTACGGGCCGATCCGGGGGTTTGAGGGACCACCATGTCCGACCCCGATCGTCCGAGCTTGGGACCCGCTGGACTTTGATACGTCGGACGGGGATGTGGAGGATCCGGAGTCTAATCCAGAGGAGTACCCTGATTAGCCTGGTGCCGACGGTCAGTGAGCGTGCGCAGCTGTGGAGGTTCTTTTTGTGGTAGCCTTTGGTGTTAGTAGTTAGCCCCTAGACCTGACCTGGTATCTTTTTGTTGGGCATAGGAAATGGCCGGAAGATGGGCTTGTAGATTGGATCGTTTCCCCATGGGATAACTGTATATAAATAAAATGGTTGTTCTGTTGTGGTTTGTTATATCTCATGTTGTCTATCCCTGCTTGCTTTATTGTCTGGGGTTCTATGTTGCTTCTACATGCGTTTAATTGAAAGATAAAAAGAAATGGGCCGATGACATGCGTGGGATGTTATCCTTTGACCTGACTTCTGGAAGGGTTGTCTCGTGCCCGAGGATCGAGGTGTGACATCCCCATTTAGTGGTATCAAAGTAAGGTCAGCCTGAACCATTGGTCATGACCTGGAGTGATAAGGTGCGATGGGCTTGGGATGGTTAGTAGGATTAAAATCCTTTGCTTATGTTTGCTGTTTAATTCCTTTTTAGTTGTTGTCCTGAGTCCTCATTACGTGTTGCCTTTGGGCGAGCAGGAGTCCTTAAGGTCCTGTAGAATGGGCGACCGTAATTCGAGAGGTAGGCCTAGAGGAAGGGCAGCTCAGGCAGGTCCCAGAGTGGACGAAGTTCATGACTCGGGAGTGCCCGGAGTGAGGGCAGCACCGGAAGATCCCAGGATGAACGGGATTCTTCTGGCGTTAGAGACCTTAGGGAGCATCATGGAATAGCAAGTAAGGAACCAAGCTACTGTTGACGCCCCGCAAGAGGAACCGTTAGCTGAAAACGGAGTTGGAAGGCCGCATACTCACAAGCTGGTGGAGTAGTTTCTGAAGCTCAAGCCGCCAAGGTATTCTGGAGTAGGAGACCCAAAGGCCGCAACCTCGTGGATTGAGGAGCTGGAGAAGGTCTTCGCCTTGCTAAGGTGTTCCGAGGAGGAGAAAGTAACGCTAGCTGTGTACCAACTGCAAGGTAACGCTAGCTCGTGGTGGAAGGCCACGCAGGGAAGAGCTTTCCCCGAAGGTGTGGTCCCGGTGTGGAATGCCTTCGTGGAGGCTTTTAATGGAAAGTACCTTTCGGACTGCGCGAGAGAGCAGAAGATGGTTGAATTCCTGCGCCTCCGCCAGAATCAGTCATCAATGGATCAGTACGTGGCAAAGTTTGCCGAGTTGTCTAAGTACGCGCCTAGGATGGTTGAAGACCCTGTGGATAGGGCGAGAAGGTTCAGAGATGGGCTGAAGCCCGAGATTAGGAGTGTGCTGGTGCCGCTGAATCTAAAGGACTACAATGAGTTATATGAAAGGGCACATATGGTAGAACGAGACTCAGTAGAGAGAGCAGCCGCAACTGGATCGCGGTTCACTCCTGCGGTGAGGGATAACCGTAGGTTCGGCAAGGGGCCGATGATGGGAAGTAGGTTCTCTGTCCCGCCCAATCGGAGGAATGCTGTTGGGAAGTCGATGTATCGTCCCAACGGTGTGTGTCAGCTATATAGGCAGAGGCATGGATCAGCTCCATGTCCTAGGAGGGCAGGTGCTTATTTTGGTTGTGGTCAGCATGGCCACCAGGTTAAAGATTACCCGTAGAAACAGTTGGGAAGGCAGATGCAGATGTAGCCAGGAGGTCAGATGGGAGGGAACGTTCCGCATAACCATCCGCCAGTGCAAGGAAGGGTATATGCTGTCACCCGTGAAGAGGCGAGGGATTCGCCGACCGTTTCAGGTACGGTCTTCTTGCATAATCAAGTAGCTTATGCTCTGTTTGATTCGGGAGCTTCCCATTCGTTTGTTGCTAAGCGATTTGTTAAGCTAGCTGGGTTGTATGTGGAACCATTGGGAACAGTCTATAAGATTTCTACACCGCTTAAGGATAGTGTAATGTCTGCGGTAGGTTGTCCCGGTAGTAAGCTGGTTATAGATGGTCATGAGGGAAGGATAGACTTGATTGTGCTGGCCATGTTTGATTTTGATTTAATTGTTGGTATGGATTGGCTTACTAAGCAGAGGGATGTGATGGATTGCCATCGTAAGGTCATTTTGTTTAACCCGCTGAATGGGGTTAGTTTTGGGTTTGTTGGGAACCGAGGGGGAGCCTCGATCCCCTTGGTTTCGTCGCTGGAAGCGACTAAATTATTGGACTGTGGTTGCCAAGATTATTTGGCATCTGTTGTAGATGTGTTGGCTGAGGAGACTAGGATGGGGGATATTGCTGTAGTAGGCGAGTTTTCGGATGTCTTTCCGAAGGAGTTGCCTGGATTGCCTCTAAAAAGGGAAATAGAATTTGTAGTTGAGCTAGCCCTTGGTACGGAGCCAATCTCAAAGGCACCGTATCGGATGGCATTGTCGAAGCTCAAGGAGGTGAAAGTGCAGATGCAGGAGTTGTTGGACAAAGGATTCATTCGTCCTAGTGTGTCTCCATGGGAAGCGCATGTGTTGTTCGTGAGGAAGAAGGATGGATCGCTTGTCTGTGTATCGACTACCGGCAGCTCAACTAGGTGATAGTCAAGAACAAGTATCCATTGCCGAGGATTGACGATTTATTTGACCAACTTCAAGGAGCTTCGGTATTTTCCAAGATCGACCTATGGACGGGATACCACCAGTTGAGAATTAAAAAGGAGCATGTACCAAAGACGTCATTTAGGACGCGTTATGGTCAGTACGAGTTTACGGTGATGCCGTTTGGTCTAACAAATGCCCCAGCCACTTTCATGAATTTGATGAACAAGGTGTTCAGGGAGTATTTGGATAGATTCGTCATTGTGGTCATTGACGATATCTTGGTATACTCGAAGAGCTTTGAGGAACATGAGTAGCATCTGAGGACAGTTTTGGGAACTCTCCCAGAATATCAGCTGTTTGCTAAGTTTAGCAAGTGCGAGTTTTGGTTAGCTCGCGTAGCCTTCCTTAGTCATGTGATTTCTGGAGAAGGGATATCCGTGGACCCAACCAAGATTGAAGCAGTCATAGATTGGCTGAGATCGACGACAGCTACAGAAGTCCGAAGTTTCTTGGGTTTGGCAGGCTATTATAGATGATTCATGGAAAGATTCTCTGCGATAGCTTTGCCGTTGAGGCGTCTGTTGAAGAAGGACGAGAGATTTGAGTGGACGGATAAGTGTGAGCGTAGTTTCCAAGAGCTTAAGCACAAGCTAACTACGACTCCTGTTTTGACGATACCGTCTGGTCCCAGAGGTTATGAGATCTACAACGATGCGTCTTTCAAAGGACTAGGTTGTGTTCTTATGCAACATGGGAGAGTGGTTGCGTATGCGTCTCGCCAGTTAAGGCCGTATGAGTTGAACTACCCGACTCATGATATGGAGTTGGCAGAGATCGTTTTTGCTCTTAAGATTTGGAGGCGTTACCTGATCGGAGAAAAGTTCCAAGTCTACACCGACCACCAGAGTCTTAGGTATGTGTTCTCTTAGAAAGAGCTGAACATGAGGCAGCGTCGTTGGATGGAGCTTCTTAAGGATTATGACTGCGAGATTTGTATCATCCGAGTAAAGCTAATAAGATTGCTGATGCGCTGAGTCGAAAGTCAGCGATTGCCCAGTTGATGGTCCGGGAGTGGCGTCTCCTGGAGGAAGTGCGAGATTCAGAGTTTAAATTGGAGATAGGCCGTCTGTCGAGTCTGATGGTTGCTTTGAGAATTGAGCCGAAACTGCAGACAAGAGTTAAGTCCTTGCAATCGACGGATCTTGAGATTCAGAAGATCCTTCAAGTGGACTTAGAGAAGAGGAAGGACGACTTTCGGATAGCCGAGGATGGAATGGTAAAGTTTCGAGGAGGTTTATGTGTGCCTGCTGATGAAAGTCTTAGGGAGGAGATCTTGTCGGAAGCCCATCGTAGCAGTTACAATGTTCATCCAGGTAGCACGAAGATATATCAGAATCTGAAACAGTATTTTTAGTGGAGTGGCATGAAAGCCGACATAGCTAAGCACGTGGCGAAGTGTCTGACATGTCAGCAAGTCAGGGCACAACATTGTAAACCTGGAGGATTGTTACAGCCGCTTGAGATTCAGGAATGGAAGTGAGAGTATATCACGATGGATTTTGTGACGGGTTTGCCAAGGAGCCAGAGAGGCAACGATTTGATTTGGGTTGTGGTGGATAGATTGACGAAGTCTGCTCACTTCATCGCTGTGCCAAAGGATTTCGCTTTGGACAGGCTAGCTGATTTGTATGAGTGCGTCTTCATGGAGTGCCAGTGACGGTCACGTCGGATCGTGATCCCAGATTCGCCTCTACCTTTTGGAAGAGTTTGCAGACTGCGTTGGGAACGAAGCTGCAATTCAGTACAGCTTATCACCCTCAGACTGATGGTCAATCAGAAAGGACGATTCAGACGCTCGAGGATATGTTGCGAGCCTGTGTATTGAATTTCAAGGGTAATTGGGAGGATCAGCTTCATTTGGTTGAGTTTGCCTACAACAACAGTTATTAGCAAAGTATAAGATGACACCTTTCAAAGCGTTGTATGGTAGGGCTTGCAGAACCCCAGTTTGTTGGGATGAGGTTGGTGAAAGGAAGATCACTGGTCTGAAATTGGTACAACAATTGTTGGAAGCTGTGAAGGTCATTAGAGAGAGACTTAGGACAGCCTAGAGCCGTCAGAAGAGTTACGCCAACAAGCGACACAGACCGTTAGAGTTTCAGGTTTGTGATCATGTCTTCCTGAAGGTGTCGCCTATGAGAGGGACATCTCATTTCGGCAAGAAGGGAAAGTTGAGCCCGAGGTACGTTGGACCGTTCGAGATTCTGGAACGGAATGGGAATCTGGTTTATTGTCTTGCGTTGCCGTCGAGACTTGCTCAGGTACATGATGTATTCCATGTATCGATGTTAAGGAAGTATGAGCTTGATCCAGCTCATGTGTTGAGTTTTGAGGAAATTGAAGTGGATAAGCATGTGTCGTTTGTGGAACGTCCAGTGAGGATCAAGGACAGGAAAGAACAAGTGCTGAGAAATAAGGCGATTCCTTTGGTTAAGGTGGTTTGGCAATACCATGGAACAGAAGGAGCAACATGGGAAAGTGAGGAGGCTATGAGGAGCTGGTACCCTTTTCTTTTTGATGTTGTGCAATGTTTTAATTTCGGGGACGAAATTTCCTAAGGAGGGAAGAGTTGTGACGTCCTGAAATTTCAAGGCTTGTAAAATGAATAATATTGGATTTTCGAAATTTGAGTGACAATTGTCGAATGCGGAATTGTTTGATCGGAAAGGCTATGAGTAGCCCCTAAAGAGTAGTTCAATAGAGTTCGTTTAGTTTTGTTGCGTCGTAGAATTTAGCATCATTTTCCTTCGCGCCCGAGCTTAACCTTGAACGAAATGCCTTTAGTTGTCTGAACCAAATGACCAACCAGACTTGAATTGCCAAATGACCGAAACGCCCTCGGATATTATTCATATGAGCCAGATGCCATAAATGCGGATTTGATCGCGGGACCCACCCCATAAATGCTAGTCAAAATATCTAAAATTACCTTTTTGACTATTGGTATTTACCATTTTACCCCTCTCTCGCTCTCTCTCTCTACCATGGCCGGCCACCACCTCCCCCATTTCCCTTTCTTTCCTTCATTTTGGTTGTGAGCACACCACCTTCATCATCTTCAAGCTCTATTTTCCTCCAAAGCCACCCGCTATTCATCCTTGCCACCGCCGCCGGTACCGTCGTCGTTCACCCTAGCCGTTCGCGAGGCCACCGCCGAGCCGTTGGCCACCCACCCAAGCACTGGCTCCACTATCTTCGCCCAAAACCGAGACACCACCGTGCTGTCGCCGCCCTTGCCGTGCACCCCAGCCGTCCCGTAGTCGCCGTAACCCCGTCGGAGCCACCGGTACGGCCGCGCTGCTTGCCGCCGCAGCTGCCGCCCGTTCGCCGAGCCCTCCGAGCTGTTCGTGTGTTGCCGGGCCGCTGTCCGTCGTTGGTTCGTCGTCGTCCGCGTGTCGTCGAAGTCCGCCATTGTCGTAGCCGCGTTCGTGACGTCGAGCCGAGTCCGAAGACCCATCGTCGACCGACCACCGTCGCTCACCGCCACCGCCATCGTTGTGAGTCGACCCCTAATCTTTGATTAGGTCGTTAATTGCAGTTAGGATTAGATTAATTAGTTACCATAGTCGATTAATTAGTTACTACAGTTAAATTAGACAGTTACCGTGGTTAGGAAAAATTAACTGTGGTTAGATTAAATAGTTACCGTGGTTAGTTGCATTATCATGGTTAGGTGGAATAGTTACCATGGTTAATTGTTTGCTTTATCGTGACTAGATCAGACCGATTTATTAACTGTTGTGGCGATAAATAGCTAGGGCCGGATTAATTGCCTAGTAGTATTTACTTGCCTTTGATTGCCGTTCAGTTAACTGTGGATTGCTTGATTACTTGGATTTGCTGGTTGATCACTTAGGGCAGAATATCCTGTTTAATTAGAAATGAATATCCGTGTGAGCAATTGTGTCTTTGAGCATGAAAATGGTTGTTAGTCGAGTTTTGAGCATACTCGAGAGTGTGACTGCATTGGGCTAATGTGAAGTAAGAATTGGCTTGGTTGCCTGATGTGTTTGTGTGGTCACACGATGGCTTGACGTCACCCTAACGTAACTGGGGACGTGGGAGGTACCCTTATTGGCATGGGTTCGTCACCTGGTATGTCCGTGCTGACAGGAGTTCAGATGAACACGGCATATTGGATGCACGACAGTTTGTGCCAGCGACGTACAATTCGGAACCACACGACTGATCGGATGCCGGTCGCAGCTTGTGATGGACCGAAGTTCCTTACAGGAAATCCTGGTATGTCCGCCTTAGGGGTCTTGAGGGGCTATCGGTTGCCGTCGCCGGAACGGAGTGGGACGACGCCCGGTCCTATTGGAAGAGTACTAGTAGTGAGGCTGTACTATGGCGAGAGTGGAGTATCTCTTGCATAATAACTGGAGCACGCATGTTGCATAGTGCTTGAGTGCCAGACATGTGTTCTGGTTATGTGCTTTGGCCTGTCGATTATTGATTGCCATGTGATATCTATTGCTTGGGCCAATGCGGGGTAAGTTTGCATGTGATTGTTCGTTGGCCGTTGGGCCGTGCGTTTATTGGGCAGCCTGAGTTTGGTATACCTTGCCTGCTTTTGGTTTGCTGTTGTTCTTGTGCTGCTTGTTTAGGTCGTCTGAGTGGGTCGACGTCCTCATTGGACTTAGGCGTTGACTCATTGAGATTTATATCTCATTTGTTGTAGTTAACCACTTTACAGGTCCATAAGTATGGTGGAGCGCCATGTGAGATTCAAGGTGCCTACTGACCCGTCCGCTCGTATCATTCGTCGTCCGGGTCCAGATTCGGGTCGAGTATGGGAACAACACGTGACGACTGTCTGAGTCGATGAAGGGATAGCCCACTTAGTGGCCCATCTCTTTAAGGCTTGGTTCATGCGTCGCGGTGATGATCTCTACGGGCCGATCCGGGGGTTTGAGGGACCACCGTGTCCGACCCCGATCATCCGAGCTTGGGACCCGCTAGACTTTAATACGTCGGACGGGGAGGTGGAAGATCCCGAGTCTGATCTGGAGTCTAATCTAGAGGAGTACCCTGACTAGCCTGGCGACGACAGTCAGTGAGCATGCGCAGCTGTGGAGATTCTTTTTATGGTTGCCTTTGGTGGTAGTAGTTAGCCCCTAGACCTGACATGGTATCTTTTTGTTGGTCATAGGAAACGGTCCCTAGGTTGGGCTTGTAGATCGGATCGTGTCCCCCTGGGCTAACTATATATAAATAAAATGGTTGTGCTGTTGTGGTTTGTCATATCTCCTGCTGTCTATCATTGCTTGCTTTATTATCTGGGGCTCTATGTTGCTTCCGCATGCGTTTAATTGAAAGATAAAAAGAAATGGATCGATGACATTCCTAGGATGCTATCCTTTGACCTGACGTCTGAAAGGGTTACCGCGTGCCCAAGGGTGGGGGCATGATACCCACCATCACCGGCAATGGCTGGCGAGGGTGGGGCATGGCCAGTGGGGGTCGCCGTTCCCCGGCCAGGGGCCGGCGACCCCTACCGGCCACAAGTGAGAGCCTGGCAGCCCTCCCCCAGATCAGGCGAGGGTCGCCACCAGCAGGGGGTCGCAAGCCCCTGGCCGGGGCTCGGCGGCCCCCGCTGGCCATGTCCCACCCTTGCCGACCATTGCCGGCGATGGTGGGGCGACGGCGGCGAGGGTTATAGGAAGCCCTCGCCGCCTCTACTTATCTTTTTTTTCCCATCTCTTTTTGCTAAATTTTTTTAGCTTATTTCAATTTATTTTAAATAAAGTTTTTTATTTTAAAAATTTTATATTAATTTTTCTTGTTTTAAAATCTGATTTTATTTTTTAAATTTTATTTTTATAAATTTTGAAGTCCACGTGGACTTCATTTTTTAAAAAAAATACCATTTAAAATTCAAAAATTAATTAAAAATGTCACGTATTGATAATGACTGGAATTGTTTGCCGGAGGCACCAAAGTGATCCTTTCCCCACTCTCTTCCCTACTCTTCCAGCCCCACAAGGCCTTTCCACGCACTTCAACTCCCATCTCGTCCCAAAAGGTGCAATCTTTACACATGCCCAAGCCTAATCCATGTTTTCTCATTCTTATGCTGATTCCTCTTCTTTTATGATTGAAAGTGACAGAGAGGACTCTAGTGCTGTTGATGAGTCCAAACTGTCTAGAATTCGAATACAATTTCTACAATCGTGACTTCGGTCAGGGGTCCATCTGGCGCGGTTGGGATTGTACGTTCATCTGGTCCTTCAGTTGGAGCGATTGCAAGTCGGGTTTTCCGGCCAGTGAATAAATGCAGGAGGGGGAGTTGTCCTCGAATTCTCGGTGGCCCACTAGTCGTGTGGTGGAATATGGTTTCGTTATGAATTCCACTGGGAATGTTGTTGATGAGTTGCTCTCCCTCTCTCTCTACCAAATGAATGTAAGCATAACTATTCAATTGTTCATGGGGCCTGTCATTGGCATCATCTATAGGCTCATCATTCGAGCTTGATCAATTTTCTAGGTGGTTGTGTACATCAAGTTTAATCTGAGAATGTCTGAATTACAGGTTTTATGCGACCATCTTATGCTATTCTCCATTTTTATGGTGGGTTTGAGTTCTTGGTAGTATGATCATGCTTGTGCCGTGTCCGCCTCTTATACTATCAGTAGCATTAGAGTTACTGTCTGCCCTACATTGTCCATACGTTGACCCTTGAGATCACAAAGTGCATCAACTTAGCTGCTATTGTCGTTGTAATACACGGTAAACTTTGAGAAGGGGGTAACGAAATATAGTCTGCGCAGCATTCACTCATAGGCATGAATTGAGCGATACATGTGCATTTTATAAGGCTGCTTATATGATTGCTTAAGCTTCTACTTCAAAAAAAAAAAAATTGATAGCATAAGCTTTCTCCTGCTCACTTAACATTTTGTGCCAGAAAAATGTGGTTCCAGATTGATCAGATATTTGTATTTCCTTACTATATCAATCAGGTTTTGGCTATACCATTATTAGCTCCAAGGTCTTTACACCCGAGATTGCATGCCTCGTACTCTTCTATGTTGTTAGTACAAGGAAATATCAACTTCGTTGCTACCGGGTGATGTTGCCCGCTTGGGGATATCAAGACCGCGCCGGTACCTGACCTAGATAAATTCACAGCTCCATCAAAATACATGGTCCTATTATAATGATCCACCGACATGATTTGATCTTCAGGATGATTAGTATCTTTATTTTGCCTCGGATTCTCAGCCAAGATATCAGCTATGACCCGTCCTTTGACCAAATTTTGTGACAGGTATTGAACATCGAACTCAGAAATAAGGATTTGCCATTTCGCGAGCTTCCCAACCAAAGCCAGTTGATTCAACAAGTACTGTTAGGATCACACTCTGTCACCAAGAGCACTTGATAATGCAAGGTGTATTGTCGTAACCTATACCAATGCCGCACATGTCTTCTCTGCTTCAGAATAATTCAACTCAGAGGCCATGAACTTCTTGCTTAGATAGTAGATGGCTCGTTCCTTTTCGTCCTTTGGACTTTCCTGAGCAAGCATCGCACCCAGAGACTCACTATGGATAGTGAGATACAAGATCAAAGGTTGCCCCGACGTGGGTGCAACAAGCACAGGTGGATTCATCATGTGATGCTTCAACTTCTCAAATGCCTCTTCACATTCATTGTCCCATTCGATCAGTGCATTCTTCCTTAATAACTTGAGGAATGGCTTAGTGGTTTCAGACAACTGAGATATGAACCGAGCGATATAATTGAGTCTGCCCGTGAGACCCCGAACTCCCTTGAGGGTTATCGGAGGTTTGAGCTCACAAATGGCCTTAACTTTAGATGGGTCAATCTCAATGCCTTTATTACTGACAATAAACCCGAGCAACTTGCCTGAACTAGCGCCGAAAACGCACTTGGCCGGGTTAAGACGCAATTTGAACTTCCGGAGCCTTTTAAACAGCTTCGTCAAGGTTTTTACATGATCTTCTCCGTGCCGGGTCTTTGCAATTATATCATCGACATAGATCTCAATCTCTCTGTGCATCATGTCATGGAACAACGTAACTATTGCTCGTTGGTATGTTGCCCCAGCATTCTTGAGGCCGAAGGGTATGACCTTGTAATGGAATACTCCCCAAGGGGTAGTGAACGCCATTTTTTCTTTGTCTTCTTCATTCATCAAGATCTGATTATAACCTGAGAAACCGTCCATGAACGAGAACAACTCGAATCCTGCCGTACTGTCAACAAGCACATCAATATGAGGGAGCAAAAAGTTGTCCTTCGGGCTTGCTTTGTTCAGGTCACGGTAGTCCACACAAACCTGAACGCGACCATCCTTCTTTAATACAGGAACTATATTGGCCACCCACGTAGGGTACTGGGTAACCTCTATGAATCCAACGTCGATGAGTTTCATGACCTCTTCTTCGATCTTCATTGCTGGCTCTGGTTTAGCTTTGCGCCGCTTCTGCTTCTTAGGCTTAATCGAGGGATTAGTCGGTAAACTATGTTCGACAATCGACTGATCAAGACCTAGCATATTTGCATAGGACCAGGCCAATATGTCTTGGTAATTCTTCAGGAGTTCTTCCAGACGCTCAGCCATGTCTTTACAGAGTTTTACCCCAATCTTCACCTCTTTACGATTCTCCGCATCACCGAGATTGATCGATACGGTTTCTTTGATGGTCAGAGGCTAAGATTTTTCATGATGCTCAAGGCTTTGACGTATCTCATCGTCATCTATATCAAAGTTGTCCGAGTCATGAACGTCATATACATTTGGATCCGCCATTTCTCCCCCCTCATGTTTGCCCATGAAACATAAAGTAGCGAAATCAAAAGGACAAACAGGGTTAAACACAATTCACATGCCTCTAATTTTCGAAAACTTTGTTTTTTTTTTCTAAAGACCTCGGGACAAAAATCCTTGAGAAAGCCCAACCCTCAGTGCTTATCGGAGATGAATTTTTTTTTTTTTTTGATCGTTGGCTACCGTCATCGGGTTGGTTTGGGATACTTCGACAAGATTCCAAAATGAAATGAAAAACTTTTGTAATTTTATTGATATTGAATCAATCGAATTTTATGATATTGAAAGGGAAATCCTAAGAATGCAACATGAATGGAAATGAAAAATCCTAGGAAGCAATAAAATCTCCCACGCAGGGGAGTGCAAGAACATAAAGGTGTTACTCTGAATCTAATCCCTCCGGCGGGTCATCAAATATAGCAATGACGGGCGGCTTCAAAGGTTTGGGCACCATATAAGGTTCTTCCTCAGGGGCTCCATCAACCTACATAAGGTCTTCAAAAATGGCCACGATGGTCAAGTCTCTGAACCAGTCAGCCAAGTAGGGTACGCTATTATCATCAGCATCTTCAGCATCAAGAACCATCGGCTCAGGGACTTGGTCTTTTGGCAAATCAAGGAAAATAATCCCCAGATCATCATATTGGCTTAGCTCATCATAGCCACCAACCACTCCAGCTGATTGAAAGGTTTCATAAAGAGGCGGTGGTAACGGACTGCATTCCGACTTGCCACAGCTTATTGAGCTCTGTTTTCCTCGTCCAAGTCGGCCACGTCCGCGGTATCCCAAACCAACTATGTGGGATTGTCCGTTAACTTCAATTGGGATGCAAATCCCCTGACCGTGCCTGCCTAATCCAGCACCAGGCTCAAATCCATTGCTCACCATTACCTTAGCAACCATGACGGAGGTATTAGACAGCTCAGGGATCGGCAAAGGACCCTCTGGTGAAGCATGAATGGTGTGTACCAACTTGAAGGAGTGGTAAGAGTATTCTTTGATATGCTCTGGCTTGATGTAAGGGATAGCCGTCTTGTTGAAAATACTGAAATGTTCTTTTCCGTGAACAATGACTAGCTTCTGTTTAACTACAAACTTAATCTTCTGATGCAAACTGGAGGAAACGGCTATGGCATTATGGATCCACGGGCGACCTAGCAAGAGATTGAAAGCTGAAGGGATATCCAGCACCTGAAACAAAATATCAAACACGGAAGGACCGACCTGTATCTCCAAGTTGATTTTCTCCATGACATTCTTTCTTGCTCCATCAAAAGCTCTGACCGATAACTTGGCCGCTTGCAGCCTAGTCAAGTCGATGCCTAAGTGATTCAGGGTAGCTAAAGGACACAAATTCAAAGTTGACCCGTTATCAATCAGTACTCGGGCCACATGGGTTTGTTTATGTTTGACCGAAATGTGCAAAGAATTATTATGACCCCTTCCCTCGGTCGGGATATCGTCATCAGCGAACGCTACCTGATCCTTCAGAAGGATTGCCCTGACAAAGTTCTCTAGCTTGTCTCCGTCGATATCTTCAGGCACATGTACTTCTCCCAGCACCTTCATTAAAGAGTTCCGGTGCTTCTCAGAGGATTGAAGGAATTCTAGCAAAGAAACCTGAGCCGGCAACTTACGTAGTTGATCGACCACGTAATATTCACTCGCCTTGATAACCACCAAGAATTCCTTTGCTTCCTTGTCTGTAGCCTGCTTGGCCGGTGGATCGTTGTTATAGGCGCGCCCTCACCTCGTTACCAGGGCCAACTCTAAGTCATAAGACCATGGCACTGCTTTATCATTCTCATACGGAAACGGTTGAGGCCACGTGATTACAAAAGTATCAGGCACGACAATCCCTAGTTCATTGTTGGAAGCATCCTCCAGGGTGGGCATGTCAGCTAACTCTGGGTTTGCCTTGATCTTGCTGGCCGTCTGGTCTTCCACTGACTCATTCTCAATCTTCAGTTGGACTTGGGTGGTCAATGCAGCTAATTCTTCATCCCGGTCGATGATAATTTGTGAATTGCCACTACTCCGGTCTGGCTTGTATATTCGATCATTCCCTGCTCCATCAAGCTGAGGACCCTCTATCTTATCTGATCTAACGACACGACATCCTTACTTTGGAAGTAAACTGCTCGAATCAGGGCATCAAAAACGTCAGCAACTCAAACCCTAATGCTTTCGACCGGACTTGTCTCAACCCCAAAAACATTGCCCTCATGATTAGGCAAGGGGTTATTCTGAACATTTGGTTGATTGTGATTCTGAAATGAGAATGCTCCAGACTCGAGCAAATCCTGGATACGATTCTTGAGTGCTAAACAATCATCTGTGTCATGCCCAGGCTCACCACAATGGTAATCACACTTCTTTGAAAGATTGTACCTTTGAAAAGACGCATAACCAGGCCGCAATGGTTCTGTTGTCAAAAGCTCCTTTTTACGTAAAATAGCCAATACTTGAGAAAGAGTTTCGGGGAGAGGGGTATACTGCCGATTATTGCGCCGATTCCCCCTTTGGCCTTGCGAGCCAGAGTTACTTGGTCGCTAAGCAAGGGCTTGAAACTTGGGTGCTTGGACCGGAGGCTTCTGAGTGTAAGTGACATTCACCTGCGGAGCCGGTTTTTTTTTATCTTTCTTTGTTGAGAACCGCTTAGTGCTAATGCTAGTTTCTCCGTACCATCCTTTTCTCAAGTCGATCTCTACTTCTTCACCCATTGCGATGAGGTGGCTAAACGAAGTGGCCGCCGTCCCAAGGATGCGCGACCGCATTACTTGAGGTAGGGTAGAGATAAACAATCTCATGAATTCTCGCTTAGGTGGCATTGACTTCAGCTGAGACGCGATGTTTTTCCAGCTGGTGGCATACTTCTTAATTGTCTCGCCCTTCTTCATTTCTGACTGTTCCAAATTCTCTCTTGTGGTGATGACGTCCAGGTTAAAATCGAAATGTTTAACAAATGCATTGGCTACCTTCTCCCAGTCTTCCATGCGGTAAATCTCATAATCTGTATACCATCTCATGGCTGCATCTTTCAGATTGGCCTGAAAAGTTTGAACCATCAGGGGACCGTGAGCCACGTACTTGTTCATCTTGGCCTAGTACATCTGAATTCGCTGAACCGAATTGGAGGTGCCATCACATTTCTCAAAATTGGGCATCTTGAATTTGTCAGGCACTTGAACCTTTGAGTAAATAGACAAGTCAATAGGAGTGATATTGTGTGTCCCGTCGACTTCTCGTAATCTCTGCTCCATCTGGACTATGATCTTCATGACTGCCTCGCTCATCCCCCCGGCTACAGGGCTAGCTTGGGGTGTCGAGATCACAAGTGATGTGCTAGAGCTAGCACCAGCAAAAATAACATCCTCTAGTGGTAGAGCAAGAGTAGGGACACGGTCCGAGACCTTGTCAGGATTGTCCACTGGAGGAGGTGGAGGGGACGTCACGGGTTGAGGGGCTGAGCTAGACGGCTGTAGCTTGGCTACAAAACTAGCTGCCATTCTTTCCATTGCCTGGGACAACATTCCCTCAAACCGTTCATTCATTGTGTCCATGTGCTCCTTGAGAGTCTCTTGGACAGTGGCATTGATTTCGGCTCTGTGAGCCATTTTTCTCGCTCTCGATCGAGTAAGGGGAGGTCCTGTGATAAATTATCTACAAAAGCAATGATCAAGGTAAGTATAATGAGTGGAAGTAGTAGGTCGGCCCATGACACCCTCTAGACTCCAAAACGAACTAATGACGACCATGGGACAAAATCAGACAGTTTTCCAGTTTCGTCGGCTTTCACGAGAAAATTCGTATTAATTCACCGAGTGGTGGAAATAGTGCCAAAATTTATGAACGGATAGTCAAAACGACGTTGGACAACTTTTATGTTTTGTTCTGGAATGGGCTCCGTGCTGATCAATACAGTTTAATACTTCTTTCTGAAAAAAAAAAATTCAGAAAACTGATTCGTCCGGTTTTTACTTTGGGGATAAATGGGCCAACAAAAATGGGAATTGATGTTAGAAAATTTGTAGATTGCAAGTTCAAACTCCATTCTACCACTTTCATGTTTTGACTTCTTACAAAAAAAAGTTCATTTATCAATGGTAATCGGTGGGATAAATCCGAGTTAAGAAAACTGCCGAAATTTCAGACTGTCCTGTTCTTAATGGAAATTTATCGGTAAACGAAAAACACCATGGATTAATTTTAAAATTTTACACATGACAGATTAAAAGTTCATTTAGCCACTTGTTTGCTGCGGTCACCCTTGCGATGGTCTCTTGGGCTTGCTCCAACTTCCGCTTGAGGTCTTCTTTCTCGGCCCGATGGGTACTCGTGGCTGGCTCGTAGGAAGCTTCGGTCGTATCGCCTCGGGAATCACATGCTTCTTGATGTAGAGGGCCATAGCATGATGAGCTTTCTCATTACCTGATAAATCCTTCGTCGGTAGCTTGAGCTTGGTCAGTCGGCAAAAATCCCATAAGGAACGAACAGTGATCACGGCTTGCTCATGCTCCGAGATACTCTGAGTAAAGTCAAACTGAACCTGATCGGCCTCGAGAGGTGGTGGCAAAGTCTGAACCACCCCATACTAATGGGCCACTCGAAGGGGGTAGTACTCGGTCGCTCCTGTAACCCGAGCAATGGAATCGGCTTTGTCCCGCCTCTCGCAAGTCGAGCGTTCTATACTTGGAAGCAACTAGCTTGCCAACGGAAACCCTTTGGATTTGGATCCGCTAAAATTTCTAGCCATTTCCGAAAAATGATAATCGGGGATTTTTTTTTTCTTGCTTATTCTTGAAAACTACGATAGGATGTGAAAAATTTCTGATTTTTTCGACTGAAACAAGTTTCTTGCAAGACTTGATGTGTGACAAAAACCATATCAGTAAAAGCTCAACCGAGGATTACAAAATGTTTTCTTTTATTATTTAAATCTAGTGAGGGATATGAAAGTTTCGGCCAAAATAGCATGAACCAAGTTCTTCCCATCATAGATTTGTCGGACAACAAAAGCAATATGAGGATTAAGGAAGTTCTGGAAATATGGAAAAATGACCATTCCAAAGAAGGCTAATAGAAAAATCTTGCCCTTTTGTAAAGACGATACTTCATTGAAGAATTTTTTCACGATAGAAAATGGGCAATTTCCACAATTAGCCTTTAAAATTTTACGAACTTCTTCCACTTTAATTCTCAAAAATTCGGCTAACACAATAGCGGGATCTAATACGATAGGCGGACTGATCAACTTCGTATCCAAAGGTTTTCCAATAAGCATGTTATATTCTTCCAAAGTATGGGTGAGCTCGTGCTTACCTAAAATAAATGTGAAGGTGTTAGGACTCCAACAATGAGCCAATGCACGCACGATACCAGAACGGGTTCGAATATCCAAAATCGGCATCAACCGTCCCACTCTAACTTCTACATACTCACGAGCTGTGGCATCCAATCGAGTCAACCACTCGCTCAATTCCGCCTTTGGTGAGGTGATAATCCGGATACTCTTGCTTCCCATGATCATAGACAAAGACTCGACAATCCTAATACCATGGACCGACCCAAAAATAACAATTAAAAAAATGAGTAAATTACGAGACAAAAATTTAGGAATTTACCATGAAAAATCACAATCACAACCACATTCGCATGAATGCAAGTCAATTGATTAATGATCTTTTCAAAGTGAAATTCTAAAAACAGACCGTACCAATGGGGCTTGGTCTGGTCTGGTTTCCAGAATTCCGGCTATGGTCGAGATTATGCCCGTGCCATTAGAGTATGGCCAGAGGAGAGATCTCCAACACGAAGGAAAGCTCGGGATCGGGGACAGGATCGACCGTACCTCGGGGGCGAGGTCGGTTGGATTCCCGTGCGATACCATCCTATTTACTAGCGACCCAGGTCCGATCGTGGTGAAATGAAATGCAATAAACATGCAGACACATGGCATATTATGCAAATTAGAAATAAAATCAAACTATATTACCCTACAAAACAAAGGTTAGCAATAGTTTAATTTTATCCTGCAAGAACATATAATGCCTAAGTAGTTATGAAACAAATCAAATGAAGCCAATCAAGTAAAAATCATACACAAGAATTCGGCCTAAGCCCTCTTGAAATACATGAAAATTTCGAAAATTGAAAGGTCCTCATTAGATCCAATTTTTTCAAAAATTCAAGTATATTGTCCCCAGCGGAGTCGCCAAGCTGTCGCGACCTAAAATTAAAAAATTCTAGGTTAATGGATTACTAGATTAATGAATTAACTAACCTAGCTCGAGCTCTCCCAAGCTCTACTAAATCGTGACTTAGGTTTATGTTCAAATGATTTAGATTTAGGAGCCGCCACTAATCTTTTTTGGTAGGTAAACTATAAACCTAAATAAAGTATCGGGAGAATACTTTATTTTCTGCTAACCAGAGATTTAGATTCGGGGACTTGATTATGTTAATTTTTCAATTAATACCCTTTCGGTACCATTCTTATGAAAAGTTTCCCGGATTGGCAAATTCAATTGATTGAACTTTGGAAGTCAATGTGTAATTATGTTTTTTGGGTTTTCTTGATTTAATGGATGCTATGCAAATGCATGAATGCAACTATGATGTGAAACTATATGACAAGGAAATAATCATGCATGATGACTTTAGAAAAGAAATCAAATTTTAATGCAAGAAAAATATGAATTCTAACCTAAATGGCATGCGACATGATTTTTAATCTATATGTCATGCAAATTAAACTATATGACATGAGTAATGATGATATTCAGAAAATGGGTTTTCATGCGCATAAAAAACGTGAATCCTAACCTAAATGACATGGAAAAATGGATGAACATGACATAATGTGACATAATATAATGACATGCAAAAATGAACACTACATTACATGAATTTGCAAATTGGACTATGCTAATGACATGAAAATGCATGACAATTAAACTATATGGTATGCAAATGAAATGTCATAACCTTTTAATGAATTTTTGGTTCTATGATTTTTAGTCCGACAATTAACACAAATTGAAGATCTAGGACGTCTTCAAGTTTTGGCACTTGTAGTGTACTTAAGCCTAGAATTTAGTATTAAAGATCTAGGACGTCTTCAATACTTTCTTGGAATTGAAGTAGCCTACTCACATGCCGATATCACTTTATTGCAATGGAAGTTTGTATTTGACATTCTTGGTGAGATTGGATTTCTTGGAGAAAAGCCAGTCGATACCTCTATGGACCCCAAGGTAAAACTTGATGCAGAACATGGAAAATTATTACATGATCTAGTAAAGTATCGAAGATTAGTTGGTAAGTTAAACTATCTTCCCATCACAAGACCAAATATATCTAGCTAGTTCGTGAGTTCTCCCCATACTACTCATTGGGATGCTGTGTTTCGAATCGTCAAATATTTTAAAGGAGCACCAGGTAAAGGACTATTGTTTAAGAATTATGATCATCTAAACACTACAGGCTTCTCTGATGCTGATTGGGCTGAATATTCTATGAATAGGAGATCTACTTCGGACTATTGTGTATTTCTTGGAGGTAATTTAGTTGCATGGAAGAGCAAGAAATAACATGTAATTTCCCGATCAAGCGCTGAAGCTGAATATCGAGCTATGGCACATGTGACAGGTGAATTACTATGGTTGAGGATATTACTATTAGAGATTGGAATGTCATTGTCAAATCCATCAGTGTTATACCGCTATTCATATTGCATCTAATCCTGTCTTCCATGAGCAAACTAAAACCATAAAGGTTGAAGGTTGATTGCCATTTCGTTCGAGAAAAAGTTCAAATATGGGAGATTTTCTTCAACACACAAAGACGGAGCATCAACTCGCATACATCTTTACTAAGTCTCTATGGGAAAATAGAGCGTGCTTCTTATGTAACAAATTGGAATTATTTAATATCTTCATCCCAACTTGAGAGGGAGTGTTACGAAATATTCTTAATAATCATGGTAGAATAGTAATAAGGGTGAAAAACATGTGTGTGTGTGTGTGTGTATATATATATATATAGTTGTGACTTTATTCTGATAGTAAAAATAATAGAAGGTGATAATCTCTTACAACAAGAGAGGAATCGCCGCTCGACTTCTGGACAACCGATTTGAGAGATGCTACACTGGCTTTGGGGCAGGTAAGTGGAGAAATTTCTGAACAAGGTTTGTCGAACATTTTTGGCAATTTTTTGAATTGGTCTCGACTTCTCTATAATTTAGACCAACTTATTTTTCCCATTTTTTAATTTCGAATGAGTGGTTGGGCCCGCCAGTCTTCTCTCTACTTAATTGAGAGATTACCAATTAAACTTTTTTTTGGGATGCCACTTTATTGGTCTTATTTAGTCCAATTTATTGATTTCATTATTTTCTTAATCAATGCCAAGGCTATCAACCAAATATTATTAACCAAATATATAAAGCTATAGATTTTGGAATCTTTATCTTTAGAAGTTTGAAAGTTTTATACTTTATGTATTTCATTTATTTTTAAGTAAATCTTCAAAAATGTATTCTGGGGCATATAAATACCCGTCTAAGTTTAATGGAAACAAACAACTATTTCTGCTTCGACATGGTATCAGAGCAAGAAGTCCTGAATTCAAATCTTTTCAAGCCCTATTTGCCTTCTCAATTAAATATGTCCACGCTTAGTACTAGGCAAAAAAGCCAGACTAAGCGTAAGGGGGAGTAATAGAATATTTAAAATTATACCACGCCTTCATCTAAGAATTTAAGCTTTTAGAACAGTTGTCAGTGGCCCCACAAAATTTCACATAATAAAAAAAATCGAACTTTTTTCGGCACTCAGACGAGGAAGGGTGTAGTAAGTGACGAAATGCTCCAGGGAGTTGAAAATAAGCATAGATCAGTAGATTCCCAAATACGTCAACCTTTCGAATTGCTACTGAATCTATGGGCAGGCAGGAGACAACAACCTGGCGCAATATAAGTTTTTGCTTGGTCCAATAATCCGTAAAAATATTAACTAGAGCAGTTAAACGATCAAAGCAGCATTTGTTGGTCCTTTCTTGTTGCGAGTTTCTTGGAGAGGAGAGAGAGAGAGAGGAAAGAGAGGGCGTCGTAGCTTTTCTTCTCAATCTGGAGATCAATTCCTTCTCTCTCCCTCTCTCTCCCTCTTCCTCCAATATTATCAAAGACTTCACCGATTTGGATCTCTCGAAATTCAGGTATTGGATTGTGTAATAAAAGACCAGATTGGAATGGGCACGTTTGAGAGTTTCAGGAAGGCGTATGGAGCGCTCAAGGATTCCACCAAGGTTGGCCTGGCAAAAGTCAACAGTGAATTCAAGGTTGGCCTCGTTTTTTCTTTCCCACATCATCCCATTCGAACATCTTGATCGATTTGACGATCTTTGGCAATGTGGATGACCGTGCTTCTTTCTTTTCTTTCTCGGGTATCATTTAGGATTTGGACATAGCCATCGTGAAAGCGACCAACCATGTCGAATGTCCGCCCAAGGAGCGCCACGTCCGAAGTGAGTCGAAAGGGTCGCCCTAGAATCTCATTCGCCCTAGTATCTATACCAGATAATTATCCGGTCGATGAATGAGTTTCGATGGTGGATAAAGAGAACGTGATCTGTACATTTCCTTTTGACTGTCTTGGTCTAGAGGAGCATGGTTTGTCTTCAGGAATTTTTCTGTGTAGCCTCATTGCTTTCTTGAATTTCGCCCACAGAAATCTTTTCGGCAACATCAGTTGTGCGGCCGAGGGCGGACGTCGCGTACTGCATCCATGCGCTTTCGAAGAGACTATCCAAGACGCGAAATTGGATAGTAAGGACTTCTCTTATCCCCCTTACATGATTTGTTCATTGCTCGAAGATGACGTTTCAGCCCTATTACTTTGTGAATTTTGAGAAAATGAACCCTCAGTCCAGTTCCCCTCAAACTTCTTAACGAATTCTGAAGCTTCTAATGTCACCTAAACCTCGCACAAAAACCAAATGACAAGAGCAGATCAGTGGATCATTTTCACCAATTTACAATGTGAATAGATCGATATTGCCGGCCCGAAAGTGCGCAGTACTATAGGATAAAACCCCTACGCAGGGTGTCTAAGTTCCGAAATCCAGGAAGTGTTTGAACTTGGCAGTAGAATGGACACCTTAGGATGCGTTAATTCAAGTTTATTAAATGAATGAACGAGAATTATAATCACAGGAGGAGTTTCATCCATTTTAATTTGATTTTCCATTAGGGTTTTCATTGTGCTTGCTATTTCGTGATATCCATACTTTTCAATTGATTTTTGTCTTTATTTTTATTTTTTATTTTCTGTGCTTCTGTAAGGTGGCGTTGAAGACTTTGATAGTCATTCATAGGACATTGAGAGAGGGAGACCCAACATTTAGAGAAGAGCTGTTGAACTATTCACAAAGAGGACATATTCTCCAGATTTCCAATTTCAAAGACGATTCAAGCCCTCTTGGTAAATAGCTGCTTCGGATCGAAATGTTCACAAATCTCACCAAAATTTAAGATAATACTCAAGTCGGAAAATATCTTCTTCTTCTGTTTCTTTTTGGTAGCATGGGATTGCTCGGCATGGGTACGGACTTATGCTCTCTTTCTTGAGGAGCGACTCGAGTGCTTTAGAATTTTGAAGTACGACATCGAAACCGAGCGCTTAACCAAATCATCTCCAGGATCAACAAAGGTACATATGTTTCTTTTTTCTCTTTATTTTTGTCTTCTTTTTTGTCAATCGAATCACTTATAAAACATCTCTTTTTGACCATATCCTATTATTATAGGCACACAGCAGAACGCGACTTTTGAATGGGGATGAATTGCTAGAACAATTACCGGCATTACAACAGCTTCTTTACCGCCTTATCGGTTGCCAAGTACTAAATTGTGAAGATACTGATGATTTAGATTGTTATAATTCTTGGCATTGATATTGCTTTGTGTGATTGCCATTTAAACGTCTCACCCTCAAAATTTTGCAGCCTGAGGGAGCAGCTTATTGCAATTATCTCATACAGTATGCCTTGGCCTTGGTACTGAAAGAGAGCTTCAAAATATATTGCGCCATTAACGACGGAATCATCAACCTTGTGGACATGGTACGATGCCAAAATATATGTTCGCAGAAAGAACGATAGATCTTTGTTAAAATACTTCATCGTTGCTTCAACATAATACTTGATTGCCTGTAGTTTTTCGAAATGTCAAGACACGATGCTGTCAAGGCACTCAACATTTACAAAAGAGCTGGACAGCAGGTTATTGCACCGGTCCCTTTCCTGAAATATTGTGGATTTATTTCAAATTGACTCCCATAAATATTTGTTTATATACATAAGTGCAATGGCTTTCAGTTTTTGTTTTGTCCCACCGATCGTTCTTCTTTGATTATGTCCAGGCTGAAAACTTAGCGGACTTTTATGAGTACTGCAAGGGCTTGGAGCTAGCAAGGAATTTTCAATTTCCGATGCTAAGACAGGTCTCTGATCATGTTTAGTGACAATTGAGTTATTTAACGATCTTCAAAGCAGTATCTCAGGAGCCTTGTTTCTTTCATTTTCGTCTTAATGGCGTGCAACAGCCGCCTCCATCATTTCTTGCAACTATGGAAGAGTACATCAAAGAAGCTCCTCAAACAGGTTCTGTGAGTAAAAGGCTGGTGAGCATAACATGGTTATTTTCGATTCAACCTGGTGAATTTTCTTGATTTGTGCTTTAACATAACAATAATCGATTGTTTCACTAGGAATATCGAGAAACCGATAACCTATCGCTGAAGATGGAGGAACCTGCAGAACCATCAGAGAGCGAAAAGCAAGTTGAAGAGGTTGAAGAGGAACATGAAGCGGTAGAAGAGGAGGAAGAGAAGCAACCCAAGGAAGAGGCTGAAGATCCGCCATTGATATCAACAGCAGATACTGGCGATCTCCTTGTAATTACAAATATATATATCGTGTTTCCTTTTGGACCGAAGTCATAAATACCCGTGCTGAACTCTAGATTTCTTGCAGGGTTTGAATGAAGTAAACCCTAAAGCTGCAGAGCTAGAGGAAAGCAATGCCTTGGCCCTTGCAATTATACCACCCGGTCTGTCATTTCAATGAATTCATGAACTGGTTATGAACACTCTATTGGCACAAGTGCTGAACAAAATAATCAAGATGAAAATGAAGTATTTGAGATATTAACGAAAATTCGATAATTGTAGGTGGCGATCCGCTATCTTCCGCGAATCATGGATTAAGTTTGATGGATATGTCGACTGGTTCTGGTTGGGAGCTAGCTCTGGTTACCACTCCTACCGTCGACATCAGCAAACCCGTGGAAAGGAGATTGGTTTGTATTAATAAACTCTATAATTATCTATTATTAACTCATGCATTTAGTCATGTAGTATATCACAGAAATATATTTTAGAATCTTCGGTACAGTAGATGTCTGATATCGCTTAAATTTTTGCATTTAGTCATTTAGTATTCCCAAGAGTCTTTTGTATCTTTGTGTTGTTTAGGGAAATGTCACATATATCTGATAGGCAGATTAGCATGTATATTCAACTTAGGTGAAGAGTTAACTAGAAGTCATAAATCTTATCTATAATAAGTAATCGGAGTGCTCAACTTTTCAATTGGTGCAATTAAATTGTATTTCCCTTTTCAAGAATAATGTAATCAAGCCACACCTATCATCCATATCGAAAAAATGCCTACATGGGAACCAAAACTCGCATAGCCGGCATCCTTGAAAGTCGCGCGTATGTGAAATCAGGCCGAGCATGACTGAAAATTAAATAGCTCTTTTCATAAAAGGCTTAAGATCTGATTGCACCAACGTTGAAGCTTAGTACTCTGTTTGAATCATAAAGAAATCTAGGACTGCTGGAGCACTAAATCTACAGTTACATTACGTTAGCGGACAGAAAACAGTACCTTATGCATAATTAGTTCTAGTTTGATGATAATTCGACCCGAATATTGCTTTGGTTCAACCTGAATATCCTTTTGGTTCAGGCCGGTGGATTTGACAATCTATTGCTCGATAGCTTGTATGAGGATGACGCCGCGAGGCGACAGATTCAGTTGCAAAATGCAGGGTATGCACAAGGAATGGCCGTGCAACTGCACAATCCATTCGATCAACATCCTCATCATCATCAACCACAGCCCGACCCATTTGCGATGTCCAGCAACATAGCCGCCCCGACCAATGTTCAGATGGCCTTGATGGCTCAACAGCAACAACAACTGTGGCAGCAGCAACACAACGCGATGATGATGGTGCCGTACGACCCGGTCATGCAGCATTCTCAACACCATCATCAGCAGCCTCAGCACATGCCACAGGCAGGTGGTTCTTCTAATCCATTTGGAGATCCGTTTCCTTCTTTTCCACAGCATCCAATGCAACAGCAAGAGAACCACCATTTACTTTAGGGCTGTTTTCACCTGCTCTTTGGCTAATTTTAATCTGAGGTATAATTAGAAAGCCTAATTATTCTTGAATTCATTGTTGGCGGTCATCGATCCATTCTTGTATAAAAAAATCAGGGTCAACTTCCATGAAGTATGTGCATTGTACTCCTCATTAGCACAGATTTAGGAAATATTTATCTGCTTCTCTGAATTTGGACAAGGCTGAAGTTTTATCATGCTCGGCGTTTATGAATACCAGCACTGGACTCTTTATATGGATGAAACAAGACAATAAACTTCTTTATATTCAGTTGGAAGGCAATAAAACAATCTAATCATAAGCAAAACTAATGTGGTTTTCACGCTCCCCTCGCTTGAATTGCCACCTGTTATTGAATATATATACGCTGCTCGCTCTCGGAGGCCGGCGCAATCACATAGCAGAGAACATTACATTTCCACCACCTAAGTGTCCCTTTAACTTGAAAGTCCTATGAAGAATCCATACTTAGGATAGACCATACTTCTCTTGCTCTAACCTGGATTGAACCCAAACCTCTCATCACGAGGATAGACCATCCAATTTACATGAGATCTTTATGTATGTCCGACTCTCTATTCACTCCTCGGAAATTGACCTGATGGGTATAACTTTATCACAGCAGTTTCAGCTGTGAAAAGGGGTATCAGTATTACTTTCGTGAAGTGTTTGGCGAACACCTCACAACTGCAGCACCTCCAAAGTTTCAGGAGTGCATTGTAGCTTTTAGAAAGTCGTCTCACCCTATGTTGAGGTCTCGCGGCTTTAAAATCTGTATTCCTAAACATGAAAGTCACAACGTTTCACAGCACCAGTGACGGAGCCGGAACAGATTTCCATAGGTGTCAATTGAAAGATCCAAAGAACAACATTAAGGATGTTGTTCTTTTCTTGTCCTATGTATACACGCAAAAAACAAAAGGGTTTTTCAAGAAGATGGGCTCTGATGTTTAAATTTCACTCAAAATTACTTGAAATTGAGAGGGTCTAGACTCATATGAAGGGCTGAATCTTCCTAAAACCAGCAAGTAACTCAATATATTAGAAAAAAAATTCCTCTTTTGTGTGGGGTAGCTACTCTCACCACTGCATAACATAACTACAGTTCAGCCAAAACTATACCAAATGAGTTATGGAGAGAACTTAGTCTTAAAAGATTTGACACACAAATGATCTTGAACCTATTTAAACACTACCATTTATCAATCTTTCTTGATTCTATAGTAGCGATGAACTCTTGCCTTTGACAAAATACAATAGTAAATAGTCAATTATTTTCATCAACTTTTCAGAATCAAAAGAATGATTTTTGAAGAAGAAGAAGAAGAAGAAGAAGAAGAAGAAGAGTTTACCATTTCACGAAAGAACCGAGTTTTTCTCCATTCCTAGTTGAGGTGATTTCTCCGACCAGTCTTGTGATTTGTAGGATATAGACATGGGGTTTCACCCACATTTATACGGACAGCGTTTGATGATCTTGCATGTCTATAGAATAATTTTGTATGATTTTGCATTATCTTGATCGATCTTGATTACTATTGGCGAATCCTGATGAGCATTAATGAATCTTTGATCATCTTGCATGATTCTTGATTAATCTTGATGAGTCTTGGTCGATATGGACAATGCTTGATGATTTTTGACAGTCCTTGAATCATATTGCACGTCTGGCATTGATCTTGACGAGTCTTGATAATGATGGATGAACTTTGGTAATTCTTGATGATTCTTGAATCACGTCGCAACACGTGGTGGGTGCACCGTCACGACAGACCTCAACAGCCGCGCGGCGACGGCGGTGCTTCGCGGTGGAGTGGAAGTGGAGGAAGGAGTCAACGGAAGAGCTTCCAAAGAGAAGAGAGAGGTGGCGTATTTCTTGATATTCCAAGAAAGGAGTGGGAATCAGTAGATGCTTTAATCACGAAAAAAGAAGAAGGATTGGCCAGGCCATTTTGGCTGCCAATCATTGACATTATAATGTCCCTAGTCTCTATATGCAGAAGATATGTAGTCGAAGAACTGGATGCTGAGTTATACAAACTGGCTATTTTTATTTATTTTTTATTTATCAAGGGTTAAATTTTGCCGTTGACAACGAGTCGGATCCCTGAGATGATTTTCTATAAACAGTAGACATGGTTATAAGCCGAATCACTATATATGAATGCACAACGTCTAATATCTGTTTAATAGCGTCAATATTTGTTTGCTAGAAGCATGGTAATTTATAATATTATCATTGCTTCTGCATCTACCGAAGTTCTCGCTTCATGCTAAGTCGGTTTCCGATATCCCCTCGTTGTAAGATCAATGAGGGAATCCAATGTTGCATTCTTATGTGTTTTAGGGTCCGTTTTGGATTTAATGTGAATATGGAGGACGTCCAGGATCGACCCAAGTACGATTTGTAATCCTTACATCTTTTGCTCTAGTCATTTCGAGCAGCCTCGGATCGATTTTCCACGAGCTTCCCTCTATTAAACCTTTTTATTGTCCTTAAGAATATCACTTCTGTCGTTTCAAGTCCTAACCGTTCGCTTTGCAGGATTCGGAGATCTATTAAGCCTCGAATTGTTATGCGGGGTTAATTATATTCAGTAAACGAGTTATAAATGAGTTGAGAATAATAAAGACCAAAATAATATGGATATTAAATGGGTTCACAACTTACTTAGACCCAATCTATCTCTATTACTCTCTTTCACCCCCTCACTCACTTGGTGCTCTCACCTTAATTGAGGAATGAGTTTTCCTAAATTGGGTTAAACATGAAAGTGTTTTAGGAATATGGATTGGATCAGATCGGATATTAATCACTACATTTTTATCGCACGAAAATAGGTCAAAATGGGTTAAATGGGTCAATGTAAGGTCGGACATTCGGACCCCGACCCGACCCGACCCAATAATTGATAAGCACAACATCATCCCAAGAAACTTGATATGCACCCCAGAGAGTTATAACCAGAGTTCCTTATTCGCGCCAAAACTAGCGGACTCACCTCGCACTGCCCACTTGTTCTCTTCAAGAGCCCAAATCGTTTTTTTTTTTTTTCTGTTCAAGAAAAGGAAAGGGAGCGAGATTGGAAGGAACAATTCTGCTTGATCGTCCCCTTCCTCTTCAAAAGAAGATCTCCTCAGTATCAAAACTCGGTTGAGACCGGCGGAGACGACGCAGTTCAAAATCACCAAGACAAGATTAAAGCTGGGAGGGGTAGATATGGATCAGTGGAGTTGCACAGGCAATGAGAGGGTTCAAGATCAGAACCGAAGCAACACTCCTCCAATCCCAGAACAGGTACTTGCATTGGCTCTTGGAAATGGGTTGTTTCAATGGAGAAAGAATGAAAAATGCAAGCCAAATCCCATATGCAATTGTTCGCAAATCTTGGGAACATTCTTGCTTTTCCGTTTTAGAGATCATTTCTAAGGAGCAATCGGTTTCGTTCTCGTTTTCGTGTTGATTCAGGCGAAATTAAACAGAGCAAGAGAGTCAAACTTGACAAAGATTTTGTTGGGTTGTCTTCGGCTGTTTATTTGGCCGAAGAGAGAAAGGAGAAATCTATCTCTAACTCAGATTGATAACCAAAATCCCCATGAAGTTTCTGTCATCAAGTTACTTTTGTTCCATTTGAGAACTCCATGCATCACAATATCAGATTATATGTTACTGACAGTTGTAAGGCTTTTAGTTGCAATACAATTGGTTCGATAGCTCACCATGCAAGTTCCAAATATGTTGATTGTCTCAGGTTCAGATCGATGATTCACCAGTGTACAGAGTAGGAAGAAAACTGGGAAAGGGAGGTTTCGGGCAAGTTTATGTCGGTCGAGCCATCTGTCCTTCAACTCCGAGTGATGAAACTAGTGTGGAAGCAGCAGAGGTATGACTCGAGCTCTGATTTTATCTTCTTCATATGATTCATTATATTTGCACCGTTACTTTAGACGATTTAATGCGGCGCTATCTAGGTGGCCTTAAAATTCGAGCATAAAGACAGCAAAGGATGTGAAGGTGGCATCCCTAATGAGTGGAAAGTTTATGAGTGAGTCCATCAGTATTAGTTATTGCATGTATATCATGCTCTTGCATGTCAAATTGGATTAGGGTGTTGAGTTTTGCATCTGCGTTCTGCATATTGCGCAGAGATCTGGGTGAAAGTCACGGCATACCACTGCCACGAGTACATTACAAGGGGCAACAAGGTGACTATTATGTCATGGTATGTGGATTCCCTTTGACATGGATGTTGTACTTTTAAGAATGCAAAGTTGTCGATGATCTTTGAATATGCAGGTCATGGATTTGCTCGGACCTAGTTTACAACCCCCTTTCGCCGACAACTTCCCAATGTATATTTGCCTGTGCAGTTAACAGCTTTTACTGTGTCTGCTCTTCGAGTTCTCTTAAACAATTTCTGATTCTTTGTCAGCTACTGATGTTAGCTCTTTCCCTACTGCTTCAGCCTGCCATTGGAAACAATTGCATGTATTGCCGTCGAAGCAATCTCTATACTTGAGAAGCTGCACTCCAGAGGGTAATAGCTGACTAACTTCAAATCGCATGTCTTTTAGCGTTTTCTTTATCGGACTGTGAAATCAATGTTTTGGTAGACCAGACAATCGGAAATATATGCAAGATTCGAACTTTTGTGATGTTTCTCATGCATGCTTCTTTTCCGGGCAGGTACATCCATGGTGATATAAAGCCAGGCAACTTTTTGCTTGGTCCTCCAGGAACTCCTTACGAGAAAAGATTGTTTCTGACCGACCTTGGATTAGGTATCTGCCAATTGCATGAACACTTTTATGCCCCAGAAATCGATGATTGCGAAGGAGAAATGCACATGTCTCATCTTTTTCATTATCCATGACCTTGCAGCTACGAGATGGCAAGATCTCTCCACAGGTTCCCATGTTAAGTACAACCAGATTCCGGATGATTTCAGGTTCAGTCATAATGATGTTAATATCTTCATAGGCCCATATTTCGTGCCTACATCTGTTAGTAATGTTCCATGTACAACCCCTCCCCCCCCAAAAAAAAAAAATTGTTGCAGGGGAACAATTCGATTTGCAAGTGTGCACACTCAACTTGGTAGAACAAGTAGCAGAAGAAATGACCTAGAGTCTCTGGTTTACATGCTCATTTATCTTATGAGCAGTTGTTTGCCTTGGCAAAGACATCAGGTTTCATTCCCTAAACCCAGAGAAGATTTCTTGCACTTAACACCTGTATCGGTCTTTTGATCGCCAAAGTTCTTTCAGGGAGAGGATAACGCTTACATTGTTTGCAAGCAAAAGATGGCCACTCCTCCAGACATGCTGTGTGACGCTTGTCCTGAGCCTTACCTGCAGTTCACCGCGTTTGTGCTTGATCTGAAATTCGATGAAGAACCAAACTATGCTAAGTACATCTCTCTCTTCCATGGGATCATTGGTCAAAATATATATGTTTGGCCCGTGCACACTGATGTTGCTCAGGAGGTACTATCCTGTTCCTATGAAAAGCAATAGATGTTAATGGAATTTCTGATTCACACTCGTCCTCTAATTGAGCCATATTTTTCTCTTTCATGTGATATGCACCGAGCAGGTACCATGTGAGCAAGCACGGTTAAAGGATGATGACAAGCTATCAAATAGAATACGAATGGGCTTGAAATCAACACAATGGATAAGCGTTTACGATGTGCATCCATCAATGAAGCAAAGGTGGACTTGCATTTCCGACATAATATTTTTTCTGTGGTACCTTGAGTTTATTGGTAATCTTCCTGTTTATTGCAGATATTGGTCTAATCTGGACGATTTCAACCTGCTCTTACACATTCAGAAGGGCCGTGCGGAGGGAATGTATGTCACCAGTGTGGCCTCTGGTTCCCGTTCTAATTCATGGGCCATAATAATGGATGATAGCTCCGGCTACACTGCTCAGAGATATGCTATTTCACACGGCTATCCTCCCGAGGTTTTATTTGAGCGGCTTTACTTTGGACTTTCATGCATGGTAGATCCCAATAGTGGCATGTTAAAATTCTTATAATACATACCAGGAAGAATTTGTGTTAGGAACACATACACCAACGTCTTGCAGTCGGATTCTCGATTAGGACGGTCTTGAATGCTTATTTCCATATTTGAAGGACTGGATTCGGGCGTATCGGTCGCAGAACTACAACATCACTGCAATGGCTGGAGCAGTTGACCACAGATTTCTAGTTATAATGTCCAAGGGTCGGTCCGTGAATGCTTGATTTCTATTCCATTGACTCCTTAGTAACGCTATATACTTCACCATTTTACCAGCTTTTCTTGATATACACACAGGGATCTGGAGTGCTGGGCAGTATTGTTTGGTTACTAATACATTTCCTTTCAAGTGGATCAAGGAGAAGTGGGCAGAAGGTTTTTACATCACTGCCATGGCCACCTCCAGGGGCCGATGGGCAGTAGTCATGTCCAATGGAACCAGATTTACCGACCAGGTCTTTCTTTCTTTTTCTCCTTTTTGAGACTGCCCAATCACTTATTTCAAAATTTTCCTTTGAAGTGTCTGGAACGGGAAGATTTACTCTGATTTGTTATCTTGCGCTGAACTTTCAAGGTCGTAGAGCTAGACTTTCAGTATCCGGCCGAAGGCATTCATGAAAGGTTGAAGCAGGGCTATTGTATCACGTCGGTCGCAGCCACTCCGGATCAGGTTGCTTTTGTTTTTAGTATCCGAGGAGGAGTAGCAGCAACTGCAAGTGTAGAGCAAGAGACGCTTCGGACTTATAATTTTCCTGTTGATAGTAAGATCAAGGTGATTAGTTTGGCCCCTTTTCCAGCATCTATTTCGTCGTATTGGCTCTGCTTCACCAAGCACTTGTTCTCATCTTCTGCAGGAGAAGCAGGCAAGGAATTACTATATTTCCTCTCTTTGCTACGGTCGAGCTATCGCTTAAGCTACCAAGTGTACGTGCAAGTAAGGATGCCTTAGCGAGCTACACGACCACCCTGCATGCGTTTTTTGCAGTCTATTGCCCATTTCTTAGAAAGCAAGATCAACAAGTTACTGGTAACTCCTGTACAGAGTTGAATAATAGCCATTTCCTTTAATATCGAATGGAACTAAATGTAACCTCCTTGTCATACTTTTGTGCAGGAAAGTTTTAGCATTGATTTTGAAACTTTTCAAGCTTAACAAGAATGAAAAACAAATAGGCCTACCTTTGGTAAATTTTGAAACTTTTCTCGGGTGAGATGCCACTTTCCTTGACAAAAATCTTCAGTACGCATTAGGACTTGATCTTGTAGGTTGTTGATCTTGTATGATTGGAATTTCAGAGACCAGACCAGCCAAACAACCGAGTCATACATCGTAACTTCAATGAGGACGTCGACTTTGTACCGGAGGTTGACGTAGGGTCGACATTATATATGCACAAAATGTGAAACTGCAACTAGACAAAACTTGATGACTTTCCCAGAGTAGATTCACATTATTTCTCTACTAATACTTGATCCCAACAAGGGAGAAAAAAAAAGTCAAATGGTTTAGTGTTGGTGATCATTTCAAGTGATACATCAAACTATAACCGGGAGGAGAAATTTAGGAACATCAGGGTTGGAAGGAGCTGTCATCAAAGAAGTGTATATACGGAGGAACGAACCCTTCTCTGTATACCAAGGGGTCGCAGACAAAGTTAGGATCTGAGTGCTCGATTTTGCATCTGCTTGCTCGCTACATTGTGTCGTTTAAGCTTAATTAGCAAAAATCTGTTGAAAGTAGAGAGAGAGAGCCCAAGATGGTCGGTTTCCAACAAACTATAGCAATCACTTTAGGGCTGATCTTAGTCCAAAGCAATAATGTTGAGAGATGCAGTCCAGACACGACGTTGGTAAGCATAATCTGCAAGGGAGACCAATTTATTTCTGGGGGCCATACCATACTGCCTTGTATATAGTTTTTGACGATTTGGCTGTAGAGACAGCAGATTATTACGGTCATAATTATTACAACTACAACATGACGAACGAATATGTTACTGTCATCTGCTATGGTCACGGTGCATGCTATGGACTTTCGTGTGCATTGCACTGCTTGCACGAAGTTTGCCGTTGAATTATCAAGTGGTTGGAGAGACATTCCTTAGCAAGACCGTCTCTCTTGCTCCTTTGCCAGTGCAATCATCCTATCTTCTTTGCAATGAAGGTCAAAACTACGCTCGCTTGACAAGAAACATAAGATGAAAAAGAACCATGTTAGACCACATTGTGAAGTTATACCATTAGCAATTTAGATGGGGTCGTTGACTGTCCGTCTTATTTTCGGTTTAGTAATCTTGGTCATGAAGAACGAAAACTGTGGCATTAATAAAGTCTAATCATAGGAATGTGTTAAAATGAGTATGATAGCCAACTTTCTGCTGGTTAACCCTTCTGAGGATAGCCCATCACCATAAATCTTTTTTTTTTTTCATTTTAAACCAAAACATATGCAAATACATATCTGCTGCATCAGTTGTATCAAGCAAAGCAGCATCCAATCAAATACACATGCATTCGCGGATACAAGTGGTGCTTAAATTGAAAACCCTACTATATATATTAGTTACCAAAAGCCTAGGTTCAACGGGCAGCAAAGAACCATCAAACCAACAAAATTTGCCCCTTCAACCCTTAGTAACATGTCCTATATGGCCCAAGGGGGTCTTCTCCTCTGAAACCACGGCTTTCGACCACTTCTCTAAATTAGATTGAATGGAAAGGGGATGTTCAATCTGTTTGAACCAAAGAAGATAGATGGGACCTTCGGCTTTGATTTCAATTCATCAAAGGAGGAACACAGAAAGAGGAAAGAAAACCTGAGAATGAGGAGGAAGAATGACGGGACTAACGGTCAAAGAGGCAACCTTGTGATTCTGCCACTTTATTGGACATTCCCGAAGCTTGCTCCAGTTCAGAACCTGGGAGACGAGGAGGAGGTATTCCGACTTGGCCATTCTTTTTAGGGAAATGTTTATCGATGTCAAGGATGGGGGAGGGGACCACGTCAAATCACCTATCTTGACCCTCGACTAGATCTCCATCCCATTTGGCTATTATGAGTATGAAATTTGCCGCTTGTGGCAAGAGAGGATATCCAAGAAGGGATTGACCTAAAGCTAAAGAACAAAAAGGGTAATGGAGTCAATCTACTGATGATATTGCTCTAATAGTTGATGGTGTCTTGGACAACGAGGATTTGTCCATTGACGGATGAGTTGTAATTCTGATTGTTCGTTTCACGCTATACCAAACAAGGAACTGGTTTACAACTGATTAGTGTGGGATAGTGCTAAAATGCAGTTGGGGAACAGTGCTGAGTGCAATGTTGTGGACGATGGTAACATAAGAATTATAATGCATGATGGTACTGTGAATGTTGAGAAAACCTTCCTTCTGAATATTTTGATTCTAACAAAACTATCCTTCTTGTGAGAGAATCTGGTTAATGCAAATAATTTATTATTGCAGGATGAGCATGTGAACAAAAGCTTATAATGTTCTAAAACTGGCGTTCAGACTCAAGGAGTAGTCATCGCACACTTGCTTTAGAGATAGTTAAACTCCAGTATTCAGATGGAGAGTTTTGTTGCCTCTATCTGTGTTGCCTCTGAAGACTTCAGAAGGAGATTTGTGTTGCCTCTAAAGACTTATCTCGAGAAGATTTATGTGACAAGTCAGCAAGGACCTTACAGAAGCTCAAAGTCACTGTTCTAATCTGTTCAGATTCAGAGAGTCTCTTTGGTTTAGAAGACTGCTTCTGAATAGCTTTCAGATTCTGCAATATCTCGCTACCAGATTCTGAAGACCCACGTTTGGCAGGTTTCCGGTTTGATCGCGCCTTTTTGTGGAAGTTTGTAAGATTTGATTGACAGGATTATTTTCCAATCAAATCAAGAGAATATCCTCGATTGGATATTACCTTCCATGGACAAGATATCTTGGAGATTTGGATAAACTCTATTTATGGAAACTGAAGATTTGGTTATATGGGCGACTGAATCTGAAGGGTTCAGACTCTACTTTCAACGGCTACTAGATCTTCTCATATACAGTCTCCGTCAATCAGGATTGATGACATCCAATCAGAAATTGAGGAGCGATCCTTTGAAGGACCTTGGTAATGGCTAGTTCGAGGTCGAAGGAGTATAAAAGAAGATCAATGGTGACTGTTTTGAAGAGAGTCGACGAACTTTAAATTCCAAAGTGCTGAGTTGTTCAGATTCACATTCTCTTGTTCTCGTGAGCTTAAAATTCTTATTCTTGAGAGGTTCCATTGTAAGAGCGATTAGAGTGACAACTCTTGTAACCTTTCAACGACTCATAGTGGAATCCAGCCGATCGGCTGTCATCGTGGGAGAGTGGGCGTAGGCTTACTAAAGCCGAACCACTATAAACATAGCGTGCAAACTCTCTTTCCATAAACTCCTCTTGCTGCATTTAGTTGTCCGCACGTATTTTTACTGATCATATTCAGTTTACGTTCTGAACCTTTTAATTTCTGCATTAAACGATAAAAAGTGTTCAGAATCACCTATTCACCCCCCTCTATGTGATATTGCTAGATTCAACAATTGGTAACAGAGCATGTTGCTCATTATTTTGAAGTGTTTTACTTCAGAGTTAACGATCTATCATGTCTAGCAATAATTTCACAGGAGCCGATAATGCAAATTTCAGCAACAAACCACCTTATTTTGACGAGAAAGACTACAATATGCGGTGTAACAAAATGAAGTGGTTCTTCAAGGCATCAGATGATCTGATGTGGGATGTTATTGTCAATGGAGTAGTTCCTATTGTAACAGCAACCCCTTCCACTGGAAATGAAGGAAACAACAATACAAATGTTACTGCAACACCGTCAAATTCTGAAAGAGCAAAAAGACAAGGACTCGATTCTAAAGTTGTGCATGCACTTTTCTGTGTATTATCCATTCCTCCATATAATCGAGTTGTAGAAGAAGATTCAGCAAAAGCTATATGGGACAGACTTCATGTCACATACCAGGGAACTGACAGAGCGAAAGAAACTAATCTTAGCATTCTGCTAAGTGATTACGAAGCCTTCAAAATGAAGCCCGATGAATCAATTGCTGAAATGATTGACAGGTTTCAAATCCTAGCAAGTGGTCTTGCAAGGCAAGGCGCTCCGGTAGAAAAACCGATGCAAGTCAGAAAGATCCTTCGAGAACTTACAGATGACTGGAATTACATCAAGCTATCAATACATGAATGTCAAACAATTAGACCTCTATCTATTGATGAGGTAGTCGAAACTTTACAATCATATGAGACTGAGCGTACCAACAAAACAAGAGATTCAAAAGATAAGAAGTCTATTGCTTTAAAATCTGAAATTGATTTTGAAATACCAGATTCAGATGATGAAGATGAAGATGAAGACGACGAAGAACTTGCTCTCATGGTGAAGAAATTCAGAAAGATGGCTCGAAGAGGTAGAAACTTCAAAGGGAAGAAATCATTCAAAAAGAATGATCAGAGACAATTGAGCAATGACAAACAGGAAGACAAAGATGTAATCTGCTTCCATTGTAAGAAAGCATGACACATCAAACCCAATTGTCCGCTTCTGAAGATAGACAAGTTCAAGTATGAGAAATACAAAAAGGCATTGAAGGCAGAGACTCTAAGTGATTCTGAAGATAGCGAGGATGACTATGCTAACATATGTCTTATGGCAAAGTCAGATTCAGATTCAGATTTAGATGTTGAGGTACATCCTTCTGAAATACCAAATGAAGTTTCTAAATACATTGATGAGTTGTGCTCAAATTACAAAGAAGCTCTCAAAAAGGTTTCCATTTTGAAAAAGGAAGTTTTCTCTTTGAAACAACAAAATGATTCTCAAAAAGACAAGATTGAGTTTTTGCAAAGGGAATTTCATCAAATCAAGGAAAATCGTGATTTGATCTTGAAAGAAAATGATTCCTTGAAAACAAAAATTGAAAATACTTCAAAGAAATTTTCCCAAAGTTCGAAAAACTTGGAAAACATTATTTCCGGACAAGTTCCGTATGGTAACAAATCTGGTCTTGGTTTCAAAAAGGAAAATAATTTCAAAAATAAATTTCCAGAAACAAATGACAAGATTTCCCATAAACCTTCCAAATCTGCATATTAACGGCATTTCCAAAAGCAGTTTACAAAATCCTATTATCCAATGCATTGTGAAAACTGCGGTGCTAGAAATCACGTTAGAAACAATTGCATGATGGTATGGAGACCTGTCAATAGAAAGATATTTATTGCTACTAACTCAGATGGACCCAAGAAAATCTAGGTACCAAAGAAATAGTAAGTTACTTTCTACTTGCAAGTACCAAGGAAGAGAAAAGACAAATAGTTTCTGGACAGTGGATGTTCAAGTCACATGACTGGTGATCCAGAAAACTTCATTCAACTTTCAGATTACAATGGTAGAAGTGTGTCGTTTGGTGGAAAGAATAAAGGCAAAGTGGTTGGCCAATGAACTGTAAAAATCGAAAATCTCACAATCAACAATGTCTCTCTTGTCAAAGGATTAAAATACAATTTGATTTCAGTAAGTCAATTCTGTGACTCTGGTTATCAAATTTGCTTTCAAGACTTAGAATGCTCAGGTGTTAGCAAAGACAAGAAGCAAACCTTCACTAGTCGACGTCATGGAAATATCTACCTTCTGAACGTTGATTCTGAAGACATCAAGTATCTTATTTCTATCATAGATGAATCTGAACTATGGCATAGAAAGCCAGGCCACATCAGTATCAAACACATCTCGAAGCTATCATCCAAGAAATTGGTTCGAGGTTTACCACAAACAAAGTTTGAGAAATCAGAACTTTGTTCAACCTGCACATTTGGGAAATAGGTAAAAAGCTCTTTTAAATCTATTAATCATGTATCAACTGAACGTGTTCTGCAGCTGCTTCATATGGATATTTTTTATCCCAACAGAACACTAAGTCTTGGATGTAAGAAATACTGCATTGTTATAGTTGATAATTACTCAAGATTTACATGGATTTTATTTCTTGCGCACAAAAATGATGCTTTCTCATCCTTCTCCAAATTTTCTAAAAAGATTCAAAATGAAAAAGGTTACTCTATTTCCTGCATCAAAACTGATCATGGGGGTGAGTTTGAAAACCAAAGTTTTTCAGATTTTTGTGATGAGTTTGGAATTCAGCATAATTTTTCATCTCCTTACACACCTCAACAAAATGGGGTAGTGGAGAGGAAAAATCATTCTCTACAAGAAATGGCGAGAACTCTCTTGATCGAAAGTAAAATTGCATCACACTTTTGGGCAGAAGCTGTGTCAATAGCATGTTACATTTTAAACCATGTTTCTTTAAGACCATTCATTGAGAAAAGCCCCTATGAACTTTTTAAAGAGAAAAAACCAGACCTAGCATACTTCAGTGTGTTTGGATGTAAATGCTTCATTCTGAAGAATGCAAATGATCGAGCTGGTAAGTTTGATAAGAAGTCAGATGAATGAATATTTCTGGGATATTCAACAACGAGCAAAGCATACAGAGGCTACAACAAAAACTCTCGAGTCGTTGAAGAATCAATCAATGTCAAGTTGGATGAAAATATTCAGATTCAGAATGATCAATCTGAATATGTTCAAGTTTCGTCACTCCATCAAAGTTCAGAACCAGAAGAAAACTCAGAAGAGAATCATGCATCTGAAGAGGTTCAGAATCAAGAAACAAGCCAACAAACTGCCGAAGAACCAGAAGTGATACCATCTGAATCTAATGATCCAAGTGATGCTCAAGATGAGAAATTCAACAGAACTGGAAACATAAATCCAGTCATTCTAAGGAACTTATAATGGGGAGCTTGGATGAAGGAATCAGAACCAGATCGAAATTCAAGGAAGCAATGAGCAATATAGCATTAGTTTCTGAAATTGAGCCTAAAGGGATTGAAGAAGCTCTTACTGATGTAAATTGGATAAATGCAATGCAAGAAGAACTTCATTAATTCAAGATCAATAATGTTTGGGAGCTAGTTTCAAGACCCAAAAATCGTCCTGTAATGGGATCAAAATGGGTGTTCAGAAGCAAGATGGACGACAAAGGAAAGGTAATTAGAAACAAAGCAAGACTTGTGGCAAAAGGATATTCACAAGAAGAAGGAATAGATTACGATGAAACCTACGCACAAGTTGCCAGGTTAAAGGCCATAAGGTTACTTCTTACTTATGCTTGTTACAATGACTTTAAACTTTTTCAGATGGATGTAAAAAGTGCATTCTTGAACGATTACATCAAAGAAGATGTCTATGTCGAGCAACCACCCGGTTTTGAGGAACCAAGAGGAAAGGATCTCGTATATTCCTTAAAAAAAAGCTTTATATGGATTAAAGCAAACACCTCGTGCCTGGAATGAAAGGTTAAGCAGATTTCTATCTGAACAAAAGTTCACTAAAGGTAATGTTGACACTACTCTCTTTATTCAGAAGCAAGGTAAGGATATTCTTATTGTTCAGATTTATGTTGATGATATTATTTTTGGCTCTTCTAATGAATATCTATGCAAGAATTTCTCTAAAGTAATGCAGGATGAATTCGAAATGAGCATGATGGGAGAATTAAGGTTCTTTCTTGGACTTCAGATTCAACAAACCAAGAAAGGAATATTCATTCATCAAGAGAAATATGCTCTTGAAATTATCAAGAAATTCGGCTTAGAAAATTGCAAGAAAACAGAAACTCCAATGTCTCATTCGTCTAAACTTGATAAAGATGAACAACGAAAAGAAGTTGATCAGAAGCTATATCGCAGTATGATTGGGTCGCTTCTATATCTCACGGCATCAAGGCTACATATTCTTTATAGCGTTTGCTTATGTGCAAGATTTCAGACATGTCCAAAAGAATCGCATCTTACAGCAATCAAAAGAATTATCAAATATATTGGAACATATCCAGCTTATGGTCTTTGGTATTCGAAGGATTCTGATTTCATTCTGAAGGGATATTCAGATGCAGATCTCGCCGAATGTAAAATCAACAGGAAAAGCACTTCAGGAACATGTCAACTTATGGAAAATATGCTTATTTCCTGGTATTCCAAAAAGCAAAGCACAGTTGTTCTCAGTACAGCAGAAGCAGAATACGTATCTCTTGGAAGTTGTTGTGCTTAGATCCTATGATTAAAACAACAACTAAGAGATTATGGAGTTGAGGATTCAAATGTGGAGATCAGATGCGACAATATAAGCACCATAAATTTAACCAAGAATCATATTCTTCATTCAAGAGCGAAGCACATCGAGATCAAACATCATTTTATTCGCGATCATGTTCAGAATGAAAATGTTCACATTCAGTATGTTGATACGAAAAATCAACTCGCAGATATATTTACTAAACCTCTTGATAAAGAGTCTTTCAATTTTATCCGAAATGAATTAGCTATTACTAATCTTTTTTCTTAAGTTGTATTGAGAACAGGTCATTTGAAATTGTTCAGAAGCAAAACTGCTCAGAAGTAGTGCTCAGAAGCAAAACTGCTCAGAAGTAGAGTTCAGAAGCAAAACTACTCAGAAATAGTGTTCAGAAGCAAAATTGCTCAGAAGCAGAATTCAGAAGCAAATTTGCATAACCTATGTTCAGAAGCATATTTTTAGTACTTCAGAAGCAAGGTTAGTTAATCTTACACATCTTTATATTTAGAAACTTGTGGTAAGGCAAGAATCCAAGGTACGTTCCCTAAATTATGTTCTCTAATTTTCAAATATATGCCTCGTTGATTGATTGGAATAATTCAGTATCTTTGGATTGATTTTATTTTCAAAAATAACCGCTTTACAGTTTTTCAAAACTTTCGAAAGGTCTCAAACCGGCACCTCCATCAAATATCACAATCTTCTTTCAAATCCTAAAAACTTACTTCTCTCTCTCTCTCTCTATTTACATTCCTTCTCGCTCACTCGAAATCTTTCTCTCCAAAAATTCCAACTTTCTCATCCATGGCTCCGAAATCATCATCTACCATGAAGAATGTAGCAGAAGAAGGTGCAAGTCAAAGAAGGAAATTGTCAAGGTTGACGAAGGGCAGAAAAGCTCGTATCACTGAATCTATTAATATCTCTGGGTCTGATCACGAAGATGAGAGACTTATTGCTCAAAGAAAATCAGGTTGTCTCAGTCTGAGTTTGACGAAAGAGTCGCTCTAGCTCTCTCTATCAAACCTCTGTATGATTCCTTTAATAACATTGGTTCCAATGACGAAAATGTCAAGTTGCTGTTGAATATACACAAGTTTGCAAGCGAGAAAGACTTTCTTGCTATCTTAGAACTTTCTCTGCAAATTGTGACACCTATTGTCACTATTGTTCCTAAGAATGTATCTCGAGAAGGCAAAGAAAAGGTTGTGGCAACTGGAGTCGCAAAACCTAAAAGGTCTCCATCCAAGAGCATCGTTATTAGAGAATCTATAAGTGAAGAAAGTGAAACCAGGGGAAGGCCTGATGAAGACGACGATGTGTTGGTTAATGACTTTAAGAAAATCAGAGGGATTATCAAGGACAAGGACTTTGAAAGCAAGCTATTTTCAAGTCAGTTGCATTGTGATAAATTCAAGTTGCTTAAGGAAAGAGGAGTTATACCCCACAGGGTATTTGACCTCAAATATTTTGATAGGGTTGGTATCCCTATAAGGAAGCACCTGGAAGTAATGAAGCTGAAAGATTTTACAACTGCAAGGAGGCCAATCTTTCCAAACTTAGCAGCCTACTTTTATTCAAGCTTGTGTTTCCGAAATTTTGATTCTCTGTTTTATACAGTTGAAGGAGTCCAATATCATGTGCATGTCAGAGAACTAGCAAATTTAATGGGAGTTGATGAAATTGATTTTGTGCCTATTGATGTACAACCTGATGATGCCTACAGCTTTCTAATTGGAAAAGAGAATTATTCCAAATATTTCAAGGCACACATTGCTTACAATGACTTCCCATTGAAGCACATTGTAATGTACAAGGTTGTGATTGAGAATTTGTGACCCAAGGCTGCTTCAAAAACAGACATTTCAAAGTATGAAGCCAAGCTGATGTGGGGTCTGTTAAATGATTGTAAGATCTCTCTGGCACACACTGTTCTTCTCCACATGTACAAGACTATGCAAAAGACCAAAGGACAATTACCCTACGCAGGGTTAATCTATCGGATTATGACCTTCCAAAATGTCAAGATTCCTAGTGAGCTCATTCAGAATGAAACTCAAATAATGGTAGCTGGGGAGTCCATGATTCAGAAAATGAATTTTAGACAGAGTGCTGGTGGATGGGTGAATAAGAACAAAGAGGCTGTTCTGGTTAAATTAGAAGAGAAGAATGCAGAGAGTGAGAGATCAGCAAAGAGAAGGAAGACAGAGGCTAGAAAAGGAAAGCAGACCACTGTTCGGAGTGAGTCTTCAGAAGAAGAACAAGCAAAAGAAGAAGAAAGTGTATCATCTAGAGATGATGAGAGAACCTCTACTGTCTTATCAGAAGGGAACATCGAGTCAGAAGCTGAAGAGAACGATGAAGCAACAAATGAGCAGGAGGATCCTATGGATAAAGAAGAGGATCTCCATAAGACTCATGAGAGTGAAAATGTAGAAGCTGATGGAGACCAGGCAGAGAAAGAAGCTCAGCTTGCTACAAGTGAATATGTGGAGATAATGGAGGAGCAACTGGATGACAGAACAACCATTGAGGTTCTGGTTGCTCGAGAACAAAAGAAGAAGTCCTCATCACCACCTGAGGACATGGAGATTGATAAAACTGATGATTTTGCTGTCACAGCTGGAGGATCCACAGGAGTTACTCCTGTTAAAATAGCTCAGATTCAGGGGAAGCAACCTAAAGAATTTGCTATTTTGCATGAACAACCTGAAGAATCTGCTGTTCAGACTGAAGTTGTTCAGAAGGATAAGGCTGCTGATGAAAAGGAAGAACCCAGCAGAAAAGAACAACGTGAGGAACCTAATGTTGATCAGACTGAAGACATTTTGACTACTGTTCAGAAAGAAAAAGCTGTTGAGGAAAGTGCTGTTAAGAAGGAACAACTTCCAGAGAAGTTATCTGAAAAGCCATCCACAGAGATTGAATCCACTACTGCTAAAGATATTATAATCATTCCAGATTCAGCACCTGATCAGATTCATGGGGAGATAAACTCGTAGAGAATTTTGGATTCAACTTCAAAGGGTAAAGCTCAGATGGTAGAAGAAGAAGTCCAACAGACTTCTGCAGGGATATTGAATGCTTCGCAAAGTCTAGTTCAGATGGAAGTTGAAAAACTTCGGGTAGAAGTTATACAGAGGATGGACAAAATGGAAATGAAAATTGAAAGAAGATGAAAAGGTTTGAGGAAATGCTTCACAAACTCTGTCGCCTTTTCTGCTCTGAGATGGCCAGCATTGGTACTTACACACTGATCAGAGATGAAAGGATCGGCAAAGAAGTTCCAGAGATGCAGGAACTCAAGGAATTCGCCACCTTTATTGCTGATATAGACAAATCTGTTGAAGCTGCTCAGAGAGATAATGAAGAGCATGTTGATGTTCCCTCCTCCTCCTCAAAATAAAATCCACCTTCGTCATCTTGAATTTGTTTTCAAACTGTCCGTATTTGTCTTTATTTTATCTTTGTCGAATGTTCCATTTCTGTGCATCTTGACTATTACGTCCTTCTTATGATATTTGTATGGATCTAAGATTATGTATGTGTGGATTTCCATATTATCTTACTGATGACAAAAAGGGGAAGAAGATATCTCATCACGTTCATATTGCAAAATATACACATACGCGAATTATACATATGCGCTCAAACGAACGATGTATACAATATATGGTGATATCCTTCTATCACTCATAGTGCATATCCTATTCAGATGCACATTCTTTTGAAGAGATTCACTTGAGTCAAACATTCATATTCTTAGTGAAATCTTTTCTAAGCTTAACTTTGACACAAACATTTTTTTTTCATATATCAACCTTTGTTGAGGAAGTTTTGTCATCATAAAAAAGGGAGAGATTGTTGAGAAAACCTTCCCTCTGAATATTTTAATTCTGACAAAACTATCCTTCTTATGAGAGAATCTGGTTAATGCAAATAATTTATTATTGTAGGGATGAGCATGTGAACAAAAGCTTATAATGTTCCAAAACTGGCGTTCGGACTCAAGGAGTAGTCGTTGCACACTTGCGTCAGAGATAGTTGAAGTCCATTATTTAGATGGAGAGTTGTGTTGCCTCTGAAGACTTCAAAAGGAAGTCTGTGTTGCCTCTGAAGACTTCAAAAGGAGGTTTGTGTTGCCTCTAAAAACTTATCTCGAAAAGATTTATGTGACACGTCAGCAAGGACCTTACAGAAGCTCAAAGTCACTGTTCTAATCTGTTTAGATTCAGAGAGTCTCTTTGGTTCAGAAGACTGCTTCTGAACAGCATTCAGATTCTGCAATATCTCGCTACCAGATTCTGAAGACCTACGTTTGGCAGGTTTCCGGTTTGATCGCGCCTTTTTGTGGAAGTTTGTAAGATTTGATTGACAGGATTATTTTCCAATCAAATCAGGAGAATATCCTCGATTGGATATTACCTTCCATAGACAAAATATCTTGGAGATTTGGATAAACTCTATTTATGGAAACTGAAGATTTGGTTGTATGGGCGACTGAATCTGAAGGGTTCAAACTCTACTTTCAGTGGCTACTAGATCTTCCCATATAAAGTCTCCGTCAATCGGGATTGATGACGTCCAATTAGAGATTGAGGAGCGATCCTTTGAAGGACCTTGGTAACGGCTAGTTCGAGGTCGAAGGAGTATAAAAGAATATCAATGGTGACTATTTTGAAGAGAGTCGACGAACTTTAAATTCCAAAGTGTTGAGTTGTTCAAATTCACATTCTCTTGTTCTTGTGAGCATAAAATTCTTATTCTTGAGAGGTTCCTTTGTAAGAGCGATTAGAGTGACAACTCTTGTAACCTTTCAACGACTCATAGTGGAATCCAGCCGATCGGCTGTCATCGTAGGAGAGTGGACGTAGGCTTACTAAAGCCGCGCCACTATAAACATTGCGTGCAAACTCTCTTTCCCTACACTCCTCTTACTGCATTTAGTTTGTCTGCATGTCTTTTTACTGATCATATTCAGTTTACATTCTGAACCATTTAATTTCCACATTAAACGATAAAAAGTGTTCAGAATCACCTATTCACCCCCCTCTAGGTGATATTGCTAAATTCAACAGTGAAGACATTGACTGGAGTAAGACATGTTCCAGAATTAAATAAACTTGATTTTCTTGAGCGCCTTGGATGCAGCTAGGTATCGGTATAATTTAGAAGGTGGAGTTCTGAAGGTCGTTCAAGGTATCCTAATGATAATGAGAGGAATCAAGCACACTGACCTATATAAGCTTGACATTGACAAATTTCACTGTGGAAATGTCAAATGCATTTCTTCGAGAGTCTTAATTGTGCTTTTGGGGCACATTGGCAAGAAAACCCTCGAAGATTCTGAGTGAAAGGAATCTGAAGTGTGGTTATATGGCTATGGAACTAAAAGTGTAAAGGTACTGGTGACTTAGCAAACGACAAAAAATGCAGTTCAATATGACTATTAGAGAAACCACGGTAATCACACAGTTGATTCGCTTGGATGTTCGCAGGCTGACGCAATTTTCTACAGAGAAGAGTGCCATATTTATGCTGACATTAATGGAAAACTACTTGAAGAGAACTTGGGTGTTTGTGCTGAATGCACAAGTTTGATGTTGTTGTCAAGATCATGCAGTTGAAAGCTTTGATAAAAAAAAATTGAAACTAGTGAGACGATCAAACATATGCGGACTAACAATAGCACTAAGTTCTTCTATGAGCTATTAAATGAATATTGCATAAAGAAAGGCATAATGAGACGCTGCACAAGTGCCAATGAACCAGAAAAGGTTGTAGAGTTGCGAGCAGAACATTACTAGAGACGGCTCATAAAATGCTAGTGTTGGTACGACTAAGAAATTTCGAGCTTATGAATTTACTACTACGAGCTACCTGGTCAATAGATCCCCATGGGCAACGATTGGATGTTGGAATACCGAGAAAGTGTGGTTAGTGACGTTGCTGATTATTCTGTTCATAGAATATTTGGTTGTTCGTGTTTTGTACGATTGGGTGGTGGAAAGCTCCATGGGAGGGTAAGAAAGTGCATATTCCTAGGCTATGCACAAGATGAGCGACGCTATTAATTGTGATCCTCGAAAATAAATTTACCTCTTATTAGTAGAGAAGTTACATTAACCAGTCTCTGACAATTGTGGATATGAGTGATTGCGGCAATGTTTATTCGTATCTGGATGGTATGCGGCTCAAGCTAGAGTTACAACTGGAAACTCCTAAGATAGCGCATGTTACTTGGGTAATCGACACAAATGGTGCTTATAGCGAGGTGGAGCTTATATAACTAATGGTTGCTATAGATGTAGAGTTTGATAAGTTGTGTGTTAGATCTCCTAATATATGTGGATACAATAGTGGTTATGCATTATCTAAGGTAAGGATGGTTGTGTCTACAAATCGTTGTGCAACGATTAAAGGTACACATAGAGTTGGTGTCCTCAATGAGGTCATCAGTTATGGCAAAGACCTAGTGTGGCTTAGATTTTGAAGATCTCTATGGCGGTTGAGCCCATCAAAGGCTGTGGGAAGAGTAGTAGTGATTAGTTCCCAATGAAGGATTGTGACTTGGCTCAAAAGTCCAATCAAGGTGAAGATTGTTGAAAAGATATCTCTAGTCTAAGAACATAAAAGAAACCCGATCCCAGTCCAAGTTCTAGTTGAGTGGTTTCAGTGATTTACTAATTTGAGTACGTTTTCTAAAAGGACTTTCCTATTTTGAATCCATTTTTTTTTATATAAGAAGTGTAGTCTTATTCATGAATTGCATTGAAAATGAGTTTTTGATGCTCAAACCAATAGATCTTATGGTAAGAATTGTTAATTTTTTTGTGATATTGAGATATTGTTACATAAGGAACTATGAGCACTAAACATCGTGTGAATTATTGGGTCTGATTGGGGGCTAGAAATAGTAAAACTGTTTAAGTGGTTTGACTGTAGTTATATTCTCCGTTGTATTTGTTGTATCTAGCAATATCACCTAGAGGGGGTAAATAGGTGATTCTAAACAAATTTGACTCTAAATCGCGGAATTAAAACAAATAAACCAAATGAATCACAAATTCAAAATCTGAATGATTTTCAGAAATAGATTCTGAACACTCGTATGCAATAAAAGAGTTTAGGGATATAAGAAATTGCACACGAAGATTATAGTGGTTCGGCTTAGATAAGCCTACGTCCACTCTCCCACGCTGATAGCCGATTGACTGGATTCCACTAGACGAATCAATGAAGGCTTTACAAGTGTTTATGATCACACACTCTCACAAAGAGCCTCTCAAAGATTAGATGTTTATCTCTTAAGAACAAATATATGAATCTGAAAAACTCAAGTACTTTGGAATTCATAGTTCTGATCGCTCATCGTAATAGTCACAATGGATACCCTTTTATACTTCTTCGACCTTGAACTAGCTGTTGCAAAGGTCCTTCAAATGATCGCTCTTCAATCGCTGATTGGACTTCATCAATCTTGATTAGAATATACTATATCAAGAGAGATTTGGTAGCCGTTGTGTAGAATCTGAACACTTCAGATTCATTCGCCCATACAACTAAATCTTTAATTTCCATATGTAGAGTTGTTCAAATATGAAAGTTTTCTTGTCCCATGAAAAGTAATTTCCAATCAAGGATATTCTACCAATCTGTTTGTAGAACAATCATGTCAATCAAAGATTACAAATTTTCATAAATAACGCAGCCAAAACCGAAACCTGCCAACGTAGGTCTTCAGAATCTGGAAAGAGTATAATGCAGAATCTGAACATAATTCAGAAGCAGTTTTCAGAAGTAGAAGAGTCTCTTGAATCTGAATAGACTAGAACAGTGAATATGAGCTTCATAAAATCCTTGTTGATGTTTCACATAGGTCTTCTCCAAAGATAAAAGTTGAATCTTCATATGTGATATCCCACTCCATCTGAATAATATGATTCAACTTATTCAGAAGCAAGTATGTGACGACTTCGTCTTGAGTCTGAATACCAGGTTTAGAACAGTATAAACTTTTTCATTCACGTGTTGTACTTGCAATAAAGTATTTTAAAGCATTAACCAGATTCTTTCTTAAATAGGATAGTTTTGTCAGAATTAAATATTCAGAAGAATGTTTTCTCAACAATCTCCCTCTTTCGATAACAAAACTTCCTCGGCAAAATTTAGATTTTGGAAAATATTTGAATAACAATTTAGCATAAGAAAGATCTCAGAATATTAAACAAATAATGATTGAGAATCTTTCAATGGAATGGATTGAATCTGAATGGTATGAGAAACTGAATAATATGCTTTCAGAGTAATCACATACTTGCACACACATAATCCGTTTATTATCTTTTCTTATTACCAAACATGCAGGACTCAGTCAATGGAAACGAGATGGAACGAGGGACCATTCGACCAGCTTTTGGCCCGATGAATTAGCCCGGCAGTGCCCGAGACTGACCCGCCCGGCCTGGTCAGCTTGAACCGGACCGAACCGCTCGGCATCCTCGACTTCCCCCTCGCAATTTAACCAAAATAACTTGACATTAGTTCCATGATACTCATGAACATGCACGATCACACGTTAACGCAACACTTCATCAAGTAATAAACGGATATTACCGTGTTAGAACTAGTAATCTCATTTACCTGTTACCCGACCATAAGTATTCTATCTTACGACACGCAGGAAAACAAGGCGAGAAGACGGCATCGTGTGGTGCGCTGGTGAGGTGGCGTGGCGACATGAGACGGCGGCGGCGGCTTGAAGTGGCAGCGGGAGAGAGAGAGAGAGAGAGAGAGAGAGTGAGTGAGTGAGTGAGAGAGTGAGTGAGAGAGAGTTGGCGTGGAGAGAGAGAGAGAGAGAGAGAGAGAGAGAGAGAGAGAGAGAGAGAGAGAGAGAGAGAGAGAGATTGGCGTGAGAGAGAGAGTGAGGGAGTCGGTGGATGTCGAAAATGAGGAAACCGTACCCCTATTTATAGTAGTTTTCTAGCTTCTCTCACAAGTTACTTCACATGTGAACGCATTTTTATCATCTTGACTTTGTCAATCCTATTCGTGTAAACTCGTTTATGTTTTTTTAACTTTGTCAATCCTATTAGTGTGAACTCATTTATGTTTTCTTGACTTTGTTAATCCTATAGTGTGAACTTATTTATAGTATCTTGACTTTGTTATTGAAAGTGATATTAATCTTATCCTATCATTAAATGCTTGAAAATGGCATTGATCTTATCCTAGCATTAATTACTTGAAAGCGATATTGATCTTATCATATCATTAAATACTTGAAAATGACATTATTCTTATCCTTCCATTAATTACTTGATAGCGACATTATCCTTATCCGTTAGCAAATTGGCTTGTAGTTGACTTATATGTTCTTAATTGACTTGGCATTGACTTATATATTAATTAAAGAAATATTACTATGTCCTGGTTTTTAATATGAAATTTTCGAGAAAACTTCTTAAATAAGTCAGGTAATAGCTTCCTCGAGAAGTTTCGGAATAGCTTCATCTAGAAGTTACCGGATGACTTTCTCAAGAAGTTACGAGATAGCTTCCTCTAGAAGTTACGAGATAGCTTCCTCTAGAAGTTTCTAGGTGTCTTAAAGAACAAGTCAAGAGAAATTCTTCTGTTTCCTATTTATTTCTAATATGAAAAATTTCGGGATGTCACGGCCGATAAACGACTTCACATGTAAATTTACAACATAGATACTATACAATTTTTTTGTTTTGGATACGGTGGGTCAGGTGATATCCGGATCCATTTTTACGCACGTGAACTGGTCCAGCTCCCCTAGTGATCTTAAAATCGCACTCACCACCATCGATCTTGTATGTTCAGAACTTTACTCCCGGAGTACTCACGACAATACTTAAACGTAAAATCACAAGGAGAGGGGAAAACTTCCATACTATGTAGGCCAACATCTTTTTGGTACTATTAAAGATTTATGAATATTGAGTTCGCCAAACTAAATTCTATCTTATCCGCTCACTATCATGCCAAATCAACCATGATATGAGAATCGTATGACTGTAGTATCGAAAAGTTAATTTTAACGTCGACATGCTACACTAAAAGAAGTATTTCATAAGTACTACTTAAGATGCTAATAAAATGTAAAAAAACCCTTAAAGAATAAGAATTATAACATTAATTGCATAGCTCGGTTTCCGGGTCACTTTCTTGAAACAGTACGATAGTACGATATATTTGGTAGTGATAGTGAAATATACTTATCTTTAAAATGTGTTAACTAGGTTGCTTTGACTTCTGGTCAATCATCTGTTTGAATATAGCAAAGACTACAATCTCTAATCAACACATGATGTCAAATAGACATTGGAATCAATAATCCATCAAACAATTCCTTAAGATAAGCATTAAATTCAATTGCATGAATGGACCTAACCCTTTTTTTGTTTTTATTTCCACCAACAACTAGACTAAAATCCGAGATAATATCTCAAATATATATTAACAAAATTGATTCCTCGTGTACGATTTTCGACATGACAAATTTTTCATATAAATTTTCTGACTCCCTTGTCCATGCTTGCCGATTCTTACCCAACACAATAAAATATTCAATTCAAGGTGAACCAGCTACAATTATTGATGTACTTAAAAACAATATAAAACATCTTGGATCACTAAATTCTATTTTTTACGAAATTAGATAATGCCATTGTGAAAGATACTTAGCGATGGATACACGGAAGCCCATCGATTACATCACAAGGTCTGCAAATACTGCTGACTCAAATCCATATGTTGATATTTTCTCTCTTGCTTGATGTACATGTGCCTGGAAATGATGAAGTACAATTTCTTTTAAAAAAAATATGTAATTTTCGTTCATGATAGTTTCATATTTTTCTAATCAAGTCCTTGAAGGAAAAAATTGCACCAGAAATGCTAAACTTTATATATGAATGTAATTTAGTATTAAACATTTCAATTGATTTAATCAAATTCTAAACCCTAACCAAAAAGTGCGATAGAATTCTAACCCTCGGTTGGTTTAATTAAGTCATCAACATTTATAATAAAAAAATGCAATTAAGTCTTAAAATTATGTTTTTTTTTTAACAACAGTCTTAAAATTATGTTGACAAGTGCAATTTAAGGATATCAAATAAGCATTCTTTTCAATTAAAGGAAGTCAATTTTATGTACTATATTCATTCATTGCACTTTTTGAAGAAGGTGTGGGATTTGATCAAACCATTTGAACGATTTAGGACTCAATTGCATTCCATACATAAATTTAAGATTTCCTATCCAATTTTCTTTGTCTATGTACTTTTAATTTTTCTTATCAAATCATTCTTCTTGCCAGTAAAGTAATTCAATCTTAAGGAGTTGAGTTTGAGTTGTTGCAAAGAACGAAATCTTCGGTGTAACGCATATCCTCCTTGAGTTTAGGACCTTGAGATTACATTGCTATTATTAAAGGGTGATTATATTATAAGAAGAAAACCAAATTCCGAATTGCCAAATAAGATCTCACGGGGCATACTTAATCTACTCCTTTGTAATACCACTTGTAAGAGTTGCACAACTATACAGGGAAAATTGTCCAAAAAGTCCAAAATTTATTGTACGGCGGCCAATTCAATAATTAACCTTTTAATTATCCCAACTTAGTCCTAAATCTTTTGACAACTTGTCAATTTGGTCATAAGCCTTTCAATTAAGCCAACTTAGTCCTAAAATTTTTGATGATTTGCCAATTTAGTCCTAAACCTTTTAATGATTTGTCAATTTAGTCATTCCTACCATTTAAGTAAAAAATCACTGATGTGGCAGTCTAGTCAGCACTGGTCATCCTACGTTGCACAACGACACTGACATGGACAACTCTTTATATTTTTTAAAAAAATTCTGAATTTTTATTATATATTGTGAATTCTTTTTCTTTTTCTTTTTTTTCCTTTCCTTCTTCCTCTAGTCGGTCGCTAGGCCTCAGCGATGGCCGATGATAGACCAGAGGCGACGGCCAGCCCAAGCAAGGCTCAACCTCGCCAACCTTTGGCAAGGCCGACGAGCCTTGCCCTACCACTAGCGAGGCTCGAATTTGTTGTCACTAGGATAGGTCGATCCTCGCCCAGCGACGGCAAGATCGAGCTTCGCTAGTGGATGGGGGAGGCTCACCCTCATCGGGCGACAAGACCCCTCCAGCTTCGAGCTAGGGATAAGCCTCACTAGTGGTAGGGTGAGGCCAACCTTGCTTGAGGCTAGGGAGACCGACCTCACCTAGCTCCAGCGAGGTCGAGCCACCCAAGGGTGAGCGTGGTTCGACCTCTCTGACCCTCGCCTCTAGCCAATCATCGACCATTGCCGAGGCTCAGCGATCAGCGAGAGGAAGAAGGCCAGAAAAAAATTTGGAAAATTTATAAAACTATTAGACAAATTCAAAAAATTTTCCACGTAAGCACCAGCCGTACAATGTAGGACAACTAGTATTAGCTAAACTACCACATAGCGAATTTTTATCAAAATTGGTCGAAAGGACCAAATTGGCAAATCGTTAAAATTTGTAGGATTAAATTATCAAATCATCAAAAGGTTTAGGACTAAATTGACTAGCTAAACTGCCACATCAGCGAATTTAGATCAAAATTGGTCGAAAGGACCAAATTGGCAAATCGTTAAAAGCTCCGTTTGTTTCGCTTACATGAATGTACAAATAAGAAATATATTTTTCGTGCACTAAAACGTTTAGATATATATTGTTGTTGATTACGAAAACATTTTCATTGTCTAAACATTTCTTTTTATTTTTCTTTTGTTGACATTGTCTAATCATTTCAAGCGATTAGTTTTTGAAGAATATTTTCTAAATAGTCATTTTTTGTGAAACAAACAGAACTTAAGTAGTCGTTATGCTCATACCAAGTAATAACGAAAACTTCGTGATTAGTCTCTCTACTTCAGTCTTCAAAAGAGCATCATCAATCACAAGAGGAGGAGAAAAACTCCCGTTGATAAAATCCTGGGGGAACTAATTTCACTAAAATGCATAAATGTCAGTAACAACTAATTAAACTAAAGTTTCTGCCAGTAAATGGCACTAGGTCACTAATTAAGTTAACTAAAATAAGAAATAACACTTTTCGGTGAAGCTACTTACATTTAATAGAAATTTTACTTTTTCAAATCATGCTCAATAAGACTTGATAAATTATTCGTGATTGCTCATCAAATTCCGCTAAATTATTTTGCGGGAATTTGTGGAAAAATAAAGCAATTAGCTTGATCCATGACACACTACCAGTTCTGCCACTTTCCATCCTTTAATTAAGGGGCGAGAAAAGGACAGAACTTTGATTAAATGTCCAATGTGGTCCCTAAAATTTAAATTTATCCAATATGAACCCTAATCGTTAGCATGTTGTGCAATGTCTTTCCTGAACTTTTAATTTGTTCAATATAGTATCTAGACTTTTGGTACATGTTCAATTTAGTCACTAGGACAACATTGAACATTTTTATATAGTTCAGGAATTATATTGAACATGTACCAAAACTCCACGAATTACATTGAACAAATTAAAAGTTCATGGACCATATTGAATATTGAGTTAAAGTTTAAGGACCGTATTGAATAAATTAAAAGTTAAGAGACCACGGGCACATTAGGCAAAAGTTCAAGGATCATTTATGACATTATTCCTTAAAGGTAATTATAGATGGACTTGAGTGTATAGTCCTGATGCGGAAGCATAGGGCTCTATTCATCGGTTCGCAAGCTCAACTCAGTCCTTGTCAGTTAATCCAACTAAAACTGCGAGAGAAACCGATTCTAAGGAACAATCCATAAGTTCCCACATGGTTTCGTCGGCTAGTCAAGCAACATTGGTGTCTATTCGTATTAAAGCATGTTCTGGTCATAACTTGTTTCGGTGGGTTCAAGCTCAAGATGAAGTTATTGGTGTAAAGACTAGCAACCGAGATGCCGACGACCAAGATACCGACAATGGAGTTACCAATTAAGTTCTGTTGTTGATTCCTACATACCGATTATGCACCGATTCACCAAAATAAGTTTCTATCTTTGAAGCGGATCAATAACATATCAATGGAAGGCTGTCTTGGATGAAGTCCTTTGTTGTTTGTCAATCTTTGGAAGGTTTATGGAGTTACCCATGTTGGTGGACGAAATTAGAGAGAAGAAAAGCAAGGATGAAGAGTCAAGACTTCAAGTTACTGTATCTTTAATGCTTTCTAGTTACTAGGGGTTTAATTACCTCCTGGTTCCTAAGTCGTCTAGTCCCTACGTTTTAATTGTCATCTAGCCCCCATATCATTGTTAGTTGGGTGAGTCTCGAGTCTTTATTGCTTATCTATTTCTTATGTCCGAGTCCCTCTTTATAATGAGGTGAAATCTCAATTGTAACGCAAACGATGATTTCATGAATATGAAAATTTGTGAGATTTTCCTCTGTTTAGCGAATATCTTGGGAGAGTGGATAACTTCTTGGTTTCTTTATCCGTGGAGAGTGGATTACTCCTCGATGGTGAGCCAAAAATCCCTTTATCCTTGGCTGGTGATATCTTTGGGCCTTGGTAGTGAGCTTTCCTATCCTGAAGCCTTTTATCCTCGGCTGGTGGCGTTGCCTTTAGACCATGGTGGTGAGCTTCGTCAACCTCGATTTGTATCGCCAGCCGATGGTGCATCCTTTTACGCCCTCAGTGTAGAACATATTCCATCGGTTCGCAAGCTTAACTCAATCCTCGTCGGTATCTATCCTGAATTTCGCATTCATCCGTCAGGATCCGTCCCATTCATTATGTTTAGTCCTAGATTCCTTCATCCATCATTCAAGCCGACATTCGCCCGCCCCGCGCAAGTATCTAGTCCAAATATTTTAGGCGACTAACGTGTTATCCAACACAAATGCGGCTTTTTCTTTTCACCAAGATATACGTGTTTATCATTAACTCTGTAACTCTATACATACGACTATAAATATATTGTAAGTATCACCTAAAAAGATACCATTAGTCAATTTTTTAGAGGGAAAATCCCAAATAAGAGCCAGAAATGCACTCATTTTCTCAAATAAGGGTCCAAAGTGGACCTTGTTTCAAGTAAAAGCTTGAAGTGGCATAACAGTTCCAAATAAGGGCCTGAAGTGGCCACGCAATCTCAAAAAAGGGCCTGGGTATTTTCATTATTTAATTTTTAATTTTTTTCTTTTTTTTCCTTTTTCTATTTTGTAAAAATTAAAAACGATAAAGTTTAAAATTATAATTATAATATAGGCGAGAGGGTAGTCGTCGCCCCCACCGCCAATGGGGCATCGGTGACGGCCGGCACGGTCGCCGGCGCCTCAGCGAGGGCTAGCTTGCCCTCGATCAGACTAGGGCGAGGGCCAGTGACCCTCGCCTCTAGTCGGCATGGTAGCTGGCGACCCCGCCTGCATTTTTTTTTCTTTTTTTAAATTTTGAAAAAGAAAAAACAAAGATAAAAAGACAAAAAAAAAAGTAAATGACAAAAATGCCATTGAGGCCAGGCCCTTTTTGAGACTACATGGCCACTCGTATTTGAAATAAGGTATATTTCATGCCCTTATTTGAGAAAATAATAGCGCTTCAAGTCCTTATTTGAGATAAGATTCAATTCGGGTACTTATTTGAGAAAATGAGAGAACTCCAAGCCCTTAATTGAAATTTTTCCTTTTTAAAATGGGCTGGATATCGGAAAATTTTGACTATTAATATATAGACACGACTATAAATATAAATCTCTACGGATGCCCGCAAAATCCTATGTATCTAGAGGTAGCTAAACCTAATTTGATGCGAAAAACTCACCGGTCCACCCAAAATCAATCCAACATTGCAGCTCTACCCCTACCCATGTCCATAAGGTAAGATTCCATCCACAGTTGTGATTCTAACATGGGATTTATCGCATTCAAGCCAATCGCTTTAGAATATACTTCAACCTTGGTTCCGGTCACGAGATTTTCGAATTCATCTACCGAGGTACCAATTTTAGCTGCCTAGTTTAGAAATCCATCAACTTGTTCCCAATTGGTGTAGCTTTTATGCTTGAGTCCGACACGCTTTTATGTGTCCCGCTGTATGATATCCTTTAGACTCCCCATTCGAAGGCTTGATTGGTCGGTCTTGCTCGGGATTCATATGATCTTAGCCATTGACGATGGTTGAGGTAGAAGTGAATTTCGAAAAACAATGGCTTTTCGATAATCACGCATAAATTTTTGTGGACTATGAAAATATTGCAGCCAACTATATGATTCCTCTAAATGAAGTCTAAACAATAAGAGGTAGAGATTAATTTTGCTCGAAGACATTTTTTTTACCTAGCAGATGAACCCAATCACGCATAAAAATTTGTCGACTATCAAAATATTGCAGCCATTCTCCATTTAACTGATTAGGGGCACAGTCGTATATGGTTGTAATGACACGTCAGTCGGCTCCAAATTCGGACTACACAATCGGTCCACCTATCATTACTCTTAATTAAACCAGTTAATCTTCACTGGCCGAATTCCATTAACTCCTCAAACAAACCGACTTTGAGGCTCCATTTATTTCACAAAAAATAACTAGTTTGAAAAATATTTTCCTAAAAATAATGGTTCATAACGCTTAAAATAATTAGTCGATAAACATTATTTTTAGCCCGACAACAATTTACGTCTAAGTATGTGAGTAAACGATGAAAATGTTAAAAACAATATAATTTGTTATTGTTACAAAAATATTTTTTAATGTTTAAATTTTTTCTTGAAACAAACGGAAGAGAGGTTGAATTTCAGCAAACTTCAGCCGGATGATATGACACAAGTACAGGTCCTAGCAACATAAAAGCACTCATTTGATGTTATTTTTATAGCGCGTTAATGGATTTTAAGTTGTCAAGCCAAAAACAAAAAGAAAAGACCCATTAATACCTGGGACATAATTTCGTGGACACAGTTTTGTCAGTCTTTCCTGTGCTGTGAATTCCAACCATCGCTTCCGTTGTCGTTAAGGGACAGGACGATGCAATTTGTCTTAAAGCAACAACAGCACCTAAACTGAAAAGAAAAGAGGTCCATACCACATCCCTAACCAACACCACTTAATTGAAATTGGTCCATACTTAGAGCGAAAGTCTCTCCCCTCATTTATTTCTTGTCCTTCCACAATACCTTCATTTATATCTCGCCCGAGGGGTAGGCTGCATAATTTTACCTTTCGATTTAGGGTTCTTGGTCAGACTTTAAATTTCATTTGGGATTTATGTAGATGAGGGCTCGGCTCGGTGATGTACACGTTAAGCATGCTTAATTTGAAATACGGTCATGTCAACAAGTGTCTCTTGAGCACTCGTTAAATATGTTTAAAGAGAAAATAATCGACTTTCTAAATATGTATTCAGTATACCACGACCATAAGGACACTCATGTAAGCTGCGATTATAACCTTGAACAGCGCCTTAAGATCTCTATGTATAGATATGCGAATCATAATTATATAAAGTAGATGAATTAACGCACCTTGTTTAGGATCCATCATTCTTGATGCAGAAATGCAATGAACCGATGCTCAAGAGCTTCTCCTCTAGAACCCCTTTAGACACTGGCTTCAATGAGACAGCCCCTCACGTATCTCTTTCTAACGACTCTTTATGTGATGTTATGTGAACATTAGGGTTTAGAGGAGGAATTTGAGCTCTATTTATAGAGTTTGTAACATATCCCCTCATTATAGATAAGGTTTAACTCGGCCCACACTATCTAGTCCCATATTAGACTAATTATGAAACTGTAAATATCTTTCCTTTATTAGACCAATTAACAATTACAATAATAATTAATAAAGCCCAAATTAGGAAATAACTTTTACATTCTCCCACTGGGGCTATATTAATTAAAATTGTACCGAATATGCGCATCTTTATATTGGTCTAGAAATAATTCCTAATAGTCAATCCGATCCCATAAAGTCTCAAACACTGAATCATGGTAGTAACTGCATCAAAAGACACTGAGCCATCCATGGTCACTAGTGCTCTTAACTTTACTGATATGGATTTAATATAGTAGTGTGGCAAACAGATAACATCTCAAATAATAGAGAAACTTTATATGTTATTCTCTTTGTCAATCACCATTCTCTTACTTTGTGTGTCACGAAACCTGATGTGCCACAAGAGAATTTCCTCATGGTTTCAATGAACCCACATATATCTTATATTTATAATTAACTATATTTTATGTGTAACAAGACATATCTATATGGCTAAAAAATAAATGCCCCAGCCATCACTCAAGGTTTACACAACACCTTGAGATTTTCACCTTATATATATTCAACACAAACACATCCATGAAAGTTTTATTTAATGCAAAAGAGTCAATACACATCAAAACTGTTACTAAATGTAACAGAACACAGATGTAAACTTTATTAGAGCAAACACAAAACAGCTCCCACTAAACAATGGCATCCCATGATGCTTCTAAGCCCGTGCTTATAACATGTCAATCAAATACACAATGGCAAAAACCTTTAGTTAGTGGGTCTGTATTCATATCATCTGTGAAAATATGCTTTACTGTAGTGTCATCATTCTCATCTGTTACCTTATATTCAAAAACTTGACCGCCAGATGTTTACACCCCTTGAGACCTCTGTTGTTGCTAATAAATAACACTGCAGAGTTATTGTCACAATACTATCGTATGGGCCTTTCAACAAAGTCAAATATAGTCAAGTCCTTAATGAGGTTCCGGATCCAAATAGCTTGAGTAGCGGCCGAAAAGCATACTATAAAATTAGCTTGCTTCATAGAGGATGACATTGTCACGCCCCGATTCTCGAGCTCACGACATCCCTACCAATCGCCTCAGGTCATAAAGGTTAACGTCCCAGGCGCGCTAACGACCTACCGAAATATACTACGCATGCAGAAACGTACAATACTCCCGGACAAAAGCATAAGCAGGGATAGCAAAGTAGGATACTCAACAACAGTCATTCAGCCAAAGACAATTCCATTATAACACCAAAAGTAGATGATCGCCTACAGAGCTATACAGAAAAATTACAACCCCATTCTTCGAGGCAGCTCCCTAAGACCAATCAAAAAGGATAGTGGGTCGGGGTAGGGTTAATGTCATATCTACTACCAAAAGAGGGGTCACGTCACCCTCATCATCCACCTCAACGAGTTTCCATTACCTTGAACCTGAAAAATGGGTTAACCACGACGAGGTGAGAAATAAATCTCAGTGAGCTAACGCCTTAGCCCGTCTAGGGCGTTAACTCGCTCAGGCAACCTACACACACAGTATATCGCAATAGTATAACGCCAACCACATGCAAGCTTACCGCCCCTTGGATCACACATATGCAAGACTCAACTTGACATAACAGTCACCCAACCAAGTCATCAACCAAGTCATCAACCAGAATACCACAATAGCTTGCAAGTACAATGCTCCACACGTATTCCGATTATTAATGGCCACTCGACCCCACACACTAGACAGTTGGTGGGCAGCACACTAGACAGTTGGTGCTCAGCACACTAGACAGTTGGTGGTCTTCCGGCATGACCGGGCTTCGTCCCTTACTTCCGGCGACGGCGTCTGATAGTCTGTAAGATTCGTACGACTAGCGCGACACGGAACTACCAAGAATCCCTGTAGGGGCTTTGGTCCATCACAAGCTGCGATCGGCGTCCGGTAAATTGTGTGACTCCGAACGACTGGCACGACATGAATTTATCAGGAAAAATCGTGTGACTGGCACGGATTTATCTCATCATAAGACCACACAAGAAGATCATCCAACCAATCAATTCTTATCTTGGCATTTAGTTAAATGCTCACACGATCATGCTTAAAGACTCGGCCACTAGCCATTTTTATGCTCAGTTATGCAATTTGATCCCACACATGGTCATGTGATGCACAAATTATCCACTAGACTTTGCATCTAAATACGGGTGATCAATCCTCATACAGTCAATCATAAACCATTCAGAGTATTCAGCAGCTAGGCAATGATCGCCACATCAAACAGTCGACAACAAAATCCACATATCGTACTCGAATACTTGAACTGACCGTAGGCGACTAATCCGCTTACCAACCAACCAATCAATCAATTCATCGCCCTCTCGACTCTAACCAAACGCTCGCTCGCGATCAAACAATTACAGTCAATCAAACAATCTAGTCTAATCACTAATTAGCCACAGACCACCTTGCTAACCAGTCTAACTTATTTAATTGCGGTCATTTAACCTAAACCCAATCTCTAACTAAACCGACCACAATTAATCTACTTAAATGCCTAATTAGACTAATTAAACTAAATCCAAACGTAATTAGCGACCTAACCGAGAGTTAGGGACTAACTCACAACTAATGGTCCGGCAACAACGACGGCGACTCACGGACGGCCTCAAATGGCGATGGCGACGGCGACGGCGACGGCGGAGGGCGCGGTCGGGAGGCTGTTCGAGCTGCGGCAAGGGCGGCGAAGCACAGGTGACGGCGATTGTTGGAGTTCGGGGGGTCCACAACGGCGCGGCAAGTGGCTGAGGCGACGACGGACCAGCGATGAGCAAGGGTGGCGCGGCTGAATAGAGGAGAGGAGGCTCGCGGGGGTGGCTGGTCCCGGCTGAGGGCGGCGGCGCGGAGCAGCTCGGGCGACGGGCTCGATCCAGGGGAGGAGAGCGCGGTGTAGGGGTGCTCGGGGGTCGTAGGTCCTCCGGGACTGCTCGGTCGACGAGGTTACGAGGCTGGCGTGCACCGCCAGCGAGCTTGACTGAGTTGGGATGGCGGCGAACGGAGGCGCAGTGGTGGCTGGTGGTGCAGCTCGAGTGGGGTGTGAGGTCGCGGCCGGCAGCTACAGCAGCGAGCTGCTCCGGCGCAGCCGCAGGTAGCTAGCGATGGCGGACGGAGGCACGGTGATGGTGAGCTTGGCTGGCCGGCGGAGAAGCAAGAAGAAGAAGATGGAGCAGAGGGGCGTCGGGGGTGGCTGGGCGCACGAGCAGAGGGAGAGGGAGAGAGAGAGGAGAGTGGGTGGGGGGGTCTAGCGCAAACAGAGAGAGAGAGAGAGAGAGAGAGAGAGAGAGAGAGAGAGAGAGAGAGAGAGAGAGAGAGAGAGAAGGTGACAAGATAGTGATGGGATGAGTGGGTGGCTGATGGAAAAAAGGGGGGCCCACGGGGATTTGAATTTTTTGTCTTCTAGCACTTAATGTGGGGGCAAAAAGGTATTTTCGCAAGGGGTTCAGGCGCGAAGGGATTTCGGGCTGGAAGGGGAGTCTCGAGCGCGAAGGGTCTCTGACCGACGCTTTGGGATTTACCAAATCGCTTTCCAGATCATATTAAAATCGCTTCAGATAATTGTCCCTTAAACCGTAAAAACCCAATATTATTTATTTTGCAGATCTCGAAATTTCATGACGTCACATACATAGATTTCTATTTCTCCCTTTTTCATAATACTGCACATTCCTTTAACTTACAAATATATCTTGTTGTCAACTTCACATCTCCCTGATAGATAGAAAATTCTGAATCCGAATAGACTACTAGCTTTATGTCCTGAATATATTTATAAATCAGCATATAGTCTTTTGTCCTCTTTAAGTACCTCAAAAATTTCTTAACAGTAACCTAGTGATCGTGTCCTGAATTTACCGATATCTGCCTAGACTAGAAGTCTCGTTGCAAAAGTAACATCTGGTCTGGTGCAAACTTAAGCATTCATGATGTTTCTAAGCGCATCAGCACATGGTACATTATTATTTTTGTATTATTTGGGTTTTCTTAATATTTGTATGAGGATACTATGACAGATTCACTTTATCGCCCTTAATGATAGGAGCAATTCCTAACTTGCAATACTACATACTTAATCTTTACAGAAATACGATCAACATATGTCCTCTAATATAAACCCAATACATGGCAAGAACGATCCATATGGATCTCAATGCCTAGGACAAAAAACGCCTTACCAAGGTTATTCATGTCAAAATGCTTTGACAACACCTACTTCGTCTCATGTAGTAATTCAATATCACTGCTCGCAAGCAAGATATCGTCTACATAAAATACGATGAAAATAAATTTCCTCCCACTAACCTTGCAATACACACACACACACACACACACACACACACACACACACACACACACACACACACTTATTTACTTTATTCCTGATATAACCGAATGAAGTGACAACCATATGAAACTTCAAGTACCATTGTCTAAAAGATTTATTTAAAACCATAAATTGACTTTTCAGTCTATACACAAGTTTACCTGCATCAACTACTACAAAATCTTCAGGTTGCATCATATAGACTTCCTTATCAAGATCCCCATCCAAAAAAGAAGTTTTAACAAACATCTAGTAAAACTCTATAAAATAATGAGCTATTAATGTCATAATCACTCTAAAAGAATCTTTAGGAGAGATTGGAGGAAAATTTACTTTACAATCTACTCTTTATTTCTGAGTGAAACCTTTGGCTACCAATATGGTTTTAAACTTCTCAATCTTTCCTTTGGAGTCCCTTTTAGTTCTATACACCCAATTGTAGCCGATGGACTCCTGACCCTTACGCATGTCAATAAGCTTTCAAACACCTTATGTTTCATAGACTGCATCTCGTCTATCAATGCATCCAACTACAGATCTAATTGAGAACAAGAAACAGCATTTGTATAAGTTACTAGATCAACCATACAACAGATATCATAGTCATGCTCTCTCAGATAAACTATACAGTGCGGTGGTATAGCTGATCGTATCTGCCTGATGGATCTATTAAGTGGAGCTACTTCAACCTTATTCTGTGTTTGTGTGGTTTGATAAACTTCACTAGGAACTGTCATAATAACAAGGATCCTGAACCCCAACAAGTAGGGGTGATAGGTTCCAGGATGGGTGGTTCTCACCCTAAAATCGACAACCGTCCGCTAGGGACCGGTTCCGCTAAATGCAAATAGTGAACCATCCATTCGTTCCATGGATTCACCCAAGAACTGAATCACCGGTCCGGTCCGGTTCCCGAGTGGATCCATGGAACCGGTCCTACCGATCCATGGATAATGCCATCTCAATGAGCTATGAAGCGGATCATGGCAGAAATCTAAGGAAAACCACATTACATTCCACGAATGATTGCCACGATTAAACATGTCAAATTTGTGGTGGACATAGTTCATCCCATAATGAAATATTAGCTCCAATGGAATAATCAGAAATGGATTAACAAGAACAGCAGATCTAAACTACAGCACTTTCTTGAAGCCTTGGTCTGACTTCGCATACAGTCTTGGGAGGTTAAGCGATGGCGCAACTCCAACATTCGAGTAATCGATTACAGGACATAAAGAGAAGATGATCATGCATGTGGGGAGGAAGAGATGGCTGAGAACGATTTTGATGGCGATCGAGACAATGAATGGGGGTAGCCGGTGAGGCTTTCCATGGTAGCCGTATCAAGTTGTTCGTAGAGAGAGAGAGAGAGAGAGAGAGAGAGTGTGTGTGTGTGTGTGTGTAGGGGGGGGGTGGGGGGGCTCTGCTTATGCATTGGTGAAAGAGAGATGCCGGTGGAAGAAGATGGGATCGGATCATGTGTGAAAGTGTTGGATAGTTTCAACTTTCCACCAACGAAAATGTGGGCAGCAACCAGTGTAGTCTGCAGCTACTCTATGCCCCTCCAACTATTAAACAATGCGACAGGCAACGATAAAATGCAGTAGAAATAGAGAAGTATAAATAGACCTGATTCGATTGGTCCGATTGGATGGTTCCAAGCAGTACCCGCCAATTCTAGCAAATTGGAACCGGGAACTGGACCAGTATCTGGTGGGAACCATCCAAAATCAGCCGATTGGGTACGGTCCGGTCCTATTCGAGAGATCCCGATTTTTTTTCTCACCCCTACCAACAAGCTCAATCTGTGGTTTGGGAGACTCCGAAATCACCTGTATAGGTAGAGAAAAATGACACAATAATTCTCACCGCATGTTATCCTTAATAGACTTTGAGCAACTACCCTCTTCGACCATATCTAATATCAACAACTTAGCTGTCTATGATTCCACAATGCTCGTACCTCCGTTGGGATAATAAAAATGATACCCCTTCGAATGATCTGATTAAAATACGAAGTAAACTGAGTCATTCTAGAGTCCAACTTACTGAATGTTGGATTATATAATTTCACTTCTGCAAGATAACCACAAACCTTAATATGATTCAAACTAGATTTACATCCAGTCCATAACTCAAAAGAAGTCAATGGAGTAACGTTAGTAGAAACGCGGTTCAGAACATAAAAGGCCGCTTTAAAAGCCTCACCCCACAGAAAACAAAGCAAGTTGATTTTACTAATCATACTCCTGATCATATCCATGAGGATATGATTGCGTCATTCGGCTACACCTTTTGATTCAAGACTCCCAGGAATAGTAAACTGAGTTATTAGCCCTGAATCCTCTAAGTATTTGGCAAATGGCCCTTTAAGCTGTCCATTATCGCAATGCCTGCCAAAATACTCACCACCTCGGTCAAATCTGACAATCATTATATTTTCTCAACTGTTTCTTGACTCTAGTCTCAAGTAACCCAGACTTTTCTTTAATCAAGTACAGATAACCATATATGGAATAATCGTCAATAAATGTGATGAAATAGAAATTTCTACACAATGTTGCCATATATAGTCCACTTATATGAGTGTGAATGACCTCCATCAAGTCAGAACTATAGACTGCAGTTTTATTCTTTATCTTAGTCATCTTACCTCTATAGCAGTCTACGCATGTGTTTATGTCACTTTTAAGAGTGGGCAAAATGTTTGCCTTTATCAATCCTTCCACTCTTTCCTTAGAGATGTGACCAAGACGTTTAAGCCAAAATGCGTAAGACTGCTCCTTAGGTAGAGGTCTTTCGAAAATAAATTTTTCAACCATATAAGTGACGTATATATCATTAGGAGTTAAATATAATATGTACAATCCATTGGACATATAGCAGCACTCAACCTTATTTGAATCAAAGAATATAGAAATATTATTGTTCCTTATTTCAAAAGAGTAGATGCACAAGTCCAAACTTTATACGGAAACTAAGTCCCGTCTTTAAGGAAATTACATAAATTATGTTTCTTAATATCAAATTAAAACACAAGAATCCAGAATGACATTCCCACGAACTCAACGTCAACTTTATTGTTGTTTCTAACGGTGAGCATTGATTCTTCCTTATTTGGCTTCCTCCGATTTATGAATCCATGTACAGTAAACGCAACATGAATAGTTGCACCACTATCTAGCCACCACGAACAAAATGGGGCTTTTGATAGATTAGAATCACAAATCAATACCAAAGAATCATTACCTTTAGGCTCACGCTTAGACAACCAAATTTTATTTTTTTATTGCAGTCTTTCTTTATGTGACCGTTCTTCTTAAAAACAAGTAGCGATCACTATCCTTTTTAAATGATACTTTTCATGGAGCCAAATCGTCAGAATGATCGGTGGTTTTATGAGTTCTTTTATGAGTATGATTTCTGAACCTTTCAATATGCAATTCTACTATCTTTAAGATGTAATCTCTGAACCTACCAGAATCATCATACCTGATGTTGAAGAGTCCTTGCAGATGTGTCCCACTCTCAATATTAGACGAGACATGGTTCCTAACCTCCAAGGCTTCCATTATTTATCTAACGGTGCAGTTAGCTGGCAAAATACTTTGAAGTGTTCCTTAATGGATCGCTTGATATCTAGCGAGCAAATTCAATTGCTCTTTACCCAAGTAGCACATAGTGCTTTTCAGGGTTCTCACTAATGACAATGAGATCTACAGGCTTATTCTTAACAAGAGCAATACAAATATTTGCCAGTTCATAGCAAACAGAAAATTCCCATTCAATTCTTAAAAAAATGAACCAATGTGAACCTCAAGTTTCAGAGTTGCCATTTACTAATTTAATAATGACTTAAAAATAGTCATTGTATTTTATTAGCACAATGTGAAAATTTTATCTAGAGAGTTACATACATCATCATATAATCACCTTTTAGCAAAATACATGATATGCAGTTGTAAACTCTCTACATTACAGCGACCATGAGAATATAATTAATCTTCGTTAATTCACCACCTTTGGGTGTATGAAAACACTTGGATTAGTCAATTCTCAACCATATACCATACATGTATCCCTCCATGCAACAATACATAGTCATCTCCTTTGGGGGTATAATTATGCATTAGAACAGGAGACATCCCACCATAATTATGAGATCAAAAATTTCTTAAACCCTACCGAGGTCACAACCCAATTGAATTTTTTAAATTGGAATATAAACTTTATATTCCACATTCTTTGTATATTCACGCAATTTTAAATTTTGTGACAGCGGCAATTAGTCACAAAATTACATATCATGCTAATATACATTGATCCAATCAACAATACATGTTAAAATAATGTACATGTAGTTGATTAAAATACTCTACACAATCCGTATGTGGTACTTACATGTGAGCTTGCACCTGTAATTCATAAAACCATAGAGAAATACATAGAAAAATACAAAAATACCCCAAACGTATACCCGAATTTAGGGTTCCATACATATTTTTTCATCCATAAGAATTCCAAACATGTAAAATAAATATACCACTTGGTAGAGCATAATCATACGAGCACGCCAGTACATGGAACTCCTCGAACAGAGCATTCACGAGCCCTCACGCGCCGATGGAGCCCTCGGCGCATGAGACCCACGCGCTGACACGTGTAAGGCATGTGCTCAATCCTCAGCCGGTCCAAGAAACCGGTCCGACCACTACCCCTTAAACCGACCAACGAACGGGGTCATATGATCCGGTCGGACTGGTCAACGACCGGTTCGACTGGGGGGGCCGAGTCAAGGGTCAACGGGTCTGGTCGGGGTCACGGGTCGGGCATACCCGACTGAGATTACGTCAGCCCGCGCACGAGCAGGGTCGGGTCTAGCCCGTGGCCGCCACGAAAACATCATAATCACACTATTTTGTTCTTAATCTCAATGCTAATTTTGCTTAATTACAATTGCAGTGACACGGTCAAGGAAGACCATTGAGTCCAGCGTGAGAGGGTGGTTGCCAAACCCTTCACAACATCACCTTCACCTAAATTCATAATCAATAGAACCAACACCCGAACGAAAACATCCAAATGTCCAGCAGATATAGTGGGAAATCCGCACTTGCGCACATCATGCACGAAGACGATTTAATCCCCGAATTTCACAATTCCATTTACAATCACCTCAACTTTATTTTCACAACTCCACGATACGGAACCATGGCCGTGCGTGGCGGCGCGTTCGGTAGTCGCCGGCGACCATCCGACATGGGTTTTGCTCATCTCATCACGTACTTTTCGAATATGTGATCAAATCTCAATTTTACTGAAAATAAAATTTCAAAAAATACCTAAAATGTGATTCGAAATCTAAAACATATAGGCTTTGATACCACATGTAAGCTGCGATTATTACCTTGACCAGCGCCCTAAGATCCCCACGTATAGATATGCGAATCACAATTATATAAAGTAGAGGAATTAACGCACCTTGTTTAGAATCCATCGTTCTTGATGTGGAATTGCGATGAACCGGTGCTCAAGAGCTTCTCCTCTAGAACCCTTTTAGACACTAGCTTCAATAAGACGGCCCCTCACGTATCGTTTTCTGACGACTCTTCATGTGAGGTTATGTGCACATTAAGGTTCAGAGGAGGGACTTGAGCTCTATTCTCGACCTACACTATCCAGTCGCATATTAGACTAATTAGGAAACTGTATATATCTTTCCTTTATTAGACCAATTAACAATTATTATAATAATTAACAAAGTCCAAATTAGGAAATAACTTTTACAACTCAGTCATTGAAAGTTTCGATATTTCATTGCACGGTTACTTACGGCACTTTCTAATACGACTCTTTCAAATGATTTAACTTTCAAAGCTATATAACACTGTAACAAGAGATAATCTAGTGTATTGAAGATTGAAATTCTTTAAAATTCCCATGATATAACTCTTTTGAACCGAACCTATGTTTTCCACCAAAAAAAAAATACCTAACCTATGTTAGAAATCCGACCAAAAAAAAAACCATGTTTAGAAGTCTTTTATGGAGGTGAAGAAAATAGAGACAGAAACATATTGAAGGCATAGAAAAGGGACATGTAGATAGTAATTTTTCTTGTCTATCTTCGGAAGAATGAAAATTAAGAGGTGAAGAAAATAGAAAGAGGACTATTCTCTTGAGCGAAAAATCGCATGTCTCTCTATGGATGATTGTCGACCATGATTTGGATTAGTGAAATTCACGCGAGCCTCATTGATTTGACCGAGTCGATCGATGCACTCCATCCCATGTACACTAAATTTTTGTTTCTAATCATAGATGAAAAAAAAAATGATTTGAACAACAAAGTTGTGATATTTTTTGTGTGATCACTGCTAACTGTTTTAAAAACTTAAGCTGCTAGATGAAGACGGGATTTAATATTTGTATATTCTAACATGAGTTTTCAAAAATATGCGCACAATTGGGTGTTAATAAAGCTTTCTATCTGGCCGACGATGGAAACAAACCCTAATCTTATCCACGCCTTAAAAAAGCTCGAAAAAGAATATATAGAGGAGAGAGAATTTCTCATTGAAAAATCAAAATTCATTGCATGCAACAAGCATTAAGGTTAACAACACTGAGATACTGCCAACCTTTCCGCATTTCCACATAAGGACGCACTCACGAAGTTAATAGTCCCTCGGATCCTCCAATGGGAAAAGTCAAGCCAATTAATTGCATTGCATCTTGGGATTTTGTTTTTTTCTTTTCTTTTCCGTTTTCTCAGAAGTCAATTAATTGCATTAATTTAGAAGAAAAGCAACTCAAAAAGTGAAACATAAAATTAAAAAAAGGCTGACCCATTTCACCAATTTGCAGTTTACAAAAGCTGGCCACTGAGAATTAAAGTTTTGGAAACTCAATTAATTTTTAGTTGTTTAGTAATCAAATGACAAAATAAGAAAATTGATGTGTACTGCCTACTGAACGACAGCCACTTAGAGAGAGAGAGAGAGAGAGAGAGAGAGAGAGTACTTACAAAGAATCAAATTTCCACTTCACATTATTGAGTTGGGATCCTTTTGCTTGAATTTTAGTGCAATGAATTAACTCAATTTGGTATATATAAGAATCAACAAAAGCGCTGATTTTTTCCAAAAGGCCATATGTAGGATCGTGGAAAATTCTTGACCTAGTCAAATACTCGAGAAGATTCTAACTCCGATTATACCAAATGGCAAGTAACTTTTACGTTTTATAAACTATGATGTCCAAATCGTTCGTCACTATCAAGTGTTGCGAATCTTTTTTATTTTTCATTTGGAAATGATAACCTAATATTTAACTTGTCTCAATGCAGGCAACAACAATCTCTTGAATTGAAAGAGAAGACTTTAAGCTGGGTCTGCGTTCTAGGAGTGGACCCGTCTGACCTAAAATTAACTAATTAATGGCTGGAAAATAAGGTTGATGTTTTTAAGAAGGGGCTGCTTTTAGCTTTAAGTCAGCTACACTGTAGCCAGCTCCATCCTTTTAAGTTCAGTGGGTTCACTTCCTTCATTACATGAAGATCTGGGACTTTCTTGAGTCTTTCCAGAAATTGTGTGTGTCTGTGTATATATATATATATATATATGTGTGTTAAAGACTATATAAATATATGTATGATGAATTTGTTTGTCAGTCTCCATCCATGGGGTCTTGTCAGAGCAATCAAACATCACGATAAGTAGAACAAGACACGAGTTCTTTAAGCTTGTACGTAAAAAAATATTGCCCTAAACAATCGTCGTACCTTCGAATATCATTAGACGACATTCTTCGGAGCAGGAAAGAAGCAATGGTCTTGATGCCCAAAAAGAAAAAAAAGAAAAAAAGAAAAAAAACTACAGACAAGACACAGAAATGTAATGCAGATGGTCGACGCTCTTCCAATTTCGGTACGACCTTTTCCTTTTCTCTCGCCTAGGCATTTACTCCCGTGGGAAGCACAGTAACCCTAGCTACGGTTATTAACTACAAACCACTTTTTGCAATAGGCTTAACTGTGTAAATCTCAGCAGATCCCATAAACATGTTGAGGTGCAAAACAGAACACTTAAATCTGCAACATGGTACGTGAGAAGATTCATGACTTACGAACGAAAGGGTTTCTGGAGTTGAATTTGATTTTTTGTTTGGCCAAGCATTACATATTCATACATCACTTCACTCCAAAAGCTTTAAACTATACAATAGTTTAGTTGGACCGTGATATTTATTTTAGTAATTGTTCAAGTTAATTACATGTACGGTTTCACCAAATTTAACCATTAAGTGTACAGGAAAATCAAGGAAAGACAGACTATTTATTCGTAATGCTACTATACTGAGATCGGTCCTCAAAGTTCATATATAAATGATATGACATTCGACAGTAGGTGAATTCTAAGTAAACGGGTCAGTTAATCCTCAATGAGATTTTGTTGTGTACATTACAGATTATATCGATTTTATGAACCAATCATAGTTTATTCCAACTATATCTTGATTCCTCACGCAGGAAACATAAACTAAGGGGAAAAAAGTGGATCGAAACATCGACTAACATAGTCGTATAGCTCCGAAGAGTGGCGATCGACAGATTAATTATTTGCATGCTTCCAGTCCTCTCTCCATCTTTAGACACGAGAAGAAAAACCTAAGTAATCAGCAAATCTAAAGAGAGAATAAATTCCACTGGTTCAACTTAGAACTGAGTCATGAGAAAAAGAGACAAGAAGAAAGAAATCGAAGTAGAACTGTATAGATATGACAGTCAAGAAAGTTCATACCCAAGAATTAAAAGCACATTCAATCTGGATCCCAAAGAGACAAAATATATCTTCCTCTTTTTCTTTTTCCTTCTTTTTCTTTTTTTCCCTTTGTGGTTCTCTCAAGCTCATACAAGTTCCTGTTGCCTTCATCTCACCAAAACCCTCAACAAAAATCCCAGGCTAACACAGCAGCTCTCATGCTCCTCCTCTTCCTTTCCTCGAATTCGCCTTCACCGGCAGGATCCGGATTCTTTTCGCTACGCGTACGAAGTCCCTACTCGAAGATAGAACCTAAAGGGTTAGGTTTTCATCGGCGGGGTATGTAATAAAAGTTCCTATTGGATAGTCATGGGTCGAACATGACAAATTTTGAGAGAAAAGCCAAAGATTTATGTTAAATATTAGTAAAAGAAACAACTTACTTCCAATTAAGGTCACCAGCAAGAAGAAGATCATCCTCAATGTCTTCGTAGGCGATAAGGTGTCCGGGAACAGCATTGGACAGGTTGAGATCCTTGTCCGGGACATCAGCATCGTCCACGAACATCTGCCTCAGCGCCTTGGCGAGGCTTTGGTAGCTCTCGTGCTTGTGGAGGCTGATGCGGTGGCAGATCGAGCGGCCCTCGATGGCCACTGTCACGGGCGGCACAACCGCGGCCACGAGATCGTCATCGAACCCAATAGAGCTCGGGATCTTGCTGTTGCTGTTGCTGTTAGGGTTCTTCGCGAAGGCCGGCGAGGAGGAAGGCGGAGAGGCGGCGGCGGCCATGACTTTCGCGAAGTAGTTGTCCATGGATGAGATGGGCAAGTTCCTGTCTTGGAACCTCCTTTTCATCGAGTCTTGCCTTTGAGAGCTAAACCCATCCATATTGCTACAATAATAATAGATGGGTGTGATCTTGAAGGAGATATATGGCTCAAGAAACACAAGGGCTTTTGGTTTAGGGCAGATCAAACACCAGAATAGATTGAGTAGAGATGTGGTGAGACTTGGATTTTGCAGTGGAAGGAGAGAGAAGAGCGAAGACTGAAAGTGAGAGAATTTGTTGAGATGGTGATAACATTTCATAAGGGTCAGAGGAGAAGATATATAGGAAGAGAGAGAGAGAGAGAGAGAGAGAGAGAGCGCGCACAAAGGTCGGGAGGGGTCACTTTGGTGTATGCGGAACAACAGGATAAAATTGTCAAAAAAAAATCTTAAATATATTACATTTTTGTCAATTCAATCCTAGACTTTTTACGTTTATCAATTGAGTCCTAAATCTTTTCACTTTTTACCAATTAAATCCTATTGAGATTTGAGCGCCCTCGCCAGCGGCAGGCGAGGGCATCACGGCCCTCGCCGACCGCTAAAGAAGAAAACCAGAGGAAAAAAAATAAATAAGAATTCAAAAAAAATATTCAAATATAAAAATTATCCACGTCGGCACCGGCCGTGTCACGTAGGACGATCGATGTCCACGTCAGCGATTTTCGGCCAATAAGACTCAATTAATAAAAAGTGAAAAATCTTATGACTCAACTGACAAACTTAAAAAGTTTAGCACTGAATTGATAAAAGTGTAATAGTTTATAAAAGAAAGTTTCAAAAGCTGAATGGGTAATGAAGTTTATATTATATTAAAAGCTAGTTTTACTGATCAGTTTGTGCATCTTTTGTATTCTTCTTCCATCTTGAGTGCAATAAAGTCAAAAATATAAGATGGGTTGACACAGATTAACGGGACATAAAACGTTCCTTTTCATGAAATAACGTAAGGGAGTCTTTTGCATCGAATGCTGCACCGGATTCTAATGAATATTATTTATAAATCGACATCCACGGTTAGACACGTGTGAACCAATTTTTTAAACTCTCTCTCTCTCTCTCTCTCTCTCTCTCTCTCTCTCTCTCTCTCGTCGGTGACTGAGAGAGAGAAGAGAGAGATAGAGTCTGAACTCTTTAATCTGAATTTCTTAGGCCCGGAGACGGGAAGGAGGGCATCAATGAGAGGAACAGCTACAAACAGTTGTCCGCCGAGAAAGGGGTTGCCTATCCCCCCCTCGTGTCGCTCAATTGCCGAGTTTCTCTGTTTAGTTCTTATATCGGCAAATTTCGTACTATTCTTTCTTGCATGGGAAAGAAACAACAATGAGAATCAAGAAGTTCACCGTCGCTGTAATATTTCATGATATGTTTAGGGTTTTCGGAGCTGGCCGGCAACCGACGGATTCTCAACATGTGCGGTGGTTTCCCGTTTTGAGTGTAAGGCATAACCATAACGTTACACTGTCCGTGACTCTTAGGTCAGTCCAAAGAGTTTTGACGATAGTAGAGGTCAAATCGATATTATCTGCACGGTCACTAGAATGTCGTCCGGTATTTTCACAGATTGTCCGGAGATCGGCACGAGCGTGCCCAAAACGAATAATATTTATCCGTGGAGAATAGCATTTCAAAGGTTAGTATTTATCACGTTACCCCGTGAACCATTGTAGTGAATCGTACATATTTCGACGAAAAAAAAAAGATGTTGTCTCCTCATTTTAACAACCTTCCAACATTAGTCAAATACGCTCGGAGCCGGAAAAAAAACATAGAAATGTGACAATAGGACACCCCCATATTTCATTAATCACTTGCACTATTTTCACTAGAGGGGAAAAGAACCCAAGTTAGAAGAATGGATTTGTCATCACCTCAACAATGACAATAAGTTGTCAATAGGCATGCGGCCCCGACTGGTAAAGAGATTGGGGGGGTGAGGACGCTAGTATCATAGGTGCAGGGTTCGACTCATGCGCTCTTCAAAGAGACGGAGCAGACTTAGATATAGGACAGACAAAAAAAAATCACGGAAATTAAGAAATTAAAATTAAAATTCCAACTGGATACTCTGAGCATGGGATGTTTGCTTGTGGGTGCAAAAGGGTGGGGGGGGGGGGGGGGGAGCCTCAAATTTAATTCAATTTTTTTTAAAATTATTTTGAGGGGTGCCTATCTAGTGAAGGTATTATTGCCATTTTCCAAAAAAAAAAATTATCTAAATATAAAAAATTTCGGTGGGAATGGTGAGAATGTGGCGTGTGGCAGAAGGAAGCTGAATAAATGTGACTTTGAAGCAATTAAAATAGGTGGAGATACGAAGCGAGGGCATGGAACAGAAGCGGCCTTGTAAATTGGAATTGCGTAGGCTGTGGAGACGGACCGCGCTGCGGTCGGCGAACGGCACGTGCTTTGACCCGCAGACGGTCGGAGGAAGAAGGCTCCAAAAAGGTTGCAATTTTGTCACCATCTCGAGAGTAGAGGACAAGTGTTTCCATTCATAGCCCCATGATGTGAAAAGGACCGAAATTTGTGGTTCCTACTTTTCCTAGATCCATGATGGTTTTATAATTTTATATCCTGTGTTATATTCATAGAATCTCCCCCCATTTAAACATTTTAAATTTGTTGTTGTCGAATTTTCCGGAAAATTATCTAGAAAGTCCTAAATTTATTGCACTTTTGTCAAGTCAATCATAAGCATTTTAATTGTGTCAAATAAGTCCATCCATAACATTTTGGTCAAAAATAGTTGATATGGACGCCAACTGTCTTAAGTGGTTAAGCCAATTCTAGCGTGAATAATTTTTAATAATATTATAATATTTTCAAATGTTTTATTACTCCTTTTTTATTTATTTTCTTTTTTTATTTTATTTTTCCTTTTTCCTCCGCCGGTCGCCAGGCTTCAGCCACCGGCCATAGGCTACGACCGACGAGGGTCGCCCTCGCTGGTCGCAGGCGCAATCACCCTTGTTGAGATCTACCGAGAGGGGACCCTGCCGTCCTAGGGCGAGACGAGGTCAAGCCTCACCAAAGGCCGGCGAGAGCCGACCTCGCTTGATCCGACGAGGTCGACCCTTCGCTAGCCTCTGGCGAGGGTGATCCTCGCCGGTAGTTGCCTTTGCCATGGCCGAGGCCTAGCGACAGGCGGAAGGAGGAGGAAAAAAAGAAAGAAAAGATAAAAAAAAAAAAATAAACCATAAAATTTTTCTAAGTCAGCTTTGGCCAAGCCGCGTACAACAGCCGATGTCTACATCAATAGCGTTAAGATCGAAATTCACTATTTTTGAGATTAGAAATCAATAGTGTAAGACTAAAATGTGATGACTGACAAAAACACTCAGCAACTCGATTTTGTCTCTCCACCTTTTTTCTCTTTTATGCCCAGAAGCCGGTCCAATCACACCCGAAACCCCAGGATGACCCAAATGCAGTAATTGAGATTCAATACAAATGCAAAAGCAAAGGAATGCACGAAGCACAACATAATTGCGTGGTGACACTTCCTAGCACCTAAAACATGAAATGCCAGAATTGGATCCGCGGTGTAGGGATATTTTGGTGGGTACCTATATCCCAGTTGTCTAGAACACGAAAGAAAGACCTTTAAATTAAAATTTAGATGTCAACAATCTGTTAAGACAGGCCTTCGGCAATCACCGTGACCGAGGACTTGGCTTGAATCATTCTCTTAGCGACCTCACACGTCTTAATGAGCTTCTAGTGGAGGTGAATGTAACAGGTTCCTTAAGGCACCTCTTAGGCCATAAGGAAGTGACGGGGGCTCTATTTTTATTTTATTTTTTTGTCACAAAAGACGTAATTCATTAACTAATTTAAGGAGTTCGACTACAAAAGACTTGATTCAGAAACAAGCAAGGCCGATAGGGCTTCAGGTGGGCTAGAAAACCAATTTTGAGGTAGGGATATGTTTTTTCGGGATTTAGCAATCCAATCCGCTACCTTATTGGACGCTTTGCTACAGTGAGCCAACCTCAAATTCGAAAAGCCGATAATCAAAGCCTTGGCCTCGGTGATAAGTACGTGCGCTTCCCACGTGAAGTGATCTGCTCCTTGAAGTGTCTTCACAAGAGTTTAAGTTGTCTGACTCAACCAGAAGACTCTCACTTGTGCGTGTCTTGCTAAAAAATCTTAGGGTTTCCACCAACGCCGGAGCCTCCGTCTGCGCGGCTGAGCTTGACCCTAACGATATGTTTTCCTCCTTTCCCTAGCTGCAGGAAACTCTTTCTATGCATTTTGCTGTTGGTGGTTACTACCGTGGACGTATCAATATTATTTTTAGCTATCTTTACATGTAATTAATGTTCGTTATTTGTAACTCGCCGATTAGAGATATGGTTGGAGGAAAGTTCCACCCATTAAAGATGAAGGACATAATTCCCTAGCCTTTAAAGTGAGAGCTCTGGGTTATGTGCAATGGGCCAGACGCATGACCGGCCCGTTACCATTTTCATTCCTATTTGTGTAAGGAGCTTCTTGCTAGTTTAGCCATTAGATTGTTTTCCCTTAAATCTAAGAGAGAGGGAAGGATGAATCCGCGCTCATAGTCCCCCCGTGGCCTTTACTAAGAGGTTCTCGTGCTCGTTACGAAATGTTCAATTTGAGCCGAAACTAATCTACATCACCCGCAATCCGAAGGTCCGAGGTTGGCGAGCCCGTCGCTGCGACCTTAACATGAAGGAAACGCATCACGAGCCGTTCAGAGTTACCCCAACCATTCCTCAAATTGAAGTTTCTCCGCTCGTCAACTTATATGAAGGTCCGAGGTTAGCAACCAGGAAGTCTCTCCGCTTGAGATACATTGCAGCTAGGCAACGCATCACGAGCGTTCAGAGATTCACTTACACCGTGAATCGAACTCTTGACATCGTGAAAAACAGATGACTCCTTTTAGTACTAGGCCAATTACCTTAGCCGTAGCCGTTACATCGCTTGATGCTCGTTGCATGGTTGATGTTCAATTTAAGGTCACTTCGAGGCATTGTCTTCTATCTCGTCAGCTTCTCCCATCTGTTGCAATGTCGTAGTCATTTCATCATTGTCAACGTCATCTCTTCTTGTGTGTGATCAGTCCAGCCTTTTGTACACCTGAGGTGAGGCTACGAGAGAGTCTCTGCTTTGTTAGCTGTTTCTACTATCTACTGCCTCAACTTATATTAATTGGCATGAATCGAAAAATTATTCACAAAATTTTAAACATATTTTATTTTTAACAATCCAATCTTAAACCTTTTTAATTTTATTAATTGAGTCATAAATTTGTTCATATTTTGTCAATTGAGTACATCCAGCCAATTTTGTCCGGAAATCGTTAACGTGAACACCATCCATCTTACGTGAGCGGCCGACGCTGATGTGGATAATTTTTAATAATATTTTAATAATTTTTAAAATTTTCTATTTTCAAGTTCTTTGCCTTTTACTTTCTTATCTTTTTTTCATTATCTTTTTCCCTCCGCCGGACATCCGACCAATTTTGACCGGAAATCACTTTCATGGACGCCATCCATTCTACGTGGGCGGCCGACGCTGATGTGGATAATTTTTTAAAATTTTTTAAATTTTTTTAAAATTTTCTTTTTTCAACTTCTTTTTTTTTTTGTCGAAAACTTTCAAGTTCTTTACCTTTTACTCCTTTTCTTCGTCTTTTTTCCTTTTCTTTTTTCTTTTTCCCTTCATCGGGCCTCATCGTTGGCCGGCAGAGGTCGCCGGCCTCCGGGAGGGCCGCCCTCTCCGAATCGGGTGAGGGTTTCCCTCGCTTGAGGAATGCGACCTCTCCCACAATCGATGAGGCCCAGTAGTGGCCCGCGAAGGAAAAAAGGAAAATTTTCAAAATAAAAAGAAAATGAAGAAAAATAGAAAAAGTACATAAGGAAAACAGAAAATTCAAAAAAAAATTAAAATATTATTTAAAAATTTATTCACGTCAGCACCAGCTGTGCCATGTAATACGTTCGACGTCCACATTAGCGATTTTCATCTAAAATTGGCCGAATTGGACAGATTAAAGATTTATAACTGAATTGACAAAAATGCAATAGGTTTATGAATTTTTGGATAATTTTCCCGGCATGAAGAACCAAGACTCCATCTGCTGTGCTATGCTACAAAAGGGACCATCACTTTTCTGGTGTCAATGGAGCCGTCCTTTTGGGCGTCGCGTACGGGAGTTAAATTGTGGACACTATCTGTCCTTATTTTTTTTTCATTTCTCTAAACTTTTGCCTCAACTAATTTCCACGAATTTTCCCGTTTACACATTGGATAAGGCTTCAGTTCTATGTTCTTTGGACCCCCCCGTTGTGTGGATAGTACTGATTCTGCTAAGAGTCTCATCCGATTTATCCAAGGAGCTTGCGATGTTCGTCGCACAAAAGGACCAATTAAAGCCACTTCCTCTATATGGAGATCAATGTATTGCAGATATTTCGACCCCAAAAAAAAAAAAAATGTTTTGCAGATACAATTTTGACATCCTTTAGTTTTCAAAGCTCCAACTACTAGAACATGACCTTAGTGCGATGTGAAATCTAGATGGAAGTTGAACTCCAAAAAGAACATCTTCATTCTTGTCACTTATACGTTAAAAAAAGGGGGTAAATGACATAAATGGTTCCTGAACTTTGGCACAATATGCACTGTGGTCTCAGAACTTTAAATTTGTTCAATATGGTCCTCGAACTTTAGTACGTTGTGCAATGTTGTTCTTGAACTTTTCATTTGTCCAATGTGGTCCTTGGACTTTTGATAGATGTTCAATTTTGTCCCTAAACTGTTGAAAATGTTCACTGTTGTCCTTCTATTAATTCAAGTTCAGGGACAGCATTGAACATTTTCATAGAGTCCGAGGACTAAATTGAACATGTACCAAAAGTTTAGAGACCACATTGAATAAATTTAAAGTTCATGGATCAGATTGCACATTTGGCCATAGTTCAGGAATCATTTATGTTATTATCCCTAAAAAACAAAAAAGAAGTATAACACTCCTTGCACCTCAGGACTTTCTACGGTTTCTTGAGGAATCGGTTCTCGCGGGACTGATAGCCATTAAATCGCAACAGCAAAGGTCTCGGGCTGCAAATTAAAAGCTCGTGTGTGTTTATGTGTTACAACAACTTACATGTAAGAGTTACGGCAAAATGGATTCGAATAGATGATCCGACGGCGGAGCAATCCCTCGCTAGATCATGAAAAGCCTCCGTTCGGGGGCCGTGAACCACCTCACTACGGGTAGGTCCGACCACGGTTCCATGCCTAACATTGTCTGTGCCTTTGCTCCAAAATCAATTAAAACTTTTGTAGTGGTGGTGCTGAAACGATGTCCCACCAAGAAATTTGAGCATTGGCCGAAAAAGAACGTCCACGTCTCCTTTATCTGGTCGTGTTATGTCACATGAGGCGGTCGAATCCGATACATCATGCGTCTTGAACCCGCATGCACTTGAATGTGGAAGAATCCTTCCTGCCGATTGGAGTCACTTAACAAGCTATGAGCTCACGGGTTCGATTCCTACTCGATGAAACCTATTTGGGGTCATGCTACAAATAAGTGATCCCCTTCCAAATATCGGCATTTTGACCCGACTGAGGAGAAGGACTTAGTCTCGCGAGCGAAAACGAGGTTAGAGTACCACTTGAACGCTCCAGAAGGTGGACTTGGTCGCCACGGCCACGCGACCCCAAGTGTCGGGCTGCCGAGGTCATGCGAACCCAAGCGGCGCAACGCCGAGGTCACGTGGAGACGGAGGCTAGGGCAACCCTCGACAACAAAGGCAACGCCGAAAGCTCCGACGACGGCCGGCCACCGAGGTTGCGAGACCCTAGGCAAGGCAACGTTGGAGTGGCGCTACCACAGGCAACATTTGATCTAGAGACAGAAACTCAGGCCACCCTCAACTCGGCAAACCTCGACCTCGGCGTGTTGGGAGCAGCCCAACATGTTCGGGATTTTATTTGAACGATCTCGATGATTGCTCATCAAGAATACCAAATAGGAAGGAGTCCTATTATGGTAGGACGCTGAAAAGGAAGAATATCATGATAGAATCAATTCTGGTGATGTGACATCCCAGGCACGCCACTTACTAACGAGCACTACTTTTATGAGATTTCAAGATTATAAATCAGAGGCACATACAAGAAGCGCAATGGATACTTCACCCGACAATAAATCCAACAGAAAAGACCTAGCACGCATGTCACATAACACCGTTTTTCTCACACTTATTTACATATACATATTATCACAAGAGTCCATACATTAGGTTTTAGACAAACAGCTGCGTTAAAAACGAACATAACTACTCCTCCACACTACGATCTTACTATCCTCCATCGCAGCCACCCCATCCAAACACAACGCTCCTACGGCACCTCCCCAAAAAGTGAAAGCCATATGTCTACCTCAAAAACCCACATGTACAACAGTCACCTGCAATCCCCAAACACCGATACTACTCCGCACTAGTATCATCGTCGCCGTCATCGTTAGAAGGCATAAAAGGCAACGGTCCCATCAGATGGCCAGTCGCGTCTCTCATAAACAGCAACACAAAACGCAGCAGAATCAACGTCTCTGGTAAACCTATATCTATCCATAGAATTGAAACCAACATACAAAACTGCTCCAATGAAAACTCAGGGTCGTGCTAGTCTTCCCACGAGTGAACAAAATCAATTGGCGGACCATAACGAAAAGTGGGAGTGGCGGGAGGAATCGACATACCTAACTAGTCTGAAAAACAGTTTAACAACAAGAGTGAGCTAATAGCTCAGCCAATAAAATAACTAACTCAACAGCTAACCATCAATCCATCGCTCAATCAAGAAGGACTCGACAACAAAGACAAGCAGATATGATACTCTTTAACAACTCCACACAAAACACATTTCAATCTCACAAGTGCATGAGCAAGTAGACGAACACATGTTAACCATTTAGTTTTCACTTCATTACCAGTTATCCATGGAACACAGGCCATGGTTTCTTGAGGGACACAGGCCATGGTTTCTTGAGGGATAAACACCTCACCTTTTCGTCCGTGGGACACCGGCCATGGGTGACTTGAGGAACACATGCCTCAATTCTCCCTTACACCAGGGCTTCCGAGGGACACAAGCCTCAGGTATTCCAACAGGACACAGGCCGTGGACTTCCCGATTTCCCTCTGGCTCCCACAGGGTATCATTCGGACACAGGCGGATTTCAAATGTACTCGTTGGGACACAGGCCGACGGGATCCTCAGTTCATTACAAGTTTCTCAATCACAAATGCAACAGCAACACTAACAACCGACTATCCAACCCAGACACAACAGGCAAGACAACTTAACCACACGTACACACTCGTCCTCATTCTCAGTGCAAAGACACAACTCGTGCTTGGATTCTTAGATGCAATGCAACTCGACACCTACATAGATCATACACGACTATAAGACATCACCATTTCCATGCCAATTCATAGCACACAACCAAAGCTAAATCCCACAACTCTCACGCCCAAAATCCAGGTACACGGCCAAAAGCCCACAAACAAGCGACACCAAATTCACATCCTTTCAATGAAAATCAACATGATCAACCCACAGATTCATCTCATCCAAGTTCAAAGGACTCCAAATCAAGCAATAGATCTAACGTGCAAGCCTATTTCCTATCACATGCAAGCCAATCTTTGTTCGACCCTACCCACAACCAAATCATCGCACCTCAACCAATCAAGCGACAAATCATCAAGCCAGCAGCAAAGTTAGAGGCTTTACTTGCCTTAAAACGTCCACAAAGAAACGGGAGTGGAAACAACGACGAAACGAGCTCGGGTCACTCTCCTCCTCCTTTGAGCGTCGCGCGGCCGAGGGGAAATGGTGGGACTTCAAGTGGCGCCGCAGCTAGGGAAGAGAGAGGGGTCGACGGGGTGGCCTTGAGAGGATGAGAGCCGCTGCCGTGGCCATTGGAACGAGCTCAAATGGCAGTGGGTATCGCGGCGTGGGTCGGACAAAATGAACGACGGCGAGGGGGAGGTGTGCGTAAAAGAGAGGGGAAAATGAGAGGGAGTAGAGAGAGAGGGCTTATATATAGGAAGGGAAGGGGTAGGTCGGTCGGCTAGGGGTCTTTGAGGGTTCATTCGCGCTCAATTTCCGGGACTAACTCAACCGAAGCAACCTTACATTAACGTCCACAAATCAACCCAAACATTAGACATCAATACCATATCTCACATAACATCATAAGTCTTGTGTTTCCAACGTAAACTTCATTACATAATCCACTTTACTTGTTAAAAAAAATTAATGAAATTCTGGCTATCACAATTCTCCCCTCCTTAAGAAATTTCGTCCCCAAAATTTAGAATTTATCCCCTCCTTCAAACAAGTGAGGGTACCTGAGCTTCATTGTTTTCTCGCTCTCCCACGTTGCTTCTTCCATGTCATGATTTCTCCATAACACCTTGACAACAGGGATGGTCTTATCCCGGAGAACTTATTCCTTCCAATCTAGAATTTTCATCGGTTCCTCTATGTATTTGATCCTCTCATCCACTTCAATAGTTTCAAACTCCAAAACATGGGACGGATCAGGTTGATACTTCCTCAACATGGATACATGAAAGACGTCATGTACATTAGACAATCTTGGCGGTAGAGCCAACCGATAAGCCAACTCTCCAATCCGTTGAAGAATTTCAAAAGGGCCAATGAACCTTAGACTAAGTTTTCCTTTCTTTCCGAATCTCGAGACTCCTCTCATAGAAAGACGTGTTCACCCACCTCAAATTCCAAAAGACGTCGGCGTTTATCCGCGTAGCTCTTCTATCGGCTTTGTGCCATTTTAAGTCGTTCCCTCACTACTTTCACCACGTCGGTTGTAATTTGTACCAGTTCCGGTCCCGTCAATTTCTATTTGCTAACTTCATCCCAACAGTTAGGAGTTCTGCAGGCTCGACCATTTAATGCCTCAAAAGGCACCTTACCAATACTTTGTTGGAAGCTATTGTTATAAGCAAACTCTACGATGTGTAAATTCTCATCCCAACTACCCTTAAAGTCAATCACGCAAGCCCGTAACATATCCTCCAATATTTGAATGACTCTCTCTGATTATCCATCAGTTTGTGGATGGAAAGCAGTAATATACTACAACTTCGTCCCCAAAGCAACTTGAAGGTTTTTCCAAAAGTTCGCCGTGAATCTCGAGTCTCGATCTAAGGTTATAGTAACGAGAACTCCATGTAGTCGCACTATTTCCTTCATATACAAATCCGCTTACTTGTTGAGAGCATAATCCACTCGCACTGGCAAAAAATATGCTGATTTAGTCAACGGATCAACTACCACCCAAATAGAATCACAGTCTTTGGGTGTCCTTGGTATTCCCTACACAAAATCCATGGTTATATGTTCCCACTTCCATTCAGGTATTTTCAGTGGCTTTAGCATTCCTGTTGGCTTACGATGTTCCGCCTTTACCAGTTGGCAGGTCATGCACTTTGATACGTGTTCCGCGATATCCCTCTTCATTCCATCCCACCAATAATGCTGACGAAGGTTCTGATACATCTTTGTATTTCCAGGATGGATACTGTAGGTACTCCGATGTGCTTCTATCAGTATCCCTTTTCTTAACTCCTCGTCCTTACGTACACATAGTCATCCCTGAAAAAGTATTACTCTGTCACCCATTAGCTAGAAGTCTGGCTTCTTCCCTTCAAGTATTCCTTCTCGAAATTTTGAGAGCTTAGGGTTCGATTGTTGTAGCTCTTTAGCCCTTCGGACAACTTCTGGTTCAATTTTCAAGCTCGCTAGGATACTAGTGACACTATTTATTTCCAGTTTAAAGTCCAAGCGAGACACTTCCTCTAACAAATTCCATTCCCGCACCATCATACTTGCTATCCCGGCAGACTTTCGACTGAGGGCATCGGCTACCTTATTCGCTTTCCCCGCGTGGTATAAAACTTCACAGTCGTAATCTTTCAATAACTCCATCCACCATCTTTGCCTCATGTTTAACTCCTTTTGAGAGAACAAATACTTTAAACTCTGATGATCAGTGGGAATCTCAAACTTTTCTCCATATAAGTAATGTCTCCAAATTTTTAATGTAAAGACGATCGCCGCTAATTTCAAGTCATGCGTCGGATAATTTAACTCATTTGGCTTTAATTGTCTAGAGCCATAAGCAATTACCTTCTCGTATTGCATCAGTACGCAACCCAATCCTTTATGGGAAGCATCACTATAAACTACAAATCCTCCAAATCCTGACGGCATCGTTAATACCAGTGCCATAGTTAACTTCTTTTTAAACTCCTGGAAGCCATTTTCACATTCTTCTGTCCATTCAAACTTCACACCATTTCTTGTTAACTTTGTTAATAGCATAGCTAGATGGGAAAAACCTTCGACAAACCTCCGATAATACCCTGCAAGTCCTAGGAAACTTCGAATTTCCGTCACCGTCGTTGGTCTTGGCCAATCTAACTGTCACGCCCCGAGTCCCCGGGCGCGCGACCATCCCTTCCAAACGTCAGGTCAAATGATAATGTCCCAGGCGAATCATCGACCCATTTCTTTTATCTTATAATTAAGCACATGCGGAAGCGAACAACAACCCCAGACAACAACGACAGGGATAGAAAGAATAGGAACTACAACAAACAACAACAAAACCATTTTCATTACTTGCTTGATTAGTTCACAATACACATATAATTTACACGAGTCCTCCTCGGACCGATCCCCTTAGACCCACAAAAAGATACAGGGTCGGGTCAGGGCGCACTATAGCCGATAACTACTACTACACTACCAGCTATACACAAACGGCCTCCAAAACTCCTCCACAGCCTCTCCAAAACCCCCGGGCCAACAACACCAGGTCAACCTGGAGCACGGCCATCACGAATACCTGAAAGGCGATCAGCCAAAGCGCATGAGATATGAATCTCAGCGGGTCAACGCCTAAGTCCGATTAGGACGTTGATCACGACCTAACCATTCTATCGATCTAATCTCAACCTCAGAACAACAACCACATGCAACGTACCTCGCCTGGAGCCATGCGACAGGTACAATATAATAATGAATAAACAATGCATCAACCAATCAGCCAGAACACTCAGCAATGGTCATGCATTATGCAACAAACGCGTTCCGGTCAGCCGGCCAAGAGATACCCCACTCTCGCCAAAGCACAGCCTCGCTGCTAGTACTCTTCCGGATTAACCGGGCGTCGTCCTACTACGTTACAGCGACGGCATCCGATGGCTCCCTCAAGACCCCTAAGGCGAGCACACCAGGGAAATTCGAGGAGGGACTACGGACCAACACCAGTTGCGACCGGCATCTCATCAGCCGTGAAATCCGGACGGTCCGTCGCCGGGCACGGACTGACAGGCAACCAATAAACCGTGGAATCCCGGACTGTACGTCGCCGGCACACAGACTTATCAGGCGGCGACCCATGCCAACAAGGGTATCGCCTGTGCCCCCAGTTACGTTAGGGTGACACTGTGAAACAACTGCATGACCTCGCGCTCAAAACCGGCTCTCAAGCCAAATCTCATTTTTGATGCTCAAACCTGGCCCACGGCCAATTTCATGCTCAAACTTGGCCAACGGCCATTTTCATGCTCAAACTCGGCCAACGGCCATTTTTACATTCAAAACTGGCCCACGGCCATTTTCACACTCAAATTCACAATCGATCACGCGAATAATCAATTTCCATTTAATATGGCATTTCGACCCTAGTGTGATCATTCAGCAATTTAATGCGCAATCAACACTCAATCCGATCCACGATCGGACACCACGAACTAGGCACAACAACATGCAATTAACCATGGTAACTATTCCACCTAACCACGGTTAATTCAACTAACCACAGCAGTTAACTAATCTACCACGGTTACTATTTAATTTAACTATAGTAACTAATTAATCTAACCACAGTTAACTAACTAACCTAGGTAACTATCTATTAACTGCAGTAACTAATTAATCTAATTACGGTAACTAATTAATTAATCTAATTAGTGCAATTAACGGCCTAATCAGGGATTAGGGGTTAACTCACTCCTAAACGGGCGGCGACCGGCGGCGACCGGCGGCGGCGGCGAATTTTCCGGCGACGCTCCTACGGACTCTCCTCGTCGATCCAGACGCAACCACGGTGTCGGATTTCCAAAACGACAACCGGACGACGACGAACGGCGGTAGGACAGCGGCTGGAAAACGGCCAAACGACGGAAACGGAGCTCAACGAGCGGCCGGCAAGCTCAGCGGAGCTTCGGCCAAGGTCCGGCGGGTCCTAGGTGGCTCCGGTGAAGCTTGGCGGATGACGGCGAGGCTCGGCGGGCGGTGGGCAGCGGCTGAACAGGGGCGGCAGCGGCTCGGCTGGGGCGGCACGGCGACGGCGAGGGCTAGGCGGGGCGCGGGACGGGCGGCCGGCGGCTCGGCGGGCGGCGGCGGAGCGGCGGCGGTCCACGGCGACGATGAAGATGAAGATGGGATGAAGATGAAGATGGAAATGGCGTGAAGGGGGGGGCTGCCGATCGTGAAAAGCAAGGGAAAGAAGAGAGAGAAAGGGAAGAGAGAGAGAGAGGAGAGAGAAAAGTGGTCTTGAGGGCATTTTGGTAAATTCAATGGTCCAATGGCATTTTGGTAAATAACCAAAAGTCAAAAAGTTGATATGACTTGGCATTTATGATGCGGGGCCCGCGGTCATTCGGTATTAATTGTTTCTGGCGTATATGAATAATATCTGAGGGTATTTCGGTAATCTGCCGATTTTAGGACTGGTTCAGAATATTTGGTTCAGGGTCGACGCAAGCGCGAAGGAATACGGCGAAGACTAATTACGGCGCGACTAATCTAATCGAACTTAAATTAACTACGCTTCGATCAACGGCTAACGACCTTCAGATCGAATGATTCTGCGTCCGACAAATGTCACTCAATTCCAACCGTCCAATATTATTCATATAATAGGCCTTGAAATTCCGGGACGTCACACTAACACAACTTTGATCTTATCTGGGTCCATATATATTCCTTCACCTGTCACTACATGACCCAGAAATACCACTCAATCTAGGCAAAATTCGTACTTACTGAATTTGGCATACAATTTGTGCTCCCTTAAAGCCTGAAGTACTTTCCTTAGATGATACTCATGTTCTTCTGATCCCTTTGAATATATAAGGATATCATCAATAAAAACTATAACGAACTGATCTAAGTACGGCTTAAGCACCATGTTCATTAGATCCATAAAGGCTATAGGCGCATTGGTTAAACCAAACGGCATAACTAAAAACTCATAGTGCCCATAACGAGTTCGGAACGCCATTTTAGGAATATCCCCCTCCTTGATTCTTAGTTGATGATATCCAGATCTCAAATCAATCTTCGAGAATACTGTTGCCCCTTGTAACTGGTCAAACAAATCATCAATTCTAGGTAACATGTACTTATTCTTTATCGTTACTTGATTCAGTTGTCTATAGTCGATGCAGAGGCGTAGAGACCCATCCTTCTTCCTTACAAATAAAAATGGCGCACCCCATGGCGACGCACTTGATCTGATAAATCCTCTATCGAGCAACTCTTGTATTTGCACCTTTAATTCTATCAATGCCATACGATATGGGGTCTTGGAAATAGGCTCTGTGCCAGGGGCTACTTCAATTACAAACTCCACTTCTCGTTCTGGCAGTAGTCCTGGTAATTCCTCGGGAAACACATCCAAAAAATCTTGAACTACTAAGATGTCCTCAAGTCCTTTTCTTTCTCCCTTAGTGACATCTTGTATCGATGCTAAATACCCTTGACATCCTTTGTCCAAAAGTTGACGCGCCTCAATTGTTGAGATCAATGGCACAGACGAAATCACTCCACTTCCACGAATTCAAAACTAGGTCTGACTAATGGATGGAATTGGATTATCTTCCGATAGCAATCCACATGGGCTTGTACTTTAAGAAGCCAATCCATTCCAATAATGACATCGAAATCGTACAGGTCCATTATTATCAAATTTATTTTCTGACTCTGCCCTCCTATCACAATCTCACAATCCTTACATATCAAAGTGGACACGATCTTGTCTTTTAATGGAGTCGAGACGCGAAGTGGTACCTCTAATGATTTAGACTCAAGCCCACCGGACCATGCAAATCGTGCAGACACAAAGGAATGAGTTGCACCCGTATCAAACAAAGTATAGGCCTTTCGATCGCACAAGGAAAGCGTACCTGTTATAGTGGTTTTGGAAGCCACCGCTTCCTCTTGAGTAATCGCATAAACTCTTCCTTGCACTGGCGGTCTTTGTGGATTTCCCGGCCGCTCTTGCCGTTATTGTCGCTCCGGAGCATTGTTGTTATGGGTGGTCGCGGTTGTCCAAACCGAGGGCAGTTCTTGCTTAAGTGTCCCTGTTGCCTACACCCAAAACACCTTCTTTTTTCAAAATACGGTATATCCTGTCGATAAGGCATCTGCTCCATTCCCTAATGGTTCCATATCCGTCCATCCCGTCCAAAATCATATCTTTTCTCAATAAACGATGGTCGCCCCCAAGACATTGGTCTTTTGCCTCTCTCCTGATGGATGGCAAGTCTCCCTACGTCATCATTTCCTTTCTTTCTTTGATCAGTTCCTGTTCCATTAGTTGGGTCCGTCTATAAAGAGCATTGTAATCCCGTATATCTAAGGGCATCAGTTGCTTTTGGATATCCGTCCTTAATCCATTCAAAAATCGTTTAGCCCTATCACCACCGTTTTCCACCAATTTAGGAGCAAACCTAGATAGTTCCGCAAATTTTGCCTCATATTGATCTATTGTCATGTTACCTTGAGTCAGTTGCATGAACTCTACTATTTTCTTATCTCTAGCACAGTCAGAAAAGTATTTATCATTAAAGGTCTGAACAAAATTCTCCTAGATAACCACCGCATCAAGTGGAAACACTACATCCCTTGAGGCTCTCCACCAATGCTCCGCGTTCCCTTCAAGTTGGTACTTCGCCAACAGAACCTTATCTGCATCGTTACAACAGAGCAAACCGAACACATTTTTCAATCCTTTGATCCATTTCTTAGCCTCCTCAGGGCTTCCACTTTCAGTAAACTTAGGTGGTTTCAGTTTCAAGAATTGTTCAACCAAACCTTAAATACGGTGCTCTCAACCACCTACATTCGCGGCCGCCTATTGTTGAGCTTGACCTTCAAAAATAGCCCTCACATGTGCCATGGCCTCTAGTAGTCCATCAATTCAGGGGTCGTTCTCAATAGTTGCCCGTGGAGCTGCCCCTGCCGATCCACCTGATCTTCTCATTCTGCCTCAGGGTCTTCTGCACATTGGCCAACACATCGTGTGTTAGCAGCTGGTGGCCAATATTCGTCCTAACTAATAAGTAACATACGTTACTGCCAATCAGAAACAATCACATACACATGCGCTCGTAAGTTTTTAAACGCGCGCGCCTACCAAACACTTCGGCCACTAGTGCACCTCATCACTCCAGATATAAACCTAAGCACTGATACCAATCAAATAGAGCTGTTACGTCCTAGGCACGCCACTTACTAACGAGCTCTACTTTTATGAGATTTCAAGATTATAAATCAGAGGCACATACAAGAAGCGCAATGGATACTTCACCCGACAATAAATCCAACAGAAAAGACCTAGCACGCATGTCACATAACACCGTTTTTCTCACACTTATTTACATATACATATTATCACAAGAGTCCATACATTAGGTTTTAGACAAACAGCTGCGTTAAAAACGAACATAACTACTCCTCCACACTACGATCTTACTATCCTCCATCGCCGCCACCCCATCCAAACACAACGCTCCTACGGCACCTCCCCAAAAAGTGAAAGCCATATGTCTACCTCAAAAACCCACATGTACAACAGTCACCTGCAATCCCCAAACACCGATACTACTCCGCACTAGTATCATCGTCGCCGTCATCGTTAGAAGGCATAAAAGGCAACGGTCCCATCAGATGGCCAGTCGCGTCTCTCATAAACAGCAACACAAAACGCAGCAGAATCAACGTCTCTAGTAAACCTATATCTATCCATAGAATTGAAACCAACATACAAAACTGCTCCAACGAAAACTCAGGGTCGTGCTAGTCTTCCCACGAGTGAACAAAATCAACTGGCGGACCATAACGAAAAGTGGGAGTGGCGGGAGGAATCGACATACCTAACTAGTCTGAAAAACAGTTTAACAACAAAAGTGAGCTAATAGCTCAGCCAATAAAATAACTAACTCAACAGCTAACCATCAATCCATCGCTCAATCAAGAAGGACTCGACAACAACGACAAGCAAATATGAGACTCTTTAACAACTCCACACAAAACACATTTCAATCTCACAAGCGCATGAGCAAGCAGACGAACACATGTTAACCATTTAGGTTTGACTTCATTACTAGTTATCCATGGGACACAGGCCACGGTTTCTTGAGGGACACGGGGCCTCAATTTCATCTCCGAGGGACAAAGGCCTCGATTCTGAGGGATAAACACCTCAGCGTTTCGTCCATGGGACACCAGCCATGGGTGACTTGAGGGACACAGGCCTCAATTCTCCCTTACTCCAGGGCTTCTGAGGGACACAGGCCTCGGGTATTCCAAGGGGACACAGGCCGAGGACTTCTCGATTTCCCTCCGACTCCCACGGTGTATCATCCGGACACAGACGGATTTCAAATGTCCACATCGGAACACAGGCCGACGAGATCCTCAGTTCATTACAAGTTTCTCAATCACAAATGTAATAACGACACGAACAACCGACTATCCAACCCAGACACAACTGGCAAGACAACTTAACCACACGTACACACCCGTCCCGATTCTTAGTGCGAAGATACAACTCGTGCTTGGATTCTTAGATGCAATGCAACTCGACACCTACATAGATCATACACGACTATGAGACATCACCATTTCCTTGCCAATTCATAGCATACGACCAAAGCTAAATCCCACAACTCTCACGCCCAAAATCAAGGTACACGGCCAAAAACCCACAAACAAGCGACACCAAATTCACATCCTTTCGACGAAAATCAACACGATCAACCCACAGATTCAGCTCACCCAAGTTCAAAGGACTCCAAATCAAGCAATAGATCTAACGTGCAAGCCTGTCTCCCATCACATGCAAGCCAATCTTCATTCGACCATACCCATAATCAAATCGTCATGCCGTAACCAATCAAGCAATAAATCATCAAGCCGACAGCAAAGTTAGAGGCTTACTTTCCTTAGAACGTCCACGAAGAAACGGGAGCGGAAACAACTATGAAACGAGCTCGGGTCACTCTCCTCCTCCTTTGAGCGTCGCACGGCGAAAATGGTGGGACTTCAAGCGGCACCACGGCTAGGGAAGAGAGAGGGGTCGATGGGGTGGCCTTGAGGGGATGAGAGCCACCACCGTGGCCGTCGGAGCGAGCTCGAACGGTAGTGGGTATCGCGGTGTAGGTCAGGCGGAACGAACGAGGGGGAGGGGGAGGTGTGCGCAAAAGAGATGGGAAAATGAGGGGGAGGAGAGAGAGAGAGAGGGCTTACATATAGGAAGGGGAGGGGTAGGTCAGTCGGCTAGGGTCTTTGAGGGTTCATTCGCGCTCAATTTCAAGACTAACCCAACCGGATCAGCCTTACATTAACGTCCACAAATCAACCCGAACATTAGACATCAATACCATATCTCACATAACATCATACGTCTTGTGTTTCCATCGTAAACTTCATTACATAATCCACTTTACTTGTTAAAAAAAAACTCACGAAATTTCGGCTATCGCAGGTGATTGCCCAAATTAGAGGAATTCTAATCAATCAGGGAGATTTCTAATCATGAGGTCATTTCGAAATCAATTAAGGAGGATTCTAATTTGGTTGATGATCTACCACTATAAACAGAGCAATTGGGTGGAGTATTTTGTGTGCACCAAAAAATTACTCTAGAGAGATCACAAAAGTTCTCAACAATGAGTAAATACAGAAGATCTTGAGAGTTTGTCAAGTGATGGTGTGTTTTGTGACAATTGTGGGGATTTATTATGAGAGAGACACCGTTAGAGTGTCAATTGTAATCCTTTGATTATGGTGGAGCAGTTCCTGGACCAGCGTCCCGTGGTTTTTTCCCACATTGGGTTTTTCCACCTAAAAAACTTCTGGTGTATCATTCTTCTTCTTGTCTCTTTTTTTGCTTTACGTTTATTCTCCAAAAAGAATATATGGCCACATATTGCGCAAATCTGACAGTAAGAATTCCGCTGCGATCGATTGCTTTCCGACTTAATTTACGATAAAGTAGTATCAGAGCAAGGTTGTAAGAGATGTTAGATGACAAGGACAACGTGATCAAGCTCACGGCTACGAATTATGCAATATGGAGGTGCAAGATGGAGGATCATCTCTATATCAAGGGCTTGCAAAGGCCAATCAAGACTAGAGTGCCTCCAAAGAGCATGGTAAAGACTCCGACACCAGCCTCTAAATCAGCAAAAGCTAGAGAAGAAGAAGAAGATGATGATGATGATGATGATGATGAGGAGGAGGAGGAGGAGGATGAGTGGACTATCCTCAACAGAAGATGCGTTGCCACCATCAGAAAGTGGCTTGATCAAAGCATCTTTGAAAACTTCACCCAAGAAGACAACGCTTATGCTTTGTGGAGAAATTTGGAGCGGACATACGCGAGGAATACATCTCAAAACATTGCAAGCTTGATAAAGAAGGTGTCGCGTATGGAGTACAAAGATGGAACAAGTGTCTCTAAACACATAGGCACTATAGGAGGTTTAGTCGATCAAATCAATGCAATGGAGAGGATGATCTGCTCGAAATTGCATGCTCACTTCCTGACAGGTTCTATGCCAAAAAGTTGGGACACCTTAGTTGTGTCGATTCATAATTCCATGCCTGATTTAGCATTGACCGTGGAGTTAGTGAAGGATAGATTGCTGAGCGAAGAGCAAAGGCGCAAAGATGAGGGGTACTACAACCATGGTGAAAGAACTCTTATTATCAATGAACAAGAGAAGAAAGTAGATCGCGGGAGAAGCAAAAGCCGTGAACCTAAAATTCGTTCAACCTCAAGGCCAAGAGCTGAGAAGAGAGCTTGTTTTCATTGTGGAAAAATCGGGCATCTCATTTGAGATTGCCGATTGAAGGTAGCCAAGAAGCAAGTTGAAGCACCGGCTGCAAATGTCACTACAGCTTATGAAGATATGATGATTGTCCTCACTAATGAGAGCATCAACTTAACATGCCAGGACACCACTTGGCTAGTTGATTTTGGAGCCTCCTTTTACGTAGTCCCCAAGAGAGAGTTTTTCTATTCTTATATAGCTAACTTCGTTCTCGAGAGGATGGGTAATGATGGCTCATCGAAGGTTGTTGGTGTAGGAAGTATTGAGATCAAGACCAACAATGGATGCAAGCTGATCTTGAAAGAGGTAGGACATGTCCCTGATATTAGTCTTAACCTGATCTCCACAGGAAAGCTAGATGATGATGGTTATGTGAGTCACTTCGGCAAGGGGAAGTGGAGGTTAACCAAGGGCAGCTTGGTGGTAACAAGAGGAGTAAAAGATAAATCACTCTATATCATACAAGTGAAGCTATGCAGCTGAGATGTTAATGCGGTGAGCGAGATATCTACCGAGCTTTGGCACAAAAGGCTTACATCTGGGTGAGAATGGAATGAAGGTTCTCCCATCGAAGAAGTTACTCCCGAAAATAAAAGGTACCTCTATAAACCCTTATGAAGACTGCATTGTAGGAAAAAATAATCGAGTTGCCTTTAAATCTACTCCGCCATTGAAAAGGACAAATCGACTTGATTTGTTACATACTGATGTTTGTGCTATGACTTCGAGAACTGCTAGTGGTGCTTCCTATTATGTTACCTTTATAGATGATTTTTCTAGAAAGGTATGGGCTATTACATTGAAGACAAAGGATCAAGTGTTGATACCTTCAAGGACTTGCATGTGAAACAAGAAAGGGAGACTGGTAGAAAATTGAAGTGTGCAAGGGCTGACAACGGCGGGGAATACCAAGGGCCATTTGAGGATTACTATAGAGTTCATGGCATAAGGCTCGAGAAAATAGTGCCTAAGACACCACAACACAACGGTGTTGCTAAGAGGATGAATTGAACAATATGTGAGAGGATAAGGTGTATGCTCTCCCATGCGAAGTTGCCAAACTCCTTTTGGGGGGAGGCAATAAGGACGGCGGTGGATTTGATAAATCTGTCACCTTCAATTCCACTCAAAGGCGAGACTCCACAAAGTCTATGGAATTGTAAGAATTCATCTTACAGTCACTTGAACGTGTTTGGTTGTAGGGCGTTCGCACAAGTACCAAGAGATGAACGAGCCAAGCTAGATGGAAAGGCCAAGGAGTGCATATTCCTGGGATATGCTCACGAGGATTTCGGCTATAGATTGTGGGATCCCGAAAGCAAGAAGGTGTTTCGAAGCTGAGATGTGGTGTTCTTTGAGGATCAAGCAATTAAAGACCTCAAGAAGCACGAAGAACCTCAAAGTGTGGAGGAAGAGTTAGTTGACTTGGAGCCCTCAAACTTATCAAAAAATTCTGCTCGTGGGGGAGCACAAGAAGAGGCCAAGAATGACTCGGCTGAGCAAGCACAAATCGAGACAGCATCCAATGATGAGGCTCCCGAAGGAGTTGAGGTCGAGACTGATAATGAAGATGGTGGAGATGATGGAGCAGAAGCTCAAGAAGAAGGAGAAGCAGAAGCTGATGATGCGATTGAGGAGGAAACAATTGATGTTGACGATATTCCTCAAGAGCAACTAAGGAGATCAACGAGAGAAAGACAACCTAGCAGAAAATACTCCCCAAATGAGTATGTCTTTCTCACTAACGAGGGAGAACCCGAGAATTTTCAAGAAGTAGAAATTAATGCCCATAAGAAGAATGGATGAAAGCAATGCAAGAAGAGATGTAATCCTTGTATGATAATCACACCTATGATTTGGTGAAGCTACCAAAGGGTCAAAAAGCACTCAAGAACAAATGGGTGTTTAGGTTGAAGACCGAAGAAAATAGCCCTAAACCACGTTACAAAGCAAGATTGATGGTGAAGGGTTTTGGTCAGCTGAAGGGAGTTGATTATGAGGAGATTTTTTCTCCTATTGTATTCGAGTAGTTCTTGGTTTGGCAGCAACCTTGAACTTGGAGGTCAAGTAACTCGATATGAAAACAGTATTTTTACACGATGACCATGATGAGGAGATATATATGGAGCAACCTGAAGGTTTTGTGACCAAAGGGAAAGAAAATCATGTATGCAGGTTGAGAAGAGTCTCTATGGGCTCAAACAAGCTCCAAGGCAATGGTACAAGAAGTTTGATTCATTCATGGAGAGGAATGAATACAAGAAGGCAATGGGAGATCATTGCGTGTTCATCAAGAAGTTTAATGATGGTGATTTTTTTATTCTTTTATTATATGTTGATGATATGTTAATTGTATGGCATGATGTCAGAAAAATCACGAAGCTCAAGGAGGAGTTGAGTAAGGAATTTTCCATGAAGGACCTTAGACCGGCAAGGCAAATACTAGGGGTGAGGATATCGCGCGGTAGAGCTTGTGGAAAGCTGTCGTTGTCCCAAGAGAGATATGTAGAGAAAGTTGTGCAAAGATTCAACATGAGCAACGCCAAAGCAGTCAGCTCACTTTTGGCCAGTCATTTTCAACTTAGCACGAGGCAGTGTCCCTCAAGTGAAGGGAGTAGGAAGAGATGCTGAAGATTCCTTATGCCTCTGTTGTCGGAAGTCTCATGTATGTGATGGTGTGCACATGACTGGATATTCGGTTTGCTGTTGGAATTGTTAGCCGGTACATGTTAAACCCCGGCAAACAACATTGGGAGGCTGTCAAGTGGATACTCCGGTGTCTTAAAGGTACATCTAGTTTGTGTTTGTGTTTTGGTGATGGAAAATCGATAGTTAAGGGGTTCACCGATGCAGACATGGCGAGAGATGTGGATTCCATGCGGTCTACGTCTGGTTATTTAATAACTTTTGCAGGTGGAGCCGTCTCTTGGCAATCAAGATTACAAAAGTGTGTAGCATTGTCCACAACGGAGGCTGAGTACATAGCCGCCACTGAAGCTAGCAAAGAGATGTTGTGGATGAAGAGATTTTTGCAAGAGTTAGGGGACATGCAATTGTGCATTGCGATAACCAAAGCGCTATTCATCTCAGTAAAAATTCCACATTTCATTCGAGAACAAAACGTATTGATATTAGGTATTATTGGATACGAGAAATGTTGGAAGCGAAGCAATTGAAGATCGAGAAGATCCACACGGACAAAAATGGTGCTGATATGTTTACAAAGTCTCTACTTACGGAGAAACTAAATTTCTGTAGGAAGGAGGCTGGTTTATCGAAGTAAAAAGAAAGTTCGAGATCCTCCATGACGTGCTAGGGGGAGATTTGTTGGGAGCAGCCCAACATGTTCGGGATTTTATTTGAAAGATCACGATGATTGCTCATCAAGAATATTGAATAAGAAGGAGTCCTATTATGGTAGGACATTGAAAAGGAAGAATACCAAGATAGAATCAATTCTAGTGATTGCCCAAATTAGAGGAATTCTAATCAATCGGGGAGATTTCTAATCATGAGGTGATTATGAACTCAATTAAAGAGGATTCTAGTTTGGTTGAAGATCTACCACTATAAACAGAGCGATTGGGTGGAGTATTCTGTGTGCACCAGAAAATTACTCCAAAGAGATCACAAAAGTTCTCAACAATGAGTAAATACGAGAGATCTTGAGAGTTTGTCAAGTAATGGTGTGTTTTGTGACAATTGTGATGATTTATTGTGAGAGAGACACCGTTAGAGTGTCAATTGTATTCCTTTAATTATAGTGGAGCGGTTCCTAGACCTGCGTCCCGTGATTTTTTCCCGCATTGGGTTTTTCCACGTAAAAAACTTATGGTGTATCGTTCTTCTTGTCTCTTTTTTTGCTTTACATTTATTCTCCAAAAAGAATATAAGGCCACATATTGCGCGAATCTGACAATAAGAATTCCGCTGCGATCGATTGCGATCGGACCTAATTTACAACAAGACGAACGCTTGACATGGCGACCCTCAACCTCCGCGGCCCTCAGCGGCCCCCGACAAGCCTTGCCGACCCTCAACTTGCCAGATCTCGCCTGAGCAGCGACCCTTCAAATTTCGCCTAACATTGAAATCACGACCCTTTGTTTTATCTTTACTAAAATCGAGAACTGAATAATAAGAATTTCTCAAATATCCATATTTTAATGTCGATTCTGTACATTAAGGAATTCTATTGTCAGCGACCGGCAAATTTCAGATTAGGCTTCGTGTGGACTGTGGATAGTGGACGCTTTTGACGGTTAAGTTATTTCTCGTAGAAAACGTGATCTCCAACCTCAAACAACCTTGAACAACTACCGCACCACACGTGGTTGTGGTATTATGGCGCAGCTTTTTCTTGTCCGAAACCATGGGCTCGTTGAAGTAGTTGAGATTTTATGAACCTACCCTTCTAATTTAATTTATTATTTTTATGACTAACATAAAAGCGGGAACAAACGAAACGATGTAAGTAATAAAAAAATAGAGAAATAAAACCTTGAACGTATAGAATTTACATGGTTAAACGAAGTGCCTAATTCACGGAGAAAGATCGACGAGATGGTTCCATTATAATCGTCAAAGATGAGATTACAATCGCTCAATCACACTCAACTCATATGTGTTTCTCAATTCAAGATTAAACTCAAAGTTACAAGACAACCACAAGAAAACTCACGATCCCAAGTCGACAATGGAGTTTGTCTTCAATAAAGAAAAGAAGTCTCGTGGGAAATTAACTTTCCTTTTTAGATCACTCACGATCCTGCTTGCAGGAGTCCAATTTGGACTTTCCTTATATGTCCCGAGAAACCTTGCCGTTCAATTATGGGCCAGATTCCAAATTAATTGGCATTAACTTCAAGACATGGATAATGACTATAGTAAAAATATGCTTTTTGACTTTTAATACATTTATATCAATGAGGGAGCTTTCCCTTTTCCAAATAGAAGTTCACAAGTTTTGTAAGTTCAAAAAAAAAAAAACAATAAGACTTCACCACAGTCAACACGTGAAAAAATTGTCAAAAAAGTCCTAAACATATTGCACTTTTGCGAATTCAATCCTAAACCTTTTTAATTTTGTCAATTCAATCCTAAACCTTTTGCATTTATGCCAATTCAGTCCTAAAAAATAATTCGAAGAAATATTAAGATATTATTAAAAATTATCCACGTTAGAGTCGATCAGCCAAAGTTGGCCGAATGGACTGAATTGGTACAAATGCAAAAGGTTTAAGACTGAATTAGCAAAATTGAAAGGTTTAGGACTGAATTGGCAAAAGTGTAATAGGTTCGGGACTTTTTTGACAATTTTCCCATCGTAGTTCAAGTTCAGTGGGAGGAGCCTATAAAAGGTTAAATTTCGGTAAATGAATATAACGAAATTAGGATGTATTTTTAAAGTCTCAATCTAGTTACAAAAATCTTATTGTATTATAAATTTTATATAGTAAAATATACTAGGAATAACAATTATTTGATGGAAAAAAATGCTTCAAAATTCATGTAAACACGTCATGGTTCATAATATATGCAAAGTAAATTTCAGTAGGCTATACACACAATTACCTATGTTATTTCATTCAAGTTGAATGTGTCAGAGTACAAAAGAAACTTTTTGTTGCTTTATTTTTTCCTTGCATCAACTAACAAATTGAATGGTATGAGCTTTTTGATTATCTTCACCAATAACATATCAATTATATCAATCATTTTCAGGGATATAGGATGTGAACTCGAATAATTTGGTAAAGCGCATACATGCCGCCTTTATCCATGCAATCCATCGTTGTAATTCTTCAGTTGGTCTTTAATTATCTAACTCAACGGGAAAAATTATCTAACTAAACGGGAAAAGTGTGGGAAAAGCGTCAGAAAAGTCCTAAATATATTGCATTAGTGCCAATTTAGTCTTAAACCTTTTAATAGTACCAATTTAGTCCTAAACCTCTCGACCTAGAGCCAATTCAATCCTTCCGATCAATCTTGGCCGAATATTACTGACATGGACGTCGGACGGCCTACGTGGCACGATCGGCGTTAAAGTGGACATTTTTTAATAATTTTTTATTTCGTATTATTTCTTTCTTCCTTTTTTGTCTTTTTTTTCCAAGTTCGGAGTAGACTGGCCTTGCCCAAGCCAGGGCGAGGTCGCCCTGGCTTGGGCGAGGGGCCCTCGCCAGCAAGGGCCACCCTTGCTCCGGCGAGGCCAGCCCTTGCTAGTCACCGGAGGAACTTGGAAAAAAAAAAAAAAAGACAGGAAAAAAGAAAGAAAAAGTAATAAAAAAAAATTATTAAAATTATTAAAATATTATTAAAAGAAAGTCTACGTTGGCGCCAACCGTGCCACGTAGGCCGTTCGATGTCCGCATCAGCAATATCCAGCCAAAATTAGCCGAAATGACTAAATTGGCTCTAGGTCAAAAGGTTTAAGACTAAATTGGCACCATTAAAATGTTTAGGACTAAATTGGCACCAATACAATAGATTTAGGACTTTTCTAACACTTTTTCCCTAACTAAATAAGTTTCTCTTTTTGGTTTGACAATTAAACCACAACCAAAAAAAAACTACGGAAATGAACTTCACTTGTAAATTTGCAATTTACTTAGACATCACTTAGCAACAACAAAAATTCAGCAAACAAGAAATCACTTATTGTAACTGCCATCACTAGATCTTTTCTTACGTATGACGAATAAAAACAACACGTCATCGCATAATTTGTAACTAATCCATGCCTTTCCAAATGAGAAAAATAACTCAAGGAAACATATGAAAAATCGCAAGATAACTAAATAGTACATTATGGACACATTATAGCTTTTTAGTGCAGCCAAACGCATATTATCATAGTTACATTTGCGTTGTGTTATGCGTGAAATTCATTTTTAAATTTTAATGTTCGATGTTTGAAAATCGACATATTCTATTAATAAAGTAACTTAATTAATGCCATTAGAGCACTCGTTAATATGTTTCAATTTTATGTCCTAATGCTCTAATGGATATAAGTGGGATAGAGGCTAAAGTTTGTGTTTTTTTTTGGTATTGGACCCTAGTTTTTATATTGTACTTCTGATTCGTACGAATTCGTAATCCGTCAGCACACTCAAGTGCATGTACGCAACTCTATAGATGATTGAAATAAATTAGAGATAGACAATGAAAAAAAAATCAAAAAATCAAAAAATTTAAGAAGTAATTATAATTATATACATTGAAAAATTTAAAAAAAAAATCAATATTTTATATTCCGGATATAGACCAAAGGTCTTGAGCGATCGATCCGACATAGAAGAATAAGTGTAACAAGCGACGATTTAGCAATCATAAATTTTTGAATAAGTACTGTGTCGCCATTTTCTTTCGTCGTCTTGTGGTGAAGATCAAATTCATCAGTTGTACACGCAAAAATGATAGTATGATTTGGATACAGACGGGAGCTTGCATAATTGATACTAAAAATATATATATATATATATATGAAATGTCAACACATGATAATAGTAGGATAAAAACTTACATTTATTTAAATTTGCTTCGAGTTTGTTTTGATGGAAAACAAAATTACAAATGGATTTGCAAACATGTTTAGTATATTAGCTAGTAAACCATTATTTATGACCAATAACAATAATTACAAGGGAAAATTTCAAATAAGGGCTTGAAATGCTCTCTTTTTTTCAAAGAAAGGCCTGAAGTGCTTTTTTTTATTTCAAAGAAGGGCCTGCCAAAGCTATTTTAGTAATTTCATTTTTTTTATTTTCTTTCTTTTTTCCTTTCTTTTTTCCCTTCCAGCACAAACATAACAACACATATCTCTCTCTCTCTCTCTCTCTCTCTCTAACCACCAACACCTCCATGGCAGACCGCACCAAGCACAGGCGCGATTTAGCAGTCGCAAAGCTCCAGAATCGGACTCAACCCACCCTCAAGAAGCACCCAAAACAAGCCCTTATCACCACCACCATAGCCATAGTCAAAGACCCAGATCCCACCATTCCCTCTAAGCCCTTCGACATGCCCAGAATTGCAGTTTCCCAGAAGCCCACCAATTTGAGCTCTGCACCTACTAAAGACACCCACTTGCAAGCGAAGGCCTTGAATAAATATGCAGACTTTGAGTCTTCCGGGTTCTCTTCTTGCTCGGCCACGGCCAAGCAAGGCAAGGGGAATCAGGAAATGGGGAAGCGGGGCAAGAAGACGAAGGGCGATTGCGCGGTGAAGGTGAAGAAATGGGAGGATGGGGTTGGGGAGCTAGAGCGGTTGAGAAGGAGAAGAGCAAGGTTAAGGTGTCTCGAGATGGGATTGACATGGTCAAGTTCTCGTCTCTGTTGGTGGAGGAGGAGGAGCTAGGGAAGTGCCGCGGAGAGGCTGTTGACGGTGCGAAGAGGAATTCAACTTCTTAAGCGGTGGTGAGCGGCAGGAGGAGGAAAAAAGAGAAAAACAAAGGAAAAAAAAGAAATTACAAAAATGTCCTTGGTCAGGCTTTTCTTCGAAACAAAGAAAGCATTTCAGGCCCTTCTTTAAAACAAAGTCCACTTCATGTCTTTATTTGAGAAAATGAGAGCACTTTAGTCTTTATTTGGAATTTTCCTTAATTACAATTTTCGTAGTAGCTTTTCCTACTAAACAAGAAATCAAGAATATTTGAACCCTTTTATATGAAATCATCAACTTTATTAAAAGCTGAAAAAACCGACGGGGTTTGAATATTCAATTCAACTATAGTATGCGACCGGCTATATCGATACGCGACATCGTGACTAAAGCACATGTTAGAAGTTAAACGACGACAACCACAGAACCAGGAAGCGAAAAGGAAGGGCATCTCTTTGAACCCCATAATTTATCCTAGCATGCCCTCTAAACACTAATTTTTTAACTTCTTAAGTACCGGGAAATACTGCCCAACCCACCAAACTTTTGCCTAATTTCTTAAATTTCAATTTTAAGGCGTGACCCTTCATTTTGCCTAACTTAGGAAAATTGAAGGATCTCTATTATAATGCTGAACCACAATTTAGAGGAGTGCAAAAGAACTCCAACATAACAGGAAAGAGGATCTTGTCACAAAGGGAAGCCAACAAGATGACAGTGATTCACACGTTGTAACTCGATTAGTCCAAAAGCAGATACGGTGGGTACAACCCGAGAACAGAAAACTGTCTGTCATCTAAGTTCTGAACCCCAATTCAGGTTCAACACGAGAGAAAAATTTAGAGTTCACATACCTAACCGACAGCTTATTTTACAATGTATTATTATGTATAACTTACAAGAACCAAAAAATTACCCCCATAGAATAAAAAGAAGAAGAAGAAGAAAAAAGAATCATATAATCCCCATGGCGCAATAAAACGTGTCATTGCCCTCGCAGGTTTGGGAAAATGGAAGGCTTTCGCGGCGAAAGCCTTGACTATCTCATCAGCTTCTTTAGACGTAACGTCCCCAGGGATTTGGGTTTCATGAATCTCGCCGACGATTCGTCACCACACGTCGCGGAGATACCTCCCACTCATTTGCAGATTCTTCACCATGCTCTCCGCTTTCGAACTATCGAGAGATCCCTGTAACAACAAGCATTGCAATTTGCTTAGTCGTGATCAAATAGGAATAGGACAAGGAAGCGAGCACAAAGGCAAAAGCAACATGTGGTTGCGGGCAAAAAGGTTAAATGGCCCTTCATGGTCCAAAAGAAAGTGACACAAAAAATTAAACAAGGTGAACACGTTGCTTTCGACAAACACAATTGTATTAATTAGAAAAGTGTCAGCAGAGGTAGTTGTGGGCCGCTATTGGAAAAGCTCAACCACTAGAGAGTTGTAGACGGCAAGAGACGACGCACCCAAAGAGCAGGCCATTGATTGAGAAATAAAAATTATCCGTCTCTTTCACAAACCCACAGATGTGGTAGATGGAAGCTAACATTTTCAACCACAGTCGAGATGGTCGTGCAGATGGCAAGCACCACCAATAAGCGGCCATTTATGATGCTGGGAACTTAATTGCTTTTTCTCTTATTGGGGTTCAGGAGGGAACATAAGTAAAAGCATTTACCTGTTCCTGCACAATAGTATGCAGTGTCCTGTGGACATCCCTGGCCATGCCTTTGGCATCACCGCAAACATAAATATAAGCTCCCTGAGAAAGCATGTTCCAGATATCCGATGCCTAAAGACAGGGAAAAGAACCATTAGTAACTAGAGAGCAACAATTACCCACCTGAAAAAACCGAAGCATTATGATGCTAATAGTGGTAGTAGGTAAAGTAGAAAAATACCTTCTCCATCATTTTATGTTGAACATAGTCTTTCGTAGGTCCCTCACGTGAGAAGGCCACAACTAGCTCAGAAAGTGCACCAGATTCAACAAAGTTGTTCAGTTCCTCTTCATAAATGTAATCCTGCCGACAAAGAAAGAGAGAATCAGTTGCGAACTCAGTATTACATTGTTCATAGCAGCTGTCCATTCAATCCCATTAACTCAAAAAAGAGGGCATCACAAACCATTCTACGATTTCTGCATCCAAAGAACAATATTGAAGGTCCCAATTCAGTTCCATCTTCTTTCAGAGCAAATCTTTCCTGGAACAAGAAATCACAAGACAATTTCTTAGCTTAATAGATTCATCAAGTGAATCATAAAACTGCACCTACAACAGACGTGGGTTCGTGATGAGACAAACCTGCAGAAAGCCCCTGAAAGGTGCCAATCCAGTGCCAGGACCAATCATGATAATCGGCACTTTAGCATCTGTTGGAAGCTTGAAGTTTGATTGCCTTACAAAAATGGGTGCCCAACTGCATTCATTGCTTTTGCTTAAAGGCACAGCATCCTGGAAAGGAATAGAGGAACAAAATAAACCACCATAAGTTGAAGACAGTCATAACAATTAGCCACCCGCTTTGTTCATGCAAAGAATATCTGAGTAGGAGATATAGCTGGAGGTTCATGCTTAATCAATCACCTAGCTTCAAAAGAATTCCTTTCAAGGAGACTCAGTCATACTAGTGAGGGAAGGAGACTGGGACGAGATTGTAATAGATGGGACCATTTCAATGTATAAATACCTTCATCCAAGTCGAACATACTCCTTTGTGAATCCTTCCAGTAGCTGTCGTATCATAAACTAGTGCACAAGTAACGTGAATCCTAGAGGGAGCCATCCTGAATAATAAAATGGCAGGTACTTTAGTAACTCGGTAAATACAGGTATATTTGCACGAAACTGGTTGCCATCAAAATAATGAATGCAACCTGGATAAAAGTTTTGCCAAATGCAAGAACAATGAAATCTAAAAATCACCTTGGGGATGAGGAGATTGAATAGTATCGGGGTTGCAACCTAGGAGCAACTGCTGCAAAGAAGACACCGAGTGGGGGCTTAGCAGAGGGGAATTCAGCCATGACTTCAAGGAGACTTCTCTGACTTGCTATTATCCATTGGGCGTATTCATCCTGTACAATTGGCATACAAGTTAATTCCACAATTGTGAAAGAGGATGCATAAACACCGAACAGGATTCCATTCATAGACTTGTTCACAACCTTTCCAGCAGGTGAAGCAAGATGTCTCAATCGATCAGCATCAGCGGGATCAGAAGCATGAGCTGCCAAAGCTAGCAAAGCAGACTGCAGAGAAGACAATGCCATGAATCAGAATAGCATCAGAACAGAGGCATACAAACTTCATTAACTCATAGTAAACTGTAGTTAGTTAGATAACCACATAGTAAAAAAATAGAGAAAGAAACCAAACCTTTTTTGGAGAACTCAAGAGATCTGCATATCTTGTGAGTGCTGATCTTAAAGTACAGGGTGGGAATGTGGGTGGTAGTGAGCTTCCACCAAGTGGTGTTCCGTCCTCGTTATCAGTATGGATGGAGAAATACGTATCCGGCGACAAACCCATTAGATTTAATGCTTCCTCCACAGTTTCAATCAGGTTCTCACAGTATACACCAACATGATCTCCTGTCTCATATCTGTCAAGAGAGGTAGAAGGTGAGCAAGTGCCCACATATTTCTAGCTAGCATACTCCCTCGTAAATTTAGAGGGAAATGAAAGCAGTATGACAACACCAACATAAAGCAAGTGATCAAGGAAGAAAAATTACGCGAGTCTCGTGCCAGCAATGTCAAACTCGAGATGAGTGCAAGAGCGATCTGATGCAGGAGTGTGAAGCTCCTTCTTTATAGCTACATTAGCCCTTCATGAAGAAAAACAAATGTCTTAATGGAAGAAGATTGATGTGGTTTGATCACAAACTAAAAGTACTTAGCACTTTAGTACCTGCATGGGTGTTGCGCATCAACAATAGCATGGCCATTCGCATTACTCAAGCTTCTGTCTACTTTAGCATTTTCAGGTTCATGGAAAACAACCCGATATTCTGGCACAGCAGCAGTATAGGGAGTGGACACAGTTGTGGCATCATCCTCATCCCGAAGCAACTGATCCAACTCTGGCCACAACTCCTCACGCCTACAAAGTGAAAATCAAAATATTGGATTTACTATACTAGATTCAGGATTGAAAGACGATTATAAGGCTGAACTGCCGGAAGCTGATTTAAGTATTTCTGATACCATGCAGTGAAATCATCTTCAATGCACTGGTCATCATCTCCAAGACCGACTGACACTAAACGCTTCCCACCTGCAGATTATTAATCTAAATGAGAGAAGTACAAGCAACTCAGAAACTACATTGAATTGAAGCCAACGAGATACAAATCATGGGGAAAAACCAATTTCAAGAGCATCACTTGAACTCTTTTTTCCATGGAATTTGACTTCCAAAGGATGGACATGAACATTGAAGGAAAGAATGATAGAGAAACACAATTTTTACTGGCTCAACTTCAAGGTAGGTGAATACCCTCAATCTAGCATGCATATGCCATGTCCTCCACTGTACAGCAAAATATGCAAATGTAAAGTTGAATCGAATTGACAAATCCTTCTTAAACTTAATATTCGACAAATATACACACAAATTGTCCACTTATATGATAAATAAGTGAGCATGTGCATGCTTTCCTTGAAGATTGATTAAGTTACTGCTTGTGGCCATTGCCTTGCATCGAGTCCTATCAGTAAGTTGCACTATGTTAAACAAGCCATGTTTACTGTTTCAGGCTCTAGTTATATAACATATGCAGAATGGCTCACATTTGAGGAAGATAATGAAAGGAAGAAGAATAAAAACTGCCGCACTTTATCCAAATTAATGCATTCAATTAAGCTAGGTTTAATGCAAATTAAGCTGCCCAACAGGGAAAAAGAACCTCCATACGGCAGGACTCAAATGATTACAACTAGAAACTCATCCGACCAAGGCATTCCCAAAAAATGTTCATATTAGAAACCTAAAAGAAAGTCAAATGAGTACAAATGAACCTCCATACGGCAGGACTCAAATGACTTCAACTAGAAACTCATCCCACCACGGCATTCCCAACAAATGCCCAGTAAACTAGAATTGAAATAAAAATGCACACAACTGGGGATGCCCACCAGAAGAATGGGAACTCACCCTGCTCAGCAAGGATGTCATCCACTATCTTTGCAATCTATAATTGAAAATAGTAATCAAAGTTAGCAGACTTCACAAAAAATTACAGAAGAACCAATCAAAGTTTAGTTCCAAACCTTGTTAAAATGTTCATACTGTCTGTTGCCAAGGCCAAAAACTCCATATTGCAAGTTCTGTAGCCACTGACCTCTCTCTTTACCCTATTTGGACAAACAATCCCAAAAATTTGAGCTCTAGAAAAGAGAGATGAAGTTCAGTCGCTTCTGGCTAAGGCTAACAAAGTTTACCTCACAAAACCATTTGTAGAATGTCGCGGCATTATCTGTCGGCTCGCCGTCTCCATATCTGAGTAATGAGTATTGAAATAGCACATAAAAACCCACAACAGCCAAATGCAGAATTCAGACATGAACACGCCACATATTGCAGAACAGAACTCACGTTGCCAAGAAGAAAAACGCCACGTTCTCTTTCTTCAATTTCTCCTCGTATTCCTCATCATCAGCAGCGTAATCATCCTGCAAAGTGCACCCCAAACTCCTCGTTCACACAGCAATTACACGAGATTGACCAGAATTCACCCTCAAAGGAGAAGGAAGTCATAAGCATACCAAGTCAACGACCTTGAACGCCGCCTTCTCGTACCTCGCTTTCGCCTCCTCAGCCATAGCCTTAACAAAGACGAAAGCAACGCGGATTTTCAACGACGCGCGCGCAGAACGGCCAAACTAAGCACCCACAGCTTACAACCATCAATCCTTTCAACTAAATCAACACGCGTACCTTAGCAAAGCCTTCGGCGGTTCCGGTCTGAGTGCCGAAGAAGATGGTGACTCTCTTCTTGCCGTCGTCGACCTCCGGCTCGGGCTCCTTCACAACCAACGGCTTGGGAGGCTCGAAGCCCCTCGACGTCTTCCCGCCCGATCGGCGCCAGACGAGCACGACGACGCAGCCGACGAGGACCGCGATCGAGGTCGCCAGGAACATGACAAGCTCGCGGTTCTCGAGGATGGAGGCGAGCTCGTTGGCCGACTCGGTCGAGCTGTTGGACGGGTCCACCTTGCCCCTGATGATCGCCGCCATGAGATCGAGAGGCGACGCCTTGAGGGAGCTCGAGGAAGACGACGAGTCCATGGCGGGTTCTGCTATCGCCGGAATCGGTGGGAGGCCGGAGAGGCGCGAGGCGGGTCGGGCGATTCCGGCGAGGGAGGGAGGGGGGAAGGCGATGGAAATGAAAGTCTCCTCCTTCTGCTTCTGCTTCTTCTCCAAGGCTGAGAGGGGGGGGGGGGGGTAAGTGGGGTTGGAGAGAGTCGAAGAGGTCGATTTTTATACGGAGGGCGGGGAGAGGGGTAGGAGCAAGCCAACGCCTACCAAACCCGACCAGTCAAACCCACCTAACCGGACTTAACCATGGTTAACTGCCCTGTTAAATGAATCGGAAGTAACTCTAGGCGACCGTCGCTCGCGGGTCGTCGCCGAACAACCGCCGCCGCTCACCGCCTCTTTATTTTCTATTTTGTTGAGCAAGAGAAGTTAATCCCGGCGTTCATAATAAATTTTACTAGTGATTATCAAATTGATATACGTACAATAAATTTACGATTGTTTGAAAAATTTCCTCTCGAAATTATAACTTTCGTCCACAAAAAAGTCGTGGTTGATGTTTTTTGGTCTTTTAAGTATGTAAGCCAAGGAAATTGGGAAATGTTTTGACCAGTGGTGTTGCTAACGAGACGTGAATGGACCATGAAGAAGGTGCTCGGCTTTGTCCGGACTTTTTTCCCGATTGATGATGGTATTGGTAGTCAAAGCTTGGGATCTGTGGGCGAAGACCAGGGAGAAATGTGGACAATTGGTGATGCCGCCTTTCGTCACGTAGGATCTGCCCGTACCTTTGGCAATTTTCAAATTTAAGGATTGATTTATTTCGCCGAATACGGATAATTTTGAATTTTTTTTTTTTAAATGACCGCTTACACGCTTGTAATAATTTATGTCCAAATACTTTCGTGGGCAGTAAAAATATTTTTCGTCCATTCGTTTTTTTAAGCCGTACAACAGACGATCATTTGCGTGAAACAAACGGAGCTTTGGCGTGCAAAAAGGTCCGCTCGAGACTAGTTTAAGGGTCAGACAGCTTTGGTCTTGAGCGCCCACCATGTACTGACTAACCATTCAAACTTTTGGCACATCAATTTGGAAAGTCTTCAAAGAGTAGTGATTGCCTCTAAAAAGGCCTTCACTTACTGTTTTCCTGCAGCTTTCCTTTTTTTATTTGGGACTTCTATTTATGGCGTTAGCAAATTATTGTGTTGCATAAGAATAAGATTTTCCCATAATAGAATTAAAGGGAAGCACCGCTGGCGCGTCGGAGATAGATCTTACGTAAAAAAAAATGTACAGGGAAAAATAAGGTATGCTTAGCGCGCTATGATTCCGACCGTATCCAGCGTACATTGGATCGCGTAAAATTCGTGGGCATTTCATTATGATTATAAAAGTGCCATCGAATTGAAGGAATGTTACGATGTAGTCATAGGTGGCATGATTGCTATACATAGAAAATGCCTAAAACGCCTTTAGGACTCACAAATTTTTACCAATTTATGTATGAGGCTGGTGTTTTTCCACGTTACCGCATTGTCGTATTTTCTCCGTCACCTTCTTTCTCTCCCACTCTCATATTGCACCACGAGCTTAGCCGACTAAAGTCGGCCGCGCATCACTCATTCATCTCGCCCCATCTCCTGATTTTACCCCAAATTTTTAACCATGAGATGACCTCATCGAGGGCACGACTCTAACCTTGATTAGTCAATGCTAAATTTTGTTTGAAGTTTGAGGCTTGATCTCTCTCATTCCTATGTTGTGGCCGTGAGCTCCCCCTTAATCCTCTATCGAGCCGTCGTCTCTAATTATTCTACCCAATTCCGCACCCGAATTTCATAAAAGTTTCCATTGGGATATACTCTCACGGCAATAGCACAAGTGAAGTTAGCTAAGAGTTTCCATCTTTGTTAATCAAGCAATCTTTTAGGTAAGATTTCACCCCCACAAAGCTTCGGTCTCCTGAGTATTGTTTTAGATTAGGATGCGATTTGCTTAACTAGCGTTAATTCAAGATTGTTTCACTTAATTTTAAGGTAGATCAAGCTCCTTGTTCACCCAAAGCTTTTCATCCACAATTAGTGAATCTCTAGGGACTAAAGTGGTTGATCCACTTGGTACTCTTGATCTTTGTTTCATTTTTAGCTATTTAAAGTATTGATAATGTTATTGATCTATGGATGAATGTTTAGACGATCACCTAATAAGAGGCAAGGCTGCATGTATGAAAGGTCTTAGCTGATGGGATGTCTCCAGGCCATAGTTTAGGAGATCCACTGTGATACGTTTACCCTTAACATTTTTGAGACATCAAAAGCCCCAAATTATGTCCACTGTAACATATTTACCGTAAACTTTTTTTGTGAAATAAATAACCTCAAATTTGTACGTATGCGACACATTTACTTTCCGTCGAATGATTTTTTAGCCAAAATAACGTCGTGTTTAATGTCAATGCTGCTTGCTTCCCGGCGTCCATGTAGGCAGATCTTTGACAAGGGTAAATGAGTCACGCATGTACAAGTTTGTGATTTTTCGTGTCACGTTAAAAAAAAGTTTAGGATAAATGTGTTACGGTGAGTATAATTTAGAGTTTTTTTTTTTTTTTTTAAGAATTGATGACGTTGAATAGGGTCAACTATTGAATTCTAGTCATCTACTTTGCAAATCCTGGAGAGGGACCGTAGGTTGAGGGGGAATCTCCCTCCTCCGCCAAATCGTATATGCCTCGGGATGCGCGTGGTAAGAAGGGCGGCGCATGATGTTAAGTTTGGCCAGATCAACGGAACGTGGGGGATCGGCGCGTCGAGCACGTGGTCGGATTCGTATGGCTCGCGCTCGTGTGGTGCCCAAATGACGGGGGATAGGATCCCGTTCGGACGGTCGAGACTCGAGAGTCCGTCCGCATCGGAGGCCTGTGACGCATCCCTGGAAAATTTGTCCTTTTCCCTTCGAGCCGACACCGAAGAATTCGGCGTCTTGGGCGTCTTTTAATTACTGCCCAACGACAAAAAAGATTAAAAAAACCAATCGAAAAATTAACAGAGTTTAATAAAGTTTGACGAACGGGAGTAACACACGTGGCGCGAGATAAGTCCTGGGTGAAACCTGGCTCTACCGATGTCCCACCCGAAAATTTAAATTTAAATTTATAGATGGAGAGAGACCGAGCATACATAAGGCGATTCGAGACGCTTTAAATGCCCGATTCATCCGCATAGTACCATCAAAAGAGAAGTTAGCAAATAACTTAACTTCGTGCCATGTAGAATGGTCAGTGTCCACGTTGATTAAAATTAGTCGGATTGACTCGATTCGAAAAACGTGAAAAAGGTTCGGGTTCAATCTTCAAAATTGAAATGCGAGAACTAGATTGGCCAAAGTGCTATAGGTTCGGGACTTTTTGGACAATTTTTTTATTGGAATTATTAACCATATCTTATGGATTGCTTAACCAATATCTCAAGGGCACTCCTTTATAAATACCCTTTATGCTTAGGAAAATTCAGACATTTTCGAATTTTGCCCCAACGTAACTTTGACTTCGAAACGTATGCTTTCGATTGTGTTCATTAGTTTTGTATTTGTCTTTTGGATGATTGAATGGGGACCATCACTTTTTGCAACCAAACTACGTATTCGTAGTGTGGAAGAAAGAACGAGAGAGAGAAATATCCAATTTTTCTTTAACTTATTACACTTTTGTCAATTCAATCTTAACTTTTAAATTTTTGTCAAATGAATCTTTAATATTTTCACAATTTGTCAATTGAGTCCATTATGTCAATTTTGATCGAAAATCACTGACATGAACACCGACCGTCTTACATGACACGATCGGCGTTGACGTAGATAATTTTTAATAATATTTTTAAACTATATCTATTTATTTTTTCCTTTTTTCTATTTTCCTTTTTTTTTCTTTTTTTTTTCTTTTTCCCTTTGCTCGTCGGCCTTAGGCTAGAGACACACGACCTACGCTGGCGAGGGCCGCCCACGACCCTACCCTGGCCCCGGCAGGGATGGCGAGGGTAGCCCTTGCCCGAGGCCCGACGATGGACAGCAGAGGGAAAAAGAAAAGGAAAAAACAAACAAAAGGAAAAAGGAAAAATAAATAAATAAATTCAGAAAATGTTAAAATACAATTAAAATTTGTCAATGTCAACAGTCATACTACGGAGGACGATTGGTATCCACGGCAATAACTTCTGGCCAAAATTGGTCGGAGAGATTCAATTAGCAAAACATGAAAAGGTTTATAACTGAATTTGAAAAGGTGCAATAGGTTTAGGATTTTTTGGATAATTGTTTTTCAAGAATGAGAGCTCCCGCACACAATGCAATTAGGATGTCTGGGAACTTTTTTTTTCTATTTTTAAAAAGTTACATGCATCACATATGCTGATGGGGAAAAATTATAATAATAGATATAAAAAAAATTAAGTGTATCTCATAATTTAGAGGAAAACATATATCATCTCGACCCCATCTGTTTCACTAAAAATCATCGGTTTTGGAAAATATTAATTGTCTAACTTTGAACAATTTATGTTGTCTTAGAGAAACGAGTCTACCAAAAATACTTTTGTTAAAACAAAAACATCTTCTATTTTCTTAGGATCTGCTTGACGACGATTCTAATCCGAAAAAATAATTCTGATTAGAATCATATTTTCTGATTCGGTTCCCTGGATGATTTTTAGAGAATTAGAACGCTTTTGGTAACTGCACAAAATTTCTGTTTCCGGAACAGAAACACGTTTAGTAACTGTACGAAATTTCTGTTCTCGGGAACAACTGGTTGGCGAGAATTCTTTTTTAAAAAATTTCATCTTTTTTATTAAAAAATTTTTTTAACTTTTTTTATTTTTTTAAATTCCCCCCATTTTTTATATTTTTAAATTTTTTTTGCATTTTTTTAATTTCCCCCCTTTAATTTTTTTTTTACTTTTTTTGTTAAAATTTAAAGCTTATTTTTAAATTTAATTATAAAAATATGTATTTAAAAAAATTAATTTTTAGTAAATTTTCAAATCTAATTTTAATTTTTTTTTTTAAGTTCAGAAGTCGACATGGAAGCCTATGTGCACTTAATCTTTTTAAAAGAGCCGAGACTTTGTTGTTTTTTGTGATTCTCAAAAGTGATTCTTTTTATCAGAATCAATTTTTTTATTCTTATTTTTGCTCTAAAACTGTTTCCGGGAACCGAATCAAAATCAAAATAATTTACATTACCAAACACGTTTATCGTCTTTTTTGTTCTTGAAAATAGAATCGGAGAATCAGAATCGTTGCCAAACAGTATTTGCCAAACGATGTAAGCGATTATATACTTTCGAAATTGCCGATGTGGAATTTTTAATTAATAAATAAAAAATACAAGCTTATTATTTGATACCCGATCCGAGAATTTTATGGCCCATGCAACTACCACGTGGAAAAATTACGGTCGCTGCATTGCATCCTCCGGATCCAGGTGTGCACGCGCTGACAGCCCGACACTATGCGACTTTGAGAATTAAAGAGCAAGTGAAAGCAGGTGTTTCTCTTAGCCCATCCCGCTCCAGATCCAGATCTCTCCGTTGGATCTAAAAAAATCAACGGCCACCAATAATAGCAAAAAAAAAAAAACAGAAAAACAATTTTTTTTGCACGTGTGTATTCTCGATTTTCACTAATGGAACAGTTGAAAAAGAAAAGTACACACCCTTTATTGATATTACTCATTTTGGCACTAAAAACACTCTCTTATCCTCATGAATCCGACTTTTCTCATGAATGCCCTCAACGCCACTATTTCACTATTCTCGAACAATTTGGAGCCGGGCCTTCGTTTCGCACTATTTCAAATCATTCATTCCGCGAAATAAATCGAGCTTAAGAAAATTTTCCGTTAAGTCCTTACGTGGCATTCACGCAATGAACTTAAAAGTAAATCCAAAAGATGATTTTATTAGTCACGATTGAGGTTAAGGGCTCTCAAGCGCCATCGAGATTGTGGCCAAGGGGATTTTAATTGCAATTGAGCTTCAGCACGACCTTATTCGTGACTAGAGCGGAGCGGTTGCCGTCACCATCGATGGCTGGCGCAGCCACGAAGCTAGGGAAGAGCAAAGCAAAGGGCTCCGGCGCCCGCTTAGTGCAGTGGACCTGCGAGAATAATTATTTGAATTTCCATGGGTTAGCACCAGCAATTTCTATTATTTCGTGTCCACATACAGTCGTTCTCTTCTCCTAAGGTTTTTCCTTTTACCTATTTTTGTTATTTATTCGCTTATTTTTTATTCATATCAATGGAAATTCCTTTATTTATTTTTTGATGATTCATGATGATAACTAACAAATATTTATGCCTTAACATATTCGTTCCAAACTCAGATGAGTAAATAGATCCGCGATCTTCGATAGAATTCAAATTATTACTCGTTTCTATTTCAGCTAAAAGGAAAAATGAAAATGTATTTTATATTTCACTCATCAAATCCATCTTTTATGCAATGCGTTTTACAAAATATAATGGAAAAAAAAAACACAAATTTTTTGCCCTTCTTTCAAGTAAAATCCGGGCTCCGTCGAAGGACGGCAACCACCGTGACCGGCCCCCACTCCCTTTGATTATTTCTCACTGTTTCTTCCTCTCCCCCGGTCGGTCCCCTTTCTTTTTGTTTTTTTTTTCCCTTGGTTTTTTTTTCTTAAATTAATAACTTCATTTACTTGATCATAATAATAAAAATGCCACGTGGATTATGCATTTGGCAGATCAATTCAATGGCGTGTTACCGGCAAAATATAATCGAAACCGAAATCAAAAGGTGATAATTTCCTTGATAATGATCTGCCCATATGCTTGTGAGAAGAAGGATAAGAAAATCTTTCTTTGTTGGATCGATCTCAATTCCTCGTCTGGTTACTTTACGTTAAATGATTCAGTTGAATTCAAATAATTGTTATGTAAAATCGCATTCTTACGAGCACACGTTAATTTCAAAAGCCAGCTTTGGCGAAATCGATGAAGTCAATTTCCCCTTTGAATTAATTGCAAAATTCACGTATGCTGGGGAAAAAAAAAGCATGCGTAAGCACCTGAAAAGTCCAAGCGAAAGCTTGGTCCGGGAGGGAATAAAAGATATTATAGAGTCAATTTGTGGAGTCTAATGATAGTGTTGGAATTAATTGATTAGAATTAATTAATTCGCCTATAATGGGCTAAAATCGAATGACGGTTACCGAAGAGCAGTTACCGAAAGGCGGTTACCAGAGGGAGGTTACTGAAGGCGGTTATCGGAAGTTTCTAAAGAGAGGGTTATCTCTTTTGAATTAAATAGATAACAAAAAAGAAGAAGTTAAGAACGTCAGTTTTTCTGAACGTCGGTTTTGGCCTCTCTCCAAAACGCTCTCAAGAACGATCTCTCTCGTACTTCTCTCGCACTTGTTCGGACGACTGATTCTCGCAAGGCTGTTTGTCGGAGGCACTTAATCTGTGGATAGCGGGTACTTTCCCTCGTGTGATCGTACTCCGATCGGTGATACAAGTTAGTGAATCTTGGACATATTACAATATGCTTTTCCGCATGTTTATTCGTTTTGAATGGGAATTCGTTTCCTTCATTGGTATCAGAGCCTGTTTACTTGTTTTCCTGATCGTTATACTAGGTTTTGCACCAATTTTAACATGTTTGCGAACTGTGTTTCACGTTTTCGCAAAATGCCCTGTTTTGTGCAATACACTAGTACGTTTTATGGCGTTTTACGAAAAATTTGATTGGTAAAACTGAAAATTGATTGCATATTCGGAATGTACTCGTCGATACGAGTCCGGAGAGTGGTTGACCGCCTCCAGAAGCCACCGGTGACGGCCGCACGCGCCACACGCGCAGAGGGACGGCGGTGCGCGTGGGACTCACGCGCCCACGTGCGCAGCACGTGCGACGGTTAGTCGCGACGTGCGTGCTGACGTGGACGATGAAGTGGCAACCCGACCCGTGACCCGACCCGGATATGACCCGGTCAACGGTCAATTGGTGACCGTTGACCAGCACGTGTTGAGCACGTGCGGCGCGTGAAGCCCACGCGCAGAGGCTTCTAGAGGCGCGTGAGGGCGCGTGAGGGCACGTGGAGTATCCAAATGAGGCGATTTTGATACCGATGTGTTCGTATTGAAATTTCCTACAAGTTGGTATATTTTTTGTTACCAATTTATGCATCATGGATTATATGTAATCCCTTTTTTCATTGTGCTGCATTCGTTGCAGGAACTATGGAACATATGGTGCGAACCCCAGTACTCCCAAGGACACAAGAGGAAAAATTGACACTTACAAGGCTGATTGGTGAATTAGATGTTTACCAATGGGATGGTGGTGTCGACATGATGACACACATCATAAGGGTCAATGAAATGATACATGAAATCATTTGGAGGGGTCATGTCATGCTAGACTTTGAGAAAGTCAAAGCCCTGAGAAGTACTCTACCTGTGGAATGGCATGAGGTCTATGATCACTTATGGAAAAATGGCCCCTATTCCTATAAGGAACTTGGAATCAGTTTCCTGATAGAGTTCATGAGGGTTGGAGTAAGGAAAACATCGACCATTGCTATGAATGGGTCCTGGCGCAGACAGAATGCGCCCTGGCGAAGACAGAATTCTCTCTGGCATAAACCCGAGGGTTTCGCAAGAGCCATTATAGGGACACCTTCTAGGGTCAAGAAGTTTCCCGACGAGTTTATTGAGTCTTTCCCTGTTTATGTGAAGCATTATTATATCTGATGTTGTTGATTTCTTATTGGTTTGTCACTTGTAAATATTTCCCTTTTATTTTATTACCATTCATATTGTATGTAAATATTTTATGAAATATTTAGTTGTGAATGGATTATAGGAAATGTTTTATAATGCCTTAGTAGTATTATATGGTTAAGTGGGGAGTTCTAGAAAGTTTTAGTAACTTTAGTGAACTCAATTTTACATAAATGATTATGTTAATGATAATTTCAAGCGAGGATTCTTAGACGATGATTGGGAACATAGTGAACTTTCGAATCTAAGACCTTATATGAAATTATTCATTAATATAATTAGTTAGTGTAAAATAGATGCATAAATGTAAGGCATTGATAATTCGTGAATACATGTCTATAGAACTTCGTGTTCAGATACAATGGCTATAGCTTCTTATAATATCGTAGCTGAGCTTGACAAAGGAGATATTTTTTTAACAGCAAGAATTATGAAATCTGGAACATGAAAATCCAGTTTGTGCTAGAAGAGTAAAAAAGCACTAGAAGCTCTTAACCTAGTTATGGAAGAACCTAAAGATGAAAATACTGCACGGCATAGAAAGTATAAAGAGGCGATTGCTGCATGGAAAAGGATGAACTCTATTGCTCGTATTATGTTGCTGAGTAGCATGAAAAATTATTTTATGCGTGAGTTCAGGCATTTATGAAAATGCCAAAGTCAAGTGGGAGGCATTTAAAAAAAAAAAAAGGGAAAGAAAGAGAAGAAAAGGGCTAAGTTTGGTTAGACAAGGATCACCAAACCGAGACAGATCACGATAAGGTTTGACGTTCATATGATGCCTCATGGGCAGAATATGAAACAACATTTCAAGTGTATGTCAAACATGATAAGTGAACTGTAAGTTGCTGGCCACAGTTTGACTGATAAGCAGCAAATGCAAGCAGTAATCCGTTCTTTACCTTATAACTGGGTGCATATGAAAATTTACTGGATCCACAATAACATAAAGACTTTTGAAAATGCTATACGCCGTCTTGAGCAAGAGGTGGGTCGCCTTTTGGCGGCTAAACAAGAAATCGACATTTGTTATGTTGGTTCTAGCTCAAATGGGGCTTCGTGCTCCAACCGTAAGCATTAAGGTGGGTTCGAGAAGTGGAAAGGGCAAAAAGAACAAAATCTTTATGAAAGAAACCAAAGTTTAATTGCTATGGGAAGGAAAAACGTCCTTTCAACAATGACATTTCAAAAGTGAAGTGTTTTTTAACTGTGGTAAAAAAGGGTCACTTTGCTTGCAATTGTGGTGAGTCAAATAAATTAGAAACCCTTTGCACACTTGAGAGTGTTACATATGTTTCCTGTTCAGTCTCGAAACTGAAACTTATCCTTTGTGGATCATAGACTTAATGGCCACAGACCATGTATTGAAAGGATAGAAATGCCTTTGTGGAATTTCAACGATTTCCACATGGAGCAAACTGAATATATGTGGAAAATAATTCCTGAGTGGAAGACAAGGGGATTGGCATTTGCCAATTGAATATGCGCAGTGGTCGCACCATGTTCCTACATGATGTGTTATATGCTCAACGGAATTTTGTTTTCCTGTTAGAATTGGTTAAACTTGGTTTTAGTTTAAACTTTCATAACGATGGTAATGACTTGTCATTAGGAACAAGTTATTATGGTTCTGGATATTTTCTGGATGGTTTCATTGTGCTAATTGTTGAGTACAATAATGTGAATGTTTGTTATTCTCTATTTACATCTTCTGTAATGATGTGAATATATGGCATGCTAGACTTAATCTCATTGACCAACAGTGAAAGTTTTAGATAAGCCAAAGAGGGCTTATTGGGCAATATTGAAAAGTCGATTTGCCTATTTGAAAGCATTGCCTAGCGAGAAAAACAACGAGAAAATCATCTGGAAAAGAAACAAGAGCTGATTTTCCTTTGTAGTTGATCCATTCGGACACATGTGGTTCAATGAATGTGAAGCAAGGCATTGGGCTGTTTATTTCATCACATATATAGATAATTGCACTCGATTCGAACATGCCGATTTGATTTTTCGTAAATATGAGGCATGAGTTGTTTTAAGAAATTTATGAGTTTGGTAGAAAATCAATTGGACGTGAAAATAAAAGCATTGAGATCCAATCGAGGTCGAGAGTACTTACCTGATCCGTTCAAAGATTTATGTGATGAAAAAGGAATAGAAAAACAGTTGACTATTCCAGCGACTCCCCAAAAGAATGGAGTTGTAGAAAGAAGAAACAGGTCCTATTGAAAATGGTTAGGTCTGTGATAGCACAAGTTAATTTGATGATCACCTTTTGTGGTGACACTTTGTTGACTACTGTCTATATACTTAACCGTGTGCCTTCTAAATCAGTTACTTCCACTCCATATAAGTTGTGGACAAGACGAAAATAAGTTTGACGTTTTTCTTAGACCTTGGGGATGTGTTGCCTATACACAAGAGTTATCCCACAAGTATGGGAAATAGGGCATGTGTTTATAGGTAAGCAAGAAAGTGAGAGTGTAACTGAATATGAATCCCAAGATGTCACATTCTTAGAGAATGAATTTTCGAAAAAGGTCGAGATAAGTAAAGACTATTCTCTGTTTGAAACCTTGGATAGTGATAATGATTTTATTAGGGCATATCATCCAAGTGGGAGCAATGTGAGAAGTGGGGAATTTGTTTCGAACCAGTCTCAAATTGCAACCACTTGATGAGACGATGTTGTCGTTATCTAATCCGAGTGGGAACACAATGGAGCATGATGTACTAAGTGTACAAGTACTAAGTGTACAAGTACTAAGTGTACAATCTCCTGCAAACAAGTTGCAAAAGCATTCCCCGTCAACGCTTTGAGATTGAAGGGGAAGCTTTCATGGTCGCTCCACAAGGAGAGGATGAGCCAAGAAATGAAAATGAGGCTCTATCTTGCCCTGATAAGGAAAAGTGGATGAAAGCAATGGAAGAAGAGATGGAGTCGATGAAATCAAACCAAGTTTGGGAACTGGTTGATCTTCCGAAAGGACGCAGAGCCATTGGGAACAAATGGTTTCTCAAAATAAAGCGTAAGGATGATGGCTCGAATGAGAAGTATAAGGCTCACCTTGTGGCAAAAGGGTATAATCGATAATAAGGAATTGATTATGAAGAGGCTTTTTTCTCCTGTGGTGAGATTTACCTCAATTCGCCTTAGTTTGGAAATAGTGGCTAGTGTGGATATGAAATTATATCAAATGAATGAAAAGATTGCTTTTCTCAATGGAGAATCAGAATAAGACATTTTATATGGAATAACCCATTGGGTTTGTTACAGAAGGTCAAAAACAAAACGTATGTCGACTTTTGAGATCGATATATGGCCTTGAGCAGTCTTCGAGATAATGATATATACATTTTTTTCATAATGCCGTAGTGGCATATGATATTGTAACAATTGATATAGATCATTGTAGATATATCAAAAGATCCAAAGATCAATTTGTGATCTTATCATTATATGTTGATGATATATCAATTGCCGGAAGCTATATGGAGTTTGTCAATATAGTTAAGAACTGGTTTTGTGCCAATTCTTGAGATGTAGGATATGGGTGAAGCTGCATATATTTTTGGAATTAAGATTTCAAAATATCGTTCAAAGAGATCGTGATCTCTTTCACAAGAGACTTATATAGATAAAGTCCTTGAATGATTTTGCATGCAAGATTGTAAACCCATTGATACTCCTATTACAAGAGGTGAAGGTCAGAGCCGCTTAATGTGTCCTGAGACTCCACAAGCAAATGAACAAATGGAAAGCGTTCCATGTCTTAGAGCTGTTGGAAGCTTAATGTGCGCTATGAGGTATACAAGACCTGATATTAGTTATGCAATTGGAATGGTTAGTAGATACCAATCCAGCACAGGTCAAGCACATTAGATTGCCGTAAAGATAATTTTGAGGTATCTGAAGGGGTACTGCCGATTATTCGTTGAGTTATCAAGGTAATGATCTGCGCCTTGAAGGCTATACTGATATTGATTGAGGAAGAGGTTTAGATGTGAGAAATTTCACCTCTGGTTTTGCATTCTTACTTAACAATGGCGCCATATCATGGAGTGGTAAGAAGCAAACGTGTATAGCCTTATCCACGATAGAAGCTGAATTCGTGGCACTGTTAGCAGCAGTACAAGAGAGTGTTTGGCTTAAGATATGTTTGGACCAAGAGGTGTTGCTAAGGATGCTGTAGGTTCAATTATTAGTTAATTGTGATAGCCAAGCAGCAATAGCTTAGCCAAGCAGCAATAGCTTACACTAAGGATCCATTACAAGACCAAACAAATAGACATGAAGTATATATATATATATTGTAAAAGACATGGTTGTACGAAAAGATGTGAACGTACAGTACATATCTATGCAAAGAATGATAGCAGATCCTCTAACGAAGTCAATTCCTAAAGATGTTTTACCTGGTCATGTGTTGACAAAGGGAGTGCGTAGAAGTTAAAGTACTGGATATTTGTATTTTTCCCAAAGTTCACAGTTAATGGTATTTGTTATCATTATTGATGTCTATGAGTTTGTATAACATTTATGCATATAAATGCTTAGTGTATTATGTTGAGAAAGTATGTCGGACAGATAAGAGATTAGCCCACTCACACGGGTAATCGCCTCTATTTACTGTGTGATAAATAGAGATGAGACAATTTTAAGCTCATTATCTAGGTGATAATTGAGAGCTCGAGCTTAAAGTATAAATGTCGCCTTAACAAAGTGCTAAGATGAGGTCATAATGTTTATTATGTCTGAAAGTGAAAATAACCCACACGTTTCACTTTATCTGTCTTTATTGCCAGATATGAGTTCTGATGGATACTTTTGAGCAGAGTAGTTACGTGAACTCAAATTAGACATTGAGTGTGTCTAAACTATCATCTGTACGGTATTAAATGGATAGACATGCGCTCCATGGGGAAGAAAAAAAAATACCGTAATACGTATTTCATACTACGTATGCATGAGCCGACCAATAAGAGCTGGCGAAAGTTTTGATCTCAACTTTCAAGCCGTGTGAGACTCTTGAGGATAAAAGTTCCTCAAATATGTCCCCTCACGACTCTGACTTATTCTCAAGGTTTCTATTCAGTGTTTGCTATCTTAGGATGTTCCCAATGGTCATGAGATTGATTCGATCTAATGGGACATTTCTAGAAAAGCGAGCTGAACTGAGATTGAGAGGTTTAAGGGAAGAGGAAGATCGATTTAGATTTTGAGTCACATGATAGTTGTGGATTCACAGACCGGTCAATTATGATTATTCTGTATGATCATAATTGTGAATACAATGAATCATCCGTAAAAGAGATCGAGAGAGATATAAATGTGGCTGATCGATCTAGGGTACAGCATACGAAAATCTACTCTTGATTATGTCCATTTAGAGCTGCTATATACTCCTAACAGATGTATGGCAACGAGCTCTCAGTGTATGCCGGTCGCACGGATTATTTGCCGATATGAAACTTGCAGAGAAAAGGGTATTGTGTATAGCCCATAATGTGTGAGTGGGAGATGTTGGAATTAATTGATTAGAATTAATTAATTCGCCCATAATGGGCTAAAACCGAATGACGGTTACCGAAGAGCAGTTACCGAAAGGCGGTTACCAGAGGGAGGTTACTGAAGGCGGCTATCGGAAGTTTCTAAAGAGAGGGTTATCTCTTTTGAATTAAATAGATAACAAAAAAGAAGAAGTTAAGAACGTCAGTTTTTCTGAACGTCGGTTTTGGCCTCTCTCCAAAACGCTCTCAAGAACGATCTCTCTCGTACTTCTCTCGCACTTGTTCGGACGACTGATTCTCGCAAGGCTGTTTGTCGGAGGCACTTAATCTGTGGATAGCGGGTACTTTCCCTCGTGTGATCGTACTCCGATCGGTGATACAAGTTAGTGAATCTTGGACATATTACAATATGCTTTTCCGCATGTTTATTCGTTTTGAATGGGAATTCGTTTCCTTCATATAGCAACGAGAAACAACTAATAAAACCTAAAAAAGAACAAAGAAATTTTGATAAAAGGGTGTTGTCTGGTCTACTACGAAACATTCATACATTTGGCAAATCAAATGGATTGACAGATTGTATGTATTAGTCTATCCAATAGTCAATAGTTAATTGAAGTCTGCCGCATTTATTGGTGTATAAATTTTCATAAAAGGTCTGTTTGAAGTGATTTTTAGGGTGCGTTTATTAAGTAGAAATCTCAAGATTTAAAAAAAAATTTTTGAAAATAAATGATCGGTTATATCGTTTAGAAAACTTAGTCGACAGAAAATGATTTTGTTAAACGATCATTTTTCGGAAAATATTCTTCAAATCATTCTTTTTACGCGAAACAAACCCACTTTTAGTTTTGACTATTGTCAAATTTTAGATGTCGCACCTGCGTTGTGTTTTTAATGCGAAGTCCTCAAAATTTTAAAAACGTGCTTTGTGTAAACATATATATTTACACATGGACTTTTCATAATGGCCTGAAACTTAAATAACATTTTCAAATTCGACAAAAAAATAAAATAAAAATTATTCTGTACCTTCCCAAATTGAACGAATGGCATGCACTTGTTGACCGAATCATGCATGTGATTTTCAGACACGTTCTCTTTATTCAAGGGGAAATAATAAATAAACAAGGAAAAGTTCAGAGAGGAGGGGTTCCTAATAAAGTCCGCCGTCAGTCAAACTTGATGGTTAGACTTTTCAATCATCTTGACATGTTGAACCATGAAACAATTAACCGTGTTTTGTATTTTGAAGGGACCCACTTTCATTTTAAGTTATAGATGCAATATTTACCTTTATACAAAAAAAAAAATTCTCAAATCGGTACACTTACACCAACATTTACTCTAAATTGATTTTCGCGTCACGAAAAAAAATTCAGACCGGTAGATCCCGTGATGAATCTACCCTCCGTCAACTGTCATATGATATCACGATACATTTTTGACGTGGTAGCACAAGTAGAAAACAACTCAGATGATCTGATGTGACGTGGATCCGACGTTGAAATTCAACACAAATGGGTCTCCCAAACGACACCGCTTTAGGGAAGCCAAATCCGAAGAAGATGAATTGAGATCGGAAAATCTTATAAAATCAGCTAATTTCGCCCTAAGAGTACCGTCATTTTGAAAATCTACAAAAATCTCCAATTTTTCCCTACGGTTTTGGTAAATTTGTCATGGATGCACTACTTCTGAATTTTTTATGACGGGAGAATTAGTTTGAGGTAAATATGGCAAGAGTGTGCTGGCTTAGAATTTCTTGATGGTATTAACCAAAAATGATATCACAACCTGTGCACAAGCATATCCGCCACATTAAACTCATAAGTTGTGAGCCATTTCAGGGTATATGGACATTATCATACGGTGTTATTCGACATAATCAGTTAAATCAGTTATACACATAAGTGAGGAGTATATACGACTATTATCTCTATAAATCTCTTAAATGAGACATGATATTATAAATGTATGATACATATATTATATATATACAAGGTTGACTCTTATTCAGTTGAATTGATGAAGTCACTTTCCCCTTTGAATTGGTTGGAAAATTCGCCAATGCTGAAAAAAAGCATGCGTAGCACCTGAAAAGTCCAAGCAAAAGCTTGGTCTTTGGTGGGAAAAAGGACATAATACAAGGTCAATTCGTGGAGTCTAATGATGGCAACAAGAAACGACTAATTAAAACCAAAAAGCACAAAGAAAATTAATTAATAAAAGGGTGTTGTCTCGTATAATATGGACCATTCATACAATTGGCAAATGAAATGAAACGAACGACATAAATTGTGTCGATAATGAAAACGTTTTTTGTTAACTAATTTTTCAAAGAGAAATGACCAATCATTTTTCGAAAAATATTTTCTAAATCTTGAATTATTCGTGAAACAAATGCACCGTAATAGTGGAAAATAATCTTCCTGTGCTATGTAGCACGTTATATCCACACACGTTTTAAAATATTGAAAAGTGTTTGTGAAAGTGTTTAGGACTAAATTAGTTTAATTGAAAGGTTTATGACTGAATTGGTACCAAGGCAATATATTTAGAATATTATTTATACCTTTCCGCGTTTTCATTACATTAATTTAGTGAGATTGTCATGCATGATGTCATCATCAAATGATGTGACCCCGTGCAATTACTAATTGAACTTTATCGCATTTGATATGGCTTAAATTCGGACCATATTAACAAGAGGAGGCAGCCGATTAGTTCCTTGATGTTCATGCTTTGGTCGCTTTGGATACACCATTTCAATTGATGACGCGATACAATGAATTCCTTTCAAATTCATTCAAATTCGCACGTTCTTTATTTATCTTTCTACCTCATAAATCGCATGCGTCGGATTTCCTTATCATCCGGGCATCGGTTTCACTTTTGTCATGTTATGATCCGTACTGTCCACCTAAATGAAGGTGAAGGCCTACCATCTACCTGTTTTAATAAGCTTGGATGAGATGACTTTGAAACTTCAAGGTGTAAGCTATATTAAGTAATGGAGCTCACATGCAAATGATGATGGATATAAATTATTAAACCAAATCACCAAAAAATTTAATTAATAAAAGAGAGTTGTCTGGGATACTATGAAGTATGAACCATTCATACAAATCGTAAATGAAATGAAACGAAATGACAATTGTGAGTTTACATTGAGTTATATTCAATAATCAATATTTAAAGTCTACATATATAAAATTTGTAGAATGTTTGTTTGGAACGATTTTTCCTTTTAACCTTTTCCAAATTTCAGACCGTCCGCACTCTTAAAATCTTTAACGCAAAATAGTCGAAAAACCTTAAAAATGAGCTTACAGACATGTATATTTTACATATAACTATGTTATAACCTTTTGAAATGTAGATGATATATTAAAATTTGACATTTACCTTTTCAAATAGAACCTGGAATTTTTTAGAACCAATCCGATGCACTGCTCACCGAACTCATCATCAAATTATGTTATTAAGGGTATGTTTATTTCACGAAAAACTCAAAATTTGAAAGACATTTTCTGCAAAATGATCACTTATGTCGCTTACAAAAATGAATGAATACAAAATATTTGCATCTCTCATGAAAGTAATTAGGCATAAATTGTGTCGATAATGAAAACATGTTCCGTTAACTAATTTTTCTAAGAGATATAACCAGTCATTTTTTGAAAAATATTTTTGAAATCTTAAGTTTTTCGTGAAACAAACGCCCATAAGAGTGGAAAATAGTCTTCCCGTGCGCTGTATCATACACGTAACATTCACACACGTTTTAAAAAAATAAATAAAATGAAAGCCAACAAACAGAGTAGTATGTGAAATAGGCTTTGAAGCAATGGTCACACCATTTTTTAGGAAATTATGAAAAAAGTCTTACCTAATACATTTGTTCCAATACAGTTCTAAAACTTTTAATTTAACCACTTGAATCATAAACCTTTTGACAATTTACCAATATAGTCCATCCGGCCAATTTTGGCTGAAAATCGCTGACATGGACGCAAACCATCCTATGTGCACGACAAGCGCTAATGTGAACAATTTTTTAATTTTTATCATAACTTTATAGCTTATAATTTTATCTCAGTTTTCTTTTCTTTTTCTTCTTCCTCGGTCACGGGGCCTCCCAATTTACTTGCCTTTTTTGGCCCACTTAGTTGCCTATTTTCATCGAGAGCATTTTAGGTTTTCTAATTAATAAAAGGTGTGTTTTAGCCATATTGATTTTTTTTTTCTCCTTTTTGGGCGTCTTCAAGCCGAAAATGAAAGTCATGCTTTATAATATTGTTCTCCAAATGAAAAGATAATTTTCAATTATGGTGTTTTTTTTTTGGGGGACAGAGTATGCTCCATGTTGATTAAGTTACTTTTGTTGTAGTCAAATAAGCCTAGAAGAACTCGGCGAAAAAAAATGCGTAGAAAATCGCTCGTTGAGGCCGTAAATGGATGACTTGCGCGGTCAATATCCATGCTTTGGCATCAATATCAACTCTTGATTGGACTTTGAACAGAGAACGCCTGACAGTGTCGCTGCTGTTTCAAAACTGGAGGGCGATTAGATACACTCATAGATGCTCAAAGCTGTAGCGTCGAGAGAATCTTGGGTTCCTCCTTTATTTACACTATATGATTGTATGACTGATCACGTGAGACCGGATAGTAATGGCCAAATCCGGAGACAGGGGCCTTCGAGATCTCGTCACCGGTGATGAGCCCGTCGTCGACACACACGGGTGTAAACTTAGCTGGTTGTCTCAATTCCGTTGTGGCCAACAAAATTGACACCGGTGAGCTCGAGATCGAGAGAGAGAGAGAGGAACTTGGTAATCAAGTGTCGAGATGATAGTGACGCAACGTAGATCGTCGGTAGAGATAGGTTTCGAAGGGGCCTAGGAGGCATCTTCGGTTCTTGATCCCCTTTGACCACCAGTGAGAGGGACTAGACCATCGTCGGTGGCGGGTGAGGGTCATCGGTTGCGCACAACATTCCATCGAGGGCCACGAGACCCTTTGTCATTTGTAGTGGCTAGGGTCTCACGGCCTTCGATCAGGCACCCTCACCTACCACCAATGATGGTGGCGTGACCCTCACCTACCCCTTGCCTTTTTAAATAGCCGAGGTATGATGCTGGATTAACTCTACGTGCCAAATTTCATGATGCTATATTAACAATTGGATAGTGTTAATTAATGGTTATTGGTGAAGGATTCCATTGCACAAATTATAAAACGCCCACGAAGGCAGCAAGAGAGTTAAAGTGCATTTTCTTCCGTAGCTCTATGATTCACCTTAGAGTTTCACGAAAGTGGCAAGAGTTGAAGTACTATACTTTTCGAAATCACGAAAGTGAATGATCATATTTTCTCTCTCTTATTAGAATTGGCATTCACAGGTTAATTTACCTCGTCAATATTGCTGTAGCCCCTTTACATTTCTTGTCTCAGTCGAACATGTGGCTATGGAATACTACAACGAGCTCCTTTGCTGTTTAAGAAGGATTTGATTTCTTTAGCATTGAATCGTAAGAGATCCTTATCATCTTTGTTTGTGCATTTTTAAGCTCATTTATACTGATATGTCGTTCATACCAAACAATAGACGCGATAGAACATAGATGCAATTCACCAACGATGGATAGGACATAATCAAATCTCTGAATTTCATATCATATACTATCCAGTTCTATTCTTGCTAAAATACAAACGACCAAGCGCAAGTGCAACCATCGACACGAGCACCCGTTGACAATTGGGTCTTGGAATTCAAGATCAAATTGGGAGTTATACGCCATATGATGACATAGATGGGCACGAACTCCTTAAGCTTTGAAAAGAAACGATTCCGTCCGCTTGGAGCTGCATGATTCCTAGGATCCTCTATCTTGTCCTTGTTCATAGCATCATCCCATGATTCTGACAGATCTTCTGGGAAAGAAACGATTCCGTCCGCTTGGAGCTGAATGATTCCTAGGGTCCTCTATCTTGTCCTTAGTCAAGCATCCTCCCATGATTTTGATACATCTTTTGGAATCTCCCCAACTTTTTATTTTCTTTTTAGGTTTCCTTATGAGGCCTCCTCTATTCATTTGTTCATTCAATTGGGAAGCTAGAATTATGCGAGCAATCGACGTTCTTTTCATTAAATCGTCTTCGCGAATACCGATTTCTTGGTGCAAGCGGGTAGGAAATTGTCTAGGGATCCTAGTTGAATGATCACGTGCTATTCGCTTTCCAGTTAGGATTTTAACTAATGTCGACCCGAAATTCCGCACGAGTCTGGATTTTTTTTTTTATATTTTCAGTCTGATCTGTCGAAAATACGATAAGTTTTTGGATGGAGGGCTTGATTGTACGGACTGTGAAAGATAGAGGATTGCATTGAGAAAAAAAAATAGTTAGAGGATTCAAAATTGTATTTCACCAAAATGAAAAGGGTCTTTTTTATGTTCTGAAGAAGTTCAGTTTCACTTCCACTAATGCTACTGGTGTACAGCGTGCGCGTAAGCCCACCATGGATGGTCACGCCCACACTGGGCCCAAAATGGGCTATTATCCAACCTAAGTTGGTACTTGTGTAAATTCAAATTTTTTTTTTTTCATTCCAACTCACATTAAAGGAGCCTTTGGTCACTGAAATTTCAATGATAAACAATTTTTTTTTTTTTTTCATGAAAATCATTTTCAAGAAATATGTTTAGTTTTCATCTGTTTGGTGGTTTAGGGAAAGCGATTTCCTCCTTACCAGAAGGGGAAATCGTTTTACCCCAAATTTAAGCCTATTGTTTTTAATCTATGGAAAATGTTTCTGTATATTGATTAGCTTTCCTTCGTCCAAACACTGAAAAGTAGGCAAATAATTTTCCAGAAACAGTTTTTCTTCAAGCAAACGGACCCTAAACATATGATAAGTGGCCTTCTAGAAGATGGGGTCAATTTTACTACATTCTATTCAAACAAAGATTACCCTTTGTAAAACTCTACCATGTCAAGAGATTTGCATGCCCGCCGGGCCAGTGCTTTGTCTCTTGTTGCTGCTTCGGCAGTGGTGGTGCTTTGTTTAGGATGGAACTTGATTCTCGGCCGGCCCGTCCTAGCTGTCTTGTAAATCCCTTGCCCATCGGGTCTAAGAAATCGGTCTTCTCCTAATCGAACAATTGCTTTTAGCGCGGGTTAAACTTGTGGTCTTTGGACCTTGGTCCCTTAGGGTTGGGTTCTAGCAGGATTTTACAGATCGGGTTGAAGATACATGGATGAGTAAATCCTTTGTGATACCTTGACCATTCGACCCAAAATAAAAACCTTGATCGGGCAGGGGATATTTACAATCCCACAAATAGATTTTAGCTTTGAGATTGGGCGGAGCTATTTCCACCCATATTTTGGCCGAAACACTCATCTTTTTCAGTTAAACGACCAAAATACCCTCATCTCTCACTCTCTTCAATTTATTGTTCCTTTTTTTTTATTAGACTAATTGACAAATTTGTCTTTATTTCTATCATTTCTCTTATCAGTTTCACAATACAAATACTCCATTATACTCAACAAGATATCATCTTATCTTGCATTTATGTTATGACTTTGCCTCGAGAAGGTTGTTAATTTTAACCTTGTAGGTGTTCTTTCTGAAAAAAAAATTGTGAATTTTTAAAGTTAAAAATTATCTATTTTGTGCTTTCTTTTGAGCTTTTCGCATTTTAATCTGAATTGCAAGATAAGGGTTGAAAATCTTGTTACACACTCTTCACTTTCAAGCTAACATCAAATCATTTCAGAGGAAAGTTTTAAGTATATTTTAGAGTTTTGATCCACTTGCTCCGAAGTTGATTCTGTTGGATCTAGCAATATCACCTAAAGGGGGGGTGAATAGGTGATTCTGAACACTTTTGGTATATAATGCGGAAATTGATAGGTTCAGAACATAAACTGAATAAGATCAGTAAAAAGACGTGCAGATAAACTAAACACAACAAGATGAGTTTAGGGAAAGAGAAATTGCACGTAGTGTTTATAGTGGTTCGGCTTTAGCAAGCCTATGTCCACTCTCCCACGATGACAGCCGATCGGCTGGATTCCACTATGAGTCGATGAAAGGTTACAAGAGATGTCACTCTAATTACTCTTACAAAGGAACCTCTCAAGACTGAGAATTTTAAGCTCGCAAGAACAAGAGAATGTGAATCTGAACAACTCAGCACTTTAGAATTTTAAGTTCGTGAACTCTACGTAACAGTCACCATTGATCTTCTTTTATACTCCTTCGACCTTGAACTAGCCGTTACCAAGGTCCTCCAAAGGATCGCTCCTCAATCTCTGATTGGACGCCAACAATCTTGATTGACCGAGACTGTATATGGGAAGATCTAGTAGCCGTTGAAGTAGAGTCTGAACCCTTCAGATTCAGTCGCCCATACAACCAAATCTTCAGTTTTCATAAATAGAGTTCATCCAAATCTCCAAGATATCTTGTCCATGGAAGGTAATATCCAATCGAGGATATTCTCCTGATTTGATTGGAAAATAATTCTGTCAATCAAATCTTACAGACTTTCATAAAAAGACGCGGCCAAACCGGAAACCTGCCAAACGTGGGTCTTCAGAATCTGGCATAGAGATATTGCAGAATCTGAACGCTGTTCAGAAGCAGTCTTCTGAATCGAAGAGACTCTCTGAATCTGAACAGATTAGAGCAGTGACTCTGAGCTTCTGTAAAGTCATTGCTGACGTGTCACATAAATCTTCTTAAGATAAGTCCTCAGAGGCAACACGAACCTCCTTCTGAAGTCTTCAGAAACAACATGAACCTCCTTCTGAAGTCTTCAGAGACAATGTGATCCTCCTTCTGAAGTCTTCAGAGGCAACACGAATTTTTGTCTGAATGCTAGACTTCAACCATCTCAGAAGCAAGTGTGCTACGACTACTCCTTGAGTCTGAACGCCAGTTTTGAAACATTATAAGCTATTGTTCACATGCTCATTCCTGCAATATAAAAATTATTTGCATTAACCAGATTCTCTCACAAGAGTTAGTTTTGTCAGAATCAAAATATTCAGAGGGAAGGTTTTCTCAATAATCTCCCCCTTTTTGATGATGACAAAACTTCCTCAATAAAAGTTGATATATATAAAAATATTTGTATAAAAGTTAAGCTCGGAAAAGATTTCACTAATAATGTGAATATATGACTCAATTGAATCTTTTCAAAAGAATGTGCATCTGAATATAATGGATATGCACTTCAAGTGATGGAAGGATATCACCATATGTTGTATACGTCGTTGAATTTGTTTGAGCGCATAAGTATAATTCGCGTGTGTGTATATCCTGCAACGTGATGAGGTATCTTCTCCCCCTTTTTGTCATCAGCAAGATAATATAGCAATCCACACATACATTATCTTATATTCACATAAGAAGGACGTAATAACCAAGGTGCACATAAATGGAACATCCAACAGAGATAAAAACAAAGACAAATACGGACAATTTGAAAAACAATTTCAAGATGACGGAGGTGGATTTTGTTTTGAAGAGGATGAGGGAACATCAACATGCTCTTCATCATCTTTCTGAGCAGCTTCAACAGATTTGCCCATATCAGCAATATAGGTGGCAAATTCCTTGAGTTCCTGCATCTCTGGAACTTCTTTGCTGATCCTTTCATCCCTGATCAGTGTGTAAGTACCAATACTGGCCATCTCAGAGCAGAAAAGGCGACAATATTTGTGAAGCATTTCCTCAAACCTGTTCATCTTCTTTTCGATCTTCAATTCCATTCTGTCCATCCTCTGCATAACTTCTACCCGAAGTTTTTCAACTTCCATCTGAACAAGACTTTGCGAAGCATTCAGTGTCCTTGTAGAAGTCTGTTGATTTTCTTCTTCCACCTTCTGAGCTTTACCCTTTGAAGTTGAATCCAAAATTGTCTGCGAGTTTATTTCCCCCTGAATCTGATCAGCTGCTGAATCTGGAATGATTATAACAGCTTCAGCGGTAGTAGATTCAATCTCTGTGGGTTGCTCTTCAGGTATTTCCACTGGAAGTTATTCCTTCTGAACAGCACTTTCCTCAACAGCTTTTTCCTTCTGAATAACTTCAGTCTGAACAGCAGATTCATCAGGTTGTTCATGCAAAATAGCAGATTCTTTAGGTTGCTCCCCCTGAATCTGAGCTGTTATAACAGGAGTGACTTCTGTTGATCCTCCAGGTGTGACAACAAAGTCATCAGATTTATCAATCTCTATGTCCTCAGGTGGAGATGAGGACTTCTTCTTTTGCGCTCGAGCAACCAGAACATCAATAGTCGTTCTGTCATCCAGTTGCTCTTCCATTATCTCCACATATTCACTTGTAGCAAGCTGAGCTTCTTTCTCTGCTTTTTCACTAGTGGTTTCATCAGCTTCTACATTTTCATTCTCATGAGTCTTATGGGGATCCTCTTCTTTGTCCATAGGATCCTCCAGCTCATTTGCTGTTTCAGCAATCTCTTCAGCTTCTGACTCGATGTTTCCTTCTGATAGGACAGTAGGGGTCCTCTCATCATCTCTAGATGATACACTTCCTTCTTCTTCTGCTTCCTCTTCTTCTGAAGACTCACTCTGAACAGTGGTCTGTTTTCCTTTTCTAGCCTCTGTCTTCCTTTTCTTTGCTGATCTCTCACTCTCTGCATTCTTCTCTTCCAATTCAACAAGAACAGCTTCTTTGTTCTTGTTCATCCATCCACCAGCAGTATGTCTAAAACCCATTTTCTTAATCATAGACTCCCCAGCTACAATTATCTGAGTTTCATTTTGAAGGAGCTTACCAGGAATCTTGACATTTTGGAAGGACATGATCCGATAGATCAACCCTGCGTAGGGTAATTGTCCTTTGGTCTTTTGGATAGTCCTGTACATGTGGAGGAGAACAGTATATGTTAGAGAGATCTTGCAGCCATTCAACAGTCCCCACATTAGCTTGGCTTCATATTTCGAAATGTTTATTTTTGAAGCAGCCTTGGGTCTTAAACTTTCAATGACAACCTCGTGCATTACAATGTGCTTCAAGGGAAAGTCATTGTAAGCAATGTGTGCCTTAAAATCTCTAGAGTAGTTCTCTTTTCCAATTAGAGAGCTGTAGGCATCATCAGGTTGCACATCAATGGGCATAAAATCCATTTCATCAACTCCCATTAATTTTGCTAGCTCTCTGACATGCAGATGATATTAGACTCCTTCAACCGTATAAAACAAAGAATCAAAATTGCTGAAACATAAGCTTGAATAAAAGTAAGCTGCCAAATCTGGAAAAATTGGCCTCCTTGCAGTCGCAAAGTCTCTCAACTTCATTTGCTCTAGATGCTTCCTTATAGGGATACCAGCCCTATCAAAATACTTAAGATCAAATATCCTGTGGGGTATAACTCCTCTTTGCTTCAGCAACTCGAATTTGTCACAATGCAATTGACTTGAAAATAGCTTGCTTTCAAAGTTCTTGTCCTTGATAATCCTTCTGATTTTCTTAAAGTCTTTAAACAACACATCGTCGTCGTCATCAGGCCTTCCTTTGGTTTCACTTTCTTCACTTATAGTCTCTCTGATAACGATGCTCTTGGATGGAGACTTTTTAGGTTTTGAGACTCCAGTTTCCATAACCTTTTGTTTTCCCTTCCGAGATACATTCTCAAGAACAATAGTGACAATAGGTGTCACAATTTGCAGAGGAAGTCCTAATATAGCAAAAAAGTCTTTCTCGCTTGCAAACTTGTGAATACTCAGCAGCAACTTAACGTTTTTGTCACTAGAGCCAATGCTCTTGAAAGAATCATACAGAGGTTTGATAGAGAGAGCCAGAGCGACTCTTTCATTGAACTCAGACTAAGACAAACCTGATTCCTTTTGAGCAATGTGTCCTTCCTCTTCGTGATCAGACCCAGAGATATCAATGGATTCGGTGAGACGAGCTTTCCTGCCTTTCGTCAGCCTTGACGATTTTCTTCTCTGACTTGCACCATCCAATGCTACTTTCTTGATGGTGGAGGATGATTTCGGAGCCATGGATGAGAAAGTTGGAAATTTTTGGAGAGAAAGATTTCGAGTGAATGAGAAGGAATGTAAACAGAGAGAGAGAAGTAAGTTTTTAGGGTTTGAAAGAAGATTGTGATATTTGAGGGAGGTGCCGGTTTGAGGCCTTAAGAAAGTTTTGAAAAACTGTAAAGCGGTTATTTTTTTGGAAATAAAAATCCGAAGAAAAATATCAATCCAAAGATACTGAAAATATTCTAATCAATCAATGAGGCATATATTTGGAAATTAGAGAACGTAAATTTAGAGAACGTACCTTGGATTCTTGCCTTATCAAGAATTTCTAAATATAAAGAGGTGTAAGATGAACTAACCTTGCTTCTGAAGTACTAAATATATGCTTCTGAACATAGGTTATGCAAATTTGCTTCTGAACTTTGCTTCTGAGTTCTGCAGCTGAGCAGTTTTGCTTCTGAGCTCTGCTTCTGAACAGTTTTGCTTCTGAGCTCTGCTTCTGAGTTCTGCTTCTGAGCAGTTTTACTACTGAGCTCTATTTCTGAGCAGTTTTGCTTCTGAACTTTGCTTTTAATCAGTTTTGCTTCTAAGCTCTGCTTCTGAATTCTTTCAAGTGACCTGTTCTCAATATATTGAATGTGAACATTTTCATTCTGAACATGATCGTGGATAAAATGATGTTTGATCTCGATGTGCTTCGCTCTTGAATGAAGAATAGGATTCTTGGTTAGATTTATGGCGCTTGTATTGTCGCATCTGATCTCCACATTTGAATCATCAACTCCATAATCTCTTAGTTGTTGTTTTAACCAACGGATCTGAACACAACAACTTCGAAGAGATACGTATTATGCTTCTGCTGTACTGAGAGCAACTGTGCTTTGCTTTTTGGAATACCAAGAAATAAGCATATTTCCCATAAGTTGACAGGTTCCTGAAGTGCTTTTCCTGTCAATTTTACATCCGGCGAGATCTGCATCTGAGTATCCCTTCAGAATGAAATCAGAATTCTTAGAATACCAAAGACCATAAGCTGGATATGTTCCAATATATTTGATAATTCTTTTGATTGCTGTAAGATGCGATTCTTTTGGACATGTCTGAAATCTTGCACATAAGCAGACGCTATAAAGAATGTCTGGCCTTGATGCAGTGAGATATAGAAGCGATCCAATCATACTGCGATATAGCTTCTGATCCACTTCTTTTCCTTGTTCATCTTTATCAAGCTTAGACGAATGAGACATTGGAGTTTCCGTCTTCTTGCAATTTTCTAAGCCGAATTTCTTGATAATTTCAAGAGCATATTTCTCTTGATGAATGAATATTCCTTTCTTGGTTTGTTGAATCTGAAGTCCAAGAAAGAATCTTAATTCTCCCATCATGCTCATTTCGAATTCATCCCGCATTACTTTAGAGAAATTCTTGCATAGATATTCATTAGAGGAGCCGAAAATAATATCATCAACATAAATCTGAACAATAAGAATATCCTTACCATGCTTCTGAATAAAGAGAGTAGTGTCAACATTACCTTTAGCGAACTTTTATTCAGATAGAAAGCTGCTTAACCTTTCATACCAAGTACGAGGTGCTTGCTTTAATCCATATAAGGCTTTCTTCAGGGAATATACGAAATCCTTTCCTCTTGGTTCCTCAAAGCCAGGAGGTTGCTCGACATAGACTTCTTCTTTGATGTAACCGTTTAGGAATGCACTTTTTACATCCATCTGAAAAAGTTTAAAGTCATTGTAACAAGCATAAGCAAGAAGTAGCCTTATGGCCTCTAACCTGGCAACTGGTGCGTAGGTTTCATCGTAATCTATTCCTTCTTCTTGAGAGTATCCCTTTGCCACAAGTTTTGTTTTGTTTCTAACCACCTTTCCTCTGTCGTCCATTTTGTTTCTGAACACCCATTTTGTTCCTATTACAGGATGATTTTTGGGTCTTGAAACAAGCTCCCAAACATTATTGATCTTGAATTGATGAAGTTCTTCTTGCATGGCATTGATCCAATTTTCATCAGTAAGAGCTTCTTCAATCCCTTTAGGCTCGATTTCAGAAACTAATGCTATATTGCTCATTGCTTCCTTGAATTTCGATCTGGTTCTGATTCCTTCATCCAAGCTCCCCATTATTAGTTCCTTGGGATGACTGGATTTATGTTTCCAGTTTTTGTTGAATTTCTCGTCTTGAGCATCACTTGGATCATTAGATTCAGATGGTATCACTTCTGGTTCTTCTGCGATTTGTTGGCTTGTTTCTTGATTCTGAATTTCTTCAGAAGCATGATTCTCTTCTGAGTTTTCTTCTGGTTCTGAACATTGATGTAGTGACGAAACTTGAACATATTCAGATTGATCATTCTGAATCTGAATATTTTCATCAAACTTGACATTCATTGATTCTTCAACACATCGAGAGTTTTTGTCGTAGACTCTGTATGCTTTGCTCGTTGTAGAATATCCCAGAAATATTCCTTCATCTGACTTCTCATCAAACTTACCAGCTCGATCATTTGCATTCTTCAGAATGAAGCATTTACAACCAAACACACGGAAGTATGTTAAATCTAGTTTTCTCTCTTTAAAAAGTTCATAGGGAGTTTTCTCAACGATTGGTCTTAAAGAGACACGGTTTAAAATGTAGCATGCTATTGGCACAGTCTCTGCCCAGAAATGAGATGCAATTTTACTTTCGATCAAGAGAGTTCTCGCCATTTCTTGTAGAGAACGATTTTTCCTCTCCACAACCCCTTTTTGTTGAGATGTGTAAGAAGATGAAAAATTATGCTGAATTCCAAACTCATCACAAAAATTAGAAAAACTTTGGTTTTCAAATTCTCCCCCATGATCAGTTTTGATGCAAGAAATAGAGTAAGCTTTCTCATTCTGAATCTTTTTAGAAAATTTTGAGAAGGATGTGAAAGCGTCATTTTTGTGCGCAAGAAATAAAACCCATGTAAATTTTGAGTAATCATCAACTATGACAAGGCAATATTTCTTACCTCCAAGACTTAGTGTTCTGTTAGGACCAAAGATATCCATATGAAATAGCTGCAGAACACGTTTAGATGATACATGATTAACAGATTTAAAAGAGCTTTTTACCTGTTTCCCAAGTGTGCAGGCTGAGCAAAGCTTAGATTTCTCAAACTTTGATTGTGGTAAACCTCGAACTAGTTTCTTGGATGATAGCTTCGAGATATGTTTGATACTAATGTGGCCTAGCTTTCTGTGCCATAGTTCAGATTCATCTTTGATAGAAATAAGACACTTGATGTCTTCAGAATCAACATTCAAAAGGTAGATATTTCCATGACGTCGACCAGTAAAAGTTTGCTTCTTGTCTTTGCTAACACCTAAGCATTCTGAGTCTTGAAAACAAATTTAATAACCAGAGTCACAGAGTTGACTTACTGAAATCAAATTGTATTTTAGTCCTTTGACAAGAGAGACATTGTTGATCGTGAGATTTCCAATTTTTACAATGCCTTGGCTAATCACTTTGCCTTTATTCTTTCCACCAAACGACACACTTCTACCATTGTAATCTGAAAGTTGAATGAAGTTATCTGGATCACCAGTCATGTGACTTGAACATCCACTATCCAGAAACCATTTGTCTTTTCTCTTCTTTGGTACCTGCAAGTAGAAAGTAACTTACTATTTCTTTGGTACCCAGATTTTCTTGGGTCCATTTGAGTTAGTCACAGTAGATATCTTTCTATTAACAGGTCTACATACCATCATGCAATTATTTCTAACGTGATTTCTAGCACCGCAGTTTTCACAATGCATTGGATAAAAGGATTTTGTAAACTGCTTTTGGAAATGCCGTTGATATGCAAATTTGGAAGGTTTATGGGAAATCCTTTCATTTGTTTCCGGAAACTTATTTTTCAAATTATTTTCCTTTTTGAAACCAAGACCAGATTTGTTACCATACGAAATTTGTCTGGAAATAATGTTTTCCAAGTTTTTTGAACTTTGGAAAAATTTCTTTGAAGTATTTTCAATTTTGATTTTCAAGGAATCATTTTCTTTCAAGATCAAATCACGATTCTCCTTGATTTGATGAAATTCCTTTTGCAAAAATTCAATCTTGTCTTTTTGAGAATCATTCTGTTGTTTCAAAGATGAAACTTCCTTTTTCAAAATGAAAACCTTTTTGAGAGCTTCTTTATAATTTAAGCACAACTCATCAATGTATTCTGACACTTCATCTAGTATTTCAGAAGGATGTATCTCAACATCTGAATCTGAATCTGAATCTGACTTTGCCATAAGACATATGTTAGCATAGTCATCCTCTCTATCTTCAGAATCGCTTAGAGTTTCTGCCTTCAATGCCTTTTTGTATTTCTCATACTTAATCTTGTCTTTCTTCAGAAGTGGACAATTTGGTTTGATATGTCCTGCTTTCTTACAGTGGAAGCAGATTACATCTTTGTCTTCTTGTTTGTCATTGCTCGAATGTCTCTGATCATTCTTTCTGAATGATTTCTTCCCTTTGAAGTTTCTACCTCTTCGAGCCATCTTTCTGAACTTCTTCACCATGAGAGCAAGTTCTTCGTCGTCTTCATCTTCGTCTTCTGAATCTGGCACTTCAAAGTCAATTTCAGATTTTAAAGCAATGGACTTTTTACCTTTTGAATCTCTTATTTTGTTGGTACGCTCAGTCTCATATGACTGTAAAGTTCCGACTAGCTCATCAATAGATAGAGGTATGATTGTTTGACATTCCTGTATTGATGGCTTGATGTAATTCCAGTCATCTGTAAGTCCTCGAAGGATCTTTCTGACTTGCATTGGTTCTGCTACAGGAGCGCCTTGCCTTGCAAGACCACTTGCTAAAATTTGAATCTTGTCAATCATTTCAGCAATTGATTCATCGTGCTTCATTTTGAAGGCTTCGTAATCATTTAGCAGAATGCTAAGAGTTGTTTCTTTCACTCTGTCAGTTCCCTGGTATGTGACATGAAGTCTGTCCCATATAGCTTTGGCTGAATCTTCTTCTGCAACTCGATTATATAGAGGAATGGATAAAGCGCAGAAAAGTGCATGCACAGCTTTAGAATCGAGTCCTTGTCTTTTTGTTCTTTCTGAATCTGATAGTGTTGTAGTAACATTTATATTGTTGTTTCCTTCATTTCCAGGGGAGGGGGTTGCTGTTACAACAGGAATTACTCCATTGACAACAACATCCCACATCAGATCATCTAATGCCTTGAAGAACCACTTCATTTTGTTGCACCACATATTGTAGTCTTTCCCGTCAAAATAAGGTGGTTTGTTGCTGAAATGTGCATCACTGGTTCCTGTGAAATTATTGCTAGACATGATAGATCGTTAGCTCTGAAGTAAAACACTTCAAAATAATGAGCAACCAAGCTCTGATACCAATTGTTGGATCTAGCAATATCACCTAAAGGGGGGGTGAATAGGTGATTCTGAACACTTTTGGTATATAATGCGGAAATTGATAGGTTCAGAACATAAATTGAATAAGATCAGTAAAAAGACGTGCAGATAAACTAAACACAACAAGATGAGTTTAGGGAAAGAGAAATTGCACGCAATGTTTATAGTGGTTCGGCTTTAGCAAGCCTACGTCCACTCTCCCACGATGACAGCCGATCGGCTGGATTCCACTATGAGTCGATGAAAGTTTACAAGAGATGTCACTCTAATTACTCTTACAAAGAAACCTCTCAAGACTGAGAATTTTAAGCTCGCAAGAACAAGAGAATGTGAATCTGAACAACTCAGCACTTTGGAATTTTAAGTTCGTGAACTCTACGTAACAGTCACCATTGATCTTCTTTTATACTCCTTCGACCTTGAACTAGCCGTTACCAAGGTCCTCCAAAGGATCGCTCCTCAATCTCTGATTGGACGCCAACAATCTTGATTGACCAAGACTGTATATGGGAAGATCTAGTAGCCGTTGAAGTAGAGTCTGAACCCTTCAGATTCAGTCGCCCATACAACCAAATCTTCAGTTTTCATAAATAGAGTTCATCCAAATCTCCAAGATATCTTGTCCATGGAAGGTAATATCCAATCGAGGATATTCTCCTGATTTGATTGGAAAATAATCTTGTCAATCAAATCTTACAGACTTCCATAAAAAGACGCGGCCAAACCGGAAACCTGCCAAACGTGGGTCTTCAGAATCTGGCATAGAGATATTGCAGAATCTGAACGCTGTTCAAAAGCAGTCTTCTGAACCGAAGAGACTCTCTGAATCTGAACAGATTAGAGCAGTGACTCTGAGCTTCTGTAAAGTCATTGCTGACGTGTCACATAAATCTTCTTGAGATAAGTCCTCAGAGGCAACACTAACCTCCTTCTGAAGTCTTCAGAGACAACATGAACCTCCTTCTGAAGTCTTCAGAGACAACGTGATCCTCCTTCTGAAGTCTTCAGAGGTAGCACGAATCTCCGTCTGAATGCTAGACTTCAACCATCTCAGAAGCAAGTGTGCTACGACTACTCCTTGAGTCTGAACGCCAGTTTTGGAACATTATAAGCTATTGTTCATATGCTCATTCCTGCAATATAAAAATTATTTGCATTAACCAGATTCTCTCACAAGAGGGTTAGTTTTGTCGAAATCAAAATATTCAGAGGGATGGTTTTTTCAACAGATTCTACAATGGATAATAGAACAACATGAAGTTCCTTTTTCTTTCTTTTTTTTCCTTTTTGTGTTTATGTTTTGTTCATATTTTCAATATGATTTAAACATAAACATATTTAACATTTGCTTATGTTTCCAACAAATTAGCCTTTTCAATATTTTGATCAATCTTTCGTTTCTATTGTTGATTCAAGATTGGCTAGATAATTAGATTGAATTTTAATATTCAACTTTGAAATATAGTCCCAAAATGTTTGGTAAAAAATAAGCAATTAATTGTGTGCTTATAAGCCGTCATATATAGAAAATTATAGTATCCTATGTTGATTTTGTGATTAAAAATACGAAACCATAAATTAGATTTAAGAACTTTCACTAGGCAAAGTGATAGCATGATGCATGATAAGATGATATCTTCTTAAGTATAATGGAGCATGTGTATTGTAAAACTAACGAGAAAGATGATAGAAGCAAGGATAGGTTTTTGGTTAGTTGGATATAAAAACAAAGAATAAATTGACGAGGGAGAGGAGGGTATTTCGGTCATTTCACTAAAAAAAGAGTGTCTTAACCAAAATGGGGGATGGAAATAGCGTCGCCATTGAGATTTCCACCAATTATCTTCAAATTTTTCTTTGGAAGAAGCACCTCTATATTATCTATACGAGAGCAAAGACGACCTTCTATTTATAAAATAATTCAGCTATTTTTTTCTTCCTCAAATATTCTCAATCCTTGTTTTACAAACATTCGATCCACACGAAAACGCGTAATAAAAAGATCATATTTCATCTCTCACATACTTAATCTCAAATTTTGTATCTATTTTAAAATCCAAATCTATTCTCTCCCACAACAACCTTCTTAAAATGCTTTCGAATCTTGAAACAGTTTTTTTTCAACATAAATTTACACAATTTCTTGGTGTTACATTCTTTATGATATCCAACAAAGGTGGTTTTGCATAATCTTTCGAATGTCAATTTCTTAAATACTCGTCTAAACTAACCACTTTCATTAAGTAGCAGTAGATACACAACAACTATTAGCGTCTAAACATAACAAATTTCAAAGGGCTTGAGGGAGCTTAGAAAGCCAATTATATGGGAGGGACCCTAGCCTATGAGCTTTTGCAATCCAATTGACACACCGATTTACTTCCCTTGGACAATAAGTGATGGTCGCTCCTCTTAACTGAGCCAGAAGTCCCAAGCATTCTTCAATTAAATGTCTGAGGGCCCATGGGCTTTGGTGCTGGCTTGATAAGAGCGGTACAAGAAATAAGCTATCACTTTGCAGCTCCACTAGCAGATCACTTCCATCTACTTGCCGCAGATCAACTTGTTTCACCGCTATATGGTGTTTTTCAGTTAAAAGCAACAGGGCTTCGTGGACAGCTAGGGGGGCGCGCCTAACAACACTTTTGAAGTAGAATTTCTGCTTCAGAAGTGCTTCTGAAGCGGAAATTCATTTGGTAACGCAACTTATGGAGCAGAAATCTGTTTAGTTACGCAACTTCATTTTTCTACTTCTGGAGCATTTTTTTTTTTACTTCAGAGGTAATTTTGGAGCCACTTGAAGAAGTAAAAAAATAAAAATAAAAAATAGAGAAATCAACTTTTGATTTCTACAGCAGAAGTGTTGCGATGCACACCCTAGGACTTCAACCATCTCGGCCGAAGCTGCTCGAGTTTCCTTCGCGAATGCGGCGACCACAACGCCATGGGTGTCTCAGCAAATACTTGCAATTGACGCTCCCGAGGAGCAGCCGACCCATGACGTCTCGGCAAATACCCGACATTTTAAAGATTTCACAAAGTCACCTTCTTGGGAGACATTTGAATTATTAAGATATGGAAGAAAATGATTGTCACAATTGAAGAAATCGTACACAATATACACGGAAAGAGAAAATATACTTCAAGATTTGACCCTTTTTTTTTATTAGGGTGTTTCTAAAGTAGAACTTTTAATTTGCATGTTGGTCCATATTTATAAAGTAATTAGTAAATGGATATTTCGTGGAGAAAAAAGGATTACCATCCCTTAAAGAAGTACGAGGTCCATTTTTTATTTATTTATATATACTACAATAGACACTAAGGATCTGTTTGGTTCAGCATTTGGCCAAGGGACTTTGGGAAAATGCAAATACCTTTGCGCTAAAGGGGTTTGGTGAAATGCAAGTACTGTTTGGTAAGTTGTAATTGAAAAGTGTATTTAGATGCAACTTTGGGGAAAATGCTGTTTGGTAAACTTTTAATATTTGGTGTTCCAATTTAAAATTTTTTAACTTTAATTTGTTTAAAATTAGGGAAAAAAAAAAAAGCAATCGCCGGTGGGCGGCTGGTGGAGGAAGGAGGAGAAAAAAGAAAAGAAAAAATAAAAAATTGTAGTTGCATTTTCGAAATACAACTTCCCAAAGTACCTTCGGAGGTACTTTGGGCTAAAAGCCTTTAGAGAGCATTTGAGATGCAATTGCATCTCCCCAAAGTGAATCAAAAAAGTAGCCAAACAACATTTGCATTTGCCCAAGAGACTTTAGAGCCCTAAAGCTCATTTGAAATGCTAAACCAAACAGCGCCTAATACTCTCGCCTATGCTTCTTATGGGCCTTTTATATTTCATAACTTGAACAAATATTTGTGTAATACCAGCATATTCACTTTGTCGAAGAACATTATACGTTAATTTTGTAGTCGAATGTTTTTTATGGCGTTATATGTTAAATATCTAAAATATCGACATAGCTCACGTCATGTATACCATCTTTACTCTTACACGGTCAACTTGTATGACAGTATGGAACAAACATATTATATTGTCCTGGATAAAGATGATCTAAGCAGCTACGTATACTATCGCATTATAAACTGACCATTGGATGAAACAAAGTGAATTTTCTGATCTATCTATACTATTAATTAAAAAAAAAAAATCCAATGGCCAATACGACCTCAAGTTTTTATAAAGAAATTCCATGAGAAGTATATACTTAAACTATACTATAACCAAACATATTATAGGTGGGCCAAGTTGAAATTGCTATAATCAAGATGACTGGTAAGTAATCAATCAATCTCTTACATTCCAAATTTTAATTCAAAATAATTCACAAATGTTCTATAGATCTCTCATCTTTCCTTTTATGACAATTGGAATTATATTGGAAAAAGGATGAAAGTCTTTAAATAATATCTTATTCTTCATTAATTCGATTTTAGGCTACACAATATTTATATATTCTTTTTAATTTGAGATTTCAGAAGATTTTTCTTAAACTTATCTAAACTTCGTTAATGAGCATCCGCATTAAATACATATAATGTATAAAAGCCACTTTTATTGGTGGTATATATGGCAAATCATGCCACAAAGGATAGTAGAGAAATGGGAAAAGGAGAGCTTTGACTAAAGTAATTTGTTCCATGGACTAAGACATAATAGAATTAAATATAGGGCATCTTTGTTTCGAGGAAAACAAATAATTTGAAGTAATATTTTCCTAAAAATGATCACTTATATTGCTTATAAAAATGAATGACTAAAAGCTATTTTCATTATATGTAAATTGTTATGGATAATGAAAATATTTTTTATTGACAAACTATTTCAAGCGATACAATCTATCATTTCTAGAAATTCATTTTTCAAGTCATTAGGAAAACCTAAGTTTTTAATTAGATATGCTGAGACCTTCTGCTACACAATTGTGGAAATAACTCTTTTTCCCTTTTTTTCTTCTCTCAATTGTGAAAGTATCTTAAAGATCAGTTAACTGTATATGATCCACTTATTCCCTTAATTTCAGATGATCCATGTCTACGTTCTATCAATTTCCCGTGGATGGTATTCATTCTACCATTGAGATTGGAAATGTCTCAATGTGATCAGCTCAGGTTAAGAGAAAATTTCCACACACCATATTTATTTCATAGATAAACTAATCTCTTGGAATTAGTCAAATCTCTAACGTAGTATTCAAGTTAGAATGAAAAATACAATGAGATTTCCGGTGAAATATACAATTCCCACGATCTAAATCAACATAAACATACGTTGGCCCAAGGTGAATAGAAAGACATCAACAGAAACATGTCTATACACGTAAATCTTAAAATCTTAAAGTGATAAATTATTATCAGAAGCGAGAGAGAGGAGGAGGAGCAGAAGAAGAAGAAGAAGAAGAAGTCGACCAATCTCAAATTCGCTTGGCAAAGTAAACCGCAAGCGCATTCAAATTCCAAGGAGCGCAGCTCCTCGGCCGGTGATCCAGTGGCTCGGCGGAATTCGCACCGTTCCGGAAGGACAGCATTGTCGACAGAGACGAAGCACTGGAGCAGCGAGGCGACACCACCAAGTCAAGGTCGGAGCTCCAAAACTCAAGGCTCTCGACCTTGCTGTGGACAGGACCGGGGTCATCCGCGCCGGCTTTCCTGTCGTCGCACGGTCCCTTTTGGGCCTTACCCTTGTGGTGACTCCGCTTATCGATCTTGACCTTCTTCCAAAACTTCAGCTTCGACCAGCTCCTCGGCTCTTTAGACCGATCCACGCAGCTGATGCACGGCCTCGGCAGGCCCAAGCTCACCACCGCGGGGGGCGGGGTGAGCGGCGGGAGATCCTGCTCCTTGGGCGGGTTCTTGGGCGTCCCGGGCTGCATTTCCCATTCGAAGGGAACGCCCTCCGGCGTCCGGCCGTAGCAAACTCGAGAGGAGTAGCCCGCGGAAGAGTTCCTCAAGAGGACCCTTTCGGATATCGGCACTGAACCAGCTGCTTCATCTCTAACCCTAATTTTCTCGGAATCCATTTTTGAGCTTTGTCTCCCTAATTTTGTGTTATAGATCTCGTGGAGGGTTGAGAGAAGCAAAGGCGATGCGAGGAAGATAGAGCGGATTCGTTCCCTTTGGTTATATAAGAGAAAATCGGTGCAATCTATAATGGTTTGACTTAAGGAATGAATCATTTATAAATCGCTATCGAAAAGGAAATGTAGATTTACAAATGAAAAACACGGAAAATATCCTATTGATAAGGAGCACGAGTTCATGGATTTATATTTTCTAAGTTATATAAACGGACCGACTCCGAATAATTCTTTTTCTTCGGAGTATTGACTTTTTCGCGAAACGAAAGGAGTTTCCGGCCTTTGGTTACTTGACTTTGGAGTGATTGGAGTTCTTCTTTGTGTTAGGAAGAAGCAAACGAAGGAGGACAAAGTGTCTTGGTTCTGAAGGTTACGTTAAAAGTCTACGATGTGTTGGGCGGCCTCCATGGCATGTGCAAATTACCAAACCTTTAAGATACATGGCTCACTTCTCTTTTCATTTTTCTGAATTTTTGGTTTTTTAGGGTTTGGTTTTTTGATACGTGATCTTTATATAATCCAGCAATTTTCGCATGTATTGACGCCTTGAAATTTCCATGGTGAGAAGAAAACACCCCCCCCCCCCAAACAATAGAGTGCTACTCAAGCTTTTCTTTTTTAGGGTTTTTCAAACGCCATTAAATGAAAAAAAATTATACTTTTCGCTCATGTATTTTCACACCTTTAATTTATCTCATCAAGAAGTCCTTCTAATTTCATAAAAGTTTTCTGGATTAAGTCCTTCCGACATCGACCAAATTTAGTCGACATGGGCCGTCGGACGATATCATAGCACGGCGTGGACCAATATGGATGTCCCCGTCATTGACGAAATTTGATCCATGTCATACTCCAGATGCGTCGGTACCGACTAATTTTTTCAACCTATGTCCATATACTTTAACCGCATCATACTTTGGAGTTGTCGGACGGCCAAATAAGTTGAATTCGACCGGATTTGGTGTTGAAGGGACCTGATTAGAAGTCTAGCTCGGCCCAAGAATTCGATGATCCATCATGAAACACAATTAGACAAATTAAATGCTCAGGGATTTGATCAAAAAAATGTCAAAATAGAGGGTCGAAAAAAGAATTCCCCCCCAATATCTTTTGAGGATTCAATATTTTTCACCAAATTTGATCTCCTTACAGAGCCAAAATGGGACTTTCATGTAAGGCGGTGGAATTTCTATATTTCCACAAATAAGAGCGGTTCAAACAATGACACGTGCACGTTTCCCATTTTGGTGCGTATCTACATTTCATTTTGTCTAATGTAAAAGATCACTGTAAATGTTAAAAAAAAACCAGTGGCCACTTCGACCTTAAACATTTAAAAGAAATTGTCAAGTATTCCATACAAGAATTTCTTGTGCCCTTGTGTTGTTTGTCCATGAGATTAGTTATAAAATAATATCACGAGAACTTCCCACTGATAATGGGGTTTTGAACTTTTCTTCTATCTTCACACACATGCTACTATAGAATGAAAAAGAAAAAGGAAAGTAGTTAACCAAATCATAGAAAAGATTCATAGCCAAGCTGACTAAAGAAGTCAAACACTCCCGAACTTGAGATCAAAGGTAAAGTGAAATAGGTAAAGTGAAAACTTCATCATTTCTATTTATTCATGGAAAAAGTTACTTAAGAACTCCTAACTTATTGCAATTGTACTAATTCGGTCATAAACATTTTCTTTGGCCAATTGAGTACTTAAGTTTTTGTATTTATGTCAATTCAGTCTATCTAGCCAGGTTTGGTTGAAAATCGTTGACATAAACTCCAGCCGTCCTATGTAGCGTAGTCTACACTGACGTGGATATTTTTTAATAATATTTTAATAATTTTAATAATTTTTGTATTTTTTTTCTTTTCTATTTTCTTTTCATTCTCTTACTCTCTCTTTTTTTTTTTTTTGTGTGGCTAAGGGCCGGCCAGGGTTGCCGGCCATGAGTTAAGGGGTTGGGAGGTGAGGACGCTAGTATCATGGGTGCGGGGTTCGAATCCAGGGCTCTGTAAAGAAGCAGAGCAAAAGTGAGATGGGAGTTACAGATAGGACTGACAAAAAAAAAGTTTTCGATTTATTTGACACAATTATAATAAGTTTAAGATTTTTTTAATTTTTATGATTTTCCCTTTATGAACTGGTTCTGACCTGCCTCAAGAAAGACAAGACCCATGATTAGATTTATGCACACGTAGTAACAACTTGGTTGATTAAGACAAGTTAATTAATGGTAAACTCCTCGCGATTTTTTCGCAAGTGTAAGATGATTTTTCAAGTTAATTACTGTAAATTCAAGGCGTAGAGCAATCCCAGGGTTTTCAATAAATGAAGGATCGGCAGTCGTCACACGGAGTGTAGGAGTGGTTGAGCTTTTGAAGTGGATTTGTTTGACAAATGAAGCAAAATTTGCTCGGTGAGCTGGTCTTCCATCATCAGTACTCTTCTATCAAGTTTATAGGCATTACGTAAACTTCACCCAAATCGAAATTTACTTCTCTGAAAATCTTACCAAAAAGGCGAGAGTTAGCACCGTTCCTCCATATTCCGAATTAAGTACGATGGTACAATTCAGTTTAGCTTTGTCGTAAATATGAGTTAATGGATCAACAACTTTGTTGCCTTCATGAGACGTATCTCTTCAGTTACGTGTTTTTTCTGCTGTTCGTGTCCTTTCAGTTTTCTACAGCTGTTTTATTTGTTTTTAATGGACATGTCCATTCATGTCTTTTTCTTTTCTAATAGTATTTGAAATCAAATGCTTTTCTTTCGTAAGAAGAAAGAGAGGAAGAATAGAGAAGTTCGTAAAGCTGCTTCAATCTCTAAGTGTGTTAGCTTTCATAAGTGTTTGACCGAGTTTTGTTCGTACAGTGCTAATACAAACGGGTTCGAGTTATTATTTCTTGGGAGGCATAGTTCGCAAATATGTAAACCACCATTGGTAAGAACTAATCGCCTTAAACAGATTCGATACCTCACCTCCTGTTTAATTCTGTTACAATTGTATTAGCAACTGTGCAAGTTCAAATTTGGTTTTGTAATTCTGTAATCTTTACCTGTTAAGATTATATATCACATGGGCTTGTTCGTTATAAATTTGTTGTCGGGATCTTAGAGTTATTATCTCTGCTTATATCTTCTAGTTAATGGCTATCCAGCCGAAGTCATATTAGCCCATCTCTCTCCCTCTTTTCCCTTGGGCAAACAATCCCCCACATTCTTAGGTTTAGATTGATTCAGGTATGGAGAGAACACAATGGACCGTACTGGATTCACGGACCGTAAGGGTTCATAGCACCGGACCAACCGCTTTCCGTGAGTCATCTGCATGACCAAAACGGAGAGCGGCTATGACTATGAGGACGAGAGGAGAGGAGAACCAGATACGACACCAAGTAGTCGAACAGGGATCAGCCTGAAGTTGATGATGATGCAGCTGAGCATTGTGGCTCAGCCTGAAGTAGTCGATGATGATTCACTTCAGCATTTGGGTCAGCTTGAAGATGCACCTGAGCATTTGGGAGAGGACTGAGGTATCATGTTCTCTTTTCTCTCTCTCTCTCTCTCTCTTTCCTATCCTGCACAGCAAAAGTAAGTAATCAACTTTTAGGCTCTGCTTTTTTTTTTTGTCAGAAGGCTGAGTTTGTTTTGCAGAAAATGAATGATTTTAAAAATATTTTCCTAGAAATGAACGCTTATATCGCTCATAAGAATGAATGAAGAATTTTTATTTTCATTTTATCGTACACGAAATATTGAGACATAAACTGTTATCCATAATAAAAATATTTATTTATTGGATAATTATTTAAAGCAACATAAATAATTATTTCAAAAAAATATTTTTAAATTATTCATTTTTCACAAAAGTCGATGCAGATGACGAAAACAACTAACCCTTCTAGCAAGAAAGAGATCACTTTATCTAGATCACTAAACAAATGACGACCTATCGTTTTCCTGAAAATATTTTGTCATAAAAAAATATTTTTCTTTATCATCAATTTTTCAATGAAACAAACGCGCCCTAATATCCTCGTAAAGCCCCCTTTTGACAATTATACAAAAAATACCGCAAAATTCGTAGGGACAGGTTTGAACGGTGATACATCCACTGTCATTGTAGATAGTTTATTAACTTAAATATTACGTTAGTTAGTATTGCTGTTTGGTAAAACTTTATTTTTGATCTTTGAATTTGCGCATTTCCAATCAAGCTCTTAAACTTTTAGCTCGTCTATTCAAATCCTTGACCTTCCGTAGATTACTGTATCCAAATCCATATGATGTAGTCGTCGTAGTTGGCAGGAGTTTTTGATATGAAAAAGTGGAGTGCAATGTTCTCGTTGGAAAGTCTCACCGATCAAGGTGTACTTGCATATGTCATCCTTGAGATTTTAATTCTATGCCCGATGATTCACATGGGCAAATTTTTTATTTTTATTTTTTCACGTCAGACTCTTGCCGACTTCGATAACGAGTCCAATTTTACAGATTTGGAGTCGAAGGGACTTGATTGGAAAAGTTTTACCGATCTAAGGACTTGATTGATTTTTTTTTTTTGGTCGGAAGACTTGATTGAAATAGATGTATAAGTTGGGGGGGGGGGGGGGGGGGGGGGGGGGCGGTATTTAGCCAAAAAGAGGTAATTCTTTTTTTGGCATTTCTTTTGTTGGAAAACAACAAAGAAAATGTGGGAAATGAATCAGTTGGCCGGGTTCGACCAAAAAAAAAAAAAAAAAAAAAGAATAAGCTGGCGGGAAAATCACGACCTTTTAAATGGAAAAGAGGGAAACAGATTGTCGAATCGACCTCAGTCGCTCGCGTATTCGATCCCCTAGGGCTTGGAAGGCGTAGCATCCAGAGACGATGGCCATGTTCGGAAGCCAATTTGACGGCGCCGCCGCTTTCTCCGGCGGTGGTTTCATGCCCTCTCAGTCCACTACGCAGTTCGCCGATCCCTCTTCCGCCTCTCCTGCCAAAGTAAGTAGTACCGCACGCTTGTTTCTTTTTTTTTATCACGCTTCTTCTGTACGCTTGAGCTCGTCAGCAGATTGTCTGGCTCGAGTGGCTGTGTTCTGGTTTGGCGAGAGATTGTAGCACGATTACGCATTTGGGGGGAACGACTGTTTGCCGAGCTCTTTCTGATTCAATTCCTTGAGGTTGAGCTGTCAGACTCGCTAATTTCCGCCTTATGAGTCGTGGTGCGGATGGAAGGGCGAGTTAGGGTTTTGAAGAACCGAAATCTGATGCTATTGTTTCGTCGAGTGGTTAATTGCGAGTGCAATTCTATTGCCAACCGCAAACGTTCATAATTTTCTGCTTGGAACTAAGAATTTACCCTTGTGGAACAGCACAGAGAGGAATCTCTTGTATTACGAGGGTTGGAAGTTAATGGATATGGCCGGGGATCATTTAACTTTGTACTTCACTATTCTTTATAGTGACTCATCTATGTGTGCCTCCAGTTTCGGGTCTAGTTTATTTCTTGGGCAAGTTTGTATTCCCATTACCTAAGTGTTTGGATGCCGAGTTTTGAGGAAGTTCTGATTATATCTAACATGTATGTTTCAATATTAAGTTGTATTTGCATGTACAAAATATTTTAAGCAGGAAGTTTGACACTTGTGTTTTGTTCTGCAGAGTCGTGACACCCAGTCTTTGCTTCCTGTGACAGTGAAGCAGATAAACAATGCCTTGGTATCACATGACGAAAAAATCAATGTCCTTATTGATGGTGTTGACGTGTCTAATGTAGGCAGCACTCCTTGTGTTTTCTGCTTTTTCCCTCTCCATTTCCTTTTTTTCTAAGAAAATCGTTTAGACAATTTCTTGTTTTGTGAACCTTGATTAGGTGACTCTGTTGGGTATCGTCTACAATAAAGCTGAAAGAGTTACTGATGTTACTTTTTCCCTTGACGACGGGACAGGGCGGATTGACTGTAATAGATGGTGACAATAAACAAATTTTCCCCCTATTCTATAGTATGACTTCCTTTTGAGCGTTGATGTTAATTGATGCTAATCCTCTAGTTCTTATTTTCATGTTTACTTTTTGCAGGATCAATGAACCTTTAGATACCAATGAGATGGAAGGAATCTTGTAAGATTTCTTGTGATGTATTGTTACTCTTAAATAGATGTTAAATACATCATGTTTGTTATATTTTTTCCCCGTCCCCCGGTTTTCTCACTTTAGCAATTGCAATAGCTACTATCTCATTGTAGGTGGTAGTCTATTAGATCAATCCATAGATGCATGCATGTATACTGTTTGCATAAAACAGAAACAGATAATGTATCAGGCTTTTCAAAATTGTACCTTGCAGTCATTTTTTGCTGTTCTGAGTTCTTGAATTTTGCGAGACGTGTGTGCAAAGTACGAGCATGCCACTACTTATTTATTAAGGATGAGGCTTTCTTTCAACTGGTACCCAGGAAATATTGTCTTCCCTTATCTTAGATTTTGATTGGATGATTGTCATTCGCAGAAATACTGGAGTGTTTTATAGAGCGAGAGTTTATCCGAGAGGATGCTTACTTTACTTCTCTGCTTTCTCTTTGGAAGCCAATGCATGCACGATTGGTTCCTGTAGAAATGGTCATGGCAGATTCTGCTGCAAAATTATCCATAAATTGCAACATACTGAACTTTAAGATGTTGCCAAATTTTCTGTGATGTATCAATAAGTGTTTGTCGCAATTGTACCATTTGTTTGACCTTTCTTTCCTTGGCGGCTTTACCTGTAAAACAGGGATGGGATGTATGTCCGGGTTCACGGACACTTGAAGAGCTTTCAAGGCAAAAGACAGCTCAATGTTTTCTCTATTAGGTATTGACGATCTCTCTCTCTCTCTCTCTCTCTCTCTCTCTCTCTCTCTCTCTCTCTCTCTCTCATGCGCGCAGATTGCATAATCATGCATTTCATCTATAACTCAAATATCTATTTGTAGCAAATGATATGGTCTGTTAATTTTTCCTTTTATTAGTAAGTCCGCTATTATTTAACATAGCTATTGGGATTATTATTTTTCCTAATTTCTTGTTTAATTAGGCTATCGAAAGGCCATTTTTTATGACATTCAAATTTCTAAATGGCATTCAAATTTTATGGTCTTCACATTTGTCTTTATCTCTCATTAGATACCTGATAATTGTTACTCAACATACAAAGCGACCAATTTGTCTATTAATACGTGTACATGTAATTAACTAGCTCTGCTAATTTTTCTCAGCTGACATTTGGCATTAGTCTAAAGCTTGGACTTGACTTTATATTGGGAGGTAACTACGGGGCTAGAGATTCATATGATAGACCTCTTGCTCCATTTATGTAAAGTTGTATGTATGACCTCTTGAGCTAGATATTAGGTGTGGACATGATCAGATATGCTAGTAGATGGGAATATGGTCGAAACTTCAAAATCAATATGATCAATATGTTGGCATGTTTCAATACTGCTGATTGTCTGCCTTAGATACATGGTAGAGTTCTGATTTGATTTGATTTTTTCTTTCTTCAGGCCTGTGACTGATTATAATGAGATTGCAAGTCACTTTATTGAGTGTGTCTATGTGCATGTATATAACACCAGGCTACAGGTATTTCTTCTTAAAATGAAAAGAGCATACAATGATTATATGTACACTGTGAATTATGAATATTAGGATTGTTCTCACGTGTTACTCATTTTTTCTGTTATTGTCACTTTGTAATTCTGCTTGCAGAAACCTCAGGTTGGTGCCAGTGTGCAGCCTCAGATGACAAATCCAATTATGAGCAACCCCATGAAGCCACATCCAGCACCCCCACCAAATCAGGCATGAACCAGCATAGTAATTACTTAATCTAATTATCAGATTGAATTGCGCTTGTAGTTTTACATAGTAATCATGTCTTCAATGTATATTTCTTGTCCATTTACCTGGCCAGCATAGCCTTGATGGATTCAGTCAGAATGTCCAATTGGTTATGGATTGCTTTCATCGGCCTGAAAACCTGTGAGTCACTTGTTGTCACCTTGGTTTACTTGTCCCCCGCCCCCCTTTCTTTCTTCTCTGTACACTATAGCCTTGCTTCCTAATTTCTTTCTTTGCTACCTCAATTTTTATACAACTCTTTTGTTGATGATTCCGTGAAAAAGCAATCATACTAGGGGTTTTGATTTGGTTAGAGAATTCATATATTCCACAATGGGGTCTTTAGGAATGAGGTTTTTACCTCATAACTCTGTCTGATCTTTGTTGAAGTGCATCTGCTGTCAATATTGTTGTTGTATGAGCTTCCCATCCAAAATTTACCCTTTAACCTAGATTGCTAGATTGGGAGATACAGTGCATCACAAAGTGTGATCATAATGCTTCAAAAGGCTTATTCTATATCCCAACTTTGAATAGGGAATATTTGCAGTAAATGAAAGTAGAATGACAAAGTGTGGGACTAGCGCCAAAAGTCAATTGTTGAAGGAAGGACTCATGGCAAGAAAGGGGTTGGAACTTTGTTGCTGCATATGTACTTCTACCATGAAAGAGCATTGAAAACATCACGGAAGCAGAGCTGAATTTCATGCTCAAAAGTTACTCACTGATCACTTGGTTTTCAACTTTTTTGGAAGTTCAACCTTTATTGACTGGCTTAGTCAAAGATTCTACTACAAATAGTGCTAGATCGTTGATTGTGATAGATTGATGTATATAGTCTAGCTTGAATAGTAAAGTCCCATGTATTAATCCAATTGCTCCCCTTGCTCTTTTTGTTTTACTTTTGTGGACACCATATTTGCCTTTTACTTGGTCAAATTCTAAAAAGGCTACTTAAATAAGGAGAGCAAAGAAGAATTGAAAAAAAAAAAAAAAAACAAAGATGGATGAGATGGTAAAAAATTGGTTGACCAGAAGAAGAATGATGAAAATGAGGCACTGTCGATGGCCATCTGTTAAGACTTGGAGGATAAGGAGGATCACAGTTGTTTTCATTAGTCAATCACGTATGGGGAATTATGTTATCCAAATTTGTAGTTTTAGTTATACCATTAACTTTTAGTGACTTAGAAGCTACTGAAGATTCTAAACCCCCAATAACTTTTGTTGTGTTCCTTCCAAATGCACCTCATAAGACAAAGTGGTGTAGCAGTCCAAGGCTTATTAGAATTTGAGCCTCCTCTTTAAGCATTCCGATGCTAGTGAGCTCAATGGCATGTCTTGGCATGACCCATGCCACCTGAGATGAGCTATGGATATCCCCAAGCTTAAGAGCAAAGTCATAATAGAGAAAGAGTTGATCGGCAGATTCAGCCGAGCGCTTACACATTCGACACCAATTCATGAGAATAAAATTCTGTTCCTGATATTCTCAATAGTAAGAACCTTGTTCCAAGCTACTGTCGAACAAAAGAGAGATTCTACAAGGGAGATAGTGCGGCCAGATTTCTCTAGAGGGGAGAGAACGAGGGAAGAATTCCCCAAGATAGAATAACACATGTTCACTGAATCTCTTGCTATTTGCTGGGTACCAAACCATCTTGTCATACTCGAAACCATGAATTTAGAATGAAAAAAGAAGAGCCAAAAGGGAGTTAATTGAGGAAAGATCCCAAATGAAAATTCCTAAGTAAAGCTGGATTCCAATGAATGGAACCGGCCCCAAAGACATAGTTAGAAGCCATGGCATTCTAGTTGGCTGCTTTAAATAGAATGAAGTAGGGAAAAGAAATCTAAGAGGCGCTTCAATACACCCCATGTCATGCCAAAAAGATTCTGTCTTCCAATGTCAACTTTAATGCAATGAATGAAAGGGCTTCACCTCTTTCTTATACATTTCCAAACACAAACCCAATAAGGGTAAGAATCTTCTGTTGCTTCTGTGAGATCTTAAGATTCATTATGCATAACATATTTGCAGACTTCCCTACAAAATTAAATGTGTGGTTGTGGCCAAAATCTACTGCTATTACCTAATTTTGGTGAAGATGGACCACTGCAGCAATCCCAACTGCTTAAGGATTAGGATTCTTCTATCTACGAAGATTTCAGTACTATTATGTTTTTACTGAGCTTCCACTTTTACAATGTGTTTCAAGTAGGTGTTCCTATTTTTGCTTTGTGTTGGTGTTAGTAGAGTCTCTGAATGAGATCTTCTTGTGAAGAATGCAATGAACACCATGTGAATGAAGTTTTTTGCATTTTAGCAAGTCTTTCTATCGAATTGTGTGATGCAATTCTTCTCTTCAGCTTGATGGTTTGGAGATGTGATGCTTCCAGGAGTGTATTCTTCTTGAGTTGTGATTTGCTGCAAGTCCTGTTTGAATTTCAATCCTCATAGGCTGACAATTTTGGAGTTTCACATCAATGGATTGAATTTAGAAGTGTTCGTCATATACATGTTGCCGTTTTGAAGATAACATGTTCAGCCAAAAAATATGCAGTACCTATTATGGAATATATCCTATCAAAATGTTGTGGGGGTCCAAGTGATCCTTAAGATTATACAATGCTAATGACAATGAAAACAAAATCAACTTGTAGTGAACAAGACTTTGGTTATATAGTTAAATATATGATCAATTCTCTTTCTTTTTTCAAATGAAAAAGATCAATGGTCTTAAGAGGTGGTAAAAGTGATGACTTCTCCCCATATCCTTGTAATTTAACACTAGGTCAAAACTTGGCTAGAAAGGGGAAAAGGGCTCATGGATAAAATGAGACTGCTAGCGCATTGCATGGGCACTCAATCTATTATACCTAAAAGGGCCCATGTCTTGGCATAACCCATGCCACCTGAGATGAGCTAAGGATATCCCCAACCTTAAGAGCAAAGTCATAACAATGAAAGAGTTAATCGACAGATTCAGCCGAGTGCTTACACATTCAACACCAATTCATGAGAATAAAATTCTGTTCCTGACATTCTCAATAGTAAGAACCTTGTTCCAAGCTACCATCCAACAAAAGAGAGATTCTACAAGGGAGTTAGGGCAGCCAGATTTCTCTATAGGGGAGTGAACGAGGGGAGAATTTCCCAAGATAGAATAACATGTGTTAACACTGAATGTCTTGCTATTTGCTGGGTACCACACCATCTTGTCATACTTGAAACCATGAATTTTGAATGAAAAAAGAAGAGCCAAAAGGAGGTTACAAATTCCTAATTAAAGCTGGATTCCAATGAATGGAACCGCCCCCAAAGACATATTCAGAAGCCATGGCATTCTAGTTGGTTGCTTTAAAGAGAACGAAGTAGGGAAAAGACATCTAAGAGAGGCGCTTCACTACACCACATGTCATGCCAAAAAGATTCCGTTTTCCCATTTCAACTTTAATGCAATGAATGAAAGAGCTTCACCTCTTTCTTATACATTTCCAAACACAGCCCAATAAGGGTTAGAATCTTCTGTTGCTTCTGTGAGATCTCAAGAGTCATTATGCGTAACACGTTTGCCGATTTCCCTACAAAGTTAAATGTGTGGTTGTGGCCAAAAACTACTGCTATTACCTAATTTTGGTGAAGATGGACCACTGCAGCAATCCACAACCGCTTAAAGGATTAGGATTCTTCTATCTACTAAGATTTCAGTACTATTAGGTTCTTACCGAGCTTCCACTTTTACAAGTGTTTTAAGTAGGATTCATGTTCCTATTTTAACTGTGTTGGTCTTAATACATTCTCTGAATGAGATCTTGTGAAGAATGCAAATGAACACCATGTGAATGAAGTTTTTTGAATTTTAGCAAGTCTTTCTATTGAATTGTGTGATGCAATTCTTCTCTTCAGCTTGATGCTTTGGAGATGTGATGCTTCTGGGAGTGTATTCTTCTTGAGTTGTGATTTACTGCAAGTCCTGTTTGAATTTCAATCCTCACAGGGCTGATTATTTTGGACTCATAGTTCCACATCTATGGATTATAATCAGCAATGTTCATCATATACATGTCTCCATGTTGAAGATAACATGTTCAGCCAAAAAATATGCAGCACCTATTATGGAATATATTATATCAAAATTTGTGGGGTCCAAGTGATCCTTAAGATTATACAATACTAATGCTAATGAAAATGAAAACAAAATCAACTTGTAGTGGACAACACTGTGGTTATAGGTAAATGTAAGATCAATTCTCTTTCTTTTTTCACTTGAAAAAGATCAATGGTCTTAAGAGGTGGTAAAAGTGATAACTTCTCCCCATATCCTTGGAATCTAACAATAGGTCAAAACTTGGCTAGAAAGGGGAAAAGGGCTCGTGGATAAAAGGAGAGTGCTAGTGCATTGCACGGACACTGAATCTAGTATACACCCAAAATGTCTGCTTCGGTTTTGCGCGTGGTCTTAATTTCCTATATGCTCACTGCAGAAGCCCATGGAAGTCGTGTCAAATTTCTAGATGACAATGGGATGATGGTGAAGATAAAGATCAAGATAAAATGAATCAAATTTTGCAATAAACGTTATGGAGAAATGTCAAGTTCTCTTCTGGACTAATCTTGTTTTGCCTCTACTCTTTTATGCAATGTTTGTGTCTGTAATAATCTGCCTATTAAGGTGGATGCTTCTCTGCGCTTCTAGGTTTTTTCTCATTATGCATGGTGCGTCCTCAATGACATGATTTCTCCACCTCACAGGAGATCGGATAGGGGTGCACACATCAATGATATTGCTCAGCAATTGAGTCTTCCAGTGGATAAGATCAGGTTCTCTCTCTCTCTCTCTCTCTCTCTCTCTATATATATATATATATATATATATATATATATATATACGTGCCCGCGCGTGCACCCACACACGCACTCACCGGCAAGCTTGTGCATAGACCCAACACCTGTACAAACCTACAGCCTCACCCCTAATCTGTCTTGAGCCATGAGTCTTCTGTTTGGGCTGTGACAGGGAAGCTATTCGCTATTTGGAAGAGGAAGGTTTGGTTTACTCGACGGTTAACGACTTCCACTACAAATCAACTACCAATGCGTGATGTCCATGTTTTCCCCTAAACGGCTTTCAGGAGAGACATTCTGAAACAGTCTCCTTCTGCTCTACTCTTTAGCATGCCTGGCAGAGTGGGTAAAAGAAGGCCTACATCTTTAGCTTGTTATAAAGCATTTTGTTGTTCAACTTATCTTTGTCATGTACATAGCGGGGCATCTGAAATTGCATATCTACCTTCCAGCAGTGTAGTATAGATTGTGTATGATCCTGTGATTAGGCAAAATGCTTAGATGTCCCAAACCTAGCGATTTTGCACCCACAGGCCACAAATGTGATAGGAGAGCTTGAATCGAATTACAGTGAAAGCTTGATGACCAGCCAGTTCTTATAAATGAGTTTAAACTTTCCGAAGTGACTCGAGTCAATGGAGCAAACCAAGGGTTGACACTCCATATGGTATCAAAGAGCTGTATCCCTTGGCCTCTGTTATAGGTTCACAAGTCTACCGGTGTCTTTTTCAGTCCTCCAACATCGATGGAATCGTCATATGATTCCTGAGCTGAGGTTGATGTTAAGGCTTAGATTACGCAAGAACTTGTCCCCACTGCTCGCCTCTTGCTCGGCAATATGTCCATTTTCTCGATTGTTTGCTGTTACTGGTCCTTGTGACCTCGTCTGTAGCTCGTCGCCACTTTGGCTAGAAACCTAGGAGTCAAGCGGGAACAGCATCAAGTACTAGCGATAATGTGCTATTGTGGTCAGTTCTCAAACTTTGCATGTCCACACGGTCAGAATTCACTTAGCGGCTCGCCGTTACCAAACTCTTTTCATGTTTTTTCTTAAACTTGCGATATGATACAAATTACACTAATTGGGAACTGTAGATTTACTTAGCTGTAGATTATCAAGTTTCCTAGATTTCGGATTCGATTTTAGCTCTGTATTTTTTTTTTTAAGCTTCGTTTGTTTTCAAAAAAATAAATAATTTGAAAAAATATCTTCTTAAAAATGATTGCTTGTAAGGTTTGATATAATTAGTTGATGAAAAATGTTTTTATTATCAACAACAATTTAAGCTTAATATTCTCTTGAACGAAATAAATATTTTTGTTAGATTTTTTTCAAAAACATATTTTTTAAATCATTCTTTTTTTGTTTTCTCGAAATCAACAACAGGGAAAAACATGTCTCCCTATCGACGAGTGCATTCAAAAAAATGTTTTTTAAATTATTCTTCTTTTTTTTTCTCGAAATCAACAACAGGGAAAAACATGTCTCCCTAACAAGGCATGTTTGGGCTTTTTACCCTGGCATCTCTTCAATTTGCGAGAACAGAGAGACTGAGTTGGGCTTATGCAATCACCTGCTCAAGACACTCAAATAGTAACATATATCCCCCACCTTCAGAGGACCTGCGCAAAAGCGCAAAGTATGGTTGAGGTCGAATGAAATCGCGCATGGAGCACCCATATGAACGAATTCAATTGCTGCTCATACTCGGTTTCGCAATTCTAAAGATTATTCTAAAATTTTATGGACCGTTGTAGGTATTTTGATATTGGGCCGAAGTTTATAAACCATTTATGTCAATTTCAACCGAACCAAGCCCAAATCAAACTCAACAAAGCAGCAAGTTGTGTGGGCTCGCAAATCCCAAGTTTGTCTACGAAGAGAAAGAAGAAGAAGAAGGAATATAGTCCTCAGTACATAGATACAGCATACTTTACTAGTCTCGAGACCGCTCGTGTGAGCGATAACACTGGGTTTGGAATCTTTGGTATTCCTATTTTAATTATTTCATATTGTTATTTTATATTTTTCGATTTGTTTTTTTGATAAATAGTACCACCGCCCTCTGCAATTGGCCCTCGTGAGAGGCGCGACTTGAAGAAAGCACGTGCAGAGGCACTTGGATTGCCGTCGATATTTGACCCACCTAAAACAATTTATTTATTTCGACCGAAAATAAAAATAAAATAAATAAATAAAACAATGTATTTATCTATTTATTTATTTTTAACAGCCCATTGTGCAGTGTTCATTAGTGTTTACCAGCTTATTTACAGCAATCACTTCTATCTTTATTTGTTTATGAAGCAATCGCTAGGGAAAAAGCCCAAAGGACTGATCGCTCACACCATTTCCCAGAAGAATATAAGGCGAATTTGTCAACGGGACAGGTTTGACTGAAAATTCATATCGATTGTTAGGTTTAGAGGTCCTCATCAGAAACCGAGGAGCCAAGGATCGGGGCATCTCAAGCACCACAACTTTCGTGCAACGCTCACTTGACAATATTAGCTTTGTGATCGATCATTCGAATTCTGTAATTATTTTCTTTTTAAATTAACCACGGGTGTCAGCTATTTTGATGTCACGTGGGAATTTCAAGCAATGAAAATTATTGCCGGCACTCCGAGTGAAAGTTTATTCTTAAAAAGTACGATACTCGAGTGCTCGATTCAAAATTTATGTCGTTTGAGATGTCCTTTTTTCGCAACAGAGTGATATACTATAGTTTAGCTTTGATTTGGATAAATTGATAAAAAATTTATAACCATCGGAAGGGTCTTTTGGTTCCCCGTCTATTTCACCAACAAATCTCACTAATTTCATCCTCCACTTGACTAAAACCCACTTTATGTTCATTAGGTAGACAAAAATCACCTCCGGATCGTCTTCATATTTGCACGGTTTCTTTTAATTTAGTGACTTTCTTTTTATGGGTGTCCTTTGAATTTACAAATATCTTGTTGTTTAGAAAGTAAATATCTTGTTTTTTTTTTTAAACAAATATCTTGTTGTCTGGAAACATCATGTGTGTCTCTTTCAAGTTTCAAATAAAGCTGCTGGATCAAGAAAAAAAAAATATTATTCTCCCTCTCATTAATTTTCTCTCAATGCAATGGTGTGTCGATGTTCAGTACCTAATCTGACTCTTTTTGTCCTGTCTTTTTGTAACTCTTCGTCGTAAAGTAATGGCAAACGTGCTCCGTCCATATAACTAAATGTCACAAAATAGCAAGTTAGGCAGCAAAGCTGCACGCATTAATTATTAGTTGCGGCCAAAAACCACATGATTAGAAAGTCCTCAACATTCTCAAGTATCCAAAAAAATCAAAAGAGACTAAAGAATGCGAGTGCCCAGAATGTCCTCCAGTCGATTTTGGTGCACTGAGAGTTAATTTGATAATTCTCTAGTATTGTTTGATAAAAAGAGTCTAAAGAGTATAAAAAAACTACGATTTTTAGGCTCCGTTTATTTCACGAAAATTGATTCAAATGAAAAGTATTTTCTAAAAAATTATCATTTGAATCGCTTACAAAAATGTATGAACGAAAAATGATTTCATCGTGCATGAAAATGTTTGAACATTAATTGTTATCGGTAATTGAAACATTTTAATTTGACTACTTATCAAGCAATACAAGCGGTCTTTTTAGGAAAATATTTGTCAAATCATTTATTTTTCACGAAGCAAACGGAACCTTAGTATGACTAGCAACGTCCGGTACTATATGTTACCATACCATGTGTCAGATTGATGCGGGTGCTTGTATTATAATTGGCAAAACCCCACAATACGACTAAACTTTCTTGACATGCATAGCCGGCAGGATCATTAAGTGATTAAAAAAATTATACATTTTCTCAAAACCAAGTATGTGCGATATACTTTCGCTTCACATATCGACTATTCTTTTCTCTCTATTTCGGTGGTCAAAGTCTCGGCCACATTGTCGTGTGATGGTACCATTTTCACATGGGAAGAGAGTTTCTTCACTTAAGCAAGCTGATATTAACAATTACTAAGTTATATTTAGAAGTGCCCTAGCTAACAAATCATTAAGCAAGCTGATATTAACAACTACTTAGTTATAATTAAAAGTGCCCTAGCTAACAAATCAATAATCCACTCCAGGGGACAACTCTTTTTGTCTTTTGAGGTTATGTGATAAGGACGGAGTGAAGATCAAATCCTCTACATTCCCTAAGATGAGGATTCCACTTTCGTCCCGGGATCGGATGGTTCTTAACACTTTCAAGAACCTCCCTAAACCCTAGAAAGCCCAAGTTGTAGTGCCACTTGAGAAAGGATAGATATGATCACACTCATTAACTCGCCCCCGTCATGTAAGAGAATGTAGAAAAATCAATACTAAAGAAGAATACCATTGGCAAGCAAAGACAATAATAGTATCTACTATCTGCCCTAAAAACCTAACAAATGAAGAAATAATTTGTATAAAGTAAAGGGCGGTCATGTGACAGGTGATCATAATAAAGATATAAAATATGAGAATGAGTACAAGAGGCGAACGTGAGGAATGATTCTGGTCTTGCGGACCCCAGTTGGGGGGTTTGACCAATTTGGAAAGAAAAGCTTGCAGCCTTCTTGGGTGTGGCTAAAGACAGCCAAATCATCACTTCATCTTAATTATTTGTTTAGGGCTCTCTCTCTCTTCTTTACTGTGACAAAAGGGGGAATCAATCAGAAGAAATCTTGGAGGTGAAGACCAGACCAGTTGCTGAGTGCAAACACACTCCCGCCGAACTCTCTGCCAATCCCTTTCTTTCTCTTTCTATCAACCACTTCTTTTCTGATTGATTGCTTGATGCCAAGTTATATCTTTGAATATTTCAAGTGTTCAGATGTAGTAACATTCAAATCTCAATCGCGAAAGGTAAATAAAAATAGAAATTAATACCATGACAAATCTCAAATCGATATATTTATGATAAATTTATCATAAATAATTTTTTTGACTACCGAAAATCCTAAATCTGGTGCACATGCGACAAATTTATCTTATGTTAGTTTCAATTAATTTTACAATCAAATTGCTGAAATTGATAACACGTGACAGTTGACGAGTGTACCCATTTGAGGTTCTTACCCTCCGTTTGTCACAGGTGAATTAGTTTGGACTTTTTTTGTGTGGTAATAACCCAATTTAACGAAAACTAACGGAAGTTAAATTTGTCACATGTGTATCAGTTTGGGGTTTTTGATGATAGAAAATCAGTTTTTGGTAAATTTATCATAGGTGTACTAGTTTGGGGTGTTTCGTTGGCAAAAAATTAGTTTGGGGTAAATTTGTCACATGTGTACCAGTTTTGGATTTTTCGTGATATTAATCCTAAATAACGAGGTAAAATATTTCGACAAGCTGACTCATATGATCCGGTTAAATAATGAGGTATATTTCATGTGTTAAACTTTATAAGATGGTGGTTCCGGGTTTTGAGGGGGCTGGTGGTGTGGCCATGTGAAGCATTGCTTGGTGGTCCTGCTGCCTGGTTGCAGTGTGCATGCACTGGGGACATGGGGCCGTAGCCTCCGGAGTGTTGGTGGCAATTGTTGGCGGATGCCAGAAATTGACCATTTTACTTCTTCTTTTTCTCCTCTTTTTTTGTTTTTTGTTTTACTTACATGTGAAGCAGCATTAGGTGGGGCTTGCTTCTGGTTTACACAAGGGGAGGATTCATCTTCACCCGCAAAGTCTTTCGCATTTAACATTAGAAAAGTACAGAAGCAGCACCAAATAATGGACAAACCAGGAACACTCCCATCTATCTAAATATGCATGTTACTAGCCTAATCTCACCAGATTCGAAGAAAATCATCCTAGCTCCATAAAATTATCCATCGTTTTTCCTATTCTATAAGTTAAGATCAATCTAGTGTTAGAAAGTGTATACTCGTTTATTCCCTCATTCGTCAACTCCACATGTCCCTCCTAGTATGATTTTGAAGTTAGGATGTGTTGCGTTATATGAGTTAGAAAGTTCTATCCAAAAACTTAAATAGATAGGTGGAGGGGGATCAATATGCATATAAAGAGCATAAAAACATCATTATCAAGTGATGCGGGATATTTCAACACCCTCTCACATGCAAGCCAGATTAGGAGTGGCATGTGAAATTTGACTAACGAGGTGGAAGCATACGCGAATTGATAGAACTTGACTCTGATACCATGTTAGATTCTATGCAACCACTACCAACTATTCTGAAAACTTAATGCCAATTATTCTAAAAACTTAAGCTATTAGGTTTCTTTTCTTTTTCTTTCTTTTTTTTTGTTTGAAAGCTATTAAGTGAATGTGTGGTTTATTATTTAACTATTATAATTTTCTCCCTCGTGCGTAGTCTGGACTAAAGCTTTTTTTTTTTCCTTTTTTTGGTCGGAAGGCTGGATTAAAGCTTAAAGGGTGGGAATATGTAATTGAGGAGGCAAATAAGGATTTGGAAAGATTTGAACTTTAGGTCATGTTAAATTTTTGAATATTTTGATATTGTCATAATGAAGAGCACATGGGCCTATTTATAGGCTTTATTAGATGAGTATCTAAGGTGATAAATCAACATTATACTTATAATAACCTATCAGGGATATGCACTATTAGATGCGTATCTAAGGTAATAGATAAACGTAATATCAAGTATAGCCAATTAGGGATATGGATGGATATGCACAATCAAAGTAGATATATGCATAATTTTGAGAGATATGGAGAATTAAAAGTAAATATTCTAATGTTGCTAACAATATGAGAAATATATATTTGGTTTTAAATCTTGGCAAGGTAGAGAGGCCATCACCGATATATAATAGGAAGAAACTATATTCTCTCTTAAAGGAATCTTCTAATTTTACCAATCATTTATCAGATATAAAATTGAGAGAATAGTGAGACAAAACTCACACCTTGGAAAGCCGCCACAAAAGATTATCCATGAACCTGAAAATCTACGAAAGCAAAAGAAAATTAAGAGTACAATGTTTTAAGAGACAATTCAATTCAACTCAACTCAAAACTCAAGAGACACTTATACTTTGGAACCCTAAGGTACTTATACTCTAGAATGATTTATGACAACTACCAAAGGGCTACATTTTGGGTCCAACTAGTATTCTAATTACCGGATTGCAACAATGGAGATCTATGCATATGTATATTTGCATGATAACTTTCAGGATGATGCGATTTTGGTGGATCGGGATCCAAAAGTAAGAGGTCCACAATGGAGACAAATACCAATCCACTATAAAATATGAATGCTTCCACTGGCTGCATTTGGTAGTCAGGATATAAGACAGGACAGAATATATTTTATCTTATTCTTTGTTTGGCAGCTGTCTAGGATAAGATAAAGGGGATATGACAAGGATAAAAAAAATCCCAAGGAAGGGGATGGGATAGACCAACATAGAATTTCTCAAGAGAACAGACACGAGGAGAATCGAGTTTTTCCCACAACCATCGCCTCTCCGTAGAGTCGGGCCACCTCTCTGGAGACGCCAGACTGGGGTCTCTAGCCGCAAAGCTAGGTATCTCCACGATCTTGTTTTGTAATCGATTGTTTGGTATGATATGAGATCACGTCCCTCATTCTTTTACTGTTTGAATTTTTTGAACATTCGAAAGGGGTCTCGACATGTTATGAAGAACTTGAGGTTAATCATCGACTTTCAAAAGGGGTTTCGACATTCGAAGGGGCTCTCTTGGACGACCTACATGAGTGCATATTCAACTTACGAAAAGAGGCTGAATAATTAGATTGTTCAACACTTGTTTACTCACTCAACAAGATAACTAGTAAGGCCAGCAGGTCATTCTCGAAGGATTCGACTCCAAGTCAAGACCCCCGATTCTACAAGGTTTGCTCTGTCGATGTTGTGCCGGAATTCAGATGGCACAAATCTCTACTCAATAATAACTCACTTGTCATAACTCATCATTGAATAATTTCTAAAGCATTCTGATATTTCAGTAAAATAGAGTCGATTTCAGCCGCGTCTTGCCTTTGCTTATCCAACTTTAAATCCGTAGTTCACCAAACAGTAGATAGGATATGACAAAGTCCTTGGATTCTTATCCTATCATATCCAATCCTATCCTGACAAGAAATTCGGATGACCAAACGCAGACAATGGAAGCATTCATATTTTAACAGCTGAATAGACCTCATTTTTTTATCGGTCTAGCGAAATAGACGCCGGGAGAAGGTGGGCATTGCGGTGTAGCAACGTGGTCCTGCTAGCAATCTTCATCGTTCGATTTTGAAAATTAGACTAGGGATGAAGGTGAAAGTTGTTATTACAGTTCTTACAAGGCAACAAAGTGGAGATTTAAGTCGAGACATGTCGATGTAAACATTTAGCGCTCACGAGGATGGGAGATTATTAAGATGCATGTGTGACTTATGGTAAAAAAAGTTTAACATAGAAAAATTAGTGTGGAGCAGTTGATATCCTAACTAACCCATAACTTACTAGCTTAACGTTTTAAGTAAAGGTGGGTCTAACATGATATATTGATAGGGTTAGACTTGAGCTCCTTCTTGGTAATCTTCCCACGTGGAAGTATCGGGCTTATGTTCTACATCTCTAAGAGAAGTAATGAAGAATTGATAGCATGCACTTTGAGGAGTTGAGAATGCCCTCTAAGATATTGGTTATCAAGCTAATCAAAAGTTAGTAGGGCCAATTCTTTTCACCATCCAAATTATAACCTACACAAGACCACACGAATTATATCTCAATAAAAGAAGATTGAGGGTTTCTCTATTTGGAGGCAAAATTGACATCATCATTGTATCGGTTAGTCGTATGCATGTATCATCTATACTCAAATTTCACCCTCCAAATAGAGAGTGTCCCAGCCTTAATAAAAAGTCTATAGAAGGCGCCTTTCGATGAACGAAAAGAAATGATGGAGAACTCCTCCTCCTTATGCCTTCTGCACCATTCAATTAATGTCTTGCATGAACTTTTGATTATAGGAAATGATAAACATTCAACATTGAAAATTCTTCTGTAACCGCACAAATTCAAGAGCATTCCCTGTTTCCTTCTCTCTCTTTTTTAAGTTTGGTTCATTTGGACTTAAGACATACATTGTATTGTTCCACACAAAAACATAATTAATACGAAATTTTTATCAAGGGTCTTGTTAACGAGTGTCCCGGGGCACTGTTAACCATACTTAATGAGAAAATTCAATCAGTATATTGAAATTGCAATATTTATTTAGCTGTTTATCAAGTGCCTTTGGAGTACTTTTGATTATAGGAAATGATAAACATTCAACATTGAAAATTCTTCTGTAAGCGCACAAATTCAAGAGCATTCCCTGTTTCCTTCTCTCTCTTTTTTAAGTTTGGTCCATTTGGACTTAAGACATACATTTGTATTGTTCCACACAAAAACATAATTAATACGAAATTTTTATCAAGGGTCTAGTTAACGAGTGTCCTGGGGCACTGTTAACCATACTTAATGAGAAAATTCAATCAGTATATTGAAATTGCAATATTTATTTAGCTGTTTATCAAGTGCCTTTGGAGTACTTTTTAACAAAACCCTTTTGTTCATGGTGCTTTCCAATCTCTAGTTGTACCTCTATCCATTAAAAAGAAAGGAAGTAGTGAAGTTGAGACAAAAGTGAATATAAACAAAGTGTAAAACAGGGGTAATCAACTATAACTTATTCCTTAAAGAAGGTTTACTTCACAATTAAAATGAGTATATTTTCCTTCAATCCCAATCGGAGGAAACATGTTGCAATAAAGAGGGACATTGACGGAAAATCGAGGGGGTTTGGTTTTGTCAACTTTGAATCACCGCAAGTAGCAAAGGCAGCTGTGGAGGCCTTGAATGGCACACTAATGTGAAAGTAACAACCAGATAACTTTTCGACCAAAAAAAAAAAAAAGCAACCAGATAACTTTGTATTTTAACTTTATATTGGACTTATTTTATTCTTATTAAAATTACATAGAACTAAAAATAAATCTTGATTTTTTATTTACTAGTTAAGGTGCCACGCACGGGCTCCCTCTTTACACTGTGTTAATTGGTTGAAACGACAATTAAATTACTATACCAATTTGCATGATAACGTTAAGGCTCCATTCATTTTGTGAAAAAATATGATATTTCTGGAAAATATTTTTCAGAAAGTCATTTTTCAGGGTTTGGCTGAAATCTGAAAATGAACTGGAAAATATCTTCAACTATGAAAAATCAAATTTGATTTTCCTCCGTACACTCCTTTTAATATTTTTTCATTTTATTTTATTAAAAAAATTAATTACTTTTACTTTTTTCGTTTCTTTTTTATTTTATTATTTTATTTTATTTTATTTTTTTCTTTTCCCTTATTCTTCGTTCGATCGCTGGCCACGGCAACTGCTAGCGATCGGCCGTAGGTGAGCTCGAGCCTCACCATAGGCCGACAAGGCTCGAGCTTGCCCGAGGGCGGTCGATGGCCATTACTATGGCGGGCGACAGACCAAAGAAGAAGGAAAAAGGAAAAGAAAGAAAAGAAAAGAAAAATAAACATGATAAAAATCAAGATTTTTAAAGAAATACAAAAGAAAATAAAGATAATTAAAAGGAGTACACAAATAAGAACGTGTTTGGTCTGGGTGAAAGAAAGAGGAGGAAAAATGATTTCCTCTAAAAAGAGAAAACCAAATTTTCCCACTTTGAATGTCTTTTTTCCATTGATGAAAAATGTTTTAAACGCCGGAAAATTCGAACAATATTTTCTTGGAAGTTGAATTCTTTGAAAAGAATGGAGCCTAAAACTGATCTCTCGTTCTAAGATATGATGTAAGATCGTTGCTTTAAGGTTTGTAACTTAGCTTTAGGGTTGACTTAAGGATAAGTGCACTAGAAGTCCTAAAACTTGTCACGAAAGTGCAATTGAGTTGTAAAACTTTCAAAAAGTGCAATTAAATCCTAAAACTTGTCTCAAAAGTGCAATTGAGTCCTGAAACTTCAAAAAGTACAATCTAGTCATATACTTGTCAAGTTGGTATAATTAATGTAAGGACTTGATTGCACTTTTTGACTCAATTGCACTCTCGTGAGAAGTTTTAGGACATGGTTTTATTTTTCTAAAGTTTTAGTACTTAATTGTACTTCCGTGACAAGTTTTGGAACTTATAGTACCCTTATCTTGATTGATTTGTAATAATATAGTATTCTAATATTTTGACAAGTTAATGAGACAAACATGTGTCACTAACATGGACAAGTAAAAGGGATGTTATATGTGGTAATCTAGACATCGAGACATATTCCAAATCACTAAGGTTGAAATAATTTAAATTTTGTTGAGGGAAATAGATAAAATGAAAGGATGGATAGAGGAGAAATAAAAAAAGAAACATGGCAAAAACTAAATTGATGGTATTAAGGTCGCGAATGATAACCATTATGTTCCTAAGAGTTATTTTTTGCTAGAAAAAGATAAATCCATATCTATTCCCTAGACGAGTTTTTGATCAGAGAAACGCGTTTGATAACGACATAAGATTGTTATTCCCGGGACATAAATTTATTTGATAACAGCATAAAATTTCTACGGTTGCCGACCGTCGGGCCTCAGGCCGGCGACGGGTGGCCGAAGACCGGCGGACGGATACTGGTGGCCAGTGGTCATCGTTAGGGACGAGAGAGAGAAGGAGTGAGCGATGAAAAGAATTCTTATTTCTATTTCTATTCCAAAAAAAGAAAAGTAGAAGATTTTAGCTTCTTATTTATGTTCAAAACCTATTTCTGGGCTTAAAATTTGTCCCGAAAATATAAAATGAAATTGTTTTACCACACAGATTTCGGTTGCAAACCTGTTCCCGAGAACAGAAAAATAGAAAAGCAGAGAAACAAAATGATTATCATTTGCGCCTTAAGAGAGAGTGACCAATTCAAAAACCTTCTTTAAATTCCTCCCACTAATTTTCTAATTGACGGATGACCAACTTGAGCATCGATCACATTTATTTTAGGTAAGTTTGCACGTGAGTAGGGTTGGCCATTGAGCCATGCTAGCCCAGGCATGGCACGGTCGGCATGTTGGGTCCATGCTGGTCTTGGCAAGATAATCCATTTTTGAATTGCGATAGGTTAATTTGGCACATATGGCTGTGCCCCATGGTCCCAATTACTAAAACTTTGCAGGGCTAAGTCTCCAAAAATTTTGAACGATCATTTACTGTTGGGGGACAGTGACACCATAATTGCTATAACTTTCGTACGGCGCTCACTTGAGGGCCATAGCTTTTTTTTTAATTACTGGAGTGCCATAACTTATATACGACGCTTACTTGAGTGTCATAATTTTTTTACTAATTACTTGAGTGCCATATGGCTTTCAATCGACCACTTGATTGCCAAAACCTTTTAAAAACTTTTACCACAAATGCTATGCCAGGTCAGATTTCTAGCACTTGGTGACGTTTTAAAAAAAAATCGGCATTCAAGTGATCGATTCAAAGTTATGTCACTCAAGTGATCGTTTTTTAGAAGTTATGATACTCAAGATGTTGTAAAAAAGTTATGGCACTTAAGTGAGCGTCGTACAAATTATGGCATTAGTTGTATCCTTATTCCGACCGTTGGAAAAAAAAAAGTACCCCTTATAAACTGGATCCGCCCCTCTCATTGTTCGATCTTCACTTACATATCATGTCCTAACGCTTTTGCTCTCTAAAACCGTTTGTCAATCTCATGTTTTTCCAATCTCCTTATGATGCGGAACCACACGTCACCTTAAATTGATTTGATTACGCTCTAAATGCTGAAACAAAGAACAACAACCACTATCTTTTTTATCATCATAACTCAATCTGGACTTCACTTTACAAATGTCGAGGGAGTCGTTTATTGAGTCCCGTGACAACAGCATATACATGTCGGGTGTGCCTAGACAACAAGTCCAATTTGACGACGACGAGATACAACAACCTGACGGTTGGGTGAAAATATAGGGGTGGATGCCACAAGGCAGTCTTCGCCAAAATGACACCCCAGACAAAACCCCTATCTTGGAAAAAAAAAAAAACCCATGCAACTGTGAGGATGGCTTCAGAGAAGAACGTCTAGTGTTTAGAAGACATTCCGTGGACAGACACCAGAAAAAGCAAGTCACTATACCATGAGCAGGCGACATTGGTCCATTTGCTATCATAGATAACTTTCTAAGTTCTTTGATTTCTTATTTATGGACTAGCCCTACGAATTATGTGTACCATGTTGTCACTAACTATTAGATGGATGAGGATTGAGAATTACATCATCGAACTCTTACATTTAAGAAATCAATATTGTTGCATGATTTCTGAAATGTGGCCCCCGAAATAATGAGAGTCATTATGAGTTCGGTATCTTCGATAAAATGTTTAGCATCACTTTAGATGATGCCAATATTAACACCTTCTTGATCCGAAGTCTAGTCTAATAACTGAATTTTGTTTGCAATGAAATTTATTTTTATATAAATAGCCACTGTATTAGTTTGTGCATGCAAGGTGGTGTCCGCCAATTTTACAATTTCGTGTCCACCATAATTGGGTTAAATTGAACACGTTTGATCCACACTCAAGCATCCAGAGTTGGAGGTCCTCCACGTAATACAAGGAAGGAAAAGTTTGAGAATTTGAGAACGAGGTGCAATTCCACATATAAGATATTGAAGAAGGGATGCGAGGATGTGGGAGTGCAAACGTTTACTCATAGCAAAAATGCCGCTCTCACGCCCTTGACACAACAAAGATTGGAGGATCACTCAAGTCTTAAAGGATTTCTTGCAGGTTTTCAGCGATGCAATGGATGCTTAGTCGTCTAGCGATTATACATCAAGTAACCGTGCTGGTCCATTTGTATACGTGATGTCGATCGTATTAGCGTACAAGGCGGGTGTTTCCTTCTTCAATGACGTAGTACAAAGTCATGATATTCCGCAAATATTATAAGGATATGCCACTTATTTGTTTGGTGTTCATTGTCATGGATCCGATGTTCAAGTTGGAGGGGTTCAAAACTCTCCTTGTTCAATATTACCTAATGTTGGTGTTGGGCGAGGAGACCCAAGTGAAGCAGTTATTGATGATGATGAGGAACCGATTCCAAAATATGTATGATGCATATGCCAATTGATTCGATACGACGAGCTCCACCCCATGTACGGCGATGGCACGTCATTAAGCAGCACCCAGAAAGCTTCTATGGTTTTTGGTTCATAAGAAGAAGAACATGCCATAGCTTTATAGTGAGAATACTTCATCTTTTTACTACATAACCTACTGATAGACATGACGGGTCAAACCACCTAAAAAGGGATAAAGTGGTTGTGTGCGTGGGCGAGTGATTCCGTCGGTAGGAATTTCAGAGTTGCATTCGGTTAGGAAAGACTAAAGTGTGGATGTAAAGGACGGTGAATGGGGAATTGTCGAGGCTAAGTGGATGGAATGGTGTATAAGAACAGTAAGAAACTATAGGAAACGAACTATACCGAGGGGTAAAGGACAAACCACCAACCGATGATACAGAACAAAATAATAGGACGATCACCATCAATGCCTATAGATATCACCAGCCATGGATAAAGATTGGGATTTGATAGAAGCTCACCACCACGGTATAAAGGCTATACCACCAACCGAGGATAAAAGGCTTTTGACTCGCCATCAAGAAGTAATCCACTCTCCAAGGATAAAGATGCCGATGGTTTATAATTCAACTCACGCAGAGGAATTCTCATTCATTCAATCAAAGTCTATCTTACAATGGAGAACTCTTCTTCGTTATATAGAGGGACTTTGACATAGGAAATAGACGAATAATAAAAGACATGGGGACTAGACGACATGGGGACTCCCCGAACAGTAGTGACTCATGGGGACTAGAAAGTAGTTGAAGACCTAGTAACTAGAAAAGCAATAAATGACAATTAGAAACTGGAAAGCAATAAAGACATGGAGACTTGCACTTCTTTAGCAATCTTGTCCACCAGGCTGGACCATCAAATAATCATCATGGGAAGTCTCCAAATGACCAAGGAAATAGCTTAGATAAGTCCCTCGTTGGTACATTATTGGTCTGCAACAAAATCAGCAACTATCTTGGAGAGATTAAGCTTGTCGGTCAGGTCAAGAATCGGTAACTCTTTAGTCGGCTAATTGGGTGTTGGCCTTCATGTCGGCATCTCTAGGATTGATCCACAGTAGTGAGTTATAACCGAAATTGGCTTTGGCCTGAATGAACAACGAAGTTGTTGGACTTGCCAATAGAATTGGATCGGAATTTGTGGATGGTTCCGACGTGTCGGATGCTCCCACATCGTTCTCCCTGGATTGTTTGAGATTTGACCTCAAATCTATAAGGTTTTCATCCTCCAAATAAGGAGAAAGGTCTCCCACATTGAAAGTTGTCGAAATGCTAAACTCTCCAGGAAGTTCAATTTTGTATGCATTGTCGCCGATTCTTTCCAGAACTTTGAAAGGGCCGTTGGCTCTCGGTATGAGTTTATTCTTTTGGCATGATGGAAATCTCCCTTTCCTCAAGTGTAGCCATACAACATCACCTGGTTCAAAATAAGACTTCTTTCTATGCCGATTAACTTTCTTCTTGTAGGATTTGTTGGCCTTTGCAATCTTATTCATGAAGGTTCTTCATTACTTGAGCCCTTTCTTTACTATCAAAGTTCACTTGAGAGTTAGATGGAATCGGGATCAAATCGATGGGCGTGTTTCAAAAGGTGAATGGCCAGTGTATAACTCGATGATTGGTTATAAGCAAATTTAGCATGCCCCAACTTCAAATCCCAATCTTTCAGAGATTTATTCACCATTCTGCGAAGGAGAACAGTAAGAGTATGATTGGTTACCTCCGTTTGGCCATCGGTTTGAGGATGACAAGTTGCGCTGAATATAAGTCTTATACCAAGCATTCTCCACAGCGTCTTCCAAAAGTAACTCAAGAACTTAGAATCACGATCCGACACAATGGTCTTCGGCACTCCATGGAAGCGAATGATCTCCTTAAAATACAACTCACCAATATGAGAAGCATCATCCGTCTTATGGCATGGAATGAAATGAGCCATTTTAGAGAACCGATCGACAACCACCATGATGACATCTTTTCCCCATTGAGTTCTCGATAGAGCTGCAATGAAATCCATACTCACATCTTCCTAGGGCTACAATGACACTGAAAGTGGAGTATACAAACTGTCATGGAAATGACTCTTGGCTCTTTGACAAGTTACACACCTTGAGATTATGGTATGCACATGTTCATTGATCTTTGGCTAGTAGAAATGCTCTTGAAGGACCTCAAGAGTTTTGTTGATACCGAAGTAACTAGCTAAGGCACTTAAAGCACTTTCTCTTATCACCATCAGGTTTCTTGCTAAGTTCTTTCACTTTCAACGGCCTTCGCTTTGCTTGTCTTTAGCTTATGAACTCTCAATCTTGCTAGAAGAAGCACCCTTAAAGAAGGATGTTCCTCTTGTCAAGATCCTGGTCGACGATCCCTTGCCACGTTTTAGTTGCATTTCCACTTTCATGGCTAACTTACAGATATCTTCGAAAGACCAATAAGGTTGAAGCTCAACCAAATCAGCAATTTCTCGATTCATTCCGCCAAGGAATCAGGCTATGGTTTGCTCTTGTGATTCCGAAACATCGCACCTCATCATGAGTTGCTCAAACTCCTCGATGTATTCTTCTACGTTCAACCCTTGTTGCTTGAGGGAATTTTGCTTTAGGAATAGGTCTTGCTTATAGCTGGCGGGCAAGAACCTCTTCTTCATCAACTTCTTGAGTTTCTCCCAAGACTTGAACTTTCTTTTTCCTTCTCTAGCTTGCTGTGTTTCATGTTTTTCCACCATAGAGAAGCATATTTTGTTAAATTTCAGGACTGCAACCTTGCATTTCTTCTTATCTGAGTATGACTTGAAGTCAAAAACTCATTCGATTGCGTGAAACCAATCCACAAAGTCATTAGGATTGAGACTTCCTCAAACTCAAGAGCCTCTACTTTGACATCACGGTCATTATCTTTGTGCCTCCCTCTTCTTCTCCGGACATGGTATTCTGAATCACTAGAGTTTCCTCCAGTGGAGCCAAAATCATCAGTAGAGCTTTGGTGAGAACCTGAATCGTCGTGTCGGTGTCATTCATCGAGACATCTTGCTGGTTGCTCAAAGTGCTTGAGGAGATGCTCCATCCGTCTTTGGAGATTTTCGATGGCACGATCTCGTCTTTCGTTATGCACTTGTTCCAAAGTCAAACCTCTTGGAAAAGGATCATCCATTTGAGTAAATATGGATAACAGAAAAGGAATCAGTCAAGATGAGTTCAACCTTGAGCTCTGATACCAACTTGATGCTTGCGTGGGCGAGTGATTCTGTCGGTAGGAATTTCAAAGTTGCATTCGGTTAGCAAAGACTAAAGTGTATGGATGTAAAGGATGGTGTATGAGCAATTGTCGGGACCAAGTGTATGGAATATGTATAAGAACAGTAAGAAACGATAGGAAACGAACTATATCAAGGCATAAAGGACGAACCACCAGCCGACGATACAGAACGAAATGATAGAACGATCACCACAAATGCCTAAAGATATCACCAGCCAAGAATAAAGATCATGATTGGATAGAAGCTCACCACCACGGTATAAAGGCTACGCCACCAACCGAGGACAAAGGGCTTTTGGCTCACCACCAAGGAGTAATCCACTCTCCAAGGATAAAGATACCGAAGGTTTATAATTCAACTCATGCAGAGGAATTCTGATTCATTAAATCAAAGTCTGTCTTACAATGGAGAACTCTTCCTCTTTATATAGAGGGACTTTGACACAGGAAATAGATGAATAATAAAAGACATGGAGACTAGACGACATATGGACACCTCGAACAGTAATGACTCATGGGGACTAGAAAGTAGTTGAAGAACTAGTAACTAGAAAAGTAATAAATGACAACTAGAAACTAGAAAGAAGTAAAGACATGGAGACTTGCACTTCTTCAGCAATCTCGTCCACTAGACTGGACTAGCATATAATCATCATCGGAAGTTTCCAAATGATCAACGAAATAGCTTTGATAAGTCCCCCATCAGTATATTGTTGGTCCACAACAAAATCAGCAACTATCTTGGAGAGATTGAGCTTGTAAGCAAGATCAGGAATCGGTAACTCTGTAGTCGGCTACTTAGGTGTTAGCCTTCATGTCGGCATCTCTAGGATTATCCATAGTAGCGAGTTGTAATCGAAATTCGTTTTGGCCTGAATGAACAACGAAGTTGTTGGACTTGCTGACAGAATTAGGTTGGAGTTTAAGGATGGTTCCGACGTGTCGGATGCTCCTACATCATAAAGACACTAAAAGTGTCATAATTTTCGTACGGTATTCATTTGAGTGCCATAATTTTTTTTCGACCGCTTGAGTGCCATAATTTCTAAATTTACGTTTACTTGAGTGCTATAACTTTTAACCGATCACTTAAGTGTCAAATTTTTTTAAAACGTTCACTCAAGTGCCAGAAATCCGACTTGGCATAGCACTTGTGGTGAACAATTTTTTTAAGTTATGTCATTCAAGTGATCTATTAAAATGTTATATGGTACTCAAGTGAACGAAAAAAATATTATGGCCCTCAAGTGAGCGCCATATATAAGTTATGACACTTAAGTGATCGAAAAAAAAAGTTATGACTCTCAGGTGAGGGCTGTACGAAAGTTATAGCGTTTGTGGTGTTCTTATCCCCGCCTAAAACTAATATTGTCTAATTTCAAGACTATGTGGCACAAGAATCGTGCATCCGAAAATGGAAGTAATTCCTTTTTTGGTCGAAATAATTGTAATTTTGATTTGACAATTTGGAAACGTTACACGTTTAGTGGATGACATTCTGCATGCGCATTATACATGGTTTGCCCATAAATCATCCATGTGGACATTTAAGTAACTCTTGAAAGATTATTATTGGCTACTAAACTAAAGTTATTAGCTTACTCAAATACAACCCACGATGCCAATTAAATTGAAGTGCAAATTTCATTTCTTAAGGGTGTTCATGGTAACACTTCTGAAGTAGAATTTTTGCTTCAAAAGTGCTGCTAGAGCAAAAATCCGTTTGATAATCCAATTTCTGAAGCAGAAATCCAATTGATTCGCAATTGTATATTTTTACTTCTGAAACAACTTTTTACTTCAGAAGCTATTTTTGGGGAACTTTTGAGAAGTAAAACAAATTTACTTCTCATCATCAAAAGTCATTTTTTTTTCTTTTTAGCCCTCCTTTTTCATATTTTCTGTCTCTATCTTCGCTTATCTGTCTCAACCCAACCCAGTCCGAATAATTATTTTAATAATAATAAAACTCAAAAATAATAATAATAAAATCATAAAATGATTAAAATCCAAAAAATGGAAAATTCATAAAAAATGGAAAAAATCCTAAAAAAATTTCAAAAATTCATAAAAATATCAAAAATTAGGAAATGGGACCATTCAACTGCCCAATCATATTTTTGATGATTTTACCCTCTTTCTTCAAAAATGACGGTTTTGCCCCTTATGGGCAAATTGTCTCGAAAATTCCAAAAAATTCCAAAAAATCACAGAAAATGGGAAATAGTCAAATTTGACTGGCCAAACTCTTCTTTTGTGATTTTTACTTCTGATATTTCTCAAAACGACGATTTTGCCCTCCTATGGGCAAACCATTCCAAAAATCCAGAAAATTTTCAGAAATTTTCAGAAATTGGAAAATGGGCACATTCAACTGGCCAACCCTATTTCTAATGATTTTTATTCCAAATCTTTTCAAAATGACAATTTTTCCCCTTTAGAAAAATTGTCTCTAATTCCTTCCAAACCTCCAAACACCCATTCTCTAAGCATTTTGGGCTTCATTAGGGATGCCATGTTTTGATTTGGTGTGTTTTATCCGCATGTTTCTGCTTCCTTGATTTGCGCACCTATCTTTATTGATTGTGATTGATAGGTTAGATATTCATATCTGCATGAACTCTTAGATTTTCTGTTTCTCTCTTCGCTTGTCTGGTTTAGTCCAACAATGGGTGCTAGGGGTGAGCAAAAAAATCATGATCCAACTAAACCGGATCGGACCGTACCCAACCGGATGATTTTGGATGATAACCGGCGGGTACGGTTCGGTTCCCGATTTCAATTTTCTAGAATCGGTGGGTACTGGTTTGGTTCTCGATTCCGGGTGGGAACCATCCAACCGGCCCAACCGAACCAGTTTTTTATATATAATACAAATGTATATTCTTTTAATTGAAGGCTGAAGCCATCTCCCTCAAAGGTCTAGAGTCTAGAGTCCAGACCCATCCGTAAATAAAAAAAAAAAGTGTCCAGACCTCTGCTCCATTTTCACGTTTGGTTCATCTGTTATCATAGAATTCACATCAACTGGAAAAACCACATGAATGGAGCTTAATATGCCAGTCTGTTGATCAAAATGTATGATAGTGATGTATTTTATAGCTTCCACTCTTTACGCTCCAGCCCCTTGCTCAACTTCTCTAGTAAAATTTTTTCCATCTCCTGAGCCATGTCAACTCCTTAAAATGCTTCCAAAAATTCTTCTCGACAAAGTAAACTCTTGGTCAGACAATTGCAGGTAAACTTCTGTTAGGCAAACGTATACAGAATCTAGAACCAGAAGGTTTTTTAATCTGTTTCAGTAGATTTTCTGCTTGGTAGGACCGTAATCGGGAACTGGACCAGATCGGTGGTTCGGTTCTCGGATGGATCCATGAAACGAGCAGGTGGTTCATGGTTCGCATTTTGCGAAACTGGTCCCTAGCGAGCGGTTTTTGGTTCTAGGGTGGGAACCACCCATCTTGGAACCGATCACCCCTAATGGGTGCGGCTGCTCCAAAACATCATTCTCTGATCCGATGGAGCCTGTGATCTCGTGCCTTCCATTTAAAAAAAAAAAAAATCAGGAAAACCAAAGCTAGGTTGAAAAGATAAAGATGATGACACCTCGGTTTTTGCCCTTTATCTTCTTGCCTAGAGATGCCTTCATGCCAAAACAAGCTCCTCATTATTATAGTTTGATGTCCCAAGTTTTCATTAATATCTAGGTGATTAGGGCACATACAACTGCCATAGATTTGTGCTTCTAGAGACGATTTAGGCACGAAAAAGGTTCATATGTTATGCCTATTGCGATATAAACCACGCCGGAGACCCAAGAGAGGAAGCACCGAAACTACCTGTGCTTTTAGCGTTGATATATGAGCTCGGCCATCGTATTCATTAATACAATTTTTTCATAATTTAGTTCGCATTTACATAAATAATTAAATGACGAATTATACGTAAATCCGTCAGTATTTGCATTTAACTTTTCTTGAATAATATGCATTTTAGGTTATGATTAATAATTTTTCATAGAATATTTTGTGTCAATAATGTTCCAGAAGTAGAAATTTTCAACTGTTACCAAACGAATTCTGTTCGAGAAATAGAAATTTTATCCTGTTAACAAACGCCTTTCTCTGAGCAGAAATCGATTTCTGAAGTAGAAGTAGAAAAATCAACTTCTGCTTCTGAAGTTGAACTAGAAAAATCAACTTCTGGCCAGAAGTTGATTTCCAAAGCTGAAGTGTTACCATGCGCGCCCTTAAGGCATTTAAAACTTTCTTAACGTCGTACAATCTAGAAAGCAAGGGGGAAAAGCCAAAAGATCGATAAATAAAAAGTACCAAGAATCGTAAGAGACGAGCTTTGAATAGAGAGAGAAGTTATTTCCTGAACTCATCTTTAGGGACCATGTCAATCACGGAAAAAGTACCAACCAGTCCTAAACTTATTTTGCGGACGCTAATTCAGTTATAAATTTTTCGATTTTGTCAACTTAATCCTAAATCTCTGCGCGAAATTTCAATGTGGTCCTTTCGGTTAATTTTCGCCGGAATTCGTGAACATAGTGGTATGGTGTCATCACCGGACATCTTACGTGCCACACCGTCACGTCGGTGATTTTCGGCAAAAATTGACCGGAAGGACTATATTAGAATTTCGCGCAAAGGGTTAGGACTAAATTGGCAAAATTAAAAAGTTTATGGCTGAATTAACATCCGCACAATAAGTTTAAGATTAATTGGATAGTTTCTCCTGTCAATCACTACTCAACAAAATGGTAAGATCATGTCGGGTCATAAAAAAAGGAATCTTTCAAGTTATTTTCCTTAATATCTTTATCATCTTATGATTATTGGTATCGCCCCAGAGGATCTTGAGTGAGAAGTTTAAGGTACGCAAGCAATCACTTTAGTACTAGAGATGCATATTTTATGTTGGGTGACTTCCATTATTGGTAAGCACCCGTCTTGCAATGAATGAATTTTGCCACATGTGACCACAGAAATCGTGCATAATTGACGTCGGTGGTAAATTAAAACTTGTTCTTTTCATTTAAATCTAGATTAAGGGGAAACCTTAGTCTGACTTATCTCCTCACTCGAGCACATACAGCAACGTGTACTCTGGAACTAATCCCACTTTGCTATGACCATGATTAACTAATTAGATGATCTAGGTACACTCGTTTAAATGTAAAACTACAAGCTTCGAGACATTTATCTAGTTCTTTTTTTCATTATTTGATTAGGCATTGTGATTCTCGGAATTATAAAATTCGTGCACGAAATCTGACTCGATATTGGAACGCATGTCGGTAGTTCAAATTTTAGCACCGAGAATTTAACGCAGTTAAAGTTCAGGAAAGTTCAAGTTATATGCATGAGTCATGTAGGATGACACTAACTCACGATGCAAGAGAAAATTGACAGGAAAAATAACACCACAAGTGTCATAACTTTCGTACGGCACTCACTTAAGTGACATAACTTTTTTCCGATCATTTTAATTTTTTAAAAATCATTTATCCCAAGTGTTGTGTCACGTCGAATTATTGGCATTTGGGGTGAATGTTTTTAAAAATTTATGGCACTCAATGTTATCAATTGAAAGTCATGATACTCACATGAACGTTATTAAGAAGTTAAGACATTTAAGTGATCGAGATAAAGGTTATGGCAATCAAGTGAGCGATGTACGAAAGTTATAGCACTTGTGACATTCTTATCTCGAACTTGTTAAGAGATGCTTCAGATATGTGTTTTGCGAATGCAATTTTTTTGAGACAAATCCACAATTATTATTGGTCACACTACGGGAGATATAAGCGAAACATCAGGAAATTTTAACTTCTTGATAATTAAATTGTCATCAGGCAAATTGAGAGGATTGCCCTATAGTTATATATGTTAGGACAAATGTCACACATTGAGCTTTCACATGGATAAATCCATCGATGTTTGTATTGAGTCCAATCAAGTTCTTCCGACACCAAATCTGATCAAATCCAGCTTACGTGATCGTCTACAGCTCTAGAGTATGATGTAAATAGAATTTAGTTAATATGAATGCCTGCATGGATGCCGCCACGGAAAAATTTATCAACGCGAATGTCGGAGCACGATGCAGATGAAGTTTAGTCAGTGTAGTTGCCCGCACGGACGAGCCGGATTTGGCGCCAAAGGGGATTCATTTGAAAAATCGTGAAAGCAAAATGGCTCGATCATGCAAATTGAAATTACCATTGACTTAATTAGGAAAAAAACCAAAAAGTCCGAGGACGAAAAAGCAAAATTCAATTCATTCCAAAATGCATATATACACCGTATACGCGTGCGTATATACACGTACAGGTAATAAAAACCACTGACCAAAAACCTAAAACCACCTCGGGGAACAATCTTAGGGTACCAGGATTACCACATGCTACCTACAGAGAACGATTTGCAGATATTCTTACAAGCCTGAGTCTGAACCAATGGAATCGTCGGCAACGAGATGACACGTGGCGAGCATATCCATAATTAACCTTTATTATTCACTGTTGTAGCACACGTGTCCGCATGCGGACATGCATGCATGTGCATGCCATTGCCCCCGAGATCTCGTGTTTATCCATCCTCTCCCATATCACAGTAAATATTTTTGCAATAATTTAGCATTTAGTAGACCTCCATAACTTTTACTTTCCCTTCCATACCAGGCCTAATACTAAAAAAAACTCCAACTTTAATATCTGTCTTAATTATATTCAAATTTTTTTATCTCATAAAAATCCCCAAACTTTTACTTTTGTCTCAATTCTACCGGCTTAATACCCAAAATACCCCCAACTTCAGCATTTGTCCCAATTATATCCAAAAAATTTTTTGTCTCATAAAAAACCCCAAACTTTTACTTTTGTCACAATTCTACTACCGTCAGCTTTTCGTCCATAATCACCATTAGTTAATCCTACGTGGCTCGTGTTTTCTCACCAAACTTACCAATGAATTTTCGAAATTTGAAAACAGCAGGTTTCAGAGACGATGAGATTTGAAATCGTTCGTCCAAATAATTATATCTCCATGAATAGTCGTTCTTTAGGCTGTTGAGTGCCGAAGAGAATCTGAAATGCACTGTCTTGAGTGATTCTGTATCTCATGGCAATGTGTAAGGGAAGTAGATAATAGAAGAGAAGCTAGGGAGTTTTTGCATGTTAGCTTTGCTGAAGTAATTCATTAACGACATGAAAATGCCATGTAGGATTAACTAATGGTGATTATGGACGGAAGACTAACGGTGGTAGAATTGGAACAAATATAAAAGTTGGAGATCTTTTTATTAGACAAAAACATATGCTAAAGTTTACGTATTTTTTTTTTTTTGGTATTAGGCCGGTAGAATTGGGATAAAAGTAAAAAAGTTTGGAGTTTTCTATGAGAAAAAAAAAAGTTTTGGATACAATTGAAACACATGCTGAAATTGAAGATTTTTTTGGATATTGGGCCTTCCATACCATATATTACATGCTCTTCCATACCATATATTACATGCTCTCTCTCTCTCTCTCAAAGAGCACTTGAGATAAATCTTGATTTTGTCTGGTATGCATTGCAAATTTGCAATGCATACTTTTGGCACTCTCTTTGTGATCTAAGTTATTATTATTATTTTTTTATAGAAGGCGAAGTAACTGCTCATGAGTGAATCTCGGTTGGTTCAATGGTTGAGAACGGAAATGTGGGCGTGGATAAAAAATATGATATGTATTCGATTCCCGACACCATCGATTGCAGATGATTCTAAGTCGTGGCCAGTTGCTTGGGTTTTGGTTCGCATCTCAATTGGATCATGATGTTAGTAAGGTATTTCATGGGGTTGAGATTTCGACCCACAGCCGAAAACAAAAGTAGGGCATTCTATGTTTCATGATGCGGGGCAATTCAAGAATTGATTTTAATTTGTTATTTGCATATTTAGGATTTTGTTATTTGTAGAAGATCTGATTCATCACCTTTAATAACTCTCCGATTATGCTTTGAATTTATCTCACGATCTAGCAGATATTATTTTACGAGTTTTCTAAATTAGGAAAGTTTTGATTCAAGTGAATTAGGGTTTTCTTTTCGTATTTATTTGTTTTGTTCTAATTCGTAAGACAACTTATAATGAGGGTTTTTCCCTTTTGCGCTTCGTGCATTTGCGGTTCGTGCGTTTTACGAGGCAAGTCATCAAGATATTATCAGAATGAGCTAACTTATCTCTTGATATATTGAAAAAATGAGAGTTTTTCTCTTTTCCCCCACATCATGACGTAAAAGCCGAATCAAATCATCAAGAGATAGCTTATCGAATGAGTTCAAAATCGAGCTGCTGCCATATTTTGTTGAGCTTATTTTAAGTCAGACATGTAAAAGTTTATATATATAAAGGAAAATCCGATTCATCGAGGGCTATCGATTTGTTAAAATCGTGCCTATCTTCTGATGTAGAAGTAAAATACCTCTATCAATCGGAGCACCGAATCGCTTCTGTGATTGGATGCGACGAGCTCGTGACATTGAATCGGCAAATATGACTCGCAAGTGTCGTCTCAAACTTACAATTGATCATGAAGAAGATAGAAAGAGAAGAAACGAGATGAGGCACAAATATGAATCGATCATAATGATATTAAGAGAGGTAATAGAAAGTCATCGATCAATCAAAACCGTGTCTATCTTCTTATGTGTATGTAAATTAGCTCTATTAATCGTAGCATTGAATCACTTTCGTGATTGATAGCGATCGACTTATGACATTGGATCGGGAATATGACTCGCGCATGTCACCTCAAACTTCAAAGATCATGAAGACGATAGAAGAGAAGAGATGACACGATGCACATTTACAGATTGATTGTAACGATATTAAGAGAGGTAATTGAGAGTTATCGATTGGTCTGAACCGTGTTTATCTCCTAATGCAGAAGTAAACTAGCTCTATCGATGGTAGCATCGAATCACTTTTGCGATCGAATGCGATGAACTCACGACATTGGATCGGCAAATATGAATCGCCCATGTCGCCTCAAACTTACGAAGATCACGAAGAAGATAAGAGAGAGAAGAAAAGACACGAGGCACACGTTGGGACCAATGTTAATGATATTAAAAGAGGTTTGGTCCCTCTCCATTGGGGTCACCATGTCCCCTTTGGCGGCCTCTTGCTGCCCCATGTCCATACACATCCACTCCATCATCATCACCATCATCATCATCTTTCTCTCTCCACTCTACTTTGCCGATGAAAGCAAGCAAATTTAAGAGAGAGCAAGCAAATTTTAGAGAGAGACACCGCCCAATCATCCTATGACAAGTTTCCACTTGCAATGCCTGCCTACCGTTCGATTAAATGCTGTATAGAATAATATAATTCCACTTTTTTGCGCCAAGAAACGTAGATGTACATCCAACATCCATTGTTCTACGTACGCGCCTCCACATTTTTCCAGCAAGAACTTCACCACAAAAGAGGGTTACGTGGCTGCTCAAATGGGATTCTTCTAATTCTTTTTGTTATCTTTTATTGCATGAATTTTTGTTTGGTAAGTGTTGCATGAAATGAGATGGTCAATTGATAGGAAATGCGTCTATCTATATGTCTACTTAGATATATATTAATACAATGCTTATAAATGACAGATATCCCAAAATTGACATTCATTGGTAAAAAAGGACATACATGAAAGGAGATAGTCTATGAAAAGGAGATTCCTATATAAATGTGTGTGTATTATGTATACATGCTAATACATGTTTATATTGTATGTCTAGCAATTTCGAAACTGAGATTCGCCTACCAATGTTCAAAATTAAATTGGATGAAACTGAGATGAACAATGCTAGATTAAAAGTTCTAAAACCATTCATTTCCCTCTTATTTGATGATTAGGGGTTGCTAAATATATATTGTATGGTCAATTCCATCCGATGTTGAAGTGTTGCTAAGTATTTAACTATTAAAATCGCATTTTCACCAGTCACTTTGCAATTTAAAGCACGATTGATTTATATTTGAATGGGAATGAAGACACGAGACATATATCCAAATTACAGGATTCGATCAACATGATTTAATCAAGTGATATATATCCGCAGAATCAAGCTCGATCCTTTGCACCACGAATCCCCTCTTTCTTTATTAAGCATATGTTTATCTCTTTTGCCTTTATCTAAGAGGGGTCCGGGCTATACAAAATTGATGTGGAGAGTATTAGCAGTGCGTTTTTGAACTGATTGGACAGGCAGAAATCTCAACGGAAGTTAAAGGGAGGATGATGCACTTAGGACCGGTAGACTCGGAAGTTGACGACTTTGGAACTCCAATTCGGTCGGTTGAAGCGAAACGGCCTCCTGATCAATACTCACCGCCTTTGGCCGTGACTAATGATGAATTTTGATGATTCGGGGTCATTTAGTTGGATTTTTCAATTTTTATTTTTATATTTATTTTTGGACTTTATTTTACTACTAGTGGCAGTTTTGTAATTTTGGGTTTGCTGTTTAGAGTCCTAGTAGGGTTAGAGTTAACATCTCATATAAAAGGTATTTATTCATGTTTGAGACGGACATCATATTAATATTGAATTTTGAGATTTCTTATTACGCTTTGCGTATTATCGATTCCTATTATGCTTTGCGTTGCGTAAAAAATGGCCTCATCGAAACCATAAGCATACAGAACGTTTGATTTGAATTCGATGGTGATTCAACGTAACTTTTCAAAAGCCTATGACAATTCGAAGTCGAAACTCATACCCCTAAATAAACATTAGAAGGCAAAAAAAAAGGGTTTCTTTTGAAACATCTTCTTCTTCTATTTGTATGAATAACTTAAAAGATATTTTAGGTTAAAGCTAATGAGACGATATAAAAAGACCTGATAAGATTAGATAAATATCGCGGCAACACAATGAAGATAACCATGTATGTTCCGGATTAGGTTTTCTTCCTAGGGGTAGGCGTTCCCAATTTTTTTTGCTGTGTGTCCGATGATGAATGTAGTTTGTTCTAATGGAGTAAAGATTTTACCAAGTATAGTGTTAAGTAATAATAAACAAAAGCATCTATCTCCACCACCATTTTCATTTTGCCCTGCTCGTCAAGGAAAGAAAGAAAGGAACCTCGGTGCTCGTGCAAGGCCTGAGTTGCCTGTTCATATTCATCTCTCTCTCTCTCTCTCTTCAATCTCTCTTCTGTCTTTCTCTTCCACCACCTCTATATCTGTGTCCATTTCTCACCCTCTTTCCTTTCACTTTGCACCTTCCCCTGGTTTTACCCTCTCTCTCTCTCTCTCTCTCTCTCTCTATCTCTGTCTCTGTGTCTGTCTTGTCTCTGAGACACGAACTTACTGCTTTGATATTTCCAAAGACCTGAGCGCGAAGCCTGAAGCTCGTTCTTTCACGCTCTCCGACGACGGGCATGAACCCCAACATCGACCACTTGATGGACTCTTCTCCTCCTCCTCCTCCCCATCACAACTGGCTCGGCTTCTCTCTCGCCAGCCACCACAGCGCCCCTCACCATCTCTCCCTCTTCGAGGCCTTCAACCCCGCTCCAGGTCTCTCTCTCTCTCTCTAAAAACCGACAGAAAAAAGTAGAAGACCTTTTTCTCATTTCTCTGTGTTTCTTGATTATTGAAGCAGGCGGTGTGGTCGATAGGGACGAGGATGCGCGGCCTCACAGCCACGGCCCGACCGACCTCTCAATGTTCTCCGGCGGCCCCAAGCTCGAGAACTTCCTTGGCGGCTCCGCCACGGCGGGCGGCGCGCAGCCGCTGCTCGTCCACTTCGCCGCCGCCCCCGAGGCCCATCATCCTCCGGTGGCTGCGGCCGAGGCGTACGACTCCGAGCTCAAGACCATCGCCGCGAGCTTCTTGCGCGGCTACACAGCCGAACAAGCCGACGTCGTCGCTCAGAAGCAACAGCAACAGCAACAGCCTCTTGCTTCTTCTGAGGAGGCTGCGGCGAAGAAGACGGTGGATACTTTCGGACAGCGTACCTCGATCTACCGAGGTGTGACTAGGTATATCTCTTTTCGTTCTTCAGTAATCATTCCAAAACAATAAGTCATGGGTTCTGCAAAGGAAAAATACTGAGACAAACGTTCTTTTGGGTGCAAAATAGGCATAGGTGGACGGGGAGGTATGAAGCTCACTTGTGGGACAACAGTTGCAGAAGAGAAGGGCAAAGCAGGAAGGGAAGACAAGGTAACGTCTCTCTTTTTTCCCTGTTATTTGTTCTAATTTTCATCACAATGTCGTTTCCGGGCTTTTCTGACTTCATATTTTGCAGAACAACGAAATCTGAACAGGGTTTGAGTTTGAGTTTGAGTTTGTTCACATCATAACATCGAGGAATGAAAAGAAAAAAGAAGGTTTGATAAAGTGTGAGGGTTTGGTTGATGCCAATAATGGGAGAAAAATGATAGCTACAAACTGGAAAAAGAACATGAAAGTTCCAATGCTTGCAGGTGCTAAAAATCTCTGATTCGACCAAAAAAAAAGAAAGACCCCCTGGATCTTGCGGGTTTCTTCTGATAGATTTTGTGCATCAGCAGCTTGTTTTCTGCATAAAGTTGGCATTTATTATGAGCTTTGAAAGATCCTGATGCGTCCTTTCCATTCTCTGTGGCATGTACCAAACACCCGCGACTGGATTCTTCTTTCATCATTTCGTTTGGCCAGTTTATTTGGGTCAGTCCTCTCTATCACTCTCTCTCTCCTCTTTCGTGAATGAAGCTGGAAAAAGATCTTGAGACTCGAGTTTGACTGTGTTCTGGGGTTTTACTGTTGCAGAGGAACGAATGATTCTCTTCATCTGCATGAGTTGTTTCGAAAGATTCTCGGCTTATTTTTGTTTTGCTCATGTGTGTGTTGGTTTTTGCTTTTTGTCTTATCGTAGGTGGATATGATAAGGAAGACAAAGCGGCTAGGGCATACGATCTCGCAGCTCTCAAGTACTGGGGTCCTACTACCACCACTAACTTTCCGGTGAGCATATGCTCTTTTGATTGTTCTTTGGCAAATGTGTACTTTTCATATCATGTTTTGGCCTCGCGATTCGTTTATTTCTTGTCAATCTATTCAAAGGAAGGGAAATTGTTCCTCTTGCTAGATCTCTAACTATGAGAAGGAATTGGAGGACATGAAGCACATGACTAGGCAGGAATTTGTCGCGTCCCTAAGGAGGTAAAGAAAGAATATATTTCATGGGAAACATTTGCATTAGGTTTAGTTAATTAGATGGTGGGATTAAGGTACCTTTCTTTTTTCCAAAAGTTCAATGTTTGAATCAATTGATGTATTTGACCGAGTGTTTGGACCACCTATTTGTTTTTTTCAGGAAAAGTAGTGGATTTTCTAGGGGAGCCTCAATCTACAGAGGAGTCACCAGGTTGGTTATCATTTGCAACAATTTGAGTACACATTCGTAAAATGTTAACTCATTTTGGTAGTACAAATAATTAGGTGCTCGATCCGTAGAATCTTTTCTTTATAGCGATAAGAATATGACCCGTGGATAATCTGAGCTAAATGCGACATAATATGTTTCTTTCAGGCACCATCAACATGGCCGATGGCAGGCACGGATCGGGAGAGTTGCTGGGAACAAAGATCTCTACCTTGGCACTTTCAGTGAGTTTGCCCGTCTTTCGTTACTTATCTCTTGCTTATTATGTTACTTATGCAGTAATAAAAGATAATTTATGCTGCTGGTTTCGTTGAACAACAGCCACGCAAGAGGAAGCGGCCGAGGCCTACGACATTGCGGCGATAAAGTTCCGCGGCCTAAATGCGGTGACCAACTTTGACATGAGCCGCTATGACGTGAAGAGCATCATGAGCAGCAACCTCCCGATCGGTGGGATGTCCGGCAAGTCCAAGAACTCCTCCGAGTCGACGTCCGATAGCAGGAGCATCGAGGGGAGCCGGTCTGACGACCGTGACCTCTCGTCGGCTTCCTCCCTGACCTTCGCCTCCTCACAGCCTCCTCCTCCAATGTCGACCCTGAGCTTTGCAATACCCGTCAAGGCCGATCCTTCAGAATGCTGGTCCAACATCCTTGGGTACCACCAGAACCCTAACAACCCTCTGAACGGCGCGAAGCTGATCTCCACCGGCGGAGGCCCGTCTCCATTGCCGGTTTTCTACCAGCCGTTCGAGAACAACCAGAACGCCGCCTTCGGTGCAGATTTCTCGGGGAGCCAAAGCAGCAACAACCACAATGGCTACTTCAATGGTGGTGGGTATGGCGGTAGCGTTCATCAGCATCATCAGGAGCAAGAAAGTAATCATGAGAATGGCAATTCAGGCTCAAACTCAATCCCTTTTGCCACTCCCATTGCCTTGTATAGCAGCAGTGGCAATCATGAGAATGGCAATGGCTACAGTAGCTGGATAGCCTCAGCAGGCCTTCAATCATTCCAAACTGCAAAGCAGAACCTGGCCATGTTTCAGACACCAATTTTTGGGATGGAATGACATCAGGAGGGGAGAAATCAAAGACGAGGACGGATTTGAATGAGAATCTGTGCTAGGGTTTGAAAGGGAAAGGCACAAGAAAAGGGAAAGTTGGTGGTGGGTCAAACTTCTCTCTTTTTTCTTCTTTTTCACATGAATATATGAATACATGGGGGGGGATTTTGAAGAAGGTTGGGGACTGACCGATCAATTTCAGAGTAGATGCAGATGCTGACATAGTGCTAACTTGGAAGTCTGTTCGTTCCTTTAGGGCAATGTTGTCTTATTTTTGTTGTATTTTTCGTTTCTTTTTCAGCCTCCAAATCGTAACTGGATGATTAACATGGGTATAATCAAAGAGAAGTTCCTTTTGTCATATTTTTTTGTTATGTTTATGTTTGTGCTTAGCATGTTGTCCAATCATAAGCATCTTCTATGTGTTGTGTGGCTACTTTTAAGTTGAGAACTTGATGTCTTATTTGCGATGAGGACTGTATCCAGCATGTGGATCCCATATAAAGAAAATTTTAGTACCTTTGGCTATTTCTTTTTTTTTCGCGAAAAATAAATAATTTAAAAATTATATTCATGAATTTCCTCCATTAGTAATTGTAATGGCAATGGGACGAAGGAACTGTCTAATAAGTTCCAACCTCCCTAATCCCAACATGGACGCATCCAAAATTTAAATTTTCTCTCGTGATACTAATAGCAACCAATGTATTCGCTTTTGCAATTTAACAAATCTCTAAGTCTACTTTAGCGAATTTCTATTCTTTAAGTAATATTTCATTATGTGAACACGAATTCTATTTGGCATTTTAGCGTATCAGTTTTCCATATCACTGCAGTCATTAATAATTTCAATTAAGAATTATGACCAGTTATGAAATAGTTTAACAAATCTGGGATACCCATCATTACAAAAAGTTAATATAAGGTAAAAGATATATCTTTAGAGGGTTCATTGCATGATTAAAAAGTTGCTTTGATACTCATTATAACAAAATATTGTCGTATTTCACAAGTATTATTTAAAATTGCTAAAAGGAATTATATAACGTGACAGCTCATATTTAACAAACCAATTATGTAAAATATTAATTTATTTGTGCTAAATAAGATGCTTACTATGAGTTGAACAATGAGAAATATTATGACATGATATTCCATGTTTTACTAATAAATAATATTAGACGATTGAAAAATTACCAATGATCATAACAAAACAATTGTATTACACATTCTACCAATAAATGAATATTAAAAATAAAGAAAAACGCAAATAGCATATCAATAGAAATGGGTTATTTATTATGATAAAACATCTATAACCAAAGATAGAGTTATTACACGGTTGTGCATACTTCATAAATAAATATGACTAAGTGGATGATCTTTAGGACCGATTGTGTAATTGAAGGTCTTATGCAGAAAGAATTTCCTAAACAGAGTCAGTATAAAGATAGAGCTCTAGTAAAGGAATCAATTCTCCGATTTGAGCTTGAGTAGTATCCACAACTAAGTAAATGTAATACTAAAGATATAGCAATTTATGCGTAAAATTTATTGACAAAATGATGCGGTAAAGCTTTCGAGGAAGAACCTAAAGATTTTCTCACTGACTTTTGTATTTGTTTAGCATTGTCAAATCCCCTTTAATATCACCCTGCATCCAAGGAACACAAAGGAGACATTACCTACGTTTGACCAGCCTAAATGATGACAAATACAATGACCAAAAGTGAGATGAACAGTAGGCTGTCCTTCTCCTTCCAAGAGCATCAGCCACGAGAATGATAATATCATCGTGTAATAGGACAAGAAAAACAAAAGCCAAAGCCACCTTGATGTGTCTCTTTTGGCGGTCTCTTTCAGATGCTTGAGAAAACTTGATTATGTTTTTGCTTTTTGTTAAAGAAAAACAAATTGGAAAATATATGTCTTTTCATGTCCCTTTCCTTCTTAAGATGATGGCTCATGGCTGTCTTCTCTGTACCTTTCGGCGCAGATTGGATCCTACTCAACTCATCATGCATGCTTCATGTTTTGACCACACCTTTGACCACTAATTAGTAATAGTTCGTACTTTGGTATGTAGTGACCAAAACAATTGTCCATCCCCCGGTCGCGGGCCATGTACAACTTACTCCCAAGTGGCTTAATCACATGTTCGAATACGTCGATCGATCGCTCCTCGACGACATCAGGAACTCTTGATTCGAATGCGGCGCAAGCTAGGATGTGCTATGTCATGAGATAATCTCAACTGTATTTTTACTAGCATTGCGATAGGGTGGCGATGATGGACTCGCTCAAAACGAGTGATATTCATGACTCGAGCGAAACATTCCGTCACCTTTGCGCAACTTCTACAATGATGTATAGGGGAATTGGCTGATCATCCCTCCTCATCCTCGTGTATTAGAAAGAATATGCATTGTCCGGCCAAATCGTGTGAAGTCTAGACACGCGTATGGGAGATTAAAAGTGAAAAAGAAAAAAAATCCACTTTTTGTTATGATGAGAGGAAAAATTGCAAAAAGAAAAAGGAGAAGCAACATGCGGAAAGGTTTGGCGAGAAGCAAAACCATTTAGTGTGAATGCCTTCTCAAACTGATGAATGACGTGGCGTTAAGTTTTATGATAGACAAAATTAAATGTACTTTTATTTTCTAGTTTGGTAAAATATAATTCATTCAATTAATGATACTTCACTTATTTTTTCGTCTTTTTTTTAGTTCTATCCTATCCGATTCTATTTTACAAGCCACACTGTATGTGTTATGTGCTGTGTGCAGGTTACGAAACCCTGCTCTCTCACTCACGCGTCCATCCCGAATCCCCCTAGAAGATGGGAACTCGAACTCCCCACCCCCCTTCCCAAGTGGGAAGGGTGGCTATTGGGACAATCCTCAATGGTTACTTATTCTTTCGTTAACTAACAAGCTTTCACATATCTATTTTGGAGCTACCCAAATGATTCTTCTCAATAAACTCCGAACATCCAATATCCTAGATTAAAGAGATAATAAACTGAAATAAATTCTTCTGAGGAGAGGTCAAGCCCCGACAATGGTGGAGTTGACCCCTTCGACGATGTTGATCGAGTTTCGTGCTTTAAACATGAATTCCTATAAGTGATTAAGATGATTCAGGGTAAATTCATCTTTTAAATTTACTTCTCCTAAGAAGATTGGCGTGCATTCTTCACTTTTCCTCTCCTTTTCTTTTTGCTTTACGACTTTCATTTGGTACATTGACGGTATTAAAAAGTTCCTCCACAAGTAGGGTTGAGATACTAATACATTCCGATGATCACATTAATTTCATTATTAACAAAACATTTCAATCTTATGATTTCTTACAGAAGAAATTTTTGACTCTAGCAATGTTTTTATGCAAAATTCTGTCACAACCCCCCTCGCTCTCCTCTCCCTCTGTTCTAACCGCTTTCCCCAGCGAAAACGATGGCTTAACACCGTGTCTTGCGAGCTCAACCACATAGGGTCAAGCTCCGTGGTGTCATCAAGCTTCACGAGATCTAGTGAGCCTTGTGGCTTGGCGGCGAGGTCGACCCTTGATCTGGGTGAGCTCAATGTCGACCGGATCTTGGAGGTTGTCTGTGAGGTATGAGGGGAATACAAAGACGTGGAAAGCATGAGGGCATTCGTGGCGTTAGGTGAGGGCGATGGTGGCATCGGTAAGGGGAGTGGCGGTGTAGTCGGCCGAGGATAGCTCGGAGAGGGAGTGTAGTGGGCAAGATTGAGAGTGTTAGAGTAATCAAATAATAAACCACACCTTCATTTAATGGTTTAAGCTTTTAGAAAGATTGGTAGTGGTACTACAAAATCTCACATGACATCAGAGCATGAGATCCCGAGTTCAAATCTTTCCAGGTCCTATTTGCCTCATCAATTATATATTTCTAGGCTTTAAGTTCAGCCTACGCGTGAGGGGGAGCTTAGAGTAATTAAATATCAAACCATGCCTTCATCTAATATATAGTTTATGTTTTTAGAATAGTTGAAGTGATCCTATAAAATCTCACAGAGAGAAGGGAACGAGATGGAATTAGGATTTAGATGAGGTGGACGGTAATTTGGTCTTTTCATTTGGGATTTTTTTTTTTGTATGAAGATGCAAATTGCATGTTTTTAACACGATGGTGGTATTCCAGACAAAAAATAAAAAACACGATGGTGGTATTTGATATGAATGTCAAAAGAGGGTTTTTTCGGCCCAATTAGGAGAATCCTATCCGGGATTATCCTATCCTCGATAATAATTTTTTCCGGACACTGTATTTCGGTTGCATCAGGACTTATACTTCCTAAGAAAACCCAACTTGATATTAAAAACTTGGAATGGAGATTCTCTGTTCCCTCTTCATTTTTGTTACAGGCGAAGATTGATACCACACGTAGCCTAATTAACTACTCTGCTAGTAATAATCTTTCCCAACAAGGACAAGAGAACTATTTGGGGTCATGCACGTGAAACAAACAAACAAGAAGGTAGCTCACTGGAGGAATTAGAGTAAGGTAGCTAGGCTCCTCTCTCTAATGCTATTTATGTGAAATTGGGAAATATGAGAGGAAGGGAAATTTGAGTTTAGGCTTCGTTTGTTTTCGCGGAAAATAACTTTCAAGCATTTGGTTCGCGAAAAATAAACTAGTCCAGGAAAACATTTTCCACTCATGGAGGAAAATCGATCCTAATTTTCCATCTTGTCTCTCTGACTCTCAATTACAAGAGAAAGAGATTATATATAACAATATCTATTCATGGGTTTAAGCCCAAATTACTAATAAAATACATGCTCAAACTATGAAAGTCATGTGACGTTCAGGGGGCGCTGTCCCCTTGAGATCCCCGCCGGGGCAGGACCCCCGTACTTTCCTATCGATGGGGAGTATGAATCATCCCCAACAAAGACGAGGCACACGAATTTTTCTCGCATGGGGGTGGATATAAGGCCTCTTCGATGATCACGCGGTGAGGATGGGGATGCGACCCCAGACTTGCCTCGCCCCGTCGCCGTTCCTAGAGACCATGCAAATACCATGGTTGCTTCCTATCGCGTGTTACCGAACGGATCGACTCCATGTAGCTGCATCAGATTACTCAAACCCAGAACTCCAAAGCTAATAGATCGATTTTCAGATCGCTGATCACCCCAACTATACGATGGATCCAAGAATGTCTTCTCATCCAGGTTCAAAGTTCGTCCAGTAGCAGGATGCGAAACCTTCCTTGAACCATCGAAAACGGAAAAAACCTTCCCAGACACAGCTGTGTATTCTTAAAACAAGCCAAAAAGCAAAAGTAGGGTTTCTTTTTCAGCGTAATTGCTTGAGGACAAGGTATCTAAACCTACAATCCACTTCCAGCACATGCCGTTTCCTGAAAAGGCTACGTTTCTACATGCAAAGCAAAACAAGGGCTCGTTAGTCAAACGGAATGCAGCAAAAAGATCGCCCCTTTTCCTCTTTTTCCGTTTATATATTCCCCCTTCCGTTCAAAAACTCGTGGGGTCTCTCTCCTCTTTTTCCCTTTGTTTTTATCATCTTTCTTGTTTCTCCAAAAAGGCCAAAAAAAAAAAAAAACCAGCAAAAAAAAAAATCGAAAAGAAAAGAATTAGGGTTTCATCGGTCTCGATCCTTGTCACCCTTTTGTTTAGCCTTCATGCAAGAGATGTCGGCCACACACCCATCACTTTTTATATCATTCCCTCCCAACTTTATTTGCTGTTTCCCTTCTTCTGCAAGTCTCTTTTTTTTTTTTTTTTTGCTTTGACTAAGGACCCCTTCAAATCCCATGAATCTCAGTCGCGACCTCAAGAACACACTGTCGCTTCTCATAACTCTTTTAAGCTAATGGGAGAAAATGATGGTTGGGGTTAGGGCTTGTCGCCCGGAATGCGAACAAGGGTTCGTGATTCAAGGGGACGCAATTCTTGATCGACGTGGAGCTGCGTCTATTATAATGATTTCTGTGCATAGTTTGCGAGGTGGCGTAGAATAATCATATCGGTAATGAGGCCACACGTTCTTGTTGACTGAGATGCTCGGCGGGGCGTGCGGTTGAATGCTGCAAATTTTTATTTGCTTTTTTGCCACTTTTGTTTGTTTCTTTGTGCTTTTGCTTTGAAATGAAGGACTAGGGTTTCGAGAATATGTCGTGTTGTTCCCATTGTTCCCTATAAAAATAAAGGGTACGTGCAGATCTTGATGGAGACCAATCTTGGGGACATTGCTCCTCGTGAAAATGGCAATAATGGCGTTGGGTGGTTGTGGTTTAATTGTTACCAAATGATCCATACATGTGCAAACCTAAGCTATATGAGAAACCTCTGAAATTTAGGAGATAGACATTAAAAGATTGTACTGATTTACCATGTCATTAATTTCCCAGATATAAGTTGTATGTGGTGCCTTGCATTGCATTTGAGTTTTCATAGCTGGACACGATGTGCATGATCATATTCAGAAAGGTTTTTAAGTACCATTCCATGTTTTCAGGGTGCCAACTATAGTATCTCGGTTCAATTCAAGCCCCAGTGTCCATTGAGTTCTAGTCATCGCAGTATGGGCATTCACTTTGAATTTCGGATATGTTGTTGATCTCACATCGCCTGGATTTGGGTTTTTGCACCAATAAATAAGTATCCCGTAATCTTAAACTAGCAAGCACGTTTTAAAGCCGTGCAGGCATAGATAAGTCATGAATAGAGTGGATGATATCGTGTTGGGTGCCCCGATGGTGCTGCCTACATGTATTTATAGGGAAAATTATCCAAAAGTTCTAAATCTATTGTACTTTTGCCAATTGAGTCATAAACTTATTCATCTTTTGCCAATTGAGTCCATCCGATCAATTTTGGTTGGAAATCCTTGACGTGGACTCCGACTGTCCTACGTGGTACAACCGGCGCTGACATAGGCAGTTTTTAATAATATTTTCGTATCATTTCGAACTTTTTTATTAACTTTTTTATTTTTTTCTTTTCTTTTTTCTTTCCTTTCTTACTTCTTCTTTACTGTGGTCAGCAAGGGTCGCGGGGTGAGGACGTCGTGGCCCGGCAACCCTTGTTTGCCACACTAAAGAAAAAGTAAGGAAAAAAAAAGGTAAAAGAAAAGAAAAAGGAAAAAAATAACTAAAAAATTCGAAAGTTTTTAAAATAACATTAAAAAACATTAATTTACGGCAGCGTCGATCGTGCCACGTAGGACGGTCAGCGTCCACCTCAGCGATTTTTGGTCAAAATTGATCGGATTGACTTAATTGGCAAAACGTGAAAATGTTTATGACTCAATTGGCAAGATTAAAAAGTTTTTGACTGAATTGGCAAAAGTGCAATTGGTTTAGGACTATTTAAACACGTTTCCCCATATTTATATATATATGCTGCATGTACTACATGCACGTTTGCGCAAAATTTTTACAAGAGAAACGTTGATTTGTACCTAATGATAAAGGAAATTGGAATTCTCCTTTTGATTTGGGTGTACATGACAAAAGTATGACAAGTTTTAGTTGAGTATTAAAACAATTGGGACACGCGCATTGAATCTTGAGCTTCTTTAAGTATCTAATAAAAACTCGTCACATCACTTAGTAAAATTGTTTCAATAAGATTTCTTAGTACATGTAGCATTGCTTGGAGAAAAAAAAAAACATCGAGATTTATTACGATATACATAAGTAAAAGAACTTGCTAACATAGTCGTACTAAACGGTGCGGAAAAATCTATCTTGGTGTCAAAACAAATAGGTTTTTTTTTTTCTCAAAAGTCCAATGATGTACACAACTTTTAGTAATTTATTTTTGGCTTGCCTCAAGAATTTTCTAGGAATATAAGGGCACCGACAAAAAATATATATTTATATTTCCTGCTCTTTATCTTTAGCATCAGCAAAGCAAACATTTTCTTGGGCAAGTTTTCTCTTCGACTCACTTTCTATTTCCTTCGGATCAAGGCGGGTTGTATCAACATCAAGAAGAAGAAATGGGCCTCAATTGAAAAGATTATAATTATGGATGGGCCTTCCTCATAAAAAATACAGATTTAAATGAGCGTTTTGTGGTTCCGGCAAAGTAGAGGCCCATTTCTGCAACATATTTAGGCCTTCATTTCATGTAACTGGGCTCAACCCACGTTTAAGTATGCCACATGAGGATAATGTCAACAGGGCTGAATTCCCTAAAAAAAACCCCAACTTAAGGTCAAGTCCCACATCTGCCTCGAACTTTTTTTTATGTCTCGGATTAAACCCCTAACTTTAGGTCTAGTCCTGAATCTGGCTCGAACTTTTTTTTTTTATATCAGAAAAAACCCTAAACTTTAGGTCCAGTCCCAAATCTACTCAAATTTTTTTTGTCCAAGAAAAAATCACTAATTTTTACTCCAATCTCAAATCTGCCCCATTAACCATTTGCTTAAAAACCGCCGTTATTTGTACCTAATTTTCATATCCTAGAGGGATTCGAAATTCTTTACTGGGGTGGATTTATTATCCACGTCGAAATGACACGTCGGTTTGTACCTATTGCCCCATTATTTTGCTAATATGATTTTTTTATATACGTGGAAATTCCATGTCAAGTTGGGGCTAGACCAAGTGGTAGATTTGAGAATTCATTGAATTTTTTTTTTATATTTTTGTTAGATAAAACAAAATTCGAGGCAGATTTGGGACTGTACCTAAAGTTTTGGGTATTTTCTGAGACAAAGAAAAGTCCGGGGCGTATTTGGGACTTGACCTAAAGTTAGGGGTTTTTTCTAAGATAAAAAAAATTTCGAGTAGATTTGGGATTGAACCTAAAGTGGAGGATTTTTCAGGGTATTAGACCAATATCAAGATGTTCAACTTTTCAAATTTCTGCCAAGTTTATTAGGAATTTCCGTTTTTCCTCCTTTCTTATTTTATTTCTATAATTTAGGGACATGAGCACTACACCTCGAAAAAGTGAACCCAAGCCCCATAACCCAAAATAATGTCTCTTTTCGTTTGTCTGTTAAAGCCGGAATTAACAGTATTTGTTATTGATTTGTAGTCCACAAGCACCATCTCTTGCTAGGGTTATATTTTCAAGAAGGATAAGAGAAAGATGTCTTAAATGTGATATAGTTTATTTAACTCGACCGAATCTATCTGACTAAGAATGAAAGAAATGATATGATTATCTAATGTAGCAAAAAATTATCTGAAAAGAATAAGATATAGTATCGAAAAATGCATTTTTTATTTAAATGAAATATGTTATTTAGTTCAAGCATATATTAAATAAAATCTGTTTAGCGAAAAATTACCTCTGAAATTGCCACATAGGAAGGGGGGATGACATAGTTTTGCACTAAAATTGCAATTAGTTTAAAAATAATTAGAAAAGAGAGAAGCTCATAAGTCATTATTTATTAGCTTATTTTTTGCCAGGTTTTAACTAAGCCATTAACATTGAATGAAATTGCCATTTAAATGTGATGACGAATAAGAAAATCTACATACTATATAATAAAAATAACCATTCGGGAATGCCCTAATGAATTAAAACTCTCTTTTTTTTTTTATGTCTTCCAATTTTTAAGTTTGAATTTTCAAGCGGTATTTTGTATTTCTGAATTGACAAAAGTTTTTACTTGGTATTTTCGATGCTCAATGGATAACAAATCTAAATGCCATACCTGTAGAAATTATTGAAACCATAAAAAAATAGTAAACATATCAATTATATGATCTAATCCATTTGGCATATTGCAAAATCAAGATTTAGGTCACATTTCATTTCAACTTTTGACAACATACAATTTTTTTTTTTACTGTTCGATAGTTGAGCATTGATTTCATATTGTTTATTGCTTCGCTCGGGTTTACAAATAATGATTTAAATTGGATCTTTAATTGTTTTTTTTTTCTCTTTTTTAGTAAACTTTATATTTATAAGACTATTTCAGACAGGCGGGACAAGGCTGATTCGGGCATGAGCATAGCTGGCGTAATAGCCCAAAAGTTACCAGAATCTTGAATCCTCTAAATCTCTCTCCAACGGCTCTTGCGTAGCATTTGATAACATTTCAAAGCTACAGTTTGGACTTTTTGAACATCTCTCACGCTAGAACAGTGTGCGCTGAATGCATGCAGAAGTCTCGGAAGCTGAAGATTCGAAGTCGAATAATGGCGAGAAATCAAAATATGCTTGGCGGCGGTTGGAGAATGATAATGTGCTGACTGATCCAAAGGTTAGGTTGAAGTCCAGCAAAGTGAAGAATAACGTGAAGAGAAAATCAAAGACTAAGCATTGAGCTCCAGCCACCGCACGAAGTACTTGGAACACGGGGGATGGACAAATTATCATTCTTTTCCCCGAGTTCACTTCACTTGTAGATAAGAACTCAGATTACATTTTAGTAGCCAGGAGACAGGCTGTTGAGAAATATTGCGTTAATTAAGAAGTTGCGGTACAAAAGAGAAGATGGCATCAACATGAAAAACCCTATTCGCTCCGCTTAGCCCTACTCCTCCATAAGGTCTATAGAATCTGGACGATTGTATTTGGTCAAACACCTAGTGACAAACTTCCATTTCATTCATAGTAGTCTACGGGAATATCGAATGATGCCAAAGGCGTTCGGACTTTTTACCTTTACCACATTCGGTTCGTGCCTAAGGTCGAAGCCTTGAAACCCTATCCAATAGCACACAAAGTAGAGTTGTTACTTCCTGCTAAAACTTTGTCACCAAGTAAATTGATCAGATCCTATTTGATGTTTAGATTCAAACAAGTTATCGATCATCAAAAGCATGAAAATCATACTAGTTTCTAAAGGAAATCAAGATTTATCACAGAAGCACTGTAAAGAAATTTCGATAAAAAGTTTTAGCGCCTATAGCACTGCTCCTGGTTCGCTAGGTGTAAGATGTAGTACAACAGTCGCACAATAGATTATCCATCTATCAAATTACCTCATGAAAGACCCCCCATGTAAAATAAAACACTTCAACTTCGACGACAAATCACTAGATCTCAATGTATGAAAGTGTTTTCCCCCGGTGCACTGCAGCTTTGTTCAGATAAATTCCAGGGGTACATCCCAAGGAAATAATCAGATGGTGTCAACTGCGCCTCAATCTCCGGTCGAGACAAATTACCGACTGTCTTTTCTTAGCAAAGCAAGAGAGATTAGTACGCAATGCCAACTGCTGATCAACACAACTAGAACCACATTCAGGTACAAAAGGCCGAAAAGGAAACTTCATCCTCCTTGCTGAATTTGAAACATGTAAACTCGAAGGGTTTCAAGTATGATGCTGCCGATGAATTCTACGCATGTAGAGTCGTTCAGAATGACCTGAGAAAGCAGTTCACTCCCTAAGAATACTGAAATAGCATTTCAAAATCTTAAAAGATTGACAAATAGCAATTCGCATCAAGAGCACTGCAAATGTTCTCGTATTTTTCAGTGCTCACAAGCATAGTGCTGTGATTCCACCTAGTCTGGTGCTTCATTATTATTATTTTTTTTTTAGGTTTTTCCTTTCGTTTTCGTTTTGATATTAGAATTGCTCTACTAATAAAGTCCTTAGTACTTATTCAATAAAAAAATGTTCGACATCATATTAAAGATTCAACGAGGACATGCTAAGACTTTCCATGCCACTCACCCACCATCACCATTTTTAGTGATGATCAAGGATGAAGCTTTCTCGATCATATCTGAGATACCAATTGTTAAGCACCAGATCTAACTAATCCATCTAAACACACAAGAAACATGTTTCTTATCTTACAATTTTCACAATATGCACAATTAATCGTTATTCCTCGACTTGAACATGGCCCTGCATTTGACTACATAGCAAGACAAGTCTTGTCATTAATCCCGAATAGCACTATGCCAGCAGTACACTGAAAGACATAAAAGAGTACATTGGGAAAAGAAATTCGCATCCTGACAGTGCCAATATGTCGTGGAAGACACCAAGGCCTAAATCGGTGAGGTGTCTAGTTCAACAAACTTCAAGAGTCATTTATTTTACCTCCAGATAGATAATAAGCAAGTAATTACGATCGCAGCAGAAATACATCCTCTAAAATAGCATGACTTGGGGAACAAGAGCTCTCCATCTAATAATATGCAGCAGATGGAAGAAAGGCAAATTCGTCTCGGTTTTTGTCAGTGTTTCAGAAAATGGAACTGAAATGAGCAGTTCAACTGGTTAAGCGAGGTCTCTTCCAGTTTCAGACTGTTGAACCTTGAGTCAAAATCTAATTGAATCGGGGTTGACCAGGTTGATCGGTTCCCACAGAAAAGAAATGATGCAACAAATGACATTTTAAAAAAGAGATTCAGGACTTAAGTCCTTGGGCATTCCTTACACAAGGTTTTGGCACTGAGCTAAGCATTATAGGAGTTTGAGTCAAAAGGCACATTTACTGAGGAGAAAACACGAAGTCGGTCTTACGGCCAAACCGAGCATTCCAGTAAGTATGAAAATTGGAAATGAACACACTTCAACAAACGTCAATTGTCTGACTCAAATTTGAACAAGTGATAATGAGAAACACAATTTCTATATAGACTAAGGAGTCTCTTCAGAAAACACGAACTCCAACAATATGGAGCCACAGGACATAAGTTGTAAAACACAGTCTGGTCAGCTGCATTTCAGGGCTTGAACTAAACAACATACACGTCCTGGCAAAAGGAAAAGACTGCAACCATGATAAAGCCAAAGAGCAGTAAGACGACCAGAACAATTATGAACCAGAAAGATTTCCTATGCCACGAACCAGATCTTCCCAACCAGACACACTCCAGTGTACCTTTTTAAGTCCCTCCTAAATAGGATGATTTGAAATACAAGAAAGAAACTGTCCTCTTGATCAGTTAATTTCCCTCTGATTTGTCTTACGCACATCTACTCCAAACTAGCTTAATTTTAATCAGTGCCAGCCGCGGTTTTAAACTCATAATAGAGTTCACTATATGATATCCCTACTTCTGGAGCTTGATATCTTGTCCTTGATTTTGTGGTCGATCAATGTCAAATAACAAAGACTACCGAAAAAAAAAAAAAAACACAACTTTATAGATTTCTCTAGCTATCTAAGTCTCTAACAGAAAGCCATTACATATTCATCTATAAAAACCCATAAACTGTCGTCTTTGAGGAAGCCAAATAACTATAAAACAGAACGACAAGCATGCCATGCTCAAACCAAACCATAAAGGAGGAAATGCACAAACCTTGAATTCGTCTAAATCGAGCTATCTGTTCCTTTCCATCGGCAACGGCCGATTGAACCCTCCTCTTCTGTTCATGTACTGTCTCGGCTGCCGCTTCGTCACAGCCCTAACGCCGCTCACGTCCGCTCCCGGCACCGGCTTCCCCTTCGTCGAATCGAACCCAACAGGAATCCCTAACTTCTTCATCATCTCAACCTCATCGTCCCCCGCATCCCCCTCCGCTCCCCCGCCGACCCCATCCTTCTCCTGCTTGCTCTGCTGCTCCTTCACGATTCCATCGACAAAGTCCGACACCGCCCTCTCCCGGTCCTTGTCGTCCCTCTCGGGCGACTCCCGGCGATGGCGTTTCCTCGCGGGCTCCGGCGAGGGGCTGCCCCTGTTGCGGTGGCGGCGGTGGGCCCGGTCCTCAGGAGTGCGCGAGAGGTACTTGTCGGGGGACCGCGTCCGGGAACGCGCGTGGCGGGATCTGCCGTGCTCCGGCGTGCGAGAGCGCTTGCCACGACGCTCGCGGTCTCGGTCTCGGTCTCGGTCGCGGTCTCGCTCACGGAGGTCACGGTCGCGGTCGCCGTCCTTGTCTCGTCTTCGCTCTCGATCACGTTCGCGGTCTCTCTCGCGGTCGCGATCCCAATCGCGAGCTCGGTCGCGGTCGCCCATGGAAATGGAGGGAGTGTGAGGAAGGTGGGGTTTAGGATGGTGCAGAGGGGTTCATCTCTTCTAGGGTTTCTGGGAAGGGCCGGTTTGGGGCTCTCCAGCCATTGTTGGAACTGAGTGAACCGGACAGAACGACGGTCGAGCTGACTAGAAGCGAGTGTCAAATGACAATTCCAAACAAGGGGTATCCTCCTTTTCTTAAACAAGGGCTTAAAGCCGCCCTTATTTTAAATAAGAGCATAAAATACCTTAATTATTTAAAAGAAATACCTAAATTAAAGATATTCTCGTCATTTTATTTTTTATTTTTTTTCCCTTCTCGCCGATGGCTGGCCAGCCACAAGCAAGGACCTCGCCTTACTTGGGCGAGGGCCTCCCTCGGCTCGCTCGGACGCCATCCGAGGTCGGGAAGGACAGCCCTCACCTTGCCTAGACTAGGCCCTCGTCGGCCTCAAGGGCAGCCTTGCTTGGGTGAGGTGACCCTCTCCCAACCCTTGCTAGTGGCCGGCCGTTGCCTAAGATCGGCCACCGACGAGATGGAAGGGCAAAAAATAAGGAAAAAAAGAAAAAAACATAAATGGGAAAAAAGAAAGAAAGTAAATGATGCAAATGCTTTTGGTCAGACCTTTTTTTGAAATAAGGTACACTTCATACTCTCATTTGGAATTTTTCTTAGAAATGATCAAGTCGATTCGAGGGGGCCAAGACCATGGACAATTGCCCAAATGAAAATGTCTATCCGACGTTCGTAGGTAGATATTCGAAGAAACCTGAGTAAGTCTGGATAACATCCTGAATAAACTTGTTCGGGCTCTAGAATTGGATTTATCTAGATGTGACTGGTTTCAGAGTGGGCCAATTCTCACCTCGGAATTGGGAACTACTCTTGAAGGGCTGGTTCCACACCCTTAAAATTGGGAATCACTCACTGATTCTAGGATCCACCTAAAAACCGGATCGAAGCATGATGCAAATTAACCGGTCTGGTTCCCGGGTGGACCCACCAGTTCCTGTTCAGGTCCTAAAATCGGGAACCAAACCGTTCGACCAAAAAAAAAAAAATCAGGAACCAAACCGATTCCGACGGGAACGACCCAGAACCGGCTGGTTCGGGCCGTTCCCGACCCGGACCGGTTCTTTTGCTCACCCCTAAGTTTATCTTATCACCGAGTAGAAATGAAAATTAATTAAAAAAAGAAGAAAGGCGCCCGACGCCGCGACTACACTAGTAGAGCAGCAGCCGATGCTCCTGCTAGCCCTTCCTGCTAATGACTGTTTCTCGCTTCGTCCAGGCGGCTAATCACCGGAGCGATCAGGATGAGAGTGAGACCACTATTGTGATGGCCGTCTTTGTTGATCGACACACCGCGATGATTGTCCCCATTAGTAGGTAACCATCATGATGGCGGTCGCCGTTGATCCGATCTTCAAATTTATCGAATCCGATCGTCGCCCGAGACCGGCGCAACAAAGACGACCAACCTCATGGCGGCGGCGGCGGCGGCTTGTGGTGACCCATGAGACCCTTTCAGTTTTTTATTCACAATTCTTTTGCTATTCTTATGACCTTTTAAGTGATTTTTTTAAAAAAAATAATTGAATTATTCTGTTTATTCCATAATTAAATACAACATGATATCTAATGTCAGCCGAACGCAATATAGGATACAGCAAGTTTCCCTCATTTTATTACATTTCCTTGATGACATGCAGGATCTCCCTGATGGGAAGCATCCTCTCATCCGCACTTCAGCTGAAAGTTTGATCATCATGAGAAGTTTTATTGAAAGCTTTGATGACAATTTCATATCTCTTCAGTCAAAGCAACTCATTCGAGGCTAACCTTACACGTTAGGTAAATGTTCGTTCCTCGGATCAGATCCTCTCAATTGAAGTGACAGAAACTAATGACACTCAACCGCTGCTCTGTCGACGGATCCTCGAAACACTCCCTAAAATTCCGCGACAGAACCTTGTAAATCAGGCTGCTAAATTACTCCTCGTAACCCCGGATCCGCCTCGAAGTATGTCGGCTCGGCCCCTTCGAATCACAAGTAGAAAGCAGCAAGCCACCGGTCCAGCATCTCGTAGCATTCCCTTGGCTTGTACTCCGGCGCAACATGACCTCCGCCCTGCAATGTGATTTTCGGTGTGAATAACAACTTATGCAGTACCGTGACTGTCGACCGAGTACTTGAACACGAATCGGAACATAGTTCGGTTACCTTCAGGGTAGCGAAATCCAAAGTGAACTGGTTATGTGTGAACTCTTCTGTATACCTGCTCAGAAGAAAAACATCATGATCTTCTGGTTAAAAATGTCTGGAGTTGTAAGGCGACGCGGAACCAGAGAATCAAGATAGTGAGAAAGAAAGGCTTACCCGGCGATTTGGCCGTTGACGTACCACACCCTCCATGCCTGCGACAGAGTCAAATTGAGAGAGAAAATCCAAAAGTGCGTGCCCAGGTAGGTGACGGACATGTCATGATCGCCGCTGTGAAACGAAGCGCCCGAAGGAGGCGAAGCATGTTAGGATTCTCTACAAGTTAGATAGTCGAATTTCCGAGCCTATAGATCTGTTTAACATGAGAAGACCTGAGAAGCACTGATGAGATAGCATGTAGTATGACTAGCATTTTTCATGTGTCCTTCATTAACCAGAGCTCTCAGAAGGAACAAAAGTTTGTCTGAGTATTACTGGACTGATTCTATATCATCTCCGATGGCGTCGTGAGCCGGAAAATGATTCTGGTCTCGCTCTCACCTGTAGATAAGAGCTCGGAGGTTCGTATTACTGAGATTTTTGTGATAAGGGACGCTGCTCGAGACCGTCTTTGTGTATGCTAGACTGCTGTTGCATCTCTTCCAAACTCCTTTTGTGCCCTGTCAAAAGATTCGCCGTTCATCAGTAATGCGCGCACGACATCAAAGTTGTGAACATGTAAGGTGGAGTTGAGGTTTAGTATCTCCGTACATTTCGAACACCGAGGGCAGCTCGGACATCCTTATTGTTGGCCCATACGCCAGACAGTACATAATTATACTCCTGAAGGGCATACATGGATCAATGACCACAGAAAATGATCAATACTGCAGTTTTAGACACAGAGAGAGAAAGATTTACCCGACACCAAAGTGCGGGATTAGGCTGCGCGGCAAGAAAGCCTTCGTAGTTATCTTCGAGGACCCTTCTGTATCCTCTATTTGATTCGATCGGTCTTGAATACGCGGTTTGACAATTAGGTTCCAGGATTTGCATGAGATTTATTTGCAGGAGTAACTGGAGGTTTTGCAGAAACAGGTCATGGTTAGTCACAGAGTTCATAGTCCTTATGTATGACGAATCGCGTGACTTGCGATGAAAATTTAGTTACAGATTGTCTCTTTCTCACCGCATCAATCTCCTCGATGTCCTCCAAACAATCTGTGTTGTTGGCACTCACGTCGACATAATTCCCGCCACAAGCTTCCTCGGCGTCCTGATTTCACAGAAAACTACGATTTCAGGATACGCAATCACGTCTGATGGTAAAATGCAGTTCTTAGTAACAAAGTAATTAGGTGAATCATGCAGTACACTTTAAAAAATTCTGAATAGTGTTCGGCTTGTCGACAATTGTTGTAATGGTGTGCAATGCAAGAGCATTAAGTCATCCTCTAGCAATGCCATGGCTATGGTTTCCATCCAACTCTACTGAACTAAAGATACTATTTCAGCAGATAATAAAGTGTGCTCCGAGGCTCTCGATAGAAAGGACGAGGTGAGAGACTCACGGCGAAGAGTTCGTCCGATATGAGCGTCACTCGGTGAGCAAACTGAATTCTGGAGTTGTCATCGAAAAAATCGTCTGTCTTTGGGTTCCCAAGCACATACCCCTGTCCAGAAACCCAATTCACTTTGTTAAAACAAGATAAACATCCAAAATGCAGGTTGCTTACCATAAACAATCTCACTCCATATCTTATTTTTCCAGATGATACAAGAGCTTCTTTCTTGTCTTATATCTAACAGTTTGATAAGAGCAGAAGCAATTTGCCTAGTTTGAAGTAAATAAGCTCAAAGAGAAAGGTTGGGCACTAGACACCTACTTTGAGATTCATATATGGCTCATCACCAAGCATGTTTCCTGCAGAAGAATCGGAAAATAAAGTTGGCTAAAATCGACCCAAACTTAAATACGAGACAAAGACGTCGTCCATCCAAGATGGATAAACCAACTTAAGGGGCAAGAAATTACCGTCGAATATCTTCTGGACGATGATCGGAAGAGGTATGCCCGAGTACGAGTCCCCGCCGATGTAGAGCAGGTTCTCAATAAACTGAGGATGACTGAGCAACCACTGCATAAGAGTGGAGAATAGCAAGAACAACAATAAACGCGCATCAGTTGCGGAGCTGGTATCGTTTCAGGCCGGCCTTCTCTCTAGTCACCCGACCCGTCACAGTTCGATTCATGCTTAGGATTTTAAACGGTTTTGGAGACTAATCGACATTGGAATAGTTTCATTCGACGGTCCGACGCGCACATTACCTTTTGCAGGAATTCATAGGTCTCATTCGAAGATTTGAAGTCGTCTGTGTAGTAGTTTTCGGGGGTTGTGGAGTAAGAGAACCCGGTTCCTATCGGCGCATCGACGAATATCATGTTGAGGCCCTGCAGGAATTGATCTCGCCGCTTAAGAACAGCACGAAAAATTTTCCGAACAATGTCCGAACGAACTAAATCCTGGAAGAGCTTAATGAGAATCCTTAGGGAGGAAAAGAAGAAGAAAAGAAGATCAGGAACCTGTGTCCATGCGTATGGGTTCTGATGCAGCGATGGTAAGCTTCCATTGTAGCCCACATAAGTGAAGGCCAGCGGACCTGTTCAGTCAATTTATCATTTTAAAGGACTATAGTTTTGTTTCCTCAAATAAATCCTATACAGAATAGACTTAGATTATACTCCTTGTGACTCTCGGGACACACTCGAGCCAACACCGCCCGAACCATGAATCGGGCGGATCTGGGCAAGCAATTTCCTTCTTCGGATCCGGGGCACCTAACTGGGCCTGCCTGACCCGACAATTTTAGTAATAGAACTTATTTGTTTTAAATCATTAGCCAGCCCAAATAAGGGGACATTTAGGACCGGTCCGCCCATTAATCAAGTTTAATAGAGTGTTCATTAATATTTCTGGGCTATAGTTTCTTCAAACCGGTACTTCGATCGGTGGCTCGTAACCATGGACATTGCCCGTATTTTGTTAAGTTTGCATGCGAGTGATATCCACGCTCGTGACGCACCAACCGTGGGCATGGCCGAAGAAAACCTATGGCCCCCAAATTTATCTAGAAAGAGATAGTGACAAGATCCTACGGATCGTAGAAACAAGGTGGATACATTGCGGTTCGGGCTTGTCAAACACGCAATCCGATCTTATAACATCTCCATCCGATCCATGTAACTATACGGTAAGATCTTTAAGTCATCTTAAAGCTGCTAACTAGAAGAACAAGATCAGTGCGATCGGTGATTACCGCCTTCGTAGAGGAAAGCGGAGAGGACGGAGCAACCGGGCCCTCCGGTGAGCCAAAGCATCAGTGGGTCCTCGGACGGCGACCTCTGCGACTCCACGAAGTAGTAAAACAGCTGCGATTCATTCGATTCTCCTACGCCTATGTATCTTCACACGACACCCGAAAAAAAAATCAAATAAACAGTCATCAATGTGCACTACTAAAGAATTCTGAAAAGAATACAAAAATAGAACTCTTATCGAGCGACAAAAAAATGACATTGACTTTGTGGTATTCGATATAGTCTTTAGCACCGTGCTTTGTGTGACCTTATTACGTGTACTTTTCAATTATATCGAAGTCCGGGTCTTATCGAGGCACTTGTTAAGCACACCGAAGTTGGAATATTTCGATTTTTAAAGCATTGATTGAGCATAACACCAGAATGGGTCGATAGCATTGAAACCGCAAAGTTCTCTCGGTTATGTGCTTGGACACTCGTTAACAAAATACAACGAGAAAAAAAATCAATCGAGCGTACCTTGAATCTCCTTCAAAAAGTAACTCACTTCATGGTAAAAAAAACAAAGGAAAACGGACTTTTTTGCTCGTTTCTTCCGGGGCCAAAGCCACTGGCAAAACGCCTTGCGCATAATCGAAAAGTAGAGAGAGAGAGAGAGACACTCACCCGGTTTCGAGATAGAAGGGGAGATCGCCATCGTAGCCCGGCAAGTTCTTGACGACATTGAACGAGGCGGCGGCAACGCTGGAGAAGGTCAGCAGCAGAAGAACGCACGACCAGAACATCACGACGGCGCTCATGCCGCAACCTCTTTCGGCGGATGGACTGCTTCTTCTTCCTCCGGTTGCTGCAGCATCCCGGGTCATTGTTTTCTCCTTCCTTTCCTTTTCTTCTTCAGACACCGAAATGTCAAACTCGAAGTGGCGACTGTGTTAGGACCCTGTTCAATCCGTGTTGCTTTTCGGACATTTCCGATGATAAATACGGTGCAAAAGTGGGGAAACAAGAAAGTTAGTTGCCCCACCAACCAACATTTTACTGGTGTAACAGATAACTAGATTACGCCACACGTTGTCCTCCTATGTAACCCTTGTCATCAAACTTTCTAACATGCTTAGGTTACAAGAAAAATAAATCATAATTTAGGCTATGTAAGTTTCGCGAAAAATAAGGTGTTTCTAGAAAATGTTTTCAAGGAAACCATTTCCAAGGAAATGATAATATTTTTCGGTGTTTGGCTGAAACATAAAAATGAACTAAAACATATTTTCCGCCGTTCGGTATGAAAAATCGTTCCTCCGTGCACTCATTTTAATATATTTTTAAATTTTGTTTCTATTTATTTTTTATTTTTATTTTTTTAAATTCGAATTTTTATGTTTTTTTTTTAATCTTTTCCCTACTTCGACCGGCAGCAAGCGAGATCGAGCCTCGCCATAGGCCGGCGAGGCTCGGCCTCGCTTGAGGCTTACCAGCCTGCGCAAGCTCGAGGCTCGCCGGCCTCAGGCGCTCGCCTTCGCTCGGCCGAGAAGAAAGACAAAAGAAAGAAAAGCAAAAAATAAAAAATAAAAAAAGAAAAAATAAAAAAGGAAAAAGAAAAAATAAAAAAGAAATAAAAAATTATTTAAAAATAAAAATAAATTATTGAAAAATTCACAATTATTTTAAAAATAATTATAAAGAAAAGGAATGTGAATGAGTGGAGGGAGGAAATATGGGGGAAAATGTTTTTTTCTTTTCAAAAAGAGAAAATCATTTTCCTAACTTTTAAATGTGTTTTTTTTTCATGGATGGAAAATATTTTCCTTTACTCATTTATTTTCTGTGAACCGAACATCGAAAAATCCAAATTTTTTTTCTTGAAAATTTTTTCCGTGAAACGAACAAAGCCTTAGGCTCCTTTTGTTTCGCTAAAACTAAATGATTTGAATATTTTAAAAAAATCGATTTTTATCATTTGAACTAATTAGTCAATGAAAAGTATTTTCATCATCATCAACAATTTATGTCTAAATAATTTTATGGATGATGAAATTATTTTTCGTTGATTCTATTTTTAAATGATATAAATGATTATTTTTAAGATTGGTTTTTTTTTGGGGGGGGGGGGGGGGGGGGGGGGTGGGGGGTGCGGGGGAAGCGTGGTTTTATTTTTGTTTTGCATTTGATTGAATGATGTCGGTCGCTAACAAGAGAGTCAACGTCTAGCCGCGTCCTTCGGTCAGCGAAACCTCGAAAGCTCACAACTTTTTTTTTTTTTCCTTTTTGGCCAAAAGCAGATTAAATATTTGGGCAATCGTGAATGGAATAGTATGGAAGGAAATATCTACTTTGTTTTTTGAGTACCCATTATTGTCTATAGGAAAATTGTCACAAAAGTTATAAATTTGTTACGCTTTTGCCAATTGAGTCCTAAATATTTTTATGTTTTTGCCAATTATGTTCATTCGACCAATTTTGGCCTGAAATTACTGACATGGACACCGACCCTCTTGTATGGCATGGCCTGAGTTGACGTGAAAATTTTATACTAATATTTTTTGAAAATTTTATTTATGTTATTTGTTTTTTCCTTTTCTTTTTCTTTTTCTGTTCAAAGAGCCGGCGAGGTTGCCGCCACTGGCTGAGGGCCGACGACCTCTGCCGTCCTCCTTGTGGCCCCTCGTCGGCCGTTGGCAATTGAGGTTGGCGAGGGCGTCACGAGCCCTCGCAAGCCATAGCGAGGGCGTCGCGGCCCTCTCCTGCCCTCGCTATGGCCGGTGTGGGCCGCCACGCCCTGGCCTCGCCAGATCTGGCGACGACGTCCTTGCTGTGGCACGTGAGGGATTACGATGCCCTCTCCGGCCTCAGCGAGGGGCTGCGACCCATTGCCCGGTTGGCAAGGGCTTTGCGGCCCTCGTCAGGGACCGACGATGGTGGTCGCTAGCCCTTTAGAACAAAAAGGAAAAAAACAAAGAAAGAAAATAAAAATAAAAGAAAAAAGAAAAGAAAAAAATAATTTTAAAAAATATTACTAAAACTATTCATGTTAGTGTCAGCCGTGACACGTAGGTCAACTGATGTCCACGTCTACGATTTCCGGTCAAAATTGACAAGATGGACTCAATTTCTAAAAGGTGAAAAATTCTACGAGTCAATTGGAAGAATTAAAAGGTTTATGACTGAATTGGCAAAAGTGCAATAAGCTTAGGACTTTTTGGACTAATTTCCCTATTGTCTAAAAAAATAGAATGCTCAAATCTACTGAAAAACTTAGGGCTTGTTGGTAAAATTGAATAACAAGTGTTGAAAATTAAAAAATTGAATTTCAAGCGTTGGTAATGTTAAGTGTTGAAAATAAAATTATAACTAATTTGTTGACAATTGAAAATTGGTAGCTAAATTTTATTAACTTCTTATCAAGCATAAATAGATTTTAGCAATATAATTAGTAAGACTCTAGTCGTGGTCGGTTATTCTTATTCGTCGAATGAATTAAATAACCAACGATACTTACTACATTATGTGAAATTTTGACTTCTTTGAGACATTTGGGTCAATGCTGATTAACGATATCATAAACGTTTAATCTTATTCTATGATAATTTTCAACTTTCAACACTTAATTGAATTATCAAAAAGGCCTTTAACTTTATACGTGTGCGTGATGGGAAATGTGTTTTGAGTGATGAAGGGATATATTATGATCACCACCAAAGCATAAAGGACATCCACAAACCATGGATAAAGATCGTGATAGACGAAGTTCATCACCAAGAGTTAAAAGAAAATGACTAGCCAAGAATAAAAGACTTCTTGATTCACCAACCAAAGACAAAGAACCGAGATAGATATTCGCTCACTTGAGGAACTTTCTTGTATTTATCTATAATCAATTCTGTTTTTACATTTGAGAATTCACCTCAATTTATAGAGAACTAACATATGTACTAGCCACACATTAAAGACATGAGAACTATCCAAATACTAAGGGAAAATACCACCAAAAATCCCGAACTATGCCTATTGCGACATATTTACCCTGAACTTTTTTTTTGTGACATAAAAAATCTCGAACTATGCCCATTGTGACATATTTACCTCGAACTATTTTTTGTGACACTAAAAATCATAAACTTGTACCTGTATGACACATTTACCTTCCGTTAAGGTTCCGTCAATAAATCCAGTTAAAAATATGACGTGGCGGCTGATGTGACATCATTAATATGTTCGAAGAATAAATTGGGCTAATGTGGCGCTTATATTAAAAAGAAAAAAAAATCAAACCGAAGGTTAGAGAGGGGTTGCAATTGCAGATGGTCGGGGGCGCCACCAAAGTTCCGATTTGCAGGTGAAGGCCCTCGACCACCACAAGTAGAGTTCCAACTTTGAGGGGATACACACAAAATATGACAAATTGCAAATCAGGAATCAACCCATAACTTGAAGACGTAAACTACCACAGAAGAGAAAAAATAGAAGTTCTCAACTCCAGCTAACATTCTCAGGCTACACCCAGAGATTCTTAACCTGTGGCCACATTCTAGGCAAGCCAGAGGAGAAGTTTTGATAGTTCTCGAAGCTTCTTCGTCATCTGCTCGATTTAGGCAAGCTTGGCCGTGTTGCAGATCTGGGCACACTCGGCCACGATGATGAACTCGATGCCATTTAGGACCGAGCTCCGCTTGCCCGCGGGGGTCGATGGTCGATGGCCTTGGCTGGCGAAGTCGGAACGACGGTGGCTCCTCGGACCGTCTGCAATCTCTCTCTCCTCTGGTTTGTCTTTTTTCCTTTGCTTTTATAGTTTTTGTCTTTTTAATTTTTTCCGATGTGGCAGGCGCCACATCAGCCCTATTTATTCTTAGAACATATAATGATGCCACATCAGCCAACACGACAGATTGTTAATGGCGTTTATTGACGGAATCTCAATGGAGGGCAAATATATCACACATGTATAAGTTTGGGATTTTCAGTGTCACAAAAAATAGTTCGGGGTAAATGTGTCACAATGGGCATACATCGGGATTTTTCATGTCACAAAAAAAAAAGTTCAGGGTAAATGTGTCACAATGGGCATAGTTTAGGGTTTTTGGTGATATTTTCCCAAATACTAAAGATGTAGGAACTAAAATACACAATAAAGTCCTAGACACTAGAAAATGCATTAAAACACATAGAAACTTGAGGTTTGACTTTCAAATTCATGCACTGGCCTTGGAAGCCGAACAATCACTTTAGGAGATAAACGAGCAACAAAGGAAAATCGATTAGAATAGCTTCTAGTTGTTAGGTAGGGAGTCTCGAAGTTGACAAGAAACTTATAAATCGACAAAAAACTAGTCGATTGGCAACCATGAAATCGACAATTTACTCGTAGAATAGACATCTTCAAACTTGAACCCATCGAATCAAATTGTATCCGACATTGGTCTTTGCTTGCAAAACTATGGGTTGTTCTAGATCAATCGGTGAAGTCTGAGTTGAGCTTAAGAGTTGATCGGTAGAGCCTGATGCTTCCGCATCAATCACTGAAAAGTGTGATTAAATTGATATGTCATTATGTCTGATTCCGAGTTATTTGTCTATTGGCAAGGTAAAGTAGGTCGAACGTTGTTCTTCGATATAAGCCCGTGTTTATTTTCTTAGGACAATTAGAAGTTACGCGTCGAGATTATTTGTTTTCCCTTATCCAACTATTAGGGTTTAGTAAGAATCATAAATGAATACGTACCTTCTTTAGGGACCATTCGAAGACGTGGGCTAAACTTATGTCGCTGATAGAATTTGGTAGGACTGGAATCTCGGGATACGTTCACGAGGAAAAAACAAAAAACAAATTAAGTAATGAAACATGGATCGCAACGTAAAGATCCTTACTCATCTGATAACCTAAATTTCCGTCTTCTCCTATTGCGCACGGGATTGCTGCGATCGGACGTATTAGAAAAGCCAATCCGTCTGAACCCCAGAATTGTATTTAATTAACATCAAGCACTAGGGAATCCCAACAGACATTCCAAGAAGGCAAGAATCAGCAGAACGGGCTGCGGTAAACAACGTTGATCTCTAGCTCTAAGCACTTCGAGACTAGTCGTACCATCGAACCATCTTCTGCTCGCGAAACGCGCGGTACTACTGCTTTCTCCATGCATGATTAGGGGAGAAACAAACGATGACTCAAGTTACTTGACAGACAGATTTGACGGTACATACATGGTACCAAGCGAGGACTCTTCGTTGCGCCTTATAATTGTTTGGATTAGGTGTACAAACACAACATAATAGAAAGTAAATGCGAGAAAGAGAGCAATCGAGACATAAGATTTTATCCTGGTTCACCCTTAAACTAGGGCTATATCCAGCAGATGATTCTACTATAATTAGCACCTCCCGCCTTTTATTACAACTCTCGATTACAAGAGAAATAGATTATATATAAACAGCATAAGAAAACTCTAACGGCTGAGGAAGCCCTAGGCTATTGGTCCAAATCCAAACTACCGATAATGTACGGACCCAAAATTTAAAAGCCCTCCAGCGGCCCGAAGGTGCTGCCCCCTGCGATCCCCGCCAGGGCGGCATCCCCGTATCTTATTGTCGATTGAGAGTATGAATCACATCCAACAAGAATTCTGACTCTCTTTTCCACTGAATTTGGTTTTGTGATTGAGGGGTACTGTTTAGCCAAGGTCGGTGCTTCGTCATGTCAGCCTGGCACTAAGGTTTTAGTGATGAATAATCAATGGTGTAGAATATTAGGTCGGGGGGAGGAGGAGGCGGAGAAAGTGAGGTGAAGAGATTTTTCTGGAAAGATGTGGTTAAGAAGGACAAGCAGAACCCTTGTAGACCCTACTGAGGAAAAGTTAGGCACACCCGACGAAATGGAAATGAATCAAACATGTGTAATTCTTGGATACTACATTGCGGTTGAGAGGCCTGTAGCATGATGCAATAAGTAGCACCCATTTGAGCAATCCTTTGTTATGGACTTAGGCCGCATGAATCGGGCTTGGCCGTCGCAATTTTGTGCCGGAGCAGTTCACTGGCCGAAAAGGACGGAAGTGAAGTGTAACAATGAACGAAAGAGATTGGCATTGTGAGAGCCACGTCCTGATCCTTTTGGGACCAACATGATTTAACGGCATGGGTGCACTAGACGCATGTAGAAACGCGTTTGTGATAGGATCGGGTGCTGGCGATCTATATGGACCGGGAGAGCCCAGTTAAGAACGGATGTGTCTATAGTTTATATGCATGCTACTAGTGTAATCTCTCGCTCCACCAAAGTCAAAAAATTTCATGTTCTAACCATCTACCTGGATTTTTACTCGTACCTCACACCGCATGATTAATTAGATCTATGAATTATTTGATGATTCGAAATTCATTCACCTAAAGTGGACATCCTTCCCATAATAGGGGAGAACTAGTTGTTACGCTTTTGGGGAGAAAAATCTAGTTGAACTTGAACGGAGCCTACTAATCAAGCAGGTCAATTGTCGTGCGTATGCCTAAACTTAAAGTCTAGACTATAGTCCGCTTTTATTTTTATATTAATGCTCGGTTGCTTACCCTATGGTCCACTTCATTATTATTGTCAACCCCAACTGATTTTCCTGCTGCTGCTAGAGTTTTAGGTTGGCTCCATGAGATAAAGGTCAAAAGCAGAAAATGTACATGGACAGTTTGGTAGGGAATTTGAGGACTCCAAATATGATGAGGATCTACATCATACTTGTATACGGAATTTGAGTAATGAATTCCACTTATAGACTTGCACAGGTAAGCACCAGATTGCCTAGGTGCTCACCCATTAATTTAGGGAAATTTATCAAAAAAGTCTTCAACCTATTACACTTGAGCAATTCAGTCCTAAATCGTTTAATTTAGCCAATTTAGTCCTAAATTTTTTGATTATTTGCCAATTGAGTCCTAAAATTTTCAATTGCGCTAATTTAGTCCCAAACTTGTTGACGATTGTCTAATTTAGTCATTCTGCCAATTTTGGCTGGAAATTAATGAAGTGACAGTCTGGTCAACGACCGATGCTGACGTGAACGATTTCTGCATTTTTAATTTTTCTGAATTTTTTATTTATTGGTTTCTTTTTTCCTTTTTCTTCTATTATCGCCAAGACCCTGGGGTCGCCGGCCTTAGGTTGGGAAAACATGATAAGAAAAAAAGAAAAGAAGAAAAAGAATTATAAAAAAAAGAAAATTAACAAAAACTAAAATTTTTCAAAAATTGTCCACGTCAGCACTAGTTGTGCCACGTAGGACTATTAGCGCTGACTAGACCGCTACATCAACGATCATTTTTGGCAAAGATTTGTTGAAAGGACTAAATTGGAAAATCGTCAAAAGGTTTATGACTAAATTGGCACAATTGAAATATTTAGGAGTCAATTGAAAAATTATCAAAAGGTTTAGGACTGGATTTGCCAAATTAAAAATTTTAGGATTGAATTGGCATAGGTGCAATATATTTAGGAATTTTTTGGTAATTTCCACCTGTTTCGTCAGAATTGCTCTGCGACAAAATATCTTTCACCGGAATTTAATTTTTGGCTTTTAAATGTGCTAAAGGGTTCTGTGATGATCTTGGATAGGAGAGATCCTAAGAGTAAGAAAATCAACACGTGAAATTTTGCAAAGATTCTAATAGAATAATACAAATGTTATCTTGTCCAGAGTTTGACTCGATGGAGAGATCTCTTAAGTACAATTCGAAGGGAATTGATACAAGTGGAATTGAAAGAAACAATACCAACGTAGACCAAACCAGAGTTTGACTCGATGGGTTGGCTTAGTGGGTACAATCTCTTCCAAAGAACAACAAACCAACGCACCCAAAATAATATTAGAGTTTGACTCGATGACAATGCCTTGAACACGCTTTGATAATGCACCAGAGTTTGACTCGATGGCACAGTATCTGGGATAAAGATAGATGCCGGAATTTGACTCGATGACGACAATCTGAAAGCTACAGCTAAGAAAAGTAAATACAGTGCGATAAAGATAAGATAAATTTGTTGATTTGTTCGGAAGGGCTACTTCTGTAGTTGCCTGGTGGTATTAATAATGGTTGGAGTGGTAACTGCCTTCTAGCGGTTGCATCTTTTACGCGCCAAAAGTTGCCGCGCTCTTTCTTCAAATCTTTCTGAATTGGTCTTCGAGTAGTTATTCAACTCCAAATAATTGATGGTGTTGGTGCTTTCGTCTGATCTTTTTACTAAGGTCGGTTATGCCCACGTCCTCCGTTTCTTGAGGCCTTGAAGTTCAAAATCCCAGTAATTGTCGATAAGACGTTCTTCCTTAGATCGTGAGGGTCTGCCCATGTTCTCCATACTCCGCGGGTCTTTTGACTTGTTCTCAGGACTCATTTTGATTCTATTTGTCTTAAAACTGTCTTCCTGCCATAGAATTCAAAAGGATAATCTTCATGTTTTCGACGCTCCTTGAAAAGGTCTTGAACTTGATGGGATTATCTCTCATTGGCGCTCAAATTACCAAACGGTTTAATGACCTCATCGATTGATACAGTCACGTGCTCTACACAGGCTTGCTTCATTCTCTATCGAAATGCCTATTCCTCACATGTCTATCACGTGTGTCGACTCCTCATGTATCCCACTCGGGTGTCGACTTCTCACGTGCTTTGTATGTACGTTGATCCTCACGTGATCCAAGCGTGCACCAACCCCTCACGTGTGCAGCAAGTGTTTCCGCAAGTGAATTATTTTGAGTATCAACATATGCCCCATTTCAAAAGAGTTAAAAGATTTAGTTCTTTTAAACCGTACTTTAGTCCTTCGTAGCTTCCTTGATTAAGCATCGCTTCGATCTTGACGCTTTGTATTCCGCATTTTGACAGTTAGGCTATAATCCCGTAATGCCTTGCCACGTCATCTGATTTTACGATCTTCGAGTTTTGTAATCATGATCTTCTTGGATCAACGTCTTTTGGGTTTCGATTTCGAGGGGGATAAAAATTCAACCTTTTGCTTCTTCTTTCTCGAACTCTTAAACCCTAAACCCCTCTGTCGCTTCCTTGAGTTCCAGGTTTCAATGGCGCCACGCTCTCTCAAAACCTCTTCCCAAACTTCTTCCCAGACTCTTCCCGAAGATCTCATAGCTAGTTTTGACAAACTGAAACACGGTGAACACCTCAGCAACTGCTGCCTCGATCTTTTGATCTGCTCGAAAACTTATCCAAACCGGTTGATTCTTGGTCCCTATTTCTTTCATCATCTGGAAATTCCGTCTTCCCTTCAAAGTTGTTTTCCAATGAAACGTAGGGAACTGCTTCCTTTTCAGAGGACTGCCGTATTTGATTTATGAACTACTAAACCTTCCAAGTTCCGAGGATGCCCTTTGTTCGACTAGGATTTCCACGAATGGTACCTTCGTATGAAGAGTGACCGCTCAATCATGAATATTTGGGAGTCGAATGGTTTAGGTACCGCCTTAGAGGTTAGTATGTTGTTTTACGACCTTAATCTTGGATTGTTAGGCGCTGCTATTAGCTTTTGGTCTCCTTCTACAAATTGCTTCTTTTTCTCATGGGGAACCATGTCGATTGCTCTCTTAGACATCTTCACCATTGCCGGACTTTCTCCGCTTGGTAAATCTTTTGATGATCTAAATGATGTCGATGCCCCTTATGTTTCTGATTCCAATCTGGCTTATGGGAAGTTCATAAAGTAGTTTCGTTCGTCCTCTAATTTAATCAGCCATCATGAGCATATTGCCTTTTTGCTTTACTAGCTTTCCAAGTATGTCTTTTTTAATCCATCTCTGCAAGTATTTAAAGAGCTATTGGGAATAGCCTCTAATCTCGTGGTGGGTCATCAAATTGTTCTGGGTCTTTAGTATTAGCCGCTTATACAGAGGTTTTACTCAATCGACTTGGGCAATGAGGACCTCATTTTCAAAGCCAAATTCCAAGGGGAATGGGACTCTATTTGGATCGTTCTGGATTCTGCAATACTGGTTGAACCTTCATTTCCCTTCGTTTCTACTGCCAGCATTCGAAATTTTCCACATTGGGTCTCTCCTAATTTCAAACCCGATGTTCCTTTGTCTCTTGGATGCAGTCTGTTGAGTCGCTCCTACACCCCCATACCTCACAATGTCTCTTCCTTTGCCGTTTATCTCCAAATGCTCGCTAATCTGGATGAAGCCAACATCCATTTCTTCGGGTATATTGGGGGGGAATTCAATCCTCTTTTCAACTTCTCTTCTGACCAAAGTCGATCTCTGTTCTGGCTATGTGTGCTCACTCCTGTTGATTTTCCCATCAAAATATGCCTGAAAGGAAAGTTATTCCTAGGTTTCGAAGTCTATTCTCCCCAATATTATGCCAGGCAGTTCGGATTGACCCAGTCTGTTCCAATGCTGATCCCTTATTCTCTTGAATTTTCTCATATGTCAAGGAAGCAGCATAGTTTTCAAGGCTCACCGGCTTTTGCTCATTGTTCTGAAATCACTAGGGCAATGCGAACACAATTCTTTCCTCAACTTCACGAGTTCCCTCGTCTGCCATCTCATACTCAAGAATGGACTAGCTGGTGGCTTTCTTTTACTCTCGAGAGTCCTTACGAATCCGCCCTAAAGACACTTACCTCCAGGATTAAACCTTGTAAGCTTGAGAGACTTTCTCAAGATGGCAACAAAGCCAAGACAATGCTATGCTCCTTAATTGACGATCTTCAGACTGGGTCGACTCAATCTCCTCAACCTGACGTATTTGTGCATAGGAAAAGGCAAGGAACCTGCCATTGAGACTGATGATAAGAGGAATAAGAAAAGAGGTAAACTCCTCATCATGTGTCTTACCCTCTAGCCCATTCTGCCGTCTCAACCTTCGCTGTTCTTTCAGGTTTAAAGGGCATCTATATTTCTGAGCCTGCTCAAGAATGTACTTTACCTTTCCATGAGGAAGAAGGAGAAACTGATAGTGATGCACCATTGGCTAAGAGATTAAAAAGGCATCCTCGTGTTTCGAAGAAAGCAGAAGAGCCTATGGTTCTAAAAAATTTGTCATTAACTCCTGGCTTAACCTGCATCAGCTCTGTCGATGCACTTGCTGTGCCTTCATCTGTTCCTTCTAGAGTATCACTCGTGGCTCCAGTTCTCGTGGATTTGTGTAGAAAAGACCATTTGCCAATTTCCTTAGCAACTCATGGTTCGTAACCTTCTCATAAATCTTCTTTTCTGATGTTCATTTATGAGGTCGTGGTTCATTAAGCAATGTCGATGCAGATGTTGGAGTCTCTCTTAGATCATTGACTCAGAATCCTTCCATTTCTGGGGCTATTGATTTGTCTCCTGTAACTTCCGAATTAGGTATGTTGTTGTAACGTCCCAGGGTGTCATCCCTTCTTACGCTTATCGCGCTATCTACTTTAATCTCATATTAAGTATAATACAGAGGGCACATACAGAAATCTATAACTAACAGGCGAGGCCGTCAAACAAGTGCATGCATTGGGGTAGGCACGCCTAAAGGGTACGACCTCTTTGGGTTCGCTACGGCTTACAATAGTAGCAAAATCAGTCGGCAAATGGGGAAATACATGCTTTTTATATAAAACAGCGTTCAAGTACATCAATCCTTTAAAACGAAAGGGTACACTGGGAGGAGTTCAAAGGGTAAAAACTAATCCCGAATACTATCCCTATCTCCTTCGTCACTCTTCGACACAATCGCTATTATCTTGAGCCACGGAAACCTGGGTATCTGAAAAAGGTTTAACAATGAAGGAGTAAACCGAAGCTCAGCAAGAAAAATATCTAGCCGAACGACTAAGCTATCCATTTAATCATTCATTCAAGCACACTTCACAAGCAAGAATCCAAAGGAATACAACAAGGCGTCCCCATAGAACACAAGCACGAAGGAGTCACAAGATAATCAAAAGTCTAGCAGCTAAAGTGAACATGAAAGAGCCGCAAAACTACATTAATCATCCCTTTCACCTCCTAAGGCCGAAGCTCATATAGTCTCGACTTCCATTTTCGCTGAACTGGCGACTTTCCAAGCGATCCATCTATAATTTCAACCTCCCCCAAGTCAAGCACCATCCATATAACCCGTGGACTCACCATGAACGTACCGAACCTCTTGAGTCCTTTACCCCAAACCTTGTGGCCAAACCTCCCACTATATGATCCAACCTCAATTACTCACAAACTAACAACAATTAGGCCAATCAGCTCATAGGTTCCACTTACCCAAGTCCCACAAAACTCCATCAAGCCTCCCCTATACATATACATCTCACCGCCGAACACCCACATCATCACGATACCAATCCACGTCCAATCAACAACTTACTAGGTAGACCAATTACAGATTCCGTCTACCCAAGTCTAGTTTACAACATTCGAACTAGCAAATCTGACAAGCAGTTCACAAGTCCCGTGTATCTATCCCAAATATACACGGCCGAATTACCCTTTTCGGTCCAACTCCGATTCATCACAAACTGACGACAATCAAGACGATCAACCCTTGTATTCCGCTTACCCAAGACCTCGAGATGCCAACACAAGCAATGGATCGCACGGGAAACACTATTTTCCCCACCATGCAAGTTCAATCATCCATAAGCATACCCATTCCCGAAACCAACGTTCCGCACTAAAATGAAAGACGAATGAGTAGACTAGTGGTAAGGATAGATAACTACTAGCCTTAGGATTGCGTACGAAGAAAACGGAGCTCGATTCGCCGCTCGGATGAGCTTGAACCAACTTGTTTCGCCTAGGTGGGTTGCGTGACAAAGAAGACCGATGGAGGGGGAGGCAAACGACGTCGAGGGCTGGTGTACGGGGCCTAGAGTAGCTCATGGTTCATTGGCGTCGCCGGCTGAGCAAAGGGAACGAGAGAGATTCGGCGAGGGAGCAATCGAGAGAGAAAAATGAGAGAGTTTGAGGGGAAGGGGGCTGTCCACGAAGAGAAGGAGAGGAAATGAGGGTGGGAGGAGAGAGAGGCTATATATAAGGGGGAGAAAGAGAGGCGGTGGGCATATGGCTGTTTTGGGGGGTGCTTCGCGCTCCCATCGCGAATAAATTTTGCATCGGACCGATTACGAACTTTAGCACTCAATCAAATACTAACGGTCTATCTAAAATGTCGCGCCTAAAACTCCAATGTCGCGTTCAAATAGTCCACCGCACCACAATTCAATTCCCCAAAATTCAAACCTGATATTGATTACTCTGCTGATGAAAATTTAGGCCATCACAGTTGTCAACTCCACTCTATTATCCTCTCATGATAAAAAATCGGAGTATGACTTTTCATTTGTTTCAGCTTCCCTTTCGGCGCCAAATCCCGCTTCTGCCATCATTCCTTATGGGGGAGTCATTCAGCCTCATTTATTGACTCTTGAAATTGAGACTGACCTTATGATCGTGCCAGTCAACGCATCTGATCCAAACTCGCAAAATCCTCCGTTGGATTTTTCTGCGTCTCCAATTCAGGGTTCTCTTCAATCTAGTTAGACAGGTGTAGTTCAAGGTTCCGTCTCTCTTTTCGAACAAGTTGAGGTCCAGAGTACATCTTCGATTTAGGGATCGATTCCGACCCATGATTTGACTCTTAAGCCGGTTGATGTTAAAGACTTTTCTCAAGTTCAATAGCTAACTCTCAATCAAGACGTATCGATTCCTGTTGAAGATTCTATATCTCCTTTGGACAAGGCTAAGCGAGTGATCGAAGAAGTTTCCAACATTATGCCTGCTGATCCCGGGGCTTTGCTCTTCCGTGAATCCTCTGTTCGAAAGAAAAAGGTCAAAAATGCATTGTTAGCATTTCATGATCTTTCATCCGAAGGATTTCCCGCGATCGCACACAATCCTTCTCTTTCGAGTCAGCTCAAACCTCTGCTGAACGATCTCTATGAAGCTGACTCATTTCTAACTCCCGAGCTTCGACGGGCGCTTTATGGCATTCCTCAGGATCTCACTTCTAAGGCACACATTTATCAGAATAACCTAGAGCTGATAGCATCTACCTCTACGCCAGACCACGGTCACCTAAATTTTAATGATTCTGTAGTGAAAGCCACTAAAAGCATTGAAGTCAAACGAATCGCTCTCCAGAACCTAATTGAGAATCTTGAAACCATCAATGAGCAAGACAGAGCTCTTCAGGTATAGCTAGCAGAGAATGAAAAGAAATTGCAAGATTTAGACCAACAATGGCAGCTCACTCAGGCCTAAATGGTTGAACTTGAAGCTGATTTCCATCGCAAAGGTCTCTCCCTTAAGGAATTGAAGAAGGCCGAAAGTATTTGAATGTCGATAGAAGCTGCTAGGTCTAGAAAAGTTAAAAATAGCTATTTAAGGGAAAATCTTGCTCTTGACGATGCCTTATGTACTTTCCATCATGAAATTAGGAAAGCACCATTCTCAAAATTTCACTGATTAAAATGGTTTTTTTATTCTCATGACTGTATGACTCATTATTCTTCTTTGCGAGTCTAATAAACTTTCATGGCGGGAATTTTTGAAATTATTCACCCACCAATTAGCTTTTCAAGGGGCCTTGATCCCACGTACCTTTAAACTGCCCGATAATACTGTGAGTGGTTGCCTTGGAGACTCTATATAAACCCAGTATTGGGCCTTGGTATGTTACACCATAACTTGTTTGCTCGTTTGAATCACAAATTTCATGATGTCCGGTTCTTACTTTCCTTTTCATGCTCAATCTATGGTCTACTTAAGACGTCTCGATGACTTACACAGCCCTGACAATTTCCATAACGTTTCCTTGTCCTTCCTAGACCATGATCCCACTCGCAACCATACCATATTAGGTCTTCACCTTTTGAAAACTCCTGCCTCTGCCATGCTTTCAAGTTGTTTTTCCGTGTATCACAAGGAAGTTCTTCCAGTCAGCAAGGGTGCTATCTGCTTGCATGCTTGGGCTGTGCTCAACTATCGGTTCAGCGCTTTTCCAGCATTTGATGCTCGCTTCTTCCAATGGTAGCTGCGCTTACAAGGTGAGATGCTGCCTACTTGGTCTCGGGCAAGAATCGATTCCCTTCTTTGTTGGTGCTATTGATCTTTCGATCCTGCTGACTTTGGGCTCATCGGGGGCCTTTGTTGTTTCTGATCGCACTCTTCTCACTGTTTCTATTTCCCAACTGGTCCTGTTTCCATCACTTTGTTAGACGTATGGCATCTGACTAGTCTCTCACCATTTGGGAGGTTCATCGAATATGATCTATCTTCTTGCCCATACTTTTATGATTCATCTTGTCTAGATCTTTCATATGATGCCTTTATGGACAAATTCGCAAAGCAGAAAGGGACTATAACTTCAGAGGAACATATTGCCTTTATCTAGTATTGCCTTTATCTAGTATTGGCTTTCGCAATATGTATTTTGCCATCCCGACATGATAGTTTCCCACGAGTTTATTGACATTGCATATGCCCTCGCCTACGGCCTGCGGTCTGGATGTTGGTCTAGGAAAGATGGTCCTGGCTGCATTGTACCGATCGTTATCTGACGCTTAGACTTCCCTGTATAGCGCACGTCCAGACCTTTTCTATGGCCCGTTATGGGTCCTCCTCGACTGGGTTCGGCTTTACTTTCCCTCTTTGTTCGGGGCTCCGACATCCCTTTAGCGGTGGCCGCAAGTCAACACGATTTCTCCCCAGTCTAACCCTAGTTTTTGGCTGTGCTCTCGTCCAGCCTCTCCATTTCCTAGAGGGTTTTCACCTTTTGAGTGTCTTCTATGACATATCTTGCTCCTTACTACGTTCAAATCTAATATGGCTGGCGTCGATTGAGTACTCTGTTTCCACACTGGTCCTGACTTTGAGCTTTTTTGGAAAAGTGTGCTCATCTCAGGTGACTTGATCATGGACTTTTTCGAAAGTGGAAAATTTCGTCCTAGTTTCGAAGTTTACAATCCCCACTTCTGTGCTCGGCAATTTGGTTTAGTCCAAGGAATCCCTGCACCAATTTTTTTTTTATCAATGGAATATCCTTTCTCACCTCACACTAGAACTTGCGGGAAAGAACTATTCCCGGCATGCCTTGAGGTCACTAAGACCATCTTCACTCGTGTGATCTTTCACAAGTTTTTAACTTCTCTAGGGGAGATAGCTGCCTATCGTGATTGGTGGGAAGAATACCATCATTTAATATTCCCGTTGGAGGCAGACGTAATCCTATTTCGGGCTTCACAAGTCCCTCCTATCATGTCTCATCCATTTTGTCGAAGCCAGACTCCAAGGCTTCACTCTATCGATCATTTTTCTGATGTAGGTATAACGGGTTTTCTTTTAACTATCGATTTTTCTTCCTTTAACCTGATTATGTTCCTTCCTTTAGACTAGCTGTTAATGCCAGAAGGAATTACAAATCTAAGTAGGGATGGCTCTCCTGACTACTCCACATAGGTAGATGATGGTGTTTATTCCTCAAAAACGCCACCTCAAGGTACACTCGGATATCATCAAGGGTTGTCTCATCTATCCGTTCAGTCATTCCCTTCAGTTGGTATCATCGATGCTGGGGCTCAGTGGAAATAGCTTTATGAGTTACTAGAACTGGGATATGATTACTTTCACAATAACCCAGTGAACATATCCATCATTGAGCAACTCCTTGCTCACTTGACCACTATGCCATTTCCTCTAAAGTGCAGAGCACTGGAATTTGCTGTAAAAGAATTTTCGTTGTCCTTCACCCGCAATGTTATTGCATTCAGGGATGAGCACGATCGAGTAAATTTTTACAATGACAAAGAGACTTGTCTTCTTCGCAAACAGGCTGAACTACGTCGAGCCCGGGCTGTCCTTTGGTCTTATCAAGCTGACAAGACCACCTCCAAGCAAACTATGTTATCCTAGCTGGAATTAGTTGAAGAACTTGAAGCCTCCTACCAATTCGTGGATGATGATCTTGGCTACGCATGTTTCGCCAGAGCTTAGAGTCTCTCGGTCATCAACGATTTAGAGGCACGACTTCACATTTTCATTTCAGGACTCAAACAACACATGGGTTAACAAGCGGCCGATGCCACTATCATTTGTAAATAGTAACATCATGGGTTATGTTTGGTTAGTCGACATGATTTCTTTCTGTTTCTGTATTTACCAATGTATGCAGTACTTATTAAATACCCATTATCGACAAAGCTATATGACCTTTGTTTTTTGCCATCAGTCTTGATCATGCCATTCCGTTATTAATTGAACGAGTATCAATACTCATTCGTATTACTGCTACGTGTGCCAGTCCAGGCAGGCTGTATTCTCCTTTGGGAACAATTTGTATTTAACGATGATGTGGGTGGTGTAGTTGAATGCTGCCACTTTCCGTCCCAATTGATTCACCAAAGGTAGCCACGTGTCCATGTTTTCGATTGTCAATCATCGATCACATCTTTCGGCAGTGGCCACGTCGTCCTGGCTTTAGCGTGATCATTAATGCTTGGGTGATTTTCCCAAGATGTAATGATATGTTTTGATATTCCGCCGATTCGGATCCTTCATCAGTCATGCCTTTAATGAGCCTGTACCGTATCGTGCTCTTTCTGATCTTAGTAGTAGGATTTATTCCATTTGATGGCTTTTGTGCTTCCGTGTACTATCATCTTCTTAAGAGGATTTTTCTGTTTACGGTTACACTCATTTCCTGCGAGTACCTTCCGCTGCCATGGCGACGAACTCTTGCTCTTCTGAAGTATCTTCCCAAGACTTCAAATTTCGTAACTCCTGAAAGACGCTCATCAGCCGCCTTAAGCTTCCTTACACTCACATTACTGATTGGCCCGACAACTTAGCAGAAATCCGAGCCCTCTTACCAATTTGTGTGCCGGACCATCTTTCGTTTAATCACTCATTCCGAGCTCATTTTGAAGAGGTCTGCCTTTCTTTCGAGCATGATTTCCAATCCTTTAAGGAAAGCAAAAGCAGGGTCAACTAGTTCTTGGCCCTTGACTCCAAATATGAAGTGGTAAAGGGCCGACACGATCTTGCTCAGAAAGTCCTCCAAGAGCGTTATAACTTGCAGGGCAAGATCCGCGAAACACTTTCTAGTTTGCAGGAGTCTGACAGTGATCTCAACACCCAGCTAGAGATTCTAGATTTATGCCATAATCAGGGACTAGCCTCTTCGGGATGGCATGACTACGAGGGTGAGAAGGTTGAGACAACAAAGTCGCTATCTAAGGTAGAGATTGCAATCCAGGCGACTGATGATCTGTTGAACACCGTGAACGCGCATACTGACATCCAGCATGTGGTGTATCTGAAAAGTGCAACGTCCTGCAAGAGAGCCTGAAAAGTCTACAAGAACTTCATGACCAGGCGGTCCAGGAGATTACCTATTTAGAAAACCATAAAATGCCTTTTGTGGCACGAAGTAATAAGCATTTTGGCGATTTTATGTAATCCCTTTTGTAATTGTCCAAGAGTCAATATATCTGGCGCTCTTGTCCGTAATATTTTGCCATCTCTTCAATGGATCCTTCTGGACTTTCATGATTTCTAGTTTATAGCATTGTCTCATAGGTCTCCGTAACGATGCTTAGTCAGCGCCACGATCAATCCAAACCTTATCGCGTCCGTCTTTGGCAGTTCCTCTCCCGATGATCCTTCATCATTATCACGTCGTACGAACTTCTCGTCGGTTTACTCCACGTCGTGCATCTGTAGCACTTCGTCGCTAATAAAGAGATGCGTCGATTCATCTCCCGCCAAGTGCGTCTATATAATCATGCATCTATGCTTATACCCGTTCATTATTTCCAAATTCCAAATTCGCTCTGCCTTCTTATTAGTTTTCTTTCTGCTTCACAATGGCCTCGTCAAACCTTGCTTCAGTTAACAACCAACTTGGCGATGACTTTCGTCTCCTGTGGAAGTTCCTGCTCTTGATGCTTAGTCTCACTTACGACGGCTTCATTGGGAATGCCAAAATTTTGGCGGGGATCCGGGCTCTACTACCAAGGGCTATGCTTGGCACTTTACTTGAGACTCACCCGTTTCGACTACTTGTCTTGGAATTTACCTCCATTTTTTATGACCGTGTTTCCACCTTTCTTACCAACAGAGAGAAAATCCAACACTCCCATCTTCTAGAAGATGAGTACTGCCGTAAGAGGGAGGCACTTCACCGGGCGGAGGAAATTTATAGAGGACTCCTCGAGTTTCAGGAGAAAATGCACCAACTCTTCTCTCGATTCTCCTACCAGTTGGATGGGAAAGTTTTCACTTATAAGGGCATCAACAGACGCTTAAAAGAGGGAGATAGCTTCTTAATATTTAGGGCGAGGTATGAACTTAAAGGTTCTTATTTGGCCCAGTTTGTATCAGCACTCGACAATGAGCTTGTCATTTGTCAACGACTGGTTGAGTACGTTGATAGTCTGGTGGGGGTTAAGTTGGCCGACTTCCAAGATCTGGAGAGAGTGTGTGTGACGAGCATTATGATCTGATGTCTCTAGCCATGGAAGCCTCTAAACAAGCTCTTGTGGATAACAATTAGTTAGAGACTGACTTGTCAAACATCGTGGCAAAGTTTAAAGGCTTCGTTAGTCTTGAATGACCATGGTCACGCTCTTGTTCGTTGTCTGTTGATCTGTCCCCTTTTGCGTGTTCGTTCCTAGGTTACTTTTGAGTCATCGTTGTATGGTCCTTCTTGTTAATGAAACATTTACTTTGCAACTATTACTCGCATTGTCTTTCGTTTTCCTCTTGTATCTCCCATTGGGTAATACCTTTTTAAGTGCTTTTCATTAATTGATCGCTGCATCTCATCACCGTCGATATGCATCAATCGATACGCATTTCCAGACAAAATATCCGTAACCAAGTATGGACCTTTCCAATTAGAGGACCATTTTCCAAACTTCTCGCTGTCAACGTTCACTGGCAAAATAGTTTTCCATCCTAGTTGCCAATATAAATTGGTTTTACCTTTACGTGCTTGTTATATGCTCTGGCAACTCTATGCTTCTGAACAATCAACTTCTCTAAAGCACAAAGTCTTGATTCGCCCAAATCATCAACATTGTGCTTGTTATATGCTCTGGCAACTCTATAATTCTGAACAATCAACTTCTCTAAAGCGCAAAGTCTCGATTCACCCAAATCATCAACATTCGCGTACATTAACTCATCGTACTCCTCCTTGGGCATATCGCCATGCAATTTCACCCTCAGAGATTGAACTGTGATCTCTACCAGCACTGCCTTTTGCTTATATGTCAACATATACGGGCTTACCCCAGTGCTTGATCTTTTGAATGTTCCATATGCCCATAGCACCTAAGACAATAATGAATCTCATTCCCTAGGATTCTCGTCTAGATGCTTCTTAATAAGGTTAATCAGTACTTTATTCGACGCCTCAACTTGTCCATTCGCTTGGGCATAATATGGGGTAGAATGAATCATCTTGATTCCTCTTGATTTGGTAAAACTCATTACCTCTTGACTAGTAAAGACAATACCTTGATCAACAACTATCGTTTCTGGCAAACCAAACTTATGTATGATTTGTTCCTCAATGAACTCCTTCACAGTTTTCTGGGTAATGCTCCTATAAGAGGCAGCTTCAACCCATTTTGTGAAATAATCAGTAGCAACCAAAATGAAACTGTGTCTCTTTGATGATGGAGGATGAATTTTTCCAATTTTTTCCATCGCCCAACCTCTAAAGGGCCAGGGTTCGACAATTGGATTGAGAACCAATGCGGGTACATGCTGAATTGGGCCATGTTTCTAGCACGGCTCGCACCCTTTTGCGAAATCAATGCAATCTTGTGTCATATTTACCCAAAAATATCCATGTCGTCGCAATAGCCACTTCATCTCAATACCCGCTCGATGGGCACCACATATTCCTTCATGTACCTCCGCCATCGCAACTATCGACTCATTTTTGTCCAAACATCGAAGAAGAAGACCGTCCATGGTCTTTCTATATAACTCGTCGCCAATTAAAAGATATTTTATCGCCTGTCTTTTGAAGTTTTTATCTTTGGCAACTGGTTTCTTTAAGTAATCAATGAATTGCTTTTGCCAATCCTGATTCGCATCCACATCCTGATTCTTGGTTGGACCGGCGTGTATCATCATTATTTGATTATCTATCGATGGCAATATTTTAATCCGAGTCACTATGGACTTTGCCAATTCTTATGGTATTTATATTCGGATCCCATTTGAGCCAGCTCATTGGCCTTCGAATTTTCGTTTCTTTTGATCTGCACAAGTTCAACATCAGAGAGTTCATTTAACAACTCTTTTGCCAATGCATAATGACGAATAATGTTCTCATTTAGACACTGGTATTCACCGGAAAGTTGCTTAATCACTAACTGAGAATCTCCTTTTATTATGACGAACTTCACTTTCATATTACTCAAGACGTTCAAACTAGCAAAAGCTTTTCATACTCCGCCTAGTTATTTGAGCAATCAAAATCCAGCTTGAATAGAAATCGAGTCTTTTGCCCTTGTGGTGAAACGATGAGGATCCCAATGCCTGATGACTTCGATGTACTTTGATCCGTCGAAGTATAAAGTCCATGGCACGACTTAAATCAAGTCTTGCTCTTTCTCTTCTTCTAGGAAAATGCAAGGATACTCCGGGATGAAATCTGCAACTACATGTCTTTTTACAGCCTTGAGAGGAACGTACACCAAATCCATCTTGATTAGAGCAAGCGCCCACTTCGCTACTCTTCCTCTGATGATGGGCCTGGTTAACATATACTTAATTACGTCTGACTTGCAGATCACGTGCACCATGGTTGGTAACATGTAATGACGCAACTTGGTACATGCAAAATACAAGGACAAGCATAATTTCTCTATCGGTGAATATCTTGTCTCCACATCATTTAGCATCCAACTAAGGTAGTACACCGCTTACTCTTTTCCTTCGCCATTTTCTTGTGCCAACATGCTTCCTATTGTGGTATCAGATGCTGACAAATATAGTTTCAGCGGCCTACCCTTTTTGGGTGGCATCAAAACAGGTGGATTTGCCATATACTATTTAATACGATCGAAGACTTTATGATGTTTCTCTTCCCAGATAAAATCTTGATTTTTTAACTTGAGAAGAGGAGAGAATACTTCGATCTTCCTTGAAAGGTTAGCAATAAAATAACGTACGAAATTGATTTTTCCTAATATCATCTGCAGTTGCCATAATTGCTATAATCTTATCCCTTTCAATTTCTATTCCCCTTTGGGTTATAAGAAAACCAAGAAAAGTTCCGACTTTAACCACAAAGGCACACTTTAAGGGATTCATTTTTAGCTGGTATTTTTGCATTCTAATAAATGCTTGTTCAAGGACGTTCAGATGACTTACTTGGTCCGACTTCACGATGACGTCGTCTATGTAAACTTCCATAAAATTTTCTATCATGTCGTGGAATATGAAGTTCATGGCCCTTTGGTAGGTTGCACTAGCATTCTTTAGGCCGAATGGCATGACTAACCATTCGAATGTCCCAATGGCTCCTGGACATCTGAACGCCATCTTGTGCCCATCATCT